>CP053161.1:0-2890210 GCA_014607495.2 Carposina sasakii
TGGATAGTTTTGTTAACTTTGCTATTTCATTTCCAAGTCAAAATATTTTTTGCAATTCAGTTTTATTCGCGATCAATAAAAAAGTGTTTAAGTAAGCACATCGCTTTAAGGTAAAATTGAGAGTTTATTAACTTTACAATATTAAGGAATCTTCCTTGTAAGGACTTCTTCTATGAATTCGCTACGGTTGTCATGGCAAAAAGCTCTAACTCCTACACAACGAGTCGAGGGCGACATCACCTTATTCAATTTATTTAATTTCACAGAGAAGAAGCAGACTCAAATATATTAAGTTAAAATCTGTATAATTTACCAATTTTCTCTATTTTAAAACGTTTTAGAAATGAAGGTAGATTAAGTTCTTACTCACTAAAAGTAGGGCAACTTCGCCGTTAGGTATACTAACAAAATAAAATAACATACAGAACTAATACCTAACTCAAATTAGAGGGTATTAATATGAGCAATCTGTACTAATACCGTTATAGGTAGAAATGCCTGTCAACCCTTTTCCTCCGCCTGAGGGACCACAAAGAGCCCTTGACAGCCCTCACCCTCCCTTTTATACGAGTATAAAGAAAACATTGATGTAAGATACGTAGGTGCCGTCGGGGGAGAATCTGTATTAATATTTTTAAAGCACTACATTCGCATTTTCCTTTGTAATCAACCAACGACGCAGTTATAACAGCGGTATTACAGTCTTCTTTAGTAATAAAGTTGTTACTGCAGTTAAATACTGTTTGTTTTATTATGTAATAGCAGCCCGCGGTTCCGGCTTCGCTCGGATATTCGACTTTTACAGCTGTAGTTATGAAAATAGAAACTCCTTCCAATTCAATTTTTTTAATGAATTTTTAGGCTTTATAAATCGATATTTACAGTATTTTTTTTTTCAATTTTCAATAAAGAATGCGATGTTTTGACAGTACCTACCTATACATACCTACATATTATATCTATTTACTTTTTAATTAGATAATTAAATTTTTAACATCAATATTTACAGTAAGTAATGAAAAGACCTATCTTATACCTAAGTACCTACTTATTTATTTTAACCGAAACTTAACTACCTATTTTTTACCTATTCAAGGTTTCTTTGTACAAAATTATTATTATTTAAAATGAATCACATAAATTAAATTTTAAAAATCAACATAAATTAAATTTTAAAAATCAATTGTAAACTTGAAACGAAGCGCCGCGCCGCGCCGCACTGAAAATTTTATAATTCGACACAACCATCAACGTTGTCTGCCCTCACGTGTCTGCTCGTTCGGGTCGCGCCCTCACCCTCCACTTTGCTATGCGGACCGACCGATGACACAACGACGGAACGCACGATCTCTGCCCTCGGCATTGTAAATGCATCTTGTGTATTAATATTAACATATAAAGATCTTCGGAATCCTCATTTCATCACATTGATGTAAGTCTATACGTAGGTCGTAAATTAAACTTGAACACCACTAAAATCGTTATTGTGGCTAAACCTTAAAGGATAGACATATGCTATCGCAGACTTTTTTATAGGGAAGAATAATTCCCCCATACATTGTTATCTGTATTTTGAGTATTTTAATCCAAAAAGCTCGTTTTTCTTTTTGATAAACGCATTTCTAGAGTACACCTAAATTATACACCTTTAGAATCCCTGGAATGTCTTCTTTCCATTTTGAAAACCGCATAGCTATTGATATAGTAGTTTTTGTCCTATCACATTTTGGGCGCCCTTCGCAACTTTATGGTCTACGGTAGGAACATCAGTAAATTAAACTTATAACATTGTGGCTTAAAGGATAGGTATTACAGTCTTCTGTATTTTGAGTTATTTAGCAATAATCCAAAAAGCTCGTTTTTCTTCCGTCCGTCTGATAACTGTTACGATTACTCTAATAATTTCTTAAGTAGGTACACCTAAATTATACACCTATAGAATCCCTGGAATGTCTTCTTTCCATTATTGAAAACCGCATAGCTATTGATATAGTAGTTTTTGAGATCCTAGGTAACAAACACATTTTGGGCGCCCTTCGCAACTTTATTTTATACTATGTATAGATTAGTTCAAGTTTTTTTTTAATAGTATTACGTTTTACATGTATAATAACATCTTGATCTTTTATATCTAGCTTATAAAAAAAGTATAAAAAGGTAGAGCAAGCCTCTGGCCACCTGGTTCCCATGGTATTTATTTTACTTATTCCGTTTTCTGTGAATATTACTACGCTTGCATGTTTCATATTATTATTACGAAGCAACGTGGCATGATATCATACGATGCCGATGTGGGTTGTAGGTACTTTCTTTTTACATAAGTCATCTAGCTGTTCACGTCTAAACTTAAATTACTTGTCCGAACTGTAATAAAGCTAATAATAATAAGTTGTTTACATCCAACCAAATATGAAATCGTTACGAAACCAGAGCAGTTATTTTGATATTTAATATCTGATATAAGAGACATGTGCGAAAATTGGGCTAATGAGTCACAAAAAATAATGCTGATGATACTAAATTCCGTGTTAGCAAAATTACTAAACCATCAAAATAAATTGCCAGGTAGATAAATAAAAATAAAATAAAAAATACAAAGCCGACGATTGCGATTTAAATACCAGTTTAGTTAACCGCCAAGGGCATCAGCGTTATCTGAAATCGACACGTTTTATTCAGGCCGACTGTTAACCTAACCAGCATTCCGTACAGTAGCGCGATTTACAATCGTGATAGTTTCATTTTCACGGTAGGTAGAGCCGTTCGGCCGTTTTCATTCCTAATCGCTGCATTGTGACCATTGGAGCAAGGTCTTTTTAGTTCAATAGGTCGTTTAACGTCGTGAGGGCTTCGGAGGGAACGCTTGGATTTAATTGGATTTGATTGTTACGCGTCAGTAATGTCCGCATTCCGCGGCGTTTGCATTCCGCTGATAAGTTATTGCGCAACAAACGCGACTTACTTGAACACTTTGTTATTCAGTAGACGCAAGGTCTTTACTTTCTCAACTTCCATATAAATTGTGTTCACTTGAGCCAGTTCGATGAAACTTCGACGACATTATGCAGCCAGATACAAATCTCGCTTGAAGACACAAATCGTCTTAAGATTTGCTGTTTAGTATTTTGCCATGTTTTCCAAAATGAATTCGTTCTTGTACCGGCTAATAAAGGAAAAAGGAAGGTTAACAAATTCAGTAGCCTTGATGTTAAATAAACGGTATTCTCATCGAAAGCCAATTACCCAAAATATTAACTGCTTTGGCAATTTAAGGATTTACGTTCAATTTAGATATTTTATGGCAATAATTACTATAAAATAATCATAAATAAATACAAGGCTTAGGTTGTTAAACGGATTACATTGTTATAGCGATAGTCATTGTTCGTAGTTGTTTAATTTTCAATTTTTGTTTGAGATTAGGAGGTCACATAGTAATTTACATAATAACAAAAACAACCATAAAACACGATTTCACCTCGGTCAAAACATAAATAAAATAAAATATGTTCTATAAATTGCCAGAGGAAAACAAACAGGAAATACATCAACAAAGTAAGACATATTTTCAGAAATCGTGAGATCATTTTATAGATACATAATAAAGCTCATGGCATTACCGGTTAATTTGATTTGTTTAAAAGCCGTTCAACAGGATCCAATATATTCTGGTTGATTTTACGACAAGCCTCAGTTTCTATTCGACTATAACGAAACGAAGCGAACGAACCGGTTCACGGCGAGCATGGCCGACCCGCTCTAATTAACGAACATCCGCCTAATCGCTTCTCAGATTAAATCGATACAATACCGTTTCGAATAATAATCTTCAGGAATCGCCAGTCTATATACCTTCATAATTGGTAGCTTAATTTAACACTTTGAAAACAAGACTATTTGCGATTGTAATGCGAAATGTGAGTGAGCTCAAGGAGTCAATGTCTCGCCTGGCCGTGGGCTTTCATAACTCATACCTTATTAATACAGAGGTTTTTAACTTGCGCCTTGACAACAAAACGGCCAGCAGCTACTTAAAATAGGCTTAGGAAAGCAATGAAAGTTTAAAATACAGCTTGAGAAGGCTGAGACACCCGCGAGATAAGTGGTTTATTATTCTTTATTGTTATAGGATATTACATGTTGAATCGCTCGTTCATCTCGTCATATCGCCGCGGCTCATCTCGCCTCGACACCTAGCTCATCAAAAGGCCGTTGGCCTGCTTTACACGGGCGTGGGTCGCGTATTATGTGTATGCCCATTAGTACGATACAGTTACTAGCAGCCAACGTTCTACAGAGGTAAAGATTTTATTATTATCTTGTAATAATGATACATAGTCTATTACGCAACCGCTCTATCACTCGCCCGCTAGTGTTCACTTGCCAAAAGCTATTAATTACGACCGAAGAATAGAATATCTCTCCGGCTAATCCCCCGGAGACGGTTACGGTTACCGACAACGTTGATTAATGTCTGCACCGTTCGCTAAACTCTTTCTATGGTGGCTCGGTTGTGTAAACGCGAATAACCTTCTTTCGGACGTAAATATCCTCGCATCCGTGAAAAAATTACAGTGTTGATAGGATACATACGCGTTCTACTCGTACTTGAAACCTTAAAGACGCGTCCGAATTGAGTCGATTGGAGCAATAATGGAAAGTGACCACCGAGGTTACAGCTTCAAGATCGCATTGGTGTCAATTAGCGCGTTTTCACTGGCTCCGGCTGGCAACAAGAACGCATACAGTTACGGAATGGGTATTAGGTTGGAGTGTCTCAGTGGCGCTGCAGACGGTTGCGGGCGTGTGAAGAATACCGATGGAAACAACTGTTGGTTCCGCGAACCGGTGCGCGTGACGACCGAGCACCGGTCACACGACACCAGGTTCAAACAATGCATTGAAATGTCTTTCATGAATTAGACCCATATTTATTATTATTCTTTAATGCACATTTTATTGCACGTATTTTATAATGTTTTTGTTAGTTTCAATAAACTCGCCGAGGTTGCGTCGTTTGCCATTCTCTATATCACTTATTTTTTCAACAGTTTTTATCTCCGAATTTTCGAAGTTTTAATAATAAATAGACGGATGTACGAGGCATGCCTTTTAAGTCCTGTCGTTTCCATATTTCCCGGCAATTTTGAATTAGGAACTGTTCTATATTCGAATGTGCTTAAATTTTAAACTAATCTCAAAACAGTTGAAAGTATTAGGATTAATGCTATTGTTTAGTCACAGGTCACAGCGTCGATTAATATCTGTCAGGTTACGTACGAAAATGAATCTTTCTAAGGAAAATGTTAGTGCAATAATTTTCTACAACTTTAGAAGAGGTCTGACACGGTTTCAGTATTTTGAAGAGCTAACATCTGCGTTCAGTGATGAAGCCCCATGTCTGCGGACTGTCGAACGCTGGTATTTAGAATTCCAGCGTGGACATACTAGTGTTAGTGACAAATCTCGCGAAGGACGCCCAAAATCCGCCTTCACTGAAGATAACATCATTGCTGTGAGACAACTAATTCTCGAAGATCGTCATGTGACGTATCGAGAGATAGAGGCTCTATTAGGCATCTCAGGGACAACCACTCAGAAGATCTTGCATGAAGCACTTGGTGTGAGAAAGCTAGTTTGCCGTTGGATACCGCATCTGCTTTCCGACTATCATAAGGCGACCCGCATCAGATGGTGTAAGAAAACTCTGCAAAGCTTCAACCGAGGAGAGTCAAATCACGTCTACGACATCATCAGTGGTGACGAATCATGGATCTATGCCTACGATCCTGATTCCAAATAACAATTTGGGTCTTTCAAGACGAGCCAAAGCCGACTAAAGTTGTTCGTTCTCGGAGCACTTCAAAGAAGATGGTTGGTGGCCACGTTCGTTGGAAAACCCGCCATGTTGCGACTATTGCACTGGAAGATCGTAGAACGGTTAACTCAGAGTGGTATACCACAGTTTGTTTACCACAAGTCATCGACGAACTTCGACAATCTAACTCAAAGCGACGCATGAAAAAGTAGAAATTCTTGACCATCCTTCATACAGTCCTGACCTAAGCTCTTTACATTTCCTAAAATTAAGAAAAGTCTTCGTGGTCAAAGGTTGACTTGCTTGAAAGCAGTCGACGCTTTCAAGTCAGCCATTTTGAACACCCCCACTTTAGAGTGGAATAAATCTATCTTCTATATCTTCTATACATATAATAAAATTGTAACGAATCGATGTTTGTGCACGCTAATCTCAGAAACGGCTGAACCGATTTCGATGCAGTTTTCAGGAATATATTGTGACAAGTCCCACTTAACATATAGGCTACTTTTATCCCGGGAAAATGTTTTTATATCGGATAATTTCGACATTTTGTTTTTTCTGCAGTCCACGCGGACGGAGTCGCGGGCGTCCACTAGTTTTATAATAACTGGTTTGAGCGAATGGAAAACAATACTTTGAAATGAATACTTTGAAAAACAATAAAAAGTACTATAAGGTTCTAGTTGTGTTTTTTTTCTTCAAACGACAAAACTTAAAAGGCATGCCTCGTAACTGTGATAAAGAGCCAATTCAAAATGTCATCCGATCAGATACACATCAGGTAAATCGCACAATATTGTTATGTATGAATACAAGAAAAAAAAGGCCGAACTACCTTCTATTGACTGTCTCGAATAATAATTTACTCAGGTAGAAAAAGTCAGGGAAGTGAGATTTGAAGGGCGTTTCAAGGTGAAGGCAAAGACGTGGCAAATGCAAGTCAATGTCTACGGATTAACGACTTTAATGAAAAATAACATAAATAATAATAATTACAACAAAAATATTAATTAAGTAAGTTATTATTGAACAAAACGTGTATACAGGGTGTAACAAAAAGGGTATGTTAAGCGAAAAACTATGAATATAGCCCATTATAAAGAACCTATTCCGAAAATTTAAGACTCGAAATCACATGTTTATTTTACAAGATTGTATGAACATGCCTGACTTGTTTAGAAATTCTCCATACTAACTGGAAAAATAAACATTTGATTTCAAGTCTCAAATTTTGTGAATAGGTTCTCTATAGTGGGCTATTTTCATAGCTTTTCGCTGAACATACCCCTTTTGTTACACCCTGTATATTAGACTAGACATCTGTACTAATAAAAAGTTGTTATCCTATAATAATAATAATTTGTGACACGATAGCGGTGCTAACCTACCTGTAAGTAGCAATAACAAAATACTATCTGCAAAGTCATTGGGAAATAATTGACAAAATCTTTCTCTATTGCCACAAACTATTCTGAAGCGCGCAATAAAATCAGTCGAACGTAAAATACATACGAAAATATCACAGAACGTGATGTCACACAGTGTACTCGTATATGTATCATAATGAAATTTGACAGCAAATATGGAATATCTGTCAAATTAAACTGTGTATAGCATAAACCTAGTTTAAAGTTTTTTTATTTGTAAGGCCCATATAGTTTACGAGAATATCGCGCACCGCCGTCTACGCACACCATTTGGCGTGGGTTCAAATCCTGTTTGAAGTATTTTCGGAGGCATGCTCGAGCCGGCCTGTTTACTAATACTAGCGCGCTCTCGATTCGAATCCGCGAGATTTGTAAACATGCTGCCAAAGGAGATTGCCTTTCCCGATAGCTGTTTATTGGGTTAGTCACCAAGTCTACCCGGCACTGGTTTAAGCCACTCAGAACTAACCTTTTTATAGGTTAGTCAACAAATACGAGAATTGATTATAAGGGAGTTTTCTGTGTGAGTAGATTGGATTTGTATCAATATGACATTAAGGTAAGGTAAGATCTCGGAAGTGTAGTAATATCCTATTGGACTATTCTGCTATCAGAATGGTGGTATTTTAGAAGGAAAATAATAACAAAAGGGTCCTTGAGCCCTTTGTTCAGTTCTTAGAAGTAAAGGAACTATCTATTCCAAAGATTGAATTGGTACGATTCCATGAATAGATACCAAGAGACCGCTTCGTCCAAGTTATTTTCAGTGTTTATTTATAAACCAGTTCGATACCAAAACGAGCCAGTTACAATTTCTGAACCCCAATTTGATAAAATGACTTGCGCGAACAGAAAAAAGTAACTATAAAAAAAACAAACAAAAATCCAAACTCTGAGAACACAATACAAGTTTTACTAGTTCTTTTAAAGCTCCGGCGAACATGTTCCATGAGGAACGCGCGGTTCAGGCCGTCTCTCGCCGCCACGATACGGCAATTGCTGAAACGACTACAGAACAACCAGCTCCAACCGAATAACTACAGATAAACCAAAATCAAGAGTAAAACGCGCATGCCAAAGTTGATATTCGCTCGTTCTAAAAATACAAATTAGGTATCTACACTAAAAATAGAATCGAAATAAAAATTTGGAATCTCGTAAACATTTCGACATTTTTGCCTGCGGCGAGAGGTTGCCTGCGTTTATTATATTGAGGTGGCTTTTGATTACGTCGGTTAATGGTGTTATACGAGCGTTGAACTTGCCAAATTGGCCACTCGAGTGAAACGATTTGGGCTAGATAGATGAGCTCATGCTTCTGTTGAATAAATCAATGTCATTATGATTCAACTTCTCAAACAAATAAAATTACATGATAAAATCTATAGACTCACGCCTAGCAACAGCAACACAGCAGAAAATAAATTAAAATTTAACAAAGAGGGTTCATAAAAGCTAAACAAATAACAGCTGTTAAATTGGTAAGTAACCTTGGAACCTGTCCTACACCGGGGCCGGTAAACAACCCTCCCCCAAGGAGCACGGGGAGGAACACGTGTACAATCTACGCGGAGGCGTATTTATAGCCACGTCGCTTAGTTTAATCATCAAACATATAATAAACTCTTCGATTTTGTTTATATTAAAAATTCCGATAATATGTATATCTGTAAGTAAAAAGTTATTTTCAGAGGTATAAAGAAAACTTATGATACTGGAGTGAAAAAAAGTGTAATGACTACTTGTATTATAAAGGAATCGGAGAATTACACTTGATAGCTTTTATACACACAAAGGACAAAGCTTTAAGCTCATCCAAAAGCAGGTCAAAGAGAGACAAGGACACACTACCCCCCCGAAACTAAAAGGGGTCAGTGACTGCACAGCGGGGTGGCTCAGGGCTGGGGGCGACGGGGGCGGAGGCAATAATACATTTGAAAAACGAACCCCAAACATCTGCCTCGCATGTGCGTTCGTTCCATGTAGTGAAATAATGCAAGTCGTGCGCGCAACCGCAGCGATATGGCCGAGCTTTGTGCAGTAGCAGCTTTTTGTTATATTCACGCTTTATGCTTGCGAGCTTTCAAACGAACAATGGCTTCTATTAGAAAGGAAATCAATACATTTGTGATGTTCGAGGAAAGGTATTCGCAACGTCCAACTCTGATTTATGATTGTGTTTAACCTGCTTTCATTTCAATATACATTAAATGACATTGCCAAATAGCGTCAAACTATGATAACATTGATAACAAAGAATAGAGCTGATGTAGAAATTGTACTAAACAAGAACAATCTATCTACATATAATAAAAATGTAACGGGTCGCAGTCTGTACATGGAAGATATATGAGAAAAAAATATTATAGGAGACATTTATCAACGCAATAGTACCCAAAACAATGATTTTTGAAATTTTTGTTGGTTTGACTGTTTGTCTGTGCGTTTGTACACGCTAATCTCAGAAACGGCTGAACCGATTTCGATGCAGTTTTCAGGAATATATTGTGACAGGTCCCACTTAACATATAGGCTACTTTTTATCCCGGGAAAATGTTTTTATCCCGGATAATTTCGACATTTTGTTTTTTCTGTAGTCCACGCGGACGGAGTCGCGGGCGTCCACTAGTATTGAATAAAAACGATTACAAGATTATTAATAAAGAAATGGAAAAAATTCCTCACTCGGGTGGGAATCGAACCCACGACCTCTGCCTTCCGTGCCAGCGCTCTTACCACTGAGCCACCGGGTCAATTACTCGGATGACGAATTTTACCATCTCTTTTTGAAATTACATTATTGGTAACGTTATTTTTTCATCCCGATAGCTATACATAAGCCAAATCTCGGCAAACAAAGCTGAATCCCTCAGCACAATGTTTTAATGATTACATTATTACCTAGTTGTGAATGCGATTATGCAAACATAGCAAAACATAGTACCAATGGAAACAATAATAAAGTATTACCAGATAATCTACGACTCTACTAGAGCATCATACAATACACCTAGGTGAGTATTCAAATTTCTAATGCGGTCAAAAGCCAAAGAAAGAAAGATAGGCAGAGTCGTGCTCGTGACTGGCCTGTGACTCGTGAGTTCAACAACTGCTGGCATCTGCTATGTTCTCTTGTATACGTACAATTTCGTTGATTGACTCTAAGCATAAATTAAAATTACTTTGTATGTAGAGACTATGTATGATATCGTTTTCGTCGCGTTATTACTATTTGGTTATGTTCATCAGTAAATACATATAGTCTAACAAACAAAACATATTAATTGAATGGGAAAAAATTATTAAACTCAAACTAGAAACAAAACTGATAGGTTAAGTAAAACAATGGATGAAAATAATACAATAGACTGCAAAACCTGAGTAGCAATCCAAAACATTATTTCGCAACCACGCATAATGAGCTATCATCGCATAATCGTGATTCCACAGATAATAAAATTCATAAATTGATGTCGTAATCGTAATCGACCGACCGTCATCGGCGCAGACTGCGGTGGTGAGGAGTGGAGGACCGGGAGGGGCAGACCAGCCGGTCCCGTTAGGAGAAAGTAGCCACCTACACACCGAGCACGGGTCGTCACGACCGCTGGACCGACCATCTCACGACAGAATTCGATTTTATCGACACAGCACGACCAACCTAATATAGAACTTTTGAATCTTCGGCACGTAGATAGACGCTTCCATTTTTGACATCACGAATTATTTAACGAAGACCGAAATTGTCATACATTGTAGAGAAATATTTTATTAATGCTACTACTTAGATTTATTTCTGTGTTTCAATTTTAATACTTGCTCTGTTATAAAAAAAATATTTGTAATTTCATTGAACCGAGACAAAGCAAAAAGCCGTCAATCATTTCACTTTGTGTTTAACACAAAGGTGGGTATCCGTTTGGTTGATGAAATGTTACTGTCATTGACATATTCCATTTCAAATCTGATATTTTAGCTTTGATAAATACAGCCAACAGTAAAAATCTGCGATTGCTGCTTAGCTAGCAAATATAAAGAGTTGACGTAGATAATCGTGACAGCTTCTTTTCTTTAAGGAATAATAGGACCTAAAAGCATTCTAATAAAGCTATTTAAAAATCAGATTGAAGGATGTATATAAAGGCAAATATTACCAAAATATAGAAAAGATAATATATAAACACAAAAAATATTGCGCAACCGGTAAATGGAATTATGGAAGCATGATTATTTATCTCATGTTTCATAACTACAAGTCGCTAGACTGGGCGATCGTTTGGAAACTAGCTGGGCCGGTTCTGCAGGTGATGCACCATCTCAGAAATTCTCAATTTAATATGCAGCTCTCTGAACCAAGATACCACATTGCAATAATGTAAGCACTCAATAATTATAAACTACTTTGTCTTAACCCATCACGCTTGAGAAACTGGTGGAAAATTTACCAGTAAATTATTGCAGTGAAATTGAATATTTAACAACTCTTGGAAAACAATTGGAAGCTTAGATTCAAATGAAAGCAGTTTAAATTTTTCCAATAATACTTGTAGAGATAATGACTAACAAAATGCAAAGTAACGGGATGAATGTTGGTTGGCAAACGGTATTAACTTTCTTAAAAGCTGTAAAAATATATCAAGTCTTTTCGATTTACCTTCATGCTATACGAATGGATATTTTGTTCATTAAATATTCAATTCTTTTCACAACACAACAAGGCATTATCATACAATCATTATTCAGTGACATGCTCAATATCATAGTTAGGTACTTTGTTCTTTTGTTTCGAATATCAAGTCATGTAAATTGAGACTCTTGGTTGCCGCATGAGTAAGTTTCTGTTAAATAATTACACAGCTGCTTTTGTGTATGAAAATAACTAAATTATATTTACAGAGATTAATTGATTGACGTCACCTAAGTACATACTTGTTACATTAAAATCGTATACAGGTGTTGAAATTTTATCAAGTTCCCGTGACAAACAAGCAAGAGTGTAATCTATTTTATGAGTTGTATAACGTAGACTTGCATGTTGTATGAAGTGGTTTTGCATGCGCATCTGATGAAAAGTTGTGCGAAATTGCACGCTATATTCGGAACTTGTTTCTGTACAGAATTTACAACAGGCTCAGCGAGTAAAACTGGAGCATTAAACTGAATAGTTTGGTACCGAACCAAGACATAATATTTGAGACTTAGACTTATAGACTTCTTGTAGGCACCTCTAGAATATGGTCTAAGGTCAAAGTTCTATGTATAATATTTAAATAGATATCAAAATTCAATCAAAATAAGTCACTAGAAAGAATAATAATAAACGATAACTACTCTATTTCACGAGCCTATTACTAAACTCGTGAATACGAACTCTGAGAAATAAAATTTAAACTGTTGCATATATTTAAAGCATAACCTGTCCAGTTAATATTACTTAAACTACTTGAATAACTCGTCATTATATTTACTATTATATTATAAATGAACCGGTTTAATAACAACATGAGTGAATGTAGGAACTATGATCGGTCGAGCAAATTAGATGAGGCTCCGAACTTTCACCGCGACTTTCATATATCGAATATATGATAAGACACGAATTTCTGGTCTAACTTGTTTGTTCGTTTGACCTCCAGCAATGTTGAATCTGTATTGTTCGAGAATTCTTTTGTTATGTCTGTCTAAACTTCGTACGCGCTAATAAATTCTACTCGCCAGACGTCAATGTCAATGCTGTAGAAAGTTTTTTCTACGAGTATTACATTCGCATTAACATTTTCACTTTATGGTTCAACACACGCGAGTGGCGTTGTAAGAAGCAAATTAACGCCCGATTGCCTCAATTTGTGTGGGGTCATTAAATATTACGTCTAATGTTTAATTGACATTTTTGACACCTAGCTAGTCGCTGTGAACTACAAAATGTTAATCCAATAACAGCAAATACAAATAGCAATACATACTTATAAATAACAAGCACCCAAGCAGGTGTTTGTAAAGTAGTCTCTATCCAATAATCGAAACCAATAATTCTATTGGTTCTGATAGCTTATAATAACCGCTTGGTACTAACATTAAAACAGTATCGACATTAATATAGTAGAAAGACCGGTTCCGCTCTCAGAGTCGGCATTAAATTGTTTTCAAGTTGTTCAAATCATGAATATTCATTTAATTACACGGAGAAGACGCACGCATAGCAGAAGCTTATTATTATTGCGATTCCGTTGAAAAAACTTCTTTGAATTAAGTTTGAAATATGTATACCTGTTTTTATTGAAACAAAAATAAAACAACCGTAATAAGTCTAGATAACGATGATTAAATGAATAATGTGCATAAAGAGATTAATGATGAGATTAATATAATGGCCATTGTATTCAAACTACCAATGGGTAGTATGAATAATAAGAGGGAAAAGTAAATGCTGTGATGTAAAATGTGGCATTAAAATAAAACATGATTGGGTCCTGTTTCAAATGACCATGAACATACTTTATAGGTTACAGCGAAAGGTGTGTGAAAATAAAACACAATGCTGAGTGTTTTATAGGTGGATGGGGCTGGGAGGTAGGTAAGGAAACATGTAGGTACCTTACTCGAGAAAATCAATTATCAAAATGAATTTAAAAGGATGGACTAACCTATGATATACTCAGTCAGTACTGCTAGTACCATTTAAAAAATTAATTCCAAATCTGGCAAGCAAAAGGTTTCTCTTAAAAATATAAATTTTAAATCGAGTGATAAATAAAGATCAATGTAAAATGATCTATGAAAATGGAATGACCCCGTTACTTTTTGATGAGGAATTGAAATTTAAATTTTAGAATGATAATACCAAATGTCGTCCGCTTTGACCTCCGTTTTTTTACTGGGCCGCTCTGATGTTGGGAATGAAGTCCATACATTTATTGATGAGAGGTGGACAAACAGATATACGCATTTGAATGTAAAATTACGAAAGGTGGTTTCGATTATTCTATAGAAACGTTGTTAAAGACTCTGACACATTATAATAAAAAAAACCCTAATGTTAGCAAATGGTCAGTTATTACGATACAGATCAATAACTATAGACTGAACTTCAAACTGGTTGACGACGAAGACGCGTAAAAGCAATAATCCGATTACATTTACATTTGTGTGCTGAGCCATACAAACTAACAATAGATAAACTATAATTTCCGATCGTTACTATAGACTTCTTATTTACTCGTATATTTAAATAAATGTATAAAAATAGTTAAAGCAAAAACATAGTTAATACAAGTCTACACGTATCTTTAGTATGAATCCAAACGGGTATCTTATAGAATAAATTCAAAAAAATTATGTCTCGCGATGACGACAGTACACTACCTATTTTGGTTTTAAAATCAAGCGACCGCATAAACGGATACAAGCTGAGTAAACATCTATGGAATAACTGACTGAATTCATGCATGCCGAATATATCGATGGAGTTTTACCTTTTTTGTTAATTTCGGTGGACTCGCGTTCCGGCGAGCTGCCTGAAACAACACATAAAATATTTATCAGTCAGGTATATAGAAAAATTACTAGTGTGCAATCAAAAACATAAATATTAATTTATACCATATATCATTTAATATAATTGTTAAAGTTTTATTGCTTTGGGCTCAAACAGAAAAGAAAGCCAAATATTTCAAATGTTATAAAGCTGTTTGACAAAAATGGAAACTTTACAAAGGTCAAATTATGTTAACTGAATATTTATGAAGTTGCCAAGAATGGCAACCGTGGACCGGTTACCGAAACCAGTTTCGGTGAAGTAAAAGGAATGTGAAATAAACAACCTTCCTTTTATTTATCTGGAATTTAAAAGGCACCAGGCTATTTACGTGGTCGGCCACCTCGTTAGTCGAGATCACCAAAATCAGGTTCCGTTAAGTACTTATCAATAATTTTTATAACCAGTTTTTTCTTTTCTTTTCTGAAACAAAACTTTTGTCAGCATAACATACATACGTACATATAGTCACGCCTTTATCCCTTACGGGTAGGCAGAGCATCAAGGGCCAATAGAAACACATGGTGCCACTTCTGACTAATTTTGAGGGTAGGTATAGTTGAGATGTACAAGTTCGGTCAGCATAACGTTTGTTATTCATATTGATGCTACATAATTGTATAATACATAATTTTGTTATGTATGGTACGTATGCATCCATCTATGTGTATTATTGTGTAATAATTAAACAACGTTCAAAGAATATAATTTCAAATTCGCATCGTACTAATATTATTTTGACTTCCAGATTATCATCATCGCGGTTAACATCTTATAATTCCAATACATATTTCGTCTATTTTATCCTAAAACGTCACGCTATCTGAGACACCAGCTGTTAAAAACAGAGTATAGAATATTTATGAAGTTAATATAACCACCATATAAAAAGACCATTATGCATAAGCGAGCATGAGGCTAATGGGTACATATTGCAATTCTGCAGGTGGCATTGGCAGAGATACCGCCATTGGTTTGCGAGGGCAGGTGATCGTACCTCTCCTGCCCGTATGCGGCAACAAGGGTGCACCTGGACTGTGTGTCAGTTCACTAACCCGTAAACAATTAATTACGTGCTAGTCTAATGGATTTATGTTTATTTTTTTTAACTGTCATCCCTTTCATTTGGTTCGAATTCAATTCCTTTGTTTGGCAGATACGAGTATCGTATCTCTTTTTAATTTCTACCAATAGTGGTTTAAGTTCATCACGTGATTTAACGACCGCGCTCAACGAAGAAAAATATTGGCGTAAACGTTTTGATAACTTTCATCAGAGAATATTTGATTATTATTTATATTAATATTTTTTGCAACAACCAAAAATAAAACGTTTTAACAGCATTGCTCACTGTAAAAACACGTAGGTGCAATGCAAACGGAACACAGTTGTATAATTAAGTAAGCTCGCGAGTAGACTGACATTTTGCTGAACCTGTTTTGAGTTATGCAACAGAAAATATAGTCAGCTAATGGCAGCACAAGCGGGCTGCTTAGCATAATCACCTGTCAATTGTAGTGAGATATGGTACTATGATTGGACGCTTTATGCTCGTATTACTGTGGGAAAATTTGCAATGATTTAAGTTAGTTGACTGATGCGAATTAGGGTCACAAATGAATCCACCAAGTATATGCTCGTACATATACATTGCTGTATTGCCGAAATAGGAATGCCTGCAGAAGCGTGAAGGGGATTCTATAGCCATGTTATAAAAGATCAGTGACAAGTTGCTGGCTCATCGTCTACCAACTCTTTTTAAAAACAGAGCTTATAATTAGACGTAGACTAGATTGTATCACATCAACTACTCAAACAAGTCCCCATTAATCCACTTAATCAATACACAGGCTCAAGACACAGGTGGTCAACTTGATACGGATTAAATGTAGTTCTTATAACTATCTAGACACTGCAAATTATCTTTTGCGAGACAAATTGTGAGCGATTACTTTGAAATACAGATCTAATCAATACTCTACTCTCTACTCCAGCACTTGGTCGGATGCTATCAGCAAACTAAAAAGCTCAAACGTAGGTTTGATAAATTAAACGAGATTTAAAACTGGTTCTCTGCGACAAATTTTCCACATGAAGAATGAATCAGGAATTATATCATGGCCTACTTATTTTATATTAACACGTGTATAAGTACTGCGAAAAATATTACATAGTGCATTATATTTGATCGAAGTAGTTAATGCAGAATCAATATTAGTTATTTGAAGGACTAATGCAGGGATGGGCAAACTACGGCCCGCGGGCCGGATCCGGCCCGTATGAGGTTTTAATCCGGCCCGCCGGACGTTTTTCAGAAAAATTTTAATATCAAAAATTCAAATTGTATTATATTTTTAGACCTTAAAATATTTTATCTACACTTAAAACATTTAAATCTCGTATTTTTTATCACAATACTGCTAAGGTGACAATTTTTTTATGTGAAAAAGTATAAAAAAAAAAAATCATTTAAGTTTCTAAAAAACAATGTTTTTAAACTTTACGCTTAGTAGCCTTGCCCCAAGTGTTTTTAATTAACCGGCCCGCGGAAATATTTTTTTTAATTTTCTGGCCCGCGACAATTTTTTTTTTAATTTACCGGCCCGCGATGATAAAAGTTTGCCCACCCCTGGACTAATGTCACGCCCGACGACATATCAGTCGCCACAAAAAACCCACGACTTGTTCCCTTTATGGTACAGCGAGCGACTTTCTTGAGGTATGCGGACAGACCGCTCCACAAACTGGTACCTAACATGAGAAATAACGATCCGGGTGAACAGTTGGACCCTTTTAGAGAATTGTTCGAGATCGACATACACATATTGTGCAATGACTGTATGCAACGAAACTACCTACGGTTCTATGATCACAGGTCAAATAATCTTTATGTCAATTACCCTTTACAACAGAAAAACCGAAACACCCACCTTTTAGGTATTTATATTAATAAATAAAGAAAATTTACAGGGAAAACAGAATGATAAATGTGGATAAAATAATGTGGTTTTAATAGGCAACACAGCATTAAAGTTTAGTGCTGTCTGCTCCATGCGTCTCGTCTAAATATAGATGTGTTTTCATAAACTCAATATGAGAATCCAAAGAGCCGGTCTGAGAATGAGGCCAAATAGGACTCCGACAGACTCAAACGTAAAGCGTAATAAACTATAGGTACTAGAGATTCCTTTATATCTCAGACAAAGGAAATAAAAATGATTCATTACTGTTACCGCCGCCGTACGTTATTATAATAACAAGGGATTTATTTTCCGTTGTCTTCAATAGCCATTAATTAAGAATTTAATTTGATTGAATATTAAACTAAATGGTCACAGCCAAAAATAATGAGGTCAAATAGAATATGTAACTTCATTATAGGAAGTAAGTATCTCTACTCATTAGGCTTATCTGCTCAATTAATGATGATGATTGTATTGCAATTTTTGTATGGTGGCGAAATTTATTAAATTAATGAAAAGTAATACCTATTTTGATTGTTACCTCTTCCTTCATGCTTTATTAACGAAAGCAATCTTCTAGAAATTTTGCATTAGTACATAGTTGGGGGTAGGAAAAAGAACATACATCGGCTATAATTATCTACCTGTAGTCCAAGCGAACGGAGTTGCTGGCAATAGCTAGTTGTATGTAAATACATAATTTTAATGTGAAATGAATTCATAGACAATCCTAAATTTCTTAAAGCGAATCAGACTTCACGGATGAACGAAATAGGAAATTGTATAACAAAAACAGTCGATTAGTTTTTGCCCCGTAAAAAATAGAGCAAAACACAAATCGATTGCACGGCCACGTCTCTAAGACCGTCTATACGACATAAAAACACATTTAAACGCAAACTGTAACTCTGTGGGTTGAATAAAGAACGTTTTTAACGAGGTCAGATTACGTTTGTCATGGTTGAGCTTGAGCATGATCAATTAGCACATTGGATAGAGCCCGCCCACTCAGATTATGTACGTCTGTAACATGTACTTATTTACTTTATGTACCTACATGTGAATATGTATTTTGCACATTATGTTTTTACGGAGCTCGCACTCTGATAAGCGACCGACCATGATTTTCAATGAAATATGGCAGTAGTGCGGTATTTGTCAACGAACCAATCGAACAATAATTTATAGCAAGGCTGCATTGAAATTGGTAATTGTCTTGAATATGAGCACTTATTGATTTATTTTCTCAAGCATAGATTTTAATTGACATAATCAGCATTTTTTATACAATTTAATATGAAAACTTGAATTTCGCATGTAGCGAAGTATTCAAATATGTAGGTACATGTTTTGAATACTTTGATAATATTGGGAATAATTATAGATATACAATATATACGTACTTACTAAAAAAGATATATACTTATCTACAAGCTTCAGTTTAAAAAACCTTTATAAAACAAGCTTTTATTACATACGTATTTGTCAATAAAATGAATTGATTAAACAAGCGAGCCCAAACTCGATAGGGTTACGTCGTTTAATTACGGAGTTCCTATGGCCACCTTCCAGCTCCATCATCAGATCAACTCTTTGTCATAATAATTGTCATCCGATTTCTACATGCATGCAAAATTTCGGCCTAATCAGAAACAGGGAAGTGGATCAAAAACTTGCAGGATTTGGTTACAGACAGGTCAAACTAAATAAAAAAATATAATAAACGGTTGTAACCTACGCTCAAAATTGGTCATAGGTGACACCATGTGGTTCTATCGGCCCTTGGTGCTCTGCCTAACCCGTAAGGGATAAAGGCGTGATTATATGTATGTATGTAAAAAACAGTTAAAATGAGATTGGAAACAAGTAAAACTTTTTTGGCATGACTTTTAGGTTCAACATAAAAATTATATTTGTTCTTTTGGGCCGAAAATTTCTTTTGGCTACAATATAACTCATTCATAAGTTCAGAACATGACATGCAATTGTACTGGTAAGATGAAAGAACATGAAATGTAAACAAAATTCAATTCTGTAAGATCCAAGCGAAAGCAATAAAGGTCGTTGAAAACCCACGCGAGTCGAGATCAGTTCCCATGGCCGTCGGAAACAATAACAGAATCGCGGATCCGAGCACATAAAGCCGAGAACAATCGCCCAAGTGGAAACAAGAGAACATATAAATCAAGCTAAGCATTGCGTACAGTCGCTGCCATAGATCCTCGCGTTTCGTTTCTGCTTCGCTCGCCTTCCCGCGTCGCGCCATCGCTTATAATTACTCAGTACTTTCGCCAACCGGTCGGCAGCGGACGCCATTTTGCTATTTATATTGCAAATGGCGGCAATGTAGCACGTGTTCCTCTTTTGTTATTTACAGTCGCAATGTTTTATGAGTGTCACTACTCACAAACCATTGCAGCTTGAGACCTTGAATCGCGATTGAATTATAGGTACCTACAATTATTGTGCGTTTCAAATAAAATAAATCTACATATATTTTTAGAAAACTTTGTAGCACAAATCGCGAACAAGGTCTCTCGATCAAAATTTGCATTGAATGGGGAGCCGTTAAACCGATACGACCAACGAACCAAACGCTGAGGAGGTCACCTTGACCAGCCACGCAGAATATCTTGTTTATTTTGATGATTGAACAAGATGGAATTCATTACAATGCCAATCTTCTGATCCTAACTTTAATAATCCACAGAGGACCTGTCTTGAATACAAGTAAAGGTATAATCAATCATGAAAACAACCTAAATATTGGGATGTTTAAATCAAACTGAATAGTTTACTAGTATGAGTAGTACAATGGTAATGAGCCATTGTTTTACGATTTGCATAATAAGAAAAGTAAACAATTGGCTTGAAAATATACACATTGAAGACAACGAACTTGTTTAATGAAGCTAATTAAATACATTAGAGTACTAAAACACGAACAAAGAGCTAACATCAAACGAACTTGTACAGTAAATAAAGATTACTATCGTTCCACTAGTAGAAGATAGCAAAACAGAACAACTAACACAACGGACTCATAAAGAATGATAACGCTTATCGGCAGGCAACTAGGTCAAACTAAATGTGTATTAATAACAAATGTCTTTAGGTAGGCATGTTATTACATACTTGTACTGTATATATGTACTTAGTGTGTGATAGATAACAACGTTATTTTGGTAGTATACCATCATTAAGCAGATAAGACAATTTGTTATGCAATAAATTAATCAGAGAAATATTCGCGTCATTGTTCTAACAGGAAGTTAGCATCCTCTGGAACAGGGCGCGGGTAAAGGAAACCGAATTTGAGCATAATATAAATTCAGATCTTGCAAAGGCGCTCACTTAGTATTCAGCAAGTTTTGCGGGCCAATGGCGAATGATTACGGCAGTCCGGACTCTCGTGAATATGTATGAGCAAATTCTTGAGTGCAACACACGCAAAAGTATTAGCCATGACACACATAAATATACTCGCATTGAAGATTCGTTCAATCTCGCTAACCGACGACAAAGTGAGGCATGTTCCGCACTATTAACTGGCATTTAAAGTGCCTTATCATTAAACTTTTTACGAACATCTGCACGTTCATGCTAATGTATAATTTGTGCCAGTGAAACCTGAATGCGGCTGGGTTTCGTCTCAGCCTACAATGATACAGCACAATGCAAACAACATAAAGCGCTCTACATATAGCTCTACAGGCAACGACAAAGGGGAATCTGATACGGAAATGGGTAGCTAATTACTTATTAATAAACCAGCATATACTCAATATATTGAAGTGTATTTCCTGGAAATTAACGCGGTTTGATACTTGTAAAATAATATTATAGTCGATAAATTTATACATGTTCAAACTTTACATCTCATTAACCTAGTTCTATACTAATAGGAATTTAAATGGAATATAATCACTATAGATTATGCACCATGATAATTTAGCTAAAGATGTCATAAAATTGGTTACTTATTAGTTAATATTTTTTAAAAAAGCACTCATTTTAAAACCAGCAACAATAAAGGCAATGGCCTCATTTTGTACCACAAGCCGTCATGCACACGGGTCATGGAATGTAACCACGCAGAGACTAGCGATTGTTTAGACACTTGACGAAAAAAAGTAAATTTATGGAGATGTTCTCAGAACCGAGAGCATGATATCATGCGTTATTAAAAGCATAATAAATAGGATTAATCGTATGTACAATGTCGGGTAAATACAAGGTAAATGAGTATGTAGGTACATAAATGAGTATGTAGGTACATTTGAGCATACAGTTCTGTGTGATGCAGAAGTAATTGAATAATTAAGTACGTATAGTAGACAAATGGAATGACCATAAAAATGCAGGACACGGGGCATAAATGCATGCGTATAATATCTTGTCATGTGTATTAGTTAACACGTTAATGATTCATCAGAAGAAGTCGTTAAGGAAAACATGTGTCGTCCGGCCATTGATTGGTTCATTTTCGCATCTCGACTCGAGTCGCGTTCGCGTCATCGTCACCCACATCTGTCGTGTTCACGGCTATATTGTTAACACATGTTAGCTAATGGCCGCAACTCGAAATGCCACGTGTATGATAACTCCAAAATGTACTAATAACCCTCATAATAACCTTAATATTTTTGCATGGTTTTGTTAATTTATATCGCAAAGGATTAGAATAAGCTCTTAGAATAAATAATTGATAACTACAATGAAATTATAGAAGTACGATTTTTCGCAGTGTCTTTAGAAGTAATGGTAAAGAAAGACTATTTAGCGGGTACTCGTACTCAATGAAAAGAGAACAAAGGAAAACACAGCCAAGGCGAATTATAACGGAAAAAAGATAATAAAGACTGGATCGTTAAAACCACGTTAACGCAAAAATGCAAATTGCGATGCACAATAGAGAAGAAACGAGAATGAAGCGTGCAAAGTGGCGCGGGGCGGTGCGACGTGGGAAAGCGAATGGCGGCGGTCGGCCATCTTGTTGAGTGCGTTCGGAAAGCATCGCATGTCCACGCGCCTCCGCATGGCAACGAACGAAACGGACTGGAACAATTCGTGCACGTGCTTTTTTGTTTGTGCAACATTCCTCGCCTCCCCAGAGCGGATATTGATTGGCGCGAGTACCCTTTCGCTGAGTTTATGCATCAATTGTATTAAAAAACCACAAACAGGTTCGAGAGTTGGTATTTGCGCTCCTCCGTAAATGTTATTAACATCAATGTCTTCAAATGAATGGCTACTTATACCTACAATTAATTTCTAAATTAAATTATCAATTAGTTTGGTACTTATAGCGATTTCATTTTTCGTCCTTGTCAAATAAAGTTTGAGGAGCGCAAAAGATTTCAAAATAATCGAATAGTAGCTTGAGGGTAAGAACTTTGTCAATTTCACCCCGCAGAGTTTGAGCCGTTCAAAAAGGGGTGAGTGAATGAGGGTGGGTGGGTTTCACCTCTTTGGCTGTTCGTGAATACCGCTTAAAGTTCCCTACGTAATTGCTGTCTAGCTGAGAATAATGTAATGTGTAATACTTTGTATTACATTACCGGAGTTAATTTATAGTGTCTTCTTATTTAGTGCCCAAGTTACGAGTTATTCCCACTGCAATTATTTTGCACAAATGAATAAGTTGTCAAAAATATTGCTGCATTTCAGAATGTATTTATACTATTTAACTTTTAGATACAAAATTCAGGAAAGAATGAAAAATATTTAACGTAAAGCTAAGTTTTATAGCGTAGAGACTCATAATGCGCGTGTTGGTTGAGGCGTGTTCGTTTGTTTCCATAATTGAACGGCTTACAGTCATTCATCCGTCCAAGAACAAAAAGCAAATTAATACAGTATTGTTTTACTGTGTTTCTAGCGATGCATTTGTAGAAGAGTAGCTTTAGTCACGAGTCATTAGTCGTGATCGCGAGCTATTGCAGTTCCGATTCGTGTCGGACGTGACCTTGACTTGTCTTAGATATATCTGAGCCCAGTTCTACGACGGATAAACTGGCTACTGATACCTGCTTATAGTTCACACTTGAAAACCTTGAAACAGATTACTTCTCGAATAGTATGCCTATAAGGGCATAAATATTTTGAACAGTTCTATAAGTCTGCGTCAATAATTCTGTACTAATAATTTATTTGAGTAATGTATTTATAACTATCGCTAGATGATTTGTTTCTAGAACGTTTGGTCACGACATATCGTGATTACGGGTTTAGAGCATCTTTATTAATACAGGCCAGACTTGAAATGCGGCCAATTGTGTCTCGTTTACAGTGAGCAGCTGACGAAAGTTCAAAACTATTGGCGTGCTAATTGACTCTACTATTAAGGAGGTTAAGTGAGCCATTAATAAAATCGTTTGCAATGACAACAATGACAAAATATTGCGTGAGCGATCGTATCGTAATTAGGTTGGAGACATTTTAGTAAGTAATAAATATACTAAGTGAACCTGTGAACGCGACAATGTAGATGTAGTACGGATAAATAAATACTTAACCCGCATGAGTTAATAGATGGAACATTTTGTTAGTATGTTGGCAAATAAATTAGGTTATCTCTGTTATTGCGATGCCCGCGTGTTATTCCAACGCGCATTCCACGACGCGCAAAATTCATTTATTATTAGCGCCGCATGATAACGATAAACCATCGAGGTCAGCCGAGAGTGCGCAAAAAATAGAAATGCTGGTTTACCGCGCGTGACTAAAGACTCGGTAGTTCAGGCAAGATGGCGCGGCCAACGCTCCTTGTCTTGCCTTCTACCATGCCAAATCACCGTCTCACTTTAGCAAATTTGGTTGCCGTTATTTTTTTCGCCAAAATGGCAAATAGCTTTTTGTATGTTTTTGTCATTGAATTTCACGAATTACGTGATGGTGGCGAGAGCTCTACTTCGGCACTTACAATTATTTTGTCTATTATGGTTTCAGATTGTGTAATAATATTATTATTTATATTAAATGAGAAATTGTCTAGCAATCAATAGAAAACAGTAAACATATGTATAGCAGTAACCACTATACTCCCTCTACCTATAAACTACATAACATTTATGTAAGTACCTGCTTAAGGTTAGAAAAATATCGCTAATATTCAACGGCAATTGAAATTATGTACATACCTACTAAAATTTCGGACTATCAATACACGTTTGTTGAATGCAAATGTAACCTTTTAAAAGTTGAAACGAGGAGTTAAAAAACTTTTGCATAATGTATGACAGTCTGAGATATGACTACTTGTCCTGTTTATATTAAACAGCCAACGTTATAGAGCTTGCTATTAAAATTTAGCTTTAAATTGATCCCAAACCACCCTTGGATATTAGCTATTGGGCTGTCATGTAGAACGCCTACTAATGCGACGAATGGTTGAAGAATGGTCCCTAAAAGCTGCCTCGAGTAAGCCTTGTATAATTAATTTACTTGTTAGAGATTAAAACGTGAGAGGTCAACATAACCCTTTTACAGTTACAATATAAAGTAAATTAACCAAAGACAACAGTAAATGAATTAAGAACTTAACCAAAGACAATGCTTTTATATCTAGTAATGCTAATGTTACCAAAATAAACGAGACATTGTTATCTAAAAGGATGAGAGCAGGTATACAACTGCATGACAAAGACGTAACAGATAGACGGCTCGAAAACGTAGACGGTTGAGCTGGCAACATCGCACCACCACGATAATAATAACAATATAGCGTAGTGACTCACGTATGGCATGATAGGTCGTTAAGGAAACGTTTGTCACGAAAAACATCAACATGCAACCGTCGCGCCGTAACTCCCACATGGAACATTAAATTATTAAGTCCCGCATTCAAATTAGTCATAGAATTGAAGAGACTATAAATAAGTTATAGATGATCAAAAATAACATTACGTCATTGGTAATGATAAAGGTAAATAATGCCGCAAGTATATTATCTAGAAAATGAAAACGTAAGTGTTTAAGTAAGTTTAATCCTTTAATTAAGATTAAACACTGCTGGACGTAGGCCTCCCCCAGGGCACGCCACAAGACTGCCATGGGGGGTATTTGCCCATAGTCACCACGCTGGGCAGGCGGGTTGTAGACCGCAGTTTGTATTTTGGACTATGTTGTCAACACGGGAGGAGCTGCTGCCCACTTCCCGGAAACCCTTAATCGCCTCGTACGATACCCACGGGCAGACATGGGGTGGTACGAATACTACTCTGCCGGCACCACGCGGCCAAGCGTTTAAGATTAATATGTGTTAGGAAATACTCTTTTGGTATTTAAAACCGTAGGTTGGTGCCAGCTTGAAGTTGACTGTGTCTTGTCTTGTCTCTCGTCTAGTCTTGGTTGTATACTATATTTCGAAAATAAATCTACATATTTTAAACTAAACTCTAGCTTTTGAATATGGTCTAAATTCATCAGGTTATGGGCCCAGCACGCGTCCACTGATCACAACTAAATTGGATTAACTAATAGACCTAAATCTTGAGAAGTTAATTGAATTTTTCACCCAACTTTCGCTATCACAAGTGGTTTGCTGGAAGAAATCTCTTATAGGGATAAGCACGCCTTTGTACATTGTCAATGTAAAATGTTTTTCCATATAAAATGTCTGTGTACAATAAAGAATAGAATAGAATAGAATATTGATGGAATATAAACCTAAACCGGCCATGACTATGGGATATTCAAAACATACGACAAACATAGATACGAGTAGATACTTAGAAAAAGTTCAGCAAGTTAAAGTATCCACAAACTCGGTTACAAAGTTCCAAGTTTCTCAAACTTGCGCTGGTAACTTTGCCTCCTTCAGAACTGTTATAGCTGGAAGCAGATAATCTTGAAGTTTGTCACTGTAGTCAAACTTCGGTAATGTGATCCAAAATTACGGTCTCAAGAGTTTTAAAATTCTGAGTTTTGAAGTGTTAATAAATTGGCACAATTTTATCTTGTTTACACGCAAATTGTATTTATATTATTAGTTTAAAGATGCATTAGTATCCGGTACGTACAATAAAGATAAATAAATTATGAATCTATAAATATAACGTGATTCAGTCTATGTTAAGTAGTAAAGTTGTAAACAACATAAATATAATTAGTGATGTGACGGTGCAAAGTTTATTTGCAAGAGTCTCACCACAGATTACTTAACTACTCTGCCATCTAAAAATAACGGAAGGAACTGTAAATAGTCCTTATTTTCAGGCAAAGAAACTTTCCTTAAATGGAAAACGAAACTTATAAAAAACAAGAAATTTTCTCGTCGCAAAAGCTACTTGCCCGACTTCTTAAACAAACAATCTAAGTAATAATAACCGAGATGCCGTAGACTTTTCGGTCCTTGAAAAAGTTTATTCAAAAGCGCGTGTGGTTAATCAACCTTAGCATACCTACATAAATGTATGTATTAACATTTTTCCTTATAGGCAAACCAGAGACCGTCGTGATATTACTCATACTTCAAGGAAATAAAACTAACAACATAAAACATAGGTACGTTAATTTTACCAGATAAAGTAAATGTTTGTTCTACTGAAACATAAAATAACACCCGCAATGGACAGCAACCTTCAACCCCACAGGGGGGTGCCCCTAGTCACCCGCTTATACAATAACCGTAAGCTGGAAACTCATTAAAATCCGCATCTACTGATCGCGAATGAAAAAGGAGTTAGAAATGGAATTGAACACGTTCTAAATACCCTGATACCCTGATTAATCGATCTTACCAAAGTATGGCGACGACGACGACGACGGGTAATTTTTATTCTGTTAGAAGAAGGTCGAAAGCATAAAAGCTTTGTTTGTTAAAAAGCTAAAAAATATAACTAGTCTTAATTCTTCTTATTCTTAGAGTGATACTCCGTTATTGTAATCAAGAAAATCCGTATATAAGTTTATCAAAACACAACAAAGCAAACAAGACCGGAAAAAAATTAACTGACATGCTTTTAAAAATAAATAATTTAGATTAGTGTACATTTAACCTTGAATTTAGTGCCAATGTATTTTTTGGACCACAGCCAACCAATTCTGAATATTAAATTAATTTACTTCAACAGACGATTATTGTTCATTCAGTATTTCCGTTAATTTTGTTAGTACACACTAACGTTGTCAATTTAAGAAGATTAAAGACATTTATGTTTAAATGGTCACCTGAGACAACTTAATGCCGTTCGTTAATGTGATTTCATTTTCAGAGAACTACACTATCAAATTCATATAAAACATCTGCGTTAAATTCTTCTACAATAACCTGTAGAAAACCCCTACTAAACCATAAATGTAATTAATATATTAGCATAGTATATTAGCAACAGCTTCAAGAATTTTCATTTATCTGACTTTACTTATGAATTTCATTTAAAAAATCCAACATAGGTTTTAACAAAATCTAAATCAAACAAAACAAATCTATTTAAAAGCATCCGTAGCTTCCTAAAATATTAAGCTCATTTGCATGACATAGACCATTGATATCGCGTGATCGTCAAACGACAACGAAAATTTATAAATTACCGTCGGTCGTGGGCATATTATTATTTTGCGAATAAAAATAAGACAAATAGCGTCCATTACATACCGAATGACGACGACGAGTCTAGCGTGCACGCGCCCACGGCCTTCTGATACTCTCGCCTTGACCAAGATCAAGACGTGATCGTAGATCTAAGTATCCGGCACAATCACACAAGCCGCCATTGCGCCAAGATTCCACGAGTATCTCTACCATTTACGTCCACAAATGCAATTGTGCCAAACTAATCTTATAAATCCCAAGGGGCATTACTGCAAAGATACGAGTCAAGATTATTTATCTGTAAGTCAATTAACCCTGACATACATAGAGCCTAAAACAATTTAAAATAGGAAGCTTATTATAGCAATTTTAATTAATTATACGGCGTTTCTACCAATTTGTTTTAGAATATTAATCACAGTAATTTAAGACAAGTTAATATTATACTTTTCTTTATGAAAGACGTCATGGAATCCGTCCTAAAATACAAAATAATAGGCGGGCAAACATTTCCGAGTTTACCCATGCCATCTGGCTCGGTTCCCACATTCAACGTCTTCCTTTTGATAATACACTTTATCTACATACCTGTTTCGCTCGTTTTATCATCATCAAATATTTAAATATGTTTTATGTTGACGTCTCTAGTTTTCGACCCTTTTATTACCCGTTGGTTAATTCCAAATTAGACTACGTGATGTATCTATCATTTTTTTATCTGCCACTTTTCCAAATATTTTATTTAGTTTTTTTTTTATATCACACACCATTTAACACATAATTATATCTTTCACATAGGTATAATATAAACTGCTATAAGTTAAAGTATGATAAAATAAAACACAATTTTCTCTCTGATAATAACCGTCTACGAAATCAGAGAACAAGCCAGATCATTTTAGATAATGATTTATCCTGTAAAATTTATCAAAAATATAGCGATCGCAAGAGCGTTAATGGTTTTCAGAGTTTTAAAGGCTGAAGCTCTCTTCTAGTCAATACATATAGCAACAGTGTAGCTAGTAGCAACACAAGAGATACGTCATCATAAGTGATTTAAAAAAAGCTTTATATCCGACATGTAACAACATAACACTAAAATATTTAGCCAAGAAATGGGATCTCACGAGATTACCTATAGGTCTGACATTTTGGCACTCTGCCCATACACGTTTCGTTTCAGCATGCATTTCAATGTAAATAGAATGTAAGAACAGGCAATATAAATGTAGGTAGGTACTGTAGAAATGGGTACAGCTCATATGAAAACTGACACTGTACGATTTATTGTTAGCAGAATTTATGGCGACTAGCACGAGAAAACGAGAATGCTTTTTGCAACATTACACTTGAAAAGCTTGGGTAATACGAAACTATGTTCGCAATTTTATTTTAAAAGTAAGTTACGAAAAACGACATAATCAATGTAAAGATAATGAATTATTCACGTTTTAAAAAAATAGTAGACAAGCACATTTGAAATGCACCTACTTCAGATAGCGAAGTAGGTAAATCTATAAGTACTTCACCTGATAATACTCGTAGATAAGAAATATACAAGATGTTCTTTCGGCTACAGACATCTGCATGATCGATATGTGCTATGACTACGCACAAGGCGTATTCTAAGTGGTTTAAGTTTATCCCGTAACCTTTTCCGATGGCAAATACATACTAATACGTTGTGAAATAAAAGTTATAAATTGTAGAAAAAAGTAATTGCCGTTTAATCTTTTTCAGGGATAAAAAGAAACCTATGTGCATTCTCAGGTAAGCAGCTTCCAGAAATAACTAACTACCTATAGTTCCCTGCACAGTTATGAATCCTCCGAAACACTTCCATGCCAACAATCTACCTATAAACATAGTTTATCGAATTGATTTTCCCAAACAACGAAAGTGTCTGACGTCAAAGTGGAGCTATTTTTATTGTGATTTATTGGTGAACCGTGAATCTGGACAATTTGGTTTGTTTTGTTGTGACAGCGCGTTGGCTGCCGGCTTCCAGATTCCTAAATGAAATATGCGTTCATTTACTACCGCGTTTCCTAGGAACGCTTGATTGCTTTGAACTTCTTGGAAGCATTATTGTCACTTTGGGTAAATTAAATACCATGTAAAGTTCAACTTTTACACGAGGCGAATTTCAATTACCTATATATACCTTATGAAAATGACAATCATAGGACAAGGAACGGACTTATTCTTGAGGAATTTAATCTTAGAATGTAATAATTGTAACATAGCTTAGGTATGTATATTATTAATTTTATTGTATTATGGGAGATCACCCAATTTCAGAAATTTTAAATAGACAGAAAATCTGTAAATAAGAAACACGGTGTTATTTCGTCACTACTATTTTTTTTAAACTTCCCCGCATTTTAAATAATGCAATTGGGAGCACACATATCACTATCTGAAATATTAGGTCGAGGTAAATAGCAATCAACATAATAAAATAGGTCATATACTGAACGGGTCATCGCAAATCCTAGGGGCTGGTACAAACATAAACCAGGTTTAATATATGTATACGATAGTCACTTAGGAAGATAAGATTTCTTGGCTGAATACCGGGCGGAAGTGTGTGCCTTGATTGTCTTAAATTGTAGGTAAGTGAGACTTATACGTGCCGATAGCAGTTGAATTATTGATGAAGAAGTAATCAAATCATACCTGAAACAAAAAGAAAGGATATTATCTATATATATCATTATATAAATTTTAGTAAAGAAGTTACTTCAAAGCATAATTCTAGAACCTACCTACAGTATTGGCATATAACTATTCCGAGGACAGGACCGCGTACGTTGGTTGACACACTAATCAATCATCAATCAATTGATTTATTCACCCCTAGTACACTTAACCCAGATGTATCATTAATTCATTACTAACAAGCAACTTTTGTTGCTTTATCGACATTATTAATATTATTAAACAACCTATTTCATAGCAAAACGAGACAACTGTATTCTTATCGCGTGAGGTTATCGCGAAGTTGCTACAAGTTATCAAAGTCTGATACTCATTAAATTATTACTTTATCAAAAGCTAAAATACTTAACGCAAACATGTTTAAAGCAAAGTCACTGTATTATTGTATTCACTATTTGACGAAGATTTCTTCGAAACCGCGTAATGGTTTTTGAAAGGTTTATTTACATCAATTAAAATAGAGTGCCGTGAACCAAGGCGTGTCACAAGTTATAGATATTAAAGATTCCAGTCTTTATGAGTTTTGTACAATCAGCTTTCAGATGCTCGATCTATTGAAATACAAAATTGCGACAAATTTATAAAAATTGAGAAATGTTACATCCAAAACCTAGTCGAAATAAGGCCAGGCTTTGTTTTAACAAAACTTGTGGACGGACTTAATGGTATTCAACCATAGATTTCTAATAGAACCACAATGTTCCAATAGTTATACTCTAAATGCGGGTCACATATCCGATGACTTTATATTCACATCATACTACCTGTAGTATATATTATACACTAACCATGACATCATATCCGGTGTAATAAAAATGAAGGCGTTCTAATTTTGTTAAAATTTCTATTCAAGTATCATCGGTGAATAATCGACTTTAATAACGAGAAATTGAGGAAGAAAGTGCAAAAGAATTCGAGTCGAAACATTGAGATTACAAAAGATTGTCTGTGGTTTACCATGTTGAATTCTTTTGTTCATCTATGTGTGTGATGTTTTATTACAAAATCATTCCATTATTCGCCTATCATTAAATTTGAAATGTATTCACTACTCATATTTTACAGGTGTAAGAATACAGGCAACTTTTACTTTCGTAATCAGATAGAGCTTTCGATTGGTATGATGAAGGAATAACGTTAAAAAAAGCCAATCATCATAAAATCTATCCATAATATAATAAAAATGTAACTATAAAATTATTAATAATGTAACTGTCTGTACATGGAAGATATATGAGAAAAAATATTATAGGAGACCTTTATCAACGCAATAGTAGTAGCAGTTTTCAGGAATATATTGTGACAGGTCCCATATAGGCTACTTTTTATCCTGGGAAAATGTTTTTATCCCGGATAATTTCGACATTTTGTTTTTTCTATAGTCCCGCGGACGGAGTCGCGGGCGTCCACTAGTAATGTAAATAAATACGTTCACAATAGAAAATGGTTACCTGACATTTAGTTTATTTATTCGTATAAGTAAAATCTGCGTCACGCTCTGTAATATATGCTATGTTATTTTCCTCCACGTTTCCAACGGGAAAACGAGAATAATATTAAAATTCAAGGTCCAAAGCCGCATAGAACTCAGGTCCAGTTATCAAGTTGGAGCTGTCATCAAACCCCTACAGTATTCAATTGAATATGATAGATTGTTCCATTGTTCTTACACGATTTATGGTATGAGGTAGAAAGAAACAAAGAAGTCTTTAGTATCAGACTGGGTGGCAATTTTGGCAAAACTTTTTGTTTCATAGTAGGTACTAGGTACTCGAAGAGGAATAATAAAATTAAATACGTGTTATGTTATGAAGTGTTATGGCGTCGGTTGGATGCAGGCTGCTTCGAACCGGTCGGAGTGGAGGTTGTTGGGGGAGGCCTATGTCCAACAGTGGACTTCTTAGGGCTGTAAATGATGATGATGTGTTATGAAGCGTTGTAATGCAGTTATACCAAGATTTACAAAGGAAGATATTATTACAAGAATAATATTACCATACAACAAGCACCCAGTATTACGAATCGATAAACTTACGAGGTTTAATTACTGTAATCTTACCGCTAACGGTGATAGCAGAAGATATTTTGTGTATGGCCTGATACGTGAGATAATACATATTATTTATTATACCTATAAAGCTATCGATTAGATATAGAGCCGGTACTTTAGAAAACAGCCAACGAATAAACAAATTAATTATATCGACAAATAGAGAAAGGAGAAAATGGAAACTGCGACTGTGATGAATGTGGTTTACCGTTCCATTATTTATCTACCTCAGCCCATTTATCATCTCAACTAATTAAAATTACTTATAAAAGAAAACTGCTGTATCGTGCGAGTCATGTAATAATCTACCCACTAATAAATATTCATAAAAAACAAGATATTAATATCGATATGTTCCACTTAATCTAGTTTATCCACCATTAACGGATCCGGTTGGCGAGCCAGTTGCGCCATGGTTGGACATACAAGGAACTGAACTTTAATGGTCGATTAATTAGCAGTTGGCTGCTGGCCAGCATAAAGCAGGTACAAAAAGGAGTGGGGAACATCAATGTAGTAACACGAGAACCAGTGTAGCGTATGCCAATACCTTCATGTCAACCACAGACAGTGAAGGGTGTGTTGTGTCTGGTCAGGCATTAACGGCAGCGGCGACATTGTTTCTAATGAACAAACGGTGCCAGAACCTCCTCTGTGCATCTGGTCCTCGGGGTGGAGTGACCTGGGTCCAAGGGAGCGCCTTTCATTACGGTTCCGACGCCGGACCTGCCCGTCAGCCGGCGATTTACAGCACCGTTTATATTCAAATTAGCGAAAGTTAATGCACCGAGTGACGCATTGTGTTTGTGTCAAGCAATCTAGCTGTAACGATTAAATGTACGACGGAGTTATAGATATCGCGGACAAATGATTGTAATAAAATACCTAATATTAACGTTTTAGTTGTAGCTAATGTTTAACATATTCGTCAAGAATGAGCTGAGTATGTGACCGTCAAAATTGATCTGATGAAAAGACAATGCGCGATCAAGATAAAAAATATGCTCTTTTGGTACTTTGCTACACATGCCTCTGACACTTGACTTGACTCATGCTCAAAAATAATTAAACCACGATACAAAACAACATGCAAAACAATATTAGATTACAAAAAATAATGATATCCAATTTTTTTTATCTAACATTAAAATGGTGATAAAACATGTAACAGCCACAACAAATATTATGCGCATAAGTAATAAGGCTTGACTGCTATCGCTATAAATAGTTGTGGCCAGCTGTACGAGTATCAAATATACAATTCGTAATAAGACAAAGGTCATAAATGACTCCAAACAGTCGGTTTATCGCACACGTTTAGAGCAGTCTACGCAATTCACCCAAATCAAACGTCTATCCGTGAAATTGTTTCCAGTCTTTGGAATTTTTGAACATTTACAATGTCCAAATGGGTAACATGAATTGACATAGTCTATGATTTACAGGGATCGGAATTACTGAGGGAATTACCAAATTACAAAATACCAAATTAACAGAACTTGGGAGGAATATTCGATGCAAGCTATAATATAAAGTAACATATAAAAAGACCATCGACAAATAAGTTGTTAATTATTAATAAAGAAAATGGAAAAAATTCTTCACCCGAGTGGGAATCGAACCCACGACCACTGCAAACCGTGCCAGCCGCTATAACCACTAAGCCACCGAGTCAATTACTCGGATGACGAATTTTACCATCTCTTTTCTAAATTACATATTGGCAACCTTATTCCTCATCCCGATAGCTATACACTAGCCAAATCTCGGCAAACAAAGCTGAATCCCTCAGCACAATGTTTAAAGATGAAACGATCAACCATATCCTAACGGATTATATTAATGGAGAAGTGTTTTTATAAATTTATCTTAGTCAAGATATTATATATTATAAAATTATTAATAAAGAAAATGGAAAAAATTCTTCACCCGAGTGGGAATCGAACCCACGACCACTGCAAACCGTGCCAGCCACTAAGTTGTTAATGTTAATGCGTTAATGTCGAATAAATGATTTTGAATTTGAATACATAACACTATGGCCACTCCGGAAATGATGATCTTACAGATACAATTAGTATTCGAATAGAAATCGGATGCATTGCGTGAAGACTCTTCTTCGTAGTAGAGCCGCATCCAAGATGGCCGCTATCATTAAATGCAAATTGAAGCCAGGCAGGAGATCATTTGTTTAAATTACGTCACGTTTGTGGTATTTAACATCAGGATAATCAGTGACCTGTGGCTGTAACCATACGAGACATAAAGTCACATGAAAATGTTGATACTACTTTCATCATATATTACTTACTAACTTCAATTGAAAATACATAAATATACATAAAAAAGTTAATTTTCCTCTAGGTAATATTAACAATAGAAAAGTTAACGAAGTAGGAATACTTGGGAGTAATCCCATAAAGAATCACGATATTTCACCTAGAATAAAACAGGAACTGCGAAAGACAAAGTTCTCTCGCTCCTATTATTACAATCGACCGAAGAAAGAGCATTAAAAGTTTGGCATTTCTTTTGAAGTTTGTTAACTTTTGCCGGAGCAGTTGCGGGCAATATTGAACCAAACGTAGATTTATGTACGCTTACTTCTTTGACAACTGTCTGCGATGTTTTATTTCATAACGAACATTCTGGTGCCGAGTTATTAGACGAGATGGAATGGAAATGAGAACAATTACAAAAGTTTTATACCAAGTTTTTTGGAGATTCACGACCATAAGTAATAATAACATATGGAGCTAATGCAATCTTATCTAGCACCAATAGACATTATGTAATATTAATAAAGGATAATGGATATATTGTAAGGTCACGTGAAGCTATAAAAAGAGTTTAAACTATTTTTATATTTTTACAACAATAATAAATAATTGATAATGTTGTCTGTCATTAACATCACATCCGCTATTCATAAGCAAAGCATACCGTCTACGTCATAACAACTGGTAATTAGATAGATTAAGATACCTAGCAAATATGCGGGATAGATAAGATACCCCATACATAATAGAAATATGAATTGAATTCCTAGCACACATTTTCCAGCTTCGCGGGTTTATTTATCATGTTTTTTTTTTCAACTTTAAAAATCAACAGACTGGAATGGGATCCCGTACGCGGAGGACGAATTGTTTACCTTTTTTTCTAACAAAAAAAAGCTCAGGTAGACTTATACATAAGATCGTCGATAAAAGCTATATTCTTTACATCAGAACGTCTGTTCCGAAGAATTGAAGGCCGATTTTTTTCCGCGCGACAAAAAACCGTGCTTTCTGTCCGTAATGCTTTGTGTGCCATAATTATAACTTAGAATAATGTCGGGGTGTTCTTTTGTTGAGGGGAGTTTTTCTGAGCGGGTAACGACCGCGGCAGGTGGTATATATATAGCTCGGCGGCTGATAACAAAAAATGTGCAAGTAAAAACTGGTTTCCACGAGGCCAGGACCGTCAATAACACATAGAGGTCGCGGGAACATCCATAAATATTGGATAAAAGCTGCTACTGTTGCGGTCAAGGAAAACTCGGTTGGATTCATTGTCATGCCGCAAGCAGAATAATTATTTTGTACGAGTACCTACAATCTGGAAACTGTCGTGATATTTATAATTTATTACGAGTGTGTCCATGGTTCTACGAATTATATTTAAATGAGAAAACATACCCAATGCAAGAACTCAATCAAATACTCAATAGTTATGCTATCACAAGATTTAAAAAACAAATCATCGTTAAACGTACAAATAGCATGCATAGGATTCCCGAGATAGTATCGCCGCCATAAATCCAATTTCACGCCACGTACGCCAGGGAACACGTATTCTACACGCAATAAAGTTTAAAGGCCCCATCTTTGTATTCATCCGGTTGAGTCCATTAATATAATGAAGCCACAGCGCCATCACATCACGTTTCTAGCCGTAGCCCACGTCCGCATGTAGCACAAAAGGAATGCTTCAGTATTATTATTACAAACCTGATACGATATTTTTCCATGGCATCCAGGTAGCGCAACAAAAAGTCGACGGGGGAGAAGCGGGGAAACCGGTCCCGCGATAAAAAGCACTTTGTAAAAGGCAAAGGCATAAATCATGCGGACTCACAGCCACGACCGGTTCCATGCGTGCTCGTCTCGACTCGGGTAATGAGCCTTCAATCAAGGTCGAATGCGAACGTCGCTCGCTGCCTCTCAATTATACCTCGTTTTTTATAGCTCTTGTTATACGCCAAAAGAGTTGTGTAATAAAATAATAATTCTTTATTGCTTACAGCATAATAAGTAATAACCTTTATACATATTAAATTTTAGGTTCAATGTAATAAAATGTATAATATGTTATTATGAGGGAATGGGTAGGTAAACGTATGTACTTAGAATTCGGCTTACGGCAGAATACGGCAATTCCATAGTTAAGCGATTGATTTAAGTTTACTGCCTGAGGTAGGTAATATTTATTTTCAAGTTAGCTGCTCTGTAGGAGGTGATAATGAAAGCAGCTATTGTGCGAGGTTGAAAACAAACATTTCTCATTAGGCGAGTAGCACGAAGTATCCATTGTTCTCGGAGGACATAACGGGCTGTGTCGGATTTACGTCAACTCCAGCCGACCGACGACGACCTCTGGCTCTGAGAACTGTCGTCTCAGGAAAACATCCCATTTCTATACAATGCCAATATCTTGAGCCAATCGCATCTAATGTTAGATGGTTGATATAAATATTAACAAAAATGTATAAGCTACCAGTTAGACAGTATGCATAGCGCTTGTATGCGATGCGTAACCAAAGAAGATGAGTACCTAATATTTCTCGAAACTTGCGAGAATTAGAGAACAAACAATGCGGTCGTGCCTTTCAAACATGCTAAGTTGTTTCAATAAATATTTATACTACTTACCTCTACTACGCCTCTGCTACACGAAATAACATTTTTTATCTAATCTAAACAGAAACATCTACAAATATCTAAACAGAAACATCTACAAATATCTAATTCGATAATCTTGCATATAAATTAATTTATTATTCGATTCTGAGAAATTTCTAAGTAAATTATATTATGCGTATATACGACTAGGATGATGTCATAGTATTTACATAAGACGAGACAGGTATTATCTTTTCAATAAAAATAACTCCGCTCTTTAAAACTAAAGCAACAAAAAGGAAGTGACTTGTACACGAATCTTAAACAATTTATCAAGCGTCTATAGAAAAACATAAAAGAAGTATCAGAGATTGATTATATAAGGTGGTATTTAAACTGCCTACGGCGATAACCGAACCACGACCGACCATTATGCATTGTAATAAGCGGAATGGAGTGGCGGGGTCATTGGCCTGCGAACCTCGGACCAATTCGCGACTCTAGATTGAATAATAACTTGATTGCGAACACCAAGGCCGGCAGCCATTACAGCGCGATCAGCGCCATCTTGTTTGCGCGGAGTGCAACTCATCCGATACACTATGACCCCAATCTCCTTTTGTCTCTTCCATCACGCAATACAGCTTTAATTAATAACAAAATAAATATATATTTATAGGAATCGTAAAAATAGATAAGTAAACGGGTTTTTTTATTTGACTTTGTGAGTGGGTTGCCAATTAGCATTTTTATTGTCTTTGTAATAGCTAGTAATTTATTTAATTAGATACCACTCACACAAATCTATTAAAAACTGACGTAAATAGGTCTGTTATTTAATATCAAAGTTATTATACTAGTGTTTTATTGGCGAGTTTAATATTTACCTATTATTTTATCGACTTGCTATAACAATAGTTTCCCTTAATATAAACATAGAGGTGGTGATTATAAAGATACGATATTAATGTGGTTAGTCATTTTTTCAGATAACTAATAGATTATAATTGTTAAAGGTTTTACGATACAAGTTGATATGTTAGTAGTAATAGGTTATAGCCTGACGCGAGCCAACACCGAATACATTATCCTCAATATGACCACATTTCTACAATAATCAATGACAATTATACAGGTGTAATTAATTCCTAGCCATAAATAAACTCGGCACGACATAGTCTTGCGTGACTTCACTTGTCGGCGTCAAATCTAATGATTAATTAACACCAATTACCATTGCATTCATGTCTGTCCGTCTGTCATACTAGATTGTTTAATACACATAAACTTCAAATCTCCTATTGGCATAAATGTATTTAGCTGTCTATTATCTACTACTCTACTTCTTTATTGTAAACTTAATATAAACTTTGACGTATGTAATGATAAGTTTTGTATTTTATGCTCAATTTTTCTAATATGTAATTAGTTGAGTACTTCCGACATACTAGTGTAGCAGTAAATATACCTTATTTACTGATTAAATAGCAATAATGTCATCAATAAGTCTAGACTGATTAAAGGTAATTCTATTAAATGTATAACAAGTATTTTAAATAACAGTCCAGGTACTAAAGATAAAGAGACAAACTAATACAGCTAAGTATATTTCTAAATATTTCATAAACTACGCCATACCACCAAATGTACTACTATAAATACAATTCTCCCCATGCTCCTCATTTTTTTTATTCCTTTTATAGATCCTTTTCAAATTCCCGATGAATTTCCGACTCTCCGTGAAATACTCGTATATCGGCGGGTTTCATACACGCAATGAGTAGACTGAAAGGAAGCGGCCGAGCGCACTTGTGGACCGAGTTAGTTATTCATGAGTGCACATACGACCGTGAGCGTCAATCAGCGCGACGATCAATTTTATTCGCCTGCCCGCACTAGGTACGCTCTGATGTAACCACAATTTAAGTAACATGCTCGTAAATGCGACCCAGTAAGGACATGCCGACGTAAAATATGTTTATTATTTATTACTCGCCTACGCAACATGAGTTAACGTTCCTACGATTTTAACAACATCCTCAAAAGGTGAAATAATTCGTGGAAATTCTTTTAAAATATACTTGGCGGCCGCTTCAAAGAAGCCCTTAAGAAGGGGTATGTGATAAATTCTTCTAGGAACCGATTATGTTTCGACAGCGAAATTCCGTTTAAGGGCCCCATGAATCTTCCCGTATACTGCGATTAGAGGGAGATGAATGTATGCGAGAGATTATCCAGATAGGGCCTGCCTGCATCGCCCTACTCGTATTTACGAAGGTAAGAGGCTACTACAACCGGTTCTGCCTGGATGAAATGTTTAGAGGGCAAATAAAAGTCATAACAGCTGGACTTTTTGTGATGGTCGATAATTGAGTGTGGAATGCACTTGTGGCGACCTCTATCGTATCGCTTATTGTGGACCTTGAAAATATATTTTGTAATGGCAAGACATGCGCTGATGTCAAATGAGACACATTAAGTTTTTTGAAGTTTGAATGTGTAAACTATTAATATGACTATGAAGATGAGAGATTAAGGAAGTTAAAAAAGTAGATGTACCGAGAAATAAAAAAGTATGTAAGTACTAATACATAGAGTTATTCATTTAGAGAATTATATTCTTATTAACCAGAGTTGTTCAATATATTGACTAACTTAAAAGCACTAGAAAGACTCTACATTTACAATTATTATTTATTAAACTTCTAAAGACGACTTTAAATATTCGATACACAATCCTATGTTTCCTCTAAAAAGGCAATTCAAAATCCAAGATGCCCTTTTCAATGTGAACATAAATCAGTCAGTATCCGTTCAATAAATTTCTAAAGAGGGCAGATTCGGTTCGTCCCGTACAAAGTAGAGAGGCTATAACGACGGAGTAATCGAGATTGAATGTGTGTGACAGAGAAGCAAGATACCAATTGTACGCCTAACGGTACTCAGGGTGAAAGTACATATAAACGTAATGCAGTGGCAGTTGCAAAACATTTAGCAGCAATGCACTGTTACTTGTTAGCACGATGAGAAATGTTATAAAAGCAATTTAGTGCCGGAATTTAAAGATTAAAATTACGCCGAAGTTGATTTTAAAGAAGACTTGTAATTTAACCTGCTCATTTAATTTGTTTTTCTTGTTTATTGATCAAACTCTCTGCGATTGTCTTAAAGCATTTTGTCTACAAAAACCTAAATAAACTTAAGAAAATTTATTATACCCAGCAAAAAAACTTTCCACAGCTCAATGAATGCTTAATAGATTATCAAATTTATTACCGATCACGTATCAAACATAAACACGGACAGCTAAACGTACCAAAACATGCAAATTTCAGTTTATGCACAGAACGGTCGACGGAAATGGTACCTCGGCCATTTGCAATTCCACCAAGATATCGCACATACATAAAATGGCGACGGCGGCGGCGCTATGAATAAATAAATGGAATAGATTGTGTACACTCTCGTCGTCGCCGGGCCGTGCTCTCTGCCGGGTATTGTTCTTTATGTAACGACTACGTGACGTTACATACGTGTAATCACAGCCATAAACTGAACATACGGGATAAGCGTCGCTGTAAGTGTTCTCCTAACTTCTAAATCTGTTCCAAAGCTAGCAAGTAGGCTATAACTGTCGCAAACACTGTTTTACTACAGACATACCACATACTCATCTATCTACACTACCACTACGTTATAAATAGGTGTCTTGGTACTTAAGCATTGGAAGCATCATTTTAGACCTGGCGATAGCGATATTAGATCACCTTGGCCTACTTGTCCCTATGACTTGGCTTAATGACAACCTGGTTGCGAGGAGAATCAATAAACAACGTGAATGACAAAGAACAAGGGAGCTCAAGTTAAACATAAGTAACTACTACAAACTTGCATTCCAATAAACCAGCAACTGGAAGAGCAATTTGCGATTGAATAAGCATGACAGTGCGTCTTCGAGATTTTTCAGACGTTAGATGTAAGAAATGGCATCATTTCCTATCTCGAAAGTACCCAAACAAATTGTAAAGTTCATAACCGGCTCAAAATCCGTAGTAAACTTGATCAGGAAGATATAAAAGTCAACGATAGCCTCGTTATGTGTCGTATTATTAATAGCTTCGCAGGTGGAAGCATACAGAGCTAACTCCATGCGCCATTGTTCTTGCAAGCTCACCTGTAGGTAATCTAATCATACAATGCGCTTGTTTTTTATCGTCAGTCGGCGTTATTGTAATCAATTGAATAACGAAGCAAAAACCGTGGCATCATTTTCTTGGGTTTATATTACCTATGAAAGTTATTGCTTTTCCCCTATTTAATTTATTAATGATATTTGGCCAAAAATTATTTGCGTCTCCGTCCAATCGACCGAAGCCAGATTAGGCAAAATTTTATCAGATTTTATACTTTCACCAATTAGAAGTGATTCATTAAACATAATATTTCAACAAACGATTTTGCGCAAAATTAAATCTAATATAATAATTTCGGAGTACACAAAAAGTTCTTACTGCTATAAATCATCCTTAACGACCGATCGATCCCACATAAAAAGGGCATTAGAGTTTAGCTTGTCTATTGATCGATCGGAAAATATTGTTCAGGCCCCTTTTACACTCCAAGACCCTTATTCATTCGGACAACTGGATTCGGACCTCGTATTTCGAAAAGTAATAAATGTCCTGCAATGTGCAAAGAATGCGATCTAAATCTCACTTAAATGTATAAAATCTGTGGGAAATAATCTTATCTGTGAACTACAAATCATTTGGTTCAATAAAATTTTTCATTTCTATTAACGCAGGTAAATCGATATAACCGTTCTAAATATGCGCATTTCGAAATCTATTTCCAGAATAGCTTTTTAACAATTAGTGCTTATTAGTCACGGATATAAATGTTGAGAGTTGAGACGTATTCCTATCTGCATATTATTAATGTTATTACGTAACTACTGAGAACTGCCGCTATAGGCTACACAATAAAACCGTTTCTGACATGCATTTTTCTAATTAGACTGTGATTCAGAGCTAGAGTCAGTGACCTTCGTGTAATTGCGGGCCGGATGTGTGCCTCATGCGTTTGTGTACTCCATCAACTTGTAACTACGTTGATTTAATGTTTTATGTCTCGAAATAAACTTTCATATTGGGAAGTATGAAAATTAATTACAAAAGTCCCGATTTTGCTATAAATCGTTCAAATATTGTACTTGTGTTTTAATAAAGTCATGACCTATCATATCTATCGACACGGGATACCTCCATTTGCCAGAATTTCATTTGTCATAATTTCATCTGCCATAATGGTCAACAGACATAATATTGTTTCTCATAATTTCATATGTCATACTCACTTGTTAGTCATATGCTAGAAACTTTGTTTTCCATAAAGTCAATTTCCATAACATCATTTGTCATAACCATTGTAAGCCATAATTATCATATGCCATAAAATAATTTGCCATAGAAATTGATTCTAGAAAAAAAAAACATAAACTTAGTTTAAACTAATCGATGAATAGGTTTAGCTTTGGTTTGGGTAGGTTTGGTTTAGGTAGGTTAGAGTATGACAAACAACACACAAACCGAGCGAGCAAAGCGAGCGTGCCGCGGCAGCGGTCGGCGAAGTGCCAGAATGATAATGGCTTTTTAGGATAAATACTCGATTATAGTGATAAGTATAAGTATTAGAAATAAAAACAATTTTAATATCTAATCATACTGTCATATTATTTATTAAAATTAACTTTTTACTTAGTGTAAATTTGATGCTAAACCACGCAAAAATTCTTCCTTTGTATAATATGGCAATCGTATTATGTATTATGGAATCAAATTTTCGTGCAAACAAAGAGTATATATATGGCACATAAATATTATGGCAAATAACAAATTCAGGCAAGTAAAATTCTGACACATAAATATTATGGCAAATAACAAATTCGGGCAAGTAAAATTCTGGCATATGAGTATTATTCGTGCATATAATTTTCGGGCAAACATCCCATCAACATGAGGGTAGGCTTAAAAACCTTTTTGAAAAAATCGTGGTAAATACGAAGGCACAAAAATGAAAGGAAGTTTCAAAGTTTTCAGCAGAAAGAAACCAAATAACAGAAACGTTTATATTCCAAAATTACTAGTGTCTGAACCTATAAACCTCACAGTTTATGAGGTACGAGTATGTAGAAACTCACTTCCTCGTGAGTCAGGTGAGGTGAGCTACGCAAAGTTAGGGGCGACGGGGTTGCAATGCATTCCTACACGTTTTCGTGAGGTCACCCCATTACTACGTATCGCCCCTAACCCCCACCCCCTACAATGAGTAGATAGGTATTGCGTGATGCCACCCCGTGTTACCGGCATGCAAATTCTGTACTGTTATTTTTATTTCTGACTTCACAGGGGCAGTGGGGAAAACATGAAGTGAATTATTATAAAATCCAATAAGATGAATATGCTACTGGCCATCATAATAAAATAATACATGTACAAAAACGATACAAGAACAACAAAAGATTTTAAAAAGAGTGAAACATGATAATGATGAGGCAGATTTACATTTTGCTAACGTACACGTTACAGTGATGCGTAACGGTAAATACAATGTATGCAAAACTATGCAAACACGTCGGAATGGGGCGCATACAAGACAAGCACGCAAAATTTGTGAGTGCCTTCTGCAGTGTCGCATGCAGATTGCTTCGTTACCAAATGTCGAGATAGCATAAATCTTTCCTCATATTTAAATACCCAGCCGCTTAATCATGGCGTCAGTCGTATAATGTACGGTTATTAACTGCGCTATTCCTGGATCCTGGTTCACATTATATTTCTCATGTGACGTCAATATGTGAACGGAATAATCTTACCAAAAGTAAACAGCAAGGTTTTGTTTGCTCAATCAACTATGAACATTGAACCTTAACAATAAGTAAACAATTAATAAACCGAACACATTATTAATTTACGTGTATATCTTCTTAAATTATAGATGCACTATAAAGCAAACACAAATACGCTAGCAACTTGTCTAGCTAATTGAATTTCGAATAGATCATATACAAACATGGCGTCACAGGCCAACGGCACCAAAACCAATTGAAATCAAATTGTTCAGTAAACAATCGGGGTTGGCGCTGCGGAAGCTTATCCAATATGCGAATTCCGTTTATCGCGCACAAAGGACTGTCGCCGCCATGTCTCTTTGTGATAGAGCGACGTATGTACCTTGTATATATCTATCCAGTATACACACGAGAACATGTTTCATATTGAACATTGGTCCTAAAATACTGGCTTTTGACCGAAATCTACATACGATCAGCGATATCACAAATCAAAATGTTTACAATCTAGAACAATGAAACTAATCGCAATGTTCTCACGAAAATTAGAAAACAATACAAGTAGATGGCACTATTATTGATTGTTATACGAACGTGGATATGCATATCAAAGTTAATAGTGCATTTAGATGTACGGTTACAAAAGATGACAAACACAATGCACCAGTCTACACAAAAGCATTTTCAATTATGCAAAGCAATATTGTTTACAAGAGACCGATGCGGGGAGTTGCTGCCAACCAACCTTGGGAACTTAACTAGTTACACATTCGAAACTTGTTCAGAATGCACCAGCTCGTGAAGCGAAAGTGACCAAACTTCGAACGCCACGATCTAACTTGGATCCCAAAGTGCAATATTTGTACGGAATTTTTGAAGAGTTTGCATCTTCGTCGATTCAGGCACAGAGGAAGTGTAATTGATAAGTTTCTGACATGTATGCCAAGCAGAAACATTTCATGATTCACCTACCAACTTTTACCACCTACTAAGGTAGTGACAAAGGAAACATTTTCCTCTACTGAATAAATTTAATGTTGTTTATTTTTAATCAGTTGGAAATATACAACACACATATAAATTATTTCATACTAAAATTTTGTGATTTCGAATTTTTATAATATTTGGGCACAAAATGTAATCTTAAATGTATTTTCCCAATACTAATTTTTTTCGAGTTGTGCCCCTATAGTATGAAAGCTGCGATATTATGATCCAGTAAACAAAGGCTGACTGGTTTTTTAGAAAGTAATCTCAAGAACTTGTTTTAGTAAATATGTAAAAAAGCAGTCGCTACTGAGCTCACCACATAATAGTATCTGAAAATCCATTGTTTTTATAATACCTATTATGTAAATTCAGCGCCCAAGTCTATCTTTTTGTTTAATAAAATTATTCAAAAACAGCTTAGATACCCTTATTTGTAAAAATACGAGTAAGATGTTGACAAAAGTCAGTGATTCTCAACTGCCAGAAGCTTATAACGTCTAAGACGATTTTGTATCATGTAATTTTATACATTTACACACAAAATTAAACACAGTAAATTCCAAGTTAATTCCAGCTATGGTAAGACTACGCAGAGAACTCTGTGAATTCAGAAGCAGACTTGTTCATTAAGCTAATGCCACGAGCTTGCGGCGCGGGAATGCACCCAATTATACTGAAACTGGCAGTAACACGAGATACATCTACAAGGCAATTGAATCTTGCCTATACATAAACGTAGACTTTAGTTAATAGAGAGGATAAACCATATTTTACTATTATTAGAGTTAAAACCTAACTCTTTGTTCTCATGACGTAAATCTTGAGTTAACTTGCAAATCTTTTAATGTGTATAAAGAGAGAGTAAAATAATGTTAATAAGGATTAGCCTCGCCATCCAGCGGGGCAATGCGGCCAGCCTTTTGGCCACGTTGCCGGCGGTGGAGGAGTTGCAGGCAATTTTCTACTTGTTAATATGTTCTAGATTTTAATTTAAAAAAAACTGTTTTATATGAGATTAACATTAATTCCTTAGCCATGGTTTAACCTATGATAATAATATACAGGATGTGGGTGACAGCCAGGCAAATACTATTTCAGTATTTGCCTGGCTGTATCCTGTAACTGTAACCCACACCCTGAACAAGTACCATTGTGTTGAGTTATACGTCAGTGTTATTACTCGCAGAAAATGCATTTTTAATTATATTATCAGTAATCTTTGCTTTCCGCGCCAATTGTATTGGGCGATCCTGAAACTAGTTAAATGGGCTTATGGGATAGTTGTATTGTGTGAGATACATTGCTATTTTTTTTATGGGATACTCGTATTGTGTGAGATACAATGCTATTTTTTGTATCACTTTTGACTCTCCATTAGGATTGATAAATTATTTGACCATTTATGAGGGCAACATTTTTTTTTCTGTGTTTTCTGTCTCAGAATCATGGTCTGAAGTCGGCATATCAATATTTGCCTGTCTGTCACTTTCACCCTGTATGTATAAAGTAAGCTCCAGATGCTGATGAGAACTGATAGTAGAAGACTCGCTTCAGAATCCTATCGGAAAATGAAACCAAAGACAAAGAGCCATTCATCCATTAAAAGTAATTGTGTGAAGGAAATAAAGCGTTGCCATTTTATAGGAAATTGGAGCCATCCGTCTTAGGTGCAGTCAAGAATCGACACAGGGCGATCAGTAAAGGAGATATATGATATATGTAATGTACTGGTACACAATAAGTACTGAAAGTTTTCTATTGAAGACAGAGAATGAACAGAGAAACAAAAAAGAGGAATAGAGAATTAACAATTAAAATTTTTCCTTTGAATCGTCGCCTTCCACAGATGTTCTTAGGAAGCTATGGGGAGTTTGCTTGGCCCTTATTTCAATAGCACAAAACTAAACAAGAATGGAAAATTAATAACCAGACATCCTAAAGCAGAAGTAAGTATTTAAATGTGATTGCTTATTATCAAGCCAAATAATACTCCGTAAAGCTATCACGATTCTCGACCAGACTTCTTGGCATTGTTTCAAAAACGGATATAATATATCTACGGTATACAACAACGCAGTAAATAGACTGCCCCAACATACACAGAGAAATTTATGGATACTCCAGAGCCCTTATTCTTTTGCCAACGTGCTCTCAAGATAAAAGCTTCAAAGAAAACTCGACCCGTTTTATTTGAAAAATATATGAAACGCAGTTGGGAATAACGAATAAACCGAAGATGCGGCGCTTTGGAATATTACTTAACAATTTAAATACAAAGTGTTGAATTCATAAAGGTAATTTTAAGTTCTATATTTACATCTGGCGTAACGTTGTTCCGGCTTTTAGAGAGCAGGTTCACTCCATAAGTAAATAAACCCTATTGAATGATATTAGTACACAATAGAACGGATATACAGAAACACCTGGTGAAGCACTATTGCAGGGGTGTACGAGATGAATATCAGGGGAGCAAAGCCTCCGGGGGGGTCTTTGCAGTTACCGGTCAAAGGACTGTGCATAGATATTGTATCTAGAGCGAATTTTATTAGCACCCACACATATAGGTGTACAACTAGGACTCATACATACGCCTTTTATTTTCATTACCAAGACGCTATCTGCTATAAATTGATAAGATAAAACCGTTTAAAAACTCAAATGTCATTAAAATATTGTTAATTAAGTAAATTGACATTCTTGGCTTTACCAATTTAAGTAGTTTAAAACATTTAAACAAGCTCTAATTGATCTATCTCGATTATCCCTGTAAATTATATCTGGGTTTAATCATAAATTGCGTTCAGATATAAAGACTATTTCTTAGACCATTTAAAAAACGGGCGCTAACAGTTGGGTGATATACCTACCTCCTTGTTCTTGTTTTACAAGAACAAAAAAAAACATAAATAATATCATATAGGTAATTTCAATAAAACCTTTATCATAATCAATGCTTAAAACATAAAACTATCTTAGGCAGAAGAACCGACAACTTAGACGTTCTAAGACTTCGAACATCCAAAATGCTAACGGTAAAACGCCGCCGGCGTGCTTCAACAATTTAATGAATAAGACGGCAAATGTAATTCATCGGTTATTCACCTGTTGGCTGTGGGGTGACTTCAGCAGGCGGTGCTTGTCCGTTGCTTTTCACGGCTTTCTTCCTACCCCCTGTGGTGGCTGGGCTCTTCGTTGTCTCCCTGTCCGTTGTAACCCTCTGGAACAATAATTAAATATATTATAAACACTAATTTTCTGTTGATACATCCCTTATAAAACATGTTGAAGTAAATTTCCTGTAAATATGATAAGATATTTGAAAGGCTTTATAGATATTCACTTTAAAATTTGTGTAACAATAAATATCTGTTATCTATCAATATCGATACCCTTTAAAATATATTTGCTAATATAGAACAAAGAACAATAAATGAAGTTTATACAATAAAATAAACTACAGGCCTATAAATTGGACACCCATCAAAATCCAATTTGGATCGCTCGCACTAAATCCCCTATCTGATACGAAAAATATTAAATTTCATCACTAATTTCCTTACAAAGAAAAACGTGTCGCCACTCACCGTAGAGAAGGTAGGAAAAGCTCTAGAAAAACAAGATGGGAATCTTGTTTTAAATGAAGAGAAATTTGATCGGACAGCTTTTGAAGTAACGATAGCACAAAGGGACTCTATAAAATGGAATCATTGGGTCGTGAAGGAGCAATCCACTTATTTCGGGGAGGACGGCGGAGTCGAGGGTATTATGCCGAGTCATGACTCACTGGAGCTGACTCACGCCGGAGTCCTGCCTCGTCAGTAGCGCACCTCGCAGCGCTTATTGCGCTGACTTGCCGAAATGAGCGAGCGTTTACTGTAATGCACTAATGCTGATTGATATCTGAATGACACATAAATATTATGCCGAGACGCTGACTCGATCAATTTTAAAGGCTAACTTGCTATGAAAATGTTTATTAAAGCTTAGCAATGTGGAAATTTATTATAACATTAAATGAAAATGTTTATAATTTGTTTTATATGTAGTAATAAGCTTGCAAATTAAAATCCACATCAAAAGTAAATTACACAATTAAACTAATGTATAGCCAAACAACATGAATGAAACCAGCAAATTAGTAATCTGCAAATAATGCTGCTGATTTCAGCTATTCATTGAATCAATTGAAGCAATCACGTGTACGGTGTAATAGAGTAATATTAGCATTTCATAGCAGTGTCACGTATATTATTTTTATCCGGACATGCCAAGTCAGAGTAATTTAACGATACCTACCCAATTTTATACAACTGATTAACATTATTTGAATAAAAATAAAGCACTTAACAGATCGACCTTGACGAAAATTTCGATTGCAAAAATCCCACTGCTATCACGGCAGTACACGATAATGCTAAATTAAAAACAACAAAGATAGTCATATCGCCGTAGATAAAAATAAAGCAAACAGAGCGGCTCGTTGAACGAGATAAAACATTCATCAGCTGACCATACTCGTATGTTGTCATAACAGAAATTTACGATCAAATGCACCAGATCGCAGCGGGTTGGGTTACGAGGGGAGCTATACGACTTGGTAAGCACTCATGAAAAATGGGCCAGAGCTAGAGGGGGTAGTGTAGCCTGCCACCCAAAAAGGGTGGGGGCGACTGTCGCGGCTGTTTCTGTGCAGACACTGCTTTGACAGCGAGCTGCGTCATCAGAAAATTGATAAACAACCTGTTTGTTCGTGGCGTGTGGTGAATTTTATCGGTAGATCAATTTGCGGATTCCTTGGTATAGGTGATTTCATGAGATTGTTATTATTCAATACATTATTTGTTATTGATAAATAAATGGTATCTAAGTACACTTTGACATTTTATAAACCTCACCTACACCACATCGTTAACGATTGCGCAATAAATTGAATTTTTACTACGAAATACGAATCCCCTATTTAAATGTCCAGATTTTGGCTTGTATCAGATTTGAAATTTCTTCTAAGAACAAAACATTCAAGAAATAAATAACATGAGCGACAATATTTTGGAAAGTATTCCCACGAACTAGAAAATAATAGAACAATGTATGCATCTATTTAGACTAAATAAACTATCTATGGGAAATGGACAAACGAATAATATGTATATTGATATCGAAACAAAGGAACGATCACTGCAAAGTGGAGTCACTGTACACTTCTAACACTTGAAACTAACAAGGAAACTGATTTAAATATTTACTCTGCACATTCCAACATAGTTTAGAAGCTGAAAAATGTTTTGCAGCAAATGTAAATTCAAATAATTAAAACCAAATATGTACATTACATAAAGTTGCGAGAGAACTTAAACAATCTGCAGGAAATTCGTATAAATAGAAAGTTTTAAAACGTTAATTAAAACTTTGTATTCGTATTGCATGAGGGAAAGTTGATGGATGAGTCATTTAGATTCGTTATTGAATTTGGTTCTTATCCGAGCTATATTGTGTCACTGACTATTACATTAATATTTGACTACACTATTGTTATAGTAGGTTAGATAACGAATACTTTATAGTAAACGACCGCTAGCTGATTCATATTGATATATAAATTGCCAATATTTAGTGCAAAAAATAATCCAACACATAAGTCTTGGAAGTCACATACGAGTGAGAACAATAAGGTTACGGGTGCTATATACGAAAAGATTGCTTAACTTTAAAACGGCAAAAAGCTGAGAAAAAAGAATAGTTGAGTGAAAGTGAAATGTTCATTATGGAGAAAGTGGGGCCAGCACGCTACTCATGAAGTCATGACTGACCTACGCAATGCGCCTTGCGAAGTAGGCCACGGTTGGCTCACTCGACAAATGCAATACATACACGATGCAGAGTTATTATCACAACCAACGTAAATTACCCATAGACAAGTTTTGATACCAAGTAATGTTGAACAAGAATAAGTATCATTGAAATATTTATGATCTGATATCGAATATCGACCCAGACACACGCTTGTTATGTATACAAATATGTATTTGATTTGAAAATGTGTGATATTAAGATTACTTCTTCATAAAATATAAGATCCATTACACTCGTTTTACTCCACAGACTGGCATAAAACTGAACGATCCGTTTCATGTAACATTACCCTTTACTGTGTCATTCAACCCTATGCCAGCCGGGGGCGTAATGGGTGCCTTGGACCCCTTATCATACGCTCTGTGCGACACAGATGAAATTGGTCATCGACTCATTCGACTCTATCGCCGGGATGTAATATAATTCTGTCATTATGACAAATGATAAGCTCATATTAATTGCAATCAGGGAAGGGATATTATTATAAACGAGTCATTCATAAAGCTTAATCAAGGTATGAAATTTCATATAAGTAGGTTCTAGGATTTATTATGTGATATCCGTCCACGGTAAGAAGATATGTTGTACAAACTAAATACATTTCCCTTAACAACCCCAAATGAAATGATATAAACTTCAACACCTAATGGCTAAGTTGAAAAGCAATTAAGCATTGTTTTGCACTGTGGAGCGAATCTGTTAAATCTCTCAAAATCTATTAAATCCCCACGACCCATAGTAGACTTTATACCCTCTACATAAAGGCAAAGATAAGTTTCTAGGACCTAGGTACTACGGATAGTTCCAACACTTCCAACAATAACGCGCCGATTACTTAAGTTTGAAATTTAAACAGTTAGTTTGTTTATGAACAAGATAATAGCTTTGAATAATGCAATATAACAGTTTTGAATAATGGGTGATAACAGGAACTAAGAAATGACCGCTATTTGTGTAAAGGTAAGTACTTACCAAACAATTAGTTTCACAGTAATGTAATGGTGGGATATTCCAAATATGAAATGCCCTAGATAACCCATATAGTTATCAAGTACTACCCATATATGTTAAGTTCCAATAGTACTTGAAATAGCAAATGAAAAGATTGGTAAATTAACTACTTTTTGTTTTACTACTTTATTTAATAGGTACTAAAATTTGTGCCCATTACCTGAAGCTCGTTTCATTTGTCTCCTATTTCAAACTCTATAATGATGAAACCGCAATGGCGACCACAGTGACTGTAACCGACCACAGATGTCAGATTAGACTGAGATGATCTATATAGGACTCGTTGGTAATTCATGTACCTCTAACATAAGTCACAAATATCTGACCCAGTGGCTAAAACTGAATTTAGTGCTGCCAAAATATTTAAAGCCAAAACGTTAACAATATCGACGCTGACATTCGATAAGATTAGTATAATAATGCCGCTATTTTTGTTTGCCGGTTCAATTGGCAGCATTGGAATTACTGTTTCCATCTACGATTATAGCGACTCTTTTGTTTTACTCAATTCTATTTGGAATTTAGCCGTTCCATCGCAAACAAGTTTCGCTTCGGAATATTTACAACTAGTATCATCTAGTAAAATTCCAATAATTTTAAATTATGGAATAATATCTCACACCAGTCATACCGCAAGAACAAATTATGTATGTAGTCAGTTAGATCTAATACAAATCTATCGCCAAGGCATTGAACATTTCCATTGATTCCATTTAATACATTTACACGTAGCCGTCAGACACAGACGGTAGACCGTGTGTAATTCCCGTATATGGCTTACCACTAGGCACTACAATACACATCCAAAAGCCTTTGTGACTTTGATAAACACGTGCACCATTGTCGGTTAAATTGCTTTCTCGGAGGCTTTCCTGTCAAAACTAATGAGCACTAAAGGGAAATGTGGTGGGTTATATTGAACGCGCACATTTACATAAGCATGGGCCATGTATGCAGTAGGTATATATCTTTCGATACGGTTCATTTGATTATCATTATAATTTGGTTTTTAATCAAAATTTTAAGTATCATAATATGTCTCATAAAACTAAGGCTAAGGATAATAATATGTAAAGATGGTTTATAAAAATAAAATCAGGACCATAGAACACTTTTCGATAGAAAAACCAATACTAATCCATAAGCTTTACAAGCAAATTAAACCGAGTTTAGAAATAGAAGAGGAATTAATGACGACAAACTTGTGATTAGCCTTTACTTACAAAATAGTGTACACCTAAATAAATAATGCGAACTAAATTGACTTCACCACAACGTATCTTCTCTATAAGGCAACGTATTTCACAACTACACAAATTAGCATAAACATTCGTTCCAATGCGTTCTACTTGGAAACCACAATAAACGACCACTCCCAATGATCCAGCGCATAAAATTATACGAATAAGCAAGCATATGTTCCGCTCCTCCGTGTTCTTTAAAAACGGCTCGATTATACCATTTACGTGGACCCGTTATTATGAATAACAAGTTGAGCACGCATCGAGGTAACGTTCATTTTTTTTCCACAAGTCAACAGTAATGATGATACACTGTCCCTGTTAAATGGCAGGTGAACGGCTCGTTGAGTGCTTTGGAACGATTTGTTTGAGCGTCGCCTTGGGGCTTGTCGCCGACATCCCGAGAGTAATCTTATGAAACTGTAAAGCGACTACGGTAAAATTGCCTGTCGGGCAGGTTCTAGGAATAATTGTCTCCTATAAAGTAGACACTTTTTAGAACAACTTTATCATCCGACTTTTGAAAGATCAAAGTCAAAAACTTCAAGGATCAAAGTGAAACGAGGGTTGCTGTTAATTACGTTTTTCCAATTTTTATAACGACGATGACATTTAAAAATATACTAGGATTTTCTTTAACAACTTTAAACGTTGCCTTAACAATAAATATTGTATGGATACAGCTCGTAAGAACCGTAAAGGTTAATATAATACAGAAAAGTAGTTGTCGCGTAAACAAGAAACCGTTTCATAATACCTAGATAGTACCTACCTACTTACAGAGGCATTATCTGCTCAATAACAGGATATTATTACTACAGGTGTTATGCAATGGCAGCACACTCGGTGCATGTTCATGTTGACCTTTGTAAGTAGGTATGAAGTGAGTAAGATTGTAAATGTATTCAAAATGAACAAGGATATTTATAAAAGATATTATTATAGATAGAGTGCCCATTGTTTGCCTTTGATAAAAGTTTTCCACATAAATATTATGTGTATTGTGAATTTAATGTAGATTACTTGAAAAAGACAATTTTCTAGAGTTTCAAAGAAATTATATGCAACGCAATCTTCTACTTGTACAGAGCCACATTCCAAACGGGTCAAAATCCTGAACACCGCAAAACTTTCCCAAAAAAAAGCTTCGCCGCAGGTAATGCCATAGCGCGTTCACAAGCAACATATTCTCGTACATTATCTCTCAATCTCGTGAAGCCGGAGAAGTGCCTGGGGGCAAGAGTGCACCACGACCCGTCCAACCGGTGCCTAAGTCTATGCAACCGGGCCCCCCGCTCTCCTCATCTGAAAACCGGTCTGTAACTACCCACACAGCTTATGGGCGCAGGGCTCGCCTACACTAACTAGATTACTGCCCGATATGGCTCTATGCACACCATACTCTGTTAGATCATATATCGGCGATAATTCTAGCTGCATATTTTTTGTATTATTTACAAACTCCTATACCTATTATAACCCGTAATCTGTTCGATTTTTTTTATTAGCATAAGAATACACAATTTAACTAACTTCCAACATTCGGTGCAGTAAATTTTGACTTCCTATCCACCTTCATTTCGGCGAAAAAGGACCAAAAGCAAAGACCTTGCATTGCGCATTTGCTATGACCAAAAAGGACTTGGATGAGTTATGCAATGCAATGCGGCACTGCTTTTGAGTTAAAAGTTTACTCAAAAGCAGTGCCGCATTGCATTGCAAAAAATAGGAGGGGAAATACCTTTCCCTACACATAAAAGTTCAAGCAACATAAGTGCGACCGTAAAGCAATGTTTAAACTTGGATCGGACTCAAGTTGTTATTAATGTCTTGTGCAGTCGTTTTTACTCACAGGGATAGGAAATTAATCTACTTGGAGTAGACGTGCCGCGGAAAACTGGGCCAACATATTATAACGAAGAAATTAAATCCAAATGAGACGAAGAATCCAGTAAATGAATCGTAATCAACTTTTCTTAAGACCATTGAGAACAGTTCCTTCGGTAGTAACAAGCAAAATTGTTAAATCGAATTATTAGAAATTAGGAACTGACATTTAATTACGACAAGAAATAGTAGCGGCTTCCGCTAAAAGAAACATAAATTATCTTCCATTATCAAAGAATACACTAGGTGTTTCACACAGGTATTCTGAGGTAGTTGCCGAGAAACCAGCGAATCCTCCAAGCACTTTGTTATTAATATTGTTTAGTGCTCTACTCTAATTTACAATCTCGACTCTATCATAGCGACGTTATGAGCGTGAACTGAAACATGTCTATATTATTTCCTAAAACAATGGAATTTCTTGAGAATTTTCACATAGCATTGTCAAACAGCCATTTGCAGACAATTAATAAGGACTACACACAATTAGCATTGATAAAATAGGATGTTTGAAAACCAAATAATGGGAGTTTTAATAATAAACTTATGTAAAAGCTTAAATTTTGGGACGATCTCGTGTTAACATAGCAAGCAGATGTTAAATATGTTCTTAATATTGACCATGAATATACATAGCCAGTATACGTATTTACATAAACTATAATTGGCTTTATGTAAATAATAGCGTACCTATACATTACGTAAGTAGGTACGTAGAGAGAGGTATACGACTATACCCCCGAGTCTGGTTGGTCGATGTAGCCGATGAGATTTATTCACGTCATTCTAACATACGGCAGTGGGCGGAGGAGGAACGTGGGTTGCGGGCTTTCATGCCCAAATACCGCCTTTATGTAGTTTTGTCTAGCTATTTAAGTCCCTATTTAGAACTCTATTATTCAATAGCTGTATTTTACTAGAAATTCCAATTTGTATGTTAAAATTCCCACCGGGGCTTCAATTCTTAGTACGCCTATAATATGACCATTGCATAACAGAATGCAGATAAAGTAAAGCTGGAAGTTTAACTGAATGACGTCGAACAGTATTATATTATTGGAAATAGCATAAAACAACTTGCCAATGGGAGGGTATTTATAAATATGAACTCTCCCCGACCGCTTTATTATACAGAACAAAGGAACAACAAAGACCAACAAAGAAGTTAGAAAAGAACAAAAGCAAACATCGAACCGAGTGAAACGAGCTGTTTCCTTCCAAGGCGATGTAATAACAATAACAACATGGCCGACTTTGTCCGTACGTGCGCCGCGTAGTGATGTACGCGACTGATCTAATTCCAGCCTCTTACGAATATACGCATGTTTCACTATAGGTGTAATAAACTGCTCAACAGAACTACCGGCTAGCAAGTAAACTGCATCGAAAACCGAGATGGTAATAATACTATGCACGAGTCAGAGAGAGACGCTAGGTTATCGGGGTGTGGCTGTCTATAGGTACTTTGTATGCACTGGATGTGGGTATAACAGCGATGTACAGCACGCGAGGGTATCGTATACACCTATACATGTACCTTCATACATAAACATATGTGTGTGTCTGTATATGGATAGTCAAGCTCATCCTATTATATGCTAATTTACTTTCCTAAGCAAGCTTTCGATGCAAATTTTGATCAGGTATGTAGAAGAATCAGCCGCGTGGTGCCAGCAGAGTGGAGTTTGTACCACCCCTGCCTACCCGTGGGTATCGTTAAGGGTTTCCGGGAGGTGGGCAGCAGCGCCTCCCGTACTGACAACATAGTCCGAAAATCACACTGCGTTTACCAACTCGCTTGCCCAGCGTGGTGACTAAGGGCAAAACCCTCCTGTGGCAGTAGCCTTGTGGCGTGCCCTGGGTGAGGCCTACGTCCAGCAGTGGACTGCAATAGGCTGAAGAAGAAGAATGAAGAAGTAAATATAAATAAATATCAACTGTTACTCATAGCGGAACTAGGTGTAAAGTTATGGCCGGAGACATGTCCTATTTTTAAAAAGGAATATTGGTTTAAACGACAGTAAAATATACAATGTAAACATTCTGAAAAATTATTCTATAAATAACAAAGAAATCTAAATGAAAATCGATAACTACGTAAGCAGATGGAATACAAATAAAATAAATTAAAAGGAAGCACGTCCTATTGATAAAATAACTGAAAGTGCTCTACATAAAAATACAGTTAGAGAAAGGAAATAGCCCAATGAAACAAACTACTAAATACAAGCGTTGCAAATTGATAATTTCAACTGCCAAGTTTAGGGCATACTACGTTGCATAAAATCATTCAAAAAATCTGTACCAGTGTACCGCTGGCGTCCGTCACCTCACGGTCCAAAAGGCCACAAATCACCAAGATCACTTCACGACGTCACGCGAAACATTCGAAAACAGACAAAACATGTGACGCTAGTGCAGTGAAAGGTAAGATGCGTTCCGTAAACCGTTCCGAGTTACAGAGCAGTGGTGTCACCGCGGGAGAATGGCGCAAACTGGCGGCAGCGGGGGGCCTTCCCGCGCCCGCCCTCATCCCGCACCGCGGCCCGGGCCAGCCAGACACGAGCTTGCATAATTAATTACAATTCACACACACTGCACCTTCCGCACCAGCAAGGTCATTGTTTTTGTGATAAAAAAAAATACAGAGACAATGTAAGGAGAACAGGCACAAAGGTATCTTAGACATATTACTGAAAATCGAGCTTTTATTGGATATTTAAGAGGACATGACTATAATGAATGAGTAATGATGATTCTTGGAATAATAACATATAATTGATGTTACAATGTAAAAAGAAGAATAAAGTTATTATTGCAATTTAGAATAGTCCACCAATTAGCGCGAAATTCACAATGAATAAAAACAATACAAATAAACCACTTAGTATTCGAACGCACAAAGAAATAGCATTGAACATTCCAAATAAGGGCAGACGTTAAAACTTGTTATCGTTATTATCACAAAAAGAAGTACTGCCTGTCAAGCAGGTCAAAACGAATATTAACCTTCAAAGAAAACAAGAACACAGTATTGAGTACGTTAACACAGACCCTTTTGACGGTTCAGAGGGAGTTTGGGGTGGGGATTCTGACATGGGGGGTTCAGTTACTCGGGCGTGCCAGACGAAACCCGGCATCCCGCACTTGTCGCGATCGATAGCCGCTGCACAGGAACTCGCATTAACTAACTCACCCAATAAAGGTGGAAAGTCGACCGATGCTGTTGCAAACTTTACCGATTACGAGGCTGTCGGAGCAACTCCTGTACTCGTATTATAGTTAATCGACATCGGATACACTGCTGCAGGCGAAGAGGTTTGCGCGTTGTTTCTACTGTAACCGGAGTGTTGCCTCGTGTTGAACAATGACGTTGATTGATGTGGAGAATATAATGCCAAGGCATAATCTTAGTACGTTACGAAGAAAGGGAATTATCATCATTCTTATCACACTTATTGGAAATGGTTTTTTTGTGATATTCAATGGCATAAAGTATATTTTTCTGATAGTGATCCAACTATTAACACTTTAAACCACGTCCACTTATATTTATATTGTTGGTAGAGTTTTGGATGGAATTTGCATGATTCTCTGCTATCATACCTGAGAACATGTACCCACAACTCCTGAAGATATTAATAATTTTAAAGAAAAGTAATTCTAAATAATTCTAGTCTAAAGTTGAACGCCAATCGGTTACCTATTCCGATTCCCCAATAATTTGCATAACGAATACTGTTCGCGACATTTTCCTCCGGAAGCTGCATTTCAGTTCTATTAAAACTTCTCAAACGAGTAATTACTTGTAATGCTATGAATATTTATAGGTTAATTAAACAAAGAAAATGTAGATTGGCTCTGGTTTTAATTTAAAACATTACCATTATCTCCATATAACTATCATAATAAGAAATACCAGTATATTGCACAGTTTATCGTGTATTGCACAACATAACGTGCCATCAGTGTTGGCAACCTAGAATGATGCGCTGATCGTACCAGGGGCGTAAAATTATCGTACCTGACGAAAAATTATCGTATACTTTTGAACGACATAAAAAAAACGTTAATTATTAATAAAATAGATATTATTACGAACTTATATTGCGCTGAGCCGCTCGTCATGTTTTTTTTTTTCGAATTTTATGATTTTCACATGGGTACATTGCGTACAAATGGCGCGAAAATTTGTGTGTTTCAAAAGTTTTACAAAAATAAAATGGCTCCAAAGTTGATCAGACATAAATTGACAAAATATGTAATATTCAACGAGATATATATTTATATATTTCTTATCTATATATGAGTGAACGAAACTATCGAAATCCATTACAATTCGAAAATTATCGTACATTTGTGTACGATAATGAATCGCAATCGTACATCGTACGCTGGTATCAAATTATCGTGCATGTACGATAATTATCGTACGGTTGCCAACACTGCGTGCCATTGACATATTTGCCCTTATCTCCAATGTCAATAAAATGTATTAACGATATAAAAATATAATTATGTAGGAACATTTAATCTCAACTTTACGCTCTATAATGCTGATAAATGGCAAAAACAAAGAGCCGTTTAAGTCATTAAATAAACAATATATTTTACTGCGGGCTTAGCGTCGTGTTTATCAACAGTTGTATAAATGACATAATTTATTGGGAACGTTCTAAAGGTGCAGAGATATTTTTGGAATTGCTCCAACTGTAATTTGCGGTAGCGTTTCTTGGAAATACAGCACAAGACGTCTTCCTTACTCTCAGTGCATTTAAACTGTATAATGCCCGCAGTCCATAATTAATTATTGAGCATTAAAATAAACGAACCCTTAAATTAATCATAAAATGACAGGTATATTGCAGTTTGTTGTAATGTTTTAACATTACAAATTCATGAAAATATAGTATAACAGAAAAGAAGTTAAAATGATTGAGTTAGTAAATGTATGAAATGTACGAACTGAATAAATATTGCATTCTTAAAGAATTGCACATCAGTAAACCAAAGGGGTACTTAATTTGGATTTCTAGATCATTCAATTCGGATTGAAACAGAAAAAGTTGAAGAAATTTCACGATCTCAGAACACCTGCGCTCTTCGTTCCAATGCTGCAATCTAAATGCACTCTTAAGTGCATTTTCCAAGGAACCATTTACTGTTTCCGTGGAACGTGAGGGGACAGCAGGTATTATAGTTTAAAATTCACTTCACGAATGAAAGAGATGGCAATATTACAACATACAATGGAACGAAAGGTAAAGAAAATTATATTAACCAGGTAGCTATTTCTGAAATCGATAGACTTCCTAAGCCGGGTACATGCATTTATAATGCTCTTATTAGCGCCAAACATACATAGATTACTTATGATAAATTATGTATTCCACGCGAGAGTCTCGCTCGAAAAGGACGCTGAACCAGATAAATTAGTACCAATGAAATTGCGTCAGTCCCCTCGACGTGCCCTGGCTTAATCTCGTTATTTGCGGGATTTACGTCGCATTAAAATTTAGGTGAGCTCAAAATTTGAAGTAGAAAGGGAATTGTTCATTACGGATTAAAATGTACTTCCACCAATTAGCGCTGAGATTTCCAAATAAGTTCAGACAAATATTAAAATTTTGCAAAACTAATGCTACTTACCTACATTTTTTCTAGATACAACTAATTACACAAAGTAAATCTGGCGCCACACTCAATTGGCTATGTATGAACGTCGTCGTCAGAGCGTCATCACGCCAAACACATCCAGATCTGAATTATGGCCGGCGATATCAGTGGCATACCAGATGAGCCGAGCACTCACTATCGGCCATTGCAGTCAGACGTGACACACATGTAATGTACACCACTAACGGCCAATTTCTATACGAGAGATCAAAAAGAATCTCGGATTCTTTTATTCCTAATTTTAAATTTTGTATGAAAACAATCGAAGATTAAATCTGAGATATACAAAAAATCTCTCAAGATCAGTTATAGAAATAGGGAATATGCATGTAATTCAAATGACGGTAATTTTTTTTATATGTAACCTTCATTCCTTGAGATTTACGTACATATTAATATTTTTTAATTTGATTGCGTTTTTATATAAGAAAATCATTATTGAAAAGTGCATTAAATATGTGGGAAATTCAAACGACTTGAAACGCAAAACTATTGGTCGGAATAATCATGAATGAAATATGACGTCAAAGTCTGTGTCTACCAAAGAATGTTTGAACATTGGATCTTTTTCTCATCAAATCGGTCAAACTAATATATCGTAATATAGGTTTAGTCTGTGCCAGTAACCACGATAACCATTTGTTTTCAAGGTAACAGGAGCGAGCAGCAGTTGCCATTGCATTTAGTTTTTTTGTTATTTAAGTTGATATTTAAGTGATTTTACTTATATTTCTTTCGTAAAATACTCGTAGGAAAATGACTGATACCGGTTACGTCAAGGCACAATCGGATAACTTTCCGAAAATTTACGTTTTTATGATGTCAACATTTTTTGCATCGAATTCAGATTTTGTGTCTACTGAAATAAAAGGAGTGAAAGCTGCAAGGTAAATATTATGTTTTATGAATATTTTTACTTGTACCTACCTATTTTAAAATATATACTAGGCATGGGCTAATCATATCCGGGAAAGGATTGAACGTGTAGTATATCACTCCGACTAAGGATATATATCCTTTTAACATATCCAACTCCGCGTGTATATCCGGGAACGAAGAGATTTAAGTGACGCGAGATATGACTGGGATTGGTTTGGTTAGGTTGTTGTGTGTCCTTTTAACAGATCCAACTCCGCGTACATATCCGGGAATGAAGAGATTAAGCGAACCGAGATATGATTGGGATGATCTATCCAAATAATAATTAGAATATTTGATAGGCGTATTTAAAAATCACAGTAGGTACACTAAAACTATTGTCCTAAAAATAATTCCAAATCCAAACAGCTTTTATTTACATTAAAAACAAAATACTTAAGATCAAATATAAAACGGAATGAATAGAAATTTTGAAAATTATAATTACGAAAACAAATATTTATACTAAACGGCATGCCTGTCGCTCGTGAGTATTCGTATATACTCGTGTAATGTCGTTACATTCGCGCTCATGCGTCTACTGCGATAGTACCGCGCGTTCCGGCGCGTTCGCATTCCGTCTCGCTCACTTATTCTTATCTTCGGCATTATTCGGTAGGTCGGAGTGGGTCGGATATAGGATATGGTAACTTTCTTTAAAGTGAAGGAGTTGATTCATATCCACCTCTGGATATATATCCGAGGATATAGTTGTGTCCGGAGTTACCCATGTCTAATATATACCTATAGCAATAGAAAATTTCTATTCCTATAGCATAACCTGAAGATTTGAATTGTGAACTGGTGGGCTTCCAGTCGGGCAATGCTTTATTTATATATCAGTATGTACCTATACATATATTTGTTTTTTAGGTCTAAAAGAGAAACATGGTAATTCTGCAGTTGGATATGTACAAGTTAAGAGGAGGCAGACCTTATTTAGCATCTTTTTGATGAAATATGCTGAAACGGGTGCATGTTTGTTTAATGTGAGACTATTACACTATATTCTTAGTACCCTTAACTATGTCATGTAAAGCCAAAAACATGATTTAATGATTTTCGCTCGATAGTTTTGTTTTTTGAAATCGACATGTTTTTTAGTCATTTTTACTTCTATTTCGGCTATTACATGAGGTAGGCGTTTAAAATAAATTCGGATATCAAGATAATAATGATAGTAAACTTTTGTAAAGCCAAAATTAAAAAACAATCATAATTGAACACACAATTAATAAAAATCTTTTTGAGACTTACGCCCTTTACTTCTGAGCTCAATCAGTTGTTTAGCGTGCAAGCGATATTCTACTCTAATGCTTACTGAAAAGCGTTAAATAGTAACTTCGTGCCCGCTGACGCTCAGTACCGCGCTGTGCGCCGACGACGTAGGGTCTATGTCGCTTTTGCCCACGGCAGTGGCATTTTTTATTATCTTGTGGTGTAGGTATTACTCGATTGAGTTCGGACTAATGGGAAATAAAACTAAAAAATATGTTTCCAAAAGGAAGATGGCTCAACGTTGGGGAATTTTCTAAAAAGGGGAGAGAATCAAAGGTGTAAGTAGCTATAATCATAATTAGTAAGTATGTAAAGTTTAGTGCTGAGAATGCATTTTATAATGGACAGCAGAAAAAACAAAATGTCGAAATTACGGGATAAAATATTTACCCGGGATAAAAAGTATAATGTGTTATTCTGATACGTACCTAAGCTAATATATAAGGTCTTTCCGAAATTAGTGATTTGCCTTTGACACGAAACTAGGAAAGTAAAAAGAAACAACTTTCACTATGGGGCCAACTCCGATATAGTGAAAAAAATCAGCTGTTCCATACATTTCAGGATTTTGCGTGATGAAGTAACAAACATACACACTCACACACATACAAACTTTCACCATTATAAATTGGTAGAATTCCTTTGAACGATGGCGCTAGTTGCTTTGTTTATCTATGTAAAAGTCTACAAAAGAAATTAGTTCCGAAATCACACACACAGCATGAGAAGTATTCTATAAGCGCACTGCTTTACACATGAAGCACATACACAAATTTTATATACATTTACGAGTATATGTAGGTACAATATCTTTCACTCACCTAAGGAACTTACTTACTACTACAGGTGAGGCATAAATATTGGAATAGGTATGTGGATTAGGTATTTTTCAATACTAGTCGGTACCTAATACAACGTAATTAGGTCATCATCATCTTCCTGCCCTGTTCCCATTTATTTGGGGTCGGCACAATATGTACTTTTCTTCCATTCATCCCTATTATCCGTCATCTCATGGCTCACTCCCAGTACACGCATATCCTCCCTCACACAGTCCATCCAACATTTCTTTGGTCTACCTCTTCTTTATATCCATCCACACTCATGCACAAAGCTCTCTGTAAAATATGCCTTTCATCCCGTCGCTTTACATCATAGACTCATAATATAGCTTTACATGCCCGTACCAAGACAGACGGTTACTTCGTAACTTGTCTGTGATCGGCGCAACTTTCAAACTTCCTCTTATATACACATTTCTTATTTTATCTTCTTGTAACTCCACACATCCATCTCAACATTCTCATCTTGCTTACATGGAATTGATTTTTATCCTTCTTCTTTATGGCCCAGCATTCAGATACAAGACGACATTAGGTATTAGGTATCGCATAAAATATCATCTTATTATGAGAAATCAACCGTAAGGCATAGACTATAAGTTTCAATTTTATTATTTAGCAAAAATACTACAATATCATTAGAATATGAAGATAATTTCACCGTCTCTATCAAGTTTATAATAGCCCAGCGGTTACATCGGCGGAGTCGAAAATCAGATATTCCTGGTTCGTATCCGGGTACAGACAAGACTTTTTTTTCCTTTTTTTTTTACAAAATTAAAATCCTTTATTTAAACAAAATATGTGACACAAACTAAAAACAATTTAACTAAATATTAAAAATTTAACCTAATATAAAAAATGCATTTCGCTATTATCACGATATTTTCTATTTCCACAACTATTCTTTCTACGTAGGTATTTATTAGATAATGGATCATTCACCGAAAACCGATACTAAATATTCACCGAATAAAGATTCTACGTATTTATCTAATACGTAATGGATCACAGTAATGGAACGGCCATATTGCATAAATATTAGTATGTATTAGGTCGAACAGGTACGATTTTTACCTAATCCGACCCATCTTTACTTACTACGTAGCATCTTCGGCAGCAGTTCCTTATCTACAATATTTTGTTTATAGAATTCAAACAAATTGTGCCGAACAAAAAGTCCTGGAGTCGCCCGTCAAAGTTTATACCGAACTAATACCACCTGTAATGTTTGAAGAAAAGTGAGTGAGAACCTACCTACCTGCTATAATTTTGTTGTTTTTGCTCACTTGTTTTCACTTTTGGCTACTAAAACTTTTTTGATATTTTTAAACTCATTTCATATTTTAGCTCTCCGATTGACAGTTTGATGGTAACAGAGAACAGAAGGTATTTTACTGTATAAGGTAAATAGTACATATATATTTCTTGGGGAGTGTAGAGGATTAGTAAGAAAAATCATTTAATTTAATTGTATAGTATTTAAACGCACATCAAATAAAATGATTTTTTTAGTCACAAATAATTGGAATTCGTATCAAAATTACTGACTGCACAGCAAAATCCTCAAATGAGAATATTGCTAATCAAACTGCAATTTATATTTGTGGCATACGCATACCGCTATTTATCTTTAAATAAAGTTTTTTTTATTTATGCACAGCTAATATTGCGAATGCACATTATACATACCTGTTTTTTTTTTTTTTTTTTTTTTTTTTTTTTTATAATAATAAATAAATAAATATTCACACACTTTACAACACATTAACATTAACCTAGTCCCACACTAAGATCCCTAAGGTCTTGTGTCGTGGGTACTAAGCAACGGTATATAAATACATAGATAAGTATATAAACATCCATGACTCGGAAACAAACATCGATATTCATCACATCAATGTTTTGCACCTACCGGGATTCGAACCCAGGACCTATGGCGTCGCAGGCAGGGCCACTACCAACTACACCAATCGGCCGTTTATTTATTTTTAAAAAACACCTACTATTTATATTTAACATACAGCAATTTACCTAAATGAAACGGCATTTTTTACCGACTTCAAAAAAAGGAGGAGGTTCTCAATTCGTCTGTATGTATAATATTTTTTTATGTATGTTCACCGATATTTCCGTCAGTTATAAACGGATTTCAAAAATTTTTTTTTGGTTGGATAGAGTTCACTTCTGAGGTGGTCCCATTTTCACCAGGTCAGGATCTGATGATGGGATCCAGGAGAAATCTAGGGCAACCACCGAAAATTGTATGCTCGTATGGTGCTTTTGTTACGTAATCATGTCCTACTCAGGTATATGCTTCAGGGTGTCAACATCTAATGCTGCTGTGCTGATGATGAAGCTACAGAACTCCTTAACGGTTAGGAGTTGGGATACAGTACTGCAATTGGTCAATGGAAACTATTAAGTAGTATGTAGGGCTAACGTGTTACTTGAATCAACATCTGATGCTTCTGTGCTGATGATGAAGCTATAGAACTCCTTGACGGTTAGGAGTTGGGAGACAGTACAGCAATGGGTCGATGAAAACTATTTAGTAGTGTGTAGGGCTGACGTGTTACTTGAATCAACATCTGATGCTGCTGTGCTTATGATGAAGCTACAGAACTCCTTAACGGTTAGGAGTTGGGAGACAGTACTGCAATTGGTCGATGGAAACTATTTAGTAGTATGCAGGGCTTCATCTGATGCTGATGATGAAGCTACAGAACTCCTTAACGGTTAGGAGTTGGGAGACAGTACTGCAATTGGTCGATGGAAACTATATAGTGGTATGTAGGGCTAACTTGTTGCTTGTGAGGTATACTTGAATCAACATCTGATGCTGCTGTGATGATGGTTAAGCTACAGAACTCCTTAGCGGTTAGGAGTTGGGATACAGTACTGCAATTGGTCAATGGAAACTATTTAGTAGTATGTAGGGCTAACGTGTTACTTGAATCAACATCTGATGCTTCTGTGCTGATGATGAAGCTACAGAACACCTTAACGGTTAGGAGTTCGGAGACAGTACAGCAATTGGTCGATGAAAACTATTTAGTAGTGTGTAGGGCTGACGTGTTACTTGAATCAATATCTGATGCTGCTGTGCTGATGATGAAGCTACAGAACTCCTTAACGGTTAGGAGTTGGGAGACAGTACTGCAATTGGTCGATGGAAACTATTTAGTAGTATGCAGGGCTAACGTGTTACTTGAATCAACATCTGATGCTGATGATGAAGCTACAGAACTCCTTAACGGTTAGGAGTTGGGAGACAGTACTGCAATTGGTCGATGGAAACTATATAGTGCTATGTAGGGCTAACTTGTTGCTTGTGAGGTATACTTGAATCGACATCTGATGCTGCTGTGCTGATGGTCAAGCTACAGAACTCCTTAACGGTTAGGAGTTAGGGGACAGTACTGCAATTGGTCGATGGAAACTACACAGGGTGTTTTTTTGTGGCCACCATTAACGAAGGGTACGTACTCTATACATCATTACCGACTTCAAAAAAAGGAGGAGGTTCTCAATTCGTCTGTATGTATAATATTTTTTTATGTATGTTCACCGATATTTCCGTCAGTTATAAACGGATTTCAAAAATTTTTTTTGGTTGGATAGAGTTCACTTCTGAGGTGGTCCCATTTTCACCAGGTCAGGATCTGATGATGGGATCCAGGAGAAATCTAGGGCAACCACCGAAAATTGTATGCTCGTATGGTGCTTTTGTTACGTAATCATGTCCTACTCAGGTATATGCTTCAGGGTGTCAACATCTAATGCTGCTGTGCTGATGATGAAGCTACAGAACTCCTTAACGGTTAGGAGTTGGGATACAGTACTGCAATTGGTCAATGGAAACTATTAAGTAGTATGTAGGGCTAACGTGTTACTTGAATCAACATCTGATGCTTCTGTGCTGATGATGAAGCTATAGAACTCCTTGACGGTTAGGAGTTGGGAGACAGTACAGCAATGGGTCGATGAAAACTATTTAGTAGTGTGTAGGGCTGACGTGTTACTTGAATCAACATCTGATGCTGCTGTGCTTATGATGAAGCTACAGAACTCCTTAACGGTTAGGAGTTGGGAGACAGTACTGCAATTGGTCGATGGAAACTATTTAGTAGTATGCAGGGCTTCATCTGATGCTGATGATGAAGCTACAGAACTCCTTAACGGTTAGGAGTTGGGAGACAGTACTGCAATTGGTCGATGGAAACTATATAGTGGTATGTAGGGCTAACTTGTTGCTTGTGAGGTATACTTGAATCAACATCTGATGCTGCTGTGATGATGGTTAAGCTACAGAACTCCTTAGCGGTTAGGAGTTGGGATACAGTACTGCAATTGGTCAATGGAAACTATTTAGTAGTATGTAGGGCTAACGTGTTACTTGAATCAACATCTGATGCTTCTGTGCTGATGATGAAGCTACAGAACACCTTAACGGTTAGGAGTTCGGAGACAGTACAGCAATTGGTCGATGAAAACTATTTAGTAGTGTGTAGGGCTGACGTGTTACTTGAATCAATATCTGATGCTGCTGTGCTGATGATGAAGCTACAGAACTCCTTAACGGTTAGGAGTTGGGAGACAGTACTGCAATTGGTCGATGGAAACTATTTAGTAGTATGCAGGGCTAACGTGTTACTTGAATCAACATCTGATGCTGATGATGAAGCTACAGAACTCCTTAACGGTTAGGAGTTGGGAGACAGTACTGCAATTGGTCGATGGAAACTATATAGTGCTATGTAGGGCTAACTTGTTGCTTGTGAGGTATACTTGAATCGACATCTGATGCTGCTGTGCTGATGGTCAAGCTACAGAACTCCTTAACGGTTAGGAGTTAGGGGACAGTACTGCAATTGGTCGATGGAAACTACACAGGGTGTTTTTTTGTGGCCACCATTAACGAAGGGTACGTACTCTATACATCAAATAAAGTAAGTTTATGCCAAAAAAATGCTTGGAATTTTTAATTTTTTTTTAATTTTAATTACTTGATCTGGCGAAATTTATAGTGTCTAGTGTTTATGCTAGTTTTTTCATAGAAAGATATTAATTATTTCTCGTGAAAAATCTTGCTACGCGCGTCTATGTGCATTCATGCAGAAAAACGCAGTCTATTTACTCAACTTTGGACCCTAATATTTTGGAAACCAGACACTTCCCAGGTATGCTTCCAAGGAGAAAAATGATCGTGATGATGAGGAGATTACGTAGTTTTCGGGAACGTTAACGACCAAAAATCACCATGTGTAAACTAGCATCTATTTAAGTCCACAACGCATTAACACAACTAAAAATCGAGAAATAAACAGACTTTTTTTAAAAAAATTAACCGACTTCAAACTTTAACTAAAAAGCGATAAATAACGTAACTAATTTATCTACTTAATACATATTAAATATCTCAAATTATTTAAATATTTACAACTTAATACCTAATACTGTAACAAAGTCATCTTTAACTATTTAAATATTTATAATTATCACTTATTTTTTGGAGTCGGTGCCAGCCAAACAAATAAATGTAATTAAGAAAACTGACCCACACTAAATAGTAAAACCAAGAATAGGAAATTGCATTAACGCTGCCTACTACGCCATATTGTATTTTGCCGTGTGTGTGGCTTTGCCAGCCATGCGCGTCCATCAACACAACAGACTACGTTACCTAGGCTGGCACCGACTCCAAAAAATAAGTGATAATTATAAATATTTAAATAGTTAAAGATGACTTTGTTACAGTATTAGGTATTAAGTTGTAAATATTTAAATAATTTGAGATATTTAATATGTATTAAGTAGATAAATTAGTTACGTTATTTATCGCTTTTTAGTTAAAGTTTGAAGTCGGTTAATTTTTTTAAAAAAAGTCTGTTTATTTCTCGATTTTTATTTACATAATCATCTTAATATTAAAATTTGTTAAGTTACTACTTGTAACATTTTAACATATTGACTCACCTAAAAGCCTTCTTAAAAGCGATCTACATGAGTAAATTGGTCCCATTTCACATATGTATCGGATACTATTTTTTGTGATATATAAAATAAATCTTTGATATCTACCATTAATTCGTTTTATTCAAAACTTCCTAATACTTGTTGCATTGGATGAATTTCATACATAAATATAACTATGATGCAGGTAATGTGTTCTATTGTATGAATTATTTTTTAACATACCTATATTACTTATTAATAAATTAATTAATTTAATTTAATTGTATTTTGCAAACAAAAATAAAATAAACATAACATTGAAATCAATTATAATAACGACTCTATGGGTTTTTATGTTCTCTGCGTTTGACCTAGCGTTGACCCGCCTGCTCGAAAGCGCGCGAATTTCGAATTTTAACACTACGCAGATCTTAACGCGTATCCTTGCATTGCGGGTGGCGGGGTATGTGGGCGGAGCAACCGTGGGACTTTTATTTGACTGCTGGCTCTTAAACGGGAGGGGAATATATGCACAGTTAAGGCTCGCATAACACCTGAACACAATGTAAGACAGAAGTGTTATTCTGTAACCCTTGTGTGTGATGTGATGAACTGATGAGGCTGAAGAAACTGTCTTATCAGTTCAATGTGATTGTATTCCCATAGAACACTATATTTATAAATACAAGAATTTATACGCTATTCACTTTTGTTTGTTCTTGTGTTGTATAGACAGTTGTGGTTTAACCAATCAATTTGACACCCAAGTTTGACATAACACAGCAACTAAAGCTGCCTACTCACCACATTCGATGCAGTTTTCATGTGACTATGGCAATTTTGCACCTATTCAATCTGCATGCCGATTCAATTTGATTAGGTGCAGGAATACCGTGCTATATTATCGGTATTATAACATAGACCCCAAGTAACTAAATATTAGTCGTCATCTCTATGTTAACCCTTATTAACCGCCATATGTTCTTTTATCATCTTGCAGATTACTTTTTCGCCATACAAAAAGCAATATTTTTATAAATCAATAAATATATCTTATTGACAAGTTTTTAAAAAGAAATGTCTGTATTGATCAAGTATTGATAAAATAAGTATATAGTAGAGAAAAATATCGGTGCGGGTCGACCCATCCATTTTGGCCGCGTGGTGCCGGCAGAGTAGAATTCGCACCACCCTATGTCTGCCCGTGGGTATACTACGAGGCGATTAAGGGTTCCCGGGAGGTGGGCAGCAGCGCCTCCCGTGTTGACAACATAGTCCAAAATACAAACTGCGGTCACCAACCCGTCTGCCCAACGTGGTGACTATGGGCAAATACCCCTCATGGCAGTCTAGTGGCGTGCCCTGGGGGAGGCCTACGTCCAGCAGTGGACTGCAATAAGCTGATGATGATGATGAGGCCCACTGCGCGACAGGTCAAATACGAAATTGGATCGTGAGTAGCCAGCTTTACTTACTTGATAGATGTTTGATCAATGTTTGATTGTACAGACTTTGACGTCACGAAAATAATGTACTAAATAATGTATTTACGGTGCTGATATTTTTATTACATATATATAATTATGTAAATAATAATTTAAAATCATAAAAAAATACGTGCATATTCCCTATTGGCGGTAAATCTATTCCAGCTGTAATCCGGGAAGATTCCATAGGTATATTCTCCATTTTGTATGCTATCCAACGATGTGTCATTACAGATTGGAAAGCTATATAGAAAGGAATTAAGGATATTTAAAGGACTAGTCAATATCTCCAATCTCCAAACAACGTTATCATTATGTTTAGAGCAAGAGAGGTATTTGACATCTTATTCGGCTTCCTTTGAATTCTTGTCATGTATTTCTGAATAAACATGAACGTTTCCAGTACACGACCCCTTTAATATATCACCGTCTATAAAATAACGTGTGCTCAACCAGCCAGAATTTGAAATGAGAAAATCAAGATCTTTTCCAAGGTAAATATCCTTTGACAGTAAAGGGAATACAAAAAGTTCTGCAAATAGGTAAGTGGAAAGAAGGTTGCTGATCCTATGTATTGTATTGTAACTTTCTGTAGGTATGTTCATCCTGAGATATTCAGTGAATATTGTCGCCGTGAACTGCCTACGTAAAAGGAATTGTAGGCGTAAGCTTTGAAATGTTCTTAAGAACGGCCAATTTCAATACTAGAGATAATAAAGAATCTGGTATTTTTAACCGACTTCAAAAAGAGAGGTTATCAATTCGTCAGTATGTTTTTATTTTATTTTATGTGTGTTACCTCAGAACCAGTGCCGTAAATGCCCAGGCACAGGGCGTAGACTCTGGGGGGCGCAAGAATGGTCACTTGGCCAGACCAGGCAGGACTAAATAGAGCGCAGTTATAGACGCTCGCACAGGGCGTAGAAAAGGCAATTTACTGCTCTGCTCAGAATTCCGTCATTTTTTAAATTTGAAATTTTATATAGCGCGGCAACGCAGTCAGCATTTTGCACGCTACCTGATAACGGAGATCGGTTGACCAACCTGTGAAACCGGATCTGGTCGACCGATCTACCATATACACGCTAGCCCTAAGTAGTTTTTAAGATAGTTATAGAAATTTCCACCATTTTGTAAATATTTAATGTTGGTAAAATAAATTTAAAAAATATTGAACATTTAATCTGAAATATGCAAAAAATCTCTAGAGATCGGTTATTGAAATAGGCTGATAGTCAACATTTTTATCACAACCGCATGATTTGAAATTTTCATTGCGATATAAACAATTTTATGTACATTTTTATACTTAAACCCTTAAGTATCAGGTTTTCATAAAATACAGCTGTCTCATATCGCGGTCATATAATCTAATCGTACGATAATAAATCTACATCGCGTTATTTGTTTGCAGTACATACTCCGACACATTTTATCGCAAGTATCCTTTAGTAATTCACCTTGAAGCTATATAATTTATCTTGCAAGCCTTTTTGCCAGCATGACTCACCTCTGTTACGTTTGCGGTTCGTTACTTCATTCCTTTGTGTCTTCATTTTAATTCAGGTCTTTCGTGACCCTATTCATATCTCCCTATGCGCGTTTACACAAAGCCGAGCGAGACCGTTGACCTATTTTAATTAACCAATGAACAAAGGAATATCTGGTCTGGACGGTCGGTACATAGACTAATTTGAATTACATCAGCAAGTTTTCTTCTATTCTTCTAATCTCTTTCAGAAAAAGTAAAATTGATGTTTTTTCCTTGGCACTTGTTATGAAATTATAATAATTAATGTAAATATTTTAAATACCCGCATCCTTTTAAGCTGTTAGGAAAGCGGTTTTCTTTTACCATAAATATTCTCAATACATTTAATCTACCAATTCAAAAAGGCTTATGATTTTAATGGATAATTTAGAACTGCTCCTATAGTAATTGAGTTCTGAGTGAAGTATTAATTTTAATTGCTTGTATAAGTTCTCATTCATGCTGAGTTAAAGAGTAGATAGAAAACGACCTTCTCCAATGACGGGACCTTGTCCAACCCCAGGACCTTTATGCCAACCTTGGCGATTTAGTAAGGAGTCTTTACCATGTAAGGACCCAATTTACGTAAGAACATACTGAATGAAATCAGAATTACACGTGGCAGATGTTTCCTTTGTTCATTCTTCCCTATTTTATTTTATCCTTTGAATTACTTTAATGAGAAAAAGCGAGTATTTATTATACGAGTACCCTAGCAGACGCCCGCGACACAGTCCGCGTGGGCAGAACAAAAATTTAAATGTGCAAATTTTACGGGATATAATATTCCGGGATCGCATATAGCTTATATCCTGTCCCGAGCACTAGACCTGGGTATAGAATTTTATTTAAATCGGTTCAGTAATTTTTGGCCTAAAGAGGTAGGTAACAAACAAACTTACTGTCGCCTTTATAATATTAGGTGGGATTGCGAATATGTTAAACATATGTATACCATTGATACCAGTAGAATTCTTAAAAATAGCGTATCGACCAATTTTAATACCAGAGGAATTTATTGTATGTTTATTAAGCCATTAGCACCAATTCATAATACTTCATACAATAAAATATAATAACAAAACTTATCGAATTAAACCAGCTTACATGTAAATTCAAGTACCTTTTACATGTATCCTTTTAGAATACAATTGCTTTGAAACAATAATTGCGCAGTAACCTACTCGTATAACATTCACTTCAAGGGTTTCATATCGAGAAAGTACAAATATTGTAGGTAAATTTTTTAGATACAATATGTTTGTGCTTGTTCAACTCTACATTGTATTTACGATCAACATGCTCCAAGGTTCCACGGAGTTCCAGAATCTCTTTGTTCAATCTTGGAACTTTATTTAATCAACCTTGAATGTTCTTCACACTTATCAAGTTTAATAACTCAGTTATATTAGATCTTTGAAATTAATATACTTAGGAAATTAAAATAACATGTACCTCCTAGCTAGGTTGCTTTTTGTGCTATATTAACTAATATACAATATTGTACCCAATACATAGTAGCAATATTATAAACATAATAAGGGTTCTTGAGAATGTGAAGTTGTTTGAAAGTTTGTTACTTCCTTTTACGCAAAAACCACCGAAGAGATTTAGATGAAATTTGGCATAAAGTAATACATTTTGTATCGTTTTCGCGGGCGAAGTATAATGTTAATTATGAACGCATACTTGGTAGATATTCTTCACGTATTCTCACAAAGCAAAAAATGTACCTAAAAGTATTCTAATTTAGCAACCGCGATGTAAACCCAAAACGAAAGTAAATTAAGTAGCAAAATAACCCATTAGAGTTAGAAACTTCGCACATACTACTGCGGTGTTTTGCCGAGCCCAACTCAAACATTCCCGATTAACATTAGTTCAAAACAATGCTCCGAGTAGAACTAACTTCTGAACCAGTTTGGGCTTCTGTTGCCCGTCGAATATTCAAATGAGTTCACTGGCACGCAAACTCGACCGTTTAGAGCTCGACTAACGGTAGCTTCGGTTAAGGATGTAGTGTAAATATATAAGCCTCGATCAACTCACACGATAAGGATGCTATCAACGTAACCATGTTGGGCCAATTAACAACGCCAACATTATTTGTGGGGAACCAGCGACTATATTGTTATTAATTAACAAATAAACAATATATAGGTAGTTCTATGAAGGAACGTTCTTCAAACATCTAGGGACCCATTAATTGAAGAGACAAGTGTAATTCCTTGACTAATAAGAAATAATAATAATAAAATTCAAAACATTTAACAGCTTGTACATTGGCGAACTTAATGCTATGTAGCATTCTCTACCAGTTAACCACTATTTCTGGCGAGAATGTAATATTTCAATATTTCAATGTAATATGAGGTACCGCTTTATGTTATAATTAAATCTCACTAACAAGGTTCTTAATTACTCTGGAATTTCATGTTATATATTCTTTGTTTTCGTAGATAGGTATTTTAATATTCAGCAAAATAATACATTTCACTTGGTAAAACGAGAAGAATATACCGAAAATAATCATATATATTTACTTGGAAATATGAACATCACGACAGATATTAAATGCGGATAAAAAGACACATATGAGTACATATTAAATGCGCAGTAAAAATTAATGTCGTTTGTTCAAGATATCAAAACATCAGTACTGACGTAATGCATTAAACTTGTTATACTGTTTGTTATGCCTAAAGATAAGCATCCCTATAAAGTGTAACCATCTCTGACCTCTCTTTAATGTCATCTAAGTAAATAAAAGACAATATCATAGCGTCGTATTTTAACTAGATTTAAGCGGGTAAGTATAATCTCCTAAATAAAGAATATAGACACTTTCAGAAAGGAACGTAGCTAAGTTTGGGATTTAGCAGGAATTGTGCTGTAAACCTATTCCAAACGACCATTTAATGTTCACCCACTCGGCTATATAAATATCTCGAAAGCCCAGCACTGGTAATTAATTTCTTCCATATTTAGCTAAGCCAATCCCAGCGGGGTTCCATATAAATAAAGTGAATACAGAACATGCGTCACCGGGGACTGACCTGTCGCAATTCGCCTCAGAAATAGATGACGGACAGACAGACTATCCGATTTATTTCAGTACCAATCAGTATAGAAAGTAAAGGTATAGTTTAATTTGGTCCCGACGAAATAAAACAATCCGAATGGAACGTTCAAAGGATCGATCTGCGCGAGGTTTCTGTTAATAGAATTCAATTAAACTAGTCAATTATATTACTAGCGAAATCTGTTTTAAATTGAAAAGGATTACCGACCGAAACGATTATCTGTCATGTTTCTGTACAAATATTGAAAACGAACAACGGCATAAGATATATTTCAATTCATGTATCTCAGACTTTCACCCGACTGTTTATAAGAACGTGTAACATCATCTGTAGTTGAGTAAGATAATATATTAAACGTCAAAGCAGCGGAGCTTTGCAGCTTCCTTCATAATTATAATTAGCTCCTTTGTTAGTATACGGTAATTTACCTGTAAATTGGAACGCGATCGCCTCGCCATCACGCCCACATCCTCTCCACGCACAATGGCCTCTATAACTGGAAGAGAGAATAAACACATTATTATTTATACAAGATAAAAGCTGGGATGTACAGGGTCCTTGAACCAGCTCAAGTGTAGAGCCTTACACGAGCCATGAGCAACACACACAAGTAAAAAGGAGGAGGAAATAGCGGAGACGTTCGAGCGTGTTACATCAATCTGCCCTTGCAAAGATTTATATTTTGTGCTAAACGTCGCTGTAGAATCTCCTTCGCAGTACCCCAGTTCTGGCTATCCCATTTTTGGAAACACAGACGTGTGTATATGTATGTATGTAATATTTTGTGAGTTTGCAGTGTCTACTACTCATGTATTTTGATGGGTTTGGCCATATCTGCATAGCTGCAGTCAAACCGCGTAAGCAGTTTTGCAGGATATGTTAGGCAACTATGTATGATTTTAAAGTTAATAAATATATATACAATAATAATCTTACTAATATTATAAACGCGAAAGTTTGTAAGTATGTATGGATGGAGGGATGTTTGTTACTCTTTCACATAAAAACGGCTGCAGCTATTTTTAATGAAATTTGGTATGGAGTTAGCTGACGCCCTGGATTAACACATATGATGCTTTTTATCCCGGGATAATATTTTATCCCGGATAATTTCGACTTTTTGTTTTTTCTGCAGTCCACGCGGATGAAATCGCGGGCGTCCACTAGTAATAATATAATACTAGATTTTCATAAAATACCCAGTTATTATACTTTACTAAGAGTAACGTTATTACCCTAAAAAATTACGTCTTTTTGGTTTTGTATTCACTATAACGCGAACGAAGATGGGGACTAAGGGGGAGCATCATAGATAGAATAAAGCAAAACTTTGTACGAGGATTTGTAAACTTGTGACACTTCTTCATGTTGGCTAGACGATTCGAGTTGTTAAAACAGATTTGGGGGTGGTTAACACTTATTAGTTATTACCATTATTTGTCATATAATTAACATATTGTAAAATGTAATATAATTTACCTAGTAACTAAACAACAAAGATATAGAAACGAAACAATAATCTACCTATTAAAGTTATGTAACAGAGATTAGACCAATTTTAATGAGATTTAGTATACCCACATTACGTTAACAAAGCAATACGTAATACACAATACTAGGTAGGTTATATTTACAACTGAACTGCAACGTAGGTATCCTTCTCTAGCATTAGTTATAAGACTTCATTCATAAACCATTTAGTCTGGTTCGGATGTTGCAGTGCTGGACTAGAAGGGTTCGAGTACTAATTCCGGATCTGTATATACCTATTGAGTATTAAGTATAACACTTAAGTACTTATACATAACGTCCTAAGTGATGATCCTTCCCCGTGCTGATGCGGGGCTTGACTAGATTACATCAGCTGCATCTCCTTCCGTGCATGTCGTAGGAGCCGATTAAGGAACTCGGGTATTCTCTCAGGCGATAAGCTAGCAACTTGTCACAGAACATTAACATCTGTCCCCGCTATTCTTAACGTGGCTGTGGTATTTCCCTTATGATTCTGCAGTTCTGGCTATCCCATTTCGAGAACACAGCCGTGTGTAAAAGTCGAGGAGCACAAAATTCCAAAAAACGTCTGATGCTGGTACCTACTCCATGAATTAGCCATGAATGGACGAAACTACTTCAAATACCTACATATCGTCCCAATACTATTCTACGAAGCAAAAACAAACAATGTAGAATATCCAACTAGTTACAAACAAATTAGACAAGAAATCGATTAATAACACATGCTCCATCCGCAGATAGCTTCGAGCTAAAACTACATAAATTCACTCGACTACCAGAACTTTAGTAAGTTTGTGCGATTTACTATCTATTAACCATAACTTTGGTAGGACCCCTTTTAAATCATAAACCGACTTTGGAAGTTTGCTACGAGACGGCGGGAAACGTTACTGGGAAATGAATGCAATTTTTCGGTTGAAGTAACATTTGTTAAATGGTTTGTATTAATTCGTAGTTATAATTTTCTTAGGCCAAATTGCCATTACTAAGGCCAAATTTTTCAATCACTAGTTAAGCTTCCCATTAGTTAAAAACGTCTGTCTACTTTAGTGTATTTGACGTAAGTATATTGACTTATAGTAAGCTTAACTACCGATTAAACAAATTTTTCTAAATAACTGAATTTTTTTTTCACCCGATTGAGACTTGAACTCACGACCTTTCGCATACCGTGCTTCGCTCTAACTAACTGAGCTACTGGGCCATTAACTCGGATGACGAATTTGACCATATCTTTAAACTTTTAAATTTTTACATTATTGGCAACGTTATTATTCATCCCGATAGCTACACCCTAGCCAAATCTCGGTAAACAAATCCCTCAGCACAATGTTTTTTGATGAAACGATCAACCATATCCTAACGGATTATATTATGGAGAAAAGCTTCTCCATAATATAAATTTTATTGTTCTAAGTGCAACCCCGCAACGTCCGCATAAAGTACATTAACATACATATAGACAGACACGGCTGTGTTCCTGAAATGGGCAGCCTGAACAGCAGGACCATAAAGGACTTTCTTCAGTCATATTTACCATAACTGGGACAGATGTAAATAATAGAGACAAGACGCTAGCTTATCGTAGATTTAAGATCGTACCAACCCGCCTGCCCAGCGTGGTGACTATGGGCATATACCCCCCATGGCAGTGCAAGGCCATGTGGCGTGCCCAGGAGGAGGCCTACGTCCAGCAGTGGACTGCAATAGGCTGATGACGATGACGATTATTATTCCCGTAGATGAATATTTTACCAGGATAGGATAAAAATAGCTACACTAAATAATTACACAAAAGTGCCTCACCGAAGGTATTTATTTTATCACGTACAAAAATTTTGTCATTTTTGGTCCTTCGGTGGTCAGGTATTTTATTACTTGCAGGTTTTGGCGCTAACAGCTTATAACATCTATTTAGAACTAGTGGACGCCCGCGACTCCGTCCGCGTGGACTACAGAAAAAACAAAATGTCGAAATTATCCGGGATAAAAACATTTTCCCGGGATAAAATGTAGCCTATATGTTAAGTGGGACCTGTCACAATATATTCTTGAAAACTGCATAGAAATCAGTTTAGCCGTTCCTGAGATTAGCGTGCACAAACGCACAGACAAACCGACAAATAGATAAAAATTTAAAAAATCATTATTTTGGGTACTATTGCGTTGATAAAGGTCTCTTTGTTGATAAAAGTTGATAAAGGTAATATTTTTTCTCATATATCTTCCATGTACAGACAGCGATCCGTTACATTTTTATTATAAGTATAGAAGATAGATGACTTGGGACACATTTCCAATTGGATTCGCTAGGTACCGGGATGGCTAGATTATTGTATTGGTGCACGAAATGCGCCGGCAGGCAGACCTGCAGAGTTCCTTAATGAAGAAGATTTAGTTGATCTATTCTATCGAAGCCTCGTATCAGCACAGGACTGTATTTATAAGCCAATAATAACAATGATCTATGTACTTACTTCCATCTCCAATAAGTCCCATCTGAACTAGACCAGGATCCTCGCTGTGCTCTTCCAGGACCGTGTCGTCTGTCACTGTCAGCTCCTGTCAAATAAAGTTTATTTTTAAAAGGTATGCCAGAAAAAAAACATAATATTGAACTACGAGTATAACAAGAACTTACTTCATATTGTAAACCAAGCTCTTAGTGAAATTTTAAGCCGTCTCGTGAATCCAGTCTACCTCAACTAACAAGAAACAATGAAGTTTCTAGAGAATTCAAACAACTAAGATTATGTATCTAAATTTGAAGCAGAACTATAATTTACTTAGTTACACATTGCTGTTAAAGTTTCCCTTGTATACTAGCTGTTTCCATGTAGGCAACTGTAACTTTTTTAATATACATAAAGGGCATACAATTTCTATAAGGTACTATCGTCTACAACAAATCTGTTGATATTTTATATAAGCCATAAAACATACGGGCCCAGAATCATACAATAATAAAAACTTTTAAAAAGTCTCCAATCTGAAAACGAATCTTATTCCATTTATTATTACGGCAACTTTCCAAATATTGAACTTAGAGTCGTTGAGAAAGAAACCAATTTCATGCAGAAACAAAACTTGGCAGGTGTTGAGGATTGTTGATAAACAAGTTACCCCAAATTCTCATCTAAACTTTCCCACGCATAAACACCGTTCAGTGTAAGCCGTAAATAAATCTTCGAGAATGTATCTGGTTTATGTATGACCGGTACAAGAAACAGCGCACCGTAATATCAATTTAGTACATAATTGTTACATAGTAACTTCCAAGATAAGATTTTACATTACAAAGTCGGTGTCCGATTGGCAACAAGGCGTGATTCCTTTAATATTTATTATCTACTCTCTTTATTACATGGTTATGTAACGATTATCATGATTTATAGGCATAACCATTACCCGATAACACATTTTCAAATCAATTGATAACTGCAAATAAAATACAAGTCGCAGAAAGAGTAACAAAAGTATTATATTGAAACGTTATCAAACAAGCGAGATCAGAAGTAACAAATTACTTTGATGCCGTCGATAAACATGTCGTCGGGCTGAAGACAAAGTTTACAACAAACTTGTGAGAAACAAAGAAGGGAACTTCAAGTTGGCTTGAGTTGGCCAAACTTGGAATCGGGAAGGGGGAGAAAGGGGGGCTCTCTTCGAGACTCCACGTTGCCAACGGACGCCAGTAATACGAAGCTCACAAACTTTTCCACTTGCTAATTCGCAGTATAAATTTGTTTAACGTCTTAACTTTTTAACTGTAATTACTTAGTAAAGTTCAAGATAGATTGAAGTACTTTCCAACTCTGACATCGAGGCGGTTCAAACAAATTGATGCATAATTGATAATTGCGTGTATCCTTGCTCAACAAAATATCAGTGGTGAATAAGTTCCGACGTTAATTATAAAATGACCTCCTTTAAAATAATATTCATAAACTAGATCTATTATCAGGGTTCGAAATTATCAAGATAAATATTTTTTTTTGATAATCTTGATAATTATCTGATAATTATCCGATAATTATGCTAGCTGATTTGTTATTTAACTTCTTGAAATTCCTTTATTTTCATTAAATTCTATTTATTTCAAAAAGGGTCTCAGTTTTTCAGCATTATTAGATGAACAGCAAAAAATAATACATTTTAAGTGAGAAAAATACAATTTAATTCAGAGTTTGTTTTTATGGCGTAAGTAAAAAAAAAGTAAGAAAGTACGTAAAAAAGGGAAATTTCACATGTTTAGTGCGTTTGGATACGTAAATAAACTTAGGTTATTTTAGTATTTGATTTTTATAATTATCAAAGATAATTATCACTTCGAACCCTGTCGTATTATAAATTTCCCATAAAAATAAACAAATGCGTAGTTCACCTAGCAACAACTGGGATGCTTCGGACGGATACAGAGATCTTAGTTTATAAAATTCCTCGTCCAGTATCCTTTGAGAAAAATCATGCGAAAATTGCTTCCAAAATAAACGATAACTGTATATACTAAAAACATCTCGTCTCAAAGTAGACGATGAAAGAAAAACAATAAAGTGATTCAATAACAAAGTTCGTTTAGCAAACTCGAAAGGGTGAACAGGGCTCACCTACCAGGGGGATGTCGAACCTGACGGGTGGCATAAGTTAGCTGAGAAATTTCGACAATATAATGTACAAATTATAACAAATTCTTGTATCAAGTTTTTACTTTGCTTTACAAATTGGTTTCATCTAAAAATATAGGTACGATACAAGAATTGCAACTAGTTTTATACTCCATCCGATACGTGGACTTAAATCTGATTAATTCTGCAGTTATAAAAATGCACAAATCTTTCTGTAAATGTGACACACGTCGTTATGGACAAACGCAGATGAACCACTTCCCATTTAGGAGGCAATTAATGAAATCTAAGGCAGGTGGAAAGTTTGGAATTCCACCACGTTTTATGGCCTGATAAGCTCTATAAGTAAGTTTGTATTATTCCGACCAGTTTCCTTCTACATCGGACTCCAACCCACTTACCATAAAGAGTTTTATACATGCCCTTATAAATTTACAATCGCCGTGTTCAGATGCCATCGCGTTCAATAAACTAAACTGGTTTGATCCAGAACTTCCCGCTTCGGAATTATCTTGTAGAATGCTGAACAGTTATTTATGCTCGCCTCGTTTTTAAAGGCAAAAGCGCAGCTGGGGCAGGACTTCCTAAAGATAATGCGTTGCGACCGAGGCAAGTAGGACATTAGCTAATATCAGTAATTGCGTACAAGTCCGTTACCGTGACGTTGATGGATGGTATTGATGTCATTATGAGATGAGTTGTTAGAATTATTATTATAATAATAATTGACACGGCATAGTTCTATACTCTAGCAACGTTTTTACGAATATGGTAAAAACTGTTGGTAGAATAGATGGAATGGAATGCTGTTTTTGTACAATGATACAATAAGTTCTTAAGTATATCTAAATGACGAACAATGAACAAGATACCGCAACGATCATTTCAAAATGGTTACTGCACCGGTGCAGAAGTCGTGGTAGTTCGATTCCCACCCGGAAAGAGGAATTTTTTAGATTTCTTTATTAAAATTATTATAAAAGAAATAGGAAAAAATTCCTTAACCCGGTGGGATATCGAACGAATAATGAACAAGATACCGCAACGATCTTTTCAAAATGTTGAACCGACCGGCAGACAAGATCGGTGGTAGTATTACGGAAAGAAGAAATTGTTTAGATTTCAATCTCGGATTACACTACGTAGAGTACAAAACTCTATTAATACAAATATGAAAGTAACCATCTGGTAACCATGGTAGAATAGAGTGCGTATAAGATGATTTGAGCATAGCGAGAGAAACAAGTGAACAAAGAGACCATGTTGCAATAACCCGAATGACAATAATAACAAGACATAATATGGTGGGTGTCCCAATTAGTCATCAACCACATAAACTGAACGTGACTCGGAAATACAATACATAGAAGAGAGATCCAACCTAATGTTGACCACACAAGTGATATTACATTATAGCCTACATGCTCAACTCAGAGACCACCCAATGGGCGGACCAATCCATTACAAGTATCAACCAAAGGTCAAGTATTGATAGATGAAAGTAGAGAAAAGGTATAAACAACATGAAGAACCAATCACTCTATAGATAATTTATGTATGTTTATTTATTGTTAGGCACATGCCCGATCACGTGTCAACATGTAACGGCCTTTATATAAGGTTTTCCATTGTTCAAAATGTAATTCTACCTTCATCAAAACATATCGGTCGAAACGAATTACCATACCAGATTACCAGAGCCAAAAACTTGTCAATATGGCAAAAAGAGAACTACGGATACTATCGTCACACACACTGTCATATTTCATCGATTTTGCTTGCAAGTTGATAGCGTTACGGCGCGTAAAAAGGTCCATGCTTACCCTACAGAATGGACAGTTGACATTCTACATAGTTTGTGGAATTACGTGCATACTTACGCCTGATCCATCCTCATTAACGCCGACGATAACACAGGTGTACCACTGGGTGGCGCCGGCGACGCGGTACACCTGTGCGCGACACCCGCCCAGTACCGACGGAGTGGCGCACAGTATGACCTGGCCATCCTGCATGGTCCTCCATTGTGCTGCTTCCGTTGCCAGGGCGCTCAATGTGTCTGCGTCTACTTTGTCACCTCCTGCCAGGCGAGCGTCCCATTTCTGGAAGGTAAAATGTGGTTGGTAAATCTTGAAAGCTGTACTAATGATTAGGAGGTAAAGTTTGAAGGAAGCGCCTACTACAATACTGTATAATCTTTAAAAAGCAAAGTCATTGTACTGTCTACACAATAAATATAATTTCGAAACCTGAACACATTTATTCCGAGTAATTTATTCGAAAAGTAAAACTAAATGAACGTCTTTGAGCATTGAACCTCGCTGCCTAGTCGCAGGAATCCATGGAAATATTTATTTTATGGAACCGGTTGCCCTTTGCAGAATATGTGACTGAAGGTTCTTTATCCCATTTAAACGGCTAATAAACATTGTGCCTACCCTGTAAGGGATAAAGGCGTGATTATATGTATGTATGTATGTAAACATTGATAACCGCCGGATAATTATTACTTTGCAGCAGTATCGCACATAGGAATAATATGTCCTACATAGCGCTGACATGTCTATGAGCACATGCGAGTGTGTGAACCGTAACGCTAAGTGTGCTCATAACTCATAGTGTAGTAGAGTGAGCTGAAAGGGCGGCTGCATGTGAGGGGGCACACAGGCGCACCACTATTTATGTCAATGTTACAGGCTGTATGCACACTGGCAATTGCATGGGTAGTGCTGGGTACAATCACAGCCGCACCTGTGTGCACACGGCCCGTGGCCGGCGACAGACGTGTCCGGTGCGTTGAACCCGCCCCCCTGCCTCCACTGCCATTATACCACACAACCGGCGCGATATCCGGCAAGCTAACTATAAATCTATTGGACCGTTCAGGGTCACCTTGCTGCTGTTTGAACAATTGTTTATGTTTAAGTACCTACCTTACATGAATTGTAATTCAATTGTCTTTCTTTCCTTATTATGCAGAATTAACCGAATTTCGTGTAGGTGTAACTGCGTAGTAAACATCAGTTATTATGAGTGTATCACGATTTCAGTTTATGAGCCTTGTTATTTAGCATCAATATGTGTCAGTTTTATCACGCTCTATAAGACATTATTAGTATGCCCATTTACGGTGCTAATGCTAATCATTGCACACTTTAAGATCACATTAAACTTCATTATCAGGTATGCTAAAATATTTTAACCATTTAAGGCGGTAGTAAAGAAATTAACGATAGGCCATCTTAATTTAGTTATAAATTTCCATAACGGAAATTTTCTGCAATTAATTGAGGCAATTTATTTGCATCGAGCAAGCCAGTAATCCTTAACAAAAACAGATCCACTAATTACCAAGTACACAATCATTAATAACAATCAAGCGTCAGACAAGTTGATGAGAAAAAGCATCTCAAGGTTGTTTGCAGACAAAAAGCTCACAAACTACGCCCTTTCGACGTGATTTTTCACGGTCAAGAGCTCTTTATAATCTGTTGTAGTTTGCAGAAAGTTTTGAAGCTGTTTTATGTGATCCTTTTGCGGTATTCTGAAGGTGGAGATTTGGATGGCGCCTTACAGGTCGTTGGTTAGTGTAATCTGGCAAAGTCGTTACGGTTGTACCCATGAAGCAGATATTCAGGGGAGCTGAGAGTGATATTAATCAATGTAGCCTACGCAGCATGAACCAAATGAAAAGTTAAATATTTGCTTTCCAACATAATGCGTAATCTTGGTATAGGAGAAATAACTTGAGGGGTAACCGTTTTCAAACTGTCTAAAAAGCCTGCACTGTGGATCCATAACAGCGTATCGCTTCCTCTATGGAACCAATCCATGGTCATGCTTACTGCCCTTTGAATTACTACACGGTCGGACTGCAATGAGTCAGCATGACAGCATTACGCAAGATTCAAGTCTCGGCTGTTTGTTTTGTGGCGGTTGCTCAATCCGAGATCACCGGCTCATGAGGTCGTGCCCCGGAGACAGGCCGATGGATTATATTAATTTTTCGTCGGATAATCTATCTATACGGATCGTGAAGGGGAATATAAATAGCTTTGCGAAACGGTACGTTGTTTGGATGGGTATGGAGTATTTACTAGGAAACAAGTACTTCTTTAGGTTTATATGGAAGTGTTTCAGTTCTCTATAAAATAAACAAAACCAAAATTTAATTATAATGATAAACAAACTATGTATTATATCGGGTTATTTATTATATTAAAATTTTCTCAGATCCGAATACTAAGTTCAAAGATTTTTTGCAACTCCATCAACCGTTGAGATTATTGATTGCCTGCGCAGCGACATTTAAGTAAATTGTCTTGAAAAGGTACCTACGAAATAAATTGGTTTTTTATTACTCCAGCCTAGCTAGGCTGTATGTAACCATCAATACCCACTTGATCATACTAAATGTACATCAATGCAGATGGCCTCATTTTAATCCTTTTCTTTAAAATAAGTTAGATTTTGCTTTTGGAAATCATCAGAATTAATAGCAAGACCCAGGAATCATGAAAATTATCCATTTACCAAACCGAAAACCCGTCTTCCAAGTAAAACCACAGAAATTCAAGTCAAACTAATAAATAATAATATAAGCAAGGCTTTCCCATATTCCTGGAATAGTCTAGTCCAAACCTTATTATTGAATTTGATCTAGGTAAATATCATGTTGGTTATCCGTTTCAATATTTGTACGAATAATTTCATGATGTGGTTGGTCTATCCATGGCCACGACAAATCACATAATTCACTTTCTTTCGTGTGCTGCTCAATTTGAGGCCAGTAAGTTGTGGGAACCTCCGTTTTTGCAGCACCACCTAACCAGGAAGCCATTACTCCTGACATACATTCTCGTGCAGCGGCTCTCATTCAATTTCCTGCCAAAGCACGTCTAGTGATAGGGCTATTGATAACGTTGATACTATCTAACTAACGGTGTACTCTGAAATAGTACGGCGCATTCCGGTTTCCAACTCATCATGATAGTCGAAGCATAGTCGAACCTTAAACTCAGAATTAGTTTCATCTAAAATGTCACTTTTACACTTCGGAGTAAAATTATCCCGTTAGTTGGGACAAGGATCCAGCCCGATGTTATAAGGATTTAAGTAGGTTTAAGACTTAGCAATAAAGCATTGGCCCTGGCACTGAAATTACTACAAAGCACAAGATGATAAGATATTCTAAATGATATCCTTACTATAGTGAAGATAGAATTCTAAATACTTCGTTGGACTATTATCCTGGAATACGATTATAGTGAAGTTTATTAGAAGAATTAGTTGGTGAGCCAACTAACGTTTTTGAGTTTATATATACGGATTTTTTATATATTAAGATATATATATATATATATATATATATATATATATATATATATATATATATATATATATATATATATATATATATATATATATATACATATATTATATTAACGTACCTAATATACGTAGTTGAATCTTTCTGTATTTACCTACTCCAAAATAATAGTTTTTAACGTCTGTTCGGTCATGTTTAATAGAGGTGTAAAAGTAACGAATAAAAGCGTACCCGTATGTATTCGTTACCTTGACCATGAGTACTCGTTACTATCGTATCGTTACCGAACTCGTTACTTCTGATACCGTATATGGTATAGTAACTATAGTATGTAGTATGGTAACGAGTCGAATCGACGTGAACTGTCGACGTAATATACCAAATTTGCAATGGATTTACTACATATTTAGAAAATTTTAACCACAAACTTAAATTATATTACAAAGAATAGTACAAAACAGTAAAAAACTTTGACGATTAAAAAAATATATATGTTAGTACTTTAAACAAACCTAATTACCGTTCTTTGAAATAAGCGATTTAAATGAACCGCATCACGTACATTGGTAGAACATACGATACGTACGATCAAAAACAAACGTATCAATTACACCACTTGCGATCCGAAACAGTGTATTATACGAAAAATACCCATGATACGAAACATGCGAGTAACGAGACGAATTCCTGGGTAACGTTTCGTTACTCGGTACTTGATGCAGTACCCGTTACTCAGTAACGAATACATACGGTTTGTTACAGCTTTAATATTTAATAATGTTTGACTAACAATACCTAATTCTGTACTGATGGCAATGATATCAAAGAAGGAAGAACACATCGTCTATCAAAGGTTATTATTATTCGTCAACATTATTTTATTATTCCTAGTCACGATCCTTTTGAATCATCAGTTAAGTGTCTGAAACATTTTTCATGAGCTTTATATATGTAATGTAATATGTAACTCCATTACTTGGCTAGGCATGAACAAAAGGTGGTAAATGGCAGACAATGAGCTGTATCCATCAAACGAAATGGGTCTGGGAGAGAGGGAACACACAGAATACATACATACATGTAACAAGTATTGTGTATAGGTCTGTTCCACAACAATACCGTAGTCTGTATACCTAATACCTATACAGACTGAGGTTAGGCCTTTGTCCTGCCAACAACAGCAATTGTATAGGATTTATTAACCTTGGGGGAGAGTGGGCATTTCAGAAAACTACATGAAACTAGAATAACACAGAGAATTCTTGCGACACGTGGAACTTTCCAAGAATACGTAAGCAATATATGATAGAAGTAATTGTATTCTCGGGAAAACTCAGTCTTACTATTAAGCCAAGTCTTATAAATAATCTCTACCATCATCATCATCAGCCTATTGCAGTCCACTGCTGGACGTAGGCCTCCCCCAGGGCACGCCACAAGACTGCCATGGGGGGTATTTGCCCATAGTCACCGCTGGGCAGGCGGGTTGGTGACCGCATTTTGTATTTTGGACTATGTTGTCAACACGGGAGGCGCTGCTGTCCACCTCCCGGAAACCCTTAATCGCCTTGTACGATACCCACGGGCAGACATGGGGTGGTACGAATTCTACTCTGCCGGCACCACGCGGCAATCTCTACCATCATGAAGTTAATATATGTAATAATAATTATGTTGAAATTCGATTGAAGTAATGTTGCTCTCAGTTTTAGAACTGGTTTATTAAATAAGAACTGGTTTTTTATTTATAGACGAATGTACCTACGTAGGTACATAATTCAGTAACTGCAGTAAATTCAGTAACCATGTTGCTTGCATACTAATGATAAAAGGTTTCGTCAAAATGATTGACTGATTGACTCGTTAAACAGTTCGTTGTTAACTCAATAAATTACAAGGCCTCTAATCTCGAATTCTCAACAATAACATTTAAAATCGACTTGTGAGAACCTTGACAAAATTAGAATGCAGTGACTCAATTCACAACAGACACCGGCATGTTAATGATTCGTAAAGTTATTTACACATTAACGTACGATCAATTATGAATATGAAGTAACTGACGACAATCAACCGAAACATCTAAACATTATATCTAAATACAGACCCGTCTAGAAACGACCTTTGCTCAATGTAGTAACGTCTAATACATTATCCTTATTGATCCTTAGCTATTAAGTAGGTATTATATGTCTGAACTTGTTACATTATACGCTAATGTTCTTGCAAACACGATAGTTTATTATAACAGCCATACACAGTTAATCCACAGACAAATAATAGGAATAACTGATGTCCTTCATAAAGTAATGACGGCACAGGCATGGTAAAACTGACTCGTGTCTAACACACGCGTGTGTCAATCCTATTTTGTTACCACCCTTTTATCTATAGGGTTGGCAGTTCTATTGCAAATTATTATTATTATATATGATCGGTTATACAAGTCAAATCTCTACTGGAAGCTTGTAAATTAAAATTATAGTATGATGATGATCTCTGACCGTATTTCGGCCAAGGCGACCAATCTCTACGGAGATTGGCCAGGTACGCAGAAGATATTATAGTGCACAAGTGTGTGCACAAACACAGATGCACTCTCTATTCCGTTACTCTCATAGTCTGATGGGACGGAAAGCCGACACAACCGGAGAGAGATCGGGCGCAGGACGAGCTAAGTGACAATTTTGCAACATTAAAATCTGTACATGAAATAAATTCATTGGTACATGCCCGTGACTGGGATCGAACTTACGCCTCCCGCTTGGAACGTGCACGTCTTAACCACTGAGCTATCAACGCTTAAAATAATATTAATTAAAATTACAGTATAGGTAGGTCTTAAATGGGAATAGGTATTCTAAAACACTGACAGTATCATCATCATCATGTATAATATTAATTGAAATGCCAAAATTAATTTCTCGGCCATCGGCTAAAGAAAAATTTTCTTATAGCAGTTTAAGAATATCAACATAGTCCCAAATAATAAAATTTATCTGACAAATTGCATTCAAAACATATGGAAATGCATGCCGCAAACCTGGCGAGCGCACAAAAGACTTGCACATTTCCTAACCCGGCACATATTTCAATGCCCTTGACAGCCCTATCCGGCCACCCGAGGGGAGGGCCGGGAGGAGTGGACAGGGAGTAAGCTAACAGAAACAAACTTTACTCGTTTAAATTTTGCGGGGAACGTTCTGCGTGCAAGCCAAGGCGGCTAAATTAAGAAACTCCATAACTTTCATTGCCGCTCGGTTAATTGAGTTTTTTTTTCAAACAGCTGTTTCTAATAATACTTTCGGAACAACTGATAGGGTTTTATTTATTTATTACTTTCTCTTTATAAGTGTTGTTGCTTTTTGTAGTAATTTTCTTGTAATCAAATTAATTATTGTGTAGACTTTAAAAACCGATCTGTAGGTATCTAGTTAGGCTGTTAACTACAGACAGGACTACAATATCAATCAAATCTTTACAAACGTATTTTTTATCTCGGAACATAACATATTAATTTTCCGGTAAAACGTAAAAACTATGACAGTCACATAAGTAATTTCAGAAAATAATATCGCCAATTCGCCAATGTTTCTCTCAGGCAGGTTATACAATGATGTATTAGGTGAACAAAGGTTTCATGATGTTGTAAGTTCACAAAAAATATCCGATAACAGTATAGTGTACCTACCTACGAGTATAGGTAGATACTTATTTTGGTTGAGTGAAGCGGTTATAAATTTAGTAAAAAAAAATGTATTTAAAACTACTTCATTGGGTATAGACGTTATTAAACAGTTGTGCACGCGAATTGTACGCTAAATTGCTTCAAAACCAATACAAATAGCAAATATGTACTAAAATGAAATCCACGAATTCGCAAAATACCAAATATCTACACGGGTAAATGCGTAATTGGGTTAAACCTGTGGCAGCACAGCCGAATAACTTCTGAAAATGTGAATATAATAATAAATACACCTACTTTCAGAGATTCAAGGAAAATTCACGAACAATTCAGGTATTTTTATAGAACCAAAATAAATTGCCTGTCGACCTACCTGCCAACATATAGGGTGACTTTGATCGCATATCTTATTAAATTAATTACGCTTAGGTACTCCTATTTACAAAACACAATCTCAAATTAATTCAGGACAAAGCTAAATTGTGAACGCCTTTCAAGCACAAAGGCAAACGAATAAAAGCTTTATAGAGGAGCTATGTGACAAAATTTCAGACAGACTATGAAAACCTAAAAAGAAGAGACGACGAGGTTGCGGCGCAATCAATCATAGCTACAGCGGCCACGAGCGGGATAACCTAAAATAACGCAACATTCTATACATACATACCCACCACCTGGTTACTATGTAGGTATATAATATAAGGGAGGCGCGGGCGGAACGGGCACAGAAAATCAATAGAGCGGGCGGCGGGCATCAAAACATACCTCACCTCCCCGCTTACCGGATCTCCCCCTCGTCCCCTGCCTCACACTACCTTTTCCCCCCAAGGCCCCCGTCTCCCGGGGAAACCCTCCCCCTTGTTTGGCAGACACCGTCCTTGATCTCCCTGCTCGCCCGGGCACAACTTCGGATAAACATTAATAAACACTCTTACGATCGTCTCACTTAAAATTGGGTCGCTCATTTAGTAATTAAACTTGCAATTATTTTCTGTAATTACTTCAGCTCGCTTTACCTTTAGTATGTACTTTAATAACTACGAATAAATTATAATAACATGTTGTCAATAATAAGACCCATAACATAAAAAAGTTTATTTTTGGAGAGTATTTGTCTATAGTACATTCCATAAGCGGTGAATAAAACATTGATTTTAAATTTCATTTTAGGTATCCTCTTGTTTGTCTAAAATAGCCCCAACTCCCCAAAACTGATGGAAATGCGATTTTATATTTTACCAAATAATACTTCGATATTCCGTGAAAATTTATATTGAAATTGCTCGGATTCGGAATGGACGAGAATACTTAATGTAAATTCAATAAATAAATGCTAGCAGAGCTGAAATCGAGATACATTATTTTATTACAGAGCACGCGTATTCATTAACAGCCAAATATTGTGATTTCTAATAAAAAAATTGGTATGTTAGGAATCTTCCCGTGCGTGCATTATGAATTGATTAATTGAAGATGACTATAATACCTATTTATTTTGAAGTAGCTGTTGCCCGCTACTTCGTCCGCATGGACCACAGAATACATGATAAACGGATTATTACAATATGGCGTATTATAAAGCTAAGCCCGGTAATTAATCACCAGTGGCCATTAGACGCAGACAAGCCTTACCTAAAAAAAGGAGCGAGAATTTACGGTATCGCCTTAAATGGTTATAAGACTAAAACAATAAATAAGCTTAGTTTGCGAACAGTAGTGGAAACCGCATTATTATAATCCGTTGAGTAGTAAAGAAACATATTTCAACATAATTTAGACAAGCATGGGCAACAGGTTATTTATATAATAATTTTACTCTGCTTATGGTTTGCAAAAACGTATTAGCGCGAGTTCAACAAATTGCGATAAAATTTCTTGGAAGCCAACACAGGAATCTCACTTACATGGAATTCCGAATAAGAACCGTGTTCCAGACTCCCTCCCAATTCATTTAGGCATATGTTATTTAGACTATGAATTGCGTAATTTTTTAATTATGGATTGTGTTACTTACGAATTTTGACTTATTTTCATATTTGAATTTTCATGGAAAAAGTTATTAGTAAGAATACGGCATTAGAAACGATTATTGAAAGGAGATCCCGAGAGACTTAAGATTAACGAGCTTGCTCGACGCATTTATAAAGCTTATAGGTATGTATCTAAGAAGCATTATAATATTCAGTCTGCCCTATTTTGAACAAGCTAGTAACCGGTAACAGCTAAGCTCCCCCGGAGGAGAAGGGGTGGCTGTATATAACTTTAACAACTTAAGACTTACTCTATCGTTGCAGTTAGTAAAATAATGTGGTAGCACCGGCAACTCAAAGCGTTTTCAATTAAGGACTTGTATCCAGGTCAGCAAACTTTATTTAAAAAAAAATCAATTTAAACAAAATAGCCTTACCGCCAACAACTGATCTTGAGAGATTTTAACTCTTTCCGTCACGCTTTTAGATTAAGAATATTTTTAACATATGTATGTAAGTTTTAGCATTATTAACAATAAAAAAATCATATAAAGTAGGAAAAAAAATTATTTATTAAGGTTTTCGAAAATGACTATTGATACAAACTATTAATGATAATTTACGCATTTCGATGTGAATACACTGCAAAAAACTTAAGAGTAGTAGTATTTTCATGTAAATATATACAAAACAGATAAATGAGAATAAAGTTAATAAAAAACTTTGAAGATAAAAGCTAACTTACTTACCTGTTATTTTTTTTATAAAACACGCAATTAAAATTACGTAAGTGCAATATTCAATTCAACTAAATTGAGTTGTCATTCTTTCATTTGGCGGTATATTCGGTCGTATCTTGTCAAGCATGAATCGAACTTTTATGATAGTTCAACCGATTATAAGTAGATGGCATAGATTTTAATTTAAAAAATCAGAAATAGGTGGTTAGTGACACTAACCACCAAGACTGAAAGAGTTAAGCATATCTCAGATTTAATCTTAATTTGTTTTCATACAAAATTTCAAATTAGGAATAAAAAAATGCGAGATTCTATATAATCTTTCGTATTGAAATTGGCCGTTACTAGTTGAATGAAATACTCAATGATACAGGATATATCTACCTACATATAAAATGTTAAAGCCAGTGACGTGTTATAATTAGACGCTGGGTCGCATAATGGATTTTTTATTAAAGTAGCACGAGTGCAAAATAGTTTCATAAACGTAATAAATAACTGTTTTAGACCAGATTTTTAAACTTAAATCTTATGCAATTACCGTAAGACTACAACATTGCTTCTATTAAATTATGGCAATTAATAAATGCATTTGAGCTTCTTATTAGCCGTGCCATATTTTGAGCGCTGACTAATCTAATCTAGTAATAATTTAATCTAAGTTTAAATATAAAAGTATAGAAGTATAGATAGGCGAGTGATTATTAGTGGCCGCCCACGACATCGTCTACGTAAACTAAGTTTTCCCATTATTTTCTGTTTCGGTAGGATTTTAGGAAATACTTTCTTATCAGTTTCCTCCGTTAAACAAAGGATATACTCTCCAAGTTTCAAATCTCTCAGATCAACGGTTTATGCTGCTTGTTCATTCGTCAATCGACAAAGCATTTTATATTATAGATCAGCGATACATTGCTATCCCATTTTGCAAGATACGTAACAAGAAGTAATAGCTTAGGTTTCCTTCTTACCTCGCAGGGCTGAAGTTTGGTGTAGTCGAGGAACTGGAGCTGCCGGTCGTGAAGGAACTCCACCGGCTGCGCGTCCTCCGGCAGGATCAGGTCAGCTGCCAGCGCCGTGAACGACTAGAAAGAAATCGCATCATTGCCACAACATACTTATCTAGATAATATGTTTTAAAAAACATGATCTCCCTTTATTTGGAAGTCGGTTGAAAAAGAATTCAAGGAAATAAAGATTAAACCTTAGAATAAAACAATTTTATTTATACTCATCATCATGGCCTATTTACAATCTGTGGCAGACGATTTGTGCTAGTAAATTCATTTAAATTGAGTATTTGAATATTTATATAACTTAGTAATAACAATAACTATGTAATTATTATGTAAGTAGGTTGAATAACAATTTAGAACAATTTAAAATTTATTCATAAAATATTTTTCTAGTCTAGATCACAGACAAGAAGCTTATTTTAGAGCTACATAATTATATCTAACAAGGTGTCTATCTATTTATAAGGTTCATGCAAATAGAATACTGGAGTATAAGTAGTTTAAAGCTTCTTAGAATGTTAAAGAATAAATTGTTACAAATAGTACGGCTTGTATGTAATGTACATTACAGGCCTACGTTATTACATGACTAGGACATTATATTATTTATTTTTATGGCGCAAAAAGAATGACTACTCTTAGAAAAGCGAAAAGTGAGATTATAATAAAGTAAGTAAAGGACAGCTGTGCCGTCAAATAGCCGGCCTGGACATTACTTATGAATAATAATATGTATAACAGATTTTTTACCATTTTACATAATATTAACTAACCACATACATACATATAATTACGCCTTTATCCCTTACGGGGTAGGCAGAGCACCAAGGCCGATAGAACCACATGGTGCCACTTCTGACCAATTTTGAGGCTATAGTTGAGATGTAAGTACAAGTTCGGTTAAAGTGACAGGTGGTCAGCCCATCGTCTACACACCAAGACCCTCTTGTCCCTCTACTGACTTGTACAGTATACCCGGGAAGAGAAGCAGTAGTATTATACGTTTTTTTTTCACTCCCAGAGTAGCATAGAAGAAATTATTAACTAACTAGATACATTTAAAGTATAAATATAGGTAGGTACGTAGATAGAGCCAAGTAGATTTAATAAACCGACCGACCCTAACACGTGACACGAATTCAAATAAGGGAGTAACTACTGTACGTAATGTGAATGTGATGCATCCTATATAAATACCTAATAAAGGTCGAATGACGTCAATATATTAAAATAAGCTAAATTAAGAAATGTACTTGTGGTTCTGTTCATATATACCTGCATTATGTATGTAGTTAGGAAAATTTATAAAAACATGCACTAAGGATTAAGCACGCTACCTACCTTATAATTTATAATTTTGTATTTTATTCAATTTAAATAAATTTAACGAAGAGTTGAGAACCTACTGAATGCTGAATTAGCCTAGATATAAGTAAAGTTAGGTATTAGCTTGTAGTTTATACGAAATTCACAAAATTACTGACGAAAAAGACTGCCGAAGACAGTGACAGAACACATTTAATTTAAATATAAAAGACGTATATTTTGCGCTAGCACCCTCACACTAAATTCGGGCATTGTTTAGTGTATTTCTTAACTAATATTAATTATAACAGTTCGATCCAAAGTTTTTATCTGAGCTCTTTGTAAGTATGTAGTTTATTTAGAACTAGATAAAAGAAAAATAAGTAGCGCCATCTGTATTACCCACAAAGTACTATTTAAAAGAATCGCAGCATGATCGCGAGACACACAAGTTCAAACTAAAAACAACCATTTTTTTTACAAGTATTGCAGTAAAGGTACAAAAAAACTTACCAATGCGGGCCATTTCACTTCTTCTCCTTTATAATTTCTTGGGGCCCATACTAATGTCCTTTCCACTAAAAATACACGAAACGTTCTACGTGAATACACTGCCACCCACTCGCGACGTTGCCAATCTACACCATCGAATTCCACTAAGACCTGAAACAATGAAATATTAAATGTAGTTTCTGACTGTCCTGAAATCAGCATTTTACAAGAATAAATCGCAAAACATACTAGCACCGCCCTCTAGTATCGAGTAGCGAAACCATGACTCAATTCCTTTATATTAGTTTCACTAGATGGCGCTAGTTGATGCTGTGCGCATAAATGGCCGCCATCTATGACCCCACCCGCCAAAGCCACCCGCCTATCGATGGTGCGCGAGTGAGACAGAGTGATAACAAAAAAAAGAGATATCAACAATAACAAATCCACTTTTTATCACTTCACGGCCAGCCAGCCAGCTCGGGAAATATAGGTAGTTGTAGTAGGTAGGTTCATTCGAGACGAGGATAGGTATTCCAATAGCATTTGGAATACTACGTTAGTACACCTACCAACAGTACTTACTTACTAACTGTACCAGATGAGAAGAAAATAATGTTGTATGTAACTTGAGGTACACCGAATAACTGCACCTTTTTTTCAATATTTCCTACTAACTGAGTAAGCCGTCTCGCTTCAAGTAAATTAGAGCCGTAATCAAGAAAAGAACTATTCAATAAAATAACTAAATCTAAGCAATATTAAATATGAGCAATATTATTTTGTAATGTAGTTAGATACTCGACATTAGGCTATTTGACAGATTTTTAAATCTATTTTATATTATTCTCTGGAGATTTAAAAACCCAGTAAAAGTCATAGATATACAGAAAAATCTGTAAATATCTATGGTAAAATTTTGTGAATAATATCAAATTAAAAGTTGAATATTTAAATAGCGCGCCAATGCCGCCAATACGCTTCTATGAAAATATGGCGTCGGTGACATCACTTGCCTGTACTTTGACACATGTCATCTACAAACATTTTAAGCCTGCAATCTTAAGATGAAAACAAAATAGCGGAAGATAGGCACGTCCTTAAAATCGTCAACAAGAAATTAGGCATGCTACACAACTACACGCACGAACACAAACACAGCTGTAATTGTATTTAACGTTGTACACTACTGAGCGATAGAGACAAACCTATTTATTTCGACAGTAGCGCGAGCGAGACAAGCGCGTTTCAATAGAGTTTCAATAATCATCGGAATAATTTCGGGCTGAGTCGTGTCAGCTCGTGTCCCAGACAATAACTATGGTAAGAAGCTACTGCAAAAACGAAACACATCGGGCGCATTCGCACACGCACGGCACGTGTTTGCTTGTTTAACTTGTCGCACATAGATGTATCATATATTTTTATCTCGCTTTGCAAAATGGCGATCAAAACAATAAGTGAATTTACAATTATTAACCTAAGAATTTAAAGTTTTCGTGTACTTATGCGTGAAAAGTGATTCCATGTGATTTGTTTTTTTTTTAGTGATTAGTACAACGCACAAAAGCACATGAAGGCATTTTGATAAGTTTTACCCCGCTTAAAATAAAAAAAGAATTTCTTCCGTCACACGAGCGCGCTATTGCTACTCTCAACTGCAAATGAGTAAAATCAGGCGACGTTGGCCTAATTTAAGCGGTCCACGTGCTGGAGACGAGTCACTATCTTCTATTTTGTTTTCATCTAAGCCTGCAATACATGTTGGCCCAGCCTAGCTGAGTTAACGCTAGAGGTCATCATCTCATTAAGAGAAATCAACTGTAAGGCTTAGACTATAAGTAACAATTTTATTACTTAGCAAAAATACTACAATATCATTAGAATACTATTGTATTAGGTACCGACTAGAATTAAATAATCCACATACATACCTATTCCAATATTTATGCCTCACCTCTAGCGTTCACTCGGCTAGGCTGGGCCAACATGTATTGCAGGCTTTAGTGTAAACAAAAATCTATGTTTACAAGTAGGTACCTACTTGGTGACGTCATAATAAGCCCGACCAATCATGAGCGTTTTGTGTCACGTGACAAAAGTTTAAAAATATGCGGATTCGGCGGGAAAAGCTGGAAGGGTGCAGGTGTAATTTTCTTGTGAAAATTAAAAATTATTTGTAAATGGCTTGCATGTGTCCGAAAAGTGATGTTTTCTGGTAGATAAGTTATATTTTGATTACTTGTGATGTGAATCTAGTGCGTGTGCATGGTTTTATATGCAGGTAAGCCGAGTAAAACTTTAGCTGGATTACGATTTCTTCATGGGCGCATATAAGTTGTTTCTGCAATAATTTTCCATTTTGACTAACTTTACACTTGTTCTTGAGGATTTTCCCGACGTTTCATCATCATCATTATCATCCATCATAAATTCAGAAATCATTTTATTAGACAATGATTAGGCTGTATGGGCTTAGTTCCCCTTGCCTTTCCTTCGGGATAAACTAAATAAAATAAAAAAATATAATAAAAATATGCATTTTTATTTACGGATTTTAAGTATGTAAGTAAACCAATTATTATTTAAACTTCCGTTAGTAAATAACCATTTTTAAACTCATAATACATACTGATGGAGATACCAAATCCCTGCATACTGATTACAGTAATTGACAGTTTAATTTCGCATTGTCAAATACTCGTAGCCTAAGTACGTATTTTAAATATTATTCTCATCTGAATTATCTTATCACCCACCTAAACTACCAAGCTTATTTCTCTAGGTTCACTACAATAGGTCTGAGCATAGGTAGGTAGGTACCATAGGTAAGGTACCTTTATGCCCCTACACAACACAGTTGTGTTTTTTTTTTCAGAATTACATACTTACGTACGTAACTACCACGCTTCGCTGGAGTTTGTTCCAGTTATCGCCGTTAAAAACACAAGCTGCTTATTCCGCCATTAATGGGAGTAAATACCCGGCTCATGCAACATGTAAGGAATGCTAATTCGGGTGCGCAAATGCGTCTGTTCGATTCCGAAATAGCATGACGATATCGAGAGGTTATCGAATCGAGTGATATACCTACTCTGCTACACTATCGATATACCTCCGTACCATAGATAACAGAAACACAGGAGATGGGCCGCTAAGCGCACTTAGTTTGAGTTCTGATGTAAGCGGCTATAAGCCACACTTACATTGACATCTAAATAATAACACAAATTACACCCACATTGATAAATCTCTGACACTCACACATTTAAGGCGGTACTCTCATTGGCGCGCACACATTGCTATCTACTGTGTAAGTACGCGCCTCAGTATAGCAAATACATTCAACAAATTTCACACGTACGCTAGTGATTGACTGTCGATAAATTTGTTATCGAGCACTTGCGTTGTTGCACATCGCGAACAATTTAGGCTTTAGTAGCTGGTCACAATACAATTTTAAACATGTTTTTACTTAGCTTCATCTTAAAATTCAACCTACTTTTTCTACTTCTCGTTGTCCGATTGAGCTTAGATTTTGATTTGCATCACAGTCACAAAAGTATGAGGTCACAAATAAAAGGTTATTTTTCTTGAAGGGATAAAGAATAAAGCAAATTCGTAGCGGAGTCTTTAATAAATTAGTACGGTATGTAAATGTTCGATGGAAATAAAAAACTATAATAATATGCTTATTGGTAGTCATTTATTATATACATTTAACAAAATATTCTGAAATATTTAAGACTCGATAACACAAAGTAGGTAAGTAACCACTTTATAGTAACTATTTTACAGTTAAATAATATTTTTTTATATTATAATTTAAAAAAATATTTATTAATAAGAAACACAAAAATAAAGAAAGTTGACTTTGCACACATCTACATTAATTTAGGTACTTTGTTACACTAATAATAATAAGTAATTCACCATTGTTTTACATAAACATAATATTTTTTAAACTCTCAAAATTATCTACTTAACATTAGTTATTACTCGTAGGTACTATTCGCGGCAACGTGACGTATCGACAACAAAAAATGACAGGTACAACTCTATGTCAAAGCGCTTAGCAGCGGCCGTGCGCGGGAGCGGCCGATTCAATATGCGCAATTATCATCACTCGGTCAAACTGATTTCAACACCAGGCACGCTACACTTAGCGAGCAATGTATTAGGTTCAATCGTTAGGTTACATATGTCACTCAGTGAAAATTATTTTAACGAAATAAAATTAAATTTGGGTATAAATGCTAGAAAACAAAATTGTTATTGTACTTACCTATGAAAAGTGACCCCTTCAAGTTTATGGTCACTTCGATTCTTGCACACAACCACTGAACAAGCAGGCATTATAAAAAAACACTCCCGTGTGACACGTTAGGCAATCAAGTCCCGACTGATTGCGTTTTCGCGATGTTTGCCTATTTTGTTCATAGTTCAATTACACCGCCCACGCCCCCACGGCCACTCTATAGATCTCTGTGCTCCGTACCTACCTATAAAATGTTCTGCTAATTTGGTACCTATAATGTGGGTGGCCATATTACTATACACACATTACATGGCCACCCTTGCTCCTGAAAGTAATATTTTAAACTTTCAGAAAAACTGGAGTTGAGAGAAGGACAATTTACAATCAGGGGGCTCTTTAGTCAACTCGCCCTACTCGGAACTCGGACCATTGGATCAGTTAACCAAACGAATTTATTTTAATAATTTTCTTTAGTTAAGTGGCCCTACTCTTTATTTGGACAAAAAATCTATTGTTTATTTCAAGTCGGTGTACAGACGTGTTCAAAACTGTTAAGAGCCGGCAGTCAAATAAAATCCCACGGTTGCTCCGCCCACATACCCCGCCACCCGCAACACAGAGTTCTTACGCGTAAAATCTGCGAAGTTATAATTCAAAATTCGCGCGCTTTCGAGCAGGCGGGTCAATGCAAGGTCAAGCGCAGAGAACATAAAAACCACAGAGTCATTATTATAAGTAGTTGATTTCAAAGTAGTGTTGATTTTATTTTTGTTTGCATAATAATAATATAATAAATTTAGTAACTAATAAGTAATGTCATCATCTACCTATATATATCTATCTACATATAATAAAATTGTAACGGATTAATGTTTGTGCACGCTAATCTCAGAAACGGCTGAACCGATTTCGATGCAGTTTTCAGGAATATATTGTGACTTAACATATAGGCTACTTTTCATCCCGGATAATTTCGACATTTTGTTTTTTCTGCAGTCCACGCGGACGGAGTCGCGGGCGTCCACTAGTACAAAAATAAAATCCTAGACAATAAATCAGAGATTTATTTTGAACATAAAAAATTGTATCCAATACATTATGTGTAGCCGGAACTATAGAGAATATGCGTCTGACACGAAAACAGATTTTTTATATTTTATTCGAAAGATATTACAAATACAAACCTAACAGTGTAAAAATAACATCAATCGGTTAGTAAATACCAGTTAAAAGTGTAAAAAAAATTACAACATAAAAGGAGTAAAACATACAATTTTACCCATATTTTGAATTATCTCATTGATTAAATAAATTCTTTTTTAATATCTGCATCTACTATTAAGCAATTTTTATTGACAACTATTCACAATTTTTTTATATTACGACTATAAAATAAGATTATTCCCCATACTAATTTGTGACAGTTGTGAACTATGACGTTAAAGTTTATGCCATTTTAGTATGGAGTAAACGGAGCGTTTCAAAAACATTTTGCCGACTCGTATTTTTGAATCGCTGTAAATCCAAAACGGTTAAACTTAGATGTGCCATTCCAATGGCATTCTTTATTCATTTTTTACGCAGAATCTAAAAATGTAATAAAATAATTCATGCATATACCTTATTGAGTAATTGAATGTCCGATTCAGACCGCTTTAAAAATATTTTTTAACAAAATTATTGTTTTTTTTTTATTATTACCTCTTATCAAATGAAAGAGCTTTACATTGGAATACAGTTCAGTATGAATAAATATTAAAAATTAAAATATAAGTAAAAGATTTTCCTTCAGATAAATGATTTTATTGAAAACAATGTAAATAAATTATTAGTTGAAATAATAGGTAATCTCAATCTACGATATTAATCAGAATTCAGATTGTATAATAATCTATACTAATATTATAAAGAGGTAAAGTATGTGTGTTTGTATATTTGTTAAATTGTAAGGGGTAATCTCGGGATCTACTGAACCAATTTTAAAAATTCTTTCACCAATAGAAAGCCACATTATTGCTGAGTGTCATAGGTTATAAGAATTTCCCGATATTCACACGGGAAGGCGACCAACCGGAATTTAATATTTTTTACGAAAACCGCTATACATATGAAGCTGAAATCGGGCACATATGTTCATTGGGGACAACGAGGAAGGACTAAAAAAACGGATTTCCCAAAATTCCCACGGGAAGGGGACAAACGGGAATTCATAATTTTTACGACAACCGCTATACATATGAAGCTGAAATCGGGCATATATGTTCATTGGGGAAAACGAGGAAGGACTAAAAATGGATTTCCCGAAATTCCCACAGGAAGGAGAAAAACGGGGAATTTCAAATTTTAACGAAAACCGCTATTTATACGAAGCTGAAATCGGATTAGGGCTACAGGGAAGCTCTAAGAACGGATTTCCCGAAATTCCCGGGAAGAGGACCAACGGGAGTTCCAAATTTTTACGAAAACCGCTGTACCTACATATGAAGTTGTAGCTATATACTGATAAGTACCGAAGCGAAGCTTTTTTATTATGAATAATTTTATGAATAAAATTATGAATAATATACCTACCACATTGATGAGGAGAGTTTATGACTAGTAAATTATTACTTTTAGCTGTTTGTAAATAATGTATATAAGTATAGGGATCTTAGTGTGGGACTAGGTTAACGTGTTGTATCTTCTTCTTCTTTTTCAGCCTATTGCAGTCCACTGCTGGACTTAGGCCTCCCCCAGGGCATGCCACAAGGCTACTGCCACAGGGGGGTTTTACCCATAGTCACCACGCTGGGCAGACGGGTTGGTGACCGCAGTGTGATTTTCGGACTATGTTGTCAGTACGGGAGGTGCTGCTGCCCACCTCCCGGAAACCCTTAATCGCCTCGTACGATACCCACGGGCAGGCAGGGGTGGTACAAACTCTACTCTGCCGGCACCACGCGGCAATTACTATATTACAATTATTATACATAAAATATTATTATTATGTATTGTTATAAATATACTAACTTCGAGCACTACAACATTGATCTCTTCAAAGCTAGAGTGAATAGGCACTTTATAGGCAAACATGTACCACCTAGGGCCGCATCTTGCTTAACATCAGGCACGATGGCGGTCAAATGTTTGCCTATCTAATTGTAAAAAAACTTACATTCGCATTTCTAATATTAGCAAGGATATAGTACGCTAAATGATACTGGCAATCTGTATAATCCGGTATTGGTAATGAATGAAATATTACTTAATTTATACTTTGCCTAGGTATTCTATACAATACCGAATTAGCAGCCGGTAATGTCTATAAAAGAAGAGTTTCTGAAATTATTTAGGAAATCTATAAAATATTGTTTAACAAAAATTCCTTCTGCTGTCGCGACACGCTCGCTATGCTCGCTCGGCTCGTGCGTTGTTATTTTAACAGTGCTATTATAACCTAACCTAATCTACAGATATAATAAAAACGTAACGGATCGCTATCTGTACATGGAAGATATATGAGAAAAAAATATCATAGGAGACCATTATCAACGCAATAGTACCCAAAATTATTATTTTTGTAATTTTTGTCTGTGTGTCTGTGCGTTTATGCACGCTGATCTACGGTTGAACCGATTTCGATGCAGTTGTCAGGAATATATTGTGACAGGCCCACTTAACATATAGGCTACTTTTTATCACGGGTTTTTTTTTAAATATTTTGCAGTACTGATTCTATACATACAGGATGTTTTTTCGTCGCCACCATTAACGAAGGGTACGTACTCTATACATCAAATAAAGTAAGTTTATGCCAAAAAAATGCTGGGAAACGATGTAAATTTTTTATATTTTTTATTTTTATTACTTAATCGGGCGAAATTTGTAGTGTCCAGTGTTTATGCTAGTTTTTTCATAAACAGATATTAATTATTTCTTGTGAAAAAATCTTGCTACGCGCGTCAATGTGCATTTATGCAGAAAAACGCAGTCTATTTACTCAAGTTTGGACCCTAATATTTTGGAAACCAGACGCTTCCCAGATATGCTTCCATGGAGAAAAATGATCGTGATGATGAGGAGATTCCGTAGTTTTCGGGAACGTTGACGACCAAAAATCACCCTGTATAAACCTTCCTCGTGAATCACTTTATCTATTTTAAAAACCCGCATCAATATTCGTTCCCTAGTTGGAAAGATCTAAGCATACATAAGGACGGACAGACAGCGGCAAGCGACTTTGTTTTATAATATGTAGTGATAATATAAAAGTTTTTTCTTTTAATTTTATAATTGGAATTTTACGATGGGGTTGCGTCGTTTAATTACGGAGTTTCTATGACCACATTCCAGCTCTATCATCAGATCATGGTTAACAACTAGTATCAATGTACTCGTCAAGACGAATTAAACGAGCCCAAACTCGATGGGGTTGTGATGTTAAATTACGGAGTTCTTATTGCAACCTTCCAGCTCCATTATCAGACCCTGGTCACCATATAGTATAAAAGAAGTCATCAAGTGGAATTGAATGAGCCCAAACTTGATGGGGTTGTGTCATTTAATTACTGACTTTCTATGTCCACCTTCCAGCTCTGTCATCAGATCAGCTCTATGTCGTGATAATATTGTATTGATATCCGATTTATAGTACATGCATGCAAAATTTTAGCTCAATCGGAAGCCAGGAAGTGGATCAAATTTAACTTGGACGATTTGATTACAGACAACGGGAAATGGCAGTCAGACTAAAATGAAGCTTGTAAAAAGCTTAATATTTTTATGCACATAAGTATATTATAAATTTTTTTAACGTTAGAATTTTGTTTTATTTTGTATATTTTAACCTAGGCTCATTCCATAAACTTGTTCCATTTCCTGATCTAAACATGGGAATAAAATGACTAAAATTTCACGGTGAATAAAAAATAGTTACATGCGATTGCGACTCCTATTATTCCTATGTTCCTACTGCCAGCGATAAGGTAAGGTAATTCATAAAATTTTATACTTTATTAAAATAGCATTAGTTATTTTTCTTGATAAATATTTTTAGTTTTGTGTGTGCGCGTGTGTGTGTGTGTGTCTGTGTGTGCGTGCGTGTGTGTGTGTGTGTGTGTGTGTGTGTGTGCGTGGTAAACTGAACTGTGTGATTGGTTTATTGCTTTAACGTAAATGGCTATATGTCAGAATCGGGTGTAAATGTGTTACAACTTTATTACTAAGATATAGGTTTAACTTAACAAACTTATTACCCAACTTAAGTCTTTTTAATTATAAGCAACTCCAACAGTTTACATCTGTATAAGTACGTATAAAGTATTGATACGGGGACATCGATTAATGCTTGATCTAGTATGAGACTGTGTATCTACCATTATATTTGATCGAAGTGGAAATATAAATGTTTTTCGATTTTATTTCCCATGAGTTCGAACTAGGTCGAGTACACCAAAAAAAATAATAATATTACTGGCGTGGGCGCAAGCGACATAGACCCTGCGTCGTCGGCGCACAGCGCGGTACTGAGCTGAGCGCCAGCGGGCACGAAGTTACTATTTAATGCTATTCAGAGAGCGTTAGAGTAGAATATCGCTTGCGCACTTAACAACTGATTGAGCTCAGAAGTAAAGGGCGTAAGTCTCAAAAAGATTTTTGTTAATTGTGTGTTCAATTATGATTGTTTTTTTATTTTGGCTTTACAAAAGATCACTATCATTCATGTTATAGCCGAAATAAACGAAAAATGTTTAAAAAACATGTTGATTTCAAAAAACAAAACTATCGAGCGCAAGTCATTAAATCATGTTTTTTACACGACATAGTTAAGGGTACTAAGAATATACTGTAAAAGTCTCACATTAAACAAACATGCACCCAGCGTATTACATTAATATGATGTTAAATAACGTCTGCTTCCTCTTAAGGTAAGATAAATGAAGAATACATATATTTCAAAATCACTATCTATCACGAATTTGAAAGTAAAAAAACAACAACAACATAAAGGAAAAATATTTAAAAAAAAAATTTACTACCGTCTAAAATAACTGTCACAAGTGCTATCAAGTTATCCCATTTGGAATTCATATAACGCGCCAGCTATCGAAAATAATAATAATTATTGCCGACCATTAAAAAGAAACATACAGGGTGTTTTTTTGTGGCCACCTTTAACGAAGGGTACGTATTCTATACATGAAATAAAGTAAGTTTATGCCAAAAAAATGCTGGGAAATTTTTTTTTTTTTTTGAAAAATGTCTATGTGCATTTATGCAGAAAAACGCAGTCTATTTACTCAACTTTGGACCCTAATATTTTGGAAACCAGACACTTCCCAGGTATGCTTCCGTGGAGAAAAATGATCGTGATGATGAGGAGATTCCGTAGTTTTCGGAAACGTTGACGACCAAAAATCACCCTGTATAACGAAATTGAAGACTTTTCGTCGCAATTGTCCACATTAAAAATACAGATAGTAGTTAACCAATTCAAAAATTCGTTAGGTCAACTGATCCCATGGTCCATAATACTCTGGATAAAACAAAACCCCAAGACAAGTTGAATCAAGTTCATAAATGAACCTTAAAGTCTCCAACCAATTTTGATAATTTGTCATGTAATCTAAGACATACTTAAATCTTAAAAGTATTAAAACTAGAGTAAAAACATCGTAATATGTATGTATGTATGTATGTAGAAAACGCATTTTATCATTGCATTTCATAAAATCACCTAAAGGCAGTCAAGAAACGTGCCTGTCTATTTATTAGAAACAGTAAGTAACCTACTCAGCTCAGAACACCTCAAGGTTGGTAAACTGGGCCAAACGCACAGCATACCTACTGACTCGAGTACTACACGACCAGAGAATCTTTGTACTAGAACTCGACATTGTGAAGGGCAATGGAATAAATTTATTATGTTGATGCGAAGAGACTGTGAAGTTGTACACATATCATAGAATAATTTTAGTACCTACTGCGCCAGGATCCTAAAAATTTTCACCTAAGAAAAAACGAGACGGGATATGTTCTACCTGGTAATTATTTATGCCATAAATTCATGAGGATCGGAGTGGTGACGAGTTGGGGCTGGACCAAAACAGTGCGCGAGTCTTGACACTAGCCTACGTCATCTCTGTCATTTCTTAGAAAGTACCTACAACGGAATTGTTACGCAACATCAGATTCAGGCAACATGTAAGCCTGTGTTCTTGTGCAACAGTGGTTTTTAAAGGATTAAAAGTCGCGCCGATTTCACGCCGAAAAGCAAATCGGCGGCGGCGGCGTGAAAAAAACGAAGCTGCTGCCGAAAATAATTTTAAAATAATACACAACCAACCGGTACACCCAGATCAGGGATTCCCAAACTTTTTTTTTCATAGACCCCTTTTAAAAGTTAACTGGTTCAGCATCGGTAGCATGGCAAAAACGCGACGCGGGTTTTTTTTTATCAACGGCTCGCGTGTTTCCAAATCGTGGAAGTGGTGCTACCATTGCGAAAGTAAAATGAACTTTATTACGTTCATCATTGAATCGGTAATTGAATTGATATACAGTCACACGAAACGTCAAATTAGCGATAAGATCCCACGTGAACGCCATGCTCGCAACCGCGGTTTTATATCGCGCGCGGCGCGACGCGTATTTCAATGTCAACTTGAAGTGTGAAACGTCATTTTGTCATGTAGACATGCGACATACGTGAGTCGTGGACGACATGCTACTGGTGCTGATGGACCCCCTACAGGCCTACACCACATACAAATTAATTGTGAACCCCCGTTTTTTCACAACGTAGACCCTCTTTGGGAACCACTGCCCTAGATGCTGCCGAGATCGTTTATCGCTATAATTAGGACGGAGAAAGTTTTCATATTTTACAGGATTGCTGCTAATGATCATACAGAGTTATTTTTAGTCGTCAACATTCCCGAAAACTACGGAATCTCCTCATCATCACAATCATTTTTCTCCATGGAAGCATACCTGGGAAGTGTCTGGTTTCCAAAATATTAGGGTCCAAAGTTACATTGTATGTATTGTATGTTTCACATAGCCACAAAGCACATTATTTATGTACTATATGTATTATACATATACCGATTATCGCGTCATCATCGGACCGATGATGGTTTACCACGACTAGTGAATGAGTAATGAGAGCGAAAGTCAATACAATACGAAACAGCTGACGTTATATCTAAGCTCAGAAAAGGCACCTCATTGACCTGTAGTATACCTATAAGTAAAGAATTTGGCCAAGTAGATTCGAATATCCGCTGGCGTACTAGGTACCTCTTCAAATAGGGAGAAGTTGTGTAAGGAAGCAGCCGCCTGCGCACATTTCTTGCAGGAATGAAAGTAAAAATTGCCTTAATCACCTTCAGAACCAGATACATTACATAACGATAAAAAAATACCATTCGTATGGTGATTTTGATTTCATTTCTGAACCCATGACACAAAAACGCACAAAAAGCACACGAAGACTGAGTACGAAAGCCATCTTCCTCACGCTTCCCGCCAAATATTACGCGCCATCCCACGAAGCAGCGCGGGGTTCAGTCAGTTCAGTGGGTCAATGAACGCGAGGCGCAGCGGACCTGTCGAACCGAACATGGCCACCGACCTTGCCGCACTGGACAAGCGAGAGCGATAACATCGGGATGTGATAATGATGTAAATAGCTAGATTTCGTTATCTTACGGTTTGCTTTCATTTTATTGCAGAATAGTAACAGGTAGATGTTGATAACGATAACAAGATAAATAAAGTAGTTTATGTAACTAAACAACTTGCTTCTCTTTGATATCCGTTTTAGTGCAGACATTCACAATGGGTCCTTGAAGGCTAAAATTTAAGACTGTCTCTATCTTGATCAAGTAATAAAGACAACATAAAATTTATTTATCCTGGATTAGTTAGATCTAGGTATTTATTAGTAGTATCTGCCTGCTTAAAATCTGCCCTTAAGTATAGAAACGACAGTTTAGTCAAAATAAGTAATTAACACTTAGGTGTACTTACCTACCTACTAAATTATGTACTGTTGCTACTCGTTGATACGTAACATACATAGGTACTTAAATGCTTTCGAGTTCTTTTGACAAGTGGATGTGTGCCTTTTTACCCGACTGCGCGACGCAAAGGTGTGGTAATGTGTTTAACAGCCTATGTATGTAAGTATGTATGCACGTATGTTTGTATGTTCCTTTGAAGCACTATACAGACCAAACGCCTGGGCCGATTGTTATGATTCATACGTCAATCGACTCCTCTTAGTCCGGCGAGTGTCACTAAAGACAACGTTAGTGAAAATAATAAAAAAAACATAATTAAAGAAATCCAAAAACCCAACTGCGTAAAAAAGAACCAAACTATTTAATAATAAAAAAACTGAAAAGATAAAAACAAGCACTTAGATGTCCGACGGTCTAGAATTCTATAAGTAATATTATTAATTATTATGGAATTAATACTATTGGAAAAAATAAAATATTTTCTAATGATGCAAGTAATATAAAAACTGAACAGTCGGGATCCTTTATCCAACAGTCGAGCTAATATTTCAATGGATCCTGGCTGTTCAATTGTTATGTTACATCATTAGAAAATATTTTTTTTTTCAATGGTATTAATTCCATAATAATTAATAATATTACTTCCTTCTTAATATTGCGTCCTTCAGCCTCTCGCACGTAGGTTTCAGAAATTTACGAATTCTACGTACGCTAAATAAAATCCCTATAGTTTCCAAATCTGCGACCTGCACATTATTGCCTAATTAATTAATCGAAATCGCTTTCGCTTATAAATCGCGCAAGGTCTCTGACTCCTAATCTCAAAATTGATACTGGAGTGGACGGACCGTGTCGGAATAACTAAGTTAGCTCTAAGTAAAAAAATACCAAATCCATTTTAGTTAATCCAAACGACATTACCTTGACTTTGTTATTCCAAATGTGCACAACTATGAAATAAAATCTCATTGGTGCACAAGCAATATTTACCTTCATACTTACCTCCAAATGTGACAAATGTTCGAGACATGCGTCACACATATTATACAAAACATATTATGTAGATGTAGCTAGTTAGCTGTAAAGTACAAGTAGGTGTATTTCCCAGAAATTGCGGATAGGATAGATGATCTCAACAAGAATATTTTATTGCAAGGAATATTTAAATATGTAGGTAGTAAAAGCCATCATGATACAAGAATATTTTCTACTCGTATTTGTTTATGTACATCTACTAGTGACTGGTAGAATTGACGTCAAGTTGACGACAAAATATAGGTAAAACTACCAGTCGCGAGCTTTACAGTCGCCAGTTGACGAATAAACCGAGACGAATTCGCAAGACAGTAGTTTATCACAGTAACTATTGTCTGCGATTGATATCAATTCATATGAGACGCACAATGGACTACACTATGGAAAACAAAGCTGCCAGTATAGCTGCAGTGCGATACTTCACCAGTTACACGAGAAAGCCTCGAGAAAGAGAATAATTTCTCAGACGACGACGACGTATCATTTCAATACCAGAGCCGAGTGAGTTTACTCAATTGGGACGAGTTTGAAACCCCTACCCGCCTCAGCTGGGGTTCATTTAGCAGACGTTTCCCCACGGGGTGGGCGTGCAAACTATAGGTAGCTAGGACATATGAGTATAGCTATACAGCAAGATATGGCACACTGGGTCCCTGAATACGTAATGACGCGTGCCCTATTTCGTCAGGCCTAGAAACGTTGAAACAAACTTTGGTAAACCTTCTCTTTTATCTAGTCGCCTACCTAGGAGATTACGCTTTTAAATACTTATTGACTAATTTTTAAATAAAACATATTGTGTGGGCTTTGAGCGCACCAAGAATTAGGAGTGAAAAAATACTTTCAATGTATCCAACGACACAGCTATGCTTTGTATTGCTAATCCCTAATATGGATCACATTTCATCAACTTCAATAAATTTCCCATCACACAAGATATTTCCATAGAGTTGAATATGATTCCTGAAATCCTAATCTTAATTCGCTTCTGGCACATCGCCGGCCGCTGCCGCAGCACGCTCACTTCGCTCGCTCGGATCATACGTTATTTGTCATACTCTAACCTAACCTAACCAACCTATCATAACCTAAGATAAACAATATTATTAACTACCATGTCATTCATTATTCTTTGTATGTACCCACATCTATTTTGTTTTCAATCTCATATTTAATGTAGGTAGGTATTTTAACTTTCGATGATTTGAACTACGACATTGTGAACTTGTATTATTATGACCTTAAATATTTTGAACCATTAGGTGATTTGGATATCATAAATTTCAAATCTAGTTGTTTTGTACTTCGGGGTTTCATCATTACTAATCATTAGGTTATTAGAACCATTAGGTATTGTAATTTTAGGGGTTTTGAACATCGGGGTTTTAATTTAGATATTTTAATTTTAGGTGTTCAAATACGTACTACCCCGCTGACATCTTATGTGCCCTGTTCTAGATTGTGTGTTGTATGCGGTGATGCTCGTAAGATGAAGTTCTTAGACGCTGGCATTTTCTTTTCAAAGTCCGTGACCCAAAAAAATCACAGACTAAAGGTTACGCTTCGCGGCCTGTAGGTACTGTAAGTATCTGAACAGTTTTGTATGAAGTTTGTGTTTACTTCTGCTGTCAACGAAAAAACATCTTCAACTGCGTAAGCCTTTCTGCTGTATGTGAATATGAAATATACAATTTCTTCCTCCCTTCAATTTGGGTCCAACTTATCATAAATAATCGAATCCATCGTTCTGTTGAGCTGGATTTCATTTTAGCTGAAACGTAATAAAATTATCTACTAATGTGTACCGTGTGTAGCTTACGTTATTATTAATGTAACTAATTATTTTTATACAGGGTGTAACAGAAGGGGTATGTTAAGCGAAAAGCTATGTAAATAGCCCAGTATAGAGAACCTATTTCCAAAATTTTAAACTCGAAATCCAGTGTTTATTTTTCAAGATTGTATGAACATTTCTGACTTGTTTAGAAATTCTCCATACTATATGGAAAAATAAACATGTGATTTCGAGTCTGAAACTTTGTGGTTAGGTTCCTTTTATATTACATACCCTTTTTGTTACACCTGTATAATTAAGCAAAACGACAGTTAATAAGATTTTAATTCATGAATATTTTACAATTATCTCACTCTTGGCCGATTACTTCAAAATTATTCACAAATAATAAACAAAGTGAGAAAATACCAACGGTAATAAAACAATTTTAATAACATTGCCAGCTTACATCCCCCATAGGTACTCTTGGGTACTCTAATCCCTTATAATAGCTTTCCCCCTCTCCTGCATGTACTGATAATATTTCTTCATTTGAAACATTTACCTAACTGAAATAAACTGGCCGACTATTCTTAGAAACACTACCTACGTGACTACAAAAATGTGTACGCCAAAAGTATTATTTATTTTTACAAAATTACAGCATTACTTTCTTTCTAGGTTCTAGTTAGGTTGGGTTAGACAAATAACAATAGTTATTTAAAATGTTTTAAAATTACTTAAAACTGAAGTACCTACCAAATCTTAAATATAAGAAGGCCTCAATATTCCTCTCTCTATATATTTATTTGTAAAAAGACGACAGACCGAATGATGTAAAGTAAAACCATTACAGCCAAATGTTTCACGATTAACCCTTCAAAAATATGCTAGGCACCTTTTTATACCTCGGTTATTAACTAAGTATGAGTTAGTAATTACTTGGAATTTTCTTTTAATGATTTTTAGCTGTTAATGAAACCAGTCCACATGACGCCATGTTGCCAGATTAAACTCGTAACCTTGCTGGCACTGACCGACCTTCGGCTGATCCATATTCAATGAGCCTCAACTTGCTGACGACTGTTTGAATAGAAAACTCGAGTAACTACTACTGTTTCACACGTAGTATTATTGCTAAGTGATTGAGCTGCTACGGTATAATATTAGGTAGTAATAGATAGGTCGCCTGGGGCAAAAGCAACATAAAAATGTTTTCTACTTTATTCCTCCATGAATTTAATAATTTAATCTAGAATATCTAGTAAATACTCTGCTGTAGTTATATCTTTCAATGTTCAAACTAGGGAACGGACTTTGATGCGGTGTTTTTAAAAGATAGAGTAATTTACAAGGAAGGTTTATAATGTATAACTAGGGACCCGCCCCGGCTTCGCACGGGAGTAATGCACTCTCACGTGGGCGAAGCCGTGGGCGGCCGCTAGTAGGTAATATAAAAATAGTGTTCTGCCAACAGGGAAGAAACAAAGTAACCATAAGATCTCGCCTTACCATCTAAATGAGAAATTTCCGTGAAATACAGGGAAACAGATTCCATTTTACGCTCTCCTGTGATGTTGCCATAAAGCGGGCCTGATAAAGCCTTGTCCTATGGGAGCGGGGAAAATGGGGACGTGGCCCATAAAGAAGGGACGGGAGACACTTTGAAATATTTCCTGTTTCTCGTATCATATTTCGAAGTAGAGAAGCGAATATCTGTTTTCAGCTGCATGAGATCGATAGCCGAATTTGTTTCATCTATCATTATCGTAATTAGTGGTATCTGAATAAGCTCTGTCCTTTGTTGACAGATAAGACGTGATAATCCTTAACGACATTTTCACTTCAATGTCAAGATAACGCTCGTGAATTAATTAAATTGTGATCCCTTAATTGATACATTAATTAAGTATATTGATGTATACCTAGCTATAAATTGGCTTGTGAATCCTATATTGTGTTATAGGTGATCTAGTTAACTTGTCACTGACCATTTACATCTGTCCCCACTATGATAAACGTGGCTGTGGAATCTCGTTCATGATTCTGCAGTTCTGGCTACCTTATTTCAGGAAAACATCCGTGTATTATGTGTTCTATAATGTTGCCAGAACGAATTAGTCGGTAGTTTATTATTAAGTTTAAATGCCGAATGTATTTGTCTAAAAACAACACAACCTACCCATAATTCCCTCGTCTATTTCCTATAACCCACGTCAGCAACCCGTGACGGTGTCCTGTCAGCGGAATAGGGCACAGAACAGCTGTGGATGCGTGTGCGCCGCATTCCTAGCGGTCAACGCTCGTGCATCGTGCGCACCGGCCCAAGTGAGACGACCGACTTGTTTTTCATGAAAGCGAATCGTAAAACTTGCGAACGTAAATTAAATTGCAAAGAATATTACGAGCGATAAATCATCTTCATACAGCTTTGGTTTGATAGTCCTATACATGCAACAGATAGCGAATCTAAATTACGTTTCGATTACTAGCCAAAGTGGCCAAAACTTGGCAAAACCAGCCGCCTGTAGCCTAATTTCGTGAATCATTTCGATTAATTTACCCTTGACAAAGGACTGCAGTCTTCGGCCAGACGTTAGTATTTATTATAGTCACTTCGCGGGCTTGGGAAATAGAATATTAAAGAACAAGTCCGACCCAACGAGACTGGAATAGTAATTAGAGCGCACAATCATCTGAAAACGTTGGCTATGAAAAGGCGTGTAATAATTTAACAGAGGATTTATAAATGCTGGGATTTATACTGACAGGAGCCTTCATTCGTTTACCAAGTCTTGATAAGGTTTTAAAATTATATTTTTTTTATATTTATGTTGTTATTTAAGTTGTTACAGACAAAGGTACTATTAATCCGGGGAAGGATTAACCCAGGACATTTTATACTGGTACTGAAGAACTAGCATGGTGAGTTAAAACGGACAACAGCATTTAATATTTATTTGGTATTAAAAAATGGAATTGGAAATGCATTTCGTTAGCTCTAACTACCTATCTAACGTTTTAATTATGCCTTATACAAATAAGGCAGGTATTGCAATGGAGAATGTGGAAATAACATTCTGAACCATTTTGTAGTAGATAGCATTGTATGACAATAAAGTACATATTAGGTAGAATTAAAAACAATAGTATACAAAATATACCATGTTATGTTATTGACCCACGTACAAATCAATAGTAAGTAATCAATGAAATTGTATTAGGCGTTACAATTCGGAAGTTCAAACATTCACTATGGGTGCGCCCACCACCGGGCCCTACACCCTCCACTGACCCTCGGATCTGATAACTCATAATTACGACAACAGGCATAATAATTAAATTATAATGATTGAGGTTCATAATAATTAGTGGTTTACTAATTTACTAATTTCTATAATCCTGAGGATGCCACGGTTGTTGGCGAAACATATGTAGATTATTTATCTAGTTTTTGATTTCGGAATGGTGCAATGTATCGTCTTGCATGCTAGGTGCTCGGGTCTGGTTTCTCATGGCGATTGTAGTTAGTGCAAGTGCCTGTTGTCGCAATTATGAGTTATCAGATCCGAGGGTCAGTGGAGGGTGTAGGGCCCGGTGGTGGGCGCACCCATAGTGTAAGTAATCAACCCTGAAGAATAAAAACAAGCTACTTATTTCAATTGTTAGTTACTATTTACCAACCTGTTGCATGGAAGAACACACAATAAAAAGCCTTCTTAATATTTTAAAAGTTTCTACAAAACACAATTCTCAGAATTACCTATCTATTAATATAAAAAGTTCATTATTATTGCTACAAAAATGGATGCCCAAAATAGCTACCGAATGATACCGGAAAAGTTCGAAGACACAAATATTGCCGAGGCGATGCAAAATTGATTACTAGTTATCAGAATAAAATAACCCATGCAATTATCTAGCTATCTGTGACAATAACGATATTGATGATCCTAAATTTAAAGAAACTACAACACCAATATGTAGCATTCGATGTAGTAAAACTTGAGATAGTGCTATTAACATCACTGGCTTTACAAAAGGCATACCGTATACTACACAAAATGAGACACAAATGAGATAGGTAGTTATTACGAAACAATTATTAATGTTGCAACACTACATGCTAACTGGCCTCAAATTTTTAAAGCGTTGCAACGTGACATGATTTTTTGTATCGGCCATGCATATTTTCGTGTAACACTTAGTTACAATAACTAATGCTATACCTATTATACGTATACAAATCACGCAACATAATAGAGTATTCAAAATATGTAACGGCATTTAAAGTTAAGGCAGCATAGGTAGTATTAAGGAAGGTAGTATCATAAAACAATAGTTTTCAATTATACATATACCAAATCTTAAGAATGTAGCGATGCTGCAGATAAGAAGGAAAAATAAAACTTAACGACCGAGATAAGAAAATACACTGCGATATAGGTAATGTGTTCTGTACAGTAATTTTGTTCGGTGAAATTCAAGGGCAGAGTCCGTTGTGCAATACTATTTACATGTAATATAATATATCATAGAGTTCACTGACTTACCTATTTGTTTCTATTGATATAGTGAAAGCAGAAATGACTATTGATTATGTCATTGACATCAATGAAGAAACAGTTCTTATCACAGATACAAGTAACAGATCGATAAATAAGCGAGAAAATCGTGGAACTATAGGATCGATTCTACTTTCTAGTAACCGTAAGTAAAAAGACGCACACAATGAGGTGGTACTTGGTAGTCGTGACGCAAAATCATAAAACGCTTTGTGTCTATAAATAAACTGTGGAAACAGGCGCAATTGGCGTGACCAACCATTATTGGTGTCAATATCAACATCAAGAACTCGCTCGATTAGTTTTGATATCGAATTTAATACAGCAGTTAGTTACAAGTAGGTATTGTACATAACTTGCAGTGCACAACACCTACTCGGTGGGTCATAATGTCGTAAACTGAATTTAAAGGTTTATCGTACGAAGAAATATTTTGCTAGTGGCAGATTTGTTATTAAAGCATTTTTCATATGCATTATAATAAGTTGATGCTTAGTAATGTGAAAACTTGACAGCTTATCTATTTAAAGATATGGAGGTCAAATGTTAACTAACAATACACAATGAATCCAAGAGTTAGCATTCCAAGTAACATTTGAGTTGTGTATAAACTAACTAAAATATCTAATTTCCAAAATTGTGTTTCGCCAATTAATGTATGTGTGCCAACCAGGCATTCAGCAATATACATATTGTATTGTGACAAGTTTTCTTTCTCTATGATTAATCCACATTTTAATCTCAATGTCATATAACGAATGATGAGGTTGATTATAATTACCTACGAACCATTTAGAGATGACGCGCAACATTACACAGTTACATCAACATTACAATTTAAACATCTTTCCAATCCTTCATTCTTCGGTGATATAACTACATGTACCTACAAGCCACAACCTAGTATTTCTGCCCACTTGGTGTCCCACTTTATCCCTCATTTTAACTTGTGACTCATTTCTGAAATCCCTAACGCGTTAGGTTTGAAATGGGGTTGCCCGTCCGACCCTCCCCAATTTACGGGGCCGACAAACCTTCCCATTCATCCCATTATGTAAAGTTTGAAATATCTACATACCTACAAATTTCTTTTTATTTATGTAGATATTAGTAAGTACTTATGTAAATAATAGAAAAAAAATTATTTTATTACTCAGTACAATATTTCTTATGGTGGTTCTACGTTAGGTCCTTTATTGTTATCTACTAATAAGTTTTCATCAATATCAACCAAGAATGACCTTACATGGCTTGATTATTTATGTAAACACCGTACGTTGCTCAGAAAACCTAGTTTAGTTTGCCTTTACAAACAAGGCTATAATTAGTTCCACTTTCATTTACTCATATTACCTAATAACAGACCCGCGATAATGATATTTAAGTATCTATTCAAACAAGGAGCTAGATGCCAAGGTGTTTTGGCTCGGGGTCAATGGCCGCGTTTACGGTTGGTAGCAGACCGAAACTAGGTGTCGCAACTAACAGCACAGTTTACAAGGCCAACTGTTTGGAGACGAGATACTCGTACCTAGTTCGCTTTATGTACTGAAGTAAATTTTGATTTCTTAACTCACTAACTAATATCTTCAAAAAAAGATCTTTATTCTGCCCTGTTCCCATTCATAGGGTCGGCGCAATACTCGTTGTACTTTTCTTCAATTAGTTGTATTATTCGTCATCTCGTCACTGTGACATTAGAAATCAGAAAGGATTTTAATGAAAGTACGGAGATTGTAAATCCCGAGGCAAGCTTACCTCCACCCTACTGAATTACAAATAAGGCTCTGCTAAAGTACAATTATTCGGGTGGTAGGTAACTGTGGCAACCCTGCCTGATGAAAAGGATGTGTGGTGGCAACAGCACTACACGCGATTACAAAGAAATTGGATGAAGGGAGGGAAGGGAACTACACCATCGCAGCGACCACAACTTTTATTTAGTTACCCACTTTTATTAGCACAGAAATAGTGTTATTTATATCGCACGTGATCTGTATTTACTTTGCATGTGTATTTAAAAAATTAGGCTAACTATATTTAACTAGACCAATATCAGGTAGATACCTTTTGAAATCTCGCACAGTTAGAGCAAGAAGAAATGAAATTTTCTCAAAGAGAATTCAGGGAATTCTAGACAGCTATATGAATGAAATATCAAAACTCTTTTAAGTTAAATAATGTTTCTACAATACTGTTTACAGTTGAAATATGTAGCAGAGTATTGTAATAGGGTCAAGGGAAAAATGAGGAAAATGTACTCATAATACTAGAAAATCTTGTGTCTGCTGAATGAATCTCATGAATCTATAAATAAAATAATACAAATTTTAAGTGCTAACTAACCCTTTCATTGCTTATACGATAACAGAGCCAGCTTTCAATTTTTGACTTTTTCAGTGCAAAGTAGAATTCATTTACACACAAACAGGTGGGGAACTTAATAGAGAAAGTACACTACCTAGTTAGAAATAATATTAAGAAATGAAAAAAAAAAATCACCCGAGTGAGACTTGAACTTACGACCTCTCGCATACCGTGCTGCGCTCTAACCAACTGAGCTATCGGGCCATTAATTACCTATTAACATTATAGGAACAACATATGACGATCAAAGGCAAATCAAAATTTTCCCTTTTTATTATGACCATAGTTATCTCGACTTTTAGGCTTTTAAGTTTTAACCGAACCGAACCTAGCCATTGAAACTCATTAAAGAAGCGCGTTTTCTAATTAAGACCAAAAATAAATTGCTCTCACTCACACACAACAAAAGTCGTGGAGTCGTGTTTTACGCAAGGCAAGATGTCAGCGTGGGCGTCAAATACAGTCGACATTATTGTGTCTGCGACAATCTACGCTTTTGTTTGTTTATTTACGTTTGAGGCACATATTACAAACATAGCCGAATTTTCCGTGCCCTTGAAGTATCTACCTTTGCTACTTTAGAATTTTTCTCGATATTTCGGTTGGTAGATATTTCGTTATTTATAAGGTACGTGACGGGACACTACTGGATAATAATTCTAAATTAGAATTTCTAATCTATTATGCAAATCTTGCGATGGTTAACGGATGATCGATTTATATTTCGTTGTATGACACATATATTAGAAGAAGGTAACTACTTCAGTTATATCAATAATCAAAGATCTTCCATCTGCCTGTTCTTCAAGGCCATGCAATTCAGCGATTGCGCATGCGTGAATTTGATGGATAGTACGAAAGGCCACAGCATACAAAAATCAGTAATTACATATTACCATATTAGTAGAAGAATGGGAGCTTGTTTTGATAGGCTTATGAGCGAGTATAATATATATTCTCAAAATATTTCATTTTCGAAATATTAGATATACTACTCGTATCATAATAACTTATATTCTCAAATAATTATAGTATTATGGACAGTCGTCGAGAAAATAGGTATGTAAATTTTCCACGCGTATTTTCGAGCATAATATAGGCAAGATTTTTGAGTAAGGGAAATTCACAAATATTTTCCTACAGGTCCCCCAAATCGGGACCGCCTATGTCCGGTAGTGGGACACCATGTAGGTAGGCTTTCTAAAAAAAAGGTGATATATATTTTGAATCGCGTCTGATTTTAAAATGCATTTAGCTATAACATAACATACATTTTAAGCGGATTTTAATTTCAGTACAGATTTTAATTCAATACAATAAACTTTCAATAAATGAATCCATATCATCATCATCATCAGCCTATTGCAGTCCACTGCTGGACGTAGGCCTCCCCCGGGGCACGCCACAAGACTGCCATGGGGGTATTTGCCCATAGTCACTACGCTGGGCAGGCGGGTTGGTGACCGCAGTTTGTATTTCAAACTATGTTGTCAACACGGCAGGCGCTGCTGCCCACCTCCCGGAAACCCTTAATCGCCTCGTACGATACCCACGGGCAGACATGGAGTGGTACGAATTCTACTCTGCCGGCACCACGCGGCCAAATTTTTTCCATAATATTTTTATATTTTTTATATAGCCATAGTGGTGTCCCACAGCTGTCCCTTCATTAACATGTTCTAATGTAAAATTTCTTATAGTCATGCCACGAATTTGTCGTATATCAACGCACTGTAAATTAATAAACAATTTGATTATTATAATTAAAAAATAAATACGTAAAATAATTATATATCTACTTATATTATAGGTTATATCCAAGTCTGTATTTTTTAAATACTGATATGAACATTATAAGCCTGACCACAACAACCCTTGTGCAAAATGAACTGTCAAACTAGTCTCTCGAACTTTTACCCTTATTACTTTAGTGAAACAAGTGATATACAAGTAAATACAAGTTCTCGTTTTGTTTAATATACAAACACTGCTCGCTTACACTTATTCTTAGTTCACTTGGTATACTTTACTTTTAGCAATCGTCTAAGTAGATACTGATTGTGATACTGTATTCAATTTCTACTCTGTGGCCTCAAATATCTTTTTTGTCAATCAACTTTAAAATTAATATTATAAACTTAGATTAAGTAATGTAATTATAAAAATAAATTTTACCTATTTCTGTATGATAAACGTGACCAGAAATGAATTAATTACCTTCATATCACTTATATTTATTTATTATATGTATTTTGCTAAGTATTTATAAAAAATTACGATGTTTTTTTTCACCAATAACCGACTTCAAAAAACAAAAACGACAAAAACTTTAACTAAAAAGTGATAAATAACGTAACTAATTCATATTACATATCTAAAATTATTTAAATATTTACAACTTAATACCTAATACTTTAACAAAGTCATTTTTAACTTTATTTAAATTTAAATATTTATAATTATCACCTATTTTTTGGAGTCGGTGCCAGCCTAGGTAACGTAGTCTGTTGTGTTGATGGACGCGCTAGATTTTACATTCAGCTTTTTTTGAGATAATATTTTATCGAGCAAAGTATACACTATCGTGTAATGAATTAGCACATTCCTCAGACAATATATTTAAGTATGTTCAGTATTATTTTCAAGATCGATAGTTAGTTGTAAATACCAAAACAATTTGTTCTAGCGAAAGGTGTTTTTCGCTTGTCCACTAGTACCTCGCCACTAGTGGCTCTGAAAAAAATAATTGTAGTTGCGCTATTTTTTTATGGATGGCACATATTGCCATGCTGTACAGAATTTTTTACGACCTAACTCACAATTTGACCAATCTCGAGACGAAATCTCGGTTCTAATGTCATTCGGTATTTTAAAAGATCTTTCTGTCCAAGGCCACACAGAAAGAACCGGAATTAGGTATTCACGAGTGTATGTTTGTTGGTTGTTGATAAGTGGTAGGTATAGGGTATAGGTACCAATTTACTGGGCAGTAAGCCAATATGCATTGCCAAACAGTCCCTGCCTGGATTTTTTGAGGTTAACGAAAGATCGTATTAAGTAAATATTTTTGGCTAGTATTTTTACATTCTGAATGAATGTGAAGAAATTACACGAACAGGTTGACGTGACTTGCACAGACAAATGGTGTTAGATTTTTATACATATACACATGGCTGTGTTGCCGAAACCGGGTAACCAGTTCAGGATCACGTCTCTTTCGTGATACTGAAGTTCTGGTTACCCGATTACCTACAGCTATGTTTAGCATATTAGCGAGGCCAGATGTAATAGATGAACAAGTGACTTTCAGTGAAGTTGCTAGCTCATAGCCCTGCGAGAACATCCCTCCTCTAGTCGACTCTTACGACATGCAGCTGATGTATTCTAGTGAAGCCCCGCATTAACACAGGAAGGTTGTTGACAGCAAATTATGTGAAAGTGAGTATAAGCTAACCAACAAAGACAAAGTAGACCCTTCGAGAGGAAGAAACGCAACCGCACGAACCGGTTCCGAAGTCGATAGGTCGATAGTCTAGCCAGTTGTTGCGTAAGGAGCGAAAAATGTAGGTACTTTAAAAAATTACAAAAATACTGAACATTTGGCTTACTAATATCACACTAACTATAATTCGACGTGAACTTTACCTAGACAGCCTGATTAAGATTTTTTGAAAACAACCAGTCATAATTTGAATATATTCAAATAGTTTTAATACTTTTAATATCAGTAACTATCTACGTATATTTATAGCAGTGGCGTGATATTGCAGGGTATTTATCTTTAGATAGAGTTTACGAGACAAACAAATGCATATGTATAGGTATACAGGCTGATTTTGGGTTGTCAACGTTCCCGAAAACTACGGAATCTCCTCATCATCATCACGATCATTTTTCTCCATGGAAGCATAACTAGGAAGTGTCTGGTTTCCAAAATATTAGCGACCAAAGTTGAGTAAATAGACTGCGTTTTTCGTAGCAAATGGAGGTCCGTGATCTCTGCCTACCCCTCCGGGAAAGAGGAGTGATTATTATGTATGTATGTAAATAATTTATATCTGTCTATGAAAAAACTAGCATAAACACTGGACACTATAAATTTAGCCCGATCATGATAAAAAAAAATTAAGTTTCCCAGATTATTTTTTTGCATTAACTTACTTTATTTGATGTACGAGTATAAAGTACGTACCCTTCGTTAAGTGGAGTGGATGCAGGCTGCTTCCGACCGGTCGGAGTGGAGGTTGTTGGGGGAGGCCTATGTCCAACAGTGGACTTCTCAGGACTGTAAATGATGATGATGATGAAGCTTACAGTACAGAACGGACTCACTAATGATTTGTCCCATTTCAAGAGGGAAACGATAAGCAGAGTAACAAAGGAGATAGATACACACATCTATAGATAAGGTATTCTTAAGCAAATTTAATTACTGGGTGAAGGGTTTCATTAGGCAGGCGCCGAGCCGCTCGATCGACAACAACATACGGCGTTTTGCCTAATGTGAATTAAAATGACCTAAATTAATGGAAAATTGCTCAGAATTAGATAACAAAAATAGCAATAAAGTTAAGTAAATGAATCGACATTTAAGGAGAAACAGGTTATAGAAAAACACAAAAATAGACCGATATAAAATATGCAAAACAACACAAGGTTATCGATTTTTACACTGACATGTTTATGAATGAGAGGGAATGCTGAAGAGAGGTTGTTCACATTTTTATGGTTAGCGAGAATAGTTTCCTGTTAGTGGCGATTATAATGCCGGGAATACAACAGAGGACATGAGGCGGGACACAGAGTTGGCAAGAGTTCCAAGATAGGGGCACGTCCGGGTTTTTGCCGGCAATCACTTGTGGAACTCATAGACAAAGTATTATTTAGATCTGAAGACTGCGCTTGTCATTACATAACTATAGAATATCGTGAACTCATTCATGCCATAACGTGACGGCACCAACGCGAGACCGAGTATAGAATATCTCTAACGCAAATACAATTTGAACATAGAATATCCCTAAAATAATAGTTTTTTAGAATGCACACCGTCATGGATTTTGGAGAAATTACGAGTACACTAAACCTGCGCGATTTCATTCGGTTTACCTCTAAGTAAAAGAGAACTTCAAACATGTCCTACTTTCTGTTTCTTACCTACCTATTAAGCAAATTAATATACAGGATTTACGGGACACAGGGGTAACCGTAGTCAAACGTTTGTGCATATAATGAATGAATTTCATAACGAATCAGACGCAATAAATGCAGCAGTACTAGACATTGTGTAATCTTTTCAAGCGTTAGTAGCAAGCTAGGCATCTAATGTCTGTTCCAATTACGAGTTCCCGTGGATTTCATAGGAACTAAACAAAATAAATGAAATAGTGTTAAGAGTTACAATAGCACTAGCGCCTATGTTAGAGGACTTCATAACTGAAACTAAGTATAACTGGTCTGCACCACTCACCGCCACAAGGCCGACGGTCATGGCTGGTTGTGGGCCCAGATAATAATGCCATAACGAAAACAATCATTATAATAGCGCCTGCAATTTGTGAGCGTGACTAATATTTAGCCAAAATGCAGACTTGATAAAAACTTGTTGGAGGCAATCTTGCATAGCAAGCAAGCAATTAGGTATTAAACTTGGGAATGATGAAGATTCTAACCGTGCAAGATCTAGGAACCCCAAGTAATAGACGAAGCGATTTAGGATAGGACCAAGACTCCTTAAATATAGCGTTCTTTGAGCTACCATCTTCGAATGTGAAACGACATAGGCCTTGTTTAGCTCTGACTCAGTAACCTGAATCATAGTACAGTAACACCAAAGGTTTACTTGATTAGAGTCCAGTTCGAGAGAACTAACTGGATTCCAATCGCATTTTGATATGTTTCACACAGACTAGACAAGGAGCGTCTGATCAATTCATTCCTTGAAATGAACGCAATATTTCCAGGAGTTGTGTTTGAAATACCTGATAAAATTGTCTACATGATGTTTACAAACGTTTTGTTACAATATTTAAGTTCGGTACAATACCGATTATTTATCTATTTCAAGAATACCTAACTCAAAATCAAATAAACACAATCGACACGTTTCACTACTTTGTCGATATCAAAGTGGCATGTAGTATACGCTGAAATACTTTCGTTAGTGTTGCAAGTTGTTTACGGGTCGCTGGTATAAATAACAGTTAATTTCTCGGCGCACGCTCCGGTGGGTTGCGTCGCGTGCCGCAAGCTTCCTGCTTCGGCCGACATCTTAGATGCCATGTCCATTTCAGCAAGGTCTTCCCTGAATTGTCATGCTATCTTGTATTTTAATTGGATTTTTGTGATTTAACAAAGCTTAACATAATAGTTTCTTTACAGTTCATCTATACAGTTGTGTTTCACATTTTGAGTAAATATTCGGCATCAACTCGTACATTTCTGTGTGCTAAATTGTAAATTAATGTAAATTCTTCAGCACAGTGAAAGCGCATTACAGACTTTTCAACACGATCAAGGAAAGGAACCCAAGTAATTTGAGTGGAATTTTAATGACATTTAATAAATACAAACTGGTTGTGATGTAATAAGAATGCAGGGCAAGTAACACTGGGGCCACGGAGGAAACAGCGGCGCGTGACCGTCAAAGCCATCCTCGCTTGTTCCACTACTGTACATTCCTGACAATCGATACCTGGCGCCATAAGGAAGCCATTTGCTGCGGTTTGCTATTCTTATTGCCTACATATGTATAGTTAATATTACGCTGCAAATACCTTCTGTATCCTTTGAGTTACCTTTGTTGTTTCCTCTATCTTCGCTAAAAGGATTACTTTACCTACACTATCTGGAAATTGAAGCGTTCTGTTCCTTTTTGCAAACCTACAATCTTAGCTTTATCGTGAATATCAAGTTTTTATTGCCTAACCAGTTGTAAGACCTGTAAACTTAACTGGTTACAGGCCTTACACTTTATAAACTGCGCAAGTAGCATAGCATATCCTCTTTCTGCTACAATTTCGGCATATAATACAAATTACATTGACAGATTTGTGAGTTCCTGCTGCCGAAATCGGAGCTATCATTATGTAATTTAAAACTTCTATTTCAAGAATTCAAATTGTACCTCGTGCGAAGATCACGAGGAATTTAGGTCACTTGTGGTATTGAAGGTAAGCTATTTCTAATCTTGCCGAACAGATTCCATAGTCAGAAGATATTTTCTAGAGAATTTCAAATTACGATGGAATAAAATAGGCATGTAATAACGGAATCGGTCGAAGTTATTTAAATTAAATATTCATTGTAATTCGCGATAGAGACAGAAACAATATAAAATAGGTTTTATTTGCAGATAACAAAGGATCTTCAAGTCTGCAAATAATGGTTGAATGTCTTTGTGCTCACTTCGGCTTGCTACAACATGTAATATAATATGAACAGTCGGTTACATAAATGGGAAACCCTACAGTTTAAACTTACTTACGGCTTATTGTTCTTTTGCTTCTCAGTCATTAGTTTATTTATTATGTAAATAGTGTCCCTAATAATCAATTAATGTAAGAACTGTAAGAATCATGATTTTTCTTGTCACTCTTCAATTTACCTCTCTGACTCCTAAACACCCAACGAAAAAAGTTGATGAGTGAGTACAAAATGTTCATGACTAAAACTTGTTTGTTTATTTTGGTCGATGGCGAGCGGAGGCCGCGCAGGTTGCAAAGGGCCTCGAGGTCGCACACCAGCCTTAGGCAATCAATAGTGTCACAATGGCGGATGAAGATACAATGGCTACATGATAGGATAGTAAACCTATAATTTTGTTGGCCGCTATACGTCGTCAAAATAATCATAAATGAACTGGACACAAATGATTGCAGAGAAACGTGTTTCGTTCACACAAACTGGTCGTAGTGCAGATGGAAAGCGTCTCCGTGCAGTGTTTTCACTTCTACCGCATCTATTTAACTATTGCTGGGAGCTTATTCTTATTCTTTATTGTACACAAAAACAATAAATACAGAGAAATTAACAAATGAAATGCATACAAAGGCGTGCTTATCTCTGCAAGTTTCTTGTTTACATATTAACTATACCAACACACTACTAAAATAACTAATACTATAAAAATAAGATAAAGTTGCAACAACTTTTTTGAATAAATCTTCTACTAACGAGCTCTTACGTCAGATTGGAACAAACCATCAAACGTTGTCCAGCTGAGTTGAAAGCAACGTGCAGAGCACCAAATTTTTTAAAGAGACAAACTCGCTTTTCCCGCATAGCACGGCTCTGCTGGCTTGATAAGTGGCCTAAGGGCTCCGCCCGCGCCCCGTCGACCTAGTTACCTCCCCTCGCCCTCGCGATCTTTGTGCTGCATGCTTGCACAATATCATATCAGCTGGATGATAGCGATTGTTGGGAGATATTGACGTTTTCGAGTGGGAAGCGAGAAAGATTGGGCTGACTTTGACAGATTTCTGTTGGTTATCGATCCCGTACTTAATTTTCGGCTTTATAAAACCGGATATTGAATGCAAGCCAAGATCATGAATTAAATTTAAAATTTTCATTATGCATCTAGATTTTTTTGCACTTAGACAGGCAATGTAAATATTCGAAAGCAGGTTTATGTTTAACTTCTCTCTTCATCTAATTCCAATGAGGGATGATTATATAGAATTTAAATTAGTGGAAGTAAGATATTATGTTAATTTATACGTTCGCGATTAAAGTATTCAGTTGTGTGTAAATATTAGTGTTTGTTGATATCTTGTAGATAGGTAGGTCTGAAGGTTATTTCACGTACATTTTTTGTCCAGTTTATAATCAAATGTGCGCGGCTCCAAATAGGTACCACCAACATCAAAATAACAAATTAATTAACTCGTCATTAAATCATACTAGATGTTAAAAACAGTAGGTATTTTAAATTAGGAAATACATTTATTTCTTCGGTTGTTCGAAACTTGTTCATTGTTGCAAATCTCAGATAGTTACCGTCATCATTAGGATATCTAGGAATGTGCACTAGTTATATTTTGTTTTAGAATTTAATAACAAAGACAATTTAACAGACAATCAAATGTTCTTTTTATTTAATAATAAATAATAATAATAATAAAATTTATTTAATATCAAACATTTGGTATACATACATTAAAAATCTTAAAATTTAAATAGGTAGTATATAAAATTTACCTAAACTAGGCTGAGCCTGTGCTTTAGGTTTGCGAAAACTCATGATTATGAAAAGTAAATTAATAAATACATGCATAAAAGATTTATTTAACCTAACTATCCGCAATTTTATCCAATAGTTGCTTCCACAATACATATTATGTAAGTACTTAGTTCTATACTCGCTATAGTCACAGACTGCGGTAGTTCAATTCAATTTTGTAAGAATTCATCGTATTTTAAGCATTCTGTGTGTATTATTATGACCTTATTACAGTTAAACTACACCATTTTGAATGCGGATTTGAGTATAATTTTCCACACGATTGTACCAAAGCAGAAGTGATTTTCTCAGAGCAACAAAGACCTTGTGAAGGTCAGGCGCTAATGGAGGTTTTCGGCAGAGATTTTTCACTTGTCTTCAGTTTATCTTGCTCGTGCGTGATTTCCTAGTGAAGCCTCATTTGTCTTAGGGAAAGACATGACCTATCTATTATAGACTCCGCTTTATCTTATCTAGCTCTTTATAACAATAATCGATCTTAATTTTGCTCTCCAAGGTTCAATTCAATTGATAATTTTGAGTTTTTTAGTCAATTTGGAAGCTGTATTGACTATTAGATATGCATTAAAAGAGCGCTAGTAGCTACCCGGATCTAGGGTCTTGGGTTATAAAGGAAAGACCTAATTAGGTTCTTATTCGTCGGACGGATTGAATTCGCGTTGAAAATTGGTTATCAGATTAAAGGAATGAATGAAACACCTATCTGAATCAAGTTTCAAAACACCAGATGTGCAAAAACTACAAAACTACTAACTATTATCTGGGTGTACTTAAAGGAGTCTGGAAATAAACGTCAAAACCTTAGTTTCACCTTCTATTGAACAGAAACGTCTCTTCAGAGGGCACATTTTAGTGTGTAATATTTAGCTAGTTAACAACTAGCTATTGCTCGCGACTTAGTCCCCGTGGACTACCTACAGACAGATTATAATGTAGTTCATTTTCATCATAACTACTTCTAAGTCCCATTATGATAATGTAACCATGCAAACTCAAGAAGAATGGTTGAAAGATTGAGTGAATAAAGCGTGAAAAGTTGACAAACAAAACTTACTTTCTTACGATCTGGATAGGTGCCTATTGGATTGATGGATTTTGCTAGTACAAAAAAATACAATAAGAAAAGGATAAGCTATCCAAAAAATCAAACTCTTCCAATTGGTATGCCCAATAAACTAGCTGTCTTCTCTATACAGTCGTGTTGGTCTGGCGATCTGGCTTCTCTCGACGGGAGAGCATTGCAGTGTAAAGATATACCGGTTATTTATAGAAGAACGCCGCTTGTTTGCTCACATAGTTTTAGGAGCATTGGTTATGTTTTAAATTATGACTTTATTCCGTAGAATTGGAATCTGGGCATTTCTGCCTTACGCCCGGTTCATTGATCGATTTTTAGGCACAATCTCTTGATTTTGTTTTATTTTTCTCAAATCATAAGGTGAAATCGAGACCACCCGCGGTATACTAATTAAATTGTGTGATCCGAGGGTCTAATTTTTTGCTCCCATGATGGGCTGTTATCACAAATTCGCTCGATCCGTAACGGATAAAAAATATTTAAGTGGGCGACGGCCATTATGAAATAAATTAAGGTAAGGTGAGGTAAATAATGAAAATACTTATGTATAATGTGAATTTATACTTATTATAAAGTAGGTAGGGCTAACCTAACCTAAGAAATAGGATTTGGTGGTAACTCGTATTCTTTAAACTTAAGCAGAAAAAGAAGAACGCCATTTTCCTTTGTTACCATCGGTCGTCAGAAACATGGTTTAAGATGTGTTTTCAGAAAATGCGTCACGTTAAAATGTTTGTATACCTATACTGCGACACCCGTCGATAAAGAACGTGTAAATGGCAGACATTTACTACCTAGCTATATAGTTTGGTATGTTTTTTGTTAAATAATAAAGTCAGACTCCACTCCCATGACTAGACATTATTTTAAAGAAAGCTGCAGACTGCTAGAATGTAGATGTAAGTAGGTAGGTACGAGTAGTAGTTATTGAGTAGGTGCAATTGCAATTTTATACTTGGCATTACCACGTATGGTTCAAAAAGATTTATAATTAGGATTTGACTTTTTTTCTTCAAATAAGGGTGGTAGGTGAGGGTACGGCGCCGCGGCCTTGTGGATTTAACTAGGGAGCTAGCAGTTCTTGTGTTTAGGTAGAAAATAAAGAATGATATAGCTACATACATAGTACATGTGTGTATAAAGACTAATAGATAGCTAGGCAATAGCTGTGTATGATTACATATGTAGTATGTCATGCCCCTAAGTATGCAAATTGAAAACCAAATATCAATGAGTGCTTCTGCAATTCTAATCACCAGACATTATACACAACCAAATAAGCAATACCTACTGCAAAAGAAACAGACACACGTTGAACTTTTGGACATTGAACCTACTTTCCCTGAAGTAGGTGGTTTGAAAATAATTTAGTTTTTTCGTTGTAGAGAGAGCCGACGCAGACGGGTTGCGTACGGTGCATCGAACGCAGAGAGAGCGAGGTCCGGTCGTTCACCGCACCGCCATGTGCATTCGATTTCGTAGCCACGTTACCTAATCACTACCTATCTGTTGGTAAAAGTTTGTGGGCGGCTGGCCATTTCGGAACGCAATAGAACGTTAAGATTTTCAAAATATTCCATAACATCGATAACCTATGGATTTCCGTCGGTGTTGGCAGAGTTCCCAATACAAGCTTAAGGAAGCAACTCCCAGCCAAATTATTAGAGTTAAGAAGGCAACGCAGAAATTTTGATGTACTTAATAAATACCAGAGGTAGCGACAGTTGTTCGAAGCTAGCCTATTATTATCATCAAACAGAGGAATAAACCTTACATCTTGGCATTGTGGCTGATTGGTTAAAAATACTGTAGAAGATGCGAACAAGACTTGAGATCATGGCAAGAAAACGCAGTTCCAACCTCTGCCAGGTTCGAAAGTTGGAATACGTCATCTTAAGGTTATAAGAAAACACATAAAGTTCCCAACCATGAACGTAGGTATACCTCTTTACGTCCATGCTCCTAACATCCAAACTTCGGTGCAAAGCAAGATGGGTTGGATGGAAGATTGAAATCCTTTTGAAGACGTCCATGTTCTTGCAAAATGATCCTTCCTATCACAGTTACATGCCCATTTCATAGAACGTAGAAGGTGCTTTTCAGCATCGGACATCGAAATAACCGATATGTAGCCTACCTGAGTTTCTTTGAACATCAAATTATGTATCTACATACCTACACTACATGTAAGTAATATCAGTTCACTAAATGTTTGGTTCTTACAATGCAAGCTGATGCCAGGCAGCCGAATTTATAAACATTGTCTGGCCATGGAATTTATTCCTTAATGGAGAGACTGTTGCTTGGAACCTTGGAAGACAATAAGGACAAAAACAGGCTTCGGACGACGAACCAGCAAACTGACCCTACACTAGGGTTGCCAACCGTCCTGTTTTCCCAGGACATGTCCTGCTTTTTGGGGTGTCCTGGGCTGTCCTGGATAGTTTTTAAGCATCGTCCTGGGTTTTAGAGTCCTGACACATTGGCTATCGGCAGATTTTCTAAGGCACCTCAAGCCTAAAAGACGCAAATACGTAGTCGCTGGCACTGATTTGAACCACTAACTCTCTTCAATCGTATTGTCACTGGGCTCGCACATGGATAGTCCTGTCTTTTAATCGAAATGTCCTGGTATTTCTTCTTCAAATCCTGGTTTTCAAAGTATTGAGATGGCAACCCTACCCTATACCTACCAGACAGGACAGGTAGACAGGATAGTGGTAAGTAAAGTAGGTACCTAGGCACTTATTTACCTACCTGTACTGTAGGTAGTACCTATACAGCACCTGTTACTAGGTAGGTAGATGGTACATGAGTAGTTAGTGGGAGGTAGGTAGATCCAACTTTTTTGAAATACTTCTTGCTTGGTAGGTATTGTTTTGTTTTCGACCCAAAACAAGCAGGTAGGTAGGTACATAAAAGAATAAATAGTTATACCTATAGGCTGTACTTAAGTATTTAGGTAGTTAAGCTATATCTTACAAGATTGGAAATGTTTCCAATAATCTTAGGGGTTACCTGAAGTTCCTTATTCTTGTTATCTCTGAGCGATGCCGCCCTGATAACACCAGCTTTCCAGCCCCATTCGGAAACTTTATTCACGTTAATTTTCGTCACACCACTAACTGACAGAAATCGTTTGCCAACTAAATCTTCACGGTATTTAAAGGCCATAACGATCTACACAATCACATTATTCACTTCCAAACTACACAAACGTCAAAAACACAAGCTTAAACGCACAACACGTCACACTCTTCGTTGCACGAAGTGAAACTACGTGAAAAGAAAAAAATATCCGTCACTGGAACGTATTATAAACCAGCGAAGTAAAAAGGTTACTTGTAGATATATCTTTACAGGAATTCACACTATTTTTCACATAGCCGCATAATGTTAAGCAGCACTGTAGTCTCAACCAATTTGTAGAGAAGCTCAAGTATAGCGTGACTAACAAAACATGACAATTTTTTAATTTGGCTGTATAATATGTGCCGTGGATTTTACGTAATCCTTCTCCTATTCGATAACAGATGGCGCCTTATACTTGTCATATTGCGAAATGGTTTTCATTAGTGCTGTTAATAGTTTTCCTACTTGTCAATAGATTGCAGTAACTATGCTGATATTGATTGGTTGGGGGCTGACAAAATATGTCACGTGATCAAAACATCATTACATTTTTTTTCAATATGGCCGACTTGGCTCCTCGGTGAATGGTTGTGTTGTGTGCATTTCGTTATTCGTTTTAATTTTGTGATTTTTTACTGGAATTTTCAATGAATATTTAATATGATATCGTCGATTATTTCCCGATTGGTGATGTAAGTATTAGTCTAGTATATTAATTATTCAATATTGTAAATATTTTATTGAATCAATGACGTTTCTATTGAGTTATTTATTTCTGCAAGCCTTTGTTCATAATGTTCTTTTAATCTAGTATAGATCTTTAATCTGGGATTGCATTTGCTCTTACATTTTCTTTAAAATAAAATATACTTCCTTCAAAGAAAATTTAATCTAAACTACCTTTCTCATTTAGTTTAAATAGAAAAAAAAAAGTCTTGCTTAACCTCTCGTTTCATTACAGCTGATTTTTATTGTTATACATAATAATGTTTAAGACTCAACTATTTGTATGTTCTTTGTTATTGGTTTGATTATTTGGTATTTTTTAAAATATTACCCCGTCATAGTTTATCATTTATTATGTGATACAATATGTATTGCAATAGTTGTAGAAAAAAATGTGTGATTAGACCAAAGGTGCAATGCAAGGTCTTTGGATCAGACAGACAGCCTAGAAAACTACATATTATTTAATGTTCATGGCAGTTGCATAATGTATTGTAAATTGTGGAAACTAGTATTAACAAGCTAAGTCATTAACTTGTTTGTTATGGGTTCAATGTTATCTGAATGATAAAAGTGATAAAAGTATGTGTTAATCTAGGGTGTCAGCTAACTCCATACCAAATTTTATTCAGATCACTGAAAGAGTAACAAACATCCATTCATACATCCTTACTTACAAACTTTCGCTTTCTTATTCTTGGATTAGATATGGAGGTATAGCATGGTCATTTGGATGCATTGTTTGATATTTTATTCCTTTCCTCAAAATTTTTCATATTAATTGTATAGTTAGGTTGGTTGTTTTTGTGAAAATGAAATTGGTAACTATTTTACATTTTCCACATTTACGGACAACAATTTGAGGCCCTATACAGAGTGTTCGCATATTTAGTTGGTCAAATGACAAAATTTATCAGATATTTAAAAAGCTTTTACTACCTAACTTTATAAAAAATTTCAGCTTGGTTTTTTAGATTTCAACTGAACTGTGTTAGCTAGCATCCCTATTGCATTCAGTTTCATCACATAGGAGTGTTTGCAAGGTCTACTGTCAAGTTTCATCCTTGATATTATGGTCTTCTTTGCCTTTCTGTACCACTTGAGCTCTACCCATTATAGAGACGATGAGAGCATATGTTTGGTCATGTTTGTTTTGCTTTTGGTGATCTTAGTAACTATTTTGTTTGGTTTAATGATGTTTACTTAATATTTTATTAGTGCACTCAAAAAATTTGGGTTCTTCTCTTGTTGTACATAGGTTCCTATTATTTTAACTATTGTTATAATTGATCAGATTGCTAAATGTGTAGTAGGTGTTAGGCATAGATTTAAGTATAGCTAGGTGTCTTCATTTAAATCAATTACAGATTTTATTTTTTAATGGCTCTTTTGTTATGAATAAATTATTCTCAGTGATTACATTTTTCTAGCCACGTTTATAACAATATTGGCAATTATCCAACTTCTCATGATTTCGGGTTCTGCTACCCATTTTAAATTTGGCAACACACAATATTAAGTGTGACTGTAGCCTGCTCTCGTGTTTTCAGTTCACCTTCAGACATTGTTCTAAATATTTCAATAGAAAAGTGATTTAATTCCTATTGAAATTCGTTGCGTCATCGACGTCATATAGTTTTTATCAGCTGTAAAATAGAAGAAGCGAGACATCCTGTTGTCAAAACGCTAAGACAACGTGGATTGTTAACATCAAAGGAGTTTTGGTTCGATGCTTAGGAATTCATCAGCTTCCCGAATCCCGATCCTGTACACTGCCGGGTGCTATTTCTGTCGGGCCGGCCGTTCGCCCCTGGAGTGCACCAGTGGAAGCGTCAGTTCAAGCGATCGCGTTGCTCTATGCAAGTGAAGTGCGTTGACGTGTAACTGTATAGTGATTCATTTATCGTTCCTCGCTCAATAGTGTCTGTCCAAGTGCGCTTATTCGCTTCTTCGAGGTCGTATACCTTGACTCCGACATATGCTCTTATTGGGATCGCTAGTCTTACCTTTTTAGGTGTAGCCTCGGCTGATGCGTGCACCTTTACCCACTTTTGCGGTGACGCACTGTTCGCGGGTTAAATGTCTTCGCGGACCAAACTTGAAATAAGAATTACTATTTATTATGAGAATCATGTTGTTGTGGTTTATATTTAGCGGTGTGTAAATATTACGTTGGTTTAAATGTAAAGTTTAGATAACTGGATTAATAAATTGTGTAATGAGGGATACTACCTTTATTTATGACCGTAACGTTTTACCTAACTTATTACATCTCAGGTTATAAAAATCGTATAACTATTTCTACAAAATATTTCTTTTATTAATTGATATGAAATTGCCTTTTTAATTTTCAATATTCATGCTTCATTAACCTAATATTATAATGCTAGCTACATAAACCGCATAAAACTCGAACCGAGCGTAATGTAGGTTGCGCTACCAAAATAACCGCGGTAGGTACGGAATAATTAACGGGTGACGAACGTCCGATATACACCCCTTATATCTAAAACATACTACGGTGTAGGTAATATGCAGGATTTAAGGATTTTTAGGATACCTTCATAAGTTAGATACTAGATAAAGTAATTAGTTAGTAGTATAATATGTAGGATTTTATAATTTTCAAGGTAACGTAAATATTTATTTACTTATTTTGGTACTAAATTATAGGTTAGTTCTGGTAGGTACCAGAACTTCGAGTAGTGATGTCGCTATTTTCTCAGGTAAAATAAATTTGCAGGTTGCTCGCCATTTCATCCCAGTGAACATTGACTTTTCTCTAATTTATTTACTAGTATAGATAATACAGGATAATACTTACATTTAGAAACCTTCCTTTTCAATAGCTCCTTCTATGGGTAAACGAATTTCATTAAAATATATTTCTTTGTCATATGTACTTAGTAAATATGCTACAGTACAGACGGCGGAAAGCGATACAGACCTACAAAGAGGGATTTTAACTCTATATTTTTAAAGAGATACATATTATGTACCTATACTTGCTTTGTGGTAAATCCTTTTCTTTAAGTGTGGGGACTCTGGAAATTGCTATTCCAAGTATTAAATTGGCGTATTTGAAAGATAAAGTTGATGTGTCTCTTGATCGAGTTTTAGAGAAAGACATCAAGTTTTTACCTTCATACGTATACATACTCGTACTTCAAGGTTAAATCTAAAAATATGGTGGAATAACAATATTTAAAAGACTCATTATCTATATCTATTGTATACATATAATAAAAATGTAACGGATCGCTGTCTGTACATGGAAGATGTATGAGAAAAAATATTATAGGAGACTTTTATCAACGCAATACTTAGTACCCAAAATAATGATTTTGGAAATTTTGTCTGTTTGTCTGTGCGTTTGTGCACGCTAATCTCAGAAATGAGTGAACCTATTTCGATGCAGTTTTCAGGAATATAACGTGACAGGTCCCACTTAACATGTAGGCTACTTTTTATCCCGGGATAATTTCGACACTTTGTTTTTTCTGTAGTCCACGCGGACGGAGTCGCAGGCGTCCACTATTTAGAAAATAAAATCTAAAGTCAAGTCTAAAATCCTGCCAAGTAGCACAGAGTTATTCGGAATTAAATGTCAGTCAGGCATATTGTGTAGGGTCTGAAACATTTTTAATTTTCACAAAGGTCCCTACCCTTAGGTTGGAGCTCTGCAAAGGGAAATTACTAAGGGTGGAAACGGGAACTGTAATTATGACGGTAGATTTCCTTTTGGCTCTTGTTTAAAATCGTGGCAAAAGGTATTGATCGCCGGTTTTCCCATATTTCTAAAATCGCCTGTCCTGGTGCGGGGCTTTATGAGTACTCTAGAATACACCAGCTGCATCTCTTTGCGTGCATGTGCTTACCATCAGGCGCGTTGTGGTCAAGCGTAAGCCTATTTAATATTTAAAAAAATGTAAGAGTCGACTAAGGAAGTCGGGCATTCTCAAGCCACAGGCGATAAGCTTAACTTGCCACTGATCATTTCATCTGTCTCCGCTATTCTAAACGTGGCTGTGGGATCCCCTTTATGCAGTTCTGGTTACCTACGCCATTCCGCCCCCTTATTACCTAACTAGCAAAAGCAAAGCGATAGCGAAAATTGTACAAAAATCGCTGATTGCTTGTCAAATTCGTATTACGTAAAATGAATTTCAAAGGAACTTCGACATTTCAAGGCGAATATTGTACCATTTTCGCTATCGCTTTGCTTTTACGCAATAGCTTTTACGTAATCAGGGGGCCGGAAACAGCCGTGTGCAAACGTATGTATATCTAATAATACCACTGTAACCTATGTTTTACTTCACTAATCGAAACTGTTCGTGTTTTCTGGAACTAGGAAATTGCAATGCACTGCAACTGCAACATTTGTTCAAAGGACCTGTGCCTATGAGCAGTTTCCTCTGTGGAATCGTGATGCCCACTGAAACAATGTAGAGCGATATTTTTCTTCCACGAATACAATTATCCTGCATTCGTGGTTAGCCCGCTGATAATTATCAAATGATAGAAGCACAAACTGTTATTTTATTCAATGGTGTGTTATTTTCATTAATTGCTGTAGGTATTAACTATGAATCTCTCTTGTGGTTTCATCTCTTGGTCCTTAATTTTGATAATAATTCATAGAGTTGAGGATTCTTGTTAACTAGAGTATTAGTAGTAAATATTGTAATATGCTATAGGTACTCATAGATTTAATTATTCGTATCATATTCACAAACACATCATAAATGCTAATTAAATATTTCGATTATGAAACTGAATCGATTATTTATTGATCGTTGCATTCGTTCCAATGCAACTGCATGCAGCGCATAATTTGTGAATTATATGGACTATTGTAGCGCATGTACGATTTGAAATAAGCGGATACTCGATAGTTTTTGTTCTATAGATCGGCTGTCCCAAAATAAAACACTGAATATGCCATTTTTGTGAAAATACTGTTTATCCCAATTTTGGATGTTCTGTGTTAATATCTTCCGTTTATGGCGTATTCTGTGTTTTTGGACCTTGGTATCTTTGCCATTTTAACCATTTTCAAAAAACGGATTTTTGATTTAGGTACGGTTGCACACAGAACATCCAAAATTGGGATAAACAGTATTTTCACAAAAATGGCATATTCAGTGTTTTATTTTGGGACAGCCGAGATACCTAATACTGCGTAAATTACAATAGGGTCGTTTACAGTTTTTTTTATTTGTATTTATGGCGAAAGATCATAAAATAAAAGAACCATTTGCGAAAGAAAAACTTTGCTAGCGTGAAAACTTTCCGGGATATACTCGTAACGATTTCAAAATCTCAATTTTTGACTTGCCAAAAAACGCTCCGTACAAACGGCTACCACGACGTGACGTCACTCTTTAAGCAACTTGTATGCGCGTAAAAGAACTTTTGTTCTATATTACGTTTATAAATATGGTCCCAAACAAAAGTTCCTGTTAATGATGCAGGTGGACATGTGATGTAATTTTCAATTTTCATTTGAAAAATGCAATAAGAATTGAAGGCCTATTATTCCTACCTCATTTGGACACATAATCAAATTGTAATTTTATAGATAGGTATGATTTTGATTATTTATTCTGATAAGAATAATAAGGTGTTATTAAGATTCAACCATAGGAAACTAACCCTATGTCTTGTGACTTTAGATTCTTTTGTTCATTGCCACGTACTATATCCCTCCTCATACTGGTATTTTGGAAGAAGAAGGATAAAGATTAGTTTGGGGTACTATATCCAAATAATTACTACTTAACTACATTTGTCCCATTAAAACTTTAGTTTATTCAGTCCACGTGAACGCTGTCGGGGATAATAGGTCTTTGTACCTACTGGGTAAATAAATTAACGGAATACTTCATCCACATGCTTATTGTATTTATCGAGCAGGCGATGCCCGCACACTGCGCGCACGCAGTAACAGCCATATTTGGTCGTCTATCTATGACAGTCAAGGTAGAATAGATACTGATGACAGGATGTATTCCAGTTATAAAAGAACGCGTGCTGATTATTACTTAAGTGTATGGTTACATAGTCACAACGTAGTTAGTTAACGTAGACTAGGAAATGGCTGTTTTTTAAATTTTCTATTTTCATCGCAAGAAAGCATTTTCGGAAGATTCAGATGGAGATGATTCAGGCGTGTGGGTGGACATTATTACTGGAACCCTTATACCTACCAAATGCGTGTTCAGCCTTGCTGCCAATATTTACCATTAGTGTTAGTAATATCGGAGAGTGCAAGTACAACTGTTACCTACACAAAATTATGGATATTCAAAGCTAAATCTCGAAACATTACAATTGTAAATGTAGAATCACGCGCAATGAATCATATTATTGTAGCTATAGCAAATTGCAACCTATCTATTTCTATTTAAACCGATCCACAAGGGAATATTTATTATTATACGATGCGCAATAAAGTGCCTAACGAGCGTAAACTTGTTTCGAAATAGGGTTACCGACATCCGACAGCGGCTGAAGAAATTGAAAAGTCGGATTATGCTAAAAATAAACTTTGAGAGCATTGTGAATGCAGATTTCTATCTTGATTAATATGGGGATTTCTTGTAACCTGGCAACCGAACGTAGTTTTATTGCTCTTATGAGAATTACACCTGATTATTCATAGCATAGGTAGAACGTTCCATTAAACCGATGGGATGAGGATGTAAAAGATAATAATGCAGTCTTCCTCTTCATTGCTTGATCGTGCAGATCGTGCTAAAGAGTTCTGAGTAATCTAGCTCGGACCAAACAAAAGAAGCCAACAAAGCATGTAGCTGGCACTTGTGCATCGCGTGAACTGCGTTTCGGATGTGCCTTGCGTACCTGTTGTGTTGTGTTGTGATGCTTAGAAGCGGTTGTTGACCTATATGTTACGCGATGCAGTGCAGTCTTTGTTTTAATGATTGTTCTACTGCAATTATTTTCATGCACATCTTGGATATCAGATCGTAATACCAAATGAGCAACATTTTTGGAAATTTTGAATGTTATTTTGCTGTTATCAGAAAAAGTAGATTCCAAATCACCTAAAACTACGCCAACCAATGATAAATTGTAAGCTTTTAAGCTATACAAAAGAACAATGGTGTATACGCAAAGATTCATTAACTTGTAATTGAAATTGCTTGAGCAATTTGGGAATGGGTATTAAATCAATACGTATAATATTTGACTTCGTGAGTCATTAATTTTACAAACTTACGTCACTCTCCCTTATTAAAAGGGAATATGTGTTGTATAAATTTTTTTTATAAGGAATGACACCCCAAAGTGGATCTTCAATCCTTGGATTAGTTGGATCCTTAGATACATTCTAGTCTCAAATAAAATTTACTGATGATGTCACACAAGAGTCGGACTAAAATTATCTCTCTCTTTGTAACAAACCCGCTGGAAAACAAAACGAAAATGTAGAAATGTTATTCCCATTAATAATCCCTCAATGTTTGCCATCACCCGTCGCATTTAGGCCAAATGTAAGGGATTCTGTTTCGCATAAATATTTATTTTAGGATCGCATTGGGAGTTGGGAAACTGATGTACCTAAATATACGGGTTAGCCGCATCATAGCATATGCTACACTTTATTTCAGTTATGAAGTCCTTTGACATGGGCGCCAGTGTCTTCATAATCTTACATTTGGTTTATTCAATTCCTTGAAATTCTGCAGGTCTTCGATATTAAAACGGGCATTAGCTGTCTGCCATGTTCTAGATTGGATTTAACGTTTAGTGCGCTTCGCTCCATTAGATTTTAAACAGGTAACGTTGTTTACGTTGTCTAAACCATCATACATGATATATTTTAGTGCAGTTTGTTTTATTGCTCTGAAATATGTTCGTTAGTGGTAAAGGGTTATGTAGGTACTGTCTTATTTGTTTTTAATTTACTAGTATTGGCTCTCCTCGTTCGTAATATTTCGATATACATAGGTATACTGAAGTCATTCTATCGTTATTATTAGACTCTCTCAAAATTATATCATGAACAATATTCCTTATAAAGTCAATATTGATTTGTCTGCTGAGATACTTTCTCCACATACAGTGGGTGTTAGACTTTCTTTTTGATTTATAAAACATATCATTTTTGGAGCTTACGTAGTACCACATTTATCTAGAAGTTATATATATTCCTTCCTACACTCCTGAGGCGCAGGATCTTCGATTATTATGAGCCCCGATATATTAATATTCTTTAGATAAAATAACTAGATACCGCAAAATGCACAGGGTCTGCAATTGTATCCTTTCTGAACAAGCCAATTTATGAAGTCAACCAGTCTATTAGGAAATACAGATGGTAGACCTCTACAAAGTTATCGAATAACGCACAAAGAGGGGGTGGATCATTTTAAATTGGCGTAATTGTGTCTTCACGAATGCGACTATTTTTATTCCCTGTTTGCAGAGTTGAGTCATTATCTCTGCCATTTTTATGTTAAGATGTGTATTCTTTTTACTTTATAACAAAAACATATTCGTTGTTTGTGGTATTTGGAAATCGATAATCGTTTCCTCTTTTAACCATTTTTTGTGGACTGTTCGTTTGTTCTGCGAATGCGTTATTTGACTCATTAAATTGTCATGCACTCTTTCGTTTCGTGTCCGTCTGTTAAAAAAAAGTTCTGCCGTCCGTATTCGACATAAGCGATTTTAACGAACATTCCGCTTTGAAGGATATTATATTCGGCTAAAGTATGTAAATAAATGGCCTTCCGTATAGCATACATCAAACTTTTAATACACGCATTCGGCATTGTAAACTATTACGCCTACGTTGCATTCAGAGACATTGACCAATTCGCAAATTAGAGCTTCATTCATTGAAGCTAGCTTTGTATTTGATTGTTAGCGAATTTCCTATTTAGCTGCTTTGTTTGTTGGTCATTTCGTAAACCTGCAGTAACCTTGAAAATTTGTTGGTTAACTGTTACAAAGAGCATAATGATAGATCTTAATCAGCCAGTCTTAATATGGTTCTAATATTGCGCACATATATTAACACTTTAGCGTACTTGGACAGACATTTGATAAAATAAAGAAAGCGTCAACTAGCTTTCAATGCGTTCAATCCGTATCTATGGAGACGGCGACGCCTCGCGGTGACCGCGACAGTCAGCGTTTGCCGACGCTCAGGCTCGGACTGTCAAGCGTGCGCCTCATAGTCAACCGACTGGAGTCAGAATACGGACGTTTGACAGCCAACACTCTCGACAACTGTCGCGAGCTCGTCAAATTCGACCCGAATGTAGACGAAGGATTCGACGACCATGACTTTCTTCTCGACCCATCGAAAAGCCAAGTCTGGAGTCGTTTCGTGAGCAATCTAGGACAATCGCTGAGCAAATGCATCCCTAGTGTATCAATAGTGAATTTCGGTGTTATAGCCTTAGCAACGGGACTGTTTACGCCCAGGATGATCTCTTATCTGGTGGTGTATCCATTTTGCAGATTGGTATTCGGGACTCTCTACCCGGCTTATGCTTCCTATAAGGCTGTACGGACGAAGAATTTGAAAGAATACGTGAGTATATTTTCCTTATTTTAAACCTACTTATACAGGCTGTTTTTCCGTTGCCACCCTTAACGAAGGGTGCCTACTCTATACATGAAATAAAGTAAGTTTATGGCAAAAAAAAAGATTTTTTTTTTGTAAATTTTTTTGATATTACTTGATCGGGCAAAATTTATAGTGTCCAGTGATGCTAGTTTTTTAATAGACAGATATTAATTATTTCTCGTGAAAAAATCTTGCTACACGCGTCAATGTGCCTTTATGCAGAAAAACGCAGTCTATTGACTCAACTTTGAGCCCTAATATTTTGGAAACCAGTCACTTCCCAGGTATGCTTCCATGGAGAAAAATGATCGTGATGATGATTCCGTAGTTTTCGGGAACGTTGACGACCAAAAATCATCCTGTATATATTTCACCACATGCCACTGATAAGACATTCACTGTAGTTCCGGTCTATAAAACTTATCGATAAGTAGGTATGTTAATTTCACATTTTACAAAATTGTCTAAAACTATCAGCAAGTCTGGTAAATAACCCCAAAAACATATGGTAAAATACAAAAAGCAAATGGCGATACGTAAGGCCCCGCTCTGGGTAGATAATAGCCTTGTCACGGACGCACGCTCGACGGACCTGCAACCATGGAGCAGGTATACAAAGAGGAAGGGTCTAAAGTTTGGATGTAAACGCCACAACACCACGTAATTGTCAAAATGAGTTCGAGCTATTCATCAAATTCCGTTCTGTAGTTTTTGCGGTGGAAAGAAATATATACATCCAAATATGTTTACATTCTATCATAAACTTTTACGTTTATAATAAAACTACCGATATAAACGTGAAAGTTTATATCCTTATATGTTACGTATTACATAATAATATGAGGATACTGTCTACGGTGTTGAGATAAATGTTAGCCAGTGGTTACTTCTCTCTCTCTTCTCTTACTGCTCTGCGTAGGCTAGAGCCTAGAGTTCGTTTAATTGAAAAGGTCTCGTGCACGAATTCCGAACTAACGGCGTATTTTATTTTACATACAAAGATTGTATCATACACATAGCAACTAGCGCCATCAGTTAGTGTTCAACGTACTTTACATTGGCAGTATTAGACAGTCGCATGATAATACCAACTCGCCTTTGTATTTCCTCATGTATGCAACGCTTCAGTTCTCTCTATGTCCTTTACCTTATGACTGACTCCCATCATAGTATTGTGCTATTATATGTATTTCATAAATTTTATAAAGGCCTTGTATATCAATCAACTCACCTACGTTTGCATTGAATTACGCTAGTTCAATTTGAAACTAATAAGAGATTTTTTACATCTATTTGCTTACAAAAAATCCTATCAAGGTTTGTCTTTTATGTACAATTTTTTACAGTTAGATAACAAAAAGTCGATCTCAATTCGTGATGGTGAATGTACTAGTTACTCTTAGAAACGAACGATCTTCATTTTAGGTACCCACACATAGAGACAGTTTTCCGGATACACAGCTAAATCTTGAATAAGGCCATAAAGTTAAAAGTAAATAAGGAAAATTTTGTCAAGAATAGTATTGATAGTATTGAAGTTATTGATAGTTATGTATGACTCTCACATCATAACATCAGGCTTTTGTAGTCCACTGCTGGATCAAGGCCTCCCCCAGGGTACACCACAAGCCGCCTATTCAAGTCATCGGTCCAACTGTCTGGAGTAGGAGTAGTAGGTACTAAAGAAAGGTCTAGAAGATCGCCCGAAATCGAGGAACACGTTTGAAGAATTTAATGAATGTGTACGAGGCGAAACATTTATATTATGTAATACATATTTGCAACGTGATAGAGATCTCCTACTTATCCCTTTGGAATCCCATAGGCGTGAAGTTATGTACTTTAAGTAATTAATTTCCCACAATTTTTATCTTACCGTCTACCAAATTACGCGATTTCAGTTCCACTGTTTAGTTGTGTTCAATTGTTCTAACTTCCTAATTGGCCAATTTAAATGAATGATCAAGGTAACCACTTTGTTCCGTTCAGAAAAACTAAAAAAGTAATCAGTCTGGCTAATTATTAGCTGTAATGTACAATAGTTTAAGCACTCATAATTATCTTAAAGCATCTTGGAGTTTTAAAGAGATGCAGGCTTAAAAACCTACGCCAAGATAGGTCGAAATATTAAAAAGTTGCTATCTCTAAGTTTGTTACACCCAAATATTTAGTTAGCAAGGAACTATGTATAATAAATTAAGCCAGGTTGCACCTATGCATATAATGATTGTTTCTTTTAAGACCAAACAAATTGACGAGTTATAAATAAACATCCTGTTAAATTAGTTTAGACGTCTCCCCCCTCAGGAAAAGGGGGGAGCAATTTCCGATCAGACAGGCCAAGTCTAGAAAATAATTCGTCTCGGAAATCCTCGGAATCACACAGGATTTATATGATTTGTTCATATATACATAGCAAAAGTTTTTAACTAATTCTGGTTACTGTATTTGAGTACTTTGATGTTGCGTGGGTTTTTACCATTTTCGGTTCGGTTACTTTATTTGTTGGTTTGGTTGTTATTAAGTTTCTAGATCGATCGCGATTGTTAATGTTCCGTCTGGATAAAAAAAAAAACTAATACTGTGTAGATCACTTTTACTTCTTCTCAAGGATTGGATAAAAATGTTTAAGGGTTTATTTTTCCAACGGTCAGATAGCCCGTGAAGGATAAATTTGACTTCTATTCTATAAAACTTGGTCTATACTTTTCGGACTGAAATTGTGAGGTACGGAAAAGTCTAATGGTGCATCGAAACTGTTAGTATGACATTAGCACTCTATGTCTACATCTTATTCCTGTATGTCGTGGGTTAAATCGACCATAAATCAAAATTGTTTATGAAAACAACAACAAGCCGGCATGTCTGTTAATAATAAATAGGGCCTAACTACACTCGAAACTCTTCAAAGATAGCTTTTCTCATTTCAGGTAAAATGGATGATGTACTGGATAGTGTTCGCGCTCTTCACATGCACGGAAACGTTCACGGACGTGTTCCTCTCGTGGTTCCCGTTCTACTACGAGGTGAAGATAGTCATAGTGCTGTGGCTGCTGTCTCCGGCCACCAAAGGCTCCTCCATATTGTACAGGAAGTTTGTGCACCCGGCGTTGTGCAGGAGAGAACAGGTAAGAATATGGGTCAAGACACACTTAACACCCGCCGTGACGACACGCGTGTCAGTACTCAGTACATATCAATCACATACATTTTATATGGTACATGACGCGAACCTCACTCTCCATACATTTTTAAATATTTTAAAATTGTTCTAAGTAACACAATAACCACTAAGATTCTAAGTACTAATAATTAAAGTTAACAGTACCTACATTGTTGGTAGTCTGACTTACGTAATTGAATTACCTACTAGCATATAATTAAACCAATTGATTCATTTAAGTATATACTTTGCAAATAAATACGAAACACAATCTCATTATTCATGTGGAAATCAACCAACGCATTATTGTAAATAAACAGTCTAGCGAATCTATACCTTAAATTAATTACTCAAGGTCCAGAAAATGCAAAATCACATCAAAATCCGTCAATGAGGCTTACAAACGACAAAGTCCAGCGAACACTTTATAAGTTAAAATCAAGACTGATTTAATGCATTTATGATTCCAGGAAATAGATGAGTATATAGCGAAAGCCAAAGACCAGGGTTACCACACCGTGCTCAATTTGGGCACAAAAGGCGTCAACTACGCCACCACTGTGATTATGCAGACAGCGATCAAGGTAAGTGCTGGCAATCCCGCTTTTGTGAACAAACTTACATACACCATTGGCATTGCTTTAGAGCCGCACACTACAGACTTTAAATCGGACGATATTTATTTTAAGATCAGCTCATGGAACTTCAAATGTCCTGGAATTAAACACCTGTCGCCGTATCGGCTATCTTTTTTAACAGTTCATAGAGATAATCACTCATTGAAACTTAAGAAATGGAAGTGGCATATTATGTACATGTTGCAGACAAGGCATTATCCAATCGCTTTATCCTAGGACACCAAAAGTTATGTATGCGACGTCATTACACTGTGACAACTATCTTATAATGCCCTTTTATTTTAATTTATATTTAGCTTATTATATTTTGTCAATAGATTATCTCGACTTAGTATCGGCTGATAAAAGTCTGTATTGTGCAGGGTCTAGATAACTTATGACTCGATAGCATTGACGTTTGACTAATCCTGTCTGTTCCGACAATTCCTATTGAGTCAAACCAGGGTACCGGTGGACGTTAACCCTCGACTAAAAATATACACGAGTTCAGTGCTAAAATTTTCTTACTATCAAAATCTACATTTTAAACTTACTGTAGTGGCACGCTTGATCACAGATCTTTCATTACTTGTTCATACACAAAAGAGAAAATGCATTTCTCAATCAGCTAAATGCACAAGTCACTTTATAACAAGTATGATTCTGCTGTTTTGAAGCATGCCCGCGATCAAGCATTTTAATGTTTAATACCACCACATTACGCCTCTTAGTTTAATTTTATCTTTTTATTTTGTTTTTAATTAACACGCTTTTTAATTTCTCCTCCCCATTCCCACCTTATTCCGTTTACCTTTCCGTTGCCGCTTCATTAGAACTTCAATCTGCCGAGTCCCGAGAAAGAGGGCGGGGCTAGGGCGATCGCGGCGCGTGACGTCACGGACGGGTACGCCCACGAGTACATGTTAGACTCGGGCGAGCGCGCCCTGCCCGGGCTCGTCGAAATCGTAGAACTAGACGACACTAACGACTTGCAAGGGGACGGAGATCAGTACGACCCCGATTACGTGCCCGATTTAACTTCAGCTCGCAGTCGCGGCAATGTTGTGCGCAAACGCAAAGTGGGCAAAGAGAAACGGCCCAGGAGCAAGTCTAGAGGGCGGCGCACGCGCAGCCAAACCGCCGCAGCCCAGGACAAAGAGCTCACCGTCGACTGAACGCTACAGATTGCCGGAACGAATCTGTGATTATTAGACGATTTTTAAACAATGCATATTATGGGTTAATATTTTGAAACTATCTCGTACATCATTTGTTTTAATGTATTCTCTCCAAATTCTGTAGTCTCTTTTGTTGCCATCTGTCTAGTATTTTTGGACCAGGTTAATTAAACAAATTTGTAATTCGCTTGTGAAATAGTGTACACGACCATGAAAATAGCTTACGCTTTACTTTAAATATGATTTATGTATTACCTACACTTATTTCTGAATATTAAGACACCAAAGATGATTTTTAATAATTAACTTTTACTCTCTCTATTTTACACATAAATAATAGTGTTATCCTTATATCTTACAAAGAAATCTATTTAATTTGCTGGACAAATTATCGACATTTTTAGATGATTATAGTTGTGATATATGCGATATACTTTCGTAAAAGTTTTCTTACATTCGCGTTTTTGCAAAACGATATATATGTAACTTCTGAAAGCCAATTTATAACATACCCCCTTTTTATGTTATTAACGGACGCGATGAATTTCTCACATGAAATTTAATTTTTCGTTGTAGACCCACATCACATCTTATTTTTCTACACAAAAATGAAGACAATTAATCTGTAACCATACAATTCATTCGCGAATCACACAGATTAATTATCTTTGTTTGTAGTAATACAATCTGAAACTCATAACGTAAGACGCGCATGTTTTTGTAAACCCCAGGCTAGAGTGTACGTGTTTAGTTTTAGACAATTGTGTGACTGATTTAGCTTAATGGACTTTATAATTTCCTAATAAAAGTAATTATTTTATGAATTTGTATCTGTTTTGATGTAATTTTAGTGTAGGATTGCATGCGCTTTGCCTCACCGAACTTACCTACGTAACTCTAGAGGTGTTGCGCGGTTTTACATGTAAGTATCTAAATATTTTTTATTTTATTATATTTTACATAAGTAATATACCTACTTATTTTACAGCCGTACTCAGATACATTCCTTAACTTAATTCTAACGAGTCCTTTACTAATTTATGAATTAATTAACGTTATATCCCATATCAAAATGCACTAATAAAATGGTTAAGTACCTTATTAAATCTTTACTAAAAACGTCTCTGAGTGCGGCAGTCTAATACATAACTGGTGCTCTAAAGGAGATATATATTATAACTTCGTGAAAGGATTGCTATTTCACCTGATGGAAAATCATATGGAAGTATGTAGAAACATACAAATTCATGTATATTATGTGTATACCAGCTTACGTTGACCCAACATGCCACACGATAGGACAATAAACGTAGTATTTGCCAACTACTCTTCAGCAAATACTTCTTACATTTAGGTCTGTTTAAGATATCAGTATTATTTTACTTCTTTCCCGTCGATAAGCTATGCAATTTATGTTCCACTGTTTATGCACCTATGAGTGTGGTCTAAGGTGTCTAGGGCAAGTGCGGCTTGCGACGCTTTCGTTTGTTACTTTACGCTCCAACTTAGCAACTACATAATATGTATTATTTTCTTTAATTGGTCGCTGTAGGAGTTCCAATGTCATCTTCCCCATTATCTGTCTCGCTCATTTTGATATTTAAACTCATTTTAAAGGGTTACGGCACATACGACAGTAAAGGAAGCTAGTTTCCTCGAAAACTTTATAAATAGAAACTACATGGTATTTTTTTTATCAATAGTAATAAAAAAGGTTTTATTCCACCAGGGAGGCGGCGGCCTAGTGCAGCAGCTGCGCAAGAGTTACAGCCTTTCGGATCTGAGCGAGTGCGAGCCGCGCGAGGAGAGGGGGGCGGACGAAGCCGATGATGTGTTATCGGAGCCTAGGGTTATTAGACGAGTAATTAAGACGTGAGTATTCATAATTATCCGTATTTGAGCTCTACATCTTGGCTGCGGCCTGATGCACGCCTCTTAAAGAACCGAGACTCTATGGTCCCTAGAATTTTAGATACAAATAATAATTTATGACTACAGCCATGTTTATGTTTTGCATAGATAGCAGGTAGTAAAAGATCAGTGCCACGTTGCTAGCTCATCGTCAGAGAGAACGCACTCTCACGATATGTAAGGAAGAAGATGTCCCTCATCAGCACAGGACAGCAGTTATATACTGTGCGTGGTGCCGGTAGAGTAGAGTTTGTACCACCCCTGCCTGCCCGTGGGTATCGTACGAGGCGATTAAGGGTTTCCCAGAGGTGGGCAGCAGCGCCTCCCGTACTGACAACATAGTCCGAAAATCACACTGCGGTCACCAACCCGCCTGCCCAGCGTGATGATTATGGACAAACCCCCCTGTGGCAGTAGCCTTGTGGCGTGCCCTGGGGGAGGCCTACGTCCAGCAGTGAACTGCAATAGGTTGAAGAAGAAGATACACACACATCAGCTTAATGCATTGCTAGACGTAGAAATTCATGCCATACTACTGCCATACCCCTAATCGCCTCTTACGATACCCACAGGCAGACATGGGTCGATGCTATTCTACTCTGCCAACACCATGCAGCACATGTAGTACTTTTAGCTACTAAGTTTGAAAATGAAAACTACGCAAAAAGGGGGTAATAAATAGTCTATTCCAAAAGTCTTACTACTCATATGTATCTAGGTATCTACATTAAAAAGGCATGTAAATAGTTATTGTATTAATTTTAGTACACGAAGAAGTGCGTCGGAATCAAACAGCGCTTCACTATACTTCCCCGAAGTCGACGTGGATATAAAGCCGCGCACGGCCCGGGCTGATGAGCCTGATTTCAGGTAAAATAAGTACATGTTATAGACAAGTCCCGACTTAGAGACTTAGTACACGACTTCAGAAATACCCAAAAGATACCAGATTTACTCGGCTTGGAGATTATTTTTACATAACTTCGATATCGTATTATGTATATCGATATCTAAAATAATCGCACAAATCTGGACGTTATATTTGATCTTGATGTTTTATCAATTTAATTTTTAAAAAAATCTAGTTTTCGTTAGTTTGACTGGGCATATTGCGTTAGCCTCGAGAAGTTGTTTCATACTGATACATAACCTTACGCCTATGTCCCATAGGGGTTGGCAGAGCCTAGAGATCTCCATTAAGTTTGTTCCAACCATACCTCTATCGCCTCGCCCACATTTATTATGTTCTTCATGCACGCTCGTCGATTTCGGGTGTTCTAGCCCTTTCTTTGTCTGTGTAGGTCCCTCCCAGCATTGCCATTCGCTGCAGCCATAAATCACCAAACCATCGAAGTATACCTATGTCTGTCCTTCTTTATCACTACATATTATAAAACAAAGTCGTTTCGCTGTATGTCTGTCCCTGTGTATGCTTAGACCTTTTAAACTACACAACGAATATTGAATAGGATTTTTTAAATAGATAGTTATTCAAGATTACGGTTTATATGTATGGTATCAGTACCCGTATTGCACCCGTGCGAAGCCGGGGCGGTCGGCTACCTTCCATCCATCCACTCTAAAAGGCCAAACCATCTAAGGTTTCGATGGTTTGGTTTCGATTCGAAGCATACCTTTCTTTATACTCCTTTATAATAATGTGACTTGTCTCCTATTGTAGCCACATAAAGTCGTCAGACGACATAAGTTCTGGCTACTCGAGCGCCGACAACTCGGCTTCGCTCGCGCGCGCGGGCTCTCTCGGGCCGGGTCGCCGCCGCGCGCGCCCCGCGCTCACTGCCGTGCGCCGCGCGCCGCCCGCCGAGGTGCGATAACGTGCTTGTTTACTGGTGTACATTCATTCATTCATTCGTACATTTATTAATTCATTCATTCGATATAAGCTTCGTACTCATAGCCCACATTCATTCGACATAAGCTCCGCCCTCTGATTATGTTATTTGCAATAGCAAATTTGAAGCAACGGTACAGCTATAAATTAGAATGCTTGAATGAATATAAATAAGAGCGCGGGAGGACGCCGAGCGCTCGTTGCGCGGACGCATACATTCTCAGTAGTCTCGTGGCGTAGCGTACTCATAGTACACATTCATTTATTAATTCGACGTAATCTCGGGCTACTCGAGCGCAGACAACTCTGGGTCGCAGGCACGCGCCGCCCGCCGAGGCTAAGGCATAACGTGCTTGTTCGCTAGCGTACATTCATTCATTCATTCATTCGACATAAGCTCCGTCCCCTGATAACCTAATTTGCACTAACAGATCCGAAGCAATGGGATGGCGAAAATTAGGAGTGTGCGCGTGCGCGTGCGCGTAACGAGCGCGAGTCGAGACTCGCCCCGTGCACACACACATTCTCATTTGTCGCTGTCTTGCTGCTTCGGCTTTGCTACTGCAAGTTGCATAATCAGGGGGCAGGCTGGCTTCGCTGGGCCGCGCGGGCTCGCTCGGGCCGAGCTGGCGTCGCGCGACTCCCGTCAAGGTGCGATAACGTGCTTGTTTACTAGCGTACATTCGTATAGTCATCTATTCATTCGTACATTTTCCTATGAATTTATCCATTCATTCATTCGTACATTTATTCGACATAAGCTCGAGCTACTCGTAGCGTACATTAATTTATTAATTCGATATAAGCTCGGCGTGGGTAACTCGCTGTCGATATTTTTTTATATCTCAAAATGCAATATAATATGTATAATATTACATCACATAGTGGAAACCCAACTAAGGCTTCGGCTGACGTAACACAACTTAGGAAAAATTTTGTATCTATATTCTAGTGTATGTTTCTTCACTTGAATCAACCCATACTCGAGATCGATAAGCTTTATTTTAGACTTAACTATATAATTTGATCCTTCTATGATGATTGGGCGATATTAATTATTTCTTTTTCCATAACCTATCAATATGCTTCATGTAATTAAATCATGGATAAACATGAATAAATTTTCAGGATCATTTATAAATTTATGTAAATCAAAAGAAGGAAATGCCATGTCGCTTAATGATCAATGTTTTATTCTTTACGATTCCTCCTCTATTTACACTGTTTACTGGTACAATAATCTGTGCCTACTAGTTTAAATATGTATTAGTAATGGTTTGTATTAGCAATGAGAATATAAAATATAAATATAAAAATAAAATAAATAATATAAAGATAAAATGGGTGCTGTCAAAATGTTTATGTTTTATCTATGACAGGCGTTTGTAAAGCTTGTGTAATTGGCATTTAAATATCATAAGTATTATCTTAAATTTATGCATGATTGCCAACATATATTTATAGTTTAAAGCTGCTTTCTTTCCGTAATTTAACTTTTAAGTCTGTTTACGCATTTATTAGTGTATGAAATATATTATTTTTATTTGATTTAGACTTAAGACCTTTTTATTTAAAGGGAAATGAAGTGATCATCGAGGAGCTACACGACGACGATAACTTAGACTATGACAATATGCCCCCCCTTGTCAATTTAACATACCCTCTTTATGTGTCCCAGTCTGACCCCCCTTTTGTTTACCAATATATCGGAGACCAAATTAAAATTATTCAAGTACTAGATAACATTCCACTTTCTCCAAATATTAATGATAATACTGAAAATTTAGATAAGCGGCCCGAAATACAAGTAGAGTGTACTGAAACAACGCCTGTGAAACAGTCGGACGTAGACGCAACAAAATCTGGTATTGTGGCAGAAGCAGATCTGTGTTGTGATAATGTCGCTATTACTAATGTTCCTAAAGAATGTGCTGATAAAAACAATAATACTAAAACAAAAAATATAGGTAATTTAGAAGAAAATTCTACAGCTAGATCTGAAAATTTGAATATGAGTACCAACCTTTGTGCTAACACACCTAAGGATGATGATAAAGGAAAGGTCGACGTCGAGGATGATATTACTAAAACTGATACGTTTATATCTAACATAGAAAGCCACACTGAATGTACTAGTATTAACATTTCCATTAATGAAAATTACTCTGCAGAGAGTGACGATGAGGCGTCCTTTGGTACTCCGGATCATTCCCCTAAATGCAAAAGAAAATCTCCTAGGGGCAAGTATGGGAAAGGCAAAGCGCCCCTACCGCCAATAGACTTGTCAAAGACTTGCGGACAGAAAGATCAAGTCCTGACACCTCAGACAGCCACATCTCAGGAAAGTTTAGTAGACCTGATAAATACATTACCCAATACCCCTTTCAAAGAAACGGGGCAGTCAAAAAGTGGATTGCAGGTCGTGAATCCGATAGCCGAAAAGAAAAGACGGCACAAATCTAAATCTCCAGGTAGACTGCCTAAGAATAGTGGATCAAGTATTGGCAAATTGCTCCAGTTACCTGGAAAACTAGCCTTTTGGCATAAATCTGATGACAAAACTAAACCGGATGAAACATCCATGTCATCTGATGATGGAAGCAGAAGGTCTTCAACTATCGAAAAACATAACGATGAATTTGGAAGTTGTGCGGACTTTAAATCACTAGTATTCGATCCTTTTGATGATGTTGTTTATGATAATATTAGCTTTAAAGATGCGTCTGACGTTGACAACGAATCTATTACTCACGATATCATGGAAAAGAGTGATGTGCTTCAGAAATTGATTGATGCTAAATTAGAAAGTCATCCAGAATACAAATATCTATCTTTACATGAAGATATGCCGAGCTCTTCCAAAAGCACAGATGTTTAAATTCTTCCCTTAGTCCCAAATTCATTATTTTTGAAGCGGATGATATAAACAGTATGTTATTTTTTATTTGTGTGACTGCATGTGTTTTCTAAAAATCGACCATTTTGTGTTGTTTCTAAAAAATGTTATTTTTAGTGTGTAATTAAATTGCATAAATGTTAGTTTCCGGTGTCTTTTAACACACTATTATTTTGAATTTTTATAACATGTTTTTCTTTTAGATTTGGCCTAATTGTGTGTTAATTATGTTTATTTTATGTGTCATCATTAGTGTTTATACTTATTGTACTTATTTAATTTAATATTATTAAAACCAAAAATTATTTCCATCTGTGTGCTCACTTTGTATGTTATTTTTTTAATTGGCGACTTTATCTGATCAAGCCTTCGCAATGGATAACTTGTTTTATGTATGACCGATTGCGCTCTCAACTCACTGTTTTTGCTAAATTAAAAATGCTTGTGCTTAATTAAACTTAGGCTTAGTAAGTGCGTGTGCACATCAGTCGATCGATTTTGATCGCCAACATTAACTTAAAATTTGTTTTACCTGTCCCTCTCTGCCGTTAGAATATAGGCGCAGACTTATCTAATTTTAAGTTTATGTTTTAGTGTGACGATAAGATTCGAACACATCACATTAATACATTTTATTATTCTGCTTAAGACTGCCTTTCCAGACATGTGCTTATACTATGTTGCTACGCATGCGATATCCACCAATCATATACAATGGTAGATATCGAAATGCATCCATAGGAACTTAGCATAGCACATCTTGGAAAGGTAGCCTTAATTTAGAATTACATAAGTACCTAATAGTTGTTGTTGAAACACTTGCAAAATTTTTATCTTACGTAATATATATACAAAATCAAAATATTACTGTTACATCCTATAATATTTTATTTATTTTTTAAATATTTAAAATGCCCTACAATATGGCTAGTAGCACTCTAGTGGCAGTTTAGTTTCAGTCACGTTTCTGTTCAATTCAAATACACTGACATGTTTGCTTGCACTTTTTAATTGTTATTTTTTAAATTCTTTATTTTATTTTCAGACATTGCTGTCGTCTTCTGCTACAATGCCTCGTACAAAAAAGACTAATAAAAGGAAAACTCAATAGTCATACCAAAACATTTGAATGTGCTATGCTCGTGGTAATGCAATACCCAATAACTAGTATCCGATCTCGGTTTACAATTTTTTGTAGCAAATCTCTTGTTATATTTTAGGTATGCGCCAAAATAGATTCTCTAGTTTATAATATAATTACTTTTTATTTAAATATATAATATGCATAAAATGCACAAGCACAATAAAACTTATTAGGAAAATATCATTAAATCTAATTGTAGGTATCTTGTATCTACTGTATACATACATATACCTATGCATGAAATTAAATTTGCATTTTGCACTAATTGGTAATATATGATTTAAGCCAAATTTTGCCAAATATCAATCTCTCACGTTAGAAGTAGGTACCTACTATGTATTGAATATTGTTAATTTAATTTAATAATTTTAAGATGACGACTAGTCCATTGCTTCACAATGAAGGTTTTATGAAATTTCTAAAGAAAAGAGTATTGTTACTTAGGAACGTAGATAGATATTGTATTTAAACCTTACAACTACAAAGATGTTCTACAATCTCAATAACAGAAATTGTAATATCTGTTGTCTACGCAGGTATAGTACAGATATACCTACTCTTCTGTTCCCTAAATTATTGAAATAACCAATAGAGTATTTGTTAAATTATGTATGTAAGTCTTTGTGATAAAAATGTATGTACATAATCATGTTCTGAAATGTTTGACATGGTAGCTTCTTGTGATCATTTGTATTCTCATGGTGTTGTAATCTATATGTCGTGGCCATATCGTAGAATTGATCATTTCATGAAATGGTCGAGCATTTCATAAAATGGTCGCATTTCATGAAAAGTTCAACTGTCTATTGGCCACATCATGATATGGTTTGGGCAGATCGATGATAAAAATCGTTTCTCGATATGGGCAACTAAACGCCCGATCATTTCATGAAGTGGTCAAGATTATTGATCATATCGTAAAATAGTTACATGAATCACCGGTAGAGGCGCTGCGCGCGTTTTATTTATGTGTGAAGATGGCGGATTTTTCTTTTTAGGTTATAAAACAAATTAAAGAGAGTAGGGTGACTATGCAGAACATGTTCACGGATAGTGTGTTATATTGTATAATGTATATTAGACTTAATGGTGGTTTATAATAATATTGTTAAACAAAAACCTTAGATTACGATAGGTTAGGTTAGGTTAGACTATGACAAATGACGCACGAGCCGAGCGAGCGGAGCGAGCGTGCCCAGGCAGCGTCCGGCGATGTGCCAGATGCGAATCGCTTTTGTAAAGTCTTTTATGTTTTTAAATATTATATTGTGAAAATATCACATAAATAATAGCAAAAAAAATCATACCATCATACCTTATGGTATACTTATATATGGTGTACGGTATATATTATTTATATAAGCTCTTACCACATTCGGATTTTATGGACACCCTGTTAATACGATTTGGCCAAACGTGGATGACAAAATCGTGAAATGTAGACGATTTAACGATCTGGTCAAATTGAATTGGCCACTTCATGAAATGCGACCACTTCATGAAATGCTCGACCATTTCATGAAATGATCAATTTTACAATATGGCCACGACATATACATATTATAAAAATGTAATGGATCATTGTCTGCACATGGAAGATATATGAGTAAAAATATTATAGGAGACCTTTATCAACGCAATAGAACCCAAAACGATGATTTTTGGAATTTTTATCGGTTTGTCTGTGCGTTTGTGCACGCTAATCCCAGAAACGGCTGAACCGATTTCGATGCAGTTATCAGGAATATATTGTGACAGGTCCCACTTAACATATAGGCTACTTTTTATCCCGGATAATTTCGACATTTTGTTTTTTCTATAGTCTACGCGGACGGTGTCGCGGGTGTCCACAAGTTATTAATACACATGTATTTTAGAAATGATTTATTAGTACTGTACTTGTCTAACAAAATGTAAATAATTAGGGGTTCCGTTCTTTTGTCATAAAAGTTATTATTGTATAGGAACTCTCATGTAAGGGATTTGTATGAACATATTATTAATTTTCAAGACAAATTACTTGATATGGAATTAACAATGTTGTCAAATATTTCATACAAATTGTATGTTTAAATTAACTATGTGTTTAGACTGTAAGTATGGGAAAGTAAGACGATGCAATAGTCAAAATTAGAACTACAAGAGCTAATTTATATTTTTCATTTTATAGCAATGTTTCTTACTAGACAAGCTCATGCCCTATTTGATTACAATCTCAATTTTGGCGAACTACATCCTAATTTATCAATGCTATCTCTGTTGAAGTACATGGCTAATTATAGTGAAGCCCTTTTATATACATAATTAACCACTTAATATTAGAACATAGCAATGAAATGAGGCAGCATTTTGTACTGAATGAAGTTACCTATGTATATGTAGTTTGTTACCTGTTGTACAATTGTGTACATTTCCTAGATGGGTTACAAGTATTTTGTTGTTTGATTTAAATAAATAATTATTATCATTTGTACATAGTTTTATTAAATGATGTTACACAGTTTGTATACCACTTCTTAATTGTAAAGTATCATAGATAAAGTTGCCATAGTCTTTTTTATAAACTCCTTCAATCAATTGTTTTTCTAATAAATTTAGTGTATCTATGTCCCAAATTTTAATCCAGTATAACAAGGAAAACAGTTTATGATAATCAGTATCATTATTAGAATCAGATATGATAAGTTTTGGCAAGTTTTCTAAAATTGCCAATAGTTTACCTTTTATAACTGAATTGAATGTTTTATTATTACATATAGAGAACCTATGAATGGTGTCAATAGTTTGCATTGTTACAGAAGGTGCCATAAGAATGTCTGGTAAATTCTTTAACCACATTTCATAGGCATCATTAGAAAGGAAATGACTTAAGTTATCATTCAGAGCAATGTCACAAAGCAGTGCAAAAATCTTTTGTTGGAAAGGTAAATTAATATCTTTATTGAAGTAAGCCCATATCATTTTCCTGAAAACACCTTCTAATAATGAGAAGTTCTTTGCCAAAGCTATACTTTTATTGGAAAATATAGTGTCCAGGATCTTTATGACTAGGTCATTTGCAGCAGCTTCTCCATTTTGAATGAATGAGTTTTCAATATATTTTAGAACAGAAGTTATTTGGCTATGTTGTTGTTTCAAATTAATTTTACTATTGAATGTAATGAACAGATAACAAATAGTCAAGTTTTCACTAAGTAGTTTTGGGTCTATAATGTTACTTTCAAATGACATGTCAATTGATTTTGTTTTTTGGACCTTACATTAGTAATATAAGGAAAGGAATCCACAAAATGTTTGTTGTATGTATGTCTGTATTTCTGACAGAAATAGCTTTTAACTTCAGAACTAGGGTTCCTTTTATCAATGTACAAAATTAGGCTCCATATGGAAGCAAATACTTCGAGACTGTGTTTTAGGAGTGAGGCTGCATCTTCACTGATTACCATTTCAATGTTTTTCTCTGTTGTGACATTAGGAATAACTTCTAACCATGATTCAAACATGAGAGGCATCAAAGTTTCAATATAACTTTTAAATTTTTCAACTTCATCTACAATTGAAAATTCTTCAGCACTTTTTGCAGAGAATAAATTTAGTTGACACACCATTGTATGTGTTGGGTTAAAAAGTGAGTGATAATTCTTATTTTTCTCATCAAATTTTACAAATGTATGCTCAGAATCAGTTTCCATATTTTCAATGTTACAATGGTGAATATATGTATGAAGAAATTCTTTAAACCGATGCAAAACTTGTACTCTCCATTTAACACTTGTAATTTGGCTATTCATGTTAACAGACAAGGTTCTTCCAGGTTTTGAATCCAGTCTTAGTTTCGAAATCATATTAATAAAATTAGGTAGAATTTTATGAAAATCAATTGCCATTCGTTCTGGAGTACAAAGTAGTAGCAAATCCAAGAACAGTAGGGAATCTTCTTGTATTCTATTGTCTATGTGAGTCATAGCACTTCTTAAATATGTGGACAGAATACTAAAGAATGGTTCTATTTTGTCTGTATTAACAGTAGATAAGAACAACTGTAGAACTTTAAGTGCATCACGACGAACCTGAAAAATATGTAATATTATACAGGATGATTTTTGGTCGTCAACGTTCCCGAAAACTACGGAATCTCCTCATCATCACGATCATTTTTCTCCATGGAAGCATACCTGGGAAGTATCTGGTTTCCAAAATATTTGGGTCCAAAGTTGAGTAAATAGACTGCGTTTTTCTGCATAAATGCACATAGACGCGCGTAGCAGGATTTTTTCACGAAAAATAATTAATATCTGTCTATAAAAAAACTAACATAAACACTAGACACTATACATTTCGCACGATCAAGGAATTTAGAATTTAATTTTAAACTACAAAACATAAATAAGTGGTACACGTAGCTTTTTCACAAAATACCCCTTATGTATTTGATGGCTGAGTTCTTAATTAATCAGTTGATTGGTTACATACTTACTACTTTCTCTATATTTAAAATCATAGGTGTCACACCATTGATGAGAAGACCTAGATTTTGTTCCAGTGTTCTAGGGTGGTTCAGAGAGAGTTCCTTTAATCCTTCTAAGGCATCTGTTCTAGTGTGAACATTAAAGTGATTGAGCCGTGATAGTAACTCTTTTACACTTAATTTTCTTGCAGACAATGCTTCTTCAGTTGTACGTGTCTTCAATTGTTCTTTTATAACAATTTTCTTTACTTTAAAATTTGTTTTTGTAACATTTGTTCCTTTTGGAAGTTCCTTTTTTGCTTTTAATTTAGTTTTACTCTTTTCTGACTTTAAAAACTTTTGTCGCCTAGTTGCTCCTGTTTGGGGCATGTTGAAACAATATGTCGATTTATTTTGTTTTTAAATGAAAACAATTTCCCTTTTTATGTTTATAATTCAGTGAGTTTATATATTCTTTCTTTGGTTAGGTTCACGAATAGAAATATAAAGGTTATTATTTCTATTGATTCACGGTTCACAGACTACCTAGTGTTAGGTTAGAAAATTTTTGGGTTAGTTTGTTTTGTTTGTTTAGTTTATCCCGAAGGAAAGGCAAGGGGAACTAAGCCCATACAGCCGTTGTCTTTAGTAAATGATTTCTGAACATATGATGGATGATAATGATGATATGAATGGAAACGTCGGGAAAATCCTCAAGAACAAGTGAGGAGCTGGCGAACAAAACCGGATTAGTCCACGAAAATAAATTTTACACGGTAGCTAAAAAACTAATATCAGTATATGAAGGAGACTAATAGTATTACATTGCATTAGGATATGTCGGTGGATTAGTTCTATTATTGCATGAGGTACCTATTTTTAATTTACTTCTATATTCTGGAACTTATTCAAGAAATAAAAATGGACTAAACCGGTTTTGTTTGAAAAAGGTGGACTTATCCGGTTGTGACTGCAAACGTGTGACAAGTTCGGTTTTGTTAGTATCGGACAAATCCGGTTTTGTATAAAAGAGGAATTTAAAATTAAAACAAAATTATAGATCTAAAAGGTTTATTGTATTTTTTTTCCAAAAAAAAATCAGATAACAACTTCCGTTAAATCTACTTCCAGACATTCGCAATTGTCAACGTCATCACGTTTACCTTCTTCATCAATCTCAATGGTATCTGTAGATCTAGACGCAGTCTGTATTATCTCTTTATACCATTCTATTTCTGGATGCTCAGCCCAGTCATCACCAAACTGCGTTACCAAAATACGCTCAACGTCTTTCTTCTTTTGAGGTTTAATCTCGTTTACTGAAGGCATTCTTCGAAGTAGTGATGGATGGTTTACTCCCTGCTTAAGAATGTTCGTATAAGGCACAGTATCTTCGTCATTGTTATAGTTATTTAAACTTTTAACACCGCACATAAAGTGCGTTAGTGAAGGCGTTGTATTACAAGCGCCTCTGCCACGGCCTCGTCTAGAACCACGACCACGACTTCGAGTTTGAGTAACTTTGGAGTCAACCTGGTTTTCTATTCGTTTTTTAATTATAACCCTTTTGGCATCACGAATACATTCCAGTTTTTTGTAATGAGTTTCCAGCCCTTTTATGTCGAATAAATTCCAATCCTCAGAGAGAACCTTGACTTTGCCATGCTTAGCATAAATTTCATGATATTCTTGGGGTCTGAGTAATAAAGGCTTTTTTCGTAAATCTTTCTCAACCCTGCCAAAGACTCGATCTGCAGGCAAATAACTGTGCCCTCGTACAGGAAAAGTCACTATAATTTTATCGAGATTAGAAGGCGCATGATTTTTGAGCCAAAAGATTAATGTATGTATTACGTGGGAATTTTTATTTTGCCCTCCGCATCCATCTGCAAAAAGACGTAAAACTTAAAACTCAAAACTGCGTGTTTCGTTTTTGTTAGACATTTCCTGTTTTGATTGAAAATGTGTTGATGAAATAAATACATTACAGGACAAGTTCGCTTTAGAATGAAAAAATATATATTTTAAAAATCTTTGTGTTGGATATTGGACTAGTCCGGTTTTGTATGAAAATTTAGTTTTTTAAGCCTTTTTTAGCCTACTTCTAGCCGGTTTTGGGTGAAAATATTAACAGGGATCGACGAAACTAGGTCAAGACATCACGATTCGAAAAAAAAACATCTTTTGAATAGTAGTGGACAAGTCCGGTTCTGTTCGCCAGCTCCTCAAGTGTAAAGTTAGTTAAAATGAAAAATTATTGCAGAAACAACTTACATGCGCCCATGAAGAGATAACCAAGTATATAAAAAAGTATCTAGTACAAAGATCTTTTGGGTTAGTTCTTTTTTTTTCTTTGTTTGTTTTATTTTTTTTGTTTAGTTTATCCCGAAGGAAAGGCAAGGGGAGCTAAGCCCATACAGCCATTTTCTTTAGTAAATGATTCCTAAATTTATGGGATGATAATGATGATGGTGATGAATGAAAACGTCGGGAAAATCCTCAAGAACAAGTGTAAAGTTAGTCAAAATAAAAAATTATTGCAGAAACAACTTACATGCGCCCATGAAGAGATCGTAATCCGGCTAAAGTTTTACTCGGCTTACCTGCGTATAAAACCATGCACACGCACTAGATTCACATCACAAGTAATCATAATATAACTTATCTACAAGAAAACATCACTCTACGTACACATGCAAGCCATTTACAAATAATTTTTGATTTTCACAAGAAAATTACACCTGCACCCTTCCAGCTTTTCCCGCCGACTCTTTGTTTGTTTAGTTTATCCCGAAGGAAAGGCAAGGGGAACTAAGCCCATACAGCCATTGTCTTTGGTAAATGATTTCTGTATTTATGATGGATGATAATGATGATGATGAATGGAAACGTCGGGAAAATCCTCAAGAACAAGTGTAAAATTAGTCAAAATGAAAAATAATTGCAGAAACAACTTACATGGGCCCATGAAGAGATCGTATTCCGGCTAAAGTTTTACTCAGCTTACCTGCGTATAAAACCATGCATACGCACTAGATTCACATCACAAGTAATCAAAATATAACTCATCTACCAGAAAACATCACTTTATGGACACATTCAAGCCATTTCCAAATAATTTTTAATTATCACAAGAAAATTACACCTGCACCCTTCCAGCTTTTCCAGCCGAATCGGTAATCTTTTCTTTGTTTGGTTTATATCCCGAAGGAAAGGCAAGAGGAACTAAGCCCATACTGCCATTGATGATGATGATGAATGGAAACGTCGAGAAAATCCTCAAGAATGGATGTAAAATAAGTCAAAGTCAAAATTAATCGCAGAAACAACTTACATGAGCCCATGAACACATCGTATTCCGACTAAAGTTTCATTTAGATTACTTAACCGCATATAAAACCATGCACACGCACCTTTGATGATTCACATCAAGTAAACAAAATAACTTATCTACCAGAAAACATCACTTTACGGACACATGCAAGCCTTAACAAGTAAATTACACCCACTCCGTAGAGGGAGAAAGGCATAGAGAAGCTAATAGCGTATACATTGTGAGAGAGAAAATGTGATATCCTACATATATTATTAGCTATGCATATTTATTATTTGGTTTGGCTTTTATCATATTTAGACTTTAAATTCAATATAAAAAAACTGCATGATTATGAAATCAAATAGATACTAACTTAATAATCTTGATTTATATAAAGCGTGTCATCAAAAATTCAACTTACCGATGAGAGGTTATGTTTGGCTGATTTCGCTCACTACGGCTTTTACAGCCAATTATACTGCTATTCACCATAACTGCACACTTTTAGTACCTTGTAGGATATTGATTAAGGTTCGAGAACACAAATTTTCAGAGACTTTAATTGTTTTGGATCAAATCTCTTTCGACACGAAAATTTTTTCTGACATCAACAGCAATGATGGCAAACAAAAAACCTATACGCAAGTGGAGACAAAAAACTTAAGTCTCGTCCTGCTCACACCTTCATAATTTACATTCACCCCTTTCGTGCAAAAACTTTCGATCCCCGATTTCCGACTGGGGATCTGGCAATGCATCTGGTGTTTCTCATCTAAGTCGTAATCAGTCCCAAGGTCTCGCTAGAAAGTTTGGACTCCTTATCTGTGGGGTTAACACGAAAAATATGCAAGAAAGTAACGTAACGTAAACGTAAACATAATCTATGAGATTTGGCATAAGCGCCTCTATCGGACGTAAATGGAACGAATACATGGTAGCACGAACATGTTTTAATAGGTATTCGTATCGTTAAGTAAACGTCATTTTTTTTAGTTTATCCTGAAGGAAAGGCAAGGGGAACTAAGCCCATACAGCATAATCATTTTCTAGTAAAATGAATTCTGAATTTATGATGGATGATAATGATGATGAATTGAAACGTTAGAAAAATCCTCAAGAAAGAGTTTAAAATTAGTAAAAATCAAAAATAATTGCAGAAACAACTTACATGAGCCCATGAAGAGAACGTATTCCGACTAAAGTTTTACTCAGCTTACCTGCATATAAAACCATGCACACGCACTAGATTCACATAACAAGTAAACAAAATATTACTTATCTACCAGAAAACATTACTTTACGGACACATGCAAGCCATTTACAAATAAATTTTGATTTTCACAAGAATATTACACCCGCTCCCTTCCAGCTTTTCCCGTTGAATAAAGTAAATGTCAGACTATTCATTTTTAAGGAAATCAGCAGCACGAATCTAATTTTGACATAAGATAACGTAAATTCGAAGGCTGGCTATCGAGTCTTACGATAGTATTCTCACTTCAATTTTGTGGTGAGAAAAATGCGTAAACACATTATTTCAATATTTTATTGTTTACTAAGCCATTTTAATGACTTATACATTTAATTGAGTGTAGTGCGTATCAATATTAGGTTACTCCAACATCATTAGCAGACACAAATAATTTTTTATCATCACTTTTCGTCTCGATGATCTCAATTATCATCGCTATTTAGCTTGGAGACTTAGAATCCTGACACCTTTGATGAACTTCCACAATTTAGATAATTGCAAAGAACATTTTTATATCTTTCCATGTCAACAAATTTTACACTAGCTTTTGAGGATTATCCTGACGTTTCCAATTATCATCATTATTGTTCATCACAAATTTTTCCTTAAGACAATGGATACATGGAAATAAATTTCTTTGTCTATTATTCGACATAAACAAAAAAATATTGCCTTCGTTCCTTAGATTATATACTCACAGATTCCCCGTGAATGTCGTCACTACAGATAGAACGAATAAGCAATATACAACTTAGGCTAAGACAGAACGGCATAGAACTATGGATCTTTAGTTTCATTCGCGTAACCATTTTTTGAGTGGATCCAACCTGTCAAAGGATCCAAAACGTCAAAGCTAGTTGACCATTAAGTACTTTACCTGTCAGTGTGTGTGATTGTTGTGATCGGTTGACTTTATTATTTATTATTTTAAAGTTAAAGGATATTTTTATGTGTTTAATCCTATAAAATCATATAATAAAACTATAAAGCATGGTTGGGTGTAGCGTACATGGCTGCAAAAGTGTAGTGTGTTTTGTTTAGCGGTACGAATTATCGACGTGTAGTTTGTGCCTTCTGATGTTAAAGGAAGTATCTGTGAATAAGAAAAGTTAAATAAGTGCTGGAACATGAATGTAAAAACTGTAAATAATAAATAAAAGTTCTACGTTTAACCGTTTTTCTGAAATTGTCAATCTGGCGTGTTTGCTTATTTACAAGTAACCACAACAATAGGTCGATTGATTGTAGCTCTAGCCTCTGATAATTGGAGTTGGGATTTCGGGTCTCAAATTTTGTGGATAGGTTCTCTACAGTGGGCTGTTCACATAGCTTTTCGCTTAACATACCCTTTTTGTTACACCCTGTATAATCTAAGGGGACGGAATATTTTGTTTATGGATAGAACTGATAGAGAAGATAGAAATTTAGGGTTACCAGTAAAAGGAAAAGTGCCCAATCACTTGCGATGTACCTATCTTAATTTGCAAGGAAATTTGTGACGGAAACCTAGCAACATTGAACAAAATATATTTTAAGGGGGATTCGGCGGGAAAAGCTGGAAGGGAGCGGGTGTAATTTTCTTGTGAAAATCATAAGTATTTGTAAATGGCTTCCATGTGTCCGTAAAGTGATGTTTTTTTGGTAGATAAGTAATATTTTGTTTACTTGTTATGTGAATCTAGTGCGTGTGCATGGTTTTGTATGCAGGTAAGCTGAGTAAAACTTTAGTCAGAATACGATCTCTTCATGGGCTCATGTAAGTTGTTTCTGCAATTATTTTTGATTTTTACTAATTTTAAACTCGTTCTTGAGGATTTTCCCGACGTTTCCACTCATCATCATTGTCATCCATCATAAATTCAGAATACATTTTACTAAACAATAATTAGGCTGTATGGGCTTAGTTGCCCTTGCCTTTCCTTCGGGTTGAAAAAAAAAAAGCAATTCACCTGAGGATGCGCACGAGGATGCGGCGGGAAAAGCTGGAAGGGTGCAGGTGTAATTTTCTTGTGAAAATCAAAAATTGTTTGTAAATGGCTTGCATGTGTCCGTAAAGTGATGTTTTTTGGTAGATAAGTTATATTTTGAGTACTTGTGATGTGAATCTAGTGCGTGTGCATGGTTTTATACGCAGGTAAGCTGAGTAAAACTTTAGCCGGAATACGATCTCTTCATGGGCCCATGTAAGTTGTTTCTGCAATAATTTTTCATTTTGACTAACTTTACACTTGTTCTTGAGGATTTTCCCGACGTTTCCATTCATCATAATTATTATCATCCATCAAAAATCATTTACTAAAGACAATGGCTGTATGGGCTTAGTTCCCCTTGCCTTTCCTTCGGGATAAACTAAACAAAAAAAAAGAGGATGCGCACGTGGTTCTGATACATTTTACTAAACAATGATTAGGCTGTATGGGCTTAGTTCCCCTTGCCTTTCCTTCGTGATAAACTAAAAAAAAAAGCACGTGGTTCTGACAGTATGCTGACAGTGACAGCTCAAGAGCTGCTGCTGTCATATTTAATAACATTGCGTTTTCTTTCTTTTATTAATGCATTTAGTGTGCTAAATTAAGTACATACAGAATTTAATCTTTTACAATAAAATATTGTGTGATAAAAATAAACAAACATGAAAATAAAAAAGCAACATCGCAAAAAAAAATATCTCACCAAGTTAAATCGTAAACGGATGAACAAGAAACAGTCTAGCACAGGCGTAGTTCAAAAGTGAGTTACCTGTATCAATTTCGTAATCACCACGGGCTGCATTATAGAAAATAATACTTCTATTATAGATTAATACATACGAATGCTGTTATAACTCGTCTCCTCTATACGATAATTTATTCTGAAAGTTGCTTTGAAGGTTACTAGCGGCGCGGCAGCTCACGTTTTCGGAAGGTATACTAAAGTAAACTTTATGTTTACCTACCTGGGCGAAGTTTGTCGCTAATTAATCTTCCTTTTGAACAACCCTATCTATTTAAAAACCGCATCAATATCTGTTGATCCAAGATAAGTAAAGTTCTAAGCAATACATAAGGGAAGATTGACAGTGGGAAGTGACTTTGTTTTATAATATAAAATGCACAATTTATATCAAAATAATAAGTTCCACATGTATCACAGTACACCATATACAGGATGTTTTTTGGTTGTTTAGAGTGCATTTTGTGTATGTGCACATACTTATGTACTGTAATATCACCTGCCCATCTGGCTAATCTATAGAGATTGCCTGCCTTGACAGAAATATTGCTAGAGACAATATAATAATACACCACAATTACTTTACAGTACCATACTTAAAGATGCATGGGATCCAAAAAAATCATCACTGCGTAACCTCAGGGAGATGGGTCTGGCAAATGACCCAAACAAAGCTATTAAAATTCCAAACTTTAAACAAGAGCAACTGAAAAAAGCTAAGAAAATGTTTTATCAGGATGATGATATAGATTCAGAGGAAGAAGTTCATATAAAAACACCTATAAAAAAAGAAGTTGTAATGCAATTAGAAAAAGAAGCTAAAGCTCCCAGGGAGCGAAAATTTATGTAAGTAGTTTTAGTACATTTCCTTGATTATTTGATTAGGTAGCTTACTGATACCATATGAGCAACACTTCTAGCAAAGATTTAACCATGGAGAAGGTGTAAAAGAGGAGGTGGGACTATGAACTGAGTCATGTGGCAATCATGAGGCCATGACGTCATGATAGGGGCAGAGCTTCAGGGCCAGTGTGTGTAACGCAGTAGCTGTAACCACATGCTTATGCTAGTAGCTTTCTATGCAAATGGACAGGGCTAGTGTTAGGATGCTCCCCTCGTCCCATACTTCACCTCTGCTCAGCAGCACACTATTTTTGTATGAAAATATACTTAGCAGCAGCTCCTCTTTTATTTCTTATCCATGGATTTAACACATTTACTGCCACCAACTATATTATTCTTAGCTTATTTCTCTTTCTGGTGTTAGATGTGTTGAACTAATGTTAGCATGCTAAGAAAATTTGCCAGCAGGGAATGTGCTAGGCTCATTCTCACACTAGGCATCTACCTAGGTTGCATCAAAATGTCAAATAAAGAGGTGCAGTGCAAATCTACAAAATCTGTAAGTTACAAAACTTCTTTTACAGGTTGCCTAAAGGTCAAGTTGAATTTATAACATATTTATTAGACAAATATGGCCATGATTACAAATCTATGGCTAAAGATAAAAAGAATTACTATCAGGAAACTTGGAAACAGTTGAGAGCAAAAATTAAAACATTTATGGGCATTCCTAAACAATATGGAGAATACTTAAAAGGAAGAGGTTTATTAGAAAAAGAAGAAAATGAAGAAGATTTAAAAAGAGAAGCAGAAGCTTTGGTGATGGATGATAGTGATTAAGATAATAAAAGTATACTAATATGAACTTATTTTTATTTTATATACTTTCCAAAGGTAGTTACAGTAAGGTTTTCAGCTGCAGAAAATAAACAACATAACTAACACCATTTATATCATTAAATTTTTTTTCTATGACTAATTAAATTAGACAAGATCAACTCACTTTTTATGAGACTTTATTTTCATACTATCCCTAGGTATTCTATGTTTATATAGATCAGGGGTTCCCAAACTTTTATTTCCCATAGACCCCATATTCAAAAGTTTACTAGTTCTGGTGTACCCCCTAAAGGCCTACATCACACAAATTGTGAACCCCAATTTTTTCACTTCAACATAGACCACCATCGAGTTTCCTGTAGATCCCTGGGGGTCCACCTGGACCACTTTGGGCACCACTGATGTAGATAAACAGATGTTCCAGCATGTGTTTGTAAATATAATAATAATGCTGCAATCTCTAGTAATAATCAATGCAGTAAGTAACCCTCGGTTCAGTTTTTTAAGCATCCTACTGTGATATATTAGCTCAGTTTTCATGTATTCTACATTAACACAGCTGGTATAGGTTAAAATAGATCAATCATTCCTTCAGCATTGTTTTTATTGTGCTTTGCAATCATTAGGAACGTCTTTGACAGGTTTAACTTTCTTCAGTTCATCAAACCATTCCTTATCCATATCAAGCAGTTCCTGAGGTTTCTTGTACTGCAAAATGAATAAAATATTAAGTAGGTAAGCTAAATATAACATTAGCCTATAGAAACCTTGACCACATTAGCAAGTCGACAGATTATGTAATAAGCTAGCACATTAGATATGAACTTACCGAAATTATGAGAGTATTAAAACTGTGATTAGATTGTATATTGGCTTGTTGTAAAGGCAAGTTAAGTCTTTCCAATTCAGGGACAGACAGCTTTTTAAAATATTTCTTATTAGTAGTTCTCACAACAATACACTTCTCATCATTATTGGCACTAATGGAATAAGTTTGAATAGGATATGGCAAATTTCTTATCCTCCACTCCAAATTTAGTCTTGTGTTGCGTCTAGTTAGAATAGGCTGAAAGAGAAACTTAATTGAATCATATGTAAGTATACATATTTTGTCTAGTAAATAGTTAATTTAACCCACCTAAGTTTACTGCCACTAAGGTAAGATAAGTAAGTACTATACAAAACAAACCATATTTATAATGCACTATAATTGCACCAATAAATACAAATACAAATACAAAATACTTTATTCATAAAACGAAGTTGTTTACATATTTTTTATGCTGGAGTTCTCTTTTAGGCATAATATTGCCTGTGTTAGAGGACACCGCTCTTCCATAACAAAAAGGTGACTTAATTATGAATAAGTATACATACAGTGAAGATAATCTAACTAAAAATAAAAAGCCAACTAAAATAATATATATATATACATATATATAGATATATATAAGTACATAAACATAAAACTAAAAAGGCATATCTAATAAATGGTATTGTGTGTGTGTGCATGTGTGTGTGTGTGTGTGTGAATGTGTGTGTGTGTTATGTGTATGTGTGGGTGAGTGAGTGTGTGCGTATGTGTATGTGTGTGTGTTGTTTGTGTATATGTGTATATATTGTATGTAGGTAGTCTTTCTTTTGTTATTTGGTGTGCATTATGTCTGTGGTGTTTATGAAACCTGTCTTAACAGTATCTCAATATCCGCATATGATTGAGTATGAATCCAATCAGTTATAATTTGTTTGCAATTATGGTATGTCTTTGTGTAGATATCTAACTGTTTGTCAATTTTATTATACAACATTGCCGATCGCTTCTCTGATTGCTGAGAGGCAAAAGTTGTTTTTGTCTGAGGAGTAGCAGCAACTATATATTTTCTTCTCTTTAATTTGAAATCAGGGTTGAAAGGTAAGTTCTTATGTTTTTTTAATACTGCGTGAAGAACGTACAACTTTCTTACCGAGAGTAAATTACTAGTATTATATAGGGATTCGGTTGAGTAGCTTCTCTTTTTGAAGTACATAGTTTTAATTAAGGCTCGTTGTGCGCGTTCAACTTCTAAAAAATTTGTTTTAGCTGCACCTCCCCAGACAAGAATGCAATACTTTAAAACTGATTGAACCAAGGCCACGTATATTTGGTTTAATAAATTTTTGGATTTGTTTTGTTTATTGGGAATGTTTTTTGGTACCATATGTCTCAAAGTTCTGAAGATCCAATTAAACTTTCTAATTCTGCTAATTAGCTGTTCGAGATGGGGGAACCATGTTAAGTTTTGATCAATAAGGATACCTAAATATTTTGTGTACATAACTTTGTCAATATTAGCGCAATTGCAATTTGTATCGCGTGGATCTATACACGTATGAACCTTAAGGTTAAAATCGTCATTTGGCTGCGACCGGTTGCTAATACTAAAACAAATATAAAAAGTCTTGGCAGTGTTTAGCGTCAAAAGGTTCTTTTTTAATGATTTAGCTACCAGAGCAAGTCCTTTTTCAGCAGTTTCTTTTACGTTAAGCCAAGATGTTCCAGAAAAAACCAATGCAGTGTCATCGGCATACGAGAAAACTTGGGTATTCGCTAATTGTAGGTTACAGATGTCATTTCGTACCCTCAGTGGAAAATAGGCATAAGTGAATTTACATTGAATCATCGATTTTATCATATTTGAAAAGTACGTTTAAAGATACATACGCAATTTTTTTTTCATGTTTTTCTTGTTTAATTTGACGAATTAATTCAAGAAAATAGTTTTGAGAATTTATATTCCATCACTTTTTTTCTTAAGGATTAGTAGATTATGTGATATAACGCAAATAATAAATTAAAAAATATGACATATTAATTAATAATATGTTTATACCTAAAATTTAATGTAGAAAATAAATAGTAACAAATATTATGATTTAAATGCGTTTGCTTTTTTTACATCGCTAGTCTTGTATACACGATTATCTTTTTATTCGTTATATTAACTAGGTAAGGAAATTATCTTAAATGCGCTTACTTAACCAAAAAGATAAACTTAAAAAATAAAAACAGCAGTATGACTGTTTACTTCTTATGAACTTAAAATAAATTACAATAATAACAATTACTGCTTTTTTCCACTAAAAACTTTCCTTTACGTCGAAACATAAGACTACAAACTGCAGCACGGCTGTAACATAAGAATTATTACTTCTTTCTTCCACTAGAATATTTTCATTGCACCGGGACGTAAGATTTGATACAGCGGCGCGGGAGTAGACAGCGGGAACATAAGCGTGAATACGTCGATGCAGGGGGGAGGGGGCGGTGCGTATCCACGCGCTTGACAGTCAGTGCCCGTTTCTAGGTCAAGGTAATAGCTGCGTTTACGCATTTGCGAAAACAAAACAACAACAATTGAGTGGTTTTTCTTCTTATTTTAAAGTAAAGTGACCTGAAAATGTATAACCGGACACAGCACAGTAGGGCGAGAAGAATTTTGAAGTTAATAGGTAAGTACATTTAGATTTAATTCTTATAAAAGCTAAAAATAAATTATTCCACAATGACGTTTTACTGTATAATCAATAACATTAAGCGACTGTCATCCGACCTTTGTAACCGGAACCAAAACAATATCGTGGTTACACATTCTGAATGAATGAAGGTGCAGTTTCCTCACGATGTTTTATCTTACCGCCAGCTAGTGGTTCAAGTAGTATGTAAGTGCGCTAGACAATTACAGCAATCGTCTGGTCTCAAACTAGGGGAACCTATATGAATGATTCGCTGTCTATTATTATAAAATTAATTTCTGTTACTAACGTGTAATTTTATTTCTAATTTGTAAAGACATACCATAGATGTTATAACAAAATGTGTATTTGTAAATATTTATATTAGGTACATGATACTTTCAAAATCGTTAACTAGGTATTATTGTTTAATCTATACTAATATTATAGAGAGGTAATATTTTTTTGTTTGTTTGTTTGTAATAAATAGGCTCCGAAACTACAGGACCGATTTTAAAAGTTCTTTCACCATTCGAAAGCTACGTTATCCACGAGTAACATAAGCTACTTTTTATCCCCGTAAGTAGGTACCACGCGGGCGGAGCCGCGGGCGGAAGCTAGTATATTTATATAAAAGTAATCGATCTGTGTCCGAAAAAACCGACACAAAGTTTGTTCAACCCGGGAATTGAACCCAGGACTTATACCACTAAACTAACGAGGCGTTATATTTATATACTTACATCTAAAAATCTCAGCCATATCACTTTAATTACCTGGTCTTAAACTAAGGATTCTGTAAAGGATTTGGCAAGGGGTACGTACACTCAGACCCAAGTCAGTTTAGTAAAGTTTGTTTGTTTGTCCGACCGGGAATCGAACCCGGAGCCTTTCGTCCTATAGACACTAATAATTGTGGCATCGAGGATGTCAGACAAAGAATAATGTCTTACCTTAACTTACCTTATTTTGTGAGCAAGACGTCTTTAGTAACAACTTAATATGATATTATTTATATTACATTTTATAATAAAATAATTTATTTACAGACGACGACACAGAAGCAGAACAAACATCTGGAAATTATGAAGTCAGTCGTGGTGATATTATGTACACCGCGCCGTCAACAAGTCGAAGTAGCAGACGACAATCTACAGTAAATTACAGAATTAGTGAGTCTTCGAATGAAGAGCCATTTTCACCACCGGTATCTGAATATTTACCAAGTTCGAGTCCTAGTCCGATAGCAGACTTAGGCAATACTTTACCATCTTCAATATTGAATGACTTCGATTTTAGTTTGAGAGATTGCTTAGGTAATTCTACACTTTTCTCTTCTCCAATTTCCACCACTCATAATAATTTAATTTTTATAGCGTCACCTACTGTCGTTTTTATATCTAATCCTCAAAAAACAATTTCTATGGGTAACAAAGACAGTTATGAAAATTTAGCGGTATCATCAGGAAATTACATAGAAGGAGTTAATCCTTTGCCGAATGATGCCGATCTTGAACCCGTATCCACGTTCTGGTATAATGCACCACTTCCTGAAAAGAGCATAACTGCCGCAGAACCTGAAACAGAACCTACATTTACTAGCCCTACAAGAACTCTGCTGACTCTTGAAAGTACTACGGTCATGCTTCGTGAAGCAGAGCCTGCATCCATAGCATGTCGCGACGAATTTCCGTTAGTTGAACATAATACTGCCGCAGAACCTGAAAAAGAACTTACATCTACAAGTCTTGCAAAAACTCCACAAACTCTTGAAAATACCCCGGCTATACTACCTGAAGCAGAACCTACATCCATAACATGTTATAACGACGAAACTCTTCCAGTTGGACATAATACTCTCACAGAACCTGAAACAGAACCTATATCTACAAGCCCTACAAGAACTCTGCTGACTCTTGAAAGTACTACGGTCATGCTTCGTGAAGCAGAGCCTGCATCCATAGCATGTCGCGACGAATTTCCGTTAGTTGAACATAATACTGCCGCAGAACCTGAAAAAGAACTTACATCTACAAGTCTTGCAAAAACTCCACAGACTCTTGAAAATACCCCGGCTATACTACCTGAAGCAGAACCTACATCCATAACATGTTATAACGACGAAACTCTTCCAGTTGGACATAATACTCTCACAGAACCTGAAACAGAACCTATATCTACAAGCCCTGATAGAACTCCACCGGTCTCTTCAATTGCCACAGCTATAGTTCCTCACTCAGACCCTCCAATCATAGCCTGCCACGTTGAAACTCTACCAGCTGGATATAATTCCACCACAGAACCTGAAGCAACGAATTCTCGTCCAGTGTTAGTAACTGAAGCTAATACAAATCCTAGAAAAAGAAAGCGTAATCCCGAAAAATGGTCTCAAACACAAAAAAAAATCAAATTAAATACAGGTCAACAGCCTCAAAAACAGATGCAAGAGCCTTGCAAGTGTAAGCTTAAATGCTTTGAAAAAATACCCAGCGACAGGAGGTTGGTAATATTTAAGCAATTTTGGGCTTGTGGTAACCATGAAACTCAATGGCAATTCATTTTGAAAAACACTGAGATTATAGAACCTAAAGTTATAAAAATTCAGCGTAAGCGTGAACGAAATCGTACACTGGTTTATTATTTGCCGTCAAAAAACGATGTATGCCTTGTGACTAATTTGAAAGTGTGCAAAACTATGTTTCTTAATACGCTAGGTATTAAAGAAAGAACAGTTTACACTGCCATTGATAAATATGCTAATGGGGACCAAATAACAGACCTTCGAGGAAAACATACCAATAGACCTCATAGAACAGCCAGCGAAACAGAACAGAGTGCAATTCAACATATTCAGTCCTTTCCTTGTATCGAATCTCACTATCTTAGACAAAATTCCAGCCGTCAATATTTGTCACAAGACTTAAATATCTCAAAAATGCATCGTTTGTACAAAGATTGGATATCAGAAAATGAAAACTTTCGTAATACTAAAGTGGCAAGCGAATATCAATATAATCAAATATTTAATACACATTTTAACCTTTCTTTTTTCCGGCCGAAGAAGGATTTGTGCAATTTATGTAGCAAATACGACAATTCAACTGAAGAAGGTAAATTACAACTGAAAGAGGATTATGACAGTCATATAAAAAATAAAAACATCATACGAAATATGAAGGATAGTGAAAAAGAATCAGCAGATCCTAATGTGAAAACTGTAGCTGTTTTTGACTTGGAAAAGGTTCTTAGTTTACCGCAATCTAATGTGAATATTTTCCATTATAAAAGGAAATACCCCGCATACAATTTCACTGTGTACAATTTAATATCCCGTCAAGGGTTTTGTTATCTATGGCATGCACAAATTGCAAAAAGGGGTGCGAATGAAATCGCTAGTTGCTTATTACACTTCATTAAATCTGAAGTTAACAGGGGTATAAAGTCAATTTCACTGTATTCAGATAATTGTTCGGGCCAGAACAGAAATCGGTTCATATTCGCGATGTATATTTATGTATCACGTGTATTGAACGTAGAAGTTACACACAGGTTTTTACAAACTGGCCACACTCAGAACGAAGGCGACTCAATGCATGCCTGCATCGAGAAAAATATGAAAAATAAGACATTGTACTCGCCTGACCAACTGTACGAAGTAATCATGAATTCAAAAGTACAAAATAAGTTTGTAATTAAAGAAATGAATCAAAATGACTTTTACAACCTAAAAAGTCAAGTCACGACAAGCAAGAATTGGTCACAAGACACAAACGGGCATAAAGTATTTTTCTCAAAAATTAAAGAAATCAAAACAAGTCCCGATGCACCAAATAAATTATTATTTAAATATGATTTCGAAAGTGAATATTTGGTACTAGACACTACAAATCGTACGACGACGACGCGCACACGCAAATCAAATAATGCCAATGCTGTAGATGTTAATGAACTTCCACTTGCATATGCTCAATTGTTACCTATTTCTGACGCGTTGTTCAAAGACTTAATTAGCCTGTGTAATACAAATGCTATACCTCTACATTACCAAACATTCTATAGAAATTTGTTACCAGCGACTGAATCTCCAAATTTGGAGGTATTTGATTCATCTGAAGAAGAATAACTTTACTAGTTCCCGTATTTTTGATCTCATTATTATTTTAATTTGAATTTTGTTGAATTTTTATATTCATACGTATAAACATATTGATTATTAATAATTTTAAAACAAAAGGTACTGTGAAAGTATCAAAGGTCTTATTTTGTTAACAAATTATGCATGTCATGTTACCATAGATTTGTATTGAGAAAATAATAATATTTTGTTACATTTATATCCCTTCATTACCAAACATTCTATAGCCTAGAATGTTTGGTAATGAAGGAATTCGTAGAACGAAGATAACGTAGAAGGGAACAAGAATTTTTTGATTTATTGCTTAAAGAAGGTTTTTTTTTTGTATTTTTATTTGTTGATTATTTTAAAACAAAAGGTACTGGCAATGTGTAAAGTACCTTGATTTGTTAATAATTTTTGCTTGTTATCTTAGATTTTTATTGAGAGAACATAATATTTTGTTGTACGGAGCCAAGAAAGAAGTTATTTCGTTAATTGTTACAAATCTTAACAAATGATCTACTGATTAGTTAATCATTTAAAAAAAGTCATTAGTGGTAGTAATCTTCACCGAAACTCCACATTGCTGAATTATTACTGTCAAATTTTATTGTTGATAGTACGAACTTTAATTGTAGCCAAAACTATAATTATAATTTGCCTGAAATAAAAAAATAATGAACACAAAAAATGCATTTCCTTTTTTTCCCTTTAGTCATAAATATTAACTCTAAGTAATATGTGTTAATATGCAGCTAACTTTTCTTTAACATAATAATGGAATAAGTAATTATCTTTGTTTATTTAAGTTACCTTAGCAAGCCCCTAAATTGAAAAATGGGGTAAGTATTGCTAATACATTTCAAACATAATTGTAATAAAGGAAATAATGTAGTAATCTTACTTATACTAGCATAAATGTTTGTATTTACAAGTTCATTACTGCTTTAATACAACATACTTTTTGAAATATTTTTTCTTTTCTGGCAAAGTCTGGCATACATTTTGATACTCAGAATCCTGTATTTCATTACATTTTGAAAAATAGCATAATATTTTTTTTTTACAATTCCTAATAAACTATAAACATTAGTACTAACTTAAATACAACACGCAGTGCAACTTTTTTTTCTCCTTTTTTTGATACAAGAATAATTCTTCTTCGTTTGAAAATAAAGTAAATATGCCCATAAATTCAATTTTTTCGCCATACTGAAAAATCACCATTTTCGTCTTATGCCTTTTTTCCACTGGGGGTACGATTTATACAGGGTATTTTTTGGTCGTCAACGTTTTTGAATACCACGCATTCTCCTCATCATCACGAACATTTTTCTCCATGGAAGCATACCTGGGAAGTGTCTGGTTTCCAAGATATTGAGGTCTAAAGTCGACTTATCAAGTTGCATTTTTTGGCAGAAATGCATGTAGGCATGACTAACAAACATCTTTCCCGAAGAAACGTTAGTTAAATTCCAAACATTTCCTATCAAAAATCCAAGGCAAAAGTTACAGCGCGCGGTGGGTAATGCTACGAGTACTAGAATCGGTATCTCGGCTCTCTAGCTTCTCGCGCGAAGCATATTCAAACCTACACTAGGCTACACTCGCAGCAACAACCAACACGAAAAATCCAGCTAAGACAAAACTACTACTTTGTTATTAACACAAAAAAGTTAGTTCTTATTATTAATGAAGTAGGTACCTACCTACATTTACGATCGTATTCTTAGTGGAAAAGTTCGAGGACACACAAATGAGAGATGGTGCACAATACCTACTAGGTATGACAGGAACGTGGTTCGCTAGCGATCAGCTGATTGCCCGGTCGAGCTCTTGCCGGCTATCGATCGAAACTTCTCCAGTTTCCAGTGTCTATTTCTTACTAATCCTCATAACATACAGGAATAACCTAACTAGGTAGGCACACTAACTTGAAACTACAGTACCTACAGTGTAAATTATTAATAATAGTAGTAGGTACTATTGACTACCTACGCGATACGCGGGAAACTTCCTTAATTTAGGTTCTTTCGAGCTACCTAAGCTACGAAACAATCGAGTAAGTAAGTAGGTACCTTTTCTAGGGCAAAAATCACAATCACAAACTTCTTCATCAATAACTTCAAGTTTAATAAAATGACGAAGTCACACATAACATAAATAACGGAAAATTAATTATAAACAGTAAACACCATTGTCAAAATTAACGTAACAACAATAAATTCTTCGTCGGTATTAGCATTTAGGTAACGAAATTCGAAAGCTATCACGCTACAGACGGTGGCACGTGTAAAGCTGCCCGCCCTTGAACCCGTGCACGCATGTCGACCGACCGGCGGTGTCTGTTTGTAGCAGCGAGCGGTATCTTTGTCAACGCCTTTGAACTACCGAAAGCCGCGCGCGCGGCGCACGCGCTCGCTCGCACATTTATTTGCACTCTTTCTTACATATCGATATTCCTCCGGGACTGATGTTCAATGCATTCGTTGATATCGTGCGTTTAGTTAGGTTCAATCACATTCAAAAATAACTGGTACTTATGCTTAAGACACAGCCATTTATGTTAAGAATGGAGAGAGATGGGAGAGACCTGACTAAGATTAGGTTTAGGTTTAAGTGTGAATGCCGGAATCGACCCTATTATCTACCTAAATATCATAAATTTCTATTCAAAATAGCAAAGCATAATTACAGCGCATTACGCGTTAAATATCTGCTACTTACTCTAGTCTAGTAATAACAAACAACACGAAAAACCTAGGATAAAACCGGAATTTGTAAGTACCTAAAGTAAAAAGTAAAGTTTAAAAAGCAAGTTCCTCAATAGTTCCTGATTTCGAAAATTCAGTAAACCAGATGGTCATACACATACTAACTAGCGCCATCATCCATCAAAACTATGGTGAATCGTACTCTAGTATGTATTTAATGGTACTTTATTTAGTTTGTACATACTTTGTTTTTTAATTAACTAAATTAATAGCACAATTAACATCCTTCACAATAATCAGAAACTTCTTCAAACTTCAATAAAATCGACAAGTTACCTACACCTACCTACATAAAATTCATACCTATCAAGCACAAAAGTATTGAACAAATAAATAATTGAAAAATAAATCTTATGGTCATGCACTAAGATTTAAAATCAATGGACGGGATGACCGCTTAGTTCATCCATTAGGGCTTTTATACACGACGATGTCTCGTCGATATTACGGGACAAATCGGGACTGATGTTTATGTATGTTGGTTGATACTTTGATGACGATATCGGACCGTAATATCATTAATTTCTCGCTTAGATTAGTTATACTATTACACCCATATATCATGATTTATTTACTTACTTAATCTTACACATTCAACTACAGTATCACGATTAGGATTGCCAACTTTTATACTTACACAGATTTGCGGGACCGTGGGGTTAAATATGCGAGACTAGAGCAAGAGAAATAGGACACACTTAAAATTGGATAATTTCTGAAAATCCTACTAATATTAAAAACGCGAATATTTGTGAGTATGTATGGATGGATGTTTGTTACTCTTTCGCGTAAAAACTGCTGGAGCGATTTTAATAAAATTTGGTATGGAGTTAGCTGACACCCTGGATTAACACATAGGCTAACTTTTATCCCGGGCAAATATTTTTATCCCGGGAAAATATTTTTATCTCGGATAGTTTCGACATTTTGTTTTTTTCTGTAGTCTACAAAGTCGCGGGCATCCACTAGTTTTTTTCTTTTCGGAGAAATAACATCTCCTTGTCTCACTTCCCTCTGCAATGAAATCGGCTCAGTGTTGTACGTGTTAAATTGTGAGAACGTGTAAGTTCGCCCTAATGACAATTTTTTTGTGTTACCTATTATTTGCGATTTTTTTTTCATATTCAGTTCGGTTTGATACGTCACCTGATGCGTACGCTTTTTCTTTTCTCGAGTTGTGTTTTTGTGTTTTAAGTACTGATTACCGCGCGTGTGTGTGTGTGTGTGTGTGTATTTGTTTTATTGTGCAGTTTAGGTATTTATTGATTAACATTGAAAAAATGCCGCATCAGTACACTTCGCGCGAATACCTAAACATGGTGTACTGCTATGGCAGAGCCGATGGAAATGCAGCATTGGCTCTTCGTGAGTACGGCATCAGGCATCCTGAAGCACAGCAACCCACTGATTCTCGGTTATTTTGAGGGCCGTCTACCGCATCCTGGAAAACCAGCCGATTGTCCCGGTTTCCCATGGCAGTGGCCAAGAAATTTCAGTTGCAGCTCAGGACGCTATTCTCGCCGTCATGAACGTGAATCCGGCGCTAGGGGTTCGGACAGCGGCTCGAGTGCTCCGCCAGCGGCATGGCCATCGCTCTCGACATGCCGTGTCCTACAGTAATTGAGCAATATTTGATACGTATTGAGAGGCCTCCTCCCGACGACCCCGACAACAATTAGGTAAGTACCTGCCTCTCACATAACTATTTTGGTAGGTACCTAAGTTACCTAACTACTATTAATCAGATCTTTCTTTGTGTTCCGTTTAATTTGTTGGTAAATACTCGTATCATTTAGGTACTTAGGAACTTACGTAAAAAATATTGTCTTAGTTTAATTTTAATTTCATGTGTTTCTTTATGATGTTAATTGTTTGTGATGGCTGTAGGTTTTCTGTGGTCCTTGGTGATTCGCTTCGCGAGTTAGGCAATGGTAAAATGACGGCGATGCCGGTGGAAAATGCAGTACCTACTTGCTATTAAGTATTCTGTTTGGAAGGTTTATGCTAGGATAAGATGGCAGATAATTCGCATTTGTTATAATATTTCTTCCCGAGGATTTCGACTAAACAAATAGGTTAGTAGGTAAGTTTTATGCACTGATGTTATTCTCCGTTTTACGTAACCTCGTACCACGTTACGGACGAAGTTGAGCGATGTTAGCTTAACATTGCGCGCGACCAAATGTATAAAAAAAAATTACCTGAAAAATTAAACTCATTTCCCAGCAATATTTTTTGTATAAACAAACTTTATTTGATGTATAGAATACATACCTTTCGTATACGGTTGCAACAAAAAAACACCCTGTATAAATTAGAAATAACGTAGGCCCAATTACGCTTCCTTGCGGAACGCCGTATGTCACTACAGAGTCCTCACTAAAGTGGCCATCCAGTTTAACTCGCTGCAGTCTGTTTGACAAAAAGTCCCCCAGCAGATTGAGAGGGATATCTCTAATTCCGATCTTTTCTAGCTTATTCAATAGGATTGGGATTGAGACCGTATCAAAAGCCTTTTTTAGATCCAAGAATACCGTTAAACATTTATTTCCTTTGTCTAGTTGCTTGGTTACTAATGAACTTAGGGCTAGAACTGCGTCTTCAGTTGATCTACCCCTCCTAAAACCATACTGAGAAGACGACAGTATATTATATTTGTTTAAGAAATTCAGTAGTCTGGTATTTAATAGCCTCTCGAAGATTTTAGACAAAGCTGGTAGTACAGATATTGGTCTGTAGTAATTGACGTCATCTTTGTCACCTGCCTTGTATATTGGTGTAACAAGAGACTTTTTTAGATGGTCCGGACAAAGGCCTTGTCTAAAACACAGATTTATGAGATAAGTTATGATGGGAACTACTTCCTTTCTTACATACTTAAGGAACCGAGTTGGAATATTGTCCCAGCCAGGGGCACTATCAGATTTGAGGTTCATTAGAGTTCTATCCACTTCGTCGCAGTCTGTGTCCAGGAGTACAAAGGTATTCGGTATGTGTAAATTTTTTTGGGTTCGAAGATTGGGGGTAACATTTGTGATATTTTCAGCTAGATTTTTTCCGACATTGACAAAATATTTATTAATATAGTTAAGAGACTCGATTGGTGTTGATTTTAGGTGTATAAGTTCAGAATTTTTATCATTTGATTTACTTGTATAGGTTATTAATTTTATGTTTTTCCATAGTAATTTATTGTTATTTACAGATTTGCTGAGCAGTTCTTGCTCATACTTTCTTTTTAGCTTTCTGATTAAGTTGTTACAAAAGTTTCTATATCTTATATATGTTACTTTTAGGATATTGTTGTATTGGTCATTGCGAAATTTTTTCTGTAGTACGTTACGATTTCTGATACATCGCAATATACCTGGTGTGATCCAAGGTTTGATAATGCGTTTACTATTTGGTATTTTCGTGGTTATAGTATGGGCCTTTATGGATTCACACAATCGTTTTACTAATGTATTAGTTAGAATATTAGGATCTTCATAAAAAAGTAAGTTTTCGAGTCTTTTTTCTGCCAAACATTTTAAAGCTGCTTCGTAATTTATTTTGGTAGTATTATAATTTTTGCACATATTATTTTTAATTTTTGTTAAGACTAGTATAGTTGTATAATGGTCAGTAATAGTAGTATGTAGAATAGCTATAAATGCAGACGTTTTTTTAGAGTTTAGTTTAAGCATAAAGTGGTCTAGACAATTACTATATCTTGTTGGAAGGGTATGACCAGAAAGTATATCGTGTTCTGCTAACATAGTAAGGTAATTTATACGATTTTTTCGTTCACGAGCCCTTTCCTTATCTTTCATTCTGATATTAATGTTTATATCTCCTGCTATAATAATTTTATTTGTATCCACAGACATACCGTCTAAGTGATTACTAAGAGTGACCACAAAGTCATCTGCATTAGCATAACAAATTCATGGGATAAGGGTGGTAGATAAAAAGTTTAAAATAAAATACATACTTGATCCTTAGATTCCGTTATTTCAGCTGAATCACCATGGGATGCACTTTCTGGCATTGGATCACCTACTTCAACAAGCCATTTTCCTTCCCCTCCCAGTTTACCCTTGACTTTCCAAGCCCTACGCAATAGCACTTGGGTATCTGTGTTATATTCCTCCACCATTTCTCTGCCATCCTCTAATTTATAGTGATATTTTTTTATTGTCTCTTCTTTTAAGCAAGTTTTCTCAGAATTGAGCAAAGTATGATACCAGATAGTGTTCTTATACATTTTTAAGTTATCTTCTTTAAAATATGCTGGCAAGCTGTTTTTAGTTTTCTTTTCGGAAGCAACAAATTCAGTACCATCTACCACTTCGATCAAATGTTTTCTTTTCATTGTTTTGTTACTTAGCAACGCATTATGCCTAGATCTCTGAAGACTAGGATAATCTTTGACTATGATATTGTTTTGTGTATGTACCTTATTATATTACTATTGTAGTAGTTTCTAAGTTACGGTGTACTGCAACTTGATATTGTTTATCACTGAATTTATTTCATCCTATGAAGCTTTGGGTAGGTAGCAACAATACCAAAAAATACAGAATGCTCCAAAGATTTCTAATCCTAGGCAGCACATGTTTAGGTTATTTTTACGTTTATATTTTCATGTTTCTTTGACATTGACAAATCATTTTTTTATTGGTAAGATTACCGTTGACGCAATTTGGACTTTTTGTCTACAAGTCAGTGCCGGCGCTAGTGCTGCATTAGTAGTTGTGGCATTTTTTGTACGGTGACTACACACGACGAGTATGAGGTCAGCGGCGGCATAAAAACACGAAAATTAGAGAAATCAACAGAAACAACGTTAAAATTACTTGTTGAAAGGATAATGGGTAATGGTGGACGCACCTCTCAACAGAAATCATGAATTAATAGGTATTTTCATGGAGAATAAAACTTAGTATGTATTATCATTCATCACTAAGGTTACAAGTTAGTACTTTCGGAGTTATACTGCCATAAAAGTGATCCTAACCTAAGAAGTAGCAATGTGTGTCAAGTTTTAAAACCATGTGAATAAAAAAGTCTTTTGTCATTTGTTTAGTGGTTTTTCAGTCGCCAATCGCCATTTTCCATTGAACTTATTAGTTTCCTTGCTTTTGATCCGGCTATTCCTTGGACACTGACTGTTGTTTTTTTGTCGTTGACCCCAGTTTTGTTTAATGGACTACTGAAATATCTATCAAATGGCAACGATGTTCGTTTAAGTCCAAACCCGACTACTCCGACGTGTGAGACAAGTTGACGTCATATCCCCGAAACTCTTCACCAACGCGATGGAGGACGTCTTCAGTGGGATGGAAAAGACGTCAATGGTGAATATCTTACGCTTCTCCGCTTTGCTGACGATATAGTCTTGATGGCTGAATCAAGTGTGCGCTCACATTATATTCTTGATTTGGTATATACTTAAACTACTACTAATTACTAAATACTTAGGAGACATCAACTACTCGTGGCGCCGCCGCGCCGTCGTGTTTTTAAAATTATGTAATTGTTCTTGATGTGCAGGACGAATAATAAATCTTCTTTTAAAGTGAAATAACATGTGTTATTACTATTAAACCTTATACATATCCATAAATAGTAAGTTAGATTGAGATGAATTTAAGACGTCGTATCTCCGAAAGTACTAACATCTGACTATAGTTTAGTTTAGTAATAATATTCCACTTAAAAAGCCTTATCCAATGGTATATCACATGTTACTATTGAGGGGTGGGTCCAAACCCCATACATTGGTTTCCCAATCTCCTTTGTTAAATTTTAATTAGTAAAGAGTTGTAGTAATTATTAGAACAATAAAACATTTTTTAAAGAATTTTGGGATTTTAGATCCTTGTAGCCACTTGATATTTTTCTCATATAATTGTACCACTTTTAAGGTTTCATCTTCCCCCTAATGAACGCGTTATTTTTACTAACTAAACTAACTAAAACAGCCTTTTGCGACGTCATCGTCACCATACAACTCAGTGGCAGTGGCTGATCAGATAGGTTATTGAAACAGGCGAACTGTCATCTTCGAACAGAGGGCAATCTCTAATCTCTGATTTTTCCTCCCACGGATAGACTGCGTTCACAGATTGGAATTGCAATCCGTAGATGGTTTATTGGGACGGGCCAATCTTAAAATGGATTGAATCTTCAACTTTTGATAGCCAAAAATGGATCAGGATTGGTTATTGGGACCGGGCGCTAGTCCGATGGGACGGAAAGCCGACACGACCGGAGAGAGATCAGGCGCAGGACCAACGGTTTAACGTGTCTTCCGAGGCACGAGCTAAGTGATACGTTAGTATAATAAATCTATGATATTAATAAGGATGGACTTTTTTTACTCGCCATAGTAACTTGACTCGTACTTGTAGGTTATTTTGACAGTAATTAATAACTATAGGTAATATCCGTTAATCGAGTCAAATGTCAGATGTCAAATCAGAGAGAAATAAAAAAAACAAAATAGCAATTTATTTTTTAGGTTATTTTCCAGTAGTACATATTTATTTTGTTTGTTTGGACATTGTATTCTAGCATTCTTTCTTGTTTTGTTTTGTAATTATAAAAGCAAACTTCTCTACTTGTTATTCTACGCAGCCATCTATCCAGTAAAATGGGTAGCCGCCGAAGTATCCCTGACAGGTAGTACAATTTACGTCGTGGATCCAAACAAAATAAGCATATTATTTACAAATTACTATCTATTACCCATTCCTAATCATCTTTTTTACAGATGGCTTCCTTACAAAGCATATGGCAAAGTCATAGATGGCACCAGAATTATTTGTTTTAAAGTGCCTCTACGTGAAGTAAGTACCTACCAAAATTTACTTGTATATTTACAAAGATTACATGTTTTACGAAGTACATACGTAGATATTTCAGTGTAGGTGAATGATGCATATAATGTCAAAGCCAAGATTTCTCCAACCTCACTTCTGTTGTAACACAGATAATGCTAAGCGTCCCCAGGCCCTCATTCCAGCATTGGACATGGAAAAATACATATTATGCTAACCCCAAGTAAAATGGTTACGGTGTAGGAAGAAGAGGAAAGAGAGAGTACTTCCTATGGCACATCTTATCTTGTAACAACTAATCTTACTTCTTACTAATATTATAAATGCAAAAGTTTGTAAGTATGGATGGATGGATACATAGATGGATAGATGAATAGATGGATGTTTGTTACTCTTTCACGTAAACAGCTGGAGCGATTTTCATAAAATTTGGTATGGAGTTAGCTGACACCCTGGATTAATACATAGGCTACTTTTTATCCCGGGAAAATATTTTTATCCCAGATAATTTCGTTTTTTCTGCAGTCCACGCGGACAATGTCGCGGGGGTCCACTAGTAACAAATAATTTTTTCTCCCCCTCAACTCCAGTTTTAGTGTGACAGATATCAGATTTTCAGCACAATGTATGATTTGCAAGTTGTATTGTATAGTAGGTAGCATAATAATGAAAGCTTCTATTTAAATATTTCCATTGATGAAAATCACATTAGATTTTGGTTTGGATACTGTTTTGTACTATAGGCATAACAGCGCCATCTATGTACTATCTGTAACAACCAAATGAAATGTTTGGTCATTGAATTTCTACAGTGGCGCCTAGATGGCTCTAGCTGTAGCCTTAGTAGACAATTTGCGAAATATCAGTCTTCTATTCTATCCGTTATTATTATTTATTGTGAGTTAATAACCCAACTCCACGATATCTACGAACACATTTTACTGTAGACGACGACGTGCGGCCAGTGGAGTAGCTGTCATAGGGCCAGGTGGTGCAGTGCACCAGGGCCCCGGAGCTAAGGGGGCCCTCCAAGGGGCCCTTAGTGGCGTAGCTACCTAGGGGCTAGGCGGGTAGTTGAGTTATGTGATGAATACGAGAAAAAATTTCGCACTCGCTCCGCGCATCTATTAAGTAGTCTTTCAATAATTATGGAGATCATAAACTCCAAAAATTCTTAGTAATGTCTACCCGATTGTAACCTATCTCATGTTTAGCAATGGTCAGTAATTCTCAGTATAGCTTGAATTTTCAAGAAGGTAATAGACAAATTACGTGGTGAATACGAGATAAAATTTCACGCTCGCTACGCTCGCGCAACTATTATACTTATATTTAAGCCGTCTTTCAATTATAGAGCTCGTAAACTTAATTTAATTTATTCTTTATTGTACACAAAACATAACAATCAATAGAAAGAAATTTACAAAAGGAATGCATACAAAGGCGTGCTTATCTCTGTAAAGATATATCTTATATCTTAAACTTCAAAAAATCTTGGTAATGTCTAGTCACGTGCAATAAAGAGAAGATCATCATCATTAGCCTATTGCAGTCCACTGCTGGACGTAGGTCTCCCCCAGGGCACGCCACAAGACTGCCATGGGGGGTATTTGCCCATAGTCACCACGCTGGGCAGGAGGGTTGGTGACCGCAGTTTTTATTTTGGACTATGTTGTCAACACGGGAGGCGCTGCTGCCCACCTCCCGGAAATCCTTAATTGCCTCGTACGATACCCACGGGCAGACATGGGGTGGTACGAATTCTAATTAGCTGAGATAGCTGTGGGGCCCCATTTTTTTATTTGCCCATTGGCCCCTAGTTACCTAGGTACGCCACTGCGTGCGGCAGAATGTATAATAAGGGAAGTGCCTATTATAGTTAATAGGTAATTAGCAGAAAATGCCGTCACAATAGAAATATAACCCGTCACCTTTACAGAAATCTGTAAGATATTACATTTCTCTACGTGTTTTTAGAACTCCTTAATAATATTATAAATGAGAAAGTAACTCTATGTTACGCAATTCGGCTTAAACTACTGAACCGATTTAAATGAAATTTGGTACTTGTACAAAGAAAAGCAAAGCACGACCACGGCTTTTTTCGGAATCAAAAATTTATTACTGTACTGTAAGTACGATACGAGTATGTAGGGCATACTGTACAAGTCAGTAGAGGGACAAGAGGGTCTTGGTGTTTTGTAGGCGATGGGCTGACCACCTGTCACTACTAACCGAAATTGTACATCTCAACTATACCCTCAAAATTGGTCAGAAGTGGCATCACGTGGTTCTAACGACCATTGGTGCTCTGCCTACCCCGTAAGGGATAAAGGCGTGATTATATGTATATATAAAAAGAATACTAGTGGACGCCCGCGACTCCGTCCGCGTGGACTACAGAAAAAAACAAAATGTCGAAATTATCCGGGATAAAAACATTTTCCCGGGATAAAAAGTAGCCTATATGTTAAGTGGGACAACTGTCCGGACTGTCACAATATATTCCTGAAAACTGCATCGAAATCGGTTCAGCAGTTTCTGAGATTAGCGTGCACAAACGCATAGACAAACCGACAAACAGACAAAAATTCAAAAAATCATCGTTTTGGGTTCTATTGCGTTGATAAAGGTCTCCTATAATATTTTTTCTCATATATCTTCCATCTACAGACAGCGATCCATTACATTTTTATTATATGTATAGATGTAAATAGTATGGCTCGTTTTTCCAGTAGACGACAAGACCACTACGGCCCCCATATTAAATGTTGTTGTCGTGTCGTCTATTGGAAAAACGTCCCTTGTCTAGACACTAGATCTTTCTTTAATGTTAAAGCCTGTAAAGCTTTGAAAATCGGGGATGGAAGTTATGTCATTTGTGAAACTTAATACTTATTTTTAGACAGTTGATTACTAAATAAATAAAGACTTGTAGGTTTTTAAAAATTTAACTCTAAAAATAAAAACCTACTCATCCTTATACATAAAAGTAATACTAATAGGACTGATAAATTATTACCATATTGCGCAAGACGTAAACAAGACGATTCATTAAAACAGTACCTTCAATTAGTACCTAGTTACTTTATTTCGTATGTGCACTTCCAATTTCTCGCAAAAGATACATTAGTCATTCCGATCCTACGCACGGTTCTTGACACGAAAGTTCACCAAACATTGTTTAGCTTTTCTAAACAACTATACCAGCACCCGTATGATGAATTTGGTGAGAGCGAGATGCCTCACTTTAAAACGTCAAATCCACAGAGCTAAGTAATAACTAGACAAGGCAAGTGTTTCTACTTGGTGTGCAAAAAGTGATTGCAAACCACTTCTATCAGCCCTAATTCATTCAGTCCTAGCTCGAGAACGAGTGTCTATTCTAATTCAAGTCTATTTTTACATGCAATGTACATACACTTAGTTTATCTAGTTATTAATAGCTCTGTGGATTTGACGTTTAAAAGTGAGACATCTCGCTCTCACCAAATTCATCGTACGAGTGCTGGAGGGCAATATTGGTAATGACTATGTAGGTATCGATTTACCAAGCACTTTTGTATTCAGTAGTTTTTATACAGAACTAGAGGATGCCTACGACTTTGTCCGTACTCGGAAAGCACGTAAAACCTACGCCTGATCTCTCTCCGGACGTGTCGGATTTCTGTACCATCAGACTATGAGAGCGAAAGAAGCACCTGTGTTTGCGCACACATTTATGCACTATAATATCTCCTACACAGTTGGCTAATCTTCGTTGAGATCCGGTCAAAGGACATTACTGTATAGCTAAGGGTTCTTAAGAAAACAGTCCAGGACAACGCCTGGTCATAATTTTATGACAATTTATTTCTACAGTATATATATTTATCAGACATACTTAGTAGTTTCTTCTTTAAAAGCTTTAACTAGGTAGTTACCGTTATTGTACTAAGATAAAAGACTTACCATCAAAAAGGTGTTGAGTTGAATTAATCCTTTCAAATGTAGACTATTAGATTTTATTTAAAATGTAAATAAGAGTTTCTTAAGCAGTCATTTTGATAAGATTACCTTTTATACTAGCCGTGCGTGCGATGACCTTAATCCTTTTCTATGCCTACGCTCTATTTGCTTAGCCAAGTGTCAAAATATTTGTCAATAGTAAATTCCCCTACATTCACCTTCCAGAACGCTAATCCAGTATTTATTAACAGCGGGTGCCTTGAATCCTGTCCTCTATGAATAGTTTATCCCATTTATCTCTACATCTTTTCAGTTTTTTTTTGTGGTTCCGTGGCTCTGCGCACTAAACCTTTGTGTTATTCGGTAGCTGTAAACTGTAACAGAATAGTGCCACGATGATTATTATTTTCAATAAAGACAACTTAAACACCTTATATGTACTTTCTTTTTCTTTTTGAGCATTTGTTGCTCATTTTTGTAAGTCCTTGGTCTCAATATTTTTTACTATCTACCTACCTAAATTTTATTTTATGGAACCCTCGTTAAAAAAATCAACTCGCACTTGACAGTTTTTTCTAGTAGCCATTTATTCCTTTTATATGGCGCTTAGGTAGGTACAGAATTGTTTATTCAACGGTATCGAGCAATAAATTTGAAATTTTTGTCCATTTTGAATTATTTAAGGATATTACCTTGACTTTAATGGTAGCCGGTAGGTGAAATCTGAAATTCTAGGCGAGTATCTTATCAACTTTTGTTTTTTTGTTATATTTTCAATATATGATGATTACAGTTCTCGCAGATACATCTTTGATATACCTATACACTCGGGATCCATAGATTCAGCTCCGTTATAACGCCCATTAATTAACTTAGTATAATGATTTGCAGAAAAAATAGGTAAGCACCTAATCCTCATCCTGGTATAATTAGACGTTTACTTACTCCAATCTTCCTCATCTCTTGAAAAAAAGTTAGGGTGAGGGTAGAATTCGGCCTACTGTTCAAGGTGCTTAGAATTAAGCAAAATGCAGCAAATTTTCTTCGGACTTTAGTTCCGATTATGATCAATGATGACAGTTATGAGGGCGTTTACATTTCAGCTGTTGGCTTGTTGGTATTGTGGTCAACCTTTATTACTGTCGAACAATTTCATGAATTTTTTCATTGACTTTTCCAGGCTACATACATGCTTACTTTATACACACGACTGTGTTCCCTAAACGGGGTAGTCTGAATTGCACGATTGCGAAAGAAATCCTACAGGCACGATTTGCATGGCGGCGCCTACTTTGCTTATGTAAAAGATCAATGTGAAGTTGCTAGCTTATCGCCTGGGAGTACGCCCCTGACTTCCTTAGTCACCTCTTAAAATATGCACGGAAGCATCCAGCTGATTGTATTCTAGTGACGCCCTGCATCATTTCATCACAGGACGTATACATTTTTCTGGACAAAAAAGTCGATGATTTTTCTTAAAGTGATTTACAATAACGATGAAAACACTAAAAAAAGAAAATGTGCCTCAAAATGATGGTCAATTTCATAGTACCTATGTAATACATTCCGCTGTTAAGATATGAACAAAAATAAACAGAATACGTTCATATGTTTTTACTTTCGACGAAAGCGATGTATCGTGCAGGCATGAGACGTAACACATTGTATAAATCAGCTACATATAACAATATTTTCTTTTCGCAAAAAGGTTCCTAGGAATACCACAGACGAGCGATTAAAAAGCAGTTTGTATTTATATTACAGATAACTACAAGCACTGATCAACCACCTCCCCTTTCAGTTTTGCCACATCTTGTCATATTATGTTTTGGTTTCCGGGATAAAGTCCAAAAAGTTTCATAGATGTTAATTTCGTACATATTCTTGAAGTTCCCACGGGAACGGGAAATAACGGGAACTCTAAAGTTCACGCAGACGAAGTCGCGGGCGGCCGCTAGTTCATAATAATAATAGTGGAATTACGAGATAAATATGAGATAAACAAATATACATTCAATGTACCTATAGATAAAGGAAGCAAGTAACGTTAAAGTAGGCCGTCTGCATGTTCTCTATGATATGGGCTCTGCTCAGAGCGCCAGGCGTTTGGCGAATAGCGACTCTGATAAAACTTATGTTTTCATTATGCTCGCACACGAAGACTTAAATGACACACATAAATAAGTGATTTTGTATCCGTCTGTTAAAGTACTTTGGTACATTTTTCTTGAAAGGTTTGCTGTACCTTTTAAAACTTTATGGAATACACCACTCAGGAAATAAAATCTGAAGCAATTAGATTCAGATGATTATTCTTGATATCTTTCGAAAGGTGTGAATCGGCAATAGAATAGATAATTTAATGTGGTTTTTCAATATCTTGAGTTGTTAATCTATACAATAAGGTGATGGTATGCGGCTATTCTGGCTATGAAACAGAATCAATATCGATTTAACACCGGAGTGGAATATAATGTGTGGTCCTCTAAAGATAATGTGTTCAGAACAAATTTTCGAGTTATTACTTTATGCATTTTGAATCCTTGAGAAGCGGTAGATTGTCTTTCATTATTTACAGAATTATGACGGGTCGCATAAGAAGACGAGATTATTATGCGGTGTATGTTACAGGGTCAAGTTTCATATTTGTATCATTTTAAATTTACTGGTTATAGTAAAAATACAAAAGTGAAACACTGGAATTTGGAATAAAAACAGTCGGTGCCGGTTTATAGTATTGTAGATTATAGAGCAGGATTGGTAATAGTCGCGCATTTCTCTTGCCATCAGGCCAAATAAAAAAGTCATAAAACTCCGACAAGCCTGGGAACAGGGTGGTGCTGGTACTAATGCGTATTGGTATCAGCCGGTCATTTTATTGAGGCGACAACAGCGAAAGCTCGTAGTTGCACTTATCGCTTATCGCCTTGTAATGATATAATGTTACACGCTCGTAAAAACACGAATCTACGCTGACCCCCGCCTCATATTTGTTCTCGCATAGTATTGAATATTCATTAGAGTGTAAAGGAGTCCGTAATTAATAAAGAACGCTTTCGAGTGTCGGTAACATTGGAGCTGTAAGCCGCTACACTTGTGCGTTTGATTGACGCCCACAGTTCGAAAGGATAGTAACCAACTTTGATACATTACCTACTTTGTCTTGGAATCTACAGAAACTATTTGTTAAGCGACGTAGAACCGTTAAGGACGTTGGTGTTACTATCAATATTAATTTCCATTACGGTTTTATTTATTTGTTCGGAGAGATTGACGTAAATCACGATCATCGCAGGGCGAGTTGGACAATAGGGACTTTCTAATTCAGTTTTATTCGTTTTGTATCCGCTATCGTAGGAGCTCACGTCGCACTGTTCGGTTGCTTCGACCGCACAATTGCTTGGCATTGTACGCGAAATTACACCTCAATTATACGCAGAAACTTACAAAAAACCCCAGACTTTCCATTGTGTTTCGGCAAAGGGAGAGCAATAATTTATCCACTGTCTGGCTTCCGTGTGGCGTCAAATGCTGGTTTGGTAGGGTGCTTCGGGAAACCATCTGTTTGTGTCTCCGCAAAATTATGCATATTTGGTGAACATTACTATCTTACCTCTATTTTTAGATTTCTCTAGTGAATGTCAAAATTTAGACTGTGAATTTAATACCGGTTGATATCTTTATCTGTGGTAATTGGCAATTAGTATTGAAGTGCTAAAATGTAGTCCGCGACGCCGGTATCGATTATTAGCATTGTGTTCATGGCATCGCTGGTACGCCGGTGGTGGGCAGTGTTAATGGTCGCCCATTTAGTATGTTGTTTGATCTTATAATAGCCGTTTGGGAACACTTTGTTTTTATGATCTATGCATTTTTGGTGTGATAATACCTTGTATAAACAGAACCCCTCCGCGCTGTGACCGGGCTTGTGATTGCGTCAAACGGAGTATTGTTGATGTAGTGTGGTCATCGTTTAATTTTTGTTGGTTATCTATGGTATTTTTTCTTCAATGGAATCATTAAGGTGATGTCACCGACACGATAATCGTGATGGTAACGCCCTGCCTGCACATTACCATGTCAACTTATGAGCTCATTGTGTTTAGTGGATTTTAATTTTTTCAGATGATTATTAGTCACGACTAAGGAGGGGTTGGCATTATCATTTGTGGTTGATTAATATATGATTATTAAGCTCATCTTCTCATTCCAGCTTATTCTTTTGGCGCCACATAAGTAACTGCATTAGGCACCTAATATTATTCCTGTATGAAGTCTGGACATGGGGGCTACGTCCTGCGTTGACGGGTGGTAATCAATGGCAGTAGATTGCCAATTTGCACCCTGATATATCGCTGATTGCTGCGTTTAATTGTCTTATCGACTACGCGCGAGGGGTTTGTTTCCACGGCGTTGTTATACGAAATATTATAAACAATGTAAGGATTATTCTAAGCTGCATCGTTAATGTCCGAGGATTGTAAATGCATAATACATAGTTAACTGGTTGGCCTGTAAATCAATATTGTTGTAGTTTGAACTTTCTGTCACCAAGCAATTAGATTTAATTAAAATTTATTGGATGTTACAAGTGAATTCAGGTCTATGCGCTGTCGCCGTTATTAGTGGTTCGGAATTATTGATTTATTCCCTTTCCTTTAATAAAGGGACTGTGCTCTTGACATAGTTCGTACCAATTTGATATACCTATACTATACATATTAGATACATTGTCATAAAAATGATGCCATATTTTATACAAATAGTATGACTACAATAGGAAGGACAGCTGCGTGTGGCAGATTTTATGCGACGGTCAATCTGAGACGGTTGTTAGGCGCACGCGCCGGGTAAATGGTTGGCGAATTATTAATAGTAAGTGACGCCACTGCTGCCCTCTAGAGTCCGTTTTTGCACGCCATTGGACCACCTAGGTTATAAAATTAAATTTTAAATTTCATATCTGACAATACCTTTCGGGATCGTAGCCGATGATGAATTTACCTCTCATCTCTATTGCCGTCATAATTTTAACTATTATAGTGGCAAGATTAGCCATCTTAACCTAGATGACTACTAGAAGTGTAAAAATTACATCGATAAAATTCGATGTTGAACTTGGTGGCTAGCTAGAACTAATAGTATTTTCATTAGTATATTCCGCATCTCATGCTCAAATTTTAATTAATAACCCCGTGTGGAATGTAATACACAATATTGAAGCACCCCGTCAGTACCGTCTCGTTCTACCCGTATCAATTACGCAGATCGTCCGATAAGCCGGCGATAAATTATCGGCCCGATAATATCTTACCGATGCACCGGCTACGGATGTTTGTTCGTATGATTTACCGAAGGGCTGGTTAAGCCCAATTCATGAGCAGCAATTTGACTCCAGTCAATCTTTAATCATATTGTCTTGGTGACTACGCGAATGTTTCGAGGGTGAGATGTTAATCATTTTGATGCCCGTGTTTGACCAATTGAGGAGCTTTGCTTTGATTTCTTTGTAATCAGTCTTTATTCTTTATTGTACACAGACATTTTATATGGAAAAACATTTTACATTGACAATGTACAAAGGCGTGCTTATCCCTATAAGAGATTTCTTCCAGCAAACCACTTGTGATAGCGAAAGTTGGGTGAAAAAGGTAGATTGTATATGTACACAATACCAAATAAATATACTTACATAAACCTACATAATATCAATATACCTAAATAATAATACATATCTACATATAATAAACCTAACCTACATAGACTTACAATAAAAGTATCTTACAATAATAAAATAACCGACAGACCTACTAAGGAAGAGAAAGGTAGTATGCGTTTACTTGTCTCTTAAATATGTCAATTGTAGGACAATCACGTATGGTGTGCGGTAGTGAGTTCCACAGCTTGACTGCATAGACAGTGTAGTGTAGTCTTTACTTTATGTTGGCTTGGTTTATACCTAAATGAATCTTTCAAGAAAAGAACATATAGAAGTTGTATCTTTTCTAAGTCAATGTTTAAGTACAGTGAGTTTGTTTCAGCTGGTATCGTGACTAATTAAGTTCTTTGGCGTGTATCCAGTGACAAGACTCATAAATTCTCCACCATCGTCATCATCTGCGTGTGAAAGTTTATCTCATTTGATATGTCTCAACATAATTCTTGCAATTGAACTTCTTCCAGAAATTAATACAATATTCCATAACTTCGCGGTGTTGCGCAAACGTCCCATAAAATGTAAAGTGTACCGTCAAATTGAATGCTTAAAGAGTTGTGACCCATATTCGAGAGGTCCGTATTTGTAAAGGCGAGACCACACAGTGAGCAGGCAATCATCTGGGCATCGCTCACCCTGCTCTGTAATCACAGCATCATTACCTCTAATGACGTGTTAACGTTGCTTTACGCGGGGTATACACTAGACGTTTTTGGTCCAGTTTTAATTTTAATTTTGACGGACTTGTACAGGAAAGGTCAAGTCTACCAAATTCTTAACGGAATTATTTTGTTCTTCAATTTTGATACTTTCAATTGAAGGACTTTGATACCACACATAATCATTAAATTACTTTATGTATATTTTACTCTCACAAATTTTTATTTTCTTTTGCTATTGTTTTATGCAAAAATAAAGGTAGTTGCTATACCTATTAGATGTGCTCAAATACAAGTAAAATTCGTCTCGTGTGTCGCACGCTGTATTAGATGCTAAACACAAGCCCATATTTCGGTCATTTACATTTGTTTGTCTTCTATCTTCGTATTGTTTGCTGACGTCTCTAAAACAGAGGGCGGCGTTTGGGCCAGCCACCGGACCGACATGCTTGAGGTTCTTAAGTGCAACGTTATATTTAGACATGGCCTTGTCTAGATTTTGTATGCGGAACCTCGACTATAATTTTCAGACTAAACGCAACAGTTTGCTTGGTTTTAGTAGTAAAAATCGTAAGAGAGTTATAGGTATACAAAGGGTATAACCGCATAAAGGATATTAGGCATGCTAAAAATCTAGTAAGTTTTTTTTAATTTTAAGGTTTACCTTATGTGCTGCAGTAGGTACTGCTACCACTAAGCAGCCTACAGCTTTCCTTCCACTACATTGGGTCAAGCTTAATTTTCCAAGATATCTTGTGTAGGTTCTTATAATGATGTAATCCGTATATACAGTTGTTAATAATTAAATATGTCATTTTCTTCAAACCACCTCTTGAGAATCTGCATAACTTAACTTACTTACGCATGTGTGTGTATTCCAAATGGTAATGTGAGTTTAGTTTTCCTCAATAGCTCCTTCACCATTCGCTCTAACGTTATTAAGCATTTCATGGAATCCTTTTAACCTGGAAAACAACTTGAAACAGGTAGAATCATGGCCATGTATTTGCATGACAATAAGAGCACTTACTGACTATTGTGTATAAGAGGATATTTTGAATGGATATTCCAGTAATCTTAGAATTTATATGTAGTAGATTCAGTTTGATATTCATCTAATACAAAGAATGCTCGTTTTATGATTAATAAAGTTAATTGCCACTATTTCTTAATAAAGAAGTTTACTATCAAGATTTTTATTGCTATCAACTATTACAATAATAGCTATTACCATATTCTCTGGAACTACTTTCATGCGTGCTTGATTCTTTTCTTCGTCTATTACCAAACATGTTTGCGCTAGTTAGTGAATGTGTACATAATTCGACTGGTTGGGAACACCCACGGTCTCCTTACCTTCCGGTTGGTGTTAATACATTTTGGTTTCGTACTCGTAAACTATCTCGTAATGTTACAGTAATAAGGGACACAGAAGGTCCAATCTTTGCGTCTTCGTCTCCGCCTAATTTACACTATGCATTTAGCTGAACTTTGTGAAATGAGAGAATGAAGTTGTAATGATGATTGTGGTAATGCGTTTTTTTTTGTGTATTTAAAGACAGTCAGTTGCCGCAATGGTGGTGCTAATCAAATTATCAGTGCAGACTTCCGCGCATGGCTGTATGAAACTGGTTTACGTGAACATAAATACCTATAATTTCTCGAATTGTAATGGAATTGTCCAAACTAGTTTTAAGATAAATGGGTTATATATTCACAAATTCATATTGACCTGTCGGCGGCGTTTCATAAACAGTACAGTCACGTTCCACCAATAATAATGGCTGCGACGAATAAAAAATCTATAAAGACTGTGGCTGATAATAGCCGGTGGTCACGAAGGCTCTCGCGTCGGCCGAGGCGCCAAGGAATCATGTAACCCGCTGTGATTCTCTTTGCCACCAGTTCAGATTGGAACGCAGTCTCACCCCCGAAACGTGTGGCGAAAAAAAATCTTTTCAAATAGAGAGGTCTTTATAACTGGTTCGGAGTGCCCCCAGGATGTAAGGAGTTTGCCGATTGAATTCACACCCGCGGTTTTCTTGTCCCCTCCTCATTATAAATCAAATGCAGGTACGACTTCGTCTGGCGCAGTCTCGTGTGTGAATGCGTATGAGGGAGTTAGTTTCAAATAACGTACCTACCTACTATTTAATAAAAAAATGTATAAACGCGTTTGCATACAACATTATGTTAACAAACAACCTATTAAGCTTATTAATATAAGTAATAATTCCTTATTAAATTCGGAATTAACCATATCATAAATTAGGTGATTATCACTCTACAATTTGACGAGTTTTAAGACGTGAGTCTAAAAATATTGTTTTCATAGTTTTGTATTAAACTCGTAAAAAAATTGGGCTAATTCAGAGTTAATAATTTAAATTATAGCTATAAATTGCTGGCTTAAATAATATCAAATGGTTTTTAAACTTTTTATATGCTTCTCAATATAAAAGCTTGAATAAAATTTTATAGACGTCTCAATATTTGTTTAACCTCGTTTCTTTTGACCAGAAAATGTGTCACGTTCAGTGTGTTGGAGGCTTCGACAATGGACTTGCCAGTCAGCGTTGACTCCGCGTGCTTTACTTATAATATAACCCTTCTCATGTGTGACGGCATGCATTTGTTTGTACGCAGCTGCGGTGCCGACAACATATTTATTGTGCTCATTAACCTTCAAGAACGCTATTTAATTGTCGGCCGTTTTTTATTCACTTCACCTCTGACCCGCTTGCGACTTATTGCCTCCCCGGCCTTTCTTTGAAAGCCAGAACTGGCTGTTATTTATTATGGAGCGAGACGGGGATGCGTCGCTTCTATCTTTGTGGCGCTTGTGAGCTTGTCTCTATGATTTATGCTGTTATAAGGACATGATTACTGTCACGGAGAATCGTGTGCGACTGTTTAACTTATTGTAGCTTTTTCTTCTCCTTAATAATGGGGTTTGGCTTTGTGGGAACCGCTGGATATATTTTCACACACTTTCTGATACTCGTATACATACTCGTACTTACATACCACAGATGTTCTTTGCCGATGCCCGATATACAGATTAATTATTGTGAATTGTTATATTTATAACGATCGCGTATAAGTATGTATACAGGGTATAAGTGACAGCCAGGCAAATACTGAAATGCTGAACAAGTACCATTCTGTTGAGTTATACGACAGTGTTATTACTCGCAGGAAGTGTATTTTTGATTTGATTATCAGTAATCTTTGCTCTCCGCGCCAATTGTGTTAGGCGATCCTGTGACTAAATAAATGGGCTTATTAGTTATTGTGTGACCCATTTCTGTTTTTTGGATCAATTGTCACTCTCCATTAGGGTTGATCAGTTTTTTGAACTTTTTTAAGGGCAACTTTTTTTTAAAATAATCTTTTGGTTGAAATTTTATTTTAATATAATTACTTAAGGCCTATTTAAACGAACTAAACAATTTTTTTTCTGAAAATATGAAAAAAATGTCGGAAAATGTCGGAATTTTCCTGCGAAAATTTTCAGTGTTTTCCGCCTCAGAATTATGGTCTGAAGTCATGGTATCAATATTTGACTGGCTGTCACAAACACCCTGTATAAGCTAAGCACCGCATATTCTATCTACGAAATGGTCAGATTATTATTTATTAAAATGGACTAAAATTACTTGCTTTAATCATTTACGCAAATGAAAACGCCCTTGTAAATTTATCTACTCTATTGTAAACCTTAACTGCTTTATTTTCTGTGTAAGTACTTAATAAAAATATAAAGAAGAAGCTAATAATCAATTTTAAATAACGGGATGGCGGAAATCTGGAGGCCCTCTGCCCTTTTTAGAGGACACAGGAACATAAGTCAAGTAAATTAATTAATAATCTATTTTACATATGTACTCGTACTTACAGGTTTTTTTTATTTAAATTCACACGAACATAACTTCTTATTAACTTATATCTGAACCTGACTACATGCTTACAACTTACTCCTGGACTTAGATGTGCCGCTACAAGATAATGAAGTCCTGCCATAGGTATAACGCGTATGGGTAATGTGGGATATGTTTGTAGAGACGATATTGTCAAATGACCGTCTATTTTTCACGCAGTGTGAGGCGATGCTTGCGGGGGTCTAGTATCGCAGGCTAATGATCAACAAGCAAGGAATTCGTGTTAGATACTCTGCTTAATGAATAATAAGCCCGTTGTACAATTTTTGATTCTTAACGTTCATATAATTTCTTAATGGTTTATATATATTTTTTAATTAATTGAATTTGTACCACACATTGTGAATCTTAATGCCAACAAAATGTTTCGTAATAGTAATTTTGGCTCCCATATGAATCATATCAAAGTGTACAATTACGTGTCCAGAGAGCACTCGCGGTGATAGATCATGCGCCGTGTGCTTTACATTGTATTGTACATGATGCTCATATCACAATGAAATGCTATTATGCTACTATTGTTCTGGAGCTTTCTATCCCCAGTCTACAGCTTTGACGTCTTCATACATGGTATCGGCAACAGTAAATTGTGGTATCGTGTCGGTACCGTCGTCGTCGGTATAGAACCGTTTATTGATTGGTATCGTAGTTTGTCCGCTGTTCACTTTGAATAAAATTCGAATTATAATTAATCACGGTAGGTCCGCGTGGGAGAGCGTCGCGTTCAGCCGACGATCTATCATATTTTGTGATAACGCCACTAGGTAGGACCCATCTCATGTACGTATTCCACTGATCGGGTTTCGGGCTCTGCTATGCGACAATAGTTCGATCCAACGGTATGCCATTTTATGTGTGTTAAGCCATGTTTCACAATATCATGTGTTATTGTATCAAAAGCTTCGTGTGATAATATTTGAAATTTATACGTACGTTATGTGGACAATAGATTATAAATCGTATATGTACGCTGGTGATAGAGTTTATTCGATAGCATATTTTCATTTAGTTACGAATAAGGAATGGCAATAAACGTGAAAAATCTAACTAATTTTTAACACATTAAATTTTGTATTCAATATCGAATAACTGTATCCATCTCAAAGTCGTAGATGCATACCCTATGACTCACTATAATCCTTTTAAACCCATGCAACTAATCCGGCTTTCTATAAGTGTCTAAGAGGTGTCTCTATCACGTCGTTGCGGTGTTTATAAAGACACCAACGTCGATGACAACAATAAACTTGAATCATAAAGTTTCCATCGCCCTTTGACAGTGTCTGCAATCTCGCAGCTCAATTTTATTTCCAATAGCATCGCAAATAGATAGGCGGTAGAGGTAAACGAGTCGCACCCTGCGGCTCAGGCCGAGGCTTCTGTCAATTGAATTTGTCTGCAAGCGCGCCGTGCATTAATAGCGCACTAAACTACGTTGAATGCTATTATATGAGGATTATTGATATTTTCATAAAAGCTCGTATCCATTGTAATCGCGAGGGGTCTGCATACTGCATAGTAGGTTTTAGTGCGTTTTCGTTATGCCTCTGAATAGTCGATGCTGGCGCGTTACGGCAGTCGATACTGTAGTTTTATTGCCGTTATATGATATGATTGTTGCGTGCAGGTCTTCCGGTCTACTTTATTGGCCCTATTGGACGATTATTTGTGTTTCGTTCAATTTTATGTTGTATTGATTTACTTTGCTATTTATACAAGTTCATTTAGTTTAGAGTATCATTAAAGTCCATGCAAGGTGAGGTTGTAACTTGTAATTATGAAACTATAAAGTTTTATTATTTACAACAAACTATTCCTGTTTGGGGCGTGCATTATTTTAATTTGCAATCTATTTTAAACGCAGCGTTAATTTTTATAGTCCTGTCCGAAATAATATTTTAATTCCTTGTGAATCATCAAACAAATTCTACAGTTTCTTTTAAAAATTATAGGTTCAGTTGTAACTGTGTCTATCTGTATTATCCCCGGTTAACAAATTAGCATATTAAACGTTTACCATTTCTCATTAGGTAGCCATTGAAAAATGGCGGCATTTGACTCTGTTTGGCCAGCCATTATGTCAACACGAATGCCTTAATCACCACCCATAAGTCGTGGATCGAAAGTGTTTGATAAATTTACCCGTGTCACCATTACCGAATGTGAAATACGCTTCTCATTAGTCCCCCTAAGTAAGATATCATCCGTTGATTAAGTGCCACTGGGAACTTATTATTTTATCGCATTCCAACTTTAATAAACAACCGATTAATGTTTCTATTCTAAACGGTATTGTCGAATACTTTAATGGCGGTTATTAACGGTTCACCTGTTAAAATATCATTAACAGTATGGTGCGAAGTATGAGAGTTCATTGTGTTATAGGCCATTGCATATTTTAATGACTTGTTAATTAATGAGTAATAAATTGTTCATTAGATGCTACCATCAATATCCACCGCTTATACGCTTTGATGTTTCTTTTAAGACAGCGTTGTCAACCTTACACAAAGATCTATTTTATTGTTTCTGGTGCTAACACATTTATTATCTAAGATGGCTACAACCTGCTTCCAATTTTATTGTTTTTTTTTTTTTTAATAGGTTTTTGTAAAGTTTTATTTAGTTCCGTTTACGACTAGTTTAATAAATCTTGTAAAATCCTTGTTTTTTTTCCAAATATTTTTTCGTATATATATTGACGAGTTAATCCTGTTTTACGATCGAAGCAAGGCTACATTGTTATGCGAATTACACTAATCCATTGCTCTTCAAGAACTTTATTGGACAGCAAATGTATGAACTCCACGTTTTTCTCGCTACCGCATCGTTAAAACTACATATATTACGCATATTATTTTTCAATAACGTGATTGAAACTAGGAACATTCTACAATATGCATATTCATAATCTGTTGTCAGCTAATTTTTAACCTTCGCGTTGATTGAACATCGTCACGTAATTAATTAATTAAAGAATACGAAATCACGGTATAAATTTATTATTTGAATGTTTTTTTTCTCTTTATTGCTCTATCCAAAAATATTTTTAGTAAGTTAGGAAATGGTCTTTTCGACAGGCGTAAATCATAGATACTAGCATAAGTTATGTCGCGAGGTATATGTTAATTGCTTAATAATTTAAATAAGGCTAATGAAGTATTGCCTGTTATTGGAGTTACAATCGAAATTCCATGTTAAATTTGAACTTTCGTCCGGAACATGCATTTATTAATTTTATGTGTCATACCACGCCCGAGTATCTCATGATCTGTATATGTTTGGTTATCTTTATTGTCGGAAGTCTTCACTTCAAATATACTACGTCTGTGGGGTCAGATGAGCATATAAATTCTTACCGCAAAAGCCATTGGCACTTATCTTTTAATTCAATTTACAGCCATACAGAGCTCGTTGATATGGTAATTTATCGCCGGTAATAACTAAGTTTATCTGGTAATGATCTTAATATCTTTATTATCTGTTCAATTCTGTTATTTTGGTTGTACACGAGAAATTATAAGATAAATACATATTGTTTATTGATGAAATAGATAAACATGACGTTGTATAAGGTCTATCTGGAGAGTTATTCTAGCCTAATATGTAATGCTATTATTATAAAAATCTGGTTCTATGAAAATTTTATACTCCAGGTTCTCTAGATATTTCCTCACGATGCGAAACAATTTTAATGAAGTCCGGTAAGTTACACCTGCTATAAACGCCGTAATAGGGGGGTGTGGTGTCACGCCCCTGCTTGATATGATGACTATGGGCCCTGCTATGTTGGTTTTACTTGTACTATGTAGCGGCACGGCTGTTTATATTTTTGGATTGTTGAGATTTTTCTTTATAAGTACAGATTATGTAGGTACGTCGTTCAATCTATATTATTGCTATTTGCATTTGGTCTACTTAGGTCAAAACAGTACATCTATGTAGTGTTTTGGATCTTTAGTCAATTCATCCCGCGGGATGTGTTAAATAGTATTTTTATAGTCTTCTGTGTACATAAAATGTCTACCTATATACACGGTGAAAAGCAAATACTGAAAAGCTGAACAGGTACCATTGTGTTGAGTTATAAGACAGTGTTATTACTCGCAGGAAATGTATTTTTGATTTGATTTTTCAGTAATTTTTGCTCTCCGCGCCAATTGTATCGGGCGATCCTGTGACTAATTAAATGGGCCTATTAGTTATTGTGTGACACATAGCAATTTTTGGATCACTTGTGACTATGGTTGCCAGATAGAAACTTATTAAATCCGGGACATTGGGGTTGATCAGTTATTTAAACTTTTCTGAGGGCAATTTTTTTTAAAATCATCTTTTGGTTAAAATTTTATTTTTAAGTCATTATCTAAGGCCTAATTAAACGAACTAACAGTTTTTTTCCCTGAAAATATGATAAAAAATATCGAATTTTTTTTGAAATTTTCCTGCGAAAAATTTCTGTGTTTTCCGCCTCAGAATCATGGTCTGAAGTCATGGTATCAATATTTGCCTGGCTGTCTCAAACATTCTGTATTTAGCGGCAGTCAATATGTATTATTCTTTATTACTTCATATTAGAAACGAGTTACCTTCGGTTATGTGGTTACTTAACTTAGTAGGCTTAATTTCAAGTTTTGAAACGTCTGTTGTAATAGTAGCCCTGAAGTTAATTGATCTATTCAGTAATTTGGTTACTGTACTTTGATCTATTCACGTCTGGTAAGGTAGATGCTATAACTATTAAAACACTTATAGCCTATAAGGGTTTTGCGAACGTTTTTTTTTTAATTTGTGTACTAACTATAGAGCAATATTGCAGAGTACAAAAATATTTATGCAATATATTTTGTTACAAATAGTGATAGAAAGTATAGCCGTACATACATGGGTTTATTAAATAAATTAATAAGTATAAATGATTCCAGAAACAGACTTATAATGAAACTTAAATGATTCTTTGCTATCATATGCGAAATTATTAAATTCAAATTGGCAATTATACTCTGCAAACATGTTTTGTCCCATTCTTCGTAATTTTCTATGATATAAGCTTCAACGGGCGCCGCAGCTCTTCTCAAGAATTTGCGACGCGGCGCCTTCGCGTGGGCGTCATATCGTACCAAACCATCGCGTATCATTCCATCCGCTTCACCTTCAACTTTATAGCTAAACTGTTACAGTGTGTTTTAAGCTATTTAGATCTTGAAAGCGATCAGTCTAGCCTATTGTTGCATGGAGCTTCTAATTAGTCAGGCTGTTTAGTGATGTTTGCCTCGGGCCGGCATTAGCTATGTGATGTACAGTGTGAAATTATGTGATTTGTTGGGCTGTGCGTGTGGCAAATTCGAATAGGGATTTGTATTCACTTTAAAAGCTTTCATTTGTTATCACTTTCTTTTTAGTTAAAATAGAATAGTTTTTATCTGAGAATTACATATTTACATTATAAGGTTGTCGCCGTTGCATTTTCATATCTATTAATAAGGAAAATAGACAAGACGATAATACATTATATGTATATGCACTAAATTGATACCAGCCCTATATAGAATAGTCAAAATACAAAAACTACTTTTATGAAAATAAGTTTAATGATCATTGTTTTGTGTACTTTAATATGTATCAAACATAAAAAATTCAATTGGTTGTTTAGTCCAAGTTATACTAAATTAACAAACTATTGAATTTTAGAACTCCATTAAGCTTACCCATATTATTATTATTATTTGTTACATACATGGATTAAATCTATTCTTTTTGAGGACGATTGGCGCCGCCAATACGCCTACATGTGTAATATCATCTTTGTCTGGCCTTAAAAGACATAATATTTCAAGAGTCGTGCTCAGATTCATCTATCTTCATAAGAGTATTCGCATATTCAGAGGAGACATTCAATATTATCAGATATTTTTGTACATTATTATTGATATTAAGTGAAGTTGGTACGCTATTTATTGCAAACGTCCGCATTATCATCTGTTGAATGGCCTGTGTTATGTGATATATTTCTTAATGCGATCTATCTCTACTCTTTGTATGTTCAAACTGATTTCATGTTTTTTTTATAGTTGAGTATGTTATTTATTTTAGGCATAACTTTAATGTTATTATTTTCCAAGTTTCTATCGTACAAGATAATTATCACTATCTCAATCACTAGGTATATCGAATAACTTTCAAATATGTAATTGTTTCATTACGTATATTTTTAATACAATAAACATTTTGTGTTTTTAAACATAGATTACATTGTAATTAATATCATCATCATCATCATCATCAGCCTATTGCAGTCCACTGCTGGACGTAGTCCTTCCCCAATTTGTATATATTAACTTAAATACTATAGTGATAATATAGTGTCTTGAGTCACGAAAGATTCTGAATCAGAAAGTAAGACCTGAAATGAGGCGACTCTATGGCGCCAGTCAATGCGCCTTTATTACATTAATATCTTTGTGTAGGTACCTAGGCGTATTGTATTCTTACATTTCATACGAGTAATAATTTTGTAGCATGTACAGATAGACCCACATACAGAATGTTATTTAATGCGCAGCAATTTCATATAAATACTGCAATATATCTTTTCAATATCATACACTTTTCTATGATGAACTGCCTATTAAAATCAGACCTTAGAATTAGCCTCGCCGGCTGCTAGTTGCTACCGATTTGTCGCGATAACGTTAATTTATCTTCAATAAAGTTTATCGTTCAATCAACGTCGTCGCCTGCGCCCGCGCCGGCCGCGCTGATTGGGTTTGTTCATAATTACATCTTTTGACACGTACGCGCCAAGTTTCGTACTTCGCCGCAGCCAGGCCATGAGATCGTGGGAGCACCGTGTAATCAGCTTTCCTGACTGTCTTGTTTTGATTCGATGCCACGGAATTATGTTAAACAGATGGAGTATGTTAAATTAAGTGATTTGTCTAATAGGGTGTGCGATATTGAAATTAGATCTTTGTTGATGAATATCACATTTTACAGTTACGTTATTTCGGTTCTCTACTATTTTGGTTTTTAGCACTAACTTACTAGTTTAGTGCTACTAAACCTACTGGCTTCTAGGTAACATTATAATAGTAAATTAGCTTTACGACTGGATCGAAATAAAAAATACTTTTTTGTTGTTCACTCTAGAAAGTAAGTTACACTTGTTAAGCTTAAATGGCGAGTTAAGGTGGAACTTCATGATGTGCTCTTTATATTTCGGAAGTTCCCATCTTAACTGTAAATGTCAGCGGTGCTCTTATTCGTATATTTTATTATTTTAATTTTATTAACAATATTGTGATATAAATTCTCAGGATATGTTATATTAATCTATTAGCATTATGTTATTTTCTGTCAACGCAGCTGTAAGCTATTATCTCCTATAATTGCTTTGTCCAAGATTCACTGCCCGTGGGGCGGTGCTTTTTCCACCGGTATTTCAAGATTATGATGATTTTTACGTAATTGTACCTCCATGCGATCATCTATGTTGCTTTCTCAAATAAAGCTGGGCTAGATACCTCTTTAAGCACTTTGTTTTTATAATTTTATATATCTGTTTATACTATAAAGAATAGAAAAAATAGTATACCTTTATGTTAAATCTTCTATTTTTTCTATTCTAGGATTAATTCCATTTAAATATAAAAGGTATATCTTCAGCTATGTAGTAAATGGCACTACAATAATTTTATTTTTAATCGATGTCCAAATAATACAAATACGTAGTATTAATAAAACACGTACCTACCCTAAAAAGAGACTATAAATTTACATTCAATTTTGCGCCACCCGAAATATGATTTCGTGTAACCAATAACACTGAAAAAAAAAAGTGATCAAATTAATCAAAATTTTGTTAAATTTAAACAAGGTACTTGTTTATATACGTTCGCATAAAGTAAATTGATTGCTGCTACTAGGCCAATTTGATTGAAAATCAATCAAGAAATATTGTTAATTCAACAAACCACTTGTTTGAAATGGCTAAGTATATGATTAAGTTAACCATGTCCTACTTGTTAGCATTGACTATGACAATGATAGGGAGGAAGGGTTTATCATGTTACATGATTGATCTTACAAACAACTTAGTTAACCTAATCATTGTAACTTTATTGAATTGATCAAAATATTGTATAAATCAGCAGTGTTACATGTTTCAATAAAATATTCTAGTTGATTGAATTAAATAAAATCTTTATGAGATCTATCACACAACCTAATTATTTAAATAAATGTCCTTCGTTGTTTCAATTATGAGGTAGATTGATGCTACTATCCAACTTGTTTGGTTTAAATATACTCTTTATGACACTTATCAAGTGTATATGTTGGGATTCACTAGGTGGCATGTTAAGTCCAAATAAGTAACTTGTTTGAAATCTAACGCTATACAGGGTGTAACAAGAAGGGTATGTAAAGCGAAAAGCTACGTAAATAGCCCACTGTAGAGGACCTATCCACAAATTTGAGACTCGAAATCACATGTTTATTTTTCCCGATAGTATGAAGAATTTTTAAATATCTTTCATACAATCTTGAAAAATAAACATGTGATTTCGAGTCTCAAATTTGATAGGTTCTCTACAGTGGGCTATTTACGTAGCCTTTCGCTTAACATACCCTTTTTGTTAGACCCTGTATAGGTAGTAGGTACATACAATGCGCCTGCAGACCGGCTACAAAACGACATTGGGTAATAACGTATGGAACTGTACCTACAGGATGTAACAAAAAGGTACAGTCATATTTTAGGTGGGGAACCTACCCGTGAATATGAAAAGCTTTTTATACATCCTGCTCGATTGAACATCTCTATGGAACAGCTGATTTTTGTCGCTGTTATTCATATTCATGAGTAGGTTCACCTAAATTATGACTGGACCTTTTCGTTACGTCCTGTATAAGAGGTGCCGCAGTGCGATGACAAGCATTCTGTGACATCTCTGTTCCAACCTCTGCCGTTCTGCAGCCAGTCTGGAGAGCATAAGTGACACTGAAAATAATAAGAGAAAAAAAGTTTAATGTCTGGACTAAACATTACAATTATAAATTAGGAATGAGATACCTTTTATTTCAAGAAAATAATATTTATTAATCATAATCAGCATAATAATTTTTATATTAATCATTGACATACTCGTACTTATACTAGCTTACATTATTAAATAAAAGCGTTTTGGCAAATTTTAGTCAGAACTTAAAAAATAACAAATCTAAACGTTACGTGGGCCTGCTTCATCTCTGTCTGATAAGTTCCTGATATCTTATCTGACAGAGATGCCGATATGGTATGTGATGCAGTCTCATTGTTTTTGTTTGAACTAAAAGACAGCATCACAGATATCTGCCAAATAACATATCAGGAACTTAGCAGACAGTGGTGATACAGGCTAATATATAGCTCAAACTAGACTGCGCAGCGTTATAAATATTTTAGAAATAACATAATTGATATTACAGGGAATTGGTGAATCTAAGTCACTTTGTAATTTTACAGCTATTTGTTCATTAAGAGGCTCTTCAACTTCGTAAGCCTGGAAATGTTCATTAAAAACTAAAGTATTAAACAAAAGCCCTTTAAAAATTAACAAATATAAATTAAATAAACATCGGTTAATTTAAAAAACTTTAACAAGTCATCGGCACTTTAAGAATAAATCAATATAGTGCCAGCTCTATAGCGCGTCGATGATACAGTTGCCCAAGATGTTTTTGTTAATGTATCCAATCTTGTGATATACATATAAAAATCTTCTGTTCGTGTGTTTGTAATGGATTTCCCTCTAAACGGCTCAACTTATTTTGATGAGACTTTGTGTGTGTGTTCGAGTGGGTTCGAGAATAGTTTAGACTTACTTCTTATACTATCATATAAAAGAGATTCTTAAAACAAGAGTGATGATGATAATAGTATCACACGAAGAATAATATAATAATAGTATCAGAAGAACTAGGACTTTGACACTTTTTATCAAGTACTCCAAGTTTCCGATATTTTCGCCTAGTATTCAGAACTTGGCTCACTAATTTTCCTCGTGCCTGAAGAGTGTTTCCTTGAGCTGTTACACAAGAAGGTATATAATATGTCGTAGTCCTTTCACTTGGAAACAGCGCTTTAATATCTTTGCACCATTTATTATATGCAACTCCTGTGACGGAAGTATTTTTATTCGCTTTCAGTATATTTCTGGCTATGACCAGAGCCAAGAGGATTTTTGCATTTTCGTTAGGTAAAGATTGTCCTATACGGGTGATTCTACGATAAGAGGTGACTATTGCGGCAATCTATTTAAAAGTGTTTTTTTGATCTATGTATTTATATTTTTTGCAATCAATCACATTACTTCAATGTCCTTTATACAGGGTGTAACAAAAAGGGTATGTTAAGCGAAAAGCTATGTAAATAGCCCACTATAGAGAACCTATCCACAAAATTTGAGACCCGAAATCACATGTTTATTTTTCCCAATAGTATGGAGAATTTTAAAATATCTGAAATTTTAAAATCTCTAAATTTTCACATAATCTTGAAAAATAAAAATGTGATTTCGAGTCTCAAATTTTGTAGATAGGTTCTCTATAGTGGGCATTTACATAGCTTTTCGCTTAACATACCCTTTTTGTTACACCCTGTATAAATAACATTACAATTAAATATAAAATAAACCATATTATCGTAAAATTCGTAATAAAGTGTAAAAAGGTCTCTACCCTGGCCTGTCCCCTTACCGGTTTTAGTTTTAACTTGCATACAAAACATACATTCTTTTTATTATTTGATAAAGCAAACTATTTGTTATATTTTTATTTTATAACTAGCAGAACCGACAGACGTTGTCTTGTCCCACGTCTTAAATACAAACTTTTAGAAATAAGATGTAACAATCTGAACCGTTATTTATAAAACATCATCCAGTTGACCGATTATGAATCTAAACCATTCTCAAACCCGCTTGAACACACACAAAAAATTTCATCAAAATCGGTCCAGCAATTTAGTTCAATTACAAACACATGAACAGAAGATTTACGTGTATAAAGATAATAATGGTAGAAGATGATTTCAATTACAATATTTAATAAAAGATGATTATTATTTTTTTTTTCTTTGTTTTCTATACTGGGTGTAAAAAGACAATTTTGTTCTTTTAATAACTCGTATTCTTTGTAAAATCACGATCATTTTTTTCTATGGAAGCACCCCTGGGAAACCACGGATTTCCAAGATATTGAGGTCCAGTGAGTTACATTAATATTATCGTTTTTTTTACATAAATCCATCTGAAATCGGTTACCAAACATTTTTTTTGAGGATACCATGTCAAAATATTATGTTTGTTTTGTAGGTACATTTGTACTTAGAGCATCAAATGAAACATTGCTTGCAATAAAATGACAGAATTTTTTCATAATTTTTTGTCATTTTCCAGGGTTGGTTCCATAGAAGAAAATGATCGTAACCTTACAAAGAATACGAGGTATTAAAAAACATTCTTGTCTTTTTACACCCTGTATGTATATCTACTTTGAACTTCATGTCTCTACCCTGCCTGATGTATTTACCCTGGCCCTCTAAAAAGTGACAAAATATGTATAAATTGACTCGCACTTACGTGAAAAGATACATAAAAGGGCTTAAAGTCATAATATTTAAATTAAATGGAAAAACTAAAACTTTTCTCCTCGGCCGTCTCCTCCATAGATTGAAAACCTTAATAATTGCATTAATTCAACCTGAAATAAAAATAGATTGGTATTGCATTCAACATTATTAAAACACAAATACTAAACAGCTGACATTTATTACGCGATTTAAAAATTGGTCTCATAGTGAAAGTTGTTCATAACTATGAGTAGGTTCACCTCCTAAAGTATGACTACACCTTTTTGTTACACCCCGTATAATACTCTTCAGATTCAGATAATTTATTTGCATAAATATGGGTACATATAGGTGATAATGTAATTGAAATTTGCTCCTGCATATTTGCCAGTCATTGGCATGCAAATGTTAGTTATGTTATATTCTTAAATAAGTAAGTACTGACTTACCTTGTCATTTTTTGTTCTTGTAAAACATTTAAATCCTGAAGAGGCTGAAATAAAATTATCCACTTATTAATCTTGCTAACAGACAGACAGACAGTCAAGAAAGAAATTTACCAGGAAGACCAACAGACATACATAGTGTAAGAACCCTCTTAAACTGCCCCTTTAAGGGCATTCTACTACATAAATGCATTGAAATGTTGTATTAAAGAATAGATACCTCCCTACCAACCTAATACTTAACCTAAGCTTTAATACTTACACTCACAAGAAATATTGTAACTAGAAATGTCCACTTCTTCTATGTTTTTAAAGATGATAGCATTCTCTTCGTTGAATGTTTTCATCCATGCCTTCCAACTTCGTATAAAAAGGGCATGTGGCCCAACAAGTGGAACCAATTCTTTCATTTCATCGGAATTTAAAGCTGACAATGATTGTATCGTTTCTCCGTTCCCTGAATGAAACAATATTTTAATTATTAACTCATAGTTATGAACTGTAGATCCTACTAGTACTACCTACCTATGTAGGTAGGTGTATTATGCTAAAAGATAAACAAGGCACACAAAATAATATACAAGCGGGTTATTAGCAAGATTCAGCTCTGACATACTTACCTACCCACCTACTTAGTTATAAGTATAAATGCTTAAAGTAAAAATATTAGTAGGCTACTCTGAAGGAAAGAGTAGGTAGGTACCTACTACCTACTTATATTGTTTTTACCTACTTAATAGCCTAGCTTAGAAAACTAGTTATGAGGGAGTTTAGCTAGGTAAGAAATAGGCATGTTCACAAAATTTTCAGGCTAGTCAAATTGTACATATCTAATGAGGTGGCCTATTGTACTTGAACTGTAAACTCCATGGCTAAGTTTAATTAAGCTGCCATTCATTCATCTAAGTAAGTATAGGAATCATTTGGCTTTACTCAGCTCAGCTCCCGCACCTAAGTATCTATCTACCTAAGAACTAATGTTGAGGGCTCCGGCAAACCAACAGTTGTGTGTGGCTTGCTCAGCAAAGCACTATACTGTGCAGTAGGTACTCTCTCACACCACACGTGCTCGCACATTTATCATAGGTTTTTCACCGGCATCGGCATCAAAATAGGCAAACTGGATACTGCGGCATCAAAGGCACAAAGAACAAAGATACTTGCCATATCTGGAGAAGACAGAGCGGCAAGGATGGTGGCGGTATAGATAAGTACCTACAGCTAATCCTCGATACAAACGCGCCGCCGCTGGCCTGCCTCTATCAGCTACCTACCTACTAAGAACTTTTTGCAGCCAATGCTACGAAGATATGCGTATTCCGTACCTAATCACTTTCAGTCAAAGAGATAAACAAGAGAATCTTATAGGTAGGTACTTACTTGCGAAATTTGGAATGAGCTCCGGTATTCCCCACGCCGATAGTAGATCTGACACCTCATCCATGTCTTTTTACACAATTTCCCATCCACAATACACTAAAGTTTACACAGAACGCAATTATTTTATGAAGAAACGACATGCGGCAGGCGGAGCAGCGCGGACGAAATGGTTTGGTCGGCCGTCGTTCGTCGTGTCTTGTTGAGACATGAATCAACCGGAAGGAAATCGGAAATGAACAACGCACGCACGCCGCGATCGCCGACCGAGTGTTGCCATAATAATGTTTATAATTTGGTCAAATTTTTGTTTTAGTCTAGCTATCCTATACGTAATTTAAAAGTTTAAAAGTGTAGCTGATTTTTTTTACTTGTCTATCCCATGGTGTGGGGGGTATCGACAAATAGGTCTTTCAAAAAATTGTGGGTGTTCTAATAATAATAATTTATTTTCAATGTACACACATTACTTAGTTAGGTACATTATTACACATTAATTATAGAATATTAGTGTACGTGTGTACACTGTAGAAGAATCTATTTTGCATACGTTAACTATGATACCCACACCAGGCTTAATGCCTGTCTCGTGGATATAGAAGATACATTTAGCTCGAGAAAAGTTTCCTGAAACCAATTTACAATTTAGGGATCCGTTTTGCGAAATATTAAGCTTTAGAGTGTAAATTTTTGTTACAAGTCAAGTTTAAGTTTAACCATAAATTTGGTTACGTTTTTTAAAAACGGGGTTTGTATAGTTTCTAAAAGTAAAAATAAAATGAAAACAGGAGTTGAATTCGGGAGTGGGGACCGCCCGCGACTAAGGGCCAATTTTTTCCAAACTTAAATTCTAACGGACCGATCGATAACTAGTGTGTTCTCATTTCTTCTCGATGGTAAACTTTTTTAAATTCTATGTAAGCGAGCAAGAAAACATACTATTTAGATAGAAATAGATAAACACTATTGCTCACATTACACACAAAAACTTAAAACCAAAGATGGCCTTATCGCTTTTAGCGATCTCTTACAGACAACTGCTTATTGGCCCATTAAAATTTAACCGAGGTTGGAAAAATTGGGACTAAAACTAGGTCTAGTTGAGCCTAGGTCTAACCGTACAGCTACTGGGTCATCTTCTACATGTGTGAAATTTTAACTCTAACAGTTTTGTCGCTATAAAATCTAGAAAAAAAGTTTTTTAGGGTACCTCCTCTACACGAAGTGAAAATATTATTTTCTCGCCTACCTCTTGGTGTGGTGTCGTTGGATGGGTAATTTAAAAATATTGCTGGTTTGTGAAGACAGATTTTCGGTTTATGGATTCGTTTGTAAAATATTAGGCTTTAAAGTGCTATTTTTTGTTTGAGTCAAGTGTCTCTCCCACCTCCTGCCAGCTGTACGGTTGTTTGTAGGTATATGAAAAAAATTCTAGTAGTCTATACTAATAATAATAAGCCCGCAGGGCAGCTTGTGGCGAACTGTTTGGAGATAGCGTCCCCACGGACCTGAAGTCCAGGGGCATCCCTCCACCCTAGCCGCTCACCAAATGTCACCCCCTTTGTCGCTCCGTGCAGGTGGCAGGTGTCCGTTAGTCTCCTTCAATAGCCCGATTTTCCAACCCCACCCAAAATTCAGCCCCATGCTGAGGCACGAAAAGAGTCCGCATACCAGGCCTGGGTTCAGGCTCTTGATCGCTTGTTAAAGCTTGGAGGATTCGTGCGAAGAAGAGAGCCGAATTGCTGCTGCCAAGTTCTGCAAGCGGGTTCTTCGTAGGGCACGGTTCGAACATATCAGTCGCATAGGGGACGGACTTGCAGCCTACCCCCCTGGTAGTAAGTAATTCTGGTCCCTGTCCCAGGCTGTCGAATTCAAATTCTGCTATCCCTCTTCGCCTCCCTTGCAGAAACCTGATGGAACTCTGGCTCTTTACGCAGCAGAGAAAGCAAATTTATTGGCAACTCTGTTTGCGAGTAATTCGCGTCTAGACGCTGGCTTTAAACAACCACCAACTTTACCTCTATCTGATTCTTCAATACGGCAGATCACTATTCATACGAAAGAGGTCTGTAGAGCACTGCAAAACCTAGACGTGAACAAGACCAGTGGACCTGATGGTATACCTGCAAGGGTATTAAGGCATTGTGCACCTGAGTTGTCTCGTGTACTGACTCGCGACTCTATAGGCGAGTAATGAGAACATAATAATATCCGACCGTTATTTAACCTAGGTTGGCCCTAACGGCCAATTTCTATACGAGAGATCAAAAAGAATCTCGGATTCTTTTATTCCTAATTTGAAATTCTGTATGAAAACAATTGAATATTAAATCTGAGATATGCAAAAAATCTCTCAAGATCAGTTATAGAAATTGGCGGTAAGTGATGTAAAATGTTATATAAAAAGAAACATGTGTATATTCTATATAAGCAGACGTTTTTTAATAACCTTATATTAACTGTACTCATTATATCCATGTTACTTTTAATTCAAAAATAAAGCATAATTTCTAGTCCAAATTAGTTCTTTTTACTCACAAATGGCAACACTACGCAAAAGAAAAACAGTAATCAAATAGTTGATTAATGCTATATCATAGTTTATTCATAGCGATCAAGATTTTATGTTGGTTTGTATCAACTTACGTGATAGTATTTAACAAGTAACTTGATAAAAGATACTATGTTTCATAGCCTTATCATGTAACTTGATCATTTTAACACATTACTTGTTAGCTCTTAACAACATCTTGTTTGCGGAATTTTCAATCAAAATATTTGTTAATTGAATCACATCTCTTGATGATTTGAGCCAAGTTACTTTTACTGATCAATATCTTGTTATATGAAATCATTTGTACTGTGTTGTTTCGAACGTTTATTTAATTGAATACATCACATTTTTTTAAACAAGTTAAAACTGCCCTTGATTAGATTCCATTTTTTTCAGTGAACTGTTGATTTATCAACGGTAACCATGAACTCTGAATACAGGACTGTTTCCATTTTGGAAGCGAAAAGTAGCTCCAAGCTTCTTATGGGTACGTCGCACTTCTACCTATACAATAAAAAGCAACCTTGCTTTAAAATGCTTAATGGCTTATGATTCTGTTTCTGAGGACATCATAACGATTTGCTGGCGTTTCCAAGCGGAATACGCAATTTGACGATATAAATGAACCGGATAATCTGTGCTGACATGATGCTTTGCCCGTTCATTTTTTTGTTTTATCGCGTTGTATTTTGTTTTGCAGTTCCATAATCTTGTGCTGTTTTGACTAATTTAGTTTCCGATTTCCTAACAATGTTGTGAAAGTAAAGTAAGTTGTGAAGGCATATGTCAATAAATTGGGCCGCCACTATAAGCACTTAAAAGTCGAACAGTTAAATAGTTAAAACTCCTATTGATGGAAACGTCATTGACACACACACGAAAGATTAAACGGATGAAACCGTCAGTAAACGGTATGCAATTTTTGTGCATACTACATACGATAGCATTGTGACATCCGTGACATTTTTCTCTACTCTTCTCTATGTATCTCCTACATTTTGTATGATGGCTGACGTACAGTTTGAAGGATATCATAGAACCCTAATAAACCTGGGCGGCAATTCTTGAAAAATTTTGAGCCAAAACGCAACCACTAACGAACCGTTAACGAAACGCGTGCGAAGCAATATTACCGCTTGAGTAATAAGGTATATTTTAGCACGCATCGGTCGCGAGTATGACGGAATAAAAACAAATATCTGTCTCGTGCTGAAATGTGTCTAATTACGTCACCATAAAGTAATTATTGCTTTGTTCTGAGCGTCTACAACGGGTCCGTTTCGGCTTCGTTTCAACTCGAGACTTTTCAAGTATTGGCCCCCTGTTCAGTTACCTTTCGAACCAAATTTCGATGGTGGTTGCAATTAGCCACGATAAATGACTTTGACAGCCGATAGGACTTTACATTCGTTAATCGGTCAACGCGAATACGGTATCCAATTTTACAGGCTGTTTCTTTTAGTTGTTTATGTAACACCTTAAAAACCTTTCAATATTATCTTATTCCTTAATTTGTATTGTGGTTTTTATTAACTTATCATTTAGCTTATTTTTACCTGTATGCAATATAGAACTATGAATTGAAACTGTCCTGTTTGTCAGTCTGTCTTATTGTTATGTTATGCCTAGTTTCAGTACGATTCAAAATATGGTCTGTATGGCTTATAAAGATTTTTAAGTTTAAGTTAAAAGATTCCTAATTTTATATTTAAGGATTTGCCGACAGCTAGATATTGTGTATTTATATTACTTACTAGGAAAAAAAGTAACTTGCATGAATAAGTTATGATCATTGATACCCGTATGTGTACTAAATTTGGTTTCTTTGTCAATTAGTAAAACATGCCATTGGGTTAGTGGTTACAAGTGGACTGAACCCGCATATAATAAAATAAAGTCACATATCAATTATTTGAATTAAGGCATGTCAGGTCTAAGTAGTGGTCAAACAACTATTTTACTTATCTAACCTATAGTGTAGCTGACATAGTTTACCCTATGACCCTATGGAAATATTTCAATATAAGAAAAAATAAACTGAGTGAATTGAAAATGAAAATTTACTGAGAAATAAAGAATATTTCACCATAACTCTTGTCCTAATTATAGTCTAGTTGACACATACTTCTAAGGTCGTGTCGTGAATACTCATAATAATGCGTTAATAGCGTCTAATTTGAATGACATAACTCCACCCTTTTTAAATCTACCGCTCCAGTTGCATTGGTGTCAAAGAGGAACGAGGCAGTCACTATCTCGTAGACAATACAAAAAGCTTCACCATTTACAAGGCGACAAAACTTTAATATCAATAGAACACAATAGGAACAATAGTTGCCCTCTGTCAATTATGCCATCATTACCATTGGAATAAACGAGGTAACGGATCAGATGATTGTCAAAAAACAACACGATGACAACGCTATGCAGTACCAGGGCCGTATCCAATCAAAAACATCCGAATACGTACCTTATGCGACTATGATAAAACAGTAACTCCGATTCAGGTTGTACTTAATAGTGATCTTGCATTTTTAAGATGTCGAAACAGTTACCTATAAATCATTTATAGACTGCGGCGCCGTTGAAATTTTTGTCACTTAACAATGTACAATGAATCAGAATAATTAATATGTCGCATGATTTTTAATGTGCGTTATGCATACGTTAGAATATTATCAAAGGTGATTACTTGGTTGTACATATTGTGAAATTGTAGCAAATCCAGTTTGGCTGGTTGGGATGAATATTTGTGTAATGTATAATTGAAATATAATAGGCCGCTTTTACGGTAGCATACGAGTAAGTCTAACTCCTAAACGACTACTACAAGTGCACAAGCATTTTACAGCTTAAATTCTAATAGAGACCTACGCAATAAGTAGGTATCAATGTGATCTCATTTCGGAGTAGTACACATGATTATTGCAGATCATTCGGAGAAAGTCACTAAAGTTATTTGGCGTTTGTATCACGATAAGCAGCGACAAGCCTATTCATGTAACACCGTAAATTGAATTTGCCCCAGACAAGATTTGTTTCCAGAACTCTGTTCAAATTGAAATTGAATACTTGAACATAATGTTGACTCACCTTAACATTTCAATTTTGCGTAACGTCCATGGTTTAGTTCGATACAGAATCATATCTGTGCAAGCTGGAAAATTATGTGGACTTTCCTTTCGTTGACTATTTACTAAAGGGTCGGCATAATATATTCAGATAACCGCAATTCTCGGTGCGATATACGTGCTAATATTTATGTCCTGTGAGTGTAATATCGGTGCTATGGCTGTGGGCGGGGTGTTTGCGATTATTTAATCCTCTCATTTGTCAAATGTGATCGAGGCGTGCGATCATATTGCTCGCTTTGTCGACACGCGATCGAGCGATAAATCGAAGTTCGCCACTTGTAATTTGATGGGAGCTCCTTTGAAATTACATTGACCAGACTTGAGTTTTGTAACGATTTGTCAAAAATCATACAAATATTGTTTAGCAATCAATTATTGTAAAATCGTTGTAGATTTTGGTATATTCGTGGCTATGATGTTTAAATAGTGGCATTTTCCTTTAAATGAGTAGGTACACCTTAGCAAATCACACACAACTCTACAGGCGGTAAAACCTCATTCATTCCCTCTGGTGCATACCTACAACTCGCATGTCGTAAAAATGACAAAGTTACATTTATTGCCCTGTATGACATACGAATGTAATGTACTGGCGCATTCACGTCATGCGATTTTTGTCAACAACCTAACTTGGATTTATTAAAGCGCATTTTATATTATTTTTATTAGAGTTTTTTTATTTACGTGTAATGTTTATTTGTTACGAGTCCACGGATATCCTTGGGTAAAATTATTGCCGCTTTAATCGTCTGCAATTTGATGCGTATGACGAATCTGAAGTTTGTTAATCTGCTACATGAATTAATAAAATGTTATTTGATCTGCCCGATCTGCTACAAAACGATTTACAAGCTTCATACATTACTGAGGGCTACAATGGAATGCTAAATCTAGTAACAATTAATTTAAAAAATTAGTGCCTCTTTGATATCCGATTTGAAAATGTACGTTATTGATTGCTGTTATATTTACCTTATATCAAGTTATATCCTAGCTCAGTGTTAGCTGTAGGAAACGTGGGTAAAATCATAAACTGTATCTGTACAAGAAGTATTTAGGTAGACTTACGACAGACTGTTCTTACATTAAATTCGAAGAACTGTACGTAGGTACACACACCATATTTGTGCTGCCGTTGCAGAAAAATATCAATAACCGCGAGTACCTACAGATGCAGTCAATTTTGTGATTGAGAGTTACGATTGTCATTAATATCATAATGGAGTCGATTTACGATCGAGGATCATCTCCGCAGTTTTATTGCAATGCTCATTCTGTATTTAATTCTAGATGCTATCCGAAGGCCGTACTGTTGTAGAACGCCAATTTGTAATCTTGTTCGCGGTTGCCGGCTTTTTTGTTCTAATCGGACGGTTATTCATTGCTCGATGCATTTGTTTTTCATGTAATTGATCTTATGTTTATAGTTTATGATATGTTTGTGGCGAATATTTATCTCATATGTCTAGCTAGGCGATTCTGTGAATTATTTTTTTATTGTTTAACGTCATCTCAGGTTTATTATATGTGCAGAATTTACTTGTTATATTATCCTTCGTTTAAGATTGTTTGTTAATGTGTTTCTTATAATTATACATGCGAGACTCCTTTGTCTTGGTCAAGTTTGTTTATTCCGGATACGTACTGCTAATTGAAAACTGCAGTACGAGGTCCTGATAAGTTGTCATGATCCGAGTGTAGAGTATCGAATGTATTTCTCAACATCCTTATTAATTATAAATTTTAATTAATTTTCAATATTATTTCGCGGAATTGTTCCGAACACCTGTTTACACATGATTTTGGTAACTTTCTCATGTCACCGTTTAATTTTAATGGATCCTATAAAATGTTAATCAAACCCGTGATCAAGTAGCAATGTCCATTATTTATGCTTCGCAGTATCGAACTGCATGAATTTATTATAATCGTCCTCTCTTAATTTATAAAGGCCACCGGCGAATCCAAATTGAAAATTAACCCCATTTAGACACACCTCCTGGCGCTCCAAAATTTTTTCAATAAACTTTTTATTTCTTGTCAACACTCGCCGATAAATTATGAGCACACAACAACCTATTATTACGATACCTGACATTTTATTTAAGTCAATTTTAGATAAAAATTGAAAATTTTGACCAAAAATTTGGCCCGCGGTGCAACATAAATGAGTTTCTTGAGATTTATGTTATACGTTTATGGATTGAGCCGATTTTACAAATATTCTTCGAAAGAATTACTTTTCTAAGAACGGATCGCGTCTGTTGAAGTTGGTAATCTTTTTTAATTCGATTGTTCAAGGTTATTAGTCGTCTAATTTTGTTGAATGTTTGGATTATGTCCAAACTTGATCTGGTCAGGTGGCTCTCGCCCAGAGGTCATCGACTCCGGTCCGGTAGGGCTAGTTAATGATTGATCTACTCCCTTATCAATAGTGTCGCCTACGTGCGGCATTCTCAAAGAAAGCATTGTCCGTGATCCCGCAGCCATGTGCTAATGGCCCTAGAACTTTTTCCGGCTCTTCTGCTCTACATATTAAGTTTCTACGTGGAGGTCAACTATAAAATTTTACTTATTTTAGTATCTACCTATGAATATAATTAAGTACACCTAATCACACAGGTTAGTTATAATAACATTACATTATTGATGGATTGATTTATTTACGTGCGTTTTTATTTGTTACAGAGCGTACAACGAAATTTTCCGGAAATGTAAGTGCTTTCATTAGTAACAATTGTTCATTAGCTGTGAGTATGTAGTAATGTTTTAAGTCTCATACAGCTATTATTTTTGTTTTCTTAAAATATGATTAAGCTCGTGTGTTGACTTGGTGGTCGGCTTGATGTCCCGAGTGGCATTTTGCAAATTGAATATCTGACAGGTTGACGTATGATGACCCTGATCGTAACCCTATCAAGTTTTGGAATACATCCGTTACTAATTTGAGTTCGAGTAAAACTTGCAGTCTTCTTAATCCATGTGAACATCGTTTTAAACGAATAAGTTACTCGCGCTTATAACTTCTCACATCGGAAAATACAGAATGAAATTTAAAGGATTTTATTATTTATTTATTTATATGATAATGAAATGAGAAGAAAGCTAAACTTAAAATACCAAATATTAACCTAACGAAATGTTCATTCATTCCCGCGAAATTACATATTGTTATAAATTAATTATTTATGCTTATAAGACTATTTATTAGACCTATTGAAAGCAACAATTTTTATTTCTATGTTTTTTGTGTTATTTAATTTTCAGATGGGACATAAAGAACCTGCTGGCAAAGATTCCAAAATTAGGTGCAGTCATAGACCTGACGAACACGGCGCGTTACTACAACCCGAGCGTAAGTGATCTTTACATTACCCGCAACTCGCTGAAGTTTTACGGTGCGCTGTTACTCGAGGAATTTTCTTTTCGGAATTGTTAGCTGTTATTTTGCGTGCTTGACTGGCACCATAAAAATTCCTGAGGTTCATTACGAATGACTCAAGTTGAACCTAAATAAAGATGGGCAAGTGAAAGAAATGATTGGGTTAGGTTAGGTTGATTTGAGATGAAACTAAACATGGAATAATCGGAACATAAATGTGCGGGATGTACGAGATATGAGACGGTGGTTTGAGGATTTATAGAAGTAGAATTTGTGGCCATATAAATTTAGGTCCTCTGACCACTAAATACTACAAATGGTCAGTCAAAAATTACATACTACCTATTTGTTTTTATCTATTTAGCACTGTTCACTCGCAACACAGCAGAGAGCGCTCTTCTCACTTATGTGTTTTAAAGAGAAACTATAAAAATTATGTAGAGTTTTACGAGTTAAGTCAGTACTACGATGCTTTATTTGCGCTCATACCTGATTTAATACAATATCTAATTTCAAATTTGAATGAAACATTAAAACAAATTTTATAAATTCTTTGCGTAACTGCGGAAACATGAATTATGTCGATTGTTTTAAGTAAGATGTAGGTAAGTACGGGATGGTACGGGCCTTAGAAAAGATTTTCTTAAGTTTGCTTTCTATTCTCTATATCTTTAGATAGAAAGCACTTTTCCAACAATTATGCCTAAGCCAAGTGCTAAAGAGCTTTTCACCGAGTGTTAAAATTTACATCTCCATTATAAAATGTTAACATTAAGCTACCTGTGCTTTAGTTAAATAGCTACTGGTGTATGTGCGAAATAATAAATTCATTATATTCCTCTAAAATAATTACTTTAGCTGTTTTAGTAGGCATACATATTAAAATATGAATAGGTGTCTATTCTGTCCGCGTGAATTATGAGACACAAAAAACAAAGGTCGTGGTTTTTCCGGGAGAAACATTTGGAATATGAAACACGTGAAATAGAAATATCAAAAAATTTCTTCGAATAAAAAGAATGATATATTGATTATTTCTATTACCTACCTACCTATATTTACTCGCTTGGGCTAGTTTTTAAATTAGCTGTTTTAAATTATTTTTTTAACACTAAATTTTTTATCATTACATCAATTAAGGTTAAGATATAGTATTCTGCATTATAATATTATGTCCATTTATTAAAATTACATATGAGGATAAAACAAAACCACTTGAATTTATCCATCTGGTTAGAAAATCCATTCTTATCGGAAGACTTCTGTTATACAAAGAAAGAACTCGCCTTCCAAGTTTCAGGTCTCTATGATGAGCTCAGTGGTTTAGGCTGTGCCTCGATCCATCAATCAGTCATGAAGCATTTAACAAATTTTCTTCAAAGTTTTTCTTCGATACGAATATTTGGAATCGAACTTCTTCTTTCTGTTTCCTAATTAATATGCTGAATGTAAATAATTTTTGATGTTTATTACTGCATTTGCGTTGTCACCTGCACTAGTCAACTAATCCACCATGACAGGTCGGCGTCAAAAACGAAACTAGTTTATGTTTCAACATAACATAACCTCATCTGTTACGAGTTAAAAAATAGTCTCTATCTCGAACCCCTTAAGGTAACGCTATGTTGAAGAACGAAAACATTTCAGTTATATTCGAAAAAATCTTACGATTACTACACATATCGCGGCACCTGCGCTTGACGTCGGCACTTGTCAAATCTGAGTAGACCTGTCAACTCCAATTATAGCGACTTGTCGCGTAAAAAATTACACACTACTAATTGTTATTATTGAGTCGTTTCAATTTGTTTGCGCAATTTTGACGTTTGGTTATACGCAACGTCAAATCAACATCTGACACTGTTGATTTATTTTACTATTGCGTTTTTTATCGAGAGTTATTTCTGTGACCACGCCAAAGAATAGTTACTCAGCAAACGGTATATTGTTACTTATCTAGTATTATTTTCTGGACTATGGCTTGATAGATCAATTCCTTTATTAAGATAAAAATCCTTAATCCATGTGAATGTATGTTTCCACGGTAATTACCTTAATTTCTTTTGAAATTATAAGTTGAACCGAAGTTACATATTCAATCACCAATTATAGTTGTTACGTAGGTATTGTTATATAAGTAGTTTATTTATAATTTCATAGAGCTGCCAAATTAACTGTTTATACACGTGCTTTCTACTCAATGTGATTGTCGAACTTATATACGATTTCCTGGTTTTTCGGATGTAAGTGGAAACTTCTGACAGCCATTGTTTAGTTGTTAATCTGCAAAGATGGTAGCGACACTGTCAATCCATCGGCCCAGATAGGTTAGGAGCACTTAAATAATCTTAGTTGTCATCAAGTTGTTACGCATGAGGGCGTTGCTTGCGCCTTTATTCATGTGTACACTCATAGCGTTTTAGTAGAGCGTTTTTTAGAATTTCTATATTATTTTATTCAATTGCGTATCCTTTCCGAATTCCGAGTCTTGTACAAGGTTTTCGGAATCTGACTATCATCGTATGTCTGAACCCTGATCGTATAACACATAAAAAACTTGATAGTAGGTATAGGTATGTAATTTTTCGTAAGTTAATAAGATGAAATTGCCGAAATCTCAACCTCTACTCTACATTATGTTTAAATTAATTTAATTGGATTTAAATCTTAATAGAGAAATTAATTCCTCATCCCTTCAAGTTAATAAAATCATCATCATCATTTCATATTTAACTTATTAAATATTAAAAGAATTAACACATCGGCAAGTTCTTTATTGTTTATTTGAAAGTATATTTCACGGAGCACGTAATGATCGCATCGTTAGAAAAAGCTTGATGTGTAAAAGCTCTTAGCCGTTCTCGATTTTGAGGTTGCGTTTCGATATCGGCTTCACGGTTGAGCTCGTCGTCATCTTTAAGAGTTTCAATTATAATATAATCAATTAGAATATGATCATTTGGAACTTGCTATGATATAGTTGTTGAATTGACTATTTGACTGGCAATTGTATATTAATTAAGATTAACTTTAATGAGTTGTCGCATAGTTTATACAAATACTTATTAATACACTGTATTAATAGACGTTTTAAGTCGTATTTGTTTATTAACTGTAATAGTCCCTTATTTTTATTATTTCTTATGTAACGTAGGTCATACATTGTTTATTATCCTATTTAGGTTTATTTAGGGACACTTAAATAACAATAAGAATGAGACATGCGCAAAGCGACTCTGGAATTCCCTTGTGTTTTCTATCATAATTTTTAACGACTCAGTAAAGTTTCTATGTATTTGGAGGGCATTGTCGGGCTTTAGCGAATTCTTCAGAGCTGCTTTAGGTACTGTAAAACTTACTTGCAATAATCGCTTGTATTGTTATAGGACCTTGAAGAGGCTGGAGTACTACATAAGAAAATACTTATGCCGGGCCGTATTTTGCCGCCTGAGGACAAAGTTAAAGAGTAAGTTCATCTCCCCCACACGGCTCGGTTCACGTGCGATTAATCGCTCTCTCGAGTGAGTCGTCTCACAACCTCCTTAGCTCGCCCAAGTAGAAGATTACTCAATGTAGTTACTTTAATACCCTCAAAGCACATTTCATAACTCAAAGATATGCTTAATTGTTGCGTAATTAAGAGACACATCGAGCTTATAGAGATAAGTGGGAATCCGGTGATTGATATCTTGATTAGCGTCGTTAGAGGTGAAGACGCGCGCGCAACCGCGGTGTAAATCAGCACCGGTGCCATCTATCAATCGCCGACTGGTATCGTTTTGCATTCCCGGCGATTTTAATTTGAACGTCGAATTGGCGCCATTCGTAGGCCGAATATGGGTAATGTTATAAATCTCGATGGTTCTGCGTGGGCAGAGCGGCGGCGCGCCTGAGGGCCGCGGCCGGTGCTTGCGGCGTGTACACTTTTCAATTGAGCCCGGTCACATCCACAGCGCTAGTCCGTCTGCCGCCCACGCGATGCCTTTCGGAATTTGAAAGGCATTTGTCGCTTCGGTGCGTGTCGCCTCGCATGTAACAGTTGTCTCCCGATCGGACAATAATTTTATTAAGTCATAAATTTTCAATTTGTATTGCTGCGACTTAATCATAACAAGATCGGGATCACTGCGGGAATAACGGAATATTTTATGGAAACAGTATTTTAATACGATATCCTTTTGTACATAGAACACTGTTGTAAGTACACATGATTGAGTCATTACAAAACAAACCTTTCATGCATCAGGCTCCACCTGATAATAACGTTATATATTAGTATCTGTTATAATCTTGAAAGGTTTAACAAATAGATTATCTCGGTCATTTGTCTGGTCTTTTGTTAGAAGACGCGGCTCGTCGTCGGCGGATGGCACATAAATAACCATCGGTTGGCCTGATAGTTCGCCTGTTATCGCTTCCAACTTGGGCTTGACCAGCATCTGTCAAAGCTACACTTCGTCACGTCTAAACGCATTTGAAATCCTATTCCAGTGTTATAAGGCTCATGGAACATTGTTGTGATATGTTTAGTGGAATTTTGATCTTCCAATCTAAGAGGCAGTAACCCTCTTTGATCGATTTGGATGGTACAGGGGTGCGCCACCCATAAAGGTTCCTATTAAAGTATTAAACACTGCGTTTGGAAGCTCACTAATAATATCATTAAAATATTTGGGATACGTGAACTTTTTGAAATATCTACAAGCTGTGTTACACGAATTATTTGTGTATGTCTGCTGTTTGATACAAATTATTGTGAAGATAACTAAGTTTCAAGAAACTTTGCTGTTGGTGACTAAAAACAATGTTTACAAGTATATAACAAGAACCATCCGAGATATATTTTGCAATACATTAATCTTAAATAGTTGTAGGTAAACCTGCCTATGGTATAAAATTTTGGCTTTATGTGGTTTGTACTAAAACCTAAACAGATTTCGGTACAATTTTAACCTATTTCTCTGATTGAAAGATACATAACGATCAAACGCGCCCATAATGGTCTCAATAGAAGCTCGTGTTGACCCCTGTCGATTTATCACTCATTGCCTTTAGGCTTTCGGAGGGAGCCTACGGTAGGCGCAGTCGGTATATTGTGATTAATTGCTCAAACCTCACGGCATTTGCTACGGATTCTGTGCCGGTAGTTAAACTAAATAGTTTTGACATGAGCGCATTGTTTCGAATCGTTTCACAGGTTTGGTTTAAGGCTTTTAAGATATTTTGACACTGTTCGCTGTGTTATGATGAAGCTTTAAATTTATAATTTATCCTAAGGAAATCATGCTGTTTTCCTTATTTAATAATCAAAATCCGATTCTAAGCACCACTACCGTAGAAGATCGAACTTGAAATGTGAAACATCGCACCTAGATTGAATCGTAGACTTATTGAATTTATCCGGTATTAAAAATTAAATCCGAAGAAGTTCTGATCAGACATGTGCTAATGTAGGCAATCCCTCAGGCGATGAGCAAGTAAACTTATACTGCTATGTTAAACGTGGTTTTGGGATCCTATAGTTCTACCTCATTTTGCTAAGCCGTTTATGTATATTTGAATATGTAAGTTCTAATCAGATAACCTTTGTTTTATGATGTAGGTACCTGCAGACTACTGTGAAGTCATTATGTTGACATTGTGAAAATTACATGCATGCGACTAATATCGCTGGATCACTCTAATATTTATTCACTGGATACCGTATCGGACACTTGTCAAATCCGCTTGTTATTTTTTCACCTGTTTTTTACGTGTTTGTGTCGTGGTTACATTAGCGTATCATTGGGTATACTGGTGCACGAAGTGTTGAATTAACAATCGGCATCCATATGATCTACCTCTAGTTATTTAAATAAATAAAGCTATTACCATGTACATAACTAGGCGCAGATTTTTTCAATGGTCATATAGCCTATCTGAAGAATAAAGTTGATTCTATCTCTATATCGATTAAATTTCATCGAATGACGGCATCAAATTTAAGTTTTATTCTTAACATAGGCTATCTGACCGTTGGAGAAATCGGGCCTAACATTAAACACGCTGTTTAAATTTATGCCATTACTTAGTAGTACCTTATTAAATATAATGCTGTTCGTATCGAATTGATAGCAAAATGCTTATTTTTTGTCATCATAAAAAAAAAGTTTTAGCTTGATTCTAATTTGGGACATACATAGTTTCCGACATGATATTAAATCATTGGACATTACTTTTAGAAACGCCTTATTTAAAACTAGTTCCATCGTTTGAAAAAATAAAGTAATTATTTATAACTTTTTTACATAAATAAAAAGTTTATGTGCTTATTAATAACTCTCCTTTTTTATTAAAATGTCATCGATCCTACCTTTTACGTTTTTCTATAGTAAAGATACACGTGTTTCGTTTGCGTCCAAATTTTATCACAGTTTTTAAAGTATTTTTAATGTCTACTTAGTTACTTTCCCGCAACTAATAAATCATCATAATGTAGGTAGCCCGATCACAATTTTTAACCGACTTTCATTAAAGAGAGGTTATAGATTCTTGAATAAGTACACAAATGTAGACAACTTATTATATTAAGGCTACATTTAGAACAGAATTTGGAAATCTGATTTCCAATTTCGGAACGATTTAAACAGTAAAAAAATCGGGGGGGCAGAAATTCATATTTATTTATGTCCAAACAAAAGCATTTTACGGACAAACTAATAATGGTAAAGCATCGAAAGTTACATACATAAAGATGTTGGCATTGTTTGTCAGCAGTAGATCAGCGAAAGATAGAACTTCTGAACCTGATAACAAACACATAAATACGACTATCGATGGAGAAATGTGGCGATCTGGATCGCCCGAATTAAGTGGCCTTAGTGCCTCAAGCCTTTTAACGGTGAAGGCTTGTGTACAACGAGGACAGAAGCAGAACTCAAAATAAATTAATGTTCTAGAATGATTTGTTCGTCTTGTCTTGGGCGGTAAGCGCGAACTTTTCTACGTTTTGTGCTATTAACTTGTGACCAAAATCTACGACATTTGACAAATTGACAATTTTGAGGCGGATTTTCTAAAGCTTAACCCTGTGTCATATAAAACGTATTCTTCTTAAGTGATTTTGCCGTCTAAGATACACCGAAGACATTGGAACATTGTCGCTATTGAATAGTAAAAATTGAATATTTAATCTTTTACTAATTAATTACACAGGATAAGTAAGATGCTACAGCAGATATCATTGAACCATAACGCATATCTATAAGTTTTTAATTTTTTATAAAATTAATCAGTTCATTTTGGAATACTACCTTAGAATAGAACGCTTTACTAGACGTGGAGTTTTTCGGTTCTGGCTGGATAAATTTCAGGCTCATTGTTCCCTTACCCTTATAGTATTATATTTTTTCCTCTAACGCAATCCTTCTCTTCCTCTCCACCTAATTTATAGGTCCGCAGGCACTGTGGTGGACAAACATCTTGAAATCCGTATAAATATGTACGCTGCTTCGGAATGGCTACAATTTTTTACGCTTTATATTATATAGACATAAGTTATAGTTTTGAATCAGATTTATTATAGATACATTATAATGATTTAATTTTTAGGTATATTATATACACTATCGGAAGTAACGATGCACAGGTTACACGTAACTAAAATTATAATACCTATAGATAAACTTTAATAACCGTGAGATAAATTTTTACATCATGCAGAATAAAACAACTTAACAGAATTAATAATACAAATTTTGTTGAAATTACAAAACATTATCGGTTACCTGTAACGGCTTTGGTAGGCTATAATACAGTGATTACAAGTTATGTTGCTCCAATTTATCTAATGATTGCTCTAAATATGGGCTAAGTTGTAGTTCACCTACCGATACAATATAATCAGGTTCTGGAGACCACACAGGTATGTAATATAATTATACATAATATAATTGAGACATTGAAATACTTATCCCATTATTATGTTATATTTGGGTTTGTCGTGAGGTTTCGAAACTTTGACTTTGGCGTAATAGAAGTTCATACTGCAAGAGCAATCACTTTTTTATATTGCGTTATCTATACAGCTATCACATTATAGGTACATCGTACAGAGTGTAAGAAAAGGGTTATGTTATGCGAAATGCTATGGTAAACCTACCTACTGTACCTCGCTGTAGAAAACTTGTCTACTGAATTCAACATCAACTCCAATCAGCAGCAGCCATAGTTGATGGAAGTCGCTATAATCGGACGCAGACTTTGCTAGAGCTAATTCATTCTCGTTCTTCATTTCGATGGTATATTTTGTTACACAATGTATCTAACATAATTATTAAATCCAGTTAAAAGGCGTCTTAAAATACATGTTTTGATTTTAAACGTGCTCTTGTTTCCAAACCCATCAGTTTCAACAAACCCAGTGTCGCTACAATCTATGCAGATATTACATAAATTATGGGCTGTCAGAGGTTTCTGTTCACTTTTACCGATCAAGAAAATCGTGTGGCATTGTAATGTAATCTATTTACTTGTCGCGCTGTAATGAAGTCTGTCATACCGAGCTTTTGTAATAGCGGTAATTAATTTGATAAGTTATAGGGAAACGTGAAATGTTGCGTATCGCGGATGGTATGAATATAGCAAGATTGAAATTTAAAGATGTATTAATAATGTTGAAGTCCTTATAATACGAAAATCCTTTAAATCAGACATTTGGCAAAAATAGAGGAATATCAATATAAACGAGTTTTGCTTACTTTACCTTTAATCGCGATAAATATTTTTTCTATAGTATAATTATTAGCAGCTTAAATAACAAATAATTTCCTTGTATTTCTCTAATTAGGTGCTAGCTGATAAATAAATAATTGAATAAACAATAATATATTTTCGAATATTTTATGTAGGAATTTATAGGTGTGCATATTAAATAGTAAGGCCGGTAAGGTACTAATTAATATTTACGCGTTATTTTACATAAAACCGACGCTAATGTACAGGCTGTATGTGGACATTGCTAAAACCCATATTACCATGTGTACCTAACATAAAACATCTAACTTGTAGAGTCTGTTTCATAGAATAATTCCTATGACTGATTTCGGAACTTAAATTTTTTTTGTATGCAGTGAAACAGAAAATGTGGTCATACATAGTAGCGCCATCGGAACTATACGGTGAAATGGACATTACGATGTGAAAAAAATTTACTGGAAGCATTGTGACTAAATCAATGATGGACACGTCGGTTACAGTAGATAATAATGATTAGAAGGAAAAGTGATCGATTCGTAATGGTAAGAAATCGTTAATTTTCGTACTTAATTAATTTGTTATGTTTTATATAATTTCTTTTTCTTTTTACAACTTCAGTATGATCGATATTCGGCCTCGCTTGTTGTCCCACTAAATTCCCACCCTTTCATAGTTGGCTGTCGGTCTCTAGTCTTGTTGGTCTCTAGTCTCTATACATCCTGTATACTTAATAACATTATTAATAGAATGATTAACCACCACGTAAATCAAATTTTATATTCTTGTACCGAAATTGAATGATGTAAATTTACTCAAGGCAATTTACTAAATATGCGGCGACGACGGTTCGGCGGAAACAAGGTTTATGAAATAATACTTATAGAATATAAATATATTACAACATACATACATTCATACATACCTATATACTTACAGCTATGTCGCTCGTATAGGAAAAGCAGAACTGCAGGATACTTATAAAAGCGCCAAGAAAAACAAAGTACAAGAAAAACAAAACAAAGGCAACTAAAGTGTAGCCTCCGTATCGGCTATGTTGATGTTCTGTGATGATCACACAATTTACGTAAATCTGCGTATTTTAGGCATTCTAAGGATTTCTCGGCAGAATTCTGGGTATTATTAAAAAAGAAATGCATATACAGGATGTAACAAAAGGGGTATACCTATTAAGCGAAAAGCTATATAAATAGCCAACTAAATGGAACCTACCTGCAAAATTTCAGACTCGAAATAGCATGTTTATTTTTCCAGATAGTATTTTTGGAGAATTCCTAAACAATTCAGGAATGTTCATACAATCTTGAAAAATAAACATATGTGATTTCGCGTCTCATATTTTGGAAATAGGTTCTCTATAGTGGGCTATTTACATAGCTTTTCGCTTAACCTCTTAATATCTTAGCTATACTTAACTTTTAATTAGTCTTCATAATTATTATGGAAAGTATCTACTATATTTTCTGATCTACGCAAATTTTACTAAATCAACGTAATTTTGGCAACTCTGGATGCGGCATGGTGCCGTGTAGAAGCCGTTCTCGAAACGTACGCTCTTAGCCGTATCCGATTACATGTTTTCCGCTTCATCATTCCCGACTATGTGTCATTGGCGCCTCCGATAGACACACTAATAAGTACTAATTCTCTAATTAATTTGCGCTTCCCACGTGTTGGTCTGTTCGTCATTCGTCAGTGATGATTCGGCATGCGGTTAGCGTTGCAAAAATAAAGGTTATTTCCGTAGCTTAGCGAATTCTGTTATTAATACTTTATGAGTGGTTCAATTTGGTTAATTCGGTCAGTTATGAAAACTAGGTCATATTTGGATGTGTCATTAAACTTAAATAAATCCCAGGCAGAGCTTTATATTGCCTGTGATACTATCATACAGTTTTATTTTGTTCTTATATAAGTTGCCATTACTGCCTTACACGCCGTGACTAGGATTTCTGGCTTAAAATAATAAAATACTGAATTTAATTAAAATATTCAGGTATGACTTATAAAAGTGAGAAAGATAGTGCCACTGATCAAAATATTTGAGGAAACATTACCTAACAAAACCTATTATACAGAAAATTGTAAGAGTTTAAATCGTCCCTTCAACCACTTAAATAAATACACACTAAAAATTTCATTAAAAGAGGTCTTAGAGATTTTAGCCAGGAAGAAAATGAAATTCAAAAGCTTCTCATTTCCCATTGCACTTATCTTAATGTTGCCATTAGAAAGGGCCAGTCCATATGGTGCGCTGCGGGCATGTTGACGCAACGCACGTAGGTACTACGGAACTGCAGCCCTCGATGACTGACCGCGTTGTCTTTCATAGAGTAACTCCTATGCTTGATTTCGAAACTAATATTTTTTGTAAGCAGTGACACAGAAAATGTGGTCATACACAATGTCATGAACTATTATACTGTGAAACGCACAATAGAACGCTCGATGGCGCATGCGTTGAAATATCTGCGTTGCGACAACGTAATGCAACGCATCGTGTAGACTGGCCCTTAGAATTGTCTGAACACTATCGGGGTATATCAAAGGCGTACTGAGTCACGCAAATAATGGGGCAAAACAACAAACTCATACAGTTTAATGTGTCTCATTTTAATCATGTCATTTAATCGGCTAGACTAAACCACAAAGGATGCTGTATTCTCGGAATATGAACAAAAGTAACGACAACTGTCAACTTTGGTACATGCCGGCTGATTCACAGGTTTTATGAAGCTGTAAGCATGGTGCGGTGGTGGAGTACACATAATTTACAACTTGTCACAGATTTTTTACATCTGGCCCCGCTATGCTAAACGTGGCTGTTGGACCCCCTTCATGATCCTGTAGTTTTACATATACAGCCGTTTCTATTATGTTTGTATGTGTATTTTTGATAACTTTATGCACCGAATGAATAACTTATCAAAAGTGCTAAAGAAACCCAAATGAAACATTGTAACGAATGATAATAGGCATTTTAAGCTTGTTTTCATATACCATGATTGACTAGATATTATTAATTATTAAGGATATAGCTCAGGGTGCTGATTTTCCTGATGATAGATAAAGATCCCAAATCCTGATAATTTGGATCCCAAATGCATGAGCTGATGCAGCACAATGAAGACACAAACTTCTAAACTTCCGCTTTAAAAATATTAGTATAGTAATAAAGATTTTACACCCTCCCATCCATAGGAAGATTCATAATAAAATCGACAATTCGGTGTACTATAAAGCGTATGTACTATAACTTTCAGAATAACCTTAATGTAATTACCAATAGTAGAAAATATGTAGCTCAAAAAGTGAAAAATTTGTAGATTCCTATAATTTCATCTTGTGTTACAAACAAACCACAGAAACTTGATCTTTTAAGCTTGAAAATGACTACAATAAGTATCACTTACAAAGGGACAAAATAGTTCATAATGTATTACACATTTTGCTAACTTATGTACTGTTCTGTAATTCCGGCTGATTTTCTTATGAAAGTTGTAGGCAAATCATTGAATCATTAAGTCTGCTGCATTTCCCCTATTTGTGAATCAGTACCAAATGTTAGAACTATTTAAAAAGCAGTCCCATAGTGAGTAGTCTCCACAAATCTGTCGGAGAATAGAATAGACATTTTCTAAACGGTTCAATAGCATTTACAATCGGGATAGAATCACTAAGTTTTTGGCATCAGCAGCCAAGTCTTTTCCTTCGTGGATATGCTGAGACGCACTTGCAATTTCGTTTAGCAACGTTACTCCCAAACTTCTCAGACAGACTGCCAGTTATACAAAACCGATAGTGGTTTTCTATTGTATAGTGGTTCCCACACTAAGATCCGTAAGGTCTTGTGTCGTGGGTACTAAGTAACGGTATATAAATACATAGATAAGTATAGAAACATCCATGACTCGGAAACAAACATCAATATTCATCATATCAATGTTTGCATCTACCGGGATTCGAACCCAGGACCTATGGCGTCGTAGGCAGGGTCACTACCTATACAATTTGAAAGGCCGGACCTTGATTCGAAATGAATATTTTTTTTGTATCTCACGGAACGGATGTCGAAGTGTATTGGGATATGATTCCGTTTCATTTAGGTATTTCGAATGGAAATATGTTAGGATCTTGTGATCTAACAACCACATAAGACAGTACTCCAAGCTGGCTGAATTATCTTAAAATTTGAGCCCGTAAGCGAATTATAACAAGAACTTCATATACAACGAATCAAGTGATTTCCGCGTATCTTAAACAACGTAACAGAATTCTAATAAATAGTCTAATAATTGGTATATCTGACGATCAGCATCTGTAGCCGGTAATCCCCTAATTCACAGGCATCCAGCCATCGAGGCCCTCGGGCGAAGCCACTTGATGATAACTCTCGCACTTAATTTGTAATGTCAAGTCCAGTTCTCAATAGATCGTGGTAGCTATTACGCTGTATTTGTAGGGATATTCCTTTATGATATGTAACGCTTAATTTAGCTATTGCAAATTCATCTTTTTAAAAAATCATAATTGATACACAAGTTTTTGGATGTGTCATTGCGTTTAGTTTGGCTATGAATATTCTGGACAAAAATGTTGTTTTTTTTTCTATGAAAATTTAGTGAAATAAAAAGCGGGTATTGTATTCCGTCGCGTCCGCATGTATGTTCGAGCTAATGTCAGCAATGCATCTTTCGCTAATTACTTTCGAGCGTGCACAGTCTGCTACTGACAGTCGCACGCTTCGGACGCTATAAACAGCCGCCTAACTATCTCCACAACATAAATTATTAGCCAACTATTTACCACTAAACGTCCGCTGCATCGTAAAATGATATTGACGCTCCTGACTCCTGACGCATCTTAATTTTGCATGGCTCAAGGCGGCTTTTATAAAATGCATATCAATCACTTTTATGTCTTTCAATATACAAATGATGCAAAAAATACTTTTTCTAGATAATTTTTAGAAAAAAAAAGAAGAAATAAACATAGCCGGATGTATATATATTTTCAATTAGTATTCTTTCCACGCTCGAACTTTGGCCCTTCCTTGTTATCCCTTCCGTCTCTTTGGGAGAAGACGCCCTGGATCGCATGGGAAACTCCGGTGTGTTATCTCGTGTTGTATCAGAATGTCGCCTATTATCTCTGTTTCGGGCACTTTCGGCGCTTGTAGGGCACCGACACATGATGACATGTACGCTCCTACCATGATGGATGCGCGTACGCAACGAATGTGGGGTCCGCGTTGGGGATGATGTGAAAGTACTCAAACATGTTCCAATACTCCGTAGTGCCTTTATTTATATTGTCCGAGGTCATTTAATACATAATTGATCCGGAAGAATAATGCTTCATATTCATTACTGATTACAATTCAAATGAAGTAGGAACAGATGTTTTGGTTTTTAAACGTAGAATTTAATTTGGTTTGGAATTAATCACTGTTTTGATAATGATCTATTTGGACGGGGATTGTGAGGCTGATTATAAATTATTGTAACGAAATGTGTGTGGGTATTGACTAATCGGACATTTTGTTTTACCGCTTGTTGTTAATTTGTTTCTAATTATGCTCGTTTCTTTTCCCATATGGGTAGAGCCAGGATGTAAAAAATTCGTTACATCATAATACTCTACTCTAAGGCGTCTAGGCCAGAAGGATGGTTACGTTTGTTTGTTTGAGTGTATGTTCTTTGGCACGCTCTAGAGCCAAATGGCTTTGAGCTTTACAGGTGTCATTCATCAGGTAACTACAAATTTTGACGCATTCGGGTTTTTATCTTAAAAATAGTTTTTGGTGTTCCCAGAAATCAGCATTACAAAGAAAGATAAAACAATAATTTTGTATTGATACATATTGCTAGTTTAAATATAGGATTATTGGATTTAACCGGAATATGAACTAGTGACTACGGTAAGAGCTATAATAATTGCGGGGTCGATGGTGGCTACATAAATTTTCCGGTACCACACAGCGCACTGGCGGTTGGTGTCATTAAAGAAGAGCAGAAAGGAGGTGACCATGCTTTATAGGTAATAGAAAAAAGCATCGTTTCTTTGGTAAGGAAAGTTAGATTGAAGTAGCAGGCAATTTTTTGACAGTGATTGGCTTTGACTCTGCAAACGGTGGTGGCAGGTCTACATTGAGTAAAGCATCTCCTCATTATTTGTCCTCCATAGTTGTTTCCAATGAAAAATACCGGGATTATAAACTCGGGAGCGATCTACCGAATAGATAACAACCCGATATAAATTATCTAACAAACGCAAGACGCGACTAATATTAAATAAGAAAGTATGTAATTCACGTTACTCCGATATACCGGCATCGTAATAAAATACACCATTCTGACAGATTTTAAATAATGACATCCGCGTAGGTAAAGCTTTTAGAAATGAATAAAAATTGTTTGAATTTTTTCTGGTAGAAAAAAGTTTAGCGGAGAGTGAGTAGATCAAATATTCGCAGTGGAGGTTATTGGGTTGAGAAGACCTATATGCTGAACATGAACTAAAAAGTAAAAATATGACAAAGAACTAGCGCAGTGAATCTTGCCAGTCGCGGCATAAGTCCTGAGTTCGAATCTCGGAAGTTGCAAACTTTGATATTATGATAGATATCTATGTATGTAGAGTCTGTGACTATTTATTTATATTTTGAATCCTTTCCGTGATAAAACGTAATAATGATTAGAATATTATAATAAGTATGATTGGAAAGTTAATTTCTTCACAATGTATTATCAGACAAAATTGCCCTGTCAGCAATTAATCGAGTAAATTAAACTCACGCTTAACACATAGAACACTCATATAAATGTTAATATTCAAATGTGTTCCTTTAATTTATACGTTTACCGTTATGAGTTCGGCCTTCTTTTTTTAATATCCTACCATAAACTTTATTACACGTGTACGCACGTAATTAGTGTAATCGAAATTTGAATTTCTATATTCTTGTTTGCCAGTTAGATCGCCTCATAAGAAGAACATGAAGGGGAAAGAAATCCCGAGTTAATTTCGAATTTATGAAAATATCAGAATTGTACAGGTGTTTTTTCGTTGGCACCCTTAACGAAGGGTACGCACTCTATACGTCAAATAAAGTAAGTTTATGTCAAAAAACATGCTGCGAAAAGATGTAAATTTTTTTGTTTTTTTAATTACTTGATCGGGTGAAATTTATAGTGTCCAGTGTTTATGCTAGTTTTTTCATAGACAGATATTAATTATTTCTCGTGAAAAAAACTTGCTATACGGGTCAATGTGCATTTATGCAGAAAAACGCAGTCTATTTACTCAACTTTGGACCCTAATATTTTGGAAACCAGACACTTCCCAGGTATGCTTCCATGGAGAAAAATGATCGTGATGATGAGGAAATTCCGTAGTTTTCGGGAACGTTGACGACCAAAAATCACCCTGTATTATAGTTAATCCTTTATATTGTATAGCGAATAATACATATTTTTTATATTTTCTTAATATAGGTATTAAAAAACGCGGAGTAGCTATGTTCTTGATTCCTTTTAAGAGTGTTGAATAAAGTTGACTCAGGACCGAATAAGTATTTTCAGTAATATATTGGTACGAATCTTTTATATAACAGCAATTGATAGCAGAGTTAATTAATCAGCGCATTACATAATCATCATCTCATCATCTCAATGCTCATTATATATTTAGGCTTACGTATAAAAACGCAAGATAATTATTTTTAAAAACACCATGTGATTCTTGAATATTTAACAGATTTTCACTACAAATTTATCACAAGCTTCCTTTATTTGATAACTTCTAGAAAATGTATCTGAGTAAGTAAGCCTTCTTCCGTTTCTCGTCGTAAAATTTTATTTCCCTACAAGTTTTTCTTATTTGCGGTGATCGAAAACCCCGGTTTCTTAGAACAAGTAATGATGTGAGTTTGGGATTCGTGATATGTGCGTATTTGCGGTTGAATTCAATCAATAGCAAGGTCCCACGTATTTTTTCGGAACGAAATAAAATAAGGCACACAGTGATAAAGTTATGAAGAAACGAGCGCCTCTGTCAGGTGACGTTGTTATTGTAATTTACGCTGTTGATTCTAGGGCGCCTGTCGCATGTAAAGTCTATATACCTAATCATTTTTAGCGTAAAAACTATAATTCCGCGGAACAAGCTGCTGCTTTCGCGATTTTTGCTAGTTTCATGTAAATCGCCATGACCTCAAGTTTAATATACTCTTAACTTGCCGACAAACGACTTTATGTAAAACATTACAATGCTTAAAGCCTTGTACAAATTGTACATCTCACTCCGCAAGAATGTCGCGTGAAATAAAATACGTCTGTCTTCTGTTGTACCTAGAATGATGTAGGGAAGTAGAATAAAATATAAAAACACTTGAATAAAATATGTGGAGAAACTACCTGATTGAAGAACTTATTTAAGACCTATTTAAAATCTTCATAGTTGAGGAGCAGACAGACAAATGGACATTTCGACACATACGTTTTCTAAATTTATTATCATTATCGTCATTGTACAGCCAGGAACGATGCTGTGGTAAAGTTACAATTTCCAACCCAATAGTTAGTAAAACTACTACAGTAATACATAATATAATATTATATCAATGCTAATTCAGCTAAGGCTAACTAACCCATTTTGGGAGCAGAAATAAGACTGTCATAAGCCGAAAAGTCACCATTTAGCAAATTCTAATACTAAAATTAGTTATCAATAGATACTAAACGTGTACAAGCTATGTCTCGACACAATCTAACCTCATTAAAGTGCTAAACTGCTATTTGAATTATTAACAAGTCTCACTGAACTAAGTCATTTGCTCCGTTTTAAATGGTAATGTTGATGGACGGAGTTGTAAATTTTGTTTGAATGCCGACTGCAACTGGTTGTGAAGTGGCGCTTAGTAAATTATTCTTAACACTTGTAATTTTACATCACAAGCCTTCATCACATCTGACGACAACCCCATGTCTAGGCTTTGGCTGACACATCTGTACGTAAGTTAAGCGTAGACAATATACATACCTATGAAAAATACTGGCTCTGGTACCATAGTTTAGTAAATCTGCTAGCTAAAATGACTGGACTTTATTTCTTTATGCAGTGGATTTGTTTTCTGGATCATTTGAAAATAATGAAAGAGTGAATTTTCTGTTCCCTAGAACGCTTATGAACTCACTTTTAGAAGCTAAACTACTTATATTAATTAATTTTATAATGTGCTGTTAGAACAGGACCTAATACTTATGATAATCCAAGTATGGTTTTCGATTAATGGAGGGCAAATGATCATAAACAGCTAAATAAAATCTTCCAAGAATTAGTCTACGGTTATAGCACTAATGTCTTTGCCTTATTTTACAATATAGGTATACTTTCCCTTCCTAACTTCAGACGTCTTAATAGAAGCCTCTAACGTTATAAAGGGACTAAAATCCCAAAGCAAATACAACCCACCCTTGCAGCAAGTTATTTAAGAAAATATAACAACAATGCCCACTAGGGTTGTCGGCGCCCTACACAAAATATTGCAAGATATTTATTGTTTTGAAAACAAATATAATTCATTATATCGGCAGAAATGGCTGCGATGGTCGGCAGAAACGCCTTGTAACCGCGAGACGCCCACATATCATGTGGTTTTTAGGTGTAAAAAAATCGATTAAAGTATGGCGACACGCTGAGATCGATACATGATAATATTTCATCTCGCCCGTGACTTGCCGTAGATTTTTGGTATTTTTGTGAAATTCCATTAAATGTTCCATCTAACTGGCCGGTATCATTTTACATCAGCACTAAGTTTTTATTGATGTGGTTCATCGTAATGTGTCTGTGTTAGAATGTAAAGTTATACAGTTAACTGTTTTATTGTTGTCTGTTTAGAGTTCATTTGTGTTGTATAATAATAATATTATGTTACACTTTGAATTTATTTATTGTAATGGCGGTTTAATGTGCGATTACGTAAGAAGCATTATCAGATTGATAAAAATGTGATCATTCTTGTAAATTAAATTATACTAGATGATTCTTGTGACTTCCCTTTGGCTATAAAATCTAGTGTTTATAAACAAAGAGTGTTGTTGATTCCTTATGTACATATATTATAGGTTCCTACATTTGCAACTATAAATTTGTTACCACACCATCGCAGATAGAACCTATCTAAAATGAAGCCACATTTTAGTATGAGAATTGATTCATTATAAATCTTATTATAATAATTGAATTGTGTCTCTAAGCAAAGCATTTTGCTTAGATATTTACCAACCAAATCTTACCTACTCTGTATTATAATTATATGACCCACTAGTGGACGCCTGCGACTCCGTCCGCGTGGACTACAAAAAAAAATCTCATATATCTTCCGAGTACAGACAGCGATCCGTTACGTTTTTGTTATATGTATGTATATAGAATATAGATTAATTAGTAATACTGTTTCCTCTTTGTTACAGATTTTCGGAGACACTTGACGATTTTCTGGGACGCGATTGTGGTGAGTGACTGCTTTATAGCGCTTAGCGGCTTGGCTTTGTGTGTATCGCTAACATTGGTGTTGCGGTTTCTCTTCCTAGTGGCCGTTGGAGTGAGAAGGGCCTGCCGCGGCTTGACATACGCAGGTAAGTCTGACTCCAGTGGCTGAACTATTTGGATACTCAGGTTCCCTTTTAAATGGATCACATTTTAGAGACACTAGTAGTACAACACGGGACTGTTTAAGTTGCTAATAAGTCGTTTAAGCACATTAAAGTTATAAAGTTATAGGTAAGTGACCAAATTACAGAAACACAATTATTTAATTTCGTTACGAATGTTTTTTGTTAATTTTTGGATAACACTTGCCGTTTTTTCGGTTGAGAGAACCATTAATCTACATATTAATACTACTACTAATTTTACTAAAACTTCAATGACACTCAACCATTAAAATTAATTCTATATCAATGAAAATAAAGTACCTACTACAATATCTCACTCGAGTGGCTTCAAGGGAAAAGTTACCAACAAAATTTAAGGAAACATTGTAATTACTTGATCTTTCATTGCTTTTGAATTTACAGTTGCACTGATTTCATCTATCTTGATCTGCGGTAGGGTGTGGATTTTCAAAACGTACGACTCTCCAACAAATTATATCTTATCGTCATTTAAAGAAAGTACACTTGATGTACTGTCGCAGTTGCTAGCGCACGCTGTACATATATAGGTTAAATTCACGACTCGCATGTGTTAGTACTGCGTGGGTGAGAGAATTCTGAAGTGCTAATGCATTGCCATTGCCTAATTGTATTACTGTACTGTGACTTGACCACCATAAACTAACACTTTATGGTCACTAATCGATCCTCTATTGTCGGCTTCGCACGCTATATGCTTATAGGTGTCAAGCTGGTGTCACAACGTTGATGGTCAATTTTACTGATCGATTATTCGTTTGTGACTATGCAAATGGGATCTTCGATATCAATGTTATATTTGTTGATAATGTTTGTGCTTGTTTAAAAGTTATTAGATAGGGTATAGCGTATCATACTCTGATCTATTCCCCTTTAAACTCAAAAATCGATTTGTGTAAGACAAATAAATAAATAAAGAAGACAAATACAAGCAAGACATGCTTGCGTCAAGAACGATCAGCACAAAGAAAAGCGAAGCTATAACTTCTTGATTTATGTTCTAAAAGATATGGAAATTCCAATAATGCCAGAACGTTTAAACCTCTGGTAGCGTCTCAATTCGCAGTATCAGTTACGTCAAGAGATTCGTCGTGTTATCTCTGTCACTCAGCACAACATACGATTTCAATTAAAGACCGCTTCGTTTTTAACGAGGAATGCGTCGCGCGTTCACTCTCCGTGGACCCGTGCATTTTGTTCGGGTGCAATAGCTTTTCTGCTATACTCTAGGGCTCCAGCGGGACTGGTTGCCCAATAACTCATAGCAGTCAAAACTGGCGGTTGGGTTTATCGGCAGCCACACTTTTAATTACATTGACACAAATCGTGGTTATCGTCTAACTTCTCACGGTGCCCAACTCAATATTCCGAATGTTCATTAACTTCTAATTACCGATGGGTGCCCTTGTTTGTCTTGATCACTAAAACTAGCTTTTATTAGATTACGTGGGTAGTTTCAATTAATTCTAAGTATATGTCGGCGTTTTCCTTAAGTAGTAATGGCCGGTTGTCGGTTATTTTTGAGTAGTTTGTTGGAACGTGTTACATCTGCATTAAGTATTGTGCTATTTATTTGTATGACGAAAATTGTATTTTATTATGTCTTCAATCACACTTATAAATATCAGGAATATTATTTATTATTTGATAATGGTCCATATATGATTCTCTCCTAAGTTTAAAACATACAAGTACATAACAATAGCATTTATAATGTTTTATCAATAAATACAATAAATATAGTCTTCCAAGCGGTTTTTCAAAAGAAACTCGACATGTAAAGCCAGCGACTAAACATGCCACCTAGTCACCTGCTAGAGACAGTTTCATAGAAAAACTCCCGTGCATGATGCCGGAACTAACATTTTATGTACGAAGTTACACTAATAATGTCGTCATATACATAGCAGCTAGCGCCATGCTTCAAGGGAACTGTTTGAAATGCACGGTAGTCGTAATTCCGCGATATTCATATTTCACTTAGGCCTCGCTATCGGACACATCTCGCAGATTTACATGCGATATCGCGCAGCTTTGCACGCGGCTACCTCTTGCTACCGTTTGTTGCTTTGGGGTGGTCGGATTATGTAAGAAGTTTGTATAAATGCGTTTGTGTAGATTATACTTGAGGTGCATTTTATGAGATATTTTTCATACCAGAGCGTGTAGGTATGAGAGACATATTTTTTATATTTAAGGACCAGCGTGGTTGATAGTGAAATGATATTTGGTTATTTGACTCTGATTTTATCTTTTTTATCTATCAGGTTTTTAAAAACGTTAATATTTCCAAAACTTTACATATCACCTTTTTTGCCCACTATGACTAAAGATATCATTTGCCTAACCACACATATTCAGTAAAACAACCGTTTTGCACAATCCATTATAAGTTGGCTGGCTCCTATATAAAATGTCGTATCATTGGTTGGCCGGATTGATGGATGAATTGCATCACCATCAGTGACAGGTGACTTGCCACTTACCCCCGATGAATTAATGATGTATCACTCCTGTTATTTCAAATTTGTCCAATTTGTGGTTTTCATTAGCTGTTTGGGTCTATTTTTGGACACCTGTCTGTGGTTGGTAATGATAGTATTTTAACAAAAAAAAAAATGCTGTTTGATATTTTTTCTAATAGGAAAGCATGACGACCTACCTTATATACATGACAAATCTTGATAAACGTGTAAATTTTTATGCAAAATCTTGATGCTAAAGTGATATTAGACTACCTTTAAGGGTAAAGAATCACGATTAATGATACGTTGTGTAAGCCATTCTAAAACGCAAACGAGTTTGTACTAACGTTTTATTTGTCTGAGTAATTCTACTTTTACCACTAACGCAGGTAAAAGTTTCTCAATAAAGGTGTCGTGCCAAGTAAATTTACGAGAAAATATTACACAGGAAACACGAAAACAATGAAATAAAATGTTTAATCGAATTAGTGCTAGCTAAAGGGAGACGCAATTTTACAGGGATACTAAGGCGATAAACACACTGCCACGCACCACGCTGCATGTTGCGTGTCGACGGACCTAGGTGTGATCTGCATGAACGCGCGTGGATGCATTTTCTGTGTGTTGGACTGTGCGCGTTTTCTATACAAACGGAGATACTTACAAGCAACGTTAGAAAACGCATTCATGCGCTACGCTGCATGGTGCGTGGCAGTCTGATAATCGCCTAAAACTGATAATCCTGGTGTACATAGTCGCTTACTCAATATCGTCCCTGATAAAATATAGCCCTTAAGACAATGACTCAAAATATGGCCTCGAGTGAGGGTCCTCAAGGAAAACAGTACCTACGATTAGGAATAATAGTTTAGTCCCTAAAACATTGTATGCAAAAAATTGCTTTATTAGTTGCCAGTAGAATTAGGTGCAATTCAGCTATAAAAGACAATGGTAGGGCCGTGATCGATCGGTTGCCGGTAAAATGAGTCGGACCGCGAAAAATAAACGAAAACCGCATGTTTACGTCTTCAAAATCGCACCGCAAACATCGCGGTCGTTGACTCGTGGAAACACCCCGTGCACCCCGCTTGCCACAGAGCAGATACTATTTCAGAATACTCAATGGTACAAAGTAAAGATGGCATATGTATGTATTGCGCTGATCCCGAGTAAATTTACGAGTCAAATGGCTGCCAAATTAAGGGACGCTTTAAGGTAGACTGACGGGCACGATGGTTAGGTTATTAATTAGGATGGATATTAATATAGCGAAAAACAAAGTCGCTCCCCGCTCTCTGTCTGTCCCTATGTAAGGCGACGGATTTTGATGCGGTTTTTAAATAGGTAGAGTGATTCAAGAGGAAGGTTCATATATATATAGTATCATCATTGCATCCGTGCGAAGCCGGGGCGGGACGCTAGTTATAGTTAAACTGTCGAGACCAGTGGAAAAGGTTAGCTCAGGAAAGAAGCCAGTGGCGTAATGTAGAGAATAGAATATGAGGGAGGCATTTACTCAGCAGTGGAAATTGTTTATAAATGGATATATAAACCTATATAACTGCATTTAATATTTACTAGCCAAGCAACAAACGCAAGGAGGTAGGTAGGGTAGAAGGAAATCGCGGTTTGACACTTCCTCAGGAAGAACTTTGAGGCTAAAGATGTGCACGATTGTGGAGACTCTATACCATGAAGGACTGGCAATGAGGAGATGGGACTAAAATAAACGTACCACCAATCTATTTATATATAGGTAAAAGCGAAATAGGTACCTGTCACTGATTACTCACGAAATCTCAAAAACTATAACATCTACAAACTTGAAATTTGTCAGCTAGTGTTAGAAATATAGTACCTAAAACGTGGTACAACGGAAATTTAAGGTTTGTATGAAAGTATTTAAAGTTTTTGAAGTAAGAACTTTCTGAAATTCCCATGGGAATGGGAAATAAAGGGAATACTAAAGTTCATGCGGACGAAGTCGTGAGCTGGTATACTAGTGTCGGTTCTAGCAGAAGACCGAAGCTGAGGTGGGGACCGAGTTTGTGACAGAATCTACCTACTGTAGTTGCACAGGCAGGAGAGGTCATCGAAGGGTGTAAGGTCCTGGCGGTGGGTATTCTGTTTGGTATATTTGAACTTCGCAATAGTGTCGCCTTATGCAATACTACACCTCCTCACTGTCTTTTCGTTCATGCGATAAACGCATCTAACTTGGTAACTTATGCACCTTAGAATCAGCAATTTGACTTGATCAAAAGTTATATATACTACTATGCTAGTACGAATTGAAGTTATAACATATATGACAATGACGAATGTAAATGAAATATAAGCGTATTTGTGCTGTTAGTGCTAATTTTTCTAAGTTAGGTTAGGTATATTCTTTGTTTTATTTATTAATGTCTTCTTTCAACCCTTTTAACAAAGTAATCTTAATTACTTAACGTATAACTTTAGAGCTTGAGATGAAAAAGAAAAGGTTGTACATGCAAATTCCCACGATGCATACTCACAGGTAATGCGTTTAAGACATAATGCAGAAGTACAAACATTGTAGACTTTACATAATACATAATAAATCGTGTACAACGACTTTAATAAAATATGTATAGTGTAATTTAATATTGTAACTAAGAAACCTATATAAATAAAATTAAACATTGTGCTGAGGGATTCAGCTTTGTTTACCGAGATTTGGCTAGTGTATAGCTATCGGGATGAAAAATAACGTTGCCTAAAACGTAATTTAAAATTCGTCATCCGCGTTAAGTGACCCGATAGCTCAGTTGGTTAGAGCGATGCACGAAATGCGAGAGGTCGTGAGTTCAAATCTCACTCGGGTAAATTTTTTTCATTTTCTTATTAATATTTATACTAATAAACCGATTAAAAATATGATCAACTTTGTTTACCAAATCGGTAATTCAGGTTATTGAACAATATTTGCGTGTCACTTTCAATTTTAAAATATATTTTAATTTGATTTTTAATAAATGTTTTGTTCGTAGTAATACTCTGTCGATCTCGTGAAATATGTAGAGCTAGTCAGTTCTAGACATTACTAGAGCTAATTCACATTACACATGCAAATTCATGCTATCCCGTGTTGGGACATACAAAAAGGTTTCCTTTTAAAACAATCCATCAAAGCCTTTGCCAGCAACTTAATTAACGAGTTGGACTTCGAATGTATAAAGATGTAATCACTGTATGTTATTACTTTTCTGTTAGACAAAAGGATTCTGTTTATGGTTATGTCCTCTAATGAAATTACTGAATCATGCTTAACTAGGAAAAGCTTATTTACATTAATATTGAAATCTAAAATCTGTAGGTTAAGCACGCTCCGTTACGCAACACAAGCAAAATGTATAAGATTTGACAATCTGACGATTACTTTACTACTTGCCCTACAGTGTCTTAAGTTTTGTGAGATTCTTAAATGTCAAATACACATCACCCGTACTTACTTGCTTATTCACATGCAAATTGTAGTTAACAATACAATGAGCTAATACATGTTACCACTTGCAAGTCACTCGGCATAGAAAGCAGGCGGTGCCACATTTCCAATGTTATAAACTCGATAGAAAATAAACATAACACTGGTAACCCGACAGACAGGCACAAACATACAGACAAAAGGTATCAAAAGAAGGCGTCACATGATTATAATAACGATATTTGTGGTGAATCTCATTATTGCGTAATACAAGGGCTTGACACAGAGCTGCTCGGTCGTCAGATAGGGCGCCACGTGAAATATCAAAGCAAATAAACCACAAAAAGTGCAAAAAACCCATTGATGAAACTTATAGCGGTATGTTTACAATACTTCATTAGCACTATTGAGTGTTTGACGTCAATTGATAGGTACAAGTTAGCAATAAATCGAATATCTAATTTTATTTGTCCACAACAATCATTGAGTTTTTCACCATTCTATGGAGATCAGATAGGATGTTGTCATCTCTGATTTATGGGCGTTGATACTACCTATTGGTTTTTTTTATTGAAGATTAATTTATCTTACTCATCTTTTTCCATTATAATAATAATGAACAAATAATTATGAGTAAACAAAATACTTAATATGATACTGTAAAAAATCTATAAACTAGTGCCTCTTCTAGATGTTTGCATGTCTATATCAAACAAGTATTTGGCTAGAATTGACGTTGCTCGGGCGCATCGCGTCGCAGATCGATTGTCGACAATCGATGCATTGTGAGCGATACAAGTCGATATCGATACGAGATGTTTCGCCCACGTTCGACCCCCTTACATCGTAATCGGCTTATTAGGATTTTACCACACGCATTCGTGCGACTGTGATGTCTCAACCGACGCATCGCGGTTCTTCCATTTCCTACATAGAGGACAGTAATAAAAGGTCAAGGGTGATTTGTTGCGATGCAAATAGCAAAACTTTACTGAAAGCTTAAACGAAATGATGCAGAAAGTCATGAAATAGTGTATTAGAGTCGCTGCTACTACCACTTGTGTGCCCTTAAAAATTTGCCACTAAGAATACGAGCGTAAGTGTAAGTTTTATTGAAAGTTATGTTGACATCGTCGTCATAGATCCTCTTAAAAATGTACAATAATCGTGCCGTAGGCGGGAATGCTGCAAATGACAGATTATGTATTTAGCATGATTAATTGTTGCACAGAAGTTACATTAGCCGCATCGTTGATGATTTAATGATTAATTAATCAATGATGTTCACGATGATGAAGGTCACGGTTGCAAAAGAAAAGAATTTTGGTAGCAAATATGAGACCAAGTATCTCTTCTTATAGGCTCATCTGTCTTCCATCATAGGCTTTGACAGCATATGCAATAACTATTCGCTTTCTATTTCTTATTTTCTATATGGAAGTAATTGTAAATATATATGGCGCCATAGAAATGTAACTCTATCCTTAGTTATATATTTTGATAACTGTACTAGTAACGTATTGTTAGGAAAACATCCACAAAATTCGAGTATGTTATCACTTTAGCGGAGCGACATTTGTCACTAACTGCTTCGATACGCAAGTGCAACTTTGTCCGCGCGCACAAACTATCCTGCGGAACTTCTAACGCCGAGATATATCGTTGACCGTACATCGTGAAACTTGTACAAGTTTCTGGCTGACTCATTGGATGTGATGTCAGCTCAATAATTTTAAAGAATAGCACTTTATGGTGCCGTCCCAGTCTTTATGGCTGAATAATATCATGGAGTATGGGATTGAGATTCTATATTTTGCATTTTGTATTTACCTCACTAGGTTGTTAGTGTTTTTACTATGTAATTTCTTCCATTTATATTTCTCTTGTGATAGTTAATTTAAAGACACTATTCCAACCCAAATACATAAGACCCGAATATTTTTTACACAACCACCTATTTGCCCCGGCACAGTCTTACCATAAACTCCTTAATCAAGTTTGTTTTCGTCAGGAAACGACATCGCTCTACAATTCCTATAGTTTATCTCGCTTTCACAATGAATACAATTCTGCTTTTCAGAAGTTTGGTAAACCCTTATCTCTCATCACCAGTATGTGTTGTGACCGTATAGTAAAATGATTTTTTGTCTGTTGTTCTAGATTTCCTGATAGGCGTCCACTGCACTCACGGGCTCAACCGTACCGGCTACATGGTGTGTCGGTATATGCGAGACCGCATGGGGATCCCCGCTGCAGAGGCGATCAAAAGTCAGTACTAATTCTAACGAAAGAGAAACGACTATTATATCTATCTATCTATACAGCGGTGGGTGCAGGACACCCACTGTTGGCTTAGTAGTTGATTCGCACGAAATTTGTTCGCACGAACGTGCCAAACGTCCCCTTTCAAAAATAATACTATTTTAGTAGGCATTTCGCCCGAATGTATTGTAAACTACATTATATTACTACATAGGTTACTCTGTTGAGTAAAGCCCTCTTTACTATGCCATTTGACTGTCCTCTGTTCTGTGCTAACTTCATCCACATGTCATGCCTACTATCCCTCAATGAGGTTGAGCAGCAGTGTGCAATTTACGCACCCCCTATTTTTAACCAGTTCGCCTATTAAGTCCCATATGGTAAGAACTAAGCCTACGCCTACTAATATAAATCTTAATATTATAGATGTGAAAGTTTGAGGAAATGTGAGAATGACAAAAACTATTTCGATGTAACTTGGCAGTTCTATAGCTTGTACATCGGTATAAAACATACACTATAATTTAAGGGAACTCGTATTGTTACAGGATTCGAAGAAGCTAGAGGTTATGAAATAGAAAGAAAAAATTATACAGCAGATTTATTGGGCAAACGTCCACCGCCGCCCGATGTAGGTAAAAATACTGCTGTGAAACCAACTTCTGTAAATGATGACAAGAGAAAATATAAGAATGACATGACTTACAGATCTCCACTAAATCAAAGTGACGGTTACGAGTATAGTCAAAGTAGGTACGGCAGAAATAGAGATGATCGCGGTCGCAGTAGTAATGCAAATAATTTTTGGTCATCCGATCGAAACGATAGCAGAGGAGGGGATAGGAATTGGAGAAGCAGAGGAGAAAACGAAGGAGGAGGTAGCGGCAGAGCCTTTAACCACCATCGTTTTGATTATAAAAACGATTACTGATGTAGGTACATAATACATATAGGTAAATTATAAGTACATAAAAAAATGTTGGGAATTGATTTCATTTTCTATTTCGTATAAAATTATTTTTGTTATACGTATGTATTCCATCCAATTTAAATTTTTACTTTTTTGTATAATTTAATAGTTTACGAATAAACTGGCAGGCGTATTTTTAAAGAATTTAATGTTAATGCAATTTGTGAACTCAGAGTTTAGGTCATCAACTAACAGCGTTGTAGCATAATAAATAAAAAATACATACTGTGACAGTTTTAATAATCTTATTTTGTCAAATGAATTATAATTTTGACTAACCCTACTTAATAATTTTTTTCCCTTGCATAATAATGCATGTAAGTAGTAATAAGAAAATTAAATGTGTTTTATTTTTACTTTAAACAATTTTATTTTAAACACCTTCCGAGTTATAAAAAATCTGTCTAACTTTCTAAAGTTGGTAGATATTCCGTATATTTACCTGCAACTGTCATCTTAAACTGTGTTTTAAGAGTGTTTAACTTTAGACGTGATTTTGTAATAACACCGTTCATGTCCAGATAATGATGGTAAAATGACAGTTCAATTGACTATAAACGGTTAGTTAGCGCTCGAGAAACGAGAAAAGTGTCAAAGTCAAAGTTTCTTAATTTGTAAACATAGGTGTGTACATAATGTAGATGTTACATAGGCATAATAATATGAATCACTATGTTCTGCCTACAATTGGCGTACAAATATAAACAGTAGGAATGCACCTTAGACATAAAATGTAGCTTTTATAGGGTATTACAATTAACATGCAGCATGCAGCCATATAAATTATTTTCCAGATAAGTAGACGTTTACAGTATAATAGCATTTGTCAATAAGATAATTTGATAATTGTAATTTAAATTTATTTTCACTATCACTTTGCAAAATGTATTTTGGTAACCTGTTGTATATCTTAGGCGCCATCGCAAATATGCTCTTTTGAAAGAAAGTAGTTTTCCCAGGCAGGCAACATATTTGACCACGACGACGTTGGCTCAAAACAGGCAGAAACAAATGCAAATTCTTTCTCACAAATATAGCAGTTTCAAAGATGTATAAAGAAGGAACAGTTTAAATTCTTAGATTAGTGAAATATGGTTTGCAGCTATCTGTTCTACACAGTTTACAAATGGCTCTAATGCATCTTTTTTGTGCTCTTAAGACCTGTTCAACTCTAGTGGCATTTAGACATGGGTCGTACTTGACGATTTGCGTACCAGGGCTTCAAAGTACGTCCATCAATTCGTACCAGGGCTAAAAACCAGGTTTCCAGATACTTTAAAGTATTTTTTAACTACGTAGGAAATTAATCCTTATCGTGACTGTAATAAGGAACATTATAGCGAATGGACAGCGAAATACTTTAAATACTTCATTCTCTTGTGTACCATACTTGTTGTAGGAAGTTTTAATTACAGTATCTACCTATGTATGAATGTACCAAAAAAGAGTTTCACAGTATACAGCACGTCCACGAGACTTCCTACTCCTGCACACTTTTGGAGGTCCATACCGGGTACAGCCCTGCGTCGTCAGCAGAAGCGGGCACAGCACATCTATTAGACTGCCTACTTTTGCACACTTTTGGAGGTCCATACCGGGTACAGCTCCGGCGCCGTCAGCAGCAGCGGGTACAGAATTTCCATTAGACTGCCTACTTTTGCACACTTTTGAAACTCCAGCGCCGCAGATTTGGCGCTGTCAGCAGGAGCTTGCTCACGTATAGTCGTGCTTCATACTATTTCGAGTCCGCTGTAGAAAGTATGTACTGTAAACAAACAACTTGTACCAAGTTGTTAATAAGGTTTTTATAGAAATATTATCCTAGTTTTCTTAGATATAAAGAACATAATCGTGCTACAAAATAAATACCTTCAAGTATTCCACGGGTTGCCGGGCGCCGATGCCTAGGTACTAAAGTATTTCAGAGAAAATATTCCTTATTTCAATAAGGCTGCGTGTTATAATGCCGCTTGCAAAAAAAATACTTTTTTACTTTGAAAGTATTTACTTCCAGTTAGCGCGATTATACACCTTAATAGATATAGCCTAAGGTTTAATTTATCTCTACGATACTTGCGACGTAAATACTTTCAATGTCTTCCAGGTATTTCGGCCCGTACCTGGTTGCAGGTGTTGCAGGGCGCCGCCGATACCTAATAAAGTATTTCATAGAAAAATAGTTCTTATTTCAATAAGTCTGTGTGATATAATCTCGCTGGCAAAAAAAATACTTTTTTACTTTGAAAGTATTTTCTTTCACATTGCGCGATTATACACCTTAATAGATATAGCCTAAGGTTTAATTTTGGATTCAAACTATCACTATGATACTTGCAAGGCAAATACCTTCAAAGTCTTCCACGTATTTCGGCCCGTACCTGGTTTACGTACTTCCAAGTAAAAACCTGGTTTTAAAACCAGGTCGCGTAAATACGCACCATCCCTAGTGGCATTACCCCAGAATATGATCCCATATCTAAGAGTGGAGGCAACATAATCGTGATAAGCTGTTAGCAGTGTGTTCCGGTTAGCCACTTTATTAAGCATATAGAGAGAATAAGCATATTGATGAAGGTTATTGCAGACTTTGTCTATCTGGCCACTCCATTTCATATAGTGTGAGTTATCATTTCAAACTCAGTCAAGTAATGTTATTGTTGTCACATCATGTCATAACTAGCCAGTGGCTATAAGTATAATGATTTGAGTGTAGATTACGTATTTCGGATTTCAATACAAATATTTAGGGAAAACTATGAAGATTGCATTGTAAAAGTATTCATGAGAACAAGTCTAATTACAGTAAAATTGGTGGGATCACGTACATTTATAGTAGGGACGTGAGTGATTCTATCTGAGGTGAGGTCTGCTTGTGACGCCAGCCATGGGAGACAACACTAAAATTAGATTAGTGAATCATTGTTACTAAACATTTTTTTTACCGTGGCTTCATTTAATTTCGTCTTAAAAATAGAGCTTTTGCGCTCTGCATGCAAATTCGAGATCCTATGTCAATCAATGTAACCCATATGGAATCTCTTAATACTTGTCAGATTTACGGAAAGAGAATACAGAATCTACCACGACTACTTCTAAAATGACTTCATAGATAGATACAACTACGATTTGGGTGCAAACAGCAATAGCTCTTCGGCTTGTAAAGCAAATATTATAAATATGTTTGTAATATTTGCTATGTTACGAATTTGACCATTTCTTTTAAACTTAATTTATATACAGGATGTTTTTTCGTTGCCACCCTTAACGAAGGGTACGTACTCTATACATCAAATAAAGTAAGTTTATGCCAAAAAAATGCTGGGAAATGATGTAAATTTTTTTGTAAAATTTTTTAATTACTTGATCGGGTGAAATTTATAGTGTCCAGCGTTTATGCTAGTTTTTTCATAGACAGATATTAATTATTTCTCGTGAAAAAATCTTGCTACGCGCGTCAATGTGCATTTACGCAGTCTATTTACTCAACTTTGACCCTAATATCTTGGGAACCAGACACTTCCCAGGTATGCTTCTATGGAGAAAAATGATCGTGATGATGAGATTCCGTAGTTTTCGGGAATGTTGATGACCGAAAATCATCCTGAGATAGATCACCTTTAACGAAGGGTACGTATTCTATACTTTGTGGGAATGTTGATCGTGCGAAATTTATAGTGTCTAGTGTTTATGTTAGTTTTTTTATAGACAGATATTAATTATTTTTCGTGAAAAAAACGCGCGTCTATGTATATAACGCAGTCTATTTACTCATCTTTGGACCCTAATATTGACACTTCCCAGGTATGCTTCCCGTGATGATGAGGAGATTCCGTAGTTTTCGGGAACGTTTCATATTTAACAGCAATAGCAAAGGAATTTTGTTATTGCAATGTGATAAATTGCTACTACAGCTTTGCTATTCCAATGTCCATAATAAGCCAATTGTCAGACAAGGCGTGTAAGATGCTGTATAGGTGTGGTACAAGTAAGTAAAACTCTTTTCGTTAGCTTACAACAAATTTCACCAAGTCTACGTAGATTTTAGATAAGATCTTTAAACAGTTAAAGCTGAGATGCAATGATAAACCAATTATTTTTTAAATTGCCGCACAAATTGTCAAATGTTTAGAGATTCACCTGATCTGATGCCCTTATATTTCGACATTCAACGTGGAAATATTTGTTATAGGTACTTACTTACCTGTTGTTACGGTACCTGTAGGTTCTTTTTACCCGATTGTCAGCCTCAACTGTCGAGAAGAAGCGGTATTTTTTATGTCTCAGGTATATATTTCATTTAAAATTAATTACATAACAAAGGACTTAGTAAAAATAGCTTCGGTTTATTTATTTTTCATTTATTTACAGAGACTAGTCTCGAATAAGTCCGTTTCCATTACTCGAACAAAGGAAATGGGTGAAACCATGTGTATAAAGTACCTAAATTTGTGGTGAAGTGATCTAATGTGATTTTTGATTATTTTTTATATTGCAGCTGAACGGTTTAGGTCAGAACTGTAATTTATCATCGTACATTCACAAAGACGGACCGGCTTGTTATCTTATAGTCTAAAAAGGGCGTAAATTAGACCCACTTTGTTAGCTCCCAATAAAATTTTAACATCTTCACTAGTCTTATCTCATATTTTGTTTTGAATCTTAACTACCTGGCTTCCGTCATGGTGTATTTCTTCGAGTCCTTCGGGTGAGTGACGTGGATCACCATTTAATTTATGTCCATTACTTAAGGCGTTTACGTTGGGGCCAACTAATCTGTCCAACTTTGTAGTTGGATGAAGAGAAAGCGGCAATTTTTCACTTTACAATAGGTGTTGAGATTTTGCTTAGACAACTACGATCCATGAAATTTAATCTAACCTTTCCATCCTAGTTAGTGCATAAGTGAAGGTCTTTTGTCGAAACCGTGTGATAACATAGACCAACATCTATCTGAATCTACTTAAAACATAGAGCATCTTATTTTGGAGTACGTAGCCTAGATTAACTAGCCTATAATAATTCTTAAAAACAATTGTCGGCCAAGACATTGGACGTATTTAGCCAAGTCCAAGTGATGGTGATTTTAATGCGCTCGTTAATTCGGGTGACAGCGGTGACGGTTAGGCGCCATGTTGATCGTTATCGCCTTTCGGAGCATTCACAAGAACGCCGGTGTCACACACATTGTTAACGTTTGATCTGTGAAAATGATACGTTGAATGTCAAAATTATCTGCCCATTTGAATTCCAGCAGTAATCTGTTTGAATTTTTGGGCCAAATACCGCAGTAGCGAATTTTTTCTCGTTTCGATTCTACGTGTGATTTTTAAATGTCCTCGCCTATTGAAATAGATTAATAAAGGTCTTCACTTATTTAAATCAGACAATGTCCGTGTCATCTATCTATACATACAGGATGATTTTTGGTCGTCAACGTTCCCGAAAACTACGGAATCTCCTCATCATCACGATCAATTTTCTCCATGGAAGCATACCTGGGAAGTGTCTGGCCAAAATATTAGGGTAGTTAGAAATAGACTGCGTTTATTTGCACATAGTACGCGTCAAAAAAATTTTTTCACATCTGTCTATAAAAAATCCCACTTAACATAAACACTAGGACACTATAAATTTCGCACGATCAAGGAAATTAAATTTTTTTTTCAATTTTTTTTCCCAGCATTTTTTTGGCATAAACTTACTTTATTTCATGTATAGAATACGTACCCTTCGTTAAAGGTGGCCACAAAAAAACATCCTGTATAATAAAAATGTAACGGATCGCTGTCTGTACATAGATGATATATGAGAAAAAAATATTATAGAAGACCTTTATTAACGCAATAGTACCAAAAAAATATTTTTTATGAATTTTGTCTGTTTGTCTGTGCGTTTGTGCACGCTAATCCCAAAATCCCACTTAACATATAGGCTACTTTTTATCCCGGGAAAATGTTTTAATCCCGGATAATTTCGACATTTTGTTTTTTCTGTAGTCCACGCGGACGGAGCCGCGGGCGTCCACTAGTACAAAATATACAATGAAAAACGTATCTATTGTTTGTTATTCTCTCACTACAATCTCCACTTTTTCATTGTCAAAATGATTTTAGATTATTAGATGTTACTGATCTTAAATTATGCGTTATACAGTTACAATAAATTTTTTGTTAATTTTACTTTTGTATTCTAATGCAGGACCCCCATTACCCAATCTTCCCCTAAGCAAAGCAACAAATTTTCGGTAAAAGTGGATTATTCCTAAAATCTTTCGTGCTAGGCTATCTTAGGTAGATATTTTATCAACATCTAGGACCTAGATGAGTAGACTGTCCCAGTCTCATTGGGAAACGTCCAGCCAGAATAATCAGCGCCTTGACGTTGGCCACTAGATGTATGTTTGTTGCTTCATTTGCTCAAGATAGAGCCTAAGTAAGTATTCTCTTACTCCTATTGCATTCCACTCAGGGGGCAGACAATGTTACAAATTACGAGTGATAGCGAAAGTTCGCAACATCTCCACTAACAGCGGTTAGACTTGACCACGTCATTTATCGAACGCGCTAGATAAAGGCTTCTTATTCGATGTAATATTTTGATAACTTTGCTAACTTTATTATGGCTTTGTTACATTTTCTAAGACTCCAGTACCTATTAACTGTATAGTGTAGGTATACTACCTACCGCGTCTCAACAAATTTGATAATTCATATCTTCGAGATATAATTAAAGTAGCTGAAACAATCTACAAAGTAATTTCTCTTGCAGATCCCATTATCGTATCGATAATTCAATCGAGGCCGGTATTGTATACGCCTCTGGGCCAGGCCTCAGACTTCTGAGGTAGTATAGTAATGCATTGATTTGAGTGTAGATTATGTTGTGTTCAGAACCGTATGTTTACGATTAGTGTATATGTAACAGAGAGATAGGTACAGGCATAGAAATAGAAGACGCAATGTCTTTGGGTAGAGTTTATTTCGTTGACCAAGCTGCCAGCTTTCAAAATATAATAAGTATTTGAGATAACTAGATATACCACCTACCTCGGCTGTGGGGTAGCCAGAACTGCAGGATCACGAAAGAGGTCCTACAGCCACATTTAGCATAGGGGACCCAACAAGATGTAAAATTGTACTAATTATAATAAATCAATGCGTTTAATGTAGATTCCCATACATAGGTATAGGATCTAAGACCAATGTTGGGTACCTTACTGTCTACTTAATCTATGATGAATAAAGCTATTTATTAAATAGATCGATTAAATATAGGTATAAACTGAATAATAACATGTGCATCGATTTGATACAGTTAATAATAAAATTTAAGGCGCTGCTTCGTCTGTCATAAATGGTAGGTAGTTACATTGGAAACATTGATGTTATTATTTCTTATGTTTCTGACAGTAATAAAAATTGTTTTTTTGTTGTGTTCGATGGTGGTTTATAATTGTTCTAATTCTAGGTTCGGTGTCCTACTAGTAAGTATACTTCCTTAAAAATGTGTAGCTGGAAGGGATGTTATCTCCTAATAAAATTATATCGAAGGCAGGAAGCGATATATTACAGTCCGATCTGTTGATCACAGTGTTTGATACAAAAAGTATGAGTCTTCAAATATTAATGTCCATAGTTGTACACTTTGCTTTTTTTGGATATCGATAAGGTATTGAACAGGTGACATAACGATTGACTGAGAAAACCGGTCAGGTGATCACATGGACCATAAAGGGTTTTGAATCAACATGTTCATTCAATCTTAGACATCTATCGTCTTTCAAAGTTAAAGCGTCTATTTTTAATTTTGTCTTGGGATCACTTGCAGCAATTGTGTAAAAAGTAAATCCATAATTAGTATACACATGGTTGAGAGCTTTTTTTGTTTATTTTGAATAAACTCACTTTTAATCCAGTGTCACTCTCACGACTAAAGACCAATGATACCTTTCAAACCGTAACCCTCCTTTTGGCACCGTCGGGTGAAAAAGCAAATTAGTATGTCTCGATTTACCTTAAATCTAGAGCTTAACATTTGCTGTAATTGATGCAATTTTTATGACACTGAAAACCGTATCAAACAAATCTGTCGCGTGGCTAAGAAATGAGCGGAAACGTAGGTATCATTCATTTTACAATATGAATATTCACGCAAATTTCACACTTTCACAGATACAGGTGTTCTGAAAAACGTTATCAGATATTGAATCTTTAATAAAATATTCATTACAACCGGCTCGTTGGTCTAGAGGCATGATTCTCGCTTTGGGTGTGAGAGGTCCCGGGTTCAAATCCCGGACGGGCCCTATTTTTAATGTTATTTGGTGATTGTAATTAGCTGAATCACATAATCGATAAATATTATCACAAAAGGTATCGAAAAGTAACAGTGTGCCGATGACACTTGATGGAAGAAATTGGTATAATTCTGTCATGATTCTGTCGTTGTCCCAAATTGGGGTCACATATGATCTTTTAATGGCAAGGACGGATTGAGCTCTAGCTATATTATAAGTGACAATTTGCTAGATTATTGCTTAAGATAATTCCTGAGTTCCTTAAATAAATATCCGCATAGATTGAATGGACAGGTAAACTGGTTATTGTAAACCTGTATATGTGCATATCAACATTTCCTAAAAAATTCTATAATCTTGCAACACAAACAAACTTAACAATAAAAAAAAATCTTTTTTGAATCCACAAGAACATGCCCAATAAATATTAAACAAATAAAACGTAAATCCGTAAAGTAAGAGTAACGTTGTATTAATGAAGGAAAAACATCGATATACGATATATTATCGTCTAATTACCTATATATTATACTTATCGCTGTACCCGACAACCAAGAAAAATGGTTTATTTGAACTGTTGAAACGGTCGGCACTTACAAATCTATTAATAAGCTTATAGGATTATACACCACTTGTTGGGCACGGAACATGATTTTTATGGAATGTTTTTGTGTAATAGAAAGTTGGTAATTGAAATTTATTTTACACGGTCAATATAAATATTTTATCTTTATTATGTAAACCAGTCGAGTCAAGCCAAGCGCAGGCGCAGTGATCGAGAGTGGATCACAGAATAAGAAAAGTATTTACCATGTAATCGAAGTTTCAGGTCTGCTCAAATTGCCACCCAAAACACCCTGGAATTCATGGCAGGGTATAAAAAATAGTTTACGACTTACTATCAGACCGCTTCAGGGAACTTTATTAACAAACACATTAACGTATATTAGATACTTCCATAAGTGATACAATCACTCAAAGTTGTACAAACTAACACCTCATCATCACGGATCAAGTGACGCGGCATGATTTGTCTGTGACGTTCCACCGCGCCGTTCAATCCGGCATCACGTCATAAAATGCGGTCGATACACACGCAAGCGATCGACCGCTTTAATTTGAAACCACCGCAAGATGTTTACGAGTGCGTTTACAATATTAAGGTGCGAGGACATAACATTGACTCAACGCCAACTCCATCCACTCGGGCGCAACTTACTTTGTCATCTTCTCCCCTTACTCTACTAGCTCTTTACGAAAGATTCTCAAAACCTCAAAGGTAACATAAAGTTACAGCGCCCTATTTGTAAATGACATCGCTTGCTATTCACAGAGCTCCAGAAGCATAATTTGCAAACCCTTCGTTACATTTCCTACCAATCTCGGCTCACGATTTCGGACGTGGCGTATATAGGTAGAGGTAAATGACTACAAAAATGCAATCATGCAGCTATGGTCGGACGCTCACCGATCTCTATAGGTATCCGAGGCCAATGCAACTAATTTCCCAATGTTTAACTTTTTGATGGCGCTATCATTCGACAATGCACTACAAATATTACGATGTGACATTTGATAACACACTTTCGTTTTTGGCCTTTTAAAATGGACTCGATGGACCGCGTATCGTGTTCGCAACCAGTCTACTACTCGCTGACGGCGGGTTGAGCACTCTGGAAATCAAGTGAACTCGTAACTAGTGGGTCTTGTCGAGTTGGGGAGTTATATTGGTGTAATGTGCGGAGATCTTTATCCTGTACACATGATACAAAATACGCTGAAGGAATTACATACGTATTCTTATTCCAACAAAGAATACATTTTCCAATAAGCAACGATCTAAGTGCCACATAGAAAGGTACCGTGAGAGTATAGGAACCCTTGTAGAAAGGGATTGTATTGGGTAAACGATTCCTGAGGTCAAAACGCATCATGCCACAATAGGGTCAGATTCCAAATAGGGAAATCCAGTACACTTTTCTGCAAGAACAAAATTGCTCGATAATTTTACGATCTTCGCCGCCGCTTGTAAAATGACAACATTGTCTAATATTGATAGTAATTTGACGAATTTAGAACATACCTATCCTGCGTTTTTTTAAAATTGATTTTCGTTTATTTAGTAGTCCAAATAGTACTATGCTAATAATTATAAAATAACTAGCGGCCGCCCACAACTACATCCGCGTGATGGAGCATTGCACCCGTGCGAAGCCGGGGCGGGTTGCTATATAGCCTATAGCCTTCCTTGATAAATAGGCTATCTAACACTGAATAATCCCAAATAAACATATATGCTCAACTTCAGATTCACATGTTTAAGTAATTCCCGTTTCGTGAAGAAATCCGTTCTAGTGCGCTGTTATAAACAAACAAACTCTTCGGCTTTATAATATTAATTATATATATATATAATATATATATATAGTATAAATTTGCAGCTAGAGACCGAGTTGTTATTGTGTAAACAAGAGTAGAGTTTAAACAGGTGTTTTAAAATAAATTTACCGTAAAATATGTTGTAATTATATTAAAATTACAGCAACCGGCTCGTTGGTCTAGAGGCATGATTCTCGCTTTGGGTGTGAGAGGTCCCGGGTTCAAATCCCGGACGGGCCCTTCTTTTGCAATATACTGGGTGTAAAAAGACAACTTTGTTCTTTTAATACCTCGTATTCTTTGTAACATCACGATAATTTTTTTCTATGGAAGCACCCCTGGGAAACCACGGGTTTCCAAGATATTGAGGTCCAAAGTTACATTAATACTATCGTTTTTTTTACATAAATCCATCTGAAATCGGTAACCAAACATTTTTTTTTTCAAGGATACCATGTCCAAGGATACAAAATATTAATTTTTGTAGATACATTTGTACTTTGAGCATCAAACGAATACATTACTTGCAATCAAAAACAGTATTATATTTTTTTATCGTTTTCCAGGGTTGGTTCCATAGAAGAAAATGATCGTACCTTACAAAGAATACGAGGTATTAAAAAATCATTGTTGTCTTTTTACACCCCGTATAAGTCTATTTCATCAATTTGAGACTACTACTTCAAAAATTGCAGAAATCTGTGGGGCAAGCACGAACCTCTCGATAGTCCGTAACGCTAGCGTCCAACTGTTATACCTACTCGTATCTCATAGATGTCGTTTGCTAGTCGCTAGCGTTACGGGGCGTGTAAAAAGATTCATGCTACAGGTCACAGAACAGTATATACTTTCAATATGCGTGTCATACAATTCACACATACAACCTACACATATAACCTGCGGACTATGCCTGTGGTGTTCACCGCATAGGTACTTGTGATACCTATCCTGTTTAAGTTCTCCATTCATTCCATCTTCAAAATATTGAATGCTGGCAAACACCTACCTACTCGAACATTGTGATTTTGTGCTTACATTTCCACGCAATAAACGACATTCACGCGAGCAGAGTTGCGGGCAATAGCTAGTAATTCATCTAAGGCTAGTAATGCAGCGAAGATTAGCTACGTCAGCTACAAAAACTAGCAATTGTTTTATTTTTTACCAACTGCGCCAGAAGGTTATGTTTTTATCAAAGTAAGTTGATTTTACCGCTTATTTGATTTCGTTCCTGAAAGTTTTTCTCACATTTCGCATCTAACCTAATTTGTATTGAAACGGATTTAGACTCCAATATCAATAGATGCCTGAAAATTATCAACTATTTATAACAACTATTTATAATATATGTAGGTAGGTATTAGAATTAAGTTAGCATTCTGATTCTTAGTAAGGCTAATGGAGAAGATGCACATTCACGAATTAAATACTAGAACAGTTAACATTTCTACAAGAGAAATACAGTATCTATGCGGTATTAAATCATATACTTACTAATAGATTTTAATTATACAAATTCCTTTCTCAACCAATGTTAGTATAGAGAAGAAAGTGTCATTACCACAAATAGGTAGTATTTAGGTGTCAACTTACATAAAACTAGGTCTTAAGTCCCTAACCGCAGTCATGTTACCACTTCAATGTTGCCATTATAGTGCAGAAGTACGCATTTAATGTTAACTATTTCACATTGCTTAATAAAAGTTTATTTCTCTGTTAGGTACAGCATTAGAAAGCATTTTCAATTCCATATTGTATTGCCTTATTCCGATAATCCAATTGCAATTCGATAACCAGAGTAAATTAGATCAGTGAATCGAAATGAGATTCGTTTTGACACTTGAGAGTGACATCTTTTATGATGTCTTATTTACTTACCTTTTTGCATCAGAAATTCTTCGAAGCAAATGCGATTTAGCGGTAGCCTTGATGATTTTATTTGATGTCAAAAATGCGTGATACTGGTATTATACAGGATGTTTTTTTGTGGCCACCTTTAACGAAGGGTACGTATTCTATACATGAAATAAATATAGTTAAAATTACACACGAAATTTATAGTGTCTAAGTAGGATATAAATTGACATTAACAGGATGTATTGCACCGCGAGAAGAGATGGTTATTATAATAAAATTATAATTACATTTTAATAGTTTGTATTTATTGCCCTTCAAGTTGGAGGGTAAAATTCGTATTCGGTATTCTTAGTGTAATTACATAGTACCTGATATTTTATAAATATTATTAAGAAAATGAAAAACAAATACCTTATATTTGTATGTTTGTTACCACTTTACTCTTCACAGTGTAAACCATGTAAATGGAGTCATGCAGAGCATTTGTTTTAGAGCAATCTTGATTCAAGTTACCGGAGTAGTCCTGTATGAAATTCATCTCTAATCTAGCGTATTAACGCTCGATACAATAAAACAGATCACCACTACAGCTTTACTATCTTATTATTGGACCTTATTGGAACAAAGTCATATTGTACACGGTCATATACTCGGTATAGGAGAGGTGAGTGCATCCTGTAGGTGATAATGTATATTCATTTACAAGTGAAATAACAGCGCTGTTGAATGTAATTCCTATAGGGGAGCGAGGGGCTTGTTGTAACAGTTTTCATGAAAACTAATATATCTCGAGATCTATTGCTTAAATTGCTACTAAATAAAGATGGATGGATCTGTAACTAAAAATAATACCAAAACTATTGGTCATTATTTTACAATCAATTATATTCTAAAAAAGTGCGGTGTTACAATTTACCTCGTGCTTGGGGCAAGTTGTAACGTCTGCTGGGGCAAGTAGTAACGACAAAATAAAACGACAATAATACCTCTAATTATATATTCTTTATTTATTTTTAACAAAATTTACATCTTTCTAAAGTAGGTATTATGTAATTCTTATCAAACAATAAACACAAATACACTTTTTAAGTAATCAACACATAAAAATAAGTAGTTAACAGTTTTATTTAGTTAAACACTAGGTACTTATAATTATCATGGTACTTTTAAATCACAGTAAGTAATAAATTATTTATATCTAAGGTAGGTATACTTCGTAATGATCTCTTTTTAATAGCTATCTAACAAAGTATTTTTTTTTATTTATATTTTTTTATTTTACTATACTAGAGAGCTACAATTAATACAAATAAAAGATATAGTGTCTTCTGTAACACATCCTACATGTGCCCACATCTTAGAAATAATACACTCGACCCAATCTTCTTTATCTTCACCACATACCAGATAATACCACTCTTCTGATTCAGATTCTGAATCTGAACATAAAATCTTTTTCTTTAGCTCTGTCCACTACGGTTTTTTTTATTTTTTATTTACCTTTGCCTTTCCCCTTTTCTTTACGTTGTAACGTAACACGTTACAACAAGCCCCGGGATTTTGTTACAGCTAACCCCATGGTATTATTTTTAACATTTATCAAGATAATTATTTAAACAATTTTGCAATCTTAAAAACTGTTACACATTATCAGAGATATATAAATTTGAATATAAATAAGATATAGAAAGTTTGAAATCAGTCGATTATAATAACCCAAACCAAAATTTTACGACAGTACAATTTTATATTACCTGGCAAAAATGAAGCGCGTACACAATTCCGCTCACTGCGACGCCCATGATGTGGCACGGTTTATAGGTAAAAACGAATCAAACAAATATATTAATAAAGTTTAAGATCCTAGTGAAAAGAGCCTGTTACTACTTACCCCTGTTACAACAAGCCCCTCGCTCCCCTATTGTTATTGTCTCCAATAGAAAGGTTCAATAGATACTGTTAAATTGCAAAAGTTTGATATGTAAAATTATAGCCTGGCGTAGCCTAGCTAGGTTAAGGATTTCAAAGACCGGTAGCAATGCTGAAACTATTGAATTAATTAAACCAGCGATCAAATTTTAATACGACCTGTATTATTTTAAATATACACTATTTTTATCCTGAAACAATAAAAAAGTCGGATAATTTTCCTGTGAAAATTTTCAGTGGTTTTCACGTCAGAATCATGGACTGAATTCAGATTTGCCTCACTGTCACTTACATCCTGTTCGTATATAAATAAATAAGTAGTACAAAGACGAGCTCTAATTGTGACCCAGTACTATTTTCGTGTAAATATCTTGAAATTGTTCGCACGCACATCATAAAATATTTTATAAGTAACAATTTGTATAAGTCGGTGAAATCGGCCGAAAACCGCGGCGACGACAGTTTGGCAGAAAGATGGTAATTTTGGCACGGAACCCGCTGGAAACACATGCAGGCCGGGGCCGACGGAACCCCAAATTGCTTGCCGAGACGCGTAAGCCCATCTCTCATTTGCTGTATGTACGCTCTGTAAAATGGGATGTATGTTGCAGGTACACTGAAAAGTTTAAGCTGCGATTGTATTTTGTTTTAATCGTAAAATTAATTTAAGATTATGATGGATGCAGCATGACAGTTTGATCTGTCATGCCAACCCGCAAACACATACGATTATAGCGTCATGCCGATTGGAAGGAATGGTATATACTAATCTGTATATATACTAATCTGAAGATCTAATTAATTAAGCAAGCACTTGGCACAGGTGGGTCTATGAGACTCAATTTCCATAGACCTTCGATTAAAGTTAAACTTCGCTAGTCCCTGTGACACTTTATAAAGCAGCGAAATGTTATATTAAAAGTAAGAGCCATAAAAGCTTTTAGATAGTATCTATCTACTCTTCAAGTATCAATAACTGGTTGGCTGGAAGAAATCTCTGTTAGAGATAACCTCGTCTTTGTACATCATCTTTGTCATTATCTTATCTTTGTGTTTTCTATGTACAATCTATACATATAATAAAAATGTAACGGATCGCTGTCTGTCTGTACATGGAAGATACATGAGAAAAAAATATTATAGGGAGACCTTTATCAACGCAATAGAACCCAAAACGATGATTTTTTGAATTTTTGTCTGTTTGTCTGTGCGTTTGTGCACGCTAATCTCAGAAACGGCTGAACCGATTTCGATGCAGTTTTCACGAATATATTGTGACAGGTAAACATATAGGCTTTTTACCCCGGGAAAATGTTTTTATCCCGGATAATTTCGACATTATGTTTTTTCTGTAGTCCACGCGGACGGAGTCGCGGACGTCCACTAGTAAAGAATATGTATGCAATGTCAAATAATAGCTGGTTACATCTAGAAAGCACAGAAAACAGTAAAAATGATTGTTGAATGTTATATTCAATATTTAAATAACAACATAGACATTCAACGAACATACCTAATTAACGTATAAACTGCAACATTCAGCAAGTGTGCAGTCGCAGTGATTGTCGCGATGTTTATTACCCATATCAACTGCTGTGTGTGTTTTATTTTATTTTATGTGTTATTTCTCTGATTGTTCCAGCTACAGCGGTCGTAGTAAAATACCTATAGTAGAGACCAGTGAGCCTATTAGTAGTTTTACGCTTCCACGATCGAACTACTTTAAAACTTCTGTCTGTTATATAGTGTAAAAAATATTAAATATCTTCGACGCTAACAGCTTATAAAATCTATTTGGAATGACTATACGAGTATGTTATATTATTTGTCATTTATTGGTTACCGCTTGTTACATTGCTGTTTTTGTGCCCGAAAAGCAGCGGATGTAGGTTCACTCTTACCAAGGTGGGGCTTAATAGGCTAGCTAACTTGTACGTTTCTTCCGAATGTCTGAACAAACGTACGAGTATCTAAAAAACAATTGTTTCAAAGACTGTACTCACTGTCGATCTAAAAATTGCATCCAAAACTCGTAGTAGCCCTATAGGTACACGGCAGGGTCGTGATTTTGTACCCTTAGTCCCTTCAATATAATCTTCAGAGATAGACTTAGTACTTATACAGCTATAATATAGATCCACTAACAATGGTAGAGCACATAGTCCACGCAGGGCCAGTGCTGTTACGGAAATGCAGTCTTCCGTATCCTTTGAAAGTGTAAAAAGTGTGTTTGTAATGTGGCATTATGTACCAGTACAAGACAAACACAAGCCTTGAACTTAACCGTTTTACGACTACAAGTAACATAACACGCAGCTCGACTCCTTTACAGAACCAACCCTCTTATTAAGACCTTTCACACATTATTCCCTCAATACAAAACCAAGATCGTCAATGGTATGAAAAGCTTGTTTTCTATGTGCAGCGGGCATTATGAAGATTATTTACGGCCGTGCAATAAAATTGTATGTATGCAAATGACACAGGGGCGATTCTCTACAGATTCATCTTGCTAACCTCTCCAGGAAAAAGCTGGCGTGAGGTGCTTAAAATGCTGCATTAGGAACCAAGGTAACTACGAGTATAAGGGGATGAAATACTTTTCTTATCGTATGGCTATTGTTAGGAGTTGTGTTTTCATGGCTCAAGCCGACTTCCAAGAAATTACGATACTACATATTGTATTAATTCTCGTAACAAATTTATTTATGTAGTTCGTGTAAATGCAGAGTTACCAACTGAGGCATTGGGTTATATTCTTGTACTCGTAGTAGGTACGTTTTTATAGAGATCTCAGACTGAAATCAGTTAAATACAAAACCAGCTATATAATTATCGTGATATATGAATTGCGATAATAATATGTATATCCATACATATAGTTGTGCAGGCTGTGCAATAAAACACCTGTGATAGTCGAAGATATATTTAAATTATGATTTTATTCAATTCTCAAATAATCTCCATTTAGTTTAGTGGTCCCAATGTTAGGTTCAAAATGTAACTTTGGAATAACATTACCATTAATATTAGAGATACCATTGAAAGCGTCATTTTACCCGTCCCAGTTTATACTCCGTGATGCCGCATACAGCTCACGATTAGCAACATGTTGCCGCAAGTTATAGTTATTCAGGAATGTGAGGTCACATTGTTTTGTGTGTTTTAAAGCGTTTTCATAGTAATAAGCCGTGCAACTATGTTTGCACATCGGTATATAAAACAAGTTTACACGGAAGTTGATTAGATGATCATCCATTAGGCTAATTGGTCGTTTGAGTCAATCTTGTGATCTATAATGTTTATCGCATGGTATATGTGTATGTTAATGCAAAATGTATCTGCCTGTTTGTTACATTAAAATTGTTCTATGATTAAAAGATAAAATAGTCGGTAGCTATAAAAAGTGCTTTTACATAATGTAACATGCTTTGATTTAAAACAGGGCTAGTCAAGAGCACCCAAAACCGGCGAGCATGTATGAAGAATTTAATGAATGTGGATGCGGCGAAAGAGGTATGTTTGAAACATACTAAATAGAGATCTGTAGTCTCTGCCTACCCCTATGGGATATAGGCGTGAGGTTATATATGTATGTTTGTATGTAACATGCTTTTATACTTTTGTTAGGGACACGCTGACATATATACGTTATTATTACACATGCCTGTATCCCTAAATCGGGTAGCCAGAACTGCAGAAGCACAAAAAGAGATCCCACATGATAGTGAAGCCCCGCATCATCACAGGACTTATTTATCATCTAAAAAATCAGAACTCGTACGATTGCAATCGGCCCCGTTGCAATTTGCAATAGCAAAGCCGAAGCAAAGCGATAGCGAAAATTGTACAATATTCGCCTTAAAATTGTACAAGTTCTTTTGAAATTCGTTTTAGGTAATACGAATTTGACAAGCAATCAGCGATTTTTGTACAATTTTCGCAATCGCTTTGCTTTTGCTACTTAGGTAATAAGGGGGCGGCAATACGTAATGCGAAATGGCAGGCGATGCAATATTCTATAAATATTACATATAATAAAATTGTAACGGATCGATGTTTGTGCACGCTAATTTCAGAAACGGCTGGACCGATTTCGATACAGTTTTCAGGAATATATTGTGACAGGTCCCACTTAACATATAGGCTACTTTTTATCCCGGGAAAATGTTTTTATCCCGGATAATTTCGACATTTTGTTTTTTTCTTCACTCCACGCTGACGGAGTCGCGGGCGTCCACTAGTCTGCAATAAAGTGCATAAAGATGCAAATATGTAGATTCAAATTTTACTACTGAAAATAACATAGAAGAAACCGTGGCAGTGAACCGAGATTGCGGATATGAATATCGATTGTCATTAGTAATTGAGCTCAGAGTAAAGTTTTAACAATAAATTAACTTTTACTGCCAGTTGTTGTGTATTTATATTAGGCTGTTAGCTACTACTAATTATAAACCGAAGCATTCTTTTCATTTTAGTACAGTAGGTACGAGTATTAAGTCCATAAAAAATAAAATAAACTTTTAAGTTTTTAACACTTGGGTCCAAATCTTTGTAAAATAGCCTTCGTCTATTTTATACTGCTGCCTTACTACCTAAATCGCAATCCAACTGGTTGAAATGATAGATACAGTACATAGTATGAAAATAAAAGATTGAACTGGTATAATCACAGCAATGAAAATTATGATATAACATTAATCGGAGACAAATTGTTGTCAATGCTAGTGAAATAAACCATCACTAAAACCGACGGATTGGGGCCTGTGGCTATTCAAAGCTAACTAGTCTCTCAGTTTATTTATGACCTCGCCGTTTCTAAACTAATTCGGACGTTGCAGTCTAACGTTACATGCAAATGGTCGAAAAGTGATGAAATGTGAGTTTACGAGGTGTTTCCACAGTAAAACATGTCAACGTTATTTAACGTGTTTTCTCTTGGATGTTCCGTGAATGGGGAAATGATATGTTCCTTGTAGGCCGCGGTAGATGGCGAACTTTGTGAGGTTATGTCGACCACCCAATACGGTTTTATGGCGATTTCTAGACTATGACTATCGCTGTTGATATCTAGTCTAATCTCATGTGGATTATGATGTAGAATGGAAAAGCAAAACACGTACCTGAAAGTGTATTTCGAGATAAAACGACTTTGAACATATTTGCTCCATTTCTCATGAGAGTAAAATAAAATCAGTTCAGGGTTAAATTAAAATGCAAATACCTATAGTGTATATGATACAATACAATTCACCAGAAATTTCTAAATAATAATGTAAAAGTAGATAACAATCCGCTGTAGAAAATTCTCTTATATAAATTAAACAGGTAATAAAAAAATACTATACAGGATGTAACAAAAAGGGTATGTTAAGCGAAAAGCTACGTAAATAGCCCACTGTAGACAACCTATCCACAATATTTGAGACTCGAAATCACACGTTTATTTTTCAAGATTGTATGAAAATTCCTGAGATATTTAAAAATTCTCCATACTATCGGGAAAAATAAACATGTGATTTCGAGGCTCAAATTTTGTGGATAGGCTCTCTATAGTGGGCTATTTACGTAGCTTTTCGCTTAACATACCCTTTTTGTTACATCCTGTATATAGATTAACGATAGTGTAAGTGTATCTACGTTGTTTTGCTTTCTCTAATAACAATTGTATATAAATTATCATTTGTGTTACACGTAGCTGTTATAACATAATCGTAATAACGTCATGCTACTGTTTTGTTAATTGTTTGTCACATAGTAAATTAATAAAAATTATTGTTATGTTGTATTATGAAGACATTGTTAATAAGTTATGATGATGGAACTTATGTATCTAATCTTTGAAAATATGTCCTCCATTCAATAATTTTACAATAGGTAGTTTTAATACACGTCTTTACTAGTTATTAGGTAATTTGTTTACAATAAGTAAGTGGACAAGTCAGACCATGGATTGGGTCATTCTTAGTTTAGTTTACATTGTTGAAATATAGAAGGAAATATTCAATGATAACCATATTTTAATTAAAAAAACACTAGGCTGCATAAAAATTTTGTCTCTGTCACTCTCATGGCTAAAGGTGGCTTCCCACGGTGCGTGGTTTTGCGCGAGCCGAGAAATAATTAATATCTGCTATAATAAATTAGCACTGGGCCCGATCGAATAAAAAAAAAAGAAAATTAATCGTAAAATATAGACAGACACACACCACGCACGATGGCATTCCATACCTCTTTAATTTGCCAATTGTAATTCACTTTAGGTTTCTACCTGCCCAAACTACTTCGAAGCTTGTATCGTTTGTACTAGTATCATACCTTTATTCTATTGGTTGAGATTTGTTTTACGCCAATGAATGCCGTGAGTGTGGGAGCGAGTATCATGGGCGCTGCTCATTTTGTGCTACATGGGATAATTTACGTATACCGAGTATTAATTATTATATTAATTGAATTATTGCCATTGCGCTTTAGAGTAATGATAATCGACAACAAAATGTCAAACATACAATTTTATTCGCATCGAAAGAGGTTCTATAGCGCTCGTCTGTGTTTATGCGGATGCCGTCAGACCGCTACGTATGTAGTTATCCATTCGCCACGGATCGGACGCGACGCATCGGACATGTCTGCATTTACCACGGACCATCCCCCCCTTCCCACGGTGCGCGTCGGTGCGGGCTGGCCCGCGCCCGCCTACATTTCTCACCGCGCGGATCAAAACGCACCGCGACGGACGCGACTGCATTTCCACGGACGCTCCCCTTCCCACGGTCCGTGGTGCGGGCTGGTCCGCGTCCGTCTGCAATATCACGCATCCAAAGTTGTAGGAACCCACCTAATTAAGCTAAAACCATACAGAATCTTATTGATACCTCTGCAAGCTCGTGCCAAAGAATCGTCCTATATAACTATGTATAGTACAATGAACATACACTATCGAGAAACATAAGCATGGATTTTTACGAGGGCCAGGCGCAGTCGGAGGGATAATGGTGGTCAAGTTGAGTTTACGGACTACGTCTTTAACATGATTTACAAATTATTAAATACAGGATGATGGTTCTTCTTATGTCAAAAATCGTACAGGCGTCGTAGTTAATAATTAATCTCGAATTAACCTACCCGCCCCAACTTGGGCCTCTTTTAATTCTGACATTGGCTTAATCTTTCTGATGATATGAAGATATTTAGTGAAATATTTTCTCAGACGCCAGGGCACTCTGATACACGATTATGCCAACATTGGATTTCATCAAAGTGTAGTGTCACTTGTCGACGTAGATTATACACAGGTATCCCTGTGGGTAACCGTGGTGCTGAGAATTCCCAAGATATTAGGGTCCAAAGTTGAGTAAATATACTGCGTTTTTCTGCATAAATGCACATAGACGCGCGTAGCAAGATTTTTTTACGAGAAATGGCGGAATCTTTAATTATCTGTACTGTATAATAAAACTAGACATTAAAGTCCACTGGAATACTATACCCTAATTTTCCTTGCCATTGCTACCAGACTCTATATAAGAATAATAATTTAACTAAAAAGAAAATTACATCGTTTCACAGGATTTTTTTTGACATAAACTTACTTTATACGATGTATAGAGTACGTACCCTTCGTTAAAGGTGGCAACTTGCGACCTTAATTTAATGTCAACATTGTTGCTGCCTGTATGTAGCTTTGTCTTCCACCAAATAAATAGAATTTACGTGGGATGTTTCGAAGCTCCCAGTCCATTGCTCTATCTATGGTGTAGTATAAAAAGGGGGTGAGTAGGGAGATGGGGGATGCCCCGTCAATGGAAAGTGTGTCGGTGGCCGAGTCACTCTGACGCCGGACGAATCTACAGGATGATATAACTAACACTACCAAATTTTTCATGTTTTATATTTCTGCAAGAATCTACTTTTATAAAGAAATTATGGGGTACCTTTTGCAAAAGAGAGAATGTCATGGCTATGCCATGATATGATCAATGAGTAATATTGTATAGTTTATCGTTAATTACCTAACCTAACTAATCAATCAAAAAATACCCCTATATAACACGTACCTACACCTAGCAGGTGTATAACACACATATACTTATTATTAAGTACTTATAATATTTTTAATATCATCATCCTGCCCTTATTCCATTATTTATAGATCCGCATCTTCACAACATAGTTTCTTTCGAAATTCATGTTGCCAAGGATTTGGCGTTTGTTTCACGGCCGCCTGCTTGCTTGACGCCAACCCTTCTCTGGTTTTTAATATCATTCTGTATATTATTTTTGTGAATCCGCAACCCACGCCGTTTTCAGCTCGCGGCGTGGGCGTACATTGATAGAAAACTTGATGAATTGTCCAGAATTATACGTAGGTATTTGTATAACAATAACATACAAGTTGGGTTCAATATAAACTTAGGAAGAAATAGGAGGGTCCAGATATCTGGAAAACATTTTTTCCTAATATTAAAAACGTGGATTAGAGATGGAATAACGTTACTTTAAGGGGTAAAGTGACATGTTATTTTTGAAAAAGTTTAGGTTCATGAATATCACGAAAGTAAGCAGATGAAGTGTTACAGAAGAGGTGTGCTAAGCGAAATACTCTACAAAATTAGCTCACTATGGCATTTATGCATATCATTTGGAACTAGAAATCACAAATTAATTATTTTTTAACATTGTATTGTATGAAAATTCCTGAATAGTTTAGGAATAACCCCTATACTATTTGGAGAAATGTATATGTCATTAAGTATCTGAAATTTTTGTAGACCGGTCCTACAGTGATCTTTTAGCATTTTGCCGGCAGATTTTCCAAGCATGCCGACATCAGTGCAACGCCTAGTGTCAGGACGCAAATAAGCGTCGGCGGAAACTCTAGAAAACCATGACGCAAATAGGTACTGCCTCCTAAAACAAACGTGTTTACATAGCCTGTATAAGCATTAGCAATTTTCTAACTGCTTATTGTGATTTCGACGATGGTCATAAACAGTATATTCAGTACTAATGAAATCATCGTCGCATGTTATTGTACACTAAACATTTTATTGTTGTCCTCAATATTACATTTCAGCACATTTGAGTGGGTGCTTGCCGCTAGATTATGTTGTGAATATGTTTGTATTTCAAATATTCGTAATATAACTATAGGTAACCTATTTAATTTGACTAACTATTTACTTTATATAACTATTTACTTTATACAGGAGGACTGTAGTCATGGCCCTACTAATCGGATTTGACCTCAGCCTTTTTTAACAATCAAAATTGCAATTTTGTAAATACGATGTAGCGGCTGAAGAATATTCGATTCTTTATTTTATAGCATGTAAATATTTGCAAGCGCAATTGTAGGTAGTTTAGGACCAGATGCAAATTCAAGCCAAAAACCATTCAAGCTATTCGGTTGATATATTTTTTTAAAATAGAAATTATGCTGATATCTAAACAACCTACGATATAAATGTTGTATTAGAGTTATATCAACTCTTCATAATATGTACTTTGTTTAGCCATAAATGACTATTCTTCATTTTAGATAGCTTTAGAAAGTACCCACGTGATTTCTGGTATTGACGGAGCTACGCGCCTTAAACCTTCCTATTGGTGAAAATCTTTTGATAACAACATCTAACAACGATCGTAAAATAATGTTACTTTGTCGCTATGTTACTAAACCTCTCTGTTCTTATGTTTCCATATTTTTTTTGCTTAAAGTTACGACTGCTATTAATTTCAAAGGGATCCCGAAAACGAGCGCACCAATCACAGTCGAGTAATATAGTTAGCGTAATCTCGGTATTGCGTAATAAAGTGCGTTGTTACATTATTTTCGTCACCTCTGCCCTTTCAAGACGGTCCCAGACTCGCCCACGCAGGGTCTGAACATTTTTTTACTAGCCGATTTAGTTCCAATATAATTCAAGAATTATTAGCAGACTGTTCCTCACATTTCCTACGTATCTAGCTTAAGCAATGCGATGGCAAAAATATTTCAGTATTTGCTGATTGCTTCTGAAATTCGTATTACGTAACAGCAATCTCAAAGGAATTTGACATTTTAACGATAAATTGCATAATTACTGTCGCATTGCTACTGTTTTGCTTTTCCAAGATAGATAATCAGTCTACGTGATCAATAAGCCAATTAATTTCTGAAACCAATAGATATTAGTGGGGTGAGAGGAGTATGGCAGAAGAGTCAGAACAGAACTCCTGGAGTTAGTTTATGCCATTTACCTATTTACTTACTACTACTATATACTAATATTATAAAGAGGTAAACTTTGATTGTTTGTTTGTATGTTTGTTTATTTGCAGCGAATAGGCTCCGAAACTACTGGACCGATTTCAAAAATTCTTCTACCGTTAGAATCCTTATTGGACCTGGATGATTATAGGCTATAGGGTTTCGCATAATTTCCACTGAGCTGGAATAAATATGAATTAAAACAATTTTTTTAAAACCATTTGACGCATGGAGGTATATGTTTGACATACACCATAGAATAACAAGTCCCCAGAAAGATTCCGCAATGACAGATGTATTCCGGGTAGTGAAGCAAATACGAGTCAAAAATCCTGCATCTTCCGCTCTACTTACCCGCCAAATCGATAAAATATTATCAGTTTTTTATAACAGTAAATAGGTTGTAAAAATTTGATCTACTAAAAGTTGCTTCAAAAGTGTGCGAGATCACGGGTTCTGGGGAATTTATTATTCTGAAACATACAGACTTAGTTCTAAGCATACAGATGACATAACACAACATGACTGATTTTTTTTGGTTTATCCCGAAGAAAGGGCATAAGAAATACTGCATCCATACAGCCAATACTGATGATTTCTGAATTTATGATGGAAGATAATGATGATGAATGGAAACGTCGGGAAAATCCTTAAAACGAGTGTAAAATTTGTTGAAATCAAAAAGAATTGCAAAAACAACATACCTGCATGAGCCCACGAAGAATAAGCTCCGCCAAATAAGATAAAATTTGATGTGTATATTCGTTAGGGGGTCTAAAAGAGCACTAAGAATAAATTTCCCATTGGAATGGAGCAGACGGGAATTCCAAATTTTTACCGAAATTTTCACTGTATCGGAACAAAAGCTTATTCAATAAGTATAAAAATAAACCGTTTGACCTACACAGATGAAATTTGGTGTGCACGTTTGTTAGGGGGTGTTAAAGACCATTAAGAACGGGTTTCCCGAAATTCCCATGGAAACTACACAAACAGGAATTTCAAGTGCAACGGTTAGGTGCAGATAGGGTTCGGTAGGTAGGAAATAAAAGAGGGAATTAAGTTCATCCCTTCATTCAGCCATCCGAGAGGGTAGATAGGTACTTCTCTTGGAACGGTCTGCACATCCATCCACTTTCTCAATTTTTACGAAAACCACATGACATATAGAGATGAAATATTACAGGTATATTCGGTAGGGAGTGTAAGGAATTACTGAGAACATATTTCCCGAAATTGCCGAAATAACCGCTATACCTATGAAGTTGAAATCGAAAATTGTTCATTAGGGACTGCTAGGGAGCATAAAGAACGGATTTCCCGTAATTCCCACGGGAACTGGTCAAACAGTAAACCCAATTTTAACGAAAACCATTTGACACAGTAAAATTATGATATTTGGTAGGGAGTGTGAAGAGGCACTGAGAACATATTCATCGAAATTTCCACCAGAACGGGACAAACGGTAATTCCCAATTTTTACGAAGACCAATTGACACAAAATAATGAAATATGGCAGGTAGGTATATTCGGTAGGGAGTGTAAGGAAGCACTGAGAACATATTTCCCGATATTCCCACGGGAACGGGACAAACGGGGATTCCAAATTTTAAAGGATATGTACCGAAGCGAAGCGAGGGCGGGCCACTAGTATAAAATATATAGAGCCTACTAGATACACGTGTAGTAAAATTAGTCGTGTCTTTTAGTATAAAAACGCGGATTTTGGCTGATCGCCAGTGTTACTCCCATTCATATATGTATGTACACCCTACTAAAACTTCTGGCTATGGATTTTAGTGCACGTTTTTTTGGGTGATGAAATTGAAACTGATCTGATTGCGTAGGTTTTTTTAGACCAAAAATAAGTTTTGCCAACGGTCCACAAGCTAAAGTGCGCACTCAGTGCGCAGAGCATAGCTAGCAGCAACGATTGACGATGGGGCGGAAAAGATCTTGAGCTACCACTCAGGCGCAGCGTGAGGAAGCTACCCGTAAGATAGACGTCTAGTTAGGACTGGATATGCAGGCTGCATCAATAGACCACAGGTGTCTTTTCGTATATACTGCTAGATACATATCGGAATTATTTTGAACTTTTACTTGGAATGATGATATTTAAGAAGACTCACATGTACTAGATTATAGTTTTCTTATAGGTTACTAATACAACACGCCACCTGGCTTCGTAGATAAGTAGGAAGACGTCAATACGCCGCGCCCTTTGCCCATTTACCTACATAATTTCAAATATAACATATATTTCGACGAAATAAACGAACAGCTATACAACATTTCAAGAGGTTAACGAAATTTAGTTCACTAATATACTGCTGGCACGTTAAAGTAGAGACTTGGTATAAGCATGAATTTTACCTCGGAAAATAATTTTCATCATAAAGTTTAAAATTTTGAACGAGATGTTCTGTTTGCCATACTTACAGTAAGTAGAACTCAAAACATTTCAAAACTTGTTTCAATCAGTTCATACATCACATCGTAAGTAGCCACAAAAACTAACGGTAAAGTACGCCAAATTAATTACTTCACACCGAGAAACTCTCTAGAATGCTAATTTGTATAAAACAAAAGACAGTTTATAACTAATCGTGACAACATTTAGCTATGATACGTACTGAGTATACTGTGTGTCGGTCCCGCTCATACGTCAGAAATGACACAAAATTGACATCTATTTGAAAGAAACAAGGAACCTTATCGCGCACTGCTGAACTTGTCATTAGGTTCTGAATACACAATATACCTGTCCATTATGTGAAATACTTCCCATTGTGTGTTTAATTAGAAGAGATAAACCGCAATCTACATGGAGGCATCCGTTAATGTCGCGCTTAAATTTCATAGGCATTTCATTTAATTTACTTGCTGACCTCTGGTGTTTCGCCAGTTTTGCTGGCCCACGTTTTCCTATTGGCTGAGGGCCAAGTAATGACGTAAGGGTAGGGTTTTCATTCATAATTTAGTGTTCCTTGGGATACTCCAACCCTATTGTCATGTTATGGTGTGTGGGATGTTTTGGCAGACTGAGTACTGGCTGTATATTTGCAGGGCTAATTTCTGAATATGTGGTATAATTTCATCTTAGCAAACTCAGAGTTACGTTTATTACTTTGCAGTTTTTCTATGAAGGCCACAATTTATCTAACGCTGTGTATTCTCTGCTTTACTAATAAACTTAACGCAATGTATGTCTCGAGGTTTCCCTCTTAATCCACTTAAAGTAATGGTTATTTATTACTGAAAGTGTTTGTATATAATATACTAGTGGATTGTCAGCTTCGTTCAACAGTCCTCCTACTTGATCATAATAAAACATTACTGGACGTAAGGTTAGGCTTATTTGGAGATTGTCTAATTTAGCAGAATACCTAAATTGGAGTGAAAACCCCAGAACCCTACGAGATTCCGCGCGGAAGAAAAGGAACACGGAGCCTACAAAGGTACTTTGACCTACCTATTTTTACCTCGCGGCCCCCAGCACCTAAATTCCTAAACATCCAGGAAGATAATGATGATAGGGTATAAGTTAGGCTATTGTAGATGATAGTTTGATAGGATAGCTGATATTTTTAAAAACGCTATAACCATTATTTAGCAACACCTATCGATCTGCAGTAATGTAAAATCTTGAAAGTTCAAAAAGAAATTCGTTAGGTATGAGTCCAGAAAAGCTATACTTAGGTATTGTTTTCTTACAGGCGAACAATCTCGACGGAAATTCAAAAAAGGCCCAGATACCAAATGAAGCGGTCGCAGACTCATCGTCGGCGAATTCAATTTGTACAGACCAAGAGAAAATGTACCGAGTGACTATTCTAGCGATAAAATTTCAATACGAATTCCGTTCTTCTTACAGCCTAGATTGAGATTGACTTTAAATCTGTAATCGGTGGATATGAGATAGGGTTGAAGTATCCTACTACTGCATCTTAGAAATTCGTCATTTTAGTCCCATTTGAATCAAATGTTCTACTTAGCTAGAATTCATTTAAAGAAACGTACATTCGGTATGTACATATTGAGGAATCTTTATAGTTTAACTTTATAACTATGATAAACACACAATTAATGTAATTTGATAGTGGCACATGAAAAATTGTAAATGATTTATATACAAGGTTGCCGTCTACTGGGGGGGTGTATGACTGTATTAATAATATATAATTTTCCAGTAAGTAGCTAGTTTATTAATCAATCATAGTCATTAATAGAGCTGGATAAATAATGGAATCGGAAGTAAATAATAGCGGTCAATACAAAATAATTGTCCAAATTGAACAAAAAATGGCCTAAATTTTATTGGTCTGTAGAATAAGGATGCTGATCATATTTCCCCTCATGCCTGAGGTTGCGGTTTTGTTCATTTCGTTTGATTTTTCTCCGCTGAAATGACTAACTTTTTGCAACGGGGAAACAACACTTTTGCGTGGTGGAATAAATCTAAATGAAGTTGTTTCATTATTCACCCAGTATACGATTGAAACAGTAAAAATAGTAATATTACACTCTCTATGTACCTACCATAGAGTATACCTATATAAGCATAGAGCGCCAGTATCGCTTCGTTATACGGCGCCCAGCGTAAACGAATTTTTTATTTTTTTTTCTACTGATTGACAATGACATGGCCCTATGGCCTGGTTGTCTTTACATTTCTGTGCCTACAGATCATATTTTGTAAAGCGCGCTCTAAAACTTACGTATCGTACTCTATCTATGGTATCTATCTACTAGTACCACATCCACAAAATAAATTCTGTTGATCTCCATTATCTTTGGATAGCGTCTCATCCTATGAAGATTAGTATACATTCCGTTAATTTTGTCTCCCATAAATAGATACTATAGATAGATAGATTCATACAGAATTTTATTGAACGTTTTATTGTATGATACAGAATATCTTATGTTACTCTAACAGTACAACTTAACAGTATATTTAAGTGCCGCTTGCCATTAAGTTCCGGATTATTTAACTTGCACTTTTTTGACAGTTCTAGATGACCCACAAAATTATCTGTAAAAAGTACCAGTTAGGTTATCCGGAATTTAGCAAGTAGTGAAACTGGCAAAACCTCATAACCATAAGATGATTGAAAGCAAAAAGAATAAACTGTCAGGTAGCATGGAAACGTTAGGAGTCTGAAACGGTTCGCCAACAGTCGACTGTTAAGGTATTATTAGGCAATAGCAAGCATTCATAATAATTTTCTAAGACAGATTAGTAGTTACTGAAAATGTTAAAATTTAAATTGGAACGAACTGAAATAAATAGTTCGCGTAATGTGTTTTTCTGCTGACTCACACACAAATATTTTCGCGTGAATTACGATTCAGATTTTTGCAGAAGAAGAATAAGATGCGTAGTTTCCTTTTATCGCTTAGGTAATAGAATAAAACCTCCGGTACGCAAACAAGTCTGTTATAAATTATTCTTGCCTCACAAAAAGGAAATGCAGAGGAGCTTTTCAAAAGAAACTTATTATTTTTAATACTATTATGAAATTTTATTTTAATAAATAGGCTACGAGAAAATCTCTATCTAGTTTTACATTATAAAGTTTAGATAAGGTAGGTATTTTTTTCCATTTAATGAATGGACATTTTAAAAATCTAAAAAGGTTACCCTAACTCCGTGACTGTCCTGCCTATATATCTATTTCCGTCGTACCACTGACGTCGATCGTGAAAAGCTTCAGAAACCTGAATACAGATACATTTATAAGTATGAATGTAATTTGTCCTTATCATGTACTCGTATGTCGGGTCTGATAAGACTCCCTTAGTTTTTACTCTGCTTAGGTGTTCTATGTAGGTACTTTTACTTGTAGGAACCGTCAAATTCTACTGACAATACAAGAAATTTGATGAAGTACCTATATTTTGTTGATCAAATTAAAATGTTATGGATAACCAAACATTTCATTGTAATTTTTAACTAGACTTCATTTAGCGTTAATATTGTCTTTTTATGGACATGATCCTTAATAAAATAAAACTTAACTTGAAGGAAAATATAGATAAGACCGTATGTAAGTAGAGATAGGTAATTTATAAAAAATCAAACGACATAGATAGATAGATAGATCGTTTATTTGGCTTTTCGCATGTACACATATACAGACAACACAAATCAAGAAAATAATAGAAAAAATATAATATAAGACAACAATGAGATTATAACAGTAAGAAGGTACAGGCAAATGACAAATACATAAAGACAATATAAAGAAGTATGGGATACGCTTAGTCAGTCCCCTACCGTGCATGCATACGTGTAACTGCCAATCAGGTCCCCTTTCAGCTGAATGCTGCTTGAGGATATGGCTACCATTCAAGCAGCGCTGGTTTTCAAAAGAGACCTGGAGGGAGTGACATCTATACTAGTATTATAAATGTGTGTATGTGTGTGTGTGTGCGCGTGCATGTTTGTCCGCCGTCTTCCATGGTAAAACTACTGAACCGATTTGGATGAAATTTGGTACACAAATAGTCCAGAGCCCGAGAAAAGACTTAGGCTGTTTTTTTTTATTGCGGATTTTTACTGATTTTTTTAACGCGCGGACGAAGTCGCGGGCAATAGCTAGTAAAAAAAAAATAATATTTACATAAACAAAATACATATATTAGCTGATATTAAAATAGGTATGCTATGAAATTAAATTTTATTGTTAATATACCAATTTCTAAGATAAAATTGAATTACTGAAATTAAATTGAGAAAATAAATAAAATTTAAAGAAATAACAATCATAATAATTTAAAAATCAAACATATACGGGAGCGCCAGAACCCCATTGTATGCCGCTCATTACATACCTACATTGTGGCGTGCCCCGGGGAGGCCTACGTCCAGCAGTGGACTGCAATAGGCTGATGATGATGACGATGACCTACATAATTTCAAACAGCATAATTTCATAGATATAATATACTCGTAGATAACTGTTTTAAAGATAAATCGTTGTCGAATCAAATTAAGTAAATAAAAATTCATCTCCCATATTCAATATTCATTGTTTTTCAAATAATCAAAATTACTATCAAATTAATGATCATTTTATTGAGAAAAAGAAATAAACCACCAAATAGAGATTTCATCGACATAGATTTCTTTATGATATCTACATAAGTTACACATTGCTAGAGTGACTATGTCTTTATAAAAATTTGTTAAATCATCATCAGTCAAGCGTTATTTTGAATAATGAAATTAAGAAAAAAGTATTTTGTTTTACATAGTTTAGTTTACGTGTTTCCTTTTACACAATCGATCATCTGTCCATTTCCAACTCCCGAAAAAGAGAAGTTATATTAATATCTTGTCATTTCTAGCAAATTATATAAAAGAATGCTGGATACCCTATTATCCAAATTTGAGATAACTGATAGCTATTAAGTTTTAACTAAGAATATACATATAAAAGACTCCGACAAGCGTCTGTGAGTCACTGGGAATCAGTCCGCCTCATTGATGTGTGGCGGCAAGCGTAAAATCTTTATGTCAACAATCAATCACAAGTCCTGTCACAACTGTCACAAATGACCGACGGAATTTATTGACTGTTTATTTCCATTGGTTGAATAAATTAATCAAATATTACTTTCTAATTAAAATATCATGGCCACCAAACGACTACCTACAGGTACATAATTAAATATAGAGTTTGTGCTCAGTCCTGGATAAAAATTTATATAGGTATTGACTATTCAGGTATGCCAAAATAAGAAGGAGGTGTGTTTATCCCCAATTAAATTTATTCGAAGAACTTTAAACTTACTTTTTTGATGTGTCCTGTAGTGTTTCCCACTGTTGGGCAAAGGTCTCCCACAGACCACACTTTGCGATCTTTCGCCGTCTCCTGCCATTCCGGAAGGTACCTCTCCAGGTCCTCTTAACCTACCTCTGCGACGCTGCTCGTCTCAAAAACATAAAACCGAATTATGACAGAAAGGTTACCTACTTTGCTATAATAATTAAGTAGGTACTTTGTTCTACTCATCTTATTTATATATCCTATATCTTCTTTATCCTTTTATTATCTACCAATTTCTTATTAATTCGAACACTAATTTTATTAAGAGTTGCTCTAACGGCTCTTCATACTCGTAAAATCTGCTTTATTGCGTCAATCAACTATATTGTATCACCACATCAATAAACTAATAACCTCTATAACAATACATTTGAAACATACATAATTCTTAATGGAGATTTCCCAATCTTTTACTATTTTTCAATTACGCAATATTTACCTTTTTATTGGTACTTTGAAATCAGTTTTAGACTAGTTGTGTGAGAATCACACTAGCTATAAGAAATGAAATCCATATAATTTTAGTATGAGATGCCTCTGTCGATCAAAAACGAATGATATGTAGCTGGTGTATTTTAAACATTATGTATTTCCAGATAAATGCACCCAAATTAGTAAGCAGATCATATTGTTAAAACATTTTTTAAAATTTTATAAATATTAGTTTAGTTTGTTTCAATGGAAATCTAAAATGTGTCGCCTTTAGATTCCCAGTAGAATACCACAGCAGCCTCCTTTCTTTTCGGCAAACGAAAGAGTACCGCGTTCGAAAACAAGTGAATATTTTTTGCAGATAAACAAGTAATAAATCGCCTAGAGCAGTGGTTCCCAATTAGTTTTTTTACGTACCACTCTAAGAAAGACCTCAAACTCGCGTCCCCTTATTTCAGGAACGATAAATAAATGAAAGATGAAATCAGATGTATTTTTAATTTATAACTATCAAAATACAATACAAGATGACAGAGAACACCAGTTTTATTCATGTGACAAATGGGCACGTTCTTCTTTGCACAACTCTGAAAAATCTGGTTGTAGGTATATTTTTTTGGTAATTTTAGTAATTTTGTTTTTTTTTGGTACGCGCCGCGTACCCCTTGATGCAACCTTGCGTACCCCTGGAGGTACGTGTACCACTAATTGGGAACCACTGGCCTAGAGTAACTGTTCTCAGGAAGCTCGCTCCAATTTGCCTCTCGCTTTTTGTCGGCAACTTTTTGTACTGCAATGATATTTGTATTAACATTTTTTTTACTCACGACGATGTTTAATGGTACAGAAATAATGGCTTATTAGTTTTTTAGTTTGCGGTTTGGTTTCCTTTAGCCAGGACCTTGATTTTGCCAGGTGTTTTAGGAACGTGGAGCTATGATAAGGTAATTAGATTGAAGTTCATTTGAATTTAAAATTATGATTTGCATTGAATGCTGGGAAATCAATTTCAGTTCGCGATAATCCGAGGCTGGGATTAGGCGATCGTGATATGATTATATGTATTATGAAAGGTAAAAACAAATAATAAAATTAAGGTTATTTATGGGGCGTGTCCAAGGTTCTTTTTATTCCACAACTCAAAACTAGGATATTACCCCCATTACAATAACGTCGATTATTAATATGGTTATCAACATTTTTAGTTTGATCACTCTTAAGAAATTAATTTTATTTTAAATTATATGTATGAGGCGTTCAAATTTACGACTATGCGCCCACCACCCCACTACTTGCGTTGACTCTAAAATCCAATAGCAATCCATGATTTAATAAATACTATTATTAGAGTGTTTCATGTTATGATATTATCATTTAGCAGCACCTAACTTTTTAAGCCAAAATTAAATAAAATTTCCCATAAAGCCAGAGAAATCGTAGAATACCATCAGACATATTAGATCCAGCAAAAACAAAGACTTATCTTATTGACCAGAGACAATAGATTGTTAAATCTAAATGTAAACATTCCATACTTTAGTAGCTTCATGTAGAAGATTAGTTAGTAACTCGAGCGGCACGCTGTCTGGTACACAATTTTTTGCTTATACAGACGTTCCATTAGTTTTTGTATGAACTTTACTAAACAATTTAGGGTAATTGTGTAACCGTTCTACTGTACTCATATTCGCCGCAATATCAATTGTTCAATACAACATGATTGATGGTTTTGGAGACAGTATAAAAGGTGATAAAGCGATAGTAATTTTTGTTACAATGTACGTAATTAATTGGGTGGGTTATGTTTGTTTGAGTTTTTGTGAAGATTCGTACAGCTTTTGAGACACCTGTTGATGTTTGCATGGCAACAAAACAACATTAGCATTCAGTTGCAGAATCAGTAAATAAATTTAAGGAATCTATAAATTCTAAGCTAATAGAAACACTACTGTTGTAAATATTGTCGGCCTTTGCCGAAAACACAATTAAGAAAATATTACTATGACTATTAAAAAATAAAGAGATTCTGACCTAGTAATAATCCTGACAAATCTTGATATCAGAAGCAAATAAAAGAAGACATTGATAATTAAATATTGTCAGTTGAGAGAGCTGTTGAGCAAGGCTTTTGTTTCACAGGATTAAAAGTTTTCTTTGCCAATCGTCAATTTTTGTGTATCGATTCTACAACTTCTATGATATAATATTTTTTGTTTATTGTGGAAGGATATTTTAAAGACTTCAAAAAGATCAATATGATATCATCTACTCCAGCTAAAGCACATACAATCAGTCAATGTTTGCTAATATTATAAATAGAATCGCTAATTTAATAATTGTATTTAGCTGTGTGGGCGGCGATGTTTAGACCAATACAGTAAAAAATTAGGCATGCGTTAGATCAATATTTACATTTTTGATTTAGTATGGTCATTTACGTAAAATTGATCTTTTTTATGTTTTAGATCCACAATTTAAAAAAACTATGCTATTTCAACGAAAAGCTTTTAAGTAGCAAAATTAAGATATTTTATTAAAATTTATATTTAGTTTTGTACTGATAGGATTTGGAACTTAATAGACAAATTGTTTTGTCCCAAACATAAATCATTTACTTTTTCCTATTAAGAATAAATTTCTTCACTAATTGACCACAACGCGTATAAATTATTGTCCATTTTGACACCTATTGTATAGGTATAACCCGCAAATAATGCGATTTGCAGTAGCACTAACTTACACGATGGGGTCGCTACTGTTAAAATATGTCCGCAAATGTAGTTTAACAATTTTAGTTCCGATTTTTACTATCTACACAGATAAGCTTGTATTAGCAGACTTTGTTATAATGACACGTGGACACAATAACATTTTTGGCAAAAACGAGCAGATGGCGTAAGCCGATTTATTGAATTATGTACTATTATATTCTTATAATGCGACTAATACCGTCCACTAACTTTTATTTCATTCAATATTTTGGTATTTATCAACTGCAACTGTCGGATTGAGGGAGTATTTTCGTGCCAACCTCACTTCGAATTGATTCCTAAAGCTTTGTCATTAAAGGGTATATTCCAAAGGCAGTTTAGTGATGTAATTTAGTGTGAATTCCGTGACCGATTGAGTCGTCCATTTCTGACGGAAATAGAGCAATTTGCCTATAAATTTATACGTTTCCTATTTATCTAGGGGACATTGTTGGGAGCTGCTCGTAATAGTTGCTCAGTTTGATGACATTTAGGGGTGTGATGGATGTTGTCGGATGTAGGTAAATCGATTTGTAAGTGATTTGTGAATTGACACTTTGATTTTTGGGGTGCCATCTTTTATTAGGATTATAAAGTTTATATAAGAATATATTATGTGTGGAGAAGGTATAAAATTCAGTCAAAGTCAACCTGTATTGTATATAAATTTAATTAAGTTGCCTACCTACCTGTTTATTTTTTTACTGTCAAATATATCTTATTTTTTTAAATTGCAATGAGATCCGTACATGGAAGTTTAGTCACGCGGTAGCGTGTTAAGCCATAGTAAGATAGATGATCTTATTAACTACAATTTCAAAGTGTATTTAAACGCATATTGGTCTTATAACTTTATTTGTCCACTGGCATAATAAATAGAACAATTTAATTACATACCAATGTCGCAATTGATAATAAATAATTCGTTATCAATATTTTAATACGAAGACAACGCGCCTCCACTTTGTCGGGAAAGTGATAGCCGCAATTCCTCAAGCGATGATAAACAAATAAATAGATAAGCAAATGAAAGGTGGTTCACTACTGACCCAGTAGTCAACTACTGAAACTTATATCGTCGCTATACCTCATTTACTTCGCTCACATAGATCGTAGCGACTCTATGAAGGGGTCAGATAACTTTGTGATTCTAATAGTATATTATGCGCAGTTCAATGAGTGTCAATGATACTTGTAAATTGCTAATCTAATTGTTGTGGCGGCTGGCAACAATTACTAGGTTTGCTTGGTTAATAGTGACAAACAGATTTATACTAGATAGTGAACGCCCGCAACTTCGTCCGCGTCGATTGCAGAAAAAACCAAAAGTCCAAAATATCCGGGATAAATATATTTTCCCGGGTTAAAAAATAAAAAGCAGCCTATGTGTTAGTCCAGAGTATCGGCTAACCCCGTACTAAATTTTATTAAAATCTCTCCAGCCGTTTTTACGTGAAAGAGTAACAAACATGCATGCATCTATACTTACAAACTTTCGCGTTTATAATATTAGTAAGATTTTTGCTGGAACTTTCTCCTTGATACACTCCCGGTAAAGGGTAGCTAGAACTGCGGGATTATAAAGATAGAGATGTGCTCTCAATTATTCAACTCCCATTTTCATTTTTCTTTTTGCGCTGGGACAGTTTATTGCACGCTGGAGACTTTTCTCGAAAATTTTAGAATACGAGTAATATTCAAAAGTTAAATTTTATTAAAGCAACAATCAATACTGTTACGAGTACCTATTTCAAAATAGGCCGATATCTTAATAGCGTGTACCTATCTATATGCATATATTTAGGTTAGTAATTACCACTTACGAATATAAATAGACTAAAATATAACACGATCTTGGAAGATAATGATACGAGTAATGTAAAGTTATTATCATAGTTTATCGTAATCAACTTAACATTCCTAGATAATTACTTATCCTATTTTGTCCGATTCATGTCCGGTACAAATGAACAGCCATCCCACTAATATTATAAACGCCAAAGATATGAAAGAAGTGATGGATGGATGGATGTTTGTTATTCTTTTACGTAAAAACGGCTGGAGTGATTTTAATAAAATTTGGTATGGTGTTAGCTGACACCCTGGATTAACACAGGCTACTTTTTATGCCGGGAAAATATTTAATCTTGCATAATTTCGACATTTTGTTTTTTCAGCAGTCCATGCGAACGAAGTCGCGGGCGTCTACTAGTTTAAAATAAAAATTAATACATTTTATGGTTTGTTTAAGTAGATGGAGCTTTTCAGACTTTGCTGTGAAGATAAATTGTAGAGAAAAAACGACTTCTAAAGTACATAAATATTTAACGTTTTATAAATTGTCATATAACTCATATATTCTACAAAGACCACTCGGTGCAGTGGTTGTAAACTATTTAAATATTTAAACTGTTTCTCAAATAATACCCCAGTATGTACCTACGCACTTTATAATTTCACTAGCCACTTTTCAATGAAATCTTACTTTCAGTGAAAATCTTAATATTGTCTGACCCTGAAACATGCGTGCGGTTATGTATGAGCTTGTTTCCATGTAGGAATAAATTTGAATTTTATCAAGATTTATCTTTTTCTAAAAACAGGAAACAGTTACTTAATAAAACTGCGACGAATAATCGCGAATTCGCTGAAGTCACTTCTTCTATTGTAATGGTATTGAACCTATAACTATAGACTTATTGAATATATTCACATTTTACATAAATAAAAATATTAAGTGTGTGGTATTGACGTAAGGTGAAGGAATTGTTTAAATCTGTTATCTAACATTATTAATATTAATTTACTTATCTCCCTACTTTGCTTTCTGGAAGGAAGCTTCATCAGTACAAATGTAATGCTTAAAAAACTTAGAATTAGTCAATAAGCTTTCTGTTATAGATAATCCTAGATATAATTTAATAATTTAGTTCCAACTTTATTCGTGACATCGAGTTTTATGTACCTACCGTCATTATTCGATCAAATTAATTACTACTTTAACAATAGGCCTCATTAACGTACTTTAAGGATGTGCTATAATCAGCAGTCAAACATAAGAAATACTTTGTCCTGAATGAATTACAGAAGGACCAATGCACATATAACACGGTAAAAGCTTTATTCTTTATATGACGTTGATATCCACTAAGAAATAATTTTCCGAATAACAGCAAATATGATGCGATAATATGAAACACGAGTATATCTAGATAGACGACAACGTAGGCAATGTCTATGCATACTTTATATGTTAAAAACAGATATCCTTGACCGATAGTTTTTTCACCTCAAAAATCAGCAAGCAAAATTATTCTACAAATGGCACGCGTTAGAATATTTTGAACCTATTCATTCTGGAATGATCGAATTTCGGTTATTTATTCGAAATTAAAATGGAATCCTCACAGGCCTTCATGTTATTCAAATTCGTTTATGATCTTCGGTTGTCTAGACCTATGTAAAATAGCTATCAGATACATAGGTACACCGAATAATCCGTTTGATGTAAAATATACCGGCGGTCACCAACCCGCCTGCCCAGCGTGGTGACTATGGGCAAATACCCCCATGGCAGTCTTGTGGCGTGCCCTGGGGGAGGCCTACGTCCAGCAGTGGACTGCAATAGGCTGATGATGATACCAACGACTTCCTCCATGCAACTTTTCCCGATTATATTGCATTAATCTCATTCTTAATATAGCCCAGAGTGGATGACAGGCAGAACTAAAGTATTCTTAACAGTCATAACTTGTTTATACATACAATATTATTTGCGTGCACTGTCGACAGTGCGGTAGGTGCTTAATGTTAGACTACTAATAATATGACTTCAGAAAATGTTAGGTAATGAGCTATGTATAAATCAATTAATCCACCCCTAGGCCTAAACAATAGGCATTATATTCCTAAAACGGTTAAATAACAGACAAAAACATAATTTATAATTGCTTTTATCTTCTCTACCACTTCAGTTCCAGTTCTACTTCTACCTTAGATATAAGTTTAGGGAGCGTGAGATTTGGAGCTAAGATAAAATTGTAAAGCTGCATAGTAAAATTATTTTCTATGGATCTTCTACTCGTATGCTGCTCTGGGAGTGAAAAAAAAAGTATAATACTACAGCTGTTTCTCTTCCCGGGTATCATGTACAAGTCAGTAGAGGGACAAGAGGGTCTTGGTGTTTTGTAGGCGATGGGCTGACCACCTGTCACTAGTAACCGAACATGTACATCTCAACTATACCCTCATAATTGGTCAGAAGTGAAACCATGTGGTTCTATCGGCCCTTGGTGCTCTGCCTACCCGTAAGGTATAAAGGCGTGATTATATGTATGTACCTATGTATGTATAATAATGGATATGATTCTATATGGATTAAATTATCTTTTTATGTATCGCACGCCAAGCCGAATCGTACAAATATTAACAATTTGTAGATACAATTGAAGCTTGAAAAATATTAAGTCTACGAAAGTTCGTAGTTTCAGTAATGGACATGGCGGCAGAAAGTACTCGACATACTCGTACCTCCTACTATAATAGATAAGGGTTTTCACAGAAACAACACGAACTTGTCGAATCGTTTATTTCCGAAATTTTATGGCCGGAGGGCGCCTAACGCTACGCTTGCCGAGGCGCGGTCTCCATTCGAGAACCCGTTTACTCCACCGTCCATCGGTTCTACGACAGACGTGGCCTGCCAACTGCCACTACAGTCTGCTACATTTCGAGACTATGTCTGTCACTTTGGTCTTCTGCCGGATAATCTCGTTTCGGACTTTGTCCATTAGCGAGATTCCGAGCATTGACCTTTCCATAGCTCTCTGAGTGACATGCAATCGGTGAGCCAGCCCCACCGTCAGGTTCCACGTCTCGGCTCCGTAAGTAATGGCTGGTAGAACGCACTGATCGAACACCTTGGTCTTGAGGCATTGTGGCAAGGATGACTCAAAAACATGACCATAATGGTATATAGCCAAAACTACAAAACCACGCAGAAACTCCTATAGCTACACGTCAAATTGCTAGCTTATGGCCTGAAGAACTCCGAGTACCTTAGTAGATACTTACGATATGCGCGGAATCCCTGCATCCAGAAGGATAAGTATGTTATAAGCTGTAATTTATAGCACTATTCCTACGATCGGATAGGATCTCCCTTATGATCCTGCGTTCTGACTACCCCATTTCTGTAACACAGCCGTGTCTATATGTCAATTCCTATAAGACAGTGTGTCAAGCTTTTCTCATCTAAAGCAGAATAAAGGCTGCACATTTGTGTAGTACACGCGAGTGCAGCGTCGCTAAGCTAACAGCTTGTGTCAACACTCGACGGAGCGATGACACTGCGCGGGCGCATGCACCGGCTATGGTCACTGTTATTAAACGCATTTGAGAATACTGTTTACAATTTGTCTGTTTTAAAGACGGAGTTATCAAGGTGGTTAGACTGGAGAAGAAATCTAAGTTATTCCTTCACCAATGATTTTTATTTTATAAAACCTATAATTCTAAAATTTTTGAGGTCATATCATGAAAAAACAGCAGTTACATACATATAGGTATATTATATCTTTTGAGTTTAGGTAGGGATACTGTCTACAAATAGGTACTTAACGTTCCCCTCCATTAAAACCTGAAAACGCACTATAAAATTTATGGACATCTATGACAATAGGTACCATTAATATTCTATTTCAGGTTATCTGAGGTATTCCATTGAAAATGGATTTCCAAAATCATATCCGTTAGCCGATAACTGCATTAATATTCACGCGTAGATTCCACAAAATAGATACAGACACAGATTATTCACCGGAATCTATAGAAATATTTCACGCGATAAACATTCAATAACCAAAGTTTTTACGTCTCGCGCCGTTCGTATTAGGCGATAAGCTTTTTACTGGTAAAATATTATGTAGTTTTTATATATTATTGTATTAGATTGGGGTATAGTATACCCAAATAATAAATTAATTAATATTTACAGTAGTTGTATTATATAGTTATAGTAGTATATAACAATACAATTACTCACACATAATTTGCAAAAATCATGTAGGTGGATAAAATTCCTGTAGTGCAAGTGATTTAAACGTGGTAAAATCTAAATCACTTGTATACTTACTATAAAGTTAATTAGCTAGTTTCTACTAAGCAATAATAATAAAACTACGCAGTATGTACAAGATCAAAAAAATCATGATGCAATCCGTAAATAAGAAGCGGTCAAAACCCGTCGATGCATAGAACCTATGCTTGTATCCTATCGCCTAATATGCACTGGTACCGAATAAAAGTATGAATAAATAAGCAAATTAGGTATTTACACGTTAGTTATGTGCGTCTAGCTAGTTGATAATTCTGTTGTAATCAGTGATTAGCGCCCACGGGCTCCGTGGAGCGATGCACTGCGGGTTCTACTGATAATATCTCTGCGTCATTCCGATTTTGTTTTAGATTATCATGAAGTATTTTAAAAAGAGTATTTTGACTGTTTTATTGGCGTCTCAGCACAGTTTATTTATTTCGCTTTCGCTGTATGTCTATTTGGATTTATGAACGATTATTGGACGGATAAATTCGTAAAGATCATGAGACGTCATTGAAAAGAATATTAATTTTAGACCCTTTGAACCATAATGTCCACTTTCCAAAAGAACCATATCCCAGAATGACCATTCCCAGATCGTTCACTTCCCGTAAAGACTATAATATTTTCATATACAACAGTAATTTAGTTGCTGTTGAAGGAATCATAAATTAAAAGAGCTACATATTTATTTTACCTTAATTTATATCACATCTCTCTAAATATCGATATATCAATCAGATATTTCTCACCATGTCGGAATAACTTAATGCCTATATAGTTTTATGGTGAAGAAAACTTGGATACAGCGGAGTTATTGCCGTGTCTATGACGAAACTCTACAACTCTATGCGTCGATAATGTGAAATAGATGCTCTAACAATTTATGATGAATTGTAGGTGATAAAATAATATGGTTTGGTACTAAATAGTTTTAATACACGTGTGTGAATACTAATGTATTGGTTCTAGTAATGATATTAGAGTTTATTAGATATTTTATATTATATTTGATTGCCTATTAACCGAACTTGTACACCTCAACTATACCCTCAAAATTGGTCAGAAGTGGCACCATGTGGTTCTATCGGCCCTTGGTGCTCTGCCTACCCCGTAAGGGATAAAGGCGTGATTATATGTATGTATGTATTTGATTATGTTGGAACGGAAAATATTATTGGATAAGATATTGCGGCGGTAGACTGGTTATACGTACATTACTATTTGTAATTACTTACTATATTTAAGTATTCTTTTAAAATTACAAGATCATCTGTATAAAGGATTACATCGCAAGTTTACCTGAAGAAAACTATGCTCCGATCGATATTAGGCTTAGCACACACTGCGATTTTATGGCGTGGTTTTTGCGACAATTTTCGCAACAATGCTAGTTATAGCTTACCTAACATTTCTGCGCTTTACATGCTGCTATACCTACTTACATAATAACTATATGACAATGTTACGAATAAAAGATATTTCATACAAATTTTAATGACTGACGCCAAGGGCTTGATAATTTCAAAAGAAACAAGAGATCTACTAAAAGACGTAACTATACATAATTATTATCTTCGCATCGACATTTTAGTGTTCCTATTAATATATAAGTTATTACGAAGTCTTTTATTACTAAAAATATAAAATTTATGGCAGAATTATCTATTAGGAACTTGATTTTGTCCATTATGAATAGAAGAATGGGTACATTTTAGGGTCTTTTGCATAATGATTGAATATCTAGTAAATCTTATCTAATGATAATCCGATATTTAATACTTATATTAATTTAGTATCGGAATGGTTAGGTTTGTATTTAGGTTAATTTTCTAAATGTTTTTATAGTTTTGTGCGATTGATACACGCTTGAAAATTTGTTTCATAATTTAATTTGAACATAATTTATTTAACTACTTTTACCGATCACATTTAAAGTTGAGTGTTGTAATATCTAGGTATATGTACCCACTTATCTACTACTCGTTTTCTAAAACTCTGAGATGCAACATTGTAATGTGATGGTTGACCCTTGGCTTATGGTAATTCGCTTCTTTATTAAGGTTTTCGTAGACTTCCGACTCTGACTATAGTTCCGCGGTATAAAAAGCTAAATAGCTTAAAAAATGTAGTAGACTGCTAGAAATTTTGTTAAAATGTTGCTAAATCAAAGGGTAGGAAAATACATAAAAATAGATCAATAGATGTAGGTATATGTTCTACTTCAATAAATCTCAAAGTTCTATCTTATATTTACTGCTCAATTCTTGCACATTTAAGTTTTATACCAGCAAACTTTTTAAGACGCAATTGTAGAACAGCTTAAAAATTTCAAAGTAGAAAATAATTTTTAAATATATTAATAAAAAATATATTTTTACTAAGATTTACTTGCAACTAAAATTATTTATTTATCGTACGGCAATGGCATGTAAAAATCGTCCGTGAACGTTAACCCTTAATGTCAATTAAAATGTTAACAAAGCTGTACTAAAAACGGAACAGCTTCATTGAAAACTGGTTTTGGCACACGTCATGTCTTGATACTGCGCCAATTATTGGGGTAGGTAGGGGACAGAACTATTTCAATTAAAATTCAAATTTGTCGTGCCATTCGTAGTTCATAATAATATAAATATGAATATATTATACTATTTGTATTCGGTTTAAAGTAGGATAATATTAGGGTGGAGATGATCAAATAAGTAATAAAAAAAAGTTTCTACATAGTTTTACCAGGCCATTAACGAATTCATTATAATTATAGATTTTGCAAATATTTTTGTATTAATATAAAAACCTTCAAGGATGGACCAACACAAACTTACCTAATAGATAGCAGACAGTTGAAAAGAAAAATCTGTAAATATTATTTAAAAGGTAACAATGAATCGCTTATTATTATTTTAGCTATAAAATGGATTAAAACGATACAATAAAATTGTTTTGTAACAAATCTACACGATATATGACATCGATCAATCTATATTGCAGCGGTGACACCCCATTGTGGTTACTATGGGGTAGCTACCACCGTGTGAGGGGTAAGAGACCACTAGCATTTCCGCCACCCGTTACTATCAAGCTTTTTCTAATTTATTTTGTTGTAGCTAAAAGGTAAAGTAATTTCGTGGCTTGTAAATCATATTCGATGTTTAATTAAAATAATTACATAATAAATATAAATGATTTTTTTCAGAATCTTGGACATTTTCTTCGAAAAATTATGGCCTCTTACCTAATAGGTAGGTATTAGGTAAGAGGCCATAATTTTTCCCATTATAAGGTCCAGGCCAATGTTTAAGCACATGATAATGTTGTTAGTGTTAAAATAACTACATATAATGTTAAAATAAAGGTGGTCTTACTTTTTTTTTACAGAAATAGGCGCCACCCGAAATTTTGTTATATGTTTTGCTATATAAACTGCCATTTACCTAAAGTATGCTATTCCTTTTACAGTCTTTCACAAGATTTTAAATGAAATACTCTCAACACTCTAATCAGCAATGATCATGCTCTTATCAGTCGAATGAACATGACTTCTGAATATATTTTATAAAATAACTTAGTACTTACATATTGCTACATCAAAACATTTTAAGTGTTTCTAAGTAGCGTATAATAATGTGAATTGTCCATAATATTAACATTCCCCACATTTAAATTATTTGTACAAGTAAAAGGTAGTAAGATGTTTTCAAAGCATGACTAGATTCCGATCTTTAATTCATAAGACAAGCTGATAAGATCAAAAATTTACATTACAGGGCACAGTACATAAAAATCATAATTAAAAAACTTGTAAGCAATGCCAAGAACATGGATATTATCGTACAAATAAAATAACAAGATATTCAATTTGCTTTACTCGTAGCACTGTTCATATTACATTACATTTCAATTAATTACTTAGTAAAATCTTAAATTGGTTCTTATAATACAGAAATTTTAATTTACAATATGTGGTGAAGATACTAGTAATGTATTTTATGTGTACTGTCAAGATTCATATCTGAAATATGAATGGTTTACTTACACTATCTAAAAATTATCTATATTTCAGATTACAATCTAGTCTGCTACCTTTTTAGGTACTACAAACTTGTAAACGAGTCATAATAATAATACAACTGTTAGCAGTTAAAAGTAAAAGTTTATGAATTGGTTGATTTATTTTATTTAATGTTAATTGGAATGGAGGTTGTTGGGGGAGGCCTATGTCCAACAATGGACTTCCCAGGGCTGTAAATGATGATGATGATGATTTAATGTTTATGTATATTTAATGTTATTAGTAAACATGAAGCTAAGTGTACGAAGGCAAAGACTTTTGACCTGGGACTAGAACTGAATCGAAGCTATCAACACCACAGAATATCAACTAAATACAGTAACGTAACGTTCATGTTGATATTGTATCTTTTAACCCGACTGACAAATATAGAATGAAGGGAATTTTCAAGGCCAACTAATTTTGGTGGTTTTAAAATAAAGAATATAACTTCGGTTAGCTTTGTATATTCCCTGTGGGACAAGTTCTATGTGAAGACAACAATATTTTCATCAATATGTATTATAAAAATTTATGCACAGGTCAATAAAAAGAAAAAAATAATCTTCAATTCCAAATAATAATTTAGAAATCGGTTTTACCCCTATGTTTCCACACTTCCCTTCTCGGTTTTCGACTCCCTATAACAATCCTTTACAACGATTATAAAAACTGATAATAGTTTTGGATCATCAGACGTGCTCACAAATCGATTTGTTCTGGACCACCGGTATGACATGTCACATAGGCCATGTTATCACAGTAACTCAACTTTTGTACCTTTTTGGATTCCCACTACAACTTCGAGTATTTAGAATTATTTGAAAGATAACCTAATAGAAAACCTAAGGATTTAATCAAATTCTAATACTACCAGTTACCTAAAGAGAGCATTCAGATAAATAGGTTAGGAATAGTTTGTTTCTAAAAATTAAACCATGTTTAAAACTTCCACAGTAGTGTCTATCCTATAACATGGTAATTAGTAGGTACTCTGTGACATTATTATTAAATTAAATTTTTACTAAATTCGATGCCTTGTTATATCAAATTACAATCGTTCTAATTTCGACGCGTGCAAAGTTATATCTCTGCATGTCATTTATCCTATGGCATAAAACTGATGGATGTACAAGCGCACGCGTCGCTGTAACTCTTCGCCCTTATTCATTATAGCACGGGATTTGGGGCGTGAAGGGAGGATGAATAATTAATGCACCGGGAACAAATCCGCATTCACCGGCAGCTGTACGCTCGCGTTTGTAAGCGCGTGTCAAGATTTGCATTTCCGTACGATTATTTTTGTGATTCTGCATATATTTTGCACTCAAAAGAACTTTTGAAATAGACGATATGGCTAGATAATATAATCAAAATGACAGAGCCTATAGTACAAGCAAACTAGCCAGATGACTCTGACGCCATACGAAAAGATGACACTATTACAAAAACGAAAATTGTATAAACTGTCATCTCCACTAATGTTGACATTATCTTAAAAGTTTCTTATGCAACTGAGGTTAAAATCTTTCAAACCTTAAAACTGAGTCGTCTAAATAAAGATGCAGCTAATTTTGGCGCAGATCGTAGTAAAGGTAATATAAACGAACGAGCCTTATCTGATCGAGAAGGCGTATCGGATTTCAGTTTACTGCTCGGTAGCAGTAGCTACTGTAGTAATAACAAAGTCCCACGGATATCTATGGAACTAAATGAAATATAGGAAACAGTGTTAGAGTATGAATACACTAGCGCCTATGTTACATGACTTGATTGCTGGAACGAAGGCATGCAGATCAAAATAGCTAGAAACGAGGCGACAGAACCTCGCTGAGAATCGAGAATTCGTAACCACGGAGAAATTCAGAAGTTTGAAACGTTAGCGAATCATGTTAGGAATCACGATGCGATATCATTATAAAATAAACATTTCATTAATGTATGTGTAACGGTCAAAGACCGAAAACGCTCATTGAGCGAAAAAATGGCTCACTATGCGTTGTTGCAATAAATATAATTAATTAGGTAGGTACCTAGTGATGCTTATGCTGGAACACTCTTATACATAATAAATACATACTCGATAGCTACGTTTTTGCCTAACCGGTAAAAGTTCTTCATAGATAGACATCTCAGACATTTTTCTATCAACCACTTAGTATGTATGCACTGAAGATATTAACAAACACAACCTGTTGCTGAGATGGAAATCAAGTCAAAAAATTGTTGTATTTCCTTACTTTACCGACGTTTTACTCAATAAACTTAATATATAGGCAATATAGGTTATTGTCATAAGCAAAAGTCTAAAATCATAAGCAATCGAGTAAATTATCTTAGCTGCAATCACATTTCTTTAGATTTAATAACGACATACCTGCCCCCGTATTTCAGTAAATTTTAGTGCTGAAATGCAGCCGCAAATAGAACAGTGTGGTGAGAAGTAACTATGCAATAAGGCGTTTAAGCTGTAAATTTTAAAAGAATTATCGGGCTAGTGGGGCTAGCCTGTAAGTTGATGATAGTCACATTGAGAATGGTGTTTCTAGCTTTTATCTATTTTTTCTTATCAAAAATAGGGCCCGTCCGGGATTTGAACCCGGGACCTCTCACACCCAAAGCGAGAATCATGCCTCTAGACCAACGAGCCGCTTGTAATAGAAGGCTTTTATAAAGTACCTATGAATTTTTATCGATCATGAAAATTTGTTTGTACAGGTGTGATTTCTGATCATACCTATTATGAAGCAAGGACACGATGGAGTTGCTATAGAGCATGATTACCATAATATCTTGTGAGCACATAACAGAGTATACATAAGTTATAGAGCATATTTTACAACATATGATCCGTAGGCACAGATATAAACAGGCAACCTTACGGCCGCATCACTGTCAATCAGTAGAAAAATAATGCTGACGCTGCCCGGGCACAATAGCACGAAGGGATACTAGCACTCTATAGCGTATGTGTACTCTATGTCTCTGAGGTTGCTGTCAATGTAAAGGCAACTCCTCTTTATCCTTCCTTATTATACAAATTGCCCAGATGTTCCAAACTAAATACAGCCAATATCTTGTAACATTCGGTTTTACTTTTAAATAATTTAATTTAAATAGAAAGTCTTCAAAGGCGGTAGCTTCAACACTTTCAATCAACATTTTCATGGCTTTTGAATATTTATTGTGTGAGAGTTTTGTGTTCGTCTAATATAATGATAGTCGTTGACCTTATTTGTTTGAAAATATAAAAAAGATGCATACAGGTATAGATAAGAGTTTGCAACAATACTGAAATGTTGAGGGTAATGCTGACAAATTTGAATACACACATAGAAAATTGGGTATATCTAACATATTCAACATACACAAAATAAGAGCATAGACTCATTACTATTTCTTAATTTTGAGTTGGACTAAACTTGGAAAAAATCTACCATAGCTAATCTTAACTTCAAAGAATGCCATGGGTACCTACCTACAAGGGGTTATGTTATATGTATATCAGATCAGAATTTAAGATTAATAAAATTGTATCGTATAGTGTTACTTAACATGTTTATTATGGACAGTGGAAATATCTTAATCAAACCAATTAAACAAATAAACTTACCTTATCCCTTGCTTAAACCGGATTAAAACACGACTTGACTCCTGTTAAAGCTTACCTACTGACTAACAATAAAAATAGCAGCATCAAGTTATCAGACAAGCGAACACAAAACACAGTTGCAAACAACATTGTGACAACAACGAACAATTGTAAACGTTCCGGCGAAGTTGCTAGTCCTGCTGCTTCCTGCTACTCCTTGCTACTGGTATGAATATTGAGCACAGAAACGACACTTTTAGAATAACCGATTTATATACCTACCGGTCATAAAATCATTTTAATGAACTATACCTTCCTAGATAGATAGATAAAATTCTTTATTGTACTAAAATTTTTGTACAAGGGCTAGCTTTATGCCTTCCATGGTATTCTCTACCAGCTCCTTCCGACGCTTTGAACTTTTCATACTTTCCATTATGATTAATTTGCTTAAAATGATGAAAAAAATAATTTAAGAAAACGGTGACGCGATTATGCTTTTTTTTGTAAATGAATATAAGGTCATTTTATCTCTTTGCTATTTTCCTGACAGGAAGCAAATACGGTACATAGCCGCAAAAAAATAAAAAGGTATTAGAAATGACAAAAAAACAGTAGGTAATTTACACTTTTATTAGGTTCACCTTTAATTATTAGAGGAAATGAATCAAGACTTTAGTTGGATGGTGACATAATTAACGTAATTTCGAGTCTAATCTACTTAACCAAAACACCAAGTAGGTATTTAACTACTGCGTTCACCTGCGATAAGTTTGAGAGTCCATTCTTCTAATTATTAATCTATGTATAGTTCGCATCGCAACTGGGTTAGCAATGCCATAACCATTGATAGTGTTTCAAACTATATCACAAACTACACTATGATTTGCAGTAGCTCCGTATACATACTAATATATAGATATATATCACGTCATGACGAAGCTAGCTTATCACTTTGTATGTATTGTATTTATATGTGTCGAAAATCGAAGTTATAAGAGCTGTAAGTGTTTACAGTGATGAATATTCGTTCCTAGTATATGCTCACTTAAATCTTAGTTCAACGTTGCCTAATTAATACCTATGCCTATTTCGCTTAAAAAGGTATACCCGGATTGGCCCATCACTCATTTCCGCCTCTGCAATTCCTGTGAGCCAGGATCAACAGAGGCGACCATAAAAATGCATAACAAAGCATAGAAAATCCCGGGGGGACCTAACTAGCTTAACTTGAAAAGGTATAACTTCTGATTTGCCGTTACATATGTCTACTAATAAATTTATATTATAAGACCCGGCAACGAGAATATAAAAATTTTACTTACCTAAGAAGCGAATTGTTCAAATTGTAAACTGCAATTGATGTACATCTTCTTCAGCCTATTGCAGTCCACAGCTGGACGTAAGCCTCCCCCAGGGCACGCCACAAGGCTGCTGCCATGGGGATTTTTTGCCCATAGTCACCACGCTGGGCAGGCGGGTTGGTGACCGCAGTCTGATTTTTGGACTATGTTGTCAGTACGGAAGGCGCTGCTGCCCACCTCCCGAAAACCCTTAATCGCCTCGTACGATACCCACAGCTACGTGTAGGCATGGGCATAATTGATGTACATAATATAATAAAATTAGTAATAATAAACCAGGACATCCAATTATCATTATTCTACTGGGGTCGCACATAATACTCATTTTTAGTTATTGTGCTGTTTTTATTAACTTTATCTAACGGCAACGTGAGTCTTAATAAAATTATATTATTGTACTAATATAGTGCCGAGTAATAATGCGGTAAAAAGTTTAGAATCAACCACGATGACACATTTTACTATAAAGCCAGCAATTTGTTTGCGGTCTCTGCTAAACCACTTTTGTAGCACAATATAAACCGACCAATTCTTTAAAATGACGGCGCACTTCCGATAAAACGATTTCAAATATTTTACATAACAATGTATAAGATTTCACACTGCAACAATAGGAATGCGATCGTGCAAAAATTTCTGTGTCAACAAAATTCATTCAGTCGACTCTGCCCTCCGAGCTACCCCTAACTTAGTCGCAACCAGTCCGTCGATCGGTCGAGTCGCGTCACCCACTTTTCATACGGAATAAGTGCTGCTACCACGAATCTATCCCAAAGTGGATTTGGAGCAAATTAGCGATTAGTATTAGACAAAAAAATGGTTACGGTGTTAAATATAGAGAATTAGCGGTATTCCTGGATGCGTCACGTCGTGTGAGCCGTAGGGCGACCGGTCGGGGCGAAAGTTTGGGCCACAGAGTCGGACGCCGTACCACACCACAGTCTCATCTAAGCCATTGCTATGCGCACATCTTCCCCATAATAGCCGAAATACAGTATCCCGGCTCGCGAAACCGCCGCGAGTTTTGACGCGACGCGACCCCGCGATCTTCTAATCCTTTTTCGGTAAAAAAAAACTTTAGACAGTAAAAAGTTCCCGAAGTTGGCGGAAAACGGTAAAGTCATGTGTTGGTGGATGTAGTTGTGCGTTTCGCATACTTTGGTAGCTGCAGTAGATTTTTTTATGTGCTTTCACGGTGTCCGCAAAGATTTTGTTCTAGTGAAGTGTATTTTTTTTGTGCAATGATTTTTGGATTATTTGTTCCGGAATTTTTGGTTGGTTTATTTTTTACTTATTCATTCTAATTATTTTAACTTATTTTATAACTTTTTTTGTTTGACTATGGTTTTTATTAAAAACAGACACAAGTAAATGCAGTATGGGTAAAGAGGTTCTAGTACCTTACCTGATGCGTTAACTGTATCCGCTTGGACATGCAACTATTCGTAATAAAATAACTAGTTTTCCGATACTAATGAAATAAAAATATTATTTTAATGCATTTCCCCACATAATTTTATGGGGTAAGTCGCGATGTCTGCCGGTATTGCTCGTAGAAAGTTTATTCTCCATTATTTACCGCATAGAAATATATGTTTAAAATTTCGTCGCAGAAAATTCACAAAGGTCTTTTTGCTTAAAAAATTGTAACGATGGGCTCTATAAATTTTCCGGGTTTTTTTTTTTGGTAAATTCTATTCGTTCCCTTTCCGGTATTTAATGTAATAAAAAAATATACCTATGAAATATTACATAAAAGTGTTAATACGCAAATCGTCAAATATTTACGTTTTCAGGTATTTCAAATCTATTAATATTAAATAGGAAACCTTTGTTTTTTAACTAACTACAAGCTTTAATTTGTAGAAGCTAATTTTAAATAGCTTTTCTTTGACCTAAGCAGTATTCACCTTGGAATGTTACTGCATAATCATGATTTTTTAAATAGCTATTAAAATGCATAGTTATTTGGTTATTTTTTATTGTATACCCATAACTGAATATTTGTGCAATGACAACAGAATATACTTTGTAATAGAGGAGCTGTTTGAGATTTATTTCAACAAACCAATTGATTAAATTTCTCTACTTGTAATAGCAGGTAAATAAATTATTACCCATGTAGGTACGGGAAAATTCCGCAATTTGTCAGAAAAGTAATATCGATATCTATTACTCGTATTAAGCTTAAAAATAAGAGATGATTATGACTAGCATCAACATCTTAACCTTCGGATTAATTTTAAACAGGGAACAAACAATGACATCCTTTTCTGTTTATATCAAAAAAGTACGGTAGCATTTTATACTAAATTGTCTATACTTAAAATATAATCTAGGAATTGAGGCAAGTTGGATATAGTTGAGTTTTTTTTTTATTACTTGACCGCACGGAAATTACAGTCATATCATTAGTTGTTGCCTTACATTCAATTCAATCACACCTTATCTTAGGAAAATAACCCGTTTCTCACCCAAGGGCCCTCAAGTGTAGTTACTAACAGTACGAGCGTAGTCAAACATTTCAGAGCAAAAATACTGCCAATTCTAATTTAATTTACGTCTAAAAACGTTAGGTAAACTAGTTCGTTTGATTTTTCTCTGAAACACCTACCATTGTATGTAAATTAATCATAGATTTTCATCGGGTATTTAAAACGAAAATTAGAATAGCTGAAAAAAATTGGTACTGGAAAATGACCTGAAATTATGAGTTTATTTGGTATGAAAAATGTAGCCTAATGAATCTCGTCTGGCAGGTATAAATGTAACATTTTGTGAGAATGCATGATTGAATATTTGGTAATTTTTCACGACAACTGAACGAAATTAGATGTAACATACAATACGTAACCTCACGTCTATGTCCCATAGAGGTAGGCAGGAGACTACAGGTCTCCATTTAGTACGTTCCAAACATACCCCTTTCGTTTTGATACATTTTTATGTAACTTTGTAGCTACGAGTAATACAGTTTAGACATTTAATAATATAAAATCTATATGTATAGTACAAGCGGACGAAGCCGCAGATGTCCGCTAGCATAAAATAACATATATAGTATACCTCAAAATCAGAAATGACATCTTCCTTAGCAAAAATATATAAGCTCAGGTATACGCTTCCACGTTACATTTATTTAAACTTTTATTCCAAAATGAATTTAAAGCTCGCTGTCTCATATATTTTGTGGAATGGTGCTATTGACTCGCAGGAACTTTCGGAATAACAACCCGTCTCGACTAGAATCTAGGTAGACTAGATAAGTTGAAAACTTTTAAAAGTGATATCTTTGAAACGATTATTGTGCAATATACTTAGAATTGCCATAATAATAGTATCTTACGGGTTACGGTGAAGATGCAAACAGAAGGGGAATACATGGTTGATAATTTTATCTTTTTTACAATAAAATCACGCCCTTTCCCGTAAGGGTAGGTAGAGATCATGTTAATTTTACTATAGTTAATCCTAATACTCGTAGTTATCATAGTGGTGAAACTCAAAGTTAATGTTGTAATAATTTTAATACAAGCTATAAAAATGTAAGTACATGAAAGTACCAAATATTTTTAGTAACCTATACTAAGTACTTATAAAAAATGATTATAAATATTATTAAGAACATGGAATTTTGTTCACCCTAGTGAGATTGAAAAAAATGAATAATGACTATGAAGAAGGTTTTAGCGACTTTGCACTTGGACATTTTTTTACGTTTTTACATAGCAGGAAATCTATATTATATATAGATATTCTCATATCATATCATTTTGAGTTGAACAATAAGGAAATATTTCTACTTTTATTATTAAAATATACATTTTAGAAATTTCATTCACCAATATCCGACATGGCTCAGTAACTCGTAGTTTCGGTGTTATTCGTCTAGCGTTCTGTCTGACCACAGTGTAAATATCCAGTGAACCAACTTATCTGCGCGGCGATTTACCATTTTCAGATTATATTTTTCTTTAAATTTAGCTATATCAGTATTTGACAAAAATTAAAGGACTGTAGAAATTTTATACATATAACTTTTCAATAAAATAAAATCATATTTTCATAATACTCGTATTAGATATTTTGATTCTTATCATTCACCTAATCTGCACCAGCTCTCTCTGTCATTTATACTTTACTCAAGCCAGACGGTAGTAGTTGGTCGGTTGTCCTACTGAAAGGTGTTTACACTGTGGTCCAGTGGAAGCAATTCCAATAACCTGCCGTCACAGCTTCCGCTCTTATTCATAAGTCACCGGACGATTTTTGTAAGGGCTGTGAGTCAGTTTAGCATGAATTTTATTGGGGTTATATCATCTCCTTTATGTAACGATGAAGGTTTAAGGTTTAGGTTTTATTTTTATTTGTAATAATAATCAGTTTCTGCGAAAGGAGTATATTCCAAACATTTTGTAGTGAACAAATGATAATAGGTATAGATATAACTATGTGCCCGTGGGTATCGTAAGAAGCCATTTAGATTTTCCGGGAGGTGGGCAGCAGCGCCTCCTGTAGTCTAGTCCAAAAATCATACTGCGGTTACCAACACGCCTGTCCAGTGTGGTGACTATGGATAAAAACCCCTCTATGGAAGTAGCCTTGCGGCGTGCCATGGAGAAGGCCTACGTCTAGCAGTGGACTGCAATAGGCCGATGATGTTGATGATGATATAAGGACTTATCAGTACCTCGTCATATTGGTATACGTACTTATTAATCAGGAGGGTTGTCAGCAGTAACATATTGTTAACAGACTGTTAGTTTTGGAAGTAAGTACAAAAACCTAACTGAGTAGTTTGTTTCACAGTACGTCACTGGCAACCCTAAGTCCGTTTAGGACTTTTGAAAATAGTTCGATGTAAGTACATTCGCAAATACGAAGCGAACGTCTAACTTTTGCGTATTTTGTAAAATGCCACTTTCGGGCTTGATTTATAAATGGTGAGAGCGTCTAAAATGTTCGCGTAGTTACACAAATATCAAAGGATTTGCAAGCTACGTAAGTGCTAAATGTAAACTGTACTAACTTTTCGATAGGTACTTTAAGAAATCTCTGAAAATTCGTATATATTTAATTTTTTTAGCTATACTGATAGCACCAACAAAAGTAAAAACCGCATCAAAATCCGTTGCGTAGTTTTAAATACGTAAAGATGTAAGAGAATCATACATAAGGACAGACAGACAGCGGGAAGCGACATTATTTTTTATATATTTAGTGATGGGTAGAATTTTTTATGCGTTTTCATTTATGTATGTAATTTCTCTATATTTATTTTACCTACTGTTCTGTGTATAATAAAGAATATGTATGTATACGGGGTGTTTTTTCGTTGCCACCCTTAACGAAGGGTACGTACTCTATACATCAAATAAAGTAAGTTTATGCCAAAAAAATGTTGGGAAACGATGTAAATTTTTTTTTTTTTTTTTAATTACTTGATCGGGCGAAATTTATAGTGTCTAGTGTTTATGCTAGTTTTTTCAAAAACAGATATTAATTATTTCTCGTGAAAAAAATCTTGCTACACGCGTCAATATGCATTTATGCAGAAAAACGCAGTCTATTTAGTCAACTTTGGACCCTAATATTTTGGAAACCAGACACTTCCCAGGTATGCTTCCATGGAGAAAAATGATCGTGATGATGAGGAGATTCCGTAGTTTTCGGGAACGTTGACGAACAAAAATCACCCTGTATGTATGTCTTGAACAAAATTCATCTAGTTTCAAAAAACAGGGCTTACCTACTACAGTACATTTGTTAAATTTCCATTGTACTAATATGTTACTCAAGAGAATCAACCTAATTATAATTTAAGCATAAAGTTTGCTCTAGCAACTTCACCTTGAATTGTAATTAGCAGACTAATTCAGTCTAGGTATAATTCGTAGGTTTTATTACTGCTGTGACAAAAATAATGAGAGTAAAAAGGTAAGGAGCTAAGGTATATTTAGGTCTGCCCAAATTTTCTTTACTTATTGTTACAGAAAAAGAACTTTGGAATCTTCATAAAAATAGTAATATTCCTGCATTTCTATATTATGTAAATTGAATTTCTTTAAATACTTGAAGGTGATGGATCTTCATCACCATGGAGATCCATGTATTATTACATGCATATAATTAATCGTTGACTCAAATTTTATTAACGCACTTTTTATATATTGTTTAAATCTCTTAATCGAGGAAAAGTAAAAAGTTACAATTAAGACCATGTAATAGGCTATTTGACAATGTGAAAAATAAATCGACAATAACTGTAATCAGTATGTATTATGAGTTTAAAAATGGTTATTTACTAACTGAAGTTGAAAATAATAATTGATTTACTTAAAAATCCGTAGATAAAAATGCATATTTTTAAACTTTTGCCACGTGACACAAAACGCTCATGATTGGTCGGGCTTATTATGACGTTTTACACTAAAATGTATGTGGGTGACATGTGTCAAAGTGACTGATACAGGCAAGTGATGTCACCGACGCCATATTTTCAAAGAAGCGTTTTTCCGCGATATTTAAATATTAAACTTTTAATTTGATATTATGCAGTAAATTACATATTTACAGAATTGAAAAATACAACTTTTACTGGGTTTTTAAACCTCCAGAGAATAATATAAAATAGATTATGAAAATCAGTCAAATAGCCTATTATGTAAGTAGGTACATAAATTAACAATAAATACAATTAAAATTGGTCGCATAAAAGTAAATTTATTTTATTTGTTGGTAACATTAAAATACGTTAAAGTATATTTTTTAAAACAGTAACTCGATAGGTAATGTTACAAACATAAAACCGACCACCCACTGAACTGTTTTCGTTGTTTAAACATACGCAAATAAAATGTTACTAACATTTTAAAATGCAGTCTTGGTTTGGAATAAATCTCTTCCTAGTAATAGGCTTAATTATATTTATAAACTAGTGGACGCCCGCGACTCCGTCCGCATGGACTAAAATGAAATTATCCGGGATAAAAACATTTTCCCGGGATACTGGAACAATATTTTAAACGAAATTGGTTCAGTTTTGAGTAGCGTGCACAAACGCAGGACAAAAATAAATCTCTTCCAAGTAATGTACAGACAGCAATCCGTTACATTTTTATTATATGTATAATTTTCTTTCTCTAGTAACAAAGCTACTTAAAAATGCAACTTAGTTTTTCAAGAGAAATTTAGACCAACCTCTATCTAGACTACATACAATAAAAATGCCTCTTCATGTAGTGGTAGGCAGAGCTCACGGGCTTTTTAGGCGGAATACGAGTAGTTACACTTAAATCTTATGTTACACCAATATAAGGCTTGACTTTACTTGTATCAAATTATTACTATATAGGTATATGTCAATACGTTTGAGCTTCTATTTGTCTTGCCCATGCTATATTTTGAGCACTGTCACGGAATGTAGTAATTATTTCATTTAAGATTCCAAGGTGTAACACTGCGTATGCGTCTAAATTCTTCAGTAAAGTGCGAACAAATTCACAAGTGTGGTCACACAACCACCGTTCACCACAATTGTGAACAATATTGTTGTGATCTAGAGGAACTGGATGAGATAGGCTGCTAAATATTTGTGTGTATGACATTTGTATGGTCAACTGATTTAAATTGGTCGAATAGAAAAAAATAAGTCAATGGTTCATGTAATAAATAAGCCATTAAAATAACTCAACTATTGTGTCATTTGCAGTATTTACTATTTTATTAATTAAGTTGATAGTTGATATAAGATCAATGAGAAAGGTATATAAATGGTATAATTAACTTTTTACCAAGTACCAAGCAAGTAGAGAGAGATATACAACAGTTTTGCCATTAAAAGTTACAGATCCGTTAAAAACTTGTACCGTTAGAATCTCTTCTGCATATATTTGTGTTATTGACAACTTGATAATTGCCAAACAGATAATGCGCGTAGGCCATTTCTAGACACGTAACTGCATCTGTCAAGTAAAACCGAACGTACCTGAATCCGCACTCCGGACCTTCACCTTTATTTATGTACACTCAGACAGAATCACCCTTTGCGTCGCCCGCTCGACGCATGGGAACCAAGAATGCATTCAAAATGATTTATTGTAAATGGTTTTCTACTTTGTTGGCTAAAATAATAAGCGTGCGCCCAGATTGCTGTTCTAAATTCGATATTTTATTGTTATTTTTTTGCCTTTTACCAAATTCCGATAGCCATGTGATTCCCGAAAATTGAATTTGCACTCCCTTTGTTGTGCCGTTACTGGACGATATAGACATCGGATGAGTCTGCGTTAATCTGATCAGATGAGATTGATTGTAATTAGTAGAAAGGATCGTGAAAGAGATAGCCTCTTCTCAGAGTGTAAAATGAATGAGACGTTCAAAACTCAAATAAAAACGTTAAAAGCACAGTAGGCATTGCGGGTGGCTTTGTGATCGCACACAATAGTGTCCCAGTCAAGAAGATTGACGCTTTAACTATGGAGGTGTTATGAGAATTAGTGGGCCATTATTGCTTTAAATGAAACTCTATGGTCAAGCAGAAAGCAGATAACAATAATTAGCTTGGACACGACAAAAAGTGACATAAATCCCGCATAATAAGTTCTCTTGTGCACAAAAAACGACGTCCGAGTTTACCTGGATAGCAGCTTTTTGCAGCGGTTCAGAACGTGGACCAATATAATAAACACCTCAATTCCAGGCAGAGGCATTGTTTAATGATTTTTCTGTTGTGATCTTGCACAATCTGCGACCGGGTGCGTTTTTTTAAGCTCGACTTGCGAGAAAAATAAAAGGTTTTGTGTGCATTGGTAGCGTTTAAACAAAAGGGACTAGAGACCTGTGCGAAGGTGTGATTTATTTATGACTTTGCATCAAGAACCTTTGCTTGACCGACTTTGGGTGGTTTCTAACGTGTTCAGTTACGATACGACTAAATTTAAGGTTGATGTTTATAGTTTATCAATCTAACGAAGTAAATCACGTTCCCTTTCTTTTGTTTCAGGAATAATATAGAAATGACGTGCTCGTGCCGTACACCAGAGCGTAGACCACAGGACGCCAATTAAAATTTTCGATCCAAGTACTTTAAACAAGCGATTAAAAACCGAAAATGCTGGGGTCTCTTCTCTATAGAGTTGCCTCAGTATTACCCCAAATTTTCGCAAAAGACATCCACTTTCTTTCGGCTGTTGACAGCCGGTGTTTAGATAAGTAGATTCCCCGAACTTTCATATTGGTCCTCAATATTGAAACTAAGTTCTAGTCAATATCGAAATTGAGTTCTATAGCAATAGATAAGTTACCAGTAGAACAGAAGGTGCAGCATAGTGCTAAGTCCGAACCGCCACAGTTGTGGTATGCTGTATATTGCGTCTTGGATCGACTGTGCGCTGACAGGTCGCTACGTCACGTGGCTTCCCGGCGCACGACTTCAGTGCTGGATGCTACTAACTGTATACACGTAAGTACTATTGCTTTACTGTTATAGGTGTATTTCACTTTGACTTTACTACTAACATTTACAAGTTTATTTAAATTACATGTTTTAATTATCGATTTACATTTACTATTTGTAATATTGTAGTAATTGAAGTACACATTTGTGTATGTACAGCAGTGAATGTCAATATTATTTTATATGTTATTTCTATTATCATAACTTTAGGTACTTGTAGTAGGTAGTTACGAGTAACGTCTTTTTCGTTGCAAAACTTGGCACTGTAGGATTGCCTAGTTCTCTTTTTTAGGCCAAGTTGTCTACCTACTTACAATTTTTAATAATTAATCTTGGCCTATATTTTTTTGGCATAAGTCCACACGTTTTGTAATGACGTTCATTGACCTGTCTCCGTTTTTTTTCAACGTGTTGTTTGACGTACATTTCGTCTACTGTCTGCTGTCGCTATTTTTATGAAATACCCTTGTGTGGTCACAGCCTTTAACTTCAATAGAATCGCAAAACTAGTAAGTATATATTAAATCATAGCCTTAAAACACGTAGTAGTTCTAAATAAAATAAAATTTTCATTTAATAATCATTAAATATATTATTTACAATACATATAAATAAAACTTTAATATCAGATAAGATAGACATAAACGATCTAGTTTTAATGAGCCGGACGCCGAAGGTGTGTATAAATATTGATCTCGTTATAACAAACCCAAAAATAATATGGAACGCGATGCATTCAATTTAATTTGATTACAATTTATCGCCGATTTCAATTTCTCTAATGAAGAAAAGGTTAAATTAATTTCGGTAACAGCCATATTTTGTAATAGAAAATGTGACGACGTTAATAGGCTGAGGAGTTGTCGTTAAGAGGGTAATCTATGGCCTTTTCTATTCTGACGACGTAAGGACGCAAAACTTGTCTGTTTGTGAGTCCTACGAATACTTACCTCAGTCTGCAAAGTGGCTACTTACTATATAATTTACGATGTGGTTTTCATTACCCGTTTCTGTGTTTTCTGTAAAAACATGCAGTATAACTGCCCACATTTTATTATTTTCATCAAGTGAACGCTTATTTGCAGCCATAGTCTTGAGGAATGGTCGTACAAATTATGCTTTCTGCATTCATCTCTTCAAAACATATTGTTAGTTCAGCCGAAGATCGTAAATTCCTGAGCTGTTGTAAAGTTATGCTCAATTTTACATGTCAATTAGGATCGAAAGGAATGTCATAGCTCTGAGTTTTTAATCGTTTAGCAATGCCCTCGGGGAATACTAATACACAGGTGTTCTATTAGTAAAACTTTCATAGCTATTGTTGTCCTGATATGGTTTCAGGACATGTATGTATCATGGTGCGATGTAAGTACCTATCATATGTGGTAGATTCATATAAAGTCATACATACGTGCTAAATTTTCAGTAATTATCATAAGTTTTAATGTAATTAAGTAATCACGTAAATAAGTGTCCAGGGAGGGCATTCAGTGTAGGTAATCTAGACTAAGATCAATAAATAAGTGGTCAACGTATGGTGAAGTTTCTGTATGTATGGGAAATCCTGGGAGGGACACCTGTATCACAAGGAACCAAGCGCGTCGGAGGGACCGACAAATTTGCCTGGAGCTTCCTTATCGAGGCAAACAGGCTGGTGGCCCAAAGAACCGAGGATGAGCAGGGCATTGCATCCGACACCATAACTGCGTTGTAACTCTGCGGCTGTCAGGGAGGCAAGCCGGGGTTGCGACACCTTGTATGAAGTAGCTTTGGCTAGTTTTATGTAAATTCGTGTTATGATTTTTGGACATTCAACGTTTGTCCACGATATTTATTTTGCACACAGAAATGTCGCGACGATGTGTTAAATTGGGTGGATTTAATGTAAAATACATAATTATTGTGCTTTGTTTACAATGTCAAGTTAATCCATACCAGTCTTACAAATTCCAAATTTACTTTGGCAAAATACATTGTAGTTACATTCCTCTATCTGTACACTAAATTTTATCGAGATCTGTTTAGTCGTTTTACTATGTCGGATTTCTTGCTCATACCTCCGGAAGATTAGTCAAAACATAACCTTGACCGACCAGTTCAACCTACTCAAATTATTCAAAGGCTTATGAACAAACAATAGGTAACAAGACCTTACCTAGGTCGAAACTGAGGCGTATAGTATATCCTCATAAATCTTATAATGCAAAATAAATAGGTAGAACAACTTCTCGAAATGTAGAGTAGGGGTAAGTGTCAATTTTCTTTCTAATGTCATTTGCCCCGTTTAATGGGAAGTATGTCAAGTTTTTCGAAACTATCGATTCCCCCAATGTTACTAGACATAAATTTTCCTAGACTCAAGCTCACTAACCACATGTCAACAAGTCAGTTAAATTACACAGTACATACAACTATTAGCATATATATTAGGTTTTTGCATACCAATATGTCTAATTAGAATTTGGCATTTGATGATATCGGCATATGGTATAGGGTGGGTGAACTTTGCTTAGCTTAATTAAAATCTTAGGCGCCAGAACAAGATCTATTAATAATATGTACCAAAGGGATATGTTTTGCTTTAACCATAATTTATACGCGAAGTGTTGTGAAATACAAACATACGAAATTAATTAAGTTATTAGCGTCTTATTAGAATATTTTATGTGGTAGTTTGTTGTTTTAATTTTATTTAACTGTAAAGAGTAGCCATTTTTATTACTTTACGTGTGCTAAGTTGCATCGCCATACAAATTATTTTAGTTAAAGGTTAACTAAATCCAATAAACAGTTTAAAACAAAAAAATAATTTTAATATAAGTATCTATATAAATACTAATGAACTTTTGTAAGCTATTATAAATACCAAAGGAATAGCTAGCATTCAGCCATTAAAATAACTATACGGCCTTTCTACTTATTGAGCATCTAATAAAAATGACAGCTCAAGAGGCCTATTATCTCCGACTCTATTGTTCGTGGATGTGTCCATAGTCATGTAAATTACTACCGACAGCGCTAACATTGGCGTATATTCAGTGCTACTTTAATCTTGACATGATATTGTTAGGCTGCGTCTAGATTTGTGAATGTTGTGACAAGCTCACGAGGTGTAAATAATACAGTCAGTTTAGAAAGATATAAAATGAAAGAAATTTAATAGGAAAGGAAGTGGACTTATATTTTATTTGTTATATTTTCCATGGAATTCTATATTATAAATCGAAAATTTACCTTCACCATCGAAGAATCTCTTCATGTCCTTATTCAATACTTATGGGTATTATAACAGCTAGATAATTTTGTAGACAGAAGAATATCTGACTGTGTGAATTTGTATTTTAGTGTTCCTTATATAAAAATCTACTTCCTATAAATTGTTTAGGGGGAAGTCTAAAATTAATAGTAGGTACTGTTGGGCCAGCTCTACGAGTACTGGTTGAATTTAAAGACGCTATACACCTGAGGGTAATATTATGCACAATTTTACAGCGATGTCACATCTGAGAAGTGTGGACACAGCATAACATTTGATACTGGGGACACATTTTTATTTGCACAATACAATCGACGGCAGACATTAGTGTGGGCCGTATTTCATTGTTTAGCGTCATTTGAGGCGATGTGGCTCGCGTTACGCCGCATGCGCAGATTACAACATGACACGTCTAGACGTATGAAACGTAGACGTTTTTTTATTGGGAAGGTGTGGTAGAAAATACTGTAATATTACATCATACTTTCGAACTTGCATATTTTACTGGCGTCAGTACATGATTTCGTTGCTATAACTTTAGAAATGCTGTTTTTTTACCCATCGCCATGGGAGTTTTGGTACTTAGAGCTCGTCTTTACTCCCCATGAAATATGCATGCTTCAGCTTTTTATATATAAACAATAATTTCGGAACGTTATATATTAATCTAGTGATAAAAACATACAATAACAGGTAACAGAACTAGACTGTTTTAATCGGGGATAATAAAGTATCTAAAGATAATATTTTAGGCATGTGGTCCTCAGTTTGTACCGTAAATTAACGGTTTATCAAGATATGTCTGATATATAATAAATAATGCTAATCTCAGTTGTTTGTAGTTACATTAAAATAACCACATAATAACAAGAACTAGTAGGTACTATAGTGGTACTATTGAGGAACTATTCGATACAAAAATGTTATTGTTGACTCGTCACATAGATGTAATGTTTTGGAAAGCTGCTCTTACTCTGCGTGGGCTTCGGCCTTAAGGCTTGGTCATACAGAGAGCGTATTTAACGCGTTAGCGTTTTACGCTCTAACGTCGCGTATTTCCAGTGTGACTACTTTGATAAATACAACATAACGCGACATAATAACGCTGCGTCAGAGTGGAGAGTGCATAATTGCTCTATGTGATCGTATTAGCCTGGTTCAGTACAACACAACATCGCGAAGCTATAACATACCGCTGTGGAAAACGCTCTACCATGCGTTAAATACGCTCTCAGTTTGACCACGCCTTTAGTAGGGACAAGATTTCATAGTAATTTCTATGATACATTGCTCAGAGCAACTATAATAGTTAAAAGTTCTTTTTATGTTAAAAATATAACTTAAGGAAAGATGCATTGCTTGTGAAAGATCTAAATCAAATATGCCTTATTTAGAAGTAATTGTTTGGTGATTTCAATGAAAAAGATTTATATCTATCATTTTTAAAATCATTACATAGTTATTGCTTTCTAAATTTTATATCGGCCACCAATGGCGTGACCATTTGTGATCCCTATAAAAGTTGTAGGTACCTACTGACTGTGCCCACCATGAGAGGCCTAATAAGTGCGAGCATGTGTACAAAATTCATTTTAATATCTCTTTTATAACTCTCGAGATAATTAGCATGACAATGCTCCTACGATACATAAAATATTTAAATAAAGACCTCAGAAAAATGACCTCGGTTCACCGTGATGTCTTTCTTAGTAACTTGTATACATATACCTATACACATGTATAATACGCATCCGTGTATAAAAGGGGTTCTTGACAGAAAGTGAAGGTACGTTTTTAGGGTTCTGATGTAAGAAAAGTAAGCAATGATGACTCATGTAACTCAAAGAGAGCTTTAACTTCCTTAAGCATAGAAAAAGTAAATAATTAAGTAATATAAACTGTTCCATTTAAAACTACTGATAAATAGTGCACTCTTAGTTATTGTTCTACGACCAATTATTGAGATTACAAGAGTAAAATGATTCAAATATCGTTCACAAGCGTATTCGTTAACGCCATCCTAACATTTACTGAAACAATTCATGAAGATTGTGTTATAAAACTACATACCAAGGTGTATTGATTTTCGAAAGAAACCCTAATAAGTACTGGGTGCTCCTGTGCCCCATGCCTAATGGCTAAAATCTAGGGATATTAAAATAAAAACGTTAATCGAACCCACACATTACTCTTTTTGTCGCACTTACCCGCTTATCAAACCAAAGGTACGTGACAATAAATTAATTAGCATAGCTCTGCGACCCAGATCTGGCCGACTCCGGCTGGATCAGGTCAGGTGGCCTCGACTCGAGAGGGAAACGGAAACTGGGGATGTTGCCACCATTGAAGGGTTACAGCGTGTGTGGTTTTGTTTGGAGGGTGCTTTTTGATAATACATGTATTGGGGACTGTTTCCGGATAGATAGGGTTTTTTGTCTATAGTATTCATGTATTCTTGAAGACATCAGCTGCATCTTCGTGCATGTTGTAGGATTCGTCTTAGAACTCAGCCCAAGTAGCATGACTTGCGAAACACGATATGATAAACCGATTTATCGACATTTTGTCTGTCAAAATACGATAAATATAGCCGCCATGTTGAATTTCGTATAGAGACGATACGATATCGTACGATACGATATCCACGATGCGTGGTCATGCTAGGGGGCTGCTAGGACCCTTCTCTAAGGTAATGCAACTGGTCACTGATCTTTTACATCTGATCCCATTGTGCTAAATGTAGCTGTGGGGTCATCTTCGTGATCTTGCAGTTTGAATGTGTACTGAATTTTGTAATTTTTGTAAGTATTCTTATTTCATTGGAGGAGGCATTATGTTTAGGCAGTGGCTGTAATGCTGATGATGATTTTTTTTCGACCACCACCGTAGTGTGGTTTACAAATTGAATATCTACGAAATTAGAATATTTCCAGATTTTTTATAACCTTAGATTTTTTATTGGTTTGTCCAGCAGTATATGTAGTTATAAACTGTAGTTTCTACCCTAACAACAATCTAAAATTATCTACCTATATATATCAACCCTCTATATCAATAAGTTGTACTAAAGGGTCTTTGCTACAACCTCGATTTGCAATATCAAATCTTGGGCAAGAAAATTTTATGTAAGTAATGTTGAATATTCTATTTACAGCCCTTAAACTGAATTAACCTCTTATCAATTTGTCATTCGATTCGCGAAACTTACCGAAACGCGGCTATAGAAACAAAATACTCTGTAAAGTTTAAAGGGCGATGACATCCAAAAGCAAACCCATATAAATGCAGGTTGCCGAGTTCATTTACAAAGATAGTGTGGTCGGTTCTGACCGTCACTCTTAAAATTACGTAAAATTAGTCCTACCTGTCCCTTTCTCTCACAGCTATTTATGTTTAGGGCTAGCGACCCGCCCCGGCTATGCATTCGGTTAAGAGGTGGTGGATTTATTTACTGATTGAGTGTGATTGTTTATATGATGATTACTGATTGGAGTTCGAGTTTCAGAATGGCTTCTATCCAACTATGGATAACTTATTCTGCCAAAGTTTTCAATATTTCACTTAAAAAAAAACTTCTAAATATATACCTTAGGGGTAGGCAGAGCACCAAGGGCCGATAGAACCACATGGTGCCACTTCTGATCAATATTGAGGGTATAGTTGAGATGTACAAGTTCGGTTAGTAGTGACAGGTGGTCAGCCCATCGCCTACAAAACACCAAGACCCTCTTGTCCCTCTACTGACTTGTACAGTATGCCCGGGAAGAGAAGCAGCTGTAGTATTATACGTTTTCTTTCACTCCCAGAGCAGCATAGAAGAAAGAAAGAAAGAAAGCTTCTGAATAGATCTTAGTTATCTACAAAGTAGATTTTTCAGACGATAAGGTTATGTATTATAACTTTATACCTACAATTGAATAATTAAAATTGCTTACTAGGCTTAGTTTTTACATCTCACAGTTTTGTTTAGTTAGGTTACTAGGACGAGATTAATTGAGCATTTAAAGTTTTTTCTTCGATATAAGTTTAATGAAAACATGGTTATTCGTAGTTCAAATGTAATATTTAGTACTAAATTTCAACATTCAGGACATATCTCACGCCACCAATTTCGTCATAAACGTTGCAGTAATAGCAAAATTAAATGTTTCTTTTTAATTTAGTATACGTCATAATGGGAGCTGCGGCGGGCTTTTGATCTGATCGGCCAATATACGTAATTGTAGGTTTAGTTTATAATATTGTGGTGTAAGTGGTTAAGAATAAGCGGAAAAAAGCACTGCACAAATTGTTGATCTAGTGTCTGTCTAGGTACGAGTATAACTTTCGTTTAAAATATACAGAAAAACATAGAACCTATTTTTAACTTTTATGTCAGTTGAAAACAGATGACCAACGATCATAAGACATAAATAAATAAATAAATATTCACACACTACATAACACATTAACCTAGTCCCACATTAAGATCCCTAAGGTCTTGTGTCGTGGGTACTAATCGCAGGCAGGATCACTACCTACTAGACCAATCGGCCGTCATCCGTCCGAAAGCACATGATCATAAAATTCTCAAACTTGTATCAAATTAAAAACATAGGTAACATTTTCCGAGACATATCTACATCCCTATAGAACCAGCCAGAACTGCAAGATCATGAAGGAGAAACTCCAGCCTCGTTTAACATAGTGGGATCAGATCACTGACAAATTGCTAGTTTATAGCCTGAGAGAATGCCCGTGAGTCGTTTAGTCGACTCTTACGACGTACACAGAAAGAGATCATGCGGCAGATGTATTCTAGGAAAGACCTGCATCAACATAGGAGACATTTTCCAAGGCAACAATAAATAAATCCCTTTATATTAAGTTTACCGTAAGTCTTTAGAGCGAGTTCTGTTCTGACACAGTTTCCCACCCGCTTTGATCTCGCGTCTTGCACCAGAAATGTAAAGAACTTCTTTTTTACGCGGCTGAAGTGTTTTTAATGAATAGGTATTACATTTACCGGGGGCCGGCCTTTATACCATAAACTGTTGATGTCTTATTACCGCGTCCACCGGTGTACTGCCTCGATTATCCGTAAAATATATTCAGTGTTAAAAATTTAATTACCTACGTACACGATTTTCTCCGCAAAGTTTACTAGACCTTATACATGCTTGTCACTGTCTACCTACCAATAATTATGGGTTCTCAGACAAAAATAATATCCAGACCGCCTACTTTATAAGTACTTTAAAATTGATTGTTTGGTATCGTCCGTTCTTTTGTGCTTTTTGAGTTTTTGTTGATAAACTCGTCGACAATAGTTCTCATGTCGTATTAAAAAAGCTGTGATCGATTGAGTGTGCTGCATCCGTTTTTATTATACGAAAACCGGCATGCATTATGAATATTAAAAACATCGATTTTTAATCGTGTAGGGCGTTAAGAATTTGGTAAGCTTACTCCCATAAATTACCTACCGATTACTATAACTGGTTGTTAGCGGTGTCAGAATATAGTTAAATTAACGAGAAATTTAGACAGAAAGAAAGTTATGGAAAGTACATACAAACTATTTTAAATTACAGCCGAAGTAATTAGGCAACTCTTTAGCTCAGTACCAAACAACCGCATCATAATTTACATCAGCTTTATAGCTCGGAAATTAAAGCCAAATTGATCGTTAAATAGCTTCGTAAATATTTTCGTATACACATTTTTTATTACAACCGTATTTGCTTGTGATTGCTAAATGCATACTAATGATATTTAATATGTTCCGACGAATTGCGTTTTACTATCTGTTTAGTTTTTGTGGTGGAATCTGGCTCGATGCGGTCGGAAATTATTTGGGATATAAAAAACATGTAATTATTTTTTATTCGAATATCAATGGTACTCCTGCCCTTTCTACGGGCACCTGTGAGGCGATGAGTCGATCAAAACCACTTTACGATTATTAAGCTCCGCGATTGACAAGCGGGAAGATATTCCTGTCCTCCCCATATTTTTATTGCGTGTAAACCTGTCGGCTCTTTTTTATATCATCTCTTTTAAGTGACATAAATTCTAATACAGAGTCCATTTGTGTATCTCGGACGTCTTAAAAGGCATGGGGATAATCGTTTTTCTGCTTTTTACAAGGAACTTATTTCAATTATCCGAACGTTTCATGGGTATAAAGTTAGTGGTGTGTGTATGCGTTGGCGCCCCGGTGAGATGGTAGGACGTCTTTTCATTTTTATATTTCGAAGACGCTAATTTAATTATGGAATTTTATGCTTTTTTTAAGTTTCACACAGTCGTTTCCTGCCAGTAGTAGTATTTTTTTGTATTAACTGTTGTTTTAAATGTGTTCGATGTTCCCAACGGTGGATTGTTCGAATATTGAACTGTTAAAGATCTATCTCTACATGTTACATGGAATGTTCATTTCCTTATGATACTAAGTACTAAGTAAATATCTAGTAAAGCAATAAATTTATAAAATCTTAGTAAATTGCTTTTAAATACAGTTATAATTAATATAACTAAAACTTACAGTTATTATCTTGATCAGAGACCTTTGAATATTTTAATCCGTGTAGGTGTATCGGTTGATTTGATAAGGGATAATAATGATGAGATTTGTATGAGATTAATGTTAGAAAGAAGTTTTGTGTCACACGACAAATTGACTCCGTAAGCAGAGAACTTAAAGTTTGATAGAGGTGACAAAGAGTAAATATCTAAGCTACACTAAAGTAAGCGATCTTGAGAGATTTTTAGTATTTTTCTTTCATTCAACCACATTAGTCGTCATCATGCTACTTACTCCCATAATTTCTTTCATACAGTTAATCCAACAATACACGGCTGTGTTCACAAGATAATTAATATACTAAAGCTACAATAATCCGAATTATACATAACATCACTCCTCAATACCATAAGAGTTGTCAGGACCTTACATCCCAGCATATGTCGCCTCGTCCACATTCATCAAATTCTTCATACTAACTCGTCTTATGCGACGTTGCTGTGAAGGACCTTAGGTACATACATTCCCAGCATATGTCTATCGCCTTGTCCACATTCATAAAATTCTTCACACAAATTCTTATGCGATGTAGCTGTGACTTATTCCAAATCTGTTTGGAACATGGCTCATGAGCGAGCTTGCAAGCTCAAATGATATATCCCAATGACAGATGAGGTTCAGTTCTGGTGTAACAAGGAGGGGCAGCCGATTGATCAAGACTTGTCAATTATTAGTAGTCGGTGGTCATCTCGGAACGTGTTCGATTAATTAAAATTTATTTCACAGAAAACTTGTTGAAATTCTTGGAAAACTTTGGGTTTCTTCTGATTCAAATGAATAACTTCATTTCAAATTCAAAATAATTTTAAAATGTAAATATTGTTTTCGAATTAAATCGCAAAATGTGTTGTCTAATGCAATACGCGGAACTATATGGCTAAACGGATTTAAGTGATTTGTATATTTTTGGAGGGCCAACGGACGGTATGAAGCGCATGAATGAATGGCCTATTTCGATCGCAAATACCTAAATTTTCCGGAAAATAACTACATTTGTTTCATTTCACCATAGTCAAGAAATATTCAAAAATAGTTTACATTGACAAGAAGATCTTAAAGTTTTATTTTTTATATTTCGCTCAGAGAACTTACGTTTACACATAAATTACAATGGTGCGATTTCAAACTTATTTTAGAAATCGCATAGTCAAGCTTACGTGACGTACAAATTCCAAAGCACATTGTTCTCTACTGCCAATATTTTGGGCGTAACTTCATTTATACAAACACGCTACTACTTACTTGTAGTAGTAGATGTGTACATGAGGAATTAACCAATTGAAAGTGGAACGTATCAATCAATTTGGACGTATCACACGCCTAAGAACTTTCAAACCGTGAAATGTACACCGCGTTATGCTAAACTTGAACAATGGGAAGTAGAGCAACCTGCAAAAATATGTGCTACTTGTTTTTGGGTTCTGCATAACTAATGCAAGTTACAAAATATATAAGGAGCTAGGCAAAAGCTGTACTTGTGAGGCATGTAAATGCCAAAAATATAATATGTTTTTTTTTCACCATAGGGGTTGGTGAAAAAAAAGGTCGAGGTGAAAATCAGCGCTGCTGTTCCTCGGTTCTGCTGAGCGAGCTTATAAAATGCATTTTAGCATGCTCATATGTTTTTAAAACTTTTTATTACTGATTATAATACTTTATCGACCTGCTGAACCCTAATGACATCATTAGTCTGTATTTTTTTTAGCCTCTGATACCAAAAGCTAAGCCCTAGTCAGTCTCTATAACTCAATTAACATTGGTTAGGTTGTGTAATTTTGGAAAGTTAAAAATGTGAACATGTCAATGTTATCATTGATTGATCAGCAGGCGCGTTAGATAGTGAATAATAATCGGGTTGTCGATTAAAATTCAGTTTACGCATTAAGCGGATAGTTTTTATCAGCCTACATCTGAGAGGGGCTAACGGTTTAGTCGCGAATTAGGATATGCTGAGCCTTTTATAAGGAACTCGCTTTCTACTACATTTTCTGTCTGTTTGTCGTACGATTTGGAGAATACTGTGATCTACTTTCTACTATTGTTTTTTTTTCCGATAGCCATATAGATTGCATCTTTAACAAAGATGTTACTTGGAAATGTATTAGCTATATTAAATTCCTAGTTCGTTGCCTGTAACTTTGTCTACATAAATACATCTAGGTAATTACTTGTTTATCCCGGACATACTGTACAAGTCAGTAGAGGGTCTTGGTGTTTTGTAGGCGATGGGCTGACCACCTGTCACTACTAACCGAACTTGCACATCTCAACTATACCATCAAAATTGGTCAGAAGTGGCACCATGTGGTTCTATCGGTCCTTGGTGCTCTGCCTACCCCGTAAGGGATAAAGGCGTGATAATATGTATGTATGTAATGACTTGTTCTTTCTCTGGTTTTACATTCATACATAACATAAAATTAAGCTTCTATGCCGGAGGGAGAGGTAGAGCGGAAGGCCTGGAAGGTACGCTGATTTTTATGTGACTTTTTATCAAAAACTTATTAAAATTCGGAGCGACAACGGAGAGCTAGTATGCGCGAAACTTTAAGTTGTAAATATAGCCATATAAAAATATAATAGCATTCTACAAGATAATGTTAAGGAGCTTATATTGTGCATTATTTTGCAGTTAATTTTTTTCATACTTCATTTATATTACATTATTTTAATTTTATATCTTAGCACTTTCATACCAGATACGTCGTATACTTCAGACTTATTACTAAGTACAGGTTGTTTAAAGTTTATGATATTAATAGGCGTAAAATCTTATAGTTAGTTAATGAGAATTAAAAGCCGTGTAATTACTATGTATGTTAGTAGCTAAATGCTACTAAATAACTTAGGTGGTTATGTTTGTCTCGTGTATTACGTTATACTATGTTGCAGATTGTTTGTACTCACGTTGAATTTTCTCCGAGGGCGGTCTCTGTTTTTAAGGTACCTGTAGTTACTACTACTAGTAGTAAAAAATATTAACCAATTGAACTCGTTCTCTAAAACGTAGAGGACATTATTTTTCAGAATAACCTATGACCAAAGGTCATACTCGTAATGATCGCAAAGATATCTAATGATAAGCAAAATTTTTCAGTATGATTCTGAGGTTATTAGTATTTTTTTGTAACTAGGTTAAATAATATCATAATAGACCATGAAGCTTATCGACCTTTACATAAAATCTTTTACATAATTAAGCTTTCGTTAGTAACCACATTTGTATTAAACAGTTACGTCAGCATAATCCTTGACTTAAGTTTCAATTTATCTAGATTCTAAATCTAAGCTAGGTTTATCTATAATCTAGGCATTTACGTAACTTCAAGTTCAAGACGATCGTTATCGTAGTAGGTACCTTTAGGAAGGTTATAAGAATTTTCCAACTTAAATCGATTACGTCACGTAAATGTAGAATATTACCTAATTAGTGGAGAGCTAGAGTAACTAATATTATATTTAGTATAAATACCTAAGTAGAATACCTAAATATACTTGGTATTCCATAAAATTACTGGAAACAATATACTGGAGGGATTTAAAAGTAGATATAATTTATATTGATAAAAATAAGAAACGAAAATTCTATTATAATTATTGTTACGCATTTTTTAAATTATATATTCTGGTAGGTAGACATATTTAAATGTCGGTTAGGCTATTTATCTATTTTACTAGTTCATAATAATATGTGCGCTAGTCGTAAAAATAGCAGAAAAAGATCGTGTAAAACTTTCAAACCTGTACTCGTGTGCACTTTTGAGTGCAAAAGTCTTAAAAGAGCAAGCAAAGCCACACGTATCAGCTAGTTATCATAATCGGAGCGTGGCAAACCCTAATGTACTAAGAAGGTCTACATCTGCATTAAGCGATAGCCTGACAGCTAACAGAGGCATTTGCGTGTTCTTAGCCGATTTAAATAATTATCTCAATCAAAAGCTAGCATTAACTTATTGTGAGCCAGTCTAAACGGGTATTACGGAAAAACCAACATGTGTGAATGGGTGCTAGAATGTGAGGGTTCTGTATAATTATTATATACTTCATACCTAAATATATACAAGGCTGTGTTCACAAAAAAATACAAAAGGTAAAGCAACTAACGTCCTATAAGTCTTGACTTGGCTTGCTTTATTGCCGTGCCCCGCAAGTAATTCATCAATTCCATTCCTATAATTTTCTTTATACTTTTCTTTTTCTAAATATAAACTCCCTCCTTCCTCTGGGCCTTCGACTGCCACGAACTGTCACCTAAGTCCTTATTACTACCTAACAAAAGGAAGTGGCATAATGCCTTCTCTAAAAATTGGCAACAAACTTGTAGAAGTAAAGGGTTCTACTTGTTAATTTTGAAATATTTTCCTGGAATCGAGATAGAGGTTATAAAAAACACGTCTTTCGTCATTTCGTTGTTCTGTCATTCTTCAACTGTTTACTTCATTCATGCTTTACTCTTTACTCTAAGATTCATGCATGCTATTCCATGCATTCATTCCGAATACGTGTCACATTACCATCACTATGAACCGTCAAAAAAGACAGCCCATACGGTTCAGAAGAGTCAATTATCTTCGTATCCTCGTACTCAAGGAGCCCTAACCGTCACATCTTATTTAAACCAGCAGAACTAGTACCCAATTAGTAAGTAAAGTTTATTCGAATGAATTTTTAATGTGGCGAGTATAGTAGCCAGACCTAAATATTATATTGCATGTGTCGCGACACTGTTTATCATCAATTTGTAAACGCGGTGATGTAAATGTTACAGTGCAGCCTTCTAGACTCTTTCTTGCTTTGATAAATAAAACTTGTCATAGAAGTCATTTTGTCCCTTTTTATAAGGGTGTAACAAAAGGGTTATGTTAAGCGAAAAGCTATGAAAATGGCCCACTTTAAAGAACCTACTCGTATCCACAAATTTTAAGACTTGAAATCTCATCAAAATCGTTATATCATCGACCACGTTTCCATACAAAATTGTATGTGCGTTCTAATGCGGTAGCGTCGGTAGCATATGTAAGTTACCTATGCGAATATGCACAGAAGTGTTGCGAGATATAGAAAACCATTATGTATGTAATGTGTCAAACATTCATAAAGCGGACCCAGCACACAATCTTGTTTAGTGACTCTATTGTAAAGAATTAACCAATATCATTTTACATCACATTAGTATCAAAATTGTTAAGGGTATTATATAGGTAATAATAGGTTATGGCGCCATACCTAAGAAAATCAAGAGTAAAACTCTTTTCCGGAAAAAAGTTACGCTTGCATCTTGTAGGTTAGTTCGTTCGTAGGCGACTCGCATATAAAACCCGTCGCCCGGTCGTAACAGGATATTGTAGATGTCTGGTAATCAACATAGGACTTAAATGTGTCGTGCTAAATGATTATAAAACATTGATTTTATGTCATGCAAGCCTACAATTAAAATTGTGATAGCTTGTAATTTTTACTGCGACATGAGTCTTTAGGGTCCCGTGTCATCGAGTAAAACTGATTGTATTTTCTTTTTATACTTACAGCATTTAAAAAAATATATGAAGTTATTGTTTGAGAGTCATGATACGTTATTTCCTGGTGGTTTGTAAATAAGCCGGATTTTACATTACATGTCAATGGAGAAATGTAGTGCAAAAGAAAGAGTCTAACGGACATTATTATCAACTACCATTTCATGGGTGTTTCTCCGTTACTAAAAACTGTGGGAAAATTGTAGTACTTAGTAAGATGTAGTGTGTGTGTACTGCAACTAAAACGATAAAAGTAAAGTCATCAAGGATTCCCTTTTTCTCTATCTTGTAAAAAAATATTTTAATGAAAACCGCAATCAACAAATCAATAATGTAACTTCTACCTATATAAGTAGAGAATAAGAACAGTCTTACCTATGTTAGGCTTACCTATTATAACTATATAAGGTATATTTTATTAGAAAGACTTGATGTCTTCACGTTTATAAAACTAAGTAGATAAACACCAACAAAGCAGATAATCATTCTGCAGTCATAATAAAAACAGGGGATATTGTGCAGAACCCATGCAATAAACGTGTAACTCACATCAGCCGATTTTATGTATCAAAAAGATCGTATCTGCAGCCGTTATCCCTTATCTGATCTTTTTGCGAACTACCCGCATGTTTAATGTGTATTGTAAATTATTTCAATAAAATTATGAAATTGTTCAGCACTAATTTTATGGCCAATTAGGAAGGTTATATATAAACTGGAAAGTTGTATTTGTTGCCTTGTATATTTATTGAAAATCAGTCCGGTGGTTTACTTGTTTTATGAAATTAAAGCGGCATCGCTGTCTTTGGTTTATGTTTAATATTTGTTATTAAAAAATTTTACGTACGTATTAACATAAATAACTGTCTGTGCGTTTGTATAATAGATAGATTTCGGTGCACGGAATATATTTGCGCTACTTTTTTCCCAAATGGGGTAGCCAAAAGTTAAGAATCATAAGGGAGATCTGACATCCACGTCTAGCACATCGGGGACAGATGTTAATGATTATGGAGAAGTTGTTAGATCTTACGATATGCACGGAAGGAGATGCTCCTGATATATTCTAGTGAAGCGCCATATTTATTAATTGCATACCAGGATTTTACTTTAGTATTAGTAATTACTTTATTATATTTCATAAGATTCATAGAGATTTATATCTATTACCACCTACGTGATGTGAAAACTTTGTACCCCTTTTTATCGGATATGACCTTTAAATTTAAGTTAATGTAAAGAGAGTGCGTAAAGCTATTTTTTTACACAAACTAGAATCACATTAAATTAATTATACTAATAGAGCCAAATTTCGACCACTAGTAAATCATTAGTTCGCGTAATAGACCAATAATAAATAGTAGACTGCAATCTGGCGGCAGTCATTTACAAGCAATTAGGGCGGATACACACCGAGCGCAGCGTGTAGCGACGCGAATGGAATAAATGCTAACAGTCGCTGGCAAATTGATAACACGCCCCGCCATCTCGCCGATCTGATTTGTGGATGTAAAATCTTGTAATACACTTAGTGGAAGAGTTTACCTTTGCAACAAATGTTTTCGTTAAATGTATAATTAGTTTTGAGTTTAATATCGGATAGTTTAGTCTTTGTGTTTTCGTGTTTATTCGATATAGTTAGGAGAACTTGTTCCTTGTGGTTTTGATGAGGGTCTGAACGGGCCCGAATTGTGCGATTTCGATCATGTCATATTTCCCTATCTCTTACTATGTATGTGGATTCGTATATGTATGTACAAGGTTGGATTTGAAAGAATTTCTGTCTGATCATCTAGCCAGCATGATGTACCTATAAAATTCTGATAAATGCTGGTTAAATTTATATCAAATAAAAAAACACTCAAATGTTATTTTGGTATCCCATTTGAACTAAGCTTGTTTAGGTAGATCATCATCATCAGCCTATTGCAGTCCACTGCTAGACGTAGGCCTCCCCCGGGGCACGCCACAAGACTGCCATGGGGGGTACCATAGTCGCCACGCTGGGCAGGCGGGTTGGTGACCGCAGTTTGTATTTTGGACTATGTTGTCAACACGGGAGGCGCTGCTGCCCACCTCCCGGAAACCCTTAATCGCCTCGTACGATACCCACGGGCAGACATGGGGTGGTACGAATTCTACTCTGCCGGTACCACGCGGCGGTTTAGGTAGATACCTACCAATAATTCTAAATCTTACATGAACAGTCTACTGCAACAATTTACTATTACAAATTTCACAAGTAATTACAATTCGTATAAACTATTAAAACTGTATTACCGTCGCTCTGGGTGGTTGCCGTACAAATGGTAGTTGTAATGAAGAACTATCGTTCGCCATTACCACTGCATTAATAAAACAATTTGTAATGTTAATCGCTCGTGCTGTACGCGGCATTAAAGGGAGCAACCGTGGTTACTTTGTTACGGCTTATTAAAATCATGTAATTCATTAGATACATTCTTCTCTTTAAGATTAATGCTAATTAAAGCTTTTTCGGTTATTATCAAAGTTGCCTGTGCTGATGCGGGGCTTTAATGAAATACATCAGCTGTATTTCCTTACGTGCAAGTCGTAAGAGTCACCTAAGGAATTTAGGGCAGTCCTCTTAGGCGCTGAATAAGTTTCTATCTTATTACATCTGACCCCGCAATACTAAACGTAGCTGTAGGTTCTCCTTCACGATCCTGAAGTTATGGTTACCCTATTCTTGGGAGCGCAGCCGTCTGTATATATGCATACATCAAAGTTAATCTGATCACACGAGGTAAATTATGCCAGAATCAGATGAGACAATATCACCCAAAGCACCAGCAGCGATGTCGCGAATTATTACAATCGCAAATCTCTATGCTAAGTTTAGTCAAACTGTTATAAATAAAAGCATAATAAATTATAAGTGTGTACATAAGAAGTCTAAAGTTTAGACACAATCCGTCAATACAAGTCAAATTAAAACAGAAAGAATGATGCGGAAGTGAGCAATCAATATCGAAATCGATCTAATAACAATCACGCTTCCAACTAATGATTTTGGAACTAATATCGAAGATGAAGCATGGAGCTGAGGAGTCACGATTTGACAGACAACATTCATTAGAATTGTTTATTTTTGTTTTATTTGAGTTTCGATTATTTCTTTGTGAACGGGGCGCCAGACATGCCAATATTGGACTTGCTGCGTTTAAATAAGCTTTGGAATAGGTGCATATACATAGGTGCGACTGACGTGGAAGATAGGTAGAAAAATAAAATAGCATATTGCAGTCCACTGCTGGACGTAGGTGTCCCCTAGTGCACCCTAGTGCACGCTACAAGGCTACGGCCAAAGGGTGGTTCTTGCCGATAGCATAGAGGAATAAGATGTCATAGAGTGCTAATGTCATACTAACCGTTTCAATGTACCATTAGACTTTTCGGTGCCTCACAATTCCAGTCCTTGACACTTAAATTCTATTAGTGTAATGTATAGTAATGTACTACATTACTAATGTATTGTAACGTATAGTAATGCAATCTAAGTATCAAGGACTGGAATTGTGAGACACCGAAAAGTCTAATGGTGCATCGAAACTATTAGTATGACATTAGCACTCTATGTCTACATCTAATTCCTCTATGCCGATAGTCAATTACCACGCTGAGCAGGCGTTCACCAATAATGCTATTCTAAACCTTGCAAATTACGAGTTTTCTTTTTAATGACGATATCACCTTTCTGACTTTTACCTATATTATTAAACATGACTTATCTAAATATCAAAGGTCAATAACATTTTATCTACTAATAGGTACCTACTTATATTTAGATATTTTCTTTTTGAACATGCTTCTATACCTATGTCTTAGTCTGTTTGAAATACGGGGAAACACCGAAATAAGTGGTGATAGTGAGATAGAAGTGTTTAGCCTTGAATATTATCACTGTTTAATGATTGGCAAATAATTCCGCATTTAGTACTTGTATGGATAAGAGCGGAGATTATCAGAACAAAATAATTGAAGGAAAAACTAAGCTAAATAAATGAAGCTACAGATATAAAAACAATAAAACAGTGATTAGTTAAAAATGGTCGGTAAAAAGCTAATATCATAAAAGATAACACGGACTTCACCATTCATGATGGTACTCCCAACTCTCGGCGAAGATATACAACTTAATAAGACGTTATTGCCTGTTAATATTACTTTTGAAATAAATCTCTTTTATATTTTTCGCGAATATCTCGTATTTACGACTCCAGAAGCCATTTAAAGAAATGTCCGTGGCATAATAATGAACATGTTTCGCATACAACAATTGGATATTTCGAAAGGTCTCATGTGCGAGAAATTTATATAATGGGTAATATAATTATTTATTTAAGTTTTTTTAATGATATAGTAGAGCTTAATACACTTAATATCACATAGCAACTAGTACAAAAACTATACTATACGTGATTAATCAGCTTTAAATAGATAGAATCAAAATTTTATTGACAAAATCCAATGAGAGTAATGTAAAAGCTGAATCATCCCCAATCATATTGAACAGCAGCACATGCAACAATATGTGTTTGTTGCCCGAATGTAGGATGTTACCGGTTAATATAGCGGTGTTAATGGGTGCAGAAAATTAACACTGCCGCCAAGAAACTCCGCATTATCCTTTATGTCTTCGTTTTGCGGCCCTCTAAAGATTTTACATTTTGCTCACTACTGTTGGGTCATTTTACGCGGTCCATTATGTTACTTTGTTTCTGTATTGTTGCCTTGACTTTTATAGATGCCAGCAAATGTTGTTTCCTATTCCTCTTCTTGTCGAGACGTTAAAGATTTAAAAAGGAGCGTATTTGGGTGTTCTACATCTCGGTCTCGTAAATTCTGTAGAAGAGACCGGCGCCACTCGGATGGGTAGTAAATCTTCATTGGATTCCATTTTTACTGTTCGCTAAAAGTTTGTAGCACTAACTTTTACCGACAGCGTTACCGCATTTTAGGAAACATAGGTTATGGTAATAAATGTTCAAAGAGAAACTTGCGTTTCAATTAAGTATATAGCTATAAGATTATAAGGCTTTATTAATTTAAACAAACATGATTAATCCTCCTGATAATTCCAATGATAAAGAATAGATTAGTGCTCCTATAGTATTAACTTCAATAGAACCATAACTCAAATAACGAGTTCATCATCATCGGCTATAGTTTCAATCTAATAATGTAGTCCACAAAGGTCTCATCCCTTATCAAAATTAAATCTTAATAACTGGCTATGAATTCATAAAACAATTTTAATTGTCATAATCTGCATAAAATTCATTCAGAGTAATTGTTGCTGGTGAAGAGTGGGCACCGTAAGACGTGGGTCGCCCGTCCAGTGCAACTACAAAATGTCACTTAGGAACATATTCAACAATATTTATTCAATAGCAAACCAACTTGAAAAGATGGACTCTCGAAACTCTTGTGCAGGAAATGGTTAATGACATTCAGTTCTTAGATACACAATGTACTTCTTAAGTATACAGTTGACGAGTATGTTAATATTTCCTCGATGAGCGCGCGTTGTTATGGTGATCAATTAACGAAATAAAAAGTATGACGAATCAGACGAAAGGTGGTCTCGTGAAGTCTTGATGGAGGAGACAAAAAACTTGATACAGTTGAAGTGTGATTGATGGCCGGCGAGCATTTCGCATACTAGCAGAAAACCAGTAATTGAATTACGATGCCAACATAATTTTCGACACCTCATTTTCTGATCTTCATTCTTTTATCTACCTGTATAGAGTTTGTTTTCGTGGGTCGTGTATTTTTGTAGGTGCAAGTGTTTGTTTTGTACGGAAGTTGGTCGCGGCTTCGGCGGGAATCCATTTGATCATTAATTTGCCTCCCATCAACTCCCGCGCAGCCAGTACACGATATGCAAAACAATCGAGATATTGCCAGGAGCGAGTTCGGAATCGACACTTGCTAGGCTTTGGTATACTGAGAGCAGTTTTTATACAATTTATTTGCGGCGTAAGTGCATTTTAATGTTTCCGTATAACATTTATTATTGGCCCAAAAATTTGAATTCCAATAACGTTGAAATATTTTAGTACGCGTTCCGTGAATTAATAAAGATTTTGTAAACAGTGATGCGGCGGTTTCGATGTAAAACAAGGAAAACTGCGGTTAGTAGAGTCAGCTTAAAACAAGTTTGTTTTTGAATTAACACCGTGTAGATTAAGTGTAGGTGTTCCTAATCAACAGCCATTCAGTGATGACTCGTTTGACATATTGCCCTTACCTTGTCTGTGGCACTGCGGTTTGTATGCCAGTACTTTGTGCCTCTCATTCTATCATGTGGATTCGTGTAGCTAATATGCGCCGTTAGCTTTAGTTTACAGTTGTCAACGTGATGTGAAATTTCGCTTGTTTGTTGATTACATTGCAATGTTGTCTGTTCATGTGGACACGCCGTTACATGCTAATTACTGGCAAAGTCTGAGACCGCAGTGTGTAGTGAACAACGTCTTAATTAATTTCCAGGATGTCATGTCATGGCGGCTCGAGATTCACTGTATTTACTGTGATTAGCACCTTTTTTGTATGTCTTTTTATGTATGTTTTTTAGTTACTTACGAGCAGGTACACTGTCAGAAATTGTTTGAAATTTCTGGAATAGTCTCACGTTAATTTTTCAAACCAAAGAACTGTACATTTAATACAAAAGGTATCGTATCTTCTACATAAATATTTTTTTTTCCATGACTTATTGTGCCTCGGGTCTAACTCGAACTTGCGGTGTTCTCAAAGCTCAAATACCGGTACACTATCAGTAAGTGCGTAGATGGCGCTACGGAATAACTCTACAAATTGTTCGTAAACTATACTATTGATAACGAAGAATTACTGTAGAGGGAAAGGATGTATATGTGTCAGAAGATTAGACAGTTATATTTATATAAGTAGAAACTAATTTTTGCTGGATTCCTCATTGGGATACGGATTCGATCTCTTTCATAATAATCTTCGATTCGGTAGGTTTCGGTCTATCCATGGTTTTGAGACATCTTTTCATAATGTATGGTAATTTATATTGGCAAAGGAAGAGAAATGTAAATTGTTCTATCGCACCTAATTGATGGTGATACCCCGGACAGCACGCGTCAGTAATATCGTATAATTTATGCACCATAAAATCATTGCACTTAGGTCATAGTCTTTTCAAACGTCTGTCTCTTATGTTTACTATGGACAAAAATAATGTACCTAATGATATCTTTTATACTTATTCTGCTATTTATATATCAGTTATACACCTGCTACTAATAAACCGCGCGTTAAGTTATGTCCTCGAAATATATGAAATATCTGTCAAATTAAACTGTGGATATCTTATACCTAGTTTAAAGCTTTTTATTTGTAAGGCCCACAAAATTTAACGAAATGATAAATCACGTTATGCTATATCCATGGGAGGTTCTGTTAATAGATAGTAAAAGTAGAACGATTGAATACAACATAGTCGATAAGGCAGCTTTGTTTTATACACCGGCACCATTTAAATATTCTATGTACGTTTCTAACTACAAATTGATATCAGTAGTAAATCGCTTCAGCTATATTATGAGTACATATCGGAGGAGATCGTATTGTGAATACGAAAGAGGTTATAAGGGGCACCCGTCTAGGTACTATATTTTTATGATTGAGTTCGTTGTGAGTAAATTAACAAAGATTTTGAATGTCTACCTTGTACCCAGAGTAAGGTATAAATAGAGAAGATAATTAGAGCATTTTTTGCTAAAGTAAGTTTGTTATCTCGTCAAGCCAAAACTACTAAACTGATTTGAATGATATTTGGTACCCAGGTAGTCTAAAGCCTAAAAAGGATATACGCTACTTTTTACGGCTACGATATTTTGTTTTTTCCTGCAGTCCACACGGATGAAGTCGAGAGCGTCCGATAGTTACATGTCGACTATTATCATTTTCGGACCTGAAATTTGCTATAGATATTGTCGGATCTGAAAATTTTCTATTATTAAGTTCCTATTAAAGACGGTGATAGAGTTTCACGCAACAGAGTATAATAAATGTGTGTGATATCCTCCGAAATACCAAATGAAACATTAACATTTCCTGGAATTAAAATCGGAATTACCTTTACACACATTGGTAATAATTTTGTTATTCCATGAACATGCAAATGTCTTAAATCCACGCAATTTATATGAGTATTCACCATAAAATCGATATTCAAAGGTAAATATTGGTATACCAGTTTCTAAATTAGGTGATATTTATGTCATTTATACTGTTGCTAAGTCTACAGAAGCTGCGGCCCCTCACAATAAGATATTTCACGTCACGTACCTATTCTAAAATGGAATGGAATAAAATCGCTTTATTATCGCTTTATTATATAAAATGATTCGCATTTTGATTGTAAATTTAACAATTTGCATGTGATTTCAATTCAAATGGATTCGATTTTTAGTGTCTATGTGTATTATTTTTATTGGTAACTGGCCACACACGTCAGCCGTCTAAACACGAACGTAAGTAATATGGACAAGAAATTAAATTAAGTATGTAAACAAAAAGTTAATGACATCATGACCCAGAAAAGCCTTTTTGCTTAGGCATTCAGGAATTTGAGGAATATTTGAGTATTTGCTTTGTTAAAATGAGAACCGACAGCTCCAGCGAAGTGTGAACGATAAACTATTCAATTTGAATTTGGAATTACTTGTTACGTTGAAGCTTTGATACATTGTGTTCGCGATCTAAGTAAGTAAATTTCAAGAAATCCGTAGGACACGCGAATTGCGTAAAAGTTTCGAGGTATATGCGTTTTGGATTTATTGTTTAGCGATGCTTCACCTTAATTCAGTATGAGTTTTGAGTAAAGTCTAACATGGCTCTTTAACAAAACTATACGTTTGATATTCAGGGAATTAAAAAATGGCACCATTGTCTACTTTGCTACCTAAGTTTGCTACCTTCAAAATGTCTATCTACATGTTCATTGATATTTTTCTTCCCGTCCTGTTAATTTTCATTTACTTAGGGTAAGTATCTCTATGATCCGTCATCTTGTTACTCACTCCCAGTTTACGCATATCCACAGGCATTGGGCGGTGCTATTCAACTTTGCTGATAACATTTTACACCAAAAATATTGAAGATTCATATACAATTACTATACCGGTTATTTCCACATTAGTTCAACTAATTAGCCATAAGAGTAACGGAGGTGCAGATGTTATTAATTAACTTTGACATATTACTGCAAATTCTTAAGATTCGTATCTTTTAGGAATCCTTTGGAATGCTTGAAAGTTAAAATTAAAGTTACAAATTTTAATCGCAAATACTATTTTCTTAAAACATTACTAATTAGTTTTATTATTTAGTACTAGATAGAACCTAGACGTAGCCTAAACCTAACTAAATATTGATTATGTAGAAGTGAATAAAAATATCTTTATTATTTTATAGTTTGGAGCAAGAGAAATCATGAATCTGTCTGTGTGCTTACGGAACCGGCAGTTTTGACTTCAATTTGCACTTGACAATTTTTTTGTCTCGGGTAATAACCATTTGTCGAAATAGTTATTTATTGATTTTGTATGTTAATTACAAGACTAGTAGGCGACATGAGCAGGTTTTGCGGAATTTCGGAGTTTGATTTTTATTGTTTTCATTGTCTTTATTAGTCTTAATGTTATAAAAAGGTATTGATGTTTATAATACCATACATACGGTTATGAAAAGCCAAAACTGGAACTCGAAGTAGATAAAGATTTATACTTACTTGATGATTATCGAAAATACTGTCAATAAAAATTTTGGTACATGTTACTTTATTTATCGATGGTTTTCCTACCATTTTCACATACTTAGATTAAATGTAATGATTTTGGTAATGAGAATTAAAATTTTATTCAGAATCATACACTCATTACAGCATTAAAGCTTTGTTTAACGTTTTGATAAAACATTTTTTTGTCCTATATCACTTACTTTCCTAACAATGGGCTTTCTCCAGAGTTGCTTGTTAACAGAAAGTTAAAATATATTTCCTCGGGCGCCATTTTGACATTTTTAATATATCTATGAAAACCGAAACTATCTCGTTGACATATATTAATAGAGGCCGAAGAAAGTGAGACGGAAGGCACAAGGTACTCTATAGAGACACACAATGCCGCGATTCTGCTACAATATTTCGTGACATGTGCGAAGTACTGTGGTATACTAACTTTAATTTAAATATACTCGTATATGTACCTACCTATGTGGCCTGTAATACTAAAAAGTTCTTAGCCGTTGTACAGCGCATAAATCGGAACCTTTGTTGTCCAGCAGTTTCGTTAGCAGTCCCACTTATATGTTCGTTAGGTATACTGTTGTAAACTTTGATGTGGTTTACTTGCAGCGAATTACCCGTACAGTGTGTCTGTCGTCCAAAGGGAAATTTATTTATCTAATTCATTGTTATCACATTTTTCGACTTCCAAATGTATATTTGTATGAATATATGAAGATATATCAAAAATCTTGAATGGTTGTTATGCTTATTTTTGGTACTGACCTTTTGTAGATATTTGATTTATATAATATCTTTCTAAATAAACTTGTTTTAACAATAGAAAGAAAGTGATCGAAAATAGTTCATTTCTTTATAGAATGTGATTTAATGGTATAAGTTAGGAAGTATCAAGGTCTAGCCTATATTTTTATTATCGAAATGCTCTAAAAACTTTCGGTATACAGATATGTTGTAGATTTGAAAAGCTGTTTTATGGGAAAGATGATCGATCAGTGTTAATTTCTTTTTTGTAGATGTGTAAAATGTAACTATCTAGTTTAAAATCTATCTGTTCTCTGTTTTTCATTAAGTGCAAGTCAACTGTATGACTTATAAAATAATAATATTCAAATAATCTCGTAACAGCAGGTATTCTCTGAATTTCCCCATTTACATAAAAAGTTTAGTAGGTACACTACACACTATATTATGAATATTCGAGTATTATGTAATATTTATAATATTTGATTACCCGCCTGCCTTTCTTAACTCCATACTACCAAATTTTATTAAAATCGCTTCAGCCGTTTTTACGTGAAAGAGTAACAAACATCCATCCATCCATACTTAAAAACTTCGCGTTTATAATATTAGTAGGATGTAGTAGGATAAAAAAAATTTGAGAGCGCTCAAAATTTTCTTTTGACATTCTCTATATAGGTATACTTATAAAAAATACATTTCCTAAGTTTATATAAAAATTCATTGACTGGCCCTGGATGGATTCCGAGGTATAAACCTTACGACACTCCACTATAAAGGATTTAGTGTTTGTAAAAACATGTTCTATGTTATTTTAATATTTGAGTTTTATATGTTTGAAATGTTTAGTAGGTAGAGACATTAATGGAGATATCTATTGAATTAGGTATTCTAACATACGCCTGATATTATTGTATGTTTAGTGAAGTTATGATACTGACAATACCTGACAAGACTTAATAAAATATGTGCTATATTTTTACGAGCTAAGATAGGGGAATAACATACGAGTACTATTGACCAATACTTTAAATGCGTTTGGATTTCGCAGCAATCATCCTCCTAAAAAAAGTTTGGGCGGAAGAGTTAATTATAAACACCTCAGTAATTTTCACCAGGAAACCTCTTAAGTTCCACGCGGTAAGTTATATTGAGCCTACCACTGCTTTTGGAGCATAAATATAACAATTTCGCGATAAGTAAAAAATCCAATAGCATATGTTTCCGAGTCATTATAAATGGGTATTAAAAGCTGTAAGCGCCATTAAAATATCCCAAAAGCATTTAAAATAATAGCAGTGTTGATAGCCATGGTAACAAAACATTCGCGTGATTCAGAAACTAGGTGAACCTTCGTATCGGGGTTGGGGCCGAATTAATCCAATTGATGAAGCCTCTGGAATGCCTAGAGGTTATTTATACGATTTTATTGTTTTAACACATTTTGATTAATTCGTTTTGTATGTTATTTTGACAAAAATTGCTGCTTTTTGATCGCGAATCTTACAAATCTTACTACGGATATGATGGAATAGGGACTAATTAAAAATGTTGATTTTCTATTCGTTTACGTTCAAAAGAAGACAATATTATTCTTATTGGTTATTTCAACTCAAAGGTATGATTAATGTAGACATATAGTCCTTTCGTGTACGAAAGTAACTCGTATATGGAAGTCTAAAAAAAGTGTTGCCGACAATGCACAATGAACAACTGATTTTATTAATGGGCGATTTGATTGTCAATACGAGTATTTATCATTTTATAAGGTATTGTTGCCTGTAAAAGACTTTACTCAACGTCAAGTGGCCCAAAACTACCCTAAGCTGTTATTCTTTATGCACCCCACCCTAAGGGATGTTTTCGTCATTAATTAATTATGCTCCCTTCGGAAATTATGCACTGAATTAATGATTTACTTTGTATTTTCTTCTGATATTACTTTTCATGGTTTAAATTAAATAATAAAATATGAAGAAAACAGTGACCATTTTTATCCGATTGTGATGGATGGAAGGTAGTTGAAATGAGGATCTATGTAGTGACAGCCAAGCAAATATTGATATGCCGTCTTCGGACCACGTTTCTGAGGCGAAAACCACAGAAAATTTTCACGATATATGACTAAAGATTATAGCGGAAAAGTTTTGCGATTTTTTTAATTAAATGATTTATTAACATGCAAATTTAAACATACGGATCCTAGCTTAGATTATATTAGCGTGTTGTTATTTTCTCTCACCGCAATCTCGATAAGTCGCACCATCTACATACACTTCTAAAATCGGTTTAGTCCGGGAGTTGTTGATTATTACTCTTCGAAATTTCGCAACATTTAGTTTATGAATTTCTCATTATTCATGCTTCAGTTATTATTCTAAGCTTGTTACTTACTAATTTTATATAGGTGAGATTCTTATTAGTTTGTTTTATTTCACTAAGACTATCAAATTAATATAGTTTTATGTGTCCAAGCTGTTAAAATATTAGAGTTGTGGTCGTGAATGTGTTTGTATAGAAATTTTGATAGTGCAGCAGTTATTTACTACTTAGTGAATCGATTTATCTTAATGCATTTTGTACCCAATATGTTATACAATTCGTTTTAGTTCTTATGTGCGAAATATATAAACTCCTAGAATAAGTAGGCGCCCATTTCATTGCAGTATGTATTTCTAAGACTCTCTCTTCATCTTAATATGGATACTTTGTTTACAGATATCCTATGCTATAGTTGCTATTTGGAGTTTAAAAACCTTCTTGCTATAAATGGAAGGTGCGTGTTTAAAAGAATTCTGAAGTGCTAAGTCAAATCCCATGTAAATGCTTTACGTATATTTGCTCAGTGCATGCCTGCACTAAACTGCAAACATATGATACATGCCGTTGGACAAGTGCATTCAATGCTTTGACGAACGAAGGAGGGAAGTTGTCAGAGCTTTTATCAATCCACTAGAGATGGTTTCTGTTTGAAGAATCTTGAACGAAATCTGTGAAAATAGCAAATTTTAGACTATTGTATTGATAAAAAAACTTCCCTTACTGATTGAGAGGCTACTACCACTAGCGAAAGAGTTCCTCGAGGAGCGTAGAAGAGTACTGAAGAAGTAGAGAAGACAGTTGAATAGGTAACTTATTCTATGTAGCTGTCATTTAGCAGTATATTGCGAAAGACACTATATTCGCGCATCCGTGTTTTGACCATACAACGTTGTGATGATGTAGGAATTTCAAGGACTTAAAAACAGTTCTAACATATAAGTAATATACATGGTTCCGATCCTGAAAATACCAATAAAACATATTCTATTGGTCCGATAGAACAAAATTGCAAGAAACTTATTAAAAACTAGTGGACGCCCGTGACTCCGTCTGCGTGGACTACAGAAAAAAAAATGTCGAAATTACCCAGGATAAAAACATTTTCCTGGGATAAAAAGTAGCCTATATGTTAAGTGGGACCTGTCACAATATATTCCTAAAAACTGCATCGAAATCGTTTCAGCCATTTCTGAGATTAGCGTACACAAACACACAGACAAACCGACAAACAGACATAAATTCCAAAAAATCATTCTTTTAGGTACTATTGCGTTGATAAAGGTCTCCTATAATATTTTTTGTCATATATCTTCCATGCACAGACAGCGATCTGTTACATTTTTATTATAGTACTGTATATAATATAGAAGATAAATCATTACTTAATTCTCCTCGTTATTATAATATAGGTATACCTACCATACCTACCTACTTTACAAATTTTATAATCAATTACTAGGTAAAAAAATTACGACACAATTTTTTCAACACTTACTAAATTATTTATAAATAATGATATTTTTACTATTTGTACACATGTCTGTATATTATATTGTTCCGGCTTGAGCTGGCGCTCGTGTGGAAAACTTTACCATATAAGCTATTTTATATGTCATAAAAACAATTATAATTATGTCTTCGTAAATAAATTCGTCATCACAATACTAAGAACGACGTATTTTCATCGAAATTCCATAAGTATAATGTAAGCTTAGAGTCCGGAACCGGATATTACCGTATTAAAACATGGACAATGAATTATTATTTAACTTTAACAAGTCTATCATCATCTTCCTGCTCTGTTCCCATTTATTTGGGGTCGGCGCAATATGTACTTTTCTTCCATTCATCCCTATTATCCGTCATTTCATAACTCACTCCCAGCACACGCATATCATTTCTCACACAGTCCATCCAACACTTCTTTGGTCTACCTCTTTCTTTATATCCATCCACATTCAAGCACAATGCTCTCTGTAAAATATGCTTTTCATCCCGTCGCTTTACATGTCCGTACCAAGACAGACGGTTACTTCGTAACTTGTCTGTGATCGGCGCAACTTTCAAACTTCCTCTTATATAATTAATTTAACTTTAACAAGTAAATATATGAAATGTACGCATTGCCCTCCAGCCAGACAGACCTATGACTTGAAGAGGGCGGCTTGTAGTGACTGAAAGGCGAAAACAGGAGATCTTGTGTCGCCCCCGGGGAAGGCCTACATCCAGCAGTCGACTGCAATAGGCTGATGTGATGTGATGTATACGTAGTAGCCATCTTAATATAACCAGCTTTTAGTCACCCCTAGTATTCTCAAAGAGGTTGAGCAGAAGAGTGCAAATTTCATTACTGCTATTCACTTGTCAGACTGTTTTATAGTCGTGGGTAGCCTATCCTTAAAAGAAGAAGAAAAAGAAAGATTCAAATATGGAGTTATTTTCTAATCCAGTAATAAATAGGTATAATAAAATTATTTGAGGAGTGATCGTAGATTATAAATTCAATTAATATCGCAAAATCAAATACACTGACATTTAAGTGAAATAAATATGAATAAATGAATAATCTATTATCATTAGGCCGTTAGACGAGTTTATTTATGCTGATATATGGTCAAATTGACCATATTCGGTCAAGGTACTAATATAAGGAGATTTAAATAGGTATTAGCACTACATATGCATAAATATATTAAATTCTCGTGTTATAGTGTTTATAACAAAAGGTTTCTATAGGGTCAATCATATTAGAGATAGGCATGCCCATCCCAGTATTTTTTATTACTAATTTAGTTTAAAACAATGACAATAAAAAAAACAAAATACCTACACATAACTTCAATTTTCATCCTTTTAACTACAATCCCATAGATTTTTTAAAATTCAAAGTCGCTAATTACTTAACTTAAGTAGTTTATTAATCGTAATAATCAGTTAAATAATTGATTTGTTGTTTGCCGGAGTCAACTTATAAAGTTATAAATCTACTGCGACTATGGAGTGTGCCAGAAACACAACATGCAGTTTTCTTTAAGGTGCAGAATGTTTGCCACAGAGTGGAAATCTCAAAGCCACAGATGGCTCACTTCGAGTGATCTGGAATGTGCGCGAGTGTTTACTTACAAGCGTTTCGTTGTAAATTCCCTAGGTAATTAATGCGTGCGCACGCGCGTGCCGTTGGACCACTCACAGATTAACATTTTCGTATGCGCCATATCGAATTCGTTTTTTAATTATCATGCAAATATTATGAGGTAAAGATGGTTGTACACTGGATTTTTTTTCTGTGCTATATATAATTTTACTGTGGTTTTCAAATATACGTAGGTAAATATGAGTATAATGATAATTACCTATTTTTTTGAAATTCAACTGTAAAGTCGTCATTTGTTAGTACCTATATAATTTTTAGTTCTCTTAGAAATTAGAGGCTACGGTACCTAATTTAGAATTTCCAGTAAGAATAAAAAAAAACATAACATGAATAAAAAATGTTTTGCGTAAACCAAATTGTGCTTCAGTGAACACACCTTTATCACCTCACCGTTAATTATATTGCTTGAAGAAGGAATTGTGTCGCTCTTAAATGCTTTTGCGTCACAACCTATAGGAGTGTTTGTTTGACCGCGTCATGTCTTACCAAAGAAGTTAAAATGGATGCCTTCAAACTGGAAAGTGCACAGGAAAATAGTCGTAACTTAAATATAGACAAATCCTTAAGCATTGGTCTCAAAATGATTTGATAAAGTTCCATGAAAAATCCCATTTTCACCTGCAACTGCGTAAGCCAGGAATAATAGAGGCGACTAAAAAATTGAAATATTAGAGATCCATTTGTTTTTTCCCACTTGCATGGTACTATGTACATATATTTGAAAGGTAAAATATAAATTTAAAGTGTCCCCGTCTACATTTATAGTATGCGGTGTTATTTTTAAGAAGAAAATATTCTTTTGTTTTATTTATAAATAAACAATTTAAAAACAAAAAGCTTCCTGGTAACACTTACCTAAGCATTTGGCGGGAAAAGCTGGAAGGGAGCGGGTGTAATTTTCTTGTGAAAATCAAAATTTATTTGTAAATGGCTTGCATGTGTCCATAAAGTGATGTTTTCTGATAGATATCTAAGTTATATTTTGTTTACTTATGATGTGCGTATGCATGGTTTATATGCAGGTAATCTGAGTAAAACTTTAGTCGGAATACGATCTCTTCATGGGCTTATGTAAATTGTTTCTGCAATTTATTTTGATTTTGACTAATTTAGCATTCGCTTTTGAGGATTTTCCCGACGTTTTCATTCACCATCATTATCATACATCATCATAAATTTAGAAATCATTTACTAAAGACAATGGCTGTATGGGCTTAGTTCCTTGCCTTTCCTTCGGGATAAACCAAACAAAAAAAAACCACTTACCTAAGTTAGTTATAACACTATTCTAGTAACCCTATTTTTCGACGGACGGGCTATTAATTTAGCGTAAAACTATGCGTGTATTTACATATGTATGAGACAAAGCATCAGTTTGTATGTAGTATTCTACCATCTGTATTTCAAAGTTAGAGAGTCTAATAAAATTTTACTAGTTTTTCAGTATAGTGCATTACATTTATTTGCATTTACAATACGATGTATTGTTCGCTAAACTGTATAGATAAATATGATTTAAAATAATAATATTTGCTAGAGAGACACTTGAATTAGCAGTATAATAATAAAATGGTTATTTGCTTATATGGAGTAGGTAGGAATAAGTTATATTGGAAATTATTCTGAATCCGAATTGCAGTCAGTGAAAATCGTTTCCAAAGTATGTAGCCGTTATATTATTTTTATTAAGCCGTTTGTATGACATAATAATACATATTAATCCGATTGTCCCTTCGTTGCTTTAAATTAATTGTTGCTTTAAAAAGAATCTGGAAAACTGTGGAGACGTTTAAAATGTATAATTATTTTTGTATATTATCTCTAATCTATGTTTATTGCAAGTTTATTACATTCTTTGAATACTATAAGTTAATTATGTTCATTTTATGTAGCTGGGATAAATAGTGTGGCACACTTGGCCTTATGCTTTTAAAATCAAATGTAATATAATTCCCATAATCCACATGTTAATGTATAGGTATTCTTATAATAGGTATAACATTGTTTGCTTTGCTGATTCGAGGCTTTATTAGAATATTAGAATACTTTAGCTGCATCTCTTTCCGTGCATGTTGTAAAAGTCGACGTAAGAACACGGGCTCCTCGCAGGCTACGAGTATAAGCTAGTAACTTGCAACTGACCATTTACAACTGTCCCCGCTATGTTTAACGTGACAGTGGGGTCTCCTGTTTGATCCTGCAGTTCTGGCTACCTCATTTATGTATGTACAAACATTATTTCACATGTTTCAATTTAATTACACAAACAATCCTTTTTAAACAGATTGAAATGCATTAAGAATAAACGCATTGTTTTTATAGCTTCTAACCTCCAGCCAAGGATCATCGTAGGAAGCAAGAGTCATCAAGACGACACCGCTGACCGCATGCCAGTATGATTACCTGATGATATGACCACGCTGTCGTGGTCACGGATCACGTCAGTACTTCATGGTCGATCTATGGGCTTCCCCATTCATTAGGAGCATGTAAATGTTACACGAAAAAAACATGTTTGCTTGTGTGATACATAGTGATAAACTGTTTCTTTTACTGTACTTTCTATAGGGCATCATTTCGATAAATGAATTGTTGCTGGATCCAAATAATGATTTATTAATTAGCTGCCATGTATTTCATAAACTCCAACTAAGATACCGAACTTAAAATACATACATACATACATACATATAATCACGCCTTTATCCCTTACGGGGTAGGCAGAGCACTAAGGGCCGATAGAACCACATGGTGCCACTTCTGACCAATTTTTAGGGTATAGTTGAGATGTACAAGTTCGGTCAGTAGTGACAGGTGGTCAACCCATCGCCTACAAAACACCAAGACCCTCTTGTCCCTCTACTGGCTTGTACAGTATGCCTGGGAAGAGAAGCAGCTGTAGTATTACACGTTATTTTTTCACTCCCAGAGCAGCATAGAAGACTTAAAATACATCTAAAATAAAATAAATCTTTATAGCACTACATTATTATGTATATCTTTAAAAAAATCGACAGAAGCTTTATTTTTGTAACTTAACTTCGGAATGAGCGTGTTACGCAGTTTTCCTATAACTTTGTAAGGTATTTATATTATTTCATTTCTTAGAATAACTCGTTTCATTATCAACCTAAGTATAATAATTGTATATCTTTAATTCTAAGATTTAATACGACCTTCTATCGGAATAGATGCTAAACACGATTCTTATCTCCTCAAAATGGAAATTAGAAATCGAATTATAAGAAAAACTATACGTAAATGGTTTTGACATGTAGATTGTGGTATAAAATTGATAAAAATGCAAATGACTCATGCCGAATTACAATAAGATAAGATTCTAATAAATATTTAAAAATGGGACAATACGTTGTTCTGATAGACGTTGTTCAAAATTTATTGAAAAAAAAAAATCACAAAAGATGAAAGCAGGTAAGTGAGATGAGGTAAGAGTGAATTTAGTGTGTTATTTTATTATGAAGCAGATGGGTATGCAAAAATGCAAAACCAAAAATTCGAATATAAAAAATTGCAAATCTGTTGATAATGCTTTTAATCTCATTGAGGGATCGCCCGCCACCGGGCCCTATACCCTCCGCTGACCCTCGGATCTGCCTACTCATGATCACGAACACAAGACACTACAGTCGCAACGAGAAGCCAGATCCAAGCTCCTAGCATGCAACCATAAATACATAGCTGCTAATCCGAAAACCAATTAAAATTTTAATCGACATATGCTTCGCCAACACCCTTGGCATCATCAGGATTAGTTTTCCATGTTAGTTCTATCTACCGAACCAACTAACTCATTTACTGCTTTTAATGATTATTAACTTAGTAACTTGCTAGACGCAGACGATTCACATACTTAAGTAAGCAAATATCCAGTTAGCTACAATCCAACAGTAGGTCACGTAGATGACTTTAACTATAAAAACTAAGAGGAATTCACAAATAGTGTCACTCTTGTAAACATTTGCAAACGAACTTTGGACCTCCTGCCCTCGCTGGACACGCCCACGTCTGTAATGACAAACAGACGTAATGTACGGAAAATTTTAATATTGTCTTTTATTATTTATTGGTCTGTTAAACTTGAATTAACAAAGGAATCCTAAAAGTGACTACGAGTTAATGTTACGATATTAATGTCTTGTGTTTGTAGAATTATTAGATAAGCAGTTTTACCCAGATTGTCCAAATGGTATTATGGTTAGCTGAGTTACCAAAAGAAACATTCCAAAACCCTTCTACAAATATTTTGATTGTTGAATATTGAAGTATGACTTTTCGTTCAGACTTTTCATAGCTGAAAACTATGATGATGATACATTATTTTTAAAATAATAAAATAATAATAACTGCCACAGGGGGTTTTTTCCCATAGTCACCACGCTGGGCAGGCGGGTTGGTTGACCGCAGTGTGATTTTCGGACTATGTTGTCAGTACGGGAGGCGCTGCTGCCCACCTCCCGGACACCCTTAATCGCCTCGTACGATACCCACAGGCAGGTAGGGGTGGTACAAACTCTACTCTGCCGGCACCACGCGGCATGGGATTAAGGAGAATAAAATAAAAATTTCAAAACAGCATATTCAAATGTTTGTAGCATAGAGGCAGTTTCTGATGTAGTACGTATATACACCTTTTATTCAAAATCGATCATTACTATTACCATGTAAACTTACACAATGTATAAATTGAAAAAATTGCATGCAATGTCAGTATATTTGCAAGACTTTCAAAATTGTTCACACTTTATTTCGTCAACTGCTACATTAGCACACAATAACAATAAGCCTGTGCTCAATCAATTCTTTGTTAATTGACTCTAAGTTTCAAACATCCTTTTGCAAATTGTTAAATAGAGTTAGTTCACCTTCTATGTACGTGTTTATTAGTTTATTTGTGATTGTTTTGTAATCATTAGATATTCAGATTTAATAGGTGCGAAAATTATGCAAGGCATATGTAGGTTAAATGGTGAATAACTGGTGAACTGTATTATACAGGATGTTTTTTCGTTACCACCCTTAACTAAGGGTAGGTACGTACTCTGTACATCAAATAAAGTAAGTTTATGCCACAAAAAATGCTGGGAAATGATGTAATTACTTGATCGGGCGAAATTTATAGTGTCCAGTGTTTATGCTAGTTTTTTCATAGACAGATATTAATTATTTCTCGTTGAAAAATTGCGCGTCTATGTGCATTTATGCAGAAAAACGCAGTCTATTTACTCAAATTTGGACCGTAATATCTTGGGAACCAGACAGGTATGCTTCCATAAAGAAAAATGATCGTGATGATGAGGAGATTCCGTAGTTTTCGGGTACGTTGACGACCAAAAATCAGCCTGTATAATTAATAAATATCCTTATTATTATCTTTTATCTTTTCTTAAGAAATAAATTTTCTTTTAATGATAGTTTTCTTCTTTTTACCATTTACGTTTTACCATTAATATGATTTCCAATCAGATTGAATGAATTTGAGGTAATCTTATGAGCACTATCCAAATATCGGAAAAGTAAAATAATACCATTCATATTCCATATTCTCATAATAATAAAAATATAGAGTTCCATTTATTAGCCCGTCATAAAAATAAGGACCCTGACACACTTAAGATCATTGAAATGAATTTACCACTCGTATTTGTCACAATAAAGATCTTGACCAAATAACAAGTCGTAAACCAGGTTTATTCATTAGATCCAATGTTAATATAATTATCAGATTCTTAAATACCGGCCGTAGAAAAGAGGCTTTATTTATTCTATTAATATGTAGTTTTTTAACGTTAATCGCTATTAAAAGTTATGTTTATTATATTTATTTTTATCATCTATATTATTGCATCATATGTTCCGACCTGTATATTTATTTTAAAAGAAAATAAAACATAATCATAACACATATAATTATATTTCCGTCTTAGAGTTTATTTTTTATTTTCAAATTGATGACAATGTATGATACTGTTTATCTAGATTATTTCTGTACTTGCCCAGAAAAAAATAAGTTATAATGCACGTCCTGAAATAATGTTCCTATTCGCCTCATCAAGCTTCGATGAAATCAACACACTTTTATAACCTACAAAGAAATAACCAGATACTCTATACATTACGCAACGGGCACTTCTCTTTGAGTCACAATTTCAGCAGACTACTCGCTAAGTTCATTGACACATCGATGGCTGACCATACTGTCAGTGTCGTCACATGCATGCGTACACGCACTAAAACTAAAAGCCCATTTATTACGTCATGATGCACTACGGTCTCTACCAGAGATTGGAGTTTAATAGAAGAATGTGTTTTATTTGTTGACTTTTTAGCTTTGTTTGATTATACATAGGTATACATTTTATATTATTTTTTTAAAAAAGGTAGGTTACTGTACAAATTGTGATACCTACTACATATAAATATTGCATCAAATTGTATGGGCAGTATACCTACTTGTATCGAAATTTTCGTATTAAACTCAAATCAGCGTAACGGCTGATTTGATTTCAATTATGGGAAATTATAAGAACATCAATCATTTATATTTCCAAAGTTTTTCAAAAAGGATAGCTATATATATTCTAGGCGTGCTAAAATGGATAAGTTTTATTACTGGGTTAAAATTATACTACTAATAGCTGAGTAATAGTAATCAAAATCCGTCGTCCTAGTCCGCACATACCCTTAACTAGGACATAGGAATAAAGTTATTCCGTTTTTACTTCACGTTTAGGGTAGGTATTTATATTTACCAAGTAGACGAATATATGAAATTATATCAAAGTACAATGGATTGCAAAGTACAAGTATATACAGAAGAACAGTCCAGACACGCTTCTACCGTAGTAAGTTCGTAGCATATGCTACGTTCGGGTATCGGCGCCCGCGCAGTAACTTATTGTTGTATTTGACTTACATTGCGACTTCTATTAGTCTGACACTAAGATATCTACAGGTTTTAAACTAAAATATATAGGCAAATGTAGAATTGTTTTCATTGTGCCTTCTTTGACTGCAAATGATAAATAAATCATATTCTTAGAATTAGTAACGTAATTAATCTACAAATCTGGTAATATTTAATCAGTAAGCGCTGTTCTATTTTCCTGTTCAGTTTTATCTTTGAACGATTCACTTTAATCTACGACGTGTGGAATTTTATCTGTCTCAATAATAAGCTCCAATATTACTGCATTGCTGATAGTGCATGAGGCGCCATGCTTTTATGATTTGATAATAAATATGATTGACAATTCATAACATCAGTGGTATTTTGAGGACAATCTCACTCGAGGAGATAGTTTATTCAATTGGTTGAAGTTAAGTTTGAGCAAAGGACTAATGATATGAGTTGTAGGTAGGGGATAGTTTCCTTTAAGACTGAGGTGGAGGCATGTAATAATGGTGACAATGTATCTCTTATACATAATCAGATATCTCTTATTTTGGATGTTTGTTACTTGTTCATGAAAAAACTCGCCGGACTTTCACCGATCAAATTAGTGAAATTCTAGAGAAAGGTCAGGTCAAGAGTACCCTAAACCGCCTCATGAACGTGCATGAAGAATATCATGAAAGTAGATGAAGCGAAAGAGGTGAGTCAGGATCGTAGCAAATGGAGATCCGTGATCTTTGCCTGCTCCTTCGGGAAAGAGGCGTGATTTTTATGTATGTTATGTATGTCATGAAAAACTATCAGTTTTTTTTACAAAACTTGGTAATAACTGTGTGCACATCTGATTTGCCTTATTTATTATTTAATTTTCACTGGGCCTTTTTGGTTCTGCTGGAAGAAATCTCTTTCAGATACAAGCTCGCCTTTGTACATTTTCTTTTATAATTACTGTATTTTGTTCATATTGTGTGTGTATAATAAAGAACTTATACTTACATTAGGATACATGGCTTATCCAAAGTAGGATGGAGATAAAGGCGAATGTACATAAAAAGATTTTAGCGGATACATACTACATTTATGTATTATTTAATGACAACCCAATAAAAAAGAATACACTCAGTACTTCTCCTACAAATAATAAGAGACTTTTAGGTACTTCAATAGATCCGGCTACACATATTCTATTACAACGCACTATAAAGCTATGTTCATACTTGAGTAAACGTATCATTCTTTTAGTTTACACGAAACTGCCAGTGCTGATGCGGGGCTTCACTAGAAGACATAGCAAGACCACGCATCGTGGATATCGTATCGTACGATATCGTATCGACTCTATACAAAATTTGACATGGCGGCTATATTTATCGTATTTTGACAGGCTAAATGTCGATAAATCGGTTTATCATATCGTGTTTCGCAGGTCATTCTTGGCTTACTGGCCTCGCTATGCTAATCATGGCTGTAGGATGCTCTGGTTACCCATATTTTGGGAATATATCAATGCACAATAGTGTACATAAATATATAATTATGTATTACATTTTATTACGTAAATACCTATAAGAGTTTTTTTTTCTACTTGTACTATTAGTGACCAATTTTCAAGAGTCAGATAGGTCTATTTGTAGGATAAAATTGATGCTGTCTCTATCTTGACCAAGTTTTAGGCAAAGACATCATCAAATTTATTCGTCAGTTAGAAATACAGGATGATTTTTGGTCGTCAACGTTCCCGAAAACTACGGAATCTCCTCATCATCACGATCATTTTTCTCCATGGAAGCATACCTGGGAAGTGTCTGGTTTCCAAAATATTAGGGTCCAAAGTTGAGTAAATAGACTGCGTTTTTCTGCATAAATGCACATAGACGCGCGTAGCAGGATTTTTTCACGAAAAATAATTAATATCTGTCTATAAAAAAACTAACATAAACACTAGCCACTATAAATTTCGCACGATCAAGGAATATAAAATTAAAAAAAAAAAAAAAAAAATTTTTCCCTGCATTTTTTTTGGCATAAACTTACTTTATTTCATGTATAGAGTACGTACCCTTCGTTAAAGGTGGCCACAAAAAAACATCCTGTATATACCTGTTGAAAAATCTGCCCGAATACATTGAAAATTTGCTCAACGTATTGTAACGATACGTAAGTATTGATACGCAACAACGTGGACGCAGCCTTTAGTTTGCCAGTTTTGTTTGCCGACTGGCGCCTCCTCCGTGTAATTGTTCGAACAAACAAACACCGAGACGCCTGATTTACTAATGTATCTAGTTTTAGCACTTACACAATCTGACTGGATTAGCCGCGGACGTTCGGTTTGCGGGTCCAATGCCAAGTTCGTTGGCGCAGGCTTTTGTCTTTTGTGTTTTTTGTTTTTGCGGCAGGACGGAGAATTATCCTTATACCATGTTTCCATCGTAAAGTGAGTTGTCCCTCTATATTGCTTAGGTAGAGGGGGTTATTCTCAAAGAAGGTTTGCGCCCTGGAAGCGAGGTGTCCCTCTACATAACTGACCCTGGTTTCATATCCATAATGGAAGTAGGAAATTTAAAATTTCCCCCCAAAACTTTTCTTTATGGCAGATAGTTCCAGGAATAAACATCTGTGTTTCCAAAATGAGGATTTTAAATAGACTATCTGAAAAATTCTAAATAACGATGGTGAAAAAAATAACTTGGATGGATTGCTTCCAACTAACTTGTAGTAGGTACTTATCTCTATTATTATGGTCCTAACCATAACTATTATTTTTTAACACTGTATAGTAGACAATTACTCGGCCATCCTGCCAAACTATTTTCATTGTAGCAAACAAATGTGACCTGCTGGACCATAATAAAATAATAAAAATAAATAAAATAGCCATTTATTTCAAACAAAATTACAAGTAAAATACATATTAGGATTGCAATCAAATTATTAATAAATTCATATTAAAATTGTAATGTATAGGTATATAAGTCAGTTATAAATATATATATTTAAAAAAAATTATATCTTGTCCATATTACTTTCATGCCTTCCTCGTTATAGTATGTCTCTTAGTTTGATTTGCCTTTCGGCGTAGGCCTCCTCCAACTCTCTCCATTGAGCTCTATCAGCAGCAACCCTTGTCCAATAAGGCCCCAAAGTCAAGCGGATTTCATCTTCCCATCTCCGTGCTGGACCATACCAAGAACATATTTTACACCTGCCTCGATGTATCTTCAGAAATAATGGTAAACGCATTTCATTTTTCTCAGAACATCTGACATCATGCGTTATTTTATTACACTTATGACCTGCTATTTTAATTATAACGTGGAAATGTGTCACATCACAGGATTACAAAAATTGATAAAAACCAATTTGTAATTTTATATGACTCACTTGTTTCCAGATAATATTAGCATTCTTAGTAAAAGCTGCATATAGGATAATCTAAATAATCTACTAGTTATATTGATGTATATAGGAAACTGTATTTATTTACTCAAGCAAATGTCTAACTTAGGAATTAACCTTAATGTAACGAGCAAACATGTCTATATTAAATGCAGCCATAATACTATGGAGTAGAATTTAAAACCGTATACAGATGTTACAGTCAATTTTCCTATGAAGGAACTTGACCCAAGAACTATGAAAGGCGTGATCAAATCAATCACGCGGCGTCATATCCCATAACAGATTAAAAAAATAAACATTATAATTTCCGCATACGACGAATTGGAAGATCTTCACATTCCGTCCTTGTCTGCCAGTTTTTGTACAAGTACACTTTGTGTTACACAGTTTAAATAGTAGTACATAAGCGCCGCGTTAATGTAAAAGGTTTTAGCTAAGTTTTATTACTGAGAAATAAAATTATGGATCGTAAATTTGAATTTTACAGTCATAACGGTTTACAAACAAGTTCGAGTGGATCAAATAGTTGAATGTCGCTGAAAGTATTTGTGATGCCGTTAGGTGACGTCGCAGGGCTGACAATGGTCATTGTTGGCATTGTAGGTACTTTCCACTGTCTACATAATACTGCCCTGAGGGGAAACGCTTAGGTAAGAATTATGGAAATTTTGCCAGCGATTAAGTAAAACAGTATTTTAATTATGAATGGTATATTATTTATTTGTGTGTTGATGTGAGCAATTCCAAGTTATTCTCCTTCTTTCTTCGGTAAAATTTAACAAATTACAAAAAATCTAAGAGTTAAATCTACAATCTGCTCCTATACACGTAAGCCGTCGCTATAGCTAAACAGTTTAATTAATTTATCAATTGAAAAACTATAAAACCAAATTAGTTCATCAATCATTTTCAAATGCCGCATCCAACAATCTTCCCGCCTCCGTGTCTAGTAGTTAATTTACTACGCGCCGCAAGGACCTCTTGAAGAATTTTGCGTAGGATTCTTTGGCATAAATTTTCAGAAGTAGTTGCTTGGTTGGGGACAATGTGAGGGACAGTATCGGGGACAGTGTGGGGGACATTGTAGGGGACATTGTAGCCGGCTGTAAAGTGGAATAAGACGTCAAACCGTGCCGACGGACGACCCTTTTTATTAGTTTGAAACGGTCCATAAGTAAAGGTTAGACGGTTAAGTATCATCGTAAGTATATTTAACGTGCATTTACTCTCGGCACAATTACGTCGCGCCGGTTTACGAGTTGTTGATCGCGGGTTTGCTCGCTTTGGGTTTTTATTTATGTTTCGGTAAGTTTTAACACTAAGGTCTAATTTATATTGACCATATTTTAAATACGAACTACGAGAACATAAAAGTCGCAAGTATAGAAAGAAATGTAGTCGTCGCTGTTTTTAAAAAGAATCACCTTTCGTCTTTCTTAGTTGGGTATTTTAAGAACCATGGATTTGAAATTGATACATTTCAAATCTATGGTTCTTAAACAGGAACTTGAAATAAACTACAAAAAACATTTATATAAATATTAATACTATTACATAATTAACGTAGCATTAAGTAGAATAAGTACACAACGGCTTTGCAATGTGCTTATTAAGTTGATATTTGATTACGTTGATGATACTGTTTTGACGTAATGAAAATTCCAGACGAGTGCGTTGTTTACTTTATTGTCTTTAATACTTTGTTATTCTTAGTCGGGTCATAATTTTCCGACGATTTCATTGAAGCTGAAATATGCTATGTAAAAAATAAATCGATATAGGTTGATAATTTTGATCATGTACCTATCTATAGTTTGACATTACCGATGTAACATGTTATATAGCCTCAAAGATAAGATATACTCGCTATTAGGGAAAGAGATTTTAAAGCTGAAGTTTATTTATCATAGACATTTCAAAATAACATAGCAAATCGCTTTACATTTTTATCTAAGTACTAGCCGACACCCGCAACTTCGTCCGCGTGGACTGCAGAAAAAACAAAATGTCGAAACTATCCGGGATAAAATATTTTCTCGGGATATAAAGTATGTGTTAATCCAGCTAGGGTTACTCCATACTAAATTTTATTAACACAAACATCCATCCATCTATCTATTCATACTTACAAACTTTCGCGTTTATAATATTAGTAGGATGTAAAAGAACATAACCAATGATCCTCTAAAATTTACCATCTATTTCATCTCGTTATACACTTCCTATTTATAAGCATATTGCGCGTATATATATGGTTAAATCAATTTTTAAGTGTTTATTATCTCAGTAAATAAAGGAAATGCTGCAAAGGTCACGAACCTTACTCAAGTGACCACCGACCAAGGTAAACATACTTTTGCACCACAAACTGTTTTTGATAAAATAGGTACAGTTCTTACTTCCTACTGAATCACTTAAAATAAAAATAACACTAAAATATTGTAGTACAAAATCACGTTTATGTTACAGCGTAAAGAAATTTTTTGAAATAGAATTTTGTTTTCCCGAAATGGGGTGGCCAGAACTGCAGGATTATTAAAGAAATACGTGAAATATGTACGAAAGTCCATTTTAAATGTTGCATTCCATTATTTTAGAATATTTTTCTATGTTTCTCAAGAATTTTACCGCGTAAATTCAGATCGCATCGGAAGTGAAACCATAGAGCGTGCCTTGACAAACGTACGTGCGTTCGGAAAATCTCACCTTCATTTTTAGTCACAATTAGGTATGTACTTAGCGCGGCCAATGGATTTTCCAGATGGAACAAATGGAATGTTCGAAACTATTTAGGAACTTGTAAGAATCATGCACAATGATGTTAAAACTGTTGTAAGTCGAATTAAGGTATTTTATTATACCTAAAGCCTGATTTTTGCGATGGTCAGATAGCCTAGGGTTGCCATCTCAAAACTTTGAAAAAACCAAGATTTGAAGAAGAAATACCAGGACATTTTGATGAAAAGCCAGGACTATAAATGTGCGAGCCCAGTGACATTACGATTGGAGAGGTGTCAGCGACTACGTATTTGCTTTTTTTAGGCTTTCTATAGGTGCCGCTGACGCTTATTTGCGTCGTCGCACTAGGCGGTGACCTGATGTCGGCACCTTTAAAAAATCTGCCGATAGCGAATGTGTCGGGACTCTAAAACTTAGGACGATGCTTCAAAACTATCCAGGACAGCTGAGGACACCTTCAAAAAGCAGGACATGTTCTAGGAAAACAGGACCATAAGATAACCTAAATAAGGATAATAAATAAAGATGAATTAGATGCTGTCGCTGTCTTTATCAAGTTTTAGAAACTGATAGTATCAATTTCGTCCTTTTGATAGGCTATTTGTCCGTTGGAATCATCGGCCCTAAGAAAACGTAATATTGTTTATGAAATCAAAAAGCTTGCATACCTATTCGTCAAAAAAACAATTAATTTATATGTTCTGTTTATGAGTTTCTGTTTTAGTTTATTAGCTGACCGTGCATCTTTCTCATTGCTTGTCTATTTCTAGTACACCTGATGCTATGTTATTTATGCATTTGAATAAAAAATTTAGTGAACGTCCAAATACTATCCTTGCCTAAACAAGGAAGGAGGGTAGGCGTGTCAACGAACCCGGAAGCCGGAAATGGGGTTTCACGTTCGAAGTTCGAAGGTGCACGTGTGATTTTACATCGAAAGAGGTTTTAATACAAATTGGTGTCATTATCAGTTTTATTAGATGCGTTTTCGATATTTTTTCCTGCTAGCGATAGGTGTACCGCTTTTAGTAGGTCATTGGATTAGTTTTAAGATACAAGACCTGAATAGTAAAAAATATTATTAATTTTTTTTTGTTGTAAACTAAAAGACGTGTACAATGTAGGAATTCTAAAATACTAATAGTATGAGATCCCACCGTAGGTTTACTACTCTCATCTGTTTATAGAATAAAACCTTATTATTATAAATATTTACGATTAGGAGAATATATATCCACTGGGTTGCCTATCAAAATATGGCCGCAAGTATTTTTAAGTGGATATATGTTCTCCTAATCGTAAATGTTTGTAATAATAAGGTTTTATTCTATAAACAGCGTAGTAAACCTATGGTGGGATCTTAGACTATAACATGATTTTTGAAGTGCTATTTCAAGAAAGGTCGATTCTACACTTTTTTTTAGCATTTTTTTCAGCTTGACCAATCAACCACTTCGGAATATTTAAAATTTAATTATTACTATCTCTTAATTCACACCAAATTATGTGAATGTATAATAAATAATTTATTATTTTATAAAGCAATCCTATTTTAGGACCAGTTGTAATGTAAATATTTTATTTTTTATTTATAAAAAATGGGGATAAGAATTTGTTAAAGGCGCCATCACACTAGCGAAAGAACTTCTCGCAATCAGATAAGTAATAATAATAATAAAATAATAAAGTTTTATTTATTCCATGCAAAAATAGAGTGGTACAAAAATAACATCTAAAATTTTTAGATTTAGAATTCTTGTACAAAATATTTTTTTTTTACAAATAAGATTAAAATATATGTTTTGGACTAAGAATTTTTTTTGTATGGACCCCTTTTGGGTAAAAGCCTCTTCTAAGGAATACCACTTTTTGCTATCTTTGGCTGTGTTTAGCCATTCGCGGCCTCCTGTTGTCACCAATTCGTCAGCCCATCTTGCTTGCGGACGGCATCTCGCTCTTGTTCCTAGTGGTCCGGCCCATTCTACCGATCTTAGTGTCCATCTGTTGTCGTTGTATCTGGCAACGTATCAGATAACTATGGCAACTCTATTACCAACTATGGCACTATTTTCTATGCAAAATATTAAGTTAACTAGAAATTTTAATCATAATTAATCAAAGGATTAAAACGTGGGTTATTGTTTTTTCCACACGTTTTTTTTAACAATAACTCATAAAAAATAAAACGTAACAAATAGGACAATATGGTTCTTTTTTAAAGTGTTAACGAATAAAAAAAGCATTGCTGGCTAAACTAAATTATATATTGAATGAATTATAAATAAAGAAGTTAAGCAGACATGTGCAATTGTGCACATAACACACCTTATAGCCTATTTTAAATTCTGCATATTGACTTTATTTAAACTGATTTAATATAGCAAAATAAATCAATATCACATTATTGTTAGATCGTAATTTTTGTCATTTAGTTAGGTTATATTGCCATTTGCTGACGATAAATATAAAAACGGAATATACTGAGTTCATGGCCGCATTTTCAGGAAATCGAAAAATATTTTCTTTTCTACGCACAGTTGCTGTAAATTCTGTGCGTTGTGTACACAACACTGTGCGCTTTATCGAGCAGATTACACATTTCTTTGTGGCTGTTAACCAAGGAGTAAGGCCCACCATTGACCCATTTTGATAAAACCATGCAAAAACGCAGATTACAGACGTGAGCAATATTTACAGTTTTCGAGGACGACAAGTGCCAGATAGTAAATTAAAAATATAATTTTATCTTCAAAAGCATACTTTTTAAAAATTTTATAAAATGTTTTAAATTAAAAAAATCTAATGTTGGTTCATATAAAAATATTTTTTTAGGTACCTACATATATTGTTATTTATAGACAGAAAAATTAATATAACGTAAAAAAATAACGCAACAAATCCTCAAAAGCCTCACGAAACACGCGCGGACGCACTCACATGCACAAAAAAGTTTAGCAAATTCATAATCAGTCGTGGAATGTATCTCCTCGAGCATGCATGCTCCTAGTCGCTAGTCGTCGGCCGAGCGGAGCGCATGTCACCGCGTCCTACATGCTCCCGCGAAAACACACCCGCCTTTGAAAAAAACTTGTTTGAACTTCCCTCAATGCGGCCTAAGCTACGCGCTTTCCTACATCTCGCTCGGAAAATATGAAAGTGATGTGAAACGAAAAACGGTGTTTTTTTACGGCAGATTTTTTTTCACCACAGCTATTGTTCGAGTTTAGTTGGGCTAGTGCAAAAAGTGTACTTTCAGTGTTTTGTTCTTTTTAATGCTGAGTGTGTTGAAAAATATTACGTAAAGTGGATTGTTCAGTTTCACATTGGGAACAGTGGCTGTGCAATTCAGTTAGATGTATGTCCTACATAATATACAACGGGACACAACATGACGGCAAAGATCGGCTATGTAAGTTCTTTTTATTTATCCATAATAAAAATACATGATTACTTTTCTCTAGCAATAAATAGAAAAAAATATTTTCTTAATATTTTTTTCCTAATTGTATTTAGTAACTACGTAGTCCGCGCTACGTAGCCGTTGCTACTTAAATAGTAATTAAATAAAAATAATGATATTATATACCCAGTAACACAATATACATCATTTTTATCTATAATTTCACGTGGCGCGTTATCCCAGGTTATATTACGTATGAGTGTTTATTAATGGAATATTTAAAGATACTTCTGTTATTATCGCTGAAGATTTTATAGTGATTAGATAAATATCAATATACACTTTAATCGCCGCTACTACATAATAAATTGTTTCCATATCATATAATTATGTACCAGATAAATGAATAAAAAAATATTTTCTTAACGAGAATCCAATATTAATCTGATAGTGAAAGAAGTTAGAAATCATGATTTTAGAAAACGAGTAAGAAAAAATCGTAATGTCGTGTGCGTGTGCCTAGCAATAAAAATAGTGGACTTACACATCACTAAATATATTTTTTAACTTTCAAGAAGTTTAAGTCTGTTCTTACCTTAAGACACAATGTTATTTGTTGAAAAATTGTCATAAAATTATCTACATACTTTAAACCATTAAAAATGATACGGATGCACGAAATAGGTACATCTTGCTACTACTAAAAAACTAACTAAAAAGTTTGTGACAAGTACATAGATAAATAATTTTAAGGTTTAGTTAATCGAACGTTCTGACTAAGTAAGTAAAAAACTTAATTAATATTTTTCAACGCTTCCTTTCAATTACACCTCTTTATTTATACATGAATTCTTTTGTCAGAATTACTTTTCTATATTTGTTTGACAAACATATTGTAATACTTTAAAACAGGCTTATAAAGCACACTTGAACTATGACGATTTTATTATTAAATACCTAACCAGTTAATAAATCATTACTATTAACAGTACGAATTAGGATGTCATTTGAATAAAAAATCCATAACAACTTGTCTTAAATTGAGTTATTGTCGATAAATCTATCGCCATGTAGTTTCGTTTCGCACATGTTTTACCTTGTCTCTGTCCACGAGCAGGATATCATTATTTTGGTTTGAGGTCTTTATTATAAGGATTTATATTCAAACTTTACCTAATTTATGTACCAGTTTGATGTTATAACGTAATTTTGACAGTTTGTATGGTATCAGGATCAAATCAAACAACTTTATCAATATCAATCCAACGTGAAAAGTCTAAATCTACGCTACGTTGTTATCCTCGATTATGGCGTCTTTTTCCTTTTGAAATAAATCAAAAGATTTAAAAAAAGATAGCATATACATATAATGCAGTTGGTGCAAACCTTTAAACTTCTCACAGACAAAATCAGACCGCTCTACAAACTTGCTACAGCGAAATCGTAGTCGCTTGAAATCGTAGCAGTCTCCTTTTCTGCAAGCTTTGTTACTACAACTTTATAATAGTTCAGTTTTTTTTTAGTAATAGTATTACCGATACCGCTCGATTTATTTAATTTGTTGAGATGTTTATATTTTGTGTAAATGTTTTTTTTTTATTATTGGAGTTGATATATAAAATTCTGATTAAGTATACTTAGACAATGTATCTTATCGTGGGTAGGTACTCGTACACGTGTGTTTTCGTAGTTGTAAAAACTTTTCTATTTTTGTGCGATTGTAACTTTCAGTGTAAAAAAATATTATACACAAATAAATGGGGATGTTCAGATTATGGTGTTTTAGATGTCTCAAATAGCAATCATTTGAGACTCAACTTAGGTACACACGAGGATAATAATAAAATATTTAATTTAAACTGAAAAAAACAGACATATTTTAATGAAAAACTTTAAAATTAAATTTTCACCAACTACCTTAGAATAATCTGTTTCATGGGTATGGATACGGGCATAGAGGAATATCTATGATACGGGTATGGGTTTAACATTCAACCCGCCTCCTAACATTAATTTCCAATAAGTAAGTAAATGTAATAAGTATTTTTTTTTGTTCTAGGTTACCACAGCTTGCCGTCTCTGCGAAGATATTGTGCCTCCTGATGGTGAGTACCTCGTGGTTATCCAATATTCAGAGATAGTTGTTTTAACTGTATGTTAAGCTTACTATTAGTTACGGCTTGTTGACGTATTTTAATATCAAACAAAATATCATAAACAAATAGACTGATCAAGACATTCATTGTTTCAATTTGTATGAAGAAAAACATAGAGGAGTCTAGAAACCTTATCTATACAGGATGTTTTTTCGTTGCCACCCTTAACGAAGGGTACGTACTCTATACATCAAATAAAGTAAGTTTATGCCAAAAAAATGCTGGGAAATGATGTAAACTAAAAAAAAAATCTAATTACTTGATCGGGCGAAATTTATAGTGTCCAGTGTTTATGGTAGTTTTTTCATAGACAGATATTAATTATTTCTCGTGAAAAAAACTTGCTACACGCGTCAATGTGCATATATGCAGAAAAACGCAGTCAATTTACTCAACTTTGGACCCTAATATTTTGAAAACCAGACACTTCCCAGGTATGCTTCCATGGAGAAAAATGATCGTGATGATGAGGAGATTCCGTAGTTTTCGGGAACGTTGACGACCAAAAATCACCCTGTATATTAACACGTGGAGTGACAAACTTTGTACTGCTTTTTTTTATTAAAAATTTTATTGGGCTAATAATTAACACTATTTACATTATATTAGCGGTTGTATAGAAATTAAACGTAACCAAAATATTGCGTCCAACGCTTACTATTTAAAATAAATAGATAGCTGCTATGTAAAAAACCGGGTAGTACAATCCATACATACAAAATATACTACATTTATCACTAAAGGTTAACATACACATAAACCCCGGTATATGGACATTAAACTTTTGTTATTTACTAAGACATTTTTATTTGTGTTTTATTTAATTAAAACGTTCCGATTACATTATCTACTAAAATCCCTGGAAAACGTCAATTATTTTTCTGAAGCTTATAGATATCGTCGTCGTCAGCCTACTGCAGTCCACTGCTGGACGTAGGTCTCCCCCAGAGCTTGCCCACCAGGCTACTGCCAGGGGGGGTTTTTGTCCATAGTCACTACGCTGGGCGGGCGGGTTGGTGACCGCAGTCAGATTTTTTGGACTATGTTGTCAAATTCTACAACGGGGTGGTACAAATTCTACTCTGCCGGCACCACGCGGCTGGTATAGATATACTATAGGTTTTATTTGTGACGATAACCACGTTATAATAAAATGTACCGATGACCTGTTGTTTATTTTACTAGATATACATGTATACTTCAACTACTATAATAAAAAAACTTCAAAGCATAAGTATAAACTAGTATTAATTATTAATATTATAGCCAAAGTCCACTAGGGACGCCCACGACTTCGCCTGCATGGTCTGCAGAAAAAAACAAAATGTCGAAATTAGACGGGATAAAAATATTTTCCCGGGATAAAAAGTAGTCTATCCAGGGTGTCAGCCGTTGTTACGTGAAAGAGTAAACATCCATCCATCCATCCATCCATACTAGTAGGTACTTACAAACTTTCGCGTTTATAATATTAAGTAAGATATGACTTATGTGAAAAAATAAAACGGAATAATCGAAATTAAATAAAAAAAACGTAAAATGTATGTAATTGTGTTTATATAACAGGCACAACACCCAATCCGGCTACACTAATTAATAAGCAATCAACCTTAAATGTATCACTACAAAGTTTTCATCCACTTACTATCCATAGAACAAATAAGGTTGTGGCTAATGGGTGATTCTACACGAATCCCATTATGAGATGACAGTACTTACATCCTATCATTTGCTGAGATTACATGCGGGGACACGCTCTGATGAAGAAATTTCTTATTGAATAGCTCACATTACCAGTTTTCAAAATAAATTTACTATAGAATTAAGCTGTGTATTGCGGAAAAGTTATAAACGAGTAAATATAAGAGAGTTGTTTTTATGTGACTGGTCATATCCATTATCTACTTATTGAGTGCCCGAAATTCCCGACCCATTACTTACAGTCAATTTCTATAACTGATCTTGAGGGATTTTTTGCATATCACAGATTTAATCTTCAATTGTTTTCATACAAAATTTCAAATTAGGAATAAAAAAATCCGAGATTCTTTTTGATTTGATTATTGAAATTGGCCGGTAGTAATTTCACTTTGCCAAAAGTTCAAAGCTGTTTAATATTGCAAAATTAGCCATGAAACTAAAATCGCGGAACGAAACAAGGTTTGATCAAAAATATCTCTTAACCGGTTCGGTATGATTCTCGGGATCGCATTCGTAGCAAATTCATGACGTCACATACTACGGAACTGTAATAACGATGATATAGTGCAATTAATACAAAAGTAACACATGTCTTAATTGATATGGGAACATTAAAATGTAAACCAGAACAAGATAACGGGAACCGGCTAGATGGGGATTATGGAGGACTTTAACTGATATTGACTAGAGGAAACCGAGCAAAAGCTGGACGAACTTGTGGCAGATAGAATTGAAGAAATGATGATGACATCGACGATTCCCACAAACACTCTAATACTCGTATTCCCATCCATTCAAAGTAATAGGTATTATATTATGTATGACAAATTCAATCATTATCAGTAAGTTAAAGTTTACGTATTGTAATACAAAAAATTTACAAAACCAAATTACAGAGATAAACTTTGATGAACCTGTACGAATTTTCACAAAATTTGATAACAAAATCACTTAATCTTCGGAAAGACAACAGCCTTTTCATAGTCCAAGAGATCACGAAGAACAACTAAAAATATATTCGTCCAAACACAAGAAACAAACTAACATAAATAATATTAGAACTTCTTCAGTATCTTCATTAGAAACGCGACTAAATCGTAGAGACAATATTACAAAGGACACTAAATTATTAAAATACAAACAAAGTCGGCATGGAACAGAAGCGTCGTCATGAAAATAACTAAAATATGTATTTTCAGTAACTACAGCCGTAAGTTGTGCTATTTCATTATATTGTTGAGTTTCTTAGGCTTCCTGTTAGAAAATGAACTTTCTTTCCTTTTTAATGTTAGTAAGTTTAATGAAGTACTTATAAATAATATAAATAGTATCTTATATAATCTGAACACTATTAGTGCAAAATACTTAATTAGGCCAGCCTGTCCATTATCATTTTAAAACAAAACCGTTTAATTGATCTTGATGTTTTGTATACTTACAGACACAGAATTATAATTCACTATGGGTGCGCCCACCACCGGGCCCTACACCCTCCACTGACCCTCGGATCTGATAACTCATAATTGCGACAACAGGCACTTGCACTAACTACAATCGCCATGAGAAACCAGACCCGAGCACCTAGCATGCAAGACGATACATTGCACTATTCCGAAATCAAAAACTAGATAAATAATCTACATATGTTTCGCCAACAACCGTGGCATCCTCAGGATTATAGAAATTAGTAAACCACTAATTATTATGAACCTCTAAAACCCAACACATTACTTACACAGAATTAGCTAGAGCTAGGTGCTCGGGTCTGGTTTCTCATGGCGATTGTAGTTAGTGCAAGTGCCTGTTGTCGCAATTATGAGTTATCAGATCTGAGGGTCAGTGGAGGGTGTAGGGCCCGGTGGTGGGCGCACCCATAGTGAATGTTTGAACTTCCGAATTGTAACGCCTAATACAATTTCATTTACAGAATTATAAGTTATAATTACATACGAAAGTTAAAATGATATGTACGTACAATGATAACAGAGGGCTATAGTTTTTTTTTTCGAAAATAAAGCTATCTGTAGTCCTCGTGGATATTAACGTTCGTATTCTTACATACATACATAAAAATCACGCCTTTTTCCCAGGAGGGGTAGGCAGAGATCACGGATCTCCGTTTGCTACGATCCTGACACACCTCTTTCGCTTCATCTACTTTCATTATTTCATATTAACGTTCGTATTCTTAGTGGTAATTTTTCCCTTGAGTGCACTCTTTTGAGAGATGGTAGTAGGTATTTTGTTTTGTTTGACAACAGATAAAAGTTTTAGTTAGCGCAAATTGTTTGCTCAGTAGTCAAGCCTACTATTAGTCAGAAAGGTCACAGTATTTTTGACAAATTTTTACTTATGGTATGCTTAACTACTAATCAAACAATTCGCCCTTGGTCACCCATTTATTTTATGGAAGTGAGCATACAAGAGATGATTATTGGCAAGACGATCTAAACATAACATAATTTGTTGAAAATAAATCATTAGCCATGGCTCGCGTCCTTGCAATGCACACTTGACTGCAGATGTCGATACTGAATGCATTTCAAAGCTCGCATTCACTTCCAGATTAGTAAACGATGAATATTTCAAATTATTGAGACGAAGTATTGTATTGCTTGGTAAAATGACTAGGGGGTTTCCCATGGAGACTTAAAGCCGATTTTTGTAGAGCATCAATGATAGATAGGTTACCCCATGAATAGGTCAAAGAAAAACTAAGAATGACCAAATAGACTAATAGAACAGAATTATATACCTAGGTAAGACAATTTTGATTTACAGACAGGGTAATACCAACTTTATATCTGACTTGATTCCCTCTTCCTCTTGTCCACTTGTTAGTTCCTTTTTATTCTGTTCATTATTCTTTCTTTCTTTATTCTTTACTGTACACAGAAAATATATAACATAGATAATGTACATTATGTTGTAAGAACAAATATTTTGTGGATACCGACACGACTCTATATGTGGACATTGTTGCAGTGTCTAGAGTATTACTTAACACAAATAATACGTTATCTTCCGAAAACAATAGTTACGTAGTGGTTATCGCGGCGTGGCGCGCGTGTGGCCATTTTTAATCCCATCAGTGGTCTTCTGATAATAGCTTGATATACTGATTCCAGCTTATCAGGGCCTGTGTCAGCGTCGCCAGTGTCTACGTAGCGAACATGTACTTTGACACAGCTGTTAGGCAGTGATCGAGTTACCACTTACCTCCGCCTGACTAGAAACGCTTGATTCTTAGTAGACGGTCATTTTTCTTGAGAGATTAGTTATAACACCAAATTATTGTCGATAACATAACATCTACTTGAAAATATTTATGTCCAAGGTCTAGAAATTAAGGGTTATTAAACAGGCTTCAAATTAATTTATCATTGTGCAATCATAGACACAAGGCAAAGTTAAGTTCCGGTGCATAATTATCAAAGAAAATATTATATGTAAATCAAACCATATTTCAAATAGGTAGGTAAATGTTGAAGTGAAATATATATTTTATAACTGAATATTATATAATTTACATAATATTCTCGTACAATATAAAAACAGGTGGTTTTAATGATACATACATACATACATTTAATCACGCCTTTATCCCTTACGGAGTGGGCAGAGCAGCAAGGGCCGATAGGACCACATGGTGCCTTTCTGACCAATTTTAAGGGTATATAGTTGAAAGGATACCGTCGCTCAAGTAAATTTGAATATATTGGAATATATTCAAATTTAGATTAGATCTGGTAGCCGACATACTTTTGTTCTATTAACAATATCGGTACAATATGAACGTTCATACAGAAAATACACACCAATAAGCAAATAGTTATACCGCAGATAGTCGGTCTATATACAATTAGGTACAACGGACAAAAGTGTTTTAACTACATACAATTTTTCTGCATAATTTCAGTCGTGATCACGCCCCCAGTATCTCTATGAGAGCGCTGCATATTATTTTGAAGTGTAAGTTCATATTATATATCTGTCTTATCTCGTTCAAGCTGAATGCGTTAATTATTAACGTGCGATTACATATCTACTGAAACTATATGGATTAAGTGTATTGGAAATTTTCATGGTACTTGATTGTAAGCGTTTCCGTGTTTGCAAAGCTTTCATGGAAAAGCTTTATTATTCAATAAACACGGTTAGTTGAAAAATAATATCTCTTTGTTATGCAATGTATAGGTATGTATATCTATACTAGTGGACGCCCGCGACTCCGTCCGCGTGGACTGCAGAATAAACAAAATGTCGAAATTATCCGGGATAAAAATATTTTCCCAGGATAAAAAGTAGCCTATGTATTTTTACGTGGAAGAGTAACAAATAACCATCCATACTTACAAACTTTCACGTATACAGGTGATTTTTGGTCGTCAACGTTCCCGAAAACTACGGAATCTCGTCATCATCACGATCATTTTTCTCCATGGAAGCATACCTGGGAAGTGTCTGATTTCCAAAATATTAGGGTCCAAAGTTGAGTAAATAGACTGCGTTTTTCTGCGTGTAGCAAGATTTTTTCACGAGAAATAATTAATATCTGTCTATGAAAAAACTAGCATAAATACTGGACACTATAAATTTCGCCTGATCAATTTTCAAAAAAATTTACATCGTTTCCCAGCATTTTTTTGGTATAAACTTACTTTATTTGATGTACGTACCCTTCGATAAGGGTGGCAACGAGAAAACACCCTGTATAATATTAATAGGATGATAGTACCTTTACATTAGTAGTGGTTCCCTCCATGGACCCCCAGGGGTCCACAGGAGACTCGGTGGGGGTCTATGATTGAAAAAATGTTCACAATTCATTTGTATGTGGTTCTGTAGGGGGTGTTATCAATTTGTTGGAACCTCCGATCTAGAGAAAGGTCAAGTCAAGTAAACCGACGAGCGTGCATGAAGAATATCATGAAAGTAGATAAAGAGTAAGGGGTTTGCCAGGAAAAAGTTAGCAAATGAAGGTCCGTGATATCTGCTTTCTCTCCGGCAAAAAGGATTCTTCTTCTTTTCTGTGCCAACATTAAACCAATGTTAATTTTAAATAGGTATAGTACACTGAAATAAATTTAAAAAACGTTCCCATCAAACGAAATAAAATGAATATATTTATTTCACAAAATATAAAATAATATTGTTATTCCACGTGCTTAACTATACGGTTAATATTATTTATGATATTTGTCATAACTCGATTGCGTCAAGTTATGTTTTCATAGCTTGCATACTTAACAACTTCATTAGTGGAGACACTTTAAAGAAATAATAAAATAATTCTGAACATCATTATCATATTTATTCAACTTTTATTTGGAAATATAACGGCTCCAAGTGTGACCTGTAGTGATAATGACTGTATAAAATACAAGAGAGAATTTAATAATAAATGATACCTATAAGACACCGGAGTATTCTACATAGTAATAACATTATGTATATCGCAAGTCAACTTAAAAGTTCAAAATAATTTATATGAGAATAATCACACAATTTCAATTACAAAATTAAACGTATATGAATATAGTTAGTCAGCTTAATTTTAATCAGATTTGCTATAACAGTTAAAAAGTAAAGTCCCGGTATTGTTTACAAAAAGACTCAGTGAAACGTAATCTGGCTGAATAGTAACCGCGACGCGGTAGCCTATGCTTTCCCACCTGAACATGACACCGCCTATACAGCTCGCAAAGGTCCTAAAACATACAAACACACAGCACCAAAACTAACTTTTAATATTAACGTTATAGAACATAAAATTGCTAAACATAATACACCCAACCCTCAGACTGACGGATTAGCAGAGCACGGCTGACCCATTAAAACGATCGATTGTTTCCTTATTGTGCTGCTCGAAGCTGGTTCTAGTAATAATTACAAAATCCAATATGATTGTTGCACTCTCTTCAGGCCAGTGAAAGGACCGAGATATATTATTCGCGGACAGATACGAAATAATTCGTGTCAATTGATATCTTATCGCGTTTACAGTTCAATACGTACAGACGTTAATCAGCCATCAGGAGAATTTGAATCGGATTTTGGTGTTAATTAGTCAATATGGATTACATTCGTGAAGTTCAGAAGGTTACAGGACAGGGTGCTGATCGATATCAGCGTAATGAGGTATCTCGAGTAGGCGCCATTAAACCTGGTGAAAGCACAGTTCGGAATAAGGAAACTAATTTAAACGATTCAACACATAGCTGTGATAGAGTCATACTGATACAGACCACACACAGTTGAAGTGTCAAGATTTCTCTTTTCATTAGTGTCCGCAAAAACGAGCTTATCTCACGTTTCATCTTTAAGAAATGCGTATTATCGAGCAACTTATACAATGTGAGTTTAATGACGTTAAACAAGACTTATCATCTAAATGTGTTTTTGATTTTATCAAGATTCGATCATGTTTCGATAATGTATTGCAAATTACGTAATGGTGTGAAAGATTTCTATTACGAACATTTTATAACGATGATAAATTGTCATGCCGAGGTACTAAGTATATTAAATTGAAAGGTGTCGAAGATGGTATTTGATGAAATTTTTAGCTTAACATTGCCCTTGAGAAATTGTTCAGTCATCGATGGCCTAACGTCATAAAATGATCACAAAAGAGTTTTATAGTAACCATATTAACCGTGTTATGTCATTTCCATGACGGAGTCGAAGGTTCTAAAATGAGCCATGAAAATCTTGTGACTAACTCCAACGTAAATCAGTGTTTTATGGCAGACCTGGTTATCAAATGAATGATTTAGCGTGACTATGTGGTGGCCTTTGGTGCATAGTAGTACTGTTAGTACCTTCAGATTATTATTTTTTGTTCATGTATAGGTAGTATGTTGTAATATCTAGTTATTACAGTGATTATCATTAATCACACCGGTTACGCCTCGAGCACACCGGATGCGTATGCGTACACGTAAGCGTAGACGTACACATACACTGTATAGGCACGGGCAGACCGGAATGCGTAGACGTAAGCATAGACGTCGGTGACAGTTCCATACATTAAACTTAGAGGAACGCATACGCATCCGGTGTGTTCGAGGCTTTAAGGTTCTTCTTCAGATACAAAATAAAATATGGAATTTATTTTCTGCTCGAACTCAAATCTATGTCAGGTTTCAGAGATTTCCTGATGCTGTTTATGTGACAACATATTTTATTATAGAAATTAATAGCTAACAAAGTTTTCTCCGACTTCCAGGTGTTGATTTGCGGTACGTTGCCGTCGATGGTTCGCTCGGTGCGCCTGTACAGCCAGTGCTCCCACCTCTACGTCAACGTCTACCCCAACGGCACCGTCATGGCTCGATCAGACGAACACGATCAACGTAAGTTCTCCTTCTTCTTCTATCTTTCGAGTTATTTCTGTTGCATTCATTTTTCATACAAATGCAGCTTATATTATATTAGAAATAGGTTTTTTTTATGAAAACGAAAAAAACCGTGACGCATAACTTTTGACTAACTATATTACTCTCGATTGGCCTCACTTCTAGTGTTATCGTTATAATTGAGTTTTTCAATAAGATTGTGCTGAGTACTTTTATTTTTATCATCACTAAATTCAACCCGAATGTTTTTCTTAGGTTTCTTTTAATCGTCTTCGAAGTCAAAACACCTTTTACATTATTAGTTATGCAATATCCAATTAAGTCGAGTCGGCGAAATTCAATGCGTGGTACAGATAAATTTGGGTGGCATTTGATTCGTAATGTATAAACAAATAAATTGTCATAACGACAATGTTAGAAAGTTTATCAGTATCGACCTACATATATAACTATGCTTCATATACACCTACATCACTTACTCTTCGAAAGGCTACTGCAAACTTTTATCGGCCTATAGTACGTTTGACCCTTTAATCTTTATAAAATAGTAAGCAACATATAACATTTTTATCAGCTAGCTATTTTCATATTGTAACGGTCAATTGAATTACATTAATTTTTACATATTTTTAATCTTGCATTTATATTGACTTCATCCAAATTAAAATATATACCTAATTCTGTTAGAATTAATAAAGCATAAGCATATTTATGATATTACGTATTTTAAGACTTTTTAATGAATATAATATGATCTGTCACTTTCCATCGTAATGGCATCTTATCTGTGTATCAAGTTCTTGATTATTATTCATCTGTTAAATATCCTATTATCATACATTTACGTAACTTTTCCCTAGACAGTCATATAAAACATATCAAAACGTTATCACAAAAGGCAGAAAGCGTTAAATGGAATTCAATTCAATTACAGTTATTTATTACCAATATAATTTTATTTCATAGCCTCAAACTGAATATAATAGATTAAGAGAACATATTGATTCTCATTTAATTACAGGTCAGCGGACTATAAAATTATGTTCATTAATCAATTTGCCATTTCTGTGTCTAATGATATTAGTGAACGGACGGTGTATACTACAATATACAGGGTGTAAAAAAAGGGTATGTTAAGCGAAAAGCTATGATTATAGCCCATTATAAACATTATACATACATACATATAATCACGCCTTTAGCCCTTACGGGGTAGGCAGAGCTCCAAGGGCCGATAAAACCACATGGTGCCACTTCTGACCAATTTTGAGGGTATAATTGAGATGTACAAGTTCCGTTAGTAGTGACAGGTTGTCAGCCCTTCACCTACAAAACACCAAGACCCTCTTTTCCCTCTACTGAAAACATTCTAAACATTCTAATGCCAAAATTTAAGACTTTAAATCACATGTTTATTTTTCAAGATTGTATGAACATTCCTGAGTTGTTGAGGAATTCTCTATACTAATTGGAAAAATAAACACTTGATTTCCAGTCTCAAATTTGGGGAATAGGTTCTCTACAGTGAGCTATTTTTATAGCTTTTCACTCAACATACCTCTTTTCTTACATCCTGTATAAGGCTAGTTCTACACTATTGCACGTTACCATAATCAATACATAAAATACTAAAGCTATGTAGAATCTCTTGAAAATTCGAGTAGTGTGCGGGAGTGCGGAGAAAGCACAGCACCTGATTAACTGTATCGCAGTTGAAATTCAAACATTGTTGGCTTACACGCAGTAATCGTGCAGGTAGTAGCTCGACGTGAGAACTTATAGGAATATGTCAATACTTGAAGGGTCAACGTCCAGCCGCAACAGGTACCGTGCGATATAGTCTCAGGGTATACGCTTGCTGTAGGGAGAAAGAGTGAAAACAACGGAAATAACAATAATATTGCAGACTAGAAGCATAGCATACAAATCACGGTATTTACTTTTTTCGGTATTATAAAGGTGTAAGAATGCAGAACTGTAATTTATTCAATTTCTATTTTCAACGAAAGTTTAGTGTATCATGTCAAACTTTCATCACTAATCATTGCTTGATTTTGTGTTTATTTGAACAGGTGCAAATTTTTAATAAATATTTTATCTATTAATGTTGAAATAAGGAAAAAGAGTTTATCTTTATAAAATTTCAATGTTTGCAGTGGTAAGCCGGTTTGAGGATATTTCAATTTGTGATGGTTATTATTACATATTTTTCTATTAGGTCGTCTTTCATCTCAAAAATTGCCAAGGCTTACTTTAATATTGCATTATCCTAATCGATTCCTACATACTTATAGAGATTATATATATGTAATTTAAGTCACTTCCTCGTTTAATATTAAACGAAATTGGGAACATATTTACGTAACACATTCATAGATTCAGCACGGGTATTTGAAAATAGAATTTTCATCATTCCAATAAAGTTCGAATATATTATGCAAATACCAAAATCTAACTTATCTTTGACGTATACAAGGTTGTTGCTCAGATCTCTCATATATCCGGTTGGGTACTTCACATGTGCCAAATAATATTTTTGTTTCTTTTTACTTTGACAAAGTGTGTTAATGTAAAATATTTGCAAAAAACCACATTCGCAAAAAACTTGAGTGAACAAATAAATCTGCTGGATTTTTTTGGTACAAGACTTTGCAATTATCTGAGAATTGTAAAATCTTTTAAGTCCGCATGCTCTTTCCGTTTGCTTATCAGCTTCCAACTGTGACAAGTTAGTGGTTTATGGCTTAAAAAACAAACTAATATTTTTTCTATTTTTAAAATACGTTTTTATCGATGTGTCATCTAAACAAAATTAATCATTACACTTAATAATCCTATATGTTAACAAATTTACTGAACAGTTTTTTCATTGATCCTCAAGTATTTTTCAAGAGCAATACATAGAAACATTTTGAAATTGCATCGTTTAAGGAAACTGGGATAAATGTACACAGTCTCTATGCTAACTACTCTAAGATAATTTAAGAAGATGCAAATTTAATTTCTGTTGCTAAAAGGGAAATGTCAAATATTACCCTTTATCTTACGATTTCGCGAATATGTAATATTACTCTTACTGACAAATTACCCAATATTTGTTTTAGACAAGTTTTAGTGGCGTCACTCGCACAAACACATGCCACTTTCACATTTCTTTGAAATTTGCGATATATGATTGGAGAATTTACATTTCTTTACTTATATATTGATCTAAAAGTAATGGATGCTTTGAAGAATAAACGAAAGTCTCTCTTCGGGTCATTTTACAGTTCGACCTGGATTTATATCAAAGAGTCACGTTTTCAGACTGCCCTATCTAGAAAAACTGTAAGAACAATTTAACATTTATCAATTCACCCACCGTCAAGTTTCCTACAAAAGTACCTACCTACTTCTCCTTCTTATTTATTTTTTCAATCCAGCCGGCTAAATACAAAACCTTCCAAATCCCAAATAATTCTCATTGAAATCGTACATAGGTTTGTTAAAATGCAATGCATAACTCCAACCAAAAGAACTTGGTGGTGACGAGATAAATTACATGCAGGCATATTCAACACTTGCGGAATAGTTACAGTACAGAATAATGATCTTTATTACTACGCTAATAGTATAAGATATCATTTTAATTAGTTATTAATAGTGCATAAGATTAAGTTCATGAAGTTCATATTTCATACAAAAATAATTGATATTGGCAATACAATTTGTAGACGCCAGTGATCATTTGATGGCTAACGTAGATGACATTATCCGTAATGTTGCATCAACTTATGCGGAATCATAACTCATTTACACGATTGATTATGAAATACGTATGAATATTGAACTATCGCTGTGCGTCGCGAAATAGAAGATGCATGTAACGTTAACACAGACACTAAATTCATGGAATCACACTTCATAAGAGTAAGAAAAGGGACCACGATCTTATTTTTTATATCTATTGTATATCATAGTAATGCAGTTGTGGGTATACGCTAATATCTGTACTTTGTCCTAGGTCAAGTTGCAAAGCAGTAAATATAGTACATTCTTAGTGCCTATTGAATTGTACAACTTATAACGCTTTTTAGAATAACAACTGCACATATTGTGGGTCACTCACTACTCACTGCACCCACCACTTATCACGATGTGTGTTTACACATGGAATAGTTAAAGTTAGTTCATACGTTGAATAAGTACATGGTAGAGTTTGGCTTGATCGGGAAGTCTGATGATAAAGATTATATAAGAAATTTTTTCATTGAATACGAAGTCCCTATTTAATATATATAGATACTTATAGATTGTTCTTCGTATCTCGCCCATTTACTTCTCGCTTTTTTCTGCAATTTTCTTCCTGATCAAGCCTGGTCAAGTTATTAATCCTAATAACTCCCTTTTGTTTATTTTGTATTATTAGTATTAGTAATTATTTTTATTCATGACATGCATTAAATGTTAAATGAATAAAAAATTACTACTATTATTAATTAAATCAAAAATATTATGTACCTGTTCAAGTACTTCTAAGGAACTTTCTAATAATAAATAAATGTTCTATTTTAATATTACCCATTAATCAATTCAATATAACTCAAACGGTCGCGTGAGAACAAACATTTGTACGTAGAAAAAAATAATCAGTCGGGCCGCTAACGTACGTGTTAGTGAGGCAATAAAAGAAAACACAGCCAATATTAAATTTAACGATTTAATACTGCATAACCATTAATTCAAGAACCCCAGATATTATTTTCTCGCATCTAAATCTTTAGCGGAGACAGGTCTTCTTATTTTTGTCGACTAATATTTCGTCGGAGCACTTGCAACGCCTACCGCCGAACACAACGTGAAATATGTGACGCTTTTTAATTAAAATTAGATTTGTTATAACTGATAAAGAAATTTAATTATTCATTTTGACTTAGAAAAATCACTGCGTTATATCTAACGGGATATTTTAAAAGTAAATAAAATACATAAAATCTGTTGTTTTTAAACGGGGAAAAGGTTTTAACTCTATTATAGATAATTAAATAGACTCTCATCAGGTAAACCACAAGACTATTACAAGCTTTTAAGCTCCTCATATTGCGGTAAGTTTTTTGTAACGATTTCATCGAAAAATGCTGTCGGAACGAAAATTATATGAAATCAATCGATGTAGGAGGCGCCTTCCCAAATTAAGTTGTTATTTAAAAAAGCCTTTAAGGCCCACCGTTTTGCAACAAAAAAGATATGCCACACGCATGCACCCTTATTAATACTCTATAATCAAATAACAACAATTTGAAGGAACAGAAAATTAAAGTCTTGAGAATTATTCGATTATTTAGTAACTATCGATTGCTTTTTGTGTTTCTACGAATTTGTTTAGATTGTTCTTGTCATGTTCTGCTTTTTATAGAATGTCTCGATTCTCTGAGTAGTCTTTGGGTTGTCTCGAGAGGTTTTTGTGAGCAATTGACATTTATTATGTTTTTCTCTTATGTAAACTTATTTTTTGTTCGTGTTTCATGCAATTATATGCTTCGTTTGTGTATTGCTAACAAGGTTGGTGATAACGTTTTATGTTTCGGTAATTAGGATAAATAGAATGACTTGGTAAATTTTGTACGCAAAAAGTCGACGATTTGACTTGCCGATTAATTAAGTTCTTATGAAAAACATGCGATTGTATAATTTAATTGTGATGACTAAATGAACAAATAATTTCATTACTTAAACGAGACGTAGTAAGAAGTGATAGTTAATTCCTTGAAGTCAGTATAAGGTCTTCTTGTTTTTATATTTCTTTATTTCTAACTAATGGATAAAATGTATTGTCTGGTTAAAAGAACAGATATGTGTTATATACAATTTTATTACTTTATAATGACATATGTTAGAGACAATCACATGTTGGGTGGTCGAGTAGAATTCCATGTAGAAATAAAAATATTTGCTTAAAAATACGTATATTTGGCAAACATTCCTGACCAACTTCAAGGATTGTTTTGTTAACTTGCAACTTAAGACTTTAAACAAATAATACGGTGTAGAAAATTATTTGCTGTATTAAGAATGGATTTGTCTTCAAGTAAATAAAATTCTTATTTAAATGTAGTATACTGGCTAAAATAAAAATCCTAACCATGAAGAAGGTATAAAAGAGGAGGTGGGACGATGAACTGAGTCGTGTGGCAATGGTGAAGCCATGACGTCATTGTAGGGGCGGAGCTTCAGCCCCAGTGTAACGCAGTAGCTGTAACCACACGCTTGTGCTCCGAAAAGTAAGCGTATTAAAATTACAAATACACCAGCGCTTTTATCAGGGTAGTTTTTTTACTAAAATGTAGTATAATATTGCCATCTAGTGATGAGTAAAGCGCTTCCCGTACTGACAACATAGTCCGAAAATCACACTGCGGTCACCAACCCGCCTGCCCAGCGTGGTGACTATGGGCAAAACCCTCTGTGGCAGTAGCCTTGTGGCGTGCCCTGGGGGAGGCCTACGTCCAGCAGTGGACTGCAAAAGGCTGATGAAGAAGAAGAAGATGAGTAATTGCACTAGTAAAACAATCAAGACAAGAGAAGACAAGAGTTTGTGACAGAATACTTCCTCTACATAATGTTAATATTTTATTTTATTCTTTGTTTTGTTTCTGTCTCAAATAAAGCTTTTCATTCATTCATTCAATCTTGAACCTAAATGATAATGATCAAGTAGTTTGACTGGTCACTACAAGGTGGTTTCTATGTAAATAGGCAGGGCTACAGTGTTCAATGCTCCCCTCTTCCCATACTTAAGCCCCGCTCCGCGGCACACTATTTTTGTATGAAAATATACTTAGCTGCTACTCCTCTTTTATTTCTTCTCCATGATCCAAACGAAGTTAACTAAGATACCTATATTTAATACAGGTACATACTATGATTACTACAACAATGATGTCTGAGTTTTTATAATTATTTACTATAATCTTAATACACCTATATCGAGATATATATTTTGACTACTCAGCTTCTTCTTGTTTTGTTTTTGTGTCTTTTGATGTACTGTCAGCATTTATAAATAATCGGTTACTAGTCATCAGACATAGGAGTACCTAAATTTATTTGTATCGAATATTAGTCCTCAAGTAATTGCTATTATAGATTTGATTAAAAATCACATTTATCTATTTTCAGATCAATAAAATTTTACTTTAATAATCGATATTTGGAGCCACACAACTTGTTATATTTTGATATAGACATCCCATTTCCCATCCCATTTCTTTTTATTAGGTACGTTATTACATTAAACTTTATCGCACAGGGACGTTAGCGATGTACGCGATCGTTTATCAAATTTATATGCGTTTGACCCGATTACAGAACCAATACCTTACTCAATCATATCAATTTCGATAACACGAGGAAATTTGTAGCAGGTAGTTCTTATTTCTATCGTTTTAAAACTCATTTTCGTTAATTTCTTCAGCACAATCAGTACATTAATGACACAGTTTTCAATTTCACCTACTTCTTTTGCTTCTACACTTGTGGTTTCTATACTTGTTAGATTATCTCAATATTTGAATTTGTATTTTAAATTAGCTTATCTAAACGGTGTCGCATTGTTACATGCTTTTGTTTGAGACCTATATTTGATATTACCTCCGAAATATCTTCCGGTAAATATCTACAGTATCGATAAGATGTAAATTAATCGGACATACGGTATTAGTGTCAATGCCACATAGTGTATGTGGTCACGACATAGTATAGTCTGGCGGTAACTAGATAATGGCTAATGCATTACGATAGTGAATTCAAGATGATATTATAAATTACATGTTTGCAATACTATGTTTTGATTCCGTCTAGCCTTGTAAGATTACCTTAGTCATACCAACTTATAATATAAAATTTTAATTATCAATAATGTAAACATAGCTGCATATTATAAGAAACGATTAGGTTTATGAAACCTCGTCATTATAGACTAGGTATCACCTTCAATTTTGCTTACATTTACTTGGAACAAATTCAACATGTACTTTTCCATTACAGCTTTCTTGATGCAATGTTTTTCATAAGTCCTCATCTGCAATATTATAAAATGATCCTCAGATGATAGTTAGATAAGGCGCATTTCTGAATCTGAATGGGACAGGGGTATTAACTGTATTGGAGAAACGAAGTTTTAATGACAATAAGTATTAAATGTTGCGATAGGTATTTGAGCTAAGTCTCTTAATTATCCCATCTCACATGCACATGACTTGATTAAGCTGAATTTATACCTCTGACCTAAAACCCAGCGGATCATCATCATATTTCACTAACTTTATGCTTGATGCTAGGAATCAAACGCATACCTATTCAAATGTAAACATAGAATTTAATTATGAAAATGTAGGCATTTCAAAACGTTATGATGAAGGCACACCTAATGTTGAAGATGGACTTAGATTTACGGAAGTAGAATATCTAGTCGAGTTAATACAAAGTGCAGTCACAGTGGAATCGTCAAAATACGGTAGTGCAAAATGTAGCTCAATGCCGTAAGCATATTTACATAGATTCATTTTATTTACGAACTGAACTTGTATTCGTGTTGGATTTTAATTAACATTAGTTTGTAAACCATTGACTAGTAGCTGTGGAAAAAATATCATTCCACAGTGACGCGAATGAATAAAGTTACACTTGTTGTATGTAATGTTCCCACAATGGCGATGGAATTAAATTGTTTCAACTTTGACCACCTACCACCGACCAACATGAGTTTAAATTACCTATATACTGGAAGGTAAACAATCTACCGTGAGGAAACGAGACAAATTAGCAGTACTATCTAATTTGACATCTCGCGTTTACTATGTAAACTGTTAACCGGGACAAACATAATAATAATCTTTAAAATGGGAAAAAAATGTATGACGTCACTATGCACAAGGAAGATTAATAAGGAAAATATTCATAATAGATATTACTAAGCAAATAACGTACAGCATCTTTGTATAAAATATAATTTACTTACGATACTTAAATCTGAATGTGCATCGACAGAGACATTAATATAGTATTATTATTTACATTACATGATTTTATTAAAAGGGAATCATCTTAATCATATGTTTAATGTCATCTTTACTGGCCCACGTTATTATTTACACGTAATTATGTAGGGTCGCAGTATTATCCGGTTAGGATTCCTTGTTATGATAATCTTTAACTTATAGCCGATAATCATAAATACCTAAAAGATAATAGCCATCTTTAAAATTTCAATAATATTGTGTTTCTGTTAAAGGTTTGCTAACATACCCAAGACTACTATTTCCAAAAAGCAAACTAATGAACTCTTTCGACATGCATGAGACAAGTTGTGATTGACTGACATAATTCTAGTAAACCAAATGATCATAAAGGTAAACCTATGATGATTATGTCCTCGATCAAAGAAGTATTTTGTAGTGTTACTTTTTGTAGCTAGTATTTCTCGATCATCTGAGGTAATGAAATATACTTCCCTACCACACTTTTTCTATACTTAAGATTTTATTTCTGAGTCCTTAATTAGGTAGCATAAATAAAAATTGCAAATAAGTTTTTAGGTTTTTTTAAAAGTCATTACATAATAAAGATTGTATTTCCTACTCCAATAAGGGCACGTATATCGATGAATATCGCCTAAAGGCCCTTTACTTAAATGCTTCATTTAACTAAAAGGTTTGACGTAGTTATGTTTGACAAGAAATCTTATCCCAGATTAAGATACGGCGAGGATTCCAATAGTGGCGGCTAAATCTTTGTTTACTAACTGTTAAACCGTGTCTAAATGTATCCTGCCGCCGGGAAGGCGCTAGCGTACTGCGTTTTCATTGTACTATTTTACATTTGACGAGATTTTAAAGTTGGTAGAGAAAGGAGGTTGAAAACTTTCTAATATTATGTATTTTATTTTTTGCTTTAACTATATTTCATTTGAAGCTAGACAAACTCTTTGACTATGGTATTTTAATTATAGCGAAGCAAAGAGAGATATGTTTAAAGAAATAAGTTTTTTATAAATAGTTAGTGAAGAATAATAAGATGATACTCAATGTACGGAGCTGTCATTGCAGATATAAAATAAGATTGGCATGTAAACATTTCAAAATTGCGGCCCCTGTGTTTTACGAACTTGTACTTCCCAAGATTTGCATCCAGGTCGTTAATTTTATAGCATGATAATACATTTATATTTAACAGACACTTATGTTAATAATTAATGTTGTTGAAGTTTTACATGGATGTACTGACGCGTGATTTAAGTTATTTTAAACATGATGGTTTTAAACATGCTATGGATCTGCCAATTGGTTACGTGTGACCTGAATCTGATAAAAAAATTACACGTTCCATGTCTCATTCATTGTCTCATGCTATGGTGATGGTTATTCTTTAAAAATAAATAAATGACGATTGTTTGTACCTACACGTTGATTTTACTATAAATCTAAACATGTTAGAAAAACAGTATTAGCATAGTGCAAATAAAATTTATTATACAACATAGTATCAGTAGCTCTAATAAAGCTAGTTAATATTATAATGTGATTACAATGTCTAAAATTTTGTTGTGTCATAATGATATTTACTTACCTAATACTAGGTGCTCTCAAATCACTTAAATCAATAATTTATTATAATTATCGATCATAAAAGCACGCACTATGGTTAGCTAACTTAACAGCATTTTGTTTTTTATACTTAAAATAAACAAAGCGACAGTGGAAACAGTTTTTCAGTTGCGTTCTCAAGATCTTCTAGAGAACTAAGCCCGAGATTGTATGTACCTACCGCGTCGCCTTCCCGGGTTTGTACAGTAATCGCATAGCTTATCCCTGGTTAACCACTTATCCTGGATAAAATGAGAAAATTGTTTGTTTTTACCACGAAAATATAAATAAAGGAATTGCAGCACCGACTTATTTGATAGTAGAGTGAAACCTAGGAATAATTTCTAAGTAACTGGACATTTTGGTCCATTTAGACATTTTTGCGATCCTTATTATTGCTTGGTCATTCTAAAAACGTCTAGTTTTTTTAGTAGTAGTGTTAAAGGTATCACGAAGAAATTTCTACCTGGATTCTCTTTGCATAAAAATTGTGTGCGCAAATAAAAAATACAAAGCGCAAAACATTATACTAAGTATACAATACCTATAAAATAATACAAACTGGCACGTGAACAAACAGCATCATCAATGTTATCAGATATAATGACGAGAATTACGTAAATTAAATGTTATTATAATATTTGGCTTTTGATTGCCGAGCACAAGGTTAAGAAATGTTATCGAGGCACTGTTATCAAAATATTCCGGGTTTTGGTTGGACTAGAGACCGAGAACAGACGTACCGACAAAAACAGTATGTTTTTATGAGAACGTACATTCGCGTGATATGGAGATAGCTACATAATTGTGGGATAGGCAGAATAATGTGACGTCACTGCTATTATATTGATAAAGTTTACTGGTGAAAACCCGTGTTTATATAATAGAATGTACTATAGGTTTAGACTTCGCTCAAAATACATACCTAGTACAAAGGATAAAGGGGCTTGATCACGCCATGTACTTACTAAGTTTGGGAACATTACGTTGAATATTAGGTACTGTAGCATTAATAAGGACCATTACTAAATTCTACACAGAATTAATTTTTAACGAAGTGATTTAGGTAATTAGGTAAATTATAATAAGCAGATTAAGCAGCCAATCAATTAAGTATAAGTACATTATTAAATCCAAAAACTTCAGAAGGAGCCTGTATTCATAGGTAGAATAAGAGGATATTGAAATTAAAATCAATACTGTACAGTTGATAGCTAGTTGTTGCTGTTAGTACATACATTATTAATTAATATGTGAAATTTGAAATACAACATGAATATAAAATATTTACCTACCTATCAGGATATCAAATAAAATTATGAAAATGTGTTGATAATTTTATTATAATGCGTGGAATGTCGGAATATGATTCTCGATATCGCATTAATCGTCTGTTGTAGAAGGCCAGCCAATAATTTTGGACTTTGAGTCGCGTGTGTCAATACACATTTAATAAAAAACTTAAATCTAGGAAATTAAATTTTGACTTCATTTGTATCTAAAAAAAAAGTCCGTCTGTAGGTTTTACCGCGGCATGGATGGAAGCAGCTTTAATTAGTTTAGAAAAAGGCTAAAGAAAATATGGAAATAATGGCTTCAAATGTACTAGGTTCAAACTTTCAAATTATGCGACTTAAAAATAAAACGAAGGCGCCTATTTGATTAAAAGTTTCCTGGAAAAGCCAGGATCTATACTATGGTATCTAAATTTAGGCTTTTTTGTCACAGATACAGTCAAGTGCAATACGCAATAATACCACATCAGATTAATAATAACAGCGTCAATAAAATCCAAAACATATTTTTAAAGATTTTATCACGTTATCATCAGAGGTAGGAATTAGGTAGAGTCATTTATGTACTTGCACTGATTTCATACAGCGAAAGAATAAAGTGGATATGCCTCAAATTCCGGTATTAATTTTAAAGAGCAGAAATTTTATGTTAATTATCTTTGTTTTATTTGTCTATCTCTGAGGGTTTTATTATTATTTATTTGTAATATTGTTGGCCACACGGGATTGTCCATTAGAAATCCTGGGAAGGTCCACATTAATATGAACATTTCGATGCAAGTACATAAATGACTCTACCTAATTCCGACCTCTGGTTATCATAGATTGTTATCGATCCAAATATTGATAGTTATAAGTACATTAATATTCATACACCAATATTTAGAAAGGTAAAAGTTGGTGCATCCACATAATTATTATGACTTAAAAAATGTAATTTATTCATATTTCTTTTGTAATACTATCTCCATTTTTATATGACTAATAAATCTGAAGATAGAAAAACTTCACCATCACAAAACTCAGTCAATAGGTGATTTAATAAAATAAAATAAACTTATTATGCTATGAAAAAATACATGATATTTTCTATTTCACATTTAAATAAGCGTGTATTGTATCAAAACCAACTGATTAATATTTTGTTATTTTATTAAGGTAAGAAAACCTTTTTGTCAAAATAACACAGATTAAATAACTAAACCGAATTTTTCAATAACATTTACTTGGTACCACTTCTAAAGTATAATCAGCAAAAGAAAACAACAAAAAAAGCAAAGACCTGCCATTTTCCGAAACAGGATGACTTTTAAGTTTTGTTAAGTATTTTCAAATGCTGCTATATTCGCATCTCGCGTTTGTTCCAAAAATACAGTGGAATTATGAACCTTCTCCTTGAAGTGTTCGGGAAAATTCGGGACATACCGGTATTTATTGCAGTATTAGTCTTCGGTATTCGATTGTTGTACTCGTATCTCAGATAAGTAATATTGCTTGCTTCTTATCAGTTTTGATAATCGGTCAATGACACAAGTCACCTGTCGGAATCTTTAGGTAAATGCACTAGGTACATCGGTTTGTTTACTTACTGCAGTATGGGTACAAAATTACCTACCGATTTTTGAAGGGTATGATGTTTTTAATTCTATACACCTACCAGATTTCCTAGATAAGCGTAATCCTAATATACTAACAACTACATGATAAAGGGAAATGCAAAATAAAAATAAGTAATTGTATTCACTAAGGGACTACTTACTTTATTGTCTGACTTATCAATCATAGAACACAACAACATAAAAAGTGATTGCAGGTACAGAAAAGCCTGAGACGCGAAAAATCACGACATTTTCACAAAGCTTTCTTATACGGTGAGATTCTGTGCGGCTTTACATCAAAGAGAGCTGTTTACCTTGGAGACTGTAGACTGTGTCTCCTCCAAATTAGCCTAAGTCTATTATACGGGTTGGGCAATGTTTACGCGCTTCACCGGTTACGAAACAATCACTGGCCGAAGTTGATAGAAAAGTGCGTGCCTAGGTTTCTGTATTTCACCGATCTTGTGGTAATTAATGTCTCGTATCCGTCTAAGATATAGTAAAATTTTGGATAGTGATTGCAAGTAAGGATGATTCAGTATTTGTTGTAAGAGCCCTTTTTAGGATTTAAAAAAAATTATATTATCATCCAGCAATGTTTACAAATTGAACAATACCCCGCAAAACTGTTATAACAGTTTGACTACGGGAAGGATAAAATAGTTTCACAGACAAATCAATAAAGGATGACTTGTTGAATTGAAAGGATTTTGATATAGCCGAATTCGGTAGCTAAGATACGGACGGTGCATTTTCTTTATGAATAGGTACTAACAAATCTCACGCCATAATTTAGTGTGTTTAAAACTAGATTTGAAATTTTTATAAAAACTACATGTTCATTTAACATCGCAAGATCTACGATAGACAAATGTAAAATTCTTCGTATCTTCTTTATTGCAATTGCTTTACCACTTACTCAAATTCAAATTCTTTATTACTAAATTAAATACTGGAAATCAAAAAATAAATAAATTCAGAAAACAGTGAAGCGATAAATAATTTTCGAGCTTTCTCTTACTACAAATTGTACCGAAGTATTTTTATTATTTCTCGTAATGTTAATTGAAACGACATGGGCAGTGTCGCGGCCGGTCACCTGTACGTTTTATTTTATTAATTCGTTTTATTTGATTCCCACCGCCTCCATCGGATTCCACTATGCTTTCCTCTTCTATGTTATCTAAGAGATTGGCGGCGGCTTACATGGAACCATGGGGAGAACAGAATTCCGTAAAGAGTCTAATTATATTTTCTAATCTGTTGGATATTTACTTCAGTTTATTTTTATGGAAATATGAAGGACGATACTTATTCATTACTCAACATGTTATTTGAAATTTAGTGTCAAACTCTATCAAAATGGAAAGTAGATATTTTCGTACGATAACAGTAAGTATTAGGATTAATTCTAACTATACAAAATGATATTAAAAAATTATGCCCTTATGCAAACATAAACAATTTAATGAAATAAGTCTACAGGGCAGTAATGATGTTAAATCAATTAGAGGCATAAGAGACCAACGCAGGTAAAACATACGTAAACTTATTTCTAAAATGCCTAAAGCCATACCCAAATCACATTCCTTCCTTTCGATTTCGTTACAGACTTAAATCATACGCTCTACCATAAAACTAAGATAGCCAACATTAAATGTGCTTAAATTTTAAAAGGAGATTACGACACGCGCGGCATGTAAGCCTTCCATCCCATCGGGTATTGAATAACAAGCCATAGATTAATATTTATCGACGTTTTATACTTGTACTTTATTAGTGTTCAAATATCATTAACGATCATGAAGCACCTGACACTATGAATATGTCTTTCTTGGTTTAACATATTAGTAATTGAATTTATTATGTGAGCAGCGATGTCGGTGTTCCGACAAATATTGAATATATGCCCGCGGCGCAAGTAATTGCACCATGCGCGAGAAGATTGGACATTCCTCAGATATTTACTTTCTATCTAATTAATGTATCGTTTTGTGAATAAATTAATTTTATGTAAGAACGCAGGAGATGGAGAAATTCTCCCATATTTAGATGATTCATGTCGTGCGTTAGATATTCAAATTATTCCTTTAATATCTCTATTAGCCGAGGATATAATTAAAGATAATCAACTTAGGAGTACTTTTATAATTTATTATTAACGCTACTTTTATTACCCAAGAATACATGAGATAACAAATTGAACAGGAATTCTTTAATGTAGATTTTTAATGCTTAAGTATATATGAAAATAACAAATAAAGCTACTTATGATCATGTCAGTTGTTCATATTAACAGAATGCAAAAGTGCCCAGAGAAAAGTATTTTTCTGTTTTCTATGCCAAGTGAGAAATTATTATAGAAATTTTTTAATAATTCCTTTCTTTATTCTTCTCTTCACCTTCATTTATCAGTCAAGTAGGTAGCCATTTTGGGTTTTCGCAAGAATTTATGGATTCAAGGTTATAGTAATTTTATACTATAGCTGCGTATCTATTAAACGTTTTTGGTAATCGTATGATAATTACATACAATGACCACATGATGTCCCCGTTGTGTAATATAATATACTAACCACATGAAAAACTGTCAAACAGGGCAAGGCTAGCTGAATATTGATCACAGTATATATTCACGGTATATACTATTAGTCGAATATTACCACTTCATCATCTTCTATACTTTTTCTTCTAAGAAACTTTTTTATAAGTACAGTGAAGCTTAATATTATTATGATTTCTCTGAAATAAATTCTTAAATATTTAGATCTTCGTCTTATGTACTTTCAATGAAAAAATATCAGTAATTATAATAGCAGTTTTCAAAAGTTGGGCATTAATTGTCATTTTTACAATATTTTTATTGCAACAAGGAATTTTCTATGTAGGTATATTTAAGATTGTCATACCTAATCAATATTAAGTACCCCTTTATTGTTGTCTAACATGGTCTTCTTGCTTGTTCCAGCGAATCTCACCATCACCGCGCGCAGCTCCAGCCTGGAGCTGCTAATCTACTCGCCGGTGCAGGACATGTATCTGTGCTTCAACCGGTCGCGGCTTGTGGGCAGGAGATTGGTAAGTACACCCCTTCAAACCTTAAACCACTCCCTCCAAGAGGTCTTAAATTTAAAAAAATAATAAAAAAGAGATGGTAAAATTCGTCATCCGAGTAATTGACCCGGTAGCTCAGTGGTAACAATTTACAGTGGTAAGATTTTTTTCCATTTCTTTAATTAATAATTTTAAATTTTTTAGCCATGTTCACGCTATAGATACCACTTTTCGTAAATTGACTGGTAATTTACAAATTAGCTTGGATGTTAAGAGGTAGAGTTAGGATACAGTTTCATTGTACAGATATTTGTATTTTATAGATCTTTATTTAGTACTGTAACAATTTACAAAGAAGACTGCTTCTTTCCTACAGACACGGTTTCAAGCGGAGAGACGACCCAATTGCCTCTTCAAGGAAGGTTGGAGAGAGGACGGCTACAACACATACCATCTTGTCAAGAACAAAGAACGGTACATTGCATTCAACCAGCGAGGTTTGCAGCTAAGACGAGACAAAAGCCAACTGTCAAAGCGGATGAGCAAGTGTGTTTCTCTGCTGAAGAGAGATTCCAAGTTCGACATCAACAGACACAACAATATGCTCGCAGGAGAACCCAAGTGGCGTCCCCAGCGTAGGCTGCAGCCTCCGCCGCAGAACTCCATCAAGCTACGCCATCACCATGGCCGACGCCAGAAGCGAAAGAACAGCGACGGCACGTAGACCATTCCTTCCACACCAACTCATTCACGCTTCAACGCTTCACGCGTTTAGTTGCCAGCTGTATAGACCTTGTGAGTGGACAGAGTATTAGTCAACTATCGCAGTATTATTACAGTGTCGAGGACTGGATAGCGTTAGGTAAGCTTGCGGTGGCCGCGGCGTCTCAAAGCCCTGTGAATGGTAGCTGAAGCCGAGCAAACATTTGAATGGGGAGAAAAAAGCCGGGACGACGTCCGTAGCTGTGAAATTCCTTAAGGTCGTGCAACATCGTGGAGCTCGTTTGCTCATGTGCTGGCCGGACTCGTGCTCTAAAAGGAAAAAAGGTTTTCTGTGGAAAGAGTAAATAGTAGTCTTGCCAGTCACGAGTCTTCCGACAGACCACCACTGAACTCTGACACTCGTAGAAGAGTCATGTGCGTTCGCGTCGTAATATGATTTGTCCGATTGTCACTTGTCGGACACGTTAAACTTCGGTTGCTCCCATCGGCTCGCCATAAATGTAGCAAAAAATGCCTTTACGTCAATTCTCAGTGTGTTATTATTTAAATGCTTTACTGTTAAATTAAGTATGGATCATGTTATCTGCTTGTAAATATAATTAATATGTGTTTACTTATTTATCAAAAGCGTTAATCAAACATTTGTAAGCGTAGATGTTAGTTGTAAAGTTGTATTAAAAATGTTTTGTATTTAATTGTGGGTATTTAATCTATCCAACCAACCGCTCTCTTATGATTAGCTACACTTGTATGACCTACATTTCTGTTTCACGATACTTTTCCACTGTATATTTTTAAATAGTAAATGTTACTTCGGTTGTATGATTTGAGCGATTCTGTATATATTATTTTAAGAGTTTGTATGAGAGTGATAGGGCCTTTGAATCTCTGTTCTTTTTAACTGTTTTGTCGACTTATTTTATTTGCCTAAACTAATTTTGAAAATTGCATTTTGCTGAAGTACGACGTCTTTGCTAACTCTATACTTTCCGAATATAAAGCATGGATGCCATTAATGTTTTAATAATCTTATAATCTCGGTGCCATATTGTGTTGGCAATGTACGACTTGATGTTCGCATTGTATCTAGTATGTTAAGTTTATGTCTGTAAACTGTAGAAATATTAAAAAAATGTTTGATGTAAGGCAAATAACTGAATTTAGTGTATCCTGAAGCCCAGTATATTTATTTCTTAAAATTCTGAATATTTAGAACAAAATTTTATTTATAGAGAAATAATAATAACACAACTAGTGACTTTCTGTCATTGTACATTCCGTGTTTTTATTTTATCCCATGAATGTTAATAGTTGACAATATGAAAGACATAAAAAGACATTCCAAACAGTAATGAAAAAAATAATATACAAAATATACGCTTAAATACATAATAAACTTGTTAATAATGTTACACTGTCTATTGTATTACTGTGTCTAACTATAAGTATTCAGATGCTGAGAACGAAATCATATAATTGCTAAGAAAATTACGAAATTAAATCATATTTAACTCGCATATGACTCCTTTTTTATTTGTCGCCCTTTTTCTACTTTCATAGAATTTTATCTTCGGCAATCATAAACATGTTGCGGTAGTATCCTAAATTCTCTCTATAAATCACACTAAAGGGGGTTACAATATTTGTTTTACCAAAAAGTAGTTAGTTCGGGTGCGGCCACAAAAAGGCGATATTTCCAATGACTCCACCGGATGAGGGACGTTGGCGGGTGGGACGTAACATATAGAACAAACAGGGTAAGTGCGCGACGGCCGGTGCCGGCTAGCGCGTGCGCATGCAGATTAACACCTTTATATCATAGAGGAGGTAGGGTACAGATAGAAGAAGCCTTTGAAATACATAGTTTACCCAATGAGTCTATAATAACTACAGTTGCTTTGTGGGGGCTTGAAAACATTGAAAATTAAAAATACTAACGACTTCAAAATTTAACAGTGCCATATTTAAAATTATAGCCGTCGTCATCGTCGTCGGAGTCTACAGGGTGTAACAAAAAGGGTATGTTAATCGAAAAGGTCTGTAAATAACCCATTAAAAGCCACAAAGTTTCGACCTCGAAATCCTATGTTTATTTTTTCAGATAGTATGGAGAATTTTCTAAGCAACTTAGCAATGTTCATACAATCTTGAAAAATAAAAATGTGATTTCAGATCTAAAATTTTGTAAATAGGTTCTCTATAGTGGGTTATTTACATAGCTTTTCGCTTAACATACCCTTTCTGTTACACCCTGTATATCTTTCTCTCTCTCTCACACATTTCCGCCATAACTAGAATAAAAAGACCAAAGAACAAACATCTTAATTCTACTGTTCTCATTTGATCATACAAAATCTTCTATTTCTTATTCGAGAGCTATTTCGCGGACCAATTTCTCGAAACTTAGTCCACTTACTACGTTTACGTGCTCCTGTAACAATAACGTTTATTTTCAACATAAATAATCTGAGTTCATGTCATAAATATTGAGCAAAGTCATAAACCTGTCCTTGTATTGATGCGAACAACAGACACGGATAGCTTAATATAACCATGGAATTTAGTAATTGTTAGTGACCCATATATACAGTGTATGGTATACATAAAAGTTTTATGGCCACATAAAATACCTACTGGCAATTTAATCATTCTAGTAACTTAATCCGATTCACTAGCGACACGAAAGATGAATATACAATCATGTTTGGTTTATTTAGTTATAACTATAATAAATGTAACATTTTTGGTGGTGTGATGATGAATTTAAAGAAAATCGTGAAGCACAAGTCTTTATGTGTAGGTAGAAAGAAAGCTGATTTTAAAATTGTGTTATTCTTTTCACAATAGAGGAAGGTAGATAAGGATTATGAAAACTGTTGCAATCATCCTCAATCTGGATAATTATAAAATTTTGGTTAATGTGAGGTTTTACAAAATGTTTTATAATATAAATATTTGGATTAAGATTCATATAATTTTTCATACAATTTCATCAAATTCCATGACTCTACTTGAGTAACTCACATCTGTTACAATGTCTATTCTTTGACCTGAAGGGGCATTCATACTACGTACTGGATACTTGATTTTGTTTGTAGATACTAACATGTACTGATGTAAGTGCTAACCAATGGCTCATAGCGTGCCGGCGCAGGCGCAAGCATAGCTCGCAGCTGTGTTTGGAACTTCAAACAAGCACGAATAATTTAAATGCCACGGACCCAAATTTGTTGTCTCTGTGCTTATTACATGTAAGTAGCTTTCGTTAGGTTGCTTAGTATTTACTTATGGAATTTTTGTTACGCTGATTAATTTAAGGTTATTGATTTCTTTAGGTACCTATTACCGATATGGGGAAAAACGGTTATCACCTAAAATCGTTTAAAAATGTGTCTCATCTTTATAATACTATTAGCGGACCCAACAGACATTTGTCCTGTCCCACGCCTTAAATGCAAACTGTCTAAAATATGGACCGTTATAAAAACATTGTCTAATTGACCGAATTGTAAATCTGAATCATTTTCGAACACACACTAAAAAATCATCAAAATCGGTTTAGCCGTTTAAGAAGAACTTCAATTACAAACACACGAACAGAAGATTTAATTAATTATATAAAGATAAAGGAAACATTTCCGAGATATAACAACCATCTACCGGGCGTAACTGAAACTAAAGTATATTTTTGAATATTCGACACGGTGACTGCACTGCAGTCTGTCGGATCCCATGTGAAAATTTCTAACATAAACAACAATATAAATCTTCTTTTCGTATAGTTTTAATTTAACTCCTTCTAAACGGCTGGACCAATTTTGATGAAATTTTGTGTGTATGTTTAAGTTGGTTCGAGGCGAGCTTCACAATCGGTCAACTAAATAATATTTTTATGTCGTTGACCGAATCGTAAGTCCATTCTCAAACCCACTTCAATACACACACAAAATTTCATCAAAATAGGTTGAGCCGTTTAGAAGGAAATCCATTACAAACACACAAACAGAAGATTTTTATATATAAAGATGTTTCCAGCCAAAACAAATAAGGAGAGAAGTAAATATGATTCGACGATAAAATTGTGGCATTTAGGATTTTAGAACTAGAAGTAGATGTTATACAAAATGCTGCAAAATACAGATTGAATATTTCTCCTAAAGTCAAAAATAGAACTTCATTCATTCATACTTCACCATAATTTTCCTACATCTTGTATTATTACCAATTTGGTTATGTCAAAGACTCAACGTAAAAACTTACGTTTTCACGCAAATCAACAATCTGTTTCATTTGGGTAATAGAGACTAATTTTGATTTGAAAACGCAATAGTAGTTAGGATTATTACATGAGTACACAATGGAATAAGCCTGATGGTTCCAACTAGTTAAGGGCCAGTGCTAACAGTTTGATCAAACATTTGCCTTGGAACTGGTATTTGTCACTACCTGGTAAAGCTAATTCATGATTTGATGCTGCATCGTTAGATGTGTTAAAAGGTTTAATGTTTAAAAAGGTTTCTTTTTCATTCATCTTTCATTCCAGTGGGTTAAGAAGATATTTGTAAATGTAGAATGGATATATTCTAGAATTTCAGAGTTTGCGATTATGATATTCTAATGAAATTTATATTACAATCACCATATCAAAAAAAAATATCTGTAAACGTAACCAACGTTTACCATAAACGGAATTCATACTTCACAAGTGCCCCCATTCCGAACGGTAATTCCTGCTCTTTAAACGTCTGATTTCTTCAAAATAAGCCCATAACATCGAGACTGAAGAGGACTCCAAACAACTCTCGAATCTAGCAGAGTACACAAGGGGAAACGCCAATGGAAATGTGCATTATTTGCCTTCTATACCGTGGTTATAGATATATAATATATCGATATTCCGGAATATAGTACCTGCGCTGCGTGAAGCAGAATTTTCCAATGGTCAGACAGGTCAGACAGCTAATCTGAAGGATGAAGATGTTGTCTTTCTCTAAAACTTGATCAAGATAGAGACAGCAGCAACCTTATCCTTCAGCTCTTTGTAAAACTAACCTAAAATTAGATATACGAGTATAGCATATAGCTATGTAAGAATTTTAATAATTTCACATCTATGGAAAATCAAATATTTTAAGGATACAATAATAAGGCACTCGTAAAAAAATCAGTATTGTGTTTTGGAACAATTATCCCAATTCCATGGTAAAGGTTGTCTCTCCAAACAGCATAGCCATTCAGCCCTTCCACTTGGGCTTGACAAAAATACTCCACTTGGTAAATATTAGATGTCCAGTGCAGGTATGTGGTCTAAGTTAGGAGAATTAGGGTTATTGAGATGATTGAGATTCAATTTTAAAGTGAAAGATTTAGAAAGAGCACTTCGAACAGCTCGTCGAACGTAGGTATATTGGAAAATTTCTTATGAATTTAATGTGTATTTGGGTAGGTCTTGTCTAGTGACTCATTAACTAACTTTATGGGGTTGTAGCAAATAAAGCTTAAATGTTTCTTGTTTCATGACTGTGTTATTGTAAACCCCTAATTGCGCATGCGCCGGCGCGGGACGCACGGCCTAGGTAGGATACATCTATAGAGTTAAAATAATACAAGTAGTTACTTTTTTTTACTAAAATTATGTAATAATGCAAGCTGATCATAATCACTTTCATTTTTATAACTTTTTACCTTAATTTACTTCACTTACATATTCACTATTTTACCCCATACTTGACCAAATATTATATACATTAAAAAAAGCTTATGAATTACCCCACACAATCATATGTATTTAGTTGGTCCTTCGTCCTTTTAACGCCACTCGTGTGTTTGAGCTCGACGTTTGTAACAGGTCCATTAGGTGCGTCCGTGTGTCTGTCACAGCGATTAGTAGTGATGATGACTGGGTGATGATTATAAGCCTAATTATGACATGTAGGTATATTTTCAGATAGTATTTTTTATTAAACATTATTATAATAGGAAAAATCGCTCTCGTTTTGGACAACAATACTACATCATCTATTAGTAGACTCCTAGCACTTTGACGATTCCTTTCATATTAATGTTATCTTTCTATTCGCTTCAATGTAATTTGGAAATAGTAGGTACCAAATAAAGTTCAAATTTCGCGAAATACGGCGCATACGATATGAGCGAACATAATGAGAAAAGAACAATAATCGTTATGAGAAAATAATAAGTTTACTTATTATAGTTACCTATAGATATTCCATTCCCGTTTTCATTGTTTTTAACGAAAACTTCTCCATCTCCCCCAAGATCCTTACTTTTAACCTTAGACGCCGGGGACTAGCGCCTCGTCCATTGAGGCCTGGTATTTGCTTATCCCCATTACATTTCGGACAAAGGGCCTCAAGTGTTTGTGTTCGTGGAGAGGACACGGCATTGTGGGCAAACAGCCCGGTTCCCACGTCTCGCTGGTCTACTGTGACTTTAGGATATCCACTTCGATTGGGATGAGTGACTTGTTATGGAGCTAATTGATGCCTTTAAATTTTTTTGACGATATCTGTCGTGTAGATTCAGACGGTTAGAAATGTGGCTTTCAAAGGTGCCTGTAGGTATATTTACATACCTAGACACATAAAGTCACGCCCATTATCCCCCGAAGAGGTTGGGCAGAAGACTAAGTGTGCATATTAAACACCCACTTTTCACCAGTAAGCTGGTATATTTATGCGGATTTTTAATGCTAGAAATGGTCACAGTTTACTAGGCTGCTAATTCAATCTTTTACGTAAAGAAAAACTCCGACTATGAAAAAATTTTGACCGATTGCGCAGTGTCACTCTCACAACTAAGACGAATCTAACGATACTTACATACAAAACCTCACGCTTATGTCCCATAGGGGTAGGCAGAGAGTACAGATCTCCATTTAGTACGTTCCAAACATACCTCTTTTGTAACTATACTTCTCAATCTCAAATGCGACAAGTCATTTAGGCTCTAGCTAAAGCATGTCAAAGAAATATATATATATATATAAACATAACCCTCCTTCTAGCAAAGTAGGGTAATTAAAGTAGATGTTAGAACAACCCTTATATCGTGAATTTGATAGACTAAGCGGATCCAGGGCATACAGCTAGCGAAGAAATATATGCATCCAACATTATGTTCTTTTCTTAAGTACAAAAATTTGTTTATTACTATTTAGGGGAAGGTGGCCTAAAACGGGTAAGCTAAGCGAGAATGTAAAAAAAAATGTCGAGTTCACTTTAATTCTTAGGTTAATTTACATTAATACACAGGATATTTATCAAAGTAATAAATAAAACACTAATTGATTTTTTTTAATGAAATATATTTAGTTTGTATGAAAAATATAAAAGGTCTCCAAAAACCCGTTTTGCCCGCATATTGTAACCCCCTCAGGGCAAAACAGGTAAGCCTAGGGCAAAACAGGTACGCGTTGTTTTTGAACGGATATATATTCTTAATGACTTAACTAAGTATAAAAATAAAAAACATCAACTATTAAACTCTATATTCATAACAAAAGTAACAAATTATTTATTATCTTTTATTTACTTTTTAAGTAATATGTAGTTCGGTAACTTAAAGCACCTAAATCTAATTTTAGTCTCATAGAATCAGTCTATAGTTATTTCTTTTTAAAGATCAATCAGTTGCAATACAGTAAATTAGAGTGAAATCTATAGTAACAAATATTTAAATAATCTATAACTGGTTAAGCAAAAAAATATAGATTAAATCTTAGGAATATCGTATCTAAAGTCTTTATTCTTGACATAAATCGCAAAAATATGAGCCTATACCTGAGTAAGAAGTACGCTTCGTGAGCCCATTCATTGCAATCTCCACATTTGATCCAGTCTTCATCAGGTGGATCCAAATATGGATTTCTGCAAATAATGCAATAATACTTCACTCTTTGCCTTTTCTGTATAATTTTTGCTTTGCTAGTAGATGGTTTATTATTGGCGTTTTTCTTTTTTCCAACGAGTGATTGAGGAGTTTGTTTCTTTTTGTTATCTTTTGTTAATTTCTTTCTCTCTTCCTTCGCCTTTTGTTGTTCTTTTATAGGTGTACTAGTTAACACTTCAGCTTTTTGAATCTTACGCTTGCGATTTGTTTTGTGGGCTCACTATTGGCAAAGGTCTTATTTGTGCAGGCTCGACGTGAGGAGTGAGGATGTGAGGAGAAGAAACTGGATGAAGTAAAATGGCATCCACTGGTGTAGCACACGATATTCTATTGTCAATTAAATTTTCTTTGTCAGATAAAGAATCTTGCTAGCCATTACATTAATGTCATTAACGTCTTTCTCCATAGCTTTATTCGAAGTCAAAACTTCTGTAGGAAATGTTTATTAACAATTGACTCAGGTATAGTTGTAGTATATGCAGAGAAATCTGTCGCGTTAAAAATTATATTTTCTATTAAAGATGGGGAAACGGTGCGGTCAGAGTCAACAGATGAACGGGCACGAGAAGTCTCACCAACTGTTAGTGCGGGTTGCAGTTCAGAATCGTTTCTAAAGTTTCATAATTTGTTAACGGTCCGTTAAAGTTGCAGGTAAAAAATCTGATTCATCAAAAATGTGACGATTTATGGGCCACAAGCCAGTTGAGCCGTTAATGGCATTTTGTTAGCAGCTCTCAGCTTCACCAAAAAGCCTTGCTACTCTCACTAATGGCTCCTCTGAAAACTTGAAACTGCTTGCTCAAAATATAGAGGACCATATACACACGATCTACGGTTGCATACGATGTGTGGTGTGGGGTGGAAGTGAGACAAAAACCACGTTATTTTGTGAGGCATATTCTAATGCTGCAAGATATTTATGTGACTCGTGGTTGTCCAATACCAACAATACTTTTTTGTCCGGAGTTGGACGAGTAACTTCAACGAAATGACGTGGCCACTCCAAAAACGTAGGTCCATTGATCCAGCCGTTATCTGTACAAGCGGCAGCAGTGCTAGGAGGGGCCCCATCTAATAATCTGCCAACCATTCTCTTTCTTCCGAAAACGAGAAAAGGTGGGATAAAGGATCCGGCTGCATTGCAACAGCAAACAACCGTTGTAAGCTTACCTCTTTCAAACTAGAAATAACGCCTACCTGTTTTTTTCCAGTTCTCGACATTATCTTTGGAGGCTTATTACTCGTTGTTTGGATGCCTGTCTCATCGACATTATAAATACGAGTTGCATCAATAATGCTTGTCAAGCTCTATCTCAAGAATGTCATAAAATCTGTACTTGTGGCTTATTAAATCCTCGAGCTCGTGCAATTGATGTTGGTTCTGGCTGTCTAATTGCAAGCCTTTTAAATCCTATATACCAGTCGTTCCCAGCTTGGCCGTTTTTAAAGGGATGCTTTATACAATTTTTGACCGCATATTGGTATACAAGTTCTAAAAACTCTTTTTTATGAACCATAAAAAAGATCATCCACCTTGAATACATAATCCAGCAATTCTTTTTCTTGAGACATTAAATACAGGCCGATGCCTTCCAAGTCTTTTCTCGAAAACCCTTTTTAATATGTCGCTGCAAAGTAGACAGCGTGCCCATACTTCTTAGATACCGAAGATAATTTAGCTTCTTCCATTGCTAATTTCATAGTGGACTCACTATACGCTGTGTTTTTCTTACATATTTATTGACCATCTGAAAAAGAAAACCCTATAAATTTAATTAAAAATTAATTCCAGGCAAAACGGGTAGGGGTAAGACGGGTACCCGTTTTGCCCTACCCTGCCCGAGAGCGTTAAATAAAGTAAACATAACCTCAAAATTAAAGGTGGGCATCCACAGTTAGATAGAGCTAAAAGTAATAACAACAATGGGATAGTGATGAACATGACTATGACTTACCTTGCTTTTTTCTAACATCACCAAAAAACTTTAGACACACACACCTACGCCGTGTCGCGACTTTTCTTATTCAGTGGTTGACAGCACTCACACACATTGACACTCAAGATTTAAAAGCGTATAACTACTTACCCGTTTTACTATTTAACTACACCATACAACTACTTGATTGACTTGAGTACGTTATACAATCATTAACTCCAATCTACTCGCGAATTTAATATGTCACAAGTTAAATGAAGTTATTTTTTTAATTAAAACTCGGAAACCTCATTAACCATGGTGAATAATGAAATGGAAAAAACATAATAATTAATTTAAAAGTACATTATTATAAAGATTCCATTAAAGGCGTTAACATAGGTAACGTAGGTAGATACCTAATTCTAAAACAGTTAAAACAACGATAGACTAATCTACAACATCACAATCTCACATACTTACATAAATAAATGTTAAAAGTCAATCGTTCATCGGATAGTATTCTAATGAGTCTCCTTACGTATCTTGATTACTGCTTGGACCATTAATAACGGAGGTATAAGGTAACACTGACAAAGTCATGTGTGCGGTTAGTATAAAAACTATTTCAAAAAGTCCCCTGTGAATTACTTATATGGAGACTTTAGTAGTAGCTATAAGCTAGTTTCTAATTATCTACTTGATTATTAGTAATAGGCAGGTTTTGTTGTATGTTATGGGTTTGTGAGTGTGACATGCAACTGGAGGTTGGGGGAGGCCCCAACCTGTGTGGACTTCTCATGGCTGACAATGATGATGATGTAACGGGAGATCTGTCAACAATATTTGTACCAAAAATGGTTTTCTATGTTTTATGCAATATTCGTCTTACAGTACATCATCACGCTTGAAACATTTTAACAACAGACTAACAGCCAAAAGGTGGAACTAACAAAGCGACTGTATCTAAGCGAAATTATTTGCGCTTAAGTTGTGTTTTTCTAACAATACCTAACATAAAATAAACCAATGTAAATTCTTAATGATGCAACTCATGGTGCAGGATAGTTTTATACAGAAGATTGGGTATTATCTGTTGGTACTGCAAAGATCTTACAGTCAGACCATAAATAATATCATTACTCGAAAGAAGACCACCCAAAATCATCACCCCGCGTCACAATACCGTTCTGATCGTAAACAGTGGAGATAAGAATGGAATAAGGGAAAAGGCTTGATGTGTGAGTTGTGCGATTTGATTGGGTTCTGCTGAGGTTTTCAGCCCCTTTTTGGCTGTTACGGATTCTTCTAACAACGATGTCTTTGTTATTTAATTTGGTTGCAGCAAAATCCAAAGGACTTATTCTTTATTTGTGAAACTTTACTGTGCACAATACAGTAAGAGTTTCACAAATAAAGTTTATAACAAGGAAGATGTACAAAGGCGTGCTTATCTCTTAGAGAGATTTCTTCCAGCAAGCCAATCGTGAAAGAGAAATAAACATAAAGGTATTTATAAAGGGACTTTGTTATTGTAGAAATATTACTTCCTACCTTTTTGTGTAAACGTGGAATAGAATAATATAATGTGTGACTCGCGACGTCACATGATAATTTATTTACATTTATTAAAATTTGTGCGTTGTTAGGAATAAAGCGTAACTTATCTGGGGGAATAGACAAAACTCCTGTAGAGTATGCTATAGATATACGAGTAGTGTTCTGTGCAGGGAAAGGTCAGTACCGTAGTATATGAATTGGTAAGACAAAATGAAAAGTGAAAATTTGTCGTGAAAAATTCATCTGGGCTGATTAGCGGAGCGGTTCTTCATTTTTTTAAAATAATAGAATTGTTAGCTTTAGTTAACCTTCAAAGGTATCGCAAGGTTACAGCATTCAAGGATTATAAAAGTTCTAATACCCATTTACTCGTACACCCATTATAAAGCTAGCAAACAAGCTGTTGAAGTTAAAGGGTTTTTCGATAAATCGGACCCTAAAAAGGAAAATTAAGAGAAATCAGTTAATTGTGGTCCCTCGCCGGCAATTTACATATGGTATGAGGCGCTAATGGATGTAATACATGATTTTTTTCTTAATACACTGTGTGCGCGCATGAACAATCATTTTAGCATAGATAACGACCAAAGAGTAAGTAAGGCGTAGAAAGCATAGATTTTTGGGCTAAGTGGTTGGAGTAAAATTAATGTTGGTAGGAGTATCCTCCATGTGATCGTGACTACCCCGATCAATGTATTCCGTACTCAGCGTAAGAATACTGATACAGATCTATGCTGTTGTTAACTGGTGAGATATATCTAGGGATATATCTATAAAAATCCGCCGGACATTTGGGTAAAAAAGCCGGACACCCTATATTATTTAGGATTTTGTGTCTCAGTATTAAAAGATACGAAAATGATTGTCGCTGAATACGAAAACTGACAACGCAACGTGCGCTAACAATCGAAGAATGATAACTATTGACAGACCGAGAGACTGCCGGTCACCCTCGGCACTTCTTCTTTTGCGAAATGTAAAAAGAGCTAATCGAATTGCATGCGACCACTTCTTGCATGTGACATACCAAAAATCTGTGGAATTTACGAGCCCAAAAGAAGTGAAAATCTAAGTACAGGTGGCATAGATGCGCGAGCGGAGCGAGCGCGGAATTTTTTCTCATATTTGGTACGTAATTCACGTAAGTTGCCTATTATTTCATGAAAATTCAAACTCTACCGAGAATTTGTAAATATAATATTATATAATAATATTAAATATTTATATAATATAAATCGGTTTATCATATCGCGTATCGCAAGTCATGCTACTTGAGATGAAATGGGTTACAATCAGGTAGACATCTAAATATTTATCACCATAAATTTAATTTAATAATAACATTGGCAAAATCTTCGTGTAACTTGTAAACGAGAGGCCATATCGCATAGTTGAATTGAATCACATTTAACGGCAGCGCGAGCGCAAAATTTTGTAATTAAAATAATATTCTTCTTTACAAGTTTTAGACTTTTTAGACTTACTAGAAACCAGTGGGCTTAGACATTGTGATAGGTAAGCGAGAACCAAGTTCGCAAAGTTATGGAAATATTTCCTCCTAAGGGAAACCTTAACTTAATGCGTTCACTATATGACGTGATGAAGTCTAATCGCCGTTGATGGAAATGTTTCAATAATTTAACGAACTTCGCTGTCGCTAGTATTATATTGCCTAAGCGGGCCTAAGCCCTTAACCCCTTGGTGAAAAGCCTACCAAAAGCCGGACAGGCCGGACATGGTCCATTTAGGCCGGACACGCACTCAAAAAGCGTGACTCTGTCCGGCTTTATCCGGACGCCTGGCAACCCTAGATATATCTAACTAATTCATAACGTTGCGAGACGTGACATTCGGATAGTTAGCTAAAAAGCAAAGTTTCAAAGAGCGTTTTGATCCCGTACTTATTTTAAATGGGATGCCAGAGTATTTATTGCTTAACCCTGACGATGTAAACCTTTCCGCAATAATAATAGGCAGGTATGTAATGTGAGACATTAGGTGTCACTAGAATAAGTTATTTATTCTTTGACCGTTAACTGTACTTACGACGATCAGCTAAAATATGCCGCGGCGCTTTCGGTAGGCGTTCCGACATTGTAAAGAGCGTATTTAACGTGTGTTTAAAAATTATTTATTGCAAGCGATGTTAAGGCGAAATTGTAACTGCAAAATTCTTAAGGTTGTTATATGAGCTAAAGCTTGAGGTTCTGTCGGAATTACTACAAAAATCTCTGAGTAGAAACAAAGATATTACATGACAAGAGTAACATACCTACCCGTATTTTTTATTTTCGTAGTAATCTCATAAAAATATTTTATTGTGATAAAAGTATAAAGTAAGTATCCTCAGTAAATTATTGTTTTCTTTCTACATTATAAAATAAGAAGGTCGTCGATAGTCAAACGATAAGTAGATCGCTGAAGATTATGTTACAGACTGATAAAGAACTATATTTAAATATCATGATCTAGATATTGAAAACAATTCGGGGCACTTTCTATTGCACCGGAATATTAAGTATTCCAAGAGGTTTTCATGGTCACAATCATTGGTATACAATGCACATAGATTTTAGTGATATTTTTTCCTAATAGCTTATTTGAAAGTGTTTATATTAAACTTATAAAAACGTAAATAATTTTAATCAGCGCAGCGTAAGCAGTCTAGTGATCAAGAGTTATATTTATGATATAATTTTTTTTTTGATGAAAATCTTTATATTTTGGGTTATCTTGCCCTTAACAGGACGTCATAAAAAGATTTCTGATTGAGTTTGGCTCGAAGGAAATCTTTCGTCTCAAGATGTTGCCGCAGATTGTTTGTGCTATTTATAAGGAGAGTAAAATTAAAATAGGTTCTATTTTAAACCAGGGTACAGTTTTGTACATTACCCTCAGGCGCATATATCCTTACAAGAACTACAATGTACCTACCTATTTATTTGTAAACCCTGTAAAAATGAGTGTTTTGATGAGAGTTAAAGTTTTCAACAGGACTACCTGGCCCTACCTACATCCTCCGATGACCCTAGAATCTGACAACTCATGATCGCGATTACGGACGGTGCATCTCCTTCCGTGCATGTCGTAAGAGTCGACTAAGGAAGTCGGTCATTCTTTTAGGTGAGGCGATAAGGTAACAACTTGTCATTGATTTTCATCATAAACCTATATGGCGGAGATCTGTGGAGACCCTCTGCCCCAGCTACAGGAACTATAGTCAAGACACCGATATGCTGATCGTGGCTGTGGAATTTTCTCTGCGGTTTTGACCTCACCATTTCTGGAACACAGTTATGTATATAGGGTTAATTTTAAAACATCAATAACCTCACAAGACTAGGTAGCTACCATCATAAACAACAACATTTGTTCTACGAGTTTTGATAATTTATCACATTTTACTTTCATACAAAAATAAATATCAATTTAATATTACCTCTGAATGTTCTTAAGTCTGTATATAATACTGAGGCGCGCGCGATCGCGGGCGTCAACCTTTTCGTACCTACAAATGGAACATAGACTTACAAATGTCACGACAGTACAATAAAAGCTTGGAAAATCATTTTAAAATAATTTATTGAGTTATGATAAAACTCGTAGAACAAATTTTATTGTTTATGATTTTAGCTATCTAGTCCTGCGAGGTTATTGATGTTTTAAAATTAACCCTATATATTCTGCAGTCCACACGGACGATGTCGCGGGCAACAGCTAAATCTAAATAATTACCTTGAAAATTAAGGCTTTACACTTGTATGCTGATACCTATTGACGCGATTGACGCTGATGCCTATTGATTGATCAATAGATAGGAATATATTTGCTGTATTTGCGTACAGGCTTGTTATTTTTATATTAATCGTGAAACATCCGTTGCTGTAGAATGATAAAAGATTATTGTTTATCAAAGCTAATTACCGTAATTATAAACAAATCCGTGCAACTTATCAGGATTTACAGCCGGCAACGGATAATTACAATTTAGAATAAAAGTCATGGAGATTAAATTGCCAACCATACTATGCTGGGGTTAATTAAAATTTTAACCTGACAACAAAACTCTTCAGATGGGTTTAGATGCGCGTGCGCGGGTTTCATCCCTTAACGAAAAGAAAATCATCAAACCTAAAGGCACATACATACAGGGTGGTTTTTGGTCATCAACGTTTCTCGAAAACTACGGAATTTCCTCATCATCACGATCATTTTTCTCCATGGAAGCATACCTGGGAAGTGTCTGGTTCCCAAGATATAAGGGTCCAAAGTTAAGTAAGTAGACTGCGTTTTTTTTTTTTTGCAGAAATGCACATAGACGCGCGTAGCAAGGTTTTTTATACAATATCTTATATAGACACGGCTGTGTTCCGACAATGGGGTAGCTACTAGGGGGTAGAACTGCAGTATCATAGAGGAGTTCCCACATTCCAGCATAGCGGGACAGATGTAAATGATCAGTGACAAGTTGCTAGCTGAGAGAATGCCCGCGTTCTTAGTCGACTCTTATGACATCTTCTTCTCCTTCAGCCTATTGCAGTCCACTGCTGGACGTAGGCCTCCCCCACGGCACGCCATAAGGCTACTGGTACAGGGGGGTATTGCCTATAGTCACCACGCTGGGTAGGCGGGTTGGTGACCGCAGTGTGATTTTCGAACTATGTTGTAAGTACGGGAGGCGCTGCTGCCCACCTCCCGGTAACCCTTAATCGCCTCGTACGATTAGAGACTCTTATGACATGCAGCTAATGTATTCTAGTGATGTTTAGAAGCCTGAAATGTTGGCATAGAAGATATCGGCTTTGTTTTTTTTTTATTAAAGGTCCCTAGAGCATGAAAGATGTATGTAGAGCCCAGTTACATAGTTTTAAACCGGTATTTATAATAAAGGTAGCATAATTACTGGCCTAACTAGTCGCTGTACGTAGAAGCTACTTTCAAATTATTTTGTCATAATTATTGCTCTATACTAGTCCGATACTCTGGATTTGCTTGCCTAAATGGATTTGTAGTATGTTCTAGAGATTGCAAATCTTAGGAAATAGCTTTAGGTATGAGGTAAATATGTAGATAATTAAAAGTGTAATTTACGAGTTCAGAAACTAGATCAATTTTTTTTATACCTGGGAATTTATTGCTGTTTTGTATACATACATAAATACATATAATCACGCCTTTATCCCTTACGGGGTAGGCAGAGCACCAAAGGCCGATAGAACCACATGGTGCCACTTCTGACCAATTTTGAGGGTATAGTTGAGATGTACAAGTTCGGTTCTGTTATGTGCTGTTTTGTATAATAATAAAAATAAAATTATTCTGATCAACTATGTATATTTTTTTTAAAGGGCTAATAATATTTCCACATGTCAGATTGCCTATCTGAAGAGTAAAGTTGATGCTGTTTCAATCATGTAAGTTTTAGAGAAAGATCATAAACTTTATTCTTCAGATTTGCCCTCTAACGTTTGGAAAAATGACGCTAAATCGGCTAAAGTTTTAAAAATTGTTCAAACATACAAACTTTAATATAAGTTGTTATGTTATTAAATTTGCATACAATAAAGCCCTTTTTGGGAGGTGGCGCCCAACTCCCACGCTCTTATTTATCGGCTCTTGGAATAATGGTATACTTTATGACTGACTAGCTGTTGCCCGTGACTTCGTTGCCTTTGGAAATACCAAAACTTTAATCATTGGAATATTATAGGCAGATACGTGAGGTAGGCATATAGGTAGGGTATTTATGGTTATCCCATAATGCAATAATCGATAACATTCGTCCTTTGATTAACGTACAAAAAAAAACATAATAAAAATTGTTCTTAGTTAAGAAATAGATGAAGTCACTCATAAACTCGAGATCTTATATTATTATCTTAAAAAGCCAGTTAGGTGGTACTTATATTTTTTGGAAATAAGGTTAGGTTTATTTTTGGATCAGTTTGGATGTCCGGTAAAATGCGTGATTTCCTAGCCTAAGCTAAGACAAACGCAGAGACACAGTTACTTTTCGTTCGATCGTTTTCAAATAATTCACAAAACCAATTCGACGGGGGCACTATAAACTTTGTTTATTATATTTATTAAAAGGACATTTCTTAGGAATGCAGTTCCAAAGTTCAAATGCAAACATAACAAACTCCGGACGAAGCCTAATTTTCATGGACATAAGCATATACTCGTATTTTGCTAACCTACGAGTAACTAAAGTATACCCACTTAGGCATGTCAGATTCAAATAGTGAAGAAGAGGGTTTTTGCTAGCTTAGGACAGCCTTCTGGGCACCAGTGTTAATACAAAACCGCGTCTTAAGTTCGGGACTGTCACAATAATTAGCTAAATTAAACTATATTTAAATTATTTTGTAATAACTCAAGAGGGGTCTAGTCTATTGTCCACCTACAACTAAAGCATCGCCAGATTAACGCAATGTTTTCGTAAAATATTACTAAGATAATCTTTCTATACTTATTTTGATATTAATTCCTAATATTGCAACTGGTCACTAATAATCTCGTCTTAAAAGGAAGTTAAACCATTTAATTGCTCCTTATCGATTTCAATTTCAAAAAGATCATTTCACTTCGTCGTTTTATATTCAATGTCGTAGTAACTACTTATTACACACCTGTAAATCTTTCACTAACAATCCATGCGCTTCCCTTTAACAGTACGTAATGGGTTGCCACAAATAGGTAAATTTATTACACTTAAGTCCCCAATTACACATCGGGCGTAGTAATTAGTGGGAGTATTACGTTACACGCGTAATTTACTGCGCTTAATGGTCGATGATCGTCGTAATTATTTTATGGTGGATCGGCTTATTTTTGATGCGTACAGTGCAATTATGTAGGGAGTTGACTGAGAGTGGCAACACTGATGTAATTGGCCAATTGGTTAGAATAAAGGTAGCGTTAAAGCTTACGATGGCTAGTGCGGCATTCAAGTTGATTCTACGATTTTATTTCTTAAAACGACAAATTGGTAAAATTGGTGTTAGTTACCTAGATTTTTCTCAGCAATTTTAGTACAAAATATACAAAATATGTATAGTGATATTAAATAATCATATTCTTCATGATATTGTCTTGCCTTTAGCCTTTGCTGCTGCATTACGTTTTGGTTACGGTTTTAGATCGTAGATACAAGATGTTCTATTATTTATATTTTTCTAGCAATAAGTATTCCGGTGATCCGGACTATCAAGAGTCAGATTGAACCTTATATTTGACATATTTATTTGTTTTACCGAAACTAACACATTTTAAAGAATACGAGGATACGAACCTTGGACCAAGCATAGTTGCACCACTCCAACCACTGCGATGCGAATTGGATCCAAAAAAAACAGAGCCAGCCTACCTTTCTGTTTGGTTTTAATATAATGATCTTCAATAAATGTAAATGATTAAGTTACATTACGTTCAAGGTATGAAGATGAAAAAAATGTAAGATTGGCATTGTCTACTCCGCCCCCAAATTGTTTTACGTAATTTGAGTATTTTTCTGTAGTTATTACGTAATAAAGGTCAATATGTTACGCGTGAGCCGTGAAGTAATAGACTTAATGGAGGCTTAAGTATTCGAAGGTTCTGAATAAACTATTTATTGTATTAAATTCGTACAGATCTTACGTATTCATCATATCACATCAGCCTACTGCAGTCCACTGGACGGACCACAGTGTTCCGAAAACCCCGAAAACTGGACATTTCTAGCTGATCCCGTACATCGACGTAGTTCGACGAGAGAAACAATTCGCTAAGACAAACTACGTATCAATAATTGATAGTTTCCGAGAAAAAAAATTATTAAAGTAGGTTTTTGGGGCGTCAAAAAGTTTAAAAAAAAATTGTACTTTTATTAATGGAGTTTGACACAAAATTTATTTATCCCATAATATTTAATAATATTGCGTGTATTTCAAGCTAAATTAAAATCATCTATATGCAGGTGATTTAAAGAAATTTTAAAAAATCACATTTTAGTTAATATTTTTTTAAAAGGAAAGTGCACAATTTCAGCTCGTAATTGTTTTATATTAGTAATTACTTACTATTATGTCTATTAGGAGAAAAAAAATCAACACTGTACCTCGTGGATAACTGGAGATATTTGCGATTTCATATGTCAGTACCTAGGTGCCTGTTAAAAACTAATGGATCAGCTAGAGATGTCTATTTTTCGGGCCTTTCGGAACACTGTGCGGAAGTACGTAGGCCTCTCCCAGAGCAAGCTACTCGTACAAGGCTACTTCCATAGGCAGGTATGGTAGGCCCATAGTCTTAGTCTGGGCTGACGGGTTGGTGATAGTAGTGTGATTTTCGATATTCGGACTATGTTGTCAACACGGGTGGCGCTGCTGGCCACCTCCTGGAAACTCTCAATCACCCTTTTTACATATTCATGAGATATCTAAGCTACATTAAGAGGGCGTACAAAGGTAAATCGTTGATTTTCGATTTGATTTTTGCACTTGATTAAAAGGCACAAATCATTTGATTTTTTAAACATAGATATTACGTACATTATATTTGCAAGAAAGTGAATGAAGCGAAAACATGAATTTTTAAATTTTCTCCATAGAAATTCATCACAAAGTTGGGTCTGATTTATGCTACGTATCAATTTAAATTTTTTATACAAATTACAAAAATGCATTACCAATATTTAAGATGCATGAGCGGTTTTCGTAAACGTAATCTATGAAGAACAAATATTTTCGGAGACACGTGAAATAATGAATGTATACATAGTATAGTATTAACAAGGTAAGGGTACTTGTTTAAAAAATATTTTTTTTTTTTAAAACGAAAAACCGACTTCCTCCCAAAACTCGAGCTTACTAAAGTAAAATTTTATTAAAGGGCAAATATATATTGCGTTAAGCCGTGTACGAAGTTTAGAAGGCATAATATTGTCAAATTTATATGCCAGCAAATGATTAAATAGGACACATGACAAAAGAGAGAAATTAGTAGGCTTCGAAACTTTACGTGTGATAATATAAGCAACATATGATTGCACTCCTTCTTCCTGCCCTGTTCCCAATCATTTGGGGTCGGTGCAATATGTAGGTACTCTTCATTCATTCATCCCTATTATCCGTCATCTCGTTATTCTCATGTCTACCTCTTCCTCTATAACCATCATACTTCGGACACGGCTTAACGCAACATACACCACTTAACACAATTATCTTCATCTTCATAAGCCTATTGCAGTCCACTACTGGACGTAGGCCTCCCCCTGCAATAGTGGAATTTTGTTACTAAAAAGTTCCACTATCTGTTTTTCGGCGGCTCCAGTTTAGAAGGCATCAGATGCCCAAATTATATTATTAAATAGGCCACATATATTATATTCCTTTATATTATGTGTAGCTGTACTATTCTTTCATTCACCCCTAAAATTGTCTATATAATTTTTTTTAAACGAAAAACCGACTTCCTCCCCTATGAGCCAAAACTCGAGCTTACTAAAGTAAAATTTTGCTAAAGGGCAAATACATGTATTGCGAAGATCCCATCATCAAATCCTGACATGGTGAATATGGGACCAACTTGGAAGCATACCATGACAAACTATAAAAAAAAATTGAAATCGGATCACAAATGACGGAGTTCTGAGGTAACACACATAAAAAAAAAAATCAAATAAAAAAAAAACATACAGACGAATTGATAACCTCTCTTTTTTGGAGTCGGTTAAAAACAATTAAAAGTGCGAATAAACTTCATCAGCAGATATTAAAGAGGAGTGTTCATTTAGTATCAATTTCACGAGCATGGAGACTCGGTAATTGCTATGTAAGTTAGTATTGTGTGATTCATTGCCATGATTGAGGCTCGATTTTCTCACATTGCCGGAAATGAGGGAGCCATCTCATTGAGACACTGGTGAAGTACCTAGTAGCAAATGAAAAATATCAGTAAACAAATGAAAAAGACCTATAAAAATTGTACAGTTATTTTTATATTGATGATTGATAAAAAACTATGACATTAACTATCGAAAAAACTTAAGTAATTGTATTGATTTTAAAAACATTAATAGACCTCAAAGGAAAAATGAAAATGAAAATTTTACCTACGTATGTTCTATTCATTTACATTTTTACCGACTTTATAAAAGGCTTCACAATGGACTCTATATTTTTGTCTATAGGTAAATCTAGATTACCAACCTACCTTAGGCACCTACTATAGATTCAGAGAAGCCTTAAAAATATTGAGTGGTTTATGGGAACTCACAGGTAGGTAATAAACGTGCCACCCAGCCTGTTGTTAGCCATTGTACGTATTGCCATGAAGGTTGGAGCATTCAACCCGTCGGAATTTAAAAACAGGCCAGGCGCGAGTTTGACTTGTGCTTGACTATTTTGTTATATGAATGGCAAAAGAATATTTATTTTTATTTTTATTATTTTAGAAAGTTAGCGGACGAATACATCATACATCCTTCTGTTTTTATGGTGTAGAGGTGGACTAACTTTAGAGTCAGGTGTAAGCTCTTCATTTAAGGTCAGTATATGCGCGGGCAGTCTGTAGTACCTACCTAGATACCTAAATGTCGACTACTGTGAAGTATTGTGTGCCTAGGGGGTCCTAACCATGAAGCACATATAAAAGGGACTTGTGTTAATCGACCGCCAAAGTAGCATACATATGCAGCGTTGTAACGGGCCAATCTTTGGCTTAAAATCCCAGCCTATCCACCCATAAAAATATATTGTTAAACAGTGTAAATGAAAAGATAGTGAGGTAAATTGAAGTGGTTTGGGCATGTGAAAACTAGACTGATGGAGAAAGCGTACAAATAAAAGTACCTAAGACCGCTGCGAAATTTTCTCTGACCAAATCGAAGAAATTCTAAGGAAAGGTCAGGTTAAGAGTGTCCTAAAGCAACGAGCTTACAAAAATACATACATATAATCACGCCTTTATCCCTTACAGGGTAGGCAGAGCACCAAGGATCGATAGGACCACATGGTGCCACTTCTGACCAATCGACCTCGAAAGAGCCCAACGAGCAATACTAAAAGTGGCCACTTTCCGTCCTTTCTTATTCCCTAACTGCCTCTTATATATACCCTGCAATGTTTTAACAGTCCGTCAGCTTTTCATCGTACATATAGTGCTAAAACAGCATAAAACACTTGCCTACAATCATGAATAAAAGAATAAATAGATTAATTTACATTTATGAACTTACATATTTCCACTGTAACCAAGTAGTTGATAAGTGCTTTAAAACATTATCTTATGAGGACACAGAAAATATGTTATTAGTTGATAAGTAATTAAGTTTTTAAATATGTAGTTGTAACGTAATTTCCTCACTACTGCTATTTTTAATTTTTAAATTCTCGGGACTACAGAGTCCCGGTCCTTTGAGAGGCGTGCATCGGGCCGTAGCCAAGATGTAGATATGGTGGGGGATACACTATGGGGCTGAATTTTGGGTGGGGTTGGATAATCGAGCTATTGAAGGAGACTAACGGACGCCTGCCATTATAACCAAGTCTCATAATTGTTTGGTGGCAGGCGGTGCCTCGCCGACTTATTTCATGGGCCCCCTGAAACGGCCGCACGCACGGAGCGACAAAGGGGCAACATTTGGTGAGCGGCTAGGGTGGAGGAGTGCCCCTGGACTATAAACCGAGGCCAACTCGCCACTTACGGATGGGCACGTCCACCCTCGAGTTGTCATAGCTCTCGCCACTCCACTCTGCCCGGCCGGCGAAGGCAAGGCAGAGGCGGGGGAACTGTTCCTCGTCAGACCTCACTCCGGCGCCGGAGATGAGGAATAAGGGTCTTCCCCCGGGAGCACTTCAGGTCCGTGGGAACGCTACCTCCCAACAGCTTGCCACAAGCTGCCCTATGGGCTTATTATTATTTTATGCATTGCATCGCGCCTCTGGCATCAAAAAGTCCGTCATCTCTGTCTATTCCTCAGGCAAAAAGGTGTGATGCTACAGGTGTAGGTGTACATCGTTAGGCCACCTCCTTCGTAAGTGCTTCACGGTCCAACCAGATCCAAAGTCATTGCCATAACTCCATCCAAAGCACCTTAAGGGTTGTTCTCGTGCGGCGAGATAAAAGGAGCCGCAGGTAGCATTAATTGACTATTAACCATGCATCGGCACAAAAAAGCCAAAAACTTTTAAAGACAATGAATTTCACCAAAGTTGATAACTCAATTTGGTGCGCTTGCGGAGAACAGGAAAAAGTGTAGAGTATGTCTAATGGAGTTTTGTGATTAGAAGTATGTTTGTTTGATGGAGTTGATTGACATATCCTCTTGGGTAAAAATCTCCATAAGGCGAGAAAGAAAAACTAACATGTATGGGCAAAACGAATGAAGCTAGAAACGTGATATTTGGACCGTGGCTTCCTTTTGTACCGCATAGGTCCACTAAGAAGAGATTTCCCGAAACACCAACGAAACAGGAAGTCTAAAATTACGCTGACAAAAGTCGTGAACGGCCACTACATACATATAATCACGCCTTTATCCCTTACGGGGTAGGCAGAGCACCAAGGGCCGATAGTACCACATGGTGCCACTTCTGACCAATTTTGAGGGTATAATTGAGATGTACAAGTTCGGTTAGTAGTGACAGGTGGTCAGCCCATTGCCTACAAAACACCAAGACCCTCTTGTCCCTCTACTGACTTGTACAATATGCCCGGGAAGAGAAGCAGCTGTACTAGGTATTATACTTTTTTTTTTCACTCCCAGAGCAGAGAGCAACGGCCACTAGTGTGGATATAAAGGATTTTAAAGGCGGTAGTCAAGAAAGTTCAGAACAAATCTGCTCTATGGATTTTATTATCCTATATGCATTTCAACTTTGGCGGCACGTTTGTAAGGAGGTGCAAGCTGAATAATAACGAATTTAATATATTATGATATGCATCGGTCATTTATTAGAAATATTTTAATCAATCCCGATTTCATGACTTTTCATTTAACGAATGCAAAACTAATCTCTCCACTTCTCCAGCCACAGCAAGGTACAGGAATACGTACAAAAATTTAAAATTGGATTTATCCCAAAATATTCCTATGTCGAAAATGAATTAAAACCACGAGTAATTTTTCACTTTACGTACTACCAATCTACGATAAATGGCATAATATAAATTAGGTTTTAAAGCCGACGTGCTCGAAGCTTGCAGCAAACTCTTATGAGTCTGTTTCTACCCTATCCCACTCGACAAATGAACCTAAAATACCAATAAAACTGGAAAGGTCAAAAAACAATAACCTAATTTTAATAAAACCGTTCCGCCCATGATGGGCTCGTTTATGGGTCTTTTGTCCCACCCACGAAGTAAACGTAACGAGGAGTTGGCATATTTAAAATCGGCGAGATGTAGCTTACGCAGTATACTGCGTATGAACTGCTAGAACTCACTTTTCAGCAAAGATAACACACTTACCTACGTCAAAACGATTACAACTTTACGCGAAATCTAATAAAAAATATTGGGAATTAGTCTACGCTTTCTTCTGTGCATCACTCTTGTAATAATGATGTGGCATTTAACGCGCCTCACGACATACACCTCCTTTTTGAATTTACTTAGTGGTCCCTATAAACGTTAGTTTTTAGTTCCTCGGCTCCCGTTGCTAATCAACAATGGGTATTAATGACCACAGATATATTCTCTAGTGGTAGTTAGTCAGGGCGGTCTCCCTTAAAAGGGATGTAATTGGATGATTTTAAAGGGTGCAGAGTCACCACAATATTGTTAAGGGGTAGTTTCTGTTGGAATATATATATTTGTCTTGAATAAAGATTTGTCTATGTCTATGAATATGGTCATATAAGCTAGGTACGAATCTCACTCGGGTGTTTTTTTTTCATTTTCTTATAACGAATTTACATATATAGACTAAATTTAATATCTACAAGTTGTGCTGACGTTAGTGAAAATAGGGACTACAGCCCTAGTAGCATGACCTGCGATACACGATATGATTAAACAATTTATCGACATTTAGCCTGTCAAAATAATATTTTGACATATTATGATTATCATATTATGATAAATATAGCCGCCATGTTGAATTTTGTACAGAGACGATACGATTCGTACGACACGATATCCACGATACGTGGTCAAACTAGAAGTTCAAAGAAAGATATTAAAATTCAAAAATAAATCATTTATTCGTCATGAAAGCATTAACAACTTGTTTGTCGATTGTCTTTTTTTATATGTTACTTTCTATGTTCGCACCCCAGAATGTACGATACCAAACAAAAAAAGGAGGTGAATTTAAACAAGACAAAACAAAAAAAATGTTATAAAAATGCCATTGACTGATTCGCAATTAATAACAGAAACCAGTGAGAATTTGATTGAGCTTCTGTTGATAAAAGCTTGGAAAAAGTAGGTTTATTAATAAACTAGTGGACGCCCGCGACTTCGTCCGCGTGGACTACAGAAAAAAAATCAAAATGTCGAAATTACTCGGTATAAAAACATTTTCCCGGGATAAAAAGTAGCCTATATGTTAAGTGGTTAAGTGGTTACTGTCACAATATATTACTGAAAACAGCATCGAAATCGGTTCAGCCGTTTCTGAGATTAGCGTGCACAAACGCACAGACAAACCGACAAACAGACAAAAATTCCAAAAATCATTGTTTTGGGTACTATTGCGTTGATAAAGGTATTCTATAATATTTTTTTTATATATCTTCCATGTACAGACAGCGATCCGTTACATTTTTATTAAATTTATAGAAGATAGACAGATTTAATACTCGGGTTTGTTAGGTTAGCGTATAATTTAGCCGAAAAAGATAGTAATATTCATACCCTTAATAAAACTTAAGTGGTCAGTGCCAAGACGCGGGGTATATCGCTCACTATTAATAGGCTGCCTTTAATGAAATGATTTATTTGTACCTTTAGTTAGGACAATGAAAAGATTAAAAAGGATAAACGGAGACTAATAAATGGATTGTTGGAAACCCCTTTGATAATTTTAACTTCGAACACACTTATAGCCAAATGTTATAGCGGAACAGATTAAGTTTGTAGAATAATAAGTAAATATGTGCCAAGTTAGTCCTCCTTTGATGAAATTATTTTTGGTAGATGCTACCATATCGCAGTTTCTATGCATTTTTTCAATGTTTATTTACTACTGTTATTTCTTCTGTTTGTTTTATAGTTACCAACATACAAAGAATGTAGGAGTACTGGTCGAGTTCGTGAGAAAATGCGACAACATTGCTATCGGTGCAATGGTGCAGAGGACTGACAGGTGGAGCCACTTGCTACGTGCAGTTTAGGTTTACAAACTGGCCTACCTAGCTGGAAAAGAATTTGACGGTGATTTACCTAAATACGATCTGTATACCTGAATATTGTAGTTTTAATGATAATTGTGCCAAATAAGTTTTGTTTCCGTATGAAAAATTTTAAATTTGGTACTCGTATGTACAAAAAAGTAACGCATCATCATAAAAGAATTTTAATCTTTATGGCCATATCTGGCGCCGGTAGTTGACCTTGAACAATCATAAGGATCCTTTGTTTTCGAACTTTGTATAAAATAATTATAATCAAACACATAAATCCCGTTCTTTATGATCGGCTCGATGTAACATGATAGGTATGTTACATACTAGCTACTAATTTATCTATTGAATAGATATCAACTTTATTAATCTTCGCTAATTCGATGTTTACTAGGAAACGTATATAAATATCGAATACCAAGTAATCCTAGGTATAAAATTTGCCTAAGTACATATGTATCTACATTTTTTATCCCTAGATTTAGATACAATATTTGTTAATTACTGTCATACACAAAATCGACACATCACAAAATCGTCTGGATCACATAATTTCAAAAAAATAATAATACGGAATTATATTCATTATAATTTTCTGAGTAGGTATGTTAAATTGTAAAGTAAGCCTATGGATAATAATAATGCTAGTTCTCTGGCTCTCCTAGAGCTAACACATCAATATTTACAAAATGTTTAAAAAATCTTTGATTTGTGAAAAATGTTCTTTTAAAGTATGTTACTGTACATGTCATGTACAACATTTTGCACAATTCAAAGATACATGTTCTATCTCTAGTTAACCCTAAATATTCCCCTATATCCCTTTTCACCCCATTTTGGTATATAGCGCCATCTATGATAAATTGAAGAAACTTTTTTTGTTGCAGCGCCATCTGTCCAAGTTATAATGAATTTAAATTAGTAATGGAATCCTGCTAGACACAACCCATGCCATAATACCTAAGCCATACTAAAGATTCATACGAAATTCACTAGATGGCAGTAAGTACTTTTTCTTATTTTACCGCATAGATGTCGCTACTAGTATCACTTAAGAATTAAAATAAAGTTCTAGAATGGAATTGAAATGTGACTTTTTTGGATTAAAAAAGTTAGATCCGAATAACTTTGTAGAACTTTTTTATCAGAAGACGACCTTTTATGTAGGTACATAATGTTAGATTATTGCAATTTTGGAACTTGTGGGACATAGCAATAAAATTATTTTGCGATACAGCCCCCCTAGCATGACCACGCATCGTGGATATCGTATTGTACGATATCTATCGTCTCTATACAAAATTCAACATGGCGGCTATATTTATCGTATTTCGACAGGCTAAATGTCTATAAATCGGTTTATCGTATCGTGTTTTGAAGGACATGCTACTTGTGCAGGAGTGCGGCGTTAGGCAGATAGTCTAGTGTTAATTCAGGAGTTACGGTTTAACACCTTTAATTCAAAGATAGGGTACATATCTATCTATTTACCATCTAGAAGTTTTTACTGGTAAGTAGTTCTTGCTGAGAACTATTTTTTAAATCAGATCCTACCTATCTAACACGAGGCTTACAGGTTACATATACCTACCTAGTCTACAAACCTCTACAGGGTGTAACAAAAAGGGTATGTTAAGCGAAAAGCTACGTAAATAGCCCACTGTAGAGAACCTATCCACAAAATTTGAGACCTGAAATCACGTTTATTTTTCCCGATAGTATGGAGAATTTTTAAATATCTCAGGAATTTTCATACAATTTTGAAAAATAAACATGTGATTTCGAGTCTCAAATTTTATGGATAGGTTCTCTACAGTGGGCTATTTACGTAGCGTTTCGCTTAACATACCCTTTTTGTTACAGCCTGTATAGGTACTTATCTATAGAACTTTGGTAAGTAGATAAAGTAGGTACCCTTATCTTTAAAATCTTAAGCCATGGCTCTTGAATACAAAGGAAATAGCGTTGGTTTCAGATACATACTCGTAGATATTGGAGTAGAATTGGAATTTCGGAGCTCAGACAGCCCAAAGCTACAACCGGTTCCATACCACAGGGATGGAATCTAATGAAAATATTACAAGTTGCCTCCTGTTCTGTCCACGTCCGTCCCTGGGTTATTTCCGATGGACGACCAGGGAAATACACGGAGTCGCATAATAACTGAGGAATATTTTAAATATCTTCTATGGAATTAAGGTAAGTATTTCTAAATTACAATGTCTAAATAACGTTAATGTCTGTTTTTCGTAGACCTCAGTTTCATATCTGTGCAGCTAGACTGCATTATAATTCAACTTACTATTACGAATTTGATGCAAGATAGTTCTATGTAACGAATAAAATTGAAGATGATTTCTTCAAAGTCTTTTCCATTTTATGGAATTACGAATTATGTAGCTGAATAGTTTAAAGAAGAATATGTTAAACCTAACTATAGACAAAAAGAACGGTAGGTAGATATTATCATACGCAAATAAAAAAATTATACTGCCATTCAATTGCTGTCGCTGTTCTGCTATTGCGTCTCTAGATTATATTTCCGACTGTCCGCAGAGTTTTGATAGAGTTATATCATTGGTTACAGTTCTTGCTACGGAAATCCCTAACTTAGGGTTGCCATGTGAAATCTTTGAAAACCAGGATTTGAAGGAGAAATACCAGGACATTTCGTTTTAAAGCCAGGACTATACATGAGCGAGCCCAGTGACAATACCATTGGAGAGAGTTAGTGACGTGCAAATTTCAAAACATAGGTCTTTTACACATTCAGTGCCGGCGACTACGTATTTGCGTCGTTTAGGCTTTCTAGAGGTGCCGTTGACGCTTACTTACGTCATGGCACTAGGCGTCGACCTGATGTCGGCACCCTTAGCGGCAAATATATATCTGGACTCTAAAACTCAGGACGATGTTTAAAAACTATCCTGGACAGCCCAGGACACCCCAAAAAGCAGGACATGTCCTGAGAAAACAGGACGGTTGGTAACCCTACTTGTACTAACTAATCGCCATGAGAAATCTTACATATCTACTTATTTTTAGACAGTTTCTATAATCTACATTACACCTAAAAAGAAATGTTTCCATTGACTAACATTAGATGCACGCACAGTCGTAGGTAGAAACGTGAAATGTGACTTTAAAAAATTGGATAAAAAAAATTTAAACCCCTAAAAAGGTAAAAGGGGGGTTAAGTATATATGAAGAAAAACATTTAGTCCATTTTGCTCCGATTATTACTTTTAAATTAATTACATAGCTATTTCAGCGTTTTCCATAATTATGTTTTTAAGGGGATTAAAGGGAGCAAAAAAGTTTACTGCCGAAAAATTAGTTGTTTGATATTTTAGATAGGTTTAATCTTCAACTTTATTGAGGACTAGCTATTGCCCTCGTTCGCGTGTATTGCAGGAAAAACAAAATGCCAAAATTATCCGGGATATAAATATTTTACCGGGATAAAAAGTAGCCTATGTGTTAATCCAGGGTGTCAGCTAACTCCATAAAGCAAATTTTCATAATTGGAACCAGGAAATTTGGTTTTTAGGTTTCTAAAATTTCAATCTGCTTTAGATACATACTTAAATAGCAGCCGCAAAACCTTGTTGCATAATTTATTTACATAAAAGTAACATAAAAATATTCAAGCCGTTATCCGCGTAACCCATTGTAAACTGTCTTTTTAAAACTTCTGAACTTTCCTGCTTTAAATCTCGGATCGGTCTCGGGAGGAAAGCCCGTATAATTTAAAGTACAAAAGAGTCCAAATAAAGCAAAGAAAAAGTCAAAAAACAAAGTTACAATGTCCCCTTCCCTGTTAAGTAAACATTTTACGTTCGGCTGGGTTGAGTTAATTTTTTTAAAGAGTTCCGCGGTGGTCGTGCTTACAAGATGCCCCTTTTCAATGATAAGGTGCCAGTATAACGTTGAAATACATATTAACTAAAATATAGCTTCAAATTTTTGTTTGCCTTATCTCTGGCTGTAAGCTTCTACTGACATAAATAAATAAATAAATATTCACACACTATACAACACATTAACCTAGGTCCACATTAAGATCCATAAGGTCTTGTGTCGTGGGTACTGAGCAACGGTATATAAATACATAGATAAGTATAGAAACATCCATGACTCGGAAACAAACATTCATCATATCAATGTTTGCACCTACCGGGATTCGAACCCAGGACCTATGGCGTCGTAAGCAGGGTCACCACCTACTAGACCAATCGGCCGTCGAATAGGTATATAATATTAGTTATGTAGTTAAAAGGGGTAAGATTGTGTAAAATTGGAAATTAACACAACATAGTCACATACGGAGGCCACCTGCCAATACTAATGAATAGGTTTAGTAAGCATTACTATAATAATTATATACCTACTAAGCATAACATGACAAAATAAATGATTTTATTTCGCATTTTACGTCGATTTGATTTTATCGCGCATTGGTACGTAAAATCGTTAAGCGCAGTATGTACTGCAAAATTGCGAAATTATTCATAAAACCCCGCGGTAAATCCGTGTTGAATTCATTAAGTTTGAAGCCGCCTTAACTAGGTGTCTTGATAATTTAATCCTTACAGGATTGCCCAATTAAAATGTTGGCAACGAGTTTTTAAATATTCACGCGGTGGGGTTAAAAGGGCCTAAAAGTGTAAAAACAGGGACTAAAATTTCACCGCTCCCGGGGAAATGTATTCGAATATAATGACAGTTAGGTGTCGATTAGGAAAAGTTGTGGAAAGTTTTGTGTGATGGAGCTTTTAGTTGTCAGGAACTGATTAATGTTTTGCAGAAAATCGATTAGGAAGAAATGTAAATCATTTCAATTCCAGCGGATACCTGAGGCTATAAATTACATAGCATATATCCTATACCTATACACAAAGTTACGGGTAGGTATATAATATATATTTTATTCAACGTACGTTGTTAGATTAAGGGTCGATTTTTCCAAACGTCAGATAACCTACCAGAAGAATAAAGTTTATGCTGTCTTTCTCTAAAACTTGATCATGATAGAGACCCTTGCGCTCACTCTACTTAAAACTCCTCAGCATAATTCTATCGCTTATTACTACTCATATACCGTGTATGCAGTCAAATTGTGTAACTCTCTGCCTCACACAGTGAGAGATTGCCAAACTGTTGCTACATTTAAGAAAAGGTTAAAGGACCTCTACCTCTCGCTTCAATAGAAATGAGTCTGTCTGTTGTATATTTAATTAATAGATATTTATGTATGTTTATGTAGGTATATTTAGTTAATTTTATTGATTGGATTAGGGTATCTATCTGTTAAATTCAAATTTTATTTAAGATTATCACTTTCCCAAATGGTTTGCTGGAAGAAATCTCTTTCAGAGACAAGCACGCCTTTGTACATTTTCTTTCATAATTTCTGTCTGTATATAATTGTATGTGTACAATAAAGAATAAGAATAAGAACTTTATGCTTCAGATAGGTTATCTGACGTTTGGAATAATCGGGCCCAAAACGTCTTGCGGTTGATCGCATCTATGTATTTATCTAATAGATCATCCAAATATACCCTTAAAAAAATATTAACAATCATAGCCATATTCCTATATACTTCTCGAAACAAATAATAACGTATTTCAGTCTAAGAACGGGTAAATTCCCTTTGAAGCCATGACAAAATATACAACTAAGAAGATATAAAGACGCTGCCAACATACTTCACACGCAGCCCTACAGCCTAGCGCACCTTAGCCCGCGACAATATTTCCCGTACAACATTAAAATTTATCACTACCAAGTGAGTTTACGGTGTAAGCCTGCAATAAAATAAAATGACAGTTGTTTAGTATGGGCCCGGGAATATGGCAGAAATTGAAAGGTACGGGTCGCGGGAGGCTTCTTTTATTTATGCTGCCAAATGCGTTTTGGATTGTCTCTTGTTGTTGGAGATGGTTTTTATGTTATGCGGATTGTTTATGGATTGTGGCACAAAATTGTAATGTATAACTTATAACATGATTATCTAAACTACCTATTATTGTTAGAATTAAAAAAAAAAAGTATCTAGTACCTACCTACATGGATTCGTAGCATAATAGCATGGATTCGTAGCATAATAGCACTTGTAGCAGGACTACGATCCCACAGACTATTAATTAACTAAAAAATATTACCTATATTTTTTATTCACACACTACACAACACATTAACCTAGTTCCACATTAAGATCCCTAAGGTCTTGTGTCGTGGGTACTAAGCAACGGTATATAAATACATAGATAAGTATAGAAACAAAAACAAACATCGATATTCATCATATCAATGTTTGTACATACCGGGATTCGAACCCAGGACCTATGGAGTCGCAGGCAGGGTCACTACCCACTAGACCAATCGGCCGACGAATATATTAATAATAATTGAATACAACCAGCAAAATCTTGAATTATTTTAAGTTTATTTATTTATTTTATTCACCCATATAAAACATTATCATTACAGCTGATCAATGCGATAACGTAAAAACCATAACCATCTTAAATTAACTTATAACAACAATACAAAATTAATAATATAAATAAAATTACTCATAACTTAAAATAAATAAAGCCGTTTCTGTAAATTCACTCAGAGAGCATATAAATATATCTATTCGGTCGTTAATTTTGTTAAGGAGTTGAAGTGCCCGTGTCAAAGGAGCCTTCCGGTACAAGTTAGTCCTACCATCAGGTATGGAAAACAAACAAACAAAGTTAAATAAAACGGGATATTTTAGTTACATACATATTGCATGATTAATTTTTATGAAAGCAGTAAGTATTCGATGTGCATTTAGCTTTTCATACTCGTACTCGTACCACCCGTAGTCTGACTACGGTCGTAGTAATTATTTCGTCCGTGCTACGGATCACATAATATTAGTATGGATTTCGATATTGACTTCGAATACAATATTATTAAGAGCTTATAGAAATTGTTCGGAAAACTAGACCAATTATTACACATATATCATACATTTTGCTGTCAAATGTCACGTTGAATGCTTGTTTAAATGTATGTTTTATCACCTATTACAAAGTTTTATTTTTCACCTACAAGCCCTGCTACCTACAGTTGTAACAATATATTTTATATTCAGTAGCCCATTACTCTGAGATTCTCGTATTACCTCGGACGAGGGTATTACCTTCACCTTAGTTACACTGTATAAAAAATATAGACCTTCATAAAAACAATGGTAAATAAACAATACATAGCCAGGATTTTACTGTCTTTTCCACATAAAGGGGTGGCTACAGTAAGACTACTGTCCAGCATCTCAAACCCATTATTGTTAATTCAAAAACCTAACTTAAACAATTTAGTAAGCCATGTATACATGCACCCTATCTTTTAGACTATAAAAGCTAAATTGCAGGTGGTTACGCAAACGCTGTAGCCACGTTTGAAGTTGGTGTGCACGTTTCATTGAAGACTTGGCTCGTAAACTGTACGGGATTACGTTTATGCCCTCTAACAAATAATAGCACATAAAACTTGTGTGAAAAACGCTAGTTACGTCCGACAGCCGAGATGAAGCGGACGTAGGTATGGACAGCAGAAAAACTTGCGGCTAGAGAAAATACTAGGGATCCGCCCCGGCTTTGCACGGGTGCAATGACCTTTCACATGGACAAAGTTGTGGGCGACTGCTATAGAAAAGTTAGTTCTTAGAGTTTTTCAGGGTTTTTTCTCCATAAGAACCATCTTTGTACTTTAAGGAATATTGTAAAAAAAAAATAGCGAAACCGGTTCAGCTGTTCCCGAGATTTACGCTTAGTAAGTGATTTATTTTTATATTATAGAAGATTATATCTTATATTAATTAAATAATTTTTTACGTGGTTTTCTCAGGTTTGATGCAAAAAAATATATAAAGAGCAGTGGTTTTAAATTAAGACTTCTAATTCGACAAAAATTGAATATTAGGAAGTCCAAAATGGTGAAGTTCTATACTAATAAAACACATCTCGCTCTGTGTTTCAACTACTATGTCGTTTTTTTTTTGGAACCAAATTAAACAATAAGTAGGTACCTAACTATCAAGATTTCTTCTTTATTTTATCGTGAAAATTTAACAATCATGTATGTAACATATTTTCTTTTACTTTAGTTAATATTTAATGTGTTTTATTTTAATATTACTGTTACTGACGCTACATTAGCACATCCTAATTCGGTCCAGCATGGGGTGAGTCTAAAGCTGTCTACCAAGATTTAGATACCGGCATTTATCTACTGGGAATTACAGGAAACGATACCTTCTGTTTAAATATTGGTTTAGTTTAAATGTATTTAACATTTTTTTAAACGCAGAGTTTAAAAGCATGTTTACAATAAGTTTGCTATGATTTTCCTGAACCGGGCCTTACTTATAAAAAAAGCGATTTGATTGTGATTGATTACGCTAATCAACGCTTTATTTGACAAATATTTGATATATTTTGCTGTCAAATGTCATGCTTAACGGTTTCTTAACTTTACACTGCTTTATACGTAGCACCGTGGAAGAATTTTTTTTACGTTTAGGTTATTTGACATATTTCGAATAATCAATTTATTGGTTGATCAAGGGTTGATCACAAGTTGTTTGAAAGGTGCGACGTCTATTGACAATACAGGTCTAAAATTAAATGAAAATATTACGTCTATAATCATATCAAAATTTGATATGATTCTTTTTTAAATACTTGATACCGCTATACTGAACGTGGCTGCAGAAGTTCATTTATGAAATTCTTGATTATGGCTACCTTATTATTAAAAACACAACCGTGTGTTGGTAGCTATATACTTATGTGCTTTTCTTTGCAAAGGTAGGTATTCATAATTACTTAGTTCTGCAAATTATTTACGACAGATAAATAATCAACTTATCGTCTATCCCTACACAGTCGACTGAACGAGCAAAGATTTTACGCCTCATCCAACATTTAAGAATTAATCGTGGTCTATGCAGCTGGTCGTAGCGCTCATCGTAAAAACTTTGCGAGTAATAAACTATGAAAATTATATTAAGCTGAGATTGTGCGAGGCTCCCTTTAAAAGATAAGGTAATAGAAAATTATCGTAATGCCCTTAATAAAATATCTTATTAAGTAAAGTACAAATTTTCTTTTTACACACCAAAGTAGGCCGGAGAGATTGTCTATGGCATGGCTTGATAAAAACGTCGTTAAGCAATGGTAGAGTCTTTTAGGTACAGTAACTTAAGTATAAACGCCTATTCAAATATTTTGGTCAAAGATAAACTTTAAGTCTCTTAAGTCTCTTTAAGTCTAAAGTGATGAGAGGGCGTTTTACCAAATAGTTCCTTTCAATTATGGCGCTAGTTACTATGTATAGGTATAATTAATTTATCTGTGTCACTGGATAAAAAAAATTACAGTTCCAAAAACAGATATAGGAGTTTTTCTATGAAACGGACTTTCTATGAAATATACTGGGTGTAAAAAGACAACTTTGTTCTTTTAATACCTCATATTTTTTGTAACAGCACGATCATTTTTTTCTATGGAACCACCCCTGGGAAACCACGGGTTTCCATGATATTGAGGTCCAAAGTTACATTAATATTATCATTTTTTTTTACATAAATCCATCTGAAATCGGTTAACAAACATTTTTTTCAAAGATACCATGTCAAAATGTTATAATGTTAGTTTTGTAGGTACATTTGTACTTTGAGCATCAAACGAATACATTACTTGCAATAAATGGACATAATTTTCATAATTTTTTTGTCGTTTCCCAGGGTTGGTTCCATAGAAGAAAATGATCGTAATCGTACAAATAATACGAGGTATTAAAAAAACATCGTTGTCTTTTTACACCCGGTAGATAACCAAAATTTAAAAACCGAATTTATAACAAAAAGTATTTACTCTCATCCGTTAGCAGCAAAAAGTACTTTATGTTTTAATTCAACCCAAAACTTTGTCGCAAAAGTCCGATACGATCCTTCAAAACACCCTCATCGCGAGGATGTCATCTCAAATATAATATATTGCGACTGACCCAGGCCCTCCCTGAGGAGTGCCGTTAATTACCAACTACAAGCCAAAGGGATACCTTTTAATGTTTTGTTTATCTTATTAAACGTTCTAGACGAGACGGATTCCAGCTAGGGTTTCTAAATTTAATTATATTTTGACTATAGTTAATTATGTAACTTGATCATTTCCTGCTCTTATTATTATTATTTCTTTTTATGATCTTTTTTCTCTCCGAAGAGGTTATTGGGCACGGGCCGAAGCCAAGTGTTAATAAATTAAGTGGAAGAAAGAAATTTTCGTACAATTCGACAGGTGTTAAGTATGACTGCCTTTTGCATGAGTGTATATGTGGATGGATGAATGTCAAGTGTTTTTAGACTAGTATGTAATGTTTTAGGGATCACTCCTGTAGTAGATAAAATGATGGGTACGGTTCGGACTGTGCTTATCTGCCATTGTTTTTTTATCTCTATAGAAAGATCGGTGTATTTAGCTATTTTTTCAGTGTGTGTTGTTAGTAAGTTGTGAGTGTTGCTTATGGCTATATCTATGAAGAAGGCTGTCTTATTTATTTTATCTAGGATAGTAATGTCTGGTCTATTGTGATGTATTGTTTTATCTGTTATTATAGTTCTGTCCCAATATATTTTAATGTCACTGTTTTCTAGTATGGTTTCAGGTTGATATTTATAGTAAGGAACTTTTTGTGTGATAAAGTTGTGCTTTATTATTATTATACTATTAATCGGAGTACATTAAATAATTATAATCCTTTCATTGGTTGATTTTTGGGATTCTAGAATAAAATAAAAGGCTACTCCTTTTTTCGTATAATATTTGTTTAGACATACAAAATATCGATAAGTATACGAAGTATACCTAATAGGGAATATCCAAACGTACTTTACTTAATTTACCTTTTAGAAAATTAAAAATTATTCAATGAGGAAATACCTAAAATATTTTATGTCATTTACGAAAAGTTAGTCGATAAAACCTTGATTCCCGGGAGCCTACTGCAAAATGGAAGAAAAAAATATTTTGATTACGCCTCTTTTTGTCTCAATTTAGGGCCGTATTTTTTTGACGCGACGTTCTAAAAAGACGTTTTCTCGTGACGTTTGAACTTGGAACTCGGCCGCAGGGGATATTTCACGTCGTTCCAGTTCGAAATTAAATTTAAAAATCCCCTCCAATTTTTCCCGCCCTCGAAATTACTTGAGTTTTCCAGTATGTTGCTTAATTTCGCTGGGGTCACCGACATACCGTAATGTAATAAAACATTAACATATATCATAGATGGTTGGTACCTACATATAGTATGGACCCATATTGGATCCAATCTTATTTTGAACCGATTCCAATCATCGCTACTATTTGCATATCATATCTAGATATAGACCAAAAGATAACTAGAACCATAGAGAAATAAGATGTCATAGTGTGCTAATGTCATACTGTTTCGATGCACCATTAGACTTTACGGTGCCTCACAATTCCAGTCCTTGACACTTAGATTCTATTAGTGTAATGTATAGTAATATACTACATTACTAATGGATTGTAACGTATAGTACTGAAAAGTCTAATGGTGCATCGAAACTGTTAGTATGACATTAGCATTCTATGTCTACATCTTATGCCTCTATGCTAGAACTAACTTATATAATAAAATGTTCCTACAAAGGTGAGGTATTTTCCAACGACATTTAGACCAACAATTTAAATCTCTTTAGGTCACACAATATTTGAAAATTCGTAAACTATCCATAAGCAATTAATACACAAAAGTATTCGAATATTAAAAAAAAGTTTAAAAAATCCACAATTCCGCTAACATTTATTTACTTTGTACTGCCCATAAAGGCAGACGTCTTCGCTACAGCCCACCAGGGGCCTCTACAAGCAGTTGTCAAAGCTCGTAATATTTTATTAGATAACCAAATAAACTTTCCCGTTTACGTTTTTACCAACGGAGTTTCTTATACTTAATGCATTAAGGTGTTGGAGGTTTTCTTTTGAATTTTAATATGTAGCTGGCTGTTGTTACATTGTATGAATTTGAAAAGTTTCGTTAAATAAAATTCCTGATATCTAAAACAACATTTTCATGAATTTGCTGCTAAGACACCAACAAAATAAAAAACTAACACAAAACTAAGACGTTATTTTAGGCACTCCAAAAAATAAGTTGAACAGGAATGAAATAAATTTTGTAGGAAATTAAATAAAAAATGGGTTGGTATGTAAGTACCTAATTAAGTTCTAAATCTAGTCCAAAGCGCACTGTTTATTTTAATTTTAAATATTTTGAACATAATGTACCATGATGCTTTCTACAAGTATTTAGGTTACTTTTATTAATATACATACATAAAACACCTTTTCTGCTTCTTTCCCACTGGCATTTTCCACCAAAATCTGGGCCATAAAGATGGGGTTCCCACTAGCCATATAATTTAATACATTACCCACATACGCACTGCTATTAATATTCATAATACAATTTAACGCAACGAGGTTAATTTCACCTAAATATGTAAATTATTATGAACCGACCATCGTTGATACGGAGATGTCATTTCATAAATATTGTTCTCTCATTCCAACTCCCATTTTTGAGTATACGTCAGAAAGGGAAGGGTTGAGACATGTGTATTATGAATAAGGTGGTAGGGAAAATTTTAACGGTGCCTATGAGGGTTGTGAATGCTGAAATAACTTTCAAATATTGTCGCTAGGTGGACGGAAAGTTTGGCTCCTAAGGGAGGTTGTTTGCCGGGCCGAGTTCGTCTCTCACTTTATAAATGAAGCGCATATCATTTTAATCCCCTACCGTGCACGATACTTTAGCAAAAACGGACACCATAGAGCAGGCAAATGCTCCTCAAGTTTTTTGAACACTGCTTTATTTTGTATTTCTCTGAGTTGTAATATTTTAGGCTGTGGTCAGTTTTAATGTTGAAATATCCGTAGTCTGTACGATTTCGTGTTACTTTGGGACAGATGTAGGTACCTACTATGGATAATGTCCTAAACTTTCTGTTCGTAGTAATGGTGTCCGTGAGTTTGAGACAACTTGCTCTTACGTGGACGTTGACAATTTTAGATGGTTTTTCTATTTGTAGGTTTATAATAAAACCTAGTGGACGCCCGCGACTCCGTAACTGGACTACAGAAAAACAAAATGTCGAAATTATCTGAGATAAAAACATTTTCCCGGGATAAAATGTAGCCTAAATGTTAAGTGGGACCTGTCACAATATATTCCTGAAAACTGCATCGAATTCGGTTCAGTCGTTTCTAAGATTAGCGTGCACAAACGCACAGACAAACAGACAAAAATTACAAAAATCATTCTTTTGGGTGCTATAGCGTTGACAAAGGTCTCCTATAATATTTTTTCTCATATATCTTGATGTATATTTTCACCGACAGACTTACTGTGTTACATTTCTACTAATCGTATTTGTTTCGTTTAGCTGTCTACTATACATTAGCTCTTTCAACTTAAATTTTTCAATTAAAATTATTACTCACAGATGTTTGGCTTATCTATTTGTGAAAATAGAAAACCTTTAAAATTAAACAAGTTTTGCTTAGATATTTCAAAGATACCTTGATGCTGATTTCTTCTGCCTTGATACTTCCATCTTTAAACTAATGAAATTAAAAAAAAAAACAGTAAAAATCCATGAAATCCTCACCGAATCTAACTCATTAATTAATCAAAGGGGAGTAATTTAAAAATTCACCGATTCCCGAAACACCTTCGCACAGTTAATCCGATAAATTACAAATCGCGGGGCCATAAAGCATAATTAAAAACTCGATTCGCACAAAAAAAAAATGGTGCCAGATCGTGAATTTTTTCTGCGATCCGGTAGCGTTTTTTTTTTTGCTAGGATTTTTGCGTCATCAATCCAGAGAATTATTTCATTTGCGCATTAATTTTTCTCGTTCTGTAAATTAGATGTCGCTGTGTTAATTACTGCCGGTGTTATGGCACCCTTGCGATTATGAAACTGTTGGGTTTTGGGGGGTGGGACTTGCATTTGAATATGTTTGGATTAAAGTTTTGATTAATTTGTATGAAGTAAACGGATATGCGCGGTGGGCGGCGATTATTGGCACGTGTCACTAATTGTCACTAAGTTTTATATGAAATATTTAGCTATTTACGAGTTTACACGACAATTAAACTAAACTTTATGAGTATTCTAGACACCTGCAATAATACATACATATAATCACGCCTTTATCCCTTACAGTGTAGGCAGAGCACCAAGGGCCGATAGAATCACATGGTGCCACTTCTGACCAATTTTGAGGGTATAGTTGAGATGTACAAGTTCGGTTAGTAGTGACAGGTGGTCAGCCTATCGCCTACAAAACACCAAGACCCTCTTGTCCCTCTACTGACTTGTACAGTATGCCCGGAAGAGAAGCAGCTGTTGTATTATATATTTTTTTCACTCCCAGAGCAGCATAGAAGAATGCTTTAAATCCGTAGTCGTCAAAGTGCGGCCCGCTCCGTTATTTGTGCGGCCCACGACAAAATAATTAAATTAAGGGCAAATTTTTCCGAACATCCAGATAGCCTATCTGAAGAGTAAAGTTGATGCTGTTTCCATCTTCACCAAATTTAAGAGATAGACAACATCAACTTTCTATTATTCAGCTATCTGACGTTTGGAAAAATCTCTTACAAGTTACATGAAGATTTTGCCAATGTTGTTAAATTAAAATCCTCCAGACTTCCATCCTTCAATCATTTTAGGTTAAAGAGGAAAAAAATCATTTAATTTATTCAGTTAGTTAGTTGACCACATTACCTGTGTCACTGCATATGAAAAATATTAGGTACCAAATAAGGCATAGGAGTTATTCTCATAAACGAAATGAAATGAAATATTTTATTTGTCGGATTTCCGGTAGATAATACAATGATATTATACAATGTCAATGTAGAATATCATGACGTAGATGGGTCGAGTGGCGTGCCGTTAGGTGTGTCCGACATCTTCCAAAATCCGAAATAAAGAATGCGGCGTGTAGTAAACAAGCTTAATAATTAGGAATCACAAACACTTTCACTGTATCTACGCACAAGATTACTAGGATTCTAGCGGATAACGTAGAAACGTGGTAAGTACAAGACAGAGGCTGATTAGCACCCGTGCTTCGCTCGACAGACGCAACAAAAAAAGAAGAGAATACCCTCCGGCTCAATTCAAACGACCCGGTGGTCGTTGTAAATCTACAGTGGCGCCCTCTCAGTACTCTGTCTTGTCTTTACCCAAGTGACAGCTGTCCTCCAGTCAGTGATAGCTGTCGACTTGACGTTTCTAACTTCAACGATTGAAAATAGATGGCGTTGGAGATCCGACTGTAGGATATGACATCTTGATCTCCGACACGGCCATTTTGACAGACTACCCGTCCTCGGGTAGAACCGATGAATCTGTGAACAAGATAACTCAAGGAAGTATCTGCGCTCGGCCATTCTGCCTTAACTTAAATTTAAAGACTTCTTATTACAATAGTTCATGAAATCACAAAAATCGCTCATCGACCGTCAAGTTCCCAAAATCTTTACGTAAAGACATAAAAAAATAAAAGATAAGCAGACTCGCACATACGTTTAAATCAGTCAGACCTTTCCTTCGGTCAACATTACAGTAACAGTTAGTCATATAGCCAGTCCTTCGGCTATCTACTATGGAAACACAGTCCTTCGGTTTCCAACACACACATGTAGCACAGTCCATCGGCTACCTACTACGGAAACACGGTCCTTCGGTTTCCCACACACACACATGTAGCACTGTCCATCGGCTACAGCAGAAACTCGGTCCTTCGGTTCTGCCACAAAATACATACTACTGTCTGTCAAGGGTTTGTCAAAGTCACAATTTAAAAAAACCGGTCAGTAACTTGTACATCGCATATGAAAATTCATTCATTTAGACTCTGAGGTCACATTAATTCGATATCAAAATTACTAGGAACTTGATGGTCTGGCACCCTACGGACCCGATCGTGCGAATATTTGTAGGTTCGATTTGAAGACAAAGATTTTAGTCGGTATCTATCACCATCTAACAATTAAATTTTATACGGTCCTTAAAATTTAGGATCTAGTTTAACTTGATTACGTTTTTCATTCTTAATGAACACATCTAAGACACACGTCGTAGATGTTCCAACCCCTGCTCTCCTGTAGAATACAATACCAGCAGGTCATCAGGTCATCAATGTAAGAAACAATATAACTATGAGCTAATTCACCTAAAGCTTTTGCTATAGCCCGCTGATAAACTGAACTGGCGTTCTTTAAACCAAACGGCATGGCACACACAAGGTAAATAATTCCAAAACAAGGCTACAGTATACACAATCCATATAGAGTAACGTCAGTCAAGTAAGTCTAGTTGCCTCAATCTAGCAACTCTTGGAAACTTCCATCCAGCTTCCGTAAACCAGTCTAGTCACTTCCATCCAGTGACTCTTAGAAACTTCCATCCAGCTTCCGTATACCATCTAGTCACTTCCATCCAGTGACTCTTGAATACCTCTATCCGGTATCCGTAAACCACTCTCAATCAGTCAACTCAACATTAATTAGAACATGACGGTCCATCCCCGTCAAGTTCGCACGGATTATCATCACGGTCACATGTCAGCGTGTCATTGGTAATGTCATTCGGCAGGCATTCGCCTAAGTCTGTCATGTGCGTACTTATAGGTTCTATTGGAATTAAGGGCTTTAAGAACATAACGATTACCTTCAAGTACCTCCGATACCCTAAAAGGACCTCTATACTTCGGATCAATTAATCGAATTTCGAGTTCACCTGTAGTTACACGAGTTTTTGGCAAACCTGTTGTAAAATAACTGGAATATTCACCTAAAATAGTTAAAAGATCTGACTTTTTACAAGAGGGTATATCTGTGTCAACATTACTAAAGTCGTTACTGATACTAGAATCGGTTAAAACGTCACAATTTAAAACTGTCAAATTATTTTGTTTTGAAATGCTAAAATTATTTGTTGACAAGTTAATAACGAAGCCTTGACTCAATATTTCACGACCTTGCATAATATCACTACGCATATACACATCGGGTAAAACATGTAATAAGTTTTCTAAACAATAATCATTAATTTCAACATTACACAGTATTTGCTGGGTGCTGAATACACTGGTTTGACCAATTCCCGTTAGAGAGACAGTTTAGCAATTCTTTTACCATTGAAACTTGATGCAACGCTTTCTTTTATTAGTGAACACTCAGCACCCGAATCAAAATGAAAATCATAAAATCTACCTTGATTATTAAGAGCGCCGGTCGGTGTGTAAAGCGGTAAGTGCAACTATCTTTCGTGGATTCAGACGAATTTGACCTCGGCGCACACCTCGAAGCCTAGGTACTCTACTTTTTCTTTCAGGAATGAGCACTTTTTAGGATTTAACGAAAATCCCTTCCCAGAAAGAACTTCTAATACTACCTTTAGTCTATCGAAAGCTTCGTCGATGTTACTGGCCACAACTAGCACGTCATTCATGTACACTACAACGTACTTGTTCACGAGATCGCCTAGAGCATGTATGAGAGCACGTTGAAACACTGCAGGAGCATTTTTCAAACCGAAGGGCATAGTAAGCTACTCATACTGACCTTCAGTTGTGACGAATGCTGTGCGCTCTATGGACTCCGACTCGATAGGGATCTGGTGAAATCCCGATGCTAAATCTAAAATTGTAAAAAAATGTCCTCCATGCAACCTAGCAATCTGTTCAGATATGAGTGGTAAAGAAAAGGAAACCGGTCAGCAACGGTGTTATCGTTCAACTCCCTATAATCGACACACATTCTATCTGAACCGTCTTTTTTTTTACCAAAAGTATCGGGCTTGCGAACGGTGAAGAACTAGGTCTAATTACCTTAGCATTAAGCAGCTCATTGATCTTGCCCCTCACAATCTGACGTTCATCTGGGGTCAGCCTGTATGGGCGACGATTTACCGTCTTGTGCGGGTCTACGAGCCGTATCTGCATAGGTTCAGTGTCAGCAGGAGAAGTAGGTGTACCGGTAATGAAACTAAGCTTGAACCGTTCTAAAATCTCAATCAACCTAGGTCTGTATTCATTACTAACGTCAGTATCTACCAAGTCAAGGTCTATACCATTATTTGCAACTACATCACATGATTCGACTATGTTAATTTTCTCGAAAACGTACTTTATCTACCGACATATGTACAGTCAAACCGATAGCTAGAATTTCACGTCCGATCATAATGTTGTATCGCAAACAATGGTCAGGTAAAACATGAAGGAGTATCTCAAAGTTAATATTGTCAATGTCAATTGTCGTTAAAATTTGCATGGTCGAGGCTATAGAAGTTTGTCCTATACCAGTCATAGAAACATTGTCATAAATTCGCTTACCACTAAATTTCAAAGCAATCGATTCTTTAACTAAGGAACACTCTGAACCTGAGTCGTAAGTAAATGGGAATGACTCACCAGAGTGACGCAGAGAACCCGAAGGCGCATTCACAATGCACACGTCTACTCGCTTTTCCTTAGCTGGACCAGTTCCAGTGCCGCCGCCGGTACCGTTGTTCCCCTCCTTGATTTTCCTCTTCGGGCAGTCGGATGCATAGTGGCCTTGTTCCCGGCAGTTGAAGCAGGTGATGCGATCGGTTCTCCCTGTAGGTTGGTTGGTCGAGTTATGGTCCCCGTGAAAGGACCTGTGTTTGGACCGGTCATCTTGCTTCTTCGAATTGGCTTTGTTGCGACATTGAAGAGATTTGTGGCCTAGTTGTCCACAATTAAAGCACTTGATGGTCACAGCAGATCCATTAGGTCGGTTTCTTTTTTAGGTCGGGTCCATCACGATAAATACTTGATGAATAACTTCTCTTCAGGAACGAGACAGCCTTCAGTTCCTTTTGTAAATGGTTACGCGTCTTGATGTCAGTCGTTATAGCAATTCTCTGAACACGTGGCTCTTGTTTTGAAATATGAGCTAAGACAGTGGCTATTGCTATCTGTTCTGTAGTCAGTCCATTCCACCTTGCCATTAAGGATGTTATGAGGGTAGTGGCGTATGAGGCCAGGCCAATCGTTATCTCTCGGTTTCTTGTCGTGCATACTGATGAAAAAGGAAGCAGCAGTTTCAGGACAGTCATACATTTGCTACGAAAAGCTCCTTAAAATCGGCCCACGTCATATTAGGAAACGATATTGAAGACAGCCAAGATGATGCTTCGCCCTTGAGTGCGTGGCTTAACGCGATCATCAGAGAAGATCCATGGCGATGTCGATCTGTGATACACATGTCCGCGGTCGTTATCCAAGCTCGGGCGTCGATGTCTCTTTTCTCTGGGTCGAAATCAGGAAGGCGAATAGAGTCCGAAGATGCAGGTAGTTTTATTGCTTGCACCAACGCCAGAAAATTTTGAATTGTTGCTCGAAGAGAAGACGCCATTTTGTTCGCTCGAGTCACTATTTGAAGCACGTGTGTTTTCATGGGTGATCCGGGTTGCATCCCACGCCTGATGACGTAGATGGGTCGAGGGCGTGCCGTTAGGTGTGTCCGACATCTTCCAAAATCCGAAAATAAAGAATGCGGCGTGTAGTAAACAAGCTTAATTAGGAATCAAAACACTTTCACTGTATCTACGCACAAGTATTACTAGGATTCTAGCGGATAAACGTAGAAAACGTGGTAAGTACAAGACAGAGGCTGATTAGCACCCGTGCTTCGCTCGACAGACGCAACAAAAAAAAAGAACAATGATGAATACCCTCCGGGTCAATTCAAACGACCCGGTGGCGTTGTAAATTACAGTGGCGCCCTCTCAGTACTCTGTCTTGTCTTTACCAAGTGACAGCTGTCCTCCAGTCAGGTGATACGCTATGTCGACTTGACGTTCTAACTTCAACGATATGTGAAAATAGATGGCGTTGGAGATCCGACTGTAGGATATGACATCTTGATCTCCGACATATATAACAGACTACAGTATGCATTTCTAATCCGACTTAGTACCTACTCACTTTCTATTCTTCAAGTCAATAACAATTTGGCCATGTAGCTATCTAGTAAGTAAACTTTAATTTACCTCAACACCTAATAATAAACATTCGCTATACCACGTGATAAGGTTAGCGCAATCACGCGTCGCGAACGCCAATTAAACGCGTCAAACGCGCGTGATGTGATTAGGTGAAACGTGACACGTTTGTATTATCTGTGCTAGTTTCAGGCACCTATGGATTATTTTCTGAAAGTGGTTAATTTAATAGTTTTTATTAGCAGTAATTTGGGAAAATTCTATGAAGATATATTATATATCCAGCTGTTACACAACCATCTGATATTTAACTGAGGATTTCGTTTTTGTCTATAAATGTAAGGCAAATAGCGTGACGAATATGAGTCATCAGTAAAAAACGTAATAGAAGTGAGTATGTACCTAGTTCATGGGCTAAAGATGCCATTCTAGTGACCAATGCAGGTAAGTAAGTATAAATAAATGATCTAAAAATTATAAGTCCCAAAGGGCATATAGGTACAAAGATGTTATTTCCGATCTTGGTGGTATTAAAATATTTATCATTAGATAGCTAACCATATAAGTTATAACATTTATCCGATGCCACAGACAAACCTCACGGCACTAAACTCGACATTATAAGGCAGAAGCCACGGCAATTCCCAGTCGTCGTAACGTCTAATTTCCGTCGACTTACACACATCAGCGTTTCCGATATCGTGTGCACCCCCTTTATGCATAGAGTAGTTGTAAACAGAAATATGTTTGTAATTTGATTTTGATGAGTATAAAATAATTATACTGTAGGCACGTTACCAATGATTACCGCTTCAGTAGTTGTTTGCTTTTTTCCTGGGTTGTGAAACCTTAAGGTCCTGTAAAACAAAATATTGAATTAGCCAATTTCATGTTCGTTTCTAAGTCAAAGTTGTCTTTATATTTCATTTAACAAAAAATACCGTAGTTTTCTAGGTGGTGTATTCATATAATAAAAAACCTCAAGGATTTAAGTACTAGGATAGGATTGGCTAAACCGTGGTACGTTTGATGATGTATATATTTATTTATTCAAAATTTTGCAAACAAGTTTCTCTGCATTTCGCTACTCTACATTTTCCTTTTTCCATTTGCACGAAGCCGCACAAATATTGCGAGCTAAACGGGAGCCAGCACTATTTACAATTTGGTCCGTGGAGTCCGTCAGGGCACATTCGGCCCATCGTTATGTCGGCAATGTTTATATTGCTTCGGTGTGAAGCTACCTTTATAGTGGGGCTGCACGGCACTAATGGTCCAAATTCAAATTTTCACGTCTTTCAATAGCTTGTTTGGGTTGCAAGATGTTTCGGGTTTCTTTTTTGTAAAGGTTAGCTTGTTTCGAGTTTGGTTATATAAAAATTGTGTTAATTCAGGTATGGTACTTTTCCTAGATAGCTTGGAATGTGAAAATTAATTATTATAACGTGGATAAATGCTGGTTCTCGATGGAAAAATATTAACTAAGTACAAGGATAGATAAGTTTAGTAAATAATAGAGTGAGGGATTCACAACACAATAATCTCATAACTAAATCCAATAAAATTATTCCTCGCTAAAAATACAATTTACAAAAAGGCACTAATTATAAATGTGCATTGTCTAAAGTTCTCAGGGTAAACACTACAGTAACAGTACAGTTGCAGTTTAACTCGGCTGACAGGCAGAGCGTGGTGTCTAGAGACCTCCATTGTCGGCTCCGCAGATAACTATGTCGTTGTTGGCACTTACTCCGGAATTGTCCGTAAATGTGGACTGTGTTTAGTTTTCCGATTGGATTGTGAATTTTTAAGGATTCTAGTAGTATATTTGTTTATTTATTTATTTAGGCTTACCAACTATGCATACATATTACAATTTCATACTACATTCCAAAAAATATTAACATTCCATCTCAAATATATACATAAATTATAGGCATGCACAACATTCATTATTGTTACGTCGTACTATATGTCTACTCGTACTATTTGTAGATGTTTATTTTTTAGTCTAGTTACTTCTTGCCCACTGAAGTATATAAGTAATTGTAGGTATAGTGGAGCCACCTATTAGGCTTTGGTTCTATAGATGGTTTGGCATAGGCAGGTGAAGGAGAAAATGGCGCAAGACTTGGGGAGGAACATTCCGGGTTACTGATAGGGTATCTTTTGCCCAACCCAGCTATAAAAAAAAAAATTCATCGTTAGCTCTAATCTATACTAATCTATATCTATGCTAATATTATAAAGAGGTAAAGTTTGTGTGTTTGTATATTTGTTAAATTGTAAGGGGTAATCTCGGGATCTACTGAACCGATTTTAAAAATTCTTTCACCGTTAGAATTCTTATTGGACCTGGATGAACATAGGCTATAAGAATTTCCCGATATTCCCACGGGAAGGCGACAAACGGGATTTTTTTTTACGAAAACCGCTATACATATGAAGCTGAAATCGGGCATATATGTTCATTGGGGACAATGAGGAAGGACTAAAAACGGATTTCCCGATATTCCCACGGGAAGGGGATAAACGGGAATTAATTTTTTTACGACAACTGCGATACTTATGAATTTGAAATTGGACCTGTATGTTCATTAGGGACTGCGAGGGAGCACTAGGAAGAGATTTCCCGAAATTCGCATGGGAAGGGGAGTTACGGGAATTTAATTTTTTTACGAAAACCGCTATTTATACGAAGCTGAAATCGGATTAGGGCTACAAGGAAGCTCTAAGAACGGATTTCCCGAAATTCCCACGGGAAGGGGACCAACGGGAGCTCCAAATTTTTACGAAAACCGCTGTACCTATATGAAGTTGTAGCTATATACTGATATGTACCGAAGCGAAGCGAAGGCGGGCCACTAGTTGTTAAATAAACAAAGTTGTTATGCGTAGCGAAATACGGAATCTTAAGTTTATGAAGCAGCTTCACCAAATGTTGCTTTATTGATAAAGCTTCACAAGTTCAGTAAAATAAATATGGCATATTCTCACTCATATAAAGCTGCAAATATTAATAAGAGGGATCGATAATTAATTAATTACAGTACAGCAGGTAGCCGCGCCTGTGGCACCCGTAACTAGCGAGCACTCGATTTCCCATGAGGTCTCAGTTCAACGTTGTATCATAGACTAAGGCGGTAGAAAATTGTTTACAGGTATGTAGAAGCAAATAATTAATTTTCTCGTTTTTATTTAATTTTAACTATGTACATACTTTTGTTTATAATAAACATATATTTTTACATGATTAACTAGCGTCTGCCCACGATTATAACTTCGTCAACTTTAGAATTGCTGTTATTTCCCGTTCCCGTGTATATTTCTATAAAAATACGTCACAAAAGATAGCCACGGTCCCATTGGCATATTTCTAGCTTCAGTAGATTTACTTGAGCGTTAATGAATCTTATTAATAAATTAGAATATAAGTTCAGTAAGCAACAAACTTAGTAGCTCATCTCAAGAATCCCCCAAAAGAGTTTATTTACTGACAGTGAATAATGTTTATTACCTAGGTGAGGTAAATCTTGTATATAATTAAATTCTTTATTTAATTACATTTGAATATTTTTATAAACTCACTTAACTTGAGTATTTAAAATGTTTTAAACACTATTAAACTTATAAAAATAACTTGAAATAAAGACAGTGAAATTTTTAAAATTATGTCCAACTATCAGCTATTTTACATGCCTATTTTATTCTATGACGAGGCACGTAGAGCGCCGCACCCGCCAGTTATTTCGCCTATTAAGGCACCTGTCACGTGAGTTTACAATAAGTAAATAAGGTCGAGCACTGGAACGTTTACCCTAATATCGACGACGATATTGGGTGACTGTTTGCGGTAAAAATTAGCAGGTCCACAAATTGGTGAGGGGTCGGATTTCAGAGTATTGGATTTTATGATGCTTAGCTGGTTTGGGGATTACATACTATAACAATGTAGATACACATATACCTGCTATGCTATGCTATATGTATGCATGCATTACCCCGTGCATTCCTTATGTAAACCAGTTGTCATTGAGACTCGAAGTGTTTTATTTACTAGTTTGATTAAAATTTATACTGAACTTCTGATAGTACCGATTGAAACTCAGATTAGAAGACTACTGGGTGGTTTATATTCATATTTTATATACACATGTAAACTTGTAACTATATCAGACAGACAATGATTTGACAGAAGATTTGAATGACAGAGAATGACTATTTGAGTTTATACATTACATATACACCTATATGTTCCCGAAATGGTGTAGTCAGATCTGCAGGAGCAGATCCTATAGCCTCGTTTAGTATAGCGAGAACAGTGTTAATAATCAGTGATACGTTGCTAGATTATCGCCCGAGGGAATGCCCGAGTTCCTTGGTGGACTCCTTTTTATTTATTTGAAAATTATGCATTTCGTTTTTAAGAACGTTGAATAACTGAATAATAATTTCTTCTATGCTGCTCTGAGAGTGAAAAAAAAACGTAAAATATTACAGCTGCTTCTCTTCCCGGGCATACTGTACAAGTCAGTAGAGGGACAAGAGGGTTTTGGTGCTTTGTAGGCGATGGGCTGACCACCTGTCACTACTAACCGAACTTGTACATTTCAACTATACCCTCAAAATTGGCCAGAAGTGGCACCATGTGGTTCTATCGGCCCTTGGTGCTCTGCCTACACTGTAAGGGATAAAGGCGTGATTATATGTATGTATGTATGTACACGTTGCTAGATTATCGCCCGAGAGAATGCCCGAGTTCCTTAGTGGACTCCTTTTTATTTATTTGAAAATTGAGGCCACCAGAACCAGAGTGGCCCAAACCACAATTTGTGAAAATATTAGTTAAGCACGACAATGCCCCTTTCAAACCCCCAAGCTCAAAGCCAGAGTGGCTCAAAGGTAATTTCAGTAAACAATAATAGATGACATAAAAAAATATGTTGTGGCATCTTGATTCTTATTAAAATATTAATAGAGCATAGTATTTTGGCATATATCCACATATTCGTATTTTGTATTTGGGCCACTCTGGTTCTGGTGGCCTCAATTATGCATTTCGTTTTTAAGAACGTTGAATTACTGAATAATATTTAGAAATGCGTGTGAAAATAGTATTAAATGACGCAGGATAAAAAGAACGATGGTTGTTTCCGGCGAAAACTGGAAACTCAATAAATCATAATTCTAGCATTATACCAACAAAATACATTCGTTTACATTTACATCTGATTAAAGGGTAGAAATAAAAACAATAACCCAGCCTCGGTCTCCCAGCGGACGCATTCTCGCCCCAAATAATACATTTTTATCATATTTATTGACTGATAAATGGAAAAAAAACATCAGCAAGTTTTTTTTTTTAAATTTATTTATTCCATATACATTACACACTCTTATAATCTATATACACTGCCAAACTGCTCAGTGCTTTTGTATGTTATTTCTAACGTTTTTTATTTTGTATCTAGAACCAACTTTCTAAAAAAATGGATTCTGTATGTTATTTGCAATTTATAGGTACAAGTAGAACACTATACAAAGGTTGCCAACATATAATTATAATTTTTATATATAAAAACATATAATTTTCTAATGTATGTAAAAGAAACGAGTCAAACTCAATCCTAGGTTTCTTACCAATGCAAATGATTGACTTTGGTTTTTCCTGATTGACTTTTAAAGCCTCGAGCACACCGGATGCGTATGCGTGCACGTAAGCGTAGACGTACACGTACCTCTGAGTATGGAATTGTCTATGCTTACGTCTACGCATACGCATCCGGTCTGCCCGTGCTTATACAGTTCCATACATTACAACTCAGAGGTACGTGTACGTCTACGCTTACGTGTACGCATACGCATCCGGTGTGGTCGAGGCTTTAATGAAACTGGGCAGCTACGTACTTGAGACATAAGACTCATAATCTAATAGTTCCTTGATCTTTTTATTAATATGTTATGCAGTATATAGGTATTAGTTAGTTTTCTGTTATGCAGTATTACCTATGGTTAGCTACGATTTTCGATTTCTCACAATAAAAGATGAACACCTCAGCCCCAGGGAAACAACGTGAGTTAGATATAACAGTGGTGTAACTAGAAATCTTCGTTTGGTGCCGTATGAGGGAGGAATACAGATAGCCACTGCCATCCGGAGATTACCTCACTGAGTGCGACGTGACGGATGTGTTAAGTGCCGTACGATATATCGTGTGTATCGTCTCTGATTTATATCGAGTTCGTCGTGAAATCAGCACCCTTTGGTGAGAGAAATCCATTTACTATCACCTACCTACTAAATTGGCAAGTGTTAAGTGCCGTACGATATGCCGTGGATAAAAGTAACTAACTGTAAAAATTTATAATCAGACTCAGGGTTATAATTTTTTTCAGTTGGTTACTTTTATCACAAATATGATAATTTTATCAATAAATTTAAGATAATGGTGAATGTTACTCATATTTGAGACAAATAAAAATCAATTAACAGCCGATTTCAATTACCGATCTCGAGAGATTTTTAACATATTTCAGATTAAATCCATTGTTTTCATCGGGTTTTCATACAAAATTTCAAATTTGGAACAACAAATATCCGAGATTTAGAAGTTTAAAAGTATATGCACAAAAGCTATGAAAACAGCCCACTAAATTTGAGACTCATGTTTCGTCACATGTTTCTTTTTCAAGATTGTATGAACATGCTCCATGCTCTTTCTGATAAACCCTGTACCTATAAATGCAAAGTGCCGCAATATGAAAGTTCTCAAAACCCGTTCAACCTTCATTACCTTGCGTGGTATCACACCGTACAGCGTACGTTTCAATATCGCTGTCAGCGAAAATAGATTTTGTTTACAAAAAAAAAACAGGTGCCTTTGATACAAAGAACTACTCTTGTATATCCCAAGTGACATTAGCAGATACTAACGCACATAGAGGTGGGTGAAGATAGAATAGACGAAGGAAACGTTTAATTATAGGGCCTTAAAATATAAGTCTTTCATCTTTAAGAATGAAAACTGTTTCTTAACAATTTCTCTTTACTTGCTTGGCTTGCTGGAAGAGATCTCTGGTAGATATAAACTTGCCATTAGTACATGCAGTATACTATGTTGTATGCCATATTTCTTTTTGTGTATGTGCAATAAAGAATAAGAATAAGAAAATATTTAGTTACGCAGACTATGGTCAAATGTATGAGACAAATGGATGAATTTGACCTGAATTTTTAAATGTATATAATAGACAAAAGTTAAAACCCTCATAGAGTTCAATAATATGGATAGACTATAGAATGTTAGTGTAGTGGTCCTACATTTAAACTATATGCCGTAACTCATATTTTAAACCAATATATTCATTAACTAATTTTACTATATTTTTTCCATATCGCAAAGTTGAATTAAATACTCTATTTTTTCTTTACAAATTGGAATAAATTGGAAATTCCTTCTATGCTGCTCTGGGAGTGAAAAAAAAAGAAGTATAATACTACAGTTGCTTCTCTTCCCGGGCATACTGTACAAGTCAGTAGAGGGACTAGGGTCTTGGTGTTTTGAAGGCCAGGGGTTCCCAATTTTTTTTCGCCAAGGAACCCTAATTGATTATACTTTTCCTAACGGAACCCTACTTTGATAACTGGAAATTTATCTAACTTAAAAAAGGTATATATGAAAAACAGTTAAGTTTTTATGAAATTATCTTTACGGAACCCTTGCGGCACTTTCACGGAACCCCAGGGTTCCGCGGACCACCTTTCGGGAACCGCTGTTGTAGGCGATGGGCTGACCACCTGTCACTACTAACCGAACTTGTACATCTCAACTCAACTATACCCTCAAAATTGGTCAGAAGTGGCACCACGTGGTTCTATCGGCCCTTGGTGCTCTGCCTACCCCGTAAGGGATAGAGGCGTGATTATATGTATGTATGTAAATTGGAATATCACAAACTGCCGATCTTTCGCACGATATGTACGAGTAATTGTTAATGTTGTGTTTTTGGGATTGCTGAAAGAAAAGAGATGAGCTTTATCTTCAGCCTATTGCAGTCTACTGCTGAACGTAGGCCTCCCCCAGGGCCCGCCATAAGGCTACTGTCACAGGGGGGTTTTGCCCATAGTCACCACGCTGGGCAGGCGGGTTGGTAACCGCAGTGTGATTTTCGGACTATGTTGTCAGTACGGGAGACGCTTCTGCCCACCTCCCGGAAACCCTTAATCGCCTCGTACGATACCCACGGGCAGGCAGGGGTAGTACAAACTCTACTCTGCTGGCACCACGCGACTTTGTAATATACATGTATCCTATTTGTAAATAAATTAATTCAATATTTACCGTCCAATGTTTTTGCGTCAATAAATACTATCAGATACGGGGTATAAGCAAATAATAAGAAAAACCAATGAATGGCTATTCTAAAATAATTTATATCTATGTATTTAAGTCAGTACATATCGTATGCGTATCGGGTAAAAGCGTGGGGATAGAGATTTCCATTCGATAGCGCGAGTCGAATTTCAAAGGGGTTTTTTTACTCGCGAAAATTTGAGATGGCTTAATGGCATGTATTTTCTGAAATAAAAAGAAGTGTATATTACGTAGGTATGGCCACATCTTACAAGTTCAAACTAAAAAGCTATAAACTAACTTTTATCTAGAGAGGTAGCATAGTAGCAAAATATGTGGCTTAGCCGTTTCATTAAAGAACATATGTTTAATATTTTATTCTAGGTAATGCTTAAAGTGGCCACACTAATAAAAAGAGTTAAACTAAGTATAAGCTGTTCACAGTTTAATTTGACAGGTATTATATAATATTGCTGTCAAAAATCAAATTATCGAGGTTGTTGAACGTTGAACTTTACGCGCGGCTTATTAGTAGCAGTGACGACTGTCAAGTTTCATTAAACTCGGTACAGTAAGAACTATTGATCAGAATATAACAAATAAATGAAAGTCACATTAAAAACTAGATAATCGACAAATAAGTTGTATACTTAATATGCTTTCATCATTGACGTGATTTCATGTCGAAGTTTTTTTTTTTAATTATGACAATGAGTAAGTGTGACAAGCAGACAAGCAGAATTTCAGTCAGAAAATCAACAGATAAATAATGACTAGACTCAGACATGACAAAACTGTGGATTACTTGAACCCCTGAGCATAATTTGAATTTGTTATCGAAGTGGCTTCTAATATTTCTTTTGGTAATTGGATGGGATGCTTCAGTAATAAAATTGTAATTAAAAATTAACTATTTGATACACCCCACACCTCCATTAGGGTGCATACTAAGTAGGCTGATAGGGCATATATTTTGTAAACAAACTTAAAATAAACTATTTGAATTTATAACATCGTAACATAAGGTTTTATACGGTTTTAAGTGGATTAATATGGGTTTTACCTGCTATAGAGTATTGTAACTCGTATGCTACTCGAGGTCAGCTTATAATAGCTGTGTAATAGCAAGTAGAGCCCTTAAAAAATGGACAAACCAAAACGGTTTGAGTATTGTCACCGATGATTACTCGTTGGCGCAGCAGTATATTCAGGATGCGGAGTCAAACATCGCAGTTGCTATGTAGAACTATTTATTTATCACTTATACAGTTAAAGCTGCTTCAGGCGATATAACATTCGGGGAAAGAAGCAGCAAGAAACCCGATTCGCCGTAAATAGATTATATCGTTGCAATGTTTTTAAATAGAACAGAGATCGAGCAGAGTAACGTCTTACAAACTCAACAGTCAAGAATAAAGTGACACCATTTAGTTTCTACCCTGCTATTTATACAACCATCGTAACCTCCCAGAACAATATTGCAGGAGTCATAATAGCTACTTTTATAAAATATAGCCTTTAATCAATTGACTTTATATAATAATAATAATTAATATTATAAGGTACGCTATATATTCATATGTATGATGTGGTGCTGACTGTAAACTGTAACACTCGGCCATCCTGCATAAGCCGTGTCCCACGGCGCTCACTCTTAGTGGGTTGGACGAGGATCTGTAAAATAAAATTCACGCAGATTTCAGCTGTTCCCAATAAGTATAATATCACACAAAAAAAGAACATTAAATCACATAGACAGTGTCACATAGACAGCGTCATATGGACAGTGTCGCATAGACAGCGTCATATGGACAGTGTCACATAGACAGCGTCATATGGATAGTGTCACATAGACAGCGTCATATAGGCAGCGTCACATAGACAGCGTCACATAAACAGGGTCACATAGACAGCGTCACCTAGACAGGGTCACATAGACAGCGTCACATAGACAGCGTCACATAGACAGCGTCACATAGACAGCGAGCGTCACATAGACAGGGTCACATAGACAGCGTCACATAGACAACGTTATAATAATTATGGAAGCACACTGTCGTTATAATGGCAGACCTGACAGTAAACTGCATTATTCTTTGTCTTCATCTTTTGCAAACGGGTAGGTATGCGATTCTTTCGTTTTGATTCGGGTACTTAAGTCTTATTTCATTTTTAACTGTGTGTACTAAAAGTATTTATTTATCTACTTATTTGTAGAGTCAATTATTATAATCATGCATTCCAAGTAGAGAAGTAGTAGCTGATCAATTATAGTGGGCGAACGAATCGCTTAAGTTTGGAGGGTTCACATAGTACATTTTTTTCGACAGAAGTTGGCTAACTATTTGGGGCTTATAAGTTCATTGTAATTAACTTTCTGAAGCTTGTAAAAGTACCTATGTATAATATTTAAGTTATTATCCTACACTGAAATTATTTTATTGTTTTGTTTATTCTATTTCCCCTTATTTTTTTTTAAATGTCATCGGTAAGCGTAGCGTTGCACGCGCTCCAGCCAGATAGACTGATGACTTAAAGAATGGGGATGGCAGTGATTTGACGACAAAATGGGAGATCAAGTAGTGTGACGTGCTCTGGTGGAGGCGTACATCCCGCAGTGGACTGCAATTGGCTGAAAACGATGACGATTCCCCCTTTTTGTACCTAACTAGAAGTATAATAATTGCAATAAATAGGTAGATAATTCATTCCTTTTTTCTATGGATAATTCAGACACAACATCGTCATATAGATCATACGTCACAAAGATACTTAATATTATTATTTTCGGTACAAGCATAGAGGAGAATAGCTGGAACAAGGTCGAAAACTCTAAGGTGTTTCCATTTCTTAAGTAGGAGTAGATTCTTGTTTAGGAGACATAGATTGAATACATCACAATGTGGGTTATGTCACAGAGACTAAGTCACATATACAACATCAAGACAAGTTCTACAGGTTTCAGTTAAAGCTCAGTGATAGACTTTACTTAGTTCTAGGCACTATTCATATCATTGTGTAATATACTTTCCTCAAACATAGCCTTAAACCAGTAAGTTTTAACATTCCCCGCATTTTTTCCTAATTATTTTATAAATTTTACTAGCTTCACATTGAACTAATATTAGAAATCTAGAACTCAATTGAATAACCTTAATAAAAAATTTCTTACTAGCAGTATCTACGACTTGTTAACACCATGAACCGTAGGTACCTACTTCTCATATGGTACGATATTATTTTAAGTGATCTACATTAGTCGAACTGGTTTATTTTATTGAAACTGTACCAGACTTTTGCAGAGGCACATTAAATTTGCTAAATATTTTCACAATGTTTTATTTATATTTATTATGCTATTATGTTAGCATTATTATGTTAACTTCCTGTTGTATTATACTCGTATCTATCATCGCAAAGTATTTCTATACTGTAATATGAATATTAATTTAACTACTAAGTTACAGTTCAGGTCTACACTGTTACATTTCATTGTAAAATTGGATTATTAAACCATATTACTAAACTGTATTTATTGCTAACCGTTGTGATTCAAACATATTCTTAAACTGCCTGGCTCATCTGGATTGTTAAACTGATTTTGTGAACTTGTATTCATAAACTTGTATTCAAAATTGGTCAGAAGTGGCACCATGTGGTTCTAACGGCCCTTGTTGCTCTGCCTACCCCGTAAGGGATAAAGGCGTGATTATATGTATGTTATATGTATGTATTCATAAACTTTCTATACATTGCTGGGTTTTATTAGTATTGCTAACCTGTCTATAGGTTGCTAGGTTGCTTTTCTAAACAGTATTCCTAATCTGTAAACTTTAAATGCATTGTATTGTTTAACAGCATTGCTAACTACTTTGTTTTTCTAAGGGACATCGCTTAATTGTATTTCTGAACTGCGCCACTAAGTTACAGTGCTAAACTTTATTTTATTTATTTTATATTTATTTATTTTATATTTATTTTATTTAAATTTTGTATTTAAATTTATTTATTTATTTAAGTTTATTATAAATTTATTTATTTACTTAAATTTATTTTAAGTTAACCATTTAATGTTCATTTATTTAAATTTATTTATATGTTTAAATTTATGTAAAAAAAATTTATTTATTAAAATTTATTTATTTAAATATATTTATTTAAATTCATTTATTTAAATTTATTTATTTATTTAAATTTATTTTAAATTATTTATTTATTTAAATTTATTTTAAATTATTTATTTATTTTAATTAATTTTTAATTTATTTATTTATTGATTTATTCTTCAAACTCAATTGTTTAAACTGTACAGTTATCTGCATCTTATACTGTATAGTTAAGTTCACCTGCATCTCTAGACTGTATTGTTAACTATATCCTCAAACTATGTACTTAATTGCATCCTTAAACTGTATAGTTAACTGCATTTTCAAACTATGGTTAAAGCATCTCTAACTTGTATAGTTAACTGCAACTCTAAATTATAATTAATTGTATGTCTAAACTGTATAGTTAAGTGCATCTCTAAACGGTATAGTTACTTGCATCTCTAAACTGTATAGTTAACTGTATCTCTAAACTATATAAATAACTGCAACTTTGAACTCTATAATTAACTGCAAGTCTATACTGTGTAGATAACTGCATCTCTAAACTGTAAAGTTAACTGCAACTCCAAACTGTATAGTTACTACAACCCTAAATTGTATAGTTAACTTCAACTCTAAACTGTTTGGTTAACTGCATCTCTAAACTGTTTGGTTAACTGCAACTCTAAAATGTATAGTTAACTGCAACTCTAAAATGTATAGTTAACTGCAACTCTAAAATGTATAGTTAACTGCAACTCTAAAATGTATAGTTAACTGCAACTCTAAAATGTATAGTTAACTGCAACTCTAAAATGTATAGTTAACTGCAACTCTAAGCTGTATAGGTATAGTTAGCTGTAACTCTAAGCTGTACCTATATAGTTAACTGCAACTCTAAAATGTATAGTTAACTGCTACTTTAAACCTAATCTGTATAATCAACTGCAACTTTAAACTGTATAGTCAGCTGCAACTCTAAACTGTATATTTAACTGAAACTCTAAACTGTATTGTTAGTATAACTCTTAACTGTATAGTTAACTAAAACTTTTACTATATTAGTTAACTGCACTTCTAATCGTAGTAAACCGCACCTCTAACTATAGTTAATTGTACTTCTAACTGTATCTCTATAGGTATATTGTTTAGTCAACTGCATTTCTAACCTAAAGAGTGAACTGCATCTCTAGATAGTTTTACCAAACTTTATACCGTATTATAACCGCATTGCTCAATTGCATAGCTAACTACACTGCTATTTGCATTGTTAAACTGCACTCAAAAATTTAATAGGAAAACTGCATATCTAAACTAATAATTTCTAACCAACACTGTTGTGAACTTCAGAAACTCTAATTGCATTGTTAAAGTGCATTATGAAACTGCATCGTTAAATTGTATCCTAAAATTGCACTAGCAAACTGTATTACCAAGATGCATGGCATTATTACGAGTGTACTACCTAATTTATCTATATACCTACTATAGAAACTAGGGTATCGTATTGCTATGCCGCATTTACCTTCCATTTCCTATTTATCACGATTGCTAATAACGGCATACCCGCTAAATATATAAGGATCAAATAATTATATTGTAGTTGCAATGAATACTAAATAATACTTTCGTGTGTCAGTACACATAATCAATATCATATTGTTTCTCAAAAGTCTCTTATCACCTTCCCAAATACTAAGCATGGCGTAGCAAGAAGATGCCAACAATCAAGCCCAGAAACATAAAGCCCAGACAAAAGTCTCGCATTTATGCTACTACACCCCATGGTTTGAATCTATTGTAAGGTGAATATTATTCGTATCATATCTACACATAATATAATAAAACGGGTCGTAACTTATTATGATAACGACATGGATACACGAAAGCCGTATCTTGAAAAACTGTCATAAACTATTAGATTAAAGTTGCAAAATTCACACAGCATATTAAACAAATTACATGTTTCGATCTTACCCAGAATAAGCAGCTCCTGATACGCCACAACAGCCAGGTGCTCTTCTGTACGGCCCACAGATTACCCCCGTACGGCCCCAAGCGGTGGCGACGGTCTCCGGAAAAATAATCATGAACACCGATGCATGTTAGATCATGAAACAAGAGAACATAATTTAGAACCAAATTATCTTAACGATAATTACCCTAGTGTGGGTAGATTTCAAAGTACCTATATTTTAAATAGCATGTAAGTAAATTACTACAAAACTCCACGTAATAAAAACATGTTTGCTGGTTTGCTGACAAAAATCTTCATTTTCCAACAGGACAAACCACCAATACAATCTACTTATGCATTTATGTATAGTTTACATATTTTAGTATAACAATATTCCCGATTATGGACTGACATTATTGTTTAAATTTAACTAAATAAATCTTGCTAGTCAAACATACCTGCAGTGGTAATTAAAACTTAATAACGGAACATTATTTGAAATACTTAGGTACCCCAATAAAGTCAAACGCATAATAGATACATTTTGTGCACCGAGATTTTTGTAAATATTGATACGAATATTCTTTACGTACTGTTTGTGCAACTAACATAGTTTTTCTTTCTGGTAGGTACGACATTTACGTACGGTAACCTACGCTAACCGTAAACTACACTAAAACAAAAATCACGTACCAACGGTACGGTATGAAGCAAGGATTTTGGTATAAGTATCCACATAAGCAGAGCTAACAAACAAATATATCTAACCTTTAAGTTGTGATGCGGAATCGGCTCCCACTGCAGATGGACATTAAAAGATCTTGACACTGGCGCTCTTAACAGCAACAGCATGGAATTTAGGTAGTACAGCAGCATCATTGATTGGGTTCTAGTAATTACATTGTCTTCATCCTCTTGTTTCTCCAGTTTCTTGTTGTTTCATGTTGAATATATTCCAGTTGTCCATAAAAAAAAAAATCTCCATCCTTTTGTGTACATTCTTCACAAATTTTGCCATGTTTCGCAAATCTTTTCTTGCAGTCGTCACCCGTGGGCAGGGCGGGTTTATTTTCCGGCATCCCACTTCTGAAGTGTCACCGATGATTACTCGTTGGCGCAGCAGTATATTCAGGATGCGGAGTCAAACATCGCAGTTGCTATGTAGAACTATTTATTTATCACTTATACAGTTAAAGCTGCTTCAGGCGATATAACATTCGGGGAAAGAAGCAGCAAGAAACCCGATTCGCCGTAAATAGATTATATCGTTGCAATGTTTTTAAATAGAACAGAGATCGAGCAGAGTAACGTCTTACAAACTCAACAGTCAAGAATAAAGTGACACCATTTAGTTTCTACCCTGCTATTTATACAACCATCGTAACCTCCCAGAACAATATTGCAGGAGTCATAATAGCTACTTTTATAAAATATAGCCTTTAATCAATTGACTTTATATAATAATAATAATTAATATTATAAGGTACGCTATATATTCATATGTATGATGTGGTGCTGACTGTAAACTGTAACAGTATTTATTTTATTATTGTTTTTAATTTTAATAGATCTATCTTGATGAAATAAATATCTCTCATTTTGTTCTATAGCTAGATATTATCTATTAAAATCAATTAAAAGCTCCACGTAAGAATGCGGGCATGATTGCTAACTACTGATCTTGGCTCAAATAACCCGATATCACTACATAGTAAAACATAGTCGCTGTCGCTGTCTGTCCGTCCCTATGTATGCTTAAATCTTTAAAACTACGCAACGGATTTTTAAGCGGTTGTTTTAAATAGATAGAGTGATTCAAGAGGAAGGTTTACATGTAACTAAGGACCCGCCCCGGCTTCGCACAGGTGTAATACTCTTTCTCGCGTACGAAGTCGTGGGCGGCCGCTAGTATTTTATTAACTCTAACCTTACTTCAAAATCTACTACTTTTATTATTACAAATAACAAAGTCATTCCTCTTAAAGATCACACAACTATTTACAACAAAATAATATGACACAACAAACTTAACCTTAACACGCGTCTATAAGCCTTCGTGCACATTATATTAACTTATTACAACATAATTTATTATTCTATCATTACCGTGACGCGATCGCGTGACGCCCCATCATAAGTTAGCCTCATCTGGCCCACCGCTGTTAATTTCATTGGACATAGTGACAAAAATTCTGTTTACTTTGCCCATTTGGTGTTAAAATGACAGTACATGATCCTTATTGGAAGTACCGAGAAGAGATGCCCTTACAACGTTTGCTCTAATAATAGGACACTTATTAATATCCGGCTCGAAGGACCACTTGGCATGTAGTAAGTTCAAAGTCAATCTCACCTGCCCGTGGTGCACCCTGCTATTTAACGAACGAATCTCTGACGTTAACTAGCTTTTAATACCTATTTAGAATGGCACCGGTCGCTAAATTTGTGTCTGAAAAGCGATGGTAGGCTCACCCATTACCACATATTTTCTGTTATAATTATAACAGTGTCACCGTTGCGCGGCTGACAGACGATAATCTAAGACTGCTGTTCACTGTTTAGTTATTGGTACCTACTTCGTCTGTTGCAAGACCTATTGGTTATCGCATCTCCTTCATGTACTTCTTTCACGATATGATACAGGTAAGAAGTGATAAGAATGATAATGAAGTGGAGTTAATTAAGTAATTCGTGTGTTATGGGGCTTAGAGTGGTTCCTGCTGGGTTTTCTTGTTCAGATAAACGCGATAAGGAACCTTATGAAATCAAAATTATTCACTATTAGGTTTAGTTATGTAGATATAATATGAATCATTTCATCTTTAAAAATAGCAGAAGATTTGTTATATATAAGAAAGTCACTTCTTCTATTTGTTTATGGACTTTTGTCATGTCAAGCCTATATATTTAAGAAAATCTAATATTATTAACATTAGAACCTACATGTATAAATATAAAGCATCATATTCTTAAAAATTTATTTATCGTTTTTTGCAATCTTCCACCCAAAATCTTTAAACCATAAAACAAGCACGTCACAGTAACAATGGAATTAATTAATTACCAGAAAGTGTAGTACCCTTAACCATTGGTCGGACAGTACTAAAGTGGTAATGTCACGACCACGTGCGTCGTAAAGCGTGTGAGAAACGAGTGCCGCGTTCAAATCGGACACGGCATCAATTCGACCGGTTATTGATATTGGCGGGATGGGAAGAAAAATGCATGGGGCGAACTGAATTTCTGATGAAGAGTTGATCCTTTAGTTTAGTGGTGAAACGCTATTTGGTTATTGTAATGTATGAACGAGTTTATGTTAGCTTTCAACCTGAGAAATTTCCAAGAAACCTCCAAAATTTATAGTGACCTATTAAGTGTTTATTTGCTAATAAACTCGGGGTCTGTTTATAAATAGATAGAGTAGTTGATATCCTGTTTATTATAGGGAACTAACATTTTTCCTTCTTCAATAACATTTCTTCTACGACAACTTTTTCTGAAACTACTCTACACATACGAGTACTTGTTAGAGGTAGTTATCAAAGTTCGAATAGATACGCTGAAGTATGGTAAAAGAAATAATATGCATTGATACACCATATTCATATATGTATATCTCGTAAATCATTATTCATGTCAATACTTTCAAAGAAAATGTCTACATTTTCTGATCAGAAAATAAAGTTGGCGACATGTAGGTACGTAGGACTGCCTTATTTTTACAACTTGCACGCATACCACCGTGTCACCACAATCTATGTGAAATGGAAATATCCTACCCAAATGATTATACTTCCACGGTGTATCACCCTGGAATTAAGTTTGTTTATATTCATATGTAGTCCAGCGATGCACTCTTCGTGATTCCATTTGGGAATTGCTTGCTCGTACTCTGTGGTGGGCCGAGGCTGACAAATCTGTATTTCCATAATAAAAAATCATATTTTATGCCGTATCTGCGATGTTACTATGAAGTTGATACAGAAAATTACTATCGTAAAGAAAAGTTTACCAATAATTGGTAATACTGTAGGTACATTATTTAAGAGGAGATTTTCCATTGTTTATTTATTATTGTTTATATTATGGAGAAGTGTTTTTATCTTAGTCAAGATATTATATATTATAAAATTATTAATAAAGAAATGGAAAAAATTCCTCACCCGGGTGGGAATCGAACCCACGACCTCTGCATTCCGTGCCAGCGCTCTTACCACTGATTCCCACCCGGGTGAGGAATTTTTTTCCATTTCTTTATTAATAATTTTATAATATATAATATCTTGACTAAGATAAAAACACTTCTCCATAATATAATCCGTTAGGATATGGTTGATCGTTTCATCATTAAAACATTGTGCTGAGGGATTCAGCTTTGTTTGCCGAGATTTGGCTTATGTATAGCTATCGGGATGAAAAATAACATTTCCAATAATGTAATTTCAAAAAGAGATGGTAAAATTCGCCACCCGAGTAATTGACCCGGTGGCTCAGTGGTAAGAGCGCTGGCACGGAATGCAGAGGTCGTGGGTTCGATTCCCACCCGGGTGAGGAATTTTTTCCATTTCTTTATTAATAATTTTATAATATATAATATCTTGACTAAGATAAAAACACTTCTCCATAATATAATCCGTTAGGATATGGTTGATCGTTTCATCATTAAAACATTGTGCTGAGGGATTCAGCTTTGTTTGCCGAGATTTGGCTTATGTATAGCTATCGGGATGAAAAATAACATTTCCAATAATGTAATTTCAAAAAGAGATGGTAAAATTCGCCACCCGAGTAATTGACCCGGTGGCTCAGTGGTAAGAGCGCTGGCACGGAATGCAGAGGTCGTGGGTTCGATTCCCACCCGGGTGAGGAATTTTTTCCATTTCTTTATTATTGTTTATTTATTATTGTTTATTTGCATTGAAATGAAGACATATTATAATATTAAATTTGCACGCGGCTAGACTCCCAAAAGACTAAAAAGCAATTTTCAATAACATACGAGCTCTTATTATAAAGTTTCCTCACACTTGACTGGCATAATCCCAATATAAGTTGTCCATTTAACTTCGAATCCCAAAGTGGCCAAACTATAAAAATTCCCAACATGCATCCAAATAAATAACATTGACAGCACCCGTAATAGGTACCCTGGTCAAAGGGAGGGTCCGCGTTTATCCTATTATTGTTTTTTGAGAAATTGTAACAGTTTTGACGAGTGACCTGAACATTTCTCTTCCTCGCTAGTGGTGTGGAATGAAAAATTTTCAAGTTGGGTCCCCTTTGGTCCCCTGGGTGTCGTAGAGTTCCGTCGGACGCCGCGGCTGACCGCGGCCGGACAATTTGTCATATTCATATGTTAACGTGCGCGTCTTTTCTTCCAAAAAGTGGATAACTTCGTTGGTCCCACAGGTTATTCGATTTGTGGACATTCAAATTTGACGTCTTGTTATGGTAATGCCGTTGTTGTGCCGGAGGCGGATTGTGTCCCTTTTGGGCGGGTTTTGTTTTTGGTTGTGTAAAAATAAACAGTGACTTGTTACTTTATGGTGTTTAATTTAGCAGCCAAATATAGTATAACAAAATATAGTGTTTATAGATTAGTAAATTGAAAAGAGTAGAATAATTATCCTATCTTGTATAAATGAAATCCAGTTAATTATACCTATATTTTAAAAGTCTTAGGTATTCGCAGTAAATAGATTGGGTTCTCAAAGGAACTAACACTTTCTACAAGTACCTAGTTTGTTAAATAGTTTCATGAATTATGAGTCGAATTCTATTTATGTAGTATTATGTATGTATTTAGGTACCTTCATAATGTAAGAGATTTAAATCGCATGTTTGAATTTATACTCAGTTATGCAAAATCACGTCCAATATATTCAAAACCATCCTAACCTCAATAACTTGATTGACAAATTCTAAGCGACCCTTTTTGAAAATCGCAGTGATCGGGCACAGGTCGGCTTCCAATATAAATGTAAATACACCCGACAGAAATATGACGGCAATAATTGCTTTATTGTACACCCGGATTGTCACCCGGTCGTATGTTAATGTTGACGAAGTTTGTTTTCGCCCTAAATTCGTGACAGTGTTGTATCATAGATAGATAGAAGATTCTTTATTGTACTAAATAATATTGAAATAATAAATATAAAAAGTGGATGAAAAATAACGTTGCCAATATGTAATTTAGAAAAGAGATGGTAAAATTCGTCATCCGAGTAATTGACCCGTAGCTCAGTGGTAAGAGCACTAGCACGGAATGCAGAGGTCGTGGATTCGATTCCCACTCGGGTGAGGAATTTTTTCCATTTCTTTGTTAATAATTTTATAATAAATATTAAAGTTCTCAGGGCCTCTACATCTTGGCTACAGCAAAATGCACGCCTTACAAAGGACCGGGACTATAAAGTCTCGAGAACTTCGAAAGAGATACAAAATAATAATATTGAACTTAATGCTGCATAGCATTCTCTATCAGTTAACCCTAGACATATATCATATAAACAGTCACGCCTACTCACGCCCATTGTCGCAATAAAGTTGGGCAGAAGTATGCAATTAAGCACTTTTAAGCAGTTAGTCCTATGTGGTAATGGGTGAGCCCACCATCGCTATTCGGACACAAAAGCTCAATTTAGTAACCAGTAATTATTGATTATCATCTTTTGGAAAATAATCCGACCGATCGACATCTATCTCCGCAATGATAAACGTGACTGTCTTTCTTTTATGAGACTGTAAAGTAGAGACAGAAAGTAGTATTCTTCCATTCTGTCCGCAGGTCCAACAAGCACAAAATCGGACCCTATCCATAAACTGAAAACTAAATTTTTGCTAACAAAAACGATTATTAAAACAGTACTTAACTAAGTAAATAGACAGAGTAGCACTCATAAATATTCACAAGTTACGCTAGCCGGCTCATTTGTGCCCAAGCCCCTCTTTTTTGCAACATCCCTGTCCACTGGGGGCTGTTAGAATTGTTATAAGATGTAGATCGATGCCTTTCATTAGGCTCCTTATTGATTACTTGGTCATTTGAATGGCTTTCTCTGTAATTATGTTCCCAAGTTGTTCAGCTCAGCTGTGGAGTGATTTTATTTGGTATAAATATATAGTGTCTTTGCCTAATTTATAACATAGACTAGACTATAACATTTAAATGACCAATGAATTGGCTAAGTGTGTATATAATATAAATCGTATCTTTTATATACTCACTTATCGGTAAGTGCCCCGGAATTTCCTTTCTTGCCTTTCCCTGGGCGTCTCTATTCATTCTGACAGGGTTTGTAGAGGCAGGAATGAGTGAACCGATCCTTGTAAAATCTCACTCTCGCTCGCAACACCTTTAGTTCAGTAATTTGGTCGACAGCTGACCATACCCATTCTAACCATTAAAGCAACTTTACAGATACCAAAACAACTTTTAAGATGGCAGAATGTAAATATAGAGTATCTCTCAAAGTCAAACTGTGTTAGCTACATTACCAATGTGAAAAGATTTTTGTGATAACGGAAAATTACATAGGAAAAGTGTTTCGTGGAGGGAAAACCGGGCTTGCTCCAAATCAGACCACCACCGTCCGGTACAATCAGTCTGTCGGTAATGAACCCCTCGGGAATGAAGGTACAGCGTGACTTAACTTCTGAACACTGCCGATCTATTCCCAATTGACATATGGACGTTGCCGAACTGACAGGTGAGATGTACGAGTAGGTACTACAGGTTATAAGGATCATACCTATATCGCGAAGTGAATGTGATTGGCTTTGTTTGATCAAAAGAATTACCTACTAAAATCACCAACGTCGATGGTTCTCAATAAATCTACACTAATATTATAAAGAGGAAAACTTTGTTTGTTTGGTTGTAATGAATAGGCTCCGAAACTACTGGACCGATTTAAAAAATTCTTTCACCGTTAGAATCCTTATTGGACCTGGATGAACATAGGCTATAAGAATTTCCCGATATTCCCACGGGAAGGCGACCAACGGGAATTTAATATTTTTTACGAAAACCGCTATATAGGTACATATGAAGCTGAAATCCGGCATATATGTTCATTGGGGACAACGAGGAAGGACTAAAAACGGATTTTAAAATTTTTACGAACACCGCTATTTGTATGAAGCTGAAATCGGATTAGGGACTATGAGGATAACTAAGAATGGATTTCCCAAAACAAAATTCCCACGGGAAGGGGACCAATGGGAATTCAATTTTTTTTACAAAAACCGCTGTACATATGAAGCTCAATTCAGACCTGTATGTTTATTAGGGACTGCGAGGGAGTACTAAGAACAGATTTCCCGAAATTCCCACGGGTAGGGGACAAACAGGAATTCCAAATTCTTACGAAAACTGCTATTTGTATGAAGCTGAAATCGGATTAGGGACTTCGAGGAAGCACTAAGAACAGATTTCTCGAAATTCTCACGGGAAGGGGACCAACGGGATTTTTTTTACGAAAATGGCTACTTATATGAATCTGAAATTGGGCATATATGTTCATTAGGGACCCCGAGGAAGCACTAAGAACGAATTTTCCGAAATTCCCACGGGAAGGGGACTTACGGGAATTTCAAATTTTTACGAAAACCTCTATACATATGAAGTTGAAATTGAGCATATAATATATCCATCAGGGACTGCGAGGAAGCACTAAGAACGGATTTCCTGAAATTCCCACGGGATGGGGACAAACGCTTATTCCAAATTTTTATGAACACCGCTATTTTTATGAAGCTGAAATCGGATCAGGGACTAGGAAGTAGCACTAGGAACGGATTTCCCGATATTCCCATGAGAAGGGGACAAACGGGAATTCATTTTTTTACGACAACTGCGATACATATGAATTTGAAATTGGACCTGTATGTTCATTAGGGACTGCGAGGGAGCACTAAGAACGGATTTCCCGAAATTCCCATGGGAAGGGGAGTTACGGGAATTTCAAATTTTTACGAAAACCGCTATTTATACGAAGCTGAAATCGGATTGGGGCTACAATGAAGCTCTAAGAACGGATTTCCCGAAATTCCCACGGGAAGGAGACCAACGGGAGTTCCAAATTTTTACAAATACATTACATATGAAGTTGTAGCTATGTACTGATATGTACCGAAGCGAAGCGAGGGCGGGCTACTAGTACATTATAAGTTGCTTAGTTGACTCTTACGATATGTGTGGAAGGAAATGCAGCTGATGTATTCTAGTGAAACCCCACATTAGCACAGGACAAAGGAAGTTTTCGTAATGTGGGTCTTAATTAATATTATGGTACAAGTAGGTAAGTATTATGAGAAAGGATCGTGAGAAAATATGTAAAGTAAGTTGGTTTAACCTTGCATAATATTACCCATATACCTACACTAGTAGCCCGCCCTCGCTTCGCTTCGGTACATATCAGTACATAGCTACAACTTCATATGTAATGTATTTGTAAAAATTTGGAACTCCCGTTGGTCTCCTTCCCGTGGGAATTTCGGGAAATCCGTTCTTAGAGCTTCATTGTAGCCCCAATCCGATTTCAGCTTCGTATAAATAGCGGTTTTCGTAAAAATTTGAAATTCCCGTAACTCCCCTTCCCATGGGAATTTCGGGAAATCCGTTCTTAGTGCTCCCTCGCAGTCCCTAATGAACATACAGGTCCAATTTCAAATTCATATGTATCGCAGTTGTCGTAAAAAAATGAATTCCCGTTTGTCCCCTTCTCATGGGAATATCGGGAAATCCGTTCCTAGTGCTACTTCCTAGTCCCTGATCCGATTTCAGCTTCATAAAAATAGCGGTGTTCATAAAAATTTGGAATAAGCGTTTGTCCCCATCCCGTGGGAATTTCAGGAAATCCGTTCTTAGTGCTTCCTCGCAGTCCCTGATGGATATATTATATGCTCAATTTCAACTTCATATGTATAGAGGTTTTCGTAAAAATTTGAAATTCCCGTAAGTCCCCTTCCCGTGGGAATTTCGGAAAATTCGTTCTTAGTGCTTCCTCGGGGTCCCTAATGAACATATATGCCCAATTTCAGATTCATATAAGTAGCCATTTTCGTAAAAAAAATCCCGTTGGTCCCCTTCCCGTGAGAATTTCGAGAAATCTGTTCTTAGTGCTTCCTCGAAGTCCCTAATCCGATTTCAGCTTCATACAAATAGCAGTTTTCGTAAGAATTTGGAATTCCTGTTTGTCCCCTACCCGTGGGAATTTCGGGAAATCTGTTCTTAGTACTCCCTCGCAGTCCCTAATAAACATACAGGTCTGAATTGAGCTTCATATGTACAGCGGTTTTTGTAAAAAAAATTGAATTCCCATTGGTCCCCTTCCCGTGGGAATTTTGTTTTGGGAAATCCATTCTTAGTTATCCTCATAGTCCCTAATCCGATTTCAGCTTCATACAAATAGCGGTGTTCGTAAAAATTTTAAAATCCGTTTTTAGTCCTTCCTCGTTGTCCCCAATGAACATATATGCCGGATTTCAGCTTCATATGTACCTATATAGCGGTTTTCGTAAAAAATATTAAATTCCCGTTGGTCGCCTTCCCGTGGGAATATCGGGAAATTCTTATAGCCTATGTTCATCCAGGTCCAATAAGGATTCTAACGGTGAAAGAATTTTTTAAATCGGTCCAGTAGTTTCGGAGCCTATTCATTACAACCAAACAAACAAAGTTTTCCTCTTTATAATATTAGTGTAGACAAAAGTAATCTGTGATCTAAATGAGTATATGTTATGAAGTAGAAATCTGTGAAATATCATGTTCAAACCAATAATTCTTCGCACATGTATGAAATGATCAAACACTTGTTCCCCCAATTATCATAAAATATCAAACATGTTTGAGTTATAGTCACTTACAAAAGATAATCAAGTGGCCTTTGTTATCCAAAATAATGATTTTGATACCGAAGGGGCGCGATGTGTGCTAAGTATGATTTATATTAAACAGCGGGTGATTTTTGCTCAGCACAAATTGCATAACATTTGGCTCATGAACTTTGAAAGAATTGCGCATGTTTTTTTTATATAGGTAGATTTCCCAAAATGGGAGAGCCACAACTACAAGATCACGAAGGAGATCTGTAGGACCACGTTTAACATAACGGAGATAGATGGAAATGATTAGTGACAAGTTGATAGCTCATCGCCCAAGAATGTCCCTGAGTTCCTTAGTCGACTCTTACGACATGCACGGAAGGAGATGTAACTGTATTCTAGTAAATCCCCGCATCAGCAAAGGATATTTTGCAATAGTTAACTATAAAATTCTCTTTTGTAGAAAATTCTGACAGTTTGTATGCTGCGGCAAAACTGCACGAACAGGGGGCTAATTCTCGAAAAGTCTCGAGTTGGAACGAAGCCGAAACGGAACCGTTGTAGACGCAATAATAATAGAAAGCAATAATCATTTTTCGGTGACGTATTTAGATACATTTCAGCACGAGACAGATATTTGTTTTTAATCTGTCATACTAGCGACCGATGCGTGCTAAAATATACCTTATTACTCAAACGGTAAGTATATATTGCTTCGAACCGCGTTTCGTTAACGGTTTGTTAGTAGTAGCGTTTCGCTCAAAAATGTTCAAGAATTACCCCCCAGTTGATAACCTAACCTAACAGTAGTGGCCAATGTCTATACGAGAGATCAAACAATCTCGGAGTCTTTTATTCCTAGTTTGAAATTTTGTATGAAAACAATTGAAGATTAATTCTGAGATATTCAAAAAATCTCTCAAGATCAGTTATAGAAATTGGCGGTAGGCGGTACTAAAATCCGCAAAATTTTAAAAATTGCTTTTTCCAAAATCAAACCTAATAATGAGAGGGCTGGTAGAGAAGACAACATATGAGCCCATATCAGTATAAGTAGCTAATGCATCGCGATCTACCCTCAATACCTAATGGAATTCATCAAAAATCGAAGGGGTGTGTTGCATCATCTTCCCCTAATTTGATTTTTATTTTATTTCAACCCTACGTGTAGGGGCAGTGGAATTAGTCTTGCCATATGCGCTCCTACTTGTGTTACAGTTCTACCGCGATTGTTCATTTTTGTTGTGTCCGTGACTCTAGTTTGACAATGTTTTGTCGTAACTTTTAATTTTACTAATATAGGAAATCGGGAAAATAAGATAAAAAACCATTTAAAACTTCTTAAATTGATAATTTTTGCCTGAAAAGGGCGGCGGACTTAATAGGTTAACTGGTGTACAGTAGGTGTGTAATTTGCACACTTTTGCCTAACCTCTTTGGGGGATAATGGGCTTGAATGTAAATAAATACATAACTCGGTCTTTAGTACCTATTTTGTATGCAACTCCCTAAATGTAATAATTTTATAGGTAAATCCATATACATGACGTAGATGGGTCGAGTGGTGTGCCGTTAGGTGTGTCCGACATCTTCCAAAATCCGAAATAAAGAATGCGGCGTGTAGTAAACAAGCTTAATTAGGAATCACAAACACTTTCACTGTATCTACGCACAAGATTACTAGGATTCTAGCGGATAACGTAGAAACGTGGTAAGTACAAGACAGAGGCTGATTAGCACCCGTGTTTCGCTCGACCGACGCAACAAGCAAGGACAGAATACCCTCCGGCTCAATTCAAACGACCAGGTGGTCGTTGTAAATCTACAGTGGCGCCCTCTCAGTACTCTGTCTTGTCTTTACCCAAGTGACAGCTGTCCTCCAGTCAGTGATAGCTGTCGACTTGACGTTTCTAACTTCAACGATTGAAAATAGATGGCGTTGGAGATCCGACTGTAGGATATGACATCTTGATCTCCGACACGGCCATTTTGACAGACTACCCGTCCTCGGGTAGAACCGATGAATCTGTGAACAAGATAACTCAAGGAAGTATCTGCGCTCGGCCATTCTGCCTTAACTTAAATTTAAAGACTTCTTATTACAATAGTTCATGAAATCACAAAAATCGCTCATCGACCGTCAAGTTCCCAAAATCTTTACGTAAAGACATAAAAAATAAAAGATAAGCAGACTCGCACATACGTTTAAATCAGTCAGACCTTTCCTTCGGTCAACATTACAGTAACAGTTAGTCATATAGCCAGTCCTTCGGCTATCTACTATGGAAACACAGTCCTTCGGTTTCCAACACACACATGTAGCACAGTCCATCGGCTACCTACTACGGAAACACGGTCCTTCGGTTTCCAACACACACATGTAGCACAGTCCATCGGCTACCTACTACGGAAACACGGTCCTTCGGTTTCCCACACACACACATGTAGCACTGTCCATCGGCTACAGCAGAAACTCGGTCCTTCGGTTCTGCCACAAATACATACTACTGTCTGTCAAGGGATTGTCAAAGTCACAATTTAAAAAAACCGGTCAGTAACTTGTACATCGCATATGAAAATTCATTCATTTAGACTCTGAGGTCACATTAATTTCGATATCAAAATTACTAGGAACTTGATGGTCTGGCACCCTACGGACCCGATCGTGCGAATATTTGTAGGTTCGATTTGAAGACAAAGATTTTAGTCGGTATCTATCACCATCTAACAATTAAATTTTATACGGTCCTTAAAATTTAGGATCTAGTTTAACTTGATTACGTTTTTCATTCTTAATGAACACATCTAAGACACGTCGTAGACGTTCCAACCCCTGCTCTCCTGTAGAATACAATACCAGCAGGTCATCAATGTAAGAAACAATATAACTATGAGCTAATTCACCTAAAGCTTTTGCTATAGCCCGCTGATAAACTGAACTGGCGTTCTTTAAACCAAACGGCATGGCACACACAAGGTAAATAATTCCAAAACAAGGCTACAGTATACACAATCCATATAGAGTAACGTCAGTCAAGTAAGTCTAGTTGCCTCAATCTAGCAACTCTTGGAAACTTCCATCCAGCTTCCGTAAACCAGTCTAGTCACTTCCATCCAGTGACTCTTGGAAACTTCCATCCAGCTTCCGTATACCAGTCTAGTCACTTCCATCCAGTGACTCTTGAATACCTCTATCCGGTATCCGTAAACCACTCTCAATCAGTCAACTCAACATTAATTAGAACATGACGGTCCATCCCCGTCAAGTTCGCACAGATTATCATCACGGTCACATGTCAGCGTGTCATTGGTAATGTCATTCGCAGGCATTCGCCTAAGTCTGTCATGTGCGTACTTATAGGTTCTATTGGAATTAAGGGCTTTAAGAACATAACGATTACCTTCAAGTACCTCCGATACCCTAAAAGGACCTCTATACTTCGGATCAATTAATCGAATTTCGAGTTCACCTGTAGTTACACGAGTTTTTGGCAAACCTGTTGTAAAATAACTGGAATATTCACCTAAAATAGTTAAAAGATCTGACTTTTTACAAGAGGGTATATCTGTGTCAACATTACTAAAGTCGTTACTGATACTAGAATCGGTTAAAACGTCACAATTTAAAACTGTCAAGTTATTTTGTTTTGAAATGCTAAAATTATTTGTTGACAAGTTAATAACGAAGCCTTGACTCAATATTTCACGACCTAGCATAATATCACGACGCATATACACATCGGGTAAAACATGTAATAAAAGTTCTAAACAATAATCATTAATTTCAACATTACACAGTATTTGCTGGGTGCTGAATACACTGGTTTGACCAATTCCCGTTAGAGAGACAGTTTTAGCAATTCTTTTACCATTGAAACTTGATGCAACGCTTTCTTTTATTAGTGAACACTCAGCACCCGAATCAAAATGAAAATCATAAAATCTACCTTGATTATTAAGAGCGCCGGTCGGTGGTAAAGCGGTAAGTGCAACTATCTTTCGTGGATTCAGACGAATTTGACCTCGGCGCACCTCGAAGCCTAGGTACTCTACTTTTTCTTTCAGGAATGAGCACTTTTTAGGATTTAACGAAAATCCCTTCCCAGAAAGAACTTCTAATACTACCTTTAGTCTATCGAAAGCTTCGTCGATGTTACTGGCCACAACTAGCACATCATCCATGTACACTACAACGTACTTGTTCACGAGATCGCCTAGAGCATGTATGAGAGCACGTTGAAACACTGCAGGAGCATTTTTCAAACCGAAGGGCATAGTAAGGTACTCATACTGACCTTCAGTTGTCACGAATGCTGTGCGCTCTATGGACTCCGACTCGATAGGGATCTGGTGAAATCCCGATGCTAAATCTAAAATTGTAAAAAAATGTCCTCCATGCAACCTAGCAATCTGTTCAGATATGAGTGGTAAAGGAAAACGGTCAGCAACGGTGTTATCGTTCAACTCCCTATAATCGACACACATTCTATCTGAACTAGGTCTAATTACCTTAGCATTAAGCAGCTCGTTGATCTTGCCCCTCACAATCTGACGTTCATCTGGGGTCAGCCTGTATGGGCGACGATTTACCGTCTTGTGCGGTCTACGAGCCGTATCTGCATAGGTTCAGTGTCAGCAGAAGTAGGTGTACCGGTAATGAAACTAAGCTTGAACCGTTCTAAAATCTCAATCAACCTAGGTCTGTATTCATTACTAACGTCAGTATCTACCAAGTCAAGGTCTATACCATTATTTGCAACTACATCACATGATTCGACTATGTTAATTTTCTCGAAACGTACTTTATCTACCGACATATGTACAGTCAAACCGATAGCTAGAATTTCACGTCCGATCATAATGTTGTATCGCAAACAATAGTCAGGTAAAACATGAAGGAGTATCTCAAAGTTAATATTGTCAATGTCAATTGTCGATAAAATTTGCATGGTCGAGGCTATAGAAGTTTGTCCTATACCAGTCATAGAAACATTGTCATAAATTCGCTTACCACTAAATTTCAAAGCAATCGATTCTTTAACTAAAGAACACTCTGAACCTGAGTCGTAAGTAAATGGGAATGACTCACCAGAGTGACGCAGAGAACCCGAAGGCGCACTCACAATGCACACGTCTACTCGCTTTTCCTTAGCTGGACCAGTTCCAGTGCCGCCGCCGGTACCGTTGTTCCCCTCCTTGATTTTCCTCTTCGGGCAGTCGGATGCATAGTGGCCTTGTTCCCGGCAGTTGAAGCAGGTGATGCGATCGGTTCTCCCTGTAGGTTGGTTGGTCGAGTTATGGTCCCCGTGAAAGGACCTGTGTTTGGACCGGTCATCTTGCTTCTTCGAATTGGCTTTGTTGCGACATTGAAGAGATTTGTGGCCTAGTTGTCCACAATTAAAGCACTTGATGGTCACAGCAGATCCATTAGGTCGGTTTCTTTTTAGGTCGGGTCCATCACGATAAATACTTGATGAATAACTTCTCTTCAGGAACGAGACAGCTTTCAGTTCCTTTTGTAAATGGTTACGCGTCTTGACGTCAGTCGTTATAGCAATCCTCTGAACACGTGGCTCTTGTTTTGAAATATGAGCTAAGACAGTGGCTATTGCTATCTGTTCTGTAGTCAGTCCATTCCACCTTGCCATTAAGGATGTTATGAGGGTAGCGGCGTATGAGGCCAGGCACTCGTTATCTCTCGGTTTCTTGTCGTGCATACTGATGAGAAAGGAAGCAGCAGTTTCAGGACAGTCATACCTTGCTACGAAAAGCTCCTTAAAATCGGCTCACGTCATATTAGGAAACGATATTGAAGACAGCCAAGATGATGCTTCGCCCTTGAGTGCGTGGCTTAACGCGATCATCAGAGAAGATCCATGGCGATATCGATCTGTGATACACATGTCCGCGGTCGTTATCCAAGCTCGGGCGTCGATGTCTCTTTTCTCTGGGTCGAAATCAGGAAGGCGAATAGAGTCCGAAGATGCAGGTAGTTTTATTGCTTGCACCAACGCCAGAAAATTTTGATTTTGTTGCTCGAAGAGAAGACGCCATTTTTCTTCGCTCGAGTCACTATTTGAAGCACGTGTTTCATGTGGGTGATCCGGGTTGCATCCCACGCCTGATGACGTAGATGGGTCGAGTGGTGTGCCGTTAGGTGTGTCCGACATCTTCCAAAATCCGAAATAAAGAATGCGGCGTGTAGTAAACAAGCTTAATTAGGAATCACAAACACTTTCACTGTATCTACGCACAAGATTACTAGGATTCTAGCGGATAACGTAGAAACGTGGTAAGTACAAGACAGAGGCTGATTAGCACCCGTGTTTCGCTCGACCGACGCAACAAGCAAGGACAGAATACCCTCCGGCTCAATTCAAACGACCAGGTGGTCGTTGTAAATCTACAGTGGCGACCTCTCAGTACTCTGTCTTGTCTTTACCCAAGTGACAGCTGTCCTCCAGTCAGTGATAGCTGTCGACTTGACGTTTCTAACTTCAACGATTGAAAATAGATGGCGTTGGAGATCCGACTGTAGGATATGACATCTTGATCTCCGACATACATATTATTATACCGGGTGTCAAAAGACAACTTTTGTCTTTTAATACCTCGTATTATTTGTAAAGCTACGATAATTTTTTCTATGGAAGCAACCATGGGAAACCAGTGGTTTTCAAGATATTGAGGTCCAAAGTTATATTGATTTTAGCAATTTTTTTTTTTACATAAATCCATCTGGAATCGGTTAACAAACATTTATTCCAAAGACACATCAAAATTTTCACATTTACTATAAAAAAACGAACTTTAGTTTCTTTGACTTTTTTTAGCAAGTTGTGAAACTTATTACACCAGTACTGCCATGCTAACGCGCACACGTAAGCCGACCTCGTGGCATGTGCGCGGCTGATCTAATAGTACGGGAGGTAGCGTTGCATTTTACAAAATAATTTCTGGTCGATTGATTAATGTCATAACGTACTTTTCATGGATAGTCATTGAGTAACTCGAACGTCAGCAGCTCCAGTAAGGGTGGGGAGAGAATTTCAAGTATGTCAAAAAAAAAAAATCCAAAATTTATTTCTGTTCGTCCGAAAATTTGCACATCAGTAGTTTTAACAATAATAATAATTATAGAAACCGTCAGCTGTGAAGAAAATGGCGGGTTGTACGTCAGCAGGTTATATATACCTATATTAAAAATAATTATTTTCATTTCATTTCCGGTCGAATGAAACTGATACAGGTTATTCTTTATGCTATAAAAATGATAAAAAAAAGCCTCAGCAGATCTATCGATAGGGGTAAAATCGTCAGCAAGGGGATTATATGTGCCGAGCAGGTATTCAATCCGAGTATGCATTAACCTTGCTGACGATTTTACCCCTATCGATAGATCTGCTGAGGCTTTTTTTTATCATTTTTATAGCATAAAGAATAACCTGTATCAGTTTCATTCGACCGGAAATGAAATGAAAATAATTATTTTTAATATAGGTATATATAACCTGCTGACGTACAACCCGCCATTTTCTTCACAGCTGACGGTTTCTATAATTATTATTATTGTTAAAACTACTGATGTGCAAATTTTCGGACGAACAGAAATAATTTTTGGATTTTTTTTTTGACATTCTCTCCCCACTCGCCCCACCCTGAGTGCGCCTGCTGACGCTCAATTCAATTGATGTCCTCATCTAAACTATCAATTGCACTCAAAATCGATCGGCCTAAAATCACCATCAAAAATGCAACGCTACCTCCCGGACTATAATGCCGATTACACACACGCGCAGATCAACTCGCTGGTGGTAAGTGCTGGTAGAGATTAATCATTTACTGGTTAACTAGAAAAGAAATAAGTATGACCCAAGGACAGCCTACAGCCAAATCAAGTTACTCATACAAATATATCGAGGGCGTAAAGTACCTTTAGTAAGACTGGGCTCTACATGAAAAATACAATGGAATTAATTAATTCAGCGTCCAAACTAAAAAAAAAACTTTTAAAAAGCATCTAAAGAACTAATTAAAAAAACGTCTTAAAAATTTATTGAAATTTATAAAGTTATGGAATAGTATAACAAAAATTCAAAAAATGCTATGAAAAGTCTTGATTTGATTACAATTGTATTGTAAAGCTATACAGGTGTTTTTTTGTTGCCACCCTTAACGAAGGCTACGTACTCTATACATGAAATAAAGTAAGTTTATGCAAAATAAAACGCTGGGAAACGATGTAAATATTTTTGAATTTTTTTTTATTACTTGATCGGGCGAAATTTATAGTGTCCAGTGTCAGATATTAATGCTAGTTGTCCACTGCTGGACGTAGGCCTCCACCAGGGCACGCCACAAGGCTACTGCCACAGGGGGGTTTTGCCCATAGTCACCACGCTGGGCAGGCGGGTTGGTGGTGGTGGTTGGTTTCTCGTAAAAAAATCTTATTACGCACGTCTTTGTGCATTTATGCCGAAAAACGCAGTCTATTTATTCAACTTTGGACCGTAATATTTTGGGAACTAGACACTTCCCAGGTATGTTTCCATGGAGAAAAATTATCGTGATGATGAGGAGATTTCGTAGTTTTCAGGAACGTTGACGACCAAAAATCATCGTAATCTTGTTATTTTTTCTTAATCAGAAAAAAAGTTATTGCATAATCCAAAAAGGTAAATTTCCTTTTTTAGAGAAAAAAAGAACTTCAACATCAAATTTTAAAAATATAAATGGCTCCGTCAAAAAGAGCTTCAATAAGAAATACGACCTAAAACTTTTCGCGCCATTCCGATTATAGGCACAAGCAGTTTGCATAAACAGCCAGTAATCTTATCTGCCGTTATTTACGCGGCATCATTACAACTTTTTTTTAAACACACACGCTATCAGCCATACTTGATCACCGAACAACACATTAAAGTCGGGACGTGTTTAATCTATAATGTTGCTTATCGCAATATTTTCCATTTCCTGACGCCGGCGTCGGCGGGGCATCGCCAGGGGAAATAAGAAAGGCTGAGTTTCACTTTGTTTTTTTTTTCTTTTTTTCGTTCCGGGAAAAATTTTCGTAGTTCCCTCTTCGTTTACACTTAAGTACAACAGTTCCGGTGTTCGTTGTTACCTGCATCCAGCGTTGAATTAAATATAGCCGGGCAAAGGGTGGAATGCCTGGATTCGCACTTTGTTAGCAACAATGAGCCAGCATTTGATTTCGCTGTTTGAGTTGGAATTTGTGTTGAAGTTTGAATTGTAATTTGATTTGGTTCTAAATTCTTTTTTTTTATTTAATACTTTTATTTGTACGACATTCTAGCGTTATTATATTACTAACTACTTATTATTATTTTTTATGTTAGTTTTAGTTAGGTTAGAGCGAAACCACGGTTTGCGAGAGATCGTGAGTACAAATCTCACTCGGGTATATTTTTTTTAATTTTTTTAAATAATATTTATCATATTGTGATGAGTAGTAATCTAGGTTACGACGGCCGATTGGTCTAGTATGTAGTTACCCTGCCTGCGACGCCATAGGTCCTGGGTTCGAATCCCGGTAGGTGCAAACATTGATATGATGAATATCGATGTTTGTTTCCGAGTCATGGATGTTTCTATACTTATCTATGTATTTATATACCGTTGCTTAGTACCCACTAGGATCTTACTGTGGGACTAGGTTAATGTGTTGTGTAGTGTGTAAAAAAAAAAAAACGTTAGTAGTTAAGCGAAAAGCTACGTAAATACTACTATAGAGAACGTTTTACCAAAATTTGAGACTCGAATTGACATGTAATACTGTATGAACATTCCTGAGTTGTTTAGGAATTCTCCATACTATCCGAAAAAATAAAAATGTGATTTCGAGTCTGAAATTTTGTGGGTAGGTTCCTTTTGGTGGGCTATTTACATAGCTTTTCGCTTCACATATTCCTTTTTTACACCCTGTAGACACGGCTGTGTTCCCAAAATAGGGTAGCCAGAACTGCAGGATCATAAGGGAGATCCCACCAATCAATATCATATCTGTACATAAGTATTCAAGTATTAGCTTCAGTAGCTAAAATTACAATTAAGTATTAATAATTTCGAAAACCTATTTTTCTTCACCCTATGTCATAACCACAAAGCGCCATTAACAATTTAAATTTAATAGGTATCCGTCAATATTCCAGTATAATATCTCAGGTACCAATATCTGTGGCAGTAATTAGTTAATGTACTCGCTCATCTCGATAATTTATTGAGACGGAGTACCTATTCCCCCTCCTTCCCTTCCTAACCCCCCCACTTAGTCTTGGATCGGGATCGCACGGGAATTGGCGAAAAACTCAACCAAAATATTAATGCACCAGCTCCACGGTAGGTAAGTATTGGCGCAAATATTAGGAGGATGTAGACTTTTTGATACTTGTCGAGTAGATAATTTTGTTCATCAAAGCTTAAATATAAACAATAAAAAGATCTTTCAATCGTTTTGGCCACGTAATGAGCTACATGGCAGAGAAAGGTTTGAAGAAAGATTTTGGTCAGAGCTGGCACAACAAGTACCATCATATCCCATTAATCTTCGTGCCAATGCACAAGTTTCAGAAAATTGATGTTTGCATGTTTTGTTACTCTTTCCCGTAATAGCTACTTTATTAGCTGTACGATATATGTGACAATACGCAGCTTATACCTACATCTGAATAACATATCGATTTTAATGTTCATGTAAACGAAGTACAGTGCTAATAAAAATTAAAGTATCAATTAGGCCAGTCGCAGTATCTCCAAGTGCGGCGTCGATATTAATCGTGGATTGTTCCGTTTCCACTTCGCGAGAGATTGTCCCCGTCAGCGCTCTAATAACTGGATGATCCATTGGTGGCTGGCTTTTTGTTATTTTGCACCTTTCCGTGAAAAATACTGTCTGTAAAGTTGGCAATTTTAATGTCTACGTCTAATGTAAATTGATGTTAAAAATGATGCAAACAACTCTTACGTTTTAATCCTAGTGATCCTAACAATAAGACCTAGTTTTTGCGGTACCTACCTACTTACTGGTACATTTAACTATTATGTATTTATAAAATACACATAGTAAATCGTCTTAGGAGTAAAAGTAGAAAGAGAGTAGTTGGATGAACTGTAAAAAGATCTTGATCCGCAAGATGTGTGTTATATATACACACATGTGTGTCATAATGGGAGTAAACCAATAAGACACCACGTGATAGGCTTATTACTTTGGTAACCCAAAGAATTATAAAAAGTGAATAAACTAGCGAATATACTAGTAGCGCCTATAAAACCGTGGACACACTTCGCCTATACCAGCGCACTCATGGCTCCGCTACTTTTTCCCATAATAAGTTCACATCTCCGCCGTGATTGGCTCTACTCCCTCGGGAGCCGAACTTCGTCAGCAAATGAGGAGTGAGCCAACACGCCCGTAATTTATAAGACAAGCTGTTATTTATTATTTTTATTATGTTAGCAGGCGCGTGTAAGTACGAGTAAAGTCGCAGCTTTCATACTATAGGGGCACAACTCGAAAAAATATGGTTATTGGGAAAATGCGTTTAAGAAGTTTGCGTATGTATTGATTCAGTACCGATATATTATAAAAACTCGAAATCACAAAATTTTCGAGATGTGCCCCTATAGTATGAAAGCTGCGAAGCAAGGAATACGTCTTGATGGCTTACCTACCTACTTTAGTGTTCCCTTGTAGAGTTTGCTATCATGATAATTTTACAATGGATCCGAATACTAAATATGTAACATTTATACGAAATAAACTATTTATTCAGACCACACCTAAGTCATAGTATGTTAGCCCATGAACTAACTTATTTAATGTTGATGTAATAATAGGGTCGATTCCGGCAGTCACACTTAAATCTAAACGTAATCTTAGTCAGGTCTATCTCTCTCCGTTCTTAACATAAATGGCTGAGAGCGAAAAGGACAGGTAGGACTAATTTTACGTTTAGGTTTAAGTGTGACTGCCGGGATCGACCATAATGTAGAGTTAAAATAATTTAAACTAGTCAAGAAATTCATTGTCAACCTATTTCAAAACTAGGTGCTAAGGAACGAACTGTCGCCACTAAATTAATTATTATCTATAGCTAGTACGGTGAAGGTAACATTGTATGTTTAGTTTACATTTATACACTACTTAGCACTGTAAAAAAATCCAGAGAGCAAACATAGCACAGGCCATTTCACGAACTATTCACCTAAAAAAAGCGGAAACTAGCGCGATTTTCCCGCCTACACTTCGCATGTATTATTCAAATTTACTTACATTTGTACTAACAGCGACCTCTGCTCCAGTCTGTTCCCGACTCGCCATATATCTTCTTCACAACTTATTTATTTCCGGAACGTACGGGGAGGGATAAATTGTGTTTTAACAAAAAGCTGCAGTGTTTTTGCTAAAAAGATTACATATTATTTTGGAAGCTTGAGCGCAATGTCGGAGAATCTAAGTACGTAGCAGTAGACCGAAAGCACACTGATGCGATTAATGACCTTTTTAAGGAACCTTCCAACGAAGTTTTTAATAAAACCACATCGCCATACATGAGCACACGTCTGGGTGTCGGAAATGGGATATCCAGAACTGCAGGATACTCATAACAAAGAGGATGCCACGGTTGTTGGCGAAACATATGTAGATTATTTATCTAGTTTTTGATTTCGGAATAGTGCAATGTATTGTCTTGCATGCTAGGTGCTCGGGTCTGGTTTCTCGTGGCGATTGTAGTTAGTGCAAGTGCCTGTTTTCGCAGTTATGAGTTATCAGATCCGAGGGTCAGTGGAGGGTGTAGGGCCCGGTGGTGGGCGCACCCATAGTGAACATTCTAACTTAATCAAAATCCATAGTAACCCCAATAAAACTACGAGTACGAAATGTGAAGTGACATTACTAAGATGACGGATTTTTACGAGAGTTAATTTATAATTCAGTAAAAGTTACCTTTTTGGTGCTAGTGTAATAAATTTTGTGTAGGTTATAAAATTAACGAATAATAATTAGTAATTAACTAATAATAACATTAAACAGGCGATATAAAAGCGCCGTGACAAAGAGCTATTCGGATGCCATATTATTTACAATTTAGATACACACAACAGATAACCACGCACTTCGTTTTTATACGCACTGTACCATTGGCAAAACAATCAAGTAATAATTGAATGCTAAAATGCGGACCATTCAAAGTTATCGTCAGACAAAATTCATAAATAACAGTTGCGAATAAACGAAAGAAATAAATATAGCGATGAATGATAATTTTATTGAAGTAGGTATAATGTTTTTTTAACGTTAATGTGAGATCCTTTATGCATTAATGCGATCATCGTTTACTACTCTGTCAAATGTTAAGTATAAAATGACCAATAGTTGCATGCGTAAAAACTTTCATACTTTTTCTGCTAACTCTACATGACTGCACCTATGTTAAGCTTGACAGCATAATATAACCAGATATTACTAATTGCCACCAGACAACCTACGCTTAATTTAATTCTTAACATTTATTTTGTTAAGTAATATATCGTCTTGCAAGTGATACGTAATTTGTAATCTGTGTGTAGGTACCTTGAAGAAAATCTTGCTAATTTATTAACAAGGAAATTGTACAAAAAATTGTATGAGTGACGCTATGCTCAGTCCAATAGACAAAAACAGAATGATAATTGAAATTGAGCAATTTTTTTTTAAAAATTCGGGTTAGTATATGTACAAAGGTGCGTCATAATTTTAAATACGCATAAAAGTAAGCGTAAAAACATTTGTCATTTTATGGGACTTTTTGCGGCAGACTACAGCTTTTACACTTAGGGGAAGTCGTTGGAAAGATTTTGAAAATGTATGTTTGCATAGGACTGCACGGCTATGCCGTACAACCGAGTAACTTGCGTTGGAGCCTGCAGCAATCAAATTCGTTATCTGTTGGTTATAACCCGGTAAAGTAAATTTAGGTGAATTACCCAAAGTAGATAATTCACAAATATTTTGTTTGTAATCTGCCAGCCCTAGTTACTTCTACAAATCCATATAGCCTACTGGTACTGTATCGTGTTCATGGGTTATAACTTACTCTGTTCTTTCTACAATTAAGATTGGTAAATTTTAAAAGCCTACAGGCGGGTTTATTAGGTTAGTTAAGTCAATTAAGTTGCTATTTTTAGTTCTTTGAATTCTTAAGCTTGCTAAAATACTTTGTTGCAAGTACCAATTTAAACGATCACGCGTATATACATGTGTTTTAGCATTATTTAATCATAAAAAGTAGGAAAAAAAAATATTTATTAAAGTTTTCGAAAGATGAGGTGGTAGTGGCACTACCATACTATGATACAAACTATTAATGATGAATGCATCGATGTGAATTGCAAAAAAACTAAGATAATGTACTTTATGTTATATAATAACAGATAAATGAGAATAAAGTTAATTAAAAAAATTGAAGGACCTGTTAATAAAACACGCAATTAAATTACGAAAGCAATATTCAACAAATAAATTGTCTCCTTCATTGGCGGTATTCGGTGTAGTCAAGTGAACGAACTTTCTAGCGATTTTAAGAGATGGAGATGCTCACGGTCCAAGTGTTTAGACAAGTACCTACTTACTTTCAGAATGATAATTGAAATTACGAGCAATTTTTTTTTCAATTTTCCAATTCATATTTTTAGTATAAGGTGACCTGGACTGTTCATAGGCTTTACAGTGCGAGTAACATACTGAAGATAGTACTTATCGAATGTTGTCAACCATTGTTACTCGCAGTGCAGTAATTTGGCATTGAAAATGCAGTAAAACAACACTATACAAAGAATAGTACATAATATAATATTGACTCGAACAATCATTTCAAGTAACATAATACACTTAAATACTACTCTCTTAATTCAATCCTCTTAAAAATAGTTCAAGAAACGAAACTAAGTAACAGGGTGAAATTTTCAAGTGATCAGACCACGAACTGAAAAATGACATAAAAGTAATCGAAACTCAATTACAATTTACTGTGAACTAAAAAAACGATTAACGAGGTACACTAAAGGACCAAAATTCAAAAATACTGATCTATCCGCTGTCGCTTACCCAAAAGGGTGTTAAAACAAATGTCATATGTTTATGGGATTCCCGTGTTATGTTAATGCGAAATGCAGACGTTTGCGGTAGACGTGTACAGACACCTTTTAAAACAGCTTAGGATTATGGACTTACATATAATTAAATAATAAGTCGTTGGAAAGATTTTGAAAAGTTTGTCGAAATAAGGGTTTACTGTAATTTTGAAATAGATAGGTTATTACCTATAGACTTGCTTGAGCTTTAGGCTAATGCAAGAATAAAAAGAAAAGCTATTAGTATGAGGAGTTGAAGACTATTAGTATAAGTTGGACATTGTTTAAAAATGACATTTGACAGCAAAATATATAGAAATTCTATTAAATAATGTTTGAATTCTATTGTAATGACACGGATTATTTTTATTTACGAACTGTATTTATTACCGGATTATTAAACCGAACTTGTACACCTCAACTATACCCTCAGAATTGGTCAGAAGTGGCACCATGTGGTTCTATCGGCCCTTGGTGCTCTGCCTACCCCGTAAGGGATAAAGGCGTGATTATATGTATGTATTTATTAGAAGTTTTATCATAAATCAGGCGTAAACATATTTGTTTTAAAAATGACACCAATTCATATGAGTATATTTCATTAACTTATCTCATCTATCCCTGAAAATGCAACTTTAAATTAAGGTTTATAATGAACTAGTAGACGCCCGCGACTTTGTTCGCGTGGACTTCAGAAAAAACAAAATGTCGAAATTATCCGGGATAAAAAGCCTATGTGTTAATTCAGGTGTGTCAGCTAACTCCATACCAAATTTTATTAAAATCTCCAGCTCCAGCCGTTTTCACGTGAAAGAGTAACAAACATCCATCCATCCATACTTACAAACTTTCGCGTTTATAATATTAGTAGGAAGTAGGATAAAATATTATCTATAAGCTGTATAACTGTGTATTTAAAGATATTTTTAATTTTCTTATAATCAATAATAATTAGAATAGGTTTTACTAAGTTATAGGCATATTTAGCCACCCATAGTAACAAAATTAGCGCCGACCGCAGGGTTACCACCCCCAACTAGTCTAAACTCTAACCCGATCAGGCATAATTTGTGACCAATTAGAATAATGGTCCACGCAGTGATGTATGCACGGCGGACGTTCGGCACAGGGATGTGAGTAGAGACTTCAATACTTTAAAAATTTGGTACTGGTATCTGATTCAAGCAGGTACTTACCAGTCGTAAAAATATTGGTTCTAGTAACTATTACAATCTGTTACATTAAAGCCTAGACTAGACTAGAATAATGAATAAGGTACATAATGAAATATTTGCCTTAGATGATGTAGAATATAGCCAGCTGTAGATAAATATTCAATTAAGACTTTGTCCGTGATGTGACACATTTGTGTAGGTATTTTTAACAATTTATTGACATGTTGATGTACATATTATTATGAATAAAATGGACTCGTTGTCCTAATGGATGAAAAGAAAAGAAATTATTATAAGTTCATATCTTTTTTGATGATGACTGATGTATCGGAGTCAATCAGATTTTCCTTACTATCTGGTCAAAAAACGTAAAATAAAACATATATATCAAGAAATAGATAAACCAGGATAAACTCAAAAATTTTACAACCTACGAATTGAACTCTACAAGTTTCCCTGTTCGTTACCGAACATTTGCGGTGCGTTTGTCCATTGGCAGAACGTCAATGTCGCAGGGCGTAGTGCCGTATTTGTACTCACACCGAGGCCCTCTGAATTGTGCATCCGTCTGATTGAGCCTCTAATGGTATTGCATACTGAACTCAATTATTTAAAAATAATCGCTAAATAAGATGAGACTATAGCAACTGATAATGGAATACCTATTTTACTTTAAAATTGAATGGTGCTGGAAGTTAATGATTATATCTTCTACCTTCTACATTTTTAAAATTTATTTATATGTCATTAATACATATTTTACAAAGAATAAAGTACAGTGTCTCATAAACTTTATGCAAGTTTTTCCGTACACCGTTGTCGTCATCTACTGTGCTAAAATATAACATAATATTATTGAAGAGAGTTCTGATGTCGAAAACTTACGAAATACCTATTTGCATGGATTTTTACGTTAACGGTTGAAACTGCTTGAAAGCTAGCATTAACTTATACTGAATGATATTGGACATTAATTGATTATATCTTCTACATATATTTTTTATTTTTAAATTTAACGAAGTCTAGATTAACATTTTATAACGAAAATGTCTCACCATCGCAATGAAACACTGTCGAAATAAAAAATTATTACACACAGATGAAGTTGGTATTATGTACCTAACATAATAAATAGGTATACATGGTTAGTCTGGGTGTATAATGAAGTGACAATGTGTTATCGAATTTCCCTAAGGGCCACTCAGACACGCTCGAATAAACTGACATGCCCTAAACATCTAACTACTAATTAGACAATGACGGTTAAATGACATATTAGTTAAAAAAAAGGTGTAACGTGTGAAAACCATGTTAAAACAGAGGTAAAAGTAAATTGCATCACTGATGGTTATTAAAAAAAAAAGTTAAAAAACAGTATAACCCAAAATTTGACTTAGTCCCTTTTGCTGCAAGCGTCTCATTTTCACTTGTAAGCCCAAGGAATTTCGCGAGACTATCTTGCCGCAAATATGTCCCGCTACAGTGTGTACCTACTTTTGTCAGTCAACAAGACACAATACAATGTACATGCATATTGTATACATAACGAAACGAAAATAGTTCTCGACATGGGGTAGATAAGTTGCTAGCTTATCGCTAAAAATAATGCTCGAGTTCCTCAGTCGACTCTTACGACATGCACGAAAAGAGATGCAGCTGATGTATTCTAGTGTAGCCGTGCATCAGCACAGGAGATTACTATGTATGTGTAGTATATTTAAAACACCTCTGCCCACGTGTCAGGCTACCCTCGTCAGTCTGTGGCTAATTTATGCTCGTATTTGTTTATCCAAAAAACGTTCGGCACGGATACGGATTTACGAGGTCTGTCTCAACTTTTTGAGACAAATTGTTCTTCTTCAACAAAAGGGTTAAACGGATCCGTTTTGTTAATGCGCAACTACAGGGTTAAAGGTTTCATTAAGTTTCCTGTGGACCTAGGAAATTTTAAAGTTCTGTAATCCGTGTTTTAGCTTTTTTTTTCATAGCTTTTTGTAAATTTAGGGTATAACAGTTGTAGCGTAAGTTATACTATAACTTAAATAATCTCTCTATGAGAGTAGCGCGCCTTTGTACGTCTTCCTTATCATAAACTTTATTTGTGAAAACTTTACTGTGTACAATATAGCATAAGAAAAAAAGCTTATATTATGCTATACTATGTAGCACAATACCTATAGTAGCTATAGCGTAGTCTGAAAAGAGCTATATCAGTTATTTGTTTGGGTCGACAAAGAAACATAATTTCATTAGTTATACCACATTTTCGGGCAAACTAACGGACTAGCATGGCAGTGGTTGCAATTAACATGATACGTTTAATTACCCGCGCATAAATTGTATGTGTGGGCTATGAGAAGTAGGAAGAAAATAAATCGGAGAAGGCACATCATGCCTACCAAAAAGTTATTTCTTAGTGATGAAACAAGTCCACATATTTTACTTAGGGCTACTGACCGTCATCAAGGTCCATTATACTATGCATAATACCCCAAAGTGACACTGGGAAACCACATGTTTGTTCTTTATTACAAGAATGGTAGCTTAGTCCCTTACTTTCAGATGGCAAACTTTGGAGCAACGTGCGAGAGGATGCATCCAAGAAGCAAACACCAAATGTACATTACAGTACTATGTCTGAACCTACGTTTGGGCTCTTTCCCTAGAACCCCAGTAATCTGGCTGAGAGACTCCGAGATAGGTTTCCTACTCCACGTCATACAACAGTCATAAATATCGCGGGAAAATTCCCGCCAATCGCGAACGGGCGGCCATTTGTCGCGAGCGCGCGTAAATAATAACTCGGACGAACGCAACTTTATCAACCTTATTTATTGGCTCATTATAGCAATAATGTGCTCCAAAATGAGATAATTGGGTGCCAATACTATCGATAAATTCGCATTTACAATTGGGTATTTTTAATAATTGATTGGCATGTATAGAAGATGTTATAACAAAAAAAATTCAAGATTAGCTCCTAAGATATAGGTCTAGCAATATCATATTTCAATATAGAGCGGCATTAGGCTCAAACCCTCCGCTTCACGAGGGATTTAACAGGCTAATTAGTGAAAAGTAGGTGTGTAATATGCACGCTTTTGTCTAACCTTTTTAGGGATAATGATGTATGGTGATTGTATAGGTATGTATGCAATACAATGTAACACTCCTGGGGCCAATTCTTGAAAAGTCTCGAGTTGCAACGAAGCCGAAACGGAACCGTTGTAGACGCTCAGAACAAAGCAATAATTACTTTATTGTGACGTAATTAGACACATTTCAGCAAGAGACAGATATTTGTTTTTATTCTGTCACACTCGCAACCTATGCGTGTTAAAATATACCTTATTACTCAAGCGGTAAGTGTATATTGCTTCGCACCGCGTTTCGTAAACGGTTCGTTAGTGGTTGCATTTCGGCTCAAAAAATTTCAAGAATTGCCCCCTGTTCAAAGGCAAAAGCTGTAGACAATCTTTTAGATCTACCTACGTTCGTGTACCTCCACATGTAGGTACAATAAAATAAATGTTAAACATTTTCAACATTATTCATCATTAAAAGACTTTGAATCATTACATTGTGTAATATCCAGTAATATTCCCAAAGGTTCATCAATGAAACTACCCGCACTGTAACATGCAAAATTTGCCAATAATACCCAAATTTGCCAATAATCGCCCCAAATTGACGTCCCGCTTGATTTCGTAAACGAGCTAAATTGATAAATTTCATGCTACATTGGAAAGTCTATGCGTAGATAAATGCATTTAAATATTGTCAACCTATTAGATAGGGTTACGGGTATGACGTAAATTTATATTTTTTGGGAGTGGAACCTTTTCTGATCAGATTTAAATATTTTTATACAGAGTGTAACAGAAAGGGTATGTTAAGCAAAACGCTATGTAGATAGCCCACTATAGATAACCTAATTCCATTTGAGACTCGAATCACATGTTTATTTTTATGAACATTCCTGAGTTGTGTAGGAATTCTCCATACTATCTGGAAAAATAAACATGTGTTTTCGAGTCTGAAATTTTGTGGATAGGTTCCTCTTAGTTAGCTATATAGATAGCTTTTCGCTTAACATACCCCTTTTGTTACACCCTGTATACACACACACAGCTGTGTTCTTGAAATATGGTAATCAGAACTACAGGAAGAGATCCCATAGCCACGTATATATCATTTCAATTTGTGGTCTTTAAAAATCTTGGGTACTTATCTTTAGGTAAGCTCCAGCATTTAAACCCATTTCCAAAATATGTCCAATGTCTCACAATTTCGAGGATTAGCCAATCCACAGATAAGCAAGTCCTCTGTCAAGTTGTCCCCGAGGCTCGCAGCCACATTATCGCTAAAGTCATACTTAGTGCAACGTTGGAATGCAAAGGGGATTCAAAGTTAGGGCAGACTGGGAGCTTTGAGCTTTGTAGATTTGACTTGCAGCCTCCGATGGTTGAATTGTATTTTGATCTGTCAATTTACTAATTAGAAGAAGTTATAGCGCGTAACGTAACTTGTATAGGACACTGAACAGAAACAGCTGAAAAGGAAGAAGTTATGCAACCCAAGATATAGAACAGCGCATACATAAATCTCATAACTTATTTAACAAAACCATAAAAAATCCCCCTCCAAACTCGTTTATAACGCGACAAATTTTCCAAACAAAATAATATGCATGAAGCAATGTTATTCAATGAGCTAGCGTTCCCTTGCACCCAGCTTCTTTAATATTTAAAACGGCCAATGTCTCGCCAGCCTCAAATTCATTATACTACCAAAAATAAAGTAAAAAGTCCCCCTCTTTGTTTAAACGTAAAATCACAATAAACTTGCTGCTGTAATGGCCTATGTATTTTGGTAGCATTTTTTTTGCGCTCGCTCAATTTCAGGATGTAGATTTTGGGAGGTTAAATTTTGCAAAATGTTTAATGTTTTACAAGATTAAGTAGAAGATGGAGCTTTTTATTTTTTAGGAAAATACTTGGCGAAACCTGAGGTTCAATTTTCATGACGGCAGGTAGTGGAATCTTCCGACCGGAGGGAGTGGGGTTGTAAGGGGGGCCTATATTCAGTAGCGATCTTCTCATGGCAGATAATGATGATGAATGAAATCTTAGTTAATTAAAGTTAGTTGGGTTTATATCAATTTTTGCTATTGAAACAAAATGGTTGGTAACATCAACCTGTCAAACAAAACTAATCATCGGCTCCAAATAACAATAGCGAAGCAACAAATATTATTGCTATGGGTTTGATAAGTCCTTCCTGTGTCTACGTGTGTTGTCGAGATTCTCGAGATAAATGGTTGGTCACATCAACATGTCAAAACGAATCATCGGCTCCAGATATAATAGCGAAACAACGATCATTATTGGTTTGAAAAGTCCTTCCCATAGTTACTAGCAACTGCGTGTGTTTTCGAGATTCTTGCTAACCCGCCTTATTACTACCGAAGCCAACTATAACTAATCAAATTTCTTCCCGAATGATATCCCGGGGGTGCGGGATCAAAGTTCTAAACGCAATTAGGGACAGGACAGATTAGTTTCGGTCAGAAAGCGGTAACGTTACCTGGACTTGACGGAATTTGCAAAATATTTAGTAGTTTGTACCAGTTGTACCTACTTGTACTGTATAGAAATGATAAGATTTTTTTCATGAATGATATTTAAATAGCTCAAGGACTGAAACAAACTAGGTCAGTCAAATCAATGTATCCTGAAGAACATAAACTGCTCTATTATTGGTAGGTATATTATGGTGCGTATATGTTATAACAACATTCTCGTAGGATCTCGTCAATTTCGTTATGGGCATAATCTCACGAGATCACATTTCTTACGTATCATGCTATAACGCAAATAGTGTAGGTATGATGAACATTTCACTAAAGGTACGAAAAAAGAACTACCAATAGGTAGGTAAATACCGCGGTTCCCCTTTGACCTCCTCATCAGGTCCTTACTTCGTCCTGATTTTTCTGAAATGAACGAATCTAAAAGATGTAAAATGACCAATACAAAATAATATCTGTTCAATTTAAAATTCTAGTTGAATTTCTATCTCATTTTCAAATACGAGTAGGTAATATATCCAAAGGAACATATTCAGACATAGAGTCCCCAAGTAATTACGTTCGGATAATGTTAGACGGTCCGAGATATGAAGAGAAATGGAAATCTGTCCTTTACTCAGGGAAATATAAGAATTTTATAATATTTGTATTTGGTTTGGAAGTCCGTCCTGTTATATTTGATACTTTAGGTACTTAAAGAAATATTTCCGTATCCTATCCCATTAGTCTTAGCAATATTGTTTGAAGCAAAAGCTTTACGATTTTTTTTTATGTTGTTACATTCACCTCCTTTTTTTGCTTGGTATTTTGGGGTGCGAACATAGAGAGTAAAATATAAAGAGACCATCTACAAACAAGTTTTTAATTCTTTCATGTCGAATAAATGATTTTGAATTTGAAAATTGATCTTTGTTAACTCTTCACGCTTTGTTCACTCAACGATGCTTTTTACCTCTAGTTGGGAGTACGGAGAAGGACATAGGCATATAATCCACGGGAACGTACTTCAGCTAGTTTGTATATTACAACTTTTTAAATCAAAAGCTACCAAAATGATTTTGTTGACACTGGTGTATGTGTCGTGGCCATATCGTAGAATTGATCATTTCATGAAATGGTCGAGCATTTCATGAAATGGTGTCGAATTAAATGATTGGGCAGATTGAATTTGAACGCCCGAATCATGATCAAGATTATTGTTACCTCTTCGTTTTATTTATGTGTGAAGACGCTTTTTAGGTTCACTATCAGAAGAAGTTCACGGATAGTGTGTTATATTGTATAATGTATATAGACTTAATGGTGGTTTATAATAATATTGTTAAACAAAAACCTTAGATCACGATAGGTTAGGTTAGGTTAGACTATGACAAATGACGCACGAGCCGAGCGAGCGGAGTGAGCGTGCCCAGGCAGCGTCCGGCGATGTGCCAGATGCGAATCGCTTTTGTAAAGTCTTTTATGTTTTTAAATATTATATTGGAAAATATCACATAAATAATAGCAAAAAAAATCATACATCATACCTTATGGTATACTTATATATGGTTACGGTAGGTATATATTATTTATATAGCTCTTACCACATTCGGATTTTATGGACACCCTGTTAATACGATTTGGCCAAACGTGGATGACAAAATCGTGAAATGTAGACGATTTAACGATCTGGTCAAATTGAATTGGCCACTTCATGAAATGCGACCACTTCATGAAATGCTGACATTTCTGAAATGATCAATTTAACAATATGGCCACGACATATGTACCATATCAAATAACATGTAAGTAAGTTATACATTATATAGTACAGGAAGACGAAGTCTTAGATATTGCCTAGTAAGATACGTACGGTATTTTATTTTTGAAATTCATTCTCATGCCCGTTAAATGTGTTATTTTGAACCGAACTTGATTACTATAAATTTTCGTACACAGAGGTTTTCAGTCAAAGGTATACTTACTTACAGATTTTCATATCGTGTGGTCTCCAGAGACAGTCCTGCTGTAACTACACGCTTGTTAACTCCTCTCATATATTATGGAGATGTGTCAAATGTACCTCAATTTAGATGTATACAGGGTGACGTAAATAAGGCTATATTAAAATAAAAATGTGGTCACAAATTATAACTAACTTTATATTTCATATTAAATTTTAACCGATATTTTGTAATGACTATTGGAATTTTATGCAGGTAGATATTATAGATTTGTAAATATTTTGCGTATCTTTGTATAATTTACTTCCTGATAATAGACAGATTTTTAAATCCTCTACGTTACGTTAAATCCTATAATCTTGTACGTTTTTGTCGAAACGAAAAAGAAATATCTTGTTCGAATTTAGATTTAGAAATCAGACTGCTACATCCCGTATAAAGAGGGTGGTTAGCGGACAAAATAAAGGCTGGCCTGATGTCGAATGTCACAACCTTCGGGGATTTGCCTCTACTTACTTAACTCCAACTATCTCCAATATTTGCATGTCCTCTCCGCGAGGTCCGTTAATAATTCAGTGGCCATTTCAAACTAGTCGTTTTATATTAATGGTTGGATATTGGATATGTTTGGGATATGTGTTTTGGTAATAAGATTATAGTTTAGATATATATGTAGTAGTTTTATTAAAAATACGAGTGTTTCTATGCTATATGCTATAAACTGCGAAAGATAGGCAGGATTAGCTATACATAGTGAAGTCGTATAGAAATACGAATTAGCCAGTTAGATATTTTCTTCGGCAGCTTCATCAAGTAGGTATACTAGTTGTTGAAAATTCTCTTTGTATTAGTAGGTGAGTATACATAGGTATAGTTATTTAAGTACGAGTAATTTGTACTATCTGCATAGCACTTGCAAGATAGTAGGTAATAGCAAACATCAACTTCTTGAAAAAGTATCAATGCCTCACGGAGATTTCATATAGGTACCTATTATACATATTATGTTACAATATAATCAGTACATAAATATATGCAGCAATAAAGAAATAATAAAGAACGCAACACAAACAAAGCTCACAGAAATAAATCGACCAAATGAAAAATCCTCAACAAACATTAGGCTGTGTGCAGAAGAAAAGATGATTTGTCAAAATAAATTAAGCATAAGACAGTCGCCGCTCGTCACTGTGTTGTCAAATATTTACAGGAGAGGTCGGATGGTTATACACGCAGGTTTGCGGAATTGTGGGGTACGGGAATTGTTGATATAGGATTTTCAGAATTACTAGTCTTACAAAAACAGTCCTGTGCTGATGGGGGGCTTACTCGTACTAGAATACAGCTGCATCTCTTCCATCGATTAACCGTCAATTTCTATAACTGATCTTGAGAGATTGTTTGCATATCTTAGATTTAATCTTCAATTGTTTTCATAAAAAATTTCAAATCTTACTAATATTATCAATTTCTATAACTGATCTTGAGAGATTGTTTGCATATCTTAGATTTAATCTTCAATTGTTTTCATAAAGTCCCCATATTAAATATGTCAAAGTGCTGTCGATTTTGGTAAATAAAAAAAAATGTTTCTCAAAGCCCCATAAAATTGAGCAATTAACGAACGAACACATTGAAATTACTTTTAGATATACTTACTTACTTAACATTAATATTTGTATGATTTAAATAACATTTTAGGTGAATTTTTTATTCCTCAGCCCATGAACCCCATAACATGGATAAAAAAGGCGGGAAAGGTCTACCGGAATCTCTTGCGAATTGCTCCACACAATCCATCATCGTCCGCGGCGGCCCTAATAACATATTCGTGCGGAATACAAATGACAAAAGGAAACTGTGATGTGAAGGTATCTTTTTTAGGGTTCCGCGGTTAGAAATTAACTCAGACTTGACAGCTGTGAAAATGTGCGTCCATGTAAAGATTATTAGGATTATGATCGGCTAAGACAAAGAAAAAAACATATACAGGGTGTAACATAAGATGTTATAGAAATGCTACGAAAATAGCATTTCCAGATTTGAACTTCCGAATAGTGATGTCTAGTACAATCGAATAAATAAAATGAGATAGTAAATGTACTTAAGTAGATTCAGAAAAAATAATTAAAGTTCGTAAATATTTTATTTTTTAGGTAAGTTCGCTAGTTCTAGTTCTTGTACTTTACTCTTTTGTATAGCTGTTGGTCTTCCAAAAATTGTAAAATAAAAATAAAATAAGTACTATCTATACTCGTGGACAGAAAAACCAAAAAACACACATATTTCATTTGCAGTTAATGGAATCGTTGACCCTACAACCTGCCTAACTGTCCATAAATTTTGCAGTCGCACCAAAAATCCAATTTTCGAAAAAAAAAAACAACAAAAAATCCAGACCAATCACATAATTCATATAAAAACCCTTTTACACTTGCTCGCTTAACACGAATGAAATCCCAGAGGAGTGCGGCTTATTTATTGTCTCATCCTCTAGATGGCGTTGTTTGTAACGCGCGACTTAATATTCATTACTTGCGTATGGCATACGCAATGCATTTCCACTCCGTTGGCACGAGAAGTATTGTTTTGTTCGACTTTTCAAGGAACTAATTTATAATATTCTTGTAGAGCATTTCTCTCTATCACCATAGTGTAGAGAGAAAATCAGTGATGACATATAGAAAATATTGTTTCCACTATTTTGAGTATAAAAATGCATTATTTAAATCTAGCTATTCCGCGTGGACTACAAAATGTAACCTATCTCCTTATTCGTACTCACAGAAATTGAAAGAAGATCGGTTAACGGCCAATTTCAATACTAGAGATTAGAAGAAACTCGGATTTTTTTTTCATTCTAAATTTGAAATATTGTACGAAAACAATGGAACATTTAATCCAAAATATGCAAAAAATCTCTCGAGATCGGTTATTGAAATTGCTTGTATGTAAACAGGTAACAAACAAACAAGGTAAAGGCTATGAAGACTATTGTTAAAAGGGAAATTGACACTGTGAGCTGTTATTAACCCTTTCAAACGTTTCCTATCCAACTAAAAGGACAAGACAAGAAATTAAGAGTTTTCGCAACCCTGTCTCAGGGGGATGGAACCAATCAGGGTAAGGGAAGAGCTCATTACTAGCATGATAGTGGAGAAATGCAGGAAGAATAGTGTAGGATATTATTACAACACGTTGCTATTGGTGGTACATAATGACGTGTTAAGCAGTATTGAATATAAGGTAAGGTAGGTGAACTAGGAAACTATGTACCTACCTAATAACCAAACCACTAGGTTGAGGACACTTGAGCAACCTAACTATCTTCAGCTATCACTGGAAGTGTGACCGAGTACCTACCTACATGTCTTAATATTTCTTCTAAAATCCAAATACGATTTTCCAATCGTAAGTACAAAGAAAACATTTAAAATTGTTTGTATAAAAACACCTTAAATCCATTAGAAGATTGTCGCGCCCTCAAAGAATATAAGTTGTCAAAACATCAATAATCATTCGTTCCCTAAGGACCGGATTCAAATTCCAGAAAACAACCGCGAAAGCTTTTAAAATTACGCACCATTCATTCTCGGTATTCTTTTGTCGTCTCTCATGAACGGTTGCGGTAAACCTTCGATTTTTAAAAAGAACCGCCATACGAATTATTACTGGTAGAGTTTTATGTACTTACTTACAGGTGAAAACTATAATGGCGTAGGTGTGGAAGAAGAGCAACTACGTTGACAGTTGGTTTGGTTTAATAATGGAAAATGCTTTGCTATCGAAAAGTTTTGATCAAGATTTAAGCAAATTAATAGGTTACTATTCGTGACGTTAATTTAATGCTAGTAAGTACTTAGTTTGCTTATTCATAAGTAATGATACTTAGTATATACTGTTTTGAATTTAATATTAATGTAATACACGATAATTTCAGTCTAGCTAAGTTACACGCCTAACAACTAACCCCTATTTCTAAGGTTTACTTAGGTGCAAAATATGGTATTCGATAAACAGGTACAAAACTTACTCTCTCCTATAAAATATAAAAACAAGGAGTAAAGATTCAAACATTGGAATCTTTGTTCGAATTTCAAATCCCTGGTGGTTCGCACGTCACATCGCAACGCTCCTGAATTACTGATTGATTATGCATTCGCATCATGGCCGACACTGGAGGGAAACAATGTGAATACCTACGTATTTTTGTCATCTACCGCCATTTCTAGTAATCACTCATTGAAATGATCTTGCAGGTTTTAAATTATTTTCAAATGTTGTCTGCTTTAGGTACTTTATACAGGGTGTTTTTTCGTGGCCACACTTAACGAAGGGTACGTACTCTATACATCAAATAAAGTAAGTTTATGTAAAAAAAAAAGCAGTTTTTTTTTTTTTTTTTATTACTTGATCGGGCGTAATTTATAGTGTCCAGTGTTTATGATAGTTTTTTCATAGATAAATATTAATTATTTCTCGTGAAAAAATCTTGCTTCGCGCGTCTATGTGAAGTTATGCAGAAAAACGCAGTCTATTTACTCAACTTTGGACCGTAATATTTTGGAAACCAGACACTTCCCAGCTGTATAAATTGATTTATATTTCAGATTGTATTAAGGCAAATATAATAATAGGTAAGTACTACCTACCTTATAGTAATAAAGTATAGTATGTAGGTATCGGCACAAATAATATAATACTTTATTATAAATAAGTATAAGGCTACACTAATGGTAAGTGAAAGACTCACTTTAGTTGGGTCTTAATTTTAAAAAATCCTTTAATTTTAGATACTAATGACCTAAAATACCAATCTACTAACACTAATGCTGTTAAATATTCAAATTTCCCTAATGAACTGTAATCTTTAATAACCAATCAGACTGACCCTAATCATCGCAGAAGACGTGGATTCCCGTAAGGCCAACCAAGATGGCGGATGCAGATAGCCTGTGTCCTGCAAATGGACGATAAAGGGACCCGACCCTTTAAAAGTTAAAGGGTGAATCATGCCCTTTTGGTGAGGTTTATAGAGATCTTAATTATTATTTTCGAGTAGATATTTCAATCACACCCGTTATTTTATAGGTATTATAGGAATGTTTGCATGTTATCGAAAGAATAGCAAGAAAGACTTACCGGACTACTTCATGGTTCTGCGTTCATAGAAGATTTTTCTATTATTCTAGAAGTTTATTGTCATTGGTGGCTTATGAAGACATATCTGCAAAAGAAAACAAATATTTCGCTAAGCAAAGAGGCTAAGCTAGAGTTTTTTAAAATTAAAAATCCAATAGCTGTAAAAGTTAGGTTACAGCATACGACCAGTCGTTATTTTATCCTACATATGCTCCATAACTGGTATCTGCTGAATTAATTATTTATTATTTGTTAAATAAACAAAAACTAGTTCAATAAATCATAGTAATTATGGCCAAAGAGCTTTGTAAATATTTAAGTAGCGTATTAGTTTTAAAAATTAGGGGAGTGTAGACTAGTGATGCAACAAATGTTAAAAAAAAACTTTTCGATAACCCACAATTTTTAATTTTTCCCTATTATTGTATCTCCATACCTGGTATGTTAGAATAGTTTTTATTTTTGTTTGTGAAGAAGAAAGTTTTCCACAACTTAAACTTACATACAGGATGATTTTTGGTCGTCAACGTTCCCGAAAACCACGGAATCTCCTCATCATCACGATCATTTTTCTCCATGGAAGCATACCTGGGAAGTGTCTGGTTTCCAAAATATTAGTGTCTAAAGTTGGGTAAATAGACTGCGTTTTTCTGCATAAATGCACATAGACGCGCATAGCAAGATTTTTTCACGAGAAATAATTAATATCTGTCTATGAAAAAACTAGCATAAACACTGGACACTATAAATTACGACCGATCAAATAATAAAAAAAAAATCCAAAAAATTTACGTCGTTTCCCTAGCATTTTTTTGCATAAACTTACTTTATTTGATGTATAGAGTACGTACCCTTTGTTAAGGGTGGCCACGAAAAAACACCTATATAGGATAATAGTGAATTTGATTAAACCTGCACAACAAAATTAATCTCAATATTGTACCTAAACTCTTAAAAGAGATATCTAGGTTATCACGAATGAAATAGCTAAACTCTAGTTTATAATGTAATAAAATATTATTGTTTTTTTTTAACTATCGATATAATGTTATACCCATCTCTAGCAAACAACAGCAGCCCTTTAAAAGCATGTGGCGCGTGGATACCACGTACTTGTCTAAATTGAGTGCTACTTCAGTTCCACCACGCATCACTGCTTTCTCATCTCGTATGTCTGGTTTTTTATTAGTCAGGCTAAAACTAATTCTGGTCTATATATGTAAAATGTGTTGTCCTGAATGACAGATTGATGGATCAACGCAAAGCCTTAACCGCTGATCTAAGAGACCTGAAACTGGGAGGGTGTGTTCTTGTATGACTTAGGCATTTGATAAGAAAGGGTTTACCGAAATTCCCACGGGAATGGAAAAGTTTACGCCGACGGAGACTCGTGAGCGTCCTCTAGTCTTGGCCTATCAGGATACCACGGTTGTTGGATATAGTATTGTAAAAACCTTATTAACATAATTTAAGTATGTAAGTACTCTATGCTAGATGCTTGGATCTGGTTTTTCATCGAAACTGTTGTTGTCTGTGATCGCAATCTTGAGTTGTCCCTCTATAGGGATATGGTAAATTTACTCTTCCTTTACTCCACTGACAACTTCGAGTTTGACCATATCATGGCAAAAGTACAATTTTTATGTAGCCTAGCATGAATTTTACTATTTATTTTCCTAGTTTTTCACTTTGTATAAATCCAAACAACATTGTAACTGCTGCAAGTGTTGTAACAACATATTGTTAAATCATTATCTACAAAGCCGCACAGTAAAATGAAATTTATTACCAACTCAAACAGGCAATTAAAAGTCCAAAATTCGTTGACAACTGTTTACGTTGTCAGAGATATTTTAATTGGGACAACCCTATGTCAAAGAATAGTTGGAATAGCAAGTTTTGATAGATCTATCAATGTCTTAATGTTCCTCGCGTAGTGTGTTTATAGAATGGGTCAGATTATAGTGGCGGTGTTAGGGTCATTGTTTACCCAACATGGCAAATAATTAAGAGTGTACATGTTGGTTTGTCAACACCGACTGCGGTATGATTGTTGAGGGATCGGTTTTTCAATTGTTCGGGTTTATTGGTTTAACTGAATGAACCTGGTGGTTTGGCGAAATAATCAGTGAACCGTTCTTTTAGGGTTAGAGTTTTTAGCTTTGCTGTGTTTGACTCATTATATCCAACATCTTTATCTCAGTTGATAAACTTTTTACCACATTAATAGGCAAACTCGGTAAAAAGTATCATAGGCACTGCCGAATCATTACCAATGACGTGAATATTATAGTTATAAGATTCTAGGTATAAAAAAAAATATATTTTTTATTGATTCAAATGATGTTTATTAATTTCTTTCTTGTTTTGTTCACCTTCTATTTGTTGAAATCAACGTACTCTTAGTACCTCTTTCAAAGACTCTTTGGCTGTCATATTTTTTACTACAAGGACCTTTAATACATAATTTAAAGATAACTGCAGCAAATTATACGGTCCACGACATTTAACAAAACATTATAACCATATGATCGTTTATTGATATTGTAGTCTCCATTTCTTTCGTCCGAAAAAATCCCTTCAGGCAATTTCTTTTTAATTCCAAAGGATTCTTTGGGGAAACTTATTCATTTAGACGATGTTTGTTCTGTCCCTGTCCCGGGACGTTTTCGGGTCATTATCCGGAGCGAGACACGTGATGCGTGAAATTATTTTGTACTTTACACAATTCGGGGCGATGCGTACGCGCCCTTAGTTGAGGGGAGGCGTTAGGTTTGTGTGGATCGGACTTAGTAGTTGCGATCCAAAATGAAACTAGTTATTGTAGTGATCTTGAGACCATCTTAAAGTATAGAGTGCATGCATGGTGTATGTAGTACATGGAGGCGTATACACATATACCCAAATACAAACCTCGGCGCATACCAGAAAATGAGCGGATACATGCAAAACACCCTGCCATTACGGTGCTTCAATCTGTGCAATAATAATACTCTGACTGTGGTTCTTATACGTACTCATGGAATAAGCCTTATTTTAAGGTACTTTTTTTCGTTAGTAAAATGAAAGATTACACAATCATGTCCACCATAATCCAGCACACCCAAGGCCACCCGATTACGATTCAAACAAAATGAACTTGTAATACAATACATCTGCTACAATACTATGTGACACCATGATGCATTGTGCCTCTGTTACGAAGCCAATACGATCGCGATACCAAAACGATTTAAATGCTATTGCCATTCCTTTTATCGAGTTGCTATTTTGAGCCGTTTGGAAGTCAATGAGCCGTTCGAAAATAGAATTAGGTAAAGTTTAGAGGTCGGATTTGATTTTGAAATTAGAATTTGAATGTCTGTGTTAATAAATTAATGGAAGTTTTACGATTGGAGATATGTAAGTATTGATTTCTGTAAAAGATGGCCAAAGAATATAAGATACAATCTACATGAACAGAACTAAGCAGTATAATCTAGATATCAAAATATGCTAATCGATATACATTGATAGATAATATTCTCAGCGAACTAATTTCAAAGTACAATGCAAATTCTTACATTAAATAAATCACCAACAAAGTAGCAACACGTATGCTGAAGGCGTTGAAAATAAAATTCAAACGCGTTGATTCAATCTTGGAAATCTTTTCAAGCACGCAGATAAGGTTTAGAGGCTCATTCCTTTTACTGCTCCCCACGAGTTGTCTCAGCTTGTTTACTCGTTATAATAAATTAAATCTGCCAAAAGATGCGGAAGAGAGAGAGTGAATGACTGAATAGAAGTCGTTCTTTTTAAAATTCTGCTGGCTGGATATATATTTGTTCGTAATTTGAAATTGGCCGCGTGGTGCCGGCAAAGTAGAATTCGTACCACACCATGTCTGCCCGTGGGTATCGTACGAGGCGATTAAGGGTTTCCGGGAGGTGGGCTGCAGCGCCTCCCGTGTTGACAACATAGTCCAAAATACAAACTGCGGTCACCAACCCGCCTGCCCAGCGTGGTGACTATGGGCAAATACCCCCCATGGCAGTTATGTGGCGTGCCTTGGGGAGGCCTACGTCCAGTAGTGGACTACAATAGGCTGATAATAATGATGATGATGATTTTGAAATTACACACTTTCTAAATTAGGCACCCAATACAGTTACCGAACTGTAAAAACTCATGAGACTGCCTCTGTGACTCTGATAGGTATTTGACTAAAATCTTATACCAAAATACAGGGTGTTTTTTTGTGGCCACCTTTAACGAAGGGTACGTATTCTATACATGAAATAAAGTAAGTTTATGCCAAAAAAAATGCTGGGATTTTTTTTTTTTTAAATTTTTAAATTCCTTGATCGTGCGAAATTTATAGTGTCTAGTGTTTATGTTAGTTTTTTTATAGACAGATATTGATTATTTTTCGTGAAAAAATCCTGCTACGCGCGTCTATGTGCATTTATGCAGAAAAACGTAGTCTATTTACTCAACTTTGGACCCTAATATTTTGGAAACCAGACACTTCCCAGGTATGATTCCATGGAGAAAAATGATCGTGATGATGAGGAGATTCCGTAGTTTTCGGGAACGTTGACGACCAAAAATCATCCTGTATATAGTTATGTTATTTTCTACAGATCCTCCAGGACAGCAAAATATTACAGATACTAAAGGTCTCCCAGCTATGACACATCTTTAATCAATATTTGTTTTTTCCATAACTATCATCAGAAAAATTATGTACATAAGAATAATATTTTGGATTTTCTGATCTGATATAGGTATAGATTATGATAATCATCACAAAAACTCGCCACTTCTCCGCGCACTAACAATGCTAAATGCACTCTTGGCATCAGCACCAGAGTGTGATCTGTTTATGAGTGCATGGCCGTCTGTGAGTCGTGAGTGTCTGAGATACTGTGAGATGGTGAATGAGTGAGCATGAATGCCTATTTTTTATCTGATATTTTAATGCACATTATAATTGTTAAAGTTATCATAATATCTACATTTCAAGGCGCATTGGCGCAAGCTGTAATGCTTTGTAATATGGTTGTTGTTATAAATAAATAAATAAATAATTAATGTCTTATAAATAATTGCTATTAAGACTTGCTAGATTTGCTATTAATAGTTATTAAGACATTATTTTTCCTTGAGGGGCCTCGGGTGTTGTTTTCTATGACTGTAAGAGTCAGTAAGAGTTGAGTGTGATTGAAATGAATTGGGCCTATTCCACTCTAAAAAGATTATACAAGTATCACTTTTTTCCGAGGACTTTACTACTCAACTGCAGATTAACCAAATATCGTCACATATGGAACTAAAACAATTACGGCGATAATAGTTCCACCCTTCCGCTCGCAATTACCGCTTTGTTGGACTGACAGACGGCTAACTCGATTGTGTGATTCGATTCGAAACATTATCAATAATAGTACAGCATTTATGATGTTGGCGCTGTATTTTGTAAGGTGATTAGCGATTCGGTTGTGACGTGATGCTGTAATGATTGTTAGTGGCTAATTTTACATATTTTCGATAGGCAGATCCGCCAATTTGTTGAATGCAACTGTTGACTTTCATTTTTTAATATTATTAAACTAGATATTAAAACATTGTTAGACCTACCTGGGTAGGTACTTTACTTTACTCTGCAAGTTTTTGAATTCCAGACCATATGGATCAAAATGAAAGTAAAAAAACCATCACCAGGTTGTACCTACTCGTATATTATTGTTAGGCCCACTTGCCTAAAATGCCTTAAATCTAGATTTAAGTACTTAAATCGAGAATTAGCACATAATATGATAGCTTAAGCCATAAAAAAGGAGGACGGCATCAATTACAATCTAGATTTAGCAGTGACGGATTTAGCATTTACTACGAGTGGGGCTAATAAATACTTAAGTAGGTATAGAAGATTATTTAACCTATATATTCAATTCAATTTTTGTTAATGGCCACAATTGTGTCAGGCACAATGATTCCGCCAATATTTGTTTTTAATAGCATTACTAATCTTTGCTAGCGACTACACAAATCTAAGCTGGGTCCGCACACTACCTCTGCCCTATTACACCGTCCATTTCACAATCGTAACGCCAGAGCCAAGTTCAAATTGGATTTATTGCCTGTCAAATTCTGTCACTTGTTCCATTGTAGCGACCTGCGATAGTAATTGCTGAAACACATGGTATTATGACGGCCGAACAGAAAGGGGTGAGCTTGTATAGAAAATAATGACACAGTATTGTGCTTTTGTAAATGGTGGATATTATTGTGTAAATTATGTTATTTCAATTATTTGTGTTATTATTCGTGAATGGATATAAAAGTTTAATGAAAGCCGCTTGAAAATAAAAAGTTAAAATAATTTGATTTTGGTTTACTTTTAAAATATTTCTAGCTTTACTTACTTTGATGATGAAAATATATTGCAAAATTACGATGAATTTATTTTTACCTAGGTACATAATAAAAAAAAACTTGTAATACTTAGTATTGTACTGAGCAAGAACTTTGGAACCTATACCTATTGCATTAACACTACCTAACTGTGGAATCATAAAGCTCATCTTCTAAATTCCTTTTTCATCCGACTTAATACATGAGCCTTTATACTATTAGCTTAGGTAGTCAATGATAGTTTAAAACTAAACACTTAACCCAAAACTCATAAAACAATACATTCTTCAAACTTGAAACTGCCACTACCATTACTCCCACTTTAAGTTTAAAGCAACGGTATGTCTGAAAAGTGGCAAGTCGTGTCGAGACCGGGCTATTCCCAGGGACAGGCGCATATCCATCAATACTGTCTTTTGCATAACGTGTGGGGTGTGTGGAGCTGGCTTAGGTTTTGAAAGTGGATATGTTAGCACGATCAGGGGTTTTAAGATTTCAAACAGACATTTAAAGTTCGCCAATTAATTGAAAAATGTTGTATTGGGCCTTGTTGGGCTATGGGGTAGCTAAATTTCACTTGCACTGCACCAAATTTTACCCGAAAAGAGAGTTGCTAATAAAGCCGAAATTTAAAATGAAAAGCGATCGATAATAAAAATAAACCGGCTCTACCCTTTTTTTACAGACTCTATATAGGTAGGTAAGTGTTCCAATCTCCATAACGTACATGTACCTATTCTTATACCAAATAAAACAGCAGATTATTATTTTATGTAGCGGATACAAACGACCCAGCTAACTTTACAATCAATTTCGCATCCGTGTCCCCGGGGACTACACTTCGTAATTTCAATAAAACACCAATACCTGTCATTCAATCAGCCATTGAACAGCCAAATTGCTGGAGCTTACGGACAAACATAAACCTGTAATTGCGTCACCTAAAACCACGTTCAAAATTACCTATTGCGAACATTTTTACTTTGAATCCCAGTAGGCATCAGAAATTCGATGGGAGTGGCCGCAAAGTCGTAAGACACTCCCATTGGTCGGTACGACCACGCCCATCTGTGTAACCAAAAGGAAACACTCGAGGTCTGTCCCACAACGCCCGATGGGAGAGCCTTGAGAATTTCTCTCTCCCTTTCTGGAGAGATCCGTTGTGTTTCGGGACAGTGTTCGCTGAAAAATGGTTCGAGTTGGATAGAAATGCGGAAGTAGCGACATCTCTTATTTTTGGTCTGAACTACGTCGGTCAAATTTGTAACAAGATGGCGTTCGGAGTGGCGAAAGCTTTTGATAGGACATGCCGAAGCGAATAAAAGTTTTGTTGTAAATTAGACAATGGGTAGGTTTCATTGTATTTCTGTTATTACAAACTTGTTACGTAGGTAGGTGGTAAATAAGTAATTATTTAAATTAAGAAATTCGAGTACTGTTTTTGTTCTGTAGTCTCTATGTCATAGTATAGGTACGTGGTACCTACAGTTAACACATCCTTATTAGGTATAGATATCTAGGTAGACCTAATATGTAAGTATAAATCTAAATATCAAAATATTTTCTAATAAATACTTTTAATCCCTGCAGTTTAGATTACTGAATAAAATGTATTTCTTCTAATGAAACATGAAAATTTTGAGACACTAGGAAACGTAGCCAGCCAATAATACCGTCGTCGCATGAAATCGATCTCCAATAAGCAGCTTACAATTTTATAAAGGTAGCTACTGAGCTTTTTTATTACAAGGTAGCTTTTAAAATTATTACCTATTGAAGATTATTATAAAGAAATTTATATACTTATTACTTACTTTTTAACTTTAATCTACTCGTATATGGATATAGCTGCGATAGCCCAGTGGTTAGGACGTGCACCTTCCAAGCGGGAGGCGTACCTAAGTTCGGTCCCAGTCACGAGCCTGTACCAATGAATTTATTTTATATACAGATTTTTATGTTGTAAAATTGACACTTAGCTCGTGCCTCGGAAAGCACGTAAAACCGTTTGGTCCTGCGCCTGATCTCTCTCCGGTCATGTCGGCTTTCCGTCCCATCGGACTATGAGAGTAACGGAATAGAGAGTGCATCTGTGTTTGCGCACACACTTGTGCACTATAATATCTCCTGTGTACCTGGCCAATCTCTGTAGAGATTGGTCGCCTTGGCCGAAATACAGTCGGAGATCATCATCATATATAGGTAGATTAACGAAACTAACTACTGTTATAATAACAATCTACACAATTAAGACCCAAGACGACAAACTTTTACCTAAACTTGAAACCAAAAACTTATTTTTTTTTAAAGATTGTATAAACATTCCTGAGTAGTTAAGAAATCTCTGAATACTATCTGGAAAATAAGCATGAGATTATACAGGGTGTAACAGAAAGGGTACGTTAAGCGAAAAGCTATGTAAATAGCCCACTATAGAGAACTTATTTCCAAAATTTGAGACTCGAAATCACATGTTTATTTTTCAAGATTGTCATTTTCATGGGTAGGTTCCTTTTAATGGGCTATTTATGTAGCTTTTCGCTTAACATACCCCTTTTGTTACACCCTGTATAATATATAATTTAGAATCTAAATCTCATGCTTATTGATTATCTATATGTAAGATATTATCTTACATCTATTCTCACACATTCACATTCATAAGCCAGTAGTAAGGTTAATGTGTCAGTCAATATGCATTTTAGGCGAAGCTGCAAAATAGATTGCTAATAGCACTAAATAAATCGATAGCCCAAATCATTCCAAACACATCGGTATAATAACGTTGTGGGGTTAATTATGTTTAGTCCTTTAATCGGGCAGGTTAGGAAATGAGCCGCCCGGGCCCTATTTGCGGCCAGCGCGATTAGGGCCATAAAACTCGCGGCCATCTTGATAAGGGACCCGCGGAAACCGTTAGCAACCTATTGCTGAGCAGATTTATATCCGGTATTATCCGGTTATAAACTGGTGTAAACTTTCGTAATAGGACTTCTGTATTGGTAGCTACATATTCGAATGAATATATACATCAAAGCTTTTTCTTTGACGATCTATGTCTAGTTGTAGCAGAGACGCGGTTGTGGCCACTTGTTTGGTCAGCAGTTAAGCTTAGTACCTACTATCAGTTAAATACGTCTATCAAACTATAGTATTTCTAACGTATTTTAAGCAATAGTAGGTAAGCGTAACTAGTACCTACAGTACTACTCTCTACAGTAGATACTTACTGATCAAGCAACAACTAGCTTAGAGTCTCTAACATCACGAATGTATCATAAATAGCCAACCTTAAAATAAACATTAGGCTACTAAATAGATACTTATTTGAAATACATTTGTAATCTACGCAGGAGAAACCTACATCAAATTTCCGAAAAAAATATGGAAGAATTAGGCGGTATTTTATATACCTAAGTAAGAAGGTAGGGTTATCCACTCCTATATTCTGGTTCTCATAATTGACACTAATAAGATAGGTACTTAAAAATTCCAAATATATTTTTCATCAGTAGTTTTCATAATTTTCGCATGAGAAAAGAGAAATTCCAAATCAACATTGTATAAAACTCAGTCTAACTTCTCCTTTTGGCCATCACGTGTCAGAATGTAAAATTTTCGCTAACTGCCCGCAACATTTGTATGATTTTTGCCAACTTTTCTCTGCTAGTTGCTGTCGGAAGTGATCGTACATTTTCGGCGAAAACTTTTATTAGGTACAGTTTTTGGGTGTTGTTCCATTAGACGCGACGACAACGACCCGACAACGACATTTCGTCATCTAATATGGGGGGCCGTGTCGTAGGTAGTCGTGTCACCTAGTGGAAAAACAAGCCAAACTATTTAACCCTTTGACCGCCAAAGACGTCTTAAAGCGTCAAACGAAATCTGGCCACAATCGCCGATGGTCTTAAAGCGTCTCAATTTTTTCACAATATTTAGTAATGAACTACATAGAAACTACGTGGTTTTAAATCTTGATTTTTGCATACACGGACGAAACAGTTCTTCGTTAGTCAGTTTTAATTAATTATAAATGTGAACAAGTGATATTTTAACTGGGATAACTAAAAATAGAAACTATGATATCTTCTGCTATTTCCAGTTTAGTTTTCATATTGATCACATCTTTCCCGAAAAAAATTATCATACTAAGGGTAAGTGATTTCATAAATTTGAGAATAGATGTAAAACATAAATAAAGACTAATCATCATTCCTTTTAAAGTAAAGTTGTCCCGCTGTCTGTCTGAACATATTTAGGTATTCTTAGATCTTTAAAACTACGCAACGGATTTTGATGGGGTTTTTTAATAGCGCATTTATTCAAGAGGAATGAAATATATGTATGTATGTACAATAACTACGCATGTATGTAAAATTATGTATGTAAAATTAGCCGCGTGGTGCCGGCAGAGTAGAATTCGTACCACCCCATGTTTGCCTATGGGTATCGTACGAGGCGATTAAGGGTTCCCGGGAGGTGGGCAGCAGCGCCTCCCGTGTTAACAACATAGTGCAAAATACAAACTGAGGTCACCAACCCGTCTGCCCAGCGTGGTGACTATGGGCGAATACCCCTCATGGCAGTCTTGTGGCGTGTCCTGGGGAAGGCCTACGTCCAGCAGTGGCCTGCAATAGGCTGATGATGATGATGATGTACAATAACTAGGGATCCATCCCGGCTTCAAGTGGAATGTCCGCGAAATAAGTGCACGCGGACGATGTCGCTGGCAGCCGATATTTAACTATAAAACGATTTCAATATAAATACAAATTAAAAAACTGTCAACTATTGTATCGGGCGATCCTGTGATAAATTAAATAAGCTTATTGGTTATTGTGACTCCATTATGGATAATCAGTTATTTGAACTTTTTTTTGAAAATCATCTTTTGGTATTTTTTTTATTCATTATCTATTTTTTTTGTCATTATCTATGGCCTAATTAAACGAATTAAACAATTTTTCCCTGAAAATATGAAAAAAATGTCGAAAAATGTTTGAATTTTCCTGAGAAAATTTTCAGTGTTTTCCGCCTCAGAATCATGGTCTGAAGTCATGGTATCAATATTTTTCCTGGCTGTCACAAACACCCTGTATTGTAATAATATGCTGTCTAATTTATTGTAGATTTATTTATAAGTGATTTCTTGAGGCGTATATACTAAATTAAGAATTATTGATTTAGGTTGTCAAGTTTATCTTAATTTCTGTCTATCTGAATTACTGTGAAATATTGTGACATAAGTTTGCATCAAAATGCTGTATTTCTGGAAATAAATATAGAAAGTATTTTGTTTTATTTATTTTAGTTTATTAATTTTATTTATTTATTTTATAATACTTATCATGAATAACAGAATTCCACAAAATATTGAGCTAACATAATGTTCGATAACTAAAGTACAACACAAGTTCTAGGTAAATCGGACAAAACGACTACTCATGCCCACCAATGACGCTTTAAAGCGTCCGCTAGTGTCGCCAAAAGATCGATGTTTTAAAAAATACTATTGGAGTCAAATCTTGATAGTAAGTCTAAATTACCAAGTCTAAGTTACCCAGACTTTTTTGTAACTGAATTTATTCATTAATTATTTATTAGTTTTAATAGTACACGACACATCACTAGAGATTCGGACGAAAATTGTAGGTAAAAAATGCCGTGGCGCTGGTGGCACGACAACATGATTTCGGTCTGGCTGTCAAAGGGTTAATACATTTTCCAAAAAAGTCGTGGTCGTGTCGTGATCGTGCCGTCTAGTGAAAAACGCTCTTTGGGTTATTTAACAGAGTTAAAGTTCTCGCGTTGGTAGTGTTGTTTTAGTTAACATTTTTATTTTTGACTATTCCATTTTTGTTATTTTTTTTAAGTTATTTACCTACAAACTACTACCGATATTTGACTAGATATTTTTTTTACGAAATACTATTTCAAAAATCAATCACAACCTAGTAGTGTTTCTGTGTAGTAAAAAGATGCCAATTTAACATTTAGCCAATCTCATATATTCGACGTAGCTCCGCCATAGAGTAATCTAGCAGTACACAAACACACAGTACACAGACGAGCAGTGTCAGACAAAGTGCTACAATTAAGTCGCGCCTCGCTCGGGCAAAGTTCAACAGTTTTTCCCGCGTAATTCTATTACATTATTAACTTACATCGTGTTAAGGAAATAGGGATTGACAGGTTTAATTAAGTATCGATATATTTTATCGATGAAGAATTTTGAAATTAATGTAGTTTCTGTTTACAGGTAATAGCTGAAGGATTCTACCAGGTCTCTGACTAAAACAAGGTCATTCATTGGTTTTATACACTACATTTGCAAAATTATGTTATAACTAAAAACACTAGGTTAAGATATGTTTTTAGAGAATTTTACTAACCTAATTATATTAAAATTCGTAAGCAGTTGAAAGTAAAAAAATAAATTTTATTAAAATGTAACCTAGGTAATAACGAGATTTGTTAATTAGTTGATCGCCAAGGTTTACCTAATTATAACATCTTTATTATATTCATAACGGTATACTAACACTAGCGTATTGTATTAGATTACATTACAAAACATTAATAATAAGTATAATCCTAAAGTTAATAAACAAAAAAAATATTTGGTACTTGAATCATATCTATACGATATTATCGACAAACCACATCCCTACACCCGCAAAGATGGGTACCTAGCTGAAAACTCTTAATACGTTCTCTCAGTCAATTTCGCTGAACGCCCGTTGACACGGCTCGGCTATCGCTTTATAACTGTTTTATAGGTCTGAACTTGAACTGGTAAACTTTGCTTTATTTTCAAAACAGTCCTGAAAGTGCTGCGTGGAGGTTTCGCGCCTTTTATTAAAGTTTAAGATGCATAGATGCCTAGACTTATAGCTATGGCATTACTAAACGTGGATGTGGTATTTCGAGATCATGCAAGACTGCAAGATTGGCCTTTCTGTTTTTGGGGACACAGCCGTATATGTATGTATGTCTATTGTATGTCGTCAAAATCATATTGAATTTATTTTTATGTTTCTTTAAGGTTTTGCTAGATTCATAAGAACAAATATGCGGGTTAAACGTTTGTTCAATGCCAGTTATAAAAATAGGGACGGGCTCTAGTAGGGATTTTCAGTCGATTATCAATACTTGTGACCTATATCAAAGTTAATAAAGACATGTATATTATACAATTTAGTTAGAAACGTCATGTCATGAGTGAGATTAGCAAACTGTATGAAATATTTGTAGAGTGAGACGAGGTTAATAAAGCAATGTTCAAAAGTTTTTTGTAATAATACCGCATATATATGCACACGGCTGTGTTTTCAAAATGGGGTAAACAGAACTGCAAGATCTTCAGGGAGATCTTACAGCCACGATTAGTATAGGTAGCCAGATGTATAAAAATCACTAAGTAGTCGCATAAGAGATCGCATCCGACTTCCTTAGTCGACTCTACGACACGCACGGGTGGTGATGCCGCTAACGTATTCTAGTGACGCCCTAAGAAACTTTTAAAAAATCAAGGAAATTTAAACCTTCAAACACTATAAATAGTTGTCTACAAAAAATTGCAATAGCCGAAACAAAATAAAACCCCATCACGATACGACAAATTGATGTCATCCATCCCTCTCTAGCTAACAGTCGCAACATATCACTCTGTGCACGTCCTCGACATTTTTCCTCTATATATTATTAATATATAAGTATGTCTATTCACGCTGCTCTATTTCCAACCTCTTGTATAAGTCTGTCCTTTTCTATATTGTTGGGTCTAGTTTTCCCAAGCGGGTGAGCCCCGAGGGTAAAGCTCCCTTGGGTCGGTATTGAGTCTACTATAGAAAGAAAGTTATCTGTACACCTATTGTCGCCCCCTTTCGCCTCCTCGCCCCCACCTAAGAGGGTTTCTTACCGCTCCGCATTTACAGCGGCGATCGGTTGCTTTTAATTCGTTATGTTTTGTGCACTTGTTGATTTGGTTTTGTTATTGTTTATGTTTTCATAATGATTACTATTATATACATTAAAAGATGCGTTTAGAGAAGTTTGAACCAAAAAATGACAGCACACAATACTAGCTATTTATAGATTAAAAACTTACTAAACAGTTCAGAAATTGGCTTAGGAAGAGAAAAGTTACATATTGCCTACATACTATTAGATAGATTGATAGCCAGGAAGACGTGCACCTTCCAAGCAAGGCGTAAGTTCCACATACAATGTGTACTATGTTGCAAAATTGTCACTTAGCTCGTGCCTCGGAAAGCACGTAAAACCGTTGGTCCTGCGCCTGATCTCTCTCCGGTCGTGTCGGCTTTCCGTCCCATCGACTGCACTATAATATACCTGGCCTAGAGATTGGTCGCCTTGGCCGAAATATCGGAGATCTATTAGATAGATGCAAGTTTTTGCCTACATAAATTTGTATGTTGTACAACGTGACACAGATTTATTCAAGTAATTCTGAAAGTATAAAATAAGGAACTAAAATGTTTGTTTACTCATTTAAAAGTCACTGTTCACATTACTAAAGTGACACAACATTTTCTTCTAGCCTTTATACAAGCTATACATACTCGTACGCTTAGCCTTGCTCAAATTACTGACCAATGAGGGATTTTCTGAGAACATTAAAAAAAATATTTGAAAATCTTTCTAAATTCGCCCAATTTGGAAGACTACTATGTATTTGGAAGGACTTTTGGCGTATTTGTATGAATTTTTTGAGATATCATAAAACCCCTCATTCTCACGCCACAATCACATTACAACTTGTAATTAGTTATTAATTTCAAAAAGATACAAAATGCTGTAACATGACCCACAGTTAACATAAGAGCGGGCGCAGACCGGACGCTAATTTGGTAATGCGCGACTTGGCCACGCGACGCGAGCGTGCCGTGACCGCCACGCGACGGATTGACGCGCGATTTGTTCACTTAACTTGTTTATCATAATGGACAGACAAATACGCATCGGCAAATAAAAATGTCAGTCGCCCCTTCCAAAATTTGATTGCTATTTCCATTTACCAACACAGTTTTTGGAGTATATTTACTTGCTGTATAAAAGTACCTAGTATCTACGGAACTAGTCTACGGAACTTTCTTACATCTATAAAGTTAGTACCTACATCTCTCATCTTTTCCTAGGAGTCTTCTAGTTCCATCAGAATGCTTATTTTCTTCCCGTAGCTTTTAACTGAAAATATTTAAAAAATCAATACCTTGTACGTTATTATGTAAGCTACGTCCAAACAAGGCTATTTTAATACTTACACACTGAACTATAACATAGTTAGTGCAGACATAGTTACAGAATTTTTGCTGAATAAGTATTTATTCCTTCTATTTTCAACTAAATATCTATCTATACATAAGACTGAAATACTCGTATTCACCTTATACAAAGTCTCCGATGTCACCCGAAGCCACGTGTTATGGCACGTGCATACACGTTTTCAAAAGAGGTCGACTAGAAGACCATTTGTATTATTGCAGTAATCGTGTTACACAAATTGTAACGTGTATGCACAACCTTATATGAGATAATGTTATTTGTGTACGAATAGCTTATAAACCTTTTAGAATGGCACGAAAACATTTCCTATTGGATTCGTTACCGGTCGCTACATTGTTGTATTAGTGTCCGAATAAGCTCACCCCTTACCACGTGGGACTTAATAGGCTAACAGGTAAAAAGTAAGTGTGAAATTTGCACACTTTTGCCCAACCTCTTTAATGGGCGTGACTACATGTATGTTAAAATTACAACGAACGATGCCACTTCGTCCGCCTAAAGTTTATTGCTTATGTGTTATTTCGTTCGTACATGCACGGAAGAAGATGCAGCTGATGTATTCTAGTGAAGTCCAGCATCAGCACGTAGTTGTTCAGTATTTCAGTATTTGCCTGGCTGTCACACACGCCCTGTATATGTTCATACGTCTATGTTACCGAAACGGGACAGCCAGAACCACAGTATCATAAAGGAGAGTCCCACAGTCGAGAGTTAAAACGTTCGAGATACGGATGATATCAAAATTCCATGAAAAATTTAATGTTGCGGGTAAAATACGACTTGTTCAATGCTGTGATACGACTGTGAACTGCTGGACATTTTAGCCCTACACTCGCTAATAATATCGATCAACTCGGACGACACAGATTTTTCTATGATTGAATATGTTCTTCACATACCTTACGATATGCACGAAAGGAGATGCAGCTAGTAAAGCCCTGTATCACCCAGTACGAGTATCTTGAATGTTCAATCTAATTAACTAAGCTCTTATTTTTAACATTACTAACCTTTGAAATTTGGTGTATTCGGTGACTGATTCCAGGTACTATCTTTCCCATGGTCATGAGATTCACTTCCAATGGCTATATAGTTATTTAAGTATATAAAACTACAAAAGAACACGGAGGTTGCGGCCGCGGATATACGCGCACGAGTCGATCGGCGCGCGCGGCGGTCAACTCGCGAATGCGGTGGTCGCTGTTGTCTTGTTCTAATTGAAAAAATGCGGGTATTGTGCAAAATTTCTCAAACGCTAAGTTGCTTCTACCTATATATTAGACCAAAATTTAAACTAGGATAAGCGTACAATAAAACAAATGCATGGTTGATATTTAGACTGCAAGTAATATAAGTTTTTGCATGAACAAAATGCAAATTTTCGACTTAAACAAATATTTAAACACGATTAAGTATGAGCTCTATTAATATAATATTAGTCAAATTGAGATGTTCAATGAGCATAATTAGATCACCCTTTGGTAATCCGACACCGTTTCACCATAATTAGTTTAGTTTAAAAAGACCTTCTGTCCATCTGTATGTAAATGTCTAAGTAACACGATCCCCATTTTTTAGTGATAGAATTAGGTGCCATAGATAAACCCATGCATTATCTTCACGTAAACCACATTATAAATGCATGTGATATAAATCTTTTTACACAGTCATAGAGAGTAAATTGGCTTGATTGTGCTGTGATCAAGTAACTATAGTTGGATAACAATAGGCTAGCCCCTCGATTTCGTTGCCAGTACAAAACAAAAATTGTTAGTATAATATTTCATATGGGGTGCAAAATGCACCATGTGTGAAATGACAATGGGCTTGGAGTATGTTTTTGTTGTCTCGTCGAGACATGATAGGAAGATGATGGATGAGCACCAGTATGGTGATGATGCTGGTCCACGGAAAAAACTTGGTAGATTTTAAACTAACAGTTATATCCTAATCCTAACTATTATAAATTTGAAACCAAGTTTGTTTGTTATCTCTTTATGCCTCATTTACTCAACCAATGTTCTTGAAATTTTGCATACATATTGTTAGAATTACGGAGAAGCTCATACGGATCATGTCGCGGGCAACAGCTAGTAGCTTATAATTTTACACAGACGGAGGTGAAGCTGCAATGTATCCACCTCGTATAGAATTAAATAAAACCACACAATATTATGTATTTAATTTATTTATTTTCATAATCAGTGATAAATTGTTTTATTTACGACAAATTATTTACAGGTCTTAGTTATAGGTACAAGTTTTCCGATACAATATTGTATTATGTGAAGCTACTCTACATTCCATTTTCGAAGTAATCCACAAACAGTTTCCGGAAAAAATCCAAGTCGCAAGCCATTTTATTTTATTTTTATATTTCGTATACGTCTTTCTTTATTTCGATGTGGAATTCCGTTCCTCGTATTCCCTACATTTATTTTATTTCAATAATCTATTCTTGCTTACGGATATGTTTTGTTTCAGGGATATGGTTTTTTATATTTAGATATTAAATATTGTACATTATTATTATAATACATTGGTTCTTAAGCTAGAATTCACATGACAAAATCAGACATTTACAATATGCAATTTAACCATGTCTTATTTTCAGTAATGTGTTAAGAATAATAATTTATTTTGTTTTTATTCGACTTCCTCTCTTATTGGCCAAAACTCTAGCTTATTATAGACCCCATCCCATCTCGCGCCATCATCACAAAAACATATCCAACGAATTGAAATGTAATGAAATGTTCATTGATTGTGACATTAGGTACAGTTTGCAGTTGTAGATGCATGAAGTAGTATCACTGAATGTCTACCTTTTTCAGGCGTACACTCACTTGCAAAGAAAGCACATTTAAAATCATAAATATTCAATCAATTGATAAATTCTCTTTTTTGAAGTCGGTTAATTAGTAGATAGGAAATAACGAAAATGTATTTCTGAGTGAACAAGTCCAAGATTGCATTTACTACTGGTATTATAAATGAAATGAAAGAACGTGAAAATTTACAAAGTTACTTACAATAAATATATCACAGATTTTACAAAAGAAGATAAAAGTGACACACACCAATTGTATAGACTTATTTACATTGTCCTTATTTTAAATTGTGAGCTTGCTAATAACATTATGAGCTTCAATGCTTATAAAAATCTACATAACTATATGAATCTAGCAATTGATCTAAGAACTATACAATTTTAGAATAAATTCATAATCATTTACATTAAAATTACATTATTTACAGTTGTGAGATAAGTGCCTTAAACACCGTCCATTTATCTTATTTAAAAAGAAAAAAAAATTGTCACAGTAAAGAGTATATGAGTGGAATTTGAGAAAAAAATGTTTTTTACAGAAAGGTAGTTAGATATAAAATTATCTTATTTTATAGACTTTGGTTTATAACATAATATAGCAGCATTATAACTGAGTTAAATCAACAAATATACCACAATTTAAAAATCAATTATAATTATTATTTGACGGTTACTTCCCAGTTTGTCAGCATCCATTATACAGTAAAGTTGAATAAACTATTACAGAATAAACTGGTAATGTCTACACATTTCCACTTGTCACATGACAGTACTAATAAAATGTAATTATTGGACACAAACAACAACCATTGGCTTTATACAGCCATTCACACACACGGTGTGTGGTAAGCCGTATGTTACTTGGAGGCCAGCGGCGCTGTTTGTGCATACTGTTGTGCGTTGCAGGTCGGCAGGGAAAATGGATTTACGGTGAACGGAGATGAGACTAGACCTCCCATTCCTGGTGACAAAGAAAGGAGAATTTTTACTTATTTATATTATTTAACAAGTAAGGTACTTAACACTCTGCACTGCCAATAGTCTATTTATAATAAGGCCGTTCTTGTCGTTATTAAACCACTTAAATAAACCGCATTATATTCCAGTATTTTACTATAAAAGTTTGAGATATTATAATTAAATACTTAATATTAATATTTTAATTATATTTTAGCAAATACAAAATTTCTCATTGACGTAACTAAAAACGAAAATATTTAACGAAATAGCGTCTCGTAGCAATTGCTACGTGTCGTAGTCAACTACGCATAAGTTAAGGTTACTAATTAATCGTATATGTATAAGGAAAGCTAAATGCTATAGTTAATTTAAGGGTGTAGATATAAATATTAAACTACATAAATATTGTGCAAACCTTCACACACACAGAGAGATTATGGCATAATTATTAATTATTGTTATTTCCACTGTAAAAATAAACTATGGAAGGCATATTGTGTATGTATATGCAATTACACAAGTAGTATATATAAGTTATATAGTGGAAAACTAAAAGACACACAAAACGCATCAATACAACAAACGCCCAAGAATTAAGTTCCGCAGTTCAAAACCTCTTGAATAAACCGAATAAAACTTCAGCATGCAGCGCAATGAACCTCAAACGAAAAACAAAACAGCGGCGGCGAAAAAAAAAACAAAAAAAAGGAAAATACTAACACTGAACTGCGAGATGGTGCCAATTCTGGTGCTGGTTCGTCCTTGGCGGACTTTGTACCACCGCAAACGCGCTCCTTTTGCACTCTTTACCGTCGCTTCTCATGCATTTCTGACTGTTTACTGGGCAGTCCCCTTTTGAGTCCGCGTTTCTTTCAGTGTAATGTCCGCTATCTTTCGTGTTATACGCGTTATAGTGATGGTCAGATAAGTGTGCATTCACGTTGGCGGGGTGATACGGGCCTAGGGACACTAGATGGAAAAAGAAGGGTTAACACAAAGCGGCTAGACAAATAAAGCGAAGCGGCGGAAATGTGAACTTAAATCTTGTTGTGTTGATATGCTTTTTGTTTGTTGGAACTTTTTTGTAGACTGTACTTTATGTGGCAAGTTGTATGTTAAAAATGAGTAGATAGAATGGTGGCTAAATCATTAGGAACTTCTGCAATATAATTATGTATTTATTATTATTGCTATTCTTTTGTAGAAATAGCATACAGTTAGTATTGATTTTCACCATACTAGAAAACCAATCTAAGACATGTATCTACTTACTATCTGGATTATTTAATGTATTTGGAATATTTTGACTCTAGATATACAATTTGGCTAATCTAGATTTTATACCTATTCAGTGGCATCTAATGTAAAGACGATGAAATCGTCAGTACACGTTACATTGCGTGTTTACAAGGAACTGCACTTACGGGAGCTGGTGTTAAACAGCGATGTAGGTGGTGCAGGGTAGTGTTGTGGATGAGGATACGCAGCCGGAGCCGCATGTGGCGTGGAGGCGGCGGAGCAGTACCGAGGTGATACTGAGCCGCCGCTGCGCGCGTAGTCCTCTAAAAGAAAAAGCCTGGGATCAACACGAAATTTCTGTTAGGATCTGAAGAGATTCTATGGAGATAGAATGCTAGATTATAGTATTATACCTATAAACATACAAATAAGTACGTATTAAATAGGGTAGCCACAACTGCAGTCGCAAAGGAAATCCTTCAGCCATGTTTAGCATAATGGAGCCAGATGAGAAAGATCAATGATTGCTAGAAGTTGCTAACTCTTAGTCGACTCTTATAGCATGCACGGAAGAAGATGCCGCGTGGTGCCGGCAGAGTAGTTTGAACCACCCCTGCCTGCCCGTGGGTATCGTACGAGGCGATTAAGGGTTTCCGGGAGGTGGGCAACAGCGCCTCCCGTACTGACGACATAGCCCGAAAATAACACTGCGGTCACCAACCCGTGTGCCCAGCGTGGTGACTATGGGCAAAACCCCCCTGTGGCAGTAGCCTTGTGGCGTGCCCTGGGGGAGGCCTACGTCCAGCAGTGGACTACAATAGGCTGAAGAAGAAGAAGAATAAGAAGAGTCTAACTACCTAGACACGTGATTAAAATAAAGAAAAGAGTAATTCTGTTAGTAGTTAATATACGACAAACTGCGCAGATCTTTTATTTTTCTGAGTCATTCCAAAAAATATGTAATGCCAAAAGACCTCTTACCTTCAGTCCACTGCGAGGCTGCAGTATCCTGAACGCTGACGGCAAGTTGACCAGTATAGGAGTTGAAGGGCATACTGGCCGGCGGTGATCTTGGCGCTCCAAGACCTAGCTGGTTATTTCTGGGCATGGAGTATAATGCTTCTGCCAGGTCCGCTGCTCTTTTCAAGATTATTTCCTTGGGAAGAAATTAAAAGAGTTTTATGAGACTTCGATAAAGGGCAATGAGAAGAAAATTCACATACAAAGATTAGTTTAGTCTCGTACGCTAAATTTCCTTGATAAATACGAAAACGTCAATTAATGGATAAAAAAATAATATGTTACTAGGATTCAAACCCTTCGATTCAGTCGAGTCAACAACTAATTCAGTCGTCGATGACATTTATCCTCAGCACAAAGTAATATTTAACTAAAAAAGGTAAGATTCTACGTTCTAAGCGATCTTCAAAAGTATAAACTTAACTTTATTACAGACTTAAGTTATTAGTTCCTTACCTTTGGTAACTTTTCAGGGTCTCCTGGGTGCCTAGGTATTAGTTTTTGTAACCTCTGGAATCCATAATCTATCGTAGGCTCGTTCAAAGCTGCTATGCGGGAGAAAATAAATAATTATGAAATTGCTCGTAATTGGGCTTAAAGAAGACCTTTGGGAGATAGAGGAGACGTGGAAGGAAATTCAATTACATTGGAGAATTAGAAGTATCCTTATACTCGTACTACGTTTGGTGTCATTTCACGTCTACAAATGAAATACTTTCCATGTACTTAATTAAATATTTTTAATGATGCTTTGAATTTCAAATAAATAAAAAACTATAACTTTCAATATTTTTTCTCCTTCGCCTGAAAATTCGAAGCATCAAAAAACTTTTTACAAGAAAACATAGCCGCGGGGTACCAGAGATGCTAGTAACATACACAACAGAAAAACAAAATCAATCATTAGTGATCGCACTACCAAATGAACCCTAATTGATTGATCGTTCAGATTTCAGTTTTCCGAATTACTTTCTCCCGAAGTATATTAGAACACAGACAACGACTGAGATGTAAGACGTTGAAAGATGGATATTTTTACCCCAGTCTTGCATATTGTTTTTGTAAACAGGATTAGGTAATAATTTGATCAAGGATGTACTTTTCCTTCTTATATACCTATAAATGGAAAAGTTTATAGGTATTTTGATGCTAGAAAGTTTGAATTGTTCAATTTAATGAAACTCGGCAGTTGAACAGTATTTTAAGATAGAACAGAGATACCTACTTCTAAACTGCTCACGAATGTTAATATGTGATTTGAGTCTTTTGTAAATACACCCAGGAGGTAAATCAGCATGCGTATGATGATTTTGGTGAGAGCGAGATGTCTCACTTTTAAACGTCAAATTCACAGAGCTATTAATAACTAGATAAACTAAGTGTATGTACTTTGCATGTAAAAAATAGACTTAAAGAATTAGAATAGACAATCATTCTCGAGCCAGGACTGAACGACTTAGGGCTGATAGAAGTGGTTTGCAATTCCATTTTATTCACCAAGTAGAAACACTTGCCTTGTCTAGTTATTACTTGGCTCTGTGGATTTGACGTTTAAAAGTGAGACATCTCGTTCTCACCAAATTCATCATACGCGTGCTGGATAACAAACGGGATAGACACGCGGACGAAGTTAAGCTGCAGGCATTTATAAGGATAACTACCTGTGCACCAATTTTTTTTCGGTATTAACAAATCTCAAAACAAAAGAAATAAGTGAATACTCACAAACATAAACAAATCTTCCCGGCGCGCCTTTGCAGAACTGCTTGCTTTTGTAGGAGAGCGTCACTTCCACCACGCCGGGTATGTGCCGCGGAGGGGTCTGCACTCTTATAGCGTGCGATGTTATTAACTAATAGAAAACCACTTGTATTAAAAACCTTTAAAAATATTAGAGATAGATCAGCTCTTTTAAAATGCAGAGCTATCAATTTAGGTGACAGCAGCTAATATATCGCTCTGTCTACAAATCCAATCTATTTATATAGCCTAGCAGATGTAAGGACTGAAACAAGAAAATGATGTAGATTCGATATATTTTTTAAATGTAACAAACATCACTAAATTTTATAAAATCAAACGGCCTCAAACACTTTCATGCCCTAAAATAAATGAAAAAACTAAAGCCACTGAAACTGATAAGGTCTCTATTTTGCATAAAAAAACACAGTTCAAAGTGGCTCAGAAGGGAAAATGATCCCCTATCGAGACATCAATAGAAGGTATTTTAACAAAATCAACATACCTCGCTCCAAACAAGCATGGTCCCAAACACGACTTGAAGTCCATCGAAGAAGTTGTCTCCAACAATGATGACAGTCGAGCCCCCTGACGTCCAACCTTCGCTGGGTGAGATGGCCTTGATGCATGGAGTGGCTACCGGTAGAGGGGGGTATAGACCCGCTGATGGGAAAAAACAGATTGTTATAATATTTTCGAGGTGAGACATGGAAAGTATGCAACATAAGTATTTGAACAAATAAAAAAACAAAAATGTATAAGTGTCGATTATTTCGCAATGTAATACGCTAACCAAGGGTTTATGCAATAGTATTAGTTTATTAAGTATCGAATATAAAATATATTAGGTACATAAGCATACCTATTAGATTTCAAGAACTTTAATTTAAACTGGCTGGCAACGCTAGAACTTCTAGGCTTGATAACACATAATAAAAAACTGAAACACTAACAAAACCATGTCTAAAAAACATCGTCTATCCCACTTATTCTCGAATCTTTGACTCCAAAGAAAAAGGGACGGTAGCTGCGCCATTAAAAATGTAAAACACAAAACGACCGAACCACACAATGCTGGCATTAGAAAGTGAATTTTAATTAAGCGCCATACAGATTCAAGTACTGCAGTAGTTGGTGGTAGTTATGACGTTTCGAAATGATTACCGCTGGTATAGTACGAAGGTTTAGGGGGACACGCGTCGGAACACAAGGGGGAACAAATCTTGCCAACAAAACGGCGCAGTAATAAAGACAAGAGAAGAAAGTGAATTTAAGGGGACCAAAGAAGATTATGTTCGAGGTTCATTTTTAATTTGACTAATATATGGATATTATTTTTCCTCTCCCCCGTCCTTAATTTTTAATATTCAATTTGTTCTGTGCAATGTTGGAACTTTTAAATTGGACGTTGGAAAATATTTTGATTAGCTTCTTCTATGAAATAAGAAATATTTGTACAAAACCGAAAATAAACTTTGTTGAAGATCTATGAATCAAATTAAATAATAGCATTCCAAGCAGAAAGATACGTAAATAATCCCCTTTCACCTCCAATCGCGTGTAAAAGCACCAAATATCAGTCGTAAACAACTCGCCGCATGTAAACAAGTAATATTCAAGGTCAACAAACTGCGAATGAGGGATGTGCGAGTAAAACAAAACAATGTCTCAGCTAACGGAAGCTGTAGGTATTTGTGCAAATTTTCTCATTCGCACCGTGTAATCCTGCCGACTCGGTTTCACGCCGTCTGGCCTAAAGTTTCTGGGAATGGTGAGTGTAGAGGCGGCTTAATTCAATTGTTTATGGTTTTTATCTGAAGTTGATTTAAATAAATGAATGAAAATTTTAATTATTTTATGTATCGAAGATAGTGTAGCAACTAGCTCTTCTGTGGTGCCAGTACTATATTATTGATGATGTTAAAAAATTAACATGAAATTAAAATCTCTAATGTAAAATCGACTAGGTACAGTAAAACATGGGGTAATACGAACATAGGGATTCTTGTTACTTGCCTATGACTTGTGGGAGGAACTTCTTAAGAGGAATGAAATTACATTTAAAAGGGAGCAACATTAATGTGTAAAAAACCCAAAAGAGATTGTAACACGTGCCTAATATCTTAAAGAAAAACATTCCACATTTAGTCGAAAAACAGTCCACTTCCTTACTAATCTACTCCATCACGCTTCATATTGCTTGAACGCGCAGCCGAAGTTCTTTGCGAATGTCTACAGTGATTCCGCGCATACAAACGACGCGCTCGAACGTTTGTTACGACTTTGCACATTTGTCGCCGATGCCATCTACTTATGTATTACGAGGGATTACAGGGCGAAATTCTGAATTGTTTTACCGATTTTTGGGCTATTAGTTTGTTTTTAGAAAGCCTTTAGAGATAATTTTGTACCGTCTGTGAAAACTGTCATAAGTGGAGTTATATCTTTTTTTAATATTTTTGAATATTCTTATAGTCCGGCCTTTGACCAACCAGTCTTTGGTCAACCAGTTGACCGAATAAGTACTCATACTTTATGCATTTTTTGCACTAACAGCTTCTTAAACTTACTTTGTTTTAAAAATAAAATAAACAAAAATTCATTCAATTCTAATAGGCCGCTGAATCTCTTAATAATAATTTATTGTGATCAAGTAGTAGTAGTAGAAGGTACAAGCAATTCTATACATACCCGGTTACATTATTTTACCAACAGCTACTTAAATAATATTAGAAGGTTCAGGGGCCAGTATACAATCCAATTTCAACCAAATTCATTTTAAAAAAAGGTAAAAAATAATAAACAAAAAACAAAAACGTACAGGTAGGCTCGATGGCTGCATCAGTACCTTCAGTCGGATCTAGTCGCTTTGCCCGGCGTCCGTGCTTGCTGTTGTTGTGAACAAACATGTTGTCCGATATCGCTAGAAGAGGACCGTCGACCATCACTTGCGTTGATATCACCACCTGAGGAAAATTATTCCTTTAGCTTCTGAAGATAGGTAATTTTGTGTAAACACTTTATTGTTCGTTATGTCAATTTAACTATCCTCGGTAGATAACAGCTAAAATAGTTTTTTTTTATTTGAGTTACCAGATATCACAATTATGAGTCGTCTGATTCGAGGGTCAGCGGAGGGTGTAATAATAGTATACGAGCTTAGATAATGTTTTCATCTAAGTATACGAGCAAACACTAGTTTAGATTTTATTAATTTGGGATTAAATTATTACCAAGATGCATATTATAATAAAAACTCGACTTTTTTATCTCGCAAATAAAAAGCCTACTAAATGTAAAATAAATGAAGTATATATAATTTTAACTATTCACGTATACTCGATAAACTAAATTAATGCCAAGTTCAAGATCATAGAACTAACCAAAATAAAACGCACAACATTAAGGTGCGACTCCACTCGATATATTAGGGCGCACGCACACAAGCGCGGTGACATTCCTACACATACGCACGACCGAAAGGGAGAGTCCCCTGGGAGGTGGAGCCAATGTCTCGATTCCAAAATGGACGAATGCCGATAGGTATGCAAGGAAATGCATGCATACTGTGTAGCAGTACGTATAAGGAAGGTGATGCGGGTGGTCGTTATATTTATCGATTTGATAGTTATTTCTAGATTTTTGTAGCTCTGTTGTTAATGTAATTATTTATTTGTACTAATTAAAGTAATGTGAAATTCTGTGTGATATTGCCAGAGTAGAATAGCACTACCCCATTTCCCGTAGGTATCGTAGAGGCGATTAAGTTTCCGGAAGCTGGCCGTAGCACCTCCAATGTTGACAAATGAAATAAAAAAATTGAAGATCACACTGTTGTTACAAAATGCCTGCCCAGCATGATGACTATGGGTAAAAATTCCCCTATGGCAGGAGCCTTGTGGCGTGCTCTGGGGGAGGCCTACGTCCAGGCAGTGAACTGCAAAAAGCTGATGTCTATGAATGTGTGTTGGTCAATTTTCTTATATTCATAGGTATTGACAAAGCTAAGACTGTATATGTCGATAGTTGCAGTAATAAGAGCGTCTAGGCCGCTACATGTTAATATAGGACGCCATAATGTATTCTTACCCTTGAAACATTGGGAAACGACCACTGAATTATTCAATGACACACGAAAAGCCCAAATATAGACATAACTATACACTGCACTAAACTCAAATGTACTTAAATTAAACCATTCTACCCCTTATTACAATAGCTCAAAGTCCAAGTGAAACGCACTAAACTAATGTCGCGAAGTGTACACAATGAGGAAGTGTGTATAGAAATAAGCTTTATAGTTATGTGACATAAGTTCTATGTTTGGTTAATATTGAGACGACACGCTAGACAAATATGTCTTAGTGAACTGTGGAAGCAAATTTGTACTCATAAGTGGAGTGTGAATGCACCTTAAGGGTGAAAATGTTAGGAGCATGTAGGTATCACTCTATTGGATATATTTTCTAGAAAAACATTTACATTTTACTAATATTATTTTAATTAAGGCTAGGTATCCTAAACACAAACTGCGGTCACCAACCCGCCTGCCCAGCGTGGTGACTATGGGCAAATACCCCCCATGGCAGTCTTGTGGCGTGCCCTGGGGGAGGCCTACGTCCAGCAGTGGACTGTAATAGGCTGATGATGATGATCCTAAACATTAGAACACATTACATTTAAATTATAAACATATTTTTTATAAATACATAAAAGAAATCCTTACTACCTACAAGTGACCAAGTGACCATAGCTACAATAGTACAAGTATGATATTCCTGAAACTGAAGTGTTCATGGCAACTTTACGATCTGGTTAAGTTCGTATCTGTGCAAGCCCTTAGTAAACTTGAAATTAGTAATCATAATAAGTGAGGTGTGTGACCTTTAAACTTAGTAATTTAGGGTTGCTGCTAATTAGTTTGTATGAGACTTGAGAGTTCAATACTAAGTTTTTTTTATGACAAATCTAATAAATCTAATGCTATCAACTCGACGATTACCTACGAGTATTTATGACACAAAAGGTAAAGGAACCCTTCTTGTCTAGTGTATTTTTTTATAACTGTTTTCTTACATACCTACATACGTAACATGGCAAATTTTCCACTTCTTGTTTTTTATTTGTCGTAGTATGTAAGTATATAGTTGTATTATTTTTAATATGTTACTGTTTGTGCATTACTAAGTTAGGTAAAAACTGTACTGTTCTGAAATGTTAAATATTTTTACTTTGTGTCTGTTGTGTTGCCTTAATAAATAAATAAAATAAAATAAATACGGCTGTGGTCCCAAAATTTAGTATTCAGAACTGTTGGATCGTAAAAGAGATTATACGGCCACGTTCAGCATAACTGATACAGATGTTAATATACAGTAACAAGTTGCGATTCTTTACGTCATGCGTGGAAAGGGATGTAGTTCCTTAAAATAACATTACCTTAACTACATTAAAATAAACAATCTAAAATATTTTATCCAAGCAAAAAGCAAAACTAACTTTGATCTTCAAAGAGCATAAAATAACTAATTAATTAATTAAGATTCGAGCTCAAACAAAAAAGGATAAATAAAAAAACGAGGTGGAGATCGAATGAGAGTAAATACACTCGTATAAATAAATTTAATTTTTCCCTACCCCTAAATTGGAGCCGCTTGAAATATTCAAGAGTCGTGAACGCAACCCTTCCTTCAGTCGAGGGCGATACTGTAGACAGACAGGGTGGACTGAGTTATAAGAAAAGAGCGTTATCTTATGTAAGTCTTTTTGTAAAAAAACAACATGTATAATTTAGAGACTGTTTTATATTAAAATGCTAACTAATATTTTAAATGCGAAAGTATTTTATTTGTGTACTCAACCAATCTTCTCAAAATTTTGTATAGGTATATTTGCAACCTATAGTTGCGACTTGCGAATATGGAGAAGGATTTAGGCTATTCTGTAGTTAAGCTACATACTACTATTTTACATTCTGTAGTCCACGCGGACGTAGTTTTTACGTTCTAAAAATGATTTTATAACATTTTCGCGGGAAACCTTTAGATAGGTAACTAGATCTTAATTTATTAATATATGTAATAGGTATATTGCTTATTAGGAATCCTGAAACGGGATAACCAATAAAATAAAACTCACCTGAAACCTTCTCATGTCTCGAGGATTGCCGGCATTTTTCAGACAGTTTTGATTGCACTTAAGGAAGAATTTGAGGAAAAATCTGAAACAAGAACAAAATATAAAATTAGATCTAATTTTAATGATTAACGAATTTGTAGAGAATGATCAAAAATCAAAGAGAAGAGAAATATAAAAGTAAGAGAGACGATGCACAGTTTCCATGTTAGAAGATTGAGGTTAACATGGTTATTTTACTAGAAAACTTATAGGTCACAAATGAACTTTTACATTTTTGACAATAATGACCATGTTCTATGAAGGTGCGGTCTCAATCTAACCCAAATAGTGATTTTTAATTTAATTGTGTATTTCGATATTATACATGAATGAATAGGTAATAACATCTACTAATAGATATCATATAACATCAATAACAGGCGTGTGAACAGTTCAAGTATCTGTGTACGTAGGTATCAATCAGGGCTCTTCACCCTTCATACTGCTAGCAGATTTACGTGATGTTATGTTAATATAACTACTGTGATGTTAATATTGTGTATTCAGTCCCCTCACAGCCGAGGATCACTTTTATTGGCTGTTCTCACTATGGGTACCGGGCCCTTAGCAGCTTGCGACAACAGGCACTTGCACTAACTACTCGCCATGACCTAGCATGCAAGACGATACATTGCACCATTCCGAAATCAAAAACTGATAAATAATCTACATATGTTTCGCCAACAACCGTGGCATCCCGAGGAGTCACTAGAACCTCTAAAACCCAACAAACCACAAACAAACAATGTGTTGGGTTTTAGAGGTTCGTAATTAGGATAACTAATCCTAACGGTTGTTGGCGAAACATATGTAGATTATTTATCTAGTTTTTGATTTCGGAATGGTGCAATGTATCGTCTTGCATGCTATTATAGTTGTACTTTTCGCATTGGCACCCATAGTGAATGTTTGAACTTCCGAGGCTTAACAATTCTAATTCACAACATACGATTATATCGATGAGGGTCAACCATAAACTTTATATAAGTACCAAATTCAAAATCCTATTTTGTATTTATGTAAGTATTTTATGAAATTTTTCAAACCTAATCTTAAAAAATGGGAGTAAGTACCATTAATCATGTCAATTTAAAGTAAGTTTAAAGTTATAAAATTCGGTCTACATAAAAAAATTATTTCCAAACTCGTAATTATAATGTAAAATATCATCAAACCACTCGGACATAAAAGCACCTCTTTTTTCTCACAAGTTTCGTGTAAAACAGTTTAGCACCGGCATCTGTTTCCACTTCACTTCAGTAGCTGTAAAGTTCACATTAGAGCATTAATTTGTTTCCCGTGTCCCCTAATTTGTACCTTCCGTTCTTCGACGAAACTGTTTTTGTGAGCGTTTTTTATTGATCCAATAAATTCAAATGTTGGAACAATTTTGTGGAACATGTAATGTCTTTTTTCATAAGAACTGATAACTAGCGCATAAAAAACCTCTTTTTTGAAATGGCTTAACAGCCGACAACTATTTTACTAATTTAGAGCTGATTTTCAGCAAACGTCAGATGGCCTATCAGAAGAATAAACCTGATTCTGTCCCTATCATGATCATAAAGTCATAAAACAGCATCAACTTTATTCTTCTGATACACATCACATCTACTTAGATAAGTACATAGGTACCATCTTCATGTCCCCTTCTATTTACTTGCGTCAGCGCAAATCTATAGTAGCTATACTTTATTTAGTAATTGACACATTATATAAACGGAATATTACATGACAGAAAACAGCTTAATTTAATTTATAAAACTTAAAAAAAAAACAACTCAAAATCAAACTATATCCAACAGAAAGTCTATCGGGGCAACTATCAGCATATCGGATTACCCACAATGGCCTAACTTTGCCACTCTACTAGAGATCCGTGCTACTCAATTCTAGCACATACCCTGCTAGCATTAAGGGCGGGGGTGGGTGTAAAGTTGGGGTGGTAGTGCGTAACGTTCAGGCGATCACGATGAATGCTCTAGCAGAAATATTTTACATAGCCCGCGGCGGCGGCGATGCCACGCCGAATATTGCTGTGCCAACAATCGTGGAACTATATGAAGATGATTTCTACTAGTACTACAAGAGGGTACTAATTTTGAGTAATTTGGAATATAGTATAGGGTTATACGTGATTAGGAAGACAAAACTTGCTTATATTTTCTATAAATTTTGCTTGTGAGAATCAGAAATAAAATATGATTTTTTATTTATAAACTTATTATGGTATCTTCCTAATTATTTCATTATTTTACTTACGCTGATTTCGGTGCTCTGTATTAGCTTTTACCTCTTACCTGATATTTTTTAAAATGACAATTTAATTCCAATCCAATACTATAACAAAGGTCATCCTAGAAAGAAGTCATTATCAATCTACCTGTCCCTATCCCATCATTTTGAGGGTAGTTTCTTTCAAAAGTTATATGGTTAAAGTAAATATGGCGAATTTCAAAATATTCAGAATATCGTACTGGCCTATGTAGATTATATTCGTTTGCTGCATTATCCCATTGATTATATTAAATTCTGTCTGGTCTTGTCTGCTCACTGCACGAAGGTAGGTAGTATATTTTAGGGAGCATCAGCATATCATCATTTAAACCAAATGAAGTTCACTACTGAACATAAGCACAAGGAAAAATTAATAGGGAACAGCTACAACACATTTAATACCAAAGAAGGAGGTAATAACAGCTCCATACATCCTAGATATCGTCAGTACTACGAACGTATTTGCGCTGCCTGCGGCGCCGCGCATCTGTTCGCATTATTTATGTTAAACACCTTATGTCACAATATTACCAGTTAGCTTCCTTACGAAAACGGAGATTTTATTTTTGGCGCTGAAGAAAGATTGATTGAGTTAGAATTCGGGATGTTAAAGGCACTGAAAGGTGTGGCGAGTGAAATGTTGACGGAATAGGGCTGTCGCGATGCTGCGTTCATATTTGGACAGAAGCTAATACTCAATAAATTTCGCTAAGTAACACTAACTCAGCAAACTAGTTTCTCAGCATAAAAACTGAATAATCTAAATTATAGATATCAACATACAACGTGGCAAAACGATTCACTACGGAGAAAAACATGCAGGTCATTCGGGGAAGGTTTATCGAAATATGTACTGGACTTCTCATGACTAATCAAACGATGAAAAAATTGTATGAATGTTTAATTTGGTATATAGGTACAACGTAAGCTACGGGTGATTGTAATATTGATATTCATTATATCAATGTTGCAGGTACCGGGATTTAAACCCAGGAACTAGCACATAGCAGCATAGATAACTACGAATTACGTCAATAAAACAATAGCTTCACATAGCATCCTAAAAAAAATATTACACAGAGTGGGCTGAGTACCAGAATGTAATGTAAGTAATTAAATAAAGCATCACAATCACTACAATCTGAGGGATTCAAACTTATAGCTATTGAAGAATAACGTTGCTTGAAGTTCGAGTAAACCCGGTGGCTTAATAAACTCGACATGAAGAATTTTTTCCATTTTCTTTATTAATAATTTAATGAAAATAAACAGTTTTTTATAAGCACCACCCACGTGACTACATCCAGCGCAGTACATTATTTTAAGGACATAAAATATCCAAAGGCAATACACATCTAAACGAAACTGCATAACCATCAATACCATATTACTACCGGGTTCGGAAGCAGTAAAATGGTCCATTTTTACGCCTCACCCCTAGTTGTGTTAAGCTGGAACCATTAATATCCGTAAGGAAGGGTCACCTGACAGTGGCTTGGATCTGTCTACCAAGGTATACTCAGAATTATTACACTGCCACACGATTTTCTAAGCCGGCGGATATGGATAGAGTATAAGAAACAGCACATGGAAGTAACAACCTCATCTTTTGTCACTAAGTAGCGTAAGGTACCACGATTTTAAAGTTTACATTATATGTAACTAACTATGGAAAAAGTATATACTGCGATGTTTATTCATTAACTACTAAAATTCAACATGCATTTCTAGTTAATGTAGCCCAAAACACTGAATAAGTATAGAATATCTGTGAGTTATTATGGTATGGGTACCTAATATAGAATCAGTAGATAAACAATACCTTTAATAATGCAATAACCCTAAAAGGCGAGCAATGTATAACTAACACCCCAGCACAGGCAAGCATAATAATTTTGTAGCAAGCGATATAAAGGCACGTTCACACTAAAACAGTCTCGACAAGCGCTAATTTATCCGTTCGAGAACACAATTTACGACTGTCTAAACTCAGCCTAATGCCGGCGAATAGACTCATAAAGGTAAACTTTGTTCTATGCTTAGAATTTCGGAAATAAGCATTTTGAATTTGAAAATGCACGTGGAATGAGTTTTTTGGTGAAATAAACTAAAAGTCTGTAAAAAAATTAGTTTTTTGGTTTTTGTCATAATTCCATTGTTTTCTCCATATCTCTTTACCATAGCAAGACAGATTGCTGAGTCGTAAAACTAATAATTCACTCGCCAAGGGTTCATAAGAGAAAATCAAAACTTGTATGTCTTATGTACTGCACAGGCGTATCAACAAGTTTAACTTACCTTACAATTGCAGTGGAAAATTTATTTTTATGGAGTCGTTATATGATCACTATTTTTCGAGATTTGAAGTCTAAATGCTTTATTTTTATGGAGTCGTTAGGCTTTCGGATTTAGATAGAATCTTAGAATATTAGATAAGTCAAACGAGATTATATAGCTTTGTTGCGAGTTGGGAAAAGAAGTAGCTTAGGTATGTCCATCTCTAGAGAAATCCAAAAAACTTTTCTTTTAAAAATGACTTTATTTAATTTTCTCATATTGAACGTACATATGCTTATATTGGCAATCTATACCTAAGTAAATACTTCTTATTTGTGCAAGCTATTCAATATTTCATTCAAGCGCTGCCCAAGTCAATCACCATGATACAAAACCTTACCAGTTCTCCTATAGAAATACTTGTAGCGTACAAAAAAATTCAGACCAGTTCCTTTCAAGTCAAGGCATTTGAAAACCCCACCCCTACCACCCGCGTACAGTGGGTAACCTTCTGAAGTATACCATCAAAAGAAAGACGATTAAAATTACGTAGTTGATATCATTTACGGGTATATTTAGGTTTCTTATTACATAAGTTAATTGATTTTTTCGAGTTGACAGATTTTTTTCATGTCTGTTTGGTTGTATTTTTATTGTATCTAACTGAGTAATTTTTGTTTTAAACTTTACATTTTAGTTTTAAAAAATCTATAATATACCTATTGAAATTCTGTAGAGTTACAAGAATAGATAAAATAAGAAACGAGTATATAAGAGGAAGTTTGAAAGTTGCGCCGATTACAGACAAGTTACGAATGAGTGTGGATGGATACAAAGGAAGAGGTAGACCAAAGAAGTGTTGAATGGACTGTGTGAAGGAGAAGGAGGAATAATAGGGATGAATAGAAGAAAAGAACATATTGGGCCGACCCCAAATAAATGGGAACAGGGCAGGAAGATGATGATGATACCTATTGAAAGTAACTTCGGGTGTACTTTTGCCTGTTAGAAATTTTTAAGTTCTCATAATAAAGTGAGAAAAAAGGTAATATAGTAGATGTTTGTCATGGAAAACGATATTAATGGACAAAATAATAGTCTTGCCAAAAATAAGACGATGTTTGCTTATTTTAGACACCAGCATTACAGTACAACATAACTCTATAATTTGTAAGTGCTTTATTATTCCGACTTTACGAGTATATTGCTATTTTCCAAAAAATCTAAAAAAAAAATGTAATTTTTGAACATATTCGCGGGCATTCGCCAATGCTTTAATAATGTTTTAAAGGAAAAATACTTGTGAATCTAAAACAATATAGTAATCAACTTACAGACGTGTACTTGCGCCGTGTGTACTGTTTATTTGCAATGTATATTTTGCGGAAAACGTAGAAAATTTGTATAATGTACAGTTTTATGGGCAGGGAACGTTTATTTCAGACGTTGCCGGGTGGTTAGAGTAGAAAAATGGCTTCGATGTGATGTGGGAATATCTTATCGTAACAAAAGATTTTTATCGATATCTAAAATTTAAATCTTACAAAAGTTTATATAGTAGACCTGCATCGATACCCATTGCAAGCTTCAATTAAACTATGAAATAGGTTGTATGGCAAACATAAACGAAAAAACAAAATTAGTTACATACCTATACTTTTAATAATACAATGCAATCGAATTATCAAAAGCCAATTCAAAAAAATCAAATACCAATTTCGTAGATTGTCCACAACGCAAACTGCAAAACTATTCTACCTACGGCGACCGCATTCGCAAAATCGAACGCCAAGAACGCGGGATCTGACAACAAGCGGTCTTATAACTTTTCCCTTTTAACCTTTCCTCTCCCCGCGCTCGCTCCCTTGGGAGGCGGTCCCCTGGGCCGACAACGACTCCCCCGCCCTGCCACCACTCAATACTGACACGCCAAGCGGACGCCAAAGATTATACAGGTGGTTGGTAGTGGCCTGCACGATTGTGTTTTAGTTTTATTTTAGGTTGCATGTAAATTGTGATATAAGTGTTTTTCAATTTTATAACAATAAGTTCTCTGCTGAATAGTTTAATTTGATAAGATTAATTTAGTTTACTGTATTGGTAAATAAAATAATTTTTAAGGAATTTCTTTATAATTGCAGGTAGGTATATCTAGGACTAGGAGTGTGGTTACTTTTCAATGAAAATGTTGAATGCCACGGTTCATTTTTACGTACTATAGTACAATGGTCACTTCTTTATATCTAACATTTGTGCTATGAGCGTTTAACATAAATCTTATCTATTTATTGGAATGAATTCTTCACGTCAATTATATCAAATCAATATTCTATATTTTCAGAATCAACAAAACAAGGCGTCACTTCTGCAAGTTCCCTAACCACTAATCTTTGCTAACATGCGACGGGCCCATAACAGTTCGAGTTTTCGACTTTGTTTTTCCGCGTGCGTTCATAGTCACCGTTAATATTTCAGTATTCCGAATTCAAGGGTTAAACTGGGCCTCCGCTGGTAAATAGATGGATACTGAGCGATTTCTATTGTGACTACTGTATTGTTTGAGGGGTACACGTTTTTGTTTACTATATGGGGAATGCTATGTTGTAGATGTACGTATAGGTGTATGGTGCTGCTGTAGCTAGACTGCATCGATACTTTGCTTTGTGATGCTTTTTTTATACCAGTAATCAATTACGCTTACGCTTGACCACAACGCGCCTGATGGTAAGCACCGTTGCAGTCTGAGATGGAGCGCGCTTGCCTAAAAGAAACCGGTTCACTCTAGCCTTGAAGACCGCAAGATTATAGTTCACGGGGAACAGGGATTCAGGCAGGGAGTTCCACGGCTTGGCCGTTCGCACTATGAATTTTTGTATATATACAAAAAAGCATCACAAAGCAAATATACCCACAAAACAGCTATTAGGGCATTTCTTATGAGAAATACGCGATTTGATAAATCAAAGGCAATATGAAGAAAGGCTAAAAACTCTAAACTACAGAACACGTTATTTTTTACGCTTACATTCAAAAGCGGATAGAGTCAAACAAACATTTAATTACCTCCAGGAAAGATAATAGATAATTAAGGAGTCGAACCTAAGACCTGTAACAGGAAATCTCACAACTTAAATTACCAACTAAAAGTATAAAACCATATAAATAAAAGGACTTTATCGTTATAGAGTTGTTGGAACTGCTAGTTTCACGACTGGGCAATGAAAGTGAATCATAAAAATGAGAAAGTAACAAGTAGAACGTTCTCTATTTACATTTAGTTTATTGCAAAAGTAAGTCAAGAATAACATTAAAATATATATTTAAATTAAACTTCGGTTCTTGGAATTGGCTGTTAGACTAAATCTATGTATAAAATTATAAATAAAGAAATTGAAAAAATTCCTCACCCGGGTGGGAATCGAACCTACGACCTCTGCATTCCGTGCATCTATGTAAACTATACGTATGTAAACGGAAGAGGGTGGCTTTCCCACTACATGTGTCCATGACTACTTACGGGGAAGCCCCTACTACTATTTCAAATGAATTTTCTTAAATAAAAACATTTATTATTATTTATTATATTACAACTTCCTTTTAACTCGAAGCTAAGTGTATCGCAATCGGAGAGTATATTTAAAAAAAGACCTCCTCCAAAGCACGGCACAACGCAGTAGCCATAGGCGAGTTTTTGCCCATAGTCACCACGCTGGACAGGCGGGCTAGTGACCGCAGTGTGATTTTCTGATTATGTTGTCAAGATAGGTGACGCTGTTGCCCACCTTCCGGAAACCATTAATCGCCTCTTACCCACGGGTAGATGTGGGATGGTGCTAATTCTAGTCTGCCGATACCACGCGGCAGGATATCTTTATGATAGTTGCGTATACCAACGTATTATTGTGATTTCCCTCAAGTACCTATTGTAGATACATACGAGTATATATGTATTTTATAAGTATTTTATATACTTCATTTTTCTAATATGCCCTGGTATTTCAACAAGGATGGAGGGGAAAGGAAAAGGCTTACAGCCTCGTAGGTATATTGTCAATTGGAAACTACTCGTGGAGAGTACAAACGCTTTCGGATTTGAAATAGTATCAGTATAGTATATGTTAATATGGCAGATATAAACTTAGAAATATTTTTTGTCATGTTTAAGGGTAACGTTATATTTAAAACTATATAGCGACAAAGGAAGTAACATTGTGTAAAAGTAAGTTTAAAATTAATTACGGGCAAACACCGCATGTACTAATACTAGTCAAAACATTTCAAAATAAATCTACAAAAACGCATTATCACTCAGGTTTGTATCACACTGAGGCGACATGCGACAAGTAAGCCAGTAATACCGAAATAATATGGAGTTAATAAACGGAATAAGATAAATTAAGTATAAAATATATATAAGTTATAAATATACCTTAAGCATAAATTATACAATTTTATAAGTAATTTAAAATTTACAACATTATATTTCTAGTCACACTCCATAAAAATTTGAGAAGTCTTAAAGGGAAACATGCGACTTTTCCAAAGCATGCTTTTGATTACCTAATTGACTTTCTAGAGGAAATATGTTAAATTATCCACATTTCACTATCATCTTAAATATTTGTTCTTACATAACTTCTTAGCTCTATTACAAATCTTTGTTGTATTTCGCAATTCAAGCGATATCTCAAATTTCACATATACTACATAGAGGGCTATGAAAAGGCGAGGTTTTATCGCGTTGCCATGGCAACGGCAGGATGCTGCGATACCCTCCACTCGGCACATCGGAAAAACTACACTGCTTTATATTTACTACCACTTGATATACAAGTGAACTTAGAAAAGTTCAATGTGATTGTACGACGTAAAATGTATATTTTAACTACAAAAGTACTTAATATAATGTTAAATATATATATATATCTATACTTCTATACTAATATTATAAAGAGGTAAACTTTGATTGTTTGTTTGTTTTTTTGCAGCGAATATGCTCCGAAACTACTGAACCGATTTCAAAAATTCTTTCACCGTTAGAATCCTTATTGGACCCGGATGAACATATAACATAACAGCTATAGGGTTTCGCATAATTTCCACTGGACTGGAATAAATATGAATTAAATACAAAAAAAATTACCATTTGACGCATGGAGATATAAGTTTGACATACACCATAGAATAATATTAATAATAATAATAGAATAATAGGGCAGCTTTGTGGCGAAGCTGTTGGTGATTGGCGTCACCACGGACCCGAGTTCAGAGGGCTACTTTACCATCTTTGACCCTCGACTCTAAGCCTGCCTTCATTGGCTGGCTAAGAGGGAACAGCGCAAGAGCGGAACCTTTGCTCCAGGGTGGAAGTGTAAAATGTCATAACGCCGGGGATAACTAACGTTCACGCCCCGCAGTCTCACCTCTCTGCACCCTTAGCCGCCCGCGCTGGTGTTGCCTCCCAGGCATGCGCCACTTATGGGAAGCCCACCTCATGGCCTTATATTACGGGCGGCAAGTCACCACCTGCCACCTCACAATTTTGGGACTAGCATATATATATACAATAGCCCTTATCCAGCCACCCAACATTCAACCCTATAGCCCATGACCTTAGTTTTCCATCGCACGACTCAGATCTGCACTCCAATAGTCTTTGCACATGGTAGGGACTATCACCAGGTGTATCATATTGTGCATTCGGTGATGGTATCCGCCATGTATATCCCATACCATATAAATGCTCTCTTAAAAGGGCCTCTGCATCTTGGCTACGGCCCGATGCACGCCTCTCAAAGGACCGGGACTCTGTAGTCCCGTGAATTTCAAAAGAGATAGAATAATAAGTCCCCAGAAGAAGTCATCAATGACAGATGTGTTCCGGGTAGTGAAGTAAAAAACGAGTCAAAAATCCCGCATCCTCCGCACCGCTTCGCATACACCCACTCCCTTTTGGTGTTTATGTTCGTTAGGGGGTGTAAGAACGGACGGATTTCCCAGAACGGGCAGACAGGAATTCCAAATTTTTACCGAAATTTCCACTGTACCGGAATAAAAGCTTATTCCATTAGTATAAAAATAAACCGTTTGACGTACATAGATGAAATTTGGTGTGTATGTTTGTTAGGGGGTGTAAAAGACCGTTAAGAACGAGTTTCCTGAAATTCCCATGGGAACGGCACAAACAGAAATTTCAAGTTTTTACGAAAACCACATGACATATACAGGGTGTAACAAAAAGGGTATGTTAAGCGAAAAGCTATGTAAATTGCCCACTATGAAGACCCTATTTCCAAAATTTGAGACTCGAAATCACATGTTTATTTTTCAAGATTTCTGAGTTTTTTAGGAATTCTCTATACTGTTTGGAAAAATAAACATGTGATTTCGAGTCTGAAATTTTGTGGGTAGGTCCTTTTAGTGGGCTATTTACATAGCTTTTCGCTTAACATACCCTTTTTGTTACACCCTGTAGAGATAAAATATGACAGGTATATTCGGTAGGGAATGTAAAAAAGAACTGAGAACATATTTCCCGAAATTCCCACCAGAACAGAACTAACTGGAATATATTTTTTAAGAAAACCGTTATACATATGAAGTTGAAATCGAAGATGTATGTTCATTAGGGACTGCTAGGGAGCACAAAGAACGGATTTCCCGTAATTCCCACGGGAACTGGACAAACGGAAATTCCCAATTTTAACGAAAACCATTTGACACAATATAATGATGAAATTTGGTAGGGAGTGTGAGGAGGCACTGAAAACGTATTTCTCGAAGTTTCCACCTGAACGGGACAAACGGGAATTTCATTTTTTACGAAAACGGCTATAAATATTAAGCAGAAATCGGACATGTACATTCGTTAGAGGAAGTGCGAGGAAGCACCAAGAACGGATTTTCCGAAATTCCCATGGGAACGGGACAAACGGGAATTTCAAATTTTAGAGGATATGTACCGAAGCGAAGCGAGGGCGGGCCACTAGTTCTTACATAAGTCCTTCCTTCCTCTTCAGCCTATTGCAGTACACTGCTGGACGTAGGCCTCTCCCAGGACACGCCACAAGGCTACTGCCACGGGGGGTTTTGCCCATAGTCACCACGCTGGGCAGGCGGGTTGGTGACCGCAGTGTGATTTTTACCTACTACCACGTAATCTCTTCATATTCTAGGATTAACTCTCTTAATATTCGTATGTTCCATAAACAAATTATCACTTTGAAAGTCTCTTGCGTGAGTTAGAATAACCGTGGTGACTATATCTAAGGACATGCTTAAGATCTTTCGCTTACCTTATCTTTCAAAGTAAATAATGTAAACAGAGCTAATACTTCATACCACTAACAATAGATAGAAAGTAATGTTGCAAGAAATACCTACTAAAATAAAAAAAAGTTAACATACAAAAGCCAGACCTTTTAACAGCTCTTACAAGCAGATATTCAACATTAGACGGTAACATTAAACTATAACATCCCATAAAAGAACAAACCCGAACTTCCGAGTATCAAAATCGTCAGCACAAAATTAGCCCAACAATTTCGAAAACAAATTCAATTTAGTTGCCAAATACAGTACTATCGCACCTCACAACTACGTGCTTAATGTAACAGCGCTCGATATCCTTTGTAACTTTCAGTCTCATTAAAAAGGCGATGCAATTTAATGACTTGATAGTGTGCGTCTACCCTTAGCTACGTTTGCAAACGCCACAACAATCGAAGCTAGGCTCTGCTGCTGTAGATGTAGAGTTCCGTTTGCTCCAGCAATATAAAGTACAGTAGGGTCGAAGATTAGTGGAATACGCCTACCCGACGGAGCGCTGAGCGGCTGATGTTGCCCAAGAGTGTAGTTACAATTAGAAAGGTACCCACAATGAAGTGATGCCCGTAATGTAACCCCTTGTATGTTGATTGTGGAAAGAGGTTACGATAGTTTCGCGTAATACGGTTATGGTTTTTGTTGGAGACTGTACTTGGCGTGTTTAAGTAGGGTGTCGTCAACTTTTATGGGTTATGCCCTTTCATGTTTTGAAAACTGGATAGTTTTATTTCTAGGTTTTGGATGGCCTTTTATTATTTTTATGACGAAATTTAGATTTTAACATTGTAAATTGTAAATTGTAAGATTGTAACATTGTAGGTAGCATTAAGTAAGATAAAGCACATTGTAAAGAGTATTTATAATATTTAGTATCTAATAACTAACCTAAGCTTTATTGTGATATATTTTCCCAGAAATAGCACTTGAAAATCCCTTTTAAGATAATATCTCACAGCGTAAGCGAACACCCACATACAAAACACCGTCCTCGTTATATGTTTACGGTCAAAATACACGTTAATGTAAAAGTAACATATTACCGTGTGCCCTCATATTTATTGAATAGATCTCCCTAATATATACCAATACATAGTGTAGGGACAGTGCCTAGTAATAAACGAGATGTAGAGTAAGTGTAAAATGTCTTTTTTTAATCTAAGTTTAAGGCAGGAGTATGGTCGGACTATCTACAATTTATTTACGGATTTTCATAGCACCTATTCTTTCTAAATATTATCTTCAAACTATTACATATTACAGGAAGGAAATAAAAATTATGATACAAGTGAAGATGTTTATTAGGTACTCTATCAAGAATAATGCACCAAACAGATTTCGGTGAAACTTGATAGCTGTTTAGCTGTAAACACCTAGGCTATAGAAAAGCCACTGCGAGTATCAGGATAATTACCTGAGGAATTTGGTTATGAGAATTGAATCAGAAGTAAGTATTTTCCAAAATAGTTTTAATATATTAATGTTTGTATCCAAGTCATGGATGTTTCTATGATGATGCTAGAACCCACGACAGAAGACCTCAGGGATCTAAGTGTATGGCTGAGTTAATGTGTTGTAAAAGTGTGTACATAATTTTTTTTATCACGCAGACGAAGTTGGGGTCATCAGCCATTAACTAAATAAGTATGCAACGCCACTGGCGTCCACCAGTAAGCCATAAAATGATATCACATGATCGTTTTCAGGGTAATAGTTATAAATTACGGCGGTAGTTTATAAAAGCCGGTTAACCCGAGGTAAGCGGACAAGGCGCATAATTTATTATCAGGAGAATTTCGCGGGTGCGCATTTTCATACGCCCCAATGCGGATCTGCTATAGATTGCATATGGATTATGGTGGCATTATATTTATCACGCAAGATAGTCTACTATGAAAATACTAGTTATTGCCTGCAACTTCGTCTGCGTGGACTACAGAATGTACCCTGTGTCCTTACCCCAATTTGCAAAGTTTCAAGAAGATTGGTGTGTAAACAATAAGGTACTTAATGCTTTAAAAAAGTAATTTTTGCCATTATAATATTAGTTTTATATTAGTGACGATTTTTTTAGCATTGGTAGAGTAGAGGAAGTGGAAGGCATAATAAGTTGTCGATGGACTGAGTGAGAGATGATGCTTCATATGTCGAGATGACAAAGGTTTATTCGATTTTCGACTATTAGTGGCGACTCTTTAGTGTACAATTATCACCCGCGAATATAATTACCTGGGTGATCAGAGGCGATTTCGATAAAATTTATTAATCTGGTGTCCTACAATCACCTACGAATAAATATCACTTTTTGTTAATATCTCTTTTCTAGAAACTTCATATCAGTTGATGCAAACTTTTATAATTAAATATTGCGTTATGTGGCTTGGTTTCCACTCTCATTTCATACTACATTACTGAGGTATGTACCTAGTGTACGACCCCGAAATGATCCGGGAAGCTATAAGTCATATCGTCTTCGCGGGGGTCTCTAAGTTACTGTACTTAAGTACAGTCGTCATCAAAATATGGAAAGCTATTTTGATGTTTAAGAATTTCGATAAACAACTGTGATATTTCTGTAGGACCTACAGATAATGACGACTACAAACTTCGTAGTCAAACGACTACGTAGTAACTACGTCGCAATGGAAACAGAGATGTCAAACAAACATACTCAAAATATTATTATACACTGGTGAAAAATGACATTTGACAGCAATACGAGTAGAATATGTGTGAAATTTTAGCTAAAACAGTGTTTAAATTATTTCGTAATAACACGTTTACGTTTAATACATTAATATCTTAATATCATCCTAATTATTGCACTGTACTGTATATATTTCCATTCATGACCTTCGCACATACATTCTTCTTGCCGACTGTACGAGATGTTTTATATTCGCGAGCCCTACCAAGTATTTATCACTAGAACTTTTAAGGCAAGCATATTTACGTTCCCGGCAAGTTGTCTGATAAAATGCGGTCCACACAACAATATTTGCTGAATTTTACATGTTCAGAAAGTGCGCGGCTATATTTCTAGCTTTCATTTTATTTGGAAATAAAATTTATTCTCATGTGAGACTTAGTTTGATTTTGGTGTATTAAAACTAGAGTAAGTAACATTTATGTTTTTATTAAAATAATGGTATCAATAGATAAGTAGGCAGTAGTAGAGAATAAAAATTCGGAATGATTAATAGCTTTGCTTTTTTTTAGGATTTTAACCATGAAGGAAAAAAAATATTAAGCTAGTGAACACCAGTGGATTTTTCTATAGATTCGATCAAAAATGTCATAAAAAATCGTGCGAAAAACATGGGAAAAACCAAAACATAAACGTTATATCGGCGATCTCACAAAACTGGTCTATCAAAATATAACGACCACGATAAAAACGATGGAAAGAAAGCAAACGTTTTCCAACAAAATTCCAAAGATCGTACAATAACTTGCATCCCTTTCCTGCGTGTTTTACATGTGTAACTCCGTCCCTGTCTAGCGGGAGTATTCTATTTTATAGGCTTCTCGATAATATTTGGACGCCGAAGATATGAGTGTTAAATATTTTATGATGTCCAGTATGTCGAAAGTGTTTCCTTAAAAAAAAAGGTTCAATATTTTTGTACACACAAGAATAGTAACTTCGTACACAAAAAGATAAATTGGTGTCGATTTGCCTAGAAGCTAATTGATAGCCAAATTCTTCTAATATCTTCTTATCTATATCTATACATATAATAAAAATGTAACGGATCGCTGTCTGTATATGGATATATATGAGAAAAAATATTATAGGAGACCTTTATGAACGCAATAGGACACAAAACGATGATTTTTGGAATTTTGTCTGTTTGTCGGTTTGTCTGTGCGTTTGTGCACGCTAATCTCAGAAACGGCTGAACCGATTTCGATGCAGTTTTCAGAAATATATTGTGACAGGTCCCACTTAACATATAGGCTACTTTTTATCCCGGGAAAATATTTTTATCCCGGATAATTTTTCTGTAGTCCACGCGGACGGAGTCGCGGGCGTCCACTAGTCTGTAATAAAATCTATTCGACACGATACCAATTAATTTTTGTAACTTTTCAATATTGTTTTACCACAAATGAAGGTATCACCTTCCTGATACCTAATTAGTGAAAACAAATGACAATCACATTTACTTCAGAATTTTTATTTTTTAACAGGCCACACATAAAATAAATATTCCGATTTGAATCGATTAACTTAATTACAACTAAATTTTTTTGTCACGTTTGTGTCTTACAAACTGTCTTGTCGTAATGTCATTAATCTTATAAGGCTGGCAGCGCAGCAAACGACCTCCCGTTAAGACCCTCCATGGGCTCCCCGACTGTAATATGCTTGTATAGTCACAAAATCGAATAACTAAACACACAAAGATCACAAGCTAAACCCAACCTAAAACTAATTGGCACTGGTCTCATTAACGCTTGCACCGCACCAGTTCACTTCCATCCTTTCGCTTCGGTACAGCACAGAAAATAAGAAAGAATCCCAGTAAGAAAAAAAGGTACGTAAGATGTATTTTTGCAGAGAACCGTGTCGGTAGCATTGTTAAATATATCGTCCAATCAGTATCTTTGGAACAAGAAATTAGCGTTTCAAACGGATCCGAGCGACGAATCGTGGTTACCCTTAATGCGGGGACTATAATAAAAGAAATCTTATTTGAATTTGGCAAACTGATTAAAAAGAAAATGAATTTAGTACTAATTTAGACAGCTATCTAAATCTCTGGCTAAAGAATTGAAGTCGATATTTATAGTTGGATTCTGAACGGTTAAAGTAGGTAATAGTGTGCAATAAGTTACTTTTTATGATGTGTATTGCGTGGTGCATATAAGCAGAAATATTTCTGCTAGACATTGCACATAAATGACTATATTTATTAGCAGTTACTCTATATTCAAATTCAACTAATTGAAAATTAGTTCACATAAGACAAAGTCGCGGGCTACAGCAAGTTTGGCATAAAGTCGTCACAAAAAAATCATGTACCTATAGGTAGGTACTATCTATATTGCAATCCATATCAGCAGTTACTATACTTGCCTTGTATTATATTAATGGCCTTTAATTTTGTTTACTCTTTATATCTAATTTGAAACATTCAGTCCATTTGAAGACCTTTATACAGCTCTTAAAAAACTAATCCCAGATAAGTCCGACCTCTCGTCCCTATCGGAAGGTTACGTGGGCACTTCGTCTTCATTGAGCAATCCCTTTAAGGAACGTATCAACTTGTAATGAACCTAATTCTTTCATTAGCTTCCGTGACAACGGGAAAAATGTAGGTACGTGAACGGTAACAAATGTTTTAGAGCGGGGATTTGTATGGAGCTACTATGCCTTCGAAAGTTCGTTCAACTTATGTGTATTTTTTGGTTAAATTAAGTAATTAACTTTTTTGGATTCAGCTCGATTTACTGATTCGGAATATTCTATCAACTCAATTTTGTGAAAAACTATAATTGCGATACAATCTGTATTATTGTAAAAGGACGCCACTAAAATTCCAACAATTTCCATTTTACAAATAAAATTGAAACGTTAAGTAGGTTCTATCTCTTTCATTTCCACTGCACATTAATGTGTCTTATTTTTAAGGGAAAGTGCAACTCTCTCTGCAATATATCCAATTTATCAGATACATAAATCGGAATCTGATCTGACAAGGCGTTAATGGGTAGTTCAATGCAATTTAAGCGGCCCCTCGAATGTGTAACCGAATTTCTTATTATAGGCACAGTCTTTTGTAGTTTAAGTAGAAAAATCGATAAAGCTTCTACTTGGTACGATAAAATTTTGTTTCTTTTTTGATTAAAATCAAAATACTATCTTATTTACAACTAGATACAAAGGTAATTCTATACCTACCTAAACTTAATGAGTGCGATGAACATAGAGTTTATGTCAATTAAATCTACAAATAAAGATATAAAAGTGGTATTTAATTAACATTACCACCCAATAAACAGATTTCCTACTGCACTAACATAAAGTTTTATAAATCAAATTTTACAAGATACAGTCTACCTCAAAAATACCAATGCATTACACAAAAGCGTGCAATCATAGCAGAAGCCACATTGCAGCGTCACCGCCAAAGCAAAGGAAGCGCTGCTTAATAATTAATATGCGCTTAAACGCTGGCGTCTCTTGGACCTCTCCGTGTGTACCTATATGCTCTAAGTGCAAAGTTATTGAATGTGTTATAATTATATGTTAACAGTTATGGAGTGGGAATACTGTTGAGAGTTTGAAATCAACAGCAAGTTTAAGTAAATCTTATGCAGCTAAAATTTAAGCTAAATTTTGTTACATTTATACATAGAGTACTTTTTTTAAAGTAATAACATTGTAAACTGAAAACTATATAATATAGACAAGTCAATTTAAAATAATATTTCATTTAAATAAAGTTGTTTTTTCATTATTTATTTTTGTACTTAATGATTAGGATAATACTAAAAACAAACCTGAAAGACAACAATTGAAAGTATTCAGTTCAGTTTGTAAATAATCTCTGCCCCTTATAAAGTGTTATTATCCTAATGGACACTTAAACGGTACTTCATGCAATTTGATCCTCAACGTAATTATTTAGAAATTGGACAGAACCATCAATCAAAACGGACGGATCTAGATAACTAATTTAATAGGAAATAATTGAAGGTATGTGAGGTTATCAACTTTATGCGTTTTAGACGATTTTGATATGACGAGGCTTTTGTTAATGAATGGATGAAATAAGTGTTAAAGGTAATTTTTTAAATTCAATTGTATGTTCTTTATTGTGAACTTATTCTGTTTTTCATTGGCTTCTTCCCTTTGTTTCCTTAAACATCCATAAAACTAACAATAAACATGATTTTATTGCTACTAACATAGTTTGTACAGAAGAGACATCATTAGTTTAAAAGTCATCTTTACCGCATAGTTATTTATGTGCGGTTTAAATTAGATATTTACGCACTACCTACTTTATATTGCTATTCTAGGTTTTGTTTATTTTTCATTATGCGAGTACATATAATTTCACATGCATATTTTATTGTTATGAGCAAAAAGCCACCGCAATCTTAGATAACACAAATAATCTAAACAAAAGTAAAATTTCTCCAGAAAAAGTAAAATCACAAAAATATAGTAATATAATATTACTGGCGGTATTAAGCTCGCCAATAGGGCGGTATTACTTCTCCAATGGCAGAAGAGGGGAATATAAACCGAGTCACTAATTAAATAGGCCTTGTCTTATTAGATTTGTTGCTAATTTTAAGTCATTTTGCGAGGACTATATTGTTGAAATTGTAATATTTTGCGCATGTAAGTCTTAATTGTAAATCAAAAAGCAATTTGATCGTAAAATATATGGAATACTAGCGGACGCCCGCGACTCCGTCCGCGTGGATGCGCAGAAGGCGCCGTCTGTTGCAACTTATGGGTACTAATAACAAAATTATCAGTTTTTTATTAATTATTAGTTATTAAGACCATTATTTAAATAATAACTAACTGACCAAATTCATAAATAGCAATTTGATCGCAAAATGTATAGAATATATATTGTAATTATTTAGCTTAAACATTGCTTAATTTTTTTTAAATAAAAACATATGCTATACTAATAATGTTCCGTCATTTTTAAGAATTTTTACTCGCGATTAATTTTAAGTGACGTAATCTGCAACAATCAAATTAAATAATAAGCAGTTTTTAAACATAGTTGGCTAGACTACCAAAACGATAGCCCAGTCTTCTAAACCAATAGCTGTTCAAAAGCATACATTACCGGCATAGGAGGCGCTATTCATCATTGTTATTCCGGTCAATTTATCAAACGCTCCTCGCGTTGAATCGCTCTTCTAACGAGATGGTGAATTTTCACGGTATAACCCAGGAATGTAGATGTATATGGATCCAATACTAAAAACCTATCGCTTATTCAGGGTCTAACGGAGAAAGAATGTTAAGCAAAAGGCTTTGAAAAGCACTATAGACAAATATTTCCAAAATTTAAGACTTGAAATTACATGTTTCTTTTTCAAGATAGTGTGAAGAATTCCTCAACAACTCAGGAATGATCGTTATATTCACGATATTCTAATTTACTGTCTTTTTAACTATGGCTCCTAAACAGTGATATGTGATCTAGTACAGAGATATAGCGATGTACCCAACGTATATAATTACTGCACCAGACAGATACTAAGCCCAATGTAGCATTGGCTTCAAATAGGTATTTGGTGGATGGAATCCATTACACATCTACATTAATAGAATATTACCGCTAGTTTGATGTATAGTTATGAGCGAGTAAGCAGAACTAAGCGATTTTGTTATAATCTGAGGGTTGCTATAACCTTGGCCTTTCTGTGGCTTATTATTTTTTATATAAAGAACTTAATCCTATTTCTGGCGGTTGCCAGTTTCTATCAAAATAGTAAGTATAAAAAATTAAATATCGGGCTATAGAGCAATGATCTAGGTCAGTGCACATTTGCGGTTACTTGATTTGTATTGTATTATTATGCTTTCATTACTCTACCATAGTTACATAACATTTAAAAAGCAGTACTAAAATATCTACTTACTCGGTTTCGTTTCCACACATCGTATTCGCAAATCGACGTATCACGTATTCGAATTGAGAATAAGCCGGAAATTGTGATAGAATAGCTCTACATGCCCTTTTAAAGAGTGTAAGTCCGAAATAAGATAAAATTGGGATGACTAACGCCCAGTTTAAAGGAAATTGACAGTTTGAGAGATCTATTAATGAGGCTGAAAGACAATGAGTGGCTAAATTGGAATTTTAAAGTGTAGGTAAGAGATCATGGAGAATTGATACATTTAAAAAAAGTTTAATTAATGGATTTGAATTTACGAAGGTAGATTTGAGATACTTTATAGGTAAATCTGAAGCTGTCTAGATCAAACAGACATTGCTTTACAATATAGACTTATCTAGTTTTTTAACCATAATTTATCTATAATTGGGGACATATTACGTCTCATTGAACGCCAGTAGTAGGGTCGATATGATTACGAGGCTTATTAGGACTTTATCATATTTCAATTTACGATCGTCACCCGCTCTTATCGAGTAGAAAAATCTGGGGGAATGTAGGCACCCCGTATAAATCAGCAGTCGGACGTCTCATTACTGGAATCATTTGATTTATATCATGCTGAGTTTATTAGCATCTAGTATTAAAGTTTTTTTTTTTGCAATATTCTCCATGTAATGATAACATTTTTATACGCAAGTTTGTAAATTAAAGTAAATTTAAAAAAAACTTCTTCACTTAAAAAATTAAAAATCCAGTATCGTTCTGAAACCAAAAAACCTTCGGCTGCAGTTTTCCACAGATTTCAGGGCTCGACAAAGGCGGTAATCTCATCTATTATGTTATCTCATTAGCCCGGCGCACCTTCGCGCCATATAAATTCGTTTTTCAACGACTGATTCCTATATATTTACCTTTTACTTTGTGGTTACCCTCGTGAGTAATAATAGCGAATGATGTGTGGAAATAAATAACATTTTGTTGTATTCTTCATCAATTAAAAATATTTGAATCTGGAAACGACCATCTACATGCTTATTTACGACTTACTTAATGCCACTTCAGTGGAAAAAAATTCAAGAGCTATTATTTTTTCATATAAGTATTTACTAGGTATTCAAAAGGAAGCTCGACAATTTGTTACGGATATTAAAACTAGGTCAATTACAGTATTTAGATAATAGGGTCAATTCCGGCAATCACACTTAAACCTAAACCTAATCTTAGTGTGTGACTGCCGGAATCGATCATAATGTGAAAGATTTGCATATTTTATCATTCATCGCAAAGTTTCTAACTGGTCACAATTATGTATTGACACTAGGAATGGAATTTTCTATATTCTAGATCAGTGGTTCCCAAAGTGGTCCAAGTGGATCCCCAGGGGTCTACAGGAGGCTCATTGGGGGTCTACGTTAACGTGAAAAAATTGAAGTTCACAATTAATTTGTATGTGTTGTAGGTCTGTAGGGGGTCCACCAGAACCAGTAAACATTTGAAAGGGGTCTATATAGAAATAAAAGTTTGGGAACCCCTGTTCTAGATAGTAAAGGCGTTAGGTTAACCCCCTACCACGTGACTCTTAAAAGAGACTATCAAGTAAAACGTATAATTTGCATACTTTTGCCCTATCTTCTTAGGGCATAATGGCTGTTATAGGTAATATTACTGATCTACTGATAACTTTGTGCAATAAATTCATATTAGAATAGTTTAAAGTTACAAGTTGTTGGTGCGCGACCTCGGAACGGCTCGAGTAAACTTTGTAAACTTTATAAGTCTTTTTATTAATAGCTTTGCACTTTCTTCGGTTACCGCTTTGGTGCACGAAGTGTTAAAATAATAGAAGGTTTGTTTGAACTAGCAGTTTCGAGAAATATTGGTTTATTGAATCGTTCTCATTCAATCATTTTACTGACCATTTATTTATTGGTCGAAATAATCGGCCAATTGTATTTTTATTACTGTCCATATTTTACAGCTGTATTAATTAAATAACCCGCGATAAAAGAAATAACTGCTCATATATTTTTATACATTAAACCTGACGGTGGGGCTGGCTCACCGATTGCATGTCACTCAGAGAGCTATGGAAAGGTCAATGCTCGGAATCTCGCTAATAGACAAAGTCCGAAACAAGATTATCCGGCAGAAGACCAAAGTGACAGACATAGTCTCGAAATGTAGCAAACTGAAATGGCAGTGGGCAGGCCACATCTGTCGTAGAACCGATGGACGGTGGAGTAAACGGGTTCTCGAATGGAGACCGCGCCTCGGCAAGCGTAGCGTGGGGCGCCCTCCGGCCAGATGGACCGATGACTTAAAGAGGACGGCTGGTAGTGACTGGATGGCAAAAATGGGAGATCTAGCCATGTGGCGTACACTGGGGGAGGCCTACGTCCAGCAGTGGACTACAATAGGCTGACGACGACGATATTATTATAACTGATCATAATAACTTCTCAAATATTTAAATAACAGCTCAAATAATTAGTTCCCTTTTTTAATTAGTATGTTATAAAATTATTAATAAAGAAAATGGAAAAAATTCTTCACCCGAGTGGGAATCGAACTCACGACCACTGCAATCCGTGCCAGCCGCTATAACCACTAAGCCACCACTAAGACATCAATTAGTCGGATGACGAATTTTACCATCTCTTTTCTAAATTACATATTGTCAACGTTATTCTTCATCCCGATAGCTATACACTAGCCAAATCTCGGCAAACAAAGCTGAATCCCTCAGCACAATGTTTAAAGATGAAACGATCAACCATATCCTAACGGATTATATTAATGGAGAAGTGTTAGTATGTGTTTGCAACTATTGGTTTTCAGTGTAATATTAGCTACTTGTACTAAAACTCAGGGTAACTTTAACTAACCTAATAGTGCCGGGCTAGCCTTGCGAGTGTGCGAGTGTGTTTAAAAAACATCTCTCCGCTCGTCTCGTCTCCGCTTTGGTGGAGTCCCGGCCTTAGAGCAAGATTATAAAAGTACAATCCCATCCAAAAGAGATAATACAAGTACACTTACCGTAAACTTGTGTAACAAATAAACTATTGCATAATCTTTGACCTGTGTAACCTTAGTTACAGAAACAGTTACAAAAAATACAAAATTCAGCTTGTAATGTAACCGAAAGAGTTCAGTAATGTGAAGCAAGAGGCGAGTGTTTCGACCGCGCCCCTGGGACGTTGTCCCGCGGTGATTAGGCTCTTATCCGAGAGATAGCGCCCTAACTGTGCGCGACTTAGCGGCGGGAATGTTCCCTTGTTAAACCGGCTATCATTGCGATATCTGCCTTGGTATTTCTCTTGACAAGCTTTTTAAACTGTACTTTTTATTGTAGTACGTTTAGCTACACTGGTATTTGAATTAAAATTTACACCAAAATTCCTATACTTACTCAAACAATACGAGTACTCGGAAAGTATCATTTTCCAGCACTCGAAGAAAATTTTTAAAGTATCCACATTTAAATTCAAGCGATGTAACTAAATTCCCGATACATTTCGGAACTACATTACTACTCCATCGAAATATGCCGATATCGAGAGGGTCGTATCGAATTGAGAATCGATTTCGTCGCACCCGAAACAGGGTGTTAAGATCCCATTGTAATTTAGATGTTGGCCATATGTCTGATGTGAAACTAGCTGTTATAGTTAAGTTTAGAAAAACTAAAATAATATATAACTTCACAGAAACCAAAACATAGTTGGTTATACGTTTTACATTACCACAATTTAAATGTAGATAATGAGATCGAAAGATATTTAGTATACATAAAATATGTTTCTATAGAATTTGTCATGCGCTCTATTTCACAAAACTACACTTACATGACATTTGCAATATAAACCATACATATTTTAATTAGAAACCTACGTAATTTTTATAATTTTTTTTACAGAATAAAAACAGAAACTACGTGCAATATATTGATTACTTACTGAGGACTTCAAATACAAAATTATACTATAACTAATTAATCGAGCTTCCCCATAATGTAAAAAACGCTTTTAATCCGATAATACGTATTCTGATCACAATATGCTAAACGCAACACAACAAAATGCCCCTCGCCGATAGAAACATTCGGTACATGACAAAACATCTTAATCAGCACGGGTCATAAAATCCTTAAGTGATTGCATTCTGGGGGCAGCGTTGGCTCAAGTTCATCTTTTTACACCATGTATGAAACAGATTTAAAAGGGTGGCCGTGAAAGGATAAATGATTTGATTTATTTTTTATTGACTGCCGTTTTTTATTGAAGGGCAGTGGTAGACATGAATAAAATAGATAACTAAAAATAGATAAAACCAGACCTACTAAAAAACTATAATTTTTAGGCATGTGAATGTATTCAAAGAGTCAATTTGTAAATGAACCCAATAAATTAAAAAACTTAGTTCAAGGCAAGTTTACATAATTAGAGTTGAACGATTGTAAGAGATATAGGTATAAGTATAATTGATTTAATTGTTACGGTGATTTTACTTATAATTTTCCCACTTCTAACATCTAAAGGTCATAAAATCTAAATCTAACTTTTCAAAAATCACAACAATTCACAGTAAAAAAACCTTTTCATGAATGAAAAGTATTAGCACAGCATAAGTTAATAGTAGTCGGTGGCGCGGGCAGAGATAATGAAATTGTGTACAGGAGCGCAACGAGCCGAGAGCGTGTCTCGGACAAAAATCCACTTAACAAATTGCTGTTGATTCGAAGGGTTCTCGATTGTTGTCTGCTTTTACCGGCCGATTATTCGATATCGATACTCGATTCGGTATGTATAATTGGTATTTGTGCTTGTTAGTATACTTCCCGATTTATATTTTATTATCCAATTTAGTGTACATATATCTAAATAGAATGGGGTGTATGGGGTCCCATATAAGTTCTAACGGGACCCAAGCCATCCTCACTTGCTCGCGGTGCACCCTGCAGAACAACAAACGAGGCTCTGGCCACCCGCCAACCCGCATTGGACCAGCGTGGCGGGTTACGGTCCAAACCCCCCCCCCCATGAATAGTAATCTAGGAAGGCCCCAAGTGCCCAGCGGCTCCGGAGGCGATACTGGCGTGTCCGACAGGCGCCGGTCAAGTGCCGGAGCCAGGGGTGCTAAGAATCCCCCGGGCGGGTTCTAACTGTACGACGACAAATGCTTTGAAAATGGACCATAAGCATGGGTTATCACTGGTGACGAATAATGCGCGCATGCTGAGGGAGGACACAAGCTCGATGAGCTGGAAGAGGAAATGAGTAAGTTGCGGTGGGATATTGTAGGGTTATCTGAGGTCCGAAGACAGGGAGAGGATACGATAACCCTGAAATCTGGCAACTTACTCTACCACCGGGAGGGTGATCATAAGTCCCAGGATGGTTTTCAGTTTATCGTCCACAAGTTCCTCGTAAACAGCATCGAATCCATCACGAGTGTGTCGAGCAGGGTAGCATGCCTGATACTCAGAGTATCAAAAAGGTACTCGTTGAAGGTCATCCAGGTATACGCGCCGACCTCGACGCATACATACATCTAAAACTCATTTCTGTGTTGTTATGGGGGACTTCAATGCGAAACTGGGCAAGCGGGGTGAGAATGAGTCGAAAGTGGGACAATTTAGGTGCGGCGACAGGAACCCCAGGGGCCAGAGGCTGGCCGATTTTCTAGAGATGGAGGGACTCTTTATGATGAACTCCTTCTTCAAGAAGCCGCTTCATAGGAAATGGACCTGGCTCCATCCCAACAAACACACGAGGAATGAGATAGACTTCATATTGACCACCGATAGACGGATATTCAATGATGTCTCAGTGATCAACAGGGTGAAAACCGGTAGCGATCACCGAATGGTTCGAGGCACATTGAATATTAATGTCAGACGGGAAAGATCACGACTAGTGAAGTCTACAAGAGCTTTCAACTCGAGCTGACAAACCGCTTTGCTTGCCTAGAGGATTGCATGTCAGTGGATGATTTAAATAACAGGCTGGTAGAAACTGTCCACGCGGTGGGGTCTAAATTCTTTAGACCTAACCATAGAAATAGACCCCAGAAACTAACTGATCGTACCCTCAATCTAATGGCGGAAAGGCGCGCAATGTCTCTGCAGTCCTCTGATGACGCTGAAGCATATCGGCAGCTCAATAGACGTATCTCCAAGTTTCTGCGACACGACATCCGCAGATTTAATACTCGCTGCATTAAGGAGACAATAGAGCGAAACCAAGGCTCCAAAGTGTTCGCAAGAGAATTATCTATTGGGCAGAGCCAGTTGACGAAGCTGAAGACAGAGGACGGCAGTGTAGCGTCTACCATACCAGAGGTGCTAATCCCTTAGCTAATCTCAATCTCCCGATTGAGAAGTTCTATGGACAGCTATATACCTCGGTCGCTAAACCTGTTAGATTAGGCAAAGACCCAAGAGCCAAGCTCACCCGACACTAACTAACTGAAGACATCCCGGATATCAGCCTGTACGAGATTAGGACTGCCCTTATACAACTCAAAAACAACAAAGCGCCGGGGGACGATGGAATTACATCAGAGCTTCTAAGAGCGGGTGGAACTACGGTACTGAAGGTCCTCCAGAGGCTCTTCATTTCCATCCTGCTCGAAGGCGTAAGGCCGGAAGCATGGAGCAAAAGTGTGGTGGTGCTGTTCTTTAAAAAAGGCGATAAAGCCTTGCTGAAGAACTATAGACCCATCTCGCTTCTGAGCCATGTCTACAAGTTGTTTTCAAGGGTATTCATGAATCGTCTTGCTCGCAGGTTTGATGACTTCCAGCCTCCCAAACAAGCCAGTTTCCGAAAAGGGTTTAGTACCATATACCATATACACACTCTAGGCAGATTATACAAAAAACGGAAGAGTATAATCGGCCACTATGCCTAGCGTTCGTGGACTATGAGAAGGCCTTTGATTCGATCGAGACTATGCCTAACCAGCGTTCGTATTTATACAGGCCACCACGGTATGAGAGCAGAGCGATTTCTTTTTGTTATTTTCCGAAGCTCTTCACCAATGCGAGACATGAATGGTAGTGCTGCATGGTCTCTCCTAAGCACGGTGCCATATTAACCATCGACAGACGGTCAAACTATGTAAGTCCAACTTTGAGAAGGAGGTAAATCGGCGAATCCAACTCGGCTGGGCAGCGTTCGGGAAACTACGAAGCTTATTTGTGTCCAAGATACCCCAGTCCTTAAAGACGAAGGTATTCAACCAGTGCGTGCTGCCGGTGATGACCTACGGTGCCAAGACGTGGTCTATGTGCCTCATAAAGAAGCTCAGGATCGCACAGCGCGCGATGGAGAGAGCTATGCTTAGGATCTCTCTGCGTGATCGAATCAGAAATGAGGAGATCCGCAGACGTACAAAGATCACCGACATAGCTCAATGGTCCAGCAAGCTGAAGTGGCAATGGGCAGGGCACATAGCTCGAAGAACTGATGGCCGATGGAGTCGGAAAGTTCTAGAGTGGATACCACGTATCGGCAAGCGCAGCGTGGGAAGGCCACCCGCGAGGTGTACGGATGATCTGGCCAAGGTCGCGGGCGTCGGTTGGATTCAGGCTGCTTCCGACCGGTCGGAGTGGAGGTTGTTGGGGGAGGCCTATGTCCAACAGTGGACTTCTCAGGGCTGTAAATGATGATGATGATGATATCTACATATATTTACATCTTTAATCAAGAGAAATGGTTCATTTAGTGTGACAATATGTAGGTAAAATTTACTCCAATTATTATTAATTAACTACAATATCCATTACTAATTAATCCTAACAAATTATCAAAAGTACTAAGCTAGCAGAAAAATGGCAATGCACTCAGCCAGACAAACTATTAAAACATAAAATAATTAAACCGTCAAAAGGGTATCATTTCGACCGGGCGCATGGGCATGGTAAAAAAACAAGTAGTTTATCTTTATAAAAGTTAGTGACTGCGTTAATTTGCTGTACGGTACAATGAAAAGCGTGTCAAAATGTATCCGTTTTTAGTTTCCAAATTAAATAAATACAGTTCTGACTTTGAATTTTCGTAAAAGAGCTCATCGTCATGCAGGTGTCTGTCTGAGAGAATGCTCGATTTCCTTACACTCTTACAACATACACGGAAGAAGATGCAACTGATGTATTCTAGTAAAGCCCACATCAGCATAGTTTCCTAACAATTAATATCATAAAAATCTTTTGTAGTGGTAACACGATTAAATCCAGATTTGCCTTGATAGTTTTATATATATTAGTGATAGACTTGATCTAGTAGTAGCTTTACCCAAGAAGGTTTGACTTCAGGCAGGCAGCCATAAATGCCAACGAATAAATCCCAAGATAAACCACTACTTTACCTTTACTATGACGCTATTAAAAAAAGTGTATAAAATTGCGAAAAAAGTCACGAGTACACGAGGATAATGAATTCGTGTGGACGTTTCGCACGCAATTGCACAGTTTCAATTATAGCATTACACTTTATTTCAGTTATGAAGTCCCCCGAAAACGGCGCTAGTTTCATAGTAACTCGGACGCTGTTTCATTTGTTCTATTTAGTTTCACTGAAATCCACGGGACTTCGTGGCTGAAATATATATTAGTTGGGCGTGTGCTGGACTGATAGATGTGCCATGTATATATTATTAGTATTGTAGATTAAAATAATGCATTTTCGGGTTTGTAATTGAAACGCATTAGGTAATTGGTGTCATTGGTAGTTACTTATACTTAGGTATTCGAAGATGACAGTGACAGTACAGAAGACAGTGACAGTACAGAGGACAGTGACAGTACAGAGGACAGTGACAGTACAGAGGACAGTGACAGTACAGAGGACAGTGGCGTTAAGTGACGTAATGGAGGCCTTTACTCAGCAGGCATGTCTCAAGACTTTCAAGTTTAGATGAAATGATTATTTCAGAGAGATAGGAATTGTCATGGGAGTAGTGATATTTTATTGCTGTTGTTACTTTGTTTTTAGTATAAAGTGATAGCTGAATTAAATAAACTTACATAGTCTCGCCATCTAATGGGAAATTTTTATGACTACGTCGTCGTTAACATTATCTACCCATCAACAAACAATTTTTTTTTCTTACAAGTGAAGCTACAAAACTTGTTATAAACGAAAACCAAAATAACAACCTACCGATTTTTTATTTTGATTTTCTACTAAATCTAAACCGGTTACTGGCGGAAAATTTAAAATTGACATGAAACGCTCAAAAATTGGTTTTATTTCGTGGTCAACGCGTTTCCACGATCAACTTCATGCTCGGACGGAAACCAAAGGAAAGTTCATAAAGGCTGGCGATGGTTATTTTTTATTTGAAAAACGTAGAAAAAATTTGAATTGATCGAATTAAAAAACCGTTCTTCGGTAGGGTTGGCAACATTTGTTTACAGTCGTAATCTATGAGCTTTTATTTGCTCTTTCCAAAAACGTTATTCTTAAAACTACTAATACTGCATGAAGAGTTTTACATACCGATAAAGCCTAAAACATAAATATTAACAGATACGTAACTATGTGTTTAGGTTCGTTACAAATAATAAAATATGTAATGAAGAAATCGAGCATGTTTTTAAGTTATCAAATTGGTATACCCATCTGATCTAAAACAGTAAAACTAAACACAAACCAAGCACAAACCATAGAGACACTTCTACACTTTTATAAAACGAACACACAATAGCATATCCAATATCCCAACTTAATTCCATCAACAACCCTAAATTTTAAATATCGAACGACATTCCAGCCGGGAGACGCCTGTCTATTGAATTCCCGAAAAAGGATGGAAAATAAAAGCGTCTCCCCTCGGTATCAATAGTGTTCCTAGTTTGAAAGATGTATATTTGTGCTGATTAGCTCAACTCCGCCCGTTCTTTTAATGAATGAGTGAATGACTCTGCGTGAGATGGAAGTGATTTTTGAGCGGTTTTTGTTTGGCTTGGCAATCTACGGGTTGTTTGGTGATTAAAAAACTATTTTTTGGACTTATCGACTATATTCACATTGGTTATGAATTGGGCGAGGTATTAAACCCTATAAACATATTTAAGACAAGGGACGCCCGCGACTCCGTCCGGTTGACTCCAAAAATAAAATTTTGAAATTATCCGGGATAAAAAAATCCCGGGATAAAAACTATACCAAATTTCACTAATATCGGTTCAGCAGTTTTGGCGTGAAAAAGCGACAGACAGAGAGTTACTTTCCCTTTTAGGTATAATATTTAGAAGGATTATGTTTTTCCAAGAGATTCTTATCACAATTTTATTCTAACTCTCAATACCAAACACAAAACATAGAGAAACGTAAAAATACCGAAAGTCAAACAATGCAGACGCGAGAAATTAACTTTCAGTGCTATTCAGGTATTGCGAAAATGCATTTGTCTGGCAAAGTTTTGAGATTGCCGTCATCGGGCCTGATGAATTGGTAGAAAGGCGGAGGCGGTTAGAAGTCATTTTTTAGGGTTCCGCAACTCAATTAGGATATTGGGCCATTTATTTTTAGGTCACTCAGTTTACTTTAAAATACCTATATATTTTTTTATATTGCTCTTAGTATTAGGTTTGCAGTTTCGTGAAGGACCACGACCTAAAAATAAGGTCACTCAGTTGACTTTAATATAACCCTTAGTACCTATTAGGTCCGCAGTTTAGTTAAGGTAAAATTGTTAATTGGCAGTACATCTGTAAGTTAACGTTTATGTTTTTTTTACTTTGGAAGAGTGGTAGGTAAAGTGAAAATTTCTTTATAGAAAATGAATCAAGGCATTTTTTTAATGTAAGTATCTATGTAGTATTATAGAAATAATTCCATTGAATGCATGAATTATGTGTCAATATTTGCAAGAGTGAGACTTTACGGAACCCTCAAAAGGATTCGAGCTTTCGCACCTGTCCAGTTTTTTTATTCCTATCCGAAGTGGGAATTTAAGGATTTCCATTTTCAGCGGCCGATATTTTGGGGCTGTTCGTTTTGTCGATAGGTTTACGTATAGTGGTATCGGATTTGTATTTTTATGTTTGATTTAGACGATTTTTTACTAGAAACAATATTTTTAACATTTTAAAATATGAATATGTTTTAGGAGAGTTGATGTCCGCACGTCGTTTTTGTGATCGTAAAAAAAATATGTTTTAGTAGGTAGGGGAGAACGGGGATGGTGGTCAACAGATTAGAGGTGTCTATTTTCATTTCTTTACAGTTAATTATTTTAAAAACAGGTACAGTTATTAGATTGATAATTAAACTTTGGAAACAAGTGAAAAAATGCACGTTATTCATTATGATTTTGACGGCCGATTGTGGTGTAGTTGGTAGTAGCCCTGCCTGCGACGCCATAGGTCCTGGGTTCGAATCTCGGTAGGTGCAAACATTGATGTGATGAATATCGATGTTTGTTTCCGAGTCATGGATGTTTCTATACTTATCTATGTATTGATATACCGTTGCTTAGTACCCACGATACAAGGCCTTAAGGATCTTAATGTGGGACTAGGTCAATATATTGTGAAGTGTGTGAATATATATATATGATATAGAGTACAAACCAGCTTTTGTACAAAAGGAAAAACTGGTCAACTTACCCCAGGCTTGGGGTAGGTTGACTATTCACCTAGGGTAAAGTGAACAATGACTATAAAAGGGTAAAATTTACGAGGAAATAGTATAAAATACACAAAAATGTATAGACAATTATTAATTAAACCCAAAAGACGGTTTTCGCAACTTCTGATTAAACACAATTAAATTCAAGTTATAAAAATAAAACAATCAATTCGAGTACCCAAAAACAAACAAAGTACTAACTTATTAAGTATTTCAAACAAATCGAGACAACTTGTTATAACCTTTAACTATTTTGTAATAAATAATCTCGTGTAACTAATGAAATTATATTTGTTATTTGGTAATAGTCATAATATATATAGGTCAACCAGCCCCATTATATATTAGTCTACTAGTCCCGAACCACCTTTAAATTTTTTTCATCAAGGGCCATAACCTCAAAACTGCGTCCAAATCAAATAGAATAATAAATAAAAGAAAAAACATGAATCAAACATTCGTAACAAATGCTTAAACAGCCAATAATCATGAATAAATAGGCATTATAACAAATAACATTACGACAAAAATAGATACTAGCATGCGTTCTTTTTCAATATTACGTTCCTTCTCTCAAGCGACTTGCGTGTGCAACGTCGCCTTTTTGGTGATTGAGCGGGGGTCAGTGACGGACTCTTGTGCATCACTAGTTGCCTTAAAGCTATTGCACCGAGTGAGTTTTTGACAGTTAGTCTACCCACCCCTATAGTCAACTATCCCCGGTCTCCCCTAAGTATTAATTACCTTACTGATTGGTCAACGAAAAGTCCAAACAAATTGCTATAGGTATTATTTATAGTACCTACATTTTATCCTACTAATATTATAAACGCGAAAGTTTGTGAGTATGGATGGATGGATGTCATATACAGGATGTAACAAAAGGGGTATGTTAAGCGAGAAGCTATGTAAATAGCCCACTAAAAGGAACCTATCTACAAAATTTCAGACTCGAAATCACATGTTTAATTTTGCAGCTTGTATGGCGAATATCTAATCAACTTAAGAATGTCATACAATTTTGAAAATAAACATGATTTCGAGTCTCAAATTTTGGAAATAGGTTCTCTGTAATGTTCTATTTACATAGCTTTTCGCTTAACATACCCTTTCTGTTACATCCTGTATATGGTATCGACATGTGGAAAGTTCCTTAACACTGTAATATGAAGGCACCGCTTTTCTAAGTCACCAAAACTTAAATAAATCGTAACATTGAACGTCTAAATTACATACTTTTTAATCGTAAAATATCTGTAGGTATACCACTTACCGATCTATAATCACGGGGTCCGAGGGTGTCTCGTTTCTATTGCCACAGCTTTTCTTATCGCAACACCGACTGCAACAAACATAACAATACAGGTGATTTTTGGTCGTCAACGTTCCCGAAAACTACGGAATCTCCTCATCATCACGATCATTTTTCTCCATGGAAGCATACCTGGGAAGTGTCTGGTTTCCAAAATATTAGGGTCCAAAGTTGAGTAAATAGACTGCGTTTTTCTGCATAAATGCACATAGACGCGCGTAGCAGGATTTTTTCACGAAAAATAATTAATATCTGTCTATAAAAAACTAACATAAACACTAGACACTATAAATTTCGCACGATCAAGGAATTTAAAATTAAAAAAAAAAAAAAAATTCCCAGCATTTTTTTTGGCATAAACTTACTTTATTTCATGTATAGAATACGTACCCTTCGTTAAAGGTGGCCACAAAAAAACATCCTGTATTATAATAAATAAGTCAGAAAAAAAAGCAATCAATATCTTGTTAACTAGGTACTTATTAAATATTGCTAAAGTGTTAATGCTTTCATGTCGAATAAATGATTTTGAATTTGAATTTGAATATATTATTTCAAAAATGATCATCGTTGAATACATATTTCGATGTTGTGAGTAACTACAAGTGGGTCGCAACAAATATGGTGTTTAACTTTGTTGCAAGCTTCTCGACCTTTAAAGATGAGATCTAAAACTTAAGTTGACGACTAAAACTCAATGTCTTTACATAAACCTCTAGTGCAGAATAAATTACTTTTTAAGCCTAGCACACCGAATGCGTATGCGTACACGTAAGCGTAGACGTACACGTACCTCGGGGTTGTAATGTATGGAACTATATAAGACAGGAGAAACCGCTTGACGTTTACGCTTACGTCTACGCATACGCATCCGGTCTGCCCGTGCCTATACAGTTCCATACATTACAACTCAGAGGTACGTGTACGTCTACGCTTACGTGTACGCATACGCATCCGGTGTGCTCGAAGCTTCAAACGTTCTTTTTTTACACAATGCAAGGTATGCAAACTATCATCCGTTTACTTGCTTAGTACACTGTATTACTACAACCAGCTAGAGTATAAGAAATAACAGTACGTTTAATTTTCTATAAAAAATACTCTCACAGCTGCCAATATTTCCAAGAAATGTCAAAACATTCATTTGTCAAAAATTATGTGGAATGCTGAGTACTTTTGCAAGTCATAGTTACCTAACTATAAGGATTTTTTGTAGATGTCTTTCTAAACAACTTTGAGAATCGGTAATAATGATGCTATTATTTTACATTCTGTTAAGGAATAACTAAGAAAAATACAAAAAACAATCAAAATAAATTATGAAAAAAGTTTCTGATCTTCAATATTAACACTTAACACTCATACACGATAAGAATGTACAGGAACTAAGGAAAATCAGAAACATTACCTACTTCAACTTCCGTCATCTCTTACAAAATTCCCTTTGTATAATAAACAACACAAGTGAACGTCCTCATTAATTTACCAATTTGTTACCTTGCTCATTGCAGCGTTTGTTCCATGTCTGACTGCAATTAAAATTTTATTCCACCTTAGACGCAGTATGCCTATTCCTTTCCGGTGCATGGAAGTTCGGTAGTTGCATCCTGCTCTCCCGTCTTTAGGGGAGGAGTCTCAAGGGAGTCTGTCCTTTGAATGTCTTTGCCCTTTGCGTCGCGGAAGGCCCTGTAGGGCGCGTGCACTCAATGTTTGTTTAGTGCGGACATGACTTGGGTTCATTGTGGTAGCGTGGATTATACGCTACCGGCAGGGTATTGTTTTGAATAAAAAATTAAGAGCGTCGTGTGCCGAATTTTTTTTTATCAAACAAACAATATTTTTATGTTAGGACTGGATAAGCTTTCCCCGTAACTAAAACTAGTAAACACTTTTACAGAGAATGTCTGTGCTATTAATTCATTTCGAATATTGAACTTTCTCTACCTATTAAGCTTTATGATAACACAAATTTTACAATTTATTAATTGAAATATTATAAAATTAATAATAAAGAAATGGAAAAAATTCTTCACCCGAGTGGGACGAACCCACGACCTCTGCATTCTGTGCCAGCGCTCTTACCACTGAGCTACCGGGTCAATTACTCGGATGACGAATTTTACCATCTCTTTCTTAAATTACATTTTGGCTACGTTATTTTTTTCAATGTGTAATTGAAATTATATTTAATAAAAACTATAGGTATAACGTGCATTTTGTTTAAACTAGCTATATGAAATATATATTTACAGATCCGTAAATCGAGCACTATATGACTGACACACGTCTGGGGACCCTTCGGTACGTTTACTACCAATGTATTGATTTTTGTCCCTTCAAGGGTACTTTTTCCTTTAGATACTTCAAACTAGATGCTTTTAAAGCAACATGATTTTTTTTCTACGAAAGCGAGTTTACTTCTGCAGGGGTAAAATTACACCTTAGGAGCTACCGATAGAAATAGCGTGGTGTAATTTTTATTATTTTTAGGCCATTTGTTTTAGTTACATTACATTTTAATACGCCAGTTTTTTTTTAATCATTAAAATAGTAGGTGCTGCAATACGGAGATTGAATGCAACTGGCATTAAGGTATACTCGTAGTTTCACAGAGTTTACTATGTTATGTTATTGATTTGTATCATTTTAATATACTACAAACAATGCTTATTTAATTTTTACCTGCACATAACTTCGTGCGTTAATAGTACCCTGCACATTTCCGGATTCTTGTCCTGTCCTTCGTAAACGATGGGCTGTAACAAACAAAACAAGATTATTAACTAGACGAATTAAAGTATTAGAATTCAAATGAATACATATTATAACAATTTATAATATTAATTTGAATTCTAATACTTTAAATACTACATCAATACTTTAAAATTATTTTTGAAAAAATATATTCAGTACCTAATAGTGATGAAACTAAATGAGAATATGTTTGTTTTTTCTACAACTTGCTGTAATATAAATTAATTTTTTGTGAAATGACGTCACTGTAGCGTTTCACATTAGTTTCATACAATTTTCTCTTATCTAAATCAGTAGCTCATTCATGCAAAATTACATTAATAAAAAAATTGGACCTGAGATAAGATAGAGCGAGCCGTCTTCATCGAGTTAATACTTTTTGTTAATTTATGCACCCTTCCATTCTGTCCGTAATACCATTTTATTGTCTATACCAAAACACATTTGCATAGTTGGAATAATTCACTATTTTTATTATATTATGTAAAGTTTTACAACCGTGACGTCACTCTTTAAGCAACTTGTATGCGCGTAAAAGAACTTTGTTCTACAGCTATATAAAATGTTGCGTTTATAAATATGGTTACAAAACAAAAGTTGCTGTAAATGATGCAGATGGACATGTGATGTTGTGAAAAATGGACTTGCCCACATAACTTTGAAGGCTTATTACTACCTCATTTGGACACATAATCAAATTGTAATTTTACAGATAGATATGATTTTGATTATTCATTCTGATAAGAATAAGATGTTATTAAGATTCAACCATAGGAAACTACCCTATACCTATATGTAGTTAGTGCAATAAATATATCAAAATGTTAATTTTTACAATCCCACATCTATTTTCGAGTTTGAAACATTTCTATACATACACGTGCCTGTTGGTTTATCTATTAATATCTAATTACTGGTAGCGAGGGGTGGTAATTCTTCATCCCCTAGTTTTTTCAAATGAGCATTACTTACTAACATTAACATTTTGATGCTTACATTTTAGATTTTACAAAACGAATTGGCATTTCACTGTGTACCTACAGTATGTTCGGAAACAGAAAATTTAATTACACATTCAATTTTCATCACTAGCCTACCGCCGCTTTTCTAGCACAAATACAGAATTTATCAACTGGTGACTCTAATAAATAACATCAAGAAATATTATATAAGAAACATATAAAGGAATAATATGTAAAACTTGGACACATTATAATGGATCGCTACCATAATATGTGTGAATTTGAAACATTTTTCAAAAAAAAAAAATTATATACTTCTCTTCACGTATCAATATTTGCCCCATTACTCTTTACAAGCCCTTTAAGTCGAAAATACTGATTTTTTTATACCCTTAACAAAATATTTAATTGAATATGAAATAGGTTGGTATTATCGTCTTTTGTTGGTAGGATTTGGGAGGATTTCGCATTAGGGTGCGTAGGTAGTTAAGGGTCATACAAAAGTATTTAAGCAGACAAAACAGGGGTTGAAGATGTTAGGGATAACGTATGTGGCATCAGGTGCTTGGAAATGACCTACGATTGTGCATGTGTAAGTATTGATCACGTTTAAATTGGAAAACAGACCGATACATAGGTATGATGCATTTTTTTTTTTTCGTTTTCTAGATATAAACCGTACACTCTTTTAGTTTCAGTATCAATAAACAAAATAATAAAAAAGAAAGAAATATGCCTAGATTAAAGTTTGTTTTCTTTTCAATTTCACAGGCAAGAAATATTTCCGAATTTCAAACAAGTAGGTCAACTAATATTTTATTTGTAATTCGGAACATATATATATTTTTTACTTTAAACTTTTACGTATATAGTTTAAGCTTACTTTATAAAACTATCAACAGAAGAAAGGTTCCAAATAAAAATCTGTAGCCATTGTAGGTAGTTTTTTGCCCATACAAGTACGAATCTAGTCTATTATTAGCACACAGGGAGCCCTCGCACAAATAGTTGAGCAACATTTTTCAAGTTCATCCCAGTTCATTCAGGCATCCCTCAGGACGCCTCGGGACGGTGTCGCATGGGATTCAATCTCCTGGGAATTGGCTGGATTTCAAAAAAAATACGGGCAGAGGCCAGTAGTGATGGGCTAGTTGGGAATTTTGTAGCTTTTCAATCGATTAGTTTGGCCAGTTTGGCTGTTGTTATCGATTTTGGTCAACTTGCAGTAAATGCGTAAATTAAATTATAAATTAGCACACATGTCGGTTTTCCTGTTTTTTTCTAATTCCTACAGAGAAAAAGATATCGTGTGTTCTAATTCTTAACGATTCAAGCAGGTAATATAGTGAATTATGTTTTTTTCTTTTAATACTTAACAACAGACAAAACACAAAATAATACTTTTTTCAAATAAGTTGTTAAAAGGAAGTTAAAACACTTTATGACTTTAATAACCCTGTTTAAAATACAATAATATTCATAACACTACCGGTCTATTTATTCTGTACATTTATAATACTATCAAGTACCTACTAGCACAATAAAGAAAAGAATAACAAAGAATAAAACGCGAGTAGACAAGAATTGCAGTGATTTATACCTACGAACGCTCACGACATCGCTCCACATTATACTGCGCATATTTTTATTGTTATAGCCCAGTTTTACCTACATTTCAAATGAATGTACTGTCTGTTTGTGCTGTATAAACTATGACGCAAAAAGACATTTCTTACTTCTTCTACGTTCTATAACTAAAGGCTACTTCAGGCGAATCATTAGTCATTTATATCACTAGAAATAGAAATCACTAGAATAAATTATGAATATATGGATATTTATGTATTTCTACGATTTATTACAAAACAATTTATTTACCAAAAAAAACATACATATCGGATTTTTTATTTCAGATTTTTTGATGACTGACTATATAATAATAATTAGGTATAGCTTTAGAAAACGTAAACATAAACTATGTCTAGTAAACATTAGCTTAACTATACGAAAGCTGAAGAAAAAGCTAATTTCTGTAACTATAAAAGCACTCTCAGCTTCCGATTACAAAACCTGCATAATATATCCCACCAAATTAATATGTTGTTTGAACATTATTAAGTAAACATAATCAGAGGCACACGTGCCTTACACGCGCTACGGCATTCAGACCGCGCGTTTTCTATACAGTCACTATAGGATTTGGCCGAATCTCATTTCGCCGCCCGTGAGTCACCGCCTTAAGAACATACTCAAACAAGGGGTCAGCAGATTGATGATTTAGATATTGATATGATAGTGATTTACTATGGGAACACAAATAATCCGGCTGCTAATGTGGGGCTATATTTTGTGAAGCTGAAATTAAAAGAAGTATTAAAAAGTCCTGTGCTGATGCAGGGCTTCACTAGAATACATCAGCTAAATCTCCTTCCGACTGTCGACTGAGAGTCGACTAAAGAACTCAGAGGTGTACCTACAGGTGATGAACTAGCAACTTGTTATTGACCCTTTATAGTACAACAGTTTTGGCTACTCCATTTTCTGAAAACAGCCGTATTTAAAAAATTGTATGACATTTTCGCCACCTTTAATAATACTTACCTCAGTTGCAATGTATATGTACACTATAGTACCTATTATCATATCTGTGCATGTAGGTACTCTCGCCAAACGATATTAGTATCGAACCAAGGAAGCAAAAAAAGTCTTAGGCTTACTATACTTTACTACTTACCTGAAAAGGATGATAATTTTCCTCCCATTCAGATGAACTATGACATAATGTCAGAGCCCTTAAAAATCCATCTTATAAGCAATTTGTAGTCGCGTGTCCAGGTCGCACGCCAACATTAGCTGATTGCAGTGTACCCTCAGCCTAACGTTTTAATACAATTAGTCTAAGGACACACGTGACTTGTGAAACGCAACTTATGTAAGCCACGGAGACGTGATGTAAGCTCAACCTATCTTTCTAAGGTACTTACTATTTTTTTTATCCTACTATATGTACTGGCTTTTCTATTATTAGGTCCATTTTATTATGAAGTTATTGCACAATAAATATTTCTATACGGTTATGTTCTAGATATACATAAGGCTTGTGTAGCTTTTTTACTTCACTTTCCATCAAGTGAAGCGATGATGGTCAAATGCATCTACGTTTTTTAGATATGGAGTATAGTGGTTTTTTTTACCGAAATCACATGTCCAATATTTACTGATTTTATTCAGATAGAAGTTTTTCAGTAGCGTATTTAAAAAACAGTGTGACCAACACAACCGGTCGCGATCGCAGAGTGTACACCCGGCTTTACAGTTTCGGGGAATGATTGGTTTGCGTGATCGTGTCATCTTGCCCTAACATGTGTCTTTAATAGTGGTCAAATCAAAATGGTTTTTAACTTTGGGAATTAAGAGGCATTAGAAAGATAAGGGCGTAATGCCGGCTATTAGTTTAGGCTTGTTTTTGGATTTAATTGAATTGTGAATGAATTTGATTATAAAAAGCTTTGTAACAAGAGAATGCAACATAATGTACTTCATTCAACATTTTGATGAAGTTTCTAGTAGTAGTAAGGAAGTTCTATCTACTTATTTGCCTATTGAAGCTTAGATTACTTACTTATATTATCATTTTTGTTTTAAGTTTGTTTCATTATTGAGATTGTTTTACCTAAGTAATTATAGGGTTGTAAAACATCTGATATACACTTTTTATCTCTATTAAAAAATTGAGATTAACAGATAGTTTTAACTTCATTACAAGACGCCACAAATAAATTATATGATAAATTACTACGAGCGCCATTTTTGCAGTTACAAAATTTTGTATTGGTATGGCTGATGTGATTCTGTAAAAATCGACCGTTGTAAGTATTCAATGATGCAGTATAGCAACAGACATACAAAACATACATAAATACTAGGTATGTAGTTTTCTACCAAATGGGTTTTTTTTATATATATTTTGTTACAGAATAAATACCCAACAGAACCGACACACCTGCAAACCCGCTCTAACTGCCTACGGCATCTAAATTAAGGCGATGCGCACACGAACGCATGCCAACAGCCAATGCTCGGCCTAAGTTAATTACGTTCACCACATAAATCTTTAGTAATTGGCCTCTAGTTACACAATACTAAGAGCTTGGGACGTGTTGAAATTATATATGTGCTAGATCTTGGAGCGCAAAGTTTCGTCACACGCGAAATTGTTATTAAAATTTATTATGCTATGAAGTTTGGTTATTAAATTACGGCTTTAGGTGTATTTTACGAGTTAATCTGCAATTTCGCTTTGTATTTAATATTCTTCGTGGTTACTAACTACCTACTAATAGAAAAGTTTGTGTAGATAGCAAAATGCTATCTCTTTCATTTATTACTTTTCTGATAAAAATCCATTAAAATTTAACACAGCCTCATTCTCAATTTCATTTGTATTTAGTTACACAGGCAGCTAAAAGTACTAACAATAACAATATAATAACCAAACATTTGACAAAACTAAACAACCCCAATCAACTGAACCGTTTGACAGTTCTCACACAAACCCCTTTAGCTGTCAAATTTAAATCCGACACTTCCAAATTCAAAAGAAACGATACAAAATTGCAACCGGAGATAACATTAATGATTGTGTTGGGTGCAATTTAGACTCAATTTCAACAACAAAGCCCCGCGGGTTTTTATGAAACTAAAAAAAAAATTATGGAACAGAGATGAAAATATAAAGACACTAGCGCCAATGTCAGAGCACTTTATGTAGAGCATATTTGATCGGCCGCATCCCTATAGAAATTGCGATGATGCATTATAGAGTAGAAAAATTTTAGAAATGTAACTTTGAATTATTATAAATTCCATAAAACTTTTTTCAGATTCATAATTATCGATTTTAAATAGAGATATTAAGTAAAATGTTATGTGCTTGACGATTTTGGAGTTTTGTGAATATAAATATTTAAAGCTTTTTAATAAGTCGCTGTAATAACAATACGAAATGATGCTTTAAAAATCAAAGTAATAAATAAAATTTATCCTGTTTCTTTTTTTATTAATACTGTACGTAACCTTTTCATTTTTGTCTGGGCAATCATGACATACTACATTTAGATTAGCTATAACACTAGTAGACACAAGGGGCGTGCGGATTAGGCCCTAATCGGGCGGCGGCGATGACAATCTGGTGCGACACGTGACCGGCGCGTGCGCACCGGGAGGTCGATTAGGTGTGGTCGCTTCCTTACAGTTTATATTGTTATTTTAACAAGTTTTTTTTCGTGTTTCCGATAAATTTCTTTAGATTTGATATAGTAGAGTAATATAAAATTGATAATATTCATGAAATAACTTACCTGTTTTGTAACCGAATCGATTAGTCGAACAAAAATATCTTGCTCTTGTCTTATACCTGCAAATAATAAAAAATATATTAAACGCAAGTAAATAAATTAAGTAGGTATTATAGAAAGATAAGTAGATTAATTTTTTTGTTGTAAGTACTAGAATTTTTTATACAGAGGCGAGCTTATTCTATTCTTAATACCTTCAATGGCATTCTCTACAATCTAACCTGGTTACTTAAAAACACAATTATTCATATTATACTCTAATAATAAAATGTGGTATAAAAATAAACGGAAGTGAACTATAAATCTTTTTATTTACTCTATCGTCGATTCGTAGAACAGCTACGAATCCGTAGCACCGCGTAGTCGACGTAGCAGAAATTTTGCGGCTCCTTTTTTTAGTCACACAAAATTAAATTCGTTGCCGAGAGGAAAATTAAATTGACGATTCTGATTCGACTAATTAAAATGAAATTGCTCCGACGCGGTAATCTGTTCAGGGGGAGATAAGAATTTAGACAAAAAGAAATTTGTATTAATATTAAGAGTTGATATATTTCGTGATTCACTTGGGTTACAGTTCACTTTAGCAAAGAAACTAAAAAAAAAACTCTAGATTTCTAAAGTCTGTTTTATAGAATATCTCCGATGCCTGATTTAGGAACTTTTTATATGCAGTGACACAAATAATGTAAACATACACTTAGTAACAAGCGCCATCACCCTAAGGAACTATTAGGTGAAACTCTAGTAATATCTAATCTACAATCCCTTCAAACTCTGTTTTTAAAATTTCTCTTAGGGCCGATTTTTCAAACGTCACATAGCCTATCAGAAGAATGTAGTCGATAGATGGTCATAGAGTGCTAATGTCATACTAACTGCCTTGATGCACTTGCATTACTCTAATGTACAGTAATGTACTACATTACTAATGTACTGTAACGTACAGTAATGCAATCTAAGTATCAAGGTCTAGAATTGTGAGGCACCGAAAAGTCTAATGGTGCATCGAGGCAGTTAGTATGGCATTAGCACTCTGTGACCATCTTATTCCTCTATGATGATAGTGACCGCATCAACTTTATTCTTCAGATAGACTGTCTTACGTATGGAAAAATCAGCCCTTAATATAGTAGTCACAGAATAACTAATACAGTTTAACATACCACCTAGTATAGATTCACTTTGCCGTTGTCAAATTAATTCGATTGTAAGGCACAAACTGCACTTAGCTCCAATCGCATAGTCTAAGAGCCGGCGCAATCATCATTCATAGTCCAGGAGGCTATTCTCCACCAATTTGCCATTATCTCCCGGACTACGTCCAAGATGGTAAATATTTGCAGTGTCGTGCATTGTCTCTTAGCAGACAGCTATTGGCTAAACTGGATTGATGTGGACTTTAAACTCGAGAGGGTAAGAGCCATTATTCATTGTTAAACTCGTGAAATTGAACCGGTTTTTATAGAGTGAATTCTCTATACACTTTCGATCTTAGTTTGATAGATTGAAAGCGAATTTAAAGTATTTATTTACAAGACAATATGTCATAGTTTAAAACACTTCTTCTACGAATGAAAATGAGATAGATTATCGAACGCTATTTTATAAAGTAGACCTATCTACATTAATCTAGGCTTTAAATAGTAACGTTTAATATTAACTACTTTAATAATAAGTACCCCTCCTCTCCATAGAATAGGACGAACGTACACACCAAGACAAAGCAATATTGACGTTATCTCAAAGACAGTACAGTCTCGCAAACATGTGCAGGGCTCCTCAATCGTTGTTTGTACCTGACTGTACCTAGTGTGCCTGCCCCCCTATTTCGCTAAATTATCCAGTCATTAACGAAACGCTCTGTGAAGCAAATTTGCTTACCGCTTTTATTATATTTTAAAACGGTCGCGTGTAATATTGAATACCGCATCTCAGCTTATACGTGTTGCTTCGGTTGACCGTAATTATTATTCTGAGATCAAAAAGTTTTTCGCTTAATGTAATTTTCCTATTACTTATAATATGTTTTCAAATTGCTATCTGTATGACTTTTACAACATCCTGTTATACAACTTAGGTATAAATACAATTATCAGTTTTAGTTCGTCAAATTAAAATTAGAGAAATCTTTATTGATAGCTCTACCTACTCTGAGGATCAGAAATAATATGTTCGAATTATGAAGTCCCGGGGATTGTTATGGAACAAAATAAAATAAATAGAACAGTGACAAAGTTTCAATGACACTAGCGCCTCTGTCAAATAACTTCATAACTAAAACGAAAAGTGGAGAATGAACTTGCGTTTGAACTAATTTTATTACTCACCATTTGCATAAAGTAATTGAAGCCTGTACTGGATACCGTTATTCGTCTTTTGCCCTTCAGCCTCCTGCAACAAAATACATTATTCTTTAGGTATCATAATAAAATTAGTAAGTACAACTAGTTAAAGGGGTAAAATCATTTTTAAATGTTCCTTGATATAAAACAATTGCCATAGACAAAGTAACGTAACTTTTAGATCGAATCGATTGAGGTTCGTCACCGACACGTTTGCTCCAATAGGAAGCTTTCATTCTGGGATCTCCTTTATGATTCTGCAGTTCTGCCCTCCATGTCGGGAATACTCCCGTGCAAGTGTGTAAGTAAGGTTATTCACTAACACTTGTTAAAACCGCCTGCCCAGCGTGGTGACTATGGGCAAAACCCCCCCGTGGCAGTAGCCTTGTGGCGTGCCCTGGGGGAGGCCTACGTCCAGCAGTGGACTGCAATAGGCTGAAGAAGATATAATAGGTGTTCGCCTTTTTGACAATCGGATGTATACTCATACCTCTTACATCTGGACATGTCAAAATTTATCGCTCCCTATACATTTTGTACTAGACCGTTTTACTGTGAAATATGACATATTTACATCCCAGCTGTAGATGTATTTTCGATCGATTTTTAACCCCCGACGCAAAAACGACTGAGTGTTATAAGTTTGACGTGTCTGTGTGTGTGTGTGTGTCCCGACGCTGAAACCGGTCGTGTGCGATCTACTTTTAAAGGTGAACGTATCGTCAAGCATTCTACAAAAGGGCAAAAGAATAAAAAGGAAAGCCAAAAACCTAATCTAGCGTTAACAGTGTAGTATGTCGGCGACGTTACACACGCGACTAAAAATGCGGACGGAGGTGTTTACCAACTGAATAATTAAACGACACAACGAGACGTGTGAAACCGCTCTAACCTACATACGTTAGGTATTTTATTCTTTCATTTTTTCCGCGGTTTCTTTGGGTAGTGGAATAATCCTCCAGTTTTTGAATGGAATTTTTTATGACGACTTTGCTTTTTTAAAGTAATTTTTACGGACTTTCAAAAAGAAAGGTTATTCGTCTGTTTTTTGTCGCTTTTTTTATTGTGTTACCTCAGAACAGATGCACATGATACCTATGCTTCCGAATTGGCATATATCCATATACACCACCATCAGGATTCGATGATGATGACATGGTACGTAAACATGTTCAACTCATTTTGCATACGAACAAATATTATTATAAAAAAATGTTTATGTAATATACAAAGGCGTATTGTAATGTTATAGATGATATTTAATATTTTATCAACATTACTTCCTTATCAAACGTGAAAATGATCCTAAGCATAATAAATCGTCGAAACAGTTAACACAGCCCTTTCATTGGAAAACGTAAGCACTTATCGAGGAACAAAATTCCATGACTTTTGCTTCATCAATCAGGATAGTTCGGACATGATGTCTATTGTTGTGTATTGATGTGCTCTGAACTCATTTACATAATACATTTTAGATCGTTGGTGGTATCTGTTTGTTTAATAGGATTGTTTTTTGTGTTATACCCACAAACTAATATTAAAAATGCGAAAGTAAGTTTGTTTGTTTGTTACCTCTTCATGTTTTATTTACTCAACCAATCTTCCTAAAATTTTGCACACATATAGTTAGGAGTATGGAGAAGGACAAATGCTATATTCTGTATACCCCGACGAAGTTACGAGCAACAGCTAGTTTAGTTATAGATTGGCCTACAGAAGTGAGATTTAGTTAGGCGTCTCTTTACGTCAACTCGCCCTACTCGAAACTCAGACCATGGGATCAGTTAACCAAATTAATTTATTTTTATAATTTTCTTTAGTTAAGAGGCCCTACTCTTTATTTGTGCAAAAAATCTATTGTTTATTTCAAGTCGGTGTACAGACGTATTCAAAACTGTTAAGATAAGTATAAATGAAACAACAGGGCTTCATGATATGAATATATTTAAAAATGAAACAGTCTTTTGATTATCAATTATCACGCATTTGAAAGTAAAAAAAAATCAACAACATAAAGGAAAAAAAACACGTAATTCACTTATTATTATACAAAATTAACATAAGTTATTTGTAGTTTTGAATTGCATAAAATAAATTAAAATGTATTTTTTTCCAAACAATGTAATTTCTAGGATTTTCAGGAATCTGATGATGGGATCTTGGAGAAATCGAGGGCAATCCTCGAATATTGTAGGCACATGTAGTCTGTTTTTATACTTTTACTGAATGTTTTGATCACCTACATATAAAAGATAACATCTGATGATGGAATCTTTAAGGAATCTATGGATATCCTCAAATATAATAGGCACGGGTAGTCCGTTTTTAGATTTTTATAGAGAATTTTATACATAATATAAAGGAAACGAGGGTCTGATGATGGAGCCGCCGAAAAACAGATAGTGGAACTTTTTAGTAACAAAATCCCCTATGGAAGGGGGAGGCCTACGTCCAGTAGTGGACTGCAATAGGCTTATGAAGATGAAGATAATTGTGTTAATTCATGAAATTATATGTTGCGTTAAGCCGTGTTCGAAGTAAGATGGTTATAGAGGAAGAGGTAGACATGACGGATAATAGGGATGAAATGATTGGGAACAGGGCAGGAAAAAGGAGTGTAATTATATGTTGCTTATATTCTCAGACGTAAAGTTTCGATCTTCTATGCTTCTCTGGGAGTGAAAAAATAACGTGTAATATACTACAGCTGCTTCTCTTCCCGGGCATACTGTACAAACCAGTAGAGGGACAAGAGGGTCTTGATGTTTTGTAGGCGATGGTACATCTCAACTATACCCTAAAAATCGGTCAGAAGTGGCACCATGTGGTTCTATCGGCCCTTAGTGCTCTGCCTACCCCGTAAGGGATAAAGGCGTGATTATATGTAATGTAAATCTGAAAATATTATGCCTTCTAAACTTCGTAGACGGTTTAACGCAATATATATTTGCCCTTTAGTAAAATTTTACTTTAGTAAGCTCGAGTTTTGGGAGGAAGTCGGTTTTTCGTTTTAAAAAAAAAAAATCTTAATAATTGTTATTGCCGACCATTAAAAATAAATAAATAAATATATGTATAAGGAAATTGAAAACTTTTTGTCGCGATTGTCCACATTAAAAATACAGATAGTAGGGCGAGTTGACCAATTCAAAAATTCGTTAGGTCGACTGATCCCATGGGCCGTGTTCCCTTAGGGCGAGTTGACTAAAGAGCCAGCAGCCTTATCCACCAAAGATGTGCTATGCTAACTTGCTTCCTTTGATGTTCACTAATCACATTAAAACTATGAAAATTATTAGTTGATATCACGTAGAACTTAGTATAGAACTCCTATGTTGAAAAGTCTTAGACAAAGTTACATTATTTTCAATGACGGCAGTATTCATTATTGGTAGGAATGTTATGACAGTGATGATGATGAACGTCGATACGAAATGATAATAATAAGCACATTGGGATTTATTATACTGTAAATAACTAAATAAAATTCACCATAACGACATACGTAGTACCTACATAATAATATATTGAATTGAAACCGTCACAAAAAAGTATCAAAGAAAAAAAATAGAAACTTACCTGATCCTTCTCAATAAATCCAATAAAGGCGGTGCGTTCAATCTCTACAGGCTGTCCTGCTCTATCATACAGCGCAACGACGAAATGGAAGAAATTGCTCTTGCGCAGGTTACTTGGCGGCTGTTTTTCGAAGTGCGCGCGGCCGACGCCTACCGTGCTGTTGAAAAAAAACGTATTACATATTTATTTATTTGACAGGTATCACTGGTAGCCATTTTGAAATTGAATGGCGCCAACATAGCCAGGAAAAATCTGGGTTTTTGTAGCTTTTTCGAAATACGTTCTGCTCATACTGCCAATGCAAATTATATATTTCACGAATTCATTGTATTCGCCCATATTCATAACGTTCTTACATTTCTAAAATACAGAAAAATCTTAACCACAAAATGTATAGTCACGCACAAGACTCTTTCAATGATTATTTTTAACTTGTCAAAAGAAACAAGCAACAGAAGGCCTTTAGGCAAAAAAGGCAAAAGAAAGCATAGATTATAATCCCTTTATGAGTGATTTATTACAGCTTTTGTTGTGGATAGTTGTCGCTAATATTTTGTTTTTGTTTAGGTTACTGTCAACCCGTACTTTATAATTTTTGGCATAGTTAACCGAGACGTTAAAACTCATGCATTTCTTCGAATTTTAGTGCTTATTTTTACAGACAAAATGTTTTATGATAGCAAAATTATAATGAAGTGATGACGTATTTACAGCACCACACACATCGACATATGCGTAACAGATTATTCTGAGCTCATCATTTCTAATAGGTCTCTATTACACATCACTACGGTTTATTATTGCCTGTAGCAATTCGGTGAAATTTGGTGCAATAAATACATCGATAGAGCATTTCAAATGCGGGCAGTTCATCAAATCTTCGGTCTCATTTCTCATTGTTTCGACTATGCGTTATTCCAATGCTGTAGGCTAGTGATGTACATATACCTACATTATTAGATGTGGTTCATTTTATATTACTTGGTAAATACAGTCAATATAATTTTGTACTCGTCTTTTTTTGGAATTAATTATTATTTAAATTTATTAAAATTATTTTTAAAAGTTTTGAAGCAAATCCTACATAGATGGACTATCCTTATACTGACATTTATAACAAGTAAAATGTAATTAATTTAGCACGCCTTTTTACAAAAATTTGTTGTGTTTATTAATCGCTTTGTGCGTACAAAAAGAATATGGATCATAATTAAATTAAAAATATATCAATAATCATTTGGTATATCGACATCACTAACTAAATTAAAAATCTACATAATAATTAAATAAAAATCTATCGATATTCATATCAAATTCAAATATCGATATATCGACATCACCATTACCCTGCACCGCCGTATTACGGTATGGTCGCCCATTCATCTCGGCACTGCAGAATTTGCGTAAACAAATTGGTTTCGCGATTGCCATTTTATATACTCGCGCGACACCGTTGTTTTATTTATCGCTGTTTCGGCGTTCGCGATTAGGTCGCAGCGCTTTTTGTGCTGATCGCCGGTGTTTGTCACGGCTTGATACATGTTTTTTTTTTTTTTCATAAAATACTTTATTAAAAAAAGTTAAAGTAAATATCTCAGTATTATAGATACAATAAACTTAAAAATATAAAAAAAAACATTATGGTAATTGATTTTTTTTTTATTATTAACGACTAATATTTTTTATCAAACCAGTCTGAAATTATTATGAAACGACATAAAATATATCTTTTAATATTTCGATCAAGCTAGATAAAATTAATTTATTAAAAACATTACCGTAATCGTCGGGGGTGCGGTGCTAATGATTTGGAGCCGACTTTATAAATGAGACTGTCATCACCGCCGACTGGCTATCTATCAACATTTGTCATTCCTGCCCGGTGATCATACGAAACTATTATATTAATTAAAAAATATATTTTATACAGAATCACATAAAATCACGCCTTTATCCCTTACGGGGTAGGCAGAGCACAAAGGGCCGATAGGACCACATGGTGCCACTTCTGACCAATTTTGAGGGTATAGTTGAGAGTACATTTAGGTAATTCACGTTTAGGTAATTATACATCTAATAGGTAATAAACGTTATTGAATTTGTATTCCTGACTACATAAATTTTGACATGATTTTATATTATGTATCAAACATGTCGTCTCTTACTGTTTACCGTCATAAAATATTCTAGTTTGCAGATAAATTGCTCATTTGACACAACTCGGATTATATTTTTTAAACCCCAAAAATAAATAAAAAAATCATTCACTAAAAGTAAGTACAGTCATCCACAAAAAACAAACAAATCACCCACCACTCATCTTCATTACCATTCGGATGGTACGAAGTAAAACACGACAGATGTTGATAGTCCTCCTGCTCACGCACAATGCCCACTAATTCTGCTCATTACAAACAAGTCGTGTAATAGAACGACAAATGCGCGTATTGTTGCACAAAATATGTTATTATTTTGTTGCATTACAAAACATGATAAAGTTTTAATGTTGGACCTGTTATTATATTTTTTCCTTTTGGACTACAACAGAGTTGGTTTAATTCGTTTTTTATTTCTGACAGAGTAGACTTATGTGCATATAGGTGGGTAGGAGTGCATTGTGTTATTTACTTTTAATAGAAAACTAACTAGACAACGGTAATTTTAGGTATTAGGGTGCATATTATTTTATTATTGTTATCAAAACAAAAATTGACCTTATTTTATTTGTATGTGTTATCCTTATAAAAATCCGTTTGGTAATTTTTGATTGAAAAAATAACAAAAAACCAAACATCAATTTTCACAACCTTTCGCATAATAGTAAAGAAGATATATAATTTAATTTTTATTATATACTACTTTTTTAGGTACACGTACTATTTATAGGTACACGTACGTACAGTCGCTAACAAAAATATTCTATACACATGTAATAAAAATGTAACGGATCGCTGTCTGTACATGGAAGATATATAAGAAAAAATATTATAGAATACCTTTATCAACGCAATAGTACCCAAAACAATGATTTTTGGAATTTTTGTCTGTTTGTCGGTTTGTCTGTGCGTTTGTGCACGCTAATCCCAGAAATGGCTGAACCGATTTCGATGCAGTTTTCAGGAATATATTGTGACAGGTCCCACTTAACATATAGGCTACTTTTTATCCCGGGAAAACGTTTTTATCCCGGATAATTTCGATATTTTGTTTTTTTTTCTGCAGTCCACGCGGACGGAGTCGCGGGCGTCCACTAGTGTTACCATAAAAATCGTTCGTCACGCCCTTTGCGCTTATGAATACACAGTTGTTACGGCCGAGTTGATTATTAAGCGCGCGATATTTGCCCGCCCCTGATTGGTCACTGCCCTAGCGGTAATGAAGTCATTGTGTATCGACAGGTTTGTTTATTGCAGGTACTGGGCGATAAGCAAGAAATATTGCATAGGATGTATTAACAGGTGTTCTAAACTTAACAACAGAAATTACAATATTTTATATAGTAATTTCCAATTTTTCCCATTTGGATCAAAAATGTATGCACATAAAGTAGGTAAATAAAAGTACCTATTATTTAGTCATCGCAAATATCTGAAACCAATTCAAATAGTTTGTAATTTACAAAATAATTACAAGAATGCAACAGTAATATTATATTACTCAACGCAGATGATGTCAAGAAGTTCTTGATAGGCCTAGGACCTATAAAATATTTCATCCAACACAAGTTTACCAGTAAATGTAGTTTAATGCGCATTCGAGAGGAAGATTCGGACTCAGTATCTTTTATTTATGATTTCTCGGTAAAGGTGTAATGATATATGAAATTATTTATTTTCTTTACGAAATAATTTTTTTTCGTGTACCAATACTTTGGAAATCCTGTTTTTAAGGTACGTTTAGACTACGAGTGGAAAATTAGACAAGGTGTATACACTGAGTGTACGGTGTATAATGTCGTAGTCTAAACTTACCATAAAATAGAAATATACCTAGCCTACCCAGAAATATACCTACATGCCATGTTTATTTTAGGAGTAGAGTTTATTTTGTTACATCAGTCAATATCTCAGTGTTCTCATCAAGCTAGATAAATATGGATAAAATAGATAGATAACTGGCACGGATGCAGAGGTCGTGGGTTCGATTCCCACCCGGGTGAGGATTTTTTTCCATTTCTTTATTAATATTTTATAAATATTTTCTACTCGCAAAAATAGTTCATTTTACGAACTTAGGCATTATTTATTTTCAAAACTAAATTACCAGTGAGTCCCCTCGTCAAGCGCTATCTTAATCCTATACAGTTATTTAATGTCAAACCAACATTCGCTCCGGTTTGTTCAGTTTGCGGGTCCCTAATACAATTTGTGGCCCTAACAAGTTTGATACGATGCTCTTTTCCGTGGCTAAAAGGTTTATTAAAACCGTGTAAATAAGGGCCCTCTATCATCATAGCATTACGATCAATGATATTAAAATGTTTTCTAACGCAACATTTTTTGGTATTGCTTTTGCCAACGTTTTCCAGTTCCGGTATTGGCAAACTAAAAATTTACTGTTTAAAAATATTCTGTAATATCATGAAATATATTAATCACAACATTCTCTTCATTAAATTTTATCAATTATCTTTTATATTTATCAATTTATTCGATTTTTAATGCGATTGATTTAGGTACAGCTAATTGCAATATACTAATAATATACTTACAAAAAATTAAGATACCTAAATCTTTTGATTACTTTATAATTAACTCTATTTTTATTTACGATCTCAAATTTTTTAAACCTATTTTAACAGTCTTTTACAATTTAATCACCTATCGCAATTGGCCCTTAAATATACATTTAACAACTTACTTGGCATTGTCAACTAAGGAGGTAGGCGTCATCCAGGCACGGGTCAGAGGCTCCTCTTTGAGCGAAGTGACAGGCCCGCGAGGCTGCGTGTGCAACCCGCCCGCCGCTTCTTGGTGATGCAGGCCGAACATTAGTCCGCCTGCGGAAATTAGTTTTGTCAATTTGGTAATAAAATCAGCTGACATATACACACGGCTGTGTTTTCGAAATAGGGTAGAACTGCAGGATCAAAAAGGAGATACGATAGCCACGTTTGGCTAAAGGGGGTAGGTACAGATACAAATGATCAGTGATAAGTTGCTAGTTTATCGCCTGTGAGAATGCCCGAGTTAGAATTCGACGCTTACGATATACTCGTACACAGATGGAGATGCTGCTCTGATGTATTCGATGTATTCTATTGAAGCCCTGGCATCAGCACAAGTTTTTTAACATGCATGCGTTTTTAACAGGTCAAAATCAAGTCCAGGATGTTATGTGAGGCTAATTTATTAATTTTAGAAAAAGGAAATAAGTAATTTATAATGTTGGATTAACTAAAACATTTCCCTTACCTTTTCTAATAAGTAGTAAAAGAGGAAAATACGTCACCATAAAATTATTACTTTTTATCTTAAGTTTAGATAATGAGATCTATTCGATTATACCACATTTAATATATTATCATTTTGTCTTATTTAATTTTAATAGAACAAAAGGATTATTTACCTAATACCTACAGCTAAAACTAACTCATTTTTCATCATTTACAACCCCTAACTAAAAGAGGAAAATACCTTATCATAAAATTATTTCATTGACTCTCAAGTTTCCATGATCTATTTGATTATACCTACCACTGTATTTTAATCTTTCTTATTATCTAATTATATTAAATTCAAATACTTAATTGTTTATATGTATTTTATCAAATATAATTACTAGATTTTGATATCAAACTTGGTTTAGATTTTTCAATAGAAAAAAATTGTACCTAACAAAAACTTAAAAGTTATAAACTCAATTTACATACTCCAACTCTTTTTAACCGACTTCAAAAAAGAGAGGTTATCAATTCGTCTGTATGTTTCATTTTTTTTTATGTGTGTTACCTCAGAACTCCGTCATTTATGAACCGATTTCAATTTTTTTTTATAGTTTGTCATGGTATGCTTCCAAGTTGGTCCCATATTCACCACATCAGCATCTGATGATGGGATCTTGGAGAAATCGAGGTTTTACTGAGCGTTTTGATCACCTACATATAAAACATAACATCTGATGATGGAATCTCTAAGGAATCTAGGGATATCCTCAAATATAATAGGCACGAGTAGTCCGTTTTTATAGAGAATTTTGGTCAGCTACACATAATATAAAGGAAACGAGAGCCTGATGTTGGAGCCGCCGAAAAACAGATAGTGGAACTTTCTAGTAACAAAATCCCCCTATGGCAGGGGGAGGCCTACGTCCAGTAGTGGACTGCAATAGGCTTATGAAGATGAAGATAATTGTGTTAAGTCGTGAAATTATATGTTGCGTTAAGCCGTGTCCGAAGTAAGATGGTTATAGAGGAAGAGGTAGACATAAGAATAACGAGATAACGGATAATAGGGATAAATGAAAGAAGAGTACCTACATATTGCACCGACCCCAATTTGTCATCTTTATTTATATGTACCTTATAATTGTCAGACGTGAAATTCGAAGCCTCTACCACTTCTTTGTATGTGGCCTATTTAATCAGCTTTAAAGTACCTACTAAACTTCGTACATGGCTTAACGCAATATATATTTGCCCTTTAGTAGGTATTACTTTTAAATGTGGGAGGAATCGTAGTTTCATATTTTTATAAAATTAAATTAATCATCTTTTTACATTATGTACCATTAATATTGAAATTTTAACCGACTTACAAAAAAAAAGGTTCCTACCAATTGGTCTTATATTATTTTTTTTTAAAGAAGTTGCATTTAATAGATATTTCCGTAAATTATAAACGGATTTCAATTTTTTTTTTATAGTGTAAATATGCTAACAAAAGTTTATCTATTTATGCTTGTATTCGTTAAGTTATAAATTATAACTACTTTTCTTTATTGTACTATTTAGATACTTAATATTTAATTAACGTAGTTACTCAGTACAGTTTTAACTTGTACTATAAAAACTCAATTTAATATGTTTTCTAAAGAAACTGAGCCATCATAAATAAATTAGTACATATCTGTATAAAACTTCATAATAAATCGTCTTCATAAAACTATTCTTAACAATAAAATCAGGCCCACGTTGGGCGCCAAACCAGTTTTACTAATAAACAATTCGCTTTATGAATATTACTTATATTTTTTACTTAGCACGAGACGGTGCATATTTAACTTTCAAAATAATATTTAACTTACATAACCAATTTATGAATTTATGTGTATTTTCGTGAGATACAAACTGACTTTCTCTACGTTTAAAGATATTTTCGACTCACCTGAAGATCTCGGCGCTCCCGAAGGGTACAGCTTTCGCCCCCATCCCACGGGGTCTAGTTCCAGCGGCGGCCACGGCGAGCCGGTGTAGCCGCCCGCCGCCGCGTTTAGCTCGTCCGACCGAATCGCGAATCACGACTAACACCCCGACTCAAACGCGAGCAAGCGCGCGAAAATCAAAATTAGAACTTTCGAACACAACCGCGCACTTTTTTGGAAAGCGTTTTCATACACGCCTGTACTTTTTGGTTTTGTTTTTAGTTATGTCCGCATTGTTTTTAATTTTTCAAAAATAGAATTAATATCACACTGTCAGAAAACACAGAACAAAGTTTTTCTAAATAACTCCGATTTTCGATAAAATTCCGTCTCAAAAGTATGTACTAAAATCAAAAACAAAATAGCGGTCGCAACAAATTACTTAGTTGGGAAGTGCGAAAGTATCGTACAACTAACCGACAGGCGGCTCTGTATTACCGTATGCGTTTTGGGATCGGGCCCGAGTCCCGGTTGTACGAGCGATCCCGCTGCGGATTTGCGGAGCACTAACAAGCGTCACGGGAGAGCGTCGAGTGCCCCGGCGGCGTCGCAGCGCCCCCGTCCGTCCCCGCGGGGCGCCTCCCACCCAGGGGACACGCCCTCGCCTCGCGAGCGGGACGACGCGACTGCCGCAGATGGCGCCACCGACGCGCCATTTTGCTTTCCATCCTCACACATTCCGAATTCAAAATTTCAATTTTCCTTTTTTCTCCGACCTATTTTGACGCAGTTTTATTATTTTGAACTTGGAAGATAATTTTTGGAACTTGTAAACTAAGTTTTGCCGGCATTTATTATGATAATGCGATTCCGCAATAAGGTTTCCCTTGGAGACCGCGCGCGGGTAAAGGATGGGGCGATACATGAGAGAGACTACATCTCTCTGGACCACCCAGCTCTGGGACGGCCCACAGCGAAGATTACTTATTAAACTGGAGTCCAACTGACGATGATGGAATTTCACTGGGAATTGACTGTAACTAGTACAAGTGAGATGAGGTTTTGTCGCCATATTAATTATAATGTGACGTTACGACGTTTGTTGCGATTCATGAGGGAAATCAGGGGCATGTAGCGTAGAATGTAGCGCCATTATTTCGGTATATTTTCGTAACTCTATCACGTTTTCGTGAACGTAAATTTGAATTTATAGTTTAGAACTTTCAGTTCATGTTATTTGGAATTTTGCTTCACAGTAATAGAGATTTAGGTAGTTACCTACGTCTATGTGAATGTCGCTCTTGAATTTACTTAGTTAACAAGCTAGGTATTACCAAATTACATATATACATACATATAATCACGCCTTTATCCTTTACGGGTATAGGCAGAGCACCAAGGGCCGATAGAACCTATGGTGCCACTTCTGATAAATTTTGAGGGTATAGTTGAAATGTAGAAGTTCGGTTAGTAGGTAGTGACAAGTGGTCAGCCCATCGCCTACAAACACCAAGACCCTCTTGTCCCTCTACTGACTTATACAGTAGCCCGAGAAGAGAAGCAGATGTAGTATTATACGTTTTTTTTTCACTCCCAGAGCAGCATAGAAGAAACTAGGTAGTACCGGCCTTTTTTCTGCAACTTTACGGATCAAGCAAAATGTAGAGTCCCTAAATGTGCTTAGTAGGAATGTTTGTAACGGATCGCTGTCTGTTCATGATTTTTTTTTTTTATATACAAACGCTACACAACACATTAACCTAGTCCCACAGTAAGATCCCTAAGGTCTTGTGTCGTGGGTACTAAGCAACGGTATATAAATACATAGATAAGTATAGAAACATCCATGACTCGGAAACAAACATTGATATACATCATATCAATGTTTACACCTACCGGGGTTCGAACCCAGGACCTATGGCGTCGCAGGCAGGGTCACTACCTACTAGACCAGTCGGCCGATTATCAGAAGCTTGAACTTACCTACATAACTATCTATACTTATAAATACTTACAACATGCTTTATCCTAAACGACTGACTTATTTTATTTATTTATTTTTATTTATTAGAGTTCAATGACTTTACAATTAAATTATGATAATCTCCGATCGTATTTCGGCCAAGGCGACCAATCTCTACGGAGATTGGCCAGATACGCAGGAGATATTATAGTAAACAAGTGTGTGCGCAAATACAGATGCACTCTTTATTCCCTCACTTATAGTCTGATGGGACGGAAAACCGGAGAGAGATCAGGCGCAGGACCAACGGTTTTACGTGCTTTCCGAGGCACGAGCTAAGTGACAATATCACAACATTAAAATCAGTACATAAAATAAATTCATTGGTACAAGCCCGTGACTGGGATTGAACTTACGCCTCCCGCTTGGAAGGTGCACGTCTTAATCACGGGGCTATCACCGCTTTACACTAATACAGTTTGCATTCGGTGAGAATTGTTGGGTTATATGCCTTCCCTCTCCACACTTTAAACAAGTATAACGCCAGAGCAAATTCCCACCTAACTTCCAACTTATTGCACCCAACCATACCCAGGACAAACAGAGTTGGATACACAAGGGGATACTTAGGATATACCCCATGAAGCTTCATGTATAGATATCGCGTGAATTTATTTTTATGGTATCAATGCACAGCCAAATCACGGATCGAAGAAATGTGAAACTTAAAAACCTGGTTCTTTGTAAGATTTGAGATTTTGACAACAAAGGACTTCGTGAAATTCCAGCGGAAACAGGATAAACTAAATTTCTTGGTTCACACGGACTAATTCGTAGGCGATTGCTAGTCAGCAATTATAAACTAGCAGCCGCCCATGAATTCGTTCGCGTATTACCGTTTTCCCGTATCGAGACTAGCTATTTAGATATATTAAAAACAGAACTTCAGTTCTCTGTGGACTTTACCTATGCTTTGTTAAGTTCTTACGCTTTACCTAAGAATGAATTGACTCTACACTACACGGCTATTATAATGATAGTGTAATATCAACTTATTTGCAACTCCCTGTGGCAGTTTATAGCCATTAGGTCTATGATACTATATTATACTCATCATCAGCCTATTGCAGTCCACTGCTGGACGTAGGCCTCCCCCAGGGCACGCCACAAGTCTGCCATGGGGGGTATTTGCCCATAGTCACCACGCTGGGCAGGCGGGTTGGTGACCGCAGTTTCTATTTTGGACTATGTTGTCAACACGGGAAGCGCTGCCGCCCACCTCCACCACCAGACATGGGGTGGTACGACTTCTACTCTGCCGGCACCACGCGGCCAATTATATAATTATGGCCATTATACTAGTTGATAGATAATGACGTAGGTACTTAAGACTGAAATAAATCCAAACCAGGGATATACCATTTCAGGTTTTCAGGGATGGTCAACAATCATTTCACACTAACGCTTATCCCGATGAGTCTCGTCCGTTATATACATAGATTAATCTATGGTTATATAGCAGGCCGAACCACATGCAGGTAGGAAAGGTTGACTGTGGGTCCTTACCAAATAAATACAGTGTAAAACTTATTTCTAAGTTGAAGTCCCACAAAACTGTTAAAACAGTTTGTCTGCGGGATCAAGGGTATCTTATATTATTGTTATACATTGGAAGTTCTTCTTATCGTTCTTATTGCTTCTTATTATCTAATCTAATTTCTAGTTAAGTGTAGACATTAAATATTTTTTTACTTTATTTTTAAACTTATTTATATTTATTTCCTGTCGTATGTCATCAGGCAATGTGTTTAAAAGGTATACTCGTACGTATACGAGTACACACGACTGTACTGCAGGATCACGATATATATTGTACAGACACGTTTAGCATCGGTGACAGGGCGCTAGAACAACGCCGCGCCTTAAGGAACGTCCCTGAGTTCCTTAGTCGACTCTTACGACATGCACGGAAGGAGATGCAGCTGATGAATTCCAGTTTAGCCCTGCATCAGAATAGTATCTTTAAAATGACATATACATATAATCACGCTTTTATCCCTTACGGGGTAGGCATAGCACCAAGGGCCGATAGAACCACATGGTGCCACTTCTGACCAATTTTGAGGGTATAGTTGAGATGTACAAGATCTTTAACATTAAACGGATGACAAAGGATTTGATGTAAGTGGGGCTAATTTAAGTAATGATATGGTGATTGTTTGCGTGGATCTTGCAGGGTGTAGCTCTACATCGAAAGGGTCTTGCTGCCATATAGTTTCTTCTGAATTAAACGATAGCATTGCCTATTTCGATTTACGCCTACACGTTGAAATTTTAGCTATAATTAAATTGCTTGAGTATCTTTTCAGATACTTCCCACGGTAAGAATATACTACAATGTTTGAATTTGTTAGTGTTTTGTGATGAACATAAATGATTGTTTCAAGACTAAATATAGACAATACGAAAAAATTAATCGCGACTAACTCATAAGAGGAGATACCAAATCCTAACTGACTAACAGCCAATTTCCATAACTCATCTTGAGAGATTTTTTGCATATTTAATTTTCAATTGTTTTCATACAAAATTTCAAATTAGGAATAAATAAATCCTAGACTTTTTTTATCTCCCGTATTGAAATTGGCCGTAAGAGACTTTTAAGCTTGCAGTCAAACAGAAACTACGGCAAAATGACTAATATGAAAGTTATAACAAGCAAAGTGCTCAGGGACGCCCAAAGGGAGCGCTCGCCACGCCCACTATAGGCCCCGCCCAGCGCCAAGAGAATTGAGAAACGCAAAATTATAGGTACAAACAATTCTTTTTACAAGTTGTTGTATGATAAACGAGCTGTCACTTTTAAAAATAACAGGAAAGAGAGAGAGAGGCATAAATATTGATTTTCTCATCTGCCTTCTTTTTTTTTTCAATTTTTCTACCAATAATGTTAAAATTGTTGCTAAGAAAACCTGTTCATGTTGTCCACAAATTGTGTACAATGAAAGACACCTCAATTCACATAGTAAGTACTTTGACAAATGAAAAATACTTATAGAGCTATAGGGTAGGTCCAGTCCATAGTCGTGTAAGACCATGGAGAAAGAAGAACACATTTTCCTCGCACAGCTATGGTGGGCCCCCACATACATTTTCACAGCACATCTCTGACCAAATGAGGCATATTGCAAAAGCATTGTCACTTTCTTTTAGATATTTTACTACCCAAACACGGAGACAGAGCAGCTATCACATTAGTAGATAATCATAAAGGTGAGGAGATTAATATTGCACACACATACTTCCTGGAAGATGGCCTTAAATAGAACAATGGGATCTAGATCCAAGAGTCATAATAATTAGGTTACAATTTTCATAGTATAACAAGCAATGAATAACGTTTTCATAAGTAAGTAATGAAACTTGTGTTGATCCTGGCTTATTTTTATTGCATTGGTGGGTGAAACCCGTAGGCTCTAAAGCAAAGCAGTAGCAATGCGACAGCTGGCAAAAATTGCACAATATTCGCGTTGAAATGTTCAATTCCTTTGATATTGCTGTTACGTAGTACGAATTTTACAAGGATCAGTTAACATTCTAAAATTTTTGTTATCGCATTGCTTTTGCCAGTAACAAAACTTGTGTAATATAAGTATATTAAAGTATGTTTGCACCAAATATATCGCATTACCTCTATATGCATACCTCTATATATCAAATATGCATTTTTTATTTTGTTACAGTTTTTCACACATAACGACCTTCACGTATTTATTTTTGTATAAGTAGGTACCTACTTTCATGATCTTTATAGTTTTGGAGGTTTTACAGCTTTTTGAAGCATTTACAATGGCGTTATTACAATTTGTAAGTTTTCTTGAAAATAACTATTTTGGTAACATTTGTTTGTGTATGTACCTGTAGTAAAGAATTACTACTTTGATTAGATTATGGTCTTGTGCTCCGAAGTTAGGACTGCTGGGACTTTAATTTGCATCGCATAGCGTTGAATAGTAAATCAACCTTTGGATCCGTGATGAAAGATTTTCTATTAAAAAAAATTGCCAAGCATATACTCGTAAATATTAATTGTTTTATCTACTTAATTGCAGTAACAGTCAATAAAGTTAAGGATAAATGCATACTCTTTGCAAATTAATAAAAAATCTTGTTAAAAGGATCGAGTAAATAAACAATTTAATATAACAACTAAAGGGATAGTTATTTATGTCCATATTTAAAAGAGAAATTCACATCAACACAACATTGAATACGTAAACATTTATTTCCAATGAATATTACTAGCCCATCGAAACCTTTGCTCTTCCTCCTTCATTTTAATTCGACCCCTTAAGTCGGCTTTAAATTACAGCTTTTTGCAGCCCTTATAACACCCTCGACGCGCGTCCTAGATTAAGGGCTACCAGGGTACTTTTGCTTTTTCTGGAAGAGTGTCAAGAAACATCGAGATGCCCCTAGAAGCACCCCAGGGGGTGATTTCAGGCCCTTAACGTTTACGACTACCCGATTGCTTTTCTATGAAGGGACTAAGGAAATGTCCGTGACAAAAACAGACAGATGTTCCATGCGCCATCTTGAAAAAAAAAATTACTGTCAACTGTGTGCTGATAGTTTTAGAGTTGGCAATTCGCCGGCGCGTGTAAATGGTCAGATTTAAAGGAAGTGGATAAAAAATTGATTGGCTTTCTCGTGTTGGTTTTGTGGCGCTTGTGGCGTGTATGTTTTTAGGCATTTCGCACCTTTTAAGTGGTTTTAAGCAAAAAGTTATCCCACATTAAAGTTTACGGAAATAGGTCGTTAAATTGTTTTTTTACATGCCATATTAATATGATACTAAAATTCTAAGTGTGAATGCATCTAAATATGAAATATTTAGCAATGTATAATTATTTATAAATAGGTTAATAGGAACTAAGTAGATACATATTTTGTTTTTAAATTTATTTATTATGACTTTGTCAACAATCACTACAATGTTCTTATTAACTAGTGCCATAAAATTTAAAACTAATTGTAGGATTATTTATAGACAAACACAGCATGCACAATTTTGAACCATAATATCAATTTAGTTACCTATATCTTATAATTTATGTAGTTAAAACAAGAAACAAACCATATTAACCACTCAAGACTCAACAGCCAACTTCAATAACCGATCTCAAGAGATCTTTTGAATTATGTTTTCAAACAAGATTTAAAAGTAAGAATAAAAAATAATAACAATAAAAAAAATAGTTATCGTAAATACTATGTATATTGCACCGATATGTTTTTTTAAGGTAAAAATAAGTAAACTATAAATGCAAACGAGAGGTCATTGGAGATTGGCCAATATTAAGCAGGGGATTTCACATGGCTTAAATGATGATGAGGAAGTCACAATATCTCAATGCATTCTTCTTTAATAATACTTACTTAGTAAGTTTAAAAAGGTTTTACGTAAAATTATGCATACTTATAATGATTACTAATAATAGATAAGTAACAAATAACCAACCCGATCTTTTAGACATAGAAATAGACAAAGACCTGTGTCGCTTATTCAACAAACACCGCTAACCATATCTCACGCTGTGCAAAAAAGTCTCTAACTAAATAGAAACATTTTGTACCAACAAATAACCGTTCAGTGGTGATCATTGAAGAAACAATTTGTTCAATTACAATAGAACCACCAAAGGGTTAACCGGTTGTCAGTCAAATCCACAGGTTACAACTACCGGTTAAAATGCCGACATTTGCCGATTCGCGATGTTTCGGGGAATTTGGAAATGATGGGCAGTTGGCTTTTTTGGCTGACTGTATTATGTATTTTTTGGCTGACATTTAGAGATTTTTATTTATTAATATTACTAAAGATATAATTTTCTCTTCAATCTTACTAATGCTAAGTACCTAATAGATGTTCTGCTAGAGGATCATCTTACTACTAAAAACTTACACAATACTTTTTGATAATAATATTTCATTGATAAAATTGACAGTATTTCTGCTGATATCTATATTTATTATTCCTCTATACCTATAGTAGGTACCCTTTGTCTACTTGAAATTTCTATACTGGAATCTCCATTTCATTCACACTACGAAATTAGTTTTCACTGCAACAAAAAGAAAAACACGTTTTTTATAATTTTCCGAATGGGTCTAACAGACGTGAAAATAGTACGAAAAAGTAGAGAGACAGCTTAAAATATGATGCAAAATGGGATTTTTAATACGCACCGGGATAGACAGTGTCTGGTGCGCGTCGCTTTGCTAAAACGATGAAAAATCCTAATTAGACCAAATGCACTAAAACTTGTGTTAACTATATTACTATAAGGTGGAATAGAAGACGAAATTAAGTGATAGAGTGATAGTGATATACATACACTAGTGGATGCCCGCGACTTCGTCCGCGTAGACTGCAGAAAAAAACAAAAAGTCGAAATTATCCGGGTTAAAAATACTTTCCCGGGTTAAAAAGTACGGATCGGGCGAAATTTATAGTTTCCAGAGTTTATGCTAGTTTTTTCAAACAGATATTAATTATTTCTCATGAAAAAATCTTGTTACGCGCATCTATGTGCATTTATGAAGAAAAACGCAGTCTATTTACTCAACTTTGGACCCTAATATCTTGGGAACCAGACACTTCCCAGGTATGCTTCCATGGAGAAAAATGATCGTGATGATGAGGAGATAACGAAGATAACGTTGACGACCAAAAATCATTCTGTATATGAGGTCTACAAAAAAGTTGTGATTATCTTTTGACACGAAACTATAGGTAGGTAAAAAGAAACAACTTTCATTATGGGACCTAACTCCGAAAAAGTGAAAAAAATCAGCTGTTCCATACATTTCAGTGCAGTAATTATTCAAAATTGTATGGAACAACTGGTTTTTTTTCACTATTTCGGAGTTGGTCCCATATTGAAAGTTTTTCTTTTTACCTACCTAGTTTCGTTTCAAAAGATAAACACTACTTTTTTTGTAGACCTTATATACCTAATATTAGGATACAATATTTATTCATTTAGATGTTTCTTGATAGGTAGGGCAGGTGATCAAGACATACCTAAGATTAGTTTTTACAATTTCTCGAAATAACGAACCTATATGCTATGTTGGTGGTAAGGTAGGTAGTTAGTTGTAGATTTCGAATTTTCGATATAAAAATATCGACATCTGATTGTTACAAAACACAATACGTACAATTTACAATTATTCTGTCATATTCCAAGCAGTGCCCCTTTTAACTAGATAACAAAGTTGAACGCACAAGTGTACCAAAATTCGCCATATGACTGGAGTGTCAGTAGCACCATTTATCAAATGAGATGAGACAACTGAATTTATTTATAGAAAAAAAAACAAACAATGCACGTTTTAGGGCCAAGTAGTTTGGCGCCCCTGGATGGCTATTTTACTCCTGTGTTGTACAGAGTAGTGTGCGATCTAGAGTTAGCTAAGTTAATTTATATACTTTATTTACAATTAAATGTTAATATCTTAGTAAAGTAACTTTAACAATTAGTAAAAATAAAAAGTTTTCATTTATTTATATTTTTTAGCATTGTTTTAGCCCTTAATAATCTTTTCATATTTTAAAATAAAGATAGCCCAGCCTGGTCTATCTTAGATCCAGTATCTACCAATAATATGATAATTTTATATTTACAGCTAGAAACATTATTGTAATAATAAAAATAACCAAGAATCTCTGTGTCGATCTACTCTACGTTTACTTGTCAAAAATCCAGGGGTACTTAAAGCCAGGGGTGGCGCACAATAGGAAGATATCAATTTGATATTCAGGCCACATTTTTAATAAGCGTCCTCTCCAGCGCCCCCTATAATGTTGGGTGCGTGTTTTAATAGCTTTTTGTTGTGCTGTTAGTTACTGGTGGACGCGAGACCACCTGATTTACGTGTTGTTTTTTTTTTATGGAAAAAGGTTATAAGTATTTTATTTTGGATTTTAACATTTCACGTATAATATCAAACTGCTTTCTCGTTTTATTATTATAGTGAGTAGGTTTATACTTAAAATAGATAACAAAGTCACTTGGCTGACTGTCAAACTTTAAAGCCTCGAGCACACCGGATGCGTGTGCGTGTGCGTGCACGTAATCGTAGACGTATACGTACCTCTGAGTTGTAATGTATGGAACTGTATAGGCACGGGCAGATCGGATGCGTATGCGTAGACGTAAGCATAGACGTCAAGCGGTGACAGTTCTATACATTAAACTCAGAGGTACGTGTACGTCTACGCTTACGTGCACGCATACGCATCCGGTGTGCTCGATCCTTAACCCTTCCATGGTTACATTAGATTCTAATCAGCTTTCAATGATTAATAGACACATATTTACAAGACTCGAGGCGTCGAATCCTATTTTTGAAACTTCTAGGTGGGTAGTTTGGACTTACATAGTAAGTAAGGTAGGCTCTAGTCCCGAGCCTAAGTATACATAAATATTTTATACACAGGCCCGTGTTCAAGAAATAGGGTAGTCAGAACTGCTGGATTATAAATGATATCCCACAGCTACATTTAATATAGCGGAAACAGATGTCCTTTATCACCCGAGAGAAGCCCGAGTTCCGTAGTCGACTCTTACGACATGCACGGAAGGAGATGCAGCCTAAGCCAAATTAACCTAATTTAATCCAAATTCTAATCCATAAGAAAATCACGGGAACCATTCTGCAAAGTTATTATAGGTTTCTTAAATTATATTAGTGTAAGTAGACTAAGTTCCATCAAAATTTGTCAATCCTTTTCATGTTATATTATAAAGCAACAAACAGACTTATACATTAATAGGTAGGATAGTAAAGTTTTACTATTCAAGTCACAGAAACTTAGAATATTGCACTATCTCCCCAAGACAGTTACTTACAAACTTTGAATAGGACGGTAGTACACTTAATTAGTATTTGGGCAAGTGGGTAAACTTAGTAGACCTAATTAGCACTGGCTTAATGCGGTTTGCAAACTGTTTGCTGAACATTGTCGTAGTACCTTAACTTAGGGTGTACTTTGACATCTTGCCCACCGATACTGGATAAATAAATTAATCATTTTAAACTACACAACACATTAAAAAAATATTATTAACCTTAAGTTCTTGTGCCATAGTAACGGCACATATAAGCACGATAGTTACAGAAATATCTGTAAATCTGAAACAAATATCAATATTCATCATAAAATATAAAATACCGACATTCGAATCCAAGACATGGCCTGGCAAGTGTATGGTCAGTACCTACTACGTGAATCGGTCATCATAAAATAAATAAAAGTTGATATGCGTAAGTTATATCCCTGAACTGCATTATTTATTTACTTGTATCTGTATTAAAACAGGTAAACTTTTTAAATGAATAAAGTTCGGTATTATTCGGTACATCAATAGAAGGACTAGTTATTGTCGTTAGTGTATTGTACATTTACTTTACAAATAACTTTCTTCTATATTACAGTTTAAAATGTTTTACAAACATAACTTAGCCGTTAGTGATATACCTAAACACCTACAGTATCTGTAGTGTCTTCATGATGCTACTGGTCATAAAGTAAGTGGAAAAATAAGCCTCCACAACAGTTGATAAAAGTAAATATTTTACTAATTTCAATTTACACAGTTTGTAAATTATATTTTCGAAATAGTCCTCCCAGTCTATACTATAAGGGCTCATATACAAGAAGCTAGTTATGAGCCAGTATTCAAGTCTGGCAGGTAAGTGAGAGCTCACGCAGCACGTCAGAGGCCGCGCTAATTAAATACAAATCTCAAGACAATACTCCGCAAGTCGGCTTTTGTGTTGCCACATTAGGTGGTTTTGTCACAAGGATCTGAAAATGAAATTAATAATAAAAGTTACGTTTAAATGACACTGTAGTGCTGTTTTTAATGTCATACCTGGTAGAATAGTTTAATTAATAATACCTATCTGTAAAATGCTTTATATTAAAGATCTTAAGCGACTTATAGGTAATATTAAGCCTAGTAAGCTGGATCTGGATGGTTTCGCCCATTCTAGTAGCAAATATAGGTATTGTTAGGAAATTAGTATAAAGTAATGTAAATAACTAATGAGATTTCAAATGGGATTTGTTCTACTTTAAAAAATATGCTTTAATCTAGTGATCATCATTAACATTACCCAACCGCTGGTGGACTGGTAGAAACTAGATGATGGCCCTGAGAACACCACCTGTTCCATGTTTTTTTTTTATCTTTATTTATGGATGATTTATACAAGGTTTCTTTACAAAACCTATCGAATAGAATTTTTTTTCTATTCCAAATATCTCCTAGCTGAAATGAGAAAACTCTCCTAATGTGGCAACACACCACATCCTTCAAAATCTAAACTAACGGAAGTTATAATTTATGAAGTGTGTTCCGGACTTTACCTCCCAATGTAGGATGTACGAGGCAAAGAGCGAGGGTTGAGGTAATGAATCACCTGATGTATAATGCAAAGCGTCTGAGATCGCCTTAAAACTTACTCCAAGACACGAGAAGGAAATTAGTTGCTAGTTTATAAACGAATTAATTAAAATGCTTAACAGAAGCACCTTATATCGTTTGGGCAAATAATACAGAGTAGGTACCTTCAGATGACATACTTGTACCATTATTTTTATATATCAATACATGAAAAACCTGGTATGGACGCTAAATAAGAGCTTTTGTTGCTGTTGCTAGTTACTATAACCGTGTAGGTAAATAATTAGCTAAACACAGTAAAGACAGACGCAGACACAGACAAGGCATAGTGATTTTGGAAAAGTGTAGCGTAAACCTAAGTTATTTTTGTAAAAGTATGAAGGGCTTTACCTAGCTCTGTGGCGTACACTATAAAAACGCTCTGTATCGAAAATGGGTAAACCTAAAGACCCTTCAATGGCACCTATGCGCCCCAGATGTGACGGGGGTTTTAACCCTTAAAGATCCCGACTACCCTCGAATTAATCTATTCTGGCTATAGATATAAGTTGTTCTATGTCTAACCGAACTTGTACATCTCAACTATACCCTCAAAATTGGTCAGAAGTGGCACCATGTGGTTCTATCGGCCCTTAGTGCTCTGCCTACCCCGCAAGGGATACAGGCGTGATTATTTGTATGTATGTATGTTTACCACCGAGGTGGTTCTTCTGAACAAGGTAGATATATAGTTAACCCAATAAACACCTGTCGTCATCCAATTCCTGTTCAACACAGCCAAGTCACAGCACGGGAGTGAAGGTTTTGAAAAAGTTCGTTAATTAAGGTAAATTGAACTATTACTAAACAGCTACTAAAAAATTGTCCTAATTGGGTCAACTAGACCAAACCAAACTACTGGAATTATCCTAGCAAGATCTTTCAGATAAGGATGTAAATACCACAGTTTTATGTTAACGCCATCTGTTAGTTATTGTAGGTATTTGTTGGATGGCTCGACAACTCTAGAGGTAGAAAATTCCTCTTTTTTTGAAAGAGTACTTTGCCAAATGGTAGAGTCGATGTAGAGTCGCCTATATAATACCGTGCTGATTCGAAGTAAAATCTCCAGATGGCCTGAATTTCCTACTAGGCTGAATTACTATGCTGGATTTTGCTTATGCCAAAAATTTAAGAAAATGATTGACAAAATAATAAATGGATAACCTTAAAATATAGTATTAAAGCTTAAAAATGAGCATATTCTTACTATACATTTCTTTATTACAGCTATGTTATATGAGTGTTTCATCAAAAATGCCCAGGCGCAAAAGCTTGCAAGTAGTTAGTATTAATAAAATGAATTTTTATCCACGAATCTACAATGGTAATTTAACAATGCTTGGTGATTTACCTTATCAGGTAAGGCTTATCAGTAAAACCGTAGAAGATAGAAGAAGATAAGTAGAAGTAAAGTAGCTAATTGGCAACAAAAGCTTCGTTGAGTTTAACAAGAGAAACTCTAACACTGTTATCGGAGGCTAGTTCTATTCTACAACTACAATATCTATTATTGGGTTTCAATATAAGTGTAATTTAATGTTGGACAGTACAATAGCCTTAAATTTAAATATAATTTCAGTAACCTATGAGAAGACAAATGAAGTTTAAGTACCCATATCTTTATCCCACAGGTTTCATTCAAAATGCATCTTGGAAAGTTTTTATTTAAATCTTTCTGCGGAGGAACCATAATTAAACCGAGTACAATATTAAGCGCCGCTCATTGTTTTACAAAAGACAACAGTACTAGTACATTAGCCAAACAATGTGCAGGAATGTACGTATACTCGTACGAGTACTACCTACCTAGATTTACTATACGTAGTACCCTTGTAATTTTATATAATAAAGTAATATGAATATATATTAAATTACTGAACTACTATAAACGCAAACATAACGTTTATTTTTAAGTTCATATAGTTCATTTTCAAGTTACGACCATAAATTCCTTTTTCGTAGATCCACTGAGAAGATATTTTTCGGAATAAAGCACGAATCCAATTTTATAACTGTGTGTGCATCTTTTTTAAGGGTTTTCGCACATTGCAACAACTCAATGCCAATTCCACACATTTTTACATTCGAGTATTTACAGTTTATCCTCTAATGTGAAAGTGATTTTATAAAATGTTTTATATAAGACGTAAAGATGACTCGTCGCGCGGTTTGCATTAAAACACTTTTAAGTTATGTACACAATACAATTTATATTTTAATTGGCATGGTATAGCATAGTCAATGGTGTACCTATATTATTATTTAGTAAAAGCAAATAATCTAGCAATGGCATCAAAGGATTCAATAGAAGTTGATATGTTTAAATTATTTCTAAGTAATATGAAATGCCTAATAACTCATTAGCAATTTAAATTACAGGTTTTATAAAATGATTAACGTAGAAGAAGTATACGCTGTTGCTGGAACATTAGTCAAAGTTGATCATTTAGGAAGTAAAAAGCAAGGACAGTGGAGAAAAGTTAAAACCATTCATATTAAACGAAGTTACAATTTTCCTATCGATGATATTGCTGTGGTAGTAAGTGTAAAAATAATTTCGTAACTTTATAGTATGATGAATTAATGTTTGTTTCATAGTTGTTTGTATATTGATCTATGTATTCTATAAGGTCTATTCAAAATTAGTGACTATCTTTTGACACGAAACTAGTTAGGTAAAAAAGAAACAACTTTCACTATGGGAGCTACTCCGAAATATGTAGTGAATAAAAATCAGCTGTTCCATACAATCTCGAATAATTAGTACTGCACTGAATTGTATAGAACAGCCGATTTTTTTTCACTGTTTTATTTTAAAAATACGTTAATACAGTTGCATAGTATCCGCGATACAAGATCTTATGGATCTTAGTGTATTTTACGAGTACCTACTTACTTGGTTGTAAATCGGCTTATCAGCATCTGCTAAAACAAATTCCAACCTCCGATTCCAAATTAATGTGATCAAACATATCTCTTGTCTACATAGGTTATATTACTACTTTGTGTACTTTTAGGAGCTAAAGGAAAATTATGATTTCGACGCATTCGTGAATAGCATATCATACGCGGTCGTCAATACAGATTACATCGGGGAGGGCCTGATTTCGGGATATGGAAAAAAATCTCCCACTGTTAGTATAACACTTAGCCGCGTGGTGCCGGCAGAGTAGCGTTTATTACCACCCCTGACTGCCCGTGGGTATCGTACGAGGCGATTTAGGGTTTCCGGGAGGGGGGCAGCAGCACCTCCCGTACTGACAACATAGTCAGAAAAACTGCGGTCACCAACCCGCCTGCCCAGCGTGGTAACTATGGGCAAAACCCCCCTGTGGCAGTAGCCTTGTGGCGTGCCCTGGAGGAGGCCTACGTCTAGCAGTGGACTGCAATAGGCTAAAGAAGAAGAAGAAGTGTAATACTATATTAGTACAAACAAGTCCTGTGCTGATGCGGGGTTTGCATAGAATAGATCAGCTGCATCTCCTTCCGTACATGTCGCGATATCAAATAAGAAATTCGGGCATTCTCTCAGGCGATATTTAATTGCTAACAACTTGACACTGATCTTTTTTTTTCTTTATTAATATTAGAACGGCTGAAATAGCCACTTACTTCATCATTTACATCTATCCCCGCTATGGTAAGCATGGCTGTGGCATTTCTTTCATGATCTTGAAGTTTTGGCTACCTCATTTCGGGAATACAGCCATGTGCATAAATGTATGTTATTGTAAAAGGGTAGGTATAGGTAGAGAAACTTGGATGCTCTATATGTTTGTGACGATCTTATAACCTTGTGAACCTCATTCAGACCTATTTAGCTTGGGTTTTCTAAGATGGCGGTGCCGTCATATAGCTGCTGTACGTACTGTTACATACCCCAAAAACATATTAATTGCTTTTCAGCAAATTCTGCACCAAACCCATATTTATAGTAAAAAAAGAAGTCTTCTATGCTACTCTGAAACTGAAGTCACTACTAACCGAATTTACATCTCAACTATACCCTCAAAATTGGTCAGAAGTGGCACCATATGGTTCTATCGGCCCTTGGTGCTCTGCCTACCCCGTAAGGGATAAAGGCGTGATTATATGTATGTATGTAAAGAAGTGCTGTTGTATGATCTTACAGTTCTAGCTACCCCATTTAAATCTGTGGTTATCGCATTGTATATTTTTCAGGAGGATGCGGAATATCTCCTACATGCGACAGTGGAAGTTATATCAAAGATGCTATGTTCTCGAATGCACTATCGGAACATGGATCGGTTTATATGTGTATCCAGCAAAGTTTACGATGTCGGAAAGGTAGTAAATAATAAAGTGTTCTCACATTGTTTAGGGTGTTAGTGAAATTTCAATGTAACGAAAATATGATTAAGATTTTAACGCACCTCTTCCATAGTTATTTTCAAATTCAAATTCAAATATTTTATTTCGGATATTACTCCATAGTGGTTAGTATGAGATGACTTATATATTATGTTAGTAAACATATATATTTTCATGTTTTACCTAGTATTTTGTCCAAATCTTTTGACGACAACACAGCTTTAGATATCTTATTGATTAGGTAATATGGTCGTTATGTAGGTAGAAGCGAACATCATTTATCCATCTATTTATCCCGCGGAATTCTCACGAATATGCCCTAAGGAAAACTCTTATTGGCTTCAATAGATAGCTACAACAAAATATATTTTTACAGGGTGACTCAGGAGGACCTCTTGTGGTAAGGAATTCATCAGATGTGTTCGGCAAACCCATAGTGATCGGCATTACCTGCGGTCATAGAGTTGGTTGCGGGTCTTTCTTCACAAGGATCTCGGACCACACCGACTTTATAAAGTACAGTAGTGTCCAAACATTGACTGTTCGAAAAATATTTATGTATATAAGTTTAATAATTCCTTGTTTTCTATAATTTAATCTGATCATATGATACTGAAGTCTGAATTTGTGCTTGTAGTCATTTTTAAAGTATGCTAGGTTTCTTTATATATTTTTTATGAGTGGGTCTCTGTTGTGTGGGGAATCTGTTCGTGGATTTAATAAAATGTTTTTATGTAAGTATTCTTATTCAACCTTTTAAATGTCCTAATGGGTATTAAAAATATCAGTACAATGTGCATTATTAATAATATTATATAATTAATTAATTGTTTAATTATAATTTCTTTAAGCTTATTCCATCCAGGTGGGAGGGCTAGGAGAAATTTTCCGCCATTTACTATACAGAGAGAATATTAGGATACCGAATGCTAAGGTTTTCTAGGATAATAGTGCCGACATATAGCGGCCGCTATAGGCTTGTGGTAAAGTCACGGTGAACAGCAGCTGTGCTCTACACCCTGTAGAATTAAGTTTTGTAATATTTTATCATGTTTCAAACGAAGAACATTGCTGTTTAAAAAAAACTGAAGTTTTTACATATATCACCATTTTCATATGTGTAGAACCCATGTGTGTAGAACCCTAAAATTATATGGTCCAAGGTCCAAGTAACATGCGATGAAGAACCTGCACACTGCACGTGTGCTGTAGGTTCATGCCCACAAGGGTACACTAGGGATCCACAGTTGATAACCAGCCCCCTCTGATTCTAGTAAATAATTCAGCTGCCGCAACGGTGCTATTACGTCTGCGCTTCGCCTAGAAAATGAACCAGAATTTTATGCAGAAATGCGTGTGTCGATGCATTTTTTATGTGGCAGCAAGTGACCACGTGTCATATGGTCATATGCTATGTCACAATCCTGTCACAATCAAAGAATATACTTATTCTTGGTAACAATAATAATGTCGGCTAGTTTAAGGTTACATAAGTATTTTGTGCTGAAATTTTGACCGATACTTATTAATTTACTACAGTTTCATCAAAAACAACATCCCCATTTTATTTGTGTACCAACTGGTGTCTCTAATGAGGTTTGCGCGATCTAAGATCGACAATGATAGTGGAAATATAAATACAGTAATATACGTGATGATTTTAGATAAAATACTAGTGTTACAACTGTGCTATTTATGTGTAGCACAAGAATTTTATGAAACAGATAATTTTCCATTGATACCTAGAATTTACAATGGCCGTCCTGCTAAACTGGGTGATATACCTTACCAGGTAAGATGTAGTTATTCTTCTAACAACAAGCGGTCGCCTACGACTTTGTCCGCGTGGAAGGGCATTACACCCGAGCAAAGCCGGGGTGCGTCATATATAGTTAGTTAGTTAGTTCGTTATGCTTTATTGTACACAGTAAAGTTTTCACAAATAAAGTTTATGACAAAGAAAATGTACAAAGGCGTGCTTATCTCTAAGAGAGATTTCTTCCAGCAAACCAATCATTTATATATGTGTATATAGCCTATAGCCTTTCTAGATAAATGGGCTATATAACACTGAAAGAATTTTTCAAATCGGACCAGTAGTTCCTGATATTAGCGCGTTCAACCAAACAAACTCTTCATTTATTTCTATATAGGTATGTACTTACATTATGAATTTCTTTGCAGATTACATTTAGAGCATATTTAGGCAATAAGAGATACAGAAATTTTTGTGGCGGTACTATTTACAAGCCGAAAGTTATAATAACTGCTGCACACTGCTTTGAAGAAGAGTCGAAAAGAAATAACTTTCTTACAAGATTGTGCGGGTATTATAATCATAAATCCTTACTTGTTATATACCTACGTCAAACAAAGAACATACCCTTCAAGTTTGATGTTTCAGCGGCTTAAGCGTTGATCCGCCAGTTAGTCATTTAGTAGAGCAAGCATGAACCTTTTAACGCGCCGTGACGCTATCGACTCGCAAGCAACATCTATGAGATATGACATTGTGACGATAAACATCTATGAGATATGACATTGTGACGATAGAGTTACGGACTATCGAGAGGTTCGTGCTTGCCCTACAGGAAGTATTAATACGTTTTCTATGCCCATGACTTCGTCCATGTAAATTTTAGAACATTTTCCCTGTTCCCATTGGAATTTTGGGAAATCCTTGCTTACCAGATGCCTATGTCAAACAAAGAACACACTCCCTAAGTTTCAGGCCCCTAAACCTGCAGTTTAGGCTGTTCGTTGTTCCATTAGTCAGTCATTCATCACAAAGCATTTCATATGGATATGATAGATAGAATCAGTAGTATAATTTTATAAAATATTGTAATACTAGTGACCCGCCCCGCTTCGTACGGGTGCAGTTCTAATACTATACATATAAACCTTTCTCTTGAATCACTCTATCTATTTAAAAAACAGCATCAAAATCCTTTGCTTCTTTTGAAAGATCTAAATAGGAACCGACAGACAGCAGGAAGTGACTTTGTCTTATAATATGTAGTGACATAATATATTGTAGAATACAAGTAGGTATTGATATTAAAGGCAAAACGTAATAAAACTGACCAACCTTTACGCTGTTGCTGGAACTTTAAAAGCTGAGGACACATTCAAAGGAAAAGATATAGATGGCCAGTGGAGAAAATTAAAATCTGTAGCTATGTATCCTACTTACGAATTTCCTAAAGACGATATTGCTATAGTGGTAAGTAGATAATACATACATGTCATGTATACGCATAAATTGTAATTAAAAATATAACAAAACTATGTAAACAATACAGTCACCAACCCACCTCTCCAGCGCGTGGTGACTACAGACAAAGAGACCCCTGTAGTAGTAGCTTTGTGGCAGGCCACGGGGGAGGCCTACTGCCAGCAATGGACTGGAATAGGCTAATGCAATATGATGTAAAAATACGATTTCAACGATGGTCACTTTTACGTCTCACTGGCAAGTGATTCAATGGAAACATTACTTCCTTCTTCTCGAGTTGAAAACGCGCCTATGTCATATCACTTTCTTCTACTTAAATCCTTTATTTATATACCTAACTAGTAGAATTATATTTGGTCTTCGGCAGGCAGATTTTTTTTCTGTTATTTTTTTAGCATTTGAAAAAGCCCTTTACCTTCAATTCCGAAGTAAATGCGGTAAAGATTATGACTAAAACTACTGATTTACTTGGTACAGCCTTGATGTCCGGTTATGGAAGAATATCACCTAAAGTAAGTAGAAAACTTATTAAAAATACTTTAATTAAGGGCCAATTTTTTTCAATAGTCAGATAGCCTATGTAAAGATTCAAGTTGATGCTTCCTCTATCTCGATCAAGTTTTCAGAAAGACAGCAGCAAATTTATCCTTAAGATAGGTTATCTGACCGTTAAAAAAATCGGCCCTAAAACGTATACAGGATATTTTTTCGTTGCCACCCTTAACGAAGGGTACGTACTCTATACATCAAATAAAGTAAGTTTATGCCAAAAAAGTGCTAGGAAACGATGTCATTTTTTTTTTTATAATAATTTTTTGATCGGGCGAAATTTATAGTGTCCAGTGTTTATGCTAGTTTTATCATAGACAGATAGTAATTATTTCTAGTGAAAAAATCTTGCTATGCGCGTCTATGTGCATTTATGCAGAAAAACGCAGTCTAATTACTCAACTTTGGATCCTAATCTCTTGGGAACCAGACACTTCCCAGGTATGCTTCCATGGAGAAAAATTATCGTGATGATGAGGAGATTCCGTAGTTTTCGGGAACGTTGACGACAAGAAATCATCCTGTATACACCTCTTTGTTTTGTTTAAAGTAAAGTAAATCCTGTATACACCTCTTTGTTTTGTTTAAAGTAAAGTAAAGTTTGGATGATAACTGAAGAAAAAACCGGATAAGTACGATTCGGAATCGCCCAATCTTTCACTATGTTTGTAGTCTAGAATGGTACGAGTATTACTTGCCGATATAGTTAGAGGTCAATGGAAAATACCCTATTAATTTTTAATCTTGTAATGTATTTATTGAAGCAAAAACGCTCCAATGCCACTTAGGTCAAAAATTATAATATGGAATTTCTCCTGTGGATATATAAATCGACTCAGAGAAAAAGGCTACATCGAATGATTTATTTAACTAACTTTGGGCCAAAGTGGCGCTGCATTTTTACCCGACTGCGCCAGACAATGGGTTATGTTTTTCGAGTGTATGTATGTACATTTCTTTGGAATGGTCTTCTTAAATCTTCAACGGCTTGTCGCATTTGAGCTTGAGAAGTATCATTAGATTCGTCTTAGTTGTGAGAGTGACACTGAGTCAATATTTTTACGAATACGGCCCCCTTATTACCTAACTAGCAAAAGCAATGTGATAGCGAAAATTGTACAAAAATCGCTGATTGCTTGTCAAATTTGTATTACGTAAAATGAATTTCAAAGGAACTTTGACAGTTCAAGGCGAATATAGTACAATTTTCGCTATCGCATCGCTTCGGCTTTGCTATTGCAAATTAGGTAATCAGGGGGCCGGTTTTTTTCTTTAAGCAAATGAGGTTATCGCCTATTCACTGTCGATTTTCTGATTTCAGCAACAGTCTGATAAACTCATGCTGACAGAAGTGACGTTGATTTCAATGAGCCAATGCAATAAGCAGCACAAAAAGAATATGAAGAAATTTGTTTGTATATCTAAAGGTCTGGTAGATGTAGGAAAGGTAAGGATTACATACAGTGTATAGTCACCTAAACGGGTGCGTTTCGACGAGAGATGTGCGAAAGAAATATGTCGTGCGAGGATGTCTACGGTACTGTGAAAATGTGTGAGGGTTTCCACGAAACCTGTTATCTATGGACTGGCTGGTGCATATAACATCTATCTCAAAACATCTCTCGCTTGTTTTGTACGTATATAAACGTTCCACCGCTAAACTGTTTCAACCAGAGCTGTGCCAAGCGAGACAAGGAAAGTAAAGCGATTCTATTGGCTCTTAAAAACACCTACCTCTCAACGCATCCACGCACATCTCAGCTGGAAATACACCTTATGATTATATACGCTTTTTTAGGTTGTATGTGTATTATTTTCGAACCAAATACTCCTGTGATTATCACTACAATTACTTTTCAGGGTGACTCTGGAGGTCCCTTGATGGTTAAAATTCCAACAGGGAATTTCCTCGTCGGCATAGTTAGTGGAAACAGAGCAGGATCTGGCTCCTTCTTCACCAGGGTCAGCTCCTATAGTGATTTTATAATAAGGGGAAACTGTATACAGATTAATTCTAATTTGTTAATTAATATTGTAGGTTTAGTGTTGCAATTAGTATTTTAATTTTAAAACGATTCAAAGTTTGCAAAACTAAAGTACGGAGGCGGAGTATGAATAATTTAGAACAATGACCTTCACTTTATACATATATACTTAATGTACCTACTTAATAGTTATTAAGTTCTAAATGTTTCAAAGGTAGATACATAAAGGGAACGGTGATAGTAAAATTACTTATTAAGTTCGTTTGAAATAGTTTTTTCTTTTATTTGCAATACATTTCTCTTGTTATATTTATTAAGGTTTTACCAAGATAAATTAGTAAAATTAAATAATTAATTATATTAAATACATTTTTTTTTTTCATTTTACGTAAACTAGACACGCGGCAATTGCCTCGCGAAGCTGTTCGCTCAGAGACACGCCCCACCGTGTTTGGCCCACCAATCTTTCCCGCGACTGGAACTCTTGTAAGCCAGGATCAACAGAGGCGACCAGAAAAATGTATACGAGTATAAAGCATTCAAACCCCGTCTAACCCATAGGCTGATTACGTAACTGCATTCGCAATCTCATTACTTTGGCTTTGCATTCCCGTGCGCCTGTTGCATGCAGCTTGCATACATCTAACGAATGTTGCTCACGAAAGTGGGGACGGATTAAGCCTCGAGCCGGATGCGTATGCGTACAGGTAATGGTAGACGTAAGCGTAGACGTTCACGTACCACAAGTTGTATTGAGAACTGTATAGGCTCTGGCAGACCGAATGAGTATGCGTAGAAGCAAGAGTAGACGGCAAGCGGTGTGTCCTGTTTTATACAGTTCCATACATTACAACTCAGTGGTACGTCTACGCATACGCATCCGGTCTGCTCGAGCCTTTGTAGCGCATGCGCTGTAACCGAGCTAGTTTTAGTCTAGCGCATGCGATATTGGATGCGCTGTGTGGGACTCTCAGGCATACGACAGAGGAAGATGCAAGATGAACAGCTAATGGGCGTTTATCCACTAGACGACACGACAACGACACGATCACGACACGACCACAACATGACCACAACACGAACACATTTCTTCATTTACTATGAGAGGCCGTGTCGTGATCGTGTAGTCTAGTGGAAAATCAAGCCTATTTAATACATTTTGCTTTCAAACAAGCCGTGGTCATGTGTCGTGGACGTGGTAGTGTTATGGTCGTGCCGTCTAGTAAGAGAGTAAGTAACGCCCATTGGAGTATGAGTAACAATAGCTCATCATACGACTATTAGTGATGGAGTTGCACTCTATGCAAGTGAAGAAGCCGTCTGCATACGTAATAAAACATTGGTTAAATTAAATGTGAATAAACTTATTTATTAAGGTAGCTTCTTATTACAGTAAAACATAATTAAATTATATTTAGTAAGGACAATGATTTAAGCTGTCTATGGACTATAGTCTAACTGCCAATACGAGTAGGTAGGTCACAATAAGTTCAGTAGGGAAATAATTTTTTAGTTTAATAGACTCCTGTAACCTTCCTTCTTAATCGTACTACGTCGTATCTTGGGCCGTAGACAAAGTAACATTATAGCTCGATCGAATCGCAAGGTTCATCATCGAAACGAAGCATTTTCACGCATTCTTGAAATCACGCGATAAAGTTATTACCGCTATTGATGTGAGCGAACGACAATACGAATCGATGTTACATTGTCTATGCACCTACAGGTCCAAATGTAATGCTAGCTTCCCACTACACGTGTTATTGCGGACGGACGGAGGCCAGCCCGCAACGACGCGACGCGACGCACCGTGGAAAGAGTATCGTCCGCGGTAATGCAGACATGTCTTTAACGTTATTACGGGCATGTATGTCCGCAGTCGTCGGCCGTGCACGACGATCCGTAATATCTCACACCGTGGGAAGCCAGCATAAGACATCTCCTTCAAAGGCCACTTAAAGCCTCGTTCAAACTACTGATTGTAAAAATAAAATTAATACAAGTAAATATGAGTTTAAACAGATTCGTATGCTGTGACCTCTATCTATGAACTTCTTATACAAGCTGACCCTGGTAAAGAACGAACCATAGTCGTGATTATTCGCGCAAGTTATGCCGATGAGAAGCTTACCCTTTTTCGTGTCAACAACCAAAGGACCACCAGAATCACCCTGAAAAAGTAATTATTTTATTCTAGTAGTAGACGACTACGCGACCAATTCAAGAATTCTATTTTGTATTCTATCGCTATAGTATCACGGCTTGCAGTGTCAAGTCGTAGAAAATTATGCACATTAAGTTGTGCCAAATATAGCCCCTAATTTGTCTGAGTGCTTGACATATTAACTTTGTTTGACATACCTACCTTTCCGACATCGATAACTCCTCTATACATGCATACATATTCGTCCATATTCTGTTTATGCACCTTGGTACATTGTTTTTTTGAAAGCAAATCTACATATGACAGCTTGAGAACATCTGAATGTCTCTGAAAATATATTACGAATAGTTTTAATCTTATTGATGTAACTAGCAGCCGTACGCAACTTCAATCGCGTATACATATGTCCTATTTTTCCCCGTTTACATACGCCACCGTTCTATCCTGTTTTAGCCATCTAGTTATTACCAACCGCCCTCGTCAAGTCATCACCTTAGAGAACGCCCCTAAATTCCTTAGTGGATTCATATGACATGCACGGAAGGAAATATAAAACAAGCAGGTAGGATCGTTTCATAGAATAATTAATTTTTTTTTTTTATTTTGTCATATACAGAGCATATACTAGCCGCGTGGTGCCGGCAGGGTAGAGTTTGTACCACCCCTGCCTGCCCGTGGGTATCGTACGAGGCGACTAAGGGTTTCCGCGAGGTGGGCAGCAGCGCCTCCCGTACTGACAACATAGTCCGAAAATCACCCTGCAGTCACCAACCCGCCTGTCTAGCGTGGTGACTATTGGCAAAACCCTGTGGCAGTAGCCTTGTGGCATACCCTGGGGGAGGCCTACGTCCAGCAGTGGACTGCAATAGACTGAAGAAAAAAAGATACAGAGCAATAATAAGCAATAATGCCATTTTAAGACGAGGGTATATAATCAATGCATGCTAACAGTGGGGACCTAGAGTGCCCTGACGTGGTCTCTATCTGTAAGCCTCATAAAGAAGCTTATGATCACACAGCAAGAAATGGGGAAGTCTATGCTCAGGGTTTTTTGCGTGATCGAATCAAGAATGAGTCCATAGATAAACTAAGGTCACCGACATAGATCAACGTTCCATGCTGAAGTAGCTATGAAGAAGGCACATAGCTAGAAGTACTGATAAACAAATGGGGCTGAAAGGTTTTGAAGTAGAGACCACGTAGTTACCAATCAGCAAGCTCATCGTGGCAGTCATTCGCGAGATGACCGGTCTACCTACTCAGCTTGCGGGTATTTGCTGGATGCAGGCCGCTTCCAATCGGTCGCAGATTAGGTGATCGGGGGAGGCCCATGTTCTGGAATGGACTTCTCATTCCGCAGTATTAAAGAGTTTGGGTTCAAATTATAGATAGGTATAATTTCACTATCGACGTATCGGCTAGCGCAGCGTGAGAAGGTCACCCACTCGCGAGATGGACAGAAGATCAAGGTCGCGGGATTCGGGTGGATGTAGGCCGTTTCCAACCAGTTTGGGTGTTGGGTGAGGCCTATAATCAGTATTGGACTTTTCATGGCTGAAAATGATGATGATTTCATTATAGGTAGACCTGTATCTACTTACATTTGGGCTAACCCTTCCATATCCTGATACTAAGCCTTGACCACATACTCTTCAGAGGTTCTTTGTATTGGTATGGTTTTAACATTGGAATTAAATACAAATGGTTTTTTCAAGTGCTGAAAGTTGCCAAAGCAAAAAAATATAAAGTAAAAGGTAATTAGTTATGTACCTAAAACCGGTTAAGCAGAGACTACAGATTTCCAATTAGTACGATCCTAACATACCTCTTTCGCCTCGTCCACATTAAGTTCTTCATACATGCTTGCCGGTTTCGGGTGCTCTTGAGCAAATAATGTCTGGACTATGTTATTCGCACTCGGTTTGTGTTAGTCGGTAAAGTAAAGTTTGCCCGTGGTGCCGTGCTGATCTCCGTTGAGATGGCTGCCATATCCAAAATTTAGTCGGAGAGACAAATTATTACTTACCACAATTGCAATGTCATATTTAGGGAAATCGTATTTGCTATGGGGTGCCACAGAGCGTATTTGCTTCCACTGACCCACAGGTTTCTTTTCATTATACCAGTTGACACGTTTTAAAACTTCAGCTATAGCATAAAGATCAGACAACTTGATATATCGAGTGTCCGAGTATGCTATAATCTATGTATTGACCGTTCTTAGTGACCTTAAGATTATATTAAAGTGTGTTATTTCTACTAATCCAGTATTAGGCTGGATCTGTACATGTAGTACTATGCTGTATGTTTTTTAAATAAATAAATAATCCTATGTCCTGCATTTAAGCATAATGCTTGCTTCCCACGGTGCGTGATTTTGCGGATAATCGCGCAGGGTCGACGATTACGGATAATTGATCTATTTATCGAATAAATTTCTTTACAAAGGTCACCGACATAGCCCAACGGTATAGCAAGCTAAAGTGTCAATGGGCAGGGCACATACTCGTAACTCGAAGAACCGATGGCCGATGGAGCCGAAAAACGCCATCAAACGAAACGTGGGAAGGCCACCCGCGAGATAGTCGGACGACCTAATGAAGGTCGCGGGCATCGGTTGGATGCAGGCCGCTTCCGACCGGTCGGAATGGAGGTTGTTGGGGAGGTCTATGTTCAACAGTGGACTTCTCATGGCTGAGAATGATAATGATGAATAATTATCTGGTATGGTACTAACTTGCATGGAGCGTCTTCATCTTCAAAACAATGCGCTGCAGAAATTATTACTTTTGGTTTAATAATAGAACCACCACAAAAAATTGTATACTCGTTAGTCTTAGCGTTTGACCTGCTTGCGATTCCTATCTGTGAACATAGTATTAATATTTATTAAATTAAATATGCTGCGCATCAGAATAGTTTGTGTTATCTATCTATCTATTCTATATTTTTGTATCTATCTATTCTATACATATAATAAAAATGTAACGGGTCGCTGTCTGTACATGGAAGATATATGAGAAAAAATATTATAGGAAACCTTTATCAACGCAATAGTACCTAAAAGAATGATTTTTGGAATTTTTGTCTGTTTGTCTGTGCGTTTGACAAAAAGACAAACGGCTGAACCGATTTCGATGCAGTTTTCAGGTAATATATTGTGACAGTCCCACTTAACATATAGGCTTTTTATCCCGGATAATTTCGATATTTTGTTTTTTTTTTCTGTAGTCCACGCGGACGGATTCGCGGGCGTCCACTATGTGTAAACATAGGTATATGTATATTTTATTAATTACTTCACAACACATTAACTTAGTCCCACATTAAGATCCCTAAGGTCTTGTATCGTGGGTACTAAGCAATGGTATATAAACATAGATAATTATAAAAACATCTATGACTAGGAAACAAACACCGGAATTCGAACCCAGGACCTATGGCGTTGCAGGCAGGGTCACTCACTACTCTTACCCCCTACTACACCAATCGGCCGTCACCTATAACACATGTTAGTCTATAGGCACAGAAGGACATCCTAATTCTGTAGTCATTAGAGATAGACTATACTAAACTTTTTAAATGTTTAAATATCTGTAAGTAGGTATAAATTTGTATAGGTGAATAATTTATTTATTATTGTTTATATCCTGACCTGGTATGGCACTTGCCCGAGTGCAGCGGCACTACCTCCATAGACACGTGCAATCATCGAGACATTTGCCCCATCATAGGAGTATGGTGCTGTGCCTAATGTACACAGGTGCAATAACAATAGATTATGTAACACGCCACATAATGTTAAGTGAGACATGTTCAGACACTTTATCCATGTGATCCATAAAGATAACAGGTGAAGGTACACTGAATAGTACCTAGTAAATCTTAATTCATAGCTTAAAATATAGTGAAGACAACTTTCATAATTATTTAACTTATAATAGGTTATTTTAGGATTTTTCGTCTACGCTCTTAATTATTACAGATATTCTGGTCTTTCTATTAGTTTCTCCTGATTTTCTCAGATATTTTCCGGTTCCTTTTATCTACTAGACCTAAAATCCAAAAATGACCACAAAAACCAAAAACACAAAAATAACCTACGGAAATGACATTAGACATGAAGAGGAAATAACAGCTACATTCCTTAAACGGAACAACTTTGGTAGTTCCATGAGCATATAATAGTTCTAAAAAGAATTTTATAGGTAGGGTCTCGTAATCAGGCACAGTAATCAGGCTGGACAAAGCAAAGACCTTGCTTGGACATTGCATAGGTAAGGGTTTGTATTTCCTATCATAAGGATAGGTAAAATGGGAAGGTGGGATTAATTGAATGGTATAGAATCAAAGTCTAAAATACATAATTAGTATGATAAAAATAGATTTATTATTTAAAAAATAAATTTAACAAGATTGTTACCATCATAGATTTATTATGGTTACCATACCTGTTAGAATGTATTAGATACACCTTATATTAATACTTATTCATAATGAAATAACATAATTTTTGCATTTACCTATATATTTATACAGTTGGATGGATGGTAAGATTATTATCATAACGTAAAACAATAAACTTGTTCATATAAGTTTAACCATCAGTTTATTGAGGCGGATATAACTAGTAACGGAGGCAGTTAGAGTCCCGCGCTTCTGTCTGCGTAACAAAATAAAAACCGTATGCTGATCACTTATTTTCCAAACGGTAGCAATGTGACAACGAAAATTAGGAAGGTAGATCGTGCGCGGGGCGAGTGCGAGGAGTCTTCCCAAGCCCCTCATCAGCCTACGGGATTCCCTTTGCAATTCGCAGTGAAATAAACCGAAATTAAAATTATCTAATAGTCTCGCATTGCCTCGGCTCTGCTACTGCAAGTTACATAATCGGAGCTGGCTCGCCCCGCTCCGTCTGCCAAACGTCTTACAACCACTATTATTCATAAAATTATCGACAGTGGTATCATTAAAATGAATGAAACCGATTTCAGATCCGAATGCACCCACGTACTGTGGCCCTTGCTTATAAATTGTTTATACGCGCTGACCCTGGTGAAGAAGGTGCCAGATCCAGCCCTATTGCCACTGGTTACGCCGATGAGAACCGTCCGGTTATCCGCCTTCACCACTAGAGGGCCTCCTGAGTCACCCTAAAATTATTAAACTTTAAACATCCATTAAGTAAATATGATCCAGAAGCTACTGAATCTTTCGACTAAGGGTCTTCCTGTAAGGCCAGAAATTTTATTTTTATTCAAATTTGAAAAATGATGAGTCATAGATTATCATATCTGTGGTCACAGCATAGGCATAGCTGAGGGCGTAGGGGCATAGCTAACTCAGCAGGCGTAAACCCTGTCAGTCATCGTCCTTTTATGTTTTAAATTGTCTCTATGTGTGTTATCTATCAACACTACGAGTACTAATATGTAGATAGATGTTCGATATGTAAGTGGGGGAGGCCTATGTTCAGCAGTGGACTTCCTGTGGTAGAAATTATGGTATGCATGAGACAGAGATGTGTATATTTATTTACCTTTCCTGAATCGACTAATCCCCTAGCTATACATATAAATCTCTCCATATTGCGGTGATGCAGTTTTGTGCATTGACTCATTGTAATCAACTCTACTTCTGCTAGATTAAGTACATCCGATTTGGTCTGAAAGGAAAATAAAGGTATATTATATTTCGTTGCAAAATATATACATACATATAATCACGCCTTTATTCCTTAGGGGTAAGAGCGGCAGACCACCAAGGGCCGATAGAACCACATGGTGCCACTTCTGACCATTTTTGAGGGCAGGTGGTCAGCCCATCGCCTACAAAACACCAAGACCCTCTAGTCCCTCTACTGACTTGTACAGTATGCAAAATATTTCATTCATTACAATTAGTTTTAACTTAGGTAATTTTAATTACGTTAGTTACTCCTACGATTTCTTATTGTATATAAGCGGACTTCGTGTTTTATACTTAAAATATTAGTAGTGAAACATCTATGTAAGGGATAGAAGGGGAAGGCGCCGAATTTTTACCGCAGATTTTCACCGAATTAGTGAAATGAAATTCTGGAGAAACATTTGACCTGACCGTGAGTACTCTAAACCGACAAGCATGTATATGAAGAATATCATGAAAGTTGATAAAGCGAAAGAGGTATATCAGGATCGTGGCAAATGAAGATCCTTTACCCCTCCGGGAATTCCGGCATGATTTTTATATACCTATGTATGAAACATCTATCCGTCTGTCTGTTTGTTTCGACTACGACAAAGCCAAAAAGGATGGAAAATCATATTGCATTTAAACTCACGTTAGATGAAAGCCTTCCGTATCCTGATATCAAACCTTGCCCGACCAAATCAGTTGTTCTTGTCATATATTTAACTGTGGCTACGTTACTGTTCAAGTCAAACGGTTCTTCTAAATGCTGAAAAATGTTTTTTAACTATCACATTTATAACACAATCTACATCTATCCCTATTGCTAACCTATGGGATATCCTTTATGACCCTGCAGTTCTGTCTACCCCATTTCGGGAAAACAGCCGTCTTTATATAAGATTTCAATTCGAACTCGATCGCGTTCACGTTTGACGGCCAACCCGAGTATGGTGTGGTGACGTGATATATTCAAAGTAAATAAAGCCCAAAGCCCCATTTACATGATACCATTTTCTTGAACATTTAAGAGTAATTATTGATATGCCATTATTTACTAGTAAAAACTTAAACAATATGTAAAAAATGGTTTAGACCATGCCAGTCATTTGTTACTGCAATAAAGAATGCTAGAAAATGATATCACTTCACATTCGCTGCCGGCAGATTTTCTAAGGGTGCCGACATCACGTCAACGCCCAATACGAGGACGCAAATAAGCATCAGTGACACCTCTAGAAAGTCTAAAAGACGCAAATACGTAGTCGCCGGTACTGAATATGTTAATGGGGCTTAACAGCCCTACGATTTTGGTTGACTACTAAACGTTAACTCGAAACTAGTTCGATATCAAAACTCACACTGAGCCTTCTAAAATGGATGCGAAAAAGTAGTTAGGTCATGTTTCCATGCCATGTTAATCTGCCATGAAAAGTAGACTTACAACTATGGCAATATCATCTGTAGGGAACGCATACGAGTGATATACTGCCACAGATTTTAAGGACCTCCACTGTCCGTTTTTATTTTTCCCTTCATATGAATCAACACGTTTTAGAGTTTCTGCGACAGCGTAGATGTTGGACAATTTTTTAATATCATGTCTGTAATAAAAAATACTTATTAAGCACGTAAAATCAATTAATTGCCGAGTTAATCAAATATAGCATATGCAGCAGATCTTTGAGGCTGTGAATATCGTGTAAAACACATAGCAACAACAAAAACCGACCTCTGTCCCAAGACGCCAAAACACAGTCTTACTGTAGGCAGACCCTAAAGAGTTTCACTATCCCGACCTGAGATCCCGACGACGAATTGACAACCCTTCTTTTTGGAAGTCGGTTAATAAGAACAACGGCCTCATTGCACAGATTGAAGCACCATAATGACGGCGCCTTTTGCAATGTGCATATTTTTATCGCCGAGATTATTATAATTAGTATGTGTGGGTGAATAAGGTGTCAATGTACATCCCTTCATCGTCCGCCGTATTTTTCTACGAGTATCTACATACCTAGGTACGTGGTACAGCTCCCTACGATTCCACGTCACAGAAGTGTGGAATAAATCGTTTAAATGTTCTGCCTTTACTGTTATAATAGTATTATATTAAAAGCTACCCTTTGAGGCACCTTCTCAGCATTCCGCCTTTTTCTACAAAGCAATGTGCAGCGCTAATTACCATGTCAGGCTTCAAAATAGAGCCGCCGCAAAAGCCGGAGTATAACAGGGGTACAGCAGTTTTTTTTCTAAAGCCTACCTGTAAAAAATAATTTATTAAACCAGTATTCACTATAGGCAAAAAAAACATGCCTGCTTAAAGTGCACAACTCAAGACAGATCGCTCCACCCATACCATCGCATCGCTCCTATCGTAGCAGGTGGTAGGGGCACGCGTAGCACGTGCTACGAAACACATAGAAATCTAGCATGGGTCTTCGGTCAATACCAGAAATTGCATACTTTCTGAAGCCTACTCCTCATTTATGGCTGAACCAAGAAAATTTATAAATATACGTTATGAACTATAAACTCCAATACAATATTTGTATCATAGCTGTAGAATATGAATAATGTCATATCTATATATAAAATGAATCGCTAAATGTGTTACTAAGCGCGAATCTCTAGAACAGCTGTACCGATTTCGCTAATTCTTTTTTAGAATATTCCTTGAAGTATGTACGAGGATTGTTTTTAAAAAATTAAAAATAATAGCTTTGTCCACATGAAAGGGCATTACATCCGTGCAAAGCCGGGGCAAATCCCTAGTCATATAATAAACATGAGCTGTGTAAACAAATCTAAGTTAAAAGTTGTTAGAACTATTTATGTTTATGTATACCCTCAAAATTGGTCAGAAGTGGCACCATGTGGTTCTATCGGTGCCTATATCCCTTGGTGATCTGCCTACCCCGTAAGGGATAAAGGCGTGATTATATGTATGTACTGTTGGTCCCCTTGACAATTTTTTTATCTTAGGTTGAGGCCTATCTCGGAAGAGTCGACTAAGGAACTCAGGGGGCTCTCTCAGGCGATGAGCTAGCACCTGGTCACTGACCTGGGCGGGGCTAAACGTGACGATAGGATCTTGATCGTGATACTGCAGTTCTGGCTACCCCACTTAGCAAACACAGATGTGCGTATTATGTGTGTACGTTGATTCTTACCTGATATGGTACATCTCCAAGCTTAGCAAGCCGCCCATTGTATACTCGTGGTATCATCGAAAAGTTACCAGAATCGTGAAAATCTTGTGCTATACATAGTTGAATTATTAATAAATGACTTAGGAATATGTACATTACGAAACTAGAGTAAAGTATTTATCTTTCTACGATCATTAGTATCATTACATATTAATCTTTGTTATGAAATGAAAAGTTAGGTTATTTTTATTCCATAGAGAAAGGAACCAAGTGGGAAAACACGTGGCAACTTCTTCTATACTTATTCTTCTCTGATTCGGCGGTTAAAGCTAGAAGGGTGCGGGTGTAATTTTCTTGTGAAAATCTAAAATTATTTGTGGCTTGCATGTGTCCGTAATGCTTGCATGTAAAGTGATGTTTTCTGGTAGATAAAGATAAGTTATATTTTGTTTACTTGTGATGTGAATCTAGTGTGTGTGCATGGATTTATATACTACTTTCGAGATCAACAAATTTACGCCATGTTTTGTTTGTCCGTTTTCAAATGTAATGGTCAAAGCCAATCTATAATGCTACATTACACACAAATGTTCATGGTGAGAGAGCACCTCAATAATAATAATCACGCTGTTGAGTCTTCATCTGAGGTTGGTGCTGTTGGTTGATAAATCTATGGTTGGTTGAGTGTGACGTAATAACATAACCAAAAATATAGCCCTAATGCCTTACCTACCATCTACCATACCTATGTGTGATCAAAGAATATACTACTCTCTAACGAGTGTGTGATCAAGGCATAATAAATGTGAATTACCATACCTACTTTTTGTTTATTTATTGTGTGGTGTGGAATAATCATAATCTTTGATCATAATTATTATTATCAATGAGACTTTCACGATCATAAAGAATCCCGAAACGACTGATTAGATAATGTACACAGAACATCTCAAGATCATGTTCATTTTGATTTAGCGTTTCAAATGAAGCAAAAGCAGCAGTAATAATCATGTGGAAATCTACCTTCTACATAGTATATTACTGTGTCCTTGTGCAGCTTAAAACTTATACCAATGGATTCGGCAACTTCCCAATGATTCCCAGAGTTTACAGCGGTCGTCCTGCGTCACTTGGTGAAACACCGTATCAGGTATGACCGAAGAAGAACATGACTTAAACTCCTGTGTTCCCTAGATGGACTTGATCTCTCTCCGGTCGTGTCGGCTTTCCGTCCCATCGGACTATGAGAGTAAGGGAATAGAGAGTGCATCTGTGTTTGCGCACACACTTGTGCACTATAATATCTCCTGCGTACCTGGTCAATCTCCGTAGGGATTGATCGCCTTGGCCGAAATACCGTCGGAGATCATCATCATCAGATGGATGAGAGAGCCTACACAGTCCTCCGCCATCCCGCTTAGTCTTGAACGCTTCAATTTGCTCTAGGTCTACCCTACGTTCTTCGCCTTTGCGATGATCGTACGCCTTCAGATCTGCTGAGGGCAGCCACGGTTACGCTTTTCTTGGGTATACCAGTCCAGGGCTTGCCTCGGTATGTGAAGACGAAAAAATTGAGTAGACATAAAGAGAAGAAGCGAAATATCCTCTATGATTGCAGTACTAACTGCCCCAATTCGGGATCACAGCCGTGTATGTGAACGTATGTATATAATAATATAATTTTTCCAGGTTGGATTTGGAAAGCTTACAAGTCGCAAGAATAAAACCTACACAATTTTTTGTGGCGGCTCCATTATAAAACCAAAAGTTGTTCTCTCCGCTGCGCATTGTTTTGCTAAGAGTACTCTTCTAACCAAATGCTGTGGTGGGTTAGTGTCGGTATTTCTTTTTTAAATACTCACCTTAATATTTAAGAAATATTCGATGTAGGTACATATGAATGGGATTCAAAACAAGGACCTTCTAAGGTAAGGTTAGGTTCACTTAGGTACGCATACGACGTACATAGAATCATACACCCGTGTACGATGTTTTCAGTACGTACTCGTAAAAGGCTCTATGTACCTACGTTATATGTAGTTACCACTACATTCGCTAGTCCGAAAGAGTGGGTACTGATTTTAATGTAAGCACTAAAATTGTCACTTTGCTACACCCGAGGAGGGTTGACGTTAGGCAAGCAGCCGGCCGTAAAATAAACGACAAATCCTTGGCAATATACCTATATAGGTAATTTTCGAAAGAAACCCTATTGCGCTGACCCCGTCCAGAATAGGATAAGAGCGCAAAAATTATGATTAAAGATATGTAGGTATATTGCTCTAATTTACATTGTTTGTTATAGATTCAAATTAATTAAGCTATCTAACATTTTCACAATTGCCGAAAATTTACAACGTGTTAACACGTACAAAGGGGAAAATTTAACAGCAGGGCAGTGGAGGAAGATAAAAACTGTGGCAATTAATCACAAATTTGTTTTTCCAAAGAACGATATTTGCGTTGTAGTAAGTTTATATAGTTTTACGTTACTATATACCTACTAATAGTAGCTGCTAGTGTACCTACATATTTACTTAACCTATGCACTTCTTTGTTACTGCTACAGTAGCATATTACGAACACTAGCAGTTCCAGTTTTAGTACTACTGCTAGCACCATGAGCTCGTTTACATACATACTATAGTCACGCCCATTATCCCCCAAACAGGGTGGGCAGAAGTGTGCAAATTAAACACCCACTTTTCCCAGTTAGCCTATTAAGTCCCACATGGTAAGGAGCCTACCGCCGCTTTTCGGGTACAAATATAAGTATCTAGCGACCAGTAACGAATCCAATAGGAAATGTAACCGTGCCCTTCTACATAGATATTAATATATGAGCTCGTTTACAACTGGAACAAAATTATAATTACTCATTCAAGACAAGTGCGCCCCTATCTAACGATGGTTAAGTAAATTGACAGGAAGAAACAGCATATTTTTTTCTTTCAGCATTTAAGAGACTCATTTAACTTTAATTCCAATGTAAGTCCCATAAAAATACAGAAAAAGTACGTCGATTTTTCTGGTACCGCCATTATATCAGGATATGGAAGACTTTCAGATTATGTTAGTACATATATGCAGTTTTGTAAATAAAAATCCGTTATCTTAATATCTGAACTCAGGCCCCCTAAAATGGCCACGCATCGTGGATATCGTATCGTCTCTATACAAAATTCAACATGGCGGCTATATTTATCTTTATATAGGCTAAATGTCGATAAATCGGTTTACCATATCGTGTTTCGCAGGTCATGCTACTACGACTGGGCATACTTTCAGGCGATGGGCTAGCAACTTGTCACTGATGATCAACATCTGCCCCTGCTATACTAAACTTGGCTAAGGCTATTTAGCCTAAACTTGGCTGTTATTAGTAAGGATATAAGGCACGTTCCCGAAAAACTACTTTTTCACGATCATTTTCTCATGGAAGCATACCTGGGAAGTGTCTGGTTTCCAAATATTAGGGTCCAGCCATATGGATATGTAATTTACTAAAAAAACTAAATAAAACTAGACACTCGCACGATGAATTAAAAAAAAAAATCAAAAAAAAAAAAAAAAATCCAGCTGTTATTAGTAAGGATATATGTATGGATTACCTACATTTATAATATATACTAGTGGGCGCCCGCGACTCCGTCCGCGTGGACTGCAGAAAAAACAATGTCTAAATTATCCGCGATTAAAACATTTTCCTATATGTTAAGTGGGACCTGTCACAATATATTCCTGAAAACTGCATCGAAATCGGTTCAGCCGTTTCTGAGATTAGCGTGCACAAACGCACAGACAAACCGACAAACAGACAAAAATTCCAAAAATCATTCTTTTGGGTACTATTGCGTTGATAAAGGTCTCCTATAATATTTTTTCTCGTATATCTTCCATGTACAGACAGCGATCCGTTACATTTTTATTATATGTATAGATGACTTACTTTATTAATAATATTCAGGTCAGATCAGATATACTGATGATTGCAGAAGTGCCCGTTATTACCACCACCGAATGCAGTAAGTTACATATGATGAATATGAAGGAATATGTGTGTATAGCTCAAGGAGAAGTTGATGTTGGATCGGTAACTCTATTGCTTAGTCCAGGGGTTCCCAAACTTTTTTTTTTTCATAGACCCCTTTCAAAAGTTAACTGGTTCTGGTGGACCCCCTACAGGCTTACACCACATACGAGTTCATTGTAAACCAACATTTTTTCACGTCAACGTAGACCCCCATCGAGTCTCCTGTGGACCCCTGGGGGTCCACCTGGACCACTTTGGGAACCACTGGCTTAGTCAATTCTTTTGGAAGATTACCTAAGAGATGCTACCCTATATAGCACAGCGGATCTGGGCCAGATACAAAACATTGGTGACAAATTGCTAGATAGGCGATGGCCTGAGAAAACAGCCCTGAGTTGCTTAGTGTATTCAGTCACGGAAGGAGATGCAGTTAATGTATTCCTGCGTCAGCAGGGTTGAAGTTAGAGGAGGGCTAACGGGTCTACACATAAAAGGTGCATTCACAATAGAGACATCTAAAAAAACTTAATTCATATTTTGGGCCTACTAACTAACCACTGTTGACTCGAGGTCTCGATACCTACCGCTTAATCCAGTATTGACCACAGGACTTCATATTATTTACCTATTGGAAAAAATGAAATATGTACTTAATAGGATTTTTATTATACTTTCAGGGTGACTCTGGTGGACCGCTAGTCACGCAAACTAAAGATGGTGTTGTGCTTGTCGGAATTACTTGTGGGACAAGAAGAAACATTGGTTCCTTTTTCACTAGAGTTAGTTCGTATAGATCTTTTATAGCAAAAGGTAGCAGTAGACCAAACTGTCTAATGTCGAATATTTTCAACTCTACTCTGTTATTACTATCGCAATTTATTTTAGTTATTGTCAAAAATAGGGATCATAATGTTAACTTACTTTAAAGTATTAATTTTAATATTATATAATGGTTTATGGATTTTATTGCGTTTTTTTACTATACACGTTAAACAGTTAATTTTTTAAATTGAATTTCCGTTTATTCTATTCCATTGGAAATTTCGGGTAACCCTTGGCTAGGCTATGTTTCATAGGGATTCAAGTAGAAATTTAATGGTAAAAGATTCTTTTTTAAAAATAAGTTATACCTGAGGTTATATATATTATTATTTTAAAATAATTTTAATAAATAAATACCTGCAGATTCTTGAGACGGGATGTTAGGATATATTAAGGAAGGCTTCTTGAAGGGAACTGCTTAACATGAAGCTGGCTTAATAATATTGATACGATTCTTTTGTCGATCCTTATCTCAGAAGAAATATCTGGAGAAAAAGGAATAATGTCATTTTGATGGAACATGCAAAATAAGAATCTGTGATGCACATTTCTTCATGTTATATTTTATTACTACAACTTTATTGTTGCACTACAAAAGAATCTAATAGTCTAAAACTTTTAGGATCATCAGATATGTTGTTTGTTCCACGTATTTACAATGGTATGAAGGCAAAACTTGGTGATGTGCCTTACCAAGTAAGTTTAAGTAAAACAGCTATATTTTAATGGCTCTATCAGCAGAGGGCAGTGGCTTAGCCAGGAGCTGACTTTAGTCAGTGAAGAGGCTGTGTAGATAGATACCTGGCCAGCAAAGCAAATTCAGGAAATGGAAGGTAATGATAGAATAGTGTTGGTCTCCTTTCAAGAAAAGCGACCTATGTTAATGCTGAGGACATGGCATTTAATCAAATACTGTAGTAAACACACGGTAATAATTATTATTATTTAGTCGATTAATTTCTGATAAATTCTGAATAAAAGGTTAAGAAATGGCACCCGACGACACGAAGTGATGTTACGAAGTAGCCAAGCCCTCAGGGTTATTACCTAATTTGCAGTAGCAAATTAGGCTGAAGCCTTTGACTATGGATCTAATTCTACGGCTGAAGCAATACGACAGCGTAAATTAAGAATGTGTGTGTAACGCACACACTCAATTTTCGCTATCGCATTGCTTCGGCTTTGCTACTGCAAATTAGGAAATCAGAGGGCCTAAGTGAACACACCATTTTGTTCCATACAGATAGGATTCAGAAAAGCGGGAAAAGCGGGTAATAGTTATTTTGCATTCTGCGGAGGCGCTATCATATCTTCGAAGGTAATACTAACTGCTGGACACTGCTTCATGGAATCTGACGATGACGATGATATCGGGTTGGGGATTTTTCTTTTTACATAATAAATTATCTATTTTATATTCATTACATGCTGTAACCTTTTACGATCTTATGTAGACCGTGTTTAGAAACTCACACTGCGGTCACCAAACCGCCTACCCAGTGTGGTGACTATGGACAAAAACCCCCCTATGGCAGGTAGCCTTGTGGCATGCCTGTATGAGGCTTAATTCCAGCATCCAGCAGTGGATTATATGATTATAATTACCTGATGTGACGTTATTAGACCTGTCGTGGCGATGCGGAGCTTCCTGCGTCTTCTTCCTTGCATGTCGTAAGAGTCGACTAAGGAACTCAGGCGTGTTTTCTTAGGCGATGAGCTAGCAACTTGTCTCTGATCATTTACATCCGGCCCTGAATGCTAAGCGTGGCTTTTAGGTCTTCTTATATGATCCAGCAGTTCCAGCTACCTCATTTTGGCAACAACCGTGTGTAAATGTAAATTTATCAAATTCAATAGTCCATCGAGGGTTCGCCCACCACCGGGCCCTACACCCTCCGCAGACCCTCGGATCTGCCGACTCATGGTCACGAACACAAGACACTACAGTCGTTACGAGAAGCCAGATCCAAGCACCTAGCACGCACCATAAATACATAGCTGCTAATCCGAAAACCCTATGGGGGGAGGCCTATGTCCAGCAGTGGACTTCCCAGGGCTGAAATGAACCAGCTATGTGCGAGTATTTATGGTTGCACGCTAGGTGCTTGGATCTGGCTGAATAGTGACGCCTGATACAATTAAAGTTCAATATTCACACACTACACAACACATTAACCTAGTCCCACATTAAGATCGCTAAGGTATTTAATTAACATCTCTTGCAGAGTGCTCATAACGGATTTCAGAAATATATACGCCGTCGCCGGAACATTGTTGCGAAGTGACATATACCATGGCAAAAACACAAATGGCCAATGGCGAAGGCCAATCAGAGTGCATGTTCATTCAAAATATAACTTTCCATTAAATGATATTGCGGTGGCCGTATGTATTTTTTACGCATATCCAGATTAATTTCCATTTATTGTGTAGGTAGTCTGCGTCCGCGACTCTGTCTTAGAGGCCTGCTAAAAATAGCATTTGGGATATATTTTTTACGAACTTTAAATGTCGTTTTTCTGAATAGATTCATTGCCGCAGCTAGGGTTTCTACACATATTTGAGTGCATTTGGGTGATTGAGTAAGATTTGCAGTATTTATACTGCAATGATTAAATTTTTTTTTTCAGAAGTTAGGTGAAGGTTTTTCTTTTAATAGATACATTAAACCTATTAAATACGCAGTTGACCGGGCAGATTATGTTGGAGAAGGTCTCATATCCGGATTCGGTAGAATAACACTATCTGTTAGTATTAAAATACAGAGTGATTTTTGGTCGTCAACGTTCCCGAAAACTACGGAATCTCCTCATCATCACGATTATTTTTGTCCATGGAAGCATACCTGGGAAGTGTCTGGTTTCCAAGATATTAGGGTCCAAAGTTGAGTAAATAGACTGCGTTTTTCTGCATAAATGCACATAGATGCGCGTAGCAAGATTTTTTTACGAGAAATAATAATTATCTGTCTATGAAAAAACTAGCATAAACACTGGACACTATAAATTTTGCCCAATCAAGTAATTAAATTTTTTTCAAAAAATATTACATCGTTTCCCAGCATTTTTTTGCCATAAACTTACTTTATTTATGTATAGAGTACGTACCCTTCATTAAGGGTGGCCACGAAAAAACACGCTGTATAGTGCGGTCACCAACCCGCCTGCCCAGCAGTGTGGTGAGGAGGCCTACGTCTAGCAGTGGACTGTAAAAGGCTTATGTGTATAAGGTGTAATAAAGGCATAAGTATGTTAAATTAAATGCTATACTCGTAGAAATGGCCCCATATCCCTTCTATCACATCCTGTACCTATATTGGGTGTAGTAGCCACTTTCGTCAATCAGCTTATTGCAACGAATAACTCATGTCTGTTATTTTTTTCAAGATTACTGATTTGTATAGCTTGGATATTTTTGTATCTTATAAAAGGTTTGCTATTATAGGTACAATCAAGATTCCTTATGTTAGCACACGTGGAATTGATTCCAAACGCACAGTGCTCGCGGATGCATCGTATGAATATGTATGATTTTATTTGTACATCGAACGCTATTAGTGACACAGGCCAGGTAACATAGATAGTTTTCTTATGCTTTATTATATTTCTATTTTCAGTATTCAGTTTTAAAAAGAAATATATACAGGGTATTCCACACAAGGGGTATATTAAGCAAAAAGCCATGAAAATAGCACACTGTATTGAAACTTTTCACAAAATTTGAGACTTAAAATGACATGTTCGTTCCCGAAAAAGGTTTGACAGGGATGCAAAAAATACACACACTTTTTACTAGTTTTTCGCCGCTTTTCGGGCAAAAAACAAAAATCTAGCTACCGGAACGAATCCCGCCTCTGCAACTCCTGTAAGCCAGGATCAACAGAGGCGACCAAAAAAATGCAACCAAAGCATAGGAAATCCCGGGGGGAACCTAACAAGCGACTAAAAAGTATTAAAACCAAAGAATATACTTACTCTCTAACGAGAGATTAAAACTAATAGACAAAACAGAATGTGAAGTATGAAGATAGGTACATTTAATATTAAATTAAGCACTGAGTGACAAAATTATTACAAAAACATACTAAGCTACCTATAAGTTATTATGCCAATAATAAGTGTGACAAAATTCTTTGAAGGCACGAAAATTGTGCTTAGATGAGATAATAGATTGGTCTGGATACAGATTTAATTGAATTTAACATAACGAGCATTAGACCAGAGTTTACATTCCCAAAGGATGTGATGGGATGTTTGTTCTACGAGACAATCGTTAGCGGATGTAGGCTCGTAACTCTCGTTTAAACTAATCCAATGGTAAAACTCGAATAGAGGAACTGTTTTTTACGTACCTACTCGTTATTTTACTTTCAGGGTGACTCCGGGGGCCCTCTTGTCATCACCGGTCCTGTTGATGATAATTGGAAAGGATACGTGCTGATCGGAGTAGTCAGTGGTCACAGGGCTAATGTTGGCTCCTTCTTTGCCAGGATATCTTCATATACCGATTTCATTAGAACTAACAAGAGCATTCGCGTTGACGCATTCGAAAACATCGTTGAGTTCATAATTATAAGTTTAATTTGTACTTACATAATATGAATTAGTGGTTTTATTTTACCTAGACATTGGTGAAGCTGGTCATTAGGTCTCCATAGGGTACATTATATTATATGCCTGCATCGTGGACAAAAGCCTTGAATAAGTAATATCTTCTCCAGCCGTATGTCTACGTGTATTTTTTGGCCATAGGGTACATAAATAAGCTATAGGACGCGTTTTACAATAGAAACTCCTATATGATCGGTAGGCACAGATACGACTTTGAACAGGTAACCCTATGGCCGTGTAACTGTGAATCAATATAAAAGAAGGCAGAAGAACGCTGGCCGGGAAGAAGGAAGAACGAAGGCAGAGCAACGCGGGCTTCCTATCGAAGAAGGCGCGTTGCTCTAAGGGCCGGGCACAATAGAATGAAGCGATACTGGCGCTCTATAGCTTATCTATATTTTATGCTTGTGCCATATTGTACCAGCTTTTGCTGAGAATGATGCTAGCTTATACATTAATATCCAAAGTTATATTATATCAATGTAAAGGTGGAATCCCTCAACCTAAATATCAGGATTAAGACGCTACTTGGATCTCAGAAAGTACAATTATAATGTAGCATTTTGAAAATTTTGTATCATTTTAATAAAAGTTTTTAGTTGTAGTACCTAGGGCCGCTAGAAAATATAATTTTACCACTTTACTACTGTTACGATCTAAATATATTTATTGAAAATATTTTTTACAGTGGCGACTGGTGCCTGTATTGCCTTGTATTTCTGTACCTTTAAAATTTTTTTACTGTCATTCCCATTTTTTTAATTTAATATTTTCTCTTAGATTAATGATAGGTCTTCGCTCCGATGAATCATTATTCTAAGTATTTTCTATTATATACAGATATACAGAATATTTTTTGTATCACGTTATCTTGTGAGATATTACCGTCGAACTAATCGAACTAAAATAATTTAGATACGCAATTCAATGGATTTATTTCAGTTTTTAAGTGATAAGGTGCCTACTCAATGATAACAATTTTTAAACTTTTGTGCTATTTTCTATCAATCCTATGTAGTGTGCATTTATATCCTGGACTGGTTGTCATTGATGATATAAACGTAGTATTAATGAGTACTGTTCTCGAAGGTTTTCGGGCGAAACTTGGTGATATCCCATATCAGGTAAAAATAATCCAATATATTCTATTAGGTTTGTAAGGGTAGTGTATATTAAACGGCCGATTGGTATAGCCGGTAGTGACCTTGCCTACGACGCCATAAGAGTCATGAATGTTTCTATACTTATCTATGTATTTTTTACCGTTGCTATGTACCCACGACACAAGACCTTAGGGATCTTAGTGTGGGACTAGGTTTACCTATGTGTTGTGTAGTGTGTGAATATTTATTTACTAGGGATCTGCCCCGGCTTTGCACGGGTGTAATGCCCTTTCATGTGAGCAAAGCCGTGGGTGGCTGCTATAGAGTGTTTAGGCAATATTTTGAATTTTCTCTCAGTAAAAACTATTCTCGTACTTCAAGGAATATTTTAAAAAAGAATTAGCAAAATCGGTTCAGCCATTCTCGAGATTCGCGCTTAGCAAGACATTCAGCGATTCATTTTTATATCATAGATATGGGTGTGCTCTCAGGATGTGCTATATGTTTTATGTTGAGTCCGTCTCCTAAATTATCTTATAGTAAAACCGTGTTGTATCTATAAATTGGTATTTATTCCATTAGTGCCCAAGAGCCAGTGACTGTCAGACCTTCTTTCTCTTGTAAAAGCTGAAAGTGTCTATTTTAATGTGTGTATTAAACGAGGCTCTAGGATCTCCTTCGCGATTCTGCAGTTTCGGCTAACCCATTCTAGGGAACATAGTAGTGTCTATAGGTATATTAACAGCGCCCTTAAGTTTCAGATCAGCGTAATCATATATTATTATTTACTTTTATTTTATTGTTTAAAACAGATAGGATTTAAAAAACCAGCCGATTGGGGCACTGGTTAACGAAGCCAAAACGGAACTACACCTTCTGTGACGAGGAACAATAATAGGCAGCCATTAGTGGAGGAAAGTAGTCACTATGCTGGTATGCTTCCTTATTTGCTTCCAATCTTATTCAAAGACTCAACTAAGACTGACTCCGTCGGCCGAGATCCGCCGAAGGACTCCCGTCATTCGCAAAGTACTTCATTATGCATAAACAAAACACGCCGAGTAACTATATGAAATACTCGGTCGTAACACATGACTGTAGGTGCCTTCTCTTTACGCCGCACAGGATGATGCAGCCACACAATGCGTCTAACCTTCCAGTTGCTAATAGTCTCCAAATATGCACTTAGCCCAGCTAACACCTGCATATCACTCTCCTGTTCCTTATCCATAGGCATCACTCTCAAAACCAGTTTCCTGTTCCATATCCTTCTTCCATTAGAACCAATTCTTCGTCACACTTCTGCTCAGGATATTTGTTCCACATAAGGTGTCTCTGACTCATTGCCACAATCTTTACTCCAACTCGACGCCGAAACGGATCACGCAGTAGAAGCCAAATCCTAGAACATCCAAGACCACATCACGCACTACTCCCGAGTGCGGCTCCTGGCGTACCTCCACGTCCGGTGACCATTCGCTGTGCCGTAAGTCTTCCTCCGGGCGTCCCGTGCCGACTGGTGTTCTTCATTACCGTGCGTCTGTGCAGATGTTAGCACAGGTCGTCCAGCTTAAACTTTCTCGATATTCCCAACATTCGACTTAATGGTCTTGCAGTATTAAGTATTGTCCAGCCGTTGAAATGTTTATTGATTACCTAAGCCCCTCCACCATTTCCATCTTCAGGAAAATAGCAGTGTAGAATTGCTAAGGTCTAATTACGGCACTGACGGTTGACGTCACATCTTCAGCACGAGACATTATACTTTGTTGTTATTCTGTCATACTTGCGACCGATGCGTGCTAAAATATACCTTATTACTCAAGCGGTAAGTATATTGCTTCGCACCGCGTATCGTTAACGATTCGTTAGTGGTTGCGTTTCGGCTCAAAAATTTTGAAGAATTTCCCCCTGCAGGATTATAAAGAGTTCCTACAGCTACGTTTGGCAAAGGGAGGCCAGTTGTAAATTATCACTGACAAGTCAAGTCACTTAGCTTAGCCTCGGAAAGCACGTAAAACCGTAGGTCTTGCACCTGATCTTGCTCCGGTTGTGTCGGCTTTAGTGAATGAATAGAGACTGCACCAGTTTTTGCGAACATACTTAATCCCTATAATTTCTCCTGCAATTTGGCTAATCCTATGATATAGCGTTTAACATTGGTCCTAGGAGCCGGATGAGGGAAGTGGATTGCGCTATAACTATTATAGGTATTTTCAGGAAATATCCTGTTATAGCACTACATGATATATACGCTGTGGCCGCTAACTTGAACAGCTTCGATAAGTATAGCCACGAAGAAGGCGACTGGAGAAGTATAGCAAATGTAACAGTTCATCCAAATTTTGATTTTCATACAAACGATATTTGTGTAGTCGTAAGTGAAGTTAGTTATTATTTATTTCTCTATGTTTATACATGTAAGCTTTTCCTCTAGCAAATAGTTCACCTATTTCATTATGTTTTTATTTCAGACGACAGCATCTCCATTCCATTTCAATGATAGAGTTCAGAATATTGCATACGCAGTTATCCCAACAGATTATGTGGGGATAGCTTTGACATCGGGATTTGGAAAAGCAACATACAACATGGGAAAAGTTGTAAGTTTTTGATGCTGTTAGCTAGTTAGATAGTGTTAAAGTTGTTAGCTATATTCAGGCTTGTATATGTACCACACGGTTACTCGTACGTTATCTCTGGACCTAGCGGCACCAATGACATTACATTTGAGCACAGGTGTAGTGCAAACCTAAGCATTTCTAGAATATTATTGCTAAATAACTAATTTATCATCTTTCCTTTCAACCATTAAATCCGCTGCTGAGCAAAGGCCTCCCCCAATAACCTCCATTCCGACCTATTAGAAGCAGCCAGCATCCATCTAGCGGGTGACCTTCCCAAGGTGCGGTGTGTGGTAGCTACTCTAAAACATCTTCATCGGCCATCGATTCTTCGAGCTATGTGCCCTGCCCACTCCCACTTACCCGCTTTCGACAGGTTGTTGGGGGAGGCCTATGTTCCGCAGTGAAATTAATGGCTGAAATATTATGACCTGCTGTTTATGACTTTGTGTTTCAGAAGCGGTCAGAGCTTCTACAGTTTACAAGGGTGCCACTAATGACAAAAAAAGAATGTGATTTTATACATGTGAAAGACATGGATAACTTTATTTGCACATCTCGTCGTGTAACCAATATAGGACAGGTAGATTATTATGTTTTCAAGATAGGTAAGGTACTTTGTAACTAAGGTTTTATAATAGTAAAATCTAAGATAACAGCATCAAATTGATGTTTTATTTGATTGCCTTTATAGATTGCATGAATGATCAGATACTTAAAACAAAATTTTAAATTGCAATCAAATCTTGATCTCGAGATTTTTTGTTATGCTAGACCCATTAACATCCCATATCAAATAGTTTATTTTATATATTTTGGAGATTGATAATCATTATTTTCAGGGTGACTCTGGAGGTCCTTTGGTAGCGAGAAACACCCCCGACGGAAATAATACTGTGCTAATTGGAATTGTCTGTGGACACAGACCTGGTTACAGTTCATTGTTCGTCAGGGTCACTTCATATAGAAAATTTATTATGAATTCCGATAACAATAGTTACAAATTTATGTGTAATATTCATATTTTTATATGTGTGATTTCAGTACATTTGATTCTTTAAGTAATTTTTGTTTTAATAGTTATAAATATCCGGGATGTTAGAATAGCTCATCTATACATATAATAAAAATGTAACGGATCGCTGTCTGTACATATATGAGCTAAAATATATCTTTATCAACGCAATAGAACCCAAAAAACGTGAATTTTTTTGTTGTTATTTGTCTGTTTATCTGTGCGTTTGTGTGTTATCTTAAATATCCGGGATGTATAGGACTTTTTATCCCGGGAAAAGCGGATAATTTCATTTTGTTTATCTGTAGTATACATATAATAAAAATGTACCGTACTAGATATCAAAGTCTTTAATTTAACTGGCCCTACAGGTAACAATATGGATACATACATATTTATTTAATATCCACCTACCTCCCACCATATAAATTCCATATCACAGAAACAAAACACAATATAACCACAAAACATTATCTAATCTAACAGATAAAGTAACAAGCAATAATAAGTACATTCAGATCAAACAAACAAATTTTAGCAGCAGAATCCGACACCCACTTATGAAACAATCCCACCCTAGAATGAACAGTTGGCAGACCAATGTGCAAGAGACTGGTGACCCCCACAACTATACCCTCGTCTTTTTCATTTGGATCATCCGTATCAAGACAGATCAAACCATTGCCTTCCGTTTCCTGTAATATAAGAAATTTGTTGTAAACTAATCTTCAAAATCAATTTTCAACACACTTATGGGTGAATTTCAACAACCTCGATTTTTTACTAAACCCAAAAAACGATGATTTTTTGATATTACACATTTTTGTTAATATCGGTTCCACTGTCTATCAAACCACCGAAATTGTCTGAAAACTTTATCTGTGCGTTTGTGATTATACGAAATATTTTATTACATACTTTAACAAATCTCAGAAACTAGTGGCTGAATCTCCTATAAGATCTCGCAGTTCGACTACACCATTTGAACCAGCCGTATTTATTTTTTCGTAAAAATCTTCGAAAACCAGAAATAAGGATATTTCTTTTCACATTGAAAGTGACCTCGTTAGCTACCTTTATATATATAACACCCCATCCGAAAAATTCCAGTGTCGGAGATATGACATTTTATTATTTTTAAAAACTTTTAGATAGTAGAATGGGCTTTTTGATCCTATGAACATGGAATGGGCAAAATTTGATGTTTTTGCCAATAAGCCCCTACTCTTTCAAAATAATATCTGCGTCATGGTACCCTTTATCAAACTAAATTCCTTATTTAATAAGCTACCCAAAAAGGTGTAATATTATGTTCATTAACTAGCAGCTGACCAATATAGGTTTAAAAAAATACATTCCGTGGCGCTACAGCCTATAGCAGTGTTATATTGAGGCAAGTAGAATGAGAACTCTTCGTTATCATCAGGGTACTTGTTCGCTACTCGGGTTTATCGCAAAGTTACTCGGGTTTATAGTACAATTTTGAGTTTGAACCGAAGGCCAAGTCATAATCAATATCAAAACGTGGGATTGAAGTAGATAATAATTATTGCATGAGTACACCTACTAGGCCAGTAGAACCAATATATAGTATTTTTTTCTCAGTACTCTGATATACATTCTTAAGCTATTAATATTTGAACTAAGGCCTGGAAGAACTTAGTTCAGGTTCCCTTCCTATGATCTTATAATATGTCGATACATACTATATTGACCTTGCTAGACTGCATCCACCTAATCGCCTACCAAAAAGGAACTGGACAGTAAAAGTGCCGGCCATGTTATAGACACCGAAAGATAGACGAACAGTCCTGGATGCTAGCGGCTGCCACGAGAGAAACGAAGTTGAACACAGGCCTTTGGATAGCAGTAAGATTCCTATGCATTAAATGTCAGTTCATCTATTTGATCTTAGGTTACAGGTTGTCGCGCCATAGGATAGCACTTTTAAAATTCTTATTAGTCAGCTGTTGGTAAGCTTTTTCATAACTATACCTTTTGAATTTAGTTTAATTAATGCGAATTACGTGAAATCATTATTTTGAATGAATTCAGATAAACCTTTTGGTAATTGTAACCCGGGTGAGGATTTTTTTCCATTTCTTTATTAATAAATAATTTACTTTGCAAGCCAAGTTGATGTCTGTTGTTTTGATTTATCTAGTTGAATTACGAAATATACACGTATTTAAGTTTTTTATGCATTTAATAATAAGGTGATTTTAAAAACATTACAAAATTACCCTGAAGCCGTAATTTTTTTAATGGGTCTTCCTACCCAATACATCCAATAGAAATAATACCCGTTTTCCAGTCATTCTGTATGACAAAATATCAATTACGGTGACATTATTATATTAGCCCTCTTTTTTGCCACCGAGCCACTGGAGTTGCGACGTACTTAGAATGTGTAACAAATTTCAACGGACACTATTATTTTAATTGTAATAATTCATTTGCAATTACGTCGATACATCTAATCTTTAATCATCTGAGCCTTTTAGTTTTTTAAATACACCACGTTATATGATAAATTTGTAACCGCTACTTACGTTTTTGGCGGGAAAACTGTTCAGTGTCCTTGTTTGGTTACGATGGCTTGACAGAGCAGTGGGCATCATCTCATTCATTATGATGAAATAGTGTAATGTTCAAAATGCGCCAGCGTTATTGACTTTTTCCGCGGGACATTTTTAAAAAGCTGTTCAGGTACTACCATTGCCTTCCGTTTCGCTGTAATATAAGATATTTGGTTGTAAACTAGATCTTCAATGTGCAATCCACTAATTTTCAACACGTACTGGGAAATTCACCCTTATACATTAGACCCTAACTGGACGTAGACCTCCCCAAAGCCACGCCACAATGTTACTGCCATAGCCATGTTTAAAAGAAAAAAATGTGCTGGATTCATTAATAAAATACTTACAAGAGACGTAATTGGTTTATAGGAGTAATATTTCGAGCAGTAAAATTGTTCAACGTTCCTCATCAGAACAGATTCACAATGTGGTATAGGAATTAACTGCAATTTCTCCATAAAAAGAAACTTGCGTTTTGCCCAGCTCTGTAAAATTAATAAGGTGAGCGGTCATAAGTTAAGTAAGACAAATTAACATTATTTTCGAACGGATCGATTGAACTTCATCATTAAAAACATATCCTCCAATTAGAAGCTAGAATTTTATGCGTTCATAAAATTCCTTATCTCCGATTAACTTAGGCTGTTACAGAACGGCCCTCTTAATACCTAACTAGCAAAAGCAAAGCGATAGCGAAAATTGTACAAAAATCACTGATTACTTGTCAAATTCGTATTACGTAAAATGAATTTCAAAGGAACTTTGACATTTCAAGGCGAATATTGTACAATTTTCGCTATCGCTTTGCTTCGGCTTTGCTATTACTTTTACGTAATCAGGGGGCAGGTATGTTGAGCGAAACGCATGAAAATAGCCCCTAATAGAGAACCTATCCACATTTGAAAATCGAAATCACAACATTATTTTTAACTATTAGGGCCAGAAGGAAGGTTATATTTTTCGAGTGTATGTATGTTTGTGTGTACTATGCTCGTATTTCTTTGTCATGCTCTCTAGAGCTCTAGCCTAAACGGCTTGGCGCATTTGAGCTTGAAAGGTATCATTAATCAAATCAAACTGGGTCTATATTATTACGCAGTCTGGTTTTTTCTTTATTTTGCGGATAAGTTCTCCATTGTGGGCTATCTTCTTAGCATTTCGCTTAACATAGGTACCCCATAAGTTACTAAAACTACATATACTAATATTACAAAGTGGTAAACTTTGATTATTTGTTTATTTGCAGCAAATAGGCTCCGAAACTACTGGACCCAGATGAACATAGGTAGGGTTTCGCGAAATTCCCGTGTATAAAAGTAAGAATGTGTGCTTTTGCACATTACCTACCGTTGTCGCACGAACTGTGGGCAGCAGACAGATGCCATCGAAGTCATAGTCTAATGAGGCGATTGGTATCATGTTCACCTTATCATTGAATACCCATTGTTGCTCCAATTCCTAAAAAAGTTACTAAGATTGGTAGTGTCTCTGCCCGCCGCACTATAGATCCTGAGTTTAAATGCCGGTAGCTGCATACATTACATGAATATCGATGTTTGTTTCCGAGTAATGGATGTTTCTATATTTTATCCATGTATTATAGTTTATTGCTTGGTACCCACGACACGAAACCCTAAGAATCTTCATATGGGGCTAGGTAAATGTGTGATTATTTCATAATCTGTTTAAAATTAAAAAATACCTTTTAATCATGTTCCTAAGAGCAACCACAGATTCAATAAATTTATGAATGGTAGGAAAGCGGCGAACAATGACCATCCACAGTATGCATCCATAGCTTACACCCATAAGGTTCGGTTACTACGTTCACAGGCCCGCATCGGAATCATCGTGCGTTCACACATCAGTTGACTCTGTTGTATGAGTTCCCATACAAGGCCTACCAAAATCCGGTATATATGATGCGGGGCTCTGGACGTTCATAGTAACGTAGCGTAGCTAGTCGAATTCAGCCTATTGCAGTCCACTGCTGGACGTAGGCCTCCCCCAGGGCACGCCACAAGGCTACCTACTGCTATGGGAGGTTTTTAGGGTTCCGTACGTCTGAATACAAAAACAGAACCCTTATAGGATCACTCGTGTGTCTGTCCGTCCGTCGCTTACAGTCAATTATCTCCGAATCTATTAGACCGATTAAATTGAAATTTGGTACACATATCAATTCCTGTGACCCAAACACAGAGGTGTGACGTGAGCAGATGAAATCTGTATATGGGGGGTCATTTTTGGGGGGGAAGGGGAAAATTAAAAAAAAAAATTCTGAAAACTGCATCGTGTGGCATATCAAATGAAAGGTCTTGTTGAGAAGATCTTAAATGTATTTTTTTGTAATTTTAAAATAAATAGTTTCCAAGTTATTCAAGAAAATAGACGAAAATTGACCATTCCCCCCCCCCTTATCTCCGAAACTACTGAACCTAAAATTTTGAAAAAAATACAGAAATTAGTTTTCTCCTTATAGATTATAGGAAAACCTATAAGAAGTCCATGATATTAAAATAACATGGTAAATCACTCAATATTGTGCGTACCAACTTTTTGTCAGATTTAAAAAAACATGATAGGTAACATCGTACGGAACCCTCTTCACGCGAGTTCAACTCGCACTTGTCGGCTTTTCTTTATTATTTTACATCGTTAGTAAACTAAAAGACTAAATCTAAACTTACCACAACACAAAGATTATACAAAGGAAACCTCAAATATTTTTGAGAAAATATCGTCTTTATCTTACGCCATTGGCTGATGGAGTCATTTTGTTGCACAATGAATGTTCCCAATACACCAGCAACTACCCTCATATCATTCAACTCATACTTATCTCTGAAAATTTACAATATTTAATTTACCACTAGACGATTCGGTTGTCAATAATGAGCATACAATGACCGGTATACATAGATAATAGACACGGATGTAATAATGAGCATACTGACCGGTATACATAGATAATAGACACGGATGTAATAATGAGCATACTGACCGGTATACATAGATAATGGACATGGATGTAATAATGAGCATACAATGACCGGTATACATAGATAATAGACACGGATGTAATAATGAGCATACTGACCGGTATACATAGATAATGGACACGGATGTAATAATGAGCATACAATGATCGGTATACATAGATAATAGACACGGATGTAATAATGAGCATACAATGACCGGTATACATAGATAATAGACACGGATGTAATAATGAGCATACTGACCGGTATACATAGATAATGGACACGGATGTAATAATGAGCATACAATGACCGGTATACATAGATAATAGACACGGATGTAATAATGAGCATACTGACCGGTATACATAGATAATAGACACGGATGTAATAATGAGTATACAATGACCGGTATACATAGATAATAGACACGGATGTAATAATGAGCATACTGACCGGTATACATAGATAATAGACACGGATGTAATAATGAGTATACAATGATCGGTATACATAGATAATAGACACGGATGTAATAATGAGCATACTGACCGGTATACATAGATAATAGACACGGATGTAATAATGAGCATACTGATCGGTATACATAGATAATAGACACGGATGTAATAATGAGCATACTGACCGGTACACATAGATAATAGGTATACATAGATAATAGACACGAATGTAATCCCGAAATGAGCAGGCCAGGACTGCAGGATCATAAAGGAGATCCCATCGTTTAGTACCTATAGCTGGGGCAGATGTAAATTATCAGTGACAAGTCGCTAGATTAAGACCTAAGAGGATGCCCGGGTTTATTGGTCGACCTTAGATACGACATGCATGAAAAGGGATATAGCCGACGTACTCTAGTGAAGCCCCGCATCAGCACAGGAACTTACTTTTTTTTATTAGTTAATAAACAGTGTGCCGAAGTGAGAACCCTTTTCTCGGAAATTATACTTCCTCCACAGAATGCTTTGTATAAACTGGTCGAATGATTCACTGGATTGAAGAAGAAGACTGGTCGAATGAGGGTGTTTTTGTGGCCACCTTTGGATTGAAGAAGAAGACCTAGTGTTTATGTTAGCAGATCAAAATCCTGAATGCTGCAGAAAAACGCAGTTATTTTCATAATATAACCTTCTACAATGATGATGATATGTTAACGTTGACGACCAAAAATCATATAATAACTTTACATTATATATAATACATCCACATCTGTCGTAGAACCGATGGACGGTGGAGTAAATGGGTTCTCGAATGGAGACCGCGCCCCGGTAAGCGTAGCGTTGGGCGCCCTCCGGCCAGATGGACGCTGGTAGTGACTGGATGGCAAAAATAGATCGAGCCATGTGGCGTACACTGGGGGAGGCCTACGTCCAGCAGTGGACTGCAATAGGCTGACGACGACGACATTATAATAATAGTTGGGGGAGACCTATGGTCGGTAGTGGACTTAATAGCTACGAGTAAAATGATACTGATGAGTGATATTTCATAAATTACAATTAGTATAAAATAAGCACAATTAATTTTATTATCAAATGCTTAATCATGGTAAAAGGTACCTAAATACTCACTTGGTGCTTTAAATCTCCAAGATCAAGTTCTATCCTATATAAAATAGGAATCTGAAAACCCCAATTATATTTGGTTAAGTCAACATAGACCATTAACAATTATAAGTTTGTAACTACCTATATTAACCGCAAGCTCTGCTCTCGTATTATTTAAAATAATAACAAAGTTCTATCTAGTTATCTGAGTCTTATCTTCTATAATACAAAAATGAATCCGGGGCGGATCCCTGCTAGGATATATCCGCCCATCCTTTAAAATAGTAAACCGCTTGGCCGATACTGTACCCGTTTCAATGGCAACGAGAAGATAACAAGTTTTATCATTTTGATAGATTTTATACATTTTCAAACGTTTCAGTATATTTTCATTAATTTCACGGTGATTCCCAATTATAAGTACAAAGAGAATTATATAATTTATACAAATTATTATATGTACTATATGTATATGTATATACGAACTTGTACATCTCAACTATACCCTCAAAATTGGTCAGAAGTGGCACCATGTGGTTCTATCGGCCCTTGGTGCTCTGCCTACCCCGTAAGGGATAAAGGCGTGATTATATGTATGTATGTATTATATGTGAAAAAAGTATTGTATCTTTTTTTAAGCTCCAGCTATTTGTAGGTCATTGACCAATTTCATGATCGTTCGATAGTTTATGAGAAATAATAGATTACTTACCCTCTTTGCAAAAGGTATCACCTGTCTCCGGTAACTCACGGGACTAGATATCTGAGCGTTAGTGTACACCTTGCTTCTGGTATCTGATTTCTCGCTATTAAGGAACACATTGTTTGTGGTACTTGATATCTCATCTTCAGGGTACATACTGCTCATATTGCTAGATATCTGATTAGGATACTTGTTTACGGGACTAGATATCTCATGTTCAAGGTAGACAGTGCTTGTGAGACTAGATTCGTGTCCGTCCTGATCCTTGCTCTCATCGCTGAGGTATGCAATGCTGATATCAGATGTCTCATTGTTAGGGTACACACTGTTCGCAGATCTAAACATCACATTACTAACATCGTTTGTGTGGTTTAATTCAAAACCATTTGAAAGTATAATAATAATTAAACATGATGAAAAAAAATCATTTTAAATTCAAAATGTTCGTAACAGCACAATCAATGTTAGCCAATATTTGTGAATGTAAGCAAATCTGTCAGGTTTTTGACAAAATGATACTAACTCTTCTTAATAATCGCTTCATCCTTTTTGTTATAAAATCAAGGAGGTGCATAAAAAATATATTTAATTTTATAAAATATTGGTGGATTTCTTTCGCACAATTTAATTGCGTACTTACTTACTGGTTTTGTGGGGAAACTCAACTACATCTTCTGATATTAACTGCATTCTACTAACATATTATGCAATAACCAAGATAATATCAAAGATATCATAGAGCTATTCCAAACGGTGATAGCCCAATTATAAGTAATGTGATGATGTAAATACTTGTGACTCTACATTAGGGTTGATCGGGTTGATCCATAGGTTGATCAGTTATTTGAATTTTTTTTTAAGAGTAACTTTCATGAAAATCATCTATTGGTTAAAATTTTGTTTTTATGCCATTACAATAATTTTTTTGAAAGAATTTTAAAAAAGTCGGAAAATATTGGAATTTTCCTGCGAAAATTTTCAATGGTTTTCGCCTCAGAATCATGTTCTGAAGTCAGCATATTAATTAATATTTGCCTGACTGTCACAAACACCCTGTATAACAAGCTAATGTGGATGATTTAGTGACTTGCAACACCAGGTTTCGCCATCTCAGGAACTCAGAAGTGTCATTGATGTCGGAGTAATAATTCTTGATACAATACGATTCATTAATTATTTTGTGTCTGTTCCGTTAAAAACAATAAGAAATGCGCATCATGAAATTGAGGTTAACAATCGCATAGCACTGTAAACAATAGTGATTGAATGCCATCGCTTTAAAATACCTACACAAACAGTAGGTACCTTAACAGTTTAAGGACAAGCAACATTACCATAATTTACGCAAAGTTGAAACATGTTCAGTAAAATTTTACAGTAACACGTAAATAAATCGTGTTATCTACGAGTATTTCCCCCAATGAGCGTTTTTTCACTAGATGACACGGCCACGACACGACCATGGCTTTTTTTAAAACAAAAATGTATTAGATAATATCACTCGTTTTACATTAGACGACACGACCACGATACGGCGTCCATACTCGATGACGAAATTCGCGGTAAGGTTTGATCACATTGTCACAATACTCACTATAGTCACACACAACAATAGGTGCCTTTTTTTCAGTTATACCTTATACAATTGATAGCTGGAATTTCATTTTGGTAGTTTATATAACAATCTTTAGAAAAAAAAAGTATATGATTTGCTTCTACAAGAGGGGTATCAACTCAAGTGCATTTTTTCCTGCAAGTAAGAATAGTCATAAGCTTGATGCGTGCCTTCATTAGAATATATCAGCTGCATCTCCTTCCGTGCATGTCATAAAAGTCGACGAAACTTAGCCATTCTCTCAGAGCTAGCAACTTGTGACTGACCATTTACATGTGTCCACGCTATGCTGGACATGGCTGTGAGATCTCCTTTATGATCTTAATCTGATTACAATATTTCGGGAGCACAGCCGTGTGTATCTTATGTAGTCAACTCCGTCCGAGTGGACAGCAGAAACAATAAAATTTTAAAGTAGTCCGAAATAAAAATTTTCATTGAGGGGTCGCCCACCACCGGCCCCTACACCCTCCGCCGACCGGTGGTGGGCAACCCCTCAATGGAAATTTGAACTTCCAAATAGTGACGCCTGATACAATTAAATATTTAACGAAATAAAAATACCTTCCCGCGATAAAAAAAAATAACCTGTATGTTGTGCTTATGTCCTTTCTCAGGCTTTAGACTACCTGTGTACCAAATTTACATTTCAATCAGACTTTTAGCATGAAAACCAGTCTGTCTGTTTTATTAGAGTTACTTTCGCATTAATAATATTAGTCAGGAAGTAATGTCCTTGTTGCTAAGAATAAACAATCACAATAAAATAGCTTTAGCATTGAACTAAAGTGAATTAAATGTCTAACCTGTCCCGTGGCAATATATTTCTTAGGGTCAAATCTTAATCTAAGATGGGAATGTCTGTTGACTACAGTTATATGTTTTTCTAATACTTATAAAGAAAATGCAAGCCTAATTTGAATACACGGATATTGTAGCGTGTTGGAGTTATATGAACTGAAAAATACTGTAATAAGGTAGGAAAATGTGCGACCACAATAACACCATTAAATTACCTTCCAGTACGAGTATATGTATCGCTACCATTAAACAATTACAAATAAAATTCAATTCCAAAAAATAATTGATTACAATACTTAAATAACACTTGTTCAAAAATGGACATTTGACTGCAAATGGTATCATCATCATCAGCCTATTGCAAGTCCACTGCTGGACGTAGGCCTCCCCCAGGACACGCCACAAGACTACCATGAGGGGTATTTGCCCATAGTCACCATGCTGGGCAGACGGGTTGTGACCGCAGTTTGTATTTTGGACTATGTTGTCAACACGGGAGGCGCTGCTGCCCACCTCCCGGGAACCCTTAATCGCCTCGTACGATACCCATGGGCAGACATGGGGTGGTACGAATTTTACTCTGCCAGCACCACGCGGCCAAATGGTATAGAATATTTTAAAATTTAATGGTCGATTCCGGCAGTCTCACTTAAACCAAGCTTAAACCTAAACGTAAAATTTGTCCTACCTGTCCTTTTCTCTCTCAGCCATTTATGATAAGAACGGAGAGAGATATACCTGACTAAGAATAGGTTTAGGTTTAAGTGTGACTGCCGGAATAGACCCTAATGATTAGCTTAAGCAAAATTTTAATGTAAAATACATCATTTACAAAGACACGGTTGGTACCTACTCTGTGTTAAAACAAAAGTATTTAAACAAGTCAGCAACAAGTAAACTGTCTACCTGCTGTCTATAGAAAAAAATCTATGCCATTAACACACCAATTATAAGACTCGAATTTTCCGATAAAGATCAAAAGATGATAATTGCAAATAATTGGATATCATAGACCTGCCTAGATACCTACTTAAGTTGTCATACCGGTCCCGAGTACTACCTAAATAGTCCAAGAGAATGTAAATAAATTGCTCAACTGGATCTTAAAAACCTGTCACTTTAACTAAATTGGAAAATGATAAATAAAATATTGATATTGTAAATACATTCAAATAACCAACTAGGCGTTGGTTACCATCAGGTCCTACTATACACTTACACTGTCGATCTCAAATAACTACAGACAGTGGAACAAGGAATCGCAGAGGATACAGGTTCCAGATGGATGTTTTAACTTCGGTATACTTAGTAACACGTGATACGGTTGAATCCTTCCTACTAATAATATTATAAACGCGAAAGTTTGCGAGTATGTGAGGGATGGATGGATGTTTGTTACTCTTTCACGTAAAAACCGCTGGAGCTATTTTAATAAAATTTGGTATGGATTCAGCTGACACCCTGGATTAACACATAGGCTTGTTTTTATGCCGGATAATTTCGTGATTTATTTTTTCTGCAGTCCACGCGAACGAAGTCGCGGGCGTCCACTAGTGAATAGATATTGCCTTTATTCTTCCTATTGACAATGCGTATTCCACCTAAAAACTTTTTCAAAATATTGCCAAGACTCGCAATGCCAAAAGGTTATTAGATCTCACGTAGAGCCAAGCTTCTACTATGAGTCTACAAAGCTTAACTTCACTACGTCTACCTACACAGACCTTTGTCCGAATATGTGACTGGACTATTCCGCTACATTCACATTAGGTGTAAGATACTGTTCATCATTACTTTTCTGTTACACATGACGAAAATGGACTGGGCTCTCTGATCTCCGAAACTACTGAGCCTAAATCTTTGAAAAAAAAAATCTTTGCATTGTACGGTATCCTCTTTAAGCAAGTTCAATTCGCACTTGGCCGATTTTTATATATTGATCATCGGGCATCAACGACTTGATCGTCAGGATCTGGATGACGGGATCCTGGAGAAATCAAGTCCAATCTTGAAATGGTGTAAAAATATTTATTTTCCTTCTCAGCATCTTAAGGCTACTATGTACCACCCATAAATATATTCTTACTTTTGACACAATAGGCGAGGTTAGATTCAAGGTATATTTGCTCATTACTGGACTTGACCTTTGCAATGAACTCCTTATTAATACAAGGGAGCAGTATTGAGGACAATCTTTCTTAGCATGTAAATCCCTATGCACAAATTTTCAAACTAGAACAAATTTATCAAACAAAACTACCGGAATAGCTTAATCACTTGAGGGATAATATATTTTGGCTTTAATTTTCTCATTTTTATCGAAATCTTTGTCGTCCCATCCCCAAAGGTTGGTACCATCTCCGGTTCGCTTTGCGCGAGTCTCGATTATATCTTGAGGCACCGTTTTCAAGTCATAAGCCCAACCAATTTTCGCAAAGAAATCTATAAACTTCGTGGTAATATTCAGCTTGTTATTACCATACTCAGCTGCTCGATAATCCCATGGGAAGACATGGTGGTAGTTATGATAGCCTTCTCCAAATGTGACGACAGACACTGGAATATTTTGGGAAGGTAATATGTTTACATCATACGGCTTGTTACCAAACAGATGTGCTGCGCTGTTCACTAAGAAGGTGACATTCAGGTTTAAGGTATATCTGAGCATCGTAAGATGCCAAGCTGTTACCAAACTCTCCCCCCAGCAGTATACTGGAATTATTGTCGGTAGGATGAAGCAAACCGCACCAATAAAGGGTATCGCGTATCTGTAAGAACATTTTAATTTTTAGTCCTCTCAAGAGTTCGATATTTTAGCACAGAAAAGAATTGATCATGTAAATTATCTATCATATTATATATCCCTAATTATTTATCTGAAATTGGGTGTCTATAGAAATATAGAAAGAAGATATTTACTTGAGCCATAATATACTCTCGCTAAGTGATTTCGTAGAAGAACAAGCGAGCTACAAGATTGTTTTTGTGTGCTATTTGCCGCGAGCTACACTTCTATGTTCCCAGAAGTTTTCATTTAATACATTAGTTGAGTAATTTGATATTGGACCACTTACTTCTTCTGAAACTTCAGCACAGGATTGTTGTATATATCAGACATGTCCAAAGTTTTTCCTCTTTTACGTACTTCAGGGTGTTTCTTAACGAGGAGCCATCCAACATGGGAGTAAAAGAACCCTCTGGTCGCGTTGTGAGGATCAGCATCTGTATCACTGAATTTGTGGTGTAGTCTGTGGTCTCTAACCCATTCAATGATAGAGTTCTGGAAGGCTATTGTGTTCATGATCATAAGGAGTATTTGTAAAGGCAATTTGGCTTTGTAAGTTTTGTGCGACCAAAGACGGTGTGCGCCAGCTGTGACGCCTATTTCAGCTAGAACGAATAAGGTAAAACCTGAAATAAATATTTTGGTAAGTATTTACATATATTATGCTAGTCCTAATACATACATTTCATCAGATATATAGGTACAGATTGAATCTAAGATATACATTAATTTGGAGTGTCTGTTTGAAATATAAAAATCCGCTTTTTATTAAATGCATATGGGTATGATGACACGGTGCATATACAAAAAAAAACATATTTTTTTGTGTCGGTGTGTCTGTCAAAGAATTCTTTCAGGTGATAAACTAGCAACTTGTCGCTTAGCATTTCCACACGTTCCTACGTGAATACGCTGAGAATGTATTTGTTTTATACTGTTATTTATTTCTTATTATGATACTGTCTCTATGTTATAAAGGTACTCACAGAAAATTAAAGATGCCCATTTTGCTGATGTGAAGCCAAGATACAATCCGTATACTGCTGCCAAATGCCAATACCCAAAAGTAATGAGGTTTAGGTAAACTATTTGAAACTTCCTTGGAGCCGCTGACGGAGCGATGAGCTTTTCGAAACTCTCGACTATTTCACTATCATCCTTGTTAATATTATGATTAATATTGGAATCATGGGAGAGCGGGGGCATTGTGGTGACTCTACAAGAGAGATAAGTTACACTATATGACGTGTCCCGGCTGACTGCGGCAAATCATCTGGCGACATTTACTTATGTAGTCACATGTCGTGCATTTAGGCGCCTGCGTCGATATTTTTGTGTTGGAGAACACTTGCCGACGTCACTAACCTTGTGAGAAGCATATTCGGAAACACGCGGTTGTCATGTTATGTTAGATGTGGAAATATCGGGAAAATATTGACAGATGGACAAGTTTGTACATGAAATTATTCTAGATTTTTGTAATTTTATATTCCGGAAGAGACTATAAAAGTGAAGTAGGTAGGCACTGCAACTCTTAAGTTAGTTTTAAAAGTAAATGACTTTTATTTTATCAATGAATCGGTGAAAGTTTATATACCTAATTAATATTCCTAAGTACCTACTTACTGTTAATAAATTATTAAAAAATTCTTTTGTTTACAAGGTTAGTACCTATATTAATTTATTAAAAGTTATTTACCTTTCTTAAGTTCCTTTCCTACCAAATATAACTCGATAAGCAAGCACTATTTATGAGCACTGGTTGATTAATAGATGGTATAGGAACCTTAGAAGCCTTAAAGTTGATCGTAGGTTAGCCTTGGACGGCTTTCCTTACGCGAAAAGTTTACTAAATTAAAACCTGTTTTAATAGGTACACATTACCTACAAACGACTTAGCCTTTTGCACCGTTATACCCTTTTGGTAAACCCGGAATAAAGACCGCTATTCTGTGAAAAATTTTCCATTGTACATAAAATAGTATGTACCTATGAGACGCAGAGCAATGAAGACATTATGGTCGATTCGGACCGTCGCAATTAAACCTAAACGTAAAATTAGGCCTACCTGTCCTTTTCTCTTAGACCTGACTAAGATTAAGTTTACGTTTAAGTGTCACGATCAAAATCGACCCTATTGCATACCTAAGTTAGACCATTATAACAGGCACACTGAAAAAGTGTGAGTGAACCTTTATGTGCGGCAATTTGTAATGCAGAATGCATACTTATATTATTCTTGTTGCGTTTTCCTTCTTAATTCCATTATTAATACGAGTAAGTACTACGTCTAAGCAAAAAATAAACTTTGGTAGCTGTGTTAAAAAAAGCTGGTTAGTTTACTAGGACAACGTTGTGATGCCGTCAAATTTTAATAGTGGCCACTCAAATGCAAAACCAGTCATCTGTCTACGTGTAAAAAAATCCTTCAAGGCACAGCTATCCTAGGAAACCGAAGCAAGAAATGAAGCACCATTTTTTGGGTTTTATTTATTTACTTGAGGCCGCCCACGAATTGGTCCGCGTGACGGCATAGCACCCGTGCGAACCCGGGGCGGGTGCCAAGTTATACGATATAAACCTTATCTTAAAGATCTAAGCATACATAGGGACAGACAGACAGCGGGACGACTTTGTTTCGTAATATGCAGTGATAATGATAGGTACCTATTATATAGCAGTGACTGGCTAAACTAAAAATAACAGAACAATATGTACGTACTAAGTAGGTAGGTACTATTGAATCGTGTTGAGTAATAATTTGATTCGTTAGACGATGTTCTTTTGTAAACATATTAACATACAAACTAAGAATCTTTCAGTTACCCCACACCTGACATTAGGCACTTAAATTACCATTGACGCATGACACAAGAAGAAAGACATGCTCACGTTTTGTTGAAATGCTGCGACAGATCCGACCCTGGGTACTTACCTACTTAGATATTACTTAGGATCAGTATCTCTACCTAGTATCCAAAGTGCCTTCATATCAGCTACAGTCCACTGCTGGATGTCAGCCTCCCCTAGGGCACGCAACAAGACTACTAACCAAAGGGGAGTTTTGCCCATAGTTCCCACAATGGGCAGGGCGGGTTCCCTGGCGCTTCCCACCTTCCGAAAACCCTTTTACGATACCCACGGTTACGAGTATAGGGTGGTGCTATTCTGCCTACTCTACCGACACCACGGGGCATAATGCCTTTGGATCGTACTTACCTTTGTAACTATTCAATACATATTTAGAATCTTGGTAGATTATACTAAGACATCACAGACCTAAAATCAACCTCACCTGTCCGTAATGCACCCTGCTTTATAACGAGCAAGAATCGAACTCCTTTTCAAAGATTGAGTAGGCAATATAAATTTTCTGTTAATTAATATGGTTCCTACTACAATCTCAGAGCAAAAACTCAGTTCTGATGGAATGCAGTCCACTTTCGTTTCAACTACAAATATTACATCGACCATACATAATTATTTATCATGAATTATTTAATAATATACCATCGTGGCAGTGAGATTTCGCTTTATAAGGAGGTGCGTCCCGCTTTCACAAAACAATCCTGTGAATTAATGGTAATGCCCGTACTGTAGGTATTCCTAAAAAGGTGACCAGAACTGCAGGAAGGAACACGAAAGAGATCACATGGCCACGAGCCCCGAGAGGCTGATGTCCTCGTCAGAGAGTAAGTTTTTCATTGCTGATGTCACAGACTACTCGTATTATATGTACTTCGGCTGATGATGTGGAGTTCGGAGACAAGTTGGGACATCGTTGGAGAGTTATTTATTACAATATTATTATTTTACTCTATGGTCGATCTATTAGTTAACTCAGGTATTACTACCAAGTCCCTGGTTAACTCCAATGTGTTTCATTTCGTTTCTCAGTCGTTTATTTACCAACTTTAGTTGATCAAACCAAATTCTTAACCAGTTTTCTTGTCCTCCTTGTCTTCGTCAGCCTATTGCAGTCAACTGTCAGGCGTAGGCTTCTCCAAGAGCACGCCACAAGACTTGATCTCCCGTTTTTGCCATCCAGTCACTACCAGCCGCCTTCTTTAAGTCATCGGTCCATCTGGCTTAAGGGCGTCCAACGCTATGCTTGCCGATGCGCGGCCTCCATTCGAGAACCCGCTTATTCCATCGACCATCGGTTCTACGACAGATGTGACCAGCCCACTGCCACTTCATTTAGCTACATTTCGAGACCACGCCTGTCACCTTGGTCTTCTGCCGGATAGGTAATCTTGTGTCCATTTGCGAGATCCCGAGCTTTCCCTCATGCAATCGGTGGGCCAGCCCCACCGCCAGGCTCCCCAATGTGTAATACTTTTTTTAACTTTATAAATATTGCTAGTTGCAAAAAGTAGGTTACCTACTTACTTAATTATTAAGTCGTTATTGATTTATGTTTCCTGAAATGCAATTCGTTCATGTCGGTTAGTATATTTGCTGAAAAAACAATTACGAACCCACCTATTAAGTAAGTCTACGTTCAATGTAGGTAAGTTTTCGATGAGTGAGTTAAGTATTTCAATGGATCAAGAAAAGTAGTAATAACGCAGTCTAATAAAGAAATATGAGAAGTATTATATACAATAGGAAGTTTTCTGAATATTATGAATAATATTGCATGGAGTAGAGACGCCATAACTTTAGTCATGAGCTGTAACGAGGTATTATGAATGAAAATCTCTGAGTTAAATTCGAAGCAGATTTTCCTAAGAGTAGGCAGGTTTTTATTAATAAAACCAAGACTTTCCTAATAAAATGCTGTTAGGTACTTAACCTTAACCGTATTTAACCTTACCTAGATCCAGTCTAAACAAGTTTTAAACAAATAATTGGATCCCATAGATGGCGCTGCCTTCGGGTTCCAGTAATAAGCTGCCACTTGTCTTACTTTCACGTCCTACATCAAAAACAGTTTACAACCAGCCCTCATCATAACATAAGAAAGGAATGAATAAAATATGACTTCGATTTACTATAGAGCAGTAATCGTGCTTAAAAAACATAGACGCGTAATACCGGTAACAGCTTCAATTATATCCATTAAGAAAACTTGTTTTAGCGCACGTACAAGCGCCTTCAACAGAAGAGTACGTTTCGTTGAATTGTTCCCGTGGACGATTTCGGAACTAATATTTTTTGCATGCAGTTACACAGATTATACTGAACAACTAGCGCCGCTGTTCAAGGGAACTGTTTAATTTATCATGTTTTGTTGGTATACAATCCCCACTAAAGTCGATCATGAGTAACAAACGACCAGTATGCGACCACATCGCAGGCAGAATGCAGCATTTCGATTTACGCGTCTCGTTCGTCGTTTTAGCATGTAAGTTTTCTCGCATTTATACTAACTTAGCAATCTTAGCATTAGTATGGTTTTAGAATGGATTAGTGAATGAATGCAATGTTTAACAGAGGCTTTGTCATAATGTTTACATGTTGCCCCGTAGCTTGACATTGGCGAAAGTCGTACTTACCTAATTATAATGGTATATTCGAGCAACCAGCTTTGCCTTATATGTTACAATAGGTTGGTAGATAGGTTGTCTACTTCAAGTAAACAAAAACAAAGCCGACTTTTCCAATGATCACCATAACGGAAGAATTAAGTTGATACTCACTCACTCGGGTGAAGAATTTTTTCATTTTCTTATTAAAATTTTATAAGTTGATACTGTCATTCTCTACAACGTGATCATGATAGAGACAGCATCAACTTTATCCTTCAGATAGGTTATCTGATCATTGGAAACGTTCATTTTAAATGCAAGTTATTTAAATACAAAATTACAAAGTTTTGTACTAGACGTGTTAGCAATATGTGCCTAATGTTTCTCTATCCTTGGTGTGCTACATTACTTACAAACATTTACAGGAAAGCTAAGCCTATGACACGTTTAAGACGATATTATCCAAAGAGTGGTTCGATGAGCATGTGGTTCTCTAAGCTTTTCTTTTTTACTATGCCAAGCTAACAGACTATATTGATTTGATTTTCTGTTCACAATTTGCTGGGGTATCATAACATGGCAAGGTATCTGTTATATATTTATACTAGTCTCTAAATGTGGAAACTTTTAAGTGGTAAATAGTTGCTTATGTTGTAATAATCTTAGTTGTTGTCAACCGTTTGTTTCCCGAATAAAATAAAATAAAATAAATAAAATGTTATAGAAATATGATGGGCAGTGTGCGTTGTAGCAAATAGTTCCTTTCCTTTAAACCAGTGGTTCCCAAAGTAGTCCAGGTGGAGCCCAGGGGTCCACAGGAGACTTGATGGGGGTCTACGTTGGCGTGAAAAATGAGGGTTCACAATTAATTTGTATGTGTATAGGCCTGTAGGGGGTTAACCAGAAACAGTTAACTTTTGAAAGGGGTCTATGATGAATAAAAGTTTGGGAACCCCTGCTTTAAACGGTGACTAATTTTATTGTTCTGCTCAGTCTTTGGCTATTACATTAAATACATACAAATTGGGATAGCCGATTGCAAGATTACAAAAGACTACAGCCACATTATCATAGCGGAGCTAGATGTACTCGTAAAAGATCAATGATAAGTAGCTAGTTTATCGTCTGCCCCTATTTGACTCCGAAATTCCTTATTCGGCTCTTACGACATGCACGGAAGGAGTTGCAAATGATGTATACAGGGTGTAACAAAAGGGGTATGTTAAGCGAAAAGCTATGTAAACAGCCCACTTAAAGAAACCTACCTACAAAAATTCAGACTCGAAATAACTTATTTATTTTTCTAGGTAGTATGGAGAATTCCGAAACAACTCAGGAATGTTCAATCTTGAAAAATAAACATGCGATTTCGAGTTTCAAATTTTGGAAATAGGTTCTCTATAGTGGGCTATCTACATAACTTTTCGCTTAACATACCCTTTCTGTCACATCCTGTATAGCAAAATCCCGTACCGCACACTCAATTTGACTAATACCTAATCCGGATAAAAATGCTATCGGGCATGGTAACTAACTATTCTTTGTGAACAAACATCTACATCTTCTACATCTACAAAAGTGTATGAATTTGGTGGTAATTGTCAGTTGGATGATATAACCATGGCGAGTAATAACTATAGGCAGTCGATAGCTAAAACCACCGGATAAGTCTCACGCGAAGTGGATTTGATATTGTTGCGGTGAATTAGCTGACATCGCTGACATACCTTCAAGAAAGTGGCAGAATGATTTTTGATCTGGATTAAAAGCTCTAAAATGACTCTAAAATACTTTCGACTCCTGTTTCGCATAATTCCCTTAGTAAATTACATAGCCTTAGAATCTTCTTGGAAATATCATTTAAGCGGCCATAACCTCGCTCATCACGCTCTCAACATCTACTTTGGTAACATATTTTACAAAATATACATAAAAGTAGCAAACACCTTCGTAACTACATACCTACTATTGTTTAACAAACCCACCTTTGTTTATTACCTAAGTTACCTGCTTACCAAAACATTGCGCTCCATTTGCGCTACCTACCTATTACAAGTTATTTATTTACCGTATGAAATTGTTAAAGCACTTACCTACGTAGTAGATAGGCTACCTATCAAAATCTGTGCCCATCCATACATATAAGTTAAATTTTATTCCGAAACGGAAATCTTCGTGTGCAATCGCCGGCAAAAACTAAACCACTGATCCGTACAGAATAATTTAAAGTTAAATGATTCTAAAAGAAAATGCTGGGTGCGGAATTAGATGTGTAAATTGTACCTATCTAATATTCATTCACATAGCACTCATGTGCTGCCTCATGAGGTAGGTATATAAAGATACCTTATACAATTTTTCTTTTCATTTGAAATCAAACATTTACCCACAAAATATAAAATTGACTGCAAAAACCAACAAATTGTAAATACTGGGTGTAAAAAGACAACTTTGTTCTTTTAATACCTCGTATTCTTTGTAACATCACGATAATATTTTTCTATGGAAGCACCCCTGGGGAACCACGGGTTTCCAAGATATTGATGTCCAAAGTTACATGAATATCAGCATTTTTTATTAAAATAAATCCATCTGGAAACAGTTAACAAACATTTCTTTTAAAGACACCGTATTAATATTTAAACATGTTAGTTTTGTAGGTATATTTGACAATCTAATTGATTTGCTTGCAATAAAGTTTTTTAATTTTTTATTTTCGTTTCCCTGGTTTGGTTCCATAGAAAAAAATTATCGTTACGTTATAAAGAATACGAGGTATTAAAATAACAACGTTGTCTTTTTACACCCTGTATAGAGCAATAGCTGCTAGGGTATAATAATGGTAGGGTAGGCAAGATTGCAAGAAAGTGAAGCGTTATTTACATAATGAGATGAAATATTCTGAGAGCAAATGCTACAACCAGCCAAATGCAGTCTTCTGTGTAGCTATATTTCAAGTGAGTGCAGGGATAGTCTTAACTTAGTTGGACCCAATAGATACAATAGATGCAATAGAAGCTACTAAGAGATTATTTGCGTATACTATTCAAATTCGACCATATTATTTCGTCCGTCTGAAGTGTTACAGCCAGGCTATTAGATGCGGTATCGTTCTGCAACCGAAACGTGTTCTAAGTGAAACTTCAATAATTTCATGTAATAAGTACCCAGTGGTATAATAATAACTGTATCGATATTTACGCTGAGTAGGAAGGTACAGTACTATAGATTTTTACTGCCAACTTTCAGTTTAGACAAATAGGATTGTATTTAACCGAAAATGTTTTACCGAACTTTTGGAAAGAATCTAGTAACCCCACACTGGTTGTATATAAGTAGGTACTATAATATATAAATAGTATAAAAACATACTAGACTATATACCACGCACTAATCTGCGAAGACCAACATTTTGATAAATTAAAAGTACAAAAATTTCCATGCCCATACCTTAAAAAATATAAATTATATTACTACTTACCACGGATCATCATACGTAATAATTCTATGATTCGACAAAAACAGGTTTGATATCTACAGTAAAAAACCTTTAATATTTGTGTCTAGACTATAAATTAAAATGTTGTAAATAATAGCCTGTTTAGTTTACGTTACGCAAAAGTTACCTACAGTTGCAGCCTAACGTAAAAATGCTCTAGTTACGCTCAAACGCACATCAATGGAACGAAAACTATTTGTGCATGAGAGGTGTACGACCCTAGAGGTCTGTTTCCGACGCAAAAACTACCAGACCTTGAAAACCTGTTTATAATACGCAACTGGACTACATAAGGGAAGGATGCGACGTAAGATGTTTGCGTATTGTGTTGTCCTTATAATTAAAACTAACCAAGTCAGTATCAACGGCACAATCAAAATCTTCGATAATTAGATACTAATAACGGCTCTACCATACCACCCTACTCTGCATAAAATGCCTATTATAATATTTCTGTTTCTTCTTTCCAGTGTTACAACTATGTCGAGCGCAAGAAGTTCATATACCAAGACCCCCACCACCGTGGTACACCGCCAACATCGTCCAGAATGACATACCCTACTCTCCAAAACCTATTTCAGAGTTATTTTCAACTGAACCTCCTACCTCATTAAAGCCAATAGTGGTATTGTCTACATCTTCACCGCCTGTTTCTAATACTGCACTATCATCAACGTATTCCACTTTAGCTCCAACAACATGGCTATCAACTTTATCTTCGATTTCTTCGACAGAATCTTCTTCAGCTGATCCTACCGCACCGCCAACGTTTCAACCGAGATACGTTCAACCTAACTTGGCTCCCGATCCCGTATTACCTTTATTGCAGGCCTTTCAAAACCAAAATCCACCTGCAGCTCAGCCTGCACAATTCAGTATCCCCGCACAAGATAGGAATTCAACAAATTATATTGTGATCTATCAGAATGCACCGCAAAACGTTCAGAATTATCCAGATGTTCCGTCAACAGTTATATCCAGTTCAAGAACATCGCCATTTACAACTGCAGTAACTCCCAGTACAATCTCATCGACTCAATTCTCGAGTACATCTCCACCTTCCGAGTTACAGAGCAGTCAATTCATTTCACCTACAAGCCAATTCATACCACCATCGAGCCAATTTACATCACCGACGCCCCAATTCACGCCGACGTCAGCCGCATTTACGCCGACGTCGACCCCATTTACCCCACCGTCAAGTCAATCGCCATCAACCTTTACAACTAGTCGACCTAACTGTGTAACAAACGCGGTGACATCATTAAGACCTAATGTTTCAACTACAAGGCGTCCAACGGTTTTGAGGATCAGAATGATAGCACCAGTAGGATCTGTGACCAATTTACGACTAAATCCGACGACTACTACCAGGAGACCGCTAACTACTAGAAGGAGAAGAAATGACTTTGATGTTTGTATGGACTCTTGTAGAGGAAGGAGAACTCCAATCTGTACTAACCCAAGAGGAGTCAATTTGGCAGATACTACGCAACTGAAAGGTTTCCCTTCAGTGTGTCATTTAGCATGCAATAATAATTTTGGACAAACTCGTAAGTTGATATTTTTTTATTTACTAGGTAGGTAGATTTTTCCAATGGTCAGAGGGCCTACCTGAAGAACCAAGTTGATGCTGTCTCTATTATCATCAAGTTTAGCAAAAGACAGCATAAACTTTATTCTTCTGATAGGCTATCTAACTTTGGAAAAATCGGTCCTAAGTAAGTTTTTCCAATGGTCAGGTAAACGGTCTTTCTCGTTTATTCCCGGTCGTCCCTGTCATCCCCACTGGGTACGAGTGGGAAAAAAGTTTCGTTCGTCCCCAGTGGTGACGATTGGAACTTTTTATTTCCCACTCGTTCCGCTATTCACCGAGAGTAAAAATGTAGTAATCGCAAAATTATAGTTAAAATAAAAAGGCCTAAGTACTGTATTGTGGTGTATTATAGACATTCAGCCTAATTTAAGAAAACATTAAGGAATAGGCAAACGTAAAAAAAGAACGAGTGGAAAATAAAAGTCAACTTTATCCTTCTGATAGGCTGTGACCACTGAAAAATCAGCCCTTATATATTACTAGGAGCTACTTATTAACGTATTTATATGTGCCTTTATCCAAAATGTCCATTGATATACTATACTACAGGTATACTAACCTGGAAAATACAAAAGAGTGGGGTAAACACGATTATATGCAATTGAATGCGAATAAAAAGAAACAGACTCGCATTCTATAGGTGTCACTTTCTAGAAGATCTCTAAAACTGACTAACGTACAATAAAATTTTGTATCGTCTGTTTCAGCTTACGTCAAAGTAGCAGACGGTCGCTGCGGGAGACTACGTACGCGAATCCGAACCCTTGAAAGGAATAAGCTGAAGAGAGATGACCTACGGAAAGCCCAGTATACTATAGATGGTACCCCGCAACCATATCTGGAGATTTACACTTAAAAATATTAGGTATAGCTGACATAAGTACCTACTGAGATTATATGTGTGCTCTTTGCTTAAACACAATTAGTTCTGTTTTCGGCGGGTCTGGCGCCTTCATAACTGCTAGATAAAGTTTTCTTCTTCGTTATTAACATACTTTTAGAAGAGAATGTGGATATAAATCACACAGTGAACCAAAATTACGAAAAAAATCTAAATCAGTATTGAACTCAGAACAACGGCTAATAACAATACGAGTAGGTATAATTAATGTATTATAAATATTAATAAGAAAATGAAAAAAAAATCAACCGAGTGAGATTTGAACTCACGACTCACGAGTTAATGTAGGTACTTACTTATAGATATTATTCACATTACAATTCCCAGAGTTCCTATGTGTGTCTTACAAAAACCTGCCTGCCTTTTTAAATATCTCGGTACTTCTTAATTCCTTATGTGTATTTATTGGCATTCTAAAGTAAGAAGTCATTCTTAACCATTAACTAAGTATTTAAAATGTACATACTTTAGTTTTTTTGCTTGTAAAAGTAAAAACCTCTATTCCGTCCAGTCGCGCTTTACCGCCCACAATGAGAGAGCAATACTCGTATATTGTATGTTGCCATCTATTTTATATTGTACTATTACCTGATCTATGATTCACTCAATTTATAATAGTCTGAATTTATACTAAAGATAGGTGTGACTCCGAATCAAGGTAAGCTTTAAGGAAAATGTATTTATACTACTAAGACTAAGTATAAGATTTTTTTATATTTAATTGTATTTGGAACCAAAATAATAAAGATTTTTATATCTTTAAAATCAGTTTATTCACTTACTTCATATTTATTTATAAATACATCCTAGTTTTCTTATAAGTAAAAATCACTGTACAACATTTATACCGGTAGTCAGTCTGATTTACTACTACATACTAAATTATTACAATTTCATAATTATGTAAACCTTACAGCAAGGGTTAGCCACATCTGGCACGCTTTCCGATTTTTCCTTCGCTCCATCCTTTTCAGTAGCTTAGAACCGTCTTTGGCTAAAGCGAGATAGAGAACGAGGAAAGCACTCGGCGGAGAATTCGAGGGGTTATCATTTCCGTTATCTTTCTGCTAGCATATTAGGGCTGGGCACAAAAGGGCCAAGCACATCCACTGGTGGCAAACGATAGCGAAACACTTTTCACATACCTATATGTATTTACTCGCTGTATCGAGTGGCCGCCGTAAAATATATGTGGGATCGGGTCAAAAACTAAGTAATATCTGTTTTCGAAGAAATTGTAATCACGTTACGACAGCCACGAAGACGCCGCCGGTTCAAAAGCGAGATTATAACAACAACGACGTGGGCTTCTTTTCTACAAATAAGACGTTACGACGACGGAAAAACACAAGCTTTTACACGATACCACCTAATGAAGAGAAATATCCAACGAATTTCAAGATGTCTGAAGATAAAAAATAGAAGAAACTCCAGGCAAGCTGACTATCGTGAGTGCGAAACTGATTCAACGCCGCCACCATCCGCGCCAATGCTACACATCAGCGAAGATCTAGTACAAAAATGTAGTGGCCAGGACACCTTATAGCTAGTCACTAAATGTATTCAGGATGTAGAGGACAACGCAGAGACTTTTGGTTGGTCCTCTTTGCAGCAGCTGCTTGTGGCCAGGAGATCCCTACGTACGAGGTACGACAGCACTGTGGTTACGCTCTGAGCGAACTCATAAAACATGCGACGATCTGAAACAAGCAATAAGTAAAGAATTCCCTGATGCAATAGATTCCAAGACTAGACACGAGTTGATGAGCAAGAAAAAATATAATGAGTCATGTCTAAATTACATGTTCAGCGTGAAAGAACTTGGAAAAAGAGGCAAGTTACCAGATTATGTAGCCATTAAATATATCATCGACGGAATACAGGATCAAGAAATTCATAAGATTATGTTGTATGGTGTGACATCCTACAGCGATTTGAAAGAGAAGCTCAAGATTTACGAAAATTTAAAGGAAAAGATGAACCGATATGATCGATACAATACTACACGTAAAAATACAATGCAGTTGCAAATCGACGAACAAGTCATACTATCATGTGTTATAGCTGTGGAGAAAAATCAATTGGCCACGGAGTGTCCACACAGAAAACAAGGAAGAAAATGTTTACATTGCAATGAGTTTGGACATATCGCATCAGATTGTGTTAACAAGGAAACCAAAATGTTGGTTGCGAAGTGTGGCATAGCCGACAGAAAAATTGGCAGAATTGAGCAAGAAAACCAATCACGATTGAAAAGATTCAATATGGCGCCGCAAGATGGCGATTAGACGATAATGAACGACAAGTGTAAAGTTTTCTTTTTTCGAAATAAATAAGTGAAAAACTCTCCGTTAATCCATAACCCGATCCCACATATATATAAAAAAAATGAGATAAGTGGCAGCCCGTTTGCGACCAGCCCAAGCGACGAAATATAATAGAAAGACGACGTAACGTCGAAAATTATAATAATGAAGGTGACTTGCACACGTCAGCCGATGACACTCCAGTATCAAAATATAGCAAAACAATAGGAAATAAGCATAAAATTATGGTGTATGCCTGCAAAAACACCACTGCATAAATCAAATATACAGGTACATGAAAACATTTCAGTTTACATAACATACAGTATGATCGTAAATTCTCGCCTCGTACTTCAATAAAATATTGGAAATATTTATGTATTTTTAAAAAGCAATCATGGTTATGACTTGAATTGAATTAATAGTTGATAGATTACCGGGATTTCCACATTTTTATTAATATTACATGTCACTTCACGCCTATGTGTTCACGATCATGGCTTATACGAATGGAAATAGTTACAGGCTAATCCCGGAGGAAACAGTAGTTTTGAACATGATATAAACGTCATGTCAAGTTGACAATCTGCATGTCAAATTTCACATACATAATCAAATTTTATGTCATTTGTATGTGAAATTGTGACATTACTGTGTCAAGTTTGACATTGGCATTTTTTGACATTGTCAATTCAGAATCTCTGCTGGAAGTTGCCTTGCTGCTGATTGTTGGCTTGCTGCTGTTGGTTGAACATCATCTGTTGCTGGTGGAACTCTTGTTGACCGCCGCCACCTGTATTGTTTTGATTTGGACCTGTAAAATTAATGTCAAGAATTACTTTTTTATTTCTACCTGGCTTTCCACGTGTACCTACGTTTTTTGTACTACTCTACGTGTTACCTATCTAATAGTAGTAATAGTTGGCTATTATAAGCTATTGTAGCCAAAGGCTGAGCCCTTATCTCCTAAAGAGGATGGGCGTAAGTGTGCAAATCACACACCCACTTTTCACCTATTAAGTCCCTCGTGGTAGAGGGTGAGCCTACCGCCGCTTTACGGGAACAAATACAACAATCTAGCTAAAGGTAATGAATCCAATAGGAAATGTTTCGGAGTCATTCTAAATAGGTATTAAGTATAAAAGCTATTAGCGCCAGATTCTTTGTAGTGTGCTATATTGATAGATGGCCGCGTGGTGCCGGCAGAGTAGAATTCGTACCACCCCATGCCTGCCCGTGGGTATCGAACGAGGCTATTAAGGGTTTCCGGGAGGTGGGCAGCAGCGCCTCCCGTGATGACAACATAGTCCAAAATACAAACTGCGGTCACCAACCCGCCTGCCTAGCGTGGTGACTATGGGCAAATACCCCCTATTGCAGTATTGTGGTGTGCCCCGGGGGAGGCCTACATCCAGCAGTGGACTACAATAGGCTGATGATGATGATATTGATAGCATTTCGCCTTATAAAGAGGTATCCTTTTATTACACCCTGCACCATAGGCAGGTGAGGTGACTTTGAGGTGCTTAGGCGACAAGGTATGTCAAATCAACCAACACTCCTTAATAAAGTTACAAAAATTACCTACCTGTCATTCTCATACGTTTCGCGTTATTAGCCGCGTGGTCATGACTTTGATTCGCCTGGACTTGATTTTGTTGAGTCTGGAATAAATAAATAAATATTATTTTCGACGTATTTAAAATGCCTTAAATAAAGTGAAACATTTTATCATTTATTTAAGCTTTATTTATTACTAGTGGACGCCCGCGTCTCCGTCCGCGTGGACTGCAGAAAAACAAAATGTCAAAATTATCCGGAATAAAAATATTTTCCCGTAAAAAAGTAGCCTATGTACTTTCTCAGGCTCTAGACTACCGACGGAGTCGCCGGCGTCCACTAGTTAAACATACTCGTAAAATCACTTCCACTCTCACTACGTAAAACTTTGCAAATGGCGTCTGATTCATGACGTGTTACACACAAAAAAACTAGGCAGTTATCTATCTATCTTCTTCTACACTTACATATAATAAAAATTTTACGGATCGCTGTCTGTACATGGAAGATATATGAGAAAAAATATTCAAGGAGACCTTTATCAACGCAATAGTAGGTACCCAAAAGAATGATTTTTGGAATTTTTGTCTGTGCGTTTGTGCACGCTAATCTCAAAAACGGCTGAACCGATTTCGATGCAGTTAGGAATATATTCTGACAGGTCCCACTTAACATATAGGATACTTTTTATCCCGGGAAAATGTTTTTATCCCGGATAATTTCGACATTTTGTTTTTTCTGCAGTCCACGCGGACGGAGTCGCGGGCGTCCACTAATATAAATAAGCTCATTTACTTAACGATGAAACGATGTACAAATGACCCAGTGTCACTTTCATGACTAAGATGAATATAACTGGGCAACGCATCTAGCTTTCGATCTCTTCAATTTGATTAATTAATTGATATAGGAAATCGCTCAAAAAGAGCGTTCTTTCTACACACATTTTCTTTTATAAACACACACAACCATCTATTTATCGTTAGAAATATTACAATCCAAGCCAAGCTCGTCGCCTTGCTATCTATTTATTTATACATTATATTTTTATATAGGTAATTTATTTATTTAAACAGTCAAGAAATCCCTACCATAACTATGCATAACACCCACCTGAGACAACAGTGACTAAATGTAGTACAAATGTTTGTCTCAGCCTGGAACCGAACCCGGAATCTCAGTTACAAGCCCCAACAACCTGCGATGACCAAATTAGTCAAACAATTAAATCTACTATATTTTGAACAAACACTAGTTACTATTTACCCTTTATGTCAAAAACCCATATTTACTTAAATTTAATAAAAACCCGACTGCGTAAAACTTTCGACCCAGTGTCACTTTGACGACTAAGATAATTCTAATGATACCGCTCAAGCTCAAATGCGACAAGCCGTTTAAGCTCTAGACTTCTAGAGCATATACATACATACAAACTTACATACATACTCGAAAAACATTACCCTCCTTCTGGAGCAGTCGGATAATGACATAGACCTACTTCTAAAATGTATCCCAATCCCAACTATACCAATAATCCAAATAGAGGGTGTTTTCAAAATTAGTGAGTTGCTTTTGACACGAAACTTTATAGGTAGGTAAAAAGAAACAATTTCCTCTATGGGACCAACTCCGAAATAGTGAAAAAAAATCAGTTGTTCCATACAGTGCAGTAATTATTCAAGATTGTATGGAACAGCTGATTTTTTTTTCACTATTTCGGAGTTGGTCCCATAGTGAAAGTTGTTTCTTTTTACCTACCTAGTTTCGTGTCAAAAGCAAATCACTAATTTTCAAAACACCTTATAAAGGAGATGGTTCCACTGACGACACATAAATAGACGCGCGGAAAGCCGTAACCGCTAATAGTAAAAACGTAAAATTTGGACTGTGGCTTCTTTTTGTGACTTCCTTTTGTACAAAGTATTAAAAAAAAACTCTAAAGGGATAAAATAGGGCTTAAAAGTTGGAAAAACTACAGAACTGATCTAGAGCCTAAGAAAGGAAAAAACTACTTTTTAACCCAGAAAAACATCTTTTTTAGGGTTCCGTAACTCGAAAGGAAAAACGGAGCGCTTATAGGATCACTTTGTTGTCCGTCAGTCTGTCTTTCAACAAGACCCTTTTTCTCAGAAACAACTCACAATTAGCCGACTTTTAAAATTTCAGACTTCTTGTTTTTTATACAGTCCTCGTGTACGGCGCTGTCCACTTTAAAATATTAATAAACGTACGTTTTGCTGTTGTTGTTGCTGCTGCTGTTGTTGGTTCTGCCTCGCCTTGGACTCGCCCTTGTCATCCTGGTCGTCGTCGGTCAAAAACTCGCGCTTCGGATACGGAATTTGATGACCGGCGAATACGTCCTATGAAGGCAGATATGCTTAGATCCTATTGAAATAATGCTGTCGAATTAATTTGGAGATAAATATCAACCATATGAAGATTTTCTACCTGAGTACCTAAATGATGTCACAAACTTACTTACATACCCGATAAGGTAAACGCTATTATTCATCAATATCATCATTATTAACCATGAGAAGTCAACTACGGAACGTAGACCTCCCCCCACCAACCTCCACTCCAATCGGGTGACCAGCAACCTCGGCTAGGTCGTAGTTGACTAGGTGTGACAGTCACAAGACTCGGATTGAATTGGTGCCATGCCATTCGATTGAAATACGCACACCTAACCCATTGAGCTACCTACGAGTATCACTGTGTAACATACATTTATTCAGCAGATATATAATTCAATTTATATATGAATGAATTGATTAATATACCTGTTTGATTATATGGAATAAGAATTAGTATGTCAGATATGGGTGTATGGGGTCCCATATAACTTCTAACGGGACCCAAGCCATCCTCACCTGCTCGCGGTGCACCCTGCAGAACAACGAACGAGGCTCTGGCGACCCGCCAACACGCATTGGACCAGCGTGGCGGGTTACGGTCCAAACCCCCCCCCCCATGAGTAGTAATCTAGGAAGGCCCCAAGTGCCCGGCGGCTCCAGAGGCGACACTGGCGTGTCCGACAGGCGCCGGTCAAGTGCCGGAGCCAGGGGTGCTAAGAATCCCCGGGCGGGTTCCAACTGTACGACGACTAATGCTTCGAAAATGGACCATAGGCGTGGGTTATCGCTGGTGACGTACAATGCGCGCACGCTGAAGGAGGACACAAAGCTCGATGAGCTGGAAGAGGAAATGAGTAAGTTGCGGTGGGATATTGTAGGGTTATCTGAGGTCCGAAGACAGGGAAAGGATACGATAACCCTGAAATCTGGCAACTTACTCTACCACCGGGAAGGTGATCATAAGTCCCAGGGTGGTGTTGGGTTTATCGTCCACAAGTCCCTCGTAAACAACATCGAATCCATCACGAGTGTATCGAGCAGGGTAGCATACCTGATACTCAGAGTATCAAAAAGGTACTCGTTGAAGGTCATCCAGGTATACGCGCCGACCTCGACGCATCCAGATGACGAGGTGGAGGTTATGTATGAGGACATAAGTACAGCCATACATACCTCTAAAACTCATTTCTGTGTTGTTATGGGGGACTTCAATGCGAAACTGGGCAAGCGGGGTGAGAATGAGTTGAAAGTGGGACAATTTGGATCCGGCGACAGGAACCCCAGGGGCCAGAGGCTGGCCGATTTTCTAGAGATGGAGGGACTCTTTATGATGAACTCCTTCTTCAAGAAGCCGCCTCATAGGAAATGGACCTGGCTCCATCCCAACAAGCACACGAGGAACGAGATAGACTTCATATTGACCACCGATAGACGGATATTCAATGATGTCTCAGTGATCAACAGGGTGAAAACCGGTAGCGATCACCGAATGGTTCGAGGCACATTGAATATTAATGTCAAACGGGAGAGATCACGACTAGTGAAGTCTACACTCCGACCCTCATCCGTGCACATTCAAAACCCCGAGAGCTTTCAACTCGAGCTGACAAACCGCTTTGCTTGCCTAGAGGATTGCATGTCAGTGGACGATATAAATAACAGGCTGGTAGAAACTGTCCACACGGTGGGGTCTAAATTCTTTAGACCTAACCGTAGAAATAGACCCCAGAAACTGACTGGTCATACCCTCAACCTCATGGCGGAAAGGCGCGCAATGTCTCTGCAGTCCTCTGATGACGCTGAAGCATATCGGCAGCTCAATAGACGTATCTCCAAGTCTCTGCGACACGACATCCGCAGCTTTAATACTCGCTGCATCAAGGAGACAATAGAGCGAAACCAAGGCTCCAAAGTGTTCGCGAGAGAATTATCTATTGGGCAGAGCCAGTTGACGAAGCTGAAGACAGAGGACGGCAGTGTAGCGTCTACCATACCAGAGGTGCTAAGGGAGATTGAGAGGTTCTATGGACAGCTATATACCTCGGTCGCTAAACCTGTTAGATTAGGCAAAGACCCAAGAGCCAAGCTCACCCGACACTATACTGAAGACATCCCGGATATCAGCCTGTACGAGATTAGGACTGCCCTTAAACAACTCAAAAACAACAAAGCGCCGGGCGACGATGGAATTACAACAGAGCTTCTAAGAGCGGGTGGAACTCCGGTACTGAGGGTCCTCCAAAGGCTCTTCAATTCCGTCCTGCTCGAAGGGGTAACGCCGGAAGCATGGAACAGAAGTGTGGTGGTGCTGTTCTTTAAAAAAGGCGATAAAGCCTTGCTGAAGAACTATAGACCCATCTCGCTTCTGAGCCATGTCTACAAGTTGTTTTCAAGGGTAATCACGAATCGTCTTGCTCACAGGTTTGATGACTTCCAGCCTCCCGAACAAGCCGGTTTCCGAAAAGGGTTTAGTACCATAGATCATATCCACACGCTACGGCAGATTATACAAAAAACGGAGGAGTATAATCGGCCACTATGCCTAGCGTTCGTGGACTATGAGAAGGCCTTTGATTCGATCGAGACATGGGCAGTGTTGCGGTCTCTCCAGCGGTGCCATATTGACCATCGATATATCGAAGTGCTGAAGTGTTTATACAGCAATGCCACCATGTCGGTACGAGTACAGGAGCGGAGCACTGAGCCGATTTCTTTGCAGAGGGGAGTGAGACAAGGAGATGTTATTTCTCCGAAGCTCTTCACCAATGCAGTGGAAGACGCCTTTAAGCTTCTCGAATGGAAAGGACTCGGCATCAATATCAATGGCGAATACATCACTCACCTTCGGTTCGCAGACGACATCGTGGTCATGGCAGAATCGCTGAAGGATCTAAGCACAATGCTCGATGGCCTCAATCGAGTCTCCCAACAGGTGGGCCTGAAGATGAACATGGACAAGACGAAGATCATGTCGAACGTCCATGTGCCGCCCACTCCTGTACTGGTTGGGAGCTCGATGCTTGAAGTTGTTGACGAGTATGTTTACCTGGGACAGACGGTCAAACTAGGTAAGTCCAACTTTGAGAAGGAGGTAACTCGGCGAATCCAACTCGGCTGGGCAGCGTTCGGGAAACTACGAAGCTTATTTGTGTCCAAGATACCCCAGTCCTTAAAGACGAAGGGATCTCTCTGCGTGATCGAATCAGAAATGAGGAGATCCGCAGACGTACAAAGATCACAGACATAGCTGAACGGTCCAGCAAGCTGAAGTGGCAATGGGCAGGGCACATAGCTCGAAGAACTGATGGCCGATGGAGTCGGAAAGTTCTAGAGTGGATACCACGTATCGGCAAGCGCAGCGTGGGAAGGCCACCCGCGAGGTGGACGGATGACCTGGCCAAGGTTGCGGGCGTCGGTTGGATGCAGGCTGCTTCCGACCGGTCGGAATGGAGGTTGTTGGGGGAGGCCTATGTCCAACAGTGGACTTCTCAGGGCTGTAAATGATGATGAATGATGATGTCAGATATGACGAAATATATGGAACTTGTTGTAAATACAAATTAATACCATGTACATACTTATATGTACACATATTTGAGCATATAAATACATAAATATTGATTGTTCCCAAAAATGGGGTAGATCCCCATTTTGCATAGTAGGTCTGTTAAAAATCAGTGACAAGTTGCTAGCTCATCACCTGAGAGAACACCCTTAGGCAACTCTTACAATATGCACGGAAGGAAATGCTTAGTGTGAGTTTTTCTAACGCGATTAACATTCTCACAGAAAAGTATGCCGGTGAGCAAAGTGACATCTTGTGGCAACAGCGATAACTGATTTATGCCATACAACTCTGCATTAACGTTAATGTGCTCACCTCTCTGGTGTATTCTAGTTAAGCCTCCCCTCTCGACACAGGTATAACTTTAACATCGCAGTAATCAGTTCTAGCAACACTGTATCGTCCACAATCATAACAATACACACCTGAGTGGGCAAAGGTTCCTCTGTGAAGTACTGATCTTGCATAGCTTGTTCCGACGTGATTCTTCTATTAGGGTCCATCAACAGCAATCTCTGCAGCAAGCTGAATGCCTTACTGTCCGGCTTTATCTTATGTCTGTCCATGTATTTACTGAGAGAACAATTCTGGTAGCTGCAATGAGTAAATATACTTAGATATACACATTTGTCACCAACACAAATCACACTGTGGTCATCAACCGGTCTGCTAAGGAAGGTGACTATGGGAAAAATCCCCCTTATGGCAGTAGCCTTATTGCGTGCCTTGGAGAAAGCCTTCGTCCAGCAGTGTAATAAGGTGATGTGTGTGTGTAATACAAAGTTTCCTCATTTCCAATTAAATAAATTACCAATTAATTACAGGTTTCTCACAAAATAAATGTGTCCAAGTTAACTTACTTAGACCTCTTGAAATCTTTTACTAGAGTTGAGTGTTCTGGCATTTTCCTGATATCTTCCCAGTCCTTTTCCTGTGGGAATCCCATAACATTGAAAATCCTGTCTAGCTGGTCATGATGATATGGATTACTAGTTTTAATATCTTCTTGCCGACAATGGAAGATAGGTTCCGATGTAAGAAGTTCGGCAAAAATACAGCCTATTGCCCATATATCTGTGGAATGAGATGAAATTTGTATGAAATGTAATAAGTGTGTAATCCATGTTTGTATGAATAAAAAAATATAGACTCACAATTATAACACAAATCTAAATAATATGGAGATTTTTGTATTAATTACATATCTCAAAATGAAAAAATGTATGTATTAACAGATTTACAGGGTATACCCAAAAACATTTAAAAACTAAAACAAACCACTTCCCAATCTTGAATCAAATCAATCATGGATCCCACAGAGAAGAGGCCTAAGCAGTTTTGTGGGGCATTATATTTAGTTTAAAGATTGTTTAACTTATTAAAAAATACCTAAATAAATAATATTGTTCATGAGACATTGTGCACAGACTATAGTAGGTAATTAATGATTGTAGGAAGATTGATGGAATCATACCAATGGCCTTGGTGTAATGCCTTGCACCAAGTAGGAGTTCAGGGGCTCGGTACCAGAAAGTGACAACAACAGGATCTAAGTCTGCCAGGGGCTTCAGAGGAGCATTGAACAGCCTTGCGAAGCCCATATCAGCAATTTTCACCCGACCCCTCTCCGGCCCTTCGCCCATCACTAAAATATTAGCTGGTTTCTGAAAAATATGTAACAGACATTAGGTTTTATCACTAAAGCACAATAAAATATTTTACATGTATTGAACAAAGTTTTTGTTGCTATTTTACAAAAATATCAGAAGGTTTTACAATTTCACACAAAGATTAAGATATTGAACATTTTATCAATCTATTTAAGATTTTGCAATACTGTGTAACTTTAATAAGTCATTATATTGTCATTTTCAAAGTGTTTATCTGTATAAGTTAGGTATTACACTGATATAATTAATTTAAATAATTACCAAATCTCTATGTAGAACCCAGTTTGAATGTAAATAATGTATCCCATCTAATATCTGGTATAGTAAACTCTTCACCATTCCTCTCGGCACAGAGACTTGTTTCTTGTTTGCTTTGGCAGCTCTGTGGAACTTGATTATGTGCCATAAGTCATGTTCAGCATAATCAAATAACAGCCATACTTTTCTGTCTGTGTGCGACAAGAAAACTCTTATTAAGTTTATAACATTGGGGTGTTTTAACTCACGAAGCAGCTGAAAAAGTAATTATGCCATTGTTTTAAAATTGTAATGAGTCATTTACAGACACTAACTTACTGTAAATATATGGTTTAATACAAATATTGTAAATATACCGCGATTTCTCGGCATGCCGACATGGAAAGTCCTGTGCCTTCTATTTGTTTTAGTGCATAATCTTTTACATCTGTACTGTTTTTTCTTCTAGCTTTGTACACATGCCCATAAGTTCCTCGTCCGACTTTACAACCTTCATAATCAAATAAATCTTCCACTTTTGATCTTTCGTTTTGAGTTTTTACTTTGAAATCATAGTCCATCATTACAGATGCCATAGTTTTGTTTTGAAAATTATCTCCCATATTGTAGAACAGTCACACAATACAAACATAAAAGTAATAGAAGGTAATCCAGCCAGGAATGCTCGTTATTCTAAAAATGTGGTAAAAATACTATGATATATTACAACAGCTTAAATCAAGCGCAATCAAACCACAGAACACATTTACTCCTAGCGGAGAGGAAGGGCACTGCGTTCAAAAAGTATTAAAGGCAACCTCACTGTTGCCATCTTACCTCAGCCCCGCAAACTGACGATAAATATGGAATGCAGGTACCTACTTAGAAATGTACGATACATTCAGGAATTAGGCATTTTCACTTACAGAAAACTCAAACCAGAGTTCTGGCTCTAGTTTCCTACAAGGGAAAATGCCCAATCCGAAATATGTATACACGTAAGTTAGTCATTTTATTTAAAAAAACAAGAATATTATTATAATAAATAAATAAAAATAAAAATATTTTATTTCAGACAACTAAGTCCATAGATGGTTAGCACTAACATAAACATTTTTAAAACAAATTATTATAAAATCAAAATAAAATAAATTAAATCAATTGATATCAAATTAAATTAAACCACAATAACTCAAATTACATAAAATTAAAATTAAATAAATACAATAAAACTACATTCAATGTTTATTAAAATTACTGGCAGGATAGACCCGCGGTCCCCAGGCCACTCACTTTCCCGCACAATGAAAGTGTAAGTCTGTGAACCACCCGAAGACCGCCGCGTCCATCCTTTCTGCAATCATCATAAGGATCATGTTGGTGCTCCCGCGGAGTCTTTGCACTAGCGAGGCACTCTTTTTACACATGATAGCGTACAAATCATCCACGCCAGCATCTCCAAATTTAATCTATGTACGTCAAACGGTTTATTTTTGTTTTGTTTTGTTTTGTTTTGTTGTGTTTATTTTTATACTTATTGAATAAGATTTTGTTCCGGTACAGTGGAAATTTCGGTAAAAATTTGGAATTCCTGTCTGCCCCCTTCCCATGGGAAATTTGGGAAATCCGTTCTTAGTACTCTCTTACACCCCCTAACGAACATAAACACTAAAAGGTAGTGGATGTAATTTACTTGTGAAATTTAAAATGTGTCCGTTTCTTCGTGGGGTCATGTAGGTATGTTGTTTTGATTTTGACAAATTTTACACTAGTTTTTGAGAATTTTCCCGACGTTTCCATTCATCATCGTTATCATCCATCATAAATTCAGAAATCATCAGTACTAAAAACAATGGCTGTATGGATGCTGTATTCCTCATGCTCTTTCTTCGGGATAAACCAAACAAAAAAAACAAATTTCATCTGTCATATTGTGTCATGTCATCTGTACGTCACAGAATAATAAATTCCCAGAACCCGTGATCACGCATACTTTTGAAGCAACTTTTTAGTAAGTATGTCAAATTTTTTCAGCCTATTTACTGTATCAAAAAACTGATAATATTTATCGATTTGTCAACAATCGGCGAGTAAGAAGAGCGGAAGATGCGGGATTTTTGACTCGTTTTTGCTTCACTACCCGAAATACATCTGTCATTGATGACTCCTTCTGGTGACTTGTTATTCTATGGTGTATGTCAAACTTATACCTCCATGCGTCAAATGGTAATTTTTTTATGTATTTATTTCATGTTTATTCCAGCCCAGTGGAAATTACGCGAAACCCTATAGCCTATGTTCACCCGGTTCCAATAAGGATTCAAACGGTAAAAGAATTTTAGAAATCGGTCCAGTAGTTTCGGAGCCTATTCGCTGCAAAAAAACAAACAAACAATGAAAGTTTACCTCTTTATAATATTAGTATAGATATAGATAATAAAATATAACATTCAATTTCCTCGGCCTTTCTAGACCCCCCAAATCACATTATCATATTGCTTATTATTCACTTTTAACTTATTTCTAATTAATTTAAGATCACATTCAATTTGTAACGGAAAGTGATCCGACCAGTTAACGTCATATAATATATCTATATTCAATAGAATATTCCAGGCCGAACTACTTACAACACAATGATCAAGCCACCGCTCAGTCCCGTCAATATCACTGATGAACGTATGCACCCCTGGTAATCCCTCAAGTTTAATCACATCCGCACACACCCAATGCCTTTCCATACAAAAATTCTGTAACTCCACATAAAAAGGTGCCGACGGGTGGGCGTTATAGACTCCCAACATGTACACATTTTCTATATTACAGTCCTCTATTATAGCATTAAGTTCTGCTAGACACTGTGTAAAAATAGGTAAGTTAATAGGCTTACATGTCGGCATATATACAATATATACACGATTAATATGCTGCGCTCATCACTTATTTCTGCTTTTATTGCAACTATGCGTTCACTGTCATACTTTAACACCGTTACGTGCCTAAACGCACTCCGCCGCCACAACAACACCACACCGCCATACGGACGTTCGCGTATCATGCCCGCCGTAAGATCCATACCGGATTTGCCCGTGTAGCCGAAGTCATGATAAATATCTCCTAAACAAGAGATGTCCTGGGGCAGCAACCATGTTTCCTGTAACGCCACAACATCAGCAGACTTGCATAAACTCCGAATACAGCCAGCACTTCTCTTAATACCCTTGCAATTATATGTAATAAATCTGGATTTTGTACTATCCATCCAACGGTCTTTATTGTCTCGAACTAGGTAAACTACCTTGCTTAAAATGCACGAAACGTATAAATTTTATACCGTTTGGCCATATATTCTCATTTAGGTATGTTGAAACTTCATGCTTAGGCACAAATACTTTGAAAGCACAAGCCAAAGTATGGACGTTCTTCCTTCATATTAATTTTCTCCAGGGTTACCTGTTGCTGTGTTTTGGAATAAATGTAGCTACAAATATCCCTTTCTGTCACTTCCTTGTTCACATCTGAAATAAACAATGGTATACAAATATCAGCAGCCTTGAAATTTGATGTCATGTTTGTTACAGCCTTCCCTAGCTGACCTATAAAACGATTGCGTAATCTTTTCCGTTGAACTAATGTCCATTCATCGCTAGATTTGCCAACTTCCCATCCCTTTCCTTCCTTTAACAAGTCTGCCATAGTCCGTCTCTGTTTATTATTTACATTATATTCGCCCTTAGGTGTGACAGCTAACCCATCTGTGTTACTAATAAATAACAGGTAGATTATCGCCCGCTGGCTCAGGCGCCGATGATGTCGTCGCATGACTATAACTAACCCGTACAGGTGTGAGCGCGACAGAATCATGGAGCGAACGAGACCTATTATGTCCCCACACGTGCGAGCGAGATGCAACTTGTGGCAGGTTATCACTACTACTACAGCTATCGCCGCCCTTGCAGTTCGAAACAGCTATTGTTGTTGTACCTTCAAGTTCACTATTTATTATGTGTGACAACCCGCTTGGCCCGCTATCCAATAAATAATCGCCTCGTTTTCTAGTGTTTATGTTGTGATTATACTGATGCAAATGATCTGGTGATTTAGATACTAACTTGAGCTGTTGCATATCCATCTGCAGTTCCAGTAATTGCGATACTGTGGCATATGTTTCCTTAAAAGTATTTATTTCGTTACGTATTTTAATGACATCTTTTATAAGCGTGACTGCGTTAATATGATCTATAGACGCCGGAGGTAACTTCTGCAAGTCTCTTGCGATAAAAATAGGCAATACTTCTGGATCAACTTCCTTGAAAAAATTCACTATATCTTCTAAATTCCGTATTGTTTTTCCAACTTTTCGACGTGGTATATTGCTACGCTTTACCGCTTCCGCCGTTACGGATTCAAACAAAAGTGCTTTCGCCTTCACTATCTCCTCGTCAGAATACGTAGACACGCACATTCTTATTAGACTTTCATTGTCCATCACTTCATATTTATGCTGTATATACGACAATACTTCACAAATCACTATATTACAGCTATTACACTTTAACGTGTTTAATGCCATTTCGGAAATTCGATTATAGCACAACCTTACGCCAGTGCTGTGTGAGCGAGACTCTTAATAGACATATATAGATTATGTTATGAAGAATCTAAGTGAAGAATAATACAGTTTATTTAATTTTTTTTTTTTTTTTTTTTTAATTTATCCCGAAGGAAAGGCAAGGGGAACTAAGCTCATACAGCCTAATCATTGTTTAGTAAAATGTATTCTGAATTTATGATGGATGACAATGATGATGAGTGGAAACGTCGGGAAAATCCTCAAGAACGAGTTTAAAATTAGTAAAAATAAAAAATAATTGCAGAAACAACTTACATGAGCCCATGAAGAGATCAGGGGCGCTCAAACCCACGCATCAGAGGGACGTTCCTCTATAGTTTTTTTTCTCTATGGGCAGGGCTACATTTTTTTTGTTTAGTTTATCCCGAAGGAAAGGCAAGGGGAACTAAGCCCATACAGCCTAATCATTGTTTAGTAAAATGTATTCTGAATTTATGATGGATGACAATGATGATGAGTGGAAACATCGGGAAAATCCTCAAGAACGAGTTTAAAATTAGTAAAAATAAAAAATAATTGCAGAAACAACTTACATGAGCCCATGAAGAGATCAGTCAGGGGCGCTCAAACCCACGCATCAGAGGGACGTTCCTCTATAGTTTTTTTTCTCTATGGGCAGGGCTACATTTTTTTGTTTAGTTTATCCCGAAGGAAAGGCAAGGGGAACTAAGCCCATACAGCCATTGTCTTTAGTAAATGATTTTTGAATTTATGATGACGATGAATGGAAACGTCGGGAAAATCCTCAAGAACAAGTGTAAAGTTAGTCAAAATGAAAAATAATTGCAGAATTAACTCACATGGGCCCATGAAGAGATCGTATTCCATTTAAATTTTGATTTTCACAAGAAAATTACACCCGCGCCCTTCCAGCTTTTCCCGCCGAATCGGCAGGGCTACAGTCTCAGATGAACTTAGATAATTTACACAAACAGATATTGTACCAGCGTGCCCTTTTTAACCGACTTCAAAAAGAGAGGTTATCAATTCGTCTGTATGTTTTTTTTTTTTTTTTTATTTTTTTTTTTATTTTTTATGTGTGTTACCTCAGAACTCCGACATTTATGAACCGATTTCAAATATTTTTTTATAGTTGGTCATGGTATACTTCCAGGTTGGTCCCATATTCACCATATCAGGATCTGATGATGGGATCTTGGAGAAATCGAGGGCAATCCTCGAATATTGTAGGCACATGTAGTCTGTTTTTATACTTTTACTGAGCGTTTTGATCACCTACATATAAAACATAACATCTGATGATGGAATCTTTAAGGAATCTAGGGATATCCTCAAATATAAAAGGCACGAGTAGTCCGTTTTTAGATTTTTATAGAGAATTTTGGTCAGCTACACATAATATAAAGGAAACGAGGGTCTGATGATGGAGCCGCCAAAAAACAGATAGTGGAACTTTTTAGTAACAAAATCCCCCTATGGCAGGGGGGGGCCTACGTCCAGTAATAGGCTTATGAAGATGAAGATAATTGTGTTAAGTCATTAAATTATATGTTGCGTTAAGCCGTGTCCGAAGTAAGATGGTTATAGAGGAAGAGGTAGACATGAGAATAACGAGATGACGGATAATAGGGATGAATGAAAAAAGAGTACCTACATATTGAACCGACCCCAAATGATTGGGAACAGGGCAGGAAGAAGGAGTGTAATTATATGTTGCTTAAATAAGTGTGTACATGGCTGTTGTGCTGCCAAATCTCTTATATTCCTCCGAGGCGTGGTGCATGTACCGTCGCCACATACGCACTCTGGATCGATTCCATCTCAAGTGCCTCCGATCCATCATGAGAATCAGATGGTCCAACCGAGTGCGTAATACCGAAGTTTTGCGAAGAGCCAATGTAAGTGCCATTGAGGCCTACTTAATGCGTCGGCAGCTTCGGTGCTGCGGTCATGTGTCTCGTATGGCGGAGGAGAGATTGGCTAAGAGCATCTTCTTTTCTGAACTAGAGGAGGGCAAGCGGAAACGCGGCGGGCAACTCCTCAGATACAAAGATGTTCAGAAAAGACATGAAGAGATGCAATATAGATCCATCTAAATGGGAAGTTTTGTCAGCACAACGACCAGAGTGGCGCAGGACGGTGATAAAGCAAGTACACGAGTTCGAGGAGCAGCGTCAAGCTGACCTTGACGCTAAACGTGATGAACTAAAGACTTGTCCTCCTGCTGCCATTATCTATAATACAATAATGGCGCACTAACCTGTCCTCTGTGTGCGCGGGCGTTCAGGGCGAAGATTGGCTATGTAAATGTAAGCAATCTCCGAGCGCATGAACGCCAACTTAGTAATATCTAGGAGTAGAAGTGGTCGCCATGACCGAAATTGGTCGGAGGTCATCATTATCATCATAATCATCATATTGTCAGACGTAAAGTTTCGAAGCCTAGTCCTTTTTCTCTTTTGTCATGTGGCCTATTTTATATAAAAATTATATAAATATTATGCCTCCTAAACTTCGTACACGGCTTAACGCAATATATATTTGCCCTTTAGTTAAATTTTACTTTAGTAAGCTCGAGTTTTGGGAGGAAGTCGGTTTTTCGTTTTAAAAAAATTATTAGATAGCAATACGTCGTTTCAGTGCTTGTTTGTCCTATCTACCATTGGTTAAATTTTACAGGAGAAGAGTTTTTTGATTTATTTCTTTTTTAATCTTTATTTCCTATATTTAAATGTCTTTCTTAATTATTGAGTTATGTGTGAATTGATAGTTGTAATTTTAATATATAGATTGTAATTGATAGACCTTATTTTTCTATTTTAGAACAAACATGCACAAAATATATTAGCTAATGTGGACATAGAACATTATCTCATTAGAAATAGAACAAAGTGACTGTTTCAATTTTGCGTGCTTTATTGTTCTACGCCCCAGATGTATGTACAGGCTGGTGTTTAATTGCCCTTACTATTCATTTAAAAAATTCAAACGCGTAAGTCTATTTTAGTTAGAAGTGTTTTGTTTTTTTTTTAATATGATTTGAGTTTGAAAGAAGAAGACAAACAAAAACTCCATTACTATAATTTTTCACTATTAGTTTTAGGGTTTTTTACCCCGAGCGTGCACACGAAGCAACCTAAAAGTGACGAAAGTAGCTAGAGATACTTAACACATACACACATTCACACTCATTTACCCGCACAAAATGATAGTCACACTCAAAACCTTAAAAAAATATTTCAAAGAAGCTATGGGATACAATAGTGGCAAAAATCTTAAAAAATCATCTTAGAAAATAAAATATTACTAATTGTTTCCAGAAAATGATAAATGTTTATTTAGTAAATATTTATATTTAAAAGGTTTTTAAAAGCGCCATCTAGCGACAGCTACAAAAACTACATTGACATAGTTCGTTCATTAAAGAATTAAGACATTTCTAAACTTCAAAAACTGGGATTAACACTATTAAAAATAACAATCTATATGAAAATATTCTTGTGTTTAGTTTGGAGGTTGTTAAAAGTCAATAAAAACAACATCCTGTTTCAAATTCAAAACGGAATCGGGTGTTCATTAAAAAGTACTTACTGCTCAGTTGGCGGCTGCGTTTGGTGATATTTCGTAATTTTTTAAATTGGTTCTTGACATTTTGGAACAGTTTTACATTAGTTTAGATACTTAAAACAAAAGAATTTATTAGATTTAAAAGAATTTATGTAGGGAACGACGAAGTGTCCGTGTGATGTCTCCAGCCACAATGAGTGACAGTTACCGTTCAAACAAAATGGTGGACAAAGTGATTGGTCAATTAAGTGGACATATCACACTCAAGCACCGAACGTCTTTTATTTTGAAGGATTTATAACGTATACTGCAAATAGGATAAACAAGTACAAAATTTTCATTACAGTTTCGTGTTACAAATAAAATTGACATGAATTTTTTTTGTTGTTTTAGTAGATAATAGTTTTAAATCTTCTTACATCAATGTAATTGAAATTTAAGGCTTAATAATACTGCATTTAAACTTAATTTTCGTTAATTTTGGACATAGGGCAAACAAGCACTGAAGCGACGAATATTTTTGACCGAGGTATTTTCATACTGAGACTAAAACCCTTAAAAAATTTAATTATTGGACAGAATGTAATATTGACAATAGATATTGCAATGAGAATTTAGGTAAATAAATTAAACACAATAATAAAAAAATCATTTAGATTTTATTTTCATATGGTTCATACTTACTTACATTTTTTATTTTGTGACACACGTCTCATGACACGGGGGCTGAAGTGAAAATAAGTAGGTAACATAAAAAGTTTTCTTACATCTTTGTTACTGCCCACGTTATCTGGGTTAGGCAAACAAAATTGTACTGTAACAATCGTGAACTGATTACACACAATAACATTCAATAATAAGAAAAACATACAATATACCTACATTGATCGGGCGAAATTTATAGTGTCCAGTGTTTATACTACATAGTTTTAACATAGACAAAAATTTATTACTAGTGGACGCCCGCGACTCCGTCCGCGTGGACTACAGAAAAAAAAAACCAAATATCGAAATTATCCGGGATAAAAACATTTTCCCGGGATAAAAAGTAGCCTATATGTTAAGTGGGACCTGTCACAATATATTCCTGAAAACTGCATCGAAATCGGTTCAGCCGTTTCTGAGATTAGCGTGCATAAACGCACAGACAAACATCAAAAATTCCAAAATTCATTGTTTTGGGTACTATTGCGTTGATAAAGGTATTATGTAATATTTTTTATATATATCTTCCATGTACATGGAAGCGATCCGTTACATTTTTATTATATGTATAGATTTGTCGTGAAAAAATCTTGCTACGCGCGTCTATGTGCATTTATGCAGAAAAACGCAGTCTATTTACTCAACTTTGGACCCTAATATCTTGGAAACCAGACACTTCTCAGGTGTGCTTCCATGGAGAAAAATGATCGTGATGATCAGGAGATTCCGTAGTTTTCGGGATCGTTGACGACCAAAAATCATCCTGTATACAGGGTGTTTTTTTGTTGCAACCGTATACGAAAGGTATGTATTCTATACATCAAATAAAGTTTGTTTATACAAAAAATATTGCTGGGAAATGAGTTTAATTTTTCAGGTAATTTTTTTTTATACATTTGGTCGCGCGCAATGTTAAGCTAACATCGCTCAACTTCGTCCGTAACGTGGTACGAGGTTACGTAAAACGGAGAATAACATCAGTGCATAAAACTTACCTACTAACCTATTTGTTTAGTCGAAATCCTCGGGAAGAAATATTATAACAAATGCGAATTATCTGCCATCTTATCCTAGCATAAACCTTCCAAACAGAATACTTAATAGCAAGTAGGTACTGCATTTTCCACCGGCATCGCCGTCATTTTACCATTGCCTAACTCGCGAAGCGAATCACCAAGGACCACAGAAAACCTACAGCCATCACAAACAATTAACATCATAAAGAAACACATGAAATTAAAATTAAACTAAGACAATATTTTTTACGTAAGTTCCTAAGTACCTAAATGATACGAGTATTTACCAACAAATTAAACGGAACACAAAGAAAGATCTGATTAATAGTAGTTAGGTAACTTAGGTACCTACCAAAATAGTTATGTGAGAGGCAGGTACTTACCTAATTGTTGTCGGGGTCGTCGGGAGGAGGCCTCTCAATACGTATCAAATATTGCTCAATTACTGTAGGACACGGCATGTCGAGAGCGATGGCCATGCCGCTGGCGGAGCACTCGAGCCGCTGTCCGAACCCCTAGCGCCGGATTCACGTTCATGACGGCGAGAATAGCGTCCTGAGCTGCAACTGAAATTTCTTGGCCACTGCCATGGGAAACCGGGACAATCGGCTGGTTTTCCAGGATGCGGTAGACGGCCCTCAAAATAACCGAGAATCAGTGGGTTGCTGTGCTTCAGGATGCCTGATGCCGTACTCACGAAGAGCCAATGCTGCATTTCCATCGGCTCTGCCATAGCAGTACACCATGTTTAGGTATTCGCGCGAAGTGTACTGATGCGGCATTTTTTCAATGTTAATCAATAAATACCTAAACTGCACAATAAAACAAATACACACACACACACACACACACACGCGCGCGCGGTAATCAGTACTTAAAACACAAAAACACAACTCGAGAAAAGAAAAAGCGTACGCATCAGGTGACGTATCAAACCGAACTGAATATGAAAAAAAAATCGCAAATAATAGGTAACACAAAAAAATTGTCATTAGGGCGAACTTACACGTTCTCACAATTTAACACGTACAACACTGAGCCGATTTCATTGCAGAGGGAAGTGAGACAAGGAGATGTTATTTCTCCGAAAAGAAAAAAACTAGTGGATGCCCGCGACTTTGTAGACTACAGAAAAAAACAAAATGTCGAAACTATCCGAGATAAAATATTTTCCCGGGATAAAAATATTTGCCCGGGATAAAAGTTAGCCTATGTGTTAATCCAGGGTGTCAGCTAACTCCATACCAAATTTTATTAAAATCGCTCCAGCAGTTTTTACGCGAAAGAGTAACAAACATCCATCCATACATACTCACAAATATTCGCGTTTTTAATATTAGTAGGATTTTCAGAAATTATCCAATTTTAAGTGTGTCCTATTTCTCTTGCTCTAGTCTCGCATATTTAACCCCACGGTCCCGCAAATCTGTGTAAGTATAAAAGTTGGCAATCCTAATCGTGATACTGTAGTTGAATGTGTAAGATTAAGTAAGTAAATAAATCATGATATATGGGTGTAATAGTATAACTAATCTAAGCGAGAAATTAATGATATTACGGTCCGATATCGTCATCAAAGTATCAACCAACATACATAAACATCAGTCCCGATTTGTCCCGTAATATCGACGAGACATCGTCGTGTATAAAAGCCCTAATGGATGAACTAAGCGGTCATCCCGTCCATTGATTTTAAATCTTAGTGCATGACCATAAGATTTATTTTTCAATTATTTATTTGTTCAATACTTTTGTGCTTGATAGGTATGAATTTTATGTAGGTAGGTGTAGGTAACTTGTCGATTTTATTGAAGTTTGAAGAAGTTTCTGATTATTGTGAAGGATGTTAATTGTGCTATTAATTTAGTTAATTAAAAAACAAAGTATGTACAAACTAAATAAAGTACCATTAAATACATACTAGAGTACGATTCACCATAGTTTTGATGGATGATGGCGCTAGTTAGTATGTGTATGACCATCTGGTTCACTGAATTTTCGAAATCAGGAACTATTGAGGAACTTGCTTTTTAAACTTTACTTTTTACTTTAGGTACTTACAAATTCCGTTTTATCCTAGGTTTTTCGTGTTGTTTGTTATTACTAGACTAGAGTAAGTAGCAGATATTTAACGCGTAATGCGCTGTAATTATGCTTTGCTATTTTGAATAGAAATTTATGATATTTAGGTAGATAATAGGGTCGATTCCGGCATTCACACTTAAACCTAAACCTAATCTTAGTCAGGTCTCTCCCATCTCTCTCCATTCTTAACATAAATGGCTGTGTCTTAAGCATAAGTACCAGTTATTTTTGAATGTGATTGAACCTAACTAAACGCACGATATCAACGAATGCATTGAACATCAGTCCCGGAGGAATATCGATATGTAAGAAAGAGTGCAAATAAATGTGCGAGCGAGCGCGTGCGCCGCGCGCGCGGCTTTCGGTAGTTCAAAGGCGTTGACAAAGATACCGCTCGCTGCTACAAACAGACACCGCCGGTCGGTCGACATGCGTGCACGGGTTCAAGGGCGGGCAGCTTTACACGTGCCACCGTCTGTAGCGTGATAGCTTTCGAATTTCGTTACCTAAATGCTAATACCGACGAAGAATTTATTGTTGTTACGTTAATTTTGACAATGGTGTTTACTGTTTATAATTAATTTTCCGTTATTTATGTTATGTGTGACTTCGTCATTTTATTAAACTTGAAGTTATTGATGAAGAAGTTTGTGATTGTGATTTTTGCCCTAGAAAAGGTACCTACTTACTTACTCGATTGTTTCGTAGCTTAGGTAGCTCGAAAGAACCTAAATTAAGGAAGTTTCCCGCGTATCGCGTAGGTAGTCAATAGTACCTACTACTATTATTAATAATTTACACTGTAGGTACTGTAGTTTCAAGTTAGTGTGCCTACCTAGTTAGGTTATTCCTGTATGTTATGAGGATTAGTAAGAAATAGACACTGGAAACTGGAGAAGTTTCGATCGATAGCCGGCAAGAGCTCGACCGGGCAATCAGCTGATCGCTAGCGAACCACGTTCCTGTCATACCTAGTAGGTATTGTGCACCATCTCTCATTTGTGTGTCCTCGAACTTTTCCACTAAGAATACGATCGTAAATGTAGGTAGGTACCTACTTCATTAATAATAAGAACTAACTTTTTTGTGTTAATAACAAAGTAGTAGTTTTGTCTTAGCTGGATTTTTCGTGTTGGTTGTTGCTGCGAGTGTAGCCTAGTGTAGGTTTGAATATGCTTCGCGCGAGAAGCTAGAGAGCCGAGATACCGATTCTAGTACTCGTAGCATTACCCACCGCGCGCTGTAACTTTTGCCTTGGATTTTTGATAGGAAATGTTTGGAATTTAACTAACGTTTCTTCGGGAAAGATGTTTGTTAGTCATGCCTACATGCATTTCTGCCAAAAAATGCAACTTGATAAGTCGACTTTAGACCTCAATATCTTGGAAACCAGACACTTCCCAGGTATGCTTCCATGGAGAAAAATGTTCGTGATGATGAGGAGAATGCGTGGTATTCAAAAACGTTGACGACCAAAAAATACCCTGTATATGAAATTGCAAATATCTCCAGTTATCTACGAGGTATGGTGCTGATGTTTTTTCTGTAGATAGACATAATAGTGAGTAATTATTATTATAAAAAATTATTAGTATATTAACTAAAATTAGATTTTTTTAATTTCTTCAAATCACTTGCATATAAAATTAGATTTTTTTAAATTTCTTTAAATCACGTCCATTTACTTTATGTTAATGGTTCCGGCTGAACGAGATGCACACGCGGTGTGATTTCGGGGTTCCTCGTCTACTATCGTGAACAACATTGTTTATTAATTAATTTATTAATAATTTTATAATACATAATATCTTGAGTAAGATAAATTTATAAAAACACTTCTCCATTAATATAATCCGTTAGGATATGGTTGATCGTTTCATCTTTTAAACATTGTGCTGAGGGATTCAGCTTTGTTTGCCGAGACTTGTATAGTGTATAGCTATCGGGATGAAAAATAATGTTGCCAATATGTAATTTAGAAAAGAGATGGTAAAATTCGTCATCCGAGTAATTGACCCGGTAGCTCAGTGGTTAGAGCACTAGAACGGTATGCAGAGGTCGTGGGTTCGATTCCCACTCGAGTGAAGAATTTTTTCCATTTCTTTATTAATAATTTTATAACATTGTGGTTATTAATGCGTTCGCAGCAAATTCTTTATATTTTGATCGCATTCAAATAGTTATTTTTATTAAAAAAAAATATTGCTGTCTGTATCCCCAAAAATCCCCAAATCCACCCCAACCCAATTTTTTCCCCCCCAAGTGTCCCCCCAAAAATATTTTTCCTCCAATTGACCCCCCACAACTTAAAAAAACCCCCATATTTGGGGTAATCCCTCCAATCTGGCAACAGTGAATAAATAATACAGTCAACGGGAATTCGGCGGGAAAAGCTGGAAGGGAGCGGGTATATTTTTCTTGTGAAAATCTAAATTTATTTGTAAATGTCTTGCATGTGTCCGTAAAGTGACGTTTTCTGGTAGATAAGTTATATTTTGTTTATTTGTTATGTCAGTCTATAGCGTGTGCAATGTGCATGGTTTTATACGCAGGTAAGCTGAGTAAAACTTTAGCCGGAATACGATCTCTTCGTGGGCCCATGTAAGTTGTTTCTGCAATTATTTTTATTTTGACTAACTTTACACTTGTTCTTGAGGATTTTCCCGACGTTTCCATTCATCATCCATCATTATCATCCATCACAAGTTCAGAAATCATTTAATAAAGACAATGGCTGTATGGGCTTAGTTCCCCTTGCCTTTCCTGCGGGATAAACTAAACAAAAAAAAAATGTTTTCGTCGTGCGTGTTTTTGTGGATTCGGCGGGAAAAGCTGGAAGGGAGCAGGTGTAATTTTCTTGTGAAAATGAAAAATTAATTGTAAATGGCTTGTATGTGTCCGTAAGGTGATGTTTTCTGGTAGATAAGTTATATTTTGATTACTTGTGGTGTGAATCTAGTGCGTGTACATGGTTTTATACGCAGGTAAGCCGAGTAAAACTTTAGCCGGATTACGATCTCTTCATGGGTGCATGTAAGTTGTTTCTGCAATAATTTTTCATTTTGACTAACTTTACACTTGTTCTTGAGGATTTTTCCGACGTTTCCATTCATCATCATTGTCATTCATCATAAATTCAGAATACATTTTACTAAACAATGATTAGGCTGTATGGGCTTAGTTCCCCTTGCCTTTCCTTCGGGATAAACTAAAAAAAAAAAAAAAAGTGTTTTTGTGGTTTTTGCGAAAAACTTATTACTACAACCTGTCAAAGTAATCAAACGATGATGGAACGTCATTTTATTTTTTAAATGAATGTAAGGGAAAAGACAGCAGCCAATTCATACAGCCAAGAACTGGCATGTCACTTTTTATTCGTTTTGTGAACGACAATCAAATTGGTACATGGGGATGGAAATTGGTATTGATATTTTCACAAATTGAAAATCTTCTAACTAGTACCAGTTGTACCGGCATGCGGCATGTTACTTTTAAGGAAGCACGAGTCACGACGCACAATAGGAAATGTAGGTACTTAATAAGAAAGATTCTTCATCAAAAGGTTTCTTCGAATGTCGGCGCTAGTGCTCAGTTATATAATAAATAATCTATGTAACTGTATACAAAAATATTTCGTTCCGAAATCGTCCACGAGCCCTAGTCTATGATTATACTCTAGAGAGGGTAATCACTGTAATCTGATGTACTTTGTGTTCAATTAATGAATGACATGAAAGTCCATTCATCAGAGTATCCTGTGTTTAGTCAACGTTCAATTGTACACTTTGTTATTACTTTGTGCTCCGGTTTGTACCATACAAAAAGTAAAAGTATACTTAGCTTTGTGCGTGTTTGTCACTATTTCTACAACATTTACTATAATTTTTTTTACATTTAACGTCCACGTTGCTTTGTTTACTCTTCCTTGTCTGCTATTGTTTTAGGTTAGGAGAAAGATTCGTCAAGAAAATCTAACAATAATATAAGCTGAGTTAGGATTATTTGTTTACTTAGCTGTTAAGTTATAATAAGCAAGGATTTATTTAAAGAGGTAATTGACTTAATAACAAGAGCCAGTGACTAAAACGTCCATGCAACTAATTATCAATTTCGTAACTTGTGTCGTGCGTCTATTCCTCGGTCGCCACCACTGACGCAGCAACATTATGTATCTAGGATCAATGATTTGAATCCTGTGCCGACTCGGGTCTTACTAGAATACATCAGCTACATGAGATCCTACCGCGCTTGAGGCGATAAGCTATCAACATGACTGATCTTTTGCATCTAATAAAGTCATGCACATAGTAACTAGCACCATTCTTAGAATTACCTTTGAATGGTGCTCTTAAAGTGCTCTCACCATTCAAAGGAACTATTAGGTGAATATACTACTAGTAGGTATTTGTCCTGTTTTCTTTACTTACTTGAAAAGTTTTAACATAAGAAAAGGTAGGTAGCTATTACCAATTATTAAGAACCAACATTAGAAAAATGACAAAAGTAGAAGATGTAACAATCAGGATATAAAGGCAAAGAAAGTGTTGGTCTGACAAAATCAGGTTGTCAAGACAGAAGCGGAAGGAGTTGGAGGAGATCTTTGTGACCTATGAAAATTAATAATATGAAACTAACCCATATCATTTACCTATGTAAGTATCATTATATTAGGATTGGCATGTAGTGTGGTCGCACAGATATTGTACTTCCAAATATTCACATTTTGTGTCAAAGTAAATGTTCATGTCTTCATTAAACATTTACATGCTTATATTTGGATGTAATTAGTCCTCTAAATACTTACTTACATTATTTTATTTAAACTGAGTGTTTGACAATAAAATTGAACAGCAGTTTTTCATCCAAAGCCAAGCAGTAAAAAATGTGCCAATCTAGTAGGTACCTGTACCTACTTACATGTGTATTTGTTATTATGATTACCTACCTACCTACTTATCTCACCTTAAAAATAGCAGTTCCTTCATCATGAGTTTGATTTTATAACGTGTGGTAAGTGTCCTATGGAATTTTACCAGCTTCAATATGGTAGGTTACTGCATATATGATGTACCCAAGTATTTGGATTCATACACCAACCAAAGTTCTTTATACACTCTGACTGAACATTATAAAGATCAATTATTATTCTTAATGTAGGTATGCTCTAGGTAAATTTTAAAAAATCTGTTTCTTTCTTCCTACCTGCCTCCCAGTACAGGGCGTAAGGAAGTAGCAGCTAGCCAGGTAAATATTATGATGTAAGTACCTAGTAGGTACCTATTCCGGAAATGCATTTCAATCTGATTAGGTACCTAAATACATATAGTACCTAGGCAATTATCTCATACAATCCATTTGTGTGCCTGTGTACAAAGGCCGCCCAGACTTAATTTTCTAAGATAGTAAGTATTGAAAAATTCCAAAACAACTTAAGAATGTTCATATATGTACCTACCTAATCTTGAAAAATAAACATGTGATCATGGAGGTACATGGTGATTTCTAGTCTGTATAGTGAAACATGTAGGTAGGTACCAGGGGCGGCTCCTGATATTTTTAGACGGGGGTTCACATTTTTTTTAAATATGAGCGTTATAGACTAAGGTCGACTTTACTTTGTATTAATATATATTATCTAGTCAAGATTGAATATCCTTGGTGGGCTAAGTACTAAACTACCTATCTATTCTATTTCAAAGGGGCAAAGCTAATAAGTTGGGTCAGGATTTAGAATAAAACAAGTAAATCAGTAACATATATCTCATTATATATTACTGAAAATATACACAGTTCGATTACACCTTTGTGAGAAGAACTGAGAAGAAACTCACAAGGGAAATTGGTAATTATTCAGGTATACAATTAAGCAATTACACATTAATAAAAGGAGCATTATGCTATGAGAGGGTATACTCAACATACATAAACCTTATAAGAGATAGCTACAGAAATAGCTAGACACACATCATAATAGCAAAGATATTTGGAACACACTACATTGCAATTATTATACTAACAATTAGACATACAATGTTTATAATTTTAACAGTAATAAAGTACTACTTAGCTTTAGTCCTCGCTATATGGCGGTCCCCCAGAGAATGTGTCCTTAGACTCAGAATATTCCCTTGCTATATTTCAGGTGACCAATAGCACCTTTCCCAGTACCCAGTCCCAAACAATACCAATACTTTTATGGTTTTACATCACTTATTTACTAATTAGAAATAGGTACAGTTATTAATTATTACGTTACTTTATAATAGTAATTTCTTAATACAATATAACAGAGCAAGACAATAATTTAAGATATTAAGTTACTAAACTTTAAATGTCTGTAGTACTTCCTACTACGTACAATAACAAAGTAAATACTTTTAAATTGAATCTACAGCATAAATACTTATTTTATAATACAATTTAAATTAAATATATTAATACATTTTAACAATAATCTATTAAGCGCATGCACAAAATTACAGTTTGGAAACGCAGCGCGCGTTCACTCCCTTAACGAATGGAAAGGTGCAAGTGCAACCTCACTGTTATTAAAGTTCAGATGACATATAAGAAAGAAAGAAATTATTTATTCAGCATTCAAAAATGTTTCACAATACAGTCAAACAGAAAAACTTAATTGTGCTGAAATGGACCCAGCTCAGCATACAGCTGCAGACCAAAACAGATGGCCTGCAGCGCTGGTTTTCAGCTGGACATATGGCGTTCTAACTCGGGCTAAGCGACATCTAGTGGCCGCATATGCTCAACACTATGAATTAATGTGAACGGCGCTCCAGATAAGGCAAATTTTTCATACGAAATCTTCTGATTCACGCGCCGGCCTATGTCGGTATGTCTCTTTTGCACTCATTGAATACAGACCTACTAGGAATCGTACCAAATTTCGTGTCATTGGAGCGCGATCGCTAGCGCTCCACTCGATACATAAGATTCATGAAGAAGCTTCTCCATGGATAAGATTACAACTTACTTGAGACGAAAGCCTAGACACTATTTTATAAACATAGTAGAATTGAAAGATAATTATAAATATAGAGAAATATAGATTGCCTATGTAATCTTCGTGGGTGGGAGTGCACTGCACCAGCCCTCCTTAGGACGAGTATCCCTTATAGGTTGTTCTCTTACTGTTTATTTTTTATTTTTTTTTTTATTTATTTATTCACCCATATAAAACATTATCATTACAGCTGATCAAGCCAATGCGATAACGTGAAAACCATAAACATCTTAAATTAACTTATAGCAACAATACAAAATTAATAATATAAATAAAATTACTCATAACTTAAAATAAATAAAGCCGTTTCTGTAAATTCACTCAGAGAGCATATAAATATATCTATTCGGTCGTTAACTTTGTTAAGGAGTTGAAGTGCCCGTGTCAAAGGAGCCTTCCGGTACAAGTTAGTCCTACCATCAGGTATGGAAAACAAACGACTTTTACGGTCTCTTAATAAGCGCCTGGGCACCCTAATCTTGCATTCGGCCAAAAGAGTCGCATTTTCCTCCTTGCCACGCCATACTTTTAACAAATACCGCATCAGAGCAAGTTCCCTTCTGACTTCCAATTTATTATATCCCACCATACCCAAGACGAATAATGACGGATACATCAGGGGGTACTTGGGATATACTCCATAAAGCTTCATGTAGAGATATCTGGTAAACTTGTTCTGAATTTTCTCTAACATGAGGTTATATTTAACTTCATGAGGTGACCAAACCATCGAATTGTGTTCCAGCCTGCTTCGAACTAAGGCGCTATACAAGCTTTTAATTGCTGGAACACTTGTGAAGTCATTAGCAGTCCTGAGAACAAACCCCAATACCTTAAAGGCCCTCCTGCAAACGTCAACAATGTGTTCACGAAACATCAGGTCCGCCGACAACTGCACTGTTGTTAGAAGTGGCAAATAAATCATTTGGTTTGATATTGTATAGGTAAAGCGATTCGGGTAAGTATATGCCGAAGTCTGTCTGATATAGGAACAGAAAGTCAAATAGGGGATAATCATAAAGGTATACTACCTGGTAGGTGGGTATAGTTCACTTTTGAACGTTGTTGATTTCTAAGTAAAATATTAAAGTACATATTTAAATTTCCTCGATACCTATGTAGGTAGGTACTTACTTGTCTTAGATTAATGATTGGTCTTCGCTCCGCTCTGACAGCGAATCATTATTTTAAATTACCTACTTGTTTTATTTTACATCAAATACCTACTGTTTCCACTTTCATGATTAACCCAATTTACTTCTTTGTTTCAGACAATCTTTGTCATATCCGTAGAAAGGGTCAAAGTCCGAACTACTGTATGCATGCATACCTACTCATATAATTATATAAATCAGGGGTTCCCAAACTTATTTTGTCTACTGCCCACTTTGAGAATAAATTATTTTTAGCTATAACTCCCCAAGCCTCTACACAACGCCCCAATTTTTTATCTGGGTCTCTTACCACCCCCCTTAAGGCCTGCAGCGCCCATAAGGGGGTGTTATCGCCACTTTGGGAAAGGCTGACTAAACAAATGCTTTACCTACAGTGGCGTAGCAAGGTAACTAGGGGCCCTGGGGCAAATAAAAAAATGGGGGCCCCATTGCTATCTCAACTATTGATTTTGAGCAATTTTTTCTTACTATCTTCTCTTTATTGCACGTGACTAGACATTACTAAGAATTTTGAAATTTATGAGTCCCGTGATTGAAAGACTGCATAGATAGATAATACATGCCCGAGCGTAGTGAGTGCGATTTTTTTTCTCGTATTCACCATGTAACTTGTTTATTACTTCTTGAAAATTCAAGCTCTACCGAGGATTTCTGACCATTGCTAAATAAAACATGAGATAGGTTACAATCGGATAGACATTACCAAGAACTTTTAGAGTTTACGAGCCCCATAATTGAAAACTGAAAGAAGCATAATAGATGAGCGAGCGCGAAATTTTTTCTCGTACTTACCACATAATTCAAGTAAAATGTATATTACTTTTTGAAAATTCAAGCTCTACCCAGGAATTCACGGTAAGGATTCGAGGGCCCCCTGAGCTTGAGGGCCCCGGTGCACTGCCCCGCCTAGCCCCTAGGTAGCTACGCCACTGTTTACCTATAATAAACATAAACAAGATGTTTAACATAAACTTGCAATCATTGACTAAAGACAATGGCTGTATGGGCTTAGTTCCCCTTGCCTTTCCTTCGGGATAAACCAAACAAAAATAAATAAAAAATAAACTTGCCATTCGATTTTTAGCATGATTTTATATAATATGCATATCCAACTAACAATAGTTTGTTGTATAGAAGACCATAGAACGCTTCGGGCTCACCAATCGGCGGTTCTATAATTAGCCAAAGAAGGTAATACGTCCATAGAAAGTGGCGCATTTATTTATCCAGTTTGCTCTAAATAGAGTTCTATGGTTGCATACTGGATTATCATATTTGTAATACTGGTCACTTAACTCCTATCTATAACCGAAAAAGTACGAAGGAAGTAAAAAGAAAGACAGAATGAGTGAGATGAGGAGGGAAGTAGTGTTGTTGCGATAGCGATACACTACACTATCGATAGTATCGTGATACTATCATGGCCTTGAAAAGTCTCAGTTATACTATCGATAGTCCTATCGATGGTATCGATTGATAAAAATATGTAATATTATTCTTTAAGATCAATAGTATGGATAATATCAATAGTATCAGCATAAACAATATCGATTGTTGCGATACTATTGATAGTATCAGCACAAAACTATCGTCGATATCATAGGTAATTCGATAGTATCGACATTTTTTACGTAATACCATCGATTTTATCGATACTATTGAAGTTCCTACATACATATACTATAGTATCGATAGATTCATAGTATCGACAAAATTCAATAATATCGCTTGATTTCTACTATCGATAGTATTGTAGCAGGCCGATATTTTCAATAAAATATTCGTGCTATTGTCCGTTTTTCAAGGTCAACTATCGATAGCGAAATTATCGCTATTGCAACAACACTAGAGGAAAGGCAGCGGGCGTAGGAGGGGGCAGGGGCGGTGCCGCCCCGGCGCCCCGCCGCGCCTTGATGCGCTTGAAGTAGAGGTGGAAACCTAATTAAAATAACGCTAAACGCGATTCATTCCTGAATTTGTCTATCAACAAAAAATATCGTTTTTCCTTGTTGCCGTGTTAATAGTTATTTTTCTAAACACTCCCTAAGCGAGACTAGATTCAACGCGGCCACGTTTATTCAAGACTAGAGGACGCCCGCGACTCCGTCCGCGTGGATTGCCGCAAAAACAAAATGTCAAAATTATCTGGGATAAAAAGTAGCCTATATGTTAAGTGGGACCTGTCACAATATATTTCCGAAAACTGCATCGAAATCGGTTCAGCCGTTTCTGAGATTAGCGTGCAGAAACATCGATCCGTTACAATTTTATTATATGTACCTATAGAATAGATAGAAGATATAGATAGCTTCAAAAATAATAAGTTTGTGCCACCATGCGCCATCACGATTTTACAACTTATGTTATTATTGAAAATCCCAATCACTATCATCATCACATCACTACATTAATATTATTATAAAACAAATTGCTTCCCGCCGTCTCTGTCCTTATGTATGCTTACATAGACAGAGTGATTCAAGAGGAAGGTTTATTTATATGTATGTATAACTAGGGACCCGCCGCGGCTTCGCACGGGTGGCTGCAATGCCCCCCCCCCCCACGCGGAAGAAATCGTGGGCCGCCGTTAGTAATAACTAGGTATAATGTACATATTTTAATTATTATTTTGTTCACATTTAAACAAAAACTTATTTCTAAATAACCTGTTATTCCAATCAGTTATCCTTTTTTTTACCTAACTTATATTAACAGATAGTTATAAAAAGCGTCCATCCTTATTGTTCTGAGGTTCCACGAGGTTCATCCTGCCGGTCCCCTACCTCAGATAGGTATGTATATAGTAAGCTAAGTTGCTTTAATTTCAAAAATAAAATACCGTTACAGATGCAAACTTTATGAATTTGACCTTCAGAAACAAAATTATAAGGCCGTTATATCGTAAGGTGCGAGGGGGCGGTGGCACCTCCTAGTAAATCTCACACACCACAGATTAAGCAAAACTAAAGAAAGACGATTAATGATAAAAGTATAGGTAGGTATGTAGTTAGGTATACTATTTTTTTACGATAGATTTATTAGATACCGCAGAATTCACAACAGAGAACCGCAGAACACAACTTACTCTTAAAGGTAAACAATTTATAGGTACTTTTTATAAGTATAAATATAGGTAAGATTTAATATTTTTGTTTCAATTGTTTTTCATTGTCTAATTAATACAAGAGCATTTTTATTTTCTAAATAAAATACTTTTATTAGTGTTTGTATTGTGAATAATAAAAATAGAAATAAGTATTTTATTTTACTACAAGTGTTCTTTCTGCTTTCATAATCTATGACAATGACGCGCACCTACTTCCACGTGACAAGCGTGCTGTGCACTTCAGTGCGGTTGCTTATAAAATAAAATATTGCTATCTCTTTTGCGCTCACGCTGACTGTATCTTTCTCGGTCACTAATTACTACATTTTTATAGTTATCTAATCATTTATTGTAGCTATCGAAACACATCGCGCGATTGGTGTACGTTCGCCCAGCAAAAAGTATCGCCTTTTCAAGAAGTCAATGATGCAGATAATTAGTGCCATATATCGTGTAAATGTGCCCGAAATTTTATATTTGATTAATTTAATAGGGTCATTTACAGTTTTATATTTGTATTTATATCGAAAGATCATAAAATAAAAGAAACATTTGCGAAAGAAAAACTTCGCTAGCGTGAAAACTTTCCGGGATATAACGATTTCAAAATCGCAATTTTAGACTTGTTAAAAAAACGCTCCATATAAACGGCTACCACGATGTGACGACACTCTTGAAGCAACTTGTATGCGCGTAAAAGAACTTTTGTTCTAGAGCTATATTAAATTTCGTATATAATTAAGGTCACAAAGTAAAAGTTGCTGTAAATGATGCAGGTGGACATGTGATGTTGTAATTTTCAATTAATTTAACATTTGAAAAATGGACTTGCCCACTTAATTTTGAAGTCTTATTACTGCCTCATTTGAAAACATAATTAAATTGTAATTTTACAGATAGGTATGATTTTGATAATTTATTCTGATAAGAATAAGATGTTATTAAGATTCATTTAACCATAGGAAACTACCCCATTGTACATGTTTTAATCAAAGGTGTAATTTATCTCAAAAGGTGCAGATAGTACATAAGCATATTCATTGTTTATTGTCTATAAAAAAGAAATCAATATAAAAATTAACATTAAGGGTGTAAAATAATTTATTTATTACAATCTCAAAAGGTCGCCGATGTGCCGTTGTCTACGGGAAATTTATTAAAAATCATGGTATACATGATATTTGCATACCTACATATACATATACAAGAAATCATGACTGTGCAGTTAACCGTTTCCGATAAATAGCAATCGCCAAAACGTTCGCCCAGCAAAAAACGAAATATCTGAAATGTTCAGAGGCACAAATTTGGCTTTCACGGCACATTTATCGTATTTAAGCTATCTTTTTGCATATTTAATATATAGCTAGACCCATCATTTAAAAAAATTTTGCTGGGCGAACGTTCGTGCAGTATCAGTTTTTCTTAAATAATTCTAAGCCGTTGGACGCACAAATTTAAAATTTCGGGCATACGACATAGGGCACTAATTATCTGCATCATTAAATTCTTGAAAAGGCGATACTTTTTGCTGGGCGTACGGACACGCGCGATTTTTGTAGTATAGTAGGTACATTAAACTTCAATGACTTGGCTTGCAAATATTTAAAATTTAAAATGTTAAAAATCCTGCAGTTGTTAAGTCTCAAACTTAGAACGAAGCTAGCGAGCTGCGCTGAGCGGAGCGAAGACCAATCATTAATCTTTCCTCTCAAAACTATTCTAAAAACTATTTGATACTTTTATGTTACTAATTCATATGTACCTATTGTCTAGTTCATTAATATTTTCTATGCCTGATTTCGGGAGTAATATTTTTTGTATGCAGTGAACCAGAAAATGTCGTCATACACATAGTAACTAGCACCATCAACCATCGGAACTATAAGGGTGATCCATAGTCAAAGGGTGAAACGCACTTGTTGCTTGTATTTGTATTGTAGTGTAGTTATATTTGTAGAATGGTCAAGGAATATAAATTTCTTGGGTTTATGTAGTATAGTTTTCTTTAGTTGGAATGTGTGAAATCCTTTATTTAATACTAATATACATATTATAAAGCTGAAGAGTTTGTTTGTTTGTTTGGTGGAACGCTCCAAATTAAGGAACTAATGGTCCAATTTAAAAAAATATTTCAGTGTTAGATAGTCCATCTATCAAGCAAGGCTATAAAGCAACACGCCCCGGCTTCGCACGGGTGCAATGCCCCCTCACATAGACATGGTCGTGGGCGGCCGCTATCTTACATCTAGGTATAGAAAAGTTAAGAGTGTGAAGCAGTGAGAAAGTACATATACATACAGCTCTCTTCCTAAAATATGGTAGCCAGGACTGCAGGATCACAAAGGAGATCCCACAGCCACACTTAGCACTGCCAGCACAGATTATGTCGATGATCAGTAATAAGTTGTTTATCATCTGTGAGAATACCCAAGTTCCTTAATTGAGTTGACAACTTCCTTAGTTACTCTTTTAGATTTAGGTGCATGCTTATAATGGTAGATTATATACAGGGTGTAACTGAAAGGGTATGTTAAGCGAAAAGCTACGTAAATAGCCCACTGTAGAGAACCTATCCACAAAATTTGAGACTCGAAATCGCATGTTTATTTTTCAAAATTGTATGAAATTTCCTGAGATATTTAAAAATTCTCCATACTATCGGGAAAAATAAACATGTGATTTCGAGTCTCATATTTTGTTTATAGGTTCTCTACAGTTAATTGAAGAATAATTGAGCCAAACATGGAGGTAATAAAAATAATTATCTCCATGGAGCCAAAATATAAGTTTGCATTGCACACATATTATACAACGTGTCCAGAATGCTTGTGCCCGATTCTGTTTTAATATACCACCTAGGAGTCATGTTTCGCCTTACTTGAATGACGCCAAAGTTTTGAACATGTCCTCAAGGAGATCTTTTCACTACGCATCCCTGTTATTTGGCATAATTAATAACTGTTCACCATCATATTTATACAGTAAACTTTCCTGGTCTTCATCTATTCGTCTTGCTCGCCTCGCTATTCCTCCACACAGTACAACAGCTTTTAAGGGTAGTTTTAAATATACTGCATCAAAAATATGGAATAATATACCTCCCCCAATATGTTACCTTCCAAATATAAATATTTTTAAGAAGCATTTTAAGGAATTAATTTTTGACTTGCAACTCTCTGGTTTAACATTCTCTGGTTCGTAATATCTACTTACTACCCACTCAATTCTATTATATTTGTTTTATTATTTTGAAAAAACTTTTGCCTATTGTGAACTTGATATATGTTTTATTCTTAAATACTTTTATTAATTTCTTTTTTAATCTGTATGTATAGTATTGTATTGTATTTTATCTATCTATATTTATATACTTACATTATAATAAATGTAAAGATATGTTTTGATTTTATAGTTTACCCAATTAACCAGCAGGTTAATTGTATAAATAGCTTGTGCATTTATGTAGTTACCATATTGAAAATTTGATTTATATTTTATAGTGTATTCTGGAACACTAATATACAGGTCCAGCTGAAAACCAGCGCTGCAGGCCATCTGTTTTGGTCTGCAGCTGTATGCTGAGCTGGGTCCATTTCAACATAATTATGTTTTTCTGTTTGGCTGTATTGTGAAACATTTTTGAATGCTAAATAAATAATTTCTTTCTTTCTTTCTTATTCGTCAGGATACTGTAACATATAATAGGGACAGGGACCAAATCCTAAATGTTATCTCCACTATGTTAAGGCTTAATATTCCTTGCAATGGAAGTGTCATGAATCATTCATTATGCTAATTGCATAGAATTATTTTAAATCCATCCAAAAGTAAATAAAAATAATATGAAACAACAACCAACTCTAGTTAGGTATGTACAGAATGTAGGAATTATTGTAACATGTATGTATGCCGCGTGGTGCCAGCAGAGTAGAGTTTGTACCACCCCTGCCTGCCCGTGGGTATCGTACGACGCGATTAAGGGTTTCCGGGAGGTGGGCAGCAGCGCCGTCCGTGCTGACAACATAGTCCGAAAATCACACTGCGGTCCCCAACCCGTCTGCCCAGCGTGGTGACTATGGGCAATACCCCCCTGTGGCAGTAACCTTATTGCGTGCCCTGGGGGAGGCCTACGTCCAGCAGTGGACTGCAATAGGCTGAAGACGAGACGATGTATGTATCTAGTATGTAACCTCCACCCACAGAGAACCTGTGCAGAGAACACTATCTATATACTCTAACCTCCATCTCCATAAATTAGGCAGAGAGTAAGTATTCTTTGATTGGGCACAATAACCACAGATTATTTCAGTATTAGCTGAGGAAAATCCTTTTATTCACACGGTTCAATTTCTCAATTATGATTAATCATTTGGCTGTATGAATTAACATTGTCTTTGCCTTCGTTTTATATTAAAAAGTTTTTTTTACTACGACTTCTATCAGGGATTTGGTATCTCCTCTTAGGATGGATTCCAAGCTCTGAACAAGAAATTGAAACATAAAAAAATGACAGCCTCCCCCCCATGTTTTCCCACAAGGGATCCCTTACACAGCAAAAAAATACCCTATAATGTAAGTAAAGACGTTGAAAAAGGCATAAATATAATACTATCATGAAAAACTTGGATTCGTTTTGAAAATGTTTAACATATTTAATAGAGTAATGAAATGTATTTAATGTAATTTGTAATATAACACTTTATTTACATAATATAGTAAAAACAAACCTTCGCGGTAGCAAAAATTCCGTATTTTAAGGAATGTTCTGTTGCTATGTAATGGTATCCCTGGGTAGCACATGACAATTTTGTCAAATCATGTCAAGTCGATTTGTTTGAATCGCTTCGCATATTTGTGTGGACTAAATGAAATATTTTGGTGGTATTGATATAAATATAGTAGTGAAATGTATTGTTCGTGGTTGCAGAAGCGAGTGGCATCCAGGATCCAACTTATTATATCACTCGTAAGTACAAAATTGAATTTCCAAACTATGGCCCTAGGCAAAAACTCAAACGGCAAATTTTAGGCAATATTCACTCTAGCTTTTTTAAATATTTGTCACAAAACTTTATTTAATTAGTTGCTTATCCTCATAATCCCAATATTTTCTTCTGAAGCGACTTTTTAAACATTTTCTGTGTATTGTATATTTTTGAGTAGGGTGCACATACTTTTCCATAACAAGAGACCGAGACCCTACAATGAATTTATTTTGAAATGTTATACTTTTTATTATCATATATAACATTATAAATGTGAAAGTAACTCTGTCTGTCTCGCTTTTACGCCTACTGCCGCCATTTACTGAGCGGATTAATTTTAGTGATAATTTTCTCTGCGTAGCTTTGGGTGGACCCAGAAAAGGTTTAAACGCCTAGCTTGGTGGCGCCTATCACTGTAACATTTTTGTAATCACTAGTTAGTATAGGTGCTAAAATTTAAATTTTCAGATAATCAAGGAAACCCATGTATGGATTATAGTAACGTTACAGCTACCGAAATATTATATCACTGGATTAATTACTGGCAGATAGAGCAGAAAACGTTTGTCGTTCATTACAAAAACATTTATCGTTCTTATGCTCAGCTTCAAAGGGCGATGGAAAAACTTGTGCAAATAAAATAAAAGATATTTAATGGTTATTTAGTTGTTAAATCCCTTTAATCTAAATAAAACACTAAAGCATTTAAAACAACGTTTCTTATTTGTACGTATGCAATAGTGGTATGAAATATAAGTATTCATAATGATGTACTCGTAAATATATCAATTTACATACCAGGTCTTTAGGATCACGGACAATATTACAATGGCTAAGACCATCCTTTTTTATTTTGTAAATGTGTAATGTAAATTGTGCAAATTTTATGTTACCTATTTTTAGGCCAATACAAATTCTATTCGGTTCTCTGCAATTATTCCTTAGTTTTTCTTAGAAACGGATAATCTAATCTTCACTTATTAATTATTATGTATCCACCATAAAAATTAGCTGTTTAACAGAACTCAGTTGACCTTCAAAAATGCAAGCATTACATTGATTCACGTTTATGCTACTTAGCAATACTAGGCATTTCCTTACTATTCACTATGGGTGCGCCCACCACCGGGCCCTACACCCTCCACTGACCCTCGGATCTGATAACTCATAATTGCGAAAACAGGCACTTGCATTAACTACAATCGCCACGAGAAACCAGACCCGAGCACCTAGCATGCAAGACGGTACATTGCACTATTCCGAAATCAAAAACTAGATAAATAATCTACATATGTTTCGCCAACAACCGTGGCATCCTTAGGATTATAGAAATTAGTAAATTAGTAAACCACTATTATTATGAACCTCATTCCTTACCAGTTAAAAGTGCTATTAAGTAACGAAGGGCACTAAAAACAGCCCAAAGCTGTAGAATGGAATTACGGTGCATTATAATAGCACAAGTTTATGCTATTATGCAGCAATAGGCATTATCTTACTATTTAAAAATGCTATTGTAGACCCTTAGACATCAAAAACAGCTAAAAGCTGTATGGCGGATTTACATGACATAATGGTTTATGTTTATGTTGCTAAACAGCATTGAGCATTTATATCCTACTTAAAAATTCAATTGTAGAGCCAAATGTACTAAAAACAGCTGAAAGCTGCAAAGCTGCTTTGTGTATTGATGCACTAAAACTACAGGCATTACAAAATCATTTTGATATGCAATTATCCACCCCTTGTACAGTGTAAAGCATCATAATGGTTTCAAAATGCTCATATAAAGCATCAAGATGCTCGGTAAACTCATATAAGAGTTTCTACGAACCTTAAGTTCTACATAAGTTAATTATCCGTTTGTTAAAATGCTTCCTGTGTTACTTGGGTTGTTCGTGGTAGAAATGTCATTGAACGAAATGTCCATTAAAATTAAATTGTGAGTACACTCTATTTTTTCCCCGTCTAGTTTTTCAAGGTCAAATTGGTCAAATTTTCGGGAGGCAGTTTTTAGTAAGAAGCGCTGTTTCCAGCTTGTATACATTTCTATGGACTTCTATAATCATGCCTTCTCCCTCTGTTGTAGAAATAAGGCCAGCCTGGTTTTTGTGATTGAAATAATTTGATAACTACCTAACTCTGTAACTTTTACCATTAGGACTGTTGAGGGGATTTACAGTTTAAATAATAACTGTGTTAGCTAGTGATTTTCTGTGGCGTAGTATAGAAATCTCCATAGTGGTTCAACATGGAATCTCAAAAAAAGGAAGACGTTGTTAATGCATTGATAAACATGTTCGGTGAATATATAGATTCAGATCTAATTAATACCATTGTCGAAGATTGCCTAGGTGATTGTAAGTAAACCATAATCTCATCAAAACATAAATGTAAAAATGAGAGCCAAGTTCCAACGACAAAAGAAGTGATATCTAAATGGGTGCCAAGTTCAATGGTCAGTCCTGAAATTTATTTGTAACAACATAAAATAATAATTTCTTCTTTTAACTTAGGATAATATATTGTAGCCTGAGGTCTGATTTGGCTAGTTCTCATATTCGAATTATTATTAATTACTTACTTTTAAATACTTATGGAAGATAGAAATTTGTGGAATAATAAAATAATAGCCGACAGGTAACAGATTTAGAGCTTACGAAGGCTATAATATAATTAGTGTCTAGATTGTGTCCCTGAATACTTTTGAACATGTTAAATTGACCTTGCACCTAACATTTTAGATTATGCTTGAATCGGCTCTTGGACTATGCTTGGGCTGATAATGATTGATGATAAAAATAATAGGTATAAAAATGTAAGTACTTTCAACTTAGGTACTTACCTGTGTTTATTACATTTTAATTTGGTATTACTGACCAATATACCTACTTATTAACCAATTTGATTATTTACTTTCTCTTTTTTAATATTTTTTTTAACAGACTTCAAAAAAGAGAGGTTATCAATTCGTCTGTATGTTTATTTATGTGTGTTACCTCAGAACTCTTGTCATTTATAAACCAATTTTTTTTTAATAGTTGGTCATAGTTTGCTTCCAAGTTGGTCCCATATTCACACATCACGATCTGATGATGGGATCTTGGAGAAATTGAGGGAAATCCTCAAATATTGTAGGCACATGTACTCTGTTTTTATACTTTTACTGAGTGTTTTGATCACCTACATATAAACATAACATCTCATGATAGAATCTCTAAGGAATCCAAGGATATCCTCAAATATAGGCACAAGTAGACGGTTTTAAGATTTTCATAGAGAATTTTGGTCAGCTACACATAATATAGAGGAAACGAGGGTCTGATGATGGAGCCGCCGAAAAACAGATAGTGGAAATTTTTAGTAACCTGAAGCCTTGAAGTTTGGGCTCATTTTAAAAAATCTTGATTTCACAAAACCAATTCACACTAGCATACAATTTAATAATAAAAATTAAGACTCTGGTGATAGAGCCAGATGGGATGGGATAGTAAAACATTTTAGGGTCTACTAGTTTATTTATTTATTTATTTAACATATTAAAATTATGTATTGTTTTTGCTATTTTTAATTTCTTAAATTACAGTAACTGCTTCTGTGTGCCTTTGGGCAAAGGCCTCCCCCATCCTTTTCCATTCGTCTCTATTGTGCACTAGTCTGGTCCATGTTTGGTCTTTCCCGCCATCTCTTCTATTTCATCGGCCCACCTTTTATGTTGCATACCTCTATTTCTTTTATAGGATTTTTTCTAGGATGCCATAATGTAACAATTTTGCTCCATTTATCTACTCCCCTTATAGTATGTCCTGCACACTTCCATTTTAGTTGTTTTGTTTGTATGTAACATCAGCTATCCCTGTTTTGTCTGTTAGGTTCTTAATATTTTGCGATTCTTCTTTTCTGTATGATACTTCTTTCCGTGGCTCTCGGGTTATACTCAATCTCTTACACTGTGCTTTGGTGAGCGCCCTGTTTGGCAGCCATACGTAAAGATTGGTAAAATGCATGTGTAAAGAGTTTCTCTGATATGCATGCTTGTTTGGCTATTTTTCATAACTCTTCCCTTAGGGACCAATATCTCTTCCATGCATTCCAATATCCTGTCTTATTTCCTTGTTGTTGAGTCATGGTTGTCAGATTAATTGCTAACTCTATAATTGGATAACATAGCAATGGTGTTGCTATCTAATTCTATCACTCTTGATTACATTACTATGGTCATGGCTTTGTTTATCTTTTTTTTTTTTTCTTGAGTAAATAGACTGCGTTTTTGTGCATAAATGCACATAGTCGCGCATAGCAGGATTTTTTCACGAAAAATAATTAATATCTGTCTATAAAAAAACTAACATAAACACTAGACACTATAAATTTCGCACGATCAAGAAATTTTAAAATAAAAAAAAATAAAAAAAATAATTCCCAACATTTTTTTGGCATAAACTTACTTTATTTCATGTATAGAATATGTACCCTTCATTAAAGGTGACCTCAAAAAAACACCCTGTATTCTTTATATTTTTCAGCTATCTGTCTGGCTACGTGCATGTGGTCCACTGTAGAGTAATTGCTTCTGAAACCTGCCTGCTCTCTTGGTTGGTTTTCGTCCAAAGATTTGGTAATATGGCTTAAAATTATCTTGGAAAATCTATACTAATATTATAAAGCTGAAGAGTTTGTTTGTTTGTTTGTTTGTTTGTTTGAACGCGCTAATCTCAGGAACTACTGGTCTGATTTGAAAAATTCTTTCAGTGTAAGATAGCCCGTTTATCGAGGAAGTCTATAGGGTATATAGCAATCCGCCCCGGCTTCGCACGGGTGCAATGCCCCCTTTCGCGGACGCAGTCGTGGGTGATCCGCTAGTATTTTATACACATTGGACATTACACTTATCGGCCTATAATTGCTAATATTGTCTCTGTCGCCTTTTTTGTGCAGGAGTTTAATAGTGAAAACTGTCCACTGTTTAGGTATCTTTTTTGTTTTCAGGATAGTATTGAACATTTTTGTCAGGAATGGTGTTATAATATCTTTTGTTTCAAGCAGAGTTTCATTTGAGGTATTATCGGGGCCTGATGCTTTATCTCTCTTTTGTGTGCCGATTGCTACTTCGACTTCTCGTTGCATAATAAATGGTACTTCATCTGAATTATGTAGCTCAATGTATTCAGTTATGGACTTCTTAAAGTATAGGTCTATGTAGTAGGCTGTGGCAGTGCTTATAATATCTGGTCTTTTAGTTTTGTCTTTACCCGAAAAATCTTTTAATTTGGGTATCCATTAGGGCCTACTAGTAAGGTCTACTAAAAAAATTATGACTTCTGATGATGGAGCCGATTGATGTTGAATCAAATAGATACATGTAGTTATCGGTAAATTTATTATTTAAGATCAATTAAAAATTATGTAAGTAGGTACAGAACATTAAAAAGTGATTAAAACTTGCAATTTAGAAGATTCCAGTGTAATGTTTTCTCAATGCAGTCATTTAGATATTCAGGCATTTTCAAATTTTGTTGTTTATTCTGTGAGACCACCTATAATGTATCATACATTGGAATGTCTATACAGGGTGTTTTTTCGTCGCCACCATTAACGAAGGGTACGTACTCTATACATCAAATAAAGTAAGTTTTGCAAAAAAAAAAATGCTGGGAAACGTTGTAATTTTTTTTTTGTTTATTTTTTTTAATTACTTGATCGGGCGAAATTTGTAGTGTCCAGTGTTTATGCTAGTTTTTTCATTGACAGATATTAATTATGTCTCGTGGAAAAATCTTGCTACGCGCGTCAATGTGCGTAGCACCATGCAGAAAAACGCAGTCTATTTACTCAACTTTCGACCCTAATATTTTGGAAACCAGACACTTCCCAGGTATGCTTCCATGGAGAAAAATGATCGCAATGATGAGGAGATTCCGTAGTTTTCGGGAACGTTGACGACCAAAAAATCATCCTGTATACCAAAAAAAACCTAAAGGTGTTAACATATTTGCAAATTAACTAGCAGATAATAAATCAATTTAGGATTTTTCCCCCATTAGCTATTGTTTTATTTCTTTGTCTAATTATTTATGTTATTATTTATTTTAAATATGGTACATATTAATAATTTTGTGTAATTTAGGTATATTTTTATTATATTGTATTATTTTGTTTACAGTAAACATGTCAGCCGATGCCATCATGAATATCATAAGTGACGGGGAAGTCGTGGCTAGCAAGGACACCCATCAAAATCCAGAAAATACTGAAACAGAACCAAATATAAATGTTACCACTAGTTCTTCCGAAAATTCTAGTCCTCAACCGGAAATGTCTTATGCTAGGGCTAGTCAACTAACTGGGGCTGTTCCAAAAGTTCAGAGATCACAATTAAGTAATAGGCCAAATGCGACTCCTAGACCTAATATAATGACCAATCAGATAAATGATATTGTTGCCAATCACAATGCAGGTGCAAGAATCCTCATATTAATGAGGGGTGCACCTGGTAGTGGAAAGTCTTACCTTGCAAAGCAAATAGTCAGCATGACCGTTAGTGCTTCATCTAGAGATTATGATGCACACATTTTAAGCACTGATGATTTCTTTAAGGTTAGAGGTTCCTATTGGTATGATGTAACTAAACTTTCTGAAGCACATGACTGGAACCAAAGGAGAAGTTATGCTGCTATGGAGAAAGGATTAAGTCCTATAATTATTGACAACACTAATATTGAAATTTGGGAAATGGAGCCATATACCAGACATGGAGTTATAAATGGTTATATAATTGAAGTGGTGGAACCAAATACACCTTGGGCGTTCAAAGCATATGAGCTTTCCAAAAAAAACAGTCATAATGTACCAATTCAGAAAATAAGAAAAATGCTTGATAGATACCACCATGATATTACAGGAGATATTCTGAGACAACATTTTCAGATAGAATATTCACCTTATATGATTCCTTCAGTTGCACGGATATTACCAGCAATTGAACAAATTAATTTGGATGTACAACATTCAAATATACCAGGAAATTTACCAACTATGGAAGGACAGACCGTAACACATATTTCAACAGATCTAGAAACTGAAGGTACTGTTGATAAAGAAGTAAATAGTGATTTAATAACAGCAGATCAATCTGGAGCCATAAATTACCCACAATTCTCTCAAGATGAAACTGTAATAAATAATGAACTAAAAGAGACAATAAGCCATGTGGAATCTGCTAAACAATCGGGTAACTATAATCCTGACTCAGAAACGTATTTAAAGGTCCAAAAGCAGCTTGAAGAGTTTGAAAAATTTGAGCAGGAATGGGAAAAGGGTGAAAAATGGGATACAGAACAAGGTACTAGTGACACTGATTCTAATACTGAACCTAAACCTCCAGATACGAGTGCAGAACCTAAACCCCCAGAAAAAAAGGATACAGATTCGCTTTTATCTGATAATTTACTCCAATCATTAGGTGATAGTAATGATTGGAGTAAAATAACTATGTTTATGCCTTCTTGGGATGATAATAGCAAATCAGACATCAATACTCCTAAACAAAATATAGAAACTAAAAGTTGTGGTACAACTATGCAATTCGATTTTGATAACAGTGAATATAAAATACTAGACAGTAAACCAAGGGACATAAACTTTTCATATTCACCACCAATAGTAGAAAAAATTCCAATTCAAAGGAGATTGGATAAAAGTACTATGACAAGTGAAGCACTGATTACAGATACATTCAGATGTAAAAATGAGGAAAAACATTTCGCCCAATTCCGAAAATTATTTAAAGAAGTGCATGCTTCTGACCTAAGGGAAATATTTGATAAGTGTTGTGGAGATGTTAATTGGGCAGTGAATATTGCCCTTGACGGCATTGCTAATGACCAGGTGAGACAGGCTGAAACAGATGAGGATGAACATGAAATAGAAGAGGAATTGGAAGATCAGTGTGATTGTACAGCTGTTTATAATATTATTCCCGATAAGGCTACTAGTAGAGTAGCTGAAGCCGATACTTATGTACCAGAGGGTGAGACCTCAAATGTAACTGTCCCACCACAAAAGAAAAATAAAAAAGGTGTATCAATTTCTCAATCATCAGTTGAATTAAAGAAACAAATAGAGAAGAACATAGTTATATCAGACAATCATTATTCACAGCAGTGTTTGAAAATTAGGAAATTTCGCCGTGGAGAGACTGACCCACCAAGAAATTTAGAGGGGACTTTAGATGCTTATGTTAACTCGGAAGATGTACCTAAACCTAGCTCATCTACAGAAGCCATATTTGACAGTAATTGCTCACAGCAATCATTGCAAATAACAAAATTTGGTCACGAAGAAACACAACCTCCAACAAATTTAGAAGAGGCTTTCCATAATTATCTTAGCATGGCAGATATACCTGAGCCAAGTACTTTTAAAGTTGCGAGTTCAACTAATTCTTATGCTGTAGACATCTTAGGAAATGATGATGATTCATCCGTTAGTTTTGATGAGGAAGAGGAAACTGTAACAGTAGATTTGAAAAAAGGCCTATTGCAACAATTGGATGATTTGTATTGTAGAAGCGAGATGGTTTACCCAGAGTACATTGTTCCTCAAATTAGTGTGCCTATTTCAATAATGCAGGAAATAAACGCACTCTGGTTAGAATCTGTAGTAAATCAATTGGATGAGCATACTAGACAAAATCAGCTAATGATTCAACAAGATGAAGAATTTGCTCGGTAAGAAATAACAGTAATGCCTGATTTCACCAACGACTTCTAAGATTTAGAAGTTTCCTAACGCATTTTAAGTATCAGTTTTGACAACATTCGATTTCACCAAAGTATAAGGATTTCCTAACAGCTTAAAAGATCTCCTAAGAGTAGAAGCTCGAATTTTGGCCCCTTAAGTTTAGGTGACATTTTCGTGTACCTATAACTAAGCGTGTTTAGATTTGTATTACCTACCTAGAATTCACGATTTCAATGATATGGATAACATACATACGAGTAACTCAATTATGATAGTTTTCACGCTATTAAAGCAGTCGAAGCCGTACAAAGACATAGCTTATTTGCTCGAAGGCGTTTATATGTACCGCGAAAGGCCGAATTTCTTTCAACTACAGTTGACAGTGACAAGACAACAAAGTATTTAAAGCAAAGGTCTGTGTTGTATACAGCCTCGTTTTACATTTTTTTGCCGTAATTAGTAAATGTATTGACAAAATTTATAAGAAATAAGGTTTTTGGCTATATTAAAACACATTGTACTGATATAATTGTAACTTATTTAAATAAATTTCGTTGTAGACAATTTTCAAATATGTTGTCAAACAAACAAATACACGATTTTACGAATTCGGTTTTCGACATCACTATTATGTAAGCAGTCCGTACTTTTTGAGTCCCTATGTTGGTGAAAAGCAATTTAAGTTAGAAGTTAGTTTAGGAGATGTCTTTCTCTAAAATCTTCCTAAAGAGACCGTTTAGGGAGCACTGGTGAAATCCCGCATTAGAACAATAATGTGACTCCTAATCGCATTACACAAAATTGTTAAAATACTAAAATGATTTTATTTTCAGACAATTACAATTAAAGGAACAAGAATTAGCTCAAGCTGGCAAAGAACCAGCTGTACCAGATCTCAAAGAGATAATGGATATGGAATTAGCGTTATCCTTGTATCAGAAGGATGTAAATGAATGGGTGAATAAACAGCCACAGGATATGGCGGCACGGATGAGCCGTGACAAACTTTATAATCTCTCTTTCCGGAAGTAGATGAGGGAGTGCTGGCTCAAGTGATAGCAGCTCACGGACACGATTTTGCGATGACAGTAGAGGTAAGTTTTAAAATAAATAATGGGATAAGGGCAGGAAGATGATGATTAGCAAAGGTTTTTGGTTATGGCAAGCCGTTATATACAATTGTATGTAAGTATTGACATGCATTATTGTATCTGAATATGTACGAATATAATTTACATAAATTTTTAAGTTGTACTCTGCGTTCGCACAAACAGTTAAGTGGAATTCTGTGGACAATAAATAAGTTCTGTTAGTAGTAGTAAGTTACAATTGATTTCAATTCCTATTTTACCCTATAACTAGTAACGTCTTGATCGATGGTGAGTCTCATTAAAACGAAATCAATTGTATACATTTGACGTAGCTACATGTGTTTTATTATTTCATTCAAACTTAAGAAACTTACCTTAAATAATAATAATAAACAATGGTGTACGTACGTGACCACGTAATATTGTTGGTTAATGTAGGTATATTATGTTAATTTCGAGGTTTTTCTACGAGTTATATAATATTTTCTTTTATTTAGCATTTTTTTATTTACTTTTGTGTGCCCTCGTCTATTCTATTAATAGACACTTTTAACAGGGTTTGAGACGTTTTTAAGGGTTTTTATTTTTGTTTCATTCAGTTGCTGGTGTTCTGTTTAGAGCAACTTTCGGTATTTTTTAATTTGTCGATTTAGAGCCGATTTTTCAAAATGATCAGTTAGCTTATCTGACAAAGTTGATGCTATCTTTCTCTAAAACTTTATCAAGATAAAGATATTATGAACTTTATCCTTCAGATAGGCTATCTGCTATCTGTAATCAGCCCTCATAGAAGTGATTTAATATAAGTCGAGAAGATCCAATACTTACAATTAGGTAAATCCCTTCTGCTACAGGTGCTAGTTGTGGTTATTTCTAATAAATAAATTATCTTGTAAGGTCCTGCTAACTTCTACCGGCAAGTTCGATGTATTGCGCGAGAAAGACGGCATCAACAAGTTTGTGATGAGGAAAGAGAAGGAGCAACTGGAGAAGAAAATTGCAGAAGAGAAGCAGGTAAGACAACGGTTAGCGTTGGAATAGAATATATGTTTATTTGCTTTTGAATAGGGTATACAGCAGATCGAGTATAATGATGTACTTATTGTCATATAATATTGATAAATTAGCATCAAATGCGTAATCCTAATGATTTATCCGCAAATTAGCATACTTACATCATGTTTTGCTTTCTTTAAAATGATAGTCGTCGTTTAAAATTTATCTGAGATTTAGGACCTGGTGCATATGAAATTAGATTGTTAACGGTTTTTGAGAGCCAGCCAATATTCCTTAATCTTTATAAATTGGTAAATTTGGATCGGAATTACCTTTTTAAATGTTCCAATTTTACTATTTACATAATAGTAGGGGAGCCCAAGCGGGGATTTTTGAAGTTACTCGAGCGTGTCAGAAAATTATGTAGGGAGAATCCTTGCATAATGTAATGTACCCTTACCACATATGAACCCTTAATATGGTGGTGTACGTTGAGGGGAACCCGTCAGATTAGTAAAAAAAAATCGATCCTCCGAAAAACTCGAGCGCGTCAGATTAAGAGAGGGTAAGTTAATTACAGTGAGATAAGTGTATATTTGAATAATCTGACGATTTGAATGTGACATTAAGAAATAAACAAGTCACAAAGTTGTAAAAAAAAAACGATACCTCGAAATACTCGAGCGTGATTAATTTTTATTTTATTTTAAAGATAATAGTGTCAGGATTGTAAAAAAATAATAATCTGACGTTTTAAATGGGGTAATGTTTATTAATTTGTCGAAAAAAGGTGGAGCGTACAGCGGCAGAGAGCTGTGGTTCCCCCACGCTGTGCCTAACTTTCGTTCTCACTCATTCTTTATCTCTTACTCTCTCGCACCGTCACAACTACGCCATGTTGTCATCTCAGCAGTCTCAGCTGATCACAATAGCGTGCTCGTGTTTAGTAGACGCTTGCGTTTGTTAGTGCTGTTTTCAATTTATTTTGTACGAATTTCATGCGATTAGTTATACATTTATTACAATAATGAGTGACGTGAATGTAAAATGTGTTTTTTGTGAGGAAGAAACTTGTGAAAAAATAAAAAAGTTTACTCTAGAAACTTTAAAAAAGTGTTTAACTATTTTGGAGTATCGAAAAGTGAAGCCTGTTCTACGAAGATCGAGCAACACTTATGCTACTGTCGAACTTTCAGAAGATACTTCACTAAATGATGGTTATCATGCCCAGTGTTATAAACTTTTTACAGCAATCAAAATACCATCTGATTTCAAACGGGAAATAGCGAATGTAAATGTTGCAAGGATGGAGATATTCAATAATACGTATAAAGTGAATGATATATCTCAACCCTTCACACTAAATGTGAGTAATTACGATGCTTGCAATTTGCCACCGTGTCAATCAGAGCTACAACAAATTTACTAAGAACAAAATATATAGCGTGTTTGTGGAGAAACGCTCATAATCGCACCCCTACAAAGATGTCGCCAACAGAATACGGATGGAGAAATGTGGATGGAAAATTGGAGCCGACTTGGTTCGTTGGAAACCAACTTCCTGAAGCGTACGAACACATTGTCATAACACCTGAAATTTTAGGGGATAATTTCGATTCTGGTACGTTTTCTTATCCATTATAGACTATCAAAATATAAGTATAAGATTATGATGTATCATAATTATTTTTGTTTACAGAAACGCGAGATGACGAGGACGTTCAGGAAATTGAAGATGTGGAAGCCAACTTCGAAGATGAATTAAGCGAAGATGATAATTAACATGATTTAATAATTGTAATTTCTTGTATCGAATTTTAAATCAATAAATTATAAAATATAAATATGAACATGTGTATATGATCCTTTCATTCATCTGTGAAGAAAGCACAGCAAGAATTTCCCTTAAAAATGGTCAGATTAGCTATATCCCTCCATATAATTGTCAGATTATGATTCAGGAGGACAGTAACATTAAATTGATCCCCCTGCAGAAAAATCTGACGCGCTGGAGTATTTCAAGGTCACCATTTTTTTTTACATATTAAAAAATTAATTATGACTGAACGCCTCGTGCAAATCGTCAGTCATTTGAATAGTACACTTTTTAGGGTTTACTTAACACTCACTTTGAATATCTGACACGCTCGAATAACTTTTTTTTTTTTTTTAACCACTCGTTCTGGCCACCCCCCTTCAATTAATTGTCAGATTAATGTCTAATAGTTATGAGTAATATAAAGCGCATATGTACTATAAATGACTGACGCGCTCGAGTATTTCCATATGACGATTTTTTTTTACATTTTTAAACAAGTGTACACGGTAAACCCCCCACTAAAATAGAAAATGCAACATAAACTTTTTTTTGCTCATAACATAATCTGTAGAATCCACTAAGTCCCCATGACGCTCGAGTAACTGCAAATTTAGCATCTCGGGCTCCCCTACTATAAGTACAAGGCTTACAGATAAAACGTGTATTTAACTAATGTTTTAATTTGTTTATATGAGAATATCTTTTCACAAATAATCCGGGAAAACAATCATCCTGGATAGGTATTATGTAGGTAGAAATAAATGAGTTGTATTTCCTTTGTTATCCGACTACGGGAAACTCAGAAAGAAGCTCTTATTAGTCTATGTTTGTTTTTACGTTCCACCAAAGCGGATTATCTAGGTAGGTAAGATACAGAGCACTTATTTTGATGAAACACGTGTCAATCGATTAGTTTTTGTTTTTCTTTTTCCGGAATTGACCCACCTCTCTTTCCCGCCACTGCAACTCCTGTAATCTAGGATCAACAGAGGCGACCGGAAAATTGCAAATAAACCATAATGTACCTATATAAATCCCGGAAAGCCTAACAAGCGACTATAAAGTAAAATAACTGGAAAGGTTTTTTGATCTGGCTAACATAGGATATCTACTGTTTTCGGCCCCCTTATACCTAACTAGCAAAAGCAACGCGATAGCGAAAATTGTACAAAAATCGCTGATTGCTTGTCAAATTAACGTAAAACGAATTTCAAAGGAACTTTAACATTTCAAGGCGGATATTGTACAATTTTCGCTATCGCTTTGCTTTGGCTTTGCTATTGCTTTTACGTAATCAAGGGCCCTAATCAGTTTACAATTTTTATTTATTTAATTGCGAGCTGACGACTATTTAGTTGGCAATTTCATTCGCACTGATCAGCTTTTGAAAACGGGAGAGTGGAACAGTTGGTTATTCAAAAGAGTGTCATCGTTGCGAAGGGTAACAGGAGTATGGTATGGTAGGAGGCAAAATAGCCAGTTGCTTGTCCTTTGATGGTTTCATTTGAAAGAACAGACGTAGAAACCATGACATAGTTTTTTAAGGAGTTCTGTCAACGGCGCGCCTTGATTTTTTATCAAGGTGTAATTTGTTTTGGTACCTGGTAGTGAAACCTATATAAAATGTATCGGATGTAAACTCTCAAATAAATTAGGTCATGTACTAGAATACTAGATACTCCAACCTTGTGCGCGATAGAGACAGGTGTATTTAGGATGTGTTTATTTAGTCTAGGTTCGAGCGGTATGATAGACATGTAGCTCAGTAAATAGGTCCGTAAATGTTTTCCGGCCCTTCCAAAATTGCATAATAAAATCGATGCACCTCCCCAGTTAACGAGCGCATGCGTCCAGTACATCGAGTTCATTAGTTTATTAGTGCGTATTGGGCCATTCCCGACTACCTGTCGATCTTTGATGACGATAAGTTTGTTGCATCCCTCGAGAATTAGTTTAGGGCCTGAATGTTAGCGTCTCTCAGTTATTTTTATGAGTTTTATTTTCAGTCTTGGGATGTCTCCTGGCCGGCCCTACCGAAGGATCAGAAGGGAGATATGGCATTGGTTGCCGAATATAGGCAAAGCGCGGAAATGCATCTAGCTTCGAGAAACAAGTGAGTATGCTCTCCTTTGATATCACATCTCACAGTCTGACTCAGAAAGTGAGTTCGAGTTTTCGTTGTAATAGTAATTACCTATTACTGTATTTTCTTTGATATGTCCTTCTTTTCGATTAAAGGCGTGCGTTAAATAACCCCGTTCGGTGTTAGCTGTGCTGTGCATAAGTTTTCAATGAAAAGTTTTAAGCTACTTACTCGTATTATTTTTTAGTATAAAGTAAAAAAGTTTGTAACTTGTTTGAATTGAGACTTTCTTTGTTTGAATATGAGATAATAAAAGTTATATTTATATTTTGGGTAGGATCTTGTCACCTTACAAACGTTTAATCTTTATAACCGATGGATATATTGCGTGACCTACGCTTTAACATAGTATGTAGTAGTAGCATTTAAGTAGTTATATTTTATATTTAGGTTTTACTTTACTTAATTGTGTCAATGTGAGATGCGCTTTACATACAGTTTTTTGGTTGTCAACGTTCCCGAAAACTACGGAATCTGATCATCACGATCATTATTCTCCATGGAAGCATACGTGTCTGGTTTCCAAGATATTAGGGTCCAAAGTTGAGTAAATAGACTGTGTTTTTCTGCATAAATGCACATTGACACCTGTGGCAAGATTTTTTCACGAGAAATAATTAATATCTGTCTATATGAAAAAAAATTAGCATAAACACTGGGCACTATAAATTTCGCCCGATCAAGTAATAATTTTTTTTTTTTTTAATTTACATAGTTTCCCAGGATTTTGTTTGGCATAAACTTACTATTTGATGTACCTATAGAGTACGGTCACCAATCCGCCTGCCCAGCGTGGTGACTATGGGCAAATACCCCCCATGGCAGTCTTGTAGCGTGCCCCGGGGGAGGCCTACGTCCAGCAGTGGACTGCAATAGGCTGATGATGATGATGATGATAGAGTACGTACCAAAAAAAAAAATAGCTGGGAAACGGTTTATTTTTTTACTGACTTGATTGCGCGAAATGTATGGTGTCCAGTGTTTCTGTTAGTTTTTTTATAGGCAGTTTAATTTTTTTTCCTGAAAAATGTTTGTTACATGCTTCTACGTGCATTTATGCAAAAAAAAAACGCAAACTAATAACTCAACTTTGGACCTTTATATCTTGGAAAACAGACACTTCCCAGGTATGCTTCCATGGAGAATAATATTCGTGATGATGAGGAGAATCTGTAGTATTCGGATACAAAAAATTAAACACCTGTATATTGCGTCAAACTTAGGTATAAAAAACTTTTTCTTTTGTATTTTCTTTTTATGCCATACGTATAAACTATGCGCTTCAATCCTTCCGGGTCTGCTCACTCAGTCGTGTTTGTGTGAGGGAGCAAACCTATGTTTTTAATGCTTTCGCTCCATAGCCTGACCTACTTACAAAAGATCAGTACTGAGATGGCAGTGCAAAGCGTTAGTAACTTTACGCTGGCGCGTTTAAGTATATTTTAGCTCGAAACGGTAGCAGACAAGACAGGTATTGTCTGTTTTTAAGTACGAATTATGTACCTATATGAAATTTAGTTCTAAGTACGTTCTATTACGTGGTAACTGTTATGTAATCTGTGTTGTGTGTAAAGGTGGCGCTACTTGCTCAGTGTAAGGCATTATTTAATGTGTAACTGCATACAAAAAATGTTAGTACCGAAATTGTGCACGATAACCATGTATACCATTAAACGAACTCTACGAACTAAATTGAACATGGGGCGTGGCCATGAAGCAAATATAATGGTTCTTTGTAGAAAGTAGAGTCGCCTCGACGAAGAGTGGGAGGGTAGACTATGGTGGGAGTTAAATATTTTCCAGTGCTTGTTTTTCTCAACTAATAAATTATATTAATACACAACATTTAATCCACACCCACACACTGTCAATTAAAACTAAACGAATCGATAGAGCGCGTCATGCCGATTGGACAGTACGATGGATGGTATATGCCAGCATAATGCTCTCGATTGGATCAGTTCGTACTGGACCGTGTGTGGTTTGTTGTAGGTAGGCACGTACATACTGTCAGTTCTAACTGTTCCAATCGATTGCGTCATGTCGATTGGACGAAAGCATTGATGGTATTTTCTTCTTTGTCCTACACTTTTCCCATTATTTGGGGTCGGTTCTCCTCACGTTTCTGCGCCAGGATGATCTATCCTGGATTGTCTTTTCAGGTAGCATAATGCTTTCGATTGGATCAGTTCGTACTGACCATGTGTGGGTGTGGATTGGCATGACAGATCTAATTGTCATTTATTAGTGTAGGTGGGACTGAGACTGAGGGTGTTTTAAATTTTTTGAATATTAAAGCCTAAGGTTTTGTATTGCAAGTACTACTCGTATGTAACGCTATATACCTAAGTTGCCTCGGAAACAAACATTGATATTCATCATGTCAATGGTTGCACTTGCTGGGATACGAGTCCAGGACCTAATACTCCGTTACCCTTAGAGATTAAAATACATTTCCGTGGGACTTACTTCCGCCATACGAACTACTGATATGTACGTTTTCGGCATATTTTCGTGAACATGAAAAGTGCGGTAGTCACTTCGTAGGGATATGGAGGGGGGAGCTATATATTACGCTGTATTTACATATTCTCCTCCATTTCATTTTTAAAGTCCTGTCTGTTGACACCTCACATGAGTAAGTATGAGTTCCAGTTCCATGTATGGATGACGCCCCCCCCTAATTAACAGGTGTATATGTTTTAGTTTTTACAAATATAATATATTTACATGAATGTTCCTTAGGGGATAATATTATTATGGCACTAATTATCCCAATTTATCTTCCATCTACATTCTCCATGAAATTGAGGACTTTATGGAAATATGTACACTTCGCATGAACCTCCACCCGACGCAAGAGACCCCAGAGCTCCACTCCACTCCCGCTTTACGGACGATCTCCCGGATGTAGATACAGAGGAAATGAAATTGGGGCGGCTCTCAGACAGGTTAAGAATGGACAGGCTCCCAGGAAAGTCGGGGTGGCCTCTGTCCTCCATGAGGCTGGGAGGAAACCTGAAAGCAAAGGTTGTTTAACTCCGTAATGGCCAGTGAGACTACCCCAAAGGCATGGAGCAGAGGCTGGTATAGTGGCATTGTTTTTTAAGAAAGGAGAAAAACGCTCTTTAATAATTATAGGCCAATCACACTTCTGAGCCACGTCTATACTCGTAAGCTATTCTCGAGAGTCGTGACGAATCGTTTGGCATTAAGATTTGCAGCCTTTTAGCCACCGAAACGGACCGGGTTTCGCAAAGGCTTTAGCACTGTGGGCCACATCCATACTGTACGGCAGGTTATGAAAACGTCAATAGGAGACTAATCAACCGCTATATGGCTTTTGTGGACCACGAAAAAGCCTTCGACTTCTTTGAAACCTGCAATTCTTGTAGCGATGCCAAATCGACTGACGATATGTGGAGATTCTGAGAAATATCTACCAAATGGCAACGATGTCTATTCAAGTTCAAACCAACCAGACAGAACTGATCCAACTACTTCTAGGTATAAGACAGGGTGATGTCAAATCCCCGAAACTCATCACCAACGCGATGGAGCACGTATTCAAGATGCTAAAGTGGCATGGACTAGGTATCAACGTCAACTGTAAATATCTTACGCTGTAATATATTTTATATTATGCAGGTTCTGCAGCAATTCAGCCATTCAGATGTCGGAGATTCGTGTGATATTCACTGTTGACGTCGATTCCCACTGTAGCATCTTGAAGATATCGGAGGATTCCTCCGTGGCGTTGGTGCAGTGAACGGACATCGTTGCCATTTGGTAAAGACTTCTAAGCACCTCCACATATCGCCAGTCGATTTGGCATCGCTGTAAGAATTTCAAGACATTTCAGGTGGCAATGGAGTCGAAAGGCATCAAATCTTAATGCTAGACTCTCGAGAACAGCTTATAGACGTGAATCAGAATTTAGATCGGCCTGTAGTTTTTTAAGGAGCTCAGGGAGCCTCTGCTCGACACCTTCGGAGTGGTCCCATTGGCCAGTAAGCACTTAAATACCTTTTGAGCTCTTTAATGACTCATTTTCCCCAGCCTTAAGGAGTTCAGAGCCAACTCCACCTTCCCATCTTAAGCTATCGAGAGCCACCCCGATTTCTCCTATATCTACGTCCAGGAGATCGTCCGTAAAGTGACGGAAGAGTGGAGATCTGGGGTCACTCGCGTCGAGTGGAGGCTTCGGTGCATGCGAAGCGTATAGATTTTCATAGTCCTCAATTTCGGCGAGAATCTCTGGAACAGCTGGTGTTTCCCGTCTAAGTCGCATCAGTCCCAAGGTCTCGCTAGAAAGTTTGGACTTCTTATCTGGTCGACCCGAAAGTGCCTTGTTCCCATTTCGCTTACAACCCCAATTATTCCTTGTAAGTCCTCGTCAGCATATAGCAAATCGATTTTTCTTTGCCAGTTGGAATGTATCATGTCCTGCTTGTGGCAAATTGCTAACGGTGAACTGACCTTACCATGCGGCTCCTTTCAAGCTCGAAGTTGATGTTATCATATTATCTCATACGTATAACTGAAACTCATACCTATTCATGTGAGGTGTCAATCATATCAGGTCTTTAAAAATAAAACGGGGGTTCCCATTATTTCTCATAGTTAATCGTCTACAAGCTACACTTCTAAACTAGTAAAATATGTCTCCACTCAGACTTGATTTATGCGAGTCAATAATTTAAAAAATATATACGATCATAATACGAGTATATACTCTCATACAAAATTTGTTTGAATGATGTGTGGTCGGTAGTTTCATAGATATACCTCATTTTCCAAACCGAAAATGTAACTTTATTATTCATACAGACCATATGAAATACAAACTTAAACTGTTATACGTAGCCAGTTCGGCGCTATACCCACGCTCACCTATACGACTCCGGTTCCGTTGTTTATAGCTCGATTTTAAATATTTAAGGTGCATTAGAAAGCTGATAAATGTAGTTATGTTTTTAATAATGAACTTAATTTAGATAATCCTAACGGTTTTCGAGTATTTCACGTGATTAAAAATGTTGTTTTTGGGAATATTTCATTTGTTACTATGTTTACATAAATTAATGTTAGGAATTAAATAATGACCATTTAAATACCTTTCATTTGAGACCCTATTTAAGTAAATCGGCCCAGTAGTTATCTAAATAGAGCGTAAATAGTATAGGCCCGGCCGCCATCTTTGTTACGTCATAGCTCCCCCCTCCACACTCCTACGAAGTGACTACCGCACTTTTCATGTTGAAGAAAATATGCCAAAAATGTACATATTAGTAGTTCGTATGGCGGAAGTAAGACCCACGAAAATCGTTATTTGAAGACTTTTACAAATGGGTCCCACACTATAAGGCGCGTAAGGCAGGGTCACTACCAACTAATTATATTTTATTTCGACCTGTAATTTATTGTGTGTGTGCGTGCGTGCGTGCGTGCGTGCGTGCGTGCGTGCGTGCGTGTGTGTGGCGAAAAATAAACGTTTTCTTTCTTTCAACTACGCCAATCGGTCGTCAAACTTACTACTATAATTAATATGCGTTTTGTTTCCCGTGGTGTGGTGTGAGCACGAACCTCTCGATAGTCCGTAACGCTAGCGTCAAACTGTCAAATCACATAGATTTTGTTAGCGAGTCACTAGCGTTACGGCGCGTGAAAAGATTCGTGCTTGCCCCACGGATTGCGACTCTTACGAGATGCACCAAAGGACATGCAACTGATGTATAGGTATTCCAGTAAAGTGATAAGCTAACAACTTAACACTCATAGTTAACATCTGTACCAGCTATGCTAAACGTGGCTGTGGCATCTCCCTTATGATTCTGCAGTGCTGGCTACCTCATTTCGGCTACCCCCTTATCTATATGTATTTTATAAAATTATCAATAAAGAAAATTAAAAAATTCTTCAACCGAGTGGTACTCGAACCCACGACCTTTGCATTCCGTGCAGAGCTCTCACCAACTGAGCTACCGGGTCAATTACTCGGATGACGAATTTTACCATCTCTTTTTAAATTACATTATTGGCAACGTTATTTTTTCATCCCGATAGCTATACACTATATGGGTCAAAATCAGAGAGGTCAGCATTTTGGGTTTTGAAATATCTGAGAAATTAAGTTTTCTGTTGGAGTAAATTAACATGTGGAATATGTTGTGTCATTTGTCATGAACCTTTCCTGTAAAGAGGCACGCACACAAATATATATTTCAGAAACTATACCTGTTAATAATAAAAATGACAGGGCCTTAAATCATTTCGGGAACACTTTTAAATATATTTTTAAATAATAATATAACTAACGCCTTTAATAATCACCGTCATGAAATTATAAATAACCTGTCCCTCTATTGGTAAATGCTGTTATTTTGTATATTTTTACAGTAAAAAGACTTATTTTTTATATTACTCTCCATAGATTTTCAATTTGTGTAAATTTCGTTTCAAAATTTCAATTTATTGTATACATTTGTGCAATACGTTATCAATTAATAATATAAATACAAATGTTAAAAGGTCATTTTAGTTTGTACATGCAATTTTTAACTATAACATTACTCGATTCGGCGGGAAAAGCTGGAAGGGTGCAGGTGTAATTTTCTTGTGAAAATCAAAATTTATTTGTAAATGGCTTGCATGTGTCCGTAAAGTGATGTTTTCTGGTAGATAAGTTATATTTTGATTACTTGTGATGTGAATCTAGTGCGTGTGCATGGTTTTATACGCAGGTAAGCCGAGTAAAACTTTAGCCGGATTACGATCTCTTCATGGGCGCATGTAAGTTGTTTCTGCAATAATTTTTCATTTTGACTGACTTTACACTTGTTCTTGAGGATTTTCCCGACGTTTCCATTCATCATCATTGTCATTCATCATAAATTCAGAATACATTTTACTAAACAATGATTAGGCTGTATGGGCTTAGTTCCCCTTGCCTTTCCTTCGGGATAAACTAAAAAAAAAAAAAAATAACATTACTCATCTATACTAATATTATAAAGAGGAAAACTTTGTTTGTTTGGTTGTAATGAATAGGCTCCGAAACTACTGGACCGATTTCAAAAATTCTTTCACCGTTAGAATCCTTATTGGACCTGGATGAACATAGGCTACAAGAATTTCCCGATATTCCCACGGGAAGGCGACCAACGGGAATTCTATATTTTTTACGAAAACCGCTATACATATGAAGCTGAAATCGGGCATATATGTTCATTGGGGACAGCGAGGGAGGACTAAAAACGGATTTCCCGAAATTCCCACGGGAAGGGGACAAACGGGAATTCATAATTTTTACGAAAACCGCTATACATATGAAGCTGAAATTGGGCATATAAGTTAATTAGGGACTGCGAGGAAGCACTAAGAACGGATTTCCAGAAATTCCCACGGGAAGGGGACCAACGGGAATTAATTATTTTTTACGAAAACGGTTATACATATGAATCTGAAGTTGGGCATATATATTTATTTGGGACCCCGAGGAAGCACTGAGAACGGATTTCCCGAAATTCCCACGGGAAGGGGACAAACGGGAATTCATAATTTTTACGAAAACCGCTATACATATGAAGCTGAAATTGGGCATATAAGTTCATTAGGGACTGCGAGGAAGCACTAAGAACGGATTTCCAGAAATTCCCACGGGAAGGGGACCAACGGGAATTAATTATTTTTTACGAAAACGGTTACACATATGAATCTGAAGTTGGGCATATATATTTATTTGGGACCCCGAGGAAATTCCCACGGGAAGGGAACCAACGGGCGTTCCAAATTTTTACGAAAACCGCTGTACCTACATATGAAGTTGTAGCTAATGTACTGATATGTACCGAAGCGAAGCGAGGGCGGGCCACTAGTTAGTGATAAATTTGCAGTTTATGTGATGTTCCCGAAAATGATGGGAGTGTTCCCAAAATGAAAATGAAGTTCCCTAAATGACATTGACGTTCCTTAAATGACTGCAACGTCTGGTTTTTGCATATTTTGAGCATTAAAATAATAAAAACATTTACAGTATTATACCTTTATTTGTACTTAAAGAATGAGTAACATGAGTATCAAAAAATAAACTTAAAATCTAATAGTAAACTTGTAGTTTCAGTTAACAAACATAAGATATTAGGAACAAATAGTAATTGCACACTATCATTAAGTCTTGCATCAATACTTAAAATCAAATATATCAATTTTAGTTTGATTTGTTTTAAAACTAACAACAGTCTTTAAGAATTCGAAACATTATATAAGCATAATCATATTAATCACAAAATAACTTGAGTATCAAAGTTTGAACTTAAAGTCTAGCAATAACCTACTTTTCAAATATGTCCATATTCTCATCAAAACAATAATAGCCACGACTACCTATTTTCTGCAATTTTGGGGTGGGTAAAATTTTAACAACTTGTTCACAAGGGACATACGCAACATCATTTTGTTCAAGTTTAAATATCTTTGCTGAGTTCCGCTGACAACGAAGAAAGGTTACCTTTATTTCACCATCTTCATCAACTGAGGTGTCAGCGACTGCGACGTATCTGTATTCATTTTTTTTATTTTCAGTTGGTACATTTACTAGCAAAAATGTCTTTGGACGTATCATGTTGGGGTGGAAGTTCTCCTTATCATTTACGTACGATGTACCAGCAAAATTATCGTCATTCTTTTCATGAAGTCGATCTGAAACCTTTTGGAGATTCTCATCATCTGAACTGTCTGATTCGTATACGGCGTCATAAATACTTTTCCTACTCATGTGAAGAGAACTCAGAAACTCATCATTCTTTTCTATGTCTAAATCTATAATTTCTAATGGAACTGGGCTTTTTTTATCTTTATCTTCGACCGAAAATGCCTGCAGTTTAATTTCTCGCAACAATTTTGAAAACTGATACAGTAGTATGGTGACATCAGAAGATTTCTTCCAGATAATCTTAGTTACATTCATGATTCCTGGGATTGCATCAATTTTTTCAGGTATTAAGTTTTTGATTGCAACTATTTCATCGTTAGTGACTTCATGGAGTGAAACAGATGTATTGTTTTGTAAACGGACAAAATCTGCAGCTGTATTTACATCGTTTCCTCGTAATACTTGATCATCCGCAGTTTTCTTTAGCACTCCTCCTACACCATCCATTGGACCTTTACCATGACCTGGTTCACTGAATGTCCACGTTGAAGCAGTTATTTGCGGAAATTGTTCTATTAAGATTTTAATCCATAAGTAAATGTTAGTCCGATTTCGATACTGGGACGTGGGTCCATCTGAAAACACATGAAGGGTAGTAACGTGTGGCCTGACACTCAATATTTTCTGCAGCGCTGATTTCAGGTGACCCCATACAGCATGAGCTTGATGGTCTAAATTGTCACTCACAGTGGCAAATGAAATAGTTTCTAGAGAGGTATTATTTCTGGCATAAAAAACCCCCGTGTGAATAGATAATTGACCTTTTGAAGCTCCGAATCTAATCGCTTGAATCTCTTTCGCATATTTTGTCATATAATTTTCAGCAAAATCAATTTGAATCATTAGCTCTGTTTCTTTTAAATTATCTTTTAGTTCTCTTTTGGCTTTTAAGTTTTCGCTGATTCCATAAACATGTTTTTTCATTGGAGAAATATCCGCAGCTATAGACACTTTCAAATCTTTGACTATGCTTGTAACGGTAACTTTTTTAGTAAGTTTGACGATTTTCTTCTCTGCTTTTATGATTCGCTCTTCTTTTGTTACTTGCCACTGAAAATATTCAATGGTATCTTCATTACTTCCTGATTCAATTTTGATCTCCTTGCATTCATCGCACAAACCAAACATACAATCATAAGAAGTAATGTCACAGCTGTGCGCTTTTATACATTCGGATGTCGATTTGTGCGATAGCTCTCCTAGTCGGTTTAGTTTGCCAAGTTTATATTCAAAATTTTCGTGCCTTACACAAAGACAAGTATCTCGATCCCATTTTTTAGGTTGTCCTACCCAATAAGGCTTCTCTCTCAAGAGTGTCGAATAAGAAACTCGAATTCCAGTCTCAGTACGAAATTGAGGATGCAATTTTTTTACAGTGTCTAGAAGCAACCGCTTTTGTTTATTTCCCTTGAGGCAGTCTTTCTTACCAGGGCAAATTCTGCTGATATCATCCCGCTCAAAAAACTTATGAATTTCTCCACGAATCTCATTAGTGATTAAAAATGTTGGATGCTTCCGGTTAGATATTAAAATGTTGTCATTATTTTTATTTTTGCGTAGAAATTGTTTGGTCATATTATTTAAACGATGTTTTTTAATACGGTTGCCACTGACGCATTTTTGAAAAGCCTCTCGCTCTTTAGAATTTTTTGGTAATTTATCAACGGTGTCTTTTAGTTGAGTTGTCAAAACTTCGCCAAATAATAGACGTTTACTGACTTCAGGAGTAACAGAACATCCTCTTGTTAATTCATTAACTTTGCGAGTAGGCGTATCAGCATTCTTTTGGGATACTCTTTCTGCGCGTCTTCTGTTTCTCTGTACTTTTTTTCGCAACTTATCTATAATTCTTTGCATTTTCTGTATTTTATCTTTCTGTTTTTTAACAGTTCTGTAAGCCTGTGCCTTATCTTTCTTAACCAGTTTTCTTCCTGATCTCTTCCTTGACAAGCGATTATCGTTTTCTATCTCATTTTCAGAATCTGGTGGGCTGTTACCTAAAATATTTGCCATCATCTTTTTTTCTGTCTATACTTTTGAGAATTTTTTCTCCACAACTTTCTTTGTTTCCTCTTCTGCCTTTCAGTCATATCACTAACAGTCTTAACTTTATTTTCAGCCTTCTTCTTTGGTAATATTCCCTATCTTTCAGTCTCTTAATCTCCTTTTGTTCAGGTGTCATTTTATCTAAAAACTTGCGTTTTCTTGCTTTAGCCTTTTCACGATGTTTTTTATAAGCTATACTGTCCTGTTTTAATCGTTTTTCTGACTTCTTTTTCTTTTCATTTTTTATCATTTTCCATATTACCGTTTCTAAATGGTTCGCTAAAATAAAAAATTTGCATTGTTATATGTTTATAAAAGCATTAGACCGTCATTTTGCCCGAAAATTGTCATTTCAGGAACGCCCGTATCATTTCGGGAACGCTCGCGTCATTTCGAGGACGCCCGTCATATACGAGAACGTTTCCGAAATGACCGTTCCCGAAATGACTATTTGATGAATATTTTATATCATGCTTCACGCCGTCATATTAGATATTGGTTTTAGAGGTTAGGATCAAGTAAGCTGTAATATTTATAACAATTTAGCAAAAAGTATGCAAATTGTTGAAAAACTAATCACCAAACAGTGTTCCCGTAGTGACAGGGAATTAAAGTACGCTTCCCATATATGAAATTAAAAGGTACTTACCAACAAAATCAATTATTTTTTTCCGTCAATACGACACGCGTCTTTTCCTTTGACTAGTGAACTTCACACTGTTACTCGCTAATGCCACCTAGCGCGTTTTGTTTTAATTACATCGACCGATATCCACCGCGTTCACTGAATGATTTAATAAATGTCAGACAGCGTTTGAATAGTAAAAATATGACGAAATTAAATTGTTGTTAATTTAATTTATACGTATATTCGTAATTTAATGATTTTCAAAGCTAATATTTAAAAAATTAAAATTTTAAGTCTTAATTGTAAACATTTTTGAGTTATCTCAACTATGAAACATGGTATAAGGACGCGTTCCCGGAATGACTATTTAGACGTTTTTTGTTTAAAATCTAAAAAAATATTATCGTAAAAAAATAAAAATGATAAGTGCCTTGTTATTATGTGCAGAACCTTCATTTAGAAACAAGTATTTTAGCAATACCACGTTATTTTATTAAGAAAATCTTTGTCAGAAGCATGATTCTCACCTCTCTGATTTTGACCCATATATACAGGTTGTAACAAAAAGGGTATGTTAAGCGAAAAGCTATGTAAATAGACCATTATAGAGAACCTATTTCTAAAATTTGAGATTCGAAATCACATGTTTATTTTTCTGAATTGTATGAACATTCAGTTGTTTAGAAATTCTCCATACTAGCTGCAAAATTAAACATGTGATTTTGAGTCTGAAATTTTGTAGATAGGTTCCTTTTAGTGGGCTATTTACATAGTTTCTCGCTTAACATACCCCTTTTGTTACACCCTGTATATCTATATGTATTTTTTTAGGAGCTATGAAATTGCCCAGCAATATATGCAGAAGGGTATGACCGAAGCCGCCGCGCATTATTCTAATATTGCATCGTATCATCAGCAGAAATTCGACCAGATGAATAGCATGGCAGCAGCTGCTGTGATACAAGTGAGTTTCCAGCCTTAAATTAACAGAGTTAAATAATAACTAGGCTATAAGTGTATAATATGGTCAATTCCGAAAGTCACACTTAAACCTAAACGAAAAATTAGTCCCACCTGTCCCTTTTCTCTCAGCCGTTTATGTTAAGAACGGAGAGAGATAGACCTGAATAAGATTAGGTTTATTAGGTTTAAGTGTGACTGCCGGAATCGACCCCAATATGTATACGGGAATTTGTATAAACACTGGCTCTCGAGTAGGAACTGAATGTATTTGCCCTGATAAAAGAAGCTAGCAACTCGTCACTGATAATTTACATCTGCCCTCATTATCTGCAACATTATGCAGTATGCAGCCAACCAATCACATGCATTGTGAAAATAAAAAAAATATTTACAATTACTATATCTCCTGAACTAGAATAAAGAGCCTTTCTGATGATATTGAATGTCTTTTCAGCTTAATTTCGACGAGGGAAGCCGAACGTTGGACCTCCATTATCTTAAGGTTTGTTATATATTATGATGATATAATAAAACGCCCATTTTATAGTACCGGATTTCGAAATCTTAGGCTAAGTATTTGCATTTGTCAACGTTATCGTTACTATATCACTATAATAAAAATATATTTTCAAACATTTCAAACATAAAAAAAAACCTATAAAATCAAAACGCCTTATACTCATTTGCGCTGTCCTAAACCAAATGATCTAATTAAACTGTTAAGAACCGAACCGACTAAGGGTCAGTTAACATTTTTTGCTTTTAATTCTTGTTAGAAAATCCCTCATTCTCTTAAACTACTTTTCACTTACAGGTCATAGAAGCCAGAGACATTCTAGACATATTTCTTGACGGCCACATTTCGGAACTAAGGAAGGCGGCAGGTCGCCAACCGCATTCAATATCCGTGTTCGTTATAACCGGCCGAGGCCTACATAGTCTGGGCAAACCGCGGATTAAACCGGCTACTAAGTCTCGATTGGTGTTCAGGGGAATAAAGTAAGTATCATTCTAGTCTCAATTTCTGTTTGAAGTCTCGTTCATACATAAATCACAATGAAGTCTAATTCTGGAAGTTTCATGCATAAGTCTATTCCTATTCATATGTATTCCTAACATAGCTTGTAAGATTCCTTTTTATTACTTACCATCTATGGACTTATTTGTCTGAAAATATATGATTTTTATTTTATTTTATAATGTGAAGAAGACGCTGTTTTGTGTATGCACGGCCGCTATATGGCAGCACTGTTATCCTAAAAAAACTAAATCTATATAGACGCTGTGTGAGCTAAATTTCACTTTAATATGTCAATGTAAGATGCGATATTTATTTTCAGTAAATGCACAAAGGGGAAGAGACGTGATTTTATGTATAACCTGGAATACATAAGGGGGCGATATATTCATAAAATGACGTGCAAAAAGCAATTTACGTGTTGCCTAGTCTCGCTTAATATACCAGAATCCTTTTACATACTTAATGTAAATAGCTTATTGCGCATAATGTTGGGTGACATTGTATTCCCTACCAATGTGATGATGAGCGTTATGTTTGCATATGCGGATTTCGGGGTTGGGGACATTTTTGTGTGCCTATTGTGGGTGGTTCACCAATCCGCCTTCCCAGCGTGGTGACTGTGTGAAAAGCTCCCCTATGGCGTGCCCTGGGGGAGGCCTATGTCCAGTAGTGGACTATAATAGGCTGATGTGTGTGTGTATATCGGTATGGTGAGTGGGAATTCAATCTATACACAGGGGGGGGGGGAGGGTAGATTTGACTATACAATATTTGACATACCAACTTATAGTCAAATCTGCCCTTCCCTCCACCCTTTAGAGATTGACCTGGACCGCCCTTGCATGTTTGGGACATGTTGCATAATTTGATGACCATAGTGAACTCGTGGTTTTCACTTATCCGTTCTGTTATCTTTTCTGTGTCTATAGTAATTATGATAATTTCCCAAATTCCAGAAGCTACGAGCGCAATCCAGGCCTGTTATCCGTAAAACTGTCTGCCAAAAACTTCTTGACTAGTGAGTTGAGGAGCCGCAAGAGGATGAACGACAATGCCATTCCAGAGGAAAGTTACACAACCTAGTACGAAGAGACATTTCTTTCAGTGTCTTTAAGTGCTGCTTACGACCTGCAAACACAGACTTTTAGTGCATTTACAGTTACACTTTACCGGCATGTTATAAAGATTGTTAGTGCACCCACACCATATACATTATTTCGTACACACTATATAATGATGGCTTATCGAGAACTAGTGGGGCAGCTGTACCCTCTTCATCGGGGGATGGACCATTCTTTGCTACGTTTTCGCGAGTATTCTCTTGAGTCCAGCTTTTCCCCAACATTAACATTGCCTGAACATTTCCCTCGTGTATTTGTGGGGTCTCAGTTTGTGCCGGGTATGCCAGTAGGACCTATGGGGTACCTCATGAGATCTATTGAATTACCTTTAGAATCTTTAGGGTCCAGTGAGCGCGAGTCCGCTCCTGAAGATTTGACAGTGGAGCCACCATATTTAGTAGCAGATACGGCACCGACATACGGATCCCATGAGCATTTGCCACCATTGGGTTCCCCAGAGTACCACGATTATTATCCAACCCATCCAGACGGGTCGTTCGGTTTTACATCAAGAGAACCTGCTGACGGTCCTTTAATGGGACCACATTGTGAACCACCTATCGACCTGCCAATAGGACCGCCACCAATAGGCCCACAATATGATTTTGAAACACTGAGAGGACCACCACCAATGGAACCACTGCCAATGAGACCACCACCACTGGGCCCACAATATGAATATGCATTTGAAACACTGACAGGACCACCGATCGGGCCGCCAATGGGACCACCCATCGTCTCTACAATAGGCCCACCGCAGCAACACATGCCAATGGGTCCACAATACGGACCGCCCTGTGAGTCGCCGATAGGATCCAGAATGGAAGTACCGGAGCATGACTTGCCAATGGGCCCACTGCATGGACTTGGAATAGAAACATTGAGAGGACCACCGAGACCTTCAATGGGACCGCCTTGTGACCTATCGGTCGGTCAGTCTATGGGACGATCACGTGGATCACCGATTGGCTCTATATTGGGACAACCGGAGCAAAGCGTGCCAATAGGCCCATATATCCCTGTAATGGAAGGGCAATGTACACCTCTGGAGATTAACGTTCCATTGGGGCCACAATATACAATGGAAACACAGAGTGAACCACCTATGGGACCTTTGATGGGACCACCAACGGGTTTTTTGTTGGGATCGCCGACTGAGCCGCTTATGGAATCTTTAATGGGGCCACCTTGTGGACTGCCGATCGGCTCTATAATGGGACCACCGGAGCATTGCGTGCCAATGGGCCCACAGTACAGACCTATTGTGGAAACGCAGAGTGGACCACCGATAGGATTTCCAATGGTGCCGCCGTGCAGGCCTTCGCCCGCTACAATCGGGCTACCGGAGGATGTGGGACCTCCCATGACAAATAGGCCGCTATTTAGGCCACCGATTGGGCCACCAATGGGATCACGGAACGGAATGTTTATAAGACCTCCGAATAGACCTATTGGACCTCCAATGGGACCTCCAAACGGTATGCCTGTAGGCTCAATAATGCCGCAAAGGGCTCCATTCCCTAACAGAGCACCAAGACCTATTTGTGCTCCAATAGTTCAAGGATTGCCAATAAGACCTCCAACGGTACCGCCATTTAGAATTCCACATCCGCCAATGGATCCTACACATTTGCAGTCGATGCCATACTCAGAAGGGTCACTTCTGGGATCCCCTAATGAGCCACAAATGGGGCCGAATGATACACCTATGGTAGACGACACACCGACACTAGAACATTGCAGTGGACCAACAGTATACCAAAATGTGCCACTGATGGGATCTCCAGGATCGTTAGGACACCTTCAAGGACTCTTGCTGCCACCTCCAGATTGGTCAAGGCACCCTACAATACTCGGATCCTCAATTAACATCCCGTACCATACCTACACTGGTGTTTTCACCAAAGAGATGTCGCCTCCGTATTATACGGAGTTTTACCCACGTGACATGGTCCCGGTGGAATATTTCTCGGCGAAAGGATTGTATGTGCGCGGATGGATGGTCAGGGGGCTTTACCATGTGTCTCTGTGTCCACAGTATAGGAGCATGTTTAGGCCGTGTGTGTAACGGTACTAGTTTTACTTGTATCGCTACTTAGAAATGGGTAATAGCACGGTTCGTGGTACTGATATCTAATCACTCTAAAGAATCCGTAAATAGATATTTGATATCTTGTTTAAGTTATAGCTTGCTTACCAATTTTGCGAGTTTCGCGGATGGTTTATGCATCTAATATAAAATCTAGGAGATGTTAGCATGTTCTATTTCAGCGTGCCAAATCTAAACGAAATTTTACTTTTAAAATTAAATGATTAAACGTTTCTACGTGTCCATTGCGCCTCTAACTAGCTTTATGTATATAATTTAATTTACTCTAGGCGGTTTGAAAGTTACGTTAAAAGCGGTTGCCATTTTGTTGTTTTGATAAACTAGGAAAAAAAAGATCTTATGATGGTTGATTGTGACATTTGAATATTAAAGTTTGGGAGCATTACATAAGCGATGTTATAAAGTGGGGCCTTAATCCAGGAAAGAGAAAGTGAGAAAAGGTAGTATAAAATTCGTCATCCGTGTTAATTGACCCGATAGCTCAGTTGGATAGAGCAAAAGCACGCTTTGCGAGAGGTCGTGAATTCAAATCTCACTCGGGTGATTTTTTTTTCATTTTCTTAATATTTATAGTAGTATATAATGATAAAAAATCAAAATAAACGGGATAGGTTAGGTAGGTAGGTTGAAATGAAAGTTCTATTTCTCTCTAAGGCCTTGTTTTGATTTGATTCTGTTTAAGGATTGAATGGATTTAAGTGAGGTCTACTCAATGGTCTACCTCAATGTTTCTAATTAAGTTTATCTTGAACAAAACATGGAGATTTTTGATCAGTATTTTTATAGGTGTTAAGGGTTTTGTTATTTTTGTTGGTAATATTTACAAAAAAAAAATCTAGGGTTTATGACTAGAGTAAAAGTGGTTTTATAAAATTTTGTATCCTTGAAGGACGCCAACAATTTTAAAATAATATACTTTAGTTACATACATAATATATTATTTTACTGTTAAGTTTAGGTTTACGAGTATATTTTCCGTACAGGGTAAAGAATAAAAGTACACTGGTCTTTCTAAAAATTGTAACTAGCACAAACATATCGAGCTTAATTTGATTACTATTATTTATTGGTTATTTCAATAACAACGCACTATTATCGTAAAAAATCATTAGCCGCAAAGGCTTATCTATTATTATTATAGTTTAAATGTAAGAATTTGTGCCAAAACACGAGTAGTCTAAGTTAATTCTCAAAATTGTTTTTATATAATTTTGAATTTGGATGCTCATATAAATAAAAAGACAATATGATTTTCCTTGTTTTAGCGTAGGAAAGGAACATGTAATATGATTACACTGTCTGAGTTTACTAACTAAACTTATATGAATAATAATTTATATGAAAGTCACATAAAGATGTATGTGCTTATAGTGTAGTTGTGAAAGCTAGTTAAAAACGGGTAAGAAGTACAAAAATCATCGATGATAAAAGTCATTCCGAAAAGTTTTACAACGTTATATCGGTTTTTCATTTATAACTAACTGCAAGTCTGCAACGTTATTAATAAATAATACTTAGTGGTGCCCTCCTATTAAAATATTATTAAGTATGTATAATATGTTCACTTTTTGACGCAATATGACAAATAATATAATAGAGTTGTATATTTTTCAAGTAAGTGTCCATTCGAAATATATCCAGATTTATCCACCACAAGACAATACAAGAATAGAGTAGATAGAATGTAAACAACGGCGGAATTATGGAACTGTAGGTAGGTGTAAAAAGGATTTCTAATGCAGTGATTCTGGGAGTAAAATTTTTTTTTTTAAATTATGTCGTGACCATTTCGCCATTTGATCCTGAGCAAAGGAATGTGTTCGATATTTTACAAAATTTGATATTTCGATATGATCGAAATGAAATCAATTATGATAGGTTAAGACATAATTGTGGGATGTTAAAATACAAGGGCTTACGGACAATAGATGCTGATGTTATAATTACCTACTAATAAAGTACCTTCGATGATCCATCTAAAATTCCCGCGCCAAATAAATGTGTCTCCATTTCACATAAATACATTGCTGGAGTTACGACATTAGAACATAACGGCCTTGAACATTCAACTGTATGTTACGATATAGATAAATTATGAAAAATTTTATATTGGACTTAAAATCTTGATCATAATTTTGTATGACTTCTACAAGTTTTGCGGCTGCGATCTGTTGAGGCGTCGGTGTCAGCATTCACCGTTGCGTGTTTGTTGTGTCATACGAATTTAAGTAAGACGATTAAAAAACACAACCGCACCCTGAAAGGTTAATTAAATAAGTCGTAATGAATATTTGACTAATTCACCGTTAGACTTGTTACTTAACGTCATATCACAAAGACAGTTCAAAGATTGTCAGAGGTATCTTTTAAAAATCTTTACTGACGAGTGGCGTTACAATTAAACGTCTCGTGTTGCAGTTAGAGCCGTTGCGTATGTATGAAATTCTTATCTAAGTCTCTGACATAGATATGGTGTGGAAATTGACAGAGTTTGACAGATTTACGAAAAAAATGACAAGTTTCAATGTTATGCCGAATTTTCTCATACAATGCGAAGCGGCTCCTAGAATTACTCTATATAAGTAATATGATAGCAATTAATTCGATGTTCAATGTAGTGTTATATTTAATAAGACGAATAATTAATTTAGATGTTATAGGTATGTCAAAGCTCAATGTTAATCATAAGTATTAAGTGTTCATATCCTAAAACTAAGTACCTACAGGACAATACTGTACTTGTGCTACCGAATTACTAATTAAAAAATATGTTTCTTCGCAACCGTACGAATTCTCGAAATAATGATTCTTTGAGTTGGATGTTCCCACTATGTCAAACGTGGAAATGTAAAAACTTTAAACTGTATGGTTGGTAGTAAACATGTTTTGCGTTGGTTAGTGTCCAACTACCCGCCACTTTTCAAGAATGCTAATCGGCATTATACAAATGTGTCGTATGATATGACACATATAACATAATATTATTATGTATTTATATGACAATTTATCGTCATTCTAAAGTTGATTAGCGATCTAAAACCTGGCGGTTAATGAATATGCTGAAATGTTGTCAAAGAATTTATTTTCATTTTCTAGTTCTAGATTGGATTTGAATAAATCTGGTAAACTACCTATTCAATAATACAATGAGAAAATATATTTTTAACAATTTATATTCTTCGTAAAATCTTTTACAGCTATTTAGGCAAAATGTTTTAAACATAAGCTATCCTATTGTCAATTGTTTTTATAAATATCAGAGCACCGTTACAGCGGTTGTGCAACTCATCCGATTCGAATCAGAAAAATACTGAGCGAAATGACGTCAGTTGGCATAGCGTGAAATTGGTCAGGGGGCAATTCTTCAAATTTTTTGAGCCGAAACGAACCGTTAACGAATCGCGGTGCGAAGCAATATATACTTACCGCTTGAGTAATAAGGTATATTTTAGCACGCATCGGTCGCGAGTGTGACAGAATAAAAAGAAATATCTGTCTCGTGCTGAAATGTGTCTGAAATTTACGTCACCATAAAGTAATTATTGCTTTGTTCGGAGCGTCTACAACGGTTCCGCTTTGGCTTCGTTCCAACTCTAGACTTCAAGAATTGGCCCCCAGGTATGTCTAAATAAGGTAATTTTTTTGCCTAGCTATATTTTGACATTTCATAATGGGTCACTCTCATGCTACTCGTACATTGGCAGTAATTCACTGTCCGCATGCAACTTCTCATATCTTTGTATTTTACAGATTGAGATCGGGTGTAATATGCAATCGCTCTTATTGGTAAATATTAATTTACCAAGATTTCTCCGTCCCCCACCCCCCTTTACTAACATAATATTTCTTTTAAGAAATTAAATAAGAGACCGTAGTGTCTACGACTGAAAAGTAGGAAAAGCGAGAATGTAAATGGTATTGTGATAAAATCAGAATGTGCCTGGATTATTGACAAAAAGATTATCGTTGGTGCGAGGTAGGTACTAGATAGAACTAATTCAATCTATACTTTCGTAGAGTCGAAGCACACTTATTGTTAAAGGTTTGATTCTTGTCTATTTCTAGTTTTAGGTTATGGATTTGCCTGTTTCATGACGTTGATAGGTTAGGATCATGAAATAGTCAAATGATACGGTATATCAACATAGTTGATATGCATAGGCTAAATCAGCAATATGGCCATGCCATAGTATATAGGTATAAGGGCTCAATATACTATGTCAAATTTACCTTCTTGCTTCGTCTCTGCGCTAGTATGAGTTGATCCTAAGTTAGAAGGAATTTTCAGGAGTTTTACAGGTATTTTAATTAAATCGTCTTTTGGCGTCTTAAATCATATTTTCAAGGTCTATTTTTCGGCCTAGGAATTTAAAAAAATGTATTTTTAGACATTGACTATATGTATTATTATTTAAAAGTAGTGTTTCGAAAAACTGGTTTCTTAGCTACAATGTAAGGTGGTGCTCCCCTGGTTATTTTCACCATATCTACTATAGGTTTAATTCAACACATTTTAAACCTATATTATAGGTGATAATTGTTAAGTACATTCCTAAATGTTGGTAGTGACAGTGCACATGCTCTTCTTCTGTCCTGCCCCTCCCCCCTGACATTCGGTATTCTATCTAACCATTTTATTTCTTTAGTTGACGTAGGTAATATTTTGTTTTTCTTTCTTACCGTGTTTTGATATTTTTTTCTTTTGTATAGCGTGGTTATGACATAAATAATTATATCTCCTCTTTTCTTCTAACTCTTTTTTTTTATCTCACCAATTTTTTTCTTCTTGGTTCCAAAACTAGCTTACTCAGCTCGTAGGTACCTGTGTTTTCTTTGAAAATGTTTTCGCAATGCGTAATAACTATTTCGTAAAGTTTTCATACATGTACTTGCATGGCTTTATTATATTCGTAGGTGATAATTTCTGTCATTATAATTGCAATGAGGGATTTTTTGACAAGTTTAAGTAACTGTCAAAAATAGATGGCGTTACCTACATCTTCTACCTAGCTCTCCCTTCACCTCTCCATACAGAATTTCTGGTAGGAGATTCGCTCACTCCATCTATCCAGGCGATTTGTACATTTTTTTTTAAATTTTAATAATTTTCAGAAAAATCACTTATTTAACTGTTAAAATAGGTGTGGTAGGATAATAACATTAATAACTGTCAAACAACTATGTAATTAATTATTATAGACCCAGGGGGGTTATAATTAACACTAAAGTAGGATGGTTTCCTTTGCAGCTAGATGCCGGTTTACAGTGCTTTTAGCGGCGCATCTCGCTTTCACAATGTAAACAATCTTGCTTTCAAAATTCCCGCCATTTTATGAAATGGTAAATATAATCTTGGCCATTTTAAGATGTTTCTTGTATGTGTAACATTGTGTATGTTGTGTGTAATACCTAAATGACAAATATCTTCAATACTTGTACTCCAGCACCCGTATGATGAATTTGGTGAGAGCGAGATGTCTCACTTTTAAACGTCAAATTCACAGAGCTATTAATAACTATATAAACTAAGTGTATGTACTTTACATGTAAAAAATAGACTTAAGAATTAGAATAAACACTCGTTCTCGAGCGATTGAATGAATTAGGGCTGATAGAAGTGGTTTGCAATCCCTTTTTACACACAAGTAGAAACACTTGCCTTGTCTAGTTATTACTTAGCTCTGTGGATTTGACGTTTAAAAGTGAGACATCTCGCTTTCACCAAATTCATCATACGGGTGCAGACTTTGCATTTATGTGTCTATATAGATATAGGTACGTGTCTACATGTTATATAGATGTAAGATTATTGTGAAAATTGCTATTGTTAAAATTTTTCAATAGGCAGATAGTTCTGTCTATAATGCGTGGTGTAAGACCACAACAGGTCTTACTAACATATTGATTGATACATATAGTATACGAATTTTACCAATCACTATTGATAAAATAGTTTTTAAGATATACTATTGGCTACGCAGCTACGTCAACTTAGAATGTTAGTTACCTTTCATTACTTTCAATATAATATAATTCGCCATTTGGAAAATGTTTTCATGGTATCGTTTTCATCATTTCGATGGTATCATATAATAATCAGAAAGACAGTAGATTAAGAGAAGATTATACCAATACACACTATTTAATTATAATAAGTTCCGTCAACTTTTACTGAAGTGGATGACGTTGCGATATTTTATTATTAATAATTTTTCGTTGAAATTAATTATACCTAAGTACATTTCAATTTTTAGTGGTATCTCATGTACAATTAAAACAAAACAAAAACTGTTTGCTTCAATTAACTATTTAAGTAAGCAAAAACTGTATTTTTTTTTTATCTCTAAGGTTATCGTTTTGTTAATGTAAAACCAACTTAGGCACTCGTTATACTACACAACCTTTTTCTGCTTAAAGGACTCGTACAGTATTAGCGTCCGTATGCCTCATTCATTACAGATCTACCTAACTTGTTGATAATGTGGTTGGTTGTACATTCGCTAAAATTTATTGTAAAATCAATATTTTTACGTAATACAAAATTTATAACTGTTGTCCCAAATATATAAATTAAAAAAAAAAACAATTAAATCCCATCGAAATTCATTAAAAATGATTATTTTGTTTTCTTGTCAAATGGTGCTTTTCTCTGATCGGTCAATGCAATCTGGCATCGATTGCCATTTTCGCCAATTAGTTGTTGCAAATCACATCTTTGATTTACATTTACAATTTGTGTAAATTATTATATTTGTGTATTAAATCTATTTCTAACTATGATAGATGAATAATGAAAACTTAAAACTAATAATTAATTGATGTATGTAGATTTTATTCGGTGACTTTTACATTTCCTAGTTATTTTTATTATAAGACAATGTATGTGATCAATGTTAGTCTTTGAAAATCTAAATGTTGTTCCGGTCTAGTCTAAATAGCCCAGCTTGCATCTAGTGATTAATTCTAGAGAAGAATTTATTCCCAGGTCAACACATTTCATCACTTTTATTGTTACAAAACGCGTCTAAAGTTAGACGCTGTTTAGAAATGACATTTGACAGCAATATGTCTCGAATATCTGTCAAATTCAAGCAATGTTTGGCTTATCCTTTAAATTGTTTTGTATTAACACGGGTAAGGTTTAAAAAATCTAGAATTTTCTACTTGGTGCAGGAGTGGGGCAGACCTTTAGATCCAGGGTTATTTTTGTGTCTTGTTATATACTGACACCTTATATGATCTACCTCCGTCACTTTAAAGGTTTATAAGTCGCGAATAAATTAATAGTTTATTCAATGTAACAATTTTAAATGCGACAGCTAAATCCGCAGTTATCGAAACAAATCCTCCAAAGGCTGTCGGGACTGAAGTTACGTATTGAAATACGTGATGAAGATCAATGCTTTCTATTAGAGGAAATGTTTCGCTAGCTTTGCGAAATTCGCGTATTGTCTAAACACACATCAGCCTGCTGAACTCGGCTGGACGTAGGCCTACCCCAGGGCACGCCACAAGGCTATTGCCATAGCGGAATTATTGTAGGAGTAGTCACCACGCTGGGCAGGCGGGTTTGTGACCGCAGTGTCATCCGAATTACATCTGTAGCGTGTCATGAAGCCATACATAGAAACCATTAGTGCCGTAACGGCATGTTGTCTGCTGCTCCTAATCGGAATCAGGTACGAACTTCTACTTATAATTTTCATCAAAAACATATTCCATGTGTGCTACTCATTAAAGTAATCCTGGATTTGGGCACTCTGTTTAAGTGGAGCTCAGTATTAGATGACTCGATTTGTTCAACAGTTTAATAATAGGATTACTACATTATTATGTATTACGTATTTTGAATAAGCACCTCTGCTTTCTTTTTTCTTTTATGATAAGCTTTATTTGTGGCCTTTTTAAGCTATTTAGCAAAACATCCTTTTTTTACGCTTGTTGGGCAATGCATAATAGCATTATACTCGTATGCGCTCTCGTTCACTGTTTTTGTAAAGAAGGGAGGTCGATATTTTTAAATCCTTTTTGTATTGGTTTCAAAAAACTTTGACTCAATAATAGGTACCTATTGTATAAATTTGGTACTGCCGTAAAGAACCATTTTATAACGGACTATGTACTTGTAACAGAGAAATTGGCACTATCCAATATCAATAGTAAGGTAATACACGCACAAGCCCTGTTTGTACTAAATGCGTAAACCTAGACATGCTGTCTTTTTAATGTATAGACGCCATTTACAAGTAGGTAATCCGATTATGGAGTTGATGGTTGCTGCAAGTGGGGCAAAACGAGTCACCTATACTGTATCCTTAGATATTAAGTCAATGTGATAACGGAAATAAATGTTGAATGTAGAAATGTCTATTTCTTTTATATTTAGCTCTTAAAACTACTTATAGTTTCCTGGGATAGCGGTGCCGTCATATAGCGACAAAGGAATATTTCACATTATTGCACCGTAAAGACAGCTGTCTTGTTGTTTCACCTTGTGCTAACTGGCGGCTATTCTAGGAATCCGTAGTTTTATATATCGAGGGGTGAAAGGCTATTTGGGATAAGCGCCATTTATATACAGGGTGTAACAGAAAGGGTATGTTGAACGAAAAGCTATGTAAATAGCCCACTATAGAGATCCTATTTCCAAAATTTGAGACTCGAAATCATATTTTTATTTTTCAAGATTGTATGAAGAATTCCGAAACAACTCAGGAATGTCCATACAATCTTGAAAAATAAAAATATGATTTCGAGTCTCAAATTTTGGAAATAGGATCTCTATAGTGGGCACTTTACATAGCTTTTCGCTTAACATACCCTTTCTGTTACACCCTGTATATGGCGCTTATCCCAAATAGCCTTTCACCCCTCGATATTATAATGCATTATTTCCTATGTTATTATTACGGTGTTGATGCGGGGCTTCACTAGAATACATCGGCTGCAACTTTTTCGCAAGAGTACTAAGGAAAGCTCGGGCATTCTCTCAGGCGATAAGCTAGCAACTTGTCACTGATCATTAACATCTGCCCCGCTATGCTAAACGTGGCTGTGGGATTTTCCTTATGATGCTGCAGACCTGGATACCCAATGTCAGGAACACAGACTTGTCTATACATGGTGATTTTTGGTCGTCAACGTTCCCGAAAACTACGGAATCTCATCATCACGATCATTTTTCTCCATGAAAGCATACCTGGAAAGTGTCTGGTTTCCAAAATATTAGGGTCCAAAGTTGAGTAAATAGACTGCGTTTTTCTGCATAAATGCACATAGACGCGCGTAGCAGGATTTTTTCACGAAAAATAATTAATATCTGTCTATAAAAAAACTAACATAAACACTAGACACTATAAATTTCGCACGATCAAGGAATTTAAAATTTTTTTTCAAAAAAAAAAATTTTTTTTCCCAGCATTTTTTTTGGCATAAACTTACTTTATTTCATGTATAGAATACGTACCCTTCGTTAAAGGTGGCCACAAAAAAACATCCTGTATAGGACAGGACCACGGAAATTAGTAACCCACCGCATGTGCCTACCGCCGCATTACTCCCTTTCTCAACGGATCTGTAAGTCTATTGGCTCTCATGATATCTCTAGATACAGAACACCCGTCTTGATACGTGCTCGAAGGTCTGATCACTCAACAATGTAGCTGCAAATTATAGTTCAGCCAGGGCGACCACAACAGTAAATAAAATAAATCAAAAACCCTCTCCTTTCACTCGTCCTTGTTCGGTGTAATTGCCCCTGGTGCCGCCACTCATAGACGACACCGAGATTAAAAACAATGGTCAAGCGCGAGTCGTAAGTGTAATATTACTTACGGTTGGACTATAGTAGGGTTGCCATCTCAAAATTTTGATAACCAAGATTTGAAGAAGAAAAACCAGGACATTTCCATTTAAAGACAGGATTATACATGTGCGAGTCCAGTGACAATACGATTGGAAAGAGTTACAAAACATAGGTCTTTAACACATTCAGTGCCGGCGAGTATTTATGTCTACGTACGAGTATTTAAGACTTTTAGGCTTTCTAGAGGTGCCGCTGACGCTTATTTGCATGGCACTAGGCGTTTATCCGATGTCGGCACCTTTAGAAAATCTGCCGACAGCTAATGTGTCAGGACTCTAAAACTCAGGACGATGCTTAAAAACTATGCAGGACAGCCCAGGGCACCCCAAAAAGCAGGACATGTCCTGGGAAAACAGGACGGTTGGCAACCCTAGACTAAAGGGTTACGTAGAGACCACGTAGAGAGATTTATGGGGAGATTTAGGGCATGTGTCCTCGTGCTCCCTTACCAGATGAATTTTTGTGTGCACTTGTAAAATCTGCCCTTTGTACCCCCCTAGAATAAAATCTGGATCCGCCCTTGTCGTATCTATTCTTACACACAGGATATCATACTTGGAAACATTAGAAAGAAAGAAGAAAGAAATTATTTATTCAGCATTCAACATTAGGTACATAAGAACCCACTGTGTAGGTAAGTACCTAGGTAGGTACCGCTATAGTAAGCTTTAATAAAAAAAATTCTGGAATAAGTAGTAGGAATGTAAGTACCTACAGGTGGGTACTATTGTTACTTGTATACCTACGTAGGAAAATCGCCTTCGTGCTAAATTCACAAAACCTAGATCATTTCAGCAGTTTGTCGTAAAAAGACTTAGCCAGTACCTAACTAATTTCTATGGGACATGGAGATATGCGAAATGTTTACACCTACACGAGCAAGAGAGCGAACAATGGAGATCTCCTTGGTGATATCACATAAACGACCATTTCGCGCTGCATATGCAAGCCGCACCCAAACTTAACGAGTTATGCTAAAGTTTATGGTCAATGACTTTTAACGGTAGGCCGAAATGTAATTGAGAATTAATTATTTTATTATTGCATTAATGCAAAGGACAGGAAATGAGCCGTATTTGCAACATAAGATAGGTAAGCGTGAGGGTTACAATAATATTTATTTAGGTGTCCAATTATTCGATATTTTAGGAACTGTAGGCCATTTGAGCTTGGTAGATTAGAAGTAACTAAGTATGTATGTAGCTAAGTACCTACATACAGTAAAAGAATGTGTAGGTACATATCTATTAAAATAAGTACATAGAAGGTAAGTATAGGTAGAGTTTATGTGTTCTGTGAGGTAGGTAAGTATTTTATCTTTTGTGTTTTTTTTCTATACACTAAAGTATTATAATTATAAGTTAAGTAAGTAAGTAGTTTCGTCATAATCTATCCTTCTGTTCGTCACCCCCACACTTAGTCTGCAAAAAACGGTTACTTAGTAATCTATTAACTAACCATTTATTCTATTTGTTATTCTATTTATTCTAAGGAACTTTTGTTCATTCTCAATCCATCATGGTATATTCACCTTATACATAAACTCTCTGTTTATTAGGATACCTAAATAAAGTAAGTTTATCTATGTTGTTAGGCACTTAACTGCAGGATTAATTTAGGCTAAGTTCAGTGGTAATAATACCTTACTATAATTACTATATTATTTACTTAGGTATCAACTTGGGCTAAGTTTAGTGAGACACCTAATTCCTATTACTAACTCTCAATTATTTTATTTTCCTCTTAATTATTGTAAAGCCTCAATTTTTCATAAATCCGCATTCCAACACAGTGCTTCCTTCTAGACTCAGTCATACCTAAGCTCCATATTCGACCTTGTAGCATTTGCTATCAAGAGCCACATTCACATTTATCTAAAATCGTCATGTAACGCTACTCTGTAGTTAGATTAGTTATTATATTACTTAACTGCCTTGAAAAGTTATCTTCTTGCTATAATCTTACACCCACATAAAGAGTACCAAATCTATGATTACTGGCCTTATGGTCAGACCAAAGTAGTTAATTTGCTATCACTCCTTCCGTGTGTACCTACCAGGTAGGTAGATAGATAGAGATGGACCAAAAGTGTTAATTTTCCAGGAAAAAAGTCTCGCTTATATCCCCAAAATAATAGGCAATGAATACACATAATACTGGATGGTAACTGATCAACTGCATAACTTTAGTAGGTTGATAGGTAATGCATAAATACAATTTGTGATGCCAGCATGTGATAATTTAGATCAAGGATAAACCCCCTTTCATCCTGATTTACAATTTTGTATAAAAACAACTAAAGGTTTAATCTAGCTAGGATCTCTAAATTTGATGGGGACGACAGAGTGGGGACGACTGGGAATAAACCTATTTACGGCACTGCTTATAGATACAATCATAGTCATGTACTTACCTACATTTTAATACGACGTATCTATCGAACTAGTACCTATCCATAATTGGTATGCAAATGTAAATACAAATTAAATCTAAAGGAAGTAAATACATTTTATTTGAGGTCCTTGAAATGTCGTTATTTTATTACACGTCGCCGGTTCTGTCGCCAAATTATGTAAGTAGCATACCAAAGATATTTTTTTTCGCATGTCATTTGCTACGTAAGTCGATTTTTCCAGACGTCAGATAGCCTATCAGAGGAATAAAGTTTATGCTGTCTATCTCTAAATCTTAATCACAATAGAGACAAAATCTACGAGTACTTTATTCCTCTGATACGACTGATTGACGTTCGTAGAAAAATCGGCCTTTAATGAACCAAAGATACCTACTCGTACCATCCTAAGAAAAAATAATAGACAATGGAAAATATAGGTAGGTGGAACTTTGGCCACTAAACTTTATGTTCTAAAGCAAAAGCTTTCATTTTTCTCCCTTACTCTTGCATAGTCTAAGATTTTCTTAACTCCAACCCCTCGTGAAGCACTTCGACATGAATCATTGTATTACTTTAAAAAATCAAGAAGTAAGTATAATGAGGATGAAAATAACTTATTAAGTTACTAAATTAATCACCGCAATAGATAATATACAGGCTGTATGTGACAGCCAGGCAAATATTGATATGGTGACTTCAGACCATGATTCTGAGATGAAAACCAGTAAAAATTTTCCGACTTTTTTTTTACATTTTTTCAGGAAAAAAATAGTGTGGTTCGTTTAAGTAACAAAACTTTAACTAATGGATGATGTTCAAAAAAATAAGTTTCTCTTAAAAAAGTTCAATTAAGTGATCAACCACAAAGGAGAGTTACAAGTGATTCATAAAACAGCAATGTATCACACAATAACCAATAAGCCCATTTAACTAGTCACACGATCGCCCAATACAATAATTAGCACGGAAAGCAAACATAGCGTATAATCAAATCAAACATTTATTTCCTGCGAGAAATAACACTGTCGTACTTGTAAAACAATGGTACTTGTTCTTCAGTATCTCAATATTTGCCTGGTTGTCACAAACACCCTGTATTTTTTTTAAGCGAATTCGTATGAAATCCTACGTCTTAAAAAGTCAATACCCTTTATGTACTTCTGTATTTTTCCTAGGTTTTTGACAATGGATTGCACCTGATATGCTTAAGTAAGTAAGTACTGACATCGCATGCATAAATCATAAACTGGCTCGTCACCTCAAGGCTCGTGTGCCCTATACCGTATCCATTTGCAAACGGAACAAATGAAATTGAAAGGCTATCTCTGAGGCGTGGGTCTGCGCGTAGTGTTCGCTGGCTCACCTTGGCAATGAAAGTAAATTGGACAGTGTAGACGGCACCTAACCATATAAAAACCGGAGCATTCATATTGTCATTATTCAGTTACCAACATTAGCAGAACCAACATGTACGCCAAGGTGTGTGCGAGCTTTAACTATTGAAAGAAAAAGTCGTAAATCTTTTTATTATTTAGGACACCTTTTGCTCCTACTACCTAGGTACTCTGTTTCGCATAATTATATAATTATTTCTTATTCTAGCTGATCGTCGCTCTCTGCGCTCTGGGCATCGCCCACGGCAGCCACATTGAGGCCTACAGTGCCCCAGCCATCGTCACGAAGACCATCGCGCCCGCGGTCTCCTCTTACTCTTCCTACTCCACCCACACCGCCCATGGCTCCCCAGTAGCCTACGCCGCTGCCCCCGCTGTGGCTACCTACGCCGCTGCCCCAGTCGTAGCTAAGGCCACTATTGCTGCTCCCGTCGCGTACGCCGCTGCCCCAGCTGTAGCTACCTACGCTGCTGCCCCAGCCGTCGCCACCTACGCTGCTGCCCCTGTAGTCACCAAGACCATCGCCCCTGCTGTCACTTCGTATTCTTCTTACTCCACCCAGACTGCCCACGGCTCTCCCGTCGCAACCTACGCTGCTGCTGCCCCAGTGTACGCCAAGGCTGCCTATGCCGCCCCCGTTGCCACTTACGCTGCTGCTCCAGTATACGCTAAGGCTGCCTATGCCGCCCCTGTCGCCACCTACGCTGCAGCCCCCGCCGTCGTAACCAAGACCATTGCTCCTGCTGTGTCCTCGGTTTCTTCCTACTCCTCCCAGACCTCTCATGGATACGCCGCACCTGCCGTGGCCACTTACGCTGCTGCCCCCGTAGCGACTTACGCTGCTGCACCCGTTATCGCTAAGGCCGCATACGCCGCCCCAGTAGCACACTACGCCGCGGCTGCCCCCGTCCTGAAATCAGCTATCGCGTACTCCGCAGCCCCCGCTGTCTCTCACATCTCTTACAGCGGACTTGGTGCTAACTATGCTTGGTAAACTGAATCCTTCTGAATCTATTTATTAATAGAAAATGTAAATAAACGACTTGCCATATAAGGTTAATCTTTCAATCTGTGTACCTATCTACCTATCTGTCTCAGGTCCCGAATGTCTACGTGGATTATGTCATCTGATGTTAGAATTAGAATGTGATCATAGGTATATGTTTCCATTCTAGATATTCTCTAATGAGACTTACAAGTATGGTGGCGAACAATATTTTTTTACAACTTCTTCACATTCTATAGTTTTCCCAAGCATGAAGCTAAAAAACATTCATCCTACGATACAAGTTAGAAACTATGTTTCCTCTCGCATGGTAAAGTGCTATTCGGACGTGACGATTGAATGTTGGTTATATAAATAGGCACCAGGCAAATGTCATGCTTGGTGTACATTTATACTGTAGGTATACCTACAAATGTATAAAGCCCGCGTACGGTAGCAGGCCAGAGCCAGCGCCTCGGGCGTCGCGCGCGTCTAATCTGCCCGCATGCTTACACAACTATACAGGGTGTTTGTGACAGCTAGACAATATGACTTCAAACCATGATTCTGAGGCGGAAAACTCTGAAAATTTTCGATTTTTTCCATATTTTCAGGAAAAAATAGTTAAGTTTGTTTCATTAGGCCTTAGTTATTGACTTAAAAATAAAATTTTAACCAAAATATGATTTTCAAAAAAAAGTTGCCCTCAACAAAAGTAATCCTCAAAAGTAACCTCAACACAATGGTACTTGTTCAGCGTTTTAGTATTTGCCTGGCTGTCACCCACACCCTGTATAGATGGACGTGACGGAGAGGCCTAAGTCATAATACTTAATTATGAGCAATTAGAAAATGTATGTTTTTTTTCGTTTATCCCGAAGGAAAGGCAAGGGGAACTAAGCCCATACAGCCATTGTCTTTAGTATTAAATGATTTCTGAATTTATGATGGATGATAGTGATGATGATGAATGGAAACGTCGAAAAAATCCTCAAGAATGGATGTAAAATTCATGTAAAACAACTTACATAAGCCCATGAAGAGATCGTAATCCGACTAAAGTTTTACTAAGCTTACCCGCATATAAACCCATATATGCACACGCACTAAATTCACATCACAAGTAAACAAAATATAACTTATCTAACAGAAAACATCACTTTACGGACACATGCAAGCCATTTACGAGTACAAACAAATTTTGATTTTCTCAAGAAAATTACACCCGCTCCCTTCCAGCTTTTCCCGCCGGTTCCAGAAAATGTACGAGTATGTCAGTTTAGTAATATGTAAGTAGGTATGGGGTTTTTCAGATTTTTTCTTGATCTATTAGATCTATCTTAGAATATCATTGGGCCTAGAATCAAAAAATAGGCTTGTAATGGTTTTGGTAAATGTAACAAGATAAATAAATTGCACGACTTGGCGGGGGCACTGACCGTGCTCCCAGCTCCCCTAGCATGACCACGCATCGTGGATATCGTATCGTCTATATACAAAATTCAACATGGCGGCTATATTTATCGTATTATGCAGGCTAAATGTCGATAAATCGGTTTATAATATCGTGTTTCTTAGGTCATGCTAGGCTTGCAGATAAAGTTATAACAATGATCCTAAATATAGTACCTAAAGAAAAACAACATTTAAACCAAGTTAAATAGGTTATTCCAATTCCAAATATTATCGAGTATGAAGAAAATAATATCTCGACTTTTCACTCTCCTCACTGAAGTCATCCCCAGAGATGCCAGGCTGTGATCAAACTGTCCTCCAGTAAATACACTGGTATTATTTTCTGCAGGATTAGCAAAAAGCACCTATCATATGGCCGGAAAATTTGTATTTTTAGGGAAGAGTTGGAAAGGGCAAGATCTCGTAGGACATTCTATGAACAAATAGGAAAAATTCAATGCAAAGGTCAGGTCAAAGCACCCTAATCTATCAAACGAGAATGAAAAATATCATGAAATACGATGCAGAGAAAGAGGTCGGTAAGCATGTTGGGACCACCCGGTAGCAAATGAAAGTCTGTGAGCTCTATTTGCCTCTCCGGAAAAAAAAGTTGTAAAAAGGTTTTATGTATTCACCTATATTTAAGGTAATGTCCTAAAAAGGATCCTTTACCTATAGTTATTATCAGATTATTACGAACATATAGACTATATACAGAGTGATTTTTGGTCGTCAACGTTCCCGAAAACTACGGAATCTCCTCATCATCACGATCATTTTTCTCCATGGAAGCATACCTGGGAAGTGTCTGGTTTGTAAAATATTAGGGTCCAAAGTTGAGTAAATAGACTGCGTTTTTCTGCATAAATGCACATAGACGCGCGTAGCAGGATTAATTCACGAAAAATAATTAATATCTGTCTATAAAAAAACTAACATAAACACTAGACACTATAAATTTCGCACGTTCAAGGAATTTAAAATTAAAAAAAAAAAAAAAAACCCAGTATTTTTTTGGCATAAACTTACTTTATTTCATGTATAGAATACGTACCCTTCGTTAAAGGTGGCCACAAAAAAACACCCTGTATGCACATAATTAACTTTAAAACAAAAATACTTGTTACATACAGGATGATTTTTGGTCGTCAACGTTTCCGAAAACTACGGAATCTCCTCATCATCACGATCATTTTTCTCCATGGAAGCATACCTGGGAAGTGTCTGGTTTCCAAAATATTAGGGTCCAAAGTTGAGTAAATAGACTGCGTTTTTCTGCATAAATGCACATAGACGCGCGTAGCAGGATTTTTTCACGAAAAATAATTAATATCTGTCTATAAAAAAACTAACATAAACACTAGACACTATAAATTTCGCACGATCAAGGAATTTAAAATTAAAAAAAAAAAAAAAAAATCCCAGCATTTTTTTTGGCATAAACTTACTTTATTTCATGTATAGAATACGTACCCTTCGTTAAAGGTGGCCACAAAAAAACATCCTGTATAATTGCATTCTATGTTATTGACCGACAGACCAAACTAAAATTAATGCAATCGGCTATGGAACAGAAAAAATCCTATGTTTGAAATGAGGAATATTAAGTAAGAAACATGTTCATTGGACATGTATTGTTCCTTTTTTCTAAGAAATGCATGAAAACAATTATGTTACCTACCTACCTACTTGAAACGACAGACAACACTTTGCGTACATATCTTTAGCTACTGATGAGTGGCTGTCAATAAATCAAATACGGAAAACTGGATTATTATAAATATTAGACTACATATTCTTATTTTTCCATTTCTTCGTACTTATTCACAACGTAAGTAGGTACTTACTTAAAAGAACTCTTATTATGAAGATCAGTATATGTGTCACGTAACCTGTGGTGCCACCTAAGGACTGAAAAAGGATCATAATAATATTAAAAAACTTAATAAGTATAATTTAATATAAATATATAAAAAACAGCGTTCTATATATTTCTAGATTTTTATATTTTGGTATCATCCCTTTTCAGTTGTTAATGACCCTAAATGATAAAACTTACCAAATAGGTACTATTGTCATTCATTTTGCTGTTGTAAAACATAGCTGCTAAATGCCAACAACCAAAAGTAATAAGAGGCGTTCTTCATCATGAATGTCGCAAGAATAAGGAGGCATGATCCTGTCATAAGCTTTTGTTACTCATCTGGCAATGACAAGTGTATATTATGTAATGGGTTAACTAGGTATGCTCGTTACATTATTTGTATAATGTTTTCTTTTGGAAATCCTTATTCTTATTATTATTATTTCTTGCACACAAATGAATATTACACAATAATCAATATACCTACCTATATATATAGGTACAGGAAAAATGTACAATCCTTCATGAAATTGTTAAAGGTTAGCTATTCTTTCTTCACTAAGTTTGATTTAGATTTGGTACGTTAAAATTTACGTTAAAATACATTACAGGTCTGATTTAAACCATTACATATCTAGAGGAACTAGGAACGTATAGCATACAAAACTCTTGTGTATACGATGACTTAAGGTAATCAACTAATTTTCAAATAATGATAAAGCGATCTAGATAAGAGGCCATTTTTAAATGCCATCGCATAACTTTTTTTTTTTTTTTTTTTTTTTTTTTTTTGTGTTGCTCAGCTGCTTTCCCTGCCAATAGGTGCGCAGGGAATTGTGTACCTACTATTTTACATAATTTCGTTTATAGATAATCGTGGTCGTTAAGCGACCTTAGTTTCTACTTTTAAGTCCTATTCTTTCCAAATCTCATAATGTACCTAACTTTAAGTGGCCTCGGTGTGTTTACTAGTAACTGGGACTGTTACTTAATCTGTGGCTATTCTATTTTTTTTTTTTTTTTTTTTTCACTATGGGAGGAGGAGAGGGTAGAGCAGCTTTGTTTTAATTTATTTACATTCTTATAATTATTACTTACTTACTATTTCTTATTTCTAGATATCCTTACATTTATGTTTACATAGTGCCTTATTGGCCTGACTTAAATCTTAAATTTTCCTACCCGCCCAATCGTTAGGATTGCGCTTCTAAATTAATTTGCTGCTTAGCCGACTAAACTTGAAGTATATACTCATTATATACTTGGTTTGCGTCCTTGTTCACCTTGTTTTGTTCCTCTCAATTGCAATTTTCGCTATCTCCTTGCAGTATTCCAGAAAGTCGCCCCTAACCCCGCTGTCGCTTATGAGGTACCGGATATTTCCCAAAGATATCTCGGCGTTCATTGCGCATTCTGCGTTATATCGCCTAAGTGCGAAGCCGGGGCAGCTCACTAGAATATGTGGAACTGTTTGGGCTGTTTCAGGCTCGCAAAAGCAAGATGGGTCCTCCTTACACTTGAATCTGGCCAAGTATTCGGAGAACCCACCGTGCCCAGTCAAGACCTGAACCAGTATCGGGTCTAATTTAATTTTCCTGATTAGTTTGTACGCGGCCACCGCGTCCGGCAGGAACAGCTTCGTGACTGAGGCGGTCCCCTCGCTCCGATACCGCTCGTCCCACTCCACTATCGTACCTTCTCGGATCTTCCTCCTGGCGTAGGACACTGGGAACGCATCGTAGTCTGGACTCTTTTTGCTATGGAGAGCGGCTTCTTTTGCAAGAGCATCCGCTCTCTCATTGCCCTCCAAACACCCAGTACCACGCCACGGTCTTTTCCCTTCGCTCACATTCAACCAGGTTTTTGCGGATCTTTACGATGAGCGGGTGGAACGAGTATTGGCTTCTCAGAAGGTCGAGGGCCGAGCGAGAGTCGCTGAAGATGCTACACTCATTGTGCCTGCCACCCAGGATCAGCTCCGTGGCCCTTAGCAGCGCGTATACCTCCGCCTGAAAGACGGTACAGTATGGTGACAGCCGGAATTTCATAGATCGGATTTCAGCACCACCATACCAGCAGGTCAGTGATGCCCCCACCTTTTCCTGAATCCGGCTGCCATCCGTGAAGATGCGGAGACCTTGATCCCCGATTGAATTCAGTTGTTCCTCGTCTTCCAAGCATTGATATTCAACCCTCACGCTCTCTGCGGGGTGTGGTGCGCTGCTAAACTCGGCTCTCCGCTCCAAGTCCCGATCTGCCAGTGCATGCAGGGTTCCGTTGCTCTTGACTTCATAAAGAGCAGCCGCTTCCTGGATTCGGAGATCCAATGGAAGCAATCCCGCTAGCACCAGCGCCGAGTTCAGGGAGACGGTTCGGTATGCTCTAACGATCTTTAGGGCAAATGCCCTCTGGATGGCGTTAAGCCTCTTCCTCATCCCGAGCTTACCCACCGCCGGTGCCCACGCCGCCGCCGCGTACATAATAATAGGCTCGACCACTGCCACGTATATCGTCCTGATGACCTCCGGCTGAAGACCCCAACTCACCTTTGCCGCCCTCGACAGCTGCCTATAGATGCCATAGGCTTTCCTGCATTGTTCGAGAGCGTGCGCGTTGAAGGTGAGTTTATCGTCTATAGTCAGACCCAGGATTTTGATTTCCCTGGAAAGGTCAATGTCGCTCCCGCCCATACGCAGGTGAGGGGAATCATGTTTAAGCTTTCTAGTTATCAGCATTGCTTTCGTTTTTTGCGGCGCGAATTTTAATTTATTATGATTTCCCCACTCCTGCACATAGGCGAGAGCGGCATTCGCTTTGGCCTGGATTTCTAGAGCGGTTTCTCCAGAGAACATCAGGACGACGTCGTCGGCAAAAGCTTGGCAGTAATCACCTCTATCGTACAAGGCATCTAGTAAAGGGTTCAATAGGAGGTTCCAAAATAATGGGCCTCCTATCGATCCCTGAACACACCCTTTTGTTGTACGTTTCTTGGATATCTTTCCAGCGTACCTTACTGATACCTCCCTATCGTCTAAATAGTCGTCAACGAGCCTCCGTAGGTTTATGGGACACTTGGTTTCGGCCAAGCGACATTTTATGGCCGGCCACCAAGCGCTATCGAAAGCGCCCTCTATGTCCAGGGAGACCATCAGCACCATCTTCTTCTCATCCAGACCTGCGCGGATGTATCCCATCAGGGCACAGAGGGCGTCCTCGGTGCTCCTCTGTGGCACAAAGCCATATTGTCGCTTATTCATCGCCGGAAGGATATGCCATCTTAGTCTTTTAACAAGCATTTTTTCGAAGATCTTCCCCAGAACTGGAAGCAGTCCGATTGGCCGGTAGGACTTAGGTCTTGTGTAGTCCTCCTTACCAGGTTTCCTCAAGATGACCACATCGGCACTCTTCCATATTCTGGGGAAGCAAGACAGCTTCAAACACCTGTTTGCTATAGCCAGGAACGCATGCGGGTCGGCGGCTATGGCTTCGCGGCAGATATCTGGCGCGAGACCGTCGGATCCCGGCGCTTTTTTAGGGTTGAAGCTCTCAGCCGACGCCCTTAATTCCTCTAAGGTGAATGGGGGATCACATGCTTCCGCGTATGTGTCTGCATTCACTTTTGAGGCCTCAACCCTTACCTGCTTGTGAAATTCGTTGTCCTCTTCCTCCTTATCCTCTGGATAGAAAGTGTCCGCGAGGATTTTGGCGGACTCTAGCGGGCTAACCACGCATCCGTCTATCACCAGGGGCATATCTTCCTGGCGTTTCGATGTCCTCCCGATCACCCGGTATATGCCGTCCCACATGGACTCCCTGTCTTGCTTGTGACAGAACTGTTTCCAACTTTCGATTTTGGCTTTGTTTACTTCCGTTTCATATAACTGTTTATGTTCCAGATACCGACCAACCACTGCAGCCCTCCGGACCGGCGCAGCACACCAGATTCGGCGCTTCTTAGTCATCAGTTCCTTCTTGAGCTTGGCGAGTTCGTCATTCCACCATGGTAAGTCAATTTTCCTTTTGCTGTTTACTTTGCTAAGATTTTGTTCGCAAACTTTTGTGATAGTTTTTGTATACCTTTGTACAGTTTCTAGTAGTTCCTCTTTCCCGGTAGCTTCTAGAATTTTTCTGACATCATTTTGGGCCACCAGCTCCTGTTTTAAGTCCGTACGGAACTTCGCCCAGTTTGCGTTCTTGGTTTTATAGATTCTGGTGGTCCTCGTGATGTCAGTTCCCTTTGACCTTACCATGTTCAAGTTGAAAATGATAGCATTGTGGTCAGAAGTCGTCAAGCCTGTGTCGATACTCCAGCCGTCGATGTGCCCAAGCAGGCCCCGAGTGCAAGCAGTGATGTCGACCGAGCTCTGGAACCTCTTGCCTCCCCGTATCGTGTCGAAAGTTGGAACACGGCCACTAGGGTCGTTGAGGACGTGCATTCCGAGCTCATCGAGTGCATCCGCCAGGTCCTCGCCCCTACGGTTGTCGACAACGCTCCCCCAGCACACGTTCCAGGCGTTGGCATCCCCTCCGACGATGACCCGATTTGTTCCTATACTTCGCACAACACTTCTTACGTGTTCCAAATATGGGAGTATGGGCAGAGTATCTTCCATGTATACAGAGATCACCCCGATGTTCCATGCTTGAGTTTTTAGTATCGCCACCACAATGTTCTCCGTACTCAGTGTCGGGCACTGCTGCAGGTCGATGTTTTCATCAAACACGACTATCGCCGCCTTGTTAACCTTTTCGCCTTTCCGGAGACATTGGGTGACTCTAACTCCTGGGTAATCTCTCATGGTCCCCACACTCCCCACGTAAGGCTCCTGGACTAATGCAAAGCTAGCTCCGCGCTTACCCGCCTCAAGAATCAATTCCTGAGTGGCCAGTTGCTTCCTCTGGAGATTTGCCTGGATTACTATATATGGCTTTGCACTGACCTGGTGTGTTTGTGATGCGATAGGTTGTCCCAAGGTCCCATGGTCCACCTTAGCAATAGGCGACCTTCGACCTAGCTATCCTGTCCCACTTCTGCTTGATGGGGCAGGTCACATCAAACGCATTGTGAATTCGGTTGCCCGGATCCACGTTCGCGCTCATGCAATTTTTGCATTCTGGGTCGAGGCCGCCCCGGAAGCTCGTACATTCCGTCCTCATGTGTGGGCCACCGCAGTGGCTGCAAAGGTCCACGGTCTCGGTGCACAGCCTCTTGCTGTGCCCGAATCCGAGGCACCTTGTGCACTGGATCAGCGGGGACTGGTCGGACACGTATACCCTCTGTAGATCCACGTGTAACCTACCAGCGCCCGTCAAAGCCTGCCACACCTGAGGAGATACCTGGAGCACGACATGTTCCTGCAGGGAGTTCCTGGCCTTCCGCCTGAATTTGATTGCGGCCCTGAAGTTGCTTGCGTCGATATTTCTCAGAATATCCGCGTTTTGCTTCTTCAGTGCCGCGATTATATCCTGGTCTGTATTAATGGCCAGAACATCCTTCAGAATAACTAATGGGTCCCTATTTTCCTTTTCCTCCCACTGCAGACCCGTGTCGCGCTCACTGACCCTCTTCTTCACCTTTTCCATCTCTTTTGGGGTACAACTGACCAGGACCCTTTGATTTCTGGCCTTTCGCACCCCCTCCACCCTTATTCCCGTCTCCTTTGCTCCAATGGCTTTCCTCAACCTCTCTATAATCTCCTCACTGGTGCTTTGATCGCCACTCGTTGACACTACTGCTGTCTGCAGCGCCGGTCGGCGATCATGCGCCAGTGTCTCCTCCTTCCTTGCTGCAGGGGTACTGGCGGCTTCGGCATAGGTTCTTCGGTGCTCTTCTACCGTTTCTTTTACTTCTTTCAAGCCTTGTACCACTTCCTGCAGGCCAGGTCTCTTTCTGCATTCCTCCATATCCCTCCTAAATCCCTCTAGTATCCCGGTGTTTTTTTCTATTATTTTTCTGTGTTCTTCTATCAATCCCTTCAGATCCTCCCTTTCGCCTTTCACGTCCATTGCCACCGACTCAGCCAATTGCTGCGTGCCCCTTGACCGTCTTCTAGTTTCTGTCCTACGCTCTTCCTCCGCTTCCTTCACCAGACCAAAAAGACAGGTGAGGGAGTTTTTTGACCGTCGTCTTGATGTCTGTCCTGAGGTTTCTAGCACTGTCCAGCTGTATGTTGGCGGACGTGAACAGTTTCTTCGCCTCAAGGATCCTGGACCTAGTAGGTGCGCGCTCCATTGGGACGATGTCAGCCGGGAGATATTCCCTACTTTCATCGCCCCCGTGGGCGCGCCCCCCCAGGTCACTCTTGCGAGGTAATTCGTATGCTGGTCGCCCGGTTCTCTTGGAGAGGCTTGTACTGGGTTTAACGTTTGTTTTCCCAGTTGGACCGGGAGAAAAGATAAGCAGCTCCGGCTGTGGCGGGTTCTTCTTCGGTGTCGGTGAGGTTTTGCCCGGTTTTTGGTTATCTGCAGATTTGCTGGTTCGCGGCTGCGGTGTGAAAGTTTTGTTTGCCGGGGACGACCGAGACTCGATCTCCTCCACGCTGGTCAATACTCTTGATAGGGGAGGTCCTGCCTTCCCCTTGTCTATTGCGTTCCCTACTGAGGAACTCCTCGCAACCTTTGCTGCGCCTCTCGTATCCCCTGTCTTTGGGGATGCGCTTGCTCTGCGTGGGGGAGGTCCACCCGCCGGAGATCTCACTCCAGACATCATCTCAAAAGAAGGTGAATAAGGACTAAATATATAATAAGTTCTGGCACCCTTGTGCCGGAGTTTAAAAGTCGCATAACTTGGGCAAGCTCTAGGAGTGCGCAAGTTTTAAATGCTCACCTTGACAATGAAAGTAATTGGATATTGAGGACGGCTTGGCAGGGCACAACTACTCATATAAAAACCGGACCACAATTACTGTCATTATTCAGTTGCCAACATTAGAAGCATCAACATGTACGCTAAGGTGGGTTTGGAAACAATTATGTGTACCTATAGTTTAATATGAACTAATCAATTGGATTTGGAAATCGATCGTTGTCATAAAATCATAAGTGACACGTGATAAAATATAAATCAAATGTGGGCTACTGGCCAGCAGGAGCTCCATCGCTGGCAGACATGTGACTAAAAGACTTGTCATGTTGCTAATCTGGATCTAAGCTTTACGCTGCTTGACCACCCCTTTGAATATAGACTGTTTTGTTTATCATACTAAGTAACATAGTAAAGACTTTTAGAATCCAGCTTTACACACTTGATTTAACTTTTTAGGTGATCATCGCTCTCTGCGCTTTGGGCTTCGCCCATGGTGGCAACATCGCCGCCTACAGTGCCCCAGCCATCGTCACCAAGACCATTGCGCCTGCAGTTTCCTCTTACTCTTCCTACTCTACCCACACCGCCCATGGCTCCCCCGTCGCGTACGCAGCTGCTCCAGCTGTCGCCACCTACGCTGCAGCCCCAGCTGTTGCTACCTACGCTGCTGCCCCAGCTGTCGCTACATACGCTGCTGCCCCAGCCGTCGCCACTTACGCTGCTGCCCCTGTAGTCACCAAGACCATTGCCCCTGCTGTCACCTCCTACTCTTCTTACTCCACCCAGACCGCCCACGGTTCTCCCGTCGCAACTTACGCTGCTGCCCCAGTGTACGCTAAGGCTGCCTATGCCGCCCCCGTTACCACTTACGCTGCTGCACCAGTATATGCTAAGGCTGCCTATGCCGCCCCTGTTGCCACCTACGCTGCAGCTCCCGCCGTCGTAACCAAGACCATTGCCCCTGCTGTGTCCTCTGTGTCTTCTTACTCCTCCCAGACCTCTCACGGATACGCCGCTGCTCCTGTGGCCACTTACGCCGCTGCCCCCGTAGCGACCTACGCTGCTGCCCCCGTTATCGCTAAGGCCGCATACGCCGCCCCAGTAGCGCACTACGCCGCGGCTGCCCCCGTACTGAAATCAGCTGTCGCGTACTCCGCCGCCCCCGCTGTCTCTCACATCTCTTACAGCGGACTTGGTGCCAGCTATGCTTGGTAAACTGAATCATAACTTATTTATTTAAAGACAGTTTAATAAGTATGTAAATAAATGAATTTTATTTTTAATCTTTGTTTTTGTACTGTACCTTTGCTACACATCCATCACATCAGCCTATTGCAGTCCACTTCTGGACGTATGCCTCCCACAGAGCACGCCAAAAGGCGTATAGGGAGTATAAGCCATATAGGGGGCTTTTTGCTCATAGTCACCACGCTCTGTACAGGCGGGTTGGTGACCGCAGTTTGATTTTCGAACTATGTTGTCAACAAGGGCGGCGCTGCTTCCTACCTCCCGAAAACCTTTTCTTAATCGACTCTTACCATATCCACGGGCAGACGTGATTGATGAAGTGATGATATTCCACTCTGCCGACACCACATGATAACTCATCCATTACCTATGATTTATTTATCGGTGTCACTGCATACAAATATGTTACCTAGTTTTAAAATTAGGCGTTATTCAATGAAACAGACTTTACCATATCTACAATCGTGCTAAGACAATGTAACATCGTTTGCATAGACTTTCCTTGTCGCAATAGACCCACGAATACGCGTAGAGGTTGAAATACCTAATACATAATCTATACTATACCTATATAATAATAATATAAGAGGTAAAATTTGTGTGTTTGTATATTTGTCAAATTGTAAGGGGTAATCTCGGGATCTACTGAACCGATTTTAAAAATTCTTTCACCGTTAGAATCCTTATTGGACCTGGATGAACATAGACTATAAGAATTTCCCGATATTCCCACGGGAAGGCGACCAACGGGAATTTAATATTTTTTTACGAAAACCGCTATACACATGAAGCTGAAATCGGGCATATATGTTCATTGGGGACAACGAGGAAGGACTAAAAACTGATTTCCCGAAATTCCCACGGGAAGGGGACAAACGGGAATTCATAATTTTTACGAGAACCGCTATACATATGAAGCTGAAATCGGGCATATATGTTCATTGGGGACAACGAGGAAGGACTAAAAGGGGAAGGGGACTTCAAACGAATTTCCCGATATTTCCACGGGAAGGGGACAAACGGGAATTCATTTTTTTACGACAACTGCGATACATATGAATTTGAAATTGGACCTATATGTTCATTATCACATTATCTAAGCCCCTTGGGCCGACTTTAAAATAAGTAGGCTTGATCATATCCCAATGATAATAATAATAAAGTTCTTTTTATTGCACGTCTAAAGGTTTGTACAATGGCGGACTTAATGCTATTCAGCATTCTCTACCAGTCAACCAATATTTGTGGTGAGAATGATGGGTGGACTTATTAAAGTCGATAATGCATCTTTATCTTAGAGGTGTATCGATGTTTCTGAAGGTCCTGCAGTTCTGGCTACCACATTTCATCATATAGGATATCCTTCAGCCACGTTTAGAAAAGCGGGGATCGATGTAAATCAGTGGTTCCCAAAGTGGTCCAGGTGGACCCCCAGGGGTCCACAGGAGACTCGATGGAGGTCTACGTTGACGTAAAAAAATGGGGGTTCGTTCACAATTAATACGTAGATAATGTGGTGTAGGCCTGTAGGGGTCCACCAGAACCAGTTAACTTTTGATAGGGGTCTATGACAAAAAAAGATTGAGAACCCCTGATGTAAATGATCAGTGACAAGTTTCTAGCTTATAGCCGGAGATATGCCTGAGTTCCTTAGTCGATTCTTATGACGTATCTGGAAGGAGATGCAGTTGATAAATTTTAGTGAAGTGTGCTGATGCGGGCACAGGACTCAAACTTCAGAATTGCTATTAGGTCCAGTTCCCGTGAGAATTTCGGGATATCCTTTCATGTCGAATGCCTAACTCGAATATCATAATAAAAAAAAAAAAAATAAAACATACCCTACAACTTATTACTGAAGGATCAAAGCTTTGCTGAGGGTCGTTTACAGTTTTTTATTTGAAAAATTATTAATAAAGACATGAAAAAAATTCTTCACCCGAGTTGGTATCGAACCCACGACCTCTGCATTCCGTGCTAGTGCTCTTACCACTGAGCTACCGGGTCTTTTATTTATATTTATTTTTTGAGTTTTTTATAGTTATTTGACTTTTATAGTTATTGATCTACTTGTATGTTACTTTTTTACGCCTTTACTTATACATTTGGTGTACTCGTAATGATTTCCTACTTAAATCCCGAGTTTTTCTAATAGATATTTTATGTTTATTATTTTTTCTTCATAAAATACGTGTGGGTAATGAGAATCGGGTGATCCCATTGCCCGCTAGTGACCGCCATCTAAAGAAAAAGATAGGGGAAAGGAAAAATATACAGGGTGATTTTTGGTCGTCAACGTTCCCGAAATTTTGTTATGAGGCGGTTGCAATAAAATTTTTGTTAATTTTAGCTTTTGAATTCTAATTCTTGCTTAAGTGACCCCCATTACCCAATCTTACAACCCCTTAATACCCCTACAACGTGACGACACTCTTTAAGTAGCTTATATGCGCGTAAAAGAACTTTTGTTCTACAGCTATAATAAATATTGCATTTATAAATATGGTCACGAGACAAAAGTTGCTTTAAATGATGCAGGTGGACATGTGAAGTTGTAATTTTCAATTAATTTCAAATTTGAAAAATGAACTTTCCCACTTAACTTTGAAGGCTTATTACAACCTCATTTGGACACATAATCAAATTCTACATTTACAGATAGGTATCATTTTGATGATTTATTATGATAAGCATAAAATGTTATTAATATTCAACCATAGGAAACTACCCCATTTCATTCAGGCCCAGCATTTGTGTAATGTATCTATATTTTTGTTTTTTTTTTACATTCCTGTCATGCATGCCGACTCTATTATGATCATAAACCTGCGAGATCGTTATAGAACCTAACCGAATAAATAATTTTATTGCTTACTTGTATTATATGGGCCACTGATATTTGTCTGGAATTTAATACAGACTACCTAGAGATAATAATGACAGACATAATATTTTTACGGAAGTGAGAGGCTATGTTTTTTGAAACTTAGATTATCCCAAATATTTGAAATACAATGTTTGTTCTATTATTTGTTTGTTACCTCTCACCCGTAAACTAATCTTCTTGAAATTTTGCATATACATGGTTGAGAATGCGGAGAAAGACATAGGCCACATTTTGTAGTGGTGTAGGAAGAAGTCGCGGGCGTCCCTAGCGTCTCCTATTTACAGTGCAATTGATACATAGATTAAATTGGTATACCTACTTAATGTAAGTATACCAAGGCATAGCTGCAGTTGTTTTGGTAACCATTACAGAAAAGGCTGATTTAGTGTTAGGCTGCCGTTTCACCAGAGATATGCTAATGCTGAGTTGCTACGGGGATGCATATGTAATCCACTAGTCGTATTCCATTGTCTATGGTGTCAATAAACTTGATTTGAGGATATCAAAAAATCAAAAAAAATAAAAAATCGTTTATTTTCACAAAAATCATACACTTGGTGTAGTAAACTCGCTGCCTTCCACACTAGGATACCCTGTGCTGTGGAATTCAGCGTCTTCCTCTCATGCTAATAACAGTTTGTTACATTCATTTGTATACTATGCCAACAGTAAAATTACATACCTATAACAAACATATCAAACGCATATGAGCTTGTATGACCAACAAATCGAGATTTACGTTGGCCTTTTTTATTGTTGAATGGAAATATCGATACCCCACTGGAAAAGCGCCCATGAGCAGATTGTCACAATTTCGAGGTTTGATTACATCTACACTAATATTATAAAGAGGAAAACTTTGTTTGGTTGGTTGTAATGAATAGGCTCAAAAACTACTGGACCGATTTCAAAAATTCTTTCACCGTTAGAATCCTTATTGGACCTGGATGAACATAGGCTATAAGAATTTCCCGATATTCCCACGGGAAGGCGACCAACGGGAATTCTATATTTTTTACGAAAACCGCTATACATATGAAGCTGAAATCGGGCATATATGTTCATTGGGGACAGCGAGGGAGGACTAAAAACGGATTTCCCGAAATTCCCACGGGAAGGGGACAAACGGGAATTCATAGTTTTTACGAAAACCGCTATACATATGAAGCTGAAATCGGGCATATATGTTCATTGGGGACAGCGAGGGAGGACTAAAAACGGATTTCCCGAAATTCCCACGGGAAGGGGACAAACGGGAATTCATAGTTTTTACGAAAACCGCTATACATATGAAGCTGAAATTGGGCATATATGTTCATTAGGGACTGCGAGGAAACACTAGAACGGATTTCCCGAAATTCCCACGGGAAGGAGACCAACGGGAATTATTTATTTTTTACGAAAACGGTTAAACATGTGAATCTGAAGTTGAGCATATATGTTTATTTGGGACCCCGAGGAAGCACTGGGAACGGATTTCCCGAAATTCCCACGGGAAGGGGACAAACGTGAATTAATTTTTTACGACAACCGCGATAACATATAGGCTACTTTTTACACTTAACATATAGGCTACTTTTTATTTTTTCTGTAGTCCACGCGGACGGAGTCGCGGGCGTCCACTAGTATTCAATAAGATTAAGGAATTAGACGAGTAAATACTTACCCTGACATTATTAAGCCTGACCATTTGGCTTCACCAAGCCCAATGTAACTCTTAACGCAAGAGTCATAAAGTAGTGCTTCAATGTCACATGCACTAGTTTTGCGCGAATGTACATCGAGGAGCTAACATACCTGTTTCTCGAAGTTGTATAAAAGTTGATGTAAATGGAATTCAAATTATTCGGACACCAAAATACACAGAACAAACATGTACGGAAAGGTACGGCTTATTTAAAATATTATTTTTTAAAATAAAATAGTAAATGGAGTGCAAATGGGATCATCAGGATGGGTGCATCAGCGCTTTCTGCGCACAGTCTCAATTCATTAGTATTGTGCTTTTTACTTTCTATCTGAGTGATCTTCAACGACGACTATTAAGGCGAAAATTTTATGAAATAAACGAAGATCCTCATTACATGGAATTTAATGTGCTTTGTAAAATGGATAAAACTTTTGAAACTGAAATTACGAAAGCATTACTGCACAATCGAAATGTCTCGTCTTCAGCCTATTGCAGTCCACTGCTGAACGTAGGCCTCTCCCAGGGCACGCCACATGGCTACTACCACAGGGGATTTATGCCCATAGTCACCACGCTGGGCAGGCGGGTTGGTGACCGTAGTGTGATTTTCGGACTATGTTGTCAGCACGGGAGGCGCAGCTGCCCGCCTCACAGAAACCCTTAATCGCCTCGTACGATACCCACGGGCAAGCACGGGGTAGAACAAACTACTATACCGGCACCACGTGGCGTAATCATCGAAATGTAATTCACATTAAATTTGTATTTGAATATTCTTTAAAGAAAATAGGTACAAAAATTTACCAAAAATAGTAAATGTCGATAGTGTTCCGTAAACCACTTTAAACTCTATTTCTTTTTGCAGGTCATTATCTTCCTCTGCGCTGCAGGCATCGCATCAGCTGGCAACCTCCTTGCCTCACCACTTGCCTACAGCTCACCAGCAGTCTCATCTTTATCCTACGCCACACAATATGCTGCTCCACTGGCGTATCCCGCACCGGTAGTAAAGTCTCTGTCACCAGCTGTGTCATACCAATCTATCTCCGCTCCTGTATCCTACGCTGCGGCGGCACCCATCTACTCTAAGACTATCGCCCCAGTTGCATCCTATGCTGCACCTGCAATTTCCTACTCTGCTCCATTAGTAGCAAAATCTCTTTCTCCCGCTGTGTCTTACCAATCGATATCTCATTCCGCTCCTTTAACTTATTCCGCACCATTGGTAGCAAAATCGTTACCAGCTGTATCCTATTCGGCTCCCTTGTCTTACGCTGCGGCATCTCCAGTCTACGCTAAAAGTATTGCACCATTATCTTACCAGGCCTACTCAGCTACTCCAGTTGCATATTCCACTGGACCAATCATCACCAAGACTATTGCCTCGCCTGCAGTATCTTATTCATCCGTGGCTCATGCGGCACCTGCCTATGCAAAGACTATCGCAGCTCCTGTATACGCAAAGACTATTGCCGCACCCGCATTAGCAACATACGCTGCTCCAGCTGCTTATTCATCATACGCCCCTGCCGTGTCAGCATATGCAGCGCCTGTCCTCAAGTCAGCGATCTCCTACTCAGCAGCTCCTGCTGTTTCCCATGTTTCATACTCCGCTCTCGGAGCTAACTATGCCTGGTAATCTAGTCACTGCCAAGTTACCGAAGATTTATTTATAGAGTTGTTTTTAATGTAGAGATATGAATAATGATTATGTTAAAAATAAACAAAATACTCGATACTTACATTTATTTTTTATTTTCTACAAAATATCCTAAAAGTTTATACAAAGGAGGATTATCAGTAGCTCTTCCTCACAACTCTATTCACGTCTTAAATGAACCGAAAGCTATCAAATGCTGCGGATCTGATATAGTGAAGTGATAGAGCACTAGCACGGTGTGCAGAGGTCGTGGGTTCGATTCCCACTCGGGTGAAGAATTTTTTCCATTTCTTTATTAATAGAGTAATATTTTGTACTAGTGGACGCCCGCGACTCCGTCCGCGTGGAGAACAGAAAAAACAATATGTTAAAATTATCCGGGATAAAAACAGTTTCCCGGGATAAAAAGCCTATATGTTAAGTGGGACCTGTCACAATATATTCCTGCATCGAAATCGGTTCAGCCGTTTCTGAGATTAGCGTGCATTATATTATTATATTATTATTATTAAAAAATGCACAGACAAATCGACAAACAGACAGAAATTAAAAAATCTGTTGATAAAGGTCTCCTATAATATTTTTTCTCATATATCTTCCATGTACAGACAGCGATCTGTTACATTTTTATTATATGAAATACTCGTACATGTACGTTGTACATTGTATAGATGGCCATTTTACGTATGTACATAATTATTAATATTACTATATTTTACTTTAGTAGTTAGTTTAAAACGAAATAATACAGAAAGTTCTAAATGTTTTCTTTTTTTTAAAATGCAATATTGCAATAGCGTGAATTTGTTTGTTACATCTTCATTCAAAACCGACAAGAAGTCCTCTTCTTCACTCACTCCACTCTTACAAAAAATATGGGTCTCCGATAGAAACTGTAATAAGTATTATGGTCGTACATTTCCCTTTCTCCCTCAGTCATTTATTTTAAGAACGGAGAGGGATAGATTAGACTAAGATTAAGTTTACGTTTAAATTTAACGGTCATAAACGACCATATTAAAAGCTAATATACTCTCTCATAATCTTGTTGAGAAATAAAAGTTTTCAACAATATCAATTAGGCAATAATGATGGCTGGACGATCTAATTGATCTCGCTTTTCTTAGTACGTCTTACGTATACCCAACGAAATTCGATTGTTCGTGTTGTATAATTCTTGGCACATTGGTGTTTGCTGAAATAGGTCTATTCCACTATATTCAATATATTGGGTGATCAAAGTGGAATAGACCATGACTATTTTAAATAAATAAAATTATACAGAGTGAAAGTGATCATGATTCTGAGGCGAAACCACTGAAAATTGTGTAATTCGAATAAGTGACTTAAAAACAAAATTTTGCGCTCAAGAAAGTTCAATTTACTGATCAACCCCGATGGAGAATCACAAGTGATCCAAAAAACAGCAATGTGTCACACAATAACCAACAAGCCCATTTAACTAGTCACTAAATAGCCCGATATACTTGGCGCGGAAAGCAAACATTGCGGATAATCAAATCAAAAATGCATCTCCTACGAGTAACAATACTGTCGTATAACTCAAAACAATGGTACTTGCTGAGTGTTTCAGTATTTTCCTGGCTGTCACACACACCCTGTATTGACGGCAGTTTCCTGAGCCAAAAAAAGCGATAGAGGCAAACTTTATGAACATTGACCTTGAATGCGCAGAAACAAAATAAGACTGTTTTGCATACCAACAAAACAGTTATTATGTGTGTGAAGAAACACACAGCATTTGTTTGAAGAACGCATTGATAGACTTCGCCATAAACTAAGTAAATACACACACAACTTACCTCCACTTCACCTTACCATCTCTATGACCAGCAGAATGTGCCATGGACATCTGTCATAAGCACATCTGTCACTGTCAAGTTTCATAGTCTTCATCAAAACCAGCAAGGTCCTTGCTCAAATGCTGTGTGTTTCTTCACACACATAATAACTGTTTTGTTGGTATGCAAAACAGTCTTATTATATGTGATCAAAACACACAGCATTTGTTTGAAGACTTGTTTGATCTCTGCTGGTGTAGGAATATCTACAATGCTATGTGAAATTAAATCTAATGAACCAATATAATAATTTATTTGTTTTAATAACTCCTGTATTCAAATAAATTCTGTTATCCATTACTTACTAAGTTAACATTTTTGCTATAAGCCAGTAAATTCTCATTTACTTATACTTCTTTCTCACATTACAATAATAATTATAAAGGAAAAAATCTTACTTTTAATATTCTAATAATAATTATGTTACCTTACACAAGAATACTGTGCTCCTAGAAAAAATAAAATATTTGAAAATTATTACATGCTCCAATGAGATCATACATTTCAATAATCAACAAAAGTTATATAAGTACTTATACATACTGATGAAGTTATGTAATAATAAATCTTCATTTGAAATTATTGTATTTTGTCTTTAAGTCTAACTGTTTACAATAAAAACTTTGAAATGTGTGAGCACTTTTTTAATTTTCTATTTAGAATATCCATGGGTATATCTGTTACCACGCTTTTGTATGAAATAGCAGAACATACACTGCCAGAGGTGCGTCAATTTTAGCTTTTACAATCTAAACTTTTAAAATTAAGACCTTAGCTTGTGCAAATAAAGTACCTACCTATTTCAAAATTGAAGCACTCGGAAAGACACCTCCGAACTGGAGCTCTATAAGTTACCAATATAGCACTCACCTACTATTGGATAGCACTTTATACCCCCCCCCCCCGATTTTCCAAGCAAAAAGCTCCAGTAAATCCACCTGGGGTGGGCAGTTGCTTGTTGTGAGGTCTATGAGATTGGTCCTAAGGTTTTGTATGCGCACTGGTTCTGCTTGAGCTCGTGCCCGCAGATCCGCTAACCAGTAGCACTGGCTCCAATATGGAGCTATTATTATAGTAGGGGAGCCCAAGCGGGGATTTTTGAAGTTACTCGAGCGTGTCAGAAAATTATGTAGGGAGAATCCTTGCATAATGTAATTTACCCTTACCACATATGAACCCTTAATATGGTGGTGTACGTTGAGGGGAACCCGTCAGATTAGTAAAAAAAAATCGATCCTCCGAAAAACTCGAGCGCGTCAGATTAAGAGAGGGTAAGTTAATTACAGTGAGATAAGTGTATATTTCAATAATCTGACGATTTGAATGTGACATTAAGAAATAAACAAGTCACAAAGTTGTAAAAAAAAAACGATACCTCGAAATACTCGAGCGTGATTAAATTTTTATTTTATTTTAAAGATAATAGTGTCAGGATTGTAAAAAAATAATAATCTGACGTTTTAAATGGGGTAATGTTTATTAATTTGTCGAAAAAAGGTGGAGCGTACAGCGGCAGAGAGCTGTGGTTCCCCACGCTGCGCCTAACTTTCGTTCTCACTCATTCTTTATCTCTTACTCTCTCGCACCGTCACAACTACGCCATGTTGTCATCTCAACTTAGTGATGGGCAATAGAAAAAAAAAGCGGGTGGGGCTGTGTCGGGGCACACGGCCGTTGGTTTTAACGTGAAACGTCTATGTTAGCGAATCGCTTTTAAAGTAAAAGATTGAAATGAAAACAAGATGGACGCTGTTTTAAGTATTTTAATAAAAAAAGAACAGGTACGTAATAGAAACATAAAATACATAGCAAATGTTTATATATTTATTGTCACTTTCTGGTTATTTTAAATAGCAGCCGCCCACGACTTCGTCCGCGTGAGGGGGCGTTGTACCCGTGCGAAGCCGGGCAGGTTGTTGTATAGACTGTAGCCTTCCTTGGTAAATGGGCTATCTAACACTGAAAGAATTTTTCAAATCAGACCAGTAGTTCCTGAGATTAGCGCGTTCAAACAAACAAACAAACAAACTCTTCAGCTTTATAATATTAGTATAGATATAAATACTGTCCAAATTACACTTATTTTTGTATAAATCAATCGGTTCAAATAAACTTGACAAACACACGAAAGAATCACCACGCTATAAAGTCGGAGTCACGAGTTACACTGAATAGAAACAAGCTTGAGCGCCGGTTTCGCACAGTTATCGCAGTATCCCTCCCCCGCCGCCCCGCTTGACCCCGACACGAACTCAATGTCATAACAGTGAGCTGACTATATAAGTGAAATATTTACACCACATTTTTGTTTCTAAGACCAATAGTTTTTTAATTATTAAGGTACGATGATATAGACCTTTTCGTTACGGTCCAGTTTTTAAACCTGGTACCCGTATGTGTCGGCGCGATTTTAAAGACGTTTCACGTCAAAAATATCGATATTTATCGTATCGATATTTTTCAAATATATCGATATATATCACCCAAGAAATATCGATATTTCGATATATCGATATTTTTTGCCCAATTTGCAATTATTTATAAAGATTGCCAAAATTATCGCTAACTTCCATACAGCAGACATGACATTTAACATAAATACAACTCACACAAAAAAAATAACAATAAGCTACGCTTAGTTTACTCGTGACAACACAACAAAACAACGTTCGTACCAACACTCTAAACTAAAATGCAGTCAGTCCAGTGCAGTGATACCAACCAAACCAACAAGCAATGTCATTGTCATAGACAAACAAGTCATAGAGTGTAATTTTTGTTTGTGTTTGAAGCAAAGAAACTAAACCCATACAGCCTACTGCATATTTTCTAAATTTAAGAAATCGGATTGGTCAAAAACATGATGTGACGCATGAGCAGACGCCAGACAGCAGAGCTTTAAAAATATATCGATTTTGATATCTGCCGGGCTAGCACGACCACGATAAGTAGATATACGATAAAGGATTTCGTATCGTATCTATACCACCATAATTATCGATTTCGGGAACATGACCGATGGAACAATACGTTACGTTAAGATTTATCCCATGTTACAATACGATAAGGCGCGAGATAAGTTAAACAAATGTTTCTAGAGTCAAAGAATTTTTTTTTCTTTTTTTCAATTGTCGTTCATTCTTTTTTTTTCTTTTTTCCTTTTTGACATCAGATGTCATGTTAACTGCTCTAACATGACCAGCGAAACACGATACGATAAACCTATTTATCGACTAGCTGTCAAAATACGATAGATATTAGCCGCCATTTTGAATGTTATCGATACCAATTTCTAATCATTTAATTTTATCTTTGACCTACCTATGTAAACTAAAAACGAGTAAACTAAAACACTAAATTAAAAATATTAAGTTTGGAGCATATCACTGAAAACCTATCGAACCAAAGAATATAATAGGTATTTTCGATTTCTCTAACCTATCTACGCTTATCGCGTCTTACAATGTTCATCGATAACAATATCTTGAATTGATGTCAAAATTCGATATTTTTAACATCAAAATACGGTCATGTTCGGCGCTATCGATAGTAACCGATGGACATGCTCGCATTTTATCTATCGTATCGTATCGTGCCGTGTAACGTTACCGGCATGGTTATGTTCGCTGTATCGATAAAATTCATCATGGCGGCTATATTTATCGTATTTTGACAGCTAGGTATCGATAACTTGACTTATCATATCGTGTATCGTTGGCCGTGCTAGCCGGGCTGAAAATAAATATAGAAAATTGATATATCGCAGGAAAAAATATCGCTAATTTATATCGATATTTTTCTGAAAAAATACTTTTTTTACCAACCCTATCTCAGCTGATCACAATAGCGTGCTCGTGTTTAGTAGACGCTTGCGTTTGTTAGTGCTGTTTTCAATTTATTTTGTACGAATTTCATGCGATTAGTTATACATTTATTACAATATTTAATAATTGTAATTCCTTGTATCGAATTTTAAATCAATAAATTATAAAATATAAATATGAACATGTGTATATGATCCTTTCATTCATCTGTGAAGAAAGCACAGCAAGAATTTCCCTTAAAAATGGTCAGATTAGCTATATCCCTCCATATAATTGTCAGATTATGATTCAGGAGGACAGTAACATCAAATTGATCCCCCTGCAGAAAAATCTGACGCGCTGGAGTATTTCAAGGTCACCATTTTTTTTTACATATTAAAAAATTAATTATGACTGAACGCCTCGTGCAAATCGTCAGTCATTTGAATAGTACACTTTTTAGGGTTTACTTAACACTCACTTTGAATATCTGACACGCTCGAATAACTTTTTTTTTTTTTTTTTCAACCACTCGTTCTGGCCGCCCCCCTTCAATTAATTGTCAGATTAATGTCTAATAGTTATGAGTAATATAAAGCGCATATGTACTATAAATGACTGACGCGCTCGAGTATTTCCATATGACGATTTTTTTTTACATTTTTAAACAAGTGTACACGGTAAACCCCCCACTAAAATAGAAAATGCAACATAAACTTTTTTTTCCTCATAACATAATCTGTAGAATCCACTAAGTCCCCATGACGCTCGAGTAACTGCAAATTTAGCATCTCGGGCTCCCCTACTATTATGTAAATTCCCTCGGCTGTGTTAAGGTGGCATAACACTCGGGGAATTAAATTCGGTGGCGGAAACACCCATGCCAGCCCGTATTTCCAGTGACGACTGAATGCGTCGCAGTAGCTTGCGGAGCCATCTGTGGCATCCCAAGACACGTAATTTCTTACGACTGCAGATCTTTTGGAAGCAAACAGGTCTATCTCGGGTATACCCCAGATTCTGAATACAGCCTCCGAGGCCGGGGGTAACAAGTGCCATTCCGGCACTGGTTTGTTTCGAGACAGGCGGTCGGCAATGCCGTTGTATCTTCCCGGAAGATACGCCGCCGATAGCAGGATGTTCAGCTGCTCCGACAACTCTAAGAGTTTCGTTGTCAATTCTAACAGGCTAAGTGAGCGTGTACCACCCTCGTTTCTAATATACGCTACTAACGTCCTGTTGTCTGACTGTACGAGAATGTGAGCATGCCTTAGATCTTTCTGCTGTGACTTTATGGCGCCGTACACAGCGAACAACTCCTTGATATTGGAATGCCAATGACTCTGGTACCTGGTCCAGGTACCGGAAAGATATTGGTTGTTCAGCTGAGCGCCCCAGCCCGCATCCGCTGCGTCTGTGGTTAGAAAATGAGTCACCTCTCTTTTGTGCAGAGCCACCGTACTATGGTCTATGGCCTTCCGCCACCAGGATAGTTCCTGTAGCACAGGATGAGGGAGCTGTCTCTTTTGTCTTGCTCTCCGATGAGGGAAGTTTCTTAAAAACCGTTGGGTTCTGCGACAATGCAAGCGTCCTCTTGGAGTGGTTAAATTTGCAAAGTTGAGGAGCCCTAAAAGGCACTGAATCTCTCTTAGTGACGCTTGACCCTGGCTGAGAGTCTTGTCTATAGTCTTTTTTATTCTTAATACCTTCCCTGAAGGCAGTGCCATGGTACTCTTCTGTGTATCCCACAGAATTCCTAAGTATTCCAGCTGCTGTGCAGGTTTGATAACAGACTTCTGGAAGTTTACATGCCACCCAAGTTCTTCCAGAAGGCACAGAGTCTCCGAGACCTGACCTATGAGTCTTTCTCTGTCTTGACTTACCAAAAGGTAATCATCCAAGTAGACCAAAAGCCTGACTCCCCTTGATCGTAGTATTTCCGCAATCCAATTGGACAGGGCAGCAAATGTTCGAGGGGCCGAAGATAAGCCAAAGGGGAGGGAGGTTAGTTGCAGTACCTCCTGGTTGTAACATATTCTCAAAAAGCGGCGGTGAGATTTGGCAATAGGAAGATGGAAATATGCTTGATGCAAATCTATTTTTGTCATCCAATCTCCTTCCTGCAAGAACATTGCCACATCTGACTGCGAGACTAAATTGAAATGTTTGGTTGCAATATATCTATTTAAACCCCTGAGGTCAAAAATAGGGCGCATGTTGCCATCTGGCTTCTTTATTAAAAACATTTTGGAAAGGAAACCCATATCTAAGATCTGTGGCTTTTCCAATATACCCTTCTCTTTCAGGTCCTGAATTACTGCAGACATCTCCGGGGAAGATCTAGTAGAAAAAATCTTCAATCTATGTGATGTTAGGTAGAGAAGAGGGGGTTTCTTGTTAAAAGGAACTCGGCCTCCTGTTACAGTATTAATTATAAACTGATTTGCCCCTAACTCCTTCCATTTTTGCACACTTTGTTGCAGACAACCTCCCCGGAAAGCCCTCTGTATTTGAACATAATTATTTTGATTGTTTCCCTTTATTGCTGATGGCATTTTCTTGGTTGGTGTTGTTTCGAAAGGAGTGTTGTCTCTTATAGGCACGAAAATTATTATTAGATTTTAACCTATTGCTATTGTTAAAATTATTATTATTATTTTTAAAAGTTTTACTCGGTACTGTGTTAAATATTCTATCTTGTCTCTGACTTGTAGAAGACTGTTCACGAGAAAAACTCTTCTCCTTTAAATAACTTGGGGTATTAAGCCAATTCTGAGATCCACCTAGAGACTGAATAATAGGCTGCAATGCTTGCCTACTAAAAAGGTATTCCGAGCTTGGGGGAATATTTCTTAATGAAGCTTTTAAATTATTATTACCTATTTCTTTAAGAATCCTTTCCCTTCTTATTTCTATACACTCACTGCGTCTACCACAAATCATCTGCATAATTTTTTCAGTATTTTTGTACAACTCAGAACCCTGCCCAAGCAAGGAAGAGACTTTGTCAAATAAAGAAGAAGGATTTAAGTCTCCTGGATTAGCAGCAGCCCAGTTAACTAAATTTTGCAAACCTTGTCTAAGCATTTCCCGCTGCTCTAGCTCAGCATTTGTTAAAGAAGCAAGCATGTTTTCAGCGGAAGCTAAATAATCCTTAGTTTTATTAAAATGGCAAAGTTCCTCATTCACTTTTAAAGCCACAAACCCAGGTGTAGCAGCATATGATTGCATAATTGACTTATAACGTATACCCTTCCATGCTTGTGAATCAAAATGCTGAAGGCGAGTAACCTCCTCCAGTCGGAGAGTATTTGCCAAAGGAATTACTCTTTTATCATCAAACTCAGTATTAAGTGTACCAAGACCTAACTGAAGGTTTCTTGTTGAGTTACAAGGATTAACCAAAAAAGTGTTTTGAACTTTCTTTGGAAACTCTGAATTATCAGTGCATGTACTAGGCTCTGGGAGTGTTATAGATGCAGACTTTTGCGTCAACGAGGATATATAATGCGGTAGCTGTGTTAAATAACCGGATATATAATTTACCTGCTGCGATAAATCATCGATACGCTGATCAGAAACATGCTTATTGTACTTACGGCGTTTGTTGGGAGGAGGTGAGGCCATACCTCTCTCATCTTCCGAAGATGAGGAAGTTTCTCTCTCCTCACCAGATTCTACCAACATACGGCCCTCTGGCCGCTCTTCATCCGAAGCAGCGGCATCAGATTGAGCACGTGAGCCGGCGTCAATTTCACTTACCGAACTTCGTGATTTCCTCATTTTAACGTATTACTTACACTTGAAAAAGTAACTAAAAACGATTCCGAAACACTTTATTTTGTATTTTAACAGTAATTAACAAGCTAATATTGTTATAAACTGAAATAAAAGGATTTATAAAAAATATTGGCGGCTATTACGTGCGAAATCTACAACGCTATGAAACTTGACAGTGACAGATGTGCTTATGACAGATGTCCATGGCACATTCTGCTGGTCATAGAGATGGTAAGGTGAAGTGGAGGTAAGTTGTGTGTGTATTTACTTAGTTTATGGCGAAGTCTATCAATGCGTTCTTCAAACAAATGCTGTGTGTTTTGATCACATATAATATAAGGTTTATTTGGTGGTAAGGTGCGGGCGCATGATTGGTTGATCCGTCACCTTCTCCCCGCGCGCTGCGCCTACGCCCCGCTTACTCCTGAGTACACTCGCGTGCAGTAAAAGTTGGTTATTATTTTGGTTGGTTTGTAAAAATTTTTTTTGACTTTTTATTAAAATTCCATATAGATCTGCTTTTAATTATATACCTATATAAGAAATATCGTATTTACCTAAAATAAAAATAAGTTTATACTTACCTAATTATTATTTTTTAAAGTTATTATACCTACCTTCAGTGCTTTTAAAACACAGCACATATTTTTTATTAATTAACGTGAAATATGGAAATTATAAAAATATCTTGTTTTCAGAAAAAATAACTTACTGATAAAATAATAAAAAATTATACCCGATTATCTATGCTCGTAAGTACATGCGCGAACTTTCCTCTTCCATGTCACTCGATGTTTATAAAGTTTGTCTCTATCTGTACTTAGCCTTTGGTAGTTTCAATTACTGTAACCTGAGTGTAGTGGTGCACGCACACATTACACGCCAAATTTTTTGGCGACACATGTCTATGATGTAGGTAATATATGTATAAATATTTTTTTGTATCATGTTTTGAGCATATTAATATAATTATTTCATTTCGAATCTAACTTTATTTGTAAACCTTTCGGGCAATAACAAACCTTTTAGACAATGTATAGTGTTATTGTATTGAATCTTTGTAATGGCTTCATCGTCATTAATGGCCAATTTTAATACTATAGGTAGAGCCCATTCTACTATAGGTAGATATAAATCTAAGATATGCAAAAAATCGATATACTATAGGTAGATATAAATCTAAGATATGCAAAAGACCTCGATCGATAACCTGTGTTTAATGGTTTATGATTAATTGATTATAGATGTTTATTAGATCTCAAAAACGTATGGATTTTGATGAAACAGTGGGCTTAGACAAAGTAACATACTGGTGTATTTCGATCGAATCGATAGAGGTTGGTCATCAAAACGTTTGCCCCAATAGTAAGCCTTCATTTTCGTCAAATCACTTGTGAAGTCTAACCGTATTGGTGAAAGTGTTACGACAACGAAGTTTACCTAATGCGAACGATGTTTCATTGTCTAAGTATTCTTGGCGGTCATGTAGCATAATATACATAGGAATTTTATCTATATATCTATGTATTGTTATAATGTATGTAACATTATAATAATACATAAATAAATAGATAAAATTCTTTTTTGTACTACAAAAAACATTATTACAAGGGCGAGCTTAAGGCCTTGCAAGGCATTCTCTACCAGCTAACCTTACATAGCGTATGCGGATGAAGTCGCAGTTAGCCGGTGGATTCTATTTAATGGGAAGTAATACAATTCAGTCTTGTATGCATGTTGCCTTATATGGGATATCTGTGGTTCCAGGTATATTTTTTTCATATCTTCCGTCATCACTTTTTTACTTAATTAATTACCATCAACGATGTCAACGTGTCTAACCCTGAAGATCCTGTAGGTGATCCTATACCCGTCCATCTAGGTCTTGTCCATAATAAGAGACATATCTCACACAAACTTTTTAAAAGTTGATAGTATGTATTAGTGAAAATACAAAATTTATATAATTTTTTTATTAAAAAATAAATATAAAAAATTCTTCATGACTACAATGTACACTTGTGTATAAATAATTATTTACAAAATCACTTTATCACACCATTTACCAGGCGTAGCTGGCTCCGAGGGTGGAGTAAGATACGTGGGACACTGCGGGAGCGGCAGAGTAGGAGATAGCTGACTTGAGGACTGGAGCTGCGGCGTAGGAGACAGGGGCGGCGTAAGCAGCCGGTGCAGCATATGTGGCGATAGCTGGTGCGGCAATAGTCTTCTGCAGAACTGGGGCAGCAGCGTAAGACAAAGGAGCATGAGCTACCGAAGAGTAAGATACGGCGGGAGCAGCGTAGGTCTTAGCTACGACTGGGGCAGCTGCGTAAGCCACTGGAGCGGAGTGAGTTTGGTATGCGACGGGGGCGACGCTCTTAGCGTACACCGGGGCGGAGTACGCAGGTGCGGCGTAGGCGAGAGGAGCGGCATGGGAGATCGATTGGTAAGACACTGCAGGGGCAAGGCTCTTCGTTACGACGGGGGCAGAGTATGTGGCCACAGCAGGGGCAGCGGCGTACGTTGCCACGGCAGGGGCGGCGTATGATAGGGGAGCGGCGTGGAGGAGGTTGCCAGCCGAGGCGATGCCGGCGGCGCAGAGGAAGATGATGACCTGGAAACGAATTTAAATATTAGATGATTGATGAAATAATACAGTTATAGCTTTACCACAAGCTTTTTAGTTTTTTTATTTCAGATTATTTACTACTGATATATTTACAACGTTTGGCTGTCAATGTATTATATTTAAAAATCAAAACTTTAGATTTATGTATGTATCATGTTTCAATTATCCAATTTGTTCATAAAAAATGCATAATTTACTCCAAAATAAAATGATCACTGTATCACTTATAACTCTGATATAATCAATCAACTGTCGTACCTTTCCGTACATGTTTCTGGTTGGATGCTGAAGACAGAATGCTTTGTGGATCCCCCGCTTTCGCTTTTATAGCACAACATGAAACTGGTACAGAATCAGCTTGCCTCAGGCGCTTTCTGTATCAATGTCACGGTCGTTTTTCACCCATCGTATGGTCTTGTGTAATCGGTGTACCTACTCGTCGCGGTTTATATCCATAAGGAAATCCTCAAAAATTACAATAATTCGGAAGTTTTTTTACGGAGACCTTCCATATTTAATTATGTTATTTATAGGACCACATTGGTATTTCTGGATCCGGATGTCTATTTTGTCATCTACCTATATACCTATAGGTACATTAGCGTTTTTGCTTTGGAATTTAAATGTCGTATCACAAAGGATACAGTTAATAAATTAAATTATAGATTCAGATATGAAAATAATCATAAAAGGGTTTAGGTCATTTACAATTTTTTATTTCACGACTAGTGGACGCCCGCGACTCCGTTCGCGTGGACTCTAGAAAAAACAAAATGTCGAAATTATCCGGGATAAAAATATTTTTTCGGGATAAAAAGTAGCCTATATGTTAAGTGGGACCTGTCACAGAGAAACAGCCTGTATAGGTGGAAGTGCGAAGAAATACATACATACTACATAGGCTACATTATGTAGTCCACGCGGACGGACGCAGTCGCGGGCAACAGCTAGTACATACATAACACGGCTGCCACAAAATGACCGAACCGCTGAAAGCAGGGTGATATAAGAACTTCTATAGCCAGCAAAGCTTCTTTCTTTATGTTACGACTTATCTTACGTAACATTACATAATTTAGTTAGATAGGATAGGGATTAGGTTCCACGCGGGATGCACCCGCAGGATTAACCTACAAAAACATCACTTAAATGATCAGTGACAAGTTGCTTTAAGCTTATGAAAGTTTTATTGTAAAAGTACTATAGTATTTTGACGGAAGACAACGATATCGCGTTTAATTTTTCCCAGTGCTGCCATCTAGTCTTACTAATATTATAAACGCGAAAGTTTGTAAGTAAGTAAGTAAGTATGGATGGATTTTTGTTATTCTTTCACGTAAAAACGGCTGGAGCGACACCCTGGATTAACACATAGGCTACTTTTTTTATCCTGGATAGTTTCGACATTTTGTTTTTTCTGCAGTCCACGCGGACGAAGTCGCGGGCGTCCACTAGTATTTTATAAAATACTATTGGTTAATATTTCTGCGCTCTGCAGCCTTGCATTGCTCCGGTGGATGGGAGTTTACGATAGTATGTGTAATATTTGTTTTTTCCAAACGTTGGGACCAAAATTGATTATATAGGGTGTTTGTGACAGCCAAGAAAATATTAATATGGCGACTTCAGACCATGATTCTAAATCGAAAACCACTGAAAATTTTCGCAGGAAAATAAAAAAAACAGATTTTTCTTATTTTTCTAAGAAAAAAATTATATGTTTACCATAAGATGATTTAAAAAAAAAGGAGTGCTCAAATAAATTCAAATAACTGATCAGTCCTAATGCAAAGTCAGAAGTGATCCAAAAAACAGAAATAAATAAAGAATCACACATAAAGAATCGCACGACACAATTAGCGCGGAAAGCAAACATTACGGATGATCAAATTAAAAATGCATTTCCTGCGAGTAATACCACTGCCATATACGAGTACGAGTAACTCAACACAATGGTTCTTGTTTAGCATTTCAGTATTATCTGGCTGTCACTCACACCCTGTATATTCTTAAATATATTACTTATTACCTTAAATACGATACAGGGAAAAAGAGAAATAATAAAGTAGCGAAATTAAAATAAGTTTTATTAATTCAGTTCCATTATAAATTACAGTTTCAGACAGCGCATACATTTGATCATTACATTACATTACAGTCGTTTTATTACCATTTATTGGCATATCCACTGTAGCCATGGCCAGCGTAGCCAGAACCGTAACCAGCGTAGCCAGATCCGTAACTAGCATAGCCAGATCCGTAACCAGAGCCGTAGCCAGCGAGTCCAGCATCATGTCCGGCGTAACCAGCTCCATACGAGGCATAGCCCAAACCGGAATAGTCAGAACCGCCGTAACCATGTCCGTATGAATGAGAGGGAGTCGCAGACTGAATGTTAATGTAAGAAGTGGCAGGGGCATGAGCGATCGGGGCAGCATAAGATACCTCATGGGACACCACTGGGGCAGCATAGGACACAGTATGAGATACTGCGGGAACGTGAGATACAACGGAAGGGGTGGAGATTTCTTTCACTACAGAGACGTGGGACACTGCTTGTCCGCCTTGATGGCCACCGTAGCCATAGCCGCTACCGTAGCCGCCGGAATAGCCAAGGCTGTGACCTAGGTTGCCGTAACCGCCATGGGATCCGAGGCCAGAATAGTTGTTCAGGCCGGAGAGATGACCAGCATTTACTAGTCCAAGGAGACAGGCGATGGCTGCGAACTGAAAATAAATACAGAGAGAAATGTAACCTTTTTCTAATATTTTTCGTTGTAACATATAAAAAGCCATGAAATAAAATTTACGGGAGATGCCGGCAGCGCCGCGTGGTGCCAGCATAGTAGAGTTTGTACCGCCCCATGCCTACCCGTGGGTACCGTACGAGGCGATCAAGGGTTTCCGGGAGGCGGGCAGCAGCGCCTCCCGTGCTGACAACGTAGTCCGAAAATCACACTGCGGTCACTAACTCGCCTGCCCAGCGTGGTGATTATGGGCAAGATCCCCCTGTGGCAGTAGCCTTGTGGCGTGCCCTGGGGAAGGCCTACGTGGACTGTAATAGGCTGAAGACGAATTATTTCGTTTTAAAAATAAAGAAATATATACCTTTGCGATCATTTTGCTTGCTATTAACTGTTACTTCAATTGAACTAGAATATGCTTTTGAGCTATTGTTATAAGTTTATATACCTACAAAATTTAGGAAATTACTCCATCTTCAAGGCGCTTTAGTATGAGTGTTGAATATCAGACCGTGACGGCGTTATAATCAAGAACGTAGTTAATGAGTATGACATAGGTTATAAAATAGCCTTTTGTCTTGTACTGATGCTTCACTAGAATACATCAGCTGCATCTCCTTCCGTGCATGTCGTAAGAGTCGACTAAGGCATTCGGGCCTTCTCTCAGGCTAGCAACTTGTCTCTAATCATTAAGTAACATCTGTCCCCGTTATGCTAAACGTGGCCGCTATTGGATCTCCTTTGTGAGCCTGTTCTAGCTACACTGTTTCAAGAACACAGCCGTATGAATATGTGTATATAGCTAATTTATTAAATTTATTGCAAATGGAGAAGGATCAGGCGGAAGCGGAACAGCTTTTTATCCTTTTGGTTCGACCTGTTAACTTATATTATAATAAATACCTATCTAATTTAACTAATATAACACTTACCTAAATGTGAAAGTTTCAAAGAATTTAAAGCTTACTCTTTTACGCGAAACCATTAAAAGCATTTTGATGAAAATTTGGCGATTATACCCATAGCATAGGAATCTATTATCATCGTTTACGCAGACATAGCTGCGAGTGTTCACTAGTAAATCTTACATTCGCCGCGTGGTGCAGGCAGAGTAGAATTCGTACAACCCCATGTCTGCCCGTGGGTATCATACGAGGCGATTAAGGGTTTCCGGGAGGTGGGCAGCAGCGCCTCCCGTGTTGACAACATAGTCCAAAATACAAACTGCGGTTACCAACCTGCCTGCCCAGCGTGGTGACTATGGGCCAATACCCCCCATGGCAGTCTTGTGACGTGCCTTCTTCCAGCAGTGGACTGCAATAGGCTGATGATGATGATACCCTCAAAATTGGTCAGAAGTGCCATGTGGTTCTATCGGCCCTTGGTGCTCTGCCTACCGCGTAAGGGATAAAGGCGTGATTATAATAATATGTATCAATGTACGTAAACTTTAATAAAATTTATCTAGTAGTTCTCATCATCATCTTCCTGCCCTTATTCTTTATCATTTATTCTATTTACGAGTATCATATCATATTTCAAAGGATTTGGCGTTTGTTTTACGGCCGGCTGTCCAACCTAACGAAGTATAGTTAATAGCCAAGTGACAATTTTAGTAGGTACGAGTATATTAAAATCCGTACATAAAATACATGCAATAGTACAGGCCTGTGTCTGGGATCGAACCTATGTCTTCCGGCTGAAAGGTGCACGTCGTCTTATCATTAGGTTATCTATCACCGCAGTTTGTAGGGCAATTCTATTAGGAAAGGTGTCTAATGTTACCTTTGAAAGCGATATTAAATTGCAATAACATTAAAGTGCCCTTTTATAGAGCCTTTTAGGTCCGTTTTTTACTAAAATTAAGTTATACTTCTTTGCTAGCGGACGCTCCCGACTTCTTGCGCATATTTGCTAAAAAACGTCACGTTAAAAGTTTATACAGGGTGTAACAGAAAGGGTATGTTAAGCGAAAAGCTATGTAAATAGCCCACTATAGAGATTTTTCAAGATTGCATGGACATTCCTGAGTTGTTTCGGAATTCTTCATACAATCTTGAAAAATAAAAATATGATTTCGAGTCTCAAATTTTGGAAATAGGATCTCTATAGTGGGCAATTTACATAGCTTTTCGCTTAACATACCCTTTCTGTTACACCCTGTATATACAAAATTGCTCTCGAATGGTTATACATACATAAAGACACGGATGTTTTTCCGAAATGGGATAGCCAGAGCTACAGGATCATAAGCAAGATCCCACGTCGACTTTTACGACATTCCTGGAAGGAGAAGCAGCTGATGTATTAGTAGAACATACCTACTTACTCGTACTTCATGTGGACAGATTTTGGGTGATATCTATTTTTCAAGGAGGACAGTTACCCTGCCCCTGACTCCTACTTATTTGATAATGCGAATTACTGATTTTGATGACATCATTATACATTATTTTTTATCTAATAATGTAACAATAAAAAGTTTTGAACAAATAAATAATTATTTCAATAGATTTATTTAATTTCATTAAATAACTTCCAAAAAGGGCAATAGGTACATTATATAATATATCGTGGCTACTACGTTGAGTGTTCGTCTCATGGAGGAGAATCGACCCCTAGCTTATGACGTATCACTTTCATAGTGGTTATTAAGCCTACTATACTAACAGTCAATTTAAAATTTTCTATTAGAAAATGAAATATTCGAGATATGTAAATTCTTTCATAATAGATTTTTGCTATTGACCCCTTATACTCGTATATTAGTCATATACCGTCTTTCCCATCTTCCATATCTTTCGTATGGTCTAATTGGCATGCATTACGCTATCGATTGGATCAGTTAGAACTGTCAGGTGTGTGGTTGTACATTGGCATGACAGAAGTAACTTGTAACTGAATTTACTTACTTATTTACCTAATTTTATAAATTAAAAATAGAATAAAAATATTTTCAAAATCCATTCAGTAGTTTTTGCGTGAAAGAGCAACAAACATCCTTGCGTATTATATCCTCAAAAACTTTCGCGTTTACAATATTAGTAGGATTTCTTTTATTCCATTTTTGCTTACATATTACATAAATTAACTATTTACCTACCAAAAGAAAATCGTAGAAGAAAATTTGAAGCCTCAAAAATCAAATATAAAATTTATTAACTCTTTCCGTCACGCTTTTAGATTAAGAATATTTTTAACATATGCATGTAAGTTTTAGCATTATTAACAATAAAAAAATCATAAAAAGTAGGAAAAAAAATTATTTATTAAGGTTTTCGAAAAATGAGGTGGTTAGTGCCACTAACCACCATGACTATTGATACAAACTATTAATGATAATTTACGCATTTCGATGTGAATACACTGAAAAAAACTTAAGAGTAGTAGTACTTTCATGTAAATATATATAAAATAGATAAATGAGAATAAAGTTAATAAAAAACATTGAAGATAAAAGCTTACTTACTTACCTGTTTTTTTTTTTTATAAAACACGCAATTAAAATTACGTAAGTGCAATATTCAATTCAACTAAATTGAGTTGTCATTCCTTCATTTGGCGGTATACTCGGTCGTATCTTGTCAAGCATGAATCGAACTTTCATGATAGTTCAACCGATTATAAATAGATAGCATAGATTTTAATTAAAAAATTCAGAAATAGGTGGTTAGTGACACTAACCACCAAGACTGAAAGAGTTAAATTATGTACATGAAGATTTCTTCTATGCTGCTCTGGGAGTGAAAAAAAAACATGTAATACTACAGCTGTTTCTCTTCCCGGGTATACTGTAGAAGTCAGTAGAGGGACAAGAGGATCTTGGTGTTTTGTAGGCGATGGACTGACCACCTGTCACTACTAACCGAACTCGTACATCTCAACTATACCCTCGGAATTGGTCCGAGGTGGCACCATGTGGTTCAATCGGCCCTTGGTGCTCTGTCTACCCCGTAAGGGATAAAGACGTGATTATATGTATGTATGTAAAAATATCTTGTATAAGCTTAAACTTTAAGTTTAAAAGTTTTGATTGTGATAAGTCGTTATGTGAATAGATCGTCACTATTCTAATCAGAAGAGAGCCTATGTAAACTAAACACTGAATCAGCCTTCAAAGCGATGGTGAAGTGATGTTGGAGCAAAAGTGCATTAATCTCTTACAATATTAGAGTATCCACATTATTATAGTACCTACTTATACCATAACTGGCAAAACCGTACTGTCCTCGTTAAGGGTAAATTATTTTATAGTCAGATTTTGTCTCAAATTGACAAATTTATTTATACAGGGTGTAACAAAAGAGGTATGTTAAGCGAAAAGCTATGTAAATAGCCCACTAAAAGGAACCTATTCAAAAAATTTCAGACTCGAAATCACATGTATATTTTTCCAGATAGTATGGAGAATTTCTAAACAACTCAGGAATGTTCATACAATTTTGAAAAATGAACATGTGATTTTGAGTCTCAAATTTAAGAAATAAGTTCTCTATAGTAGACTATTTACATAGCTTTTCGCTTAACATACCCTTTTATTACACCTGTATATAATATTAATCTACAAAATCCAATATTAGTATGTAAGTTTAAAATAATCTGTCATATATCTGACGGCCGATTGGTGTATTTGGTAGTAGCCCTGCCTGCGACGCCATAGGTCCTGGGTTCGAATCCCGGTAGGTAGGTGCAAATATTGATGTGATGAATATCGATGTTTGTTTCCGAGTCATGGATGTTTATATACTTATCTATGTATTTATATACCGTTGCTTAGTACCCACGACACAAGACCTTAGGAATCTTAGTGTGGGACTAGGTCAATGTGTTGTGAAGTATATGAATAAAAAAAAAATATATATATATATATGTTCTACCAGATGAAAATATAAAGAAAAAAATACAGATTACAAAATATATACATTTATTCACAAAATAATATCACATGTATGTGCATAATATCACTGTAGGTACAATAAACACAATTATTTTATCACCATCCATATTTGCCACCATAGCCGTAAGCTCCATAAGAAAGAGATGGAGAATGCGCGGAGTAAGTAAGAGGGGCAGAGTAGGACAAAGCTGGGGCAGCATAAGATAGAGCCGGGGCAGCATAAGACAGGGCTGGGGCAGGGTAAGAGATAGGCGCGATGGTCTTCACAATGGGGGACGAGTAGCCATACGCTGGGGCCAGTCCATAGCCAGAAGAATACCCAATGCCTGAGTATGCCAGAGGAGAGCCATATCCTAGGCTGGAGTATCCAATGGCTCCAGCGTTGGCCATGCCGAAGAGGGCCGCTATGAGTGCGAAAATCTGCAATGAAAATAGTTTTGGAGTTTTCTTTATTATAAAGTTTAACAAATGTACTTATTACTTATATGCTTTGGTTACTTTGGTTATTTCTGAAAAAGTTCTATGTGCCTTCTTTATTTTCTACCAGTATGGAAATAAGCTTTCTTCAGTTAGATTCGGATTTTTAATTGAATTGGCAAAATAAGCAGTTACTCTTTTATAGAAAAACAAGTGTTAGAGTTTCTTTGTTTATTAGATTTAGAAGAAGTTTCTAGAAATTATAACATCTCCACAGTATATTAAAATGTAATTATTGTATAATTGCTTACCTTAGTGAACATTGTTGTAGTTTGGGTTTTGATGAGCTGAATGATAATATTTTGACACAATTTTTCGCTTATATACACAAATGTAGGAAATAAATTGCCCGTATGATTGCCAAGGCTGAACCCATTTTAAATAGTTTAAGGCTTATTATTATTATATTTTAACGAATGTCGTAATGTAATTATTTTATTCGTGAGAAATAAAAGCTGAAGGTGAACAAACTTTGAGGTGACACTTTAGAGTCTTACTGCAGTCGAAATTCACATACCATAAGGAAGATGACAGTATTTATATTAATATTAAACATCTATAGGTATAAATATCACACAATAATAGAAACATTCGCGATAGAATAACTTCACTAGTGCGAAAACTTTTAGAGATGAAATTTAAATTACATTTCACAAAAATATATGATGTTAATAACAATTCTGGCAATATGCTTGCAACAATACCATTTAAAATCAAACATAGTCATCATACCTATTGCATTCTTACATGTTTCTCACCATGTAATTAGTTTATCATTTGGGGAGTAAGGGGAGAACAGAACCGACATCATTTCTGGCCCAATTGTCATCCTCACCTACATCCGTCCTTGACGGCGACGGCTATATAGGCGTCGTGGTGTTCTCTGCTAGATGAACGAGCCTCTGGCGCTCGAGCAAGTAGCGGGATAACTACTCCCTGGTCATTGATTGGAAGATTAACCGGACTAACAACGGAACTACTGCTACTAGAGGGATCAGTGACAAGTTGCTAGCTTTTCGCCTGAAAGATAGTCTAGTTCCATTGTCAACTTTTACGACATGCACGGAAGAAGATGTAGCTGATGTACTCAAATGAAGCTCTGCATCAGCACAGGATCTGTTCAGATGTCATGATTGCAATCAACCATATCGTTAATGTTATGCTAAGCTGCTGAACACAACTTCGTCCTCGTCGTTGGTTATTTTAACTTATGTGCTATATAACTGTCAAGTTTCATCAAAATGCGTTTAGTAGTTTTCGTGTAAAATACAAACATAAAGTACAAAACATCCAAACTTTTTAATATTGACGGACACAATTTTACAATTTGAATGCCCGGATTTGAATACAGTGTGCAAAGGCCCTTAACTTTTAATTTTAATAATTTAGTTACTTAATTATTCAGTACTTACTCCATTTTACTCAATTCTAGATTTTAAAATGTAGGTCACATTGAAAGCTTACTTGCTGTACTTACTTACTTAATTACTACGTAAACAAAAACTAGATGGGATTGTAAACTCAACCCTGAAATCTGTAAGTAAAGGTTTTTAAAAGTAAAGTTGTAGTAAACAAAAACAAAACACTGTGTTGTAATAACTAGAACTAACAACTTTTTTTAAACGACAGTCGCAATGTCAACAAATCTAAAACCACCATTAACAAAATTCGGCTAATCTCTGAAACGACTGGAACGTTTTTACCGGTAATTTGGCGCTGATGTAATAATGTCTTAGGCTACTTTTATCCCGAAATTACCACATGAACGGGAATTCTAAGCCAGTTTCCGGCAACAAATAATATTGGAACCCAGGACCCTAGCAGGCTTTACTGGTCTACTACGCCTACCACTCCTCAAGGATACTCCACAATGAGTCGAGAATCACGTGTGCCAGTGGCTGACCATCTGACTACTACCATTTTTGATGAATCTCGTAACCTTTGGCTTGAACTACAACCGGAATCTCTACGAGTTCATTCATTCTGCGAAGGTCATAGCATGTCATAGTTTGAGGTCAACGAACTTTCTTATTAAAATCTGATCTAGTCACGATTTGCAACTGTTTTGTAAACAGATTATATAATGGAATTAATGTCATTAATTAATACTACCATTAGACAGTAATACTGGTAGCATTTTGGGCATTGTGGGCATATCTATTCTATACATATAATAAAAATGTAACGGATCGCTGTCTGTACATGGAAGATATATGAGAAAAAATATTATAGGAGACCTTTATCAACGCAATAGGACCCAAAACGATGATTTTTGAAATTTTTGTCTGTTTGTCTGTCTGTCGGTTTGTCTGTGCGTTTATTTAACTAATAGAGTATAGTTGTTCACACATCTCATCTCCCCTGATATGGGAATAACGAAATTCTAGCGGTTGTTAAAAAACATCTCATCTCCGCCTTGGTGTAGTCTGGGCCTAAGGTCCAGAAGAACGGTTCTTACGCCCATCTAACAATGAAACAGTCATGCTGGTAATAGATACTTGTATCATCTCTCTTTTAGCTACTACTATATTCGTTACTATTATAGTTCCTTCCACAAGTCGGGCTGATAGAGAAAGAAAATACTCGATGAGTAAAGATACTCTACTTTACTCCTACCGATACCACAAGGCATATTTTGCAATCTAGGTGTATGTATTACTAGACGACACAATGATCTTTAATCAGAGTAGTGTCGTAATATATTTACATAATAAAAGCATAAGGTGCTGCTTTAAGCTTACAGCTTGTTCGTTAACTTTCAGATTATATTTTTTATAGCGCATGTGAAAGTACCTATCGTTGATTCTATCTTTGAATTGATATAGTTTTGAAATTAAATACTATCCTTGAACACATGGAAAAAGTGACCTTAACGACGACGAATTCATGGATTAAATTATATACTCGCAGTAAAATAATACTGGTTTGATTAAACCACCAATGGAATACAAATCAATTAAAATTAAACCTTCAATCTTATTCTTATCATGTATCCAAATGAGGTAGTAATAACCCTTCAAAGTTAAGTAGGCAAGTCCATTTTTCAAATGTGAAATTAATTGAAAATTACAACATCACGTCATGTCCACCTGCATCATTTACAGCAACTTTTGTTTGTGACCATATTTATAAACGCAATATTTATTACTCGTATAGCTGTAGAACAAAAGTTCTTTTACGCGCATACATGTTGCTTAAAGAGTGAAGTCATGTCGTGGTAGCCGTTTGTATGGACCGTTTTTTGGCAAGTCTAAAATTGTGATTTTGAAATAATTATATCCCGGAAAGTTTTCACGCTAGCGAAGTTTTTCTTTCGCAAATGTTACTTTTATTTTATGATCTTTCGATATAATTACAAAATATAAAAAAACTGTAAGCGACCCTATTGTTTTTACGCTTTAAATTTGGAATAAAAAAATAATCTATCTAGGGTTTGATCTCAATCTTATTATTGAGAGTAACATTTTTAAAAGAAAATCGTATAGCCGTGTGGTGCTGCTAGCCTCGTGGTGCCGGCAGGGTAGAGCTTGTACCACCCCTGCCCGCCCGTGGGGTATCGTACGAGGCGATTAAGAGTTTCCGGGAGGTGGGCAGCAGCGCCTCCCGTACTGACAATATAGTCCGAAAATCACACTGCGGTCACCAACCCGCCTGCTCAGAGTGGTGACTATGGAAAAACCTCCTCTGTGGCAGTAGCCTTGTGGCATGACCTGAGGGAGGCCTACGTCCAGCAGTGGACTGCAATAGGCTGAAGAAGAAGATGTACGAGTAGGTAAATGCCTTTAATATTATGAAAAACATTGAAAAATATATGCCTTCATATACTTTCGATAATCCTTTGTCTTCAAAATCGATATGCCCTTGTCTTTAAAGATATATTTCATATGCCAATGTTGAGTGACTAAATAAATTATACCTACAAGTTACTTGCAGTTCTCACTACCTTTCACGTCATATAAAACCGCCTTAATCCAAGTGTTACAACATGCATGCCTTGGCCTTGCTTAGTATGATAATTATTATAATCATTAATACGCATCAAGTTGTTAACAGTTCTAAAATATAGAGTACTAGTGGACGCCCGCGACTTCGTCCGCGTGGACTGCAGAAGAAAGAAAATGTCGAAATTATCCAGGATAAAAATATTTTCCCGGAATGAAAAGTAGCCTATGTGTTAATCCAGGGTGTCAGTTAACCCCATAACAAATTTTATTAAAATCGCTCCAGCCGTTTTTACGTGAAAGAGTAACAAACATCCATCCATACATACATCCATCCATCCATCCATACTTACAAACTTTCGCGTTTATAATATTAGTAGGAAGTAGGATAAAAATTGATGGCTAGACTTTATACGTTTGAAATACGCTATTAGAATTTTTTTCTTTAATTGCGGGCCGTCCCGTTTTAAGGCGGGGCTTCACTAGACTATATTAGCTACCTTGTATCACCTGAATTTCCTTCCACGTATATCATAAGAGACTCGAAATCACAGGTAATTTTCCTGAAGGATAGATATAAAGACATTCTGATCCATAAACAGTCAGGAATGTTCATATAATGTTGAAAAATAAAGTCATTTCGGGTCTAAAATTTTGTAGACAGGTTCTTTATAGTAAGCTATATTCGTAGCTTTAAGTTTAACCCCCTTTTGGTTTACCCTATATACAGTCACATAAGGAGGCTGAGCAGAAGTATGTAAATAACTCACCTACTATTACTACTATTTATCACGTGGTAAGGCGCGATGGGGCCGCTACATACTCGTACTAAATTTGGCTCTACAAATACGCTAATACCCTTAAAATAGGCGGAATATTATCTATTTATTTTGACATATAAAGGAAAAAAAAATTTACTATTACATAAATTCTAAAAATCATAACATGCAGTGTTTCTTGTTATTTTAATAAATTGTAAGTATATTAAATTGTGCGTTGAAGTCTTTTGTATGAGTAAAAAAAAAATTTTGAAATCCGTCTATAATTGACGGAAATATTGGTGAACATAAATTAAAAAAAAATATTATATATACAGACGAATTGAGAACCTCCTCCTTTTTTTGAAGTCGGTTACAAAGATACCTATTGTTTATCATTATTATACTGGGTGTAAAAAGACAACTTTGTTCTTTTAATACCTTGTGTTCTTTGTAACATCACGATCATTCTCTTTCCAAGATATTGAGGTCCAAAGTTACATTAATATTATCATTTTTTTACATAAATCCATCTGAAACCGGTTAACAACCATTTTTTTCAAAGATACCAAGTCAAAATGTTAGTTTTGTAGGTACATTTGTACTTTGCGCATCAAACGAATAGATTGCTTGCAATAAAATGACAGTATTTTTTCATTTTTTTTTGTCATTTCCCAGAGTTGGGTCCATAGAAGAAAATGATCGTAATCTTACAAAGAATACGAGGTATTAAAAAAACATTGTGGTCTTTTTACACCCTGTATATAATAATATAATCACGCCTTTATCCCTTACGGGGTAGGCAGAGCACCAAGGGCCGATAGAACTACATGGTGCCACATCTGACCAATTTTGAGGGTATAGTTGAGATGTACAAGTTCGGCTAGTAGTGACAGGTGTTCAGCCCATCGCCTACAAAACACCCTCTTGTCCCTCTTACTTGTACTTGTACAGTATGCCCGGGAAGAGAAGCAGCTGTAGTATTATACTTTTTTTTTTCACTGCCAGAGCAGCATAGAAGATTGTTATTATTTTCATTATCATTATTATTTTCGCGATAATTCGGATTCGGTACGATTTCGGATATCTGAGAAAGGACAATTAATTCTTACTAAATATCAGACTGGTAGGAATTAGAGTAAGGGCTGATTTCTACAATGGACAAATGCCTATCTGACGGATAAAGTTGATCCCCTAAAATAGGTCGTGTGGCTTATACACCCACTTTTTATCAGTTAGTGTGTTAAGTCTCATGTAATATAAACAATTTTTATAACATTCTGCGTTATCTGTTATACGCTGTCACTATCATAATTTTTTCCCCAACAATTTCCACTGCGCCCCGAACTATTATTATATTATAAGATCGTCCGTCGATTTTGCAGGTTGGTTTCCCGCGCTCTTCTTGCCGGTATGTGGTTTCCACGCTAGAAACCTTCCGCGCCATCTGCCATCGGTTCTTCGAGTTATGTGCCCTGCCCATTGCTACTTTAGCTTGCTGTACCGTTGGGTTAGATAAATTAAAAAAGCCATACGACTTCGTAGTTCAAATATGTAAGTACGGAAAACTCATGCTGTCTTTCTCTAAAACCCGATCAAGATAGAGAGAATTATACTTTAGATGGACTGTCAAATCAATATGATTGCAAAATAGGCCCTAAAATATACACTTTGGTAATCAGCGTAGAAAGGTTGATTCAGTATTTATTTATTAGGTGTAAGAATTACTAAGAGAGAATATATCAAGTTATTTGGGGGCAATTGGGGTTATTGGTGGGTCAAATACTGTAACAACCTTGCGAGAGGATGACGCCCCGATGATGTGATTATCATCATCATATTCATCACCTTAAACATGCACAATATCGTATAGTAAACATGGTAATAAAATTACAGTTTTCTTTCACGATTATTTTAATTGTTTGTCGTCATTATACAAAAATAATAAATATAAAAAAACAACTAGATTTGTACATTTTTTCCGAGTCTCATCACCAGCCATAGTTGGCAGATAGGCCGCTGTATGTTACATGAGAGACAGCGGGAGCGGCGGAATAAGCGACAGCGGATTTCAGAAGAGGAGCGGACGCGTAAGTCGCTACTGGCGCGGCGTGAGCGTAAGTCGCGGGGGCAGCGTAAGTCAGGGGTGCGGCATGAGCGGTGTACGCTGATACTGGCGCGGCGTAAGTTGCTACTGGCGCGGCATGGGCAGCGTAAGTTGCCACTGGCGCGGCATGTGCGGCATAACTTGTGTAAGGCGCTGAGTACGCTAACGGAGCTGAATACGCCACGGGAGCTACCGCTTTAGCTACCAATGGTGCGGCATGAGCGGTGTGGGTGGAATAAGACGACACTGAAGATACAGCTGGGGCTACAGACTTGATGAGGGGTGCTGAGTAGGCAACTGGGGCGTGGGCAACGGGAGCGGCATATGCTGAGTAGGCTGGGGCAGCGTAGGACGCTACTGGGGCAGCGTAGGATGCTACCGGGGCAGCGTAAGATGCGACTGGGGCAGCGTATGACACGGGGGCAGCTGCGGCGTAAGAGGCCACTGGAGATGCGATGAGGCCGGCGCGGGCGGTCGCCACAGCGCACAAGAGAACGATGAACTGGAAAATAAAAAAATTATAAAAGAAACATATAAAAAATGATGTTCACAAACAGTAACTAAGCTTAGAAAATGTTATGAAAAATGTGTTTTTTTTTATAAAGATAGATAATTTTTCCTCTTTTTTCATTGATAATAAGGTAAATATCATAAAGATAAAAATCAAATGTTGTTGTTTAAGTTGTAAACACTTAATGCGCTTTTTACAATATATAGTACTCGTATATACGTACATTATCTTTGTAAATGATTTTTCTAAATAAACAGCAGGTGTAGAAAATAAAAAAGAGCCCTAATAACCTCGCTTCATTTAGTTACCAGGTTACCACACACATAACAATAACATGGAAAGCAATTAAGCTAGTAGCGACACAATATAAAATCATTTTCTATTAATAAAACGCAATTAATTTGCAAGTTCAATGGCGCAATATGATGAAGATGCATACAACACTCCATCTCCATTGTCACTACCACACGCGATTGAATTGTAAAGATGACTAAAGATATGCAATTAACATATGTAGTAATCTTTTATGAATGGATGTGCTTTGCAATATAAGGAAAAGATTTCTAGGACCTATTATTGCGTAAGCTTGATAAATAAATGGATGTATGTATGTGTAGATTTTACACTTTTCATAAGACAATATTTTTCTTACATAATTTTGCTATTTTAACGAAGATACTGGAGGTCACAAGCATATAAAAATAAGTAGGCAATCAGTTTTTGATCTTATTTCGGTGTTGGAAATCCGATTCTAGGGTTCAATAAATTATCGAATTTTATCGAATCTTATTTACATTAAACTTTTAATCGGTTGTTTTTGGTGAAAAATGAAACGGATATCTATCAATAATATTAAGAAGACGTATTACTAGACTACGAAAACATAGGTCATTAAAATGAAGAGTTAACAAAATTCGTATGACATTAAAATTTTATGTTATTGGCAAAATAGCTCTTGGCTAATTATCATCGAATAATTTAGCTGAAAAGAACTAGCAAAATTAATAATTTAATTAACCTAAGTCTCATTTATCTATTTTAGCACTCTGCAGCGAAATGCATTTACTCTTATACTCTTGACCTCCTTTTTAACACACTTTGCTCTCTGCAATTACAATCCTTAAAAATTGGAGATATCATTAACAACCTTAATTGATAATAGCTACACTTTCTGTAATCCAATTGTCCCTATCAGGTCTAAACAGTATCCACACAAATACACACGAAAAATTTAAAAAAGTAAATACGGTCAAGTTTTATTCGAGTTTTAATGTATTCCATATGGAGATCTTGCTAACATTACGAGTATATAAGTGAATGTTTGTGAAAATATGAAGATGTTTGGGCCCTTTCGTAGTAGTCAAAGGTAACTATTTTCTTATATTTCTACGCTTATTATTATTGCTTTTAAGCTACGCTCATATTTATTATTTGCTTATAAGGGCCGTTTTTTTCAATCACATAGCCCATATGAAGGACAAAGTCGATACTGCCTTTCTCTAAAATTTGGTCAAGAAGACAGCATCAACATTATACTTTAGATCTGATCAGATCATCTAAACAATGTTTAGATGTTTAGTAAACATGTGAAAAATCGGCCCAGATTCGTTTTAATTTGAGATGTGTTTTTATCTTGCATCCCGATATGTTTGCTTTTTAAAAACTTTTTTAGGCCTTATCAAATTTTAAGGCCTTTTTACACTATATCATCACACTATTAAAAAAAACCTGTATAACTTTTATATCACACGCACTCGTACCTTGGTTGCCATTTTGCTATATTAGTCGCACTACAAGTGATGTCGTTTAATGTTGCAGTTTGCTTTTATAGTGTTACGGTTTCCCCTGCGCCTGCGCAACTCGCTTGGAACCCTGTCACTGAAAATTATGTCATATATGATGGATGTTTGGCGGTTACGGTGTTGGTATTCATATGGGATAGGAGCTTTGGATGTTTAATAGTGTTATGTTGGTAATGTTATATGAAAAATTCTTTAAGGTTTTTAAATTCAGATAATACTCGTAAATACGTGAAAAAAAATTGAGATACGCAATTACTTTTTTGCAAGTGCTTTTGCTTTCAATTTTAAACTTAAATTAAGAGAAAGTATATGTATTAAAATAGCAATAAATGCTACCTAAAACACTAAGTTCTAGTTTCATGTCCAGAAACACGATTGCGATTGTCCTATGTAGACTTACTCCTCACCACGTGGGACATAATAATATGAAGATAAGGGGAGAAGAGTGCACACCCTTTTCTCACGTCTGTCTACTTGCACACCTCGTAATTTCAGGAGGTGTAATCTTTTAACTATTCCCTATCTATCTACATACATAATACACACATCTGTGTTCCCAAAAATGAGGTAGCCAGAACTGCAGGATCTCGAGGAAGATCCCACAGCCACGTTTAGCATAATTATCTAATTATGATGATCTCCGACCGTATTTCGGCCAAGGCGACCAATCTCTACTGAGATTGGCCAGGTACGCAGGAGATATTATAGTGCACAAGTGTGTGCGCAAACACAGATGCACTCTCTATTTCCTCACTCTCATAGTCCGAAGGGACGGAAAGCCGACACGACCGGAGAGAGATCAAGCGCAGGACCAACGGTTTTACGTGCTTTCCGAGGCACGAGCTAAGTGACAATTTTGCAACATTAAAATCTGTACATGAAATATGTTCATTGGTACAGACCCGTGACTGGGATCGAACTTACGCCTCCCGCTTGGAAGGTGCACGTCTTAACCACTGGGCTATCACCGCTTGCATCTAATTCTCGTACTTACACTGGGTGTACGAAACGAATATAGGTATTAGTGATACTACAATATAGGAAGGTATATATTCAACTTCATCATTAGGAGGTCAACATAGCTCTAGGCAAAGGTTCATTTCTGACATTTGTAGCGGTGGTCATTTGAGAAAAGGGGACAATTTCAAATATAACAAACAAGTATCCGTACCACCAGTAATTTGAGATAGGAGTGTTTTTCCTCGTGTAGACTTTTTGGGCGTGATCAAACTTAAAAATATTCGAAAGTTTAAAGAGATTATAGCTAATATTCACTATTCTCTATTTTAACAAAATATTTTTGATAAATATCACGAAAATGACTAATGTTTAGGACATCATATATTGTGTAATAATGCCATTATACAGGGTGTAACAAAAGGGGTATGTTAAGCATATAGCTATGAAATCAGCCTAACTGTAGAGAACCTATCCCCAAAATTTGAAGTTCGAAATCATATGTTTATTTTTCAGGATTGTACGAATATTCTTGAGTTATTTAGGAATTCTCCATACTATTTGAAAAAATAAATATGTGATTTCGAACCTCAAATTTTGGAGATAGATTCTCTACATTAAGCTATTTTCATAGCTTTTCGCTTAACATACCCCTTTTGTTACCCTGTAGAGTGTGAATAAAAGAAATATTAAAATTTTTCGTATGAAAGTGTATCTCGTAAACCACAAATAGTGTGACAACCCACAGTCTAGTTAAGCATGAAAATTCTTGATACCTTTACACACAGTGCAAAGGTGGAAAGCTCAGAATGCCTTTGCCCATTCTACGTCTGTTAAGCCTGATATGTCAGCCATGTTTCGTAAGTACACAACTTCACGCCATTCTGTCTGATAATGTCGTTGTAGCAATAGCCGGGCAGGTCAGTCGTGTCCTGCAAGTGGTACACAGAGTAGACAAGTCAGTGAAATAACGTGGATTCTGTTAATACTGAAACTAGCTGATTAAACTAAATAAAAAAATAACTTAAGAAGCTATATAACATTATTAGCATGAGGGCTTGTGACTCAACTTTTTAATGACATAGCACTCTATATTGAGCTTTGATTCAAAAAGTAAATCTTAATTATTTACATCTACCTAAATGCACGATAAACATAAAAAATATCGTTTGGATCACTAGTCAAAGCTCAGACTAATCATAGCATGAACCAAGAAAGATATAGCAGCTTATAGCTAAAAAAATAATGACTAAATGAGAGTTATTCAGCAGTCATTGGCGCTAGACAGAGACAAATAAAAAATCCTTACTAAGTAATTTGGCTTTTGATAGTAATCATATTCTAGACCCCAAAATATATTAATTCATCTACATAATACCACCTGTGCGAGTGTCGAAAATCCTATTCAATTATTTTTGTTACTCTGTGACAATCCAAAACGGGTTTACAAAAGAAAATTGGCAGTACCGTGCATATGTCTCTATCAGCTGGCCTATTGTGAACGAACGAGTACACAATTACTGCGGGACACACGTGTGAGATCGATCGGTGAATTAAATCACTAGAAGTGACCATATATTTTTACAAAATATATTTAATTATACAGCGTGGCGAAGAAAATACAACAATAAGTAATCCCTGATAGGTGATTGCGTTTTTAACGTTCATGTAAAAACATTTAGTCACAAATCGTAGTTCAGTCACAGTTTTTCCATTCATACAATTTTAAGCATGCTGTAACTATTTGTTATTACCCTTATACTGTTGGATATATTGGTTACTGTGTTAAGATATACCTACTATAAATAAGTACATAATCGTCTTTTCTAATCTACAATACAAATCGCCAGTAACGTCCATTATATTATAAAAAACAAACATTTAGTAACTGTAATCATTGATAAAATATAATAGGTAAAAAAAATCAAAAAGTTAAACCCAACCAAACAAAACGTTAAAAACTTCCGGAAATATTCGTATATTATAAATATGACGTCTACGCAATTATAATACATCATTTTTAAGATTGGTGATATTTTGCGCTAAACTGATGAATTTTATTGTCTATGATGATGGTAGTTATTTGGAGATGAAAAATTCTTTAGCGAACGTACCCACGAATTTCTTCATGTTCCCGTTGGAATTTCGAAAAAATCCTGTCTTACGTCTACGTCGTCATATCAAGAAAGAATACACCCTCTAAGCTCGGTTTAGGCTGCGCGATCATCCGTCAGTCATTCAGGTCAAAGCATTTTAAGGCGAGGTACTAGTGGACAAGCGAAAAACACCTTTCGCTAGAACAAATTGTTTTGGTATTTACAACTAACTATCAATCTTGAAAATAATACTCAACATACGTATGTATGTTATGTATATTCAGGATATTGTATTTATCACAACACATTATAAAACAACGTCGCTTCCCCCTGTCTGTCCCTATGTATGCTTCGATCTCTAAACGCAACGGATTTTGATGCGTTTTTTATAATAGAGTGATTCAAGATATAGGTCTATATGTATAACTAGGGACCTGCCCCTACGAAGTCGTGAGCGGCCGCTAGTTCTTAATAATCCAATCCGTGCCCCTGATTACGTAAAAGCAATAGCAAAGCTGAAGCTATCGCTTTGCTTCAGCTTTGCTATTGATTTTACGTAATCAGGAGCACGGATTGGATTATTAAGAAATACGTATGTTGAGTATTATTTTCAAGATTGATAGTCGGCAAGCCGAAGCAAAACAATATTCGCCTTGAAATGTCAAAGTTCCTTTGAAATTCATTTTACCTAATACGAATTTGATAAGCAATCAGCGATTTTTGTACAATTTTCGCTAGCGCTTTGCTTTTGCCAGTTAGGTAATAAGGGGGCGTGACATATTCAGTAATGTTTATACCTTTGACCACTGTATTATATTTATCTACTTATAGGTCTTAGAATAAGATAGGTATACTAAAGAGGGAATAGAATATTATCTTCTAAAATCTAAATGAAATACTCATATATTGAATTGAACTAATAAAATACCTAGCTTGTAAATATCAAGCTTAAAATTAGAAACACAATTGGATTTTATAATATTTTGTTCTGGTGAAATATTGTCTTGACAGTACGATTTTTGAGGTTGTATCTAGACAACCACAAATGTCTAAATGTAACTTATACATTTTGTTGTCATGGTTGTACTCCATTACTGGAGGTCTACCATCATCTTACTAAATCTGGACTTCAAAAATTATAACCTTTAAACCTTATTCTTTTCTATGGAAAATAAATTTATTTGAACCAAAATTAACACAAAGTATCAACATCTTCAGTAATTGGGTGACATATGTATAGTATATATTATATAGTATAGGTATATTGTATACACCCAGCTAAATAATATTCCAGCTAACAAGTTTCCACTTTAATACTGCAGAATTTGGAGTAACTTGTTTTATTAGTTGAAATAATATGAAACGTCTAATTGCTAGCTCAGATGTAAAATATAGGGTTGTCCCGTGGTACAATAAAATTTCTTAAAATAGTGCAATAGTACAGTTATAAGATTAAGAGCACAACTTTATTTACGGTAGAAAAAACAAAATAACGGAGTGTAAAGCTAGCTGCTGATTTTAATGCATAAAACGATTTCGTCGGCCATTTTCCGCGATTGAACTTAACATTTTACTCGATCTTAAGCTGCAGTTAATATAGTACAGGGAGAATAGGTGGGTCATTTTTTACCATAAATTACACACAGAACATATAAACATCTATAAAAATAAACAATTATACCTACAGATATATTGAAAATCCACATGGAAGGGTCTCTATTGAAGATAAACCATGATCATAGGAATCATCTAACCTCTACCTGGAGATCATAATATTACCCATACATAGGTGTGTACTCGTAAAAGATGATTACTTTGTAAGGTTAAGAAAAACAAATTATTTTATTGAAATCTCAATTTCTGGATTTGAGTATGAGAAAAGTGAGTGAAATAAATATAGGATAAAATAGTAATCGCTTTTATTTTGGCTTCTAATATGTAGGTACATTTTACAGCGATTCCCCCTTAAGGTGATCATTTCGTACTACTTTCCCCCTTTTATTTCCCTTAATTTGTTGAAATCCTTAAATAAATTACTTTTTGTCAACCCTAGACTAAACTTAACCCTAATGTCCTAGCTAGATATAACTTAAATCATTCCAGACAAGTTAACACATTGATTTAAAAGCAAGTTAAGAACCATTAAAGCTTCATAACGGCGACACGGTAACTTACGTAGTTTTTTTTAATTCATATTTTAATTTGTTTCAAGTTGTATGTTTATAAATTGTAGATCAGTTAACTAAAAGTTTTTTTTATAAAAAATAAATATCATTAGGTACCACCCTGTATACTTCAATTATAATAACCTGAAGAGGATTATGTATACCTTACTTTCTTACTTAGTTATTCGCGAAAAAACGTGATGTAATTAAAACTTTAGGCCTACATACTGAAATCCACAATTTTTTTTTATTGCGGAAACAAAAAAATATTTACTGAATATAATGATGCACTACGTATAATTCTAATTTAAAGTGACTTGATTAGTGGTAAATCTAGTTTCATGTGCTTAAACGAAACTAGGCTATAAAAAAATGCCTTCAAATAAAAATCATTGAACAATAATTTCCTATACATCTACTCGTATTAATTTGAGGACAGGCATGTAGATTACTTATGTTAATAAAATTTCTAAGCGTTACGAAATTTAGGTATGTAAGTGTAATTAGTAAAACAACTCATATGCAATTTATCTCATGCTTGTCCTTATTTATATTGTAAACCGTAGGAACATATGGATCATATCAATGTATGATAAATTGATCGATTCCGGCAGTCACACTTATACCTAAACGTAAAATTAGTCCTACCTGTTCTTTTCTTTCTCAGCCATTTAGGTTAAGAACGGAGAGAGATAGACCCGACTAAAATTAGGTTTAGGTTTAAGTGTGACTGCCGGAATCGACCATAATATCTATTTTAATAATTTCATTTTCACAACCACCGAGCGACTCTATCTACTTACAAACAATATTTACGTATCACTGACGTGTCATTCTCACGGTAAGCCCACTTGCATCGTTGTCAATGTATCGGGTTTTAATTTATTAGCATCAAGTTAGCATGTATCTACTGTTATCTCTATTTAAGTTGGCAACACACACTGGCGCTAGTGCTATTTAGTGTGAATGCTATAGTCATAAATTTGGATAAGTTCTATCAATAGTCGCTGGACTTCTTAGGATGGTATTTCAGGACGTTTATAGAATTCACATTGTTTGTGGGCGTGACCTAAATTGCATTGTTTTTGTTTGTTGTACTCTTTGACGACATGCCATCGTCAATCAGGATTTACAATGTGCTATGAAAAATTTACATGTTTAATTTGCCTATGACATTGTGCAAGTTTGTTTTTCGAAATTTCAATGGCATTTGCGTGAGTTATAGAGATTCAGGGGGTCTACTCTAAAATGCCGCTTTCGAATCTTTCGGTCCGACCGAAGCCCGACCGAATCGAAGCCATTGACAGCCTTTGACCCTACTATGAAATTGCTTCGGATTCATTCATCTGAGTTCACAACTCATTCGGAACTATAGAGAATAATTCACATTGACTAATATTATAAGCTTTCTATTATCTAGCTTTATACCTGTCACATAGAGTTCGATCAGACCGAATGAAAAAACGACGCGACTGATTCGATCGATACGAAGGAAGTTCGTAGTAGGAAACACCTCGATATTCGGCCGATACTTCGTTTATCGTCACTTCAGAGTAGACCTCCTCGTTCGTTCGTCTTGCTTCAGATCTTCAGCCTATTGCAGTCCACTGCTGGACGTAAGCCTCCCCCAGTGTACGCCACATGGCTCGATCTCCCGTTTTTGCCATCCAGTCACTACCAGCCGTCCTCTTTAGGTCATCGGTCCATTTGGTCGGAGGGCCAGCCTAATCCAAATGTTAGTGAAATTTAGAATAACTAACAAAGTCTGTCTATTTTTACAAAATCTTTTATATTGACAAAAGGAATATTAAATGGGCAATGAAAGTATAATGCCAACTTCGGGCACATCCATAAAACATGGGTTCTAAGTGAAAAACTATGTCCAGTAGCTACCCTTATTAATAAGGGAACAAGTAAATGTAGAAACGATACGATTTTTGTCGACGAAGTACGTGAAGATAAAAACGTATAAATCATTAATATTTATGTATAATTTCACTGCCAGTTGCTATAATGAATAGTATCGATGTTTGTTTTCGAGTCTAAATAAATCTAGTTTAAATACTTATGTATGTATCTATATACAGCTGTCTAGTAACCACGTCACAAGACTTTAGGGATCTTAGTGTGGGACTAGGTTAATGTTTGTGTGTGTGTGTGTGTTGTAAAGATTTATTTATTTATTTTTATGTCAAAAAGACAAATGAATTTCGTGCAGTTCGTGAAGGACATGCAGATACGTCATCTGTTTATTTTACCACTTACGATACACTTACACCATTCATTTTTTAATATCACACTATGTTTTGAGTTTTTACAAAACAGCGCTAGATTTCGCCATCCTGCGCAAAATTACAAATCAAATAGTAGGCGGTACTTGTTTGAGAATCTGTCATCAAGTCATCAAATCGTATCGATTACACTGCCATCGATAATTCAATACATTATCTTATCGATAAATTGTCCTATCGATTTTAGTGAAATATCAGTTGATCTTAGTACGGCCTTCAGGCGCTCTAATAATTCAACTACTTTCGAAAAAGAATAAATCCTCCATGTCGTAAGCTGTCTAGATAAGCTCAAGATAAGAAGAAACTTTTGAAATGTAATAAAACTTTACCTGGTTTATTACAGAAATAAAATGGACAGCTTTTTACTGAGTCCTGTTTGGAACTGCCCATTCAAGTAAATTTAAGATTGCATGATTTTTATATCACGAGGATTTTTAAAGATACCGACTAATTCACTAAACTTCATGTACTCTTTCTTGTACTTATTTGTACCTATGCATAAGATCATCATCATTACAGCCATTAAGTCCACTGCTGAACATAGGCTTCTCCCATTTACCATCACTGCGACCGGTTGGAAGCGGTCTGCGACCTGAGTAGGTCATCTGCTTGTAGGTGGCCTTCAAATTTGCTATCTCGGCTGCGCTTACCTGTAGTTGTGACACATTATTAGATCATTTATTTCAGCACTTTACTACATAATGCACGTACAAGAACTCTTAGATCTAAATAAGTATTATAAACTTGTATTCATTTTAGAATAGAGTGCTATTGGAGTGTGAACCCTAAGACAGTTTCTAAAGGCTCGATTTTTATTAAAAGCTAAACATCAGCATATTGAAAGTGTTGTTCGCTGTAACTACAAGTAGACTAAGAGTAGGATGCATTTTTAATAACTGGCCGATGAAGTTTTTGTTGATGTAGACAATATACTTATAGAAAATATATAGTCCCTTGATACTTGAGACTGTACCCATGTAAAAAGACCCTACCTCTAATTCCCAATAAATCGATATTCCATATTACCTTACTAAAGATCGGCTCTTCTAATGATTTCACCTCATTACAGCAAATTTTTTACTGTATTCGTATTGAAATTGCATTCGAAGGTTTGACGTTGTAACTATATTAGGTATTATGGTTTGATACTTTATTACGGTAAAAACTCGGAAACGAATAATCTTGGAACTCTAGTTCGTTTGTCTTTAAAGTTATTCCTTTCATTTGAATGTAGACATGTGAATACCTGAAAATTTTCATGAATTTATATGTGAGGGCAGCGCGCACATGGCTCTTGGTCTATAGGTAACAGTGGCTGTAATAACCGAGGCAGGTGTACTTATGTTTCTCATTTTCCTCAGAAAATTAAACGGTTAGATACAGAATAGGCTGTGACCGCACGAGGAAAATTGATTGCGGCATGCAATTAGATTGCAAGCAGAGATTTTTAGATTACAGATCTTATAGTAGATAATAAAAAAACTGGGTAAGCACAAGGTTACCTATAGATTATAGGAAACCGGAACAAGGAAATAATATTTTATAAGTTGCTGATGTTATTAATTATTAATGGGGCATTCTATATGCTTTGCCTACTTACTAGATGTTTTGACGAACGCGTTGAAACATCAAACATTTTGATATATTTTTTTTTCTCATGTAAATTAGTATAGGCTAAGTATTTTCTAATTCCGGGATTCGAATCTGAAACCTTCAGCTGAGTAGGTAAGGACACTACCAACTCGGTCGAAAAAAGTAAAAAGGATATAAATAATATTAATTGCGACAACGCAACAAGTTGCATTAAAGTTAATTGTAACGGGTCAATTATATTTACAAGGTTGCAGGATGCAAGAGACATTATGTTTGATTAAAAAATTATAACCCGGTCAGGTATATCAAGCATGGTACTCTATAATGACTGAAATTATAAAAAAAAATAACGCAAATTCCAAAATATCGTAACAGATTTAATAATGTAACATACAACATAGCTGCATACAATCACGCCTGTATCCCGTACGGGGTAGGCAGAGCACCAATGGCCGATAGAACCACATGGTGCCACATCTGACCAAATTTTGAGGATATAGTTGGGATGTACAAGTTCGGTTAGTAGTGACAATAATGTAACAATTTTATGAATTATCGAAACATACAAACTATTTCACGAACCTACATAGACCAAATTGGGGATGTGCTAAAAAAGGAGCTAGTCAAGAGCATCCGAAACCGGCGAGCATGTATGAAGAATTTAATGAATTTGGATAAGGCGAAAGGGGTATGTATGGAACGTACTAAATGGAGATCTGTTGTCTCTGCCTATTCCTATGGGATGTAGGCGTGAGGTTATATATGTAGGTATGTACAAACTAGTTCAGATATAACCTTATTTTTATTTAACTCGCATTAAGTAGCAGTAACTATTTCTCTGCAGACATACTGTCTATTGACCTCATCTCTACATAGGTATAAGATAAAAATGAGACAAGGTGAGACCAAACTATTTATACCTAATTTATTCTAAAATACATGAATAATCAGCTCCAAGTAGGTTTTAGTTGTGATTTTACATTAGAAATACAGTAATTTAAACCCAACTGGGATTGTGTACAATGTTATAAGGTACAGTTTATAATCTAGGCCAAGTACCTTCATCAAGCTATCATTTTCTTGTAGAGAAAAAACGGAAGTTCTTCTTTCTATCTGGCATACTGGAAGAAATCTTTTGCAGACATAAGCACGCCTTTGTATGGTTTTCTTATGTAAATTTTTCTGTATTTATTATAGTGTTTTGTGTACAATAAAAAATAAGAATAAGTTCCATTTTAACGACATACCAGTCGCATATACTGGTGACACAAGCCCACGTCACCTTATTGTCACAACGACAATTCTTAAATTGATTGCTGGCACAATGGGTCCTTTGGTTTATTTGCTTGTATCATGCATCTCAGACGATTGGATGGCGAGTGGCAAATTTCCATGCCACTGATCTTTTTCGTGATCCTGCAGCCAATGCATTTCGGGAACACACACAAAATATTTCCCGGTATAAAAAATCCTATGTCCGTCTCCTGTTTCTAAGCTACCTCCCCAGCCAAGTCGGTACAGCCGTTCTCGAGTTATAAAAACTGACACGATATATAAATATATTGTAAATAAATAAGTAAATAGATAGATAGGTGTATCATGTATCCTCTCTTTTCGTAGGATAATAGCCGGTTTAACCACGAAGTAACCTGTTATCGGTCACTGCTAGTACTTCTGGCAGTAATCCAACGTCATCTGAAGGCAATTAACAGGCTAATCTGTCGGTATTGGCAACCGGCCTAGCTGGGAAGCCAACACTGTGTTATTGTCGAGATTATTCACTATGTTATTAAGGGTACAAGCAATTGTGTATCTGAGTAATGAAGGTAACGTTATATTCTACAACTTGCCTAGTTGAAATTCATTAAAAATAAAATTCAGACAATAAGTTTGTTCCTCATACCTATATTTAAGAAAATATCTTCGTATTTTATTTGGGCATTAGTAGAATTATATAATTAGCCCATTGCAGTCCACTGCTTGACGAAGGCCTCCCCCAGAGCACGCCACACGGATCGATTTCCCGTTTTTGCCATTCAGTTACTAGCAGCCGCCCTCTTCAAGTCATCGGTTCAACTGCCCGGGGGGCATCAAACGCCGAGGCGCGGTCTTTATTCAAGAACTATACAGGATGTAAAAAGACAACGTTGTTAATACCTCGTATTCTTTGTAAGGTTACGATCATTTTTTTCTATAGAACCATCCCTGGGAAATGACAAAAAAAGGTATAGGTATACAGACTACCCATGTGAAGCCGTATTGATATTTCATAATAATTGCTAACTTCAGACGGTTATACTATACATATTTGTCTTATGCATAATTATATATCTTAATTCTAATAGAGGCCTAGCCCTTATTACATACCAACCACATGTAAAACCTACAGCTGCTAAGTATCTATTCCATTGATTAAATACATCTAGGACAACTCAAGGATATGAATAGGCGTGTAAGCTTATTAAGTAGGAGGTGTGGTCCATTCCAAATGAGCTTACAGAATATCAACACAGCGTTCTTCTTTTAAAGAGTAGGTACCTACCTGCTCCATATGAACCTACGTGATCACTATGAACTGTCAAAAAAGATAGCCGTTAGGCCAAAATCAAAATCTTACATATGCATGCCATCCTAACCATTTCTCATGGTATAAATGTCACAACGAATTTATTAAGTCTGTCTTTTTGTTTATTGGTTAGTCTTTGCAAAATTTAAACATGTGGACTTCCTTTGAAACAAATGAATTCCAATAAATTAATTCTCAAAGGGAAAAGTGTCTTGTTTAAATATTTAAGCTGGAATAGCTCTAAACGGGTCTAAAGTTTTGGAATTACTCCTGTAATAAGACACATGAAAATGAGGAATTTATTAAATACGTTTTAAATCATACCCTTTGCGTTATTATTTCCTATGAAAAGCGTAGGCTTTGATTTGAGATGAATTAGGTATGTATGAATCAATTAACTTATTATTTCCGTGAATTACCATTAGGTAGTATGATTCTGTAGTATCTACCTACCTCAAATATTATTTTTAAAATATTTAGATCTTAGGAGACGTGCCTTAATTACTATGGAACATTAATTAAGTTCGCCGATTCACAAATTTAGTACAAAAATCTCTTTAAAAATCCTAGCACAGTAAATAATTTTCCCTATTGAGGGATCGCCCACCACCGGGCCCTATACCCTCCGCTGACCCTCGGATCTGCCGACTCATGATCACGAACACAAGACACTACAGTCGCAACGAGAAGCCAGATCCAAGCACCTAGCATGCAACCATAAATACATAGCTGCTAATCCGAAAACCAATTAAAATTTTAATCGACATATGTTTCGCCAGCACCCGTGGCATCATCAGGATTAGTTTTCCATGTTAGTTCTATCTACCGAACCAACTAACTAACAACTAATAACAAAAGAGATTTGAACTTCCGAATAGTGACGCCTGATACAATTCAATATTAAACAATTTTCCATCTAGATTTTACACAAAAAAGCTGATTCAACATTCCACCTGCAGCATGAATGTAAACGTGAAATCACTGACATTTTAGATAACACATACATCAATTATCATCACAGCAATACCAACATACGGCTATTTGGAGCGGTTTGCGAAACCGGCTGGTTTCCGTACCGGTTCTCATCAAAGGTCCTGATGACATTTCTTAGGCCTTCGCTACATAAACCATAACCTTACTAGACTCTTAGATGCGGCAGCACTGTCTATGTCAATCTTAGTATAGTGGTAAATCAGGTTTAGTTTCGGTACAAACCCGAGAGCTTTGTTATAATTGTCGCGTTTCGGCCACCTAGTATGTGGGTCAATGTGAGGTGTAATTTTACAAAAAAATCTCTAGCAAATTGGATCTGTCGATGTGTTAAATTACTTTGATATCTAGTAACTACATAATGATGTGTTAGAATTTGTTAATTTATGTTGTATTGGGTTATTATTTTCTACAGCTAAATTATCTGAGTGAATAAGTGCCTAAGATTAGAAAACACACTTAAAGTGGTTCGAATTGCTTGAACACATAGATAAATATGTTCATGATTTGAAAAGAAAATGGAATATAATCCACTATAATAATGTTTGTGTCTACCGGAACAGAAGACTTTAGGATCAAGCAAGAAACATGTCATCTAGCTTTCTGACTATACAGGATGTTTTTTTGTGGCCACCTTTAACTAAGGGTACGTACTCTATACATGAAATAAAGTAAGTTTATGCCAAAAAAAATGCTGGGAAAAAAAAAATTTTTTTTCGAAAAAAAAATTTAAATTCCTTGATCGTGCGAAATTTATAGTGTCTAGTGTTTATGTTAGTTTTTTTTATAGACAGATATTAATTATTTTTCGTGAAAAAATCCTGCTACGCGCGTCTATGTGCATTTATGCAGAAAAACGCAGACTATTTACTCAACTTTGGACCCTAATATTTTGGAAACCAGACACTTCCCAGGTATGCTTCCATTGAGAAAAATGATCGTGATGATGAGGAGATTCCGTAGTTTTCGGGAACGTTGACGACCAAAAATCAGCCTGTATAGTCCAACTGACTTCAACCGTTCTCTATAAAACAATGTATTTATGAAACTTTTTATGAATTAAGTTTTTAATTATGACTTTCAACAACATTGTACCTATAGAAAGTTAAATAGCTAAAGTAAACTAAGTTAAAAAGTTAGGGTAGTATTAGTACAAAACTATCCACAAGTTAAAGCAAAATAAAGTTACATAGAACGATAATTCTACTGAGCTAATATGACATACATACATATAATCACGCCTTTATCCCTTACGGGGTAGGCAGAGCACCAAGGGCCGATAGAACCACATGGTGTCACTTTTGACCAATTTCGAGGGTATAGTTAAGATGTACAAGTTCGGTTAGTAGTGACAGGAGGTCAGCCCATCGCCTACAAAACACCAAGACCCTCTTGTCCCTCTACTGACTTGTACAGTATACTAAGCTAATATGACATACAAATACCCCGTAACAAAAAATGAGATAACACCATTAAATAATTTGCTGCAAATCCAAATAGTGTATACACTTACATACTAAATATCAATTTATTAATACTTACCGCCTCTTGGAAGGTTAATACTCGATGTAATTTCAATGGACACTTATTCTATTATATATTATTCTTATAGTAAGGCAATAAATCATAAGATAGTTTTATTACATTCAATGTACACATAATCTGAACTTTGTGATGAAATAAAACCCACATTCATCCTTTGTTTGTACGTACTATGCAAAGTAAGAAGTAGACCACCAATGACGCTTGATACAAAGCGTCAGTTGTTTGATCATTAAGCTTATTATTATTAGTTAAAATACCTACGTCAAAAATAATATGCTACTTAACTATGATAAAGTAATACTATGGTCGTATGATGTGAAAGCTAAACTGCTGATCAAACAGTTGGCCCTTAGCGAAAAAAGAAAACGGAAAAGCGAGCGCTAGATAAGCTTGCTGTTGAGGGTTGAGGGTAGAGCACCAAGTTTTATTTGAATTTGCCATAGATACACTAATTTGCTTGCTATGTACTGCAATCACTTATCACGACATGTTATTTGTATCAACTAATGACAGTACTACAACCTTGGCTAGCCTAAAAGATGTTTATGTTACTTTTGTTTGTTGAAAGTCTCTGGTTAACATGACTCCACCTACAAATAAACACATAGACGTATTGTTTGATTGACAATCCACTAGCTAAATGCTACTAACTATACAGGGTGTAACAAAAGGGGCATGTTAAGTTTAGTATTCCTCCCCCATATAATTCTAAATAGATACATAATATGATAATACTAGGTTAGGTTAACAGTTAATCTGTTAATAGTATCTGCTGCGTTTACGATCTCACATACAGGCATACCTACAGGTACATGCATGATGCTTAAAGAAGGTACTTCTTACAACCTTGTAATGTTGCCAAATATTCGTAGTAATATGTCGTTCGCCTTCGCTTCGTGTCTCTGATTTATCACAAGCAGACAAGTTGGGAACAATCTCATAAATATTGTTTTATATTAGCAGTACATAAAATTATCTACCTATATGCCATATTTTTCTATGATCGTACTACTGTCTAATAAAATAATTTAACTTAAAAGCGCATGATTGAAATGTATTTTTTAAGTATATCCTTGGATCAAATTCTTAATGGTAGATGATTAACACAAAACTGTTAAAGAGATCTTTCAAAATGATTGTTCATCTGTCTACAATCTAACTAGGTCATCATCATCATCATCAGCCTATTGCAGTCCACTGCTGGAGGCCTTCTCCAGGGCACGCCACAAGACTGCCATGGGGGTATTTGCCCATAGTCACCACGCTGGGCAGGCGGGTTGGTGACCGCAGTTTGTATTTTGGACTATGTTGTCAACACGGGTGGCGTTGCTGCCCACCTCCCGAAAACCTCGTACGATACCCACGGGCAGACATGGAGTGGTACGAATTCTAATCTGCCGGCACCACGCGGCCTATAGAAAAAAAAAAACTATCTTAACCTAAATGAATTAAAAAATTATTAATAAAGAAATGGAAAAAATTCTTCACCCGAGTGGGAATCGAATAAATAAGTTAATATAAATTATAAGTGGGCCTTAATATAAATTAGCTGGGCCAATTATGTAAAATAATATAAATACTAATGTTCACAAGCATATATCGATGGATTTCAGTTAAAGGGTCGACAAACAACCTTCGCTGCAGTCTCGTTAGGTCGAATAAACTTTGGCCCTTCTTCGTTAAAACTTCCAGTAAAGGGAAAACGAGTCATTCAGGTTTTTCGCCAGGATTCCATTTATATTTCGGCCCTCGGATTAATGTTTACGATCTTGTAATTACTAAGGGTTTGGTACGTTTCCTATTATCTCAAGCAAATATTAATGTGAGACTCTTTGCAGCAACGGCTTGAATGTATAATATTCCTTAAATATCAATACTACTAAAACGACGACTAAATTCAATGTAGTTTCTTAAAGCTTGTTCCAAACAAATGAAGATGTTCACTATGGGTGCGCCCACCACCGGACCCTACACCCCCCACTGACCCTCGGATCTGATAACTTATAATTGCGAAAACAGGCACTTGCACTAAATACAATCGCCACGAGAAACCAGACCCGAGCACCTAGCATGCAAGATAATAAATACATCGCACTATTTCCGAAATCAAAAACTAGATTAATAATCTACATATGTTTCGCCAACAACCGTGGCATCCTCAGGATTATAGAAATTAGTAAACCACTAATTATTATAATAATTGGTGGGCGCACCCATGGTGAATGTTTGAACTTCCGAATTGTAACGCCTAATACAATTTCATTTATAAAATGAAGATGTGCTTGTGTGCTAAACGGCTAGAACAATTTACTGTACGAGGTTTTGTCAGATAGTACAAGTGAACTACTTATGAACAAATACACGAAGTATGTACTATCCAAGATCCGATTCTTACATAATATATGCGACTGATTGGTAGTAAAACTGTACTTACCCTGATTTGACATGGCAGGTCATTAATATGAATGAAGGAGTGTATATTATAATATCTAACAATGTATTTTAAGTCCCTTTATACACGAGTAGAGTCTCAAAGGGGTTTCACTAATAGGATAACTGGAAAGTCGTGTTTGAACGTAGCTTCATTGAGTCTTTACCTCATCATAGCCTCGCGAAATGCTATTAATTAACCGAAAATATTAGTTATACCAATTAACCACCCAAATACTACGGGATTTATTGTTTGAGTTGCCCAATCAGTAGATAGAATAACGCTGAATTAGAACTATAGTTTGCCGAACTACCTTTCAGGAAAGTACGTTAAGTGAGTTGATAGAACTTTTCGTTGGGTTCAATTTGCAGTGACAGCTAGCAAATGTATATTTGATTTACCTTGTTGGTAAAGACGACCCCCTCGCGTCGTTCAGGTGAACTTATATAAGAAGGTACAATGTTTTCATCTATATATTTTATCATATTATTATAGATGTGAGATGAAATTATTTTATTGTAAGTGAAGCAAAGAAGGTGAACTTAACTCTGAGACATTCTCTGCGATATTCACAAGTAAATGTTTCCAGACAGGCAGTTTCTTGTAAAGCAATCGCCAAAATTAAGATTTTCTAGTTTTCTATTTAGCTTCTTGCACACTTATTAGTTTCCAGCAGCGCCGAGCTAAACATGCATATTATGTATACTTGAATTGAAATAAAAGCAAGTTGGGTATCAAAGTTAAAAAAAAAACCGTTAGTGTCTAAGAACGCGGTTACAAAGGTGTAGGTTTCAAAACGTGCAAAACGTTAATAAACTAGGCCCATTTTCGGACGAGTCTTGCGCAGTGCCCTCTTTATGCGTTTAGCGGAGATTGTGTAAAAACGTTTGAATAAGTCATTTCAAAAAGCTGTACCTGTCTATATTAGGTTTTTAAGCGATGAAATCGTGCCGGCGACCTTTTTGGCAAACTATTTCATTGTAAAAAAGTTTGTTTGTTTAAAAGTTTGTTTAGATGGATAGTGATATGATGAATCGCATATTATGTGAAGCATGGGTGTAATAATAATAACTATGAACCTATGCTATAAAATTATTATTATATGTTCTCCGTTTTGAATGAATAGGTAAGTTGAAAATATATACATAGTGTAACAGAAGTGGTACGTTGAGCGAAATGATATGAATATGATCGAAATTATCAGTAACAAGTTGCTAGCTTATCGCCTGAGAGACTGCCCGAGTTCCTTAGTCGACTCTTACGACATGCACGGAAGGAAATGCAGCTGATATATTCTAATAAAGCCCCGCATCAGTACGGGACAATATTATAGAAGATTAGATAGTTAAAAAAACGTTTAAATTTGATGTAACTATGTCGAAAGTGTGTATAAATATCTACATATTTCTTATTCTTTATATAAGGTCTACCAAAAAGTACTGATAATTATTTGACACGAAACTAGGTAGGCAAAAAGAAACAACTTTCATTATGGGACCAACTCCGAAATAGTGAAAAAAAATCAGCTGTTCCATACAATCTCGAATAATAACTGCACTACACACACAAAGATAATCAGTACTTTTTGGTAGACCTTATATAAATATATAAATTACAGGATAAAAGAAGAGATGCATGTACAATGACAAGCTTATCTCTTATATTTGTTTATATTTTTGTTAATTGTGGTCTGTCGAGTCAAGACGAGACACATAGTCAACACAGCCCTCTCTCAGATCGGGTTAAGTTTATTCATTAATTGAGTACAATTTGTTCAATCGTATAATTCTTTGTTTCCTAATTTCAAATTAAAGTTAACATAGAAAAACATACCATACCTAATATCCTACTAACTAGTAGAACTAGAATACCAGACAGGTGAGGCAGGCATAATTTTATATGTTGAAATGTTCCTGTCTTTTCGTCTTAAATCTAGATCGCTTATGCCACAGAATACCTACTAGTACAGGCTTACGCGAAAGGTCAGTCCGACCCGTATGTTACACAAGAAAGTTGGCAGACAGTTCTAGGGCTTTCAGTGTGTCTAGTTCTGTATGTTGCTTAATAAACAAAGCAATGTTGCTTCGTTTTTTAGCTGACTGTTCCATTATATTTTTCGGGTGTATGTAGGGAAGTTTGTATGTATATATATTTTTTTGGCACGCTCTACAGCTGCCTTTCTCAAAGTGGGCGATAGCACCCCCTTATGGGCGTTGCAGGCCTAAAGGTGGGCGGTAAGAGACCCAGAAAAAAATATTGGGGCGTTGTGTAGGGGCTTGGGGAGTTATAGTAGTTTTTAAGTAGGTGAAAAAATGGTGGCGCTAAAAAGTAATTTATTATCAAAGTGGGCAGGAGACAAAATAAGTTTGGAAACCCCTGCTCTAGAGCCTAAACGGCTACTGGCATTTGAGCTTGAGAGATACCATTATTAGATTCATCTTAAACGTGAGAGTGACACTAGGTTAACATTTTTCCGCAGTCGGGTTTTTTCTTTAAGTAAGTTATTGTATGAAAGTTCCCGTTCTCACCGTCTCTAGCTTGTTTATCTGTATGCTAAAGCCGCTGTGGCTTTACTATACCAACGGTATTTGTTGTAGCATATGCTATATTAGGTAACACGGAAAGATGCGCGCGAATTGCAAAACAGCTTTGGGTCAACAACCTTACCGAAGTTCAAGGTGGTTTACTCATCTTCTTGTTATGATTTAGATTCCAACGATTATTATCCAACATTATTATAATTATCATAAGTTTAGATAAGCTATATATCGGTCAGTCTACAGGGTGTAACTGAAGGGGTATGTAGAACCTACTTCGTATTCTTTGACATTGTTTTTCAGGGGTTACGGGTGATTTAAGAATGAGTGAACAATTTATGATATGGAGCTTACACTTTGCATAGTTTTACAGTTCTTATTAGCTACAAGTATCTATGTACTAATGGACATGAATACAATTTTCCATAATAGGTATAGGTTAAGTTAGCTATGGTATAAGCAATTTCTTTTAATAGTAAGTGATTGACTGAAGCCCAGTTTTTTATGGTAAGGCCTATTAGTGAAGACAAACAATAATGACACAGGGTATTATACCAAAAAAGCGCTTTCATGTTGAAATAAGAAGAGAAAGGGCAATGTAAAAAGCAAGATTGTTCTCCATTTTGCATGCGAGCAGTGTAGAGGACCATCCCGGTTTCATGATGGAAACAAACCTGCTGGCCATCGCCAGTGTATTGCCTCAGATATTGAAGTCCCTTTTTTTATCCCTGAATGTGTCTACGATTTAAATATTTTAAATGTTTTTCTACCTTTTTGTGTGTTACTTCTAAACTTAAATTGTAGATGTTCCGTATTAGGTATTACTCGATGATTTCGAAATTTTATATCATATTTCTTTAATATCTTAGTTATGTGTATTCCATTCATCATTTACAGCCCTGAGAAGTCCACTGTTGGACATAGGCCTCCCCCAACAACCTCCACTCCGACCGGTCGGAAGCAGCCTGCATCCAACCGACGCCCAACATGTGTATTCCATTAGCTGATAATAAAAGTACTTATTTTCCAAAAGGAAATTTTTTTTTATACTTTTATTATCAGCTAATGGAATTTTAGTCGTAATATGACTGATTCATATAAATCAGAATCAGGGTCATTATTACTTCTTTGTATAAGCAACAATTCGACATATTTTCGCGAATTCTCGCTAATTATTGTAGAATTCCGTGCCAAGGTGAATCGTTATTGAGCCGCCTTCTACTCAAAAATCCAAAGCGTACCAAATTTAGAAATTGATATATTTAATCCAAACGGTTTAACGGAAATCTAAGGTTTGGTTTTTAAAATGTAGTTTTTAATCACATAGAAAATTATTAATTTTCACGAGAAAATATAGAACAAAGTGATAGTACCTTCAATCAAGCTTCGTCGTACCAAAATTTTAAAAACTGCAAAAAGTTCCCGCTATGTCCATAGACTCTCTTAGAACGATAGACAATAAAAGTATGTACTTACTACCTACTTTTAGTTTTTTTTTCGTTTTTAAACAAAAAATTCATGTAAAGCCTACATTATTAACCTTTTATTACTCCCATTTACATAATACACTTATAGGCAAAGGTTAGTAGGACTTATAAATATGTAAATGATGTTAAAGTCCACGTATGACCGTAGATACTGGACTGTAGTTAGGCTGTTAGTTAAATGTAAATAGACTGGACTAGCTGTGTAAATAACAAATAATTATACAGGGTGTAAAAAGCCAACGTTATTTTTTTAATACCTTGTATTCTTTGTAAGGTTACGACCTTTTTTTCCTATGGATCCAACCCTGGGAAATGACAAAAAAATATTTAATAAAATAATGATTTTATTGCAAGCAATGTATTCACTATTCGTTTTTAATGCGCAAAGTACAAATGTACCTACAAAACTAACATTTTAACATTATGACATGGTATCTTTAACAAAATGGTTGTAAACCGATTCCAGGTGAATTTATGTATAAAAAAGGAAAATATTAATGTAACTTTGGACCTCAATATCTTGGGAACCCGTGATTTCGCCCCTGGGACCTCTGCACTTCCATAGAAAAAAATGATAGTGATGTTACAAGGAATATGATAAATTAAAAGAACAACGTTGTCTTTTTACACCCAGTATTAGGTAGTTTATATTGTTCATGTATTGATGATCTACAGGATTACAGAGTGAAGAAAAAGGGGTGTCTTATCGAAAATACTATGAATATAGAACACTATATTGTCCAACGTATCTACAAAAGTGACATACTATAGTATTATCATATCTGTGCTTATACCTATACATATACATGTATATATGAAAGACAATGAATATATAGCAACACAAAATATTCTTATGACATTATCTTATTTACAAACATAAATTATCATAATCAACTGTTATCGATTCTGTGTATGCTCAACGATTACTAACAATCGACTTAAAATCGATTGCAGGTCCTAACAATGAGCTGCGATGGTGATCTCTTTATGTCGTAACTGCTCGTTTTAAGGCCAAAGCAAATGTTAACCGGTCAAGAGTGGTGGATGAATCATTAGTTACATTCTTATTGCGTAACTTGTTAATTGTATCTAGTTTGCATTTTGCTGGCTAAATGTGCATAAAATATGCATCTGAGCGGAACGAAACGAATTTAAGAGTTCTAGGTATATTAGATCCGTAGGTAGGTTCTAATTATGATATTCACAGGATATCACATAAAATAATCAGAAATTATTTTTATTTGGTGCGGATGAATGTGAGTTTACATTAAGGCGCCGGCCACACAGAAAAGATGCAGGGCGCGGACGGGGCGCGGACCCGTCGCAAACAGGGCGCCGCACATAGGTGGAAATTTGCAAAAAGTTGGCCAAAATGTAAAAATATTAATCTCACAAAAGGGTCTCAATTCCTCGAAATATACAAAGCCCGTGATATTTTCGACACGAACAATAGTCCCTTATCGGGATGTAGAAGGCGCACGCGGAATGCAGTCAGTGCTAAACTAACTTTGGTGAGCAGTGAAAGTGTTTTGTGCGCTATTACGTTTCGAACGTGCTGTTAAAAAAGGACTATCTCGTTAACGCTTTAAACAATTTCAAAATTGTTATATACATATTATTATGGAAGGTATGTACTTTATAATTATGTAATAATATGTTATTATTGTCACCGTGTTATGTCCACAGGCCCGTTAGAAAAATGTACTTAAAAAATATACTTTTTTTACATTTTAAAAATGGTATGAGACTTAAAGTAAGGGATTCCACGGAATTCCTTATTGAAATATTTTTTGTTTAATAGGTTATACTCTCTTATTTAAGCATCTAAAGAAGGTAGACCCGACCAGACCCGACTTGGAGTACAAAAATATTTTTTTAAAGCATTGTCTAATTTGAAAAATCGGCATGACTTAAATGTGGGCCGATTAATATAAACATTCAGATAATTCATGTTTTTTTTTCTATTTGCGATTTTGCCCACCACCATTCCCTATATCCTCCTCTGACCCTCGGTTCTGCTGACTCAAAGCAACTTCCATACAAATTCGTTCACACCTAGGTTATAGGTTCGTATGAAAAACCAGATCCGAGCTCCTACAAACTACAAACCTCTCAAAAATATTTATTTATTCTTCTTTCCCAACCCGTGGTACTATCAGGACGTTATTCCTACACCAAGACATTAGTTAGAAACGCTTTTCAACAAAATCTTGGTGAAGTTATATGAACATCCGAAGAGTAACCTGATAAAAAATTTTTTTCTTTATGTTTTAGGCCCTGATATGAATGAAGCATGTATAAGAAGAGCTACTCTCATCAGTTATTATACTGAATGCCTTTCTACGGTGTCTCGTTTTGATGAATTTTGTCAAAAAGTAAAGGAAGCTCTTCGTCAAGATGAGTTATTACCTGCAGTGAAAAAGATGTTATCTAAATTCATTCATGACTATAAAACAAGAATGAAGAACTGTACTTATAATAAACAAAGATTTCAAAATAAAAACGAGGATTGGATTCAAGCTTACCTAACTTTTCCTGTTATTTCAACGGCTTCAGCTGGAAAACGTAATTCTGGTGAGAATGCTGGCAGACCATCCAAAAATTTCACCGAATGTAGTGACAGAGCTAAGAGAAGAAAAACCGAGGAATTGAGAAAAATCTACCCTCCAGAGCAATTGGTGTATGCTGCACAAATGGAGTACAGAACTGAAAGAGAATTATCTGCGTCCAAGATATTAAAAGACATTTCAAATCAAGGCCCGTCTGCAGTGAAGCACTACTCAACCAGACACGAAACTAAGTGTCAATTGTCTTCAGATAAAGCATTAAGCTTACTTTTAGAGGCAGGTTTAACAAAATACCAGTACAATGTCATTGTCTCTTACGCTAAAGAAGTGAATTGTCATATTTATCCACCCTATGAGACGATAATTTCTGCGAAATCCGAATGTTATCCAGATAATGTAACTGTAACTGAAACTTGTGCCAAAGTTCCAGTACAAAATTTACTGGATCATACTAGTAAAAGACTCTGTTTGTCCTTGAACGAAACAATTAAAAGCCTCATGCCTGAACAAAGGAGACGTCTTTGTCTTATAACAAAATGGGGTAGTGATGGTTCTGGATGTCATTCCCAATATAATCAAAAATTTCAAGAAGAGGGGAAAGATGACAATTATATGTTTATAACATCCATGGTCCCTGTGCAATTATACGAAGAAAAAGAGAGCGGAGAAAAGGATATTTTGTGGCAGAACCCCCGTCCTTCGTCGACACGATATTGCCGACCAATCAAGCTCGAATTCATCCAAGAAACTACAGCTACTTCAAAAGCAGTCACTGATGAAATAATGTCCCAAATTGAAGAGTTGCAGTCAACAACTATTCAAATAGAAGGCGGAGAAGCAATAATTAAGCACCATATGAATTTGACAATGATAGATGGCAAAATGGTCAATGCTATCACAGATACAACATCTGCTCAAAGATGCTATCTATGTAAAATCACAATCAAAGATTTTAATCGTATAAAATACTGTTTATCTGCAATGATAAACGAGACTTTCCTCCAGTTTGGCATTTCACCCCTTCATGCCTGGATTCGATTTGCCGAGTGTATTCTACATATAGGATATAAATTAAAAATAGCCAGATATCAGGCTAGAGGCATTGCAGCTCAAAAATCAGTAAAGGACGAAAAAACAAGAATCCAGAAGGACTTTTTCGAAAAATTAGGTCTTCATGTTGATAAGCCAAGGCCAGGTGGAGGAACTTCTACTACCGGCAATATTGCTCGCAAAATATTTCAAAATTTTGACATAAGTGCGGAAATAACTGGAGTGCATAAAGGTTTAATTTATAGATTATATGTTGTTCTCTGCCTTTTATCAAGCGGACAAGATATAGACGCAAAAAAATTCAAAACGTACTGTATAAAAATTGCGCAGATTTTCACGTTTACCTTTCCCTGGTATCAAATGCCTACTACACTTCACAAAGTATTGATCCATGGTTATCAGGTGATAGAAAATGCCGAAACAGCCATTGGACTTCTATCAGAAGACGCACAAGAAGCACGGAACAAAGACGTACGTGCCTATCGAGAAAACTATTCTCGAAAATTTTCGAGGCAATTAAGTCTACAAGATACATATCAGAGGCTTATGGCTACATCGGATCCTCTTATAACAGGGTTAAGAAAATGTCCACCGAAACCCAAAATCACAAATATGCCACCTGAGTGTTATGAACTTTTGAAAAATAAAGATACATAACTACTAAATTTTTTATGCGTGTGTTTTGTGTTATATGATTGTTTGATTATCTTTATATTATACATATTAATAACTAAATCCCTTCTTTTATTTACAAATATATATATTTTTATTTTTGATAACTGTTATTAACGATTAAAAGTGAAATTCAATTTTGGCCATCTTTTTGTGAAAATCCACCTGTGTGCGCCGTCACGACTTTTTAAAACATATAGAAAAGACAAGGAACGGACGTGACGGCCGGCGTAGACTGGATTTTTCCCGGTATTCAACCGTCCGATTTTGATACGACGACATGTCTTCTTCTGAAGATGAAGATGTATTGGCACTGGTATATTTCGTTAATCTGTAGAGGGTTAGAGGGTTCGATGAATCAATCAGTCAGTCAGAACAATTTACTTTATACATATAATAGATAAGTTCTTATGTATGTAGCTGTGAAAAAAAAAGTCTGTTGTCTAACTTAACCCCGAAGAATGGACGCGGCTACAATAAGAAAGTGTGGATCAGTCCCCGTATTTCGATCCATATCGGCGGATATATCTACATTATAGATGATCCAGCACATCACTAGTTCCTTTGCCCTTATGTTTCCAACTTAACACGTACTTACTTACTTAAGTTGTTACTTTGTTTATTTTAAAAATTATCTCTTTAAAGGTATTTTAGGGGTTTCGAAACACTGTGCTATGTGAGAACCTACTCTCCGCGTCCTTTCCGCTCCCCCGCTTGCCCCCGCGCAGGCCCGCGCCCGGCGCGCCCTTTTTTTTTTTTTTTACATTTAGCTAGGCAAATCGTGCATTGCCTGATGTTAAGCAAGATGCGGCCTAGGGTGGTACATGTTTGCCTAGAAAGTGCCTATTCACTCTAGATTTGAAGGAGACCAATGTTGTAGTGCTCGGGAAATACATCGGCAGGAAGTGCATTCCACTCCTTAGCCGTTCGCATTACAAACGAGTTAGCATAACGTTTGGTGCGGATGGGTGGGATATCAACAACATAAGGGTAATACGCTAGTCTGCGTCTAGTATCCCGATGGTGAAAAGGGGATGGTGGAACTGTATTGTGAAGTTCCCATGCACACACTCCAAAGTGTATCCTGTAAAACACTGACAAGGCAGCAATTTTACGGCGGTGGGTCAGGTCCTGGAGTTTCGAATTTGCTACGGTTTCATCTCCAATAAGTTTTATTGCCCGTTTTTCCACCGAGTCCAGTGCGGCTAGCTGATCCATCCCAAAGGTGGCAGCAGTACTCCATACAACGGCGAACTTGCGCTTTATGTAGCGCCAATTCTGTATGTTTTGCAATCGGGCGCCGACGAGTAAGCGTCGTGTCGGCCGTCCCGTCTTTTCTGTATGTTTTAAGTCGTGACGGCTGTATACATTTTGTATGAAAGTAGATTAAACGGGCGCCGCGACTGCGACGGGTCCGCGCCCTGCGTCTTTTCGGTGTGGCCGGCTCCTAAGGCTGTTTGCATATGGGTCGGTGAGATTTCGGTCTAATAAGAAAACTGTGTTTGTTATACCTAGATTGGAAAATACTCTGCATGTTGAACCCCTAAAAATATTTTGTTCAAAGCATGCGTGTACAAGCGGGTTTCTTCTTCAGCGTCAATATTTTGATCGAATCGATACGTCTGAACCGCTGCCGCTGCCCTTACAAGTTATATTTTGAAATATACCTATTACGTGCATCTATGTATATTTGATACATTGCCAAAACTATAAAAACAACAAAACCATAAATCTTCTATGCTGCTCTGGGAGTGAAAAAAAAAACGTATAATACTACAGCTGCTTCTCTTCCCGGGCATACTGTACAAGTCAGTAGAGGGACAAGAGAGGGTCTTGGTGTTTTATAGGCGATGGGCTGACCACCTGTCACCACTAACCGAACTTGTACATCTCAACTATACCCTCAAAATTGGTCAGAAGTGGCACCATGTCCTTGGTAGAATATCGGCCCTTGGTGCTCTGCCTACCCCGTAAGGGATAAAGGCGTGATTATATGTATGTATGTATGTATAAAAACAACAATTTATGTTTGTTATTTGCAATTAAATTTAAATACTTACCTATAGGCCGATCAACTCTTATTGATGTTTAAAAGGCCCAATGCCGAGTTTTAAATGTCAACATAACCATCGGGTGCTTTTACACCTTCCTCTTCCGGCTTGGTTTAATAAATAACTTAAGAATATAGCGGTGCCGCCTTGGATATTGCGGCACCGTAAAGTGGGCGTGGTTTTGCGTACGTGCGGCCGCATAATGAAGGCGACTACGCCGCTTTTCTAGGATACCAAGGTTACTGCCACTACTTCCATAGGGGGGTTTTTGTCTATAGCAGGCGGGTTAGTGATCGCAGTGTGATTTTAGGACTATGTTATCAACATGTGAGGCGCTTTAAATGCCAGCAGACATGGGGTGGTGCTTAGGGTTGCCACCTTTTTTTTGCATTTAAAGTACCTACATAGTTTCTTATATGTAAGAAAAAAGTACATAGTATCGATAAATTTCGTTTATTGATAATTGTATTTTCACGTACATTTTTGTTCTCATAAAGTATAGAGTACAATTGCCTGAAATAACGTACAATACTTTATTATAAAGTACGGGTGGCAACCCTAGTGGTGCTGTTCTACTCTCGATTCTGCGGGAAAAGCTGGAAAGCAGCGGGTGTAATTTTCTTGTGAAAATCAAAATTTATTTGTAAATGGCTTGCATGTGTCCGTAAAGTAACGTTTTCTGGTAGATAAGTTGCACGTACACGGGACTGACGGGCTCCAAATAGGGCACACAGTTCTACTTACTGTTCTTCGTTTCATGTTACTTCTACCTGTCTACTTACTTCTTTTAATCTGTATTTCTACCCTATTTCTATTGTCCTTTTCTATGTTACTTCTGTCCGTGTATGTGTAATTTTCAAATAAAAAACTATTCTATTCTATTCTATAAGTAATATTTTGTTTACTTGCTATTTGCATCTAGTGCGTGTACATGGTTTTATATGCAGGTAAGCTGAGTAAAACTTTAGTCGGAATACAATCTCTTCATAGGCTCATCTAAGTTGTTTCTGCAATTATTTTTGGTTTTTACTAATTTTAAACTCGTTCTCAAGGATTTCCCGACGTTTCCATTCATTATCATTTATATCCATCATAAATTCAGAATTCATTTTACTAAAGACAATGATTATGGCAGTATGGGCTTAGTTCTCCTTGCCTTTCCTTTGGGATAAACTAAACAAAAAAAAAAAATATTCTACTCTCATGGAGCAAAGAGTAGTGTGAAGATACACTTTTATTAGTATTAATCATACTTACTTTTATTTTAATCATGACTTAAGGAAAACCTAATTTTAGGTACAATGCATGTACTTTTCTCCGGTACACAGGTAGGTACGGAATACCTAAATGTATGATGGTCGAAACCCTATAAAAAATCTACGCATAGAGTGCACAATTAAAAATAATGATGTATTTAAGTTAATCAGACTAAAGGTGAGTTCCCACGGTGCGTGATATTACGGACGGACGCGCACCAGCCCGCACCACGGAAACGTGGGAAACGGAGCGTCCGTGGTAATATAGACGCGTCCGTGGTGCGCGTCCGTCCGTAGCCGTCAGCGCGTCCGCATCCGTCCGCGAAATCACGCACCGTGGGAACCCACCTTTACATGAACTAGCCAAGTTTTAATTTCCATGAATCTATCATAAAATAACCCTAATAAACGGTAGACATGCCTGTACAGTAAGTGTTAGCGAAATTTTCACAAAAAGTTCTAGGGTTACATTAGGTTTTAATTTCTTACTAACACCCTGACTGGCGGCTCGTCCTAAGGAGCGTTGGTGCAGTGCACTCCCACCCACGAAGATTACATAGGCAATCTATATTTCTCTATATTTATAATTATCTTTCAATTCTACTATGTTTATACAATAGTGTCTACGTGTTCGTCTCAAGTAAGTTGTAATCTTATGTATCGAATGGAGCGCTAGCGATCGCGCTCCAATGAAACGAAAGGTACGATTTCTAGTACTGTATTCAATGAGTGCGAAAGAGACATACCGACATAGACCGGCGCGTGAAACAGAAGATTTAGTATGAAAAATTTGCTTTATCTGGAGCGCCGCTCACATTAATTCGCGTATGCGGCCACTAGATGTCGCTTAGTCCGAGTTAGAACACGATATGGTTGTCTTTAATGTATTTCATTAGGTCATCTGAATTTTAATAAAAATGGTTGCACTTGCATCACCTCGTTCGAGTGGATAAGGGAGTGAACACGCACGGCGTTTTCGAGGTGTAGTTTTGCATGCGCTCATATTAAAAAAATGTGAACCCCCATCTAAAAATATCAGAAGCCCCCCCTGCCCTGATGTATAAATTAATGAATTTTGTGCTCAAATTCCTTTCTTGTTCTTGCTTATAATTATCTTCACCAGCTATCGTTCCTTGGAGGTGGAGGGCTGTAAACCAAAACAAAATTAAAATTATAATAGTATTATAAACATAGTGGACGCCCGCGACTCCGCCCGCGTGGACTACAAATTCAAAAAACATAATGTCGAAATTATCCGGGATTAAACATTTTCCCGGGATAAAAAGTAGGCTATATGTTAAGTGGGACCTGTAAACTGAAAACTGCATCGAAATCGGTTCAGCCGTTTCTGAGATTAGCGTGCACAAACGCACAGACAGACAATAATTCAAAAAATAATTTTTTTGGGTACTATTGCGTTGATAAAGGTCTCCTATAATATTTTTTCTCGTATATCTCCCATGTACAGACAGCGATCCGTAACATTTTTATTATTATGTATATAGAATAGCTGCCAATTTCTATAACTGATCTTGAGAGATTTTTGGCATATTTCAGATTTAATCTTCAATTGTTTTCATACAAAATTTCAAATTAGGAATAAAAGAATCCGAGATTCTTTTTAATCTCTCGTATAGAAATTGGCCGTAGATTATTAAGAAAATTAAAACAAATTCATCCGAGTGAGAATAATATATTTTACTTAGATCTAGGCCCGCCATGCTACTTACCTAAATGAGGCATTATTAACTAGTAATTTTTTTTTACTATACAGGGTTAATTTTAAAACATCAATAACCTCGCAGGACTAGATAGCTAAAATCATAAACAATAACATTTGTACTACGAGTTTTATCATAACTAAATACATTAATTAAAAATGATTTTCAAAGCTTTTATTGTACTGTCGTAACATTTGTAAGTCTATGTTCCATTCGTAGGTATACACCGTAAAGGTTGACGCCCGCCATCGCGCGCACCTCAGTATTATGTACAGACTTAAGAACATTCAGAGGTAATGTTAAATTGATATTTATTTTTGTATGAAAGTAAAATGTGACAAATTATCGAAACTCGTAGAGCAAATGTTGTTGTTTATGATGGTAGCTTCCTAGTCTGGCGAGGTCATTGATGTTTTAAAATTAACCCTGTATATCAAAAATTACAATTTAGATAATGCCAATCATTTATCGCTTTAATAAAATTATATACATATAACAAACAAGAAAAAGGTATCATGTAAATCAGAGTTTAAAGTAGGGCACGATTGCAAACACAAGTTAAAAATGTAAGATATTAAAATCTTTAATGAAACCCCTTTAGTATTATTGAAACAAATTAAGTACTGTTCATACAAGTATTAAATTAAATACTCTTCCATTGCACTTCATCCGGTGATATTAAGGCCGCGGCCGTGTCCTTTGCGTACAACACAATGGCCCCAGCGTGGGACAATAAGAGGCAAATTAATTCAGAACTTCATGACATGTAGAGAGGTTCATATAGGATTAAAACTTCTACTACTTTCAATGTACCTATAGAGCTTCATAACTAATAGTTAGAAGAATTCTAATTTTATACAAATGAATAACTCGGGGTAAGAAGAATACTGTCATATAATAAAAGTCGATGAAGCTATATGTATATTTTGTGTATTTTATGTACTCGTATGTACCTTCTCTTGGTTTTGTTTAATCCTAGTGTGGTCAACTCCACGGCACTCGTACACCCTGCTATCAATAAACGTGTTGAAGATACATCATAAACTTTACTCCTAGGTGAAAAGTGAAATTTTTGAGGATAGGTCAAAGTAAGGCACTGACAGTATACTCACCCTGGTGTGTTCCAGTTGCTACTGTCTTCACATCTAGCAGTTGTAGGCGTCTCTTGTGCTCTAGTAGATTATAAAAATATTGGTGTTAGTGTAGTCGCTTAAATTATTTTGTGACTTAACAGAATTGGGTAATACGAGTATTTGTATACCTACAGGTTGTAACAGAAAGGGTATATTATGTTTTGTTACACCCTGTCTGAAAAAAAAAGAATCTGGAGATTCGACTGGACATAACTTGTTTAGTAGTATATAAGCTCAGAGTAGTTGAAAAGCAGGGTTGTTTCCATTGCGCAAATAAGAGGCTAGAAAGAAATCTCTTGCAGAAATAAGCACGCCTTTGTATACATTTCTTTTGCAAATTTCTCTGTTTTTACTGTAGTGTTTTGTGTACAATAAAGAATAAGAATGTCGCCTCAGGTAAGATGTCTAACAAATTGTCTCACCCGGATCCTAGATTGGCGAGTATTAGCGCCTCCTGTGCTCTGATTTTCCTTCCATAGTTCCTCCATAGTTTTACACAGAGAGGAGTTAAGGTTGTGCACCAGAGAAGACCTAGTAAGAGACCGCAAACCCACCAGCCATGCTGAAAATTGAAATCTTTTTGATATTCATAAACTTTATACTTGTAAATAAATACGTGTGGCTTCGATATGCAAGGAAGGGTAAAAGTTAAATTTTGAACATACTCGTACTTCACACTCGGCATTTATTTTTTTAGTCCTTTTTGTGGACATTTTTGACAATAATTTATTATCATAGGTAATCGTCACAGTTTTATACAGAGATATCGTCCTGAGGAAACAGCAGCGTATGAATACGACATTGAAATTCCTGACATAGTTATTGGCTATTTTAATGAAAAAACTTAGATAAACTTTGAAACGTCTATAGTTAGGTAATTTTATGGTGCATATAAAGTTGAATTCATACTAGACCTTTAATACGTGAAATAAAACTTTTGAAAGTTTATAGTAAGTTACCAAGGAGGCGATATATCTGGAACATAGCAGTGTCCTATGAGCAGCGTACACAGCGAACAGAGGCCGACACTTGGCCGCACGCTGCGTCGCCGCACTGAGCACATGCGTACGCCATCCGGCTAGGTGGGAGATTAACCGACCCACGTATACCGAGATTTTCTATAAACAAATACAAATTATATAAACGCACTATTACAAAAAAAGTTCTTATTCTTTATTGCACATACACAAAAAATACAACTTACAAGAAAAAGAAGAGATGCATGTACAATGGCAAGCTTATCTCTACAAGAGATCTCTTCCAGCAAGCCAAGCAAGTTAAGAGAAATTATTAATATACACAGGGTAACATGTGCAATGAAACTAATTCTACGAGACTAACTAAATTATAAAAAAAGGAGAGAAACAAATGACAGCATAGTCAAAGAATGGACAGGTAATGATCCTTCAGCTTTTCCCTAAATGTGCCAACAGTGCGACAATCTCTAATCGTATGGGGTAATTCATTCCAGAGCTTGACCGCCTGAACCGAGAAAATATACCCAAAAAAGTTGTTTCTAATCTAATCTAAACCTACGAGTAGTCTAATTACTCGCATATACTTTCAATTATAGGCAATAATAATAATATGATCGTACACATCTTTTACTATTATTAACAAAAAAACTTACCTTCTGAGCAATAACGTCGCCTTGATTATCAATATAGTACTGAGCCGTATGTATGTGACTCAGAGATATATTAAGTTTTCTCCTAAACGGAAGTAACTGAAGCTCTAGCTCAGTCATTTTGTATACAAGATCCGCTCGGAGTTGCTCTAATGGCTTCACACTCGTTATTTGCAGTCTATGTGTCCTCGTTGCTGAAAAATTAAGTCTTTGATCAACGGTTCCCACTCGTTAAGCAGAAATTGTAATTAAAATTGCTCATGTTGTTTTTTTTTAGATGATTTCATTTCATGAGTAATTAAACGTAATATTTTTGCAGTGGTTGTGGGTTCGATTCCCACTCGGGTGAAGAATTTTTTCCATTTTCTTTATTAATAATTTTATAAACGTAATGTAAAAAAATACCGTATAGCTCTTATTGAGTTGTTGAATTTTTTTGCAACTACTTAGCTACACGGAATATTATACCTAGGTTTTTATAGGGGATTTATTGTCGTATGTATAAAAAAACACAAGGTGTTTTTTCACCACCGTTAACGAAGGGTACGTACCCTGTACATGAAATAAAGTTACTTTCTGCAAAAAAGAAATCAGGGAAATGATTTTACGTACATATATAATTTATTAATTCATTTTTGTCATACTCAATGTAGGGTCTATAATCTTTGTGAAGGTTTTTTGATTAAAATGCAACCGGAAAACCCAACTTTGGACCGTAGTATCTTGGAAACCAGACACTTCCCAAGTATGCAAAATATTTAGAATAATAATAATAATTTCACAGCGTGACAGTAGGTATAGGTTCACAATGAAAGAATGCATAATATTCGGACACGTTGATGACAATAAAACACTCTATAAAAAATTGATATGTTATACGATAATTTCTAAAGCTTTACCCAAAGTTTCCAGCCTTCCACCAGTTGTCAGATCAGAAACTTGAGCAGCCACATTCTCCAGCTGATCAACTAACGAAGGTAAATCCTTTCCGACTATAGGCCCATTATAATCCATCCTATAAACTGCTAAATTGACATCCGAAACCTTCAGCATCTTAGTAAGGAGTTTCCCGAAGTATAGCGACACTGTCTTAAGAAGACCAACGTCGACGGAAGAAGCAAGTCTTCCCAAGTCGTTTTGGAGTTCTTCCCATTCGAAGTATGATGTTTCTTTGTTGACATCTAAGAGTTTGTCTAGCTGGAAGACGATGTATGCTGGGCGATCTTGTTCACAATCTCTGGAATTAAAAAAATGTGATTTAGATTGTCATATAAAATATACTTTTTGAAATATGCTAACGAATGGTTTGACTTTGGTCAAGCTGCGATTGATAAGAGACAAGATGATCCTAAGTGCGAGATCAAGATTTTTATCTTGTAAAATTTATTTATTTATTTACATATAGGTATAAAGTACACCACCGCATCAAAATCATCCGAAGTAGCATGCGGAATGTGCACCGCTAATGGAAAACTCTACCAACCTAATTGATTATGTACCAATAAGATATTGTTAAATATCCCACACAAATTCTTATAAGCCTTCAAACTGATTGATGCTCAAAATTAATGTCAAGTATTTACCGTAAAACATCGCTTATAGAAATATCAAGGGTGACATTATCTACGTCCGATAACAAAGAATCGAGGATGCCTTGGCCATTTTTAAGTAATGGCGATGGCCTGTCCATAAGTGTTGATAGAGTTGTATAATGTGGCGAGTCCCAGAGAGCGTGGCAGACATAGACCTGTAAAATAAAATGACAATGAAATCTACCTTAAATGAAGTAGGTATGTAGGTAACATATCGTCAACGTTCCTGAAAACTACGGAATCTCCTCATCATCACGATCATTTTTCTCCATAGAAGCATACCTGGGAAGTGTATGGTTCCCAAGATAGGATACTTTCTAGGCAAACATGTACCACCTTAGGCCGCATTTTGCTTAACATCAGGCACGACGGCGCGGCGGCGGTCAAATGTTTGCCTATCGAACTGTAAAAAATAAATAGTAGGGTCCGAAGTTGAGTAATAGACTGCGTTTTTCTGCATAAACATTGACGCGTGTAGCAAGATTTTTTCACGAGAAATAATTAATATCTGTCTATGAAAAAACTAGCATAAACATTGGACACTATAAATTTCACCCGATCAAGTAATATTTTTTTTCATAAAAATTTACATCGTTTCCCAGTATTTTTTTTGGCATAAACGTACTTTAATTGATGTACAGAGTACGTACCCTTCGTAAAGAGTGACAACGAAAAAACACCCCGTATACACACGGCTTTGTTGCCAGAACTGCATTATCATTAAGGAGGTCCCACAGCCACGTTTAGCATATGTAAGTGATCAGTGACAAGTTGCTAGCTTAAGCTTGTGTTCATTAGTTGTCCCTTACGAACAAAATCTCAAACTTTAGAACAGCAGTACTTATTAGATTTTCTATACATATAATAAAATTGTAACGGATCGATGTTTGTGCACGCTAATCTCAGAAACGGCTGGACCGATGCAGTTTTAAGGAATGTATTGCGACAGGTCCCACTTAACATATAGGTATAGGCTACCTTTTATCTCGGGAAAAAGTTTTTATCCCGGATAATTTCGACATTTTGTTTTTTCTGTAGTCCACGTGGATGGAGTCGCGGGCGCCCACTAGTTTTAAAATATATTTTTTAATAGCGATTAATTTGACAATACCTACTTATATTTTTAACGTTCATGATAACACAATTACTTATGACAGCGAATAAACAGTTAAAATGTAGAAAATCAAATTATTTTTCTCGAGTTCCTATTAAAACCATGTCAGCAAAAATGTTATTACGAGAATTTGGAAATATAATTTAATCTTGGAGATCAAACCTTTTAAAGTGATTAAATAATGATATAGCTTACTTCAGCATGTCCAGCGATAAGGAATATTCCAGATATAATACCCCACAATATGAGGGATGTGAGGCACAGCCACATCGTCGACCTAGAATCAAATTGAAATTTGAAAACTGCAGTTATTCGACTAACCTATCTAAGTAGAAATGATAAAAAAAAAACAAAAGTCAACCTTTACCTAATGGCCACGACGGCCACTTACAATATCTCATATTTATTGAATCCAAAGATGATTTATTTTTTGTATCTAAAAAACAATGGGTAGACGGTTACGTCTGAAATATATAAAGAATCTCTCAAGGTAGCTTTTGTAAGTACTGATGTTAGTTGCGAACGTAATTGGAAAATTGGCAACATAAAGCGCAAATCAGTTAAACCAACTGTAAATAAAAGTAAAAAAATAACTCACAACTGAAGAGTCCTTTTTCCTAGTTGTTTTCCTTTACCGCAACCACAGAGTATGGCTGTTAATATTAGCAACATAACGAAACCAGCAAACACGATACAAACTGAAAGAAAAGCATTATTTCTACTATATATTAGTCATTAATGTCCTACAAAAAGGCAATACCGAAATTCTTCTGGGCGCGCTCTAGGCAAACCCCAACTTTGTGAATATCGTCTTCAGCCTATTGCAGTCCACTGCTGGACGTAGGCCTCCCCCAGGGCACAAGGCTACTGCCACAGGGGGGTTTTACCCATAATCACCACGCTGGGCAGGCTGATTGGTGACCGCAGTGTGATTTTCAATAATAACGTTTACAATAATAATGTACAAAGGCGTAGGCTTATTCCTAATATTATTTCTGGTGCAGGTCAAGCTATTTACTACCTATCAAATAAGTACCCAGATAATTGAATATATGTATTTGTCCCATCAGTTTTCAAATGAGCCCTTTAGCGGTACCCTGTGGACACTAGGGGACACAAGGCCGAAATAAGTCAAGTCGAAGTGTGTATCAAAGTTACTCGTAAGCATTCACAAAACAATAACATCAAATAGATTTTACATACTCAATTTAACCATCCATCTGTAAAACTCGTAAGTCTGCGCACTATCCAATCCATTTTCAATTTTCCTAGTCATCATTTGCAAGCTCGACGCAAGATGGCGTACGACGTTGTTCAAGATTCTGGATGAACTGTGCACGGCCTGCCTGTGCCTTTCTATGTCGCGGATTATATCTGAAAATTGGATCAAATATTGAATATTTTCTATTTCCTATTACGTAGGTACGTAAGTTTGTGTACTTACTAAAACTAAGTAGAGTGTGGTGTGTGCCCAATCCGACTTCACTACATTATAAAACAAAGTCGCTTGCCGCTGTCTGTTCGTCCCTATGTATGCTTAGATCTTTCAAACTAGGGAACGGATTTTGATGCGATTTTTTTAATAGATAGAGTTATTCAAGATGAAGGTTTATATGTATAGTATCAGCACTGCACCCGTGCGAAGCCGGGGCGGATCGCTAGTACGTTATAAATGCGAAAGTAAGTCCATTTGTTTGTTCCTCTTCACTTTATTTACTCAACCAATCTTTTTAGCCGACTGCGACTAAAAATTCCTTGGTATTGAGAAGTATCATTAAATTCGCCTTAGCTGTAAGAGTGACGCTACATACACTTAGTTTATCTAGTTATTAATAGCTCTGTGAATTTGACGTTTAAAAGTGAGACATCTCGCTCTCACCAAGTTCATCATACGGGTGCTGGTTGGGAATACGGAGAAAGACACAACCCTTAAAGTTCACACGGACTAAGTCGCGGGCTTCCGCTAGTTTCATAAAAATATATTTTAATCGTTATTAGTATTCTACTTTTAGATTAGGTTTCGCTGGATAGAGTATGTGTTGGAATTAATTGGAATGAATTAAAACAATAGAATGAATTGGAATTATAGTTAAGATCGATTGCAAGTTCGCTTCAAAACAAACATAGAGAAACTACCTTGTCTTATTCCTGAAGTTTGTGAGTTGATGGCTGACGGCAGGTTCCTAAACTCCTGTCTGGCGACAGATATAGCTCTCGTCAAGTTCTCTACACCGAGAGATCTTAGATCTAGCAGTTGTTTCTCGTGGAGTATCTATCAAAATTAAACTTAGGTAACATTGGGATATTTTAAAATCTATAATATGAGGATACCTACTAAAAAGCACATAGGAACATGACATATATAGATATATATACATACACATCACTGTCTTCCCGAAATAGGGTAGCCGCAACTGCAAGGTTATATTCCACAGTCACGCAGGTTAAGTTTAGTGGGAATAGATCTAAATGATCAGCGTCATGATCATTTAAATCAGGGGTTCCCAAACTTTTTTTCTTATAGAGCACTTTCAAGAGTTACATAACTCGTTCTGGTGGACCCCTACAGGCCTACATCACATAGGAATTAATTGTGAAACCCCATTTTTTCACACCAATGTAGACCCCCGTCGAGTCTCCTGTCTACCTGGGGGTCTACCTGGACCACTTTGGGAACCACTGATTGAAATGATACCTATAAATAGGTATAAAAATGATCGTAAATAGAAAATCATGTAATGCAATCGCAGTCTATTAAAAAAAAATCAACTGCATAGTGATAAATATCGCCTTACCGTAATTTCGATGCCGTAAAACAAACACCAAGTCTTTGGCAATGAAAGTTTCGGAGGAAACCATATTGCGCCGACCTCATTTATAATGGTGGGATAATAAGCAGAAATGATGAATTATGATGATCTACATACTCGATTAATAATGTTCATTAGCCCATCTTTGTGATAAAATCTCACCATATCAAACTTCATCTTGACTTCCAAAGCATTAGTATTAAGTGTGTCACAGAGTGGTGCATCCTTAGTGATGCAGTTCTTCTTGATTAACTCCAACTGACGAGCCAGGTCCCTAATTCGGTCTGATGCGGCCAGGGAAAGGGTGCCAGCTTTGATACTGACGTCGCGGAGAGATGTAATTTTCGTGGTCAATTCCTCACTTTCTGGAATATTGGTTAAATTTTATATTATTACTAGTGGCCGCCCACGGCTTCGCCCGCGTGCGAGTGCATTACTCCTGAAGCCGGCGCTTAGTTATACATTATAAACCTTCCTTGTGAATCACTCTATTTATTAGAAAAAACATCAAAATCCGTTCCCTAGTTTGAAAGATCTAAGCATACATAGGGACAGACATCAGAAAGCGAATTTGTTTTATAATACGAGTATATAGTGATTAGGTGGATAATATTAATCAATTAATAAAACGAAATAAACATCACACAATATTTTATATCACAGGTAAAAATTATGCTTTCATTTGACTTTTTCTAAATTATCTCGTTCAAAGAGTAGTAGATTTTGTAACGCCTACCTTGTAGAAATTGAGATGGTCAACCGACACCCCATAGTCCTAAGTACACAGTTTTAAGTTCGTCATAATGTAATAATAACTTTAATCTACTATGTAGCATAGTTTCAGAAATAAAATAAATACCTAATAACTTCCTATTTCTGTGAATTACGTATTACTATACTGTGTTGCATAATGTACTCTTGATTTTAGGTCATTTTTATTTTCAAGATAATTACTAAATTCCTTGGTCACGTATTATTTTTATCTTATGTCCAGTTTTTATCAAAGTTTTTTACCTACTGATAAGTAAATATAAACAGAGTTCACTTTTTCACTATCAAAAACAAGAGCCGAAATAGCTCAGTTGGGAGAGCGTTAGACTGAAGATCTAAAGGTCCCTGGTTCAATCCCTGGTTTCGGCAAAGCGTGATTTTTGTAGATTTTTTCATTTACTTTTTACTATTTTTTGTTATTCGTTCTAGATTCATGAATAACTATATTTTACTTAATTTACTTAAATATGTACCTGAAACAATATCCGCCAATGAATCCAAAACTAAGTCAATTCCGCTTTCAGAGGCGATGGCTTGTCGGATTGGCTCTCCGAGAAGAGGTTCTATATCTAAAACATAAGATAAAAAATAAATAAGTAGCTATTATAGCTACCTACATACAGTATACGTAATCAAATAAGTCCCGTGCATGATTTCGGAACAAAAATTTTTTCGTCACAGATAATGTTGTACGCGGAGCAACTAGCGCCCTCATTCAAAGCAACTTTTGTTAACACACCTTCTGTAGCAAAACGCTAAAAAATTCCACACTTTTCCACTTATTTTTGCTTTATAATACTCTAATGTCTAATGAAAATAATGTAGTGAAGTGTTTGATTACTTTATTTGTTGATAAGCAGTAAAATATTCACAACAGATCTTTGAGTCAGTTTTATTATTCATCCATAGGTCGTTATTTACTTTGGCAGCTGACAAACGAGCTGTTATTTCCGCATTGACCCTTATCAAGGGCAGGAAGTTGGTTTTTAGTTTGTTTTCCATATACAAAGGGAATTCTTGTATGGAAAGCTTCTCTGCTCACGCCATCTTAATATTTGTTGTTGTTATTTCCTTGGTAGGCACGTAGAATAGGAACATAATTTAGAACAGCCTAAACAATAAAAATAATAATCTTTAAACATTGTGCTGAGGGATTCAGCTTTGTTTGCCGAGATTTGGCTAGTGTATAGCTATCGGGATGAAGAATAACGTTGCCAATATGTAATTTAGAAAAGATATGGTAAAATTCGTCATCCGAGAAATTGACCCGGCGGCTTAGTTGTTATAGCGGCTGGCACGGTATGCAGTGGTCGTGGGTTCGATTCCCACTCGGTTGAAGAATTTTTTCCATTTTGTTTATTAATAATTTTATAAAAATAATAATATCTAGCGTATCGTTGATAATTTGTACTATTGTTTCTCTCCTCATGACTCCTCATGACTCTCTCATGACTTTCCAGCTCAAGTAGCATGATCTGCGAAACACTATATGATAAACCGATTTGTCGACATTCAGCCTGTCAAAATATGATAAATATAGCCGCCATGTTGAATTTTGTATAGAGACGATACGATATCCACGATGCGTGGTCATGCTAGGGGGGCAGGATACGTTATATGTAGGTAAGTGTTGACGTAAGTAGAAACTGCAGAAGACCATTAGAACCCTGGTAGAATCCGTTTCATAATAACCAATTTCAGAGCTAACATTTTTTGGATGCAGTAACATAGATAATGTTGTTATACGCATAGTAACTAGCGAAATCATTCAGAGGAACTATTTTGTGAAACGCATAGTAGAAATTTTTATTCGTAAACTTCTTTTGCTATGGAGTAAGCCTTCTTATAAATACGCATTATTATAAAATTATTAATAAAGAAAATGGAAAAAATTCTTCACCCGAGTGGGAATCGAACCCACGACCACTGCAAACCGTGCCAGCCGCTATAACCACTAAGCCACCGGGCCAATTAAATACGCAGTAATTTAACTTTGATGGATAAAGAACTTACTTTTTAAATCGTCTCTATAAGCTTGTAGTACCATGTCGATAGGTGGCGCCAGGCTGTGGTACAATTCACGAGCGGAAGCGGACAGCCATGACGCTATATCTGCGCAGGCGCAGTTGATGACGTTTCTAGACTCTTCCGCCGCTGATCGTGCTTGCTCGTTGCTTACCGCCATGCCCGATATTAGTAGACTGAAAGAATATAAAGCTTATGTAAAGGGGTCTTTAAAATATGCATTTTTCCGCCGAAGCAATTCAAAAAACTATAGGTTTATAACCTGTTAATATGTTATGGCTATATTGACTACCCAGTTAAACATTATCAGCATTATTATAGGCACTTTCCAAACACACTCACACACACGCACACGCGCACACACACAGCTGCTGGACGTAGGCCTCCCCCAGGGTATGCCACAAGGCCCAGGGGGCTTTGACCACGTCTTTAGTCTCCACATTGGGCACGCGTGTTGGTGACCATGGTGTAATTTTTCGTATTATGTCGACAACACGCCATTTACTCTCAGTAAAGTTTGTTGTTTTCCTTAAATAACAGACTTACAGAATGAGCATTCATCTTGGCAGAGTGCGTCGAGTGTTGCATGCTATAATTAAATAGAGCAAACTGCACCACAAAGTGCTTATTTCAAGAGAACTAACATGAAACTCTGTCTCGGCACTTAATTTAAGTTTTCTAAACTTGGCGACTGTAAGTTGTAAGTTTTGTATTAAGAACGAGGCCGCTTCCAGAAGCTGTTATGTTTTACAAACTGATGCCATGAACTATAGGTACTAAAGTCTATGATTATTACTACCATATAGCATTAGAACCTGCATTCGAAACATTTTTGATAGTGATACTGATATATGATTGTCGACTTTCATCAAATTTCGTTTGATAATTCTTTATGAAAGAGTAACAAACAGTTTCACAAACTTTAACATCTATAAATATGTGTTATACTATGGTATAGGTAGCGATTTAACAAATTCTCTGAATCACTCATCAAGTTACATAAAATATTAAAGCTGAATATTTTCTTTGAAGTATTCAATATCTACTAAGCTTTAATATTCCAAATAAATTTAAAAAATAATCGTATACACGATAGGGTGGTCCCTTTCTTCTCCGAATACTCGTATAGAGTGTCCAAATATGTTCGCTTATACGAAATTGTATATTACCTAATCATCTTTAGGTCTTTTACTTTTGTGTCATAATATCGGCCCCCTACCTAATTTGCTCTCTATTTTTAACCCCCGACGCAAAAACGACGGGGTGTTATAAGTTTGACGTGTCTGTGTGTGTAAATGTGTATGTGTCTGTCTGTGGCATCGTAGCTCCCAAACGGATGATCCGATTTTAATGCGGTTTTTGTATATATATAACAAATGTTATGTAATTAAGTTAACCCTTATTATTGAAAGTTAATTTTATGAATTCCTAAATCAAACAATGAAACAAACTTACCAGCATAGCAGGACGATGAACACAGTTCCAACTACAAGAGCTCTGTTATTGCAATCCGATTCCTCTGTCTCAGAGAATAAGGCACCAGTTTCCAATTCGTCGTCACATTTTGACTTATGCAGCAGATTCAATAATACTAATATAATTAAGTATGCCGGTATAACGAAAGCCAAACATGAAAATATTATTATAAATATGAGGAATGTTGATTCCACGTTGATTGACTGAAAAATAAACATATTTTACTTAGATCATTCGAAATAGTCTAGCTCAAAGCATAAGCATAATAATATAAAAAATATTAAGGTAAACTTATTTTTGCAAAATCTTCCTAGCAAATGTCCTATTTGTACTACTATATTACTATAGTTTACTACTATACTATAGTTTTTCTGGCTAGACATGGCATTACATGATACATGAATTAAAATCCTTTAGATTCTTACTTCTCCATTGTGCGTCTAAAAGTTGTATTTTCATAGACTGCTAGCGACGGCAAGAGACAGTGACGTGTTGTTATAATATAACTCGTTTCGGGAAAATATACTCAAGTGATATACTCATAGCTTATTAATACACAAAGTCGCGTCTCAAAGGGGAAATTATTTGATCAGTAGTTAAGGTATCTATATAATTTATTATGACGTATTTTGACTAATGGTAAGCTTGACTACTGAGGGGTAAGCACGAACCTCTCGATAGTCCGTAACGCTATCGTCAAACTGTCAAATCACATAGATTTTGCTAGCGAGTCGCTAGCGTTAAGACGCGTAAAAATGTTCGTGCTTACCCCACTGATCGAACCATTTGTGCTAAGAACGAATGTAAGTAGTTTACTTGTTTCCACTCCATTCTGTAGGTATATTCCAATTTGTTTTTAATTTTCATTAGATATGATAATTTATTCGAACTGTTTATAATCGACTCCCAAAAAAGGAGAAGGTTATCAATTTCTATGTAAGTTTTTTGCACGTGATCGTTTTCTTGTATTACGAGTAGGTGAGGTATCTGTACAGGTATAGAACTGTTTCAACATTGATACATAGATATCGGAAATTACACCATCAAAATCGCGAAACATTTTAACCGAATTTCTTTGAACTTTGAATTTCCTACAACCTTAGTATCCACAAAAGATGACAAAAGAGGTCTTGAGATGTTAATGCGCCCGATAAATCTCGCCAGTCTTAGCATAATCCAGAAAAAGATGTAATTAGGGGATGACCAATATGTCTTCCTCGGTGACTAATGTGTTCTTTGCAAAATGAAGGGAACCTCTCTAATGGCCACTACATTATGCCTCTGTTTTGTTCGACGTGATTATTATTGGTCCGTTTCTGAGCACCGTTTATTGAATGGGTATCTTTTTGAAAATATTGTTATAGTTTTATTTTTTTAAGAAACTATATGTTTGTTATGTATAATTCCATTTAAAAAGTCACTGCTGATCATTGTCGTGAAGAACTAATGGACGTTGCTCTTATTATAAAGCTAAAGTTATGTTTGGTTAAAATATTTTGCTAATCGCAAAATCTAATATTTGGAATAGACTTATTTACCGTATCATAGAAGCATTTCTGGGTAAATTATAACATAAAATTTTTCTGTTGTACAAACAGACAGAACCGTAGCTATAAATCTGGTGAACTTTTAAAATTCGTGTTTTCAAATCCAGTTCCGAAGCGTCACACTGTCAACACGTCCTGTTTGAGAATGCACTATCGGGTATCAGGAAGCTATCCTTTTAAAATGTCAATGCCGCTTCCTTGGACATCGCGATTTAAAGTAAATCATACCTAAGTACCTATATGTTGTTTAACTGTTGTGTATTAAAAATGCTTTAAACTACATTAGAGATATTAAATACTCTAAATCTAAAACAATAGTGAGCAATGATGTTTGTCAGAATTCGCTATCTATATGCCTTATTTTATCTATGTACGTTTAGTCGTTTGATCGTAACAGGTGTACAGAGTTGTGTTCGCGTTTGTAGTATCACAATGGAATTTCTTTCTACTTATTTTACAATAACTTCTGTATTCATATCTTTACCAGTTTTATAAATCTGACTTCCATTGCCAACTTCCGATGTCGGATGCAAAATAAATGCTCTCCAATGGACCTTGCTTTAACGCGGAAGATCGCCAACATTTTAAGGTGAAATTGTAGAGATGACGGAGTTTCCGATATTTCTTTCGATTGTTTGGCTCTCGATTGTTTCAGTTCAGATTCACTCGTCGAATAGTCACATACAACTGTTGAGTTTGCACATTTTTATTTTGAATTAATCAGAATGTGTAAAGCTACAGTTGTGATTTTTTTCTTTGTCTGCGGTAGTGTGATTGCTAGAGTGCCATGTAAGTTTATACTTATTTAATTCATAGCTTTTTGTTCATCATTATTCATTCTCTTCTCTTCTTCTTAATTCATACTAGTTAAAATTATTTGTTGTATAATCAATTATTTTTGAAAACTTTAAATGTTTTAGCATACATACACCCATGTGCAGTGGTAACTCCAGAATGTCTGCAAAAGGCTATCCAGGATGCCATTCCTCAGTTTGTGAAGGGTATACCGGAGATTGGAGTTAATACTACAGACCCTCTGCGACAGGAATCAGTGATGCTGGACCTTGCAGGTGGACTGAGAGTGGAACTTCACAACGGTTCCATAACTGGCTTTAGGAAATGTAAAGTAGAATCCGCTAAGTGAGTCGAAATAGCAAAATTATTGTTTGTTATCTTTTAATAATTAACTTAATTTTATAATTACGCTATACTTCCGTTATTTAATTTAAATTATTTGATAGAAATATTCTTCATACATTATTTCTACATTTAAGTTTTTTATTATGATCTTGAAGGGGATCATATAAAAATTACTTTTCCATGTCTGCCCAACATTTGCAAAAACATTTACCACCCTTATTAAAAGCAGGTTCTGTAATAAATGGTACAAGAAATTATACCCGCGCGTTATATCTTATTTCCAGATATTATGAGAAAACTGACGAGGCAGACTTGAATTTGAAATGCAATTTGACTTTAAAAGGCAAATACAAGGCTGTCGGGAGGTTGCTCATTGTATCTCTGAACGGGAACGGCGACGCGAAGCTGAAAGCTAGTGAGTGCATCCATGTTTGTACGCCATTTAATTATACTAGAGTTGAGCCAAAAGTGATATTAGATTGTGTTGTGATTTAACTTCAATGTTTGCTACTTTCTCGTGTCTAATGGATTTTCTAGTAGGAGATTTAAAAGCAGTTCTTTTCTTCGTTCATTTATGTTAAGGTAATATAACTTTTAGGTTTTACTTTCGTTACGTTTGGTTTATAGAAGAGTGATATCGGTACAAAAAAGTTTAATGATTAAACCTTTCACGTTTTTTTATTTGGACCTATTACATATTTTCCTTTTATTGCACAAACATATACGAAGAAACATGTTGGTTTTAAATAAAATTCACCAAAAAAATTGCGGTAAATTTAAAATAATAGTTTTTTATTTTATTTCAGATAACATTTTCGTCAAAAGCAAAATACGTTTCCAGAATGTAGAGCGCGATGGTGTTGTATATTATGAGGTCAAGAGCTACTCTGTTGATAACAGTTACGGAGACAAAGTTACCTTCAGTCTTACTAACTTGTTTCAAGGAAATCCACAAATAAGTAAGTACCATGTGGAGATATAAGAATATACCAAGTAACACACCCATAAATACGTTACTACTGTCACAGAGGATATTCCTCTATGCTACTATAGAGTTATTGGTTACAGTATAGCAACTTTGTTGTAATAAAGTAATCCATATTACGATCTTGTATACTATCTGGATTTATAAAAAATAAGCGTATTTTTACAAGACAAATATAATGGAGGGTCTAACAAATGGGACCGTAACACAATAGATTATATTTAAGATAAAGCTGTTTATTTAATAATAGATTCTGTATTTCGAATATAATTTATTTACGACCACGTGTAAAATGTTTATTTATTTTCAGGTGAAGCTGTTTTAACTTTTATAAATGCGAATTGGAAGCCCGTTGTCGACGAGTTTGGAGGACCTGTCGTAGATACAATAGTTAATTTGGTGTTCAGAAACATTAAGAATTTCTTTAAGGCTATTCCGAAAAGTGAAATTTATCCTAATTAAATTAAATTAATTTTAAGTATATACTTTTTCCTAGATCTCGTAATAAATTAAATATTATTTATCAGAGTAAGAGCTTTTAAAATTGGTTTTAAACTGTTGTTTTTTTGCACCTATTTACCTAATATTACCAAATGTAAATTTACCCAATGTTTGTTTACCTTTTAGGTGTTTTACAACTTGAAATAACCAAATTATAAATCTAGATTATTCGTTGAGGTAGGAAAATGGTAATGGAACCTTTGGTACATAGGGAGTAAGAAGATAGTGCAATCAAGCTATGGTTTCTTAGGTTAGCGGGGCCGTAATAACGCGGCCTTCAAACGCATGTAGACAGCAGTCCTTACCTGGCCGATATGTGATAAGTTATTCGGCACCGCTACCTTAGAATTAAGGCGAACGAGCATATTATTTAGCATACAATTTCTAGCAATTATAACCTACAATGTCAATTAGTATTTTAGCTGAGGGCTTAGTCACCTGAAGAAATGAATATGGAAAAGTAAATTCACCGGTCACCACATCCTTGATCAGACCTATTGATAGTAATTACGTGTCATAAATTAAATATAAATTATATTAGAGTATGATATCTTTTACAATACTCCGTTGCATAGAGCTTTTCTTGTATTTACCATACGACAAAATCCCATACTTGGATATGCCCGGACTACACAAGGCAAGTTTTTCAAGCTAGTGTTAGTAAGTTAGCAGGCTAGTACTCCTGGCTTCGTGTAGACAAAACTATCTTCATTTCTAAGCTAGAAAGCTAGTTTATAGGCCAGGACAGTTTTTAATAGGATGGAGTTCTATTTTCAGGCTAGTAGCGTCCCTCCACCACAAATTTTACTATCCTGTCTTGTTTACTAGCTTCATGTGACCGGCGAGGCTAGTTTGAAGTTGGATAGTATACAGGAACCACGCGTTTTATTACATAGACGTGTGGTCACCTCGTCAATCTAGTAAATACGAGCTTAAAAACAAAAGCACCGTGTAAACAGAACTAGCATGTTCCAAGCTAGATCAGCAAGCCAGGACAGTTTAGTAGAAAACTGGCTTGTTTTCCCAGCTTGAAAAACTTGCCTCGTGTAGCCCGGGCATACCGGTTGGAAATGGCCTGCATCCAGCAGAGAGCCTCGAATCATAAAAACAAGTCAGTACACCCTACACCGCACCCTAATATACTGTTTGTTATTTACATAAATATGTACCATGTTAAAATTCGAGTATAAGTAAAATGAAAACATAACAATAAATAATGCTCACCCACTGGAAACTCAAAGGGCTGGATTAATGAGAAAAATTGTGACATAAAGCTGAAAGGGTAGAAACCTTCGTCTAATTTCAGTTTTGGTATCAAATAACTCCGTGCCTGTGGAAGACTTCCAAATCTGATTTTGCTCACATCGTCTACCTCAAACCAATCTTCAGTAAACCTGGCCCTTATATCTTTCTCGTGTTCTGTAGACAAATTAGGGTTTTCGGTATTCTTTGCAGCTGAAGTAAATATTTCAGTTATTTTAAAAGATATTTCTTTTGTCACAGGTTTTGTGGTGATTTCTGTTGTACTAATTGCAGTTTTCTTTGTTACTATTTCCGGCTTCGGTTGCCGCCTCTCTTCGGTTTTGATATTCTTTAATGTATTATATTTATCTAACCACGCTTTCATAGCCGCAGTTCTATTTTCATTAATAACATCACGTTTGTTCCATAAAAGACCAATTTTTTTATTGGTTTCTATGTCTATTTGGACATCATGATCGACATGCTCCATATCATCTTGGGCTTTGATTACCTTTCTTTGATTTTCCCTAAAAGTAGTTTCTAAACAGTTGTCCCAGACCAGCGATTCAGGATTTAATTTTTCGATTAGATTTTCTTTGCGAATTGGATTTAACTTTATTTTCCCTTCGCTTTCATATTTTTCTGTCGCCTTGTTGCCGGGCGGGTAAATTGTGGAGATTGCTTGTGATTTCTTTGCTAAGATTAGCGAGTTTCCGCCAACCTTATTCAGATCATTTCCGTCGTAGTCCGTCGTCGTCGCTTCCGAACGAAGCGAGGCAAAAATTTCTTCAGCGCCATCTGATAAATCGTGCTGATTCAAAGTGGTTAAAGTTGTTTCCGCAAAAACTGGGCTAACCAATAAAATTAATAAGCCGATTGCTTCCATTTAAAATTTTAAAACTCAATTTTTACTATCACAAATTACACTGTGTTTACTTTTGCTGTAGTATTATTTCTCGGTGGTGGTGGCAGCGACTGAGCAGGACATTGGAGGGGATTAGCACTTAGGGGTCTGCCCGACGTTGCACAATCGTATCATACTGGCTCCGGTTTGCCTTACTGGATTATGTAAAGAGTAACCAGTCCATGGTTTATTTATTATTAAATAATTTGTCAAATAAAAGAAATCGTTTTGAAGAAGCTGTTTATACACATACAGAGTTATAAATTTTCTACTTGAGTAGGTAGTGTAACAATAGCAAAACAATATACTGGCTGAAGTAAACAGATCAGTATTGTAGTAAGTACATACATATGCGTTACTTTATTAAAAAACGGAATCATAAAAAATAATATTTTACATAATGAACTAGGAACAAGAAGCATTCCAGACCAAATATTTACCTACAATATGAAAATAAGTAGTCTCATGTTGACAGACTACTTTTTCCAGTAAAACCTTCAGGTAAATTCTCTGTCATCATCACTATTCTATATCCGCGGCCTTTATTTCCGCGCGTAGATTGAAAGTACTTACCCTAACAATATTACGTACCTGCGGAACTCAAGGAAACGTCTTTTTCAATGCGTTACATACTTAGCCATTTGAAATAAAAATAACAATTTTTGTAAAAAACCTAAAGCTAAAGATAGACTTTGTACGATAGTGAATTGTTTCTGTTCGTATTTATTTAACTGAAGAAAGATTTTACGGGCGTCGGTGTTACTGTTGTCTGTTTCCAAAATGGAGAATGAATATTGCTAGATTAAGAAGGAGATCCTAAAGCGACCTGTAGCGGGTCCAGAAGTAAAATATCAGTGACAAGTTGCTAACTCATCGCTTGAAGGTTCGATCCCAGGCACGAATCTCTGCCACTAAATTTATTTTAAGTGCAGATTATTTTATTTTCTTAGAATAAGGAGGATCCAGAACCCATGATCACGAAAATTTTTGAAGCAAATTTAAGTCGGTTGAATCAACCTAGTTGATCCAGTCGGGCTGTAGACGTCAGTGGGGTAACATTAACCTAATAATATTAATTATTCCAAATTGCATGGTCCCTACCTGTAAAAATTGTACCGGGTCACTAAGTAAACACTTTAGGATCACATTTCACGTATAAGTAGCATAATTACTAGCCTCGGTACTTAAATATTGTATTTTACATTTTGTTTACAATTGTCATAGAGAAAATTATAGTGATGCCATATACAAATTATTTCCCTATTTTTGTTAATAAATAAAAATAGGGTGAAAATTATGCTTTTTGTAAGTATTCATCACAATAAAGACGATTAGGCAATAATTATACAATTTCATGTACATACACGAACATTATGAAAAGTGATATTTGTGCAAACGTATTAGGGATTATGATTTTCGGACGATCGATATTGGGAGAAGAAAAGGACTACACTTTTAATTAAAAAATGACACTCCATAGTTTTTTTTATCTGTATAAACTATAGGGTAGGTATAGAGATTTTATTTGTTCATCCTACTAATATTATAAACGTGAAAATTTGTAAATATTCATATTGGATGGATGTTTGTTACTCTTTCACGTAAAAACGGCTGGAGCGATTTTAATAAAAATTGGTATGGAGTTAGCTGACACCCTGGATTAACACATAGGCTACTTTTTATTCCGGAAATTTTTATATCCCGGATAATTTCGACATTTTGATTTTTCTGCAGTCCACGCGGACGAAGTCGCGCGCGTCCACTAGTTTGTAATTCTGTAGTTCATTGCAATATTTGCAATTCGTTTTCTTTATAATATTCACACTGACCTTATACTTTGGTATTATTACTACCTTATTGTTTATTATTGTTTTTATTGAAACCCTAAAATGTTGCAGTATTCCATGAGCTGGCAATAATCCTCGGTGGGGAAGGGAGGAAAGTGCGGGGCATTCGAGTTGATTTTTGCTTCAATACCCGTCATATATTTGTCTTTGATGACACATTCTGGAGCTTCCTTATTCTATATTTATTTTAGGAGTATTATTTTATAGGCAGGCAGTTGGACTTAAAAACACATAGGTCAAATCTATTGTAAAGGATTTTAAAATAAATCACATTGCATCGACCCCATAAACAATGGGATAAGGGCATGAAGATGCTGATTCGATTGTTAGTGCAAGAGGAATGAAGGAACCTTACAATAAATTCTATGGCTTACAAAGATACTCTCCACTACGCAATGAAAGTGTTTTTAGAGGCTTAGATACCTTCTCTTTGAAGGTTTGCTATTGATTCATTCAAATCGCACTCGAGGGAGCAGATAGGATTTCCTTTCGAAAGCTGAATGCAGTTGGCGTGGAATTATTCATGTTACTTGCCTAAGCAGGGACGGAGATGCATTATGTACATTATGCATAGGTGTGATAGAGTCAACACTCTTTGTGTTCGGATGGTTTATGTATGTTTTTTATTCCGAATGCATAATTACGTCATGACGTGATGAAACAGTAAATATAAACTTATCTGATAGAGATTATCGTCCTTATGTCTGAAAGAGTTTTATTTCTCCAGAGAAATACTGGTTGCCCAATTTTAAAAATGTTTCTTACCTAGATGCTAGACTTGTACACTCTCAATTTTTCTTGACCTATGTGAATGTTGAAAATATTAGCTTACAATTTTTTACAAAAAATTCGGAATATAACGAATGAAATATTTATTATCTAAAAGCAGGGCACAATATCAGCAGTACCTATATACCTATATATAAACTGCGCGCAGCATGTGACAGCAATTTGAATACCGTAAACATCCCGTTTCAGGTCTCACCATTCCTAAGTATTCCTCAAAATCACCAAGGCAAAATGACCTAACACCCGGCCGCAACCTCACGGCAATATCAACCTAAACCGCAAACGCATCAAAAGATTTCCAGCACGTTTACCGTGAACCCTGAAATGGGGACGCAGACCACCTATGTATGTTAAATCAACACTGCTTTTCTTTCGGCCTGAGGTTTTCTGAGATTTTTAAAGGTAAATTGACTAGTAGCAGGTGTGGGGAAACAGGTCAGCGGGTCCCGGCGTGTCATGTTCATGTGCCACCAGGGACGGACTCGGGATATAAATTAAGTGGACCCCAGCCAAACGGCTTTATGCAGGTCTTTAAGCTGGAATGGACTACGGTTTTTATGGGTAGACTCTGTTCTGCACACCTGCGTTGATTGACCCAATTAAAAGGAATTGTAAAAAGTAGAGTGCAAATTAATAAATTAAATGGATTCCTGATTGTGTATATAGAACTTTTACGTGCGATGTTATATTTTAAATTCAAGTGCACAAAATATCGTTAAATATGTGTAATATAGATTCAAGTAAACACTATGTAGGTTTACCTTTAGGTACATTTATAGTAGTTAACCTTAATTGCTGTTATGCAAAATATAACTGAACTCGGAGCCCGTAATGGCACTATTTCTTAACGACCTGGCTCCGGCCCTGATCGAATACCAGTTAATTCCGCAGGTTAGTGGGGCGCGGCTATCTTCCAAGATGGTACGGCATACGGGGACGAAATTAGTCTGATGAAAATTCTAATTAATTTAAAGTAGGCTTGCGTGAACTTTCGCTGGCTAAATCTTTAGTAAAAACAACGTGTAAAGGTTGTAAAGCTGTAAGGTGGCTGTTACATTTAAATTCCTTTAAATGTAGGTAATAAAATAATTGAGTATGGGATGTATATAGGAATTTCTTATTAGGTTCTATTTTCTAATTCAACAAGATATCATGGAAGCAAGATTATTGTTTCGTATACCAATTTCGCATTCTTGAGTTGTTTAGGAATTTTTCATACTATCTAAAAATGTAATTTCAAACCTCAAATTTTGGGGATAGGTAATAGTCTATAGTGGGCTATTTTCATTGCTTTTTGCTTAACATACATACCCTTTCTGTTATATAATAAACAAACTAATAAAGGAACCATTACACGTGCACTGTACAAGTATTGTACGAGTATAGAATATTAAGCTTTGCTGTTAGCGAACTCTAATTAAATCTGATTCTACCAACATCAGTTCCGTTTGACTTCCCCATTAGGTTGGCATGTACATAACGCATAAGCGCATTATTATGATCTTTAGATCAAAGGTTTAAGCCCCAAAATCTATTGATTCCCCAGTAAATTATTTGTAATATCGAGCCGAAGCCTGTTTGTGTTTGATGGATAACTTGCTGTAATAACATCTTGTTATTGAGCAGAAAGCAGGCAGAAAGTAAAGAAGTTTTTATTGTTTTCGTTATAGAATCTAGATTGGCATTGAAATTAAGACATTGTTGCAGAAATTATGGTGATAAACAAGGTATCTTTACGTCTTAAAATCGATAAGCAATGAAGAAACCATCAAAGACATGTTGACATCATCTTTAGTAACTTTGTGAAATTTACTCAAAGACCTCGCATCTCGTCTTTAGCTTAACGAACTAGTTGTACTCGTATGTCAATCTATTTATATTACATATTCAGAATATTCAAAATTTTCTTGGAAACGAACTAACACGTCATGCAGTAGCTTGTACTAAAGTACGAGATTGAAAGGAAAACTATTACGGTAGGCATACCTAATCAAATTATACGGATAATTGGATAATTAAATAGGGAACGAGAATGGTAGAAGGCTCAGTCTCACATTTTTAGATATTTGTCCTAAGGACATTCGGATTAAAGGTGAAGTCTTTTTCATAATATAACTCCTATTAGTAACACATACGCCATAGTAACTAGCGCAATCATTCAAAAGAACTCTTTGGTTAGACTATGTTTCCCTTGAAATAATAGTTCTTTTTTAATTGAGGTAGGTACTTGAGTGTAATTGAAGTTTACAACAAATAGTAACGCAGAATTTCGACCGCAACCCTTTAGAAATCTTCAAATAGTACATAATTTGCATATCCATTTTCAAATTGATTTATTTATGAAGTGAAAATTCTATAACGTTCCATAATGTAGACTTTTCACGGAAAACCCGTAAGATCGAGTCACGTAAGCGGTTCATTACATTGCGACACTGATAGAGCGGACACATTATTCGGTGCGAAAGTGGAAATCGATGGGATACTGAACGAGCGCTGAACATCAAAATATAGGTGAACATAAAATCACAACACATACCTCATGCCCTCTCGCGATGATAATTGGATCTCGGTCGCGTGATGATTTGTCATATCAATTTTTGGTACTGGTAAACATCATGTAAAATGTCCTAAAGATTATAACTGGTGTTAAAAATTGTATGTAATCATTTTTAGCTAAACTTGTTCGATTGCTTTACATTACCTATTTCTTTGAGATTATTTAATAGGTAATTATTTTGTTTATATTTGTAAAATATCATTTTACCAATCGCAAAACGTCTGTCATAATTTGGGATCGATAGGTACTAAGGAAAGTAAAACTTCACGCACATGTATAGTCTGTTGTTTTGACTTTTACTGAGCGTCTTGATAAATTAGTCTTATTTGTAAAATTGAATAAGTTTTGATGATTCGGCTAGTGAAAGTCTTTAGGCTCTACAGTAAGCTCGAGTTTTGGCTCATAGGGGCGGAAGTCGGCTTTAATATTTAAAAATATTTTATAGGTTTCACCTCTTCCTATATGTACATAAAATGATCTCAAATCAAAGGACTATTCTCTCAAGGTACATACCTGTATTCACAAACTATATTAAAACAGGTATTAGTATGTTTTACTCATATAGTTTAAACAAGTTTTAGTCCAGGGTCGTTGCCCTACTTTGTTGGCTATAAGATAATCTTTTTTAACTTTGTAAGGTTTCCGCAACTAACTTTAGCTAGATTAAAATATCTACGGTTCTACAGGGTGATTTTTGATCCCGAAAACGACCAAATCTCCTCATCATGACGATCATTTTTCTCCATGGAAGCATACCTGGGAAGTGTCTGGTTTCCAAAATATTAGGGTCCAAAGTTGAGTAAATAGACTGCGTTTTTCTGCATAAATGCACATAGACGCGCGTAGAAAGATTTTTTCACGAAAAATAATTAATATCTGTCTATACAAAAACTAACATAAACACTAGACACTATAAATTTCGCCCGAAAAAGTAATTTAAAAAATTCCTTGCGTTTTTTTTGGCATAAACTTACTTTATTTGATGTATAGAGTACCCTTCGTTAATCGTGGCCAAAAAAAATATCCTGTATAGATTTTAGATCATTTTTTTTTCATCGAATGATACTGTCTTTTGATGTTGTCCTTCTCAAAAACTTAAACTTAAACTTCTCAAAAATTTAAAGACAGCATTGGAAAAATCCGGCGTTAAATAATTTCATTCACTTGGAAGAGAGAAAAGATACTAATAATCTTGAAACATAAAGATACAAAGTAAGAAAAAATATTGATCACTTATAAATAAAGAAAAACCTATTTAAAACAGATTTATCGTCCGCCCCAAATGCATATCTATCAAACCACATCTCCTAACGAGCAGCATTGCGGGAAGTTTAATTTTGTTTTGTTCTAACCTAGGATTAGTCCTAATACTTTAGAGTAACCCGATATTCTGGTATATACATAAAGAAATTTACACTCAGAAATCTCAGTTTAATTCACATTAGCGAAATGTGCACATTGCCGGACACGTAAGTATGATAGTGAATAGAACCTAATGCCTCTTTGCAATATACATTTTGCCAACATTCAAATGTCAACATTAATCTTCTGTACACACACATGTATGGAACAAGTTAGTGTGTTAGTTGAAAGGCCCATTAACGTCACCATTGCGGGCTTGTGTCACAGAAAATATAATAGATATGAATAGGTACATCAGGAAAAATGATTTATTTTAAAAGCATTTATATTTGGTAAACGTATCTGTTCATATAGTGATAAAATGATATTCAGGAAAATTCGAAAATGCAGCTAATTTACACTTTGAAGTAAAATCCTCTGAAAATGTTTCGGCATTGGTTTTTTTACATGGAATTAAAACGGTTATTTTACGTGAATATACCGGATTCCTATACTGATGCGGGGCTTCACTAGAATAAAGTTAAATCCGCTTCACCTCCTTCCGAGCATGTCGTAAAAGTTGACTAAGGAACTTGGGCATTCCCTTAGGCGATAAGCTAGCTACTTATCACTCATGTTCAACATCTGTCGCCGATATGTAAAAGTGGCTGTGGAATCTCGTTTGTTATCCTGTATTTCGGGATTACAGCACAGGAATAGCTTGATATCCAAATAGCTATGTATCGCATATCAAAAAAGTTAAGCAGAAACACATAGTTACTTTACATGGGAGAGCCATAAAATTAAAAATGTGCTTCATGCAGCATGCTATTAAATTATATATTAATCTATGTTCCGTATTTCTTAGGATATTGTTGTTAAATTCCCATTGAAAATAAATTTAACTTATACCACTGTGTCGTTATACTATGGCGCTGTAGACTTACATTGCGGCTAATAATGTTAAAACTTTCAGCCGCTTGCCTCTGATGTGTTAAATCTAGTTCCCGTGGCACAATTTATTTCCTATGATGATGAGTTTTTGTGATAAGATATTATTTTGTGAGGGTCGGCAATCTAAATACTTGTTATTGTAGAGGTATTTATAATTTTTATACTTGTTTTTTTCTTGTACCTAATGAAAAAAGTGCCATTAGATAAAGAGGAAAAATTAAATGCCTTTTCCTTACCTCGAGAAGAAGTATGAATGAGTATACGATCGTAAAGTTACTGACTGTCAACTGATAACGATAAAAATAAACGCCCGGCCGGCCGTCGTAATTATGTAGTGACAATAAATTTTAAAAGTGCATTTAGTTATTCTGTGACAAGAAAGCTTTTTTCTTGCTGCTTTATTAGTTATATTATATATTATAAAATTATGAATAAAGAAAATGGAAAAAATTCTTCACCCGAGTGGGAATCGAACCCACGACCACTGCAAACCGTGCCAGCCGCTATAACCACTAAGCCACCGGGTCAATTAGTCGGATAACGAATTTTACCATCTCTTTTTTCTAAATTACATATTGGCAACGTTAGCTATACACTAGCCAAATCTCGGCAAACTAAGCTGAATCCCTCAGCACAATGTTTAAAGATGAAACGATCAACCATATCCTAACGGATTATATTAATGGAGAAGTGTTTTTATAAGTTATATTATAATAAAAAGGGGTAACTCATGGGTTTGTTATTAAATAAACAGGTAAGCCCTTTTCAAGATAAATTCAGTGCAAAAAAACCGCCAGTCTATAGACTGCTTTGTCACTGAAACGAGAGGAGATGCTATCTATTCCGGTCTCGTATTTAATTAAGAGTTCGCTGTATGTTCGCATGTAGGAACAAACTGGTAAAAACCGCTCGTTAGTGATTAAGACTGCACGAGAGCTAGTAATTAGATAGATGAGGGTTAGGAATAAAAGGCTATCTAAGAAATTTAATTTAGTGAGTGGGGCTTTATTAGAATCCTTTGTCCTAGTTGAAAAAAAAGGAAATTATAAATATTTACTGTTAACACGATGAAATTTTATAAATATATAAACTCAAGAAAATGCCATCTTCATGCCTATTAATGTATAAATTATAAAGTAAGAAGGCATTTTGGTTTTCAAAATTGAGTTTATAAACAGGCAAGAAAATTTCATTAAAAATCAATCCAATTTAGTCCGATCCACAGGCGGCGCGATAAAAATACACCCGTAAAATTATGACCAGCGGCAAATTAACAAACTTTCAGCCATGAAACTCTATTTTACGAGCGTTTTCAAACTTTACCGCTCTCGTGAAAATTCGGCAGATAGCCGCTCGTTTTGAAAAATATTCGTAATATGAGTTTTAAAGTGACACTGCTGCTAATGTTGATGTTAAACGAATGTGTTACGTAGTGTGGTTTTGGCCCTAAATTGAGTTGTTACCGTTTTCAATCACCAATGTGACGAATTCAGAGTATTTGAAACATGGAAGGCCATGTGTTACAGACAAAGTAGAATAGCACATGGGGTGGTTTTTGAACTTTTCCCAAACTTATTTTTAAAAGTAGACATTTGGCCTGCGGACCAGTTTTTACGTGGGCGAGATGTACCATAAACCTAACTCATATACCTACCACTATAATAATAAATCACGTTTAAAAAAGACAGTTGCAGCACCTTCATATTTCACGCTGTACGTTTCGGTATCTCGACAATACCAAGAAATTAAACGTGCCGAGAAAAAATCTGATGCGAGTACCAGTGAAGTGATCTTGTCTTGTCAGTGACGAGAACGCGGGAAGGGCGTTCCTCCGCCCAGAGTTACCAAGACAAATGATCACTAAATGCTGGAAAATATAAAATTTTCTACGTATCTATTTATTGAGACCTATTAAAATTTACGTGTGGGTATGGCAGTATACTGACGCACGGGGTACCTTTTTATGTACTTTTAAAAATTTTAAGTTTCATTTCAAAACAGTATTAGGTATGTTTAATGCGTCCTTCAATAAACCGATTTCATAGATGCAACTCTGAATAAGAATTTGGATGCAGCAGATACGAGTTCAGTCCCGCCTATTTTACATAATTTCAATGAGGTTATTACACTTTTCAACAGTTACGAGTAGCCTATATTAAATCCCACGATATATTTACTCAATATATTTAGGATTGTTTTTTAGTTATTCCAAGCCAAAGCCTCATTTTATACGATGATGCACTACAAACAGGTGAAATTGACTTTGGATCTCTTCGAAGTCGAACCCACAACACCAAACAATTTTTCAAAAAGTTACACAATAAACTTTTTTCTCAAAATAAAACAACAGGATATAACAAATTTATAAACCTACGCTGTAACAACAATTTATTCTGGTAACGGTATATATACTAATTCTTCATACGGGACTCTGTCAAAGAATTTGGCTACAGTTTTAATGGCAAGGTCCACTGCGTAGTCCACTAGTGGCTTCCCGAATTCTTCTGCTACTGTTCTCCAGTTCTCGTTTAGGAAAGTGAGGACAGTTTGACCTGAAAGAAATTATAAATTATAATTTATGTTTACTTATGGCAAATTTTTATACTGGAAATCAAAAAGAATTTCCGCCCCCTTATTATCTATCTAGCAAAAGGAAAGCAATATCGAAAATTGTACAAAATTCGCTGATTTTTGGTCAAATTCGTATTATTGTATTACTATTTATTGTACAATTATCACTATCGCGCTGCTTCGGCTTTGCTATTTCTGAGGGTGGATTTTTATATGATAACAATCTTCTATCTATATCTTTCTTCTATATCATCTATACAGGGTGGTTTTTGGGCGTCAACGTTCCCGAAAACTACGGAATCTCCTCATCATCACGATCATTTTTCTCTATGGAAACATATCTGGGAAGTGTCTGGTTTCCAAAATATTAGGGTCCAAAGTTGAGTAAATAGACTGCGTAATGCACATTGATGCGTGTAGCAAGATTTTTTCATGAGAAATAATTAATATCTGTCTATGAAAAAACTAGCATAAACACTGGTCCCTATAAATTTAGCCCGATCAAGTAGATAAAATTTTTTTTTTCAAAAAAATTTACATCGTTACCCAGCATTTTTTTTAGCATAAACTTACTTTATTTGATGTAGAGAGTACGTACCCTTCGTTAAGGGTGGCAACGAAAAAACACCCTGTTTACATATAATAAAAATGTAACTGTACATGGAAGATATATGAGAAATAATATTATAGGAGACTTTTATCAACGCAATAGTACCCAAAATAATGTTTTTTTTAATTTTTGTCTGTTTGTCGGTTTGTCTGTGCGTTTGTGCACGCTAATCTCATATAATCTCACGCTAATCGACATTTTATTTTTTCTGCAGTCCACGCGGACGGAGTCGCGGGCGTCCCCTAGTATCTAATATAAAGTAACTGCTGAAGCTGTATATTTACTAGAAAGTGTAAAGAGCTGACTACCTGTCACCACTAACCGAACTTGTACATCTCAACTATACCCTCAAAATTGGTCAGAAGTGGCACCATGTGGTCCTATCGGCCCTTGGTGCTCTGCCTACCCCGTTAAAGGTTAAAGGCGTGATTATATGTTATGTAAAGAGCTTTATGGGGGAGACGGCAATTATGGTATATGCGTTATGTAAATATTAGGACAGTGCTGAGTTAGGCCTTCATTAGAATACATCAGCTGCATCTCCCTCCGTGCATGTCGTAAGAGAACTTGGGCATTCTCTCAGGCGATAAACTATCAACTTGTCATTGATCATTAGCATCTGTCCCCGGTATACTGAACGTGGCTGTGGGATATTGTGACCCTGTTGTTTTAGCTACCCCATCCCGGAAACTCAGACGTGTGTTTATGTATGTATGTATATAGTACAAATCCATTCACGAGTTACTTGTATCATAACAATACCTGCAATAATAATTACCCTGTAATAAGGTCGTTCATTGTTATTATGTATAGCTATTATCCTTAATCAAAGCATGTTTGCTTACATTGACTGCTAATTATATGGATAAGTAGGTATATTTGTTGTTTGGAAACTTGAACTAATCCATCATTATTGAACTCAACTTTAGTAATTTATGTGCCTACTTATTTGCCTAAGTTTAGATTTGGGATAAACAAGATAAACTGTTTTTCGTAAAGAACTATGGCTTATAATTATTCCGGAGTATAATTATTCCTTTAATACTCCACGTTTATTTATATTACTTATACATACAATACGATATTAAGTTTATAGTCTGAGCTTTTGGATGTTTGGGAAATTAGGGTGTATGTATTTATGGAATCATAAAAAAAGGTTGAGGAACTAGCTTTTGTCATTTAAAATTTTCCATATCATTATCAAAATCCTATTTACGTAAACATAGTATTTATTTATCGGCATTAATTAATTATTTATTTGTGTATTGGTATACATTGGTAGGTATTATCTTATAATAGAACTGTTTTCATTAGTATTTGCATAAATTTCACTTCATAGAACAATTAACTCAAGAAACCCTTGCCTTACCTTATAGGCCTTAATTAGGCAAAGGGAGACCCTATATTAAGTTGTAATAAGAGACTTTATGTACGGTTTATTTTTAATGAACATTGTTGTGTTTGCGGAGCAGCCCTTAACCCTGTTATATTGCGAAGAGCCTTGACGGTAGACCGACCTTGTTATTATTTTAAACGTAGGTACATACTAATGAACATTTATTTCTTTTTATACTCAAAATGTTTGAAATTACGAATTATGAACTCAACAAAATGACGATTTCTGCCAAGAATGAACTTTCTTTTCGTCATTATATCGACACTTAAGCAAGACTGACAATAGTTGGACGCTCTGATGGTAGAATACTAACCGACATTATGCAGTGTAATGTTACACGGTGAGTATTCATGCAGACCATGGAGTGAGTACCCCACCCCATATTAAAGTAACATATATACTTACTCAGTTCTTTGCTCTCTTTGAACAGATTTTTCAGATCGAATATTACCCTGTCGCCGTAGTCGAAGGTGTATTTGTAATTCTTCACGTTGAAGTGGTTGACTCCATCTTTGTCCTTAACGTATTTGGTGTTGATGTCGATTGTCATTCTAAGGTTGGCTGGAAAATACAATTTCGCATTTTAAACTTCGATCTTGAATTAGAGACCTGCCATAGGTGCTAGTGCCTGTGGTAAGTCTAAATATGCTTAGACCAGGTTCATAAAAATCCCTAACGTTATATTTATGTTATGTACATCTAGTTTCTGCCTGTGAAGCATACTAACCGATTGCAGCAAAGGTGTAAATTATTGTGGAAGCCTAGAACTAAAATACATTGAATCGTCTGAGGGAACCTAGAGCGTTTTCTTTGGAGCCACGCATCTCGCATAAAAGTGATTCATCGACACGAATAGCACACTAAACTGACACCAAAATATCTAAGTCTACTTAGTTTAAGCCTTAAGAAGTATATAGCAATTTCTATTAAATAATATAGTTTCAATATATGTAACAGAAAGCATTTTTAGAAATTACAATTAAAACATGCTCTATTTCTATAACTACAAATCGATTACATAAACGCTGCAATGTTTGTCAGACCACAATTTTATTTACAGTTCTACCGCTAAATAGAAATTATTAACTATAGGTATGTAGAATTATATATATTTTGGGCCTTTTTTCCAAAGATCAGATGCATATCTGAAGCATAAAGTTCTGCCAATATTTTCATGAAATTTTAGAGAAAGACAGCATCAAACTATCTAAAGGATAAATTTAATCCCATCTGACCGGTGGAAAAAATCGGCTCCAAATTTGCTAAACAAACAGTTTAGTTCAGTGGTTAAAGTTCGTGTCGTAGTTATGGACAGGACAGGACATGGAACATTTACCGTATCAAATATTGACCCAACCGGGATTCGAACCATGATGTTGTAGATACGCTTCCTTATTCGAGCCACACAATCACTCTGCAGGCAGGGTTTCTACTGACAGCTAATCGTTACAGAATAGTTAGTAAAATAGTAGTTGACTAACTTTCTGGATTCGATATTAGGCATATCACAACAAAGTTCAACACTAACGGTGGTATTACAAACCGCATGCAAAGTTAGATATTCTTAAAAAATGGACAGTAAATACGAGTATGTGCCAAAGTTAGGCAATGCTTATCTTAAACAATGTTTATATTTTTTTATAAAAACACCAGGTAAGTCACCTGCTAAATAGGTATTGGCTGGAAAAAATATAATTCACGTGGACGAAAAGTCGTTAACATAAAGCTCTTTTCTCCTTAGTTGTGGTGTCCTATGAATGTTTGGTACTCTTTCACTCTTTCACTAGCGTATTTTGATGAAACTTGACAGTAATGTAGCATGATATATATCATTGGCTTTAATTTACAATCGAACGACTTATTTGTCAACTGGCGATCGTAAAACCTAATGGTGCATAATACTTATTTCTATAAGATATTACGGTCTACGAAAAGTGATCGAACGACTAAGCTGAATGAATCAAAGTCTTACTTAGTTTAATTTTCGCGTCTCCTTCGCCATTGATGGGGAACACGAGGATTTGTCCCAAAGCCTCGTACTGGCCCCTGACGGTCAGGTTGCAGTGGAATTGCAGAACAAAATGACGTTTCTCCAATTCTGATCTGAAATTTAAGAAAACACAAAAATTTATGTCTTGATGTTGGTAGCATTGATTGTACTTTGTAGGTAGATCTAGGGTAATATGAATATAAGGATGTTAGGAAATATACTCATAAAAAACTTTGTACAACGAGTACTTATATGTAAAGGCGTATCTATGTAGTTAGGTATTGTAATAAACTAGTAGACGCCCGCGACTCCGTCCGCGTGGACTACAGAAACAACAAAATGCCGAAATTATCCGGGATAAAAACATTTTCCCGGGATAAAAATTAGCCTATATGTTGAGTGGGTGTTGATATTCCTGAAAACTGCATCGAAATCGGTTCAGCCGTTTTTAAGATTAGCGTGCACAAACGCACAGACAAAAATTCCAAAAATCATTCTTTTGGGTAATCATTCTTTGGGTCTCCTATAATAATTTCTCACATATATCTTCCATACACAGACAGCGATCCGTTACATTTTTATTATATGTAGGTATATAGATAGAAGAAGATAGATAAATATAATATCTTGATCCTTTGCTCAAGAGATTTTTGCTCTATAATATAATTTGCGGTCAATCTAACCTCAATAGGTAGATAAATGCATGTAATTCTAATTGAAGTTATAATAACCTTTAATTTGTAAGTGCTATAAATGTCTATTATAATTGTATCGAGGAAATCTTTGATTCATTTAAATAAATTGTTCTATTAAATTGAACTAGTTTTAACCTATGAACTTCACCTTGTCTAGTTGTAATATGGTTACATAACAACCTCACCAGACGATATATGCAGGTAATATACAGGATGATTTTTGGTCGTCAACGTTCCCGAAAACTACGGAATCTCCTCATCATCATGATCATTTTTCTCCATGGAAGCATACCTGGGAAGTTTCGGGTTTCCAAAATATTAGGGTCCAAAGTTGAGTAAATAGACTGCGTTTATCTGCATAAATGCACATGACGTGAGTAGCAAGATTTTTTCACGATAAATTATTAATATCTGTCTATGAAAAAACTAGCATAAACACCAAATTTAGCCCGACCAATTAATTAAATTGTTTTTTTTTTAAACTTTCCCAGCATTTTTTTTGGAATAATTTTACTTTATTTAATGTTTAGTGTATGTATCCTTCGTTAAGGGTGGCAACGAAATAACACCCTGTAAAGTTATTTTTAGCTGCCAATTTATTAGCACTGCTTATAGGGATGACCTTGCAGTGTCACTTTTAACCGTATTGTGTGAATGTACGCAGCAGCGAAAGGTTGAGCTATTTTCTACCCTGCATGCATTACCTACACACAAATCGGCCCTCGTATTGTGTATTTAGTAAAAGCCACAAAAGCAATGCGTCACTCGCATTATGCATATAGCATTAGGCACTGCACGTAGGGTCCATAGATAATCTTTATGACAACATTGATGAATTACCTTCACTTCGTAAATAAGTAATTTTTATATTGCCTAGCTAGGTATTGATAAGTTTAGAAAAACAACCTGATTCTCCCTTTTATCTAATATTTCTTCGTATATGATTCCTCCCTGATAACATCAGTATGACAACATCAATGCCACAATTTGTTTACAGTACATTACATTATATAATTACATTTACCTATGTGCGTTATTATTAAAACTAGTCAGGAATATTATAATCATATCTATGCATAAGATAAATAAATATAGCAATGTATTTGATTAGCCACGGCACATGCTTTTTTCTGTAACAACAGACTACCAATTTTGAATGAAGTTTCCACTTGTAAAAAGCATTACAATATTGTCGTTTTATTTCCGATACCAACAGAAATCAAACTCTGTAGTTTTATAGGCAGGTACCTACCTAAAGTAGTTTTTAAAAATCAGACAGTAACTTTGACCGACTGTATTCTAAATAGTTGTTTAACAAATTAATAGTTAAGTTAAATGTTTAGATGAGCAAAACAAGGAACTTTTATTAAATAACTCATTACTATATCGCAAAATCGGTGCAAACCACAGATTTTAATATTTCTTAATTGCTCAAATTAATAAGCATAGTGTTTATAGACTACGTGCTGCTGAGTAGAGTAGTTGAATACGTGCCAAATGAGTTATCTAAAGATTTCATCCCTACTCTAATATCATGATTCTCCGTTGGTGAATTTACGGTGACAGTAAATAGCCTTGAGGATAACTTTTGCTGGTAAACTTTTGCAGTGCGTATTAGTGCACTTTATTCACTGATATGGAATATTAACATTTCCTTATTTTGTTTAATTTAATTTCTCACTCTATTGATACGTAGATACGTCCTGAGGCTGTTGCTGACGGCATCGAGCCTTCGGTCTCCGAGGATGCTGCTAAAGGCATCGAGCTCCCAGTCTCTATCTCTTCCTCCGAACCAACCAAGTTAATTTGCGTTTCATCAATACTTGCGATAGCTCACGACTTTGTACGCGTATAACCTACTCTTGAATTCATTTATTTATTTATTTTATTGTTACACGGCCTTGATGGTATTACAACAACACCAAGGTGCCGTCAAGTTGAAAATAAAAGAAAAAGAAAACATGTTTTCTGTTTCTACACTCCCTATAATTATTATATTTTTTACGCTAAGTGGTTTCAGCTGTTTGTCTTCCAGTCACTAAGAGACAGATAAAAAGTTTATACTAAAGTTTGACTGACGTATTTTAAGTGATAGAAAACTTTCCTACTAATCAAACGACTGGCTCTCACAAACCAGTGAAATCATCACAAACTAGAGAAGTCTTTGATCATAACCGAAAATCAGAAGCTATAACATTTCTGAATAAAAGAGCAACTATGTATCAGAGCAAAATAACATTGTCGTCATTACCAACCGGTAAAAAAGCAATGTATGTTACTATAATCATGACAAAAAATACTTGGATTTAGTGTCTACCTGTATTCCTTGAAATATGCCTTTGATATGTAATTAACGTTGTGGGAAATTAATGAGAGATTTTCCGAAGGTTACAGCTTCGTTTCATCTAACATTTACAATGCAGTTGGTTTTTATTCTCTTACTAGCTGGTCTTTGACCTCAATATGAATTGTTGGTAGAAGTGTAAAAATAAAGGATTGGACGCTAGTATTTTGAATATCAAATCTACTTTTTTTAACTTTTGTCCAAAGAATATAATCATAATTTGAGGTTAAATATATTCTATTGCATGTGATAGCTACAAGTATGAAGAAAGCTATATTTTATTTTATCCTGCTATAGTAGGTAGGTACTCTCTCTCGGAAGAGAACGACATCTAACTTTTTGTATTAGTGCTAAGTAGATAAAGTCACAGGGAACAGACCATGCAAAATGTGAAGTACCTACATGGAGAATAAAGATCTATTGAGGAATATTGTATGAATTTTAGATAAATGATACTGAGATCTTTTAAAAATATAATATCGCTAATTAAGTTGCATTATAAATTTAAGGTGTACGTTGCCAGTGTTGCCACAGAATATAACTCCTGTATTTGTCAAGATTCATTGGACTCAGCACATAATCATGGCCATGGGAGGAATAACAAAATACTCTATAGATACCCTACTATTTTAATTGATAATAATATTTAAGTCACATAAAATAAACACTATACAAATATATATTCTATGCTGCTCTGGGAGTGAAAGAAAAACATATAATACTACAGCTTCTTTTCCCGGGCATACTGTACAAGTCAGTAGAGGGACAAGAGGGTCTTGGTGTTTTGTAGGCGATGGGCTGACCACCTGTCACTACTAACCGAATTTGTACATCTCAACTATACCCTCAAAATTGGTCAGAAGTGGCACCATGTGGTTCTGTCGGCCATTGGTGCTCTGCCTACCTCATAAGGGATAAAGGCGTGATTATATGTATATGTATACAAATATTCTCGTATTAGCGTAGCTAAGATATTTAGTTTGAGCTAGAAGATGTCATTGGTACTATATACCAATGACATCTTCTAGCTCAAACTAAATATCTTCTATGTTCTGATTTAGAATCATTTGTAAAAAACAAAAGTTTGTTAATCTATATTTTGTTAACGTTATAGGTACTTTCTAGGTTATCTAGAACATTTTGACCAAAAATTGTATGGAAAAAAATTAACCCATACTTACAATGAAGTTCAGCGTCCATTAAAAGATAGCTTCCGCTTCTAGTGTGACTAGCGGAGAAAGCATTGACTTTTTATAAACTTTGCTATGATTAAATTACGATCATTACCATGTACATACGACAAAACTTGGATATAAGGCTGTTTATACAAATCTTGAAACAAACCATAATTGATAATTACCTAATACAACAAACTGACCTACGAACAACCGATAAAAACTGGTTTGAAGATATTTCGTCCTCTAAAAAGATGTACATAAACAGAGGTTATTTTATAAAATACCCAAATAAAGGCACACAAAGGTTACAAGTAATAAAAAATACTCACACAACATTGTCGACAATACACTTTCGGAATCCCGAAACCTTTCCTTGGCGGAAAGTGACTTTAAGTCCACTGAGTGGTATGGCAAGCTTCTCGATCACAAACGGGTCTAAACTTGGTATGCCCAGACTGGGGATGCCTCTAACGAACTCTGGAATGGCAAACTGCACTGCTGGCACTAAACACTCTCTGGTGGTCTCGTTGCAGGGGTGGATGAAATCGGCTGAAAAATTACAATTGAGAAAAAGATTGTAGGTTCCAATTTAAAATTTAAATTCCAAGCGAACTGTAGTTATGAAGTGGTAACATTAAAACGTTAGTTATTAACGTCGTATAACGTTCTTTGGATACATTTTTGAGCTCAATGCAGCTGAGGCATAGATAAATTATCTATGTCCATGAGCTGAGGACTTAACGCAATTAAAACCTTCACGACCAGGCTAATCGTCACACTGCATCTTCACTTTCCACGAGATATAGTAATATTCACAATAATTGTCTGATTTATGCTCATATGATTAGTTGTTTAGGTAGTCATGTTTTAATCACACTCAAATACAAAAATAGACTTTTTTTTTTAAAAAAAAATACCACAATATGTGTGTAAATCTATTGTGATGGTTTTTAGATAATTTTGTACTAAGAACAGCAAATTACGATTACATGTTTGTAAATATTATTACTCCAAATACATAACAAACGGCGAAAAATTACACACATCCCGGCACATGTGTACATAATAGTTGTTTAGCCGTTGTTGTTAATATTCAAGGATATATTGATTATCGAATCCAACGTTAGATGGTTGTAGACGAATTTCCCAACAAAATTTAGTACAACTTCCTGATTAATCGAACTATGTTGTAAGCGGTAGTAATTTATTTTAAAATCAAGCTGACATATCCACTGATAATTTATCAATTATAATTTTGTAACACCATCCCCACGTGGGGCAACTGTATACATACTGGGTGTAAAAATACAACTTTGTTCTTTTAATACCTCGTATTCTTTGTAACATCGCGATCTTTTTTTTTTCTATGGAAGCACCCCTGGGAATCCACAGGTTTCCAAGATATTGAGGTCCAAAATTACATGAATATCAGCATTTTAAAAAAATAAATCCATCTGGAAATAGTTAACAAATATTTATTTTAAAGACACCATATTAATATTTTAAAATGTTAGTTTTGTAGGTACATTTGTCAATCAAATACATTGCTTGCAATAAAAAGAGATTTTTTTTTCAATTTTTTTTTTCATTTCCCAGGTTTGGTTCCATAGAACAAAATGATCGTTACATTACAAAGAATACGAGGTATTAAAATAATAACGTTGTCTTTTTACACCCTGTATGTATACAGTTGCCCCACGTGTTTACTTGTTTTTACTTGTGTTCCGGAAATATAGTAGCCAATAATGCAGGATCATAAAAGTGATCCCACAGCCACGTTTAGATAGGTGCAGGGACCGATGTAAATGATCAGTGATAAATTGGTAGCTTATAGTCTGAGAGTATACTCGAGTTCCTTAGTTATATTGATTGCATAGTAATTGCGTTTTAGATTTTAGAAAACTAAATGCAGTAGAATATTAAGAATCTCAGTAACGGCTAAACCGATTTCGATGCTGTTTGCAGGAATATATTGTGACAGGTCCCACTTAACATATAGGCTACTTTTTATCCCGGAAAAATGTTTTTATCCCGGATAATTTCGACATTTTGTTTATTCTGTAGTCCACGCGGACGGAGTCGCGGGCGTCCACCAGTAGAAGAATATATGAAGAAAAATATAAAATTGTCTAATATATTTTGTCTATATTACCTATGTAACATTACCGAAGAATAATCTATAACATAATATCTTAACTCGCCTTAGTACAGCGATTACAATAGATTATTAGGTTCATTAAAAAACATTGAGATAGTACACACAAAGTAACTAAGATCAGTTTCGTATCTATACTAATACTATTATATATATTATATGTTATATATATTATATGTAATAGTTTGTTTGTTTGTTTGTTTGAACGCGCTAATCTCAGGAACTACTGGTCTGATTTGAAAAACTCTTTCAGTGTAAGATAGCCCGTTTATCGAGGAAGTCTATAGGGTATATAGCAATCCGCCCCGGCTTCGCACGGGTGCAATGCCCCCTTTCGCGGACGAAGTCATGGGCGACCGCTAGTTATGTAATATGAGAGATCAATACTTCGGTAGATTTTGAGTAAGGTGCGTTTCACTGTATAGTTCCTTTAGATGATGGCGCTAGTTACTATGTGCATGACTACATTATCAGTATCACTGCATTGAAAAGATGTTAGTTCCGAAATCAGGCTATTCTATGAAAGGGACTCTACACAAATCCTAATTAGCATCTACTAAAATTGATGTCAAGTGTCAATGTCTTTGAATGGGGTCATGTCAAAGTGTCTATGTCTCTGTAGACCACGGCAAGTCCTCAGACGAATGATATACAAGTCACCTTCGTTAGTGACTCGCAGGGTTTTATAACTTGAGTCCGCACTGTTTCGGTCTTGGGTTCGTATCCAGGTAGGTGCAAACATTGATAGTGCTGTTTTCGAGTCATGGATGTCTATAATTATCGAATACCCTCGATAGAAGACCTTAAGGATTAAATTGGAGGAACGAAGCCATAAGAAAACAAAGGAACTTTTAAATCAGGATTATTTTCAATGTTGAAGTTGCTGTAAAAACTTAGCGCTTTAACGCTCGTTTTCTAATAGATAACTTCTCCCTTCAATTTCTTTGGTAAGCCTAGTAATGGTACTCTGTTTTCGTTGCTATAAGAGCTATTGCATAATGATGTGACTCAAGTTTGGGCCAACAATCAATGATTTGGGAGTAAGAGTTCATGGTAAAGGTAATAAGAAAGAAAGAAAAAAAAGTAAACCTCAGGTGTTAGCAAATATGCTATACAAATAATTGATTGGCTTTTGTATTTGAATTCAATCTTGCACCAACAATAATTAGCAGAAGCTGACATTGACACACCTACACTAGAACCAATGACCACAGATAGTTTTTCCTTTAGGCTTTCCACCAAAGCAGTATTCCACCAATGTAATTGATATGGGTTTTGGGGCGTTTCGGTCCGCTCATGTTTCGGTCAGCGGACAGAAACGCCTTACAATGGCTCCTGAATGGATTTTTTTGTCCCGCGGGATTTTTTACTGTACCTAAATCTTTCAAAACAGGTATTCATATCGGGACGAATCGCCTAATAATAATAAAAAATATGGGGTGTTTCGTCCCGCGGGACGAATAGACCCATTCCGAAGGCATTGTTAGGCGTTTCGGTCCGTGGACCGAAACACGAGCGGACCGAAACGCCCCAAAACCCATTGATATCATGGACTAATGCAATAATAATGTCCTCTGACCGTAAAGAACCTACAGATGGCTAGTCTATCTGCGCAGAAGACATTATAGTACACGAGTGTATCTGCAAATACAGTTGCACTTTCTATTCCCTTACTGTCATAGACCGAAAGGACCAATGTTTGATAACACACGCATCCGTAGTAACGTAGTATAGCGCATCTTTGGTGGAAAGGAAGCCTTATAAGGGTTACTTAGTTGAGAAAGGTAAAATTTAAAAATGACACCATTTTAATATATTCCAATTCAGCTAATGCAAAACCGGTAACAATAATAATTAGCAACTGATTATGTGACATATTAGCAAATTGAATAAATAATTTAGATGATGATATTGCCAATTTTATGCATCTCTACGCGGCAATAAAATTTTATTATAGTTTTCTCATTGGATTTTATAATTACCTTCCTAAAACTACCCTTATGTTCCGTCTGTCCTCACCTCAACAAATTATGGAATAACTATATTTTAAAGCTCACTATTCTGGATGGTATCTCCATCAACACCTGGATCTTCCTCTACATATTTTTTCCTCTATAGCCAATCAGTCAGTGGCTACAGCTAACTATCTGTCAGGGTGTATTCGACTTCGACACGTACTTTCAATATTTTTTTTTGTGAATCGTTATTAGTATTATGAAGATAGTATGATGTAATTATCCTAAGTACTAATATCCTACGCGAAAGTTTGTAAGTATGGATGGATGTTTGTTCCTCTTTCACGTAAAAACGGCGGGAGCGATTTAAAAAAAAATTGTATGGAGTTAACTGACTTTTTATCCCGGGAAAATATTTTTATCTTGGATAATTTCGACATTTTGTTTTCAATGCAGTCCACGCAGACGAAGTCGCGGGCGTCCACTAGTTACATAATAACAACACTGCAGAGTCGCGACGGAGATCCTATAGTCATATAATAGCGGGGTCATCCGTGGCGGCAAGTTGTCATCGCCTGATAGACCAACCCAAAATCCTAAAATGCCTTAGTCAACACTTATGACATGCACGAAAGGAAATGCAGTCGATGTATTCTGTTCTAGCCTCGTGAGGAAAATTTAATGTTAAAAAAATATGATTTATATTTTTTAGTTTATACCTATACCCAACATGAAAAGCTTTAATAAATTAATTAATATACTAAGATGATATTGCTTTTGCTGCTTACAAACTATTTTTGTGTGTGTGTGCTCTAAATGTTATAAAAGTAATACTTACGCGCTAATTTGCAATCGACATTGTGGATCATAAAAAACAAAGCCAGCAAACACAAACTTTGAAAAACCACACAAGGTGCCATTTTGATATTTTTTTAAATTAAATAAATGCGGTTTAGTGCAGCAGTCTCATCACCGTGGAGTCCGATAGAATAATAACGGTTTCTCGTGCATGAATTAAATTTATTAAACCATTTAGCCCTGCATCAACGACATTGTATTCCGCCGACCGGTTCGAAAACTGCCGATTATTTCATTATTTCTTAGTTTTATTTATCGTTAAAATGTTATAAAAATATACGGCGATGATTTACCTATGATTAGGTATCATAATTTTATTACTTAACTGAAATTAATATATGATATAAAAAGGTTTATTATTGTGACTACTTGGTCAGCTTTAGATAGGTTCAGTTTGATTAATGGTTTTTGAAAACTTAAACTTTCTGAAAATTTTCATGTTTTTTCACTTTAACATAAATATTTTTATATCGCTTATGAATGATACCTACCTATAAATATGCATGACGTAATGCCCTTTTTATTATTTAAAAAATTCATGTATCAGGAATTAAAGTCTTTGGTCCAAATTCATTGTCACTCGATGAAAGACTCATGCTGGGTTTATCTCATGAATATCTGAGATCGCAGATAGAATAACATTATTTATCGACCGAATCGATAGCGGTTTAGGAAGGAAAGTATAGGAAGTCTTTATTTTCGCGCGTTCGTCAAGTCACGTGATGAATTCAAAGAGCTATTGTTGAGAGTGTTGCGACAACTAATGTCGATGCCAAACAATGTTACATTGTCTAAGCATCCTATTATTTTCGGATCTAAAATCAGCTTAGATAGGAAATTATTTAATAAAATGCCTGCAAACTCATCATAGGTATTTCACAGGAACTGTGTAGTTTATTCCTTGCAAGGGATTTCTGATACCAAAAGCAAAACCATCTCTTTGACTAAAAATACTCATACGGTATGTAATATAAGTAAATACCTAATAAGCTCAATGCCCACAAATTGTCTAAGAATCTAATGTTTATTATTTTAAATTCTTATTAACATTTCTGAGTAGTTTAAGACTCTCTATACTACTATTTGGATAGTAAATATGTGATTTTGTATCTTGAATTCTTTCACTTGACACCCTGTAGATATAAAAAAAACCCTGAAAAGTAGCGTCATGCATTTGCCTTTTACATAGTTTTATTGATAACCTAATAGTAAGGAACTTTACTTTTCTGCTCACTGTCAATGGGCTGACCACCTGTCACTACTAACCGAACTTGTATGTACATCTCAACTATACCCTCAAAATTGGTCAGAAGTGGCACCATGTGGTTCTATCGGCTGTTGGTGCTCTGCCTACCCCGTAAAGTATAAAGGCGTGATTATATGTATATCACTTCTGACCAATTTTGACACTTAGATTGCATTACTGTACGTTACAGTACTTTAGTAATGTAGTTGGTAGTGGCCCTGCCTGCGACGCCATAGGTCCTGGGTTCGAATCTCGGTAGGTGCAAACATTAATATGATGAATATCGATGTTTGTTTCCAAGTCATGTATGTTTATATACTTATCTATGTATTTTATATACCGTTGCTTAGTACCCACGACACAAGACCTTAGGGATCTTAGTGTGGGACTAGGTCAATGTGTTGTGAAGTGTGTGAATATGAATATGAATGAATGAATGTAGCACATTATTGTACATTACAGTAATGCAATCTAAGTGTCAAGGACTGGAATTGTAAGGCACCGAAAGTCTAAAGTTGCATCGAGGCAGTTGGTATTAGCACTCTATAACATCTTATTCCTCTATGCTCGCTCATACTTACCCAATGATAGAAGACGGTTTGTTGGCGTAATGAACGTCGATTTTAAACGATGTTACGTTGTCTAAGCTCCCAGTCATGCTTTGTGCTCAACTCAACCCAGCAGTAATCACAAACGCGTGAAAATGAAGGCTTCTTTTTAGAGCTGACGCGTTGGTGGCGAATCTCTATCGATTCTATAGAGAAGTAATGTGACTTTGTCGAAGGTCCCTGTATTAATCGTGGAAGCGATATGTTTCATACGGTTTATAGCCACTTTCATAATGGAAACATTCCTGCTTTGAGGATAACGCCTCAGTATAATATTATTTTTTGTGAATATATTTCAAATAAGATACTTATTGATTTTATCACAAAGCCTTTGTGTGCATTTCATTTGTAAATTTATCTTAATTTATTGTAGTGTTTTGTGTACAACAAAGAATTTGACTGATTGGCTTAGTAGGTAGTGACCCTGCCTACGACACCATAGGTCCTGGGTTCGAATCACGGTAGGTGCAAACATTAATTATGATGAATATTGACGTTTGTTTCCGAGTCATGGATGTTTCTATACTTATCTATGTATTTATATACCGTTGCTTAGTACCCACGACATAAGACTTTACAGATCTTAGTGTGGGACTAGGTCAATGTGTTGTGTAGTGTGTGAATATTTATATTTATTTATTTAAGAACTAAGTTTCACTGAAATAAGGGCCCCCTGTTTTGTAATAGTACTTATTTAAAATTAATTTTGTTTGCATAATTCCACACCGCTTGAAGCCAGTTATATTATTATAAGTAAATTCATCTCATATTGACTTAAGAAACCTCTTCCAATACTTAGTTTTTATAGCATATTTAATGAATCCATAAAATTTTATAGAAATAAAATAAGGTTGCTATTTACTATTAATATTTATGTAGCATGCTCTCTATACTGCTCTTTAGTAATCGTATAACACTTTTTATCTTCATAACTTTAAATTCGAAATTAGACAATCTTAGAAACACTTTAGCGTTCAAACTTTTTTTATAAAATTCTATTCTACAAATTATAAAAGAGAATCTGGGATAAAAGGCAGACATTATGGTTGATTCCGGTAGTCACACTTAAACCTAAACGTAAAATTAGTCCTACCTGTCTTTTCTTTTCTCTCTCAGCCATTTACGAGTATGTTAAGAACGGAGAGAGATAGACCTAAGATTAGGTTTAGGTTTAAGTGTGACTGCCGGAATCAACCCTATTCAGTATGTACATTGCTGATCCGGGGCTTGACCAGTCGTAATAGATAGGTACATCAGCTGTATATGTTTCGCCAACACCCGTGGCATCATCAGAATTCGTTTTCCACGTTAGTTCTAACTATCGAACCAACAAACTTAGTTTCGCCAACATCCGTGGTATCATCAGGATTCGTTTTCCATGTTAGTTCTAACTACCGAACCAACCAACTTAGTGTCTTGTGTTCGTGATCATGTGTCGGCAGATCCGAGGGTCAGCGGAGGGTGTAGGGCCCGGTGGTGGGCGACCCCTCAATAGAGATCTGATCTTTTACATCTGACTCTGCTATGCTGAACGTCAAGTTCAGATGTAAAAGTTCTGACCCCATTTCAAACTGTTTATAACATTATAAAATTATTAATTAAGAAAATGGAAAAAATTCTTCACCCGAGTGGGAATCGAACCACTGCAAACCGCGTCAGCCGCTATAACTAACGCACTAAGCCACCGGGTCAATTACTCGGATGACGAATTTTACCATCTCTTTTCTAAATTACATATTGACAACGTTATTCTTCATCCCGATAGCTATACACTAGCCAAATCTCGGCAAACAAAGCTGAATCCCTCAGCACAATGTTTAAAGATGAAACGATCAACCATATCCTAACGGATTATATTAATGGAGAAGTGTTTTTATAAATTTGTCTTAGTCAAGATATTATATTATAAAATTATTAATAAAGAAAATGGAAAAAATTCTTCATCCGAGTGGGAATCGAACCCACGACCACTGCAAACCGTGCCAGTCGCTATAACCACTAAGCCACCGGGTCAATTACTCGGATGACGAATTTTACCATCTCTTTTCTAAATTACATATTGGCAACGTTATTCTTCATCCCGATAGCTATACTGTTTATAATGTTCTTACTGGTACACTAATTTGTTGCTGAATCGTGGCCTAATAGTATCCATCCGTTATTATCCAATTTACAGAGAAAGAGCCAAAAGGTAACGGAATGTGGCACTCAACATACGAGTATGTGGTTTTTATAACTTTTTATAAGTATTACATTTATTAGGCTTTTATTATGCGCTCATATTGCGATGTAAACTTGTATAACCTTTGTCAATGACGTGTCTCGATTTTGTCTTCTCACATAAATATTTACTGACTTTATGCCAACTCTGTTACCCACATAAACCTGTATTTTACCAAGTTGCATTTTAAATACATAATTGTCCTTCCCGTGACCGGAACAAGATTGTTTTTATTCTACATCTAGTTTAGTTTCAGTTTTTTTCTAAGACTACAAAATATTATTTTATAATACAAACTAGTGACCCGCCCCGGCTTCGCACGGGTGCAGTGCTGATACTATACATGGGTGAATTTCCCAGGTACGGTTTTAGTGCGGCGTGGATGAAAATCGTAGTGGAAAGTGCAAAATGCACATTTATTAATTTTTTTTCATTAAGTTCAGACAGTGATCTAGACTAACGCATTAAAAAAATTATCAAAGGCTCTAAATCTAATTGCGGTGCTATGTCCCCACTTCATTTGCAAAAATAAATTTGGCTATTTCAATTTTCGGGTGAATTAATTTAACAGAATACATACATATTTTAAAAATACATTAAATGACACTATTATTTACACCATGAGCAGTAATTTAACTTAACCCGGTAGTACCTGTAACAGCTTTTTAAAAATGTCCCGCGGAAAAAGTCAATAACGCTGGCGCATTTTGAACATTAAACTATTTCATCATTGAATGAGATAGATGCTAAACTATCTTTCCCCGCACTGCTCTGTCAAGCCATCATATACCACTTACAAGGATGTTTGATACACTGAACAGTTTTCCCGCCAAAAACGTAAGTATAACCTGCGGTGGCGCAGGAATACAAATTTATCATATAACGGTGTCATGTGTATTTAAAAAACTAAAAGGGTGTTTAAAAAGAAATTTTACAGATGATTAAAGATTAGATGTATCGACGTAATTGCAAATGAATTATTACAATTAAAATAAGTGTCCGTTATAATTTGAAATTTGTTACTTAATTCTAAGTACGGTGTCGCAACTCCAGTGGCTCCGGTGGCAAAAAAGAGGGCCACCATAATTTAATAATGTCACCGTAATTGATATTTTGTCTTTTTGTATACAAGATGACTGGAAAACGGGTATTATTTCTATTGAGATGTAAAAGTACAGCCCATTTTCTACCTTCATGGGTAGGAAGACCCATAAAAAAAATTACGACTTCAGGGTTATGCCCCATTTTGTAATGTTTTTAAAATCACCTTATTATTACATGGAAATGCATAAAAAACTAAAATACGTGTATATTTCAGTAATTCAACTAGATAAATAAATAATCATTGGAGACAAAACAACAGACATCAACTTGGCATTGTCAAAGTATAATTACCAAAAGGTTTATAATTTTTTTCCTGATTCTTTCCTATTCATTCAAAATAATGATTTCACGTAATTCGCACACTTCATTAAACTAAATTCAAAAGGTATAATTATGAAAAAGCTTACCAACAGCTGACTAATAAGAATTTTAAAAGTGCTATCCTATGGCGCGACAACCTTTTTTAACAAGTAACCTAAGTTTGTAGTCAAATTTAAAAAAATAGCAAGGTGATGAACTGATATTATAATATATATTATAGTATAGGAATCTTACTGCTATCCAAAGGCCTTTTCATGATGCAGTTCAACTCGAATCGAGGTCATACCGCCACCTGCATCTCGTCTTACTCCTACCCCAGGCAGCCGCTCTGTAGCATCCAGCCAGTTGCACTGTTCGTCTATCTTTCGGTGTCTAAACGACTACCATGGCCGGCACTTTTACTGTCCAGTTCCTTTTTGGTAGGCGATTAGCATACCTAATGGTGTTCCTGATGCAGTCTGAGCACTGTAGGTCAATCGATAGACAGCATAAGTACACATATCGACAAGTAGACGTTATAAGATCATAGGAAGGGAACCGTTCCTAAATGAACTAAGTTCTTCCAGGCACTTAAGATTCATTCACTCAATATTAATAGCTGACCAATAAGAATGTAATATTTTTCTGAGTCCTGACTGTTCTCAGAAAAAATGTCTATATATTGAATGTTCTACTGGCCTAGTAGGTGTACTCATGCACATAATTATTATCTACTTCAATCCCACGTTTTGTGATATTGATTATGACTTGGCCTTCAGTTCAACCTCAAGGAAACCACCCAAAATTGCTACTATAAATGAACAGTTACGAATAAACCCGAGTAACTTTGCGATAAACCCGAGTAGCTTGAACAAGTACGCCTGATGATAACATAAGAGTTCTATATTCTAATTGCCTCAATATAAAACTGCTATAGGCTGTAGCGCCACGAAATATATTTTTCGAAACCTTTATTGGTCAGCTGCTGGTAAGCTTTCTCATAATAAGTTACACCTTTTTGAGTAGCTTATTAAATAAGGTATTTAGTTTGATAAAGGGTACGCATGACGCAGTATATTATTTTGAAAGAGTAGGGGCTTAATTGGCAAAAACATTTAACAAATTTAGCTTGACCATTCCATATTGATAGATTTTTGGGAGGTCAAAGTATAAAATGTGATTCATTTCTTATATGCCATTCTACTCCTCTAAAAGGAGATTTTAAAAAAATCATAAAATGTCATATCTCCGACACCGTGAATTTCCGAAAGGGGTGTTCCTTATATATAAAGGTAGCTAACGAGGTGCATTTTCACATGTGAAAAGAAATGATCCTTATTTCTGGTTTTCGAAGATTTTTACGTACATATAAATAAATACGGCTAGGTTCCTGAAATGGTGTAGTCAGAACTGCGAGATCTTAAAGGAGATACCATGGCCACTACGTTTTATGCTAAGAAAAAACTCACTAGGAAGCATTTTAAAGTATGTAATAAAATATTTCCCTAACTGTTAACGTGTTCCTTAAATTTGTTATCATAGTTTCTAAGCTATAATCATGATGATAAACATTATTACCAACTAATAAACGAAAAATCTAAAGTTTTCAAGTTCTTATAAAATAAATAAATGGGTAATTCGTATGATGTTCTCCTGTATTTATAATTCCGCTGGTTGTAATAAATTTCAGTGGAGAGATTAACAATTTCGGTGGTTTGATAATAATATCGGTGGCGATTGAAATTTTTAAATGCAGATATATCAAGAAATAATACGTTTTTAAAAATGTGTACCATATGACTGAATATTATATATTTTTAGCTATTACTTCGAATACAAAAAAGTTATAGAAAGTGGATATAAAATTTCGCCAGCGTAATTAGTCAAAAATCGAAGTTGTTGAAATTCACCCACATATAAACCTTCGTGAATCACTCTATCTATTTTAAAAAAACCGCATCAAAATCCGTTCCCTAGTTTGAAAGATCTAAGCATAGGAACGGACAGACAGCAGCAAGGTATTGTGTTTTATAATATGTTGTTATAGTGATACAGATGTCTCATCCCATGTAAAAAGTAGGTACATGTTTTATTTTTGTTTTTAACTAACATATAGGTATACATACAATGCGTGGTGACTATGGGCAAAACCCCTGTGGACGTAGCCTTGTGGCGTGCCCTGGGAGAGGCCTACGTCCAGCAGTGGACTGCAATAGGCTGAAGACGACTACAAGGACGTCATATACCTATATACATTAGTCATGCCCATTATCCCCCAAAAGGTTGGACAGAAGTATGCAAATTACACACCCACTTTTCACCAGTTAGTTTATTAAGGCCCACGTGGTAAGGGTTTTCCGCCGCTTTTCGGGCGCAAATACAACAATACCAGCGACCGGTAACGAATTTTTTACTAAAACTTGTAATAAGATATATTTTATTAAAAAAATAAAGCCTTGTTTAAACAACTCATACCAATGTCCTTTACTATTGTGGTTGATTCCGACAGTCACACACTTAAATCTAAACTTAACGTAAAAATATTTAAATTTAAGATGAGTTTAAATTTAAATTCATTGTAGGTATGTACGCGTAAAGTCATGTATTTTTATCAAATTGGAGAAAAACCACGCCTTAGATATACGACTTTAAAAAAGCAACATCATGATATCATTTAAATCACGATAAAACCTATTATTTCTGCTTAAAATAATAAAATTGTTGTTTGAATTTTGAAAAGAAAAAAAAAACACTTTTTTTTCAATCCGAACGAAAAGCAAAGAAATCTATGGACCAAGCATCCATATCATGTCTTTAGTAAAAAAAAAATCTGATTGTGAGGGATAGTCATCAAAGGAAACTTTGTAGAAACTTTGTGGAAATTAGTCTAATGTTATAAAATTATTAATAAATTAATGTTCCCAAAACATCAATTTAACAAAATAAAACCGGCCCAGAAGCAGTTCTTGTAGGAGTGGATAATCTTGTCGTCTTATTTTTCTTTCTGTTGCTTCTCTAACAACGGTTATTATAATAACATATACCTAAAACCTTACGTTTGAACAGCGTATCATGTTCGCTGAAGAGCTGACGACTCCAAAAAGACACCTTTATTTTTAAGTATTTATACTTTAAAATTACTATAATTATAATTTAAACGCCAACTTTTAGATGTCTCGTAAACTTAAATAATTTTACGCTTCTAATGTCAAAAACTTGCAGAATAGCTTTTTACGCATAAAAAAAGTTGAAACTAAAATTAAATTTAGTCGCCAACTAGGTAGGTATCAGAAAAGTGACTGCCAGAATTAGCTTTTATTAAACCTAAATTTTTAGGTTTACGTTTAGGTTCAAATTAAGTTTGACTGCTGGAACCGACCGTATTGCCGCATTTAATAAAATATCTTTTCAAGGTGGCCTGTAATTTTTGGTAAAAAAAATAAAAAAAATATTTTGATGCGCTCTTACTGTATAGAAATACCTAGAGGTGATAGTGTACCAGAGACTTCGTTTTTTTCGAGGTCCGATTTTTTCAATGGACTATCTAAAGGATAAAGTTGTTACTGTCACTACTATCTTAATCAAGTTTTTAAGAAAGACATCATCATCTTTATCTACACTAATATTATAAAGAGGAAAACTTTGTTTGTTTGGTTGTAATGAATAGGCTCAAAAACTACTGGACCGATTTTAAAAATTCTTTCACCGTTAGAATCCTTATAGGACCTGGATGAACATAGGCTATAAGAATTTCCCGATATTCCCACGGGAAGGCGACAAACGGGAATTCTATATTTTTTACGAAAACCACTATACATATGAAGCTGAAATCGGGCATATATGTTCATTGGGGAGAGCAAGGGAGGACTAAAAACGGATTTCCCGAAATTCCCACGGGAAGGGGACAAACGGGAATTCATAATTTTTACGAAAACCGCTATACATATTAAGCTGAAATTGGGCATAGATGTTCATTAGGGACTGCAAGTAAGCACTAAGGACGAATTTCCCGAAATTCCCACGGGAAGGGGGCCAACGGGAATTAATTATTTTTTATGAAAACGGTTACACATATGAATCTTAAGTTGGGCATATTTGTTTATTTGGGACCCCGAGGAAGCACTAGGAACGGATTTCTCGAAACTCCCACGGGAAGGGGACAAACGGGAATTCATTTTTTTACGACAAGCGCGATACATATGAATTCGAAATTAGACCTGTACGTTCATTAGGGACTGCGAGGGAGCGCTAAGAACGAATTTCCCGAAATTCCCACGGGAAGGGGACTAACGGGAATTCAATTTTTTTACAAAAACCGCTGTACATGTGAAGCTAAAATCGGAGACTGCGGGGAAGCACTAAGAATTGATTTCCCGAAATTCCCACGGGAAGGGACTGTCTGTGCGTTTGTGCACGCTAATCTCAGGAACGGCTTAACCGATTTCGGTGCAGTTTTCAGGAATATATTGTGACAGGTCCCACTTAACATATAGGCTACTTTTTATCCCGGGAAAATGTTTTTATAACGGATAATTTCGACATTTTTTTTTCTGTAGTCCACGCGGACGGAGTCGCGGGCGTCCACTAGTTCTTTAGATATCCTCGTAATGAAAATATGATTTGGAGTACAAAACAATAAAATTCACGTTCGAACATACATAATATAAAAAGTAAATGGAGAAACATTTGCATTTTCATGCGTATTAAGTATAATTATTAATTCATCTTTGTTGCACAAAAAAAATAGGAAAATATGTAGTTATAAAAATATTTAGGTATTGAAAACATGTAACACAATTCAATAAATAGACAATCTACAGGAGAAGGATATTTTGTCGGTATTTATATATAAATTTTATTATTTAAGTAGGTAATTTTTATGCATTTAATTAAAAATAATCGCGTGATCGAATCAGAAATGAGGAGATCCGCAGACGTACAAAGATCACCGACATAGCTGAACGGTCCAGCAAGCTGAAGTGGCAATGGGCAGGGCACATAGCTCGAAGAACTGATGGCCGATGGAGTCGGAAAGTTCTAGAGTGGATACCACGTATCGGCAAGCGCAGCGTGGGAAGGCCACCCGCGAGGTGGACGGATGACCTGGCCAAGGTTGCGGGCGTCGGTTGGATGCAGGCTGCTTCCGACCGGTCGGAATGGAGGTTGTTGGGGGAGGCCTATGTCCAACAGTGGACTTCTCAGGGCTGTAAATGATGATGAATTAAAAATAATATCCGATATTATTTTACATATACAGAAATATTCGTAAAATGTTTGAAGAACAATCGACATTTTGTACTTAAGTAAGATTTAAAAAATAAAATCTCTTAATAAACTGTTCTTAGAGTATTTTCGTTTTTTAATATTTCCTTTAAATGTATTACTCAAATATTATACTCGCTTAACACATAGCACAAAAATATGAAGATCATTCAACTTAGGGCCGATTTTTCCAATGGTCAGGAGCCCAATTATCGAAAAGTCTCGAGTTGGAATGAAGCCGAAACGGAACCGTTCTAGACGACCGATTGGTGTGGTTGGTAGTGGCCCTGCCTGCGACTATATAGGTCCTTGGTTCGAATTCCAGTAGGTGCAAACATTGATATGATGAATATCGATGTTTGTTTCCGAGTCATGGAGGTTTCTATACTTATCTTTGTATTTATATATCGTTACTTAGTACCCACGACACAGGACCTTAGGGATCTTTGTGTGGGACTAAGTCAATGTGTTGTGAAGTATGTGAATAAATATGTGAATATTTCAGCACGAGACAGATGCATGCTAAAATATACCTTATTTCTCAAGCGGTAAATATACAGGGTGTAAAAAGACAACGTTGTTATTTTAATACCTCGTATTCTTTGTAACGTAACGATAATTTTTAGGGTTCCGTACCTCAAAAGGAAAAAACGGAACCCTTATAGGATCACTTTGTTGTCCGTCTGTCCGTCCGTCCGTCCGTCTGTCAAGACCCTTTTTCTCAGGAACGCGTGGAGGTATGAAGCTGAAATTTATATCAATTACTCAGGTGTACTGTCCCTTGAAGCTGTGAAAAAATCAAACTTCTAAGCCAACGCAATCAAAAGATACAGCCGTTTATGCCGCAAATTTTCGACACTTGCAAGGGAATCAAAACCTACAGGGTGCTTCCCGTGAACTCAGAATCTTGAAATTTGGTACGAAGCAACGTCTTATAGCATAGATAAAGGAAAAATTACGAAAACCATAAATTTTTAGTTACATCACATAATATTTTTTTTTTTTATAATTTTAAACTTACTACCCATTTCCTCATAAACGCGTAGAGGTATTAAATTGAAATTCATACCAAATACTCAGGTCTATAATACCTTTAAGCTGTAGCAAAATCAAACTTCTATGTCAACGCAATCAAAAGAAACAGCAATTTAAGCTGCATATTTTGAAACTCGCAAGTACTCGCAAGGGAATCAAAACCTAAAGGGTACTTCCAGTCGACCTAGAATCTTGAAATTTGGCATGAAGCAACGTTTTATAGCACACATAAAGGAAAAATTCCGAAAACCTTAAATTTTTAGTTACATTACAAAATATATATTTTTTAATAAATATAAACTTATTACTTTTTTCCTCATGAACGCGTAGAGCTATCAAGTTGAAATTCATATCAAATACTTAGATCTAATTGCCTTTAACCCGTGAAAAAAAAAATTATAAGTCAACGCAAATTGATAACGTTTTTTCGAACTTCAATGTTCAATGTGGTACTATTCATACCTTTTTCAGTCACCATTTACAGGTCTGGTTCTTTAATACTTAATTAATATTTTTGAACCAGATTTCTAAATAGTGACTAAAAAACTTAGTAAATAAATAACTTTAATAAAAGAACTTTCGCAAGTCTGCTGCAAGGCTAGTATAAGTGTTTCAGTTATATTATAGATAAATGATATGTGTTAATATAAAATAAAGGATTACTTAAACGATAAAGAGATCTTTGTCTTAAATTTATGCTCCTCCATCTTTCCCCATTGTAATGTTATGAATTTCATTTTGCAATAAAAATACCATAGTTATGACTCGATTGTCGTAATGAACGAACTTTGTAAACCTTGCAGGTTTGTACGGAACCCTCGGTGCGCGAGTCCGACTCGCACTTGGCCGGTTTTTTTTCTATGGAACCAACCCTGGGAAAAGAAAAAAAAAATATATTGCAAGCAATGTATTCGATTGACAAATACAAAAGTAACATTTTTAAATATTAATATGGTTTCTTTAAAAAAAATGTTTGTTAACTGTTTCCAGATGGATTTATTTTTTAAAAATGCTGATATTCATGTAACTTTGGACCTCAATATATTGGAAACCCGTAGTTTCCTAGGGGTGCTTTCATAGAAAAAAATAATCGTGATATAAAGAATATGAGGTATTAAAAGAACAAAGTTGTCTTTTTACACCCAGTATATTGCTTCGCATAGCGTATTGTTAACGGTTCGTTAGTGGTTGCGTTTTAGATTAAAAAATTTTAAGCATTGCCCCCCTGAGCGTCTACAACCGTTCCGTTTCGGCTTCGTTCTAAGTGGAGACTTTTCGAGAATTGGCCCCTGCAGCATATTTGAAGCTGTCTTTCTCTAAAACTTAAAACCTTAAAAACAGCATAAATTTTATCTTCAGATAAGGTTTTAATAAAACCATTGGTAAAATCGCCTGAGAATAGAATCTTGGTCCCTGTTTATCTTTACACGAAAATGGTACTAAACTATTACAAAGGAAACCTAGATACTTATAGATGTCTTTTTTTCTAAAAGTAATACTTCATTAAAATACTAAGCAAATTAAATTAGGATACTCGTATTAAATAATTTTATAAAGCTATCAACTATTTTAGTATAAAATAATAAACAGATTTAGCAAAGTTTGCTCTTGCTAAAACTATTACGTTAATGCCTTTAAAGTTTTATTTTCTCAAATAATTTTAGCTTGTAAAATATCAAAATTAAAAAAAATTAATAAAAAAATCACGGTTTCGTTAATGTAATTTGTAACGTGTTTAATGTTACAAATTACATTAACGAAACCGTGAAATTTTTGCGGAATTGTCCTACAGGTCTATTTTAAGCTTCCCAGCGATACACCGCTATAAGCAATGTTGAACATCTCGCTTACAGTAATCCTGCTTTTAGTAGGTACTTGAGGTAACCCTTAAAAGTTTAGCTTACCTATAAAAAGACAACACACGGACATATGATAGGAAAAACCGTAGAATAGACGGTAGCAATACATATAACAAACGAGTTGAACAACACCCTGTTGGTACTGTACGCAATGAAGCTCACAAAAAGTTCCTCGCAATAGAATTATGTAACTATCTCTTCATATTATATTAATCACCATTTTACTCTCATTTTGAACTATACATCTATATCTAGTATACCATACTTGTCACTGAGGTATTTTCGAATTTATTTTAATAATAATCAAACTTTTGGTATCGGCACATGGAGCAGTTCATCGTAGGGTACGGCATCGAAGAATTTTCTAGCAGTGTTGACGGTCACGTTCAAAGCAAAGTCTACCACTGGTTTCCCAAATTCTTCAGTCACCACCCTCCAGTTTTCGTTCAGGAATGCCAGGACTGTGTTACCTGGAAAATTTATATTGATGAAAACATATTATTTCAAGCTGACTAAGGTTAGGTCAGCCGAATAGTGGACCTCAATACAAACACAATGCCAAAATATTTAAAAAATATATATTTATTAAACTAATCGTGAATGTGGGATCTCTTTTATGATATATAAATACAAACATCTATTTTTCATCCCCCTAAATATTAAGGGTGGTCCACGCCTAATTTTTTTTTTTTATTGACCAAATTTTTTGTTTTTATTTTTTTATGATACAGCATACAAAAATACATACAACCATGAATTTTCACCCCTCTAGGATCAACCCCTTTTACATGGCAAAACAACGTTTGCCGGGTCAGCTAGTATGATATATAAATATAATAATATGAAAATTGTCACACATGTCGTCTTGCTTCTTCTGATATACAGAATGATTTTTGGTCGTCAACGTTCCCGAAAACTACGGAATCTCCTCATCATCACGATAATTTTTCTCCATGGAAGCATACCTGGGAAGTGTCTGGTTTCCAAAATATTAGGGTCCAAAGTTGAGTAAATAGACTGCGTTTTTCTGCATAAAGGCACATAGACGCGCGTAGCAAGATTTTTCACGAGAAATAATTAATATCTGTCTATAAAAAAAAACTAACATAAACAATAGACACCATAAATTTCACCCAATCAAGTATTTAAAAAAAAAATTGAAAAAAAAAAATCCCAGCATTTTTTTTGGCATAAACTTACTTTATTTGATGTATAGAGTATGTACCCTTCGTTAATGGTGGCCACAAAAAAACATCCTGTATAAGCAGAAAAAGACGTCGTGTGAAAATTATTTCTAGGTTTTGAAGTTTGTTACAAGTAGCTCTTAGAAACATGACGAATATAAATATTTATACAAAATGTACCGTCAAAGTAGCTTACGCCTACTTTCATAAGAGTATATAAATGGGTACAGACAGCATCAAAAGCTAACATTATGTTTTAGTTATTAATTGTATTGACAATAAATATGACTAACTATAAAATACAATAGGATTAGAGTTTAAATTTACATCTTCCTACCCTAATCCCATTATTATTTATTGGATCGGTGTAACATGGTATCTCTTGAAACTCACATTGCCAAATATTTAGCATCAGTTTAACGGCCGGCTGTCTGCCTTACACTCTTTGGGTATAGCCGAGTGACATACAGACATACATATAATCACGCCTTACGGGGTAGGCAGAGCACCAAGGGTCGATAGAACCACACGGTGACACTTCTAACCAATTTTGACGGTGTAATTGAGATGTACAAGTTCGGTTAGTAGTGACAGGTGGTTAGCCCATCGCCTACAAAACACCAAGACCCTCCACCAAGTGACAGTTTATAGAAAATCCGACTGGGACAGAACCCACGCCTTGCAACTGGAATGCGCAGGTCTTAACCATTGGGCTATCACCGCTCTTCTATATTTTATTACTTACTAGTGGACACCCGCGACTCCGTTCGCGAGGACTACAGAAAAAACAAAATGTCGAAATTATCCGGGATAAAAACATTTTCCCGGGATAAAAGTAGCCCATGTGTTAAGTGGGACCTGTCACAATATATTCCTGAAAACTGCATCGAAATCGGTTCAGCCGTTTCTGAGATTAGCGTGCACAAACGCACAGACAAAAGATAGCACTGATAAAGGTCTCCTATAATATTTTTTGTCATATATCTTCCATGTACAGACAGCGATCCGTTCTTCTATATATATATATATATATAGAAGAAAATGTTATCATAATACCTATTACATGTATTTTGACGTCGACTGTACGTACTGTATTCTCCGAAATCACGTAGTAATTAACATCATTAATTAACTGTTTTGTCATTACACTATGTAAACTAAAGGAATACCTTCTTATGCCATATTATGTGTTATAATATAACAAAGATTAAACAAACTTATCTACAAAATATACCTATATTATCAAAAATCTATATTGATTTTCGGCCTCTACATTTTCATATATTCGTGATTTATTATAAAAATAATATGTGTAATAAATAAGTATTGTATATTCTGCCTTTCCAATATTTACATTATACGAGGGATAATTGAATTTCTAAGAAATCTTAGCAGAACTCTACAATAATGTTTACTAAAATATTTACAACTTAAATTAATCAAAAGTCCAACCACAAACCCAATCTAACTTACAACGTAAACAACACTCGAATTGTCACCCACTCAATTCGTTGAAAAAGTATACTTACTCAGCTCTGGATTTCCTTTAAAGAGGTTCGTGATAGTGTAGTGGATCCTCTCGCCGTAGTCAAAAGAGTACCTGTAACTCTTGATGCCGAAGTGGTCGCGACCCTCCGCATCTTTGAAATATTTCGTCTTGATATTCAGCTTGATGATTGAATTGACTGCAATGAAAATTATGGAGTTTATTGTATGATATACATTATATGTGAAGTAACTAAGTATGTTTTTGAAGTTGTTTGGGTTGAGAATTGAATTTTAATTTATTTGTATTTTATGGTGCCTGCGCTGATACGGGTCTTCACTAATATCCATCAGTTGCATCTCCTTCCATGTATGTCGTAAGAGTCGACTAAGGGTCGGTACATATCTGACGGAACATGCGTCGCGTATTATCGGTCGCGTAACGCCAGAATAGACAAAATGTAAAAAAAAACACTCGACCGATGATACGTTAGTGCATCGAGCGTACGTTTGCCTGTAGGTACCTGGAGATACACTAGACGCATCTTCCGTCAGATATGAACCGACCCTAAGGAATTTAGGGCGTTCTCTCAGGTAACGAATAACTGATCTTTAACATTTGACCTCGCTTTACTAAACGTGGCTATATTATTGTGTGGATATATTATTATTGTGGATATACTATAATAGTGGATCTCATTCGTGAAATCGTCATCCTGCAGTTCTGGCTAAGGGAGCGTTCAAGTATTACGTAACGTAATTTTTGAAGATTTTTGACCCCCCCCCCTTGTAACGCACCGTAACGTTTTTCCGTACCCCCCCCTCCCCCTTTCTAAACTCCGGCCAGACGGACCGATGACTTAAAGAGGGCGGCTGGTAGTGACTTGATGGCAAAAACGGGAGATCGAGCTTTGGGTCCGTGGATTACGCCCACAGTGGTCGACGCACATGTGGCCGACGCCACTGATTCTAATAATTTATATAACAATATTATTTCTCAGAATTGACTCCATTTGCACCAAGTACAGTTAACGAAAAAATCATTTAGTGACCAATATTTAAATAACCTTAATGTGTTATGTATACAATCATAATATAAAAACAAAGTAAATTGTTTAGTGTAAGATAGTAATATACGAGTATGTGTCATAATATTTTTTTTTTTTATAAATATAAGATAACGCAAAATATCTTACTATTTTATTTTTAAGAGTAAAGTAAAAGCAATTTAATTTCTTTTCAAGAAAATCACATATTAAAAAAAAAACAAAAATATTTATTTTCCTTCCAAATCAATATATTACAAATTGGTGGAGGAACCTTCTATTAAGCTTATTTAATCACCCGTGTTAGAAAGAACTACTCTTCATATCTAATAGTTACGGTTAACAAAATGTGGAAAGAACAATTAAAATTAATATTTTAATGTATTCGCACAAACTATTTTGTGCCTGTCTGTACATTTGATCAAAAATTGGTTCTTATCAATTTTATCGCACTAAAACGAAATCGGTGGCGTCGGCCACAGGTGCGTCGACCACTGTGGGCGTAATCCACGGACCCCGAGCTTTGTGGGAGGCCTACGTCCAGCATTGGACTGCAATAGGCTGACGACTATTCAGTTTATACTAGTGGTATGTTTTAAAGAAAATCATATACATAGGCTGCAAATACTTTAACAATAGAGGTAAGTAGGGCTAGGTAAGTTTATTTATATCATGCTTGTATAATATATGAATGAACATATACTACAATAACTATGGCAAAAACTTGAATCTAAGGAGTGTCCTAGATAAAACTGGTTGGTTTAGTAAATGGCATAGATGGATAAATGGCGATAGTAGGTAGTAGGTACATAAAGAGTGTAACAGAAGGGGCATGTTAAGCGAAAAACTATGTAAATATTCAATTAAAAGGAACATACCTATAAAATTTTAGACTCGACATCACATGTTTTCCAGCGAACTTCTAAACAATTCCGGAATGTTCCTACAATCTTGAAAAATAAACATGTGAATTCGAGTCTCAAATTTTGGGAATAGGTTCTCCATAGTGTGTTATTTTCATAGCTTACATATCCTTTTTACCTGTATATTAGTTGTTATATATTTTTTAAAATATTTTGTTATTTTATTCAGTGTCCAAACAAAAAGATGGATTACACACGGATAACCTGGCTTGTCTCAGATCAATTTAGAGCTATTTTCCCTTTGAACTTCAAAATGAAAAAACTCATTATAAATCTTATATTCTAGAAAAACATGAGAGCATTTGAAATTTAATACCCAATCATTAATGATGGGAAAAATATTTACACATACCAATTTTAATTTTAGAATCGCCCTCGCCGTTAATAGGAAACAGGAGGAGCCGTCCCACGGCGGTGTACTTCCCTTTGATCGTGATGTTACAGCGGACCTCGATTGTAAATATGTTTTTCTCTAGAATTGCCCTGAAAATATTAGCCAATGCTTTAATCCAGAAATACAGTCAGTAATGAACATTGGTAATTAATGTTTTTATTACTTATAGAAAAACCATATGGATTTCAACGTTCTTGGATTTAATTTGAGACCCAATGATTTTATTTTCATGACTAATTAATAATTGGATATCGGTCACCAACCCGCCTGTGGCAGTAGCCTTATGGCGTGCCCTGGGGAAGGCCCTACGTCCAGCACTGGAATGCAATAGGTTGAAGACAAGACGAGTAACTGAATGTAAGCAAGTTATAAGTCCCAATGCATACTCCTTGGAATAGATGCTAGGTCGCGTGTAATGAGGGATTTTCTGACAACTATTAAAAGTTGAAAAAATAGTACCAATCACCTGGATCGCATCACCAACCTGAAATTCTGTTTTGTCATTGTATACGTATAGGGGGAGGTGAAGGGGGGAGCAGCTTAGGAGGGTGATGCGCTCACGCCATCTATTTTTGACAGATATTTTAACTTGTCAGAAAATCCCTCATTATCTAATTTATAAAAAATAAATGACTGGGACTTGGGCTTATGAGAAAAAATCTTTAAAACATAAGTATGGAGTTACTAAGATCCGTATATTATACGGCATAACTCGGTAACGAAGTTATTGCTACTATTTATCAACTCTATGAGAACTTTCTTTGATAAATTATTAACAAACGTGCTTTGGATAGACTAATTAGTTGTCATAGCTTAAATAGCAGCTAATTATACATGTAGTTATATTTAACATAGCGTATCTAACTTAATATGTTGCTTTGACTCAATGGCGTAAACTGTTTATCTAAAATTTTGCTGCATTTACCGCTGTAGAAGAATTTGGGAGATTAATATAAGAGGTGCATATTTATCACTTCACTTTTTATTTCAAACTATTTAAAATTTGATTTTTATTATCTGATCAAACTTCCATGATGGAACAAAGATACCTGCTTTATCATCAGGCCTTTGATCAGGCATATACAAAAATATTTGATAAAAAATTTAGGTAAAAAAACCTTTTTAAAAACAAGCTTTTATTTAAATGCGCTAAAAAGAAAAAATAAACTTTTACTGTTAATTTATAACGTCATTTCAAATTTAACACATTTGACACAATTTATATGTTATAAAAGCTTGTCGCGACATTTAAGTACTCGTATTTACGTTCTTACTTTTAAATGTTTATTAGGCAGCATCTTTGTGTTGATGTTTCAGATTTTCCCATATTGTTCCCACGCATATCGAAGAAATATCCGTCGACCCTTCCAGAGCTTCGTGTAGAAGAGTAAGAGAGTAATATACAACAGGGTTCGCCCCGGTGCCCCGAGGTGGTATGTTCACGACATCATGTCATCATGCCACTCAGTCCTCGGCACGGCCTCACCTTGACTTATTAAAAATTTAAAACTAAGAAATTAAATACGAGTACTTAAATGTCGCGACAAGCTTTTATAACATATAAATTGTGTCAAATGTGTTAAATTTGAAATGACGTTATAAATTAACAGTAAAAGTTTTAGTGTAAAAGTTTATTTTTTCTTTTTAGCGCATTTAAATAAAAGCTTGTTTTTAAAAAGGTTTTTTTACCTAAATTTTATTTTATACTTTTTAGTTTTCACCTGGTAAGTTCCTAAGTCTGTTCATCTCATTCAACGCATCATTATTGCAAGGTCGTTTGCCAGTTAATTTTGAACAGTCCAGCTCTTCAATGAGGACCACGTCATTGATACCTATATTATAGGCACGAATAAAAGAAAATTATCCGCCATTTTGGGTGTTCCGCCATGGTGGATTTGGAATAACGTCATACAGTTAACCATGCATTGTCATGCATGAACGTGCATACAAAATTATTGCTTAAAAATATCTGTTTCAAAATAGATTTTCGAGTTTTAGAAGTCCGCCATATTGGATTAAGAGTGACGTCATATTTTTTTCGAGTTACTCTCAGCTAGCCCTTTAATTTGATACCCATATTGTAGTAATGCATTAAAAATAATTGGTCCGCCATTGTGGGTATGCCGCCATGTTGGATTTAGAATGACGTCACACTGTTAATCATGCATTGTCATCCGAACTGAACGTGCTCACCAAATTTCAGCCCAATCGGTTGAGGGCAAGTGCCTTAAAATTGAGTTGTAAGATTTCACCCGAACAAACATACATTGCAAGTTAAATAAAAGCTTGTAAAAATAAACGTACTCAACATTCAAAACTTGGCATTTCCTCAACCCGGTAGCCCTGCCGTCGAGAAAGGTGACCTTGACACCCGGCAACTGTATAGGCAGCTCATCTATTACGAAAGGGTCCAATGATGGCACGCCAAGATCTGGGAGACCTTTCGCGAAGTCTGGTATCGCATCTTGCGTCGCTTTGATGAGGCATGACGAGGCTGTGGTGTTGCATGGTCTGATGAAATCGGCTGAAATTGTAGAGAGGGATATAATTATAATGGTTACTGCATTTGTTAGTTACATTATATTAGCCTATTGCAGTCCACTGCTGGACGTAGGCCTCCCCCAGGGCACGCCACAAGGTTACTGCTACTAAAGGGGGTTTTCGCACATAGTCACCACGCTAGGCAGGCGGCGGGTTGAATACCGCTGTATGAATATCGAACTAAGTATGTGGTCAACAACGAGCAGACATGGGGTGGTGCTATTCTGCCGATACCAAATACAAATCGTTTATTTGTTCAACACAGATACAGTACAGAGTACATGAAAGTCTTAGTTTAGAGTTAGTCCTGCCATGTTGTGCCGCAAGGCATACAAATTTAGAGAATTAGTTGATGAAGCTCCACCACACGAAACATTTTCATCAACCAATTTTATTTTTATCAGCTAAAAATTCATTTATTGTATAATAAGCCTTCTTTACGAGAAATATATGTAATTTATTTTTGAATTTATTAAAATTATTTATTTTTCGCAGATTTGATGACTTCCAGCCTCCCGAACAAGCCGGTTTCCGAAAAGGGTTTAGTACCATAGACCATATCCACACGCTACGGCAGATTATACAAAAAACGGAAGAGTATAATCGGCCACTATGCCTAGCGTTCGTGGACTACGAGAAGGCCTTTGATTCGATCGAGACATGGGCAGTGTTGCGGTCTCTCCAGCGGTGCCATATTGACCATCGATATATCGAAGTGCTGATGTATTTATACAGCAACGCCACTATGTCGGTACGAGTACAGGAGCGGAGCACTGAGCCGATTTCCTTGCAGAGGGGAGTGAGACAAGGAGATGTTATTTCTCCGAAGCTCTTCACCAATGCAGTGGAAGACGCCTTTAAGCTTCTCTAATGGAAAGGACTCGGCATCAATATCAATGGCGAATACATCACTCAACTTCGGTTCGCAGACGACATCGTGGTCATAACAGAATCGCTGAAGGATCTAAGCACAATGCTCGATGGCCTCAATCGAGTCTCCCAACAGGTGGGCCTGAAGATGAACATGGACAAGACGAAGATCATGTCGAACGTCCATGTGCCGCCCACTCCTGTACTGGTTGGGAGCTCGATGCTTGAAGTTGTTGACGAGTATGTTTACCTGGGACAGACGGTCAAACTAGGTAAGTCCAACTTTGAGAAGGAGGTAACTCGGCGAATCCAACTCGGCTGGGCAGCGTTCGGGAAACTACGAAGCTTATTTGTATCCAAGATACCCCAGTCCTTAAAGACGAAGGTATTCAACCAGTGCGTGCTGCCGGTGATGACCTACGGTGCCGAGACGTGGTCTCTAACTATGTGCCTCATAAAAAAGCTCAGGATCGCACAGCGAGCGATGGAGAGAGCTATGCTTGGGATCTCTCTGCGTGATCGAATCAGAAATGAGGAGATCCGCAGACGTACAAAGATCACCGACATAGCTGAACGGTCCAGCAAGCTGAAGTGGCAATGGGCAGGGCACTTAGCTTGAAGACCTGATGGCCGATGGAGTCGGAAAGTTCTAGAGTGGATACCACGTATCGGCAAGCGTAGCGTGGGAAGGCCACCCGCGAGGTGGATGGATGACCTGGCCAAGGTTGCGGGCGTCGGTTGGATGCAGGCTGCTTCCGACCGGTCGGAGTGGAGGTTGTTGGAGGAGGCCTATGTCCAACAGTGGACTTCTCAGGGCTGTAAATGATGATGATGATGATGATTTATTTCTACAATGTTAGTACGAGTATAATATATTAGTGGCGCCATTCCAAGTACGCTTTTCCTAAACAATGTAGTTTTAGATGGACACGCACTAATTTTATTTCTGTGTCGTAAACTATTTAAATTTTGGAATAAGTACTGGTTGGTTCTGACAAAAATCACCATTTTATAAACGTACAATTCCGTGAGAGTCAATATGCTTAATTTTTGAGAATATGGTTTACATGAGACAAGATGGTGAATTCCACACAAGAATCGTATGCATCTTTTCTGTGATCTAAATATTTATTCTCTATCAGTTGCGTTAGCTCAGAAAATAATGCCATATCTAAGAGTTGACGTAACATAAGCGTGGTATGCAGTCAAAACGACAGACTCATTAACAACCTTTCTTAGATTATATAATGCATATGAAAATTGATTTAGTTTTTTACAAATAATTTCAGAATGATTTTTCCATGTCAACTTATAGTCTAAACTTAATCCTAGGAATTTAGTAACATCTGTTTGGTTAATATGTCGCCCGTTATATGCTACTCGTATATTCAAATTTGGTACATAATTCATTTTTTTTCTTGGAATGTCATAATATTAGTCTTGTCCAAATTTATTTTTAAGTTATTGCATGTCAATCTATTAATTATAGTTCCAAGCAAATCATTTATTTCCTTTTCATTTGTGTCAAAATTTGTACCAGAAAAAACTACGGTACTGTCATCAGCAAACAGAACCATAGAAGATTTAATACATACATATAACATACATATAATCACGCCTTTATCCCTTACGGGGTAGGCAGAGCACCAAGGGCCGATAGAACCACATGGTGCCACTTCTAACCAATTTTGAGGGTTTAGTTGAGATGTACAAGTTCGGTTAGTAGTGACAGGTGGTCAGCCCATCGCCTACAAAATACCAAGACCGTCTTGTCCCTCTACTGACTTGTACAGTATGCCCGGGAAGAGAAGCAGCTGTAGTATTATACGTTTTTTTACACTCCCAGAGCAGCATAGAAGATATAAATAGCATAGAGATTTAATAGCTTTTGGTAAGTCATTGATATAAATTAAAAACAATAAAGACCACACGGCATAGTGTTCTATCACAACAGTGTTAAGTGTAGTAAGTAACCTTCTTCTATACAGGGTGTAGATGATAGCCAGGCAAATACTAAAATGCAGAACAAGTACCATTGTGTTGAGTTATATGACAGTGTCATTACTCGCTGGAAATGTATTTTTGATTTGATCATTAGTAGTAATCTTTGCTCTCCACGCCAATTGTATCGGGCGATCCTGGGGGTCTACTCTGAAATGCCGCTTTCGAATCTTTCGGTCCGACCGAAGCCCGAGCGAATCGAAGCCTTTGACTACTACGAAATTGCTTCGGATGTTCACAACTCATTCGGAACCATAGAGAATAATTCACATTGACTAATATTATAAGCTTTCTATTATCTAGCCTTATACTTGTCAAATAGAGTTCGATCGGACCGGATGAAAAAACGGCGCGACTGACCCGATCGATGAAAGTTCGTGGTAGGAAACACCTCGATATTCGGCCGATACTTCGTTTCTCGTCACTTCAGAGTAGACCCCCTGTGACTAATTAATTGGGGTTAATATGTTGTGATTCTCCATTAGGGTTGATATTTATTTAAATTTTATTTTTAAATCATTATCAAAGGCCTAATTAAACGTACTAAACTATTTTTTCCTGAAAATATGAAAAACATGTCGGAAAATTTTAACAGTAATTGTATGTGAAGTTCAGGTTGAATGTCACACACCCCAACCGGTGCGCCACTGACAGGCCATGTGAAAATCTGTGAACGCCATGAACTTTTAATTTAAACGCGAACACAAGATTTATGATTATGTTACTGGTAGGCGAACCTTTATTCATGCATGAAGTAATAGACATGTCTACTTTACACTTTTTTCTTAGTGCATAAAATTTGTCACACAATATGTCATTGGTTTGATATCCTTTGTCTCACATACAATAAAGAAATCTTCAAAAAAATTCAATTGAAAAGAATTTTCAAACTTGAAAAAAACTTAGAATATAGATTTAAGTATATCCATCTTCCAAAATATATTTAAATTTAAGTAGAATAGAAACCACTGATTGTAGTATGACAAAATAAGGATGTATAACCAATCATTATTCAGCTGTTTCGACAGCGCGATTGCATGTCAACGAAGCACGCAACAAACTCATTTTGTTCTTGTGTTGACATAAACTAAAATAATCATTAAAATATAGACACAAGAAACAGAATGAGTTAATAATTGTTGGGAAGATCAATCTGTGTGATCAATATTAATTCTGGGTAGTGTTGCCGCTCGATAGTCCACTATCGATAGACTATCGATAGTTGGGCAAAAACAATAGTATCGATAGTCCTATCGATACTATCGATAGCCCCGTGAGGGGCAATACTATTGACACACAGCAATACTATCGATAGTATCGATACTATCGAAGCTCTATATCGTATGTACTATCGATAGTATCGATACTATTGCTCCTGAATATTTCAATAATGATACTATCGATAGTTTTATCCCAACGATAGTCACCTTTTCCTCAATAGTATTGCTAATACCATAATTGTCTAGCTAGTGGCCGACAGGATATGAGATGGTTTTAAGGTTTTTAAACATTTCCGTATAACAATTGTTATTGTTATTTAAGGTGACAACAGCAAATTACAAGTAAATTGATAAAATCCTCCTTAAATACTGTTGCACTATTTTACATTAAGTATACCATTTTATTTTTAACATTTAACATTTTTTTTACATTTAGTATTATGTATACAGGTCACTTCACATAAAATAGTTACATCAAGATAACAGCCTAAAATATTTACTAGCTACATCAACCAATATTCATACATAATACTATTGAACTATCGACCGCGCAGACATATCGATAGTATCGATAGTAACGTCAATATTGAGCTTCAATACTATCGATAGTATTGCTGTGTGTCAATAGTATTGCCCCTCACGAGACTATCGATAGTATCGATAGGCCTATCGATATTATAGATGATTTTCGAGGTCAACTATCGATATTCAAACTATCGATAGTTCGGCAACAGTAATTCTGGGTATTATGTAACTAACTAGTTTCAGAAAAAAATATGGTACATAATAGTATGTTTACAGAAGACTCACAAAAAGTGTTTTATACATTCAAAATATATAGATATTAAATAAATAAAATACATTTAATTCAGACAATGAATTGCTTGGTTATTTTTGTTTTCAAAAACTGTAAAAAATAGAGATTTTCAGGAAGGTAATTACTTTGTTATACTTTTGACAAGTTTCATCCTACGGCATACTCGTATTAATGTACCTTTTTCTGATATACCTACACGAATTAACAAATAAAAATAAAATAAGAAGTTTAATGCCAGTCTTCTCCAACTCAATTTTAACTGGCTCATTTAAATCCGTACCTACATAAAATAACAGTGGTACAGGCCCGTGACTGGGATCGAACTAACACCACCGTTCTAATAAAGATTTTACCTGGAATGCAGCTGGATATCAAGCATACGGATTTACATCACAAGTATACTAAAACAACTAGCTATCATCATTTGATTCAAACACACATGTTGGGAAACGGAAAAGATTTCAGTATTGAAGCACGCGATGTTTAATGACGCTTATAGCTTAAATCATTGCAAACAATGACCCTCATATGATAACTGCATGTCTAGCTTAAAGGGTGCCTATTACAATACAATCTTGTAATATTTGGATGTCGTGTGTGTGACACTGATGCTGCTTATCCTAATGTTGGTTTTGAAATAAAGGAGATTGACTAGTTCTTCTAGATTACGTCTATAGGCGATGACAACCATTATTAGTTTTTCGTTGACGACCAGAAAACTCCGAAATACCCAGATACATAAAGAATGTATCATAAACAAAGACAAAAAACAAATAACTTTTATTTGCTTTCATGTCGAATAAACGAGTTGATTCCCTATCCTATATGACGCAAAAATACAAAAATAAAATAAAAATGTGCCCTTAAAATATCACATACACCGCAATCCGCGGAAACACTAGAGGACGAAATGCCAAAAAAACATAGAATAATCTGCTAGAGTTAATAAGTAATATGGGACCATGGGACACTGTATTTTCACAGTCTGTGTAGTATGAACTCTAAAAGCATAGTAAAAATGTTGTCTCGCTCTATAGATAGGTATACTGTTCATATCTTGCTTTCACTATGGATATACCTAGGTATATTAATTATAGTCTAAGATGTAGATCAAATATTATTTCTATACCCTAAATCCATCAGTTCTTTCAGTTTTGTCTCTCTTGTATGCGCATGCGCATAAAGTAACATGTCTTCACTAACACATAGCATATATCCGTACCTATACGCTTTAAAAACAACTTGACCCCGATCCGCTTGGGCTGAGGCACTAAACTCAAACGTGTTGACGTCCATGCGTAATTTTATATGTCACATGTTAATGTTAGTGGCTTTACACGCATGTCTATTTATATTCCTGCACTTATAAATTCAAAATTACCTGATTTATATACTATATTGTCATGTGGTCATTGGCTGTCTCTAAAATTCGAAGAAAGAGCGAAGAATTTTAAAAATATATTCACAGGGATAGCACATGTTATGTTCCCGAATCCTTGCAGAATAATGAAAGATATGCTACAGCAACTTTTAGCATAACAGGGATAGATTTAATCAGTGAGAAGTTGCTGGCTTAGCGCCTATGAGAATGCTGAGTTCCTTAGTCGACTCTTAAGTCATGCACGGAAGGAGATGCAGCTGATATACAGCTAGTCCCCATATCAGCACACATAAGCTTATTATTAACTTTGTCTAAATTTAACAATGTTTTTCCTTTATTCTTTTATTTTTCAGTTTCCTCGTATGCTTTTCAAATCAAATCATTTATTCGACATGAAAGCATATACAAGCTTATTTGTTTATAGTCATTTTCTTTCTTATTACAACTAAGATTTCTGTCAGGGACATGTGAATTCCTCACTATAGGTTTCATTGCGTGGGAATTCGAAAGACCTCGTGAAGGCGGTGAGCATTAGAATTACTGAGTAGCTTTAAAGGCAAATGAAAAGCATCCTTACTTTAAGGCTATAAATTTTAGAAGTTTAAGCTTAGGATAAGTTGTATGTTATGTTATTGTCATAATTGTTTTATAAGCTGTTGGTTGTCCACAGAGCTGTAATAAATAAATAAATAGATAATTGCTATTATGAATAGTTACTTGCTTAGTTGGTAGTTTTGAGCAATGTTAAATTAGTTTGTTTGGATAATTTTCTTTGTATTTCTAATCTCGATCTACATAAGAGAACGGTTATGTCATTAGTACCTTTAGAGAATAACATTAAAGCCGATAAAGCCAAAGAGGGCTCTTAAGTCATCCCGCGGGATGATTTGACCTATTGAATGTTTTGAATTGGTCAACTCATCCCACTGATACTTTTTATGATTTATACAGTCGAGAACGAAATTGCTTGAGAGTAGATTTACGTATTTTAAAACTATGATTTCAATTACCTTCACGTAGTATTAAGAAGGTACATATTAATAAAATAACGGTCATTTTTAATTGTTTTATAAATGAAATTGTATTAGGCGTTACAATTCGGAAGTTCAAACATTCTCTATGGGTGCGCCCACCACCGGGCCCTACACCCTCCACTGACGTGTTTCTCGTGGCGATTGTAGTTAGTGCAAGTGCCTGTTTTCGCAGTTATGAGTTATTAGATCCGAGAGTCAGTGGAGGGTGTAGGGCCCTGTGGTGGGCGCACCCATAGTGAAAATTCTTTTATATTATTATTTTTCGACCAAAATAATAATAAATGTTTTTTTAAATCTTTAAACAATGTTGTACCTACTAGATTTAATTTTCTTATTATTTATCAAACGGCTGTGATTTTTTAAATAAATAAAGTATAACAAAATCATAGTATATCATTATTTTTCCTAAACACTTTTGCTCACGAGTGTAGGTACTTAAATTTCAAATAACACAATATATTAATTTTTTTAAATAAGTGGGATGAGCTGACAAAGTAAACGTAATTAAATTTATGATTTAGTCAACTCATCCCGCGGGATGAGTTTGGAGCGGGATGAGTTAACTAAAGAGCCCCAAGGAGGTGCTAAGATCCGGAAAAAATATAAGTATGTACCTACCGCGTGGTGCCGGCAAAGTGGAATTCGTACCACCCCATGTCTGCCCGTGGGTATCGTACGAGGCGATTAAGGATTCCCGGGAGGTGGGCAGCAGCGCCTCCCGTGTTTGACAACATAGTCCAACATACACACTGCGGTCATCAACCCGTCTGCCCAGTGTGGTGACTATGGGCAAATACCCCTCATGGCAGTCTTGTGGCGTGCCCTGGGGGAGGCCTACGTCCAGCAGTGGACTGCAATAGGCTGATGATGATGATGACCTACCCATGTATGATTAATTTTTCAAGGATATGTAGATAAAGAAATTATAATTTTTATTAGTAGGTACTAATGGCAATGTTAAGGACATAGGGGCGATTTTTCCAATTGTCAGATAGCCTACCTCAAAGATAATTTATAATAATATATTAATTAATTTATTTATATAATATTATTAATCCACATTGTTTTAACTATCTTTGGCAGTGTTATAGTGAACCCTCAAAATTAGTTTATAAAGACCACCCTTTAGATTCAGCAGTCGGCTGTCAACAGGGTGACCCTCTTGGTCCAGGCATATTTAGTTTAGCCATTCATACAATTATCGAGAAACTAAATTCGAAATTCAACGTCTGGTACCTGGACGACGGAACCCTAGGAGGCGAGGCTGAAACAGTTTTAAATGATTTAAATTTTATAATTGACAAATTCAAAAATATTGGTTTGGAATTAAATTTTTCAAAATGCGAACTATTTGTAAACAGTAGTAATCAAAATTTAATAACAGACACGATCACAAAATTCAAAATTATTGCACCCGAAATAAAAATTATAGACAAAAGCACACTTTGCCTCTTAGGGTCCCCGATCTTTGATGATGCAGTGGGCCCGTTTTTTGAAAATACAATTATAAATTTTAATTCAGTATCGGACCGTCTATTAAAAATTAATACACACATGGCCCACTGCATAATCAGACACTGCCTTTTTGTGCCAAAATGTACGTACGTGCTACGCTGCTGTAATATTTGGAAACATGCCCATCTTCTCGACCTATTAGACTCTATCATTCAAAAAACAGTCACATCCATATTCAACATCCATATCGACGATCGAATCTGGACACAGGCCTCCTTACCAATCAGGATGGGGGGTCTGGGTATACGGAAAATTTCAAATGTCTCTTTACCGGCGTTCCTGTCCTCGGCCTACAGCACAGAGAAACTCGTGGCAAAAATACTTCAACCAACTTTCGGCCAAAATATTACAATCTGCGGCTTGGCCGAGGCCAGAAATGACTGGATAGCACGGTGCCCAAACGTAGACCTGCCCAAGGACCCTTCTTCTCAGCGACAGTGGGACGAGCCGCTCTGTGGCCTGGTACGGAATGAACTCATACAAACGTCATCCGGTACCACAGAGCGCGCCCGTCTACTCGCTGTCGGAGAATGGGAATCGGGACTTTGGCTACAGGCTCTACCCTCGCCACACACGGGCACCATGCTAGATAGAACAACGTTCCGTATAGCTGCATCGCTTCGCCTAGGGGCCACAGTAACGGTTCCCCACATTTGCCAGTGTGGGGACACCGTAGATAGGCTTGGTCACCACGGTCTTTCATGCATCAGAAGCTTGGGCCGTCTCCCACGGCACGCAAATATCAACGATTCTATCCGTCGGGCCCTAGGAAAAGCCAACGCGCCAGCAGTTCTGGAACCCAATGGCTTGGCGCGTGATGATGGGAAAAGGCCCGACGGTATGACCCTAGTGCCTTGGGAGATGGGTAGACCGCTTGTGTGGGATGCTACTTGTGTTGACACTCTTGCTGCCTCCCACATCGGCGGTACATCATCCAAAGCCGGTTCTGCTGCATGTTCGGCGGAAAACGCCAAACGCCGCAAATATGCAGGTCTCCCAGGAGACTACATGTTTGGGGCGTTTGGCGTCGAGACACTGGGACCGTGGGGACCAAGTGCTCACCGCCTCTACCGGGAAATTTCCAAACGCCTGTTTGAAACTTCCCGTGACCAGAAGGCTGGCCTGTTTTTTGGACAAAAAATTAGCATTGCCATTCAACGTGGCAATGCTGCCAGCCTCCTGGGCACCCTCCCGGTAGATGGCAACTTTATACATACATTTAATTTTCTGTAGTAGGTTTAAGTTATTTTATTTAATTTATTATTGATAATATATATTATGATGATGATGAAAAAAAAAAAAAAAATTCTTTATACTATCGGGAAAAATAAACATGTGATTTCGGGAAAAAAAAAATTAATAATAATAATAATATATTTATAATAATAATATATAATAAGTTGATGCAGTCTTTCTTTAAAAAGATCAAGATAGGAACAGTATCAACTTTAGTCTTCAGATAGGCTATCTGACCATATGAAAAAATCGGGCCTTATTACATATTTGTTGGAAATTCTTGAATACATCTCAACGGAATATACCATCCATTCTAAAACACTCGGTTTCAGAAACAATCATTGTTAATTAAGCTTTAAAATCTTAATAGGATTTCGCGTTAAATTAGAAATTTGGCTTGAGTCCACAAACCGGTACCTGAATGTTATCCAATCTCTAAATTTATTAAGTAAATACGTTTAGCTTATTGTTTAAATATTAAAATGATACCTAACAGAACTTTAAAAAAATCATATTAAATAATTTAAATCTAAATAGGTATCTTGTTTGTGTTTGAGGAAATAAAACACAAGGTAAAAATAAAGTTCAAGATTATGTAGATGAATTTATAATGCAATAGATATAATCTAATTGAGCCCAAGCCCTTAGCTGTCCGATTCTAGGCCAAAGGGCCTTTTGAAACGCTCACCGCACTGACTCAGTCAAGGGCAATTGTACTTTAACGTTCATTGACATCATACTAGAGTAAATACAGTGTCATATGCTAATTAGTCACGTGGACTTTCCGGCCAATAGACCCACAATTCTGTTATTTTTGCCTACTTCATCAAAATCCGTAAAAAGCGGGCGCCTAATGGAAATGAATGTTCACGTAAAATGTGTTGTTAAATACGTCAATCTCCACACCAGAAAGAAAACTTTTATGTTAGCAATTCTATCTTAGAAAAATGCGAAGCAAGAAACCAAAACAAATAAACCAACAGGCGCCAATGCACCTAAGACAAAGTTTTTCTTAAAAGTTGTGGTGTAAAGTTGTCCTTAAAAATCAGTACGAGTATGTCATGAATAAAATGCTTACTCTATTGCTAATGTCATGTCATAATTTCTTTAGAAAAAACTCAAGTTCAAAGTTTTTTTACAAACGTAAATACAATAAAATGACTGCTAACTTGTCGCATACAAAATAATAATATTGGCTTTTACCATAGTAATTTTTGCCGGAGTTTGTTGTGTTGTCAACAGATTAGTTCTTACAAAACATAATGGAATTTAGTACAAGGCCTTGACGATTTGTTTAATTCCTTACCATTTTCGTTTTGTAAGTCGCTTTCTGCATAACAACTAACATTATTAGGAATGAAGGTACTAGTACTATTAAGTATTTTATTTGCTGAAAGCCAAAATTATGCAACAAAGGTTCCATAATTTTCCAAAACGAAATTCACCTCACCATAACCTTGCAACAGTAACTAAATATTCCTTTTTTACTTACCTACGAGTATGTCATAAGTACTAGCCTACTAAATCTATTAATAAGGAAATAGATAGTATGTAAGTACTTTAAAAATGCATCATGTTTCATGAACCATTTCAAAAACATGTTTGTATGTGAAGTGAGTGAGTGACTGAATGTCTAAAACGGGAGATCAAGGTATGTGCCCTGGAGAGGCCGTTTGCAGGAGCAGTGGACTACAATAAGCTTATGTTTGTATACAGCATGTAAGTGACAGCCAGGCAAATGTTGATATATGTATGCTGACTTCTTCTGAGTGTAATAACACTGTCGTATCTCAACACAATGTGCCTGCCTCTCATTTATACCCTGTATAAAGAAAGATAGGAATAAATAATAAATGAGGCAAGAGCATAAAATTTTCAAAATATCGAAATTCAACTAAAGGTAAACAAGCCCTTGGCCGCATTTGAATATATGACCTTGCCAAGCAGTCGCGTGTGTCTGTTAAGCTATCACTGTTGCCAACTTGTTACCAATGTCTAACATTGGTATTCAAGCATTATTTATATTTCATTGCATCCCTTTTATAACGGATATTTAGAAATACAGGATTCTTCAATTAGGAAAGACATGAAAAATGCATTAATAATATGTTTATGCATGCTTTATATTTATAACTGGGCTGATAAGTATCTTCTGTGCGGTTTTACTACTGATTTTTGTAATAATAACAGATACTGATATTTAATAGGGTAAATTATGTTAGAGAATTTTCCGGGATTGTGTAAGTCGAATAATAATAATAAATAAATAAATAATGAATGAATGAAGTTTTATAATCAGTAGGTTCCTTACTCAGCTAGCTTTACTAGTAAGATCACTAATTATGAGAGGCTGTAGATATAAGTAGATACTATAAGCATCCTCACGGTAAACGGCAACTTTGCGAATACTATTAATTTTTTGTTTACCCTATAAAAAATAATAGATAGTATTGACAAAGTTGCCGTCTACCGGGAGAGTTAGTTTATATAATATATAGTTTAAATCATTTTATAACTAAAATAACAGATGGAACAAAAATTACCTATTATATAAGTAGGTATATACCTACATAAGTGTAAAGTACAATCATCCAAACTATCAATAACAATATTTGGAAAGAATTTCACAAAAATATATCTGGATGAAAGAAAAGTGATGAAAGTTACTTTTGAAACGGAAAGTTATTTAAAAAAAAACTGACCTGAAACCGCGCGACTGATTCAAAGAATAGAATAGAATACGCATTTTGTATCTATCGGTTCAGATCACAGATTTTTAAACTAGCACGGATTACACGAATTTCATGTTTGACAGTGACTATTTCAAAATTATCTCTAATCGTTAGTTACAACAGCCTGCCGATGTACCAATTGCGATTAGACACTCAAATACGAGTACTTTTTAAGGAGTGTAGTAGGTAAATGTAGGTAACCCAGCCAAACAGATTTCAATAATTTTCAGTAAGAGACTTTAAAAAGTGTACGTTCTCTACTATATAGTTTTATTGTATTCAGAAAATAAGAGTTATCATGTCAATGAAGTGATGTAGAACATTACCTTATATTATGTCAAGATCAAATAGTACTTAAGTCCAAATATGATTAACTTTGACTTTTACAAATAAATTTAAATCTTGCATAAACGTAAAATACTGCAAGGAGCTAAGCAAAATTAAGGTAGTAAATATAAAACAGTACAGTTCATTTCGTTTATTCAACTTTCACCGACATAAATAATAAACTAAAATCTAAGAAAAAAACTTACGTGCCAATTTTGCCGCGGATAAACTCATCAAAGAAGCGACCGCCAATAGAAACATATGTCGCGCGCACGCCATCACTCACAATTTGACAGATTAATTATTTAAAAAACAATAGAGCAACCGAATCGAACCACACAGCCACACCGAGCTGACCCTTGTGCCTCCGCGCGCGTGCTTATGTAAATTGAAACAAGTTCTTTCTCATTTTCGGTTGCATAAATTCGTCTAGGCTAGCTAGCCTCTTTGCCAATATGAAGCCCGATTTTCACGGTACACTGCGTACTAATCTGTGCTATTCGAACGCACTGCAGTCAAATGCATGTATGCATTCAACTGCAACTATTTCGGTGCATAGACATGGTTGACGGACCTATTCTAGAGATTTTATGAGATTTTCTTTGAGGCAATTTTTAGTTAGTTACGTTATGCTAACTTTAATATTTTTACTTTTTCGAGACATAATTATTTGACTAATTTATAATGATTTTATCATTTAAATTGTACACACATTTGTAAATAAAAATTCATATGTCAGTTTTTTAACCTATTTTTCCTGTTTATTTTTCTGAGAAATTTGCAATAAAATATTCCTGGAGTTTCCTTTTCACGGAGATGGGAAATTTATATCCCTAGTTTGTTTTCCCGAGGGTAGATATAGGGGAACTTAGTGGCCTACTTTCAGAATAGTAAACGAGATGATTTAATGTAGGCGAATCAGGAAAAAAAAGAAAGATTATGACCACTTCCTAGTATAATACTTAGTTATATACAAACATTAGAAGCTGTGGTTAGCGAAGTCACTTTTGTCATTATTTACCGTTATCCAAGAGTTATTTATCCCATTTAATAACACAACTTCAAAATTGTCTTTTCATTTTACAGCGAGATTAACTTTTACCCAGAACATAAGTTATATGCATGAATCAGTGTGTTTTTAATGCGGATTAAAATTAAATATGCCATCCATAATGTAGGTACTTAGAGAAACATATGAATTTGGCGTTTATATTTACAGAATAATATTATAATCTTCATTTGATATCAATTTTAATTGTAAAATTTAATAAATAATATATGGCCAATATGGTATATTATAAATGCCTTGCAAATGATTCTCCTAAACAGCCTCCTATTTAACCTAAGTTAAAGATATCCATTACAATACTATTACACTTCGTTGTTGGCATCAACTGCTTAACGTATCTGCCAAAGCACGAAGGATCCCAAGATTGAATAATTAGTAACCAGAAGGCCATCTATGAAAGGGTTGCTTGGCAATCGCAGCTCGATCACAATTCAAACTACACCATGGAGCCCCTCTACATCATTGCAACTAAATGGAATAAGGACGCGCAAAAACGAGTAGGAGGTGTATACCTATCGCTATTGCATAAAACGCTCAAAACCATTACAAGGTGATAATCGGGACTTCACAAATACTCGTAGCGTGTTTAATATTGTATAGGAATACCATATAGCCTTGCGTATATGAGAGTTTCTCTAGAGGAAAGATCTGCTTGGTGCATTTAGCGGCATGCATCAAGTACTCGTAATCGCTTCGCAAACGAATAAGTTAGGCGAAACATTTTCTCTTGTCGGCCATTTAGTGAGTAAGAATCACTGGAAGGAGAATAGAAACTTGATATATTGAGAAGGTTGATTACATGCTTTGTTTGTTAATTAAATCTTATAAAAAGATCGTTATAAAGAAATCTAATGAAGTGTCCTGCAACCTGTGTAAGCGAACCTGTCGCATCATTGAATACTATCTAATTGATCGACAAATCTTCAGAACTATGTAATAACTAGACAGAGTAAATATATGTACTTCACGTGCGAGAAATTGGTCTAACGTCCAACTTCTTACAGTCAAATATTTTTTACCCATAGTAAAATTATGTACGAAAACGATCAGGTACACGTTTTGTCTATACAATCTAATAGTAAATCCAGTGACGTGTCTGTAACTTTAGTTATTCTGTACATTGGGGACATGGCAGTAAAAAAATATGTTGCCTTTTGAAAGACAAAAGAAACCAAAACGACACTTTTAAGAATTTTTGTCTGCCTGTCTGTAACGCAAAACATACTGGTACCTACTACCTACTAGTAGCATCATCAGAGGACTGTCATTCTGGCCGTAAGTCCGCACAAACTATGATAATACTCGTATATCAATAATAACAATCAATGTTAAATTTTTACTCCCTAAGGATTTTACTTCTCCTTTTACGTTCGAGCCTTAATTAAATTCTAATTTGGTGAATCCCAACGCAACCGTTTTCGTATTTCTAATAAAGTAAATTGTATTCCTTATGGCTGAAATCAAAATTCAATGGGACACGGGTACGTACCTTAAACTTAACTGGTTGTGTAATCTTTCTAAAAATCTTTTGAAGTAGACTTGGTGCATAGTATGAAAAAAATATAATATTTCCTTATCTTTGCCTTACTTTCCACCTATGTACTTTGTATTTTTTTGTACAAATAGACTCGTATACATATTTTTGCAGGCCACATCTGTCGTAGAACCGATGGACGGTGGAGTAAGCGGGTTCTCGAATAGAGACCGCGCCTCGGCAAGCATAGCGTTGGGCGCCCTCCGGCCAGATGGACCGATGAGTTAAAGAGGACGGCTGGTAGTGACTGGATGGCAAAAACGAGAGATTGTGGCATACTCTGGGGAGGCTTACGTCTTGCAGTGGACTACAATAGGCTGACGACGACGACAATTTTTCAGGGTCTTCTTCATCTTCAGCCTATTGCAGTCCACTGCTAGACGTAGGCCTCCTCCAGGGCACGCCACAAGGCTACTGCCACAGGGGGGTTTTGCCCATAGTCACCACGCTGGGCAGACAGGTTGGTGACCGCAGTGTGATTTTCGGACTATGTTGTCAGTACGGGAGGCGCTGCTGCCCACCTCCCGGAAACCCTCAATCGCCTCGTACGATACCCACGGGCAGGCAGGGGTTGTACAAACTCTACTCAGCCGGCACCCCGCGGCTCTTTAGGACTTTCAAATTGATGTACAATATAAAGGGCATGTAGCGCAAAATCAAAAAGTATTATTACTGATAGAGCTATGGAAAATAAGATTTTATTATTGCATTCAAATATATTCAGCAAAATCCGGTGCGTAATCTTGATCTAAGTTTATTAACTCGGCAAACAATGCGAAGTTATACAGCTGCTTACTTAAATAAACGATATAAATACACAATGGCTCTATAACAAAACGCAAATATTTGGTAGAATATTGGAGCCCTTCAGTATGCTCTAGTTAGCACAGAATTATCGTTCACGGTCCAAACGCTATGGCTTCCTACGGCGAAGGCATTTCGTAATTTCTATCGTAACTTATGTAAGTAAATAAAAACTTCGATTAAAACTTTTTTTCGGTGAAGACAAAAAAGACTTCGAAAGTTTGTTAACAGTCCGATTACTTGGCGAGTGGTTTCAATTTTATGCCAAAATCGAATACCACTGTTATTGGTTTTCTGTATAGGATCGTGGCCACATACGAATATCATTTATGTGGCGCCTCAAAATGGAAAAGTGTCAAAATTCGACTCATCATATTATTATTATTAACTAAATTTACCTATTTTGCTTTCATATTAATGCATTTTAGTGATAGGCTTCAATAAGTAAGACAAAAATTGTTCTTGTTTTCACCGCTGCTATTCCATGTAATGAAGTAAGTAGAAGATTGAAGCTAAAGTTAATCAATAAAATGTACTAAGTAACTGGGTAAAGTCAATTTCTAATTCATTAGCTATGCTCTGTAAGTATATATAATAATACACTCTCCCTTTAAATTAAGTTTTATCAAGCGCTATTATAAAATAAACTAAAGGCAACTAAAAAAAAATCTAATCTTGTTCTTTCTTACTATACTATTAACTACGCTAAGAACTATGCATACATATATTAAAAACAGTTTTAAATAAACATTTTAAATAAATAAGGAGCTTGGTATACAATGACAACCTACTCACTCATAATACCGTTGTATTTCAGGTTTTATAGTCCGTACCATCTTACTTATCCACAATATTGTTATTCTAGGCATTCAGGCGCCTGATGAACTTTCAACAGAGTCCTGACCTAAGGGTTAACAAAATTTTATGATTTTTAATAGGGCGTTGGTTGGATGCAGGTTGCTTCCGACCGGTCGGAGTGGAGGTTGTTGGGGGATGCCTATGTCCAACAGTGCACTTCCCAGGGCTGTAAATGATGATGATGATGATTTTCAATACAATATTTTTAAATAATATAATTTTATTAAGTACATACCTATAATAATTTATCTCCAATTTTATGTGTTAATTTTACAGTCTCCACCTACAGCCAGCACATTGAGAACAAGGAAAAATATTATATTGGCAACGTCTGACAACCAATATTGTAAATATTCAGGTAATTTCAAGGAAAGTATACTTTTTGAATATTCAGTTTGTTTCCATACAGAATGTACGAATATTCGCGATCTTATACATGAAATCCCTATAAGTACTAACTGTAATCCTTTTTACTAACAGTCAATTTCAACACTAGAAATCAAGAAGAATCTACAGGGTGTAAAAAGACAACGATGTTTTTTAATACCTCGTATTCTTTGTAAGGTTACGATCATTTTCTTCTATGGAACCAACCCTGGGAAATGACAAAAAAATTATGAAAAAATACTGGCATTTTATTGCAAGCAATGTATTCGTTTGATGCTCAAAGTACAAATGTACCTACAAAATTAACATTATAACATTTTGACATGGTATATTTGAAAAAAATGTTAGTTGACCGATTTCAGATGGATTTATGTAAAAAAAATTATAATATTAATGTAACTTTGAACCTCAATATCTTGGAAACCCGTGGTTTCCCCGGGGTGCTTCCATATAAAAAAATGATCGGGATGTTTACAAAGAATATGAGGTATTAAAAGACCAAAGTTGTCTTTTTACACCCAGTATAAATCTGAGATAAAGAATCTAAAAACGGCGTTGGACATCATATACGTTGATTTGATACTTTACAATACCTACTTACTTAGTTCTTCTGGATAGGTAAAGAAGAAAATCATAGACTGTAGCATACGATCTAACCAAGTTTTCTACACATATAGACTGGTGGATGTCGACACTGCCGTCTCTGTGTTGCTGAGCTGAATGATAATTATTTCGACGCAGCGACCGTAGTTCCTTCTTTTGCCACTTCACAAATAAGTTGGTAACTCTGTACTATGTAGAAGCTAATATCAGGCTATTGAATTTAAGTGGGTACTACTCGCATTATACTACACAATCGCTTTTCAGCATTGTATAATAAGGGTATAGAATTAGCTGTGATAACATCTGTTGATTTAATATTGCTCACTCAATAATTAATTAACCCACCGAGGACTTCCTAGAACACCTAGTGAATGTGTGTTTACGAGAAATAGGTACTCGTAAGTATATAGTATACAATATTATGTTAATATTAGTTCAAGTCAATATAGCAAATTATGCCCTGAATTCCTACATTTAGATAGCGAAATATAGGTACATGGTGCATCCCTCTCTATTCGTCACTTTTCGTAACTAATTGATTAGTTAATTAAGTAAGTATAAGTGATCGAATCAGAAATTAGGAGATCCGCAGATGTACAAAGATCACCGACATAGCTCAACGGTCCAGCAAGCTGAAGTGGCAATGGGCAGGGCACATAGCTCGAAGAACTAATAGCCGATGGAGTCGGAAAGTTCTAGAGTGGATACCACGTATCGGCAAACCCAGCGTGGGAAGGTGGACGGACGACCTGGACAAGGTCGCGGGCGTCGGTTGGATGCAGGCTGCTTCCGACCGGCCGGAGTGGAGGTTGTTGGGGGAGGCCTATGTCCAACAGTGGACTTCTCAGGGCTGTAAATGATGATGAATGATGAAGTAAGTATAAAAAACAAGTCTCCTCGAAAAGTCTTCAAAAGAATCTCGCAATCCCCATTTTCAGAGATTCATAACAGAAACAGGATGCACTCGTATGGCACCAACAAAAATAATAAGTAAAAACACAAGATAGCAAGTTTGCTACCAAAACATTTCGGTCCTGGCAAAACATCCAAGATATGCTTAGATAAACTTGCATATTTAAATTCAAACTTAAATTCCTACAACCAAAGACAATTACTACAACTAACACAATGGTCGTAACGAGTATCTTGCTTGTCATTCCCAACCCTGCCCGTTGATATCACATTCTGGAAAAATGGGGCATAACATGCACCCCTCACACAAATTTCAACCCTAGTGCACACACAGTCATAAAATCCATTTAACCTAACACCTTGGTGAATGTTTATCTGAAATGATAGCTGTAACGCGTAATTTAGAGTGTAATTTTGCTCGGCAAAGTTGTTATAGTCATGAATATGCGCGGTGTTTGCGTAAGTGATTTCGCGTTCTCATATTTTCATTCTATACTAGTTTGGGCTACTGACTTTACCTTTTTAAACAGAAGAATAAAGTTGACACTGTCTTTTTCTAAAACTTGATAATGATAAAGACAACTTTTATAAAATAAATTAAATAAGAAAAAGAGAGACTCCATTACCTTTTTGTAATCATGTTAAGAAACGTTTTTCTTACCTGCATATAAGTTTGAAAAAAAAACTCTTAAATAGCTAGGTAGGTACCAATTGTTTCTCCTCAGTCTTACTAGACATGTCAGATGAAATGGAAATAGGGTAGAAACTATAGGTACGAGAATGCATAACTTCCTAAAGTTAGGTGCATTACAAAAAACATCAACAAACGAACATCCCATACCATATACAAATAGTGGAAAAATTCGCAAGCTCACATTTTTACATCATACTCTCGTAACATAATGTAATGCCGTACATTTTTCATTCGCGACGTTTTCGTGCGTCCCGCGCAAGTGGACACTTTGGTTGTCAACTCTTTTTCAGGTTACGTTGCCATAACAAAGACATTGTGATTTCAGCGTTGAAAAATTAGCTTTAACTCTATGTTAACGTTACTTTTATTTATTTTGTTATGAGCGTTTAGTACTGATGATTTATGCGTTGGGCGTGTAGAAACAGAAGAGACGAACGAAGAATATGACAGATAAATAAAACGACTGGTTGTAAATAAAATTGTAACATGAAATTTAAAATGAATCAAAAATATTTTTTGAGGTTTAAGTTACTTTAGATTCGCGAGTAAGTGGAATTGTTTCGAGATCGGAATTTGGTTTAACATTAGAAAAGAAAAAAATAAACCGTATTGATTTTTATTACGCAATTTGGGTAACGTATTTCTTCGAATGTGACTTACAAAAAGAAGTAAGCAAAACAATGTTTAATTTGACGCAATCACACATTTTGCTGTCGTGCTTACGAGTAAGACCATGCAATTCAGCAACTGCGTGAATTTGATGGATAGCACACAAAAATCAGTAATTCCACATTACCATATCAGTAGAAGAATTAGAAGGAGTTTGTTTTGATAGGCTTATGAGCGAGTATAATAAACTGTATGATAAACGTGACCAGAAAGGAATTAATTACCTTCATATTTATTTATTATGGTTTATTTATTATATTTTGCTTTGTATTTATCAAAAAATTCGAAGTTTTTTCATAAAAAATTTGACACAGGTCCGTCACCTAAAGCGCCATGCGCAGTACTAAAGTTACCAAACGAGCATGGAAAGTCGGAATTTTTTCTAGAATTTAGTTTTTTCGATAATTTACAAATTTTTTGAATGAATGGAAACCTAAATTTTAGCAGGTTTCCTCTAGTAATTAAAAATGTATATTTCTATGTCAAAATTGTTTGGGAAGTCAGACATTCTATTATCAAACTATTTGTTTTAGATTTTACATTGAGCTTTTTTTGAGATAAATTTTGATCGAGCAAAGTATACACTATCATGTAACGAATTAGCACATTCCTAAGATGTTCAGTATTATTTTCAAGATCGATAGTTAGTTGTAAATACCAAAAAAAATGTTCTAGCGAAAGGTGTTTTTCGCTTGTCCAGTAGAACCTCGCCTTAATGGGTACATAACTTAACACATGGTTTATAAGCCTACAATGAGCTAAATACTTTACTTATGTGAAACTTCCTTTACTTACTTCTTAACTTATTCACGCACGCAATGCCTTTCCAGAAACAGAGGAAACTTTAGGGTATTAAGATATTGGAAATAAGTTTTCCAATAATTAAATTGCCTCAGCTCCCTTAGCTAAGAAACATATAAGTATATTATTAATTAACTGGTGGATGCTCTTGACCAATGTGAGCTTTAGAATTCCCACATCTCACAAGTTTTAGATTTCTAAGATCTCGGTTTAGGCTGTGTATAGATCCATCGAACGGTCGTTCAGGACAATGCATTCTACAGGGTGTTTTTTGTCGTCAACATTTCTGAAAACAACGGAATCTCCTCATCATTACGATCGTTTTTCTCCATGGAAGCATACCTGGGAAGTGTCTGATTCCCAAGATATTAGGGTCCAAAGTTGAATAAATAGACTGCGTTTTTCTGCATAAATGCACATAGACGCGCGTAGCAAATTTTTTCACGAGAAATAATTTATATCTGTCTATGAAAAAACTAGCATAAACTCTTGACACTGTAAATTATATACTGTATAACTTTTTGAATAAAAAACTAGTAGCGTGAGCAGCTTTGCTCACTAACCTGATTGGATCCGATTGCAGCGCCACCTAACTATCTATAATAAACCTACCTCCATTTGTTCTCCCTATAAGGGAGAATACCATAAAAGTAGATGAAGCGAAAGTGGTGTGTGCTTTCAGGAAAGAGTGATTTTATGTATGTACATCAGCTGCCTTAATGTCAAATAAACATACTCCGTCAATTTACGTCATAAGTATATCCACGTAATATCTCGAGACATTACATTAGCAACCATAGATCAACTAAAGTCTATAATTTACTCTACCTTTATACTTATTGTATTTGTATGACGTTATACTTTCATAAATGTTTTCTTATAAAGAACAGCAAATAGTTACATATCCATTGCTCTTCTATTTTCCTAATAATACTATATAGGTCTAATCATTCATTTCATGCAAGCAATGTATAGTTTAACACACGTGAATATTCAAGTCACATGTTTTAATAATATGGATATCTATTTGCCCTTCCTAATGAAAACCCTGTAACAGGTAATTTTGTGTGCTTGTTTATAAAACAACATAGCAGAATATTTCAAGCCCAGTTGATCTGTTATTTTACTGCAAAGACACTAGACATTAAGTAAAATGCAGTACACACTTTTTATTTTGGAAGTTTGTTTGCTGAAATCCGTTTTGTCTATGGGATTACGTAAGCAATTAAGAAAGTTATTATTTTAGGATTGATTTCTTTAAAAAATATTAGATTTTTGTTTAGGTTTGGGTATTGTAATTGTGAACTTCGGTAAATACATTACTGTATTTACTTACATCCGTACGTGAAGTTCTGAGTGAACTCTTAATACATGCACGGAAGGAGCAGCCTGCAGCTTATTTAGTCTAATAAAGGCTCAGCTTAACACAGGAGTATTATTTTAACTATTTTATAACACTTTTCTAGCCGACTACATAAAATCTTGCTCAAGAAATGATCCAAATCTCAACGACTGTGCCCTCCAGTCAGCCAGAGATGCACTCCATTTGTTTTCTTTGGGGGACCCTAACAGAAATCTAAAGTCTCTCGATCCTCTATACATTAAAGAGATGATCGTCTACTTACCAAACGAAAACGGATTAAAAATAATGTTTTTAGACAACTACTTCACGGGCTTATCCAGTTTGCATATGGAAAAATTAAGGTAAGTTTGACGCTCAAATAATGCCGTCTTGTTCTTTGCGATATAATAATATTATTATATACAAGCTTAATACATTATTTTAAATGACATCCAATATATGAATGGATGAGAAAATAACTATTTTATAATCGCTGTATGTGAACGTTAGAACTCAACCATTAGAAATTATTCAACAAAAACCACTAGAAAAATTTACACTTAAACTTAATACTTTTTCCTCCCTCTTTGAGGTTAGTAAAATAGTCAACATCTAATATCCTGCACTAAAACTTTTCTATTCGCGAATGAGCAAAAGCGGTACCTGCTAGTTTAATTGACCTACAAATATTATAATGAGCTATGCCTAATGACTGCATGGACAATTAGTTCGAGGCCTTAATTACGAATAATATTCAGGCTTTAAAAGGCGCTGTAATAATTAGGCAAGCTTTGATTGAACGCCACAAAGGAGTAAATGGCGTGAAAAACCTCGGCGATGATCGGGGAAATTTTATTAAATTTGTGAGATTTGAAAGAAATTGCCTTGTAAAGAATTATTTTAAATGAAGAACGAAAAATTTATATATTATGATTTGTCACTATTTTAAATACTTTTTTTTTAAATTTTAATTTAAAGTGAACGTAAATGTTACACATGTGAGATTCCGTAGATGGTCGTGGTAAATATGCACTATTAATTATTGTATAACACAACATAAGAAAATATAAATTAACACTATTTACAATACTGAGGAAATCAACAAATTCTTTGTGATTTGTTGACTATTTTCATCGACAGTAAATTGGGGCTCTAACCGTAGAACAACTGCATAATTAACATTTCTATTGTACACTATTTTACATATTTTTGTATTATTTTATATCTATTCTATAACGAATACAACAAAAAGATTCCAAGCTGTTAACAAATATGAGGATTATAGGCATATTTTTGCCATAATTTGGTAGCTCTTTTGCAATAACGGTTAAGAAAATGAAATTACATATAAGACATAAAGCACTTATAGCTACACGATTAGAACTAAGGCTTAAAACTGCAGCAATCATAGTTAATATAGACACAACAAGTGAAGGTAGCACAACTATTGTAGCGTAACCATTATAACTCCTTTCAACAGTAATCCAAAATGACAAATTCCCTTTTGTAACTTTGGAGCCTTCGTTTATAATTATCCAATAAGGATTCATTGCTGACTTGGTATAATCCCTTGGTGTTTTATCAAATGTGTACAACTTCTGTTCCAATTATTATTATCCATTGTGAATTGAAATGTACAGTTTTGGATATAATAGGGCCAGTTTTTCAAAGCGGAAGTGCATGTGATAGATGCATATATCCGGGGTATACAAGTAACATGTCAAATATGACGAAAATAACAGGTATTTTAGGCGGTAAATCATGGCAAATCATTTCTTCAAAATTGTCAGCCAAAACGTTATCCTTCGTTATCCTCCAATCTCTGCTGGATGTTTTTATATTACCATAGTCTTTTGGATTCCATTTTATTATTTCATCGTTCCACGACATCAGTAAAAGAAATTTGTTCTCTTCTTTGTTGAAATTGAATCTTATAATGGTAAAGTCTGATTGGACCTGAATAATGAGGTCTCAATATCTTTTTTCTGACATCTGAAAAATTTTATTAAATTTTTTTACGTGAAAGAGTAACAAACATCCATCTATCCATTCATACTCACAAACTTTCGCGTTTATAATATTATATGATTAAGACAAGTCAAGATTATAACAGAAGATATGCGAGAGTAGGTATGAAAGTATGATACGAAAGACATTTTATACCACAAATCAGACGTAGCTATAATAATAACAAATAATATTAAGTATATACGAGTACCTATACTGAATAAAGGTTTACGATTTATAAAAGTTAGTTTTTTTGATTGATTTTTTTTTCAAGTTTTATAATTTTTTTTTTCAGATTTGACTTGGAAAAGAAAACAATATTTGCAGACGCCTTAGTAAACTTAGACGTTAAGAATACATATGATATCAGTGGAAAAATATTGATGTTGCCTATAAAGTCAAATGGAGATTCATCGATAAAGTTAAGTAAGTTTTCTGACATGTGTTCATTTTCCTTACATTGCCTGATTTTAAAAATTTTGTCCTACCTATCTATACCATACCTTCAATAATACCTTAAAGACTACAATGTCTTTGCCATGCCTGACTATAGTATAATTATAAAATTATTAATAAAGAAATTGAAAAAATTCTTCACCCGAGTGGGAATCGAACCCACGACCACTGCAAACCGTGCCAGCCGCTCTAACCACTGAGCTACCGGTTCAATTACTCGGATGACGAATTTTACCATCTCTTTTCTAAATTACATATTGGCAACGTTATTTTCCATCCCGATAGCTATACACTAGCCAAACTATAAACTAGCTATAGTATCATCAGCCTATTGCAGTCCACTGCTGGAAGTAGGCCTTCCCCAGGGCACGCCACAAGACTGCATATAAATGCAAAGACTGCAAAGTATTAGCCCATAGTCACCACGCACGTGGGTATCGTATGAGGCGATTAAGGGTTCCCGGGAGGTGCAGCGCCTCCCGTGTTTGACAACATAGTCCAAAATACAAACTGCGGTCACCAACCCGTCTGCCCAGCTATAGTATAATTGCTACGAAAATTGTGGTGGCATGTACATACCTATTTTTGATTGATTCCAATCAATGTGTTTTTAAATGCATAAATATGCACATTGCACATGACTCCGAAAATGCCAAATGGGATAGCCAATAGCAGGATACTGCAATCGCGATTAGCATGGCGGGGCCTGGATGTAGAAAATCAGAGTCGAGAGAGAGTTGTTAGCCCAATTGTTAGTCGCAACGCTCTTTAGCTACTTATTTAATAAAGTTTTTACAGAGTTTTTATTCACACATTAATAAATTGACATGAACCCAATTTTCGTTACAGAAAATACCATGCTACATATTCGAATCTGGTACGAGCATGTTGAAGCTGCGGACGGAAATATCCACTGGAAAATAGTGAAGAATGATATAAAGTATGATACAGAAAAAGCTATATTCCGACTGGAAAACTTACTTGGCGATAAAGTTATAGGTAATTACTACACATTAATAACTTTGGAAGATACGTAGTAGATGTAAGCTAGCGATTCACTTATAAAGTAAGTATAGGTCTACAGTTAAATCAATTCTTGTGAAATTCTAAATTAACTGTGTAGTTTATTTTAGCATTACACATCAGAATGCTACCGACCTATACCCAAACAAAGGTATCTATGTATTATGCAAACCTGCCAGGAATGGCTGGAATGGTATTTCGAAATAAAATAGTTACGTGACTCATGGATTACACAAGCTTGGGGTACCCTTGTTTGTTTGACAGTTCCCAGTTCAAAGGGACTGCTGGGATGTGACGTAGACAAGTGCAAATCTAACCCGAGTACGCTTGAACCCATTTTTACGGATCATGTGAACTCTGGTTGGCATTGGGCACTACTATGGAATAGAAACATAGAGGAGGGAAAAGGTTTATACACCCTATAATGCTCAATATGACCACGAAACTAAAACATCGTTTATTTATGACCTAGAACAGAGGATTAACAAACAAAAGGTCAATGTTTATGATACGGCGCGGCGTCACACCGCCGCCGGCAGCCGCATGATTTTTCTGCTCTACACTAACCTACACGACTCTATATATAGTACTATCGACGATAATACTATTGTTCCATTCATTGGTAGTAGTTATACCACCTAATACATAAAATTATTAACTATTGCTTATATTTATTTTTAAGAGTCACAGACTCGACATAATTCATCCAAGGAGGATCCTTAAATGATATTTAGCTGCGTACTTCCCTTAATACCTATTTTAAGTTTATTTTACTTACTCCATATCCTTCTTTAAAAAATAAATTTCTTATTCTATAAATATTTTGGCAACCATCAATAATAGATACCGTTGTTGTAAATAATATCCTTTTATAGTAATCCTTATAAATAGCCATGCTATCCTGAATATCGGTTCAATATCGTTCAATGTAAAAACAATCATTTGGTGGGCGAAAATAAAACTGATCGATTTACGTAGCGAGAGACCATATCGGCTAACAAATAACATGTTTTGTTACACATACTTAATTGTCCGTAAATCATGGCAGAAAAATAATTGACTTTGCGTAACTTCGGGCGAGAAATCGTTTATTTATGTTTGGTGGCACGATTTATTACATACCTACTACCTATTGATGGGATGGTTAGCTTCTAGTTTATGAACGTTTTTATCGGATGAAAACCGATATTTTTTTACACTACAATTTTCATAGATTTCACATTATTTCCCTTTATTACCTAGCGGCGTTATTTTAATATAATAATCTCGACGATTATTGTAATTCGTCGATAATTATAACGAAATAACTTTAGAATAACTTTTCGGATTTGCGCAAAATTTCTGTGAAAATAAAATTGAGATACGTTCTATTACAAATATTAACAATGAGCCTGTCAACGAGCTGCACAAAATAAATTACAGGTAAACAAGATAAATAATGGCCATGGACTTGCTCCATATTTGCCTTTTTTAGAAATGACATAGATAATATTAAAAAAGAAAGAAAGATTCTATTGATAAAGTTGAAATTTAGGAGTGTTTTTAAGACTAAATTGATTTTTGAAAATTGTTTTGGTAGGGTTGTACGATTATTTTTGATATTTGCCATTATTCATCTTGAACAACTGTTAATATCTACAGTAGCCTATGACTTCGTCGGCGTAAACTCAAGAATTTTGTGGGAATTTTGAAAAAAAAATATCTTTTTTAGTGTTACAATTTTTACACTCCTCGAGGAATATAGGTAAATGTCAAAAAACTTCTACGCTCTGTAGAAGGAAGCTACGTCCAACAATTGTAGCATGCCGGTCGCGCACCATTTACATGCATTTTGTAGGGTTTAAATGTCAAAATTCGAGACTAAAGGTGAGTATAGACTAGAGCATTTACTTGAAACAGAACAACGAGCCGCTCTATGATATGTTATAGTATATCATCCTTCACTAACCAGACGTCGAGCACGCTCGCCGCTTTGTTACAACAATAATTGTAGAAACCAAAGAGCATATTGGTGTAACATTTCGTCTGGCCTTTGCCCGAGCGCGGGCGATTCAATATACAGAATGTAACAAAAAGGCTATGTTAAGCGAAAAGTTATTTAAATAGCCCACTGTAGAGAACCTATCCACAAAATTTGAGACTCGAAATCTCATGTTTATTTTTCAAGATTGTATGAAAATTCCTGAGATATTTAAAAATTCTCCATACTATCGTGAAAAATAAACATGTAATTTCATGTCTCAAATTTTGTGGATAGGTTCTCTACAGTGGGCTATTTACGTAGCTTTTTGTTGCACTCTGTATTTCAAGGAAGAATGAACGCGAGTTACAACGAAATGATACGGGTAAATGCGCACACTCGCTGTGAGCATTCGCAGGAATGTTACATGACAAAGAAATGCTTTGGAAATTGGCATGCTGCGACTGTCGTATTTGTCTGTCAGTAATCGGTAGTTTTGTAGGTTAGTTATTTTTTAATAGCTGAAAATTTTAAAATTAAACTTTGTCCTATCTTTCCAGGTGATCAGATAAATAAGTTGTTGAACGAAATGTGGCGAGAGATTGTAAACGATGTCGGTCCCACCATCTGCCGGTCCCTGGGAGATGCAGTAATGGAAAACCTCTCAGTTTTACTGGAACAAGTGCCGTATGATGAACTTATGCCGGAATAATTTGTGCACAGATGCCTAATAAAACAGATTTTTGCAGATTTCTGTGTTTTTTTTTTTAAGTTTATTTTATGTAGCCAGTAGTGTTGCCGCATACGGGCTACCGGCCACAGCTACAAAAGCCGCCACAAGAATTTGGGCCACCGGCCACAACTACAAATGCCGCCACGAGAAGTATGTATGAAAAGTACAGGAAATATGCCGGTGGCGGCGTTTTGTGGTTGTGGCCGGTGGCCCGTGTGCGGGAGCCCTTAGGTGTCCTACCACTGGGCCTACCTGTGCTGCATCCACAACTCTCTAATATTATTTCTGAAGCTGTTTTCAGTCAGTTATGTTTCTGAAACGGGGTAGCCAAAACTGCAAGATCATTACCGAGATGTTAAAGAAGTTACTAATTCGTGGCCTTATTTTTAAACTTTGTTTACTCATTTAGTGTAAGTTAGTCTAAACATCTATTCTATATCTATTCTTCTATTCTATAGGTATATATCTTCTATATACATATAATAAAAATGTAACGGATCGATGTTTGTGCACACTAATCTCAGAAATGGCTGAACCGATTTCGATGCAGTTTTCAGCAATATATTGTTACAGGTCCCACTTAATATATAGGATACTTTTTATCCCGGAAAAATGTTTTTATCCCGGTTAATTTCGATATTTTGTTTTTTCTGCAGTCCACGCGGACGGAGTCGCGGGCGTCCATTAGTTATAAGAATAAAATACTTCAATTACGAACTCACATGGATTAATTATATTAGGACTTGGATTATAGCATCAACCTTATCCTTCCAATAGGTTATCTGACCATTAGGCAATATATGAAACTGTATTAGATTGAGGGATTTTCTGACAAGTGAAAATAACAGTCAAAAATAGATGGCGTGAGCGCATCACCTACGCGAATCCCCCCCTACCTCACCTCTCCCAGCTTGAAGGATAGTAATAGTTCTGTGAATAGACTGCACCACAGATTATCCCCTATTATATATTATTATAGGGGGTGATCTGTGGACTGCACTGATGACTAATGCAGGCAGTGTTGCCAACCCCAGCACACGCTAAACTGTAGATACACTAAAAAAAACTGTAGAAAACTGTTAAGTAAATCTACAGCTTAATATTTTTATAATTTAATGATGGTAATAAATAGAATACATTTTAGAGAGGCAATTAAAAACAAGAAAATTCATGTGATTATCGAAGTTTTAATCAAATTTAATATCAAAAGTCATAAAGATAGGGACCTACATTATGTCAAATAAAATTAGTAATGTTTACGAGCTAATATTGCAACACTTCAGGAAATCAAGTACATATATCTCGATTGTCAAAGCATCCGCGGGGATTCCCCAGTAAGAAAAATAGAATGTCAGTAAAACAGTCATCGACCGAAACAATCTACGACTATCCAATACTTCTTCTTCCTGCCTATTGCAGTCCACTGCTAGACGTAGACCTCCCCCAGAGTACGCCACAAGGCTACTGCCACAGGGGGGGTTTGCCCATAGTCACCACGCTGGGCAGGCGGGTTGGTGACCGATCCAAAACTAACGCCATCTATTAAATCGATTGATGACTATTACCTCAGGTTCGATGATAGTTGGTTTTACTGAAGCTGAGTGCACGGACTACCACGTAGCAAATAAAGGTGGCGCTAGAATCATAAGCACAAAACTGTAGTGTAGATATCGAGGCCTAAACTAAAAACTGAGAGAATTTCCAAAAAACTGTAGATCTACAGTTAAAACTGTAGGGTTGGCTACACTGAATGCAGGCTACACACCCAAACTGTGTACAACCGATAGTAAATCATCCGGTCGGTTTTCTAAAGACGGTGTAGCATACGAGTAGGCTAAAGACATGGCAAGTAACAAACAAAATAAAGTCTTAAAAAAAAGTACTTGTCTTAAATTTTATAAACTTTTAAGGCGATTCTCTGTAGCCATAAGCCATCTTGTAATAAAATTTTAATGGCTCATTATGATTACTTTGACTCATACATATCCTACCCGTTTTTATTGATATTTAAAAGCACGGAAACCGGTGTAATTGGTGATTGGGGGCAAGGGTGATAACTGTGTAGTTGTATACATGAGCTCATAATTTGCTTATGCTCTTATATGTGCAGTTTGTTATGTTTTTTCTTATTCTTAGCATAAAAGACGAACAAAAGTTAGGTATAGCTTTCTTCTAGTAAACCAAAGTATCGCAGGCGAAAAACAAGACGAACAAAATTTGTTAAGTATAGCTTTCTTCTAGTAAACCAAAGTATCGCAGGCGGAAAACTGGCTACTTGCCACTGATCATTTATATCTGACCCTGCTAAATGGGTGTGGGATGTGGGATGTCCTGTATGATTTTACAGTTCTGGCTATCCATTTCAGGAATACATGCGAGTGTATATGTGTGCAACTGAAGTTAGAAATAAAAACAGGTTTCGATTATTGGAATTGCAACTGGCCCTATCCATTTCGATTCTAAAGAAATTATATCTACCAATTGGTAATAAAAGAATAGCAAATATAAGTTGAGGCCGGTTATTTCAATTAAACTTTACCATACTATTATACCTATAATATTATTGCACATGCAAATTTAATAGGTTTAAATTCTGGTGCTTTACATATTTTAATTAAACTGAATATCACGGAGCAGGCAACGAGCCTTGGACTGGTACAAATTGTTAATATTATTAAATATTTGAGGAAAGTATGAAACACAGCATTTGACTTTCGATATTTCTATCTTTTAGATAGAAATGAGATAGAAGTAAAAAAGTAAACTTCCACTTTTAGTTTTTATTAAAAATATCATATTATCTTCACATTACCTATACAAGATTAGGTAAACAAATGTTTCTCGTAAAAAATAGTAGATATCACATGCAGATAGGCGTTTACGAGTAATCCTGATAGATTGGATTATCCCAATAAACCAAATCATTTATGGCACCATTATCTTATCATTCGTCTTCAGCCTATTACAGTCCACCGCTGGACGTAGGCCTCCCCCAGGGCATGCCACAAGGCTACTGGCATATGGGGGGTTTTGCCCATAGTCACCACGCTAAGCAGGCGGGTTCGTGACCGTCTTATTGTAGACGACATCAAAATTTATCTTATGGAGTTTATTTCGTTGCACATGCACTGGTGCACATATATGTGCCTATATCATAAAGATCTTATACATTCATTCATATTTTAATTTATACCATTTACTCATTAATAAATTCTACTAAAAGTCATAAAACAAAATGAAAATAGAACAACAATTACACGAAAAGGAAATCCAGAAGACAAGCGTAGCGAATAGGCTCTCCCAAATGTAATTTACCTGAGATACGAGTAAAGGTTCGCCACAGATTTATACAGAAAGTAACGTTCTTACATCCGAGAGAACACCTGATACCCTTTCAGTGTGCCCCTCTTGGTTCATTATATTTTTTAATTGTACTCGGAACTTTATTTCCGTGAGATAATGTCGGTTGATCCACAGTAAGCAGATGAGCTTCAAACATAATTACCCAGTTTCGAAAGATGGAAATTTAATTTCGTTTTCAAAATTCAAAGTTATGATGCGGAAGTTTCAGTCTATTTTCTTTCGACGAGAACAATCATAGATTGATATTGTTTCATTAGGGTATATTTATGGGAATATACAGGTTGATATTTGATCGTCAATGTTCCCGAAAACTACGGAATTTCCTTATCATCATAGGGTTTTTCTGCATAAATACACATTGACGCGTGTAGCAAGATTTTTTCACGAGTAATAATTAATATCTGTCTATGACAAAACTAGCATAAACACTGCACACTATAAATTTCGCCCGATCAAGTAGTTAAAAAAAATTACATTGTTTCCCAGCATTTTTTTGGCATAAACTTACTTTATTTGATATATAGAGTATGTACACTTGGTTAAGGGTGGCAACGAAAACACATCCTGTATTTGTTCAAATGTATCTATTGTAATGTTGATTATTATGAATAAATTTTTTTTCTTGTTCTCGGCAATAGGTTAAACTGGTAAAGTACGAGTATTTAAATATTTTTATGATGCGCTGACTGAATGACAATTCATAAGATGCTCTATTTATTAAATGACTGTGGAATCTGAAACTTCTGCTACCTATATTAACTATCATATGATAGAATGCAATTAAATGTTCAGTTAAGTAATAGCCATACACGTTGTCCATTCTTCACTGTTGTCTAATCTTTGAGCGACTGCCCCATCCTGCCGTGGAAGCAATGCGATTACCTGAATGGGACCCATAATCCTGTTTGTCTCAAGAAGCTGTAAAATTTTACCGGTAAATCCAAGAGGATTTTTGGATTAAACGGCTTTTAAAATAAAATATATGGCGGTGTATTAAATAAGCAATAGTATGAAAGACAGCAGCATTTGTTTGACGGAAATTAAAGGCAGTATCTATTTTTGGGATTCCGTACCTCGAAAGGTAAAAACGAAACCCTTATAGGATCACTTTACGAGTATTGTCTGTCCGTTCGTCCGTCCGTCTGTCTATCAAGACACTTTTTCACGGAACGCGTAGAGGTATCAAGCTAAAATTTTATCAAATACGCAGGTCTACTGTCCCCAGGAGTTGTGAAAAAATCAAACCTAAGCCATCGCAATCAAAAGATAAAACCGTTTATTCAAATTTTAGCAAATTTTCGACACCAAGTGAATTAAAACCTACAGTGTACTTACCGTGAACTCAGAATCTTGAAATTTGAAACGAAGCAACGTTATAAAGCACAGATAAAGAATAATTGCGAAAACCGTAAATTTTTAGGTGCGTGAGTCCGACTCGCACTTGGCCGGTTTTTTCGTAGGTTTTCCTTATTAAAGTCAGAATGTTCTAGTAGTAGCTAATTCTAGTTTTTAGCTAATTAAAGGCACCATTTTTAAGAATGCAATGACAATATGAAAATTTCTTTGCTTGCCTAAGGAGCAAGTATGGTGAAATTTAATCTTAGCATAAACATAACACAAAAGGAGGGACAAAATTCAAGCTTCCAAGCTTAAGGCCAAGATCACTCATCTTCATCAAACGATATAAAAAAAATTGCGAAAAATCGCACCTTTCTCGTGTTAGTTCAGGATTGCGTGCGCCGCATTAAGGAACAATGCCATCGCACTTCCTCCGCAGTTAAAAGCTTCTCCTTCCTTGAGTTTGTTAAAAGCCAGTAAAGCTAGTATGAATTGAGCTCAGACTCCACACAATGGTCTCAAAAGGCAACATTAAGACCAGAAAGTCTTAAGAAAGGAAATGATTTGAGTTACGGTAATGTATACGCTTAAGTAGCAGATTCATTTAAGCAACAATGATATGAATTTTGTAGTCCATTACGTGCTATGTTGGTTGCGTGTGATTACGTCGTTCTGGTCTCATACGCTCGTATATAGACAAGAGATTGGCCTGCTTATTATCTTATCTAGCAAAAGCAAAGCAATTGCAAAAATTGTACGAAATTCGCTGATTTCTTGTCAAATTCGTACTTACGAAAATGACTTTCAAACATAGAAAGTTCAAAGCAATTTTGACATTTCGAATAATTATATAGTACGATTTTCGCTATCGCGCTGGTTCTGCTTTGTTATTGCTAATTAGGTAATCAGGGGGTGGTTCACTTTTAATGATCACTGAAGTAATTCTGATACAAGTCTGTACGTTCAGTAAAAACTTATCTATCTTCTTCTCATACATTCTTTCGAAACTCATATTGGCAGAGTTTGTTTTACGACGGGCTGCCTGCCTGACGCGAACCCTCCTCGGGTATAGCTCAGTGACAGTTTTAGTATTAAAATCCGTACATGAATTAAATTCAATGGTACAGGCCCGTGACTGGGATCAAACCTTCTGATAAAATATATTTTTAAGAGGACTTTAGGACTTTATAACTACCAAATAGACAAAATCAGTCTATGAGTGTTTTACAAGTTTACTGTTTACGCTTGGGGAATCCCTGGAGTTTAATTACTTAGGATGTTTATGCTTATGAAGGACTATTATATCCCAAGAGGCAGTAAGATAAGTTTTAGTACCTAGCTTAAATGTTTATTAACCGCTTTATTTGTACTAACATAAAGAGTAAAAGAAAAGAGTGAATACAATGTCTAATACGAATGAAATCTTTATTTCGTCTAATTTTGTGTGAAAATTGACGAATCTGTTACTTCTACTTTACCTAATTACTAAGCTAATATTCAGCGAAAGCACAGAACAAGACGTGTTTATCTTTCATACACCTGGGCACTACTGGGCATAGACGTCAAGTAGAATGTACGTACAATTAAAAAACATACACAGCCACATAGTCTAATATAAGAAAGCCAAACAAGAATCTGCCTAACATTTTCCTGACTACCAGACTACTTTACGGCTAGACACAACAAACCGCTTGCGGGCATAAAAACAATTTGTCAATCTAAGCCATACCATGCTATACTAAGGACCACGAAAGGATCCCTCTACTTCCCATTTCCATCACAAAGTCGTACCTGAGGCCAGGGCGGAAAGAAAACAGACGCTTCAGAACGGTCTGTAAGGAAACGTTCCTTTTCAATAGACTGATTGTCTATTAGCTCTTAGCGATTTTCTTTTGCGAAAAAAGGCAAACATAAGACCAGTAAATATATTTATTTTGTGTTAAGTTTATTTATATTTTAATACGTGTGCACATATGATATTCCTTTTATATATTATAAAATTTTCCTTTGTACTTAATGGTTTGCTGGAAGAAATCTCTTTTAGAGATAAGCTCGCCTTTGTACTATTTCTTTTACAACTTACTGTCTATGATAAAAATTTATGTGTACAATAAAGAATACTACTACTAATACTACCAGTATATTTTTATGTTAATAATACTCAACTGGGTAAGTATAACTAGTAAAAATATAAATGAGAAAACCAAAAACTTGCTAATTAAAAATACACAATGTCGACGTGCTCACAAAATCTGTATTATGTACGAATATAAAACAACAATAATATTTTAGGAAATTGGAAAATCTTTATCTACTTACGTAAATATTAAAGTCGCATGTGCGAAGATCGAGGATTTACGAGTATCTGGGCTCCGACATCGTTATAAATAATCTAGAGTAGTCATAATTATTCCAAGAGTGCAAAATTGTGTTCAGTTACTTGTACACACTAAAGAAGGTGGATGTGAAGAAGAGAAAAATGGTCTTTACCTTAAAGTTACAACAAGATTATCACATGCGATCTACGTGACAATAGTCGCCTATGAGAAAAAAGTTCTAAAGTAACACATCCTACCAATATTATATACGCGAAAGTTTGTGAGGATGTATGTAAGGATGTTTGTTGCTCTATTATGCAAAAACTACTGCAGGTATTTCAATGAAACTTTATAATATTCATTTCAGAATAACACATAAGCTGCTTTTTAACCCGGAAGAATATTTTATCTTGGATAATTTAGACATTTTGTTTTTTTTCTGCAATCCACTCGGTCAAGGTCTATCGTTGACTTTGGAAGTAGTGTCACGCAATACGTCGTAATGTGTTTTGAACAAACGATGATGTGAGCTACTTCTGCGTGTTAAGAAAATAATCATATTTTTAAAATCAGAAATGATTTTATTGAAAGTAGACTGACAATAAAAGATTGGAGAATATCCTTAACTGATGAGCGTGAAAGAAGAAAAGCGAAATAGGGGCGTTAGGACAATACCATGGCAAATGAAGATCTTTGATCTCTACCTACCACTTAGTGAAAGAGGTGTGATTTTTATGTATGGATTCAATCGCTAAATTTCTTTTGTTGGTAATCCAAAAGTGTGTATGGCATTAGTTTTATGTATAAAAAAATATATATTTTCATTATTGTACACTCCTCTAAACTTATTTATGTCCTAATCTTTATTTAGATTTTTGCTCGTGTCTCCTGGGCTGCGAATAAAAATCGACGGTGGCTGGGATTTTAAGCCCGACATGTGCATTTTGACTGCAATACCGGGATTATGGCGTCAGGTGGTTCAAATAAAAAATCCTGCTGAAAAATGGGTATAAACATAAATGGTTTATTTAATATTTCCATTTGAATGCTGTTGCTGTTGGGTTAAGGCCGGGGATTTTGTTTGACATATGTATTGGTTTCTTCTGGAATTATATTATTGTAGTTGGGTTTGTAAATTGAGTAGAAACACGGGTAATGTTTTTACAGTTAACTTTGCACTAAAAACACTTTTTAATCAAATTATACATACAAAGAAACATGGCTGTGTTCCCGAAGTAGCGTATCTACAGGATCATTAGAGAGATCCCAGAGCCACGATAAGCATAGCGGGGGAAAATGTAAGTGATCAATAACATGTTGCTAGCCTATCGCCTGAGAGAATGCCCGAGTACTAGCGCGTACCTACCGAACACGGAAGCAGATGCAGCTGATATATTCTAGTGAAGCCCCGCAGCAGTACGAGAAATTATAATGTTTAAGTTATTGTGAATATCCCTAATCACTGTGAATACTTACTCAAGTTTCTTACTAGTTGTAGCTTTTGTGGGACTAGCTAGGTATTTAGCTTCAAGGAACTACTTATTAGGAACTAATCGAACGTAGCACTTAGCACTATGGGGCACTTAGCTAGTGAAGGTATTGGCAATTAGCCACTGACGGTACTTACGTTAGTAGGGTTAAGCTAATCAATGAAACTACTATCTTCAGTAAAAGTAGATATATAGAGTTACTTGAGTAATTATGCGATGATATAGGTAACCCGGAAAAGTCATGAACATTCTTTTGACGGCCGATTGGTCTAGTAGGTAGGGACCCTGCCTGCGACGCCATAGATCCTGGGTTCGAATCCCGGTAGGTGCAAACATTGATATGATGAATATCGATGTTTGTTTCCGAGTCATGGATGTTTCTATACTTATCTATGTATTTATATACCGTTGCTTAGTACCCACGATACAAGACCTTAGGGATCTTAATGTGGGACTAGCTTAATGTGCTGTGTAGTGTGTGAATATTTATTTATTATTTATTCTTATTCTTTATTGTATATAAGATACTTGTTGTGTAGTAAACAAACTCTCTTCATTTTTTTGGTCTCATATTACGACTACCTGCTTGTTATTATTACAAGGTTAACAATCACGTTAAAATATAAATGGAGCGTATTCATTGACTTATACAGAGCGTATTATATAAAATGACGTTATGCCATATATTTTAATTAAATCCCATAACTTAAAATTCAACAGCAAAGATTTTTTTTATATATAAACTATTTGGATGTGTCTACGTACAATCAGCGGTGGCGTGGCACATGCGCACTTATGTGGATTAGGTACCTAATTAAATAAAATCTTATTAAGGAAGTAGCTGCATTAATAAATCAATAAAAACTTATCATGAACTTATCATCTACTAAATCGAGCATTATAAGATATACCTAATATTTTTTAAAACATTATTTACTAAGGCGGATTCCTAAAGTTACGGTATTGCGACGAAACACGTCGTATGTATATATATTAATTTAAGCATACTTAACTATTTAGTTTTTCTCGTGAGTTCCGTTTATTAAGACGTCTATAATTATTATAATCAATATGCACAGAATTACGTTTCTCTACTTAATGTTGGAGTTATGTATTGTTTTCTCGAAAAGTTAGTACATACCAATAAAATATAGGTATAAAAATTTAGAAAGTACAGTTAATAACATAATATTTTTTCCTCAAACAATACCAAAATTCATTTATTAATAATTTTAAATTATATTTATCTCTAAGTCATTGGTATAAGATTATGTGAAGTTCCACAGGCAACAAAATGCAAGGCATCAGACACCGCATGTTTGAAGACCTCCGCTCAAGAGTTGTTGCCAACTATAGCTGCCGGTGTACCTGAACTGAAGAACATCGTATTGGATCCCATGTACATTGTGAAGGCTGAAGTGAACCAAGCTGGTCTCCGTCTTACACTAACCGATGGCTACTTCAGGGGCTTAAAGGACGCTGTTATTACGAAAGTCAAGTAAGTAATGTGGGGAGTGCAATTGAATTTTCTAGTTCCAACTATGCAAGAATTTCTATGCCAAATCGTGACGATTAAACCTAGTACGTAGGTGGTGTTTAAAATAAATTTAATTATTAAAATTTAAATTGTTTTTGTACCAAATTTGAAGTTTCAATATAAAGATCATCTTGAAGTATCGCAATACCTTAGTTCATTAAAGTTGAATTATTTTTCTGGATATTTATTATTACTACTTATTTATTATTACTATTACTTTTTTTATAAATTTGTGACTAGCGGTTGTCAGTGTAAAATTTTGTAATTTTGTATTCCGTTTTTCCGCTCTACTTCTGGGAATTTTGGGAAAATCTTTTTTGTGTGTTCCTGATGGAGAACTTTAAAAAATGTGAAGACCAGATTTTTAATTCACGCGTCGAGTGCGTTATCTACTAGTCAGTTATTCAGTAACGGAAGGGTAAAACTGGTTAATCTGGGTGTTTATGAATGTTTCAGTGTTAACATGGCAAAGAAGTCAATACATTATTCATATCATACAGATTTAGAATTCAAAGGACATTATGTGGCATCCGGACAAATATTACTGTTACCTGTTACTGGCGACGGTAATGCCACTATAACAATGAGTAAGTAAAGTGTTTTTTATATTTCCTTTTAAAAACTTTAATTAGTTTAGCTATATAGTTTGTTTAATATGTATTTAATTTTATGCATTGTAAGAACTAAACAAATAAATAAATAAACTATATAAATAAGCGATGGGCTGACCACCTGTCACTACAAATCGAACTTGTACATCTCAACTATACCCTCAAAATTGGTCAGAAGTAGCACCATGTGGGTCTATCGGCCCTTGGCGCTCTGCATACCCCGTAAGGGAGAAAGGCGTGATTATATGTATGTATGTATGTAGAACTAAATATGTATATGTATATGTATAAGTATGTGGGAATTGAGAGCATCGAATAGAGTCACGATGACAATTGATACACGAATGTAAACGTGAGTATAGACTAGAGCATTTACTTGTAACAGAAAAACGAGCCGCTCTACGATATGTTATAGTATATCACCCTTCACGAACCAGACGTCGAGCACGCTCGCCGCTTTGTTACAACAATAATTGTAGAAACCAATGAGCGTATTGGTGTAACATTTCGTTGCGCCTTGTAGGTCCGACATTTCAATGAAGAATGAACGCAAGGTACAACGAAATGTTACGGGTAAATGCGCACACTCGCTGTGAGCATTACGCCGAATATTCACAGGAACGTTACATTACATGGAAATGCTCGAGAAAATGCTCTAGTCTATACTCACCTTTAGACACAGCTGTATTTCTGAAATGGCTTAGCCATGACTCCAGGACCTCCAGGATCTTAAAGATCCCACAGCCGCATTTAGAACAGTGAGGACAAATCAGTGAGAAGTAGCTAGATAATCTTCTGAGAAAATGCCGGAGTTACTAAACATTGACGATGGATGTTGGTTAGTGGTTAAAATATTCAAGGTCTATTGACACGTCACTTCATTAACATGATTCATATAGTATCATATTATGTCCGTTGAATAAGTTGAATATTCATAAAGTTTGAATTTTCCAGAAAACTGCAAGATCAATGTAAAACTACCATTTGAAATTACGAAAAATGGTAATGAGAATGTTATAAGCCTGAAGAGTTATAGATTTGACTACGATGTAATAGATAATACGCATTACCATTTTACTAATCTTTTCAGTGGAAACAAAGCACTGGGTGAGTTGTTATAAAAACATAGAAGTTCCACGCGAGTTTTGATGTACCTAATCTATAGGTACCTATAGTGTTGTTTCGATAAGGAATTTTGAATCACAAAACCTTTAAACTAAAACCGGAGATATAATTATTACTATAATGTTTTGAAATATGAAATCATACTGCCTATGTATGTCGATAGAATATATATATATATGTATATATCAATAGTTACACAATTTTTTCCAAAAAAAGGGGCTGAAATACATAAATTACATCCCCATGTTTCACTTGTCAGCTTCTTTTTTGGTGGATTCCAAAAACATCGATATCAATGTAGCACATGTCTCGTAGAATGGAAAGCAACCAGATCACAGCACACATGTCAACTCGGAAAGGAATATAATCCTCACCGTATCGCCTTTCGCCTCGCCGTCAACCAGGCGTCAACCTAACGTATGCACGTAACCAAAGCGTATTAGCAGCTCCTTACGTCAACTCGGCTACGGCTAGGTGCCACCACGCTTACGACTCGCCGACCACTGGCTGACCTAGTTGGCACCAGAAGAGCGGACGAAGGACGTGAATTTGGCTACTGAGAGATGTAAGCGCGGGAACTGCAAGTTGACCATGCACCGCATCGCTTTTCCGAACCCAGGCGATCACGGTACGATTCCGATCAGTGTGTGTTGCAGTAGGCAGTTTCATACAAACAATACTGAACGGCGATACGGTGACAATCCTATTCCGAGTTGGTATGTGTATTTTACAGAGAGCTTGACTGAACATAGTAAACTGGACTATGTCAAAAAGCCTATGAAATTACATAACTTTTTAATTTATTACAGCTGACACCCTGTTACAAGTTATAAATGGAAATTGGAAATTATTGACACAAGAATTCGGAAAGCCCTTGATAGATGTATCACAAAAAATTGTATTCGATGCGCTTAAGGAGTACCTCGCTGCTATGTCTGTGGAAAACCTTATTGATCTAGAATAAATAAAGTTAATATGTACTTCGAAAAGCGTCTACTTTATTAGATTAATATAAGAGGTTCAATATTTACCCTAAGCTGTACTCATATAAGTCGATAGTATAACTGGTAAGGGATAAAGGCGTGATTATATGTATGTACTCGTATGTATATATAACTAGCTCACATATCGCTGACAGTAATATGTAACAGGTAGCTACGGGCAAAACCTCCCTATTGCAGTAGCCTTGTGGCGTGCACTGGGGGAGGCCTACGTCCAGCAGTGGACTGAAGGCAATAGGCTGAAAAAGAAGAAGAAAAAGAAGGTAGGTATATCCATCTTTAAACTATTAATCTTACCGTGAAAAATCTGCTTCGATCTAGCTACTCCTGTACTGATTGTTACAGTCAACAGGGAATATTAATTTGTCGCGTTAGAATATCTACTAAAACAAACCTTTCTCAACAGTTTAGTGTCAATCTCCGATTGCTTATTAATAATCTACGTTAATAATAGTGTTATGTTGTGATTTTGTCAATCTAACGCTGTTGGGACTAATGGAGAAAATGTCAAGCTATCGAACTCATTAACGTGGTTGTTATTCTATAAACAAAGGTCAGAATACTTTGTGTGAATGATTTAGAACTAATGATATAACGGGCGCGCACTTTAGGTACCTACTTGTCACTGTCCTCTTCATCAAATTTACGGCAACTTGCTCTCACCTTCACACATACACAGGGCAAGGACGATAATTCTTATAATCATCCAAATTTGAAATGACATCACCAACAATTTGAAGCGTATTTTTTTGTACACATGCAGTAAGGTTTTCACAAATAAAGTTTATAACAAGTAAGATGTACAAATGCGTGCTTATATAAATATAAAACGCTTTTTCCTAAATGACTGACGGATGAACAACTGTAAACCCTGATTTTATCTCAAACCTGGAGGATGTGTTCTTTGCATGACGTATGCACCCGATAAAAAAGGAGCAAAATAGCGAACGACGTGGGCGTCCTCTAGCATGTAACAAACTATTTACACCCGGTTTGGATTGTACCAATATACATACACTACATAATATATAATGATTATAATGTTCCCGAAATGAGGTGGCCAGAACTGCAAGATCATAAAGGAGATCCCACAGTATAGCGGAGACAGATGTAACAGTGTCAGCTAGCTTATCACCTGAGAGAAATTCCCGAGTTTATTAGTAAACTCTTACGACATGCCAATATTGCTTTACAATAATATATCCAGCTTTATAGCCCAAATAATCCCAGCCTTCGTGAAATCGACAAATTGTCTCATTATCATTAGACAGCTGTACGACGACGTCAACGTCTTCGGGCGACCCATTAATTACAGGATAGCAGATGTTCGCAAGAAACTTGCAATAATAGCGGAAAAACTAAGACACGACAAAACGGTCGCAAGGAGATGTCTTTTATTTTATGGGGCTGGATTTTTATAAAACATTTACGTCTATACAGGGTGTAACAAAAGAGACATAACAAGCAAAACGCTTTAAAAAAAACACACTATACCTTAGGTATTCCATCTCAAGGAGTACCCATTCTCAAAAATTAAGAATAAGAAATCACATGTTTATTTTTCAAGATTGCATGAAAATTCCTGAGCTGTTTCTATAAAGAATTTGCTACACTATCTGGAAAAACATAATTGTCTCTTGATTTTGAGTCTCACAATAGTTTAACATACCCCTCATGTAACAACCTGTATAATATAGAACTATTTTCTGTTTCTGTCAATTTTCTCGACGCCCTATCAATTTTTTTTTTGTAAGAGTAAGATAACTAATAATATACGTTATGCGATTAAGTGTGTGCAATAAATCTGAACATATCTATCTACTAAGAACCCATTAAGAGCGTTTAAGGAAAAAGAGAAGTCCATGGCACATTAACCACTACCATATAGGTATCACATAACATACATATGTATAGTGTTAATGATAAATTTTAAAGAGGAACCGAAGGCATAACTATTATCTTCTACGAACTCTATGATTTTTTTTTTCAAGAAGAATACGTTAAAATAACCTTGTATGTTCAACAAAAAATAACCTAATCTACCTATAGGTACCTACTTTTTGCGCAAGATTGTCTGAAAACCATCGGACGGTGGCAAACCGGAATGATTTTATCGGTGTATTTAACATTTTTCCATATTTTTAAATAAGTAAGTATAATTTGTCTGATATACCTAACAGCATATAAATCATAATAGCACATTATTGACTTATTGTACGGAGGCGTCGAAATGTCTTTTTTATATTGAAATATAAGTAATTTGTTTATACTCATGTACATTGTAAACAAATTTGTCATCCTGTTGTTTACCTAATAAAAAATGTAAGTTAATATTCTCGCTCTCAGCTATTTTTTGATACTGAATTTGTAGCATTGTTTGTTTCTATATTTCCTGAAATTCTTACTTATGAATATTTCCATTTCCAAGTTTGCTGTCGCAGATTTGAGGAAAATAAATATTGAAATAAGCGCTACTAATTTCAGATCAATCACTGATATATATCATGTATATTTCGTCTATTTGATATTGAATTATTGAATCATAATTATTATTACTACTAATATAAATTGGAAAATATGCAGGACAAAAAATGATATGAGAATAGCCCACTATAAAGAACAACAAAATCCACAAAAATTTTGGACTCTAAACACATGTTTATTTTTTCAAATAGTATAGAGAATTCCTAAAAAATGGTATAGGAATCTTCATCTCTGTCTCAAATTTAGTTGATAGCTTATTTACAGTGGACCTTTTTACAACTTTTGTTACACCCTATGTACACCATCTTCTTAAATCCCCTATGAGTATCCCCCTTGGGTTTATATTATAACCCAGGTTTTGAAAGAGGCATATATTCGGCATTGGACTTCTTATGACTAAAATGATGGTTCTTCATACTTATTTTAACACTAAAATGGTTTACGATACAAATACTAAGAGTAACTAAAACGAAACTTATGCACAATTAAATCGAAGCAGCAACTTAGTCGTACTTCAGAGCAGAGACGGTCATTAGTTTTGGACGACAAACGAAAAAGACGTCAGCTCTAATGATACTATCTTTGTCGGAACGACTGCAAATATATCTTGATAAAATAAATATTTATCGCTCGTTTCTACATAGCTTAAGTAGTAGGGAAATATGCATGTGTCCTTATGTACTTTTAATAATAATAAAAAAATAATAATAATCATTTATTGCAGGCACATTGTAAAATAAAATAAATTACAATATAACACGTAAATCTTTAAATAGGTAAGTATTTGATCACCATTAATTGACATGTCTAATTACAAAAATTAGTTTTGATAAAATTATAATATACCTACATGTATGTTTCCGCATAATTCACGGTTTAAGTTATTTATAAAATTGTTTTGCTAAGTAAAACAATGGCACCATGTGGTTCTATCGGCCCTTAGTGCTCTGCCTACCCCGTAAGGGATAAAGGCGTGATTATATGTATGTATGTAAACAATATTTATATCAAAGTACATAATTTAGTCTATACATTGATATCCCAAGTAAATGTGAAACAAAACTGCTACGTCATTTTAAATGGATAAAATGAGTGAAAATTAAGCCTAAGGAAAGCCTAGTGAGTTCTTTTGAAAATTACTACATTAATGTTCGTTCTAGCTTCACTAATTGATGAGGGTCACTGAGTAATAATAAAACCATGTAATTTATAATCTGTCACAATATTTTAATGGCCTCCTTTTCAAATTTATACGTATTTAGTGAATACAAACGCTAACTCTACCGACCACAAAATAATTAAATATTTCCTATTTTATGTAACGAAATTATTATTACTATGCTTTTTAATATTGAGCAGAATTTACTTGAGAAATAAAAATATATAATGATGTTACATTGTTACATTTGTCAAAAAAGTAGAAAGCAGATGATTTGCAGCAAAAAATATTATTTTCTATATGTAATGTAACTTTCTTTTCGCTATTAAAAAGCCGATAGTTACAATCAGGCACATAAAAGACATTTTTCTCTTATCTTGCTTCAGTCAGTAATTGGCATCGGTTTAATTGGTTGAAGGGAATTGGTAGATTGCTACCAATTCGATACATACGTTACTTTTTAGGGTTGCGTAGTCAACATAATTTTTTTCCAGGAATCATTCAATACATCGAAATAAAATTTATGTTAACTCGCCATTTTACTTTTATGAAAATTTATATTATTTTTATGATTTTTACTTTTATGAAAATTTATATATTTTTTAGAAAATCAAACTTATACGCGTGAAAACTATTTTTCAACTATTCTTTTAAATGAAATGACTGTTGAATAGATTAAAAATACATTTATATAATTTTATATACCTTATTGTGAACTTAAGTGCCTTAAGGGTTTTTGTTTTTCCACTGTCGATGCTTTACTGTGCAAACAAAATTATAAGAATAAAAAGATGAACTAAAGTAATTATTATGTATTTATTAATTAAAATAACCCATTATATCACAGCCTAATGTTGTATTGTTGCACTTGACAAATGACGGTACTACATGCCGCTTGTTTGAAAAGAGTTTCTGATGGAAGTGCGGAATGTGACCTATTTAATCTTTTATCCTTTTTGTTATGCTTTATTCATAAGCGAGCCCCTAGTTTTTGCTCGTCACCGGTTATGAATAGAATGTTCAGCCGAGTTCTATATTTGCATGGTTGATATTTATTTCCTACTTAGCATAAAAAGTTTTTTTTTTATTATTCCAATTCAGATTTTTCTATTATGTTCGGTTGTAAACTTTATGTTTGTAAAATTTTCTGATATACTTATGTAGTCTTAAATTTCAATAATATCGACTCATTAAAATCAAATCTTTCCTCATGTATTTATACTCTATCTTCCTCCTCTCATATTCATAATTATTATGTAAGTACTCACCTATATGTATATAATAGGTATTAGGTATATTTTTACCGGGATTGGCCCACCACTCATTCCTGCCTCTGCAAATCCTGTAAGCCAGGATCAACAGAGGCGACAGAAAAAATGCAATCAAAGCATAGAAAATCCCGGGGGACCTAACTAGCGACTAAAAAGTATTAAAACTAATAGAGAAAACAGAATGTGAAGTTTGAAGATAGGTACACTTAATATTAAATTAAGCGCTAACTGACAAAATTATTACAAAAACATACTAAGCTACCTGTAAGTTACCTATTAGGTATATCTACTGTCACGTGTTTCAAGTGGTTAAATTTTATTACCTACTTCGCATTGTTGCTGCACTTTTAAATACCTCAACAAAATATGCAATTACTTTAACTGCAGAGTCGTGCCTTCTGCTTAAAACAAGGTTATGAAAACTAGAAGGCGTTTCTTTGTGAAATATGCGCGACATTTCTACCTTTGTCACAATTTAACGTGGGTTAGCTTCTACCTTTATCTTCTTGCGTATACATGACGTCTTCTGTATTTATTTATTAGCATTTAATATCGTACTCACAACGTATTCACAACATTAATCGGTCAAACCATTTTAGGGTTTTATCTAGCGAGACAAATTGCAATAAGTAACATTTTTAGATTTTGGAATTTACTGTAAGTGGACCTAATTAGTAATTACGATGTCGCAGGTAGTCACTATTTATTGGACTTTAATAACCCAATAAATAGTGGCCACCCGCGACTCCGTCCGCGTGCAATGCAGAAAAAAAAAGACGAAATAATACGGGATTTCAAATTTTCCCGGCATAAAAAGTAGCCTATGTGGATGCTGTATTATTGTGAAGTTTCTTCAAAATCCAATCAGTATTTTTTGCGTGAAAGAGCAATAAACATGCTTACATACATACCTATTCGTCCTTACAAATTTTAGCGTTTATAATATTAGTAGGATAGAGCATGCCAGATTTGGAAAAGGTACAGTTCTCGAAAGTTTGACTTTAATATAGCTGAAAGTTCGTAAAATAACTTTTAATTACGAGTAAACAATGTTTCGAGTGACTTGTCATTATACTGTGCTTTCTGAAACTTTTCAGGCTTGATGCTACTTATTCTATAGTAGTTGTTAATATTTGAAATGAAAATTAGTGGCCTTTTCTATTTACCCGACGCAAAGGAGTGGTATTGTTTGTACCTATGACTAATCTATACATATAATAAAAATGTAACGGATCGCTGTCTGTACATGGAAGATATATGAGAAAAAATATTACAGGAGACCTTTATCAATGCAATAAAACCCAAAACGATGATTTTTTGAATTTTTGTCTGTCGGTTTGTCTGTGCGTTTGTGCACGCTAATCTCAGAAACGGCTGAACCGATTTCGATGCAGTTTTCAGGAATATATTGCGACAAGTCCCACTTAACATATAGGCTACTTTTTATCCCGGGAAAATGTTTTTATCCCGGATAATTTCGATTTTTTTTTTGTATAGTGCACGCGGACGGATTCGCGGGCGTCCACTAGTAAATAATAAATATATAATTTATGTGTAGGTTACGACTGCACCTTTTGCCAACTTTGGTGTTGTTATTGTGATAAACATAATTTACTATGGTAAAAAGAATTTGGAAAGTGGCATATGACTTTGTTAGAAAAATTGTATTTCAGGAATAGAATGACATGTTTATTCACCTTGATTCAAGTTCAAGATCATTTATTCGACATAAGCAACAACTTGTTTGTCGATGGTCTTTTTATATGTTACTTTCTATGTTCGCACCCCAAAATGACACCGCTACCAAACAAAAAAAGGAGGTGAATTTAAACAACCTAAAAAAATAAATTGCAAAGCTTTTGCTTTGACAACGGTCACCACCCCAAGGTGGGTGGGTAATAAGTAATAGGTAACTAAGATAGGAAAGTTGTATCATGTGAAATTCATCTTAAATGTATAGTGAAACTGGAATGTAACCGTTTTGTCGTTGACCAAATGTCTTTGGAACCATTTTTAGGTATATCGCATTGAAATTTAATAGAATACGAACAGTTGTAAAAAAGATAATATAGAACTCAATTACAGATCCTGTGGACAATTCGCTTATTCGCCACTCAGTTACGTTCAGGGAAACTTAAACTCTCCCACCCAAAACTCAAGATTTAGTATGAGAAATATCTGTGTCGTCCCGGGAATTGAAGATTTCGCCTCGGTAACGAATTTATTGTACCTCCAAGTTGTAGAACTAATAGTGATGTTGCCACTTTGGCGGTAATCCAATAAAGAAGGGTGTTCACTTCACATCCATTTCATTTACTTCAACGTCAATTACGTCCTTGGAATGCTTGATCGCATTATATGGGTAGTTATTATTTTGGCTCTGGTATAATTTTTATTCATTATCATTCTCTTCGGTTCGATCAGTATGTTGTAGAACTTTTTATCCTTCCATATTGTTTTGTGAGGTAAAATATAGAAGAAAAAGGTATTATCACAGTGATATTTACCTACTGTATTTTTGACGATTTCGAGGAAATTGCTTATTAGTGAAAGTTACAAATATAATGTATACTAATACAAAATTATTAATTTCAACCTGTAACAAAATTCTTACATCTGAAACTCCTACATAAGTACATATTTTCATGTAGGTACCTAAGTACTTATACAGAATGTTTTTTCGTTGCCACCCTTAACAAAGGGTACGTACTCTATACATCAAATAAAGTAAGTTTATGCCAAAAAAAAATGCTGGGAATAGATGTAAATAAAAAATTTAAAAATTACTTGATCGGGCGAAATTTATTATGTCCAATGTTTATGCTAGTTTTAACATAGACAGATATTAATTATTTCTCATGAAAAAATCTTGCTACGCGCATCTATGTGCATTTATGCAGAAAAACGCAGTCTTATTTACTCAACTTTGGACCCTAATATCTTGGGAACCAGACATTTCCCATGTATGTTTCCATGGAGAAAAATGATCGTGATGATGAGGAGGTTCCGTGGTTTTCGGGAACGTTGACGACCAAAAATCACCCTGTATACTAATAAATTTCATATATTTTCATATATTCAGTATACTAATAAATTTCAATTCACATTTACATTGTAAAATCCTATCTGCCTACAGTGATGTAATAAAACCACGTATTCTTTTATTCCAGTAATATGGGAAGGTTACAATAGAGTCGGGTAATTGTAGAGTGTGTGCCAAACGCTTATGGTGGAGAAAATGTGCGCGTTCTGCACTGTCTGTGCTAGATTATGATGGCTTTGGTTGCTTTTTGAAAGATATTTCAGCTGCAAAGTCGTAAATTACGTAAAATTTTTGTATCTATATTTTATTTTGTCTACAGATAAGATTCGTCACATATGCGTTAAGTATAATAAATTCTGTATATTTTTCTCTCCGTTATCAATCTCTCACTTTGCCAGTGAAGTCCTTTTGAAGTCAACAATATTATTGGTTTTATGATGATCTTTATGTATCCTGCAGTTTTGGCTATCCCCATTTCGGGAACACTGCCGTATCTATATGTATCATTTGTAAAGTTAATTTCTAAGAATCGTGTTCACACTAAACAGAAAACTTTGTAATATTTGACAATTCGCTTGAAATGTTTTTTAAAGAATTTTTCAGTCTATCTCTCTACACGACTTCAGGCATAATGTCGAAGGGAGAAAAATCCCGATATTTTCATTCTGTTTCAAGCCTCACTGAACCTCTATAACGGAGACTGCAATTTAAAATTCACGCTAAGTCTTAATTTTGCAAAATGAGAAATAGATTCTCTAATGTTGTCTATTTTAAAAGTCTTGCATTTATTATAAAAGTGAATATCTCAAATTTTTGCTTATTAATTAAAATGTCATGGAATTTTCACATAGTTATACAGGGTGTTTTGAAGGTGGGTGCAAAGCCGTAAGGAGGTGTTAGTATAGACCATTTAGAACATTTTGAGCCATATTTGTCTTAACCAAAGTCTGCTTGTTTTTTTTTTAGGGAACTTTTAAGATTTTAGTACAAAAATCCCAAAATTTTCCAATTAACTGCGAAAAATGCAAAGTTTAAGTGGAAATGTTTATTTTTTTATGTACTTCTTATTAGGCTAATGTATGTTTAGTGAAATTAAATCATTTTAAAGCACCATTTTTACTAAAAATAATAATTTTCGGGCTATTTTAACTTAACAGGAAAAAAAATATAGAAAAAATGGCCTTTTATTTACATTTAAAAAAATAAATAAAATAGCTACAGATTCTCAGACAATTTTAATAACATGCTGAGTTATTGCACTTTCTTTTAAGGTATCATTTACCTAAATGTCTTTACAATTTTTGCAATTTTTACAATTTACAACCTGAACCAGAAGGGTAAGAAATTAAAAATTTCAAAAAAAATCAAAACAAATTGAATTTTTGTTCTTATATCTTTAAACTGATGTCTAAAACAATATCCAAAATTATTTTTTAGACTTACTGTGCAATAATAATAAACTTATCTGAACAAAAATGTAGAGAAGGTCCTTGCACAACTAAACAAAGGCCGTCCATTCATCATCATTATCATCCATCACAAATTTAGAAATCATTTTACTAAAGACAATGGCTGTGTGGACATAGTTTACTTTACCTGCGGTTCGGGTAACGTTCTTGGTACAAACGTCGTGCCAAAGCTCCATTACCATCAGCTCTGCCAAAATACGATATCCGCTTGTTCTTGGTTTGTAAATGCAGCCATGTCAGTAGTACACACACACAATTCAAATCAAATCTACTTGCAACGCAGAAAAGCAGCAGAGAGGTGACGACGAAGAGATAAGATGACTTTACCAAAAAAGCGGGAACTTTTTTTATTTCAGTTTATCCCGAAGGAAAGGCAAGAGAAACTATGTCCACATAGCCATTGTCTTTAGTAAAATGATTTCTAAATTTGTGATGGATGATAATGATGATGAATGGACGGCCTTTGTTTAGTTGTGCAAGGCCCTTCTCTACATTTTTGTTCAGATAAGTTTATTATTATTGCACAGTAAGTCTAAAAAATAATTTTGGATATTGTTTTAGACATCAGTTTAAAGGTATAAGAACAAAAATTCAATTTGTTTTGATTTTTTTTGAAATTTTTAATTTCTTACCCTTCTGGTTCAGGTTGTAAATTGTAAAAATTGCAAAAATTGTAAAGACATCTAGGTAAATGATACCTTAAAAGAAAGTGCAATAACTCAGCATGTTATTAAAATTGTCTGAGAATCTGTAGCTATTTTATTTATTTTTTTAAATGTAAATAAAAGGCCATTTTTTTCTATATTTTTTTTTTCTGTTAAGTTAAAATAGCCCGAAAATTATTATTTTTAGTAAAAATGGTGCTTTAAAATGATTTAATTTCACTAAACATACATTCGCCTAATAAGAAGTACATAAAAAAATAAACATTTCCACTTAAACTTTGCATTTTTCGCAGTTGATTGGAAAATTTTTGGGATTTTTGTACTAAAATCTTAAAAGTTCCCTAAAAAAAAAACAAGCAGACTTTGGTTAAGACAAATATGGCTCAAAATGTTCTAAATGGTCTATACTAACACCTCCTTACGGCTTTGCACCCACCTTCAAAACACCCTGTATAACTGAAGCGTTATTTTTTATTCAATATCACTAGATTGAGTTCTATGGTTTATTATATTTATTTATATAATTTATTTATATATATATTTATAATTTCGGAATAGTGCAATGTATTGTCTTGCATGCTAGGTGCTCGGGTCTGGTTTCTCGTGGCGATTGTAGTTAGTGCAAGTGCCTGTTATCGCAGTTATGAGTTATCAGATCCGAGGGTCAGTGGAGGGTGTAGGGCCCGGTGATGGGCGTACCCATAGTGAATGTTTGAACTTCCGAATTGTAACGCCTAATACAATTTCATTTATTATATTCTCAATAATTTATATTAACGCTCGTGTTCTAGTTGTAAGTTTTCCATTAAAGGTACTTAGGTGAGATATAGTACTTCGTTTGCTTAGACTAGAAGACGAAAAAAGTAATTTTGTCAATGGTTAGGTATGATTTTCATTTGAATTTCTACCAACTGCGCCAATCGATCGTCGTTTAAAATGTTTAGATCTTCGGTTTTAAAACATTCACCATCAATTTTTTATCAAAATTGGTTGCCAATTATCGACAGACCGTTCTTTTGTTTGCTCCAAAATTCTGCCGCTTGTTTCCTTTTAATTAATTACTGTGGGCGACTAATCAATCTTGTTGACATTTCTCTTATAACCCTGATACAATAGTGGGAAAAGTCATTGTAAATTATTATAGTAAAAATATATTGCTTGAAATAGCTTAGAAAAGCTGAGTTTTGGAAATTTCCGATATGAACAAACGATGATTTTCATTCAGTTCTCATGAAACTGGGTTATAAATAAAAAGAGATTTAGGGTTTCCGGGAGGTGGGCAGCGTGGTGACTGGGCAAAATGTCTCTATAGCAATTACTTTTCGGCGTGCCCTGAGCGAGGCCTGCGTCCAACTGTGGACTGCAATGTGTATGAATGTATACCTAGCTACTCAATTAATAAGATAGTTAGATAGGTACAGTTCAGTGATTTCCGTTCTCAAGTTGCTGAAACTCACTTAATGATCTATTTATAACGCGTATAAAATCTACAGGTATCCTTTGATGCTACTAATTACTGAAAAAAGCTGATAGAAGCATCTACACTTGTTTACCGAGATGAGATACTTCATGTTACATAATAAATTCTACTAGCTTGAGCTTTACGCAAACAGATGAAGGTTCAAAATCCCCAGCTTTATCAATCCAGCTTCACTTTAATGTATATTGCGAAGTATACACCAATCAGCTTTTAGTTTTATCGTTGCCAGTAATTAAAATTGGCTTAACTCGTCAGATCAGAACGGAAACCTCTATTAAAAGTTGGATGAGTACTCGAGAGATAATTCAAAATACATCCATCGATTACGTATTCATTGGTTGTAAAGTTAATATAAGTAACTAGTTGGGGAAGTTTGGGATATAAAATAAAATGGATGCTACTGAACTTTCAAGATTAACGCTCATATTCTTAGTAACAATTTATCTTTTGAGTCTCAGATTGATTTGAGATACGAAGGACTCGGTTGAGATATGTTTTTTGGTTTCTTTGACAACTTATGTCAAATTATTTTTGCTGGTTCAGTCTGATTAAATCAGAGTCGATGATTTATAACATGATGCAACTGCACTATGCACTAATAATTAAAGGCAAACTCGAGTGGAAATTAGAAGAGAGAAAAGTAATTATATAGGATGCAAACACCTACCTACAGATGGAATAGAAGTGCAATGCCAATAAGTCCTACCCACATCTCACCCTTCCCAAAATACAATATCTCGTTTGCACTATATTCCTTCATAGATTTTGTTGCCCTAGATTAGTCCAGTTTCTTCTAGTAATCTTGTTTTGATACTAGGTAAATAAAAAAATATCGGCGCTAACTAAAAATAAATCAAGGAGCAAACTTACTATAAAACTAGTGACTAATGAAAATAAAGATACCAAAGTTAAAACTCCCAACTCAAACAGAAGTAAGTAAATTTCATAAGTGGCACAAAAAAGCGGGAAGCTGACACTGACGGATCGTGTGGACATTATTAGGAGACGTGGCTCTCGCTCGTCCTACATAAATATTAATGGCTTTATACCATTTGCCAGTACATTAATTCATTTTAAAATTGAAAACAAGTGTTTTATAGTGACTTTTAGTACTTGTGAAATAGTTTTTATTTCTTTCAAACTCAGAAATTCGCATTTGAATGAAGAGCATATTTTATTGAGAGCAGTATGTGAAGGAAAAGGCGTAGTAGTAAGTAAACTATATTAAGTAAAATATTGCCCCGTCTCCAAGTTAATGGCAAGACAAGCAATACAACGTGAAAATAAAGGTAAGCTTAATTTTAGCCAGTGTATCAATATTTGAATTTATTGTCTTTATTTTTAACTGGTTCTTTTAAATAAATAACCTCATAATTATAACATAAAGATTATTATAATTATGAGGTTTCCGGTGACTGGGTCCGCAATTAACTCGACCTGGGTCCGCGCGAAAATAGATCCGGCAACTCGGTCCGCGGGTCGAGTTAATTCCGGGCCCAGTCGCTGGAAACCTCTAATTATGTACGATTGTGCATATGTGCTAACTCTCATCATTTATCATCATTTACAGCCCTGGGAAGTCCACTGTTGGACATAGGTAGTGTTGTCGAACTATCGATAGTTGACCTCGAAATCATCTATCATATCGATAGTTGGATCGATAGCCGACAGCTGAGTTGGATTCGCCGATTTACCTCCTTCTCGAAGTCGGACCTGCTAACTCTAGTTATTAGAAAATATAAGGAACATCGAAAAATGTTAAGATATTACTTTGCCAAAATATTAATATCTCCATGCATAAAGATATCTGTGGTAGGTCATGGAATTGGACCAACAGCAGAAAGCTTTATAATTTTCACATTTATAAAGAGGCACTATAAGAGATATGTATGAAATTCTATGTGAAGAGGTAAAAGCATTTCTCTGAGTACATATATACTAAATATTTTAATCATAGCAATATTAGGTATTAGGCCACACTAACCAGTAGGAGAACATTTATTTGTTGATTTTTGTGATATCCTATTAAGGCGACGAATTGGTAAAATTTGCGTTAGTTATGTCGATTTTTCTCAGCTATCACAAAGCAACAATCGAATTTAACAATCGAATTCTTTATTATATTATTTTACTTTTTGTAGTTTCAGAAACACGATTCATAGACTTTTTTACGATAAAAAAATATGTTAAAAATGTCTGTATTAAATCAGACTTGTCTAAATACACTCTAAAACCGTGTGATTGCACTTTTTGAAAATATTGTGTGGTTTTAAAAAAATCACAAAAATATATTTTGTAACTTACGGTCTTTTAGTTTAAGCCTAGTCTTCGCTCATATTTGTATGGAAATAAACTGCCCTCGGTCGGCCTCCGGCTATAACCGTTTTTGATTTTATTATTGAGCAATGCGTCGCCTTAAACCCTCGAGCTAACTTAATACCTAACTCACTCATGAAAACAACGGTTGTAGATGAATTTCAAAGCACAGGTTATTGTTTATGTGCATTCGAAGGAAAGAGAATGTTGTTTGTCATGATGTTGCTATGCCAAGATTCTTTACCTATTTACTGTCAGTGGCTTGGAACTAAACTCATTAGTTAACACATAACGATACAATACTGCTCGTTCAATGATTTGTTTCAAAAACAAGCTCTCGGAGCGTATGATTACGTAACTCTATATTTGGATTTAGGGTTACAAAAGGAAATTTATCCGAATCCCCGATAATATAATAACAATCCTTATCAAATCAAATATAAAATGTTATATATCCACAGACTAAGCACAATACATCTCAAAATCCTGAAGGGCCATAACACATCTCTAATGGATATCAGTAAATAGCCTTTAAGGGCCTGTGTACACTGGCTGAGTGAAACAGACGTTGACGGATGATGTTTGCCGACACTAGCGGGGATAACCCTAGGTTCATGTAAACAACAGGTTATTTGTTTGCAGACTTTCCCATTATGTCTGAAAAAATACTTCCTAGGTAATAAATTTTTGAAAGTATAAATGGTCTGCAAAAGTTGAAAAAGTTTTGCTAGTAGTTTATTTCATTGATGTATTTACGTAGTAAATATTCCTATCAACATTGTGCATTCATGTCTTAGTTGTTTTATTTTTTTTATATGCGATTTACTATAAGTATTAATATTAATTATAAAAATGATTAATAAAGAAATGAAAAAAAAATACCCGTTTTTTTTAAATATTAATATAAATCTATAAACTTTTTTTGTCATTGAAACATTTAAACATTTTACCTAATCCTGTGCGTGCATATGCATCATAAAATTTATAAGGTAAATTTTTTTCTTGTCAAAATACAATAAAATCCGGAAATACTAAGAAGAAACCCAAAGTCTAAAGATCAGAATTTATTTAGTTTTTTTTTCTACAAATGTTGTACACTGCAATAAAATTAAGATTTGCAAAGTATTCATAATAAATGGAAATTTAAAAGAGAAAAAAATCATTTAACTGCAAACATTTATACGAACCAGAAGTTTGTAGTTTCTAGATAAAACATAAAATGAAATTGAATATAGCTAGGACTTATTTTCCAAATCCAATGAAGTGTGAAAATGATATAAGACTCGACAGAAAACTATTGTTGGATCTTGAAACTATAATTTACTTACCTACGAGAAATCCGATAGCTTTCGACGGTCTCGCCTTGATTTAGTAGCATTTTCAAAGTATAAAAACGTTTTATAAACTTTTTGTAAGCTATACTTAGATACCTACGGTTTCAATGAGTTTATAGATTTTTTAAATTTCAAAAGTAAAGGTAATTCCAAGCTTGTTCTTTATAGGTAATTGAAAACAAGATGTAGAACTGAGCTGAATGCTATATGTATGTATATGTATTTTATAAACTTTACTGTCATATATTACCTGCTGTATTAACAAATAAGTTAACATTTCTTGAAAATTTTATCAAACATTATTACAAATGTATTCACTTAAAAATCTGATTATGTAGCAAAGCACTGAATAAAAATAACCCTCCTTCTGCCGCGGTCGGGTTATAACATACTGCAGTATAAGCTGCTCATAAAAGGATTTAAATTTACAGCTTGCAACCTTTTTGGATTTCCCTGAATTTCAAAATAGGTGAGATTGAGTGAGGACTGAACCGCTAAGTAGATAAAGTCAGAAGGTGATAAGTAGGTAAGTACGATGAATGTAACACTGTGTGTAGGGTCTAACTGTAAGGGTGTTAATAGCAAGCTGACGTTTATAGATTTTTCTAGTTACAAAGTATTCAATCTCTAATAAGTGCCGATTTTATAATGATCAGATAAGGATACAAAATAAAGTAGCATATATTTGAAATACTTACTTCCATGCTGCTCTGGGAGTGAAAAAAAGTATAATACTACAGCTGCGTCTCTTCCCGGGTATACTGTACAAGTCAGTAGAGGGACAAGAGGGTCTTGGTGTTTTGTAGGCGATGGGCTGACCACCTGTCACTATTAACCGAACTTGTACTGTACATCTCAACTATACTCTCAAAATTGGTCAGAAGGGGCACCATGTGGTTCTATCGGCCCTTGGTGCTCTGCCTACCCCGTATCTCCACTAAGGAAAGTAATATAAGACACAAAACCAAAAATGACAAAAGAAAATCGCATAGTCTACATCTAGCCTAACGCAAGATATATTTTCCACCCTCTCAGTAGAAGTTGAAGTCTAATTCAAATATACACTAACGAAATGGGACAAACGTGACTAGAATAACAGAAAATGCTCCGCCACACTGCAGTGTACTTGACTGTGACAAGACCGCAACACTCGGCGGACATGCCGCTAATTTTCAAATCAAACAGTTCTACTCGGGGCATCGGGTCGGTGGTTTTTGCTTTGAATTTGGTCTATTTGATGAGTAAACAAAAACTGTGTGCCGAATTATGTTGTTACGACATTAAATTTGAGGTTTTCATATGATACACGCGGGGTGTATTACTAATATTAGGTAGGATATAGCTCAGTCGCATAGTCAGATCTAAAAGATCAGTAAGATACTACTAGCTCATCACTTGAGATAACGCCCTTGAGTTTCTTGCGATACTGCTTATACAGGGTGTAAAAAAAGGGTATGTTAAACGAAAAGCTATGTAAATAGATTAACTAAGTGGAGTAACTAAGTAACTATAGAGAACCTATCCACGGAATTTAAGACTCTAAATCACAACTTAATTTTTCTAGGTAGTATGGAGGATTCTTAAACATCTCAGGATATTTTTTTATAGAATATTGAAAAATTAAGTTGTGATTTAGAGTCTCAAATTTTGTGGATAGGTTCTCTATTATAGTGGGCTATTTACATAGCTTTTCGCTTAATATACCCTTTTTGTTACACCCTGTATATTCTAGTGAAGACCCGTACCTAAGTACAGGACAACATTTCAGCTTAGAATTTAGTAAATTTTGATTAAATTACATTTAAGAGTCGGATTTGCGAATGAAATTAATTTGCGTTAACATATTAAATAGCAAAATTTTATCACACATTTCATTTCATCGATACAAGAAAGATGTAAAATGGATTTTAGTGAGTGATATACGTTTATATCTATTTAATAAATCATAGATAGCTAACTATTTATTTTTCATTATATTTACTTACAGATGTACGGATTTTAACTCTTTCAAAATATCTTGAATTTACAAAAAATCCATCATGATAGTAAAAATAAAATAAGGCAAGTAAAGTTTAATAATTATTAGATATCGTACTTTGCTGGTCCCAGCTTGATTAGCGGTTGTCTATTCCAGTGTCAAGTGTTCTTATCCTTTTCAAATCCTTCCTGGCTTGACACATGCCGGATTTTAGTTTAATGAGAATTTGACCAACGGCTACTTTATCTGCAAGATCAACTGCAAAACCTACTATATATGAGGATGACCCTTCGAATAGATAACCATTCATCAAGATCCCATGATAAAGTGGCCAAGTAGGGTACATAGGGCAAGTTGAAATTTAATTTAGTTGGTTGTCCTTGCTATGCCTGGTGATATAGATGTAAAATAAAATAGACATGTTTAGTTATTAAAAGCTCTACTGGCCGTTAGTAAACTTTGCCTGAAGCGTTATATTTAAACTTCAGAATACTTAGTTACGCTCGAAACAATCTATCTTTTCTATACATACCTATAATAAAAATGTAACGAATCGCTGTTTGTACATGGAAGATATATGCGAAAAAATATTTTAGAAGACCTTTATCAACGCAATAGTACCCAAAAGAATGATTTTTGGAATTTTTGTCCGTTTATTTGTCTGTTTGTCAGTTTGTCTGTGCGTTTGTGCACGCTAATCTCAGAAACAACTGAACCGATTTTTATGCAGTTTTCAGGAATATATTGTGATAGGTCCCACTTAATATATAGGCTACTTTTTATCCCGGGAAAATATTTCTATCCCGGATAATTTCGACAATTTGTTTTTTCTGTAGTCCACGCGGACGGAGTCGCAGGCGTCCACTAGTCCAATATACAGGATGTAACAGAAAGGGTATGTTAAGCGAAAAGCTATGTAAATAGCCTACTATAGAGAATCTATTTCTAAAATTTGACACTCGAAATCACATGTTTATTTTTCAAGATTGTATGAAAATTCCTGAGTTGTTTGGGAATTCTCCATACTATCTGGAAAAATAAACATGTGATTTCGAGTCTGAAATTTTTTGGGTAGGTTCATTTTAGTGGGCTATAGCTTTTCGCTTATCATACCCCTTTTGTTACATCCTGTATATATCAAAGGTAAACAAATAAAGTTGGTAATTCTAATTATATATTACCTATTAATGTATACTCGTATTATTATGGGTTTATTTGTTGTTTAATTTCATATATAAGCGACTGCTTAATTAATTAATAATGATTAATAGCCTAAAGAAATAAAGAATAGATAAAATATTTATAAGTGCACCATAGTTTTATTTGTTTTTATTTACTACTAGCCTTGAAATGTTAAGACCTAAAACACCGTTTTCTTAAGATAAGGACGTAGTTACTAACGGGTCAAGCATAACTAACTCACATTAGGTAGGTACCCATATCTCGATCTTAACTAAACGCCTAATCTCTAATGATAGCCATCTCTATGTTCTTATAATATCGGTGACTAGTGGGATCGGCTGTTCATTTCCTATAACTAACAGCTCTCACGCTGCTTGAATTAATTAGATTTCCACTCGAGCTTCGAGGGTACTTGTGAATTTGAAGAAGGAATTATTTAGACGTAAGTAATTCTTGGGTCTAAATACCTACGTAGGGTTTTAATACCGGATCAAGTTATACGTGGAAGCTTTATTAATAACGATTGGATCGATGCTTTCAAAGGGAAGATGGTTAGTTTTGACTTAAATACGGTTTCAAGGAATGAGTTTTGGGCGAGCAACTTTGGGTAAAAGCGACAATATTAAATGTTTACCTTTACATCACCTCTAGACAAAAACGAAAAGTATATACAGAATGATTTTTGTTCGTCAACGTTCCTAAAAACTACGGAATGTCCTCATCATCACGATCATTTTTCTCCATGGAAGCATACCTGGGAAGTGTCTGGTTTCCAAAATATTAGGGTCCAGAGTTGAGTAAATAGACTGCGTTTTTCTGCATAAATGCACATTCACGCGTGTAGCAAGATTTTTTCACGAGAAATAATTAATATCTGTCTATGAAAAAACTAGCATAAATACTGGACCAAATCAAGTATTTTTTTTTAAATTGACATCTTTAAATAAATTTTTTTAACTTTAAATTAACATAAACTTACTTTATTTGCTGTATAGAGTACATACCCTTCGTTAAGGGTGGCAACGAAAAACATTCTGTATACTCAATCGAATTTACCGAATCTATCGAAGGGCCGATTTTTCCAATGTTAAAATAAGCCTTTATGTTGATAAAAATAAAGTTGATGTTGACTTTCTCTAAAACTTGATCATGACAGAAACAGTATCAACTTAACAACAGTACCTAGTATAAACTTTATTTGTGAAAACTTTACTGTGTACAATAAAGCATATAAAAAAAAACTTTATTCTTCATATAAGCTAGTAACTTGTCACTATTATATTATGTTATGCTAAAAGTGTCTGTGGGAACTCCTTGATGATCCTGCAGTACTGGCGGACTACCCCATTTCAGGTACACAGGCGTCAATAAATAGAGTATATAACCTATTAAGTGGATAAGTATTAGAGTGGATACCACGTATCGGAAAACGCAGCGTGGGAAGGCCACCCGCGAGATGGACGGACGACCTGGCCAAGGTCGCGGGCGTCGGTTGGATGCAGGCTGCTACCGACCGGTTGGTATGGAGGTTGTTACGCCTATGTCCAGCAGTGGACTTCCCAGGGCTGAAATGATGATGATTACCTATTACTACTCCTTATAGGTAGAACAAAATTCATATTGATAGATGAAACTATCCGAATTCCAACAGTACAAATACCACAATCTGTCGGATTCTAAACATTGGCTCGGTCACTAATATACCTGGAAATTAATTTTACTAATATGGGATATAATTTACCTATATAGGTACTATAGGTAAGTACATATAAAATGCTATACTTATCTTTTCCTGAATGACTGACGCACAGTCTAAACCGCTGATCTTAGAGACCTGCTACACGAAGAGTGCATTTATGTATGACATAGGCATCTGAAGAGAAAGGATTTCCCAACCATCAGAACGGGTGAAATGGAAATTGTAAATTTTACGCAAGGATTAAATAGAATGATTGATTATGCCTTAACAACTTTAGTAGCCTTCGTAAAGTATCTACCTTCACAAATATTTTTACCTTCTAAAGAGTTTTTACCTACACGCCCGCCGTAGCATCGGTAGCTATATAATAGTTAAACCTGTCATATTCTCCCTAGGTGCAAGCACGTATGGTTTAATTTGGTTTTTCCGCTATAACATGTCCAGCTTCGGACGCAGTTAATTTTCCACGTCGATGCCGTCATGGCATAGTAAAAACAAACAACTAGGTTGTTTATATGAAATGCGTCCATAAAATTTACGGCGACACAGTATTTGTGAAAATTAATGGAATTGCAGATTTGGCGCGGTTTACACACCATCGGTGTTATTACAAAAGAGCGCCTAAAGTTAGACTCGTTTTAAATATGACATTTGACAGCAAAATGTATACAACAACCGTCAAATTTAGGCAATGTTTCGCTTAAATGTTGCTTATATTCTTTTGTTATAACACCGCAAATGTCAGTGTCAGAAACTAGTTTCGATCTAGATTCCGTTATATCTTTATATTTGTATTTTTATTATTTTGAGTTGTTCATACATATACACGACTATGTTACCAAAGCGGGTTACTCAGAACTGCAGGAACATAAAGGAGGTCATTCGATCGCTACGTTTAGCATTACCAGGGCAGTTACTAGCGTATATCTTAAGAGAAAGCCCGAGTTCCTTAGTCTTACGACATGCACGGAAGGAGAAGTAGCTGATGTATTCTAGGCTCCACTCCACATCAGCTCAGGATTTTAAGTTGTCGCAGTCCTTATATAGACGTTTGATATTGGGTCACTTCATTACCAACTTGAGTAATGATCAACCAGGTAAGATTCGACCGAATACTCAAGGCTTTCGTAATAAATAAATAATTCACAAATGCATACGAGAACAGTGTATTGATATGGGCAAGAAAATGTTGCGATGGGTATTAGCTTATGTTACATGAAGTATTTTAAGTAGCCTGTACCTAGCTAAACTACTTGTTTCTTTTTACCACGTAAATGTCGAGCCGCCGCATTCTGATTGCTGGAGACATCTAATTATTGGTCGACTTTTCTGGTGACGATCTGTATGAAGCCTTTTTAGCTACATTTTCAGTAGCTAATTTCTTTTTTTAATAAGATACATCATATTCGAAACATTCAAACAGTTTTCTCTGATCTATATCCATATTATTATTACTTTACTTTTAGTTTACTTTACCCTCATGCAATAAAAAATAAACATAACTAAAGAACTACCATTTTGGAAACAAAAGACACAAGAAACTAAATTGGGACGCTGCAGCTTGGCTCGCATTATGGACTACAAATTGTATATCCCCAAATCCACTTCCGAACAAGACTTTCACTGGCACTGTATAAAACTGTCTCTGGTATGTTTGAACGAACCATAGATGTGCAAATAGATAGAATACCACAATCTCTACAATTAAAAAGTTAATATTGCAACTCAAGTTCCATCGTCAAAAATACTGCACAGATTCAACATTATTTAGTTTTAAATAAGTATAAACATTTATTAGTTTTATTATTTAAACAAATAGATAAGTAAACAGGTACAAGGTTATTGGAATAAACTAGATAGAATTAAAATGATTGAATACGTATATATATATTTCATATATATATAACTTACCTCATACTAACAACCTCGACAAGCGAGATCGAGAGATTTTTGCATTATTTAGATTAATTCCATTGTTCTTTAAAAAAAATCCAATTTGAAATAAAACAATCCGAGATTCTCCCGATCTAGTATCGAAATTGAATATATATATATATATATATATATATATATATATATATATATATATATATTGAATACGTATATATATATTTCATATATATATATATATATATAGAGATACCAACCCGTCAATTGTTGATCATGCGTGCCGTCAGGTGAGCATTTTGTTGATCCGAAAACGTAAGTTGATCCGGGTGCCATTTGTTGATCCAATGTGGCTTGTAGCTTACTAATGTGGCTCTGATCGGATCAACAATTTACTTTGTCGAAATTAAGGTCATGCAATGAAAATGTTGATCCAATATACAAATCCACTCCGATAGTTGTTGATCCGATTCAAATGGACCAATCAGAAGATAGCAAATCATCCCATTGGCCCGTCAAACATAGCGGCGCGGCGGTGGTGTGAGACCGTTTCGAGCCAGAATTATTAAGTGGTACTTTTTCGGGGGACAAATTAGGAAATTGAAAAAAAGTTTTGCAAGCCGTACCGTGTCATATATCAAATGAAACGGCTCATTATGAGGATCTCAAATACATTTTTGTTATTATTGTAAAATAAATAGTTATGATTTAATTCAAGAAAGAAGACGAAGATTGACCATTCCCCCCCCCCCTGATCTCCGAAACTACTTAGCTCAAAATTTAAACAAATTACAAAATATAGTTCATTACTTGTAGATTACAGGAAAACCTATAAGAATTTGTGGCATTGTACGGAAGCCTCTCCACGCGAGTTTAACTCGCACTTGGCCGGGTTTTTTTAGTCACTAAGAAACCCTTATAGTTTCGTCATGTCCGTCTATCTGTCCAGCCGCGCCATAGCTCAAAGACTTAAATACTATGGGCATATTAATTTAAGTAATAATTATGGGCATTTGGATTTCGAGTGCGATTGGAAACGTTGTGTGGAAAATCAGTTCAGTGTGTTTGGATTGGATTACGAGTGAATAAATCCTTAACAGTAGTCGGCGGCATTTTTAATAACAAATAGCGAACCCTAGCACAAAAAAATATTAACTTTGTTGATAGTACTGAGTAATATTTCTTTATTTATTTAGTTGGTAACATTAGTTTAAGTTATAAGGAAAAAAATGTAAAAACAGCTAAAATATAAACGGTGCATAGTTTATCTCTTATAATTGTTTAGGTAAAATTACCTTATCTTTATTTGTCTAGTTTGTAAGTGAATTTAAGTTTGTTTATAAGGATGGTTAGTAAATAGTGCTAAGTTATGTATTAAGTTACTTTTCTTTGCTTACATATCATTTAGTCTATAAGTTTAATTCATCCAACACATTCACCAATCCGTATGGCCCGCGTGGTGGAGTATGTCCTTAGCCCGTCCGCATTAATTTGTGAGCGGAGAGACCCGTGCCGTGTAGCGGGCTATAATGGTTTGGAATGATGACGATGAAGTTTAGTTAAAGTTTTGCTTATAAAAAAAATATGGAAATACGTAAGTATGTACGTAATTATAATGTAAATACCTAGTTCATAGTTTAGTTCTAATAAATGGTTAATAAGTTACTCTTCTTTATTTATCTAGTTTGTAAGTTTATGTTGATAAAGATATTTCTTAAATAGAATTACTTGTAACAACGCCCGCGGTTTCACCCGCGTGGTTCCCGTTCCCGTTAGAATATTAAGATCTAACTTTCCGGCCGCGTGGTTCCCATTCCCGTACGAATAACAAGATAAAATATAGCCTTTGTGTTATTCTAATGTATAAGCTGTATTATTGTAAAGTTTCATTATAATCCATTCAGTAGTTTTTGCGCGTAAGAATAACAAACATCCATACATACAAACTTTCGTATTCTTGATATTAATAGGATGTGAAAGTTTGGACCTCTGGATATTGGTACTCAATTACGCAAAACGGCTTGAGGGATTTGGATAAAAATTGGTATACAAATTGGATTAACATAATGGATACTTTTTATTTCGATATTCCTACGGGAATTACACGCGATCTTATCGCATCTATAGAAGTTATAGGTAGAAAAAAAACATATTTTTATCAAATAATATCAAATCTTTTTTTATCAAATAATAAGTATCAAAATTTCAAATCTGTTGAAAATTAATACCACAACATGCGAAAATAAAATTAAAAACCCTAAGTGTCGATTCACACACAAAAAATAACAAAATAGGTAGGTAGGTATTTTTTCAACATAAAAAGTTAGGTAACAAATTCTTTATAATCAAATAATCAACCCGTCAAATATACTGTTAGGTACAAAATAAGTAAAAATATTCACTTAGTAATAACATACATAATTAATCATTATAACCAAGTAACATCTCCAATTCTGGTTAAGCATTATTGTGTTGCACCATTTGTCAAAAATAGCATCCTAAGATCGATCATCGATCTCAATTTAGAGTGGGTTGCACCGTAGACTCGATTTAACCAAAGATTTGACGCTTGAATTGACTGTGGTTAAAGTTAAGTGGTGCAACCCAGCCTTAGTGTAGTAACCATCTGAAATTTTTGAAGTCGATTTAAGTTTTTTATGTCATACACATTTTATTTGTTTAATGATGTGAAAACCCTTATATTATTTATTTTTTACTAGCATTCCGCTTGCGGCTTCACCCGCGTGATTCCCGTTCCCATTAAAAAGTAGTCTATGACATTTTTCAAGCTCTAATCTATATCTGTACCAAATTTCATTTAAATCGGTTTAGTAGTTTAGGCGTGATTGAGTTACGACAGACAGGTTCCCGTTAGAATATCGAGATAATAACCAAAAAACCGACTTCAAATAGGAAATTTAAAAAGTAAATAAAAAATAAGGTTACTGAGCACAAAATAATTCGTATTTTGATTTAGTTAATCAGAAATTATTAAATAAGTATTTTATAATTTTGAAGTCAGTGCCAAGGAAATACTACTACAACCTTACTACAACTAAAACTAATAACAGTATTAGAATATAGGAATAGGTACCTACTTACTATCAAAGTAGCTTTTTAGATATTATGTACTGGCTTACAATAAAGGTTGTTGTAGTATTTACTTGGCTGGCACCGACCTTAAAATTATAAAATACTTATTTAATCATTTCTGATTATTTGAATCAAAGTACGAATTACTTTGTGCTAAGTTTTATTTTTTACTTTACTGTTTGAAGTTAGTTTTTTTGTTAAAAATTATTTTATTTTACGATTTTTACTGATAAGTAGACCTAAAAGTGTTACCAGACCAATCGATCGATCGTCAATCGACGGAATCGATCGATGGTAGAATGGATTAGTCGACGTCGATCGATAGTTTCTACCAGACCAATCGATCGATTGTCGATCGACGGCATCGATCGGTGGTTAGTCGAACGGTATCTGTCGATCAATTGAAGCTACCAGACCAGTCGATTGACGTTGACCGATGCCGTCGATCAATGATCAATCGATTGGTCTGGTAACACCCTAATAATGATGCTTGCATGCCTAGTAGGTAGTGGTATTCATATGTAAAACTTCAATCTTAATTAGGTATTATTTTTGTACGAACTCAACATTTGAAGTATAAGACATATGAAGTAGGCCCAACAAAAGGTAATTGCTGTAAATCGTTAAGGAATTCCCTCGACTGTCTATGGTCTCCATCATCAGACCTGAAATGGCACTTATAACCCATATGGTTGCAAAGTTCTCATCAATAGAAATGAATTAAGTCCAAACACAAGGTAGCTACTGTAAAGCGTTGAGGAGTTCCCTTGACTGTCCTTCGTCTTCATCATCAGACTCCTAATGACAGTCACAACCCATCTAGATGTAAATTTCTTATCAATATAAATTAATCAAGCCCAAACACCAGGTAATTGCTGTAAATCGTTGAGGAGTTTCCTCGACTGTCTTTCGGCTCAATCATCAGCTGGACTCTAGACCTTTATTAAATAGTAGTGCTTTAAATACTTAATGAAAATTTAAAAATGAAATTGTATTAGGCGTTACAATTCGGAAGTTCAAACATTCACTATGGGTGTGCCCACCACTGTTGTCGCAATTATGAGTTATCAGATCCGAGGGTCAGTGGAGGGTGTAGGGCCCGGTGGTGGGCACACCCATAGTGAATTAATGAAAATTAACAAACGCACTAGTTGCAACTACGATTTTCGAAGGTTCCCCTCTATTTCTCTGGGATACCATCATCAGATCCTGGTTTCCTTATCATGGTACCACCCTTGGGATATCTCCTTTCCAACAAAAAAATAATCATCAAAATCTGTACTTACAGAGAGAGATAGATAAGGGTAGAACATAGGCTACTTTTATTTCGATATTTAAACGGGAACCAAGCGGGTGAAGCCGCGGGCGGAAAGAAAGTATATTATAATATAATAATTATGGATTAGATGTTTGTCACTCTTTTACGCAAAAGCGGTTTGACGGATTTGGATACAAATAGAAGCTAGTTTTATAATAAATGTAAAAAGTAATTTGGTTCTAATAGTAGAAGATAACATAAAAACATGTTTTTAAACACTTACCATCATAAATATCAGCGTGTAATATACTTCTTGTCAATAGTGCGTAACTTTATGAAAAAGGTTAAGGACACACACGTAAGCTCACTACTTCTCACTCACTCACAGAACATCTTACATTATACATTTACTCCTAGCGGAGAAGAACTGAACGAACTGCTTACAAAAAGTATCAAAAGATCAAAGGCAAGCTCACTGTTGCCATCTTACCTCACTCCGCAAAACTGACGATAAATATGGAATGCAGAGATAGGTAGGTACTTAGAAATTTACGATACATTCCGGAATTAGGCATTTTCACTTGCAGAAAACTCAAACCAGAGTTCTGGCTCGAGTTTCCTACAAAGGAAAATGCCCAATCCGAAATATGTACACACGTAACGATAGTCATTTTATCAAATAAAACAAGGATATTATTGTTATAAAGAATAATACATTTAAATTTAAATAAATGACACAAAAAGAAATACAATCCTTCCAAAAATCCATCCATGATCCATCCATCCAAACCATGATAAAGGATAAACAAATAACAAAAAAACACAAAACACTAGTATCTTGCAAAAACTATGTTATGAAAAAAAGTCACTATCTTGGATTAAAATCACTATCTTAGGTTAAATCACTATCAGAATACTCACACACTAAACGGAGAAACCGAAACTCTACTCAACATTACTGGAGCGAACACATACCCCAGATCAACGTTGGTTAAGAAGGCGTATCACGCGTATCAATGTACATCGGATGCACATTTGACTGATAGGTATATTTTTTGCGACCGTTACGGATCAAGAAAAACATTTTGGTAATGTAAATTTTGATGGCGAGTATGTTGGAAAGAGACCGATGCAGGTCCACGGACGACCCGAATATATCGGCTCCGGATTGAAGTATATCTGTTGTCTTGGTCAAAATCCAATTGTACACGGCGAAAAGGTAGATCAACATTTATTCTAAAATCGAATTGGATAAACAATTACATAGAATGTTCGTTATATATATATATATATATATATATATATATATATATGAAATATATATATACGTATATCAATATATATATATATATATATATATATATATATATTCAATTTCGATACTAGATCGGGAGAATCTCGGATTGTTTTATTCCAAATTGGATTTTTTTTAAGAACAATGGAATTAATCTAAATAATGCAAAAATCTCTCGATCTCGCTTGTCGAGGTTGTTAGTATGAGGTAAGTTATATAAGTACCTACTTTGCCCTGTCTTATAGATTGGAACTGTAATGTTTAAAAGTGTAACCTAATTCTTTGGTGCAAATAAATCTATTATATTATTATTATATATATAGAATAAAAATGATTGTATACGATTTGCCAGATAATGAATTCTGATATAATAACAACAGAGTATGTTAATGTGAAAATAATTTTACAATATAATCAAATTTTCTAATTAACCTATTTATTCCTATGCTCACGCTAAATCACAATATATCTTTAATTCCACCGTGTTATAACAAAACGCCGGCAATTAAAATTACACCTGTGTTGCCGAGCAGAAATATTCTATTTATATAACTCTATGCAAACTACAAACTAGGTAAATCCGAGGACATGTTCTCCCCAGGGCTTAGCGACAGCTGTGCGATAAACAACTCCAGTTCTCCATTCCCCTGAATCAAGGTATTCTGCCCCTTACCCCTTACAATTACGACCCACAGATGGGGATAGAAAAGTTTTGCCAAGGTGTATTCTCTTTTGTATGAGTTGCGGACGTCTCTACTGTCGTGTGTTCCGTCCAATGCACGCGGATACTTCTTAGATAAGTTTGTTGAATTGAATATTGAATTACTTATTGTTTGAGCCTGGACCCATTATGCTTTGATTCCCTAGGTTAGCGGTGCCGTAATATAGCGGCCGCACGTACGCAAAACCACCACGCGGGCTTCCGATAGTTGTTAAAAATGAATACAAGTAGATAACAGGAAAATCGCATGCCGAAATATGGATAGTAAAAACAGCGCTCGATTTATCTAGAATATTTAATTAATAGGTTTATAGTATTAAAACACCGGCGCCTGCCGCAATTCGTGGTTGTTTTATTGTTATTTGACTGTTATTCGGGACCAACATTTACTTTAGATTCCGATAAGGGAGAGTCTGGAGTAGATATAAAGAGGAGGTGCAGTACAAACTATTTCTAACATTTGCTCCTAAACATCATAAATACAGACCCTCGTATCAGGGGCAATACTATTTTCTGAAAGGTATACCAATTAGGTATAGATTCACGTAGGTAATTACTAGTAACACAATTTTATAATGAAAATTGTTACAAAATCTCTCAAAGGTTTAAAAATAATCCCATCTTTTTAGGTACTTACCCATATTAAAATTACGATTTGGCACTACTTCATACTGAAATCTCACTTTTTAGGGCCGATTTTTCCAATGGTCAGATAACCTATCTGAAGAATAAAGTTGATTTATTACCAGTAGATAGGTTACGTTCATAGTAAGTTGCGTTAAAATTGATAAATATTTTTTTAGATAACTGTTAAAATGTAGTAATGAGTGACAAAGACAGATACAATTAGCATGAGCGCAAAAGAGATAGCAATACTTTATAAGCAACCGCGCTGAAGTGCACAGCACGCTTGTCACATGGAAGTGGTAGCCGCGTTATTGTCATAAATTATGAAAACTGAAGGATGGTCGTAATGTTGACAGCTAATATGTGGGACTCGAATTATGATTTAAATAATAAATAAAGTTACCGGTGAAATGTAATTCCAAACATTTTATTACACATTTTATAATATTTTTTACATCTCGTATGACACACGGAGGCATATTTTATAATTCTATTCATATTTTATTAATTTAACTTCTTTGAAACTCAAACATAAGCACGTCTATGGTCATGAAGAGCTCGGCGCATACTAAATAAATAGCGGACAAAGCTCATATATTTAAAGATCAAAAACTGTGTTCGAGAAGTCTACTCTGAAGAAAATAAAAACTAATTGGTTGAAGCTATCTTTTTCTAATACTTGATCAAGATAGAGACTGAATCAACTTTATCTTTCAGATAGATCTGACCATAGGAAAAATCGGTTTGTTAGAGATACAATAACAAACTTTATTCATAAATTCAGTCTACGGGTAAAGCAGGTAACAAAATATATCGTTGTCATACATTCTATTATTCCAGGCAATCCCAGTATAAAATGAGCGGACAATTCTTTTAAAACCCATTCCCAATGTTTTAATTAAATGAACGCGGCTATCTCGCATCGTTTTTGCATTTAACAAATCACCGCAGGCTAGTAAACTCACTGAAATTTTCTGGACGAACCGCAAATTGTTTTTTAACCAATTTTTACCTATCAATTCTGGAGTTGTTGTGATTTTTGCATCAACTGTTTAAACAGGCGGATGTATTGAGTGTACAACCTTTGATGGGCTTTAGAAAAAACATGGCAGATATGTAAATACATAAATTGTTATCTAGATGTACATATAGGTACTATATTTTGTATACGTATTTTTGTTGTTGTTTTTGTATTAGAATGGTTTTAGTTGCTTGAATTGCGTTGTGTTTGATTATATAACAGCAGCACGCTATCATTGCCATGCTATGTCTATGACATTAATATCAGTAGATCTCTGGGAGTTTTAACACTTTGTCACACACTTTTGGTTCCATATTAATTGGCTATTAGGTATCTGCTTTAAAATATCCATCGTAATATAATCAAAATAAAAACAAATATTACACTCTCTATGCTATCTATGAACACAGAAGTTGTCATAAAAGCTTCAATCTTAGTTACGTCACAGGTTACATGAATGAATTTCATATTCAAAATTAAATCACTCTATGTAAAACATTTTGTTATTACATATTTGAAATGGTACCTTAGGTTAGTTAAAGTCCAATTTATCTCGATATCCATTGTTTAATAAGGAATGCCTAGTTCGTGATACATAATATATATTTTGTGAGATATATCACCATGAAATTGTAAGTGTTGTTACCGTTATTGGCACTACACGCATTATATGTAAATTATTTTTAATCGTATGTTATTGCTGTGTTATAACAACTAATAACAAATAAATAAATAAAATAAATTATTAAGTTATTAAGTAACTCGCGGAAGGGATAGCCTCGCATTATAGTGTTCTAAAGAGTGAACTGCATCTTTAGACGGTTTTACTAAACTTCATACCGCATTATAACCGCATTGCTCAATTGCATTGCTAACTACACTGTTTTATGCTCGCATTCGCCCGGCGAACTCACATACTCAGAATTTTTGCCGTCGCATTGCTATATCCTAATACGGTCTGTGCATTTTACTTCCAGGATACTGCGTTCCATTTCTCTCTGACAAACCTTGGGCGTGGACTTCTGATGTTCGGTTAGTGATCAAGTTTGTGCGCCGTAAGTTAGGATAAGCAAGATGCACATACTCGTATCAACGAGTTTGCGTTTCAGAGATAATGGGAGGTTGCCCTTCATCAGCTCCTTCATAGACCAGTAGCTCTTCCAGGCATTAGCAATGCGACGTTCCATTTCCTTGTCTTGCCTGTTTTTAAAGAACACTATCTGGGCCAAGTAGGTATACTCGTCAACGTATTGTATGTCTTGCCTATCAACCACCGTATTAGGAACACCATACTGCGCTCCAAAACTGGTGTCGCTGACGTTGGCGTGCAGACCGCAAGACTGAAGTGGAACTGGGCCGGACACGTATGTCGAATGCACCCAGACAGATGGGCAAAGATAGCTACTGATTGGGTGCCTACAGACGAAAACCGGCGTAGGGGAAGACCTAGGAGAAGATGGAGGGACGACCTGGATAAGTTTCTGCCAGATTGGGCCACTATAGCGGACAAGACAAGTGTGGGCTCAAATGGGGGAGGCCTATGCCCAACAGTGAGACACGGTATAGGCTATATAAATAAAAAATACATGCTATATCAGCATACTAATATTCCATTGTTGTTAAAATCATAAGTCATTGCACAGGTAATGCTGTAGCCAATTCAGCGATGAATCTACACCACGGAACATACTTGCAGAGTAAACACGCTATTCGTCTTCATTCTGTGGTGAATCCTCAAAGTTACACTGCTTCTGAAGTTAGTTGATTTCAATTAGGAACTTTTGTACACACTGTAGACGAACACAAGGATCACAGTCATGGCGGCAAGATTGTAATTCAATTATGTTTGTTTTAATATTTCAATGGCTGTTATGAATTAGGTTTATCTCAAAGCATTTGCAATAAGTATAACGGCTTTTGGGGGGAACGGGTATGTACGTACCAAAAAAACATTTTTATAGTGTTTTTTTTTCAAATGACTTGGTGAAACGTTTCAGGTGAAACTAAATTAGCTAATTAGTATTTTAGTCATGAACCAGTGGACGCCCGCGACTCCGTTCGCGTGTACTACAGAAAAAACAAAATGTCGAAATTATACGTGATAAAAACATTTTCCCGGGATAAAAAGTAGCCTATATGTTAAGTGGGACCTGTTACAACATATTCCTGAAAACTGCATCGAAATTGGTTCAGCCGATTTTGAGATTAGCGTGCACAAACATCGATCCGTTTTATTGTATGAATTTTATTATATGTATATAAATATATAGATAATGCAGATAAATTCTTATCAACTATTTAAATTTTAGTAAAAGTACTCAGGTGTTTGCTTAATATAACTACTTAAATTTGTTTTTTTACAATGTTTAGAAAGGCTTATAGCCCTATATGATTAGTATTTTCAATAGTATATTTTACAAGAAAGACTAACCAAATTCTAAAAACCCGCAAGCCAAAAGAAATCTACTTGTGTAATTGAGCAGTCACATAAGCTTGTGAGAATCGAGATACTTGTCAGTCGCTTTAGAGTTTACATTCACGTTTTCACATACGGTCATAAATTAAGTGAAGTAGTATTAGATTAGCTGCCATTATAGAGCAAGTTTAGTTCGGAACGTGCATGCCACTCTCAATGAATTTCTGGGCGGTCGTAGCCAATTTGCCTTCATGTACTTACCAGGTACTTTAAACTGTTCTGAAGGATTTTACTTTATCTACCTTCAACTGATTTCAAAAGTTAGTCTAACTGAGTTATTTAGCGCTTTGTTTGTTCGGTTGATTTTGAAGAGATTAGCTCTGACGGTTTGTGGAAGGATTTAATTAGTGTTTTCCTACTTTGGTGACTGTTTCACAACTGCTCTTGGCTCTTACAAACATTGTTATGGAAGTTTCTTTTGGGAAAATTAAGCCTTGGTATTATGGTAGGTATTATAGGAGGATAATTATAGTGTATTAACACTAAAGAGGAGGTTTGTGATTTCAAAATATTATTTACATACATATAATCACGCCTTTATCTCTTACGAGGTAGGCAGAGCACCAAGGGCCGATAGAACCACATGGTGCCACTTCTGACCAATTTTGAGGGTATAGTTGAGATGTACAAGTTCGGTTAGTAGTGACAGGTGGTCAGCCCATCGCCTACAAAACACTAAGACCCTCTTGTCCCTCTACTGACTTGTACAGTATGCCCGGGAAGAGAAGCAGCTGTAAGTATTATACGTTTTTTTTTCACTCCCAGAGCAGTAAAGGTAAATATTATTTTGAGCTTTATAAAGTTTATATCGAGCAACCAAAAGTTCTATAAGTATTCCTTGTATTATAAGAAAGGTTGGCTCTAGAAGCCTTTTCCAGATAAAACTTTATGAACACTCGTTTACTACAATTTGCTGCTAAATCTGGGCCCCGAAGGGATCAAGTACCTCCATATGCTTAGCGGTAAGGGCCTCGTAATGAAGACGCATCGTGGGCGACTCGATTGTACTTTTGTATGCCCTGTAAAAATGTTCTTTATACAGAATGTTTTTTCGTTGCCACCATTAACGAAGTACTCTATACATCAAATAAAGTAAGTTTATGCCAAAAAAAATGCTGGGAAACGATGTAAATTTTATTCATTTTTTTTTATTACTCAATCGGGTATAATTTATAGTGTCCAGTGTTTATGCTAGTTTTATCATGGACAGATATTAATTATTTCTCGTGAAAAAATCTTGCTTCGCGCGTCTATGTGAATTTATGCAGAAAAACGCAGTCTATTTACTCAACTTTGGACCCTAATATCTTGGGAACCAGACACTTCCCAGGTATGCTTCCATGGAGAAAAATGATCGTGATGATGAGGAGATTGCGCAGTTTTCGGGAACGTTGACGACCAAAAAACATCCTGTATACATAGGTACTGTCATTATTGTGAACATAATGTGAATCGATTCTCGTTAGAGAGTAAGTATATTCTTTGGAATCGATCGATGCAATACCTATTTAACCTTACGAGTAGATGAAAATCCGTCTTCAGTAGGCCTCCCCCAGGGCACGCCACAAGGCTACTGCCACAGGGGAGGGTTTGCCCATAGTCACCACGCTGGGCAGGCGGGTTGGTGACCGCAGTTTGTATTTTTGGACTATGTTGTCAACACGAGAGGCGCTGCTGCCCACGTCCCGGAAACCCTTAATCGCCTCATACGATACCCACGGGCAGACATGGGGTGGTACGAATTCTACTCTGCCGGCACCACGCGGCCAATAAAAATATATTTAATTAATTGTTGTACATAATATAATGAAAGCATTTTAATAAAATCTTTAAACGTGTAATGTGAATAACTGAATTTTCACCAGAAGATAATGAAACAAAACTTTTTATATTATTATGTAGAATGGGTTAAAATTGTTTGATGGGGCATGCGGTGGTGTTGAATCATTTTGACACTAAAGAAACTCCATTTTCCAGCTCAGAATCGTATGTTTTAATTAGATTCATGGAAAGCATTATAGAATTACAATATAGATAGGATCATCTTCTGCTTATGACTATACACAGCCTTAGCCATTAGAAATGGAAGGATGGATGGAGGATGAGGTGTCATCAGAAAAAATAATAATATTAATATGACATGTACTAAACAAAGATCATGTACAGACATATGCTGGAATCCTTAGTATCATAACTCTTCTTTTGAGGGCACTTTTAAGAGAGAATTGTAAGATCAATCAAATCTTTTTATGTTTTTTTTTTAACCCATTATATACACCAATTTTCTAACACTAGCATATTAATTTATGCCCGATTTAGCACTGATATTACATCACCTGCATAGACCTATCTGTAATCAGCTCCAGATATCTACTACACATTAAACCAGCTGGTGATCACCAAAAGTGAAACTAGATATCCTTTGTTCTGTTTCCTATTCTCTTACTTCAGGATGACAAAGGAAACATTTCCCATTGAAATCGTTCACGCTAGATTACTGCGGTTATGCCCATAAAGCAATGGTAGGCATTAAGCTAACCGGTTTCTAGTCTGGTTTTTATTATATGCGTAAAATGTACACGTCTGCCTAATACCATTAGATATAGTAATGTGCGTGATACATGTATAATGTTATGAAAGCTTTGTACAGTGTAGTAGCAGTATTCTTTATCCAAAACCACAATGCACGCAAATGTGAAAGCATTCTCTTGCAAATTAGATTCATTCGCATGTCCCACCCACTTGACACTCATTACGACGTGGTTTCGGCGGTACCGCCGCACAAACTATGTAGATGTAGGAGCTCCTATAGATTTAGGATTTTAGAGCTTTAATGTTTATTAGGTAAAAGAAATGCCATTTTCGTCACCTTGTTGCAGTTCCGAATAACCTATCTCGTACTTGTTTCGACAAATAATTGTACCTGTTAAAACAAGTGCCAGACAGAATATCCGGAGCTCATCGGGTGGTGAAACAAAGCCACAAAGGGTGTTGCAAGAATTCGATAGTAGCAAGTTCGAATTTTTGCAATTAGCTTAAAAATTTATTTAACAATATTAATATTATTGAAAATATTATAAAAATGGATACGAATTACGCCAATATATCCCGTAAAGTATTGTTAAAATCCAGAAGCGAATCCAAATAAGACACTCACGTTTAGACGCAGTCAGGTAAAAATGCGGCCTTAAGTTAAACTTCTACTTAACAGGGTCCATTGCGCTTAATGCCTCAACTTTTACCAAGAACCGATTTTATTGTGAGTGACGCGATATCAAAAAAGTGAACATAATTATGAAAAATGTAAGAGTCTTTAAATTCAAATAGGTGATCTAAAATAATAACAACGTAGGCATTTTAACTTATACACTGCCACTGATGTGCCACCAGAAATACATCAACGTTAACAAAAACGGATCTGGTTGCCGGAGTTATTAATAATAACCTCATTCAGTTGAAAGAAAAATCCCGAATCCGTGAAAATTTTGACCCTCTCACTAAGACGAATCCATTATTGGGGTCTTTACGTTATACGAGATTGTACGTTAAAACAACATAACTTTAACGTGCTATGTATTTGTACGCAGTCAGGTGGCAGAAGGGTTAGCGGAAGGGCCCGGTGGTGGGAGAACCCTTGATGGAAATTATTCATTTTAGGTTCAAATTCAAATACTTATATGTACTTTTAAGAAGTGTATTTAATTTTCAGGTTGAGATTTATGGCACAATAACGCGTTCTACGGTATACTAAGCAGTTTGATTTATTACAATTTCTTTCCATGTAGATAGTATTTCAAATTAGGAGGTTATCCTCTTTTCTCCCCTCACCGGGGACGAGCACTTATTTGTGTATCTGGCCCGGTAAGCTCACCGGGCCAGATAACTATTTTTTCCCATTTGGCCCGGCGCCGGGCCAGGCGCCGGGCCAGATGGGATACACCCCCATAATGTGATTTTACACCTAGGAGTAAAGTAGGTCCATTTCTAATTAATATTAGAATATTAATTATTATAATTAATATTTAAGTAATAATTTATGGCCAGATAGTATATTGAAACGCCCTTTGCCCGGCACACAAAATGAGCCACGAAAATTATAATACCTAGGTACCGTACCCACGCTTTGCATATTTTTACAGAAAAAGAACATGTATAGGTATTGCTATTTCATTATTTCAACCTTGCTAGCTTACTATACATTAACATATAGGTACAGAATAACTTAGACACGTACGTGTTACTTGGTAATACTAAATACCGCGTTAAGAGCTATGTGTCGCCATATTACTTTGGCGAGGATGTAGCGAGAACTTAAATTATTATTAAGGTAACTATGTTGGACGTCTAAGTATATGGTATCCAGTATTTAGGACTTCATAAGTACAAATACGTAGGTATCACATGCATTATGTTATAGCTTTCGAGACGAAGCTCCATAGCTTGCTTGATAGCACAAAGGAATTTGAAGTAACTACTTAATCAAACTTTCCTATAGAATCTAAAATTAAAAAATATGTAGATACCATTGACTCATTTTCACTCAAAGTTAAGTCGCCCAAATAATTGACGATTTCGCGAATGCGATCGAAATACACTCTATAAATATTTTTAGTTAAACTACACATATCCTATGATATAGACATTGGTGAGTTTTAAAACTCTAAATTGTTATTATTCTCTATAATATACCTATATACTGTGCTACTAACACTTCTATGACCTGAATATTCAAGATGATTTCTCTCAACTCAGGTTATCAAGTAATTTCTTTCACAAATAAAAAGATACATTGAAAGATGCAAACACTCTTTGTATATGTGTTAAAATTGTTCATGTGCTGGACTTTATGAATTGTGGGAAGCAATAACGTATCGCTTGCCAAATCTCTTCTGCAAACGCACTTCTGAAAATTTACGATTTTACCACACTATTCCAATATAGTCTCGCAGATTTTTACAAAACAAATTGAATATAAAAATTTATGCATTTTGATATTATTTAGTCCCCATTCGTCATTTCTCTACTCACTGTCTGAATCAATATATCAATCCATGCTCCATTCCCATAATATATATCCATCTAGAATTATATTGAAGCTGTAAAATAATAACATCACTAAAACTTACAAACGAATGAAATATACACATTGACATTAAATTTATTCCAAGCAAGTTTTAAGAAACTAGGACATTTTAATAATGTTAAATTGTTATTTTATGCATTTTCCTCCCAACATTTTTAAGCCCACTATTATTACTAAGAAGTATGTATTGTTTTAAAACTGTAGAGTATTTTATCAGATATCCATAGACTATATTGCTTCTTTAAGAACACGTGCAGGCACACGTATACATACTAAGATCTTCCTTCCTCATTTTCCACTACAATATCCGTTACCGCCAACTTCTACCGTTGTATAAACTATGGTAAGGTATAAAAGTTTTCTGTTCGGTAGGATTATATTACCTACGTTGTGTTGTACTATATTATTGTTTTACTGTTATCTCGTGTTGTAAAACTGGAGGAACGTGTACATTATGCCTATATTTCTATGGTTATGCACTACAACGGTTATGTTGTTGGTTGCAATCTAAACTTTGATGATGTTAAATATAAAACGGCCTAAAGCGATTAAATATAAAACCAATGTGTACGTTTTATTATCTAATGCTTGTATGTATGCATGTCCCTGGGACATTGTCTAGATTAAGACCTTCATGTAATTTTATATGATTTGTTAATGATAATGTTCTGTTATGCATATTTAATTTGAAATAAAAAAAAAGCCTACTGTTATTTACTGTTTTTGAAAATGATACTTAACAGCAAAATGTAAAATTCCCCTTGCCTTCCTTCGACTGTTACGTTATAAGATTTAACTTTGCCCGAATATTCTAGTGTATACAGTGAGATGGACTAGGCGTCTACGTCAATGGTGAATATCTCACGCGCCTTCGCTTTGCCAACGATATAATCTTAATGGCTGAATCGTTGCAAGACCTGCACAAAATGCTATCTAGTCTCAATGCTGCCTTGAAGCGTGTGGGACTTGGGATGAACCTGGACAAGACCAAAGTAATGTTCAATCGGTACATAATCTCTGAGACGGTATTCATGGAAGGTTTAGCCTTAGAAGTTGTCCAGAAGTATTTATACCTTGGGAAAATATTGCAGTTGGGTAAAGACAACTTCAAGGGGTAAATCACCAGAAGAGTGCAGCTTGGATGGGGCAGCGTTTGGGAAGTTGCGTCAAATCTTTGAGTCATCCTTGCCACAATGCCTCAAGACCAAGATGTTCGATCAGTGCGTTTTACCAGCCATGACCTATAGAGCCGAGACGTGGAACCTGACGCTGGAGCTGGCCCACCGATTACATGTCACTTAGCGGGCCTTTCAATAGCTTTCTAAGTGACATATTCACTTTCTAAGTGATAGATCGATGACTTAAAGAGGGCGGCTGGCAGTAACTGTATGGAAAAAACGGAAGATCGAGCCGTGTGGCGTGCTTTGGGGGAGACCTATGTCGAGTAGTGGACTGCAATAGGCTGACGACAACGACGACGTATATTATAGTCGCAAAATGTGTACAAAAATCTTGACTACATTTTTTTCTTCACATAAAATATTACATCATCTATAGTTTTCCCAATACGAAATAACCAGATCAGTCGCGCAGTACCTGGTATAAATTGTTTATTGTTTCTTCCGATGATTTCTTCTAACAGCCAAAATGTAGGCCTTTAAACTATATACTGGAACATTTAAAGTTTTCCTGCATACATTTTAATATTATAAGAAGCAGCCATTACTAGGATTTGCAGGGATTAATGCTTTCTTAGTGAAAACCTGTATGTAATTGAACTCAATACATAATATCCATGTACATGATGTAACTTCTATTTCACTTAACATACCCCTTTTACTACACCGTAGTTTACCCTCCTTATTTTATGGTAGTTGAGAAAAGATCATGATGTAACACTTGCCCTAAAATAGAATCGTTTAGAAAAAAATTAATCAAAAATTTTAGTGCTGTGTGACTAGAATGGAGCATAATATTTCTTTCACCGTACTCCCAAAAATTCAAGAAGATTAGATGAGTAAATAAGGCGTGAAGTAACAAATAAAAAAACTAACTTTCTTCATTTATAAGTTAGGGTCTCAACAACCTATTGTAGTGTATTTACATTCAGTCAGTAACAATAGCAGGTTTTAAACCTAATTCTGTCGTATTCAAATTTGTACATTTTTTAAGCTGAAATATAAACCTGAGGTATACAAGAATCTGGATCGTAAGTCGCAAACCCTGTTATTCTTGGAAGTGAAGTGCTATCAGTGTCGGTACTGGAAGCCTGCCAACAAAATTAACTTCAAGAATTTTACCTAAGTAAATATTGCTTTTTTATCAAGTTTTATGCTATGGGCAAAATAAGATTTGTTGGGAAGACGTGGAATTTTATTTTTATATTCATTTAGGTTTATATTAGTTTATTTAGTTCTTGTTATAACTTTGGTAATAGGTAAAACTAGAGTTATTAACTAGCTCATCAGTTAGTAGCTCATCAGCTTAGAAGTAAATAAATAAATATCCTGATTTTCCGGGAAAATTTTGTTTTTACATAAACTTTGCCCAATTATAAATACAGATAACTTTTTTTGGTAGTATAATTACTTTATCACTTTACCGAAATATCATAACATCCTGTTGATTTTATTTCTTCACTAGCTGTGCCCGCGACTTCGTCTGGGTAGACTACAAAATGAAGCCTGTGGATTCTCCTTCTGGCTTCTCGTAACTATACAGGGTGTTTATGATAGCCAGGCAAATATTGCTACCATGACTTCAGACCATGAATCTGAGGCGGAAAACACTGAAAATTTTCTCAGGAAAATTACAATTTTTATCCGAGATTTTTTTCATATTTAATTATTATTCAGGAAAAAAAATGGTTTAGTTCTTTTAATTGGACCTTAAATAATGACTTAACAATAACATTTTAACCAACAGATGATAAAAAAAAGTTGCCCTCAAAATTTTATATAACTGATCAACCCCAATGCAGAGTCATAAGTGATCCAAAAAACAGCTATGTGTCACACAATAACCAATAAGCCTATTTAATTAGTCACAGGATCGCCGATAATGAGATCAAAAATACATTTCCTGCGAGTAACACTGTCGGTACCACCATGTAGATATTTCGTACTAAACCTCTCAAAGTTTTACAGTGCCGACCTAATTTTACTAAAATCGACAACAAAGTTACTAGAAATACGGAGTACCTTCACCTAAAAATGTGAGTCAAACAGCAACAAACCAAGCTCTCTTCTACTAGAGTTCCCTTGTTTGCCTGTCTTATTTCCTCGTGCACTCCTAACTCTCGAACAAGCTAGGTTTTAAAACCGACGCTGCAACTTTCTTGTACACTGCAACAACTTTTATAGAAATATACTTAAACCAAACATAAATAAATTTACCGCCTTTCCCGTCCCGTCCAACTTTTCAATAGCAGTTAAGTATTACCATTTAGTGCTGTATAAGTTGTCAAATCTTTATCTATCAGACTGTGATGTGCCTTGACCTTGCAACGCTTTTGTATACCTACACAGATTACCATACCTATCTATATAACTTATAGTTATATTTATTTACATTGCTAATAAAAACCGCATGTAAATTAATATAGGGGTACTTATGTAATTTGACAGCAAAATGTATGGAATATCTGATTTATACAATGTTAAATTTTATTGGTAAGGTTCTAAGTAACGTTCTAAATATCCAATGTAGCCCAAACATATTTAAATGCATCACCGAGCCTTCGGATCTGAATGCATATAAATTTATAACCGTTATTTTGCTTATTATCAAATTCCGCTGGCAGATAAATTGCAGAATTGCAGAGGCAACACGTTGCATTACTAATTAACTAAGGGTACTAGTAATACTAATTCGTTTATAAATTCTAATGTACTCACCAGACAATGTAACCATTTGACCAGCACTAACGAAGTTCGCAGAGGTACCGAAACATTAGATACCACCAATAGCGTTCAAACTTCATCACGGGGGTAATTCTTGAAAATTTTTGAGCAGAAACGCAACCACTAAGGAACCGTTAACGAAACGCGGTGCGAAGCAATGTATACTTTCCGCTTGAGTAATAATAAGGTATATGCATCGGTCGCGAGTACGACATAATAAAAACAAATATCTGTCTCGAAATGTGTCTAATCCCATCACCGTAAAGTAATTATTGCTTCGTTCTGAGCGTCTACGACGGTTCCGTTTCGGCTTCGTTCCAACTGGATACTTTTTGAGAATATTGGCCCCAAGTCCCTTAACAGACATGCTAAATGAAAGCTTCCTATTTGAAGGGAATGTTTTGATAACTTAGCGAACTTAAATGTCGCTCGTAAAATTGTTACATTGTCTAAGCTTCCACTGAACCTACTGCTGTAGTGCCAAAGCGTATATAATAACATAAAGTTAAAATAAAAACATATTTCCTACTCGAATATCCACTAGATCGAAGCCTGCTTCTCACCACGTATTTTACTTCCTAGTCTTCTATAAAACATTGTATATCTATATCCCCGGTGGTATATCTCAGCTCGTAAAGTAGTTACAACCCGCTCTCGAAGCAGCGCCCTCTATCTCTCGATATCCCGTGATAATCTGGGAGCTGGATGTAGAAGTATCCGTGATGAAGTATTTTATGTTTTTTATTAGATTTTATTATCAGAAAACAAGTTTAGAGTTTACATCCACACGGCCTTAAACATACGTTACTTTACAGCTTGGTTGGTAAGGTTATTTTGTCTTCTCTCACCATGTTTTATTATTAAGCAATAAGGTTCAGAATTCTCCAATATGTGTAATAAAAGTGAAAATAAAACGTACCTAAACATCTTACTCTCTTTGAAAAACTATTTATTTTTTAGAGATTAAAATAAATGAGGTAAGAATTATGTTTTACACAATCACCCGATCTTAAATCCGACCCCAAGGACCATGGACGATATGACCACATTCACCTTATATACGATAAAGATATATCAATTTATACAATTCCGGCACAAAACCTGTAAAAAAAACCAACACACACTGGACTTGATGTGCACATCGCATCTATGAGTATACCTATATTACATTTTGATATTAGATGAGATTGGATTAAAATTGGGATTATAAGTTTGTGCTCAACGAAAGTTATAATAACCTTGTATAATAATATAATACTTGTAGCGGTAGAATTATTTGGAGTTTAACTATTACCTACACGTAGAATTGATATTATATTGATATGTGATTTATTATCTACAGCATGAGATTTAAGATTAAATTGAGTCAATTGATAAATTTGAATAAGCAGATTCAAATCATCAAAGCTACATTCTATCCCAAAATATAAACTCGTACATATATAGGTAATATTGTAAAAATGTGTTTTAACCTTCTTAATTTTAAGCTTAGTAAGAATTAGCGTGTTTTTTTTTTCATAAGCAGATAGAGCTGCCATGTGTTTTAATTTTTGTTCCGGAACTTACTCGTATGTGACATTGGCGGAATCATTGTGCCCGACACAATTGAGGCCATTAACAAAAATTGAATTGAATTGAACTTACTCGTATTTTTTATTTACTTCAGTATTAAAAAAACCACTAACGACAATCATTGGCCAGTAAAAAGAGAAACGAGACATTTCCTAAACCAAACCACACATATACACAGCACTAGTTTATACGAGGGTATGTGATGAAAAAATAAATTCTTGTTATGGGGTAAGAGGGATTATACGCCATTAAGTCGCCGGGCACGTAGCAGACATTCGCTGTGACTGAGTCATTTTAGTCTGAGACGATGCGGCGATACGAAGGAAATACATACAAGCTTGACTAGCTTTCCTCATGCGACTCCGTCGTCTGCTGGTTCTGCGTAAATATCTATTAATCTAAAAATCTGAATAGTTCTATTTTTATTGGTTGCCATTTCTGGACATTACCTTTTACTTTTAATGATTTCATCAAAATCTTTTCAGTCACTTTGCCTTTATAGAGATACGGATACGGTACGGCTGTAGAGTTATTACATGTATGTACAAATATAAAGATATATACGAAATAATGACCAAGTTTTCCGGAGACATTCCGATGTGACAAAAATAACCGAAAGCTCACTTCTAATATAGAAGTTACATAAGAAACCAGATTTGTTAGAGCGTTGAAAGACTATAGGTAGCCAAAGGTTGATGCCTACAAAATAAACAAATAACTTATGTAGGGTTTATGAGACTGCGAACGTATGGCATATGGATGACGCACATATTCACCTACCCATACATTTTATATGTTGGTACAATGAGCGGCACTCGGAGTATAAAATATAAACGTAATTAGAAATTTGATAGATATTAAACTCATAGTTGTAAAAGGTAGGTAAATGGAAAAAGGTTCTACAGCCATTTAGCCAAATTCGAAGTCTAGCCAAAGATAACACAATCGGATGTTTGATGCTAAAATATTTCATCGTCGCTATTAAATTAGCGTCTCGGGTTGTATTTTTAGATAAAATTACTAGTAACACTCAAGTAGGTACTTGGGTCTGAAAGTTGTAGAAGATTTTGTGGTACTTATCCCTTTTGTGTAAAGGTCGGACGATACGAGATTGCGGTTTGCTTCATTTCCACGGTTGGACATGATCCGTTTTGGACGACTACTTTAAGAAATATGAGACTAGATACTGCTTTAATACATTGTGTAAAAAAATCCACACAAAGTAAAATTTTATATTCAGTGTTGCTAAAAGTTTAACGAATTATACTTACTACCTACGGTTAATAAAATTTTAAATATCTTAATAACTTAGGTTCGATTTGGTCGACGAAGAGAGATTGGATTATTATACATTGCGGTAATATTCAACGGATTGGATTATATAAAAGGTTATTATTATTCTGTAAAAAGTCTTCAGTTAATGTAAGTAAGTTACATACTATGTTAATAATGTGTGTTTTAATAACAGCTTATTTTTTTCTTTGTCAGCAATGACAAAGGAGAAACATGGATACAATGCAAGACTATAATTTAAGGTTAACGGCTCTCTTCTTTCCGAGGACCATTTATTATAATTTACCCTCTAAATACGCAACGTGAGACATGAAAATTGAGCGAAATTGTGACAAATTATTATAGGTTCTAAATGGAGCCAAAATATAAGTCGATGACGTGTTCTTTTTTCTTTTATGAGTTGTAATTTACTTTTATTAGAATTAACTACAGTTTTTAGATTTTCATCTAAATATAATATCATCATTTTCACCATTTTACCCCTTGTTGCCCTGTTGAATTAACGTAAGTACCTACACAACAATTATTTTATTAACAACTGACGTCAAAAATTAATCCACTAATTGATCTAGGCATCTATCTATCTTAACAGTTCCAAAAATAACCAGTTAATGCTTCAGCTATAAAAAATATAACAATTTTCTCAACAGTTATAAGGGGAAAGCAGTTTGCGGTACGAAAAAGCGTACGTGGAATCGGAATAAGCGCTTACCGATATGTATTTTATTCTCACCCCTAACCCACTTGCATCTCAAGCAGATTTATCTAACCTTTTATGTTTAAATCAGACCTTTTTGTCCCTTTTATCGGTTGGATAAAATATATATTATTTGAGGATCGCGAATCTTTCGAGACCTTTTGTATGACAGGTTAGATGTGCAGGATTATGATTGCATACTTACCTATTATTGCTAGTTTTTAGGTAGGTATATATACCTAGCTCATAGCTCTGTATTATATGTAATTAACATGGCTTCTGAACCGATTTGTATGGATACAGGGATTTCCATAGAAAGGACATTGGCTACTTTTTGAAAAAGGGCTGCAAAATTCTGAACTGAAGGATGAAAGTTTTAATGGAAATTACGTCCATAAATTTAAACCACTGCCACCATTCCTCGCGGATAAAGTCGCGGCTGTCCACTAGTAAACCTATAAATAAATAGTACAACCTAGATTAAAACTGATGAGGTAATAACATAAAGCTAAAATCTTTGCACATTAACGTCTTTTATGTTTCTTACGGACGGTTTGAGCTATAAAATGATCTGGACCCTTCATAAAAAAGATCTCATAAAATGGACTTTGCCTGCAGTGATATTTACGGTACAATTCAACTGCTGCTGTCAATATAAAATATCCGGCCAAGTGTGTGTAGCTTTGATTGAATGTAAATAATTTAATGGTACATTCTGAAAAAAAATTATCATGTAAGATCATACAATCATAAGTTCTAGCGATTCTATGCGTAGGACGTACGCAAGCAAATGAGATTTGACAATAATAATATGACGATTACATCACGAACGCTCGCTGTTTTACGAAAGCAGTTTTACTAGTGTTCCGCTTATACATACGGACAAGATATAAGGAAATTACTACACTTACCTATAGTTTTGTTAGGTTAGGTGGAAAGATCCGGCCAGATGGACCGATGACTTAAGGAGAACGGCTGGTAGTGACTTGATGGCAAAAACGGGAGATCGAGCCATGTGGCGTACACTGGGGGAGGCCTACGTCCAGTAGTGGGCTAAAATAGGCTGACGACGATGTAAAGGCACAGATTAATAAATAGGCAAACCTCCAAGTTCTAGTTATCCTAATTCTGATACGTCTAGAAAAGTTTTTAACAAAGATTAAGTTTGTTGGCAAACGTAACATTTCCTGACAAGATTGGCAAAGGGTATTTTATTTAGTTTCTTCTATTTTAACTTTGTAAACATTAATGTAGCTCCTAGGAAAGGAAACAAACTAGTATATAAAAACGATTTATTTTCTTTCTGCTGAATTAACATTTATTTAGACATCAACATTTTTATATAATAGAAGAAAAGTATTGTGCGATCCTGAATATCTTTAAAAATCCAAACAGTCTTATTGCATAATAGTTATTTACATTGTAGATGAACTCTAAGAACATTAACTTATATTTAATTTAAAGTACTTAAATAAGAAAAGGTTTTTGAAAACTATAAAATACATCACTAAAACTCAATAATAATAATATTTGTAATTATTTGTGAAAACTTTACTGTGTACAATAAAGCATTAGAATTAATAAATTAAATTATATAAGAATAAAATATTGCTTTACGTTTACCATTATTCATAACTGTATATATAATTACAAAAAATACAAAAATTTACACTCATTTCATAACATTTAGGGAGTGTTAGTTATATTTACAAAATACTTTACCACAAACCTACACAATAATATCATTTAAAATAAAATAATATGTATAACTTTTTATTGGTAAGTATGACACCACATTATTATGGGCAAAAAATAGTTCTACATTCAATCAGGCCTTGTTATTCAATTGGAAATAAGTTAAACTAAAAACTTTTGACCAAATCACTGGTCCACGTGCTTACACCAAAATTTGTATGTTTTCTAAAACTACGAATGTCTTTTACACTTTTGATTACAGTAACGTTCCGGTTCGGGTGACACTTGTAGATGTACAACATTTACTGCTTTATCAAAAGTCACTCGCGGAAGTCATCGCGTTAATGTACTTCAGTATCACTAGAACTTCGAGAACTTTCTTTAATGACATCTAGTTCACGGTTAGATAAAGAAGAGTTACGTGAAAACTTATGTGCACTATATTCACTTTTGTCGTCAGAGTTTTCGCACACGTGAGAACAACCATTAAATTCTTTTTCTTCATCTGAATTATCTTCAACAACGTCATTTACTTCAACTTCAAGTAAATTATCGTCGTCTTTTGCACCATACGAACTGAAGTTTCTTTCATGACTTAGGCTTCTTATTCTATCGAGATTGTGTTCTAGAGTTTGCATATCATTATCTGCACCATGTGACTCATCAAATTTCCATTTTACGGTCGAGTTGAAATGTTCAACGCCTGGGTATACTCCTATACTATTGCTTCTATGCCCGAAAACCGGGCAGTTGCGGAACTCTCACAATTCTGGATGTCTTCCGTTACAAGTCTTTATAAAATTACCTTCATCCAAGCTTAGATTAGATCGTGATCTCCCACATTCCATATCTAAACTAGGTCTAAATAGACAAAAGTCCGAATTTTTCAATCGACACTGCCTTGAACAGGTTTCAACTTGAAAAGCCGACTTATCAAAATGTCGATAATCATTAGAATAACCTTCAAAGTATCTTGGATCATTTTTACAGGCACTGCTCGGACATCCTTTGAATGAGCCAGAGCAGCGAAGGGGTTCTCTGTGACATTTCTGTATTGCATGAAGCGAGGTGGATGATACGGTACGCTCTAAAATTTCGCCCCAGTATTTTTCTCCTAAGCCTTCGAAATCTCCTTTTGAGTTAAGCCCATCTGAAGTGATGGGAGAACCACAACATCCTGTGGGTTTTTCGTAGTTGCTCGAGAAAGACTTTGTTCTTCTACAGCAAAACTACGAACAAATGACTAACATTAGTTTCCCAAAACAAACAGGAGTAATAGTAGGTAATACTCGTATTTATTTTTTTTTTAAACCAAAATGTTATTTATTAGATAGAATGTTACTGAAATGTTTAAATATTGGTATTTGCAATATAATTCGTATAAAGTTATTTAGGTATTAGGATGTAAGGCAACATTTTGATTACTATAACTTACATAATACTGAACTAGGTCATTGCTGATTCTTCTAAAATGGCTATTTAGAAGCCAATACAGGAATGGGTTCCAAAAACTGTTGCTCAGCGCTAACCAGGTCACCAGAAAATCCAGTGATGGTGGAACCTGGTAAAAGAAATATTACGATGGTTAACAAAATTGTAAAAGTGCAAATAATGCTATAGCCTTTATAAAGGCTCGAGCACACCGGATGCGTATGCGTAGACTTAAGTGTAGACGTGCACGTACCGCTGAGTTATAATGTGTGAAACTGTATAAGACAGGACACACCACTTGCTATCTACGCTTACGTCTACGCATACGCATCCGGTCTGCCCGAGCGAGTCTATACCTATACAGTTCCATACAATTACAACTCGTGGTACGTGCATGTCTAGGCTACGTGCACGCATACGCATCCAGTACGCTTGAGGCTTAAGGCTCGAGGACACCGGATGCGTGTGCGTGCACGCGTAGATCGTATCTCATGGAACTGTATAGGCTCGCGGATGCGTGTTGAGTAAGCTAGACGTAACCTCTGAGTTGTAATGTATGGCTGTATCGAGGACACCGGATGCAGTGCTGCTATCATAAGATGCACATAAGCGATGTAGACGTATGGTACGAGATGTACTCAACGTATGGCCTCTGAGTTGTAATGTATGCAATAAAGATTTTTATACAGGGTGAACTGCATAGATTGCTCGAGCACACCGCATTTTAAGAAAAATGCGGTTATTGTGGTTATTATTTTTTATTTTTGAACTTTAGAAACGTAATCCTAAATAACATTTCGTGACACGCCTTAAGCGAGAATTGAGTATTTGACGAATTTACTTTGACACGTACCTTCAAGTGCATTAAAAGTTGAATTCTAATGGTACTTGGTTCCAACAATGTAAAAAAATTAAAACCTAGTACCCGGCTATCACTCGTTTTTAATTCGGCTCAGGAGGTTCCAAAATGATGAGAGAGATGGATAATGGGTATGTTTGGAGTGACGCATTGAGACGGAGATGCGTCGCGAGTATGACATATGCTAGCATCTGTTTATTCGACTAGTCAAGCGGTGACAAGACTTGAATCTGAATTACATTAACTTTGGCTTCTCTCTGGACTCAGACAAGGTGCACATTTATGGGGTGTGCAACGCAACTAGTAGAGCTACGCTTACCGTGAATCACGCAGGTACGTTTCCTTTCCATCCGGCGTGCTCGAGATGCATCCTTTCAAGTTGCTATCATATTTCTTTTTGTAGATGCTAAGAGAATGCAGATGAATCTTACATGAACTTACAATTATCGAGTGGCAGTGCATGCTGCGACTGAACTTGAGAACTTGAATGGTAGCTAGCAGATCTTCGCGACAGTTTCAACTGCCCAGCGCATTTCGCCAAGTAAGAGATCATCCGGGAAGGTGGATGGAACTACACCAGATCCCCTGGACTATTGGGGAGTTCTGTTTACTCAAAGCATTGAGAACGCCGATGCGTACGCATTTCTCAAGAGCTGATACTCTCAAGACTAAGTTCTTTTTTAAGAAGATGTAGGGCCTGATTAAACTGAACATTTATTGTGTCTGACTTTTATTCCAACAAACCTAAATTTTCTAATTTTAAACTTTTTTCACAAATTATCTGTCGATGGGAACATACCCCATCTCTCTTCAGTCACCTAAGAGTTTTCATGAATAGCAAAAATACTTGAGTTTTAATTTTTTTACTCTTTTCTAATGGGTATTGTATTTTAGAATTGATTAAAGCCAACTTTTAATGTTGCCAAGGACTTAGTATTTTTTTTTAGGATCAAATCGACCTTGAAAATTTTATTCGTAGGTCTATTCTACTTCAATTGTGTATTATTATTGGGATTCTAGAAATGTTATTTAGGATTACTCCAAAGCAAATCAAAAATAAAAAAGCGAAAAATGGTACGATCAAATTTCTGTAAAATGAAAAATGCATGGGGATTTTTTTTGATTTTTCTCATGATAATCCTGTCAGACGTTTTTTGGGACATATATTTATCCTTATTATCATTTCTTAACCGACTTCAAAAAAGAGAAGTTATTAATTCGTCGTTATCTTTCATTAATGTTTCAAATCTGAACCAAAATTGACATTCATTATTTGAAATGACGAACTTTGTTTTATTTGAATAATGAATTGCGGTTGTCAAGTTTTATGAGGTTTTTAAATAATTTTTCTGAATATAAAATACTGTAATAGGCGTCCAGAGATTTAAAATGGATTTTCGCCACACATATAATAACATTAATGGTAAAATGGATGATGACCATAAACCTGAGTGATTAATGAGTATTTTGCGCACTTTTTTAATTGCAAATGTATATTTTTGCACATAAGTCACAGAATACCTTCACGTACATACATACATACATATAATCACGCCTTTATCCCTTATGGGGTAGGCAGAGCACCAATGGCCGATAGAACCACACGGTACCACTTCTGACCAATTCACGTACTACACTATTTTCACTTATTAAGTAAGTTTCTAATTATTGATAAGAAATTATTATATAAATTATATTAGTCTTTATTTTACTGACCTTTTTCAATAAATTTTTTTTTTTTACGGAATTTCCCTTTTGGCCCTTTTCGAACATTCAAGATTCATCACGCTAACTCGACTAATCAGTAACTGTCACCACAGATTATTGTAGTTAAAAATTCTATAAGTATTATTATTATTTATTTTTCTTTATAAAACTTAAAACTTGGTACAACGTCCCACAAAACTGCTTACGCCGTTTGATTGTGGGATAAGTAATTAAGAGCTAGTTCAGATTACCTATATATCAGCTATTAACTTACCACAATCTCATGCTCTGAATGAGGGTTCTTAGAACAAGGTATAGGCACTCCATTCGGCCTCGAGATCTCCTGATCGCATTTGCCTCTGGTCTTGCTCACGTGAAATCCAGACCCGTAGCAGTACATCAATGCCATGGTTGTTGGAAAGTAGTACGCGCAGCAAGAGAGAATTCTGTTATGGAATAGCCACAGTTATTTGATGCAAACCAAATCGATTTGGAGCCGTATTTCCAATGATCAGATCGAGTTCCTCTATATTAATGAAATTTTTGAGAAATGCAGCATCAACTTTAACCTTCAAGTATCTAACAATTAGAAAAATCTGCTCTTACCAACGTATTTAAGTAATTTTACCACTAATAAGATTACTAGTAAAAAGTTAATTAAAAACGATAAATGTGCAGAAAGAAATCCAGTATACGCACCTTTAAAAAATAAAAATAGCATAATCCGGGATTTCTCTGTCGACATTTAAGACTTGAATGAAATAAAAAAATTGGATAACGTAGTACAAAATGCTTCACCTGAATGCCACTCTGCTATGAAAAACATCGCAAGCCATTAGTCCTGTTGAATTGAAATATATCCGGAGCGAGGCAGCACCATAATTGCGAACAGCGATACTGACAGTATCCACGTTATACTTATTACTAGAACACAACCCTGTAACAAACGATTGTGTTTATTTGTCCTGTTTTTGTCCAGGCTTTAGCCAAACTATCATTCCAGCTTAATAATCGTAGTTTATTTACTAACTAGCCATTGATATTGAAGAGTTTTCAATTTAACAAAAATTTCAAAACTATATTACTTATGAACCATAGTTACGTTGGTTATAGTACTTAATCAGAAAGGGTATTTTGTTTTAACAATGGCTCTAATTATATATCAACATTAACCGAGAATGCAATATTAATATATCCATCCACGTTTCAATATAGCATACGAAGTAACTCTGTTGCGTGACTAACTTTAACAATACTCAAAATCCAGAAGTTCTTAAGCGGATCAAAGACGGGATTTCAGAGGTGTTATCAAATAAAGCCTTCTTTGAATTCTAAGCTCGGTTCTTTGACTAAGATATTCTTAAAAATGCAAATAAATCTTTATTGCTTTGTGTTTCTACCTATACATTCTACTAAACACCTTATTTGTATTCTGTTGAATTAAGTATTTTTCTTACCTTCTTACTGGAATGTTTATGGTAGGTGTTTGGATGTAGCATGTAGAGATATCTGTCGATCGCCATGCAGACCAGAATAATAGCACTTTGTTGGCTAACAGCTCCCCTTAGTAGCGCCTGAAATAATTACATTACTAAGCACCAGTACTCGTTCAAATTCAAAACAATGATGTGACAAATTAACGCAGATTTATATTGAAGCAATGTTGTAAGTATTTCTAATGACGCCGGTCCATGAAACACAATGAAAAGGACATTCTACAGAGACGATTACGCGTCAGCGGGCCGACTCGACCGGATGGCATAAGTTGCAAAGTTGAAACTTTGGCAACTTTGTGCTCGGTCACCGTACACCATTAGCCATAACACATTTACCGCAAAGTTTCGGCAATTTCATTGTTTACGGATTGTCGCCGAAAACGGATAGAAAACAAATTACTCCTTTAAAATTGCAAATTGTTTACACTGCTTGAAAGATCGGATGCTTTTATTACAGTTTGTTTCGGAAGTTGCCAAGAAGGGATGGCACTATACTTCGACACAGTTATAAAATTTTCACGTATTTTCTACTGCTTCGCAAAATGTTTACCAGTATGTCAACTCGCATCAGCTATTTTTATGATATAATTTGTATTTATATATTGTATATTTTATGGAGTTTGTATATATTTCCCTTTGACAACGCGATTACATTTATACGCAGCATCCGATTACCTTTCAAGTCAGCTTCTCCAATAGAAAACTTTTTTTCCTTTAAACAACTTTACTCATTTTCTGTTCGACTCTTGTTTAAATAAAGTTTTACAGGGACTTCGTAGCTTCGCCTAGTTCTAACAGGATTAAATGTCTCCCTCGAAATTTTGATGGAGAAATTAATATTCTTACTTTTGTACTTTCTTTTGATCGAATTTTGTAATTATTCATTAATCTACACAGTACAGGTAACAGTAGATTAAACCACAGAGTGATATTTTTAAAAAGTAATACAATTTAGTGAACTACTATACCAAAAATTATAACACTTAAATAACACATTTAAATGCAGAGATTTCCGAGTTAAGAGTTTTCCGTATTCTATTAAAGTAAAAACTGTGCAGTGTTACAGATTCACCACAATATCGGATGATATATTGTAATCCTCATAGGCTAAAAATTATATTCAACCGGATCAGATAATCTTCTAAATATCTTGTGGATAAAATACGATATAGGACACTAGCAATACAAGTTGGGACGAGCAGTTAAAATGAACATCTTGACCTCATACGTACCTCACAATATGTTAAGACATGGTTGATAAGGGTTCAAAGATAGGGATGGGTTAAATTATTTGGGTACCTGTATTTGGCAGAATATTTCCCCGTAAGGCCAACACTTGTACAAAGCTGGAAGAAGGGCCACAGGAGCGATCAATATCCCGCTGAATAAGTCGTTTAGTGCGAGCGACGTAAGAAGGTACCGTGGCTGAAAATGAACATGCTATTCAAAAAGCTATTTGAACCAGGCGGATTATTATACAAAATAATTATGTTTTTCTCGATGATTAATAAGGATAATAATGTCGGAAATTATAATTTTACAGAATCCATCCAATCACAGTTAGGATAATGATTAAAATAACTTTTTAAAACTATGATGAGTTGGTAATAAATAAATCAGTCATAATTCTCGAAAAAAGCAATCAAAGAATCCTATTCTACTTATATTAAAAACGTTAACGTTTGTGGGAATGGATGTCTGGATATATTTAAGTAGTTTTAAGTTTTTGTAATGCATTAAGAATAAATAAATAAATAATGTTTCTATTTCATGCTAAAACTACCAAACGAACCATGATGATAATAATTAGCAGTTAGCTTGTACATGAGAAGAATGCGACGCGAGAATTTCACTAAAAAAACGTAAACCAAAATCTCACCTGATTATCGATATACTTAATATATCGTCTGTTATTGAGAACGCAGATCAACACCAAATTTCCAAAAACAATGCCCATGGAGAGAGCAAATATGAAAAAAGCTTTTATTATATCGGCCGGTGCGGGAAAGGTGGTTGGCCAGCCTTTACCGTTCAGCCAGCAAGAGCTGTTTGACAAAGATGGCGCTACTAGCAATGCGCCTTTGGTCGAGTCGAACATAGTCGGCGCCTGCAAGCAGCGCACGCTCTTCTTAGATAAGGCATTTAGATCTCAATGCTATACAGCGCAATGATCAGTCTGCTACTTCGTCTTCTTGTCCTTTCTAGGTTTTAGGAAATGTTCTCGTGTTGATGGGCAAAATTGATTTGGTACCGTTGCCATGTTTTGGTTCTTGTGTATTTCTTCTGATTTTTGATCTGAAACAAGGAAATTTTGTTTATTTATATGAATGAGGCAGGAAAAGAAAAAAGTTAAGACTTAATTAAATGTAATCCTTTTCCATTTATTATGTCTTTCGTAATCACATATTTAAAGATATAGTAAGATTTTTACAATGAATTTTATAGTTAAAATCTGATATTTAACGAGGAAATCTCTCTTTATAAAAAAGGGCGCGCGTGACATATCTCGGAAATCTTTTGTCGAGGTCCATTTGGTATAAAGGAGCGTACTGATTACTTTGTAATACCTACTCGGTACTACTAGAAAATAAGGTAGGCAAATATGTACAAGGTGATTTCTATAGACCGGTTTACAGGAGATCATAATTCGATTTCTTTTAGGAGTTTAGCTCTACAAATCTTTTTTCAGAAGTAAATATAACTTCACCTGATTCTTAATTTCTTTAAGAACAAAAATATAATAAATGCTACGACTGTGTTCTCAAACTGAAGTAGCCAGAATTGCATGAATATAAGGGAGAACCGGGAGAAAAAATAAATAAAAAATAAAAAAAAAAAAACCCATAGCAACGATTCGCACAGCGGGAATAGATGTTAATGATCAGTGACAGGTTGCTAACTCGAGGGAATGTTCCTTAGTCGATATAATAACTCTAATCATGATTATGAATATATCACACAATCTGCTAAGTAAAGCTAAAAGCACCATTATATCGCAACTTCTCTAACAAGGACTTCTCTAAGATTGGTGGCGAAGACGCTGTCAATTTCCTTCAGGAAATAACGTCCCAAGCTGAGGTCGGAGTGGTTTTTTCGAGCCATCTATTTTTGTCTCGTCCAATTTACCTTCACGAAGTTGTCGCGCTCAGATGTGTGAAATTAGCAGCATCCGAAGTACTGAGCGAGGTGGTAAAAGGTTTTCCAAATTTTATTCGGTTCTCGAATTAGGTATACGTAAATAAACTAGTTAATGTTTTTAAAATTTATTTTCATTATAAGGTTAATCTGGTTGATCAGTTGGGCAAGCACAAATCTCGATAGTCCGTCCGTAACGCTATCGTCAACTGTCAAATCTCAGAGATTATGCTCGCGAGTTGAAAACTTTACGCCTCGTAAAAGGTGCTTACCCTACTGATATAAAAATAACGTAAGTAGGTACATAATAAAATGCAACAATGGTTCTTGTACATGTTTACTAATAAATGAAATGATAGTTCAATTCCTTTAAAACTCCGTACCTACCCATCGTTTTACATATCCTGAACAAATACCATCGTTTCGCGTACATCGTTATTTGGGGTAGGCACACTTGTATTCCGAATTCTGGGCGTCATATTTACATTTACTTCAGCATCTCCACATATTTTTCGTTCGATCCTATCTTTTTACATTTATATTTCTCAAACTGGTGTTCGCCATCCTCCATTGACCTTTGGGTCTGACGTTTCATAACATTATATGAGTTGTCGACTTTCTATCCTGCCTAACTAAATTAATATTAATGAATAGTAGGTAAGATATTTGATCGGTGACAAGTTGCTAGCTCATCACCTAAGAGATTGTATGAGTTTCTTAATCGAGACATGCATGGAAGGAGATGCAGGGGATGTATTCTAGTAAAACCCGCATCAGCACTGGATATCTGTATCTTCTATACAATGTGTTGACAAATTTTTACCTACGTGTAATATAACAGCAGAAAATAAGTAATTTATAGATATACTTCAGTAACAATTATAAGATTACAGCATGAGAAAATTGTCTACAAGTCATCAATAAGCATTTTTAAAATTTAATTTTGCAAAAGAGTAAAAATTCGCGTCTTCTACATTATTATAACTCTATTTAGCAGAGTTTTTATTTTACATAAAAAAACAACGTAGTTTCTCAAACGCATGACCGCGAGTGATTCTATCATTATTAGCCGATTACGTAGCCCGAAAATGTACCGGCATATTTTGAGGTAGATTGCCACGCTATACATGTTCCGGTCATAATCATGTTTCAATGAAAATTCTGTCAGGATGTGGAATGTGGACGAACAGTACAATAATGCTAGAATTTGGTGCATTATATTAATACAAGCAAATTAATACATGCTTATTGCATCCGCTTGAGATATAGGAGCAGAAGATTAACAAAGTAAAAAAAAACTGTACGCCGAATAATACACATAACAAATAATGTTTAATTTACAAGGTTGTTTGTCTTTGTAATATCACAACAGCACAAAGAACACCTCATTGTACCATTCATTAGAAATTTGAAGGATTTTTAGCTTAGGAAAAGGTTTTCTGTTTTAGGCAATTGTCAATTAGATTTATGTTTTCTCTCTCTCTGCTTTGTTGGTCTTGCCAAAGGCGCCATGCAAATTCCTTCAACAATACATAATATTTAAACTTAACATCTGTATATTTTTAATTACCTATATTAAATCAGTCGCCTATATTTAAAATGTACAAAAAGAATGTATTTATTGATCGACTAAACAATAAAAGTCGCATAAAATCATGGGGTCCATAAAGTCGTACCCTCGGGTAAATGGCGAAATTTCTCTACACCAAATTTAATGTGGCTTTTGGCGCCAACACGTCTCATGTTCCTTTTGCCCTTTTGAATACTGTAGTATCTTTTCTTATTTATTTCTTCGCGCTCTTTTTTGACACAGCTTTAAGCCTCTCAGCCATACTCGTAAAAAGTATGAGAGATAACTTCTACTGTCTTTTATAGTACGTAAAGAAATAAACCTAGTACCTACTATTTTAGACTTTTTAGCCCTTTTTAGATGTTCAACACTGGATATCTAATGCCTGAAAATGATATGATGATCGTCTTAGTATTATAGGTCTTATCAAGATTTAGTGAAAACATTTTTATACATATTAAATATTAAATAATACATATTTATCAGTTATAAAATAAAATACTATATTCACATAAAGCAACTTTTAGTGATATAAAAGGTACCTTTATCATTTCATTCCTGAACAAAAAATGTAGTGAATTTTTTTTTGAATCGTTGCCAATTTTTTCAAAATATCTTTGTAATTTATAACCTAGCGCGTACTTCTGGGAATATTTATTGCGAATGCCCCTGGGCTTTATTCCTTAGGGGTTACTTTTAGATATTGTTATGTTATGATAGTTCAGTTAACTTTTTTCTGTCTGTGAACTTCAAGGAGGTAATTACCTACGTATCACACGTGTGTTTCAAGTGTGAGTGAAAATGAAAACAATGTAACATAGGTATTTAGATCGGACGTTTTTATGCGAATTGATTTTTAAATAGCATTAGCTGTTTCAATATTGTGAGTCAATCAATAATTAACTTTACCCACGTGCTTTGTTTTTCGATCTTATCTTGCTACCCTAAGCAATAAATACTAAAATGAGATCTAATATAAAAAAATCTCCATAGAGCAATCTACTCTCAATTCCTCTAAGTCACTTTGAAAAACTACTTCGCCGTTCCAGAAAGTCCAGCTGCAAATACAAATAAACACTTTGCGAAGTACGCAGTTTATATTTACGTTAAAATAAATAAAATCCCAAGAAGCGTCGCCGCTGTTGGTGACTTGCTCGATTTTTACGAACTATCCTGTAAGTAAGCATCTCTGGTTTATAGTTCTATCTCGGACACTTTTGAGTGTTGAATTATATGAGTGCTTAGAACCAGTCCACTGCTAAAATTTTTACTGCATGAAATTTTTCTCTTATCAGTTTATTATGTGAGTTGTTGTTTTTGAATCACCCCAAAATTTTGCGACCCAATCATCTAATAGAAAAGATAATACATGTTTTATACAACCTATAGAGCAAAATCCATATCTTTTCGTATTTCCATTATTCATTTTATGTTAGGTTAGGTTAAAATAAATGGAAAAATATAAATACATGGGTTACCTTTACGAGGCTTTGGTGAAAAAAAGTAAAATAGTTTCCAAATTGCAATGATACGAAATGCTAACAAATTACAATGCTAGCTTCTATCTGGTTTTCTAATCTTCCGAATTTCACTCTAGCCGTAAACTTAAGGGATTATTTTCTCCAAGTAGGTTTGCTTGCGACCGTAAAATCCTTTTCACAGTTCGCCGCCTCCCGCTTTTAAATGTGCCACAGAAGTCTGGGTAGTAGCTTTACTCGAATTGGTTGGTTATAAGAGAAATTTGATTTCTTTCCTAAGTGGAGAAACTCATTCAGGGTGATTTTTGGTCGTCAACGTTCCCGAAAACTACGGAATCTCCTCATCATCACGATCATTTTTCCCCACGGAATCATACCTGGGAAGTGTCAGGTTTCCAAAATATTAGGGTCCAAAGTTGAGTAAATAGACTGCGTTTTTCTGCATAAATGCGCATAGACGCGCGTAGCGAGATTTTTTCACGAGAAATAATTAATATCTGTCTATAAAAAAACTAACATAAACAGTAGACACTATAAATTTCGCCCGATCAAATAATTAATTATTTTTTTTCAAAGAAATATTTTTTTTTCCCAGCATTTTTTTTTGGCATAAACTTACTTTATTTGATGTACCCTTCGTTAATGGTGGCCACAAAAAAACAGCCTGTATAGGTATACTGTTATATTAAACCTACGTTCTTGTCAACAATAATAACTTAACAGCTTTATAAGTGTCTATGTTATTAAAACTAAAGTTTGAAATATTGAATTGACAATACACAAGTATTACTTTGGATCCAGCAATAAGTACTTATGATTTCTTCCAAGTCACGTTTTTACTGATTTGGCAAATCCAATCGCAAAATTTTTCACACTCGGGAAATACATGTTTATTATTTAAAGTATTCTCTTCAATATCATTTCTGTGTCCCAAGTGTTACTACTGACACCTCGAATTGTCTCCAACGAATCGAGTCTCTCCATTCTCTACAAGTTTATTGAATTTCGTTCGTCTTATTCTTCGGCGGCAAGTGAGTAAAGACCTCGAGTTTTCGTTGAAAACCCTTTTATTTAAAAGTATCGTCGAAACTGGTAGGGATATCGTATTTAGGGGCTAAGGGCTTTCTTACATTTATTTATTAGATTATCAGCCTTCCGGGGGCTTATCAACTCTAAGTCAAGTCAACAATATGTGTTAAATCTTTGATAATTTATTTAAACAGTATCAGCTTCACTAGTCACTAGAAACATTCTCTGGTAGGGATACATGTCCCCGCTATGCTAAACGTCTGTGGGTATTTAGGCGCTAAGGGACCATAACCGTGCAATACTTACATTTCATTTATTCGCAAAGAACTATCTGCCTTCGGAGGCTTCATAACCAATTTTCTCTACTTAGTACGGTGTAGTAAAGTAAACGAAATTGTTGCATTTTTCGTAGTTCCCATAGTGTATAGACATAAACCCCAAAAGCTTTGTAAAAGTGGGTCGCAGTAATTATTTTGCCTAAAGGATTATACACACTAATGCGAACGACTCACGCGGGATACAGTGTCTTGAACTTGTATGTAAGAAAATTCGGAGAGAGTTCACGCGGCACCTCTTACTTTGTGCACCAATTCACTCGTGACCTGCCAGTTTTCTTACGGCGTTCTACTTCTATGTTTGTGTTTGAACACGTAATTCATTGGATCGTGAAAGTACGTAGTAAGGATTTATGTGTGTAAACAAAAAAATAACCACGCTCTGAAAGCTTCCACTTGTTATCAACAACTACCGCTATGTTTTTATCACGGTCTAATACATGTATTCAATATAATGTAGATGAATTTTGGAATAAAGTTTTATTTTACTTTAAATTATTACAATAACAATTATAATTTGAATTTGAAAGACATGAAAGTATACACAACTTATTTGTCGATTGTCATGTTTTTATATATTACTTTATACATTTGTTCTTTTCTCTATACATCAACTATGTATCTTATCTATAAATGCATTATAGAGTTCGACATATCTGAAAACAAAATCACCACCAGTTTAATGTAACGTCAGTCAAGTGTGCATAAGGCTTTACGATGCGTCTATAGGGCGCCAGTGCGAATATATTCTGAGCGCTATATCGTAATATTTCGAAGGCCCGCCCACTGCGCGGAATTCGCGGTATTTTAGTATCCGTGACGTTTATGAAAGACAAAATTCTTTAAGAACAAAATGGTGATTTCGCTAAAATATTACATAGCCCGGTCAAAATAGACACATAAATAGTAACGCAAATGATATATGTAAACAAAGACACTATCAAGTCCCAAGTAGCGATTTTTTTACAACATAACTAGATGAGACTATCGTAAATAACAAAAGATAGCACAAAATTAAATGTCTAACAAGTGCTATACCATTAAAATTGTTTTTATCTCTGGTAAATTGAGACAAAAAATCTGGGGCAGCACAATTATTTTTTCTGTCGATATTTTCTCTATAAGTCCATATTTCTACTGCACGGTGTTTGCCAAACCGGTCACGATTCATTTAATCGCACAGACAGAGAGATTTTGTTTTTTCACTGATCGCATTGGAATAGCCTTCGTCGGCTTTTTTCGTACTTTTTTCGAATAGGATAATCGGTTTTGGCGCGAATAAGAAGTCAATGGGGCATTTTTTATTGGTAGGATAACTTTTATTGAAATGGCATGGTAAAATTATTATCTAGGTCTATGGTTTCATAAAGAGGGTAGGTAATAAGAATAATTGGATAGATATTGGAAAAAAATAAATCCTTCTTTTGTTAATTTAGCTAAACATTAAGGACCTTTCTCCTTTATGTTCCTAGATTGAATAAAATACTAAGATGACCAACATAATGTTTAACATGTTTTATACATCTCGTATTCATAAATGTTACTTCGGATTGATGATCAGTTTCCGGAATACCAGAGTTTAAATAATAACTAAAAAACTAAAAATGTACAAGAAACATCCTTTGTGTAAATTTCAAACACATTGTGCAACACTATAAACAGGTCAGGGATATCGTTCCATTTGGCGTTAGCTCAAACCCGGCAGCGCCAAGCCTCATGCAGTGCGACATAAATGATCGCAGGGAATACCATGCCGATTTCCACTAGTTCTCTGTGCGAAATAAAAGTTAATTGGACAGTGAAATACAGCATTTTTTTACTCTGTAGGAAATAGTAAAGTCAGTGTTTTATTAAAGGCCATATATACATAGGAGAAGTTCTTAAGAGTCTTCGATTTACAACGAAGAGGACTGTACAAATAGTAGTTTTATGACATTCAAGAAGCAAAATATATATTTTTAAATAGAAAATAACAAGAACTGTTATAAAATTACAAATAAACAACACAAACAATAAACAAATAAGACGATAATGACCATGCAATGGTGTAATTCCTTCCTGAACAGCGTTTATCTACATAACAGGGCAATAAAGGGAAACTTCTCGAGTCAGACTCGCTTGGTCAGCGCCTCGTGATTCACTGGCGGGAAGGAAGGTGAATCATAGTCTAGATAGAGCTTAGTAAGAGAAGTGAATGTAATGGCTCTTTCTTTTGGCCTCAATTTTTCACGGCGCAATATTGATTCACATCAGGGTAATGAAATGTCTATATGTATATGTCTTATAGCTTGAACTCTATACTTGGGACCAAAGTTGTATGAGTATTATTTTTAAAGTCTATACTATAACCCACTGCTGGGCTAAGGTATGAGTATTGGGAATGTTCATATATTGGTACACATTAGTTATTAATTATTTCATCAGGTATATACATTATGTCATCTACTTTTGCCCTAGATCTTTAAAATCTCCCTACTAGACCATAACATAGATCCCTTCTACAATTCGAAAATTTATTCAACAGTAAACAGTGAGACCAAGTTTAAATGGCCTGCACTCCTGTACCAGATATCTCGCAAACAAAATGTCCATGTGCACCTAGTTCCAAACCAATATAGGAACTTTCAAAACAACATTTGATACGGTCTGGTTAGCGTGGAATGTGCCTTCATCGTTATCGGGTACTTACGTACCCGTAATATTTACTCAGTAAGATTTAGTGTAGTGCGTTTCCCCAAATAGTTCTTATGAGTGATGGCGTTGGTTGCTATTTTTATGACTATATAATCGGGTTATATATATAATAATATACAAAAAATGTTAGTTTCGAAAGCAGGCTTAGAACATTCTATGAAATGGACTCTACGTAAAAGGTTCCGTTTTTGTTTATACTACTCGTATCTTCTTTTTTAGCGAATTTTTCATTATCTATTTGTTTGTTACTTCTTATGTCTAAATGGCTTTGATTAAAGCTTTAGGTTTAGAAGGATATTTTTTTGATACAATATAAATAAATAATAAATAAATATTCACACACTACACAACAAATTAACCTAGTCCCACATTAAGATCCCTAAGGTCTTGTGTCGTGGGTACTAAGCAACGGTATATAATACATAGATAAGTATAGAAACATCCATGACTCGGAAACAAACATCGATATTCATCATATCAACGTTTGCACCTACCGGGATTCGAACCCAGGACCTATGGCGTCGCAGGCAGGGTCACTACCCATTAGACCAATCGGCCGTCAAATATACAAATATACACAATAATTTATGACATATTTTCAAGAGATATATTTTAGTAACTAACGAAAGTGCTCACATAACAATACATACAACATTTTTAGTAAAATTAACGTTCTTATAAAATTATATATGATACAAAGTCATATTTTCTATTTTCCATGACAATATACGCCAGACAGTTAAACTAATAACAACACAAACTTGTCTGTATTTTAATATACATCTACTAAGCGGTATTTCGCCTTGTTTTATGACTCCGAAATATGTCATCCGCTGGAGGTATTTTATTATGGACGGGAAATGTAAATATCAATAAATAAGCAGGGACATTTCTACATACAGCAACGTACTTTTTTATCGAGATAGAAAAGATTATTCAAACCTGGAAATTATAACTATTTTACATAAATTAAAATTATCTTTACCGCTCTTGGTAAACAAACCATATTACATATCTGAAATATATATTTCCAAGAATACCTCAAGAATACCGCGACTTCATCCACGTGGACTGCAGAAAAAACAAAATGTCCAAATTATCCGGAATAAAACATTTTTCCAGGATAAAAAGTGTGTATGTGTTAATGTGTTAATCCAGAGTGTCAGCTAACTCCATACCAAAGTTTAAAATTGCTCCGTGAAAATCCTTTACGTGAAAGAGTAACAAACATCCATCCATCCATTCATCCATCCATACTCATAAACGTAGCATGAATATTATAATATTATAATATTATGGCCGAATATTGAATGCTTTCGGTGTGGGAACACCTTAATAGTAAAATCAGGCTCACGAAAAATATAAAAGTTGAACAAATTTATTACTCATATTGAATTACTTTGCCTACCAGGATATCCTTATCAAGTGATTTATTATAAAGGGCACTCGCAGAAATTGGGTTCGAATCGTAACATGACGAAAGATATCGTAGACGGAGACATGATTGGTGGAAGGGAATGATAGGTTTCTGCAGATCTTTTATCGTCGCACTAAAATAATACTCGTAGAAGTAGATGAAAGTATTTTTACATTAGTATAGATTAACAACGTTATAACAAACGGTTACAGCTAGAATAAAATAAAATTATTAACAAAGTTATAATTATAACACATAGAACGTAGGAATATGATACTGATGACAGCTAGCTACTGGCAGCTAGAATAAAATCAACAAGTCAAATCATGGGGAACAGCTTCCTATTTTTATAAACTTTTATTTAGTTTCACCTGTCCCGTTGTCTGTAACCAAATCCCGGTTTCTGATTAGGCCGAAATTTTGCATGCATGTACAAATCGGATTATAATGCAATATTATTCTGACATAGAACTGATCTGATGATGGAGCTGGAAGGTGGCCATAGAAACTCCGTAATTAAACGACGCAACCCTATCGAGTTTGGGCTCGTTTCTTTGATCAGTTCATTTTATAAACAACAAATAAAAGCTTTTTTGAAAAAAGTTTTTTTTTTTAACTGAAGCTTTTTGTTATAAATATTAGAGGACGCCACGACTTCGTTAGAGTAAATTTTAAGATTCCCGTTTTTTCAGTTCAAATGGGTATTTCAGTCAGGTCTCTAAAATAAGCGGTTAAAGCTCTAGGTTGATTCTCAATAATTCAGGACAAAGCATTTATATGTATTTATATTTGGCGGCTACAAATACGCGTGATGTAACTGCAGGTTCCTCATAGGGTGCGCGGTTTTTGTAGAATTTTTTATGTTGTACTCCTGTTTATATCACCTACTTCTTACTGTTTTCACTTCTACCTAAGGTTTTTACCCTGTTTGATTATTGCTATTGTATTGTATGTTCAGTATGTGTAATCCTCAAATAAAAACCTATTTTATTCTGACACGCGGAATGCAGAGGTCGTGGGTTCGATTCCCACCCGGGTGAGGAATTTTTTCCATTTCTTTATTAATAATTCTATTTTATTCTGTTGATAAATATAAATAATGTAATAGGAAAGCTACCACTCATACATATCAAGAATAAAAGATATAAGTTTACGGTAAGGCAAATTGGATACCTCAGAAAACGTAATAGTTTCTCCGTGCACGCTAAAAACCCACCGTTTTTCCATAAAACCGTTTTATAGCGGTTCACGAGAACACGCCAGTGCTACCGCCTGTTCCTAAAAAGGTTTGTTTCAACAAATTAAAATAAGATTGCTCTGTTTGCTTCCTAGCTCTATCTTTTTTACTCTGATGAAATTGCGATTTTAAATCGTCTAAAGTGTAAACTAATTATATCAGCATCTTTATCCTAGAATTCCTTTTTAACCGGTCGTACATATCTGAGTGAGTTAGTGTGTGATCTATAATAGCGATTATACTAAAAAGTAGTCATATGAGTAAGTGCATATATATACTATATGAGTAAGCATAAATACTTACGCAAGTGAGCGTACTCCTACCGATGCCTTCTTTAATCGAAATTAAGGAAAATATTTACAAAATTATGTAAAAGGTTCCAATAAAATCCGAGTGACCGCAACCTGATTGGTGAATCGGAATAGATATTTTAGAATTCCGTAGAATGGAGATAAAACGTATAAAGGATTGCAGTTATTAGCTGTGAATTGGCCGAGCGATTCCGTTCCCTTTCTTCTCTTCGCTCGATTGAGCACCGATTGTAAATCATCAATTATCGATCACTCTTGTCCTACTCGATTTCTTAGGAGACATGATAACGGACATTGTCTTTAGGAGAACTTATTCCAAAGAGAAAAGCACTTTATTTGTTTGGCAATATACTTCTATTATTTAACACACATATTTAAAGAATGTTATCGTCTGTCATCTCTTTTAAGTGACACTGGAATTTTAATTTCATCTTTCAATCTTTCATCTTGATTGAATCTAAAGGCAAAACGTAATCAAATAATAAAGAATCACATTATTCGAAAACATTCCATGGGAATATTCCCATTGTTTTCTAGAGGCATGTAACTTAATAATTTTCATTTTCTCCCCGACACTTGATCGACAAGACAAAGATAAGGGAGCGTCTACACTCACGACTCGCTTAAGATATGCAAATGTCATTGATTTGCCATCAGGTACTGCGCTCTATTCACTTATCATTCATTAGATATAGATGAAGACCTTATTCACGTTTAGATTTAGTCAGATTAAATTGTAAACTTATGAGATGATAGCAGAATTCTCTGTAAATATGAGTGGAGAGGCAGTGGTGTTTTATTTCGTTAACTGTAATCTATCAATATGAGGGTACGTACTCTATATATGAAATAAAGTAAGTTTATGGAATTTTTTTTTTTTTTTTTTTAAATTTTAAATTCCTTGATCGTGCGAAATTTATAGTGTCTAGTTATGTTATTTAGACAGTTAACTGCTACGCGCGTCTATGTGCATTTATGCAGAAAAACGCAGTCTATTTACTCAACTTTGGACCCTAATATTTTGGAAACCAGACACTTCCCAGGTATGCTTCCATGGAGAAAAATGATCATGAGGAGATAGTAAAAATAGTTAAAATATAACGAATCGCTGTCTGTACATAGAATATATATGAGAAAAAATATTATAGAAGAACTTTATCACCGCAATAGTACTCATAAAAAGATTTTAAAATTTTTGTCTGTTTGTTGGTTTACCGGTTTGTCGGCATGTCTGTTTGTCCGTGCGGTTGTGCATGCTAATCTCAGAAACGCAGAACCGATTTCGATGCAGTTTTCAGAAATATATTGCGACAGGTCCTGGACAGGTCCCACTTAACATAAATGCTACTTTTTATCCCGGGATAATGTTTTTATCCCGGATAATTTCGACATTTTGTTTATTCTGTAGCCCACGCGGACCGAGTCGCGGGCGTCCATTAGTAATATAATATATTTAATAATTAAACAAATTATATACTTAATAATTCCTCCATATATACACGGGTGTGTTCCCAAAATGGGATAGCCAGAACTACAGCTACAGGATCAAAAAGGAGATCCATCAGGCACATTTATAAATAATAAAAGGCACATTTATAATTTTATCCCGGGATAAAAAGTAGCATTTATGTTAAGTGGGACCTGTCCAGGACCTGTCACAATATATTTCTGAAAACTGCATCGAAATCGGTTGAGCCGTTTCTGAGATTAGCATGCACAACCGCACAGACAAACAGACAAACCGGTAAACCGACAAACAGACAAAAATTTTAAAATCAGCATTGCAGGGATAGATAATAATCAATTACAAGTTGCTAGCTTATCGCCTTACAGAATGCCCGGCCCCCTGATCTTGCAGTAACTTGCGTTGCTCGGGTATAGCTGTTACAATTTAGAATATTAAAATTCTTAGTATATTTTTTTTACGTTTTATCTATTCACTCGCCGCATTTAGTATCCATATAGGATACATTAATTTAACCAGTCATTAATTGGAAAATCAAATGCAAGCAGTGAACATATGTACAGTATTATTACGGAACGAATACTCGAAATGCCATCCATTTCCGTTTGCAGATAGCGTCGTTTGTCTCTCTCTGACACAAAAGGAGTGTTGAGATGGAGCACGACTAATGTGCACTCCGTTTGAGCTGTCAGTCGCTTTACGCGGAAATGTGACAGTGTACATGCTTAAAACAGTTTTAGTAAACACATCATTATAGTATACAGTTTGTGAGTGACAGCCAGGCAAATATTGAAATACTGAACAAGTACCTTTGTATTGGGTTATACGACAGTATTATTAGATACTCGCAGGAGATGCATTTTTAATTTGATTATCCGCAATGTTTGCTTTCTACGCCAATTGAATCGGGCGATCCTGTGACTAGTTAAATGGACTTATTGGTTGGATTGGATTGCTGGATTGTTGGACGCAGCATTGCAATCCCTATTTCGATGGTCATATTTTTAAATGGTCAAAATAGCCTATCTGAAGTATTAAATTGACGCTTTCTCAATTTTGATCAAGTTCTAGAGAAGTGTATTTAGTTTTAGAGAATGACAACATCAAATTTATCCTTCAGATAAGCTGTTGGAAAAATTGGCCCTTAGAACATACACAACAGTGTATCTCAGATACATATTCACACCCAATTCACTAAAGCAAATACAAATCAGATTTGAAATAACTGACAATAACTCTATCTCCAGTACAAGCCACAACAAAAATTTCTCAAACTCTTCGACTGTTCCTATGATTTTACTCGAGTAAAATCTGAATATCGCGGTTTGCCTCAAATAGGGTTGTTACGTTTACGTTGTTACTGTCTGTCCCGCAAAATGGAAATCGGAATTTGTTCTGGCCGGGGAAATTTGCTCTGACAACAATGTTTGCCTTCAATTTTATAGTAAGCACCTATATCGAAAACAATTTGGTGTGCTTACGTATGTATTTTACAGACGATTAGAGGATTATAAATTTTTAATTCTACAGCAACCGCTGAATCTCTTATTTTATTATTATTTGTAGTTTTTTTGTATAATCACTTTAACTATATTTTCGTCCTAAAACTCTGGCAAAAAAATATTTTGTTAATTTTAGGTACCTACCTATAGCTGCCAAAAATCTTAAATTTTAATATATTACCTCAAATGGGTAATTTTTGTATCATATACCAGCCTATGCAGTCAACTGCTAAGCTAAACGTAGGCCTCTCTCTGGGCATGCCACCAGGCTACTGCCATAGGGGGTTTCTTTTCCATAGTAACTCGCTGGGCAGGCGGGTTGGTGACCGCAGTGTGATTTTCGGACCACGTTGTCAATACGAGATGCCCTGCTGCCCATTCCATGGAAGTTTTCAATCGCCTCTTACGATACCTACCCACGGGCGGAAATAGAATGGTGCTATTTACTCTGCCGACACCATATTATGTCAATTTTACATAATTAGTTTCTCTAAAACGGCTCTGCGATTTTATTAATTTCTGTAACTATTTATATAGTCATTTAAAGTTATTATGTATGTTTTATTAAAATTTAATTGAGGTATAACAAAACTCTGAATAAGCCTATGTTACTACTCAACAAAAATGGTAATATTGATTGATATACTACCATTTTCCCAGCCCTTTATGTTACTATTTATATGCAAAGATTTAATCAAACCTTTTTTACTATTACCTGATGAATATCAAATTAGATGTCGCAAGGGGATCCCAAAGTTATTTAGTTTACATATTCAATGTATTGTAATTAGTTTTGACTAGTCCAGTGATTACACTCTTGGGGTACAAGAGAGCTTACTAAATAACTCAACAAGTAATTTATAATGATCGAAATTCATGTCATTTTATAATTTCGTAACTGGGTTTGTAAGTAACATTATTAAGGGCTGTTTTTTTCCAATGGTCAGATAAATTATCTATTCTGGTGGATAAATTTGATGTTCTCTTTCTCAAAAACTTGATTGAGATAGACAGCATCAAAGAAATTATTTCATCTATCAGATAGGCTATCGGACTACCTATTGGATAAATGAGTCCTACACAAATTTAACCAAACGAGTAATGGATGATGTTGAATCAAAATGATGTAAAGCTACACTCGTATTCTTAGTAATAGTTATGTATGTACCTACGTACCTATTGTATTCTAGATAATCGGCCCCCTTATCACCTAACTAGCAAAAGCAAAGCGATAGCGAAAATTTTACAAAAATCGCTGATTGCTTGTCAAATTCGTATTACGTAAAATGTATTTCAAAGGAACTTGGACATTTCAAGGCGAATATTGTAAAATTTTCGCTATCGCTTTGCTTCGTCTTTGCTATTGCTTTTACGTAATCAGGGGGCGGAAATGGTTTTCATTCGCGACTGTAGTTGCACATGATCTTTATCATCGGATGTAAGTCTCTCAAGTCTCAAGTAGGTATTGTCTCAGGTGATTTGTAGCGATTGTAATTTTTTGTTGAAATCAAAATCAAATTTGTAAATGGCTTGCAATTAAGTGACATTTTTTTGTAGATAAGTTATATTTAGTTTTTTTGTGATGTGATTTTAGTGCATGTGCATAATTTTATATGCAAGTACGCTGAATTAAACCTGAGTCGGGTTATCATTCCTTTATGGGACCATGTCAGTTGTTTTATGCTTCTTTATTATTCACGAAATATCAAAAAGAAACATATTGTAAGCTCTTTCCCGTCGTGCGGGGGAGGTTTGTTCTAAACTTGTGACGGCTTCATACACGTAGAACTATTTACGTGTGTATATTTATCACGTGAGACTATTTTCATATTATTTGTCTTTCCTGAAAAAATTGGTAAGATATCGTAACCACTACAAATTATAAAACAAAGTTGTCCCGCTGTCTGTCTATGCCTATGTATGCTTAAATCTTTAAAACGGCACTACGGATTTTGATGCGGTTTTTTTTAAATAGATAGAGTGATTCAAGAGAAAGGTTTATTAATTATTAAATAATTTAGGTTTATATGCATTGCAATTTAGCCGTTGGCCACTAATATATTATAATGACTATTTCAAATATAATTATTTATAAATTGTACTTTATAAAAATTATTAATAAAGAAATGAAAAAAATCTACATTACTTTATATGGAGCACTTTGTTCATCTCATTCAATTAGTTCATATAAAATCTCATAAAATTACGTTGAAAAAAGTATGTACCAATAACGTATTTCATTAATAAATAATATGATGTCTCTCATTAGGAAATGGTAACAAGTCTCTTGATATTTGACAAGACTGAAATTATTCATGACAAAAAAGAGTGATAATATTTTTTGGGTTATATTGTACGCCTTTAAATAATAATAATAAATATTTTATTCAATATCAAACATTTGTAGCTTACTATTAAAAAATAAAGGTTACCTAAACTATATATCACTTAAGTGTATAACAATAATAAAAGATTCTTTACATTTCGTAAAACTACAAGTTTTCTATTTATCTACCGTAAGCAAGTTCTCATTGATAACTCCTGCAGACACTTGTACAATTTTGATGTATAGATATAGCCATTGATGTATTTGTCTTTCACCTCATGATTATGATTTAGAACAGTGTGCATAATAAAAAGCTGGCGGACAGTTAGCACCTTGAATTAATAGCAGGGAAGTTGGAAAGAGGAAGGACGAACGTAGCCATAATTGCACGTTGAGCCCGCTCGAGAGATAGTATGAATTGGACACAGTACTGAATAATTGAGAAAATTAGAAGGACAAAAATCTACCTATACTTAAGAATCCTGGAACATTTACATTCGAGTATTATAAAACAAAGTTGTCCCGCTGCCTATGTATTTTAGCGAATTCCCGCATCAGCACAGGTTGAAGACAACAACAGTAACTAACTAAAAGTTAAATACGTATTAACCAATACATATTGAACGACCCTGTCAATCTTCAACACGTAACAGTGGATTCCCACGGTGCGTGATATTACGGACGGACGCGCACCAGCCCGCACCACGGATCGTGGGAAACGGAGCGTCCGTGGTAATATAGACGCGTCCGTGGTGCGCGTCCGTCCGTAGCCATCCGTGCGTCTGCGTCCGTCCGCGAAATCACGCACCGTGGGAACCCATCTTAACACTGACGAGGGCGACCGCGCTAAATGACACACACATGGTTTATATAGGAGATCCTGGTGACCCTATGTAAATGATCAGTGACAGGTGGCTTATCGCCTCGGAGAGTGCCTCTGACATCCTCAGTCGACTCTTACGACACGTACGGAAGGGGATGCAGTCGATGCATCCTAGCAAAGCCCCGTATCAAATTAAAGACAATAACTAAACCATTTCTACTAAAATGTAAATACATATCCACCAATACATAATGAACGCCCCTGCCAATCAATCTTCGCCACCTAACCCTGACTTGGAGAGCAAACTCAAGACTGTCACTACAGCGCGCCGTGCCCATTATCACCGATACAATTATATCGGATGCTGTGAATGACATCTGTGAATATCTGATACGATTTAAGTTCTAAATCATGTGCCGATACATAGCGAAACTGATGTTTCCTAATTGCATGACCTATATTTGTCTATTTCTGTGGAGTATGTAGTAGTTATTTTTAACTTTTGCAGCGTTATTACGTATGTATCTTGCAAAAGAGATACGAATTTAGCATTTGTCATTTATCTCGCATTGCTTTTGCTCTTGCAGTATAGCCAGATATAAATCTTCCAATATAAAAAGTGACAATATCAGTGACGTGATGACGATACAGATAAAGACACTGGGATGTTTTTGTCATTTTCCGATAGGCAACAGTAATAGATACGTCATATAGGGAGCTATTATCAACTGCTCCATTAGTTAACATTATTGTGAAGATGTATGTTAATCAATTATCATTTTCCTGCTTTGTTAGTCGTTTACTTGAGGTTGCCGCAGTATAGATATTATTCCAGGGCTCATGCGAGGGTTCATTAGTATACATCAGCTGCATTTCTTTCCATGCGTATCGAGTTGACTGAGGAATTTAAACTTTGATCTTTTACATCATGCTCCTCTATGCTATACGTGGCTGTGGGATCTCTTCCGCGATCTTGCAGTTCTGACACCCCATTTATAAGAACACAACCGTGTACCCTATAATGTATATTATTCTTCAATATAGATACATTCAGATACCAATTGCCTACCAATCTAGTTAGTCTTTGTCATGGAAAAGAAATAAAAGAGGAGTAGCGGTTAAGTATATTTTCATACAGAAATAGTGTGCCGCGGAGCGGGGGTGAAGTATGGGACGAGGAGAGCATTGAACACTGTAGCCCTGCCCATTTACATAGAAGCCACCTTGTAGTGACTAGTCAAACTACTTGCTCATTATCAATATGGTTCAAGATTGTTTTACTAGTGCAATTACTCATTACTAGATGGCAATATTATATTACGTTTTAGTAAAAAAGTACCCTGATAAAAGCGCTAGTGTCTTTGTAATTTTAATAAGGTTACATTTCGGAGTACAAGCATGTGGTTACAGCTACTGCATTACACTGGCGCTGAAGCTACACCTCTATCATGACGTCATGGCCTCACGATCGCCACACGACTCAGTTCATAGTCCCACCTCCTCTTTTATACCTTCTTCATGGTCCTTGTTCTATTAGAAACAAGCTTCAGATTAGGACAATAAGCCACATCTGTTCGAATACTGAAGAGTTTGTTTTTTTTGTTGTTTGTTTTGTTTGTTTGATTACGATCTCCGGTAAAAAATAATCCATCGAGGAATTACTATCAAGTGCGACGAAGATAGAGGAAATGTACATTACATTGTAAACCTCAAAAATATGTATGAAAGAATAAAATAATATGAAAGAAAAAATTGGTCTACATGCAGCTTCTAAACTACCGTCTTAGGAAAAGTTGGGAATGATCACTTTCTAATAACGAATGAAGGTCTAGATCATGTTCACCGTCTTAGGAAAAGTTATTCAACTTAAAAAGAATTCAATTCCCTGTAAGTTATCTTTTGCTGTAACATTGTTTAAACACGTTGGAATTGTACTTGCGTCAGATATTCACACGGCCTATAGTGTCAAGATCGGGTTGCGGAGAAAATGTGCCACAAGAAAATAAAACAAAAATATAAACGCAGAAGTTAGTTTTTGACGCGGACGCGTATGGTAATAACAAGCAAGTTAGATAAATATCTTCTTAGTACCGGCTAGGTAGTGCAAAGCCCATTTATTACAAGCTTTTATTTAACTTGCAATGTATGTTTGTTCGGGTGAAATCTTACAACTCAATTTTAAGGCACTTGCCCTCAACCGATTGGGCTGAAATTTGGTTAGCACGTTCAGTTCGGATGACAATGCATGATTAACAGTGTGAATAAACATTTAAAAGTAAGAACGTAAATACGAGTACTTAAATGTCGCGACAAGCTTTTATAACATATAAATTGTGTCAAATGTGTTAAATTTGAAATGACGTTATAAATTAACAGTAAAAGTTTTAGTGTAAAAGTTTATTTTTTCTTTTTAGCGCATTTAAATAAAAGCTTGTTTTTAAAAGGTTTTTTTACCTAATGTTTAATTAAAAAATATTATTACCAACTAGTGGATGCCCCCGACTTCGTCTGCATAAACATTACTTATTGCCAATGTTCCATCTTATTCTGGTATATATATATATATAACAATAAGTGTTAGTAATATAAGCTATATAGGTATACGTGCCAAGTTTCCTATTAAATCCGTTTGATAAATTTTGAGTTAAATGTGTGTAATAATAATAATGTAAAAAATTAAAAGTGTATAGAGAAAATTCGTCCGTAACCATAGCTCAGTTGGTTAAAGCGAAGCACGGAATGCGAGAGTCTCACTCGGGTAAAAAAAAATCATTTCTTAATATTATTTCTTAAATGTGTGTATCAAATTTCATTTAAATTACTTTAACACACAGTATACACTCAATTGAAGAAAAAAACGTTTTATAAAAATACTTCACACATTTATGTAGCACATCATCGATTGCGTGTTTGCTTTAATCATAAATAATGTACCTATATTGTCATACAGGAAATGCAGTCTGCATTCCCAATGCGAAATCACCATTATGCAACAATAATTTTGTGGGTTTAGTTAAACGGCCAAACGTGAGCTCATTACCGCGTTAATGAAAGTTTGTATTATTTAAGTAGTTAGAATATGCGGTAATTCTGTGGAATGTAGAATAGAATTTCTGCACTTTATGATGTTCTTAGTAAGTAGAGAAGTTATATTCTTGTTTGTGAGATATTAATAATTGATTGATCCATGACTTGTATTTAACAACTTGGTATAACAAAGGGGTATGAAAATAAACATAAAAAATAAAAAATAGGATGAGTGAAAGTAGACTGACAAAGAAAGTGTACAACGGAAGAGTGGATGGAAGGGTTGGAAGGGGAAGACCTCGCCGGACCTTCACCGATTAAATTGGTGAAATTCTAAAGAAAGGTCAGTCAGGTCAAGAGTACTCTAAACCGACGAAGTCTTAATCAGAAAACGGAAATCACTACTTATATGAAAATAAAAACTATTATCTAGTACATTGTCAAACAAACTTACGATATCAAGTTATAATATATCGCTAGGTATTAGTACCAAGTTCTTGTATATCGCTAGAATCGCAAACCAGAAAGTTGCCATATAAAAAATAACTGGCCCTTCTAAGGCATTCATTTTCCGTAACACATCGTTTCGGTATTCAATAAATCAAATCCATACAGAGTCCACATGTAACCAGTAAGAAACCCAACAAATAAATCATCTGAACAGTGCCCCATATCTGCCCACAATGATTTAGTAATCCGGCAAAATTGTTAGGAGCACCGTAATGAATAATAATAAGGCTGTGCACATAGCGGGCGATTCAGGAATCCTTTCGGGCAGTTAAGGTGCAGTCTCACTGGACGGTCCACCTGGCAGCGTCAAAGGATGTTGTATCCCGAATATCGTTGAATAAAAGGAGCTCACAAAATCATAGGTAAGTATCTAAAGTGATGGTGTAAAAATCTAAATGTAAATATTTGTAAATGGTTTGCATGTGTCCGTAAAGTGATGTTTTCTGATAGATAAGTTACATTTTGTTTGCTTCCGATGTGATTCTAGTGCGTATGGTTTTATATACAGGTAAGCTTAGTAAAACTTAATTTGGAAAACTTGCGATTCCTTCGAGAAAACATAAAGAAAAAAATCTGAGTACCTATAACCCTGTATAAAAGGCAAAATTTTATTTATTATTTAAACATCTTGTTATTTAATTTTGTGCAGTGTTTGGTACTTATTAATAACATTATATTATGTTAGTCCGAGAGTAAAATCGTCAAAAGTCGGTTTTTTTTTCGGACAAGATATCACTTTAACCTAACCTAACCTAACTAGCAGTGTTATTGATATTAAATCTCAGTAGGTAATATCAGTGAATTTCATATTAAGGGACCAAAGGCTAATGAGCAAGGTCTTTTATACGAGATATTGTAAAGGTCACACCCATTTAAAGGATCCCATTATAGATCGTAACTGAATTTCGACGTTGAATGCTTTTGAATGAACTACGTGAGGAATAAACCAAGAACTGCTATCCGTTGACCTAATTGAGCGCTCTATTTTTCATATCATCGCTTTTATTCCGATTATGCGAGGTATCCGTTCCAAGGGATTTTTAGTTTAAAGGTCCATTTACATGATACCATTTTTTGTGAATTTAAGAACAATAATTGAATTCAATTCACGATACGTCACCATTGACTATTATAGTTAAAACTTGAAAAATGTGTCAAAAATGGCAGTTTAATTTCAATAAATAAAAGTATTAATATTCAATAAAATAAAATGGTATGTAATAGCCAAAAATATGGTATCAGGTAAATGAGGTTTGACACTATTTTGTGTAAAATTTCCGTAAATAATCTACAGATAAACTATCTAAGAATGAAATATTGTATACTTATTATATAAACTGTCATGTCCAGAGCTTCGCTAGAATACATATCCGTCATGTATAGAATCATCATCATCATCATCATCAGCCTATTGCAGTCCACTGCCGGACGAAGGCCTCCCCCAGGGCACGCTATAAGACTGCCATGGGGGGTATTTGCCCATAGTCACCACACTGGGCAGGCGGGTTGGTGACCGCAGTTTGTATTTTGGACTATATTGTCAACACGTATGTATAGAATACGTACATGTAAAAACTGTAAAATGTTTAGCATAAGTTAACAATTTACACCTCGGTATAAAAACAAAAAAACTGTTTAAAGATTATTTTTTAAGACAAAGATTTTTTAACACAATATTATTTTTAAACGCAGTTGGATACGAGTAGATTTAAAAAAAAAATGTAATGTGAACGGTCCACAAATAAATTTTTTAGCAAACTCTACATGAAAATGAAATTAAAACTGCACGGACGGAATTCGGTTACGCTGTGAAATTTTCATGCTGTTTTAACATTATTCTACTACACTTTAAAATTTGGTTTTAGTTCTTACAACGTAATTTGATATCTTCGCTAAGCGCGCTTATTTTAAAATAATATTACAAAATAAAATGTTAATGTATACAGGGTGTTTTCTCGTTGTCATCCTTAACGAAGGGTATGTACTCTATACATCACATAAAGTAAGTTTATGCCAAAAAAATGCTGGGAAACGATGTAAATTTTTTTTTTTTAAAAAAAATTAATTACCTACTTGATCGGGCGAAATTTTTAGTGTCCAGTGTTTATGCTTAGTAGTAGTATTTTTTTTTCATAGTTTGTGCATTTATGCAGAAAAACGCAGTCTATTTACTCAACTTTGGACCCTAATATCCTGGGAACCAGGCACTTCCCAAGTATGCTTCCGTGGAGAAAAATGATCGTGATGATGAGGAGATTCCGTAGTTTTCGGGAACGTTGACGACCAAAAATCATCCTGTATGTACTAAGCACAGATATTAGAACGTTTGCAAAAGTGGTGTAGATAAATTATTTCAATGATATTATTTCTGAAATAGGATTCGTGATGATTGCGAAATAAAAAAGAGGCCAAGTTCATTCGATTTCACATTAAGACGAAGTTGGTTCAATCCCCAGTCACAGATTGTACCACTGATTAAATGTTAATGTAGATATGTACATACGCATTTTCTTATAGAATAATTATTACTTATCTTCTGCTTTAAACATGCGACCGGAGTTTTCTTTCCTTCCCTATAAATAATGGGATAAGGGCAGGTAGATTATAAATGCTTCTTCTATGCTGTTCTGGGAGTGAAAAAAAAACGTATAATACTACAGCTGCTTCTCTTCCCGGGCATACTGTAGGTACAAGTCAGTAGAGGGACAAGAGGGTCTTGGTGTTTTGTAGGCGATGGGCTGACCACCTGTCACTACTAACCGAACTTGTACATCTCAACTTTACCCTCAAAATTGGTCAAAAGTGGCACCATGTGGTTCTATCGGCCCTGCCTACCCCGTAAGGGATAAAGGGGTATGTATGTCTAAATAGGTACCTAATTATATGGTATTTTCATAAAGGTATATATTATGTATTTAGATATTAATATAAGTGTGTATGTACATCTTGAAATACAATGGCTGCCAATCATAAATATCTAATATAGAATTCATCAATAACTCACCCGGAAAGTTAAGTAGGGTACCAAAGGGACTTCTCGAACCTTAAATAACCGAATTACTTGAAATTCATAGAAAGGACACCCTATTTATTTATATTAAGTGTATTTCGCTTTTAAACGCCCGTCTACTGGAGTATTGGTTTTTATGTAGGTTATGAGATTGACATATCTAAGATTGTAAAATTAATAAATAAAGAAATTGAAAAAATTCCTCACCCGAGTGGGAATCGAACTAAGATTGGTAAGCTTAGGCGTCGCGTACATGATCTATTCCGTTCCGATACCAGCAAGGATTCGTTTTATTTAATTTTATAATTTTATTCCTATCTGATCCCGTCGCGGTATCAGATGAATATTTCATTTATTTTGTATTCCGTTCTTGATTGTGTCTTCTACTAGCAATAAAACAGTAGCAAGAGTAGACACATACAATATTGTTTTTCATCGGTATTTTTCTTAAGTTCTTCAATAAAACAACTTGTGAAATTCATTTTTTTATATCCTATTTTATATTCTGACCTTACACATAAAAAAAACTCCACGGGATCAGACAGGAATCTGAAAATTGTTTTGGTATCAGACCGGATTTTTTTTGTGGATTTAAAGTAAAAAAGGATCAGTTTAAGGGATCGGACCGGAATAGATCGCGTTTATTATACTCGTACAAATGTGAAGCTGAGCTTAGGCCTCGCGGACTGTATGCAAATAGGTAAGTACTCAACTGTACAAACAGATCTATTATTTATATTAAATAAAAAATATATATATATAAGCCGTATTTATGTGATACCATACATTCATTTACTAGTAAAAACTTGAACAATGTGTCATCAATGACAATTTAGACCATGCCAGCCATTTTGTTGCAACAGGCAAGAAAATGGTACATATCATGTATGTATAAGGTTTAAATTACATATCTTTTTTAAAGTTATTTTGAATTTCATTTTTTAGATTTCAAATTTAATTTCGCTTATTTATCAAAAATTCTATGGGTAAATACCCCCCATGGCAGTCTTGTGGCATACTGTGTGGGAGGCCTACGTCCAGCAGTGGACTGCAATAGGCTGATGATGATGATGATAAAAAATTCTAATGGTTTGATGGTTAGATAATTTTATGCTAATATTTCTTCGTACGCACCGTTTTTTACTATAATTGAATGCCAAGATAAACAAAAGGATCACAGGAGCGTAGTCTTGAAAAAAGTTTGCGACTTATTTAAAATTATCTGAAGTTAAAAATGCTCAAAGAGTAATGGTACCTAAATGGTGCGACGTGGTACGGGCTTGTTTCCGCAACTCGACGTCTGTGCGCCTACAGACGTCGACGGAAACAAGGCATATGGCTGCGACGGGACGAGGACTAATAATAAGTTACAAACTTCACCCAAAACTTAAAAACTTTTACTTTAACCTATATAACTTTAAATTAAATTTAAAGTTGGCAATCAAATTATGCGGCACTGGTTATAAAAATGGGTTACTTAATTTATTTTTACCGTAAACAGAATTGCTGGCATAATTTTGTAAGAAATGGGATATTAATAACTATGGTAGATATGTTATAACCGTCCCTTTTGTATTATACACTTGATATAATAAATCCCTCGCCCAATAGTAGTGAAACAATTAGGGAACGGTCTATCTAGTTTTTGTAGGCAATGTATTGCTACTAATAAACCGGATTCGCATAAAGTTGCTTGGACACTCCCATGAGTAGGCAGATTAGAGGGCCCGGTGGTGGGCACGACTTTTGACAACAATATAGTTCGCCTAATACTTATCTGTCAAGTTAAACAGTGCTTATATGCATAAAGCTTATAGTATAAAAAATTAAATATGGAACATAACATATCATGTTTCATTTTTTATTAGTAAAGCCTTTAGAGACTACGTCTCGGCACCGTAAGTCATCACCGATAGCGCGCACTGGTTAAATACCTTTGTCTTAATATTAATTATTATTTTTTAAAAATTTAGGTCAATTTTCAAATGTATTGTACCTACATAATCATATAATTATATTAATTACTAGTGGACCCGACAGACGTTGTCCTGTCCTATGCCTTAATGCAAACTTTCTGAAATAAACTATCATATCAACAATACCGGAACCGTTATAAAAACGTTGTGTAATTGACCGAATTGTGAATCTAAACCATTTTCGAACCCATTTGAACACACACAAAAAAAACATCAAGATCGGTTTTAGAAGAACTTCAATTACAAACACACGAACAGAAGATTTAATTAATTCATGATGAATGATTCATCATTTACAGCCCTGAGAGGCCTCCCCCAACAGCCTCCACTCCGACCGGTCGGAGGCAGCCTGCATCCAACCGACGCCCGCGACCTTGCCAGGTCGGCCGTCCTCCTTGCGGGTGGCCTTCCCACGCTGCGTTTGCCGATACGTGGTATCCACTCTAGATCTTTCCGACTCCATCAGCCATTAATACTCGAGCTATGTGCCCTGCCCATTGCCACTTAAGCTTGCTGAACCGTTGAGCTATGTCGGTGATCTTTGTACGTCTGCGGATCTCCTCATTTCTAATTGGATCACGTAGAGAGATCCCAAGCATAGCTCTCTCCATCGCCCGCTGTGCGATCCTGAGCTTCTTTATAAGGCACATAGTTAGAGACCATGTCTCGGCACCGTAGATCATCACCGGCAGCACGCACTGGTTGAATACCTTCGTCTTTAAGGACTGGGGTATCTTGGACACAAATAAGCTTCGTAGTTTCCCGAACGCTGCCCAGCCGAGTTGGATTCACCGTTTTATCTCCTTCTCAAAGTTGGACCTACCTAGTTTGACCGTCTCTCCCAGGTAAACATACTCGTCAACAACTTCGCGCATCGAGCTCCCAACCAGTACAGGAGTGGGCGGCACATGGACGTTCGACATGATCTTCGTCTTGTCTATGTTCATCTTCAGGCCCACCTGTTGCGAGACTCGATTGAGGCCATGGAGCATTTTGCTTAGTCCTTTCCATTCGAGAAGCTTAAAGGCTTCTTCCACTGCATTGGTGAAGAGCTTCGGAGAAATAACATCTCCTTGTCCCAATCCCCTCTGCAATGAAATCGGCTCAGTGCTCCGACATGGTGGCGTTGCTGTATAAACACTTCAGCACTTCGATATATCGATGGTCAATATGGCACCGCTGGAGAGACTGCAGCTCTGCCCATGTCTCGATCGAATCAAAGGCCTTCTCATAGTCCACGAACGCTGTGCATGGTGGCTGATTATACTCTTTCCTTTTTTGTATAATCTGCCATAGCATGTGGATATCTGCCGCGTTAACTATAACCCTTTTCGGAAACCGGCTTGTTCGGGAGGCTGCAAGTCATCAAACCTGCGAGCAAGACAATTCGTGATTACCCTTGAAAACAACTTGTAGACATGGCTCAGAAGCGAGATGGGTCTATAGTTCTTCAGCAAGGCTTTATCGTCTTTTTTAAAGAACAGCACCACAACACTTCTGCTCCATGCTTCCGGCGTTACAACTTCGAGCAGGACGGAATTGAAGAGCCTGATTAATTATATAAAGATAAAGGAAACATTTCCGAGATATAACAACCATCTACCGGGCGTAACTGAAACTAAAGTATCCTTGTGAGTAATAGACACAGCGACTACAGCGCAGTCTGCCAGATCCTATGTGAAAGATTTTCTAACATTCCATTGTTTAACAACAAGACAAATCTTCTGTTAGTGTGTTTGTGATTGAACTCCTTCTAAATGGCTAGACTGATTTTAATCAAAATTTTTGTGTGTATTCAAGTGGGTTTGAGAATTGTTTAGATTCAAACTTCGGTAAACGACATTTTGTTTTTTCTGCAGTCCACGCGGACAGAGTTCAAAAACATTATTCAGTTGACCGAATTGTAAATCTAAACCATCCTCGAACTACTTGAACACACACAAAAAATTTCATCAAAATCTGTCCAGCCGTTTAGAAGGAAATCCATTACAAACGCAAGAATAGAAGATTTATTTATGTAAGGAAAAGGAAACATTTCCGAGATATAACAACCATCTACCAGGCGTAACTGAAACTAAAGTATCCTTGTGAGTAATCAACACAGCGACTACAGCGCAGTCTGCCAGATCCTATCTGAAAGGTTCTCTAACATCAACAACAATACAAATCCTCTGTTAGTGTGTTTGTGATTGAACTCCTTCTAAACGGCTGGACCGATTTTAATGAAATTATTTGTGTGTATTCAAGTGGGTTCGAGAATTGTTTAGATTTACATTTCGGTCAACGATATTTTGTTTTTTCTGCAGTCCACGCGGACGGAGTCCAAAAACATTATTCAGTTAACCGAATTGTGAATCTAAACCATCCTCGAACCTACTTGAACATACACAAAAAATTTAGTCAAAATTTTTTTCCATTTCTTTATTAATAATTTTATAATATCTACTATCTATTGATGATAACTGGAAAAAATATCTTGGATGTTAACACGCCTTTCTACATTTTCTTTGTACCTATTAACTGTTACCTTTCAATGTTTAATAAATAACATTAATTTAAATGCAACCACAAACAAATTCATTCATGTATTATGCAAGTTGGCCATTGCCTGTGCCTATACATTTGTCACTGAATGGCCGCCCCTAAACCTCTTAAGTGAGCATCACTTAAGGGCTTTCGGTTTACTTCACCATACTTCTGCTAAGAACACCTTAAACGTCCTACTTGTATACCGTTTAATCAGCTTAATTAGTGTAAAGACAAGATACTTAGAGCAATAAGCGGAAGTACAGAATGTCCTTAATAAAACTCATGTTTTTTTAATCAGCCTATCTAAATGATAAAGTTGGTGCAGTCTCTATTTTGATCAAGGTTTAGAGAAGAGAAGTTTTAGAAAATTTTATGTTGGAATTTATTCCTCAGACAGTTTATCTGGCCATTGGAATAATGCCAAAAAATATTTCCAATATGAAACACACAAATCGATCGATTTCGTATTAGTAAATAATGAACTAGACTAGTTTGACTTAAGTTACTTGCAGTAAGTAGCAATTTAGAGCTATTTAAACCATCACGAACAGTCATAAATTTTATTTTTTAAAAACCTATTCATTTTAGAAATCTATTTAAAGAAGTAGTAATTTCCTACGAAACCCAAAAGCCACAAGGCAATTGCGTGGTTTTCATCCGCGGCTGCAAATTGCTTTGTTTCCCTACAAAATTTCCACCATCCCGTATTTAATTGAGAAATTTGTTTACTTTTTTCGACTTGTTAATGTTGTAATTTCATTACATAGAATAACAAGGCGAAAGGACGCAGCATAATCATTTTAAAAGAGTACTCGGGTAAAATTTTTTTTTTCATTTCTTAGAACATATTTATAAAATGAGCGTGTAAATTGGTAATTTGCATTTTTGTTTTTGTATTTTTATTAATAAATTAGGCATAAGATTTACTTTATTAATATACTGGAGTAAAAATAAAATAATATGCCAGGTACATTGTAAATTAATCTGCAGGCGCCTGGGCAGTCTAGTTTGCATCACTAAAATCAATGCTAGAGTCTAAGTGCTAGACTCTACCTATAGGTATTTTATGTAACAAAAAGTTCATCTTTTGTAAAACATTTTAATAGTGCAATGAATAATTTTCTTACTTTATCTTATCTTGCAGTGATTTGTAAAAATAACACTAAATTTTTCACCAGTTAGCCTATTGAGTCCCACGTGGTGAGGGGTGAGCCTACCGCCGATTTTCAGGCACAAAATACAATGTACCTATATACATTTCATACATATAAATAGATGAAATCTACCAACCCCTTGAACCTACCTCTTATTATTATCGACAATATTGGTCAGCAATATAGAGGTAGGTACCCAAAATAATAATGGCCCTTGTTATAATCCCCCTGTTATTTTATGGCCGGTATCTGGGTTAATCTGTGGATATAGCCCCCCATTGAAAAGGTATGTCCAATAAATTTTCATTAATAAAATACCTACAGGATATTGTTTTTGATCATTGATAGATTAATGGAAAGTGGTTTGATGTAAAGTAAAATTAAATTTGTTAACTTCCGGTAAATAACAAATGAGGTACTTAATGTTAAGTATAAGAAATCTTATAAGTGACGACATTATTTTTTAAAAAGTATTAATGTTAAAACTAAAAACCTACTACTTGGTCTTGTCCTAAATGGAAGATTACCAATTTAATTATATCATAAACATCACACAGGATGTTTTTTCGTTGCCACCCTTACCGAAGGGTACGTACTCTATACATCGAGTAAAGTAAGTTTATGCCAAAAAAAATGCTGGGAAATGATGTAATTTTTTTTTGTTGTGTTTATGCTAGTTTTTTCATAGACAGATATTAATTATTTCTCGTAAAAAAATCTTGTTACGCGCGTTTTTTAAACTTAGCAAATTTTTGCAAAGTATGGATACGAGGTTTTAGCTCGGACAGCATCTATGCACATCCATTTATAAGTAAGTACTGGCGATAAGTATATAATAATGAGACTCCCGCATGGGAAAAGTGGGCATCAGAGTATTTTTAAGCCCAGTAGCTACCTAACTGCACTTTAACCACAGCCTGTACGTATAATAATGTCTATACATTAGAACCATAAACTTAATGATTAGTACAGACAAAATATTATCAAAAATACTTCAATAAATTGAAAATGACAATGGAAATGAAAATAAAGGCAGAACGTTTCGTCCGATACATTTAGCGGATGAAGTCGTCCCTTGAATGGATTCATTCGAATTGTTATTTGGGGACAAGAGAATCACCCAACAGAAAACCTAAACGCTAAAAATTTATAGTACCTTACCGTGTATTTTTAGAGTAAAAATATAATTTTAATAATAAAGGTAATTAATAATAAAAGATGTAAGCGCAGCGTGGGAAGGCCACCCGCGAAATGGACGGACGACCTGGCCAAGGTCGCGGGCGTCGGTTGGATGCAGGCTGCTTCCGACCGGTCGCAGTGGAGGTTGTTGAGGGAGGCCTATGTCCAACAGTGGACTCTCAGGGCTGTAAATTATGTGTTTGTCAAAAAACACATAGCATCGATTGAAGAATGGTTTGTGATCTTACCTTTTCATCCCGCTAGTTTGGTACTAATACCTGCTTATCACCTGCGAGGGCGCCACTGTCGCGGTCAGTTTTTCCTTTGACGCTGAGGTGCCTTCCTTAGTTTGACATAGTGTTTTGTGAAATCCCGCGCAAAGGTTCGGCTTAGAAATTTTACGTGATTTTTGTGTGTTTTGCAAGTGTTTTGGTGTAAAATGAGTGATGGGAATGAATCGCAAGCTTCTCGCGGAGAGAAGCGGCATCGTCATGTAATAATGACAGTGGGGACGCTGCTGACTCGGAGTCAGAAAGCGAGTCCTCATGCTCTCGTCTACCTAACAAGAGAACAAAACCCTCGGAGGGTTTTGATCCACGGGTGGACGCCCTAATAACTCATGTAAGTAGTCTTACAAATTACTTGAAATCTTGCATGCCTACCACAAACGTAATTTCAAATCCATCTCCTTCCACGGAATTTCTAACAAAGCCGACATCAGGACAACTTGATTTTGGTCAAATTGAAACAGTAAGTGATAGTAGTAAATTGATCAAAAATGCACCACGAGATCGCATTAATGAGTTAATTAAACTCCAACATTTCAACTCTGAGGGCTGGAAAGAGGTTAAATATGCACGGGCATTACAGACCTTGTTAGCTAAGCCGGGCTTTACCGAATTAAATATCAATGATGAGTTGTGCCATTTTAATAAAGGTAAAGATTATTTAGCTACCACAGAGAGAGTAATGGCTGGCTTGACAAATGGTTTATTGGAACATAAAGAGATTATTCGTAATAATCTCCAGGAAATTGTCAACTGGGCTAACAACTCACCATCAGAATTAAATTCGGAAAGTTTGTTTAATAAAATAATGCTTTTATTTGGACCTACATCTCAGAATTATAGGAATATGGAACAGATCCTTCAAGTAGTCTGTGGCAAGAGGGCAGAGTGCATTGAAGTTAGGAGAGAACGAATTATAAGTGAAATACCTAATAAAAATCTTCAAAGTACTTTGAGAAAAGTTCCTCCTAGTACAGAGCATTTGTTTGATCATGCGTGATACTTTAATGCCTGTTGTACAGTCTCTCGGGGGGACAAGTACTTGGCTTAATATGCCCACATACCTTAGAGAGAGTAAGCCACCTAATAAGAAGCGTCCAGCTGAGACTTTTATACCTAGTCATAGTGCTCAAGGAGCTCGCTTTACACTACCAGCTCCTGCCCGTAATAACTTTTCAGGGAAAAATAGTAAAATACTAATAAAAAATTTAAGAAAGATAATAAGTTTAATAACAATTCCTTTCGTTCCAAAGATAAAAAATGACTATTTGCAGCAGGTTTTCAAGGGGGGTTGCTTACAGAACTTTCTACCAGCTTGGACAGCCTTCGGGGCAAACCAATTTATTCTAAAAATTATCTCAGGAGCACGCATTCCATTTGTGAGCAAGCCACCTCTGAATTATCCTTGTCTGGAGGTGAGAAAACAGTATACTACAAGAATGACTCCAGAAATGTCAAAAATAATACAGGAATTAAAGGATCAAGGGGTTCTAGAAAAACCTTCTCAGATAAGCCCAAGTTTTCTATCAAAAATGTTTCTGGTACCGAAGAGCAGTGGCAGCCTACGCCCAATATTCGACCTTCGGGGGTTGAACAAGCATATCCACACCAGACATTTCCAATTAATTTCCATGCTACAGTGCCAGAGTTTCTGCAAAAACAAGATTGGATGGTAAGATAGACATTTCCAGCGCATATTTTCATGTGCCAATAGCGGAAGCTCATCGTTGCTATCTCAGGATGGTATACGGGACAGAACTGCTACAAATGTCATCCCTACCTTTTGGCCTGGCATCTGCCCCCAGGACTTTTGCAGCCCTAACGAATTGGATCGCGGAGGTCCTTCGTGCCAGAGGCTATCGGGTGCTAGTATATTTGGACGATTTCCTCCTGGCCCATCAAGACCAGACCAAGTTGATTTCACATACTGCGGAAGTTGTGAATCTTCTGGAGTCTTTAGGATGGCAAATAATTATACAAAATCAATTTTAAGGCCAGCACAGGAAATAGAGTATCTGGGCATAACCTGGAATACGGACTCAAATACAATGTTTCTAGCAAGGGAAAAGATAAGAAAGATAGAGGCGGCAGTACAAAATATATTAAACAGACCCAAATCCAACCTGAAACAGATTCAGAGGATTCTAGGCCAATTAAATTTCGCCAACTTTGTGATTCCAAAGGGCCGACTGCACTGCCGTTATCTGCAGATTTTTCTCAAAAGATTCCGCCTCAATCAGTCTGTGAAATTAGTGCTGCCCCCACAAGTCCGCAACGATCTCAAGTGGTGGAAAAATGCAATCCAGAACAGATCTGCTCTGCATCAACGGCCATTCACCCACTTTTTGACAACCGATGCGGCGAACTGGGGATGGGGAGCCCAGTTGAACGAGACACTACTGTCAGGTATCTGGACGATAGAACAGAAGAAATGGCATTCGAATTGGAAAGAGCTGTTCGCAGTATATGCATCGATTCGGAATCAATTGCATTGCCTTCAGAATGCCCACATTCTAGTCCAGTCCGACAATCGGACCCTGGTCTCGGGTATACCTATTATAGTAGAACTTTTTAAGTAATAATTTTATATTGCATAACAACTAATAGCATAAACCTCTTTTCGCAGAATATCGTTTGGCATTAACTCATTTAGCATACATTGAAACCCATATTTCTGTAAGTCAGAATTATCTGTACGCATAATTTTGGTATCCATAATAATCACAATGTATAATCATCACATCGCAGAAAGTTCAAAACCAGATTCATCTTTTGGCATATATTTCTTATCCATAACTATTTAAAAGTTGATAAATAAAAGTTGATTTAATGATAATTATTTGGTTTTTATATCCTTGCCCATGAGAGCATGTTCGTTTCTGGCACTCGCCGGCCGCTGCCGCGGCACGCTCGCTTCGCTCGCTCGGCTCGTGCATAAGAGGTCACAGTTCTAACCTAACCTAACCTACGCATTTTTAAAGAAGAAAGTAACCCAATCTATATTATTCTAATTGAAATTCTATGATCTTCATAGTATGCCTAGTTAAATTATGCCAAATAATCTGTACTCTAAATGAACGTTATGCTAAATGATATTATACAAAATTATAACTATGCCAAAGGTAAATATGCCAATAAAAATTCTACTATCTTAAATGTATGCCATTCTAAATTCGGTCATAAGCACATTATACCTAAAAATATTTATGTCAAATATTTTTTATGCCTAATAAATGATCGACTAAAGAAGTTTCTGCGAAGTCAGTTATCCCAAATAGGTTTCGGAGTATCAAGTTTCTACCAAATAGACCGCCCCCCCTGGTCTCGTATATACGGAGGGAAGGAGGGACACACTTCTTGAGTCTTCTCAACCTGACATGCAAGTTGTTGAAGCTGACAGAACGAATGAACATTCACCTGTCAGCACACTACCTCCCGGGGAGGTACAACTGCATTGCCGATCGCCTCTCCCGAGGACGGCAAATATCCGAATGGCACCTGTTGCCCACTACAACAAACCGATTATTCCATCGTTGGGGCACTCCAGACGTCGACCTCTTCGCGTCTGCAGAAACAGCCGTGGTCAACAAGTACGTCTCGCTAGACTGCAAAGATCACTCAGCACTCTTCGCAAACGCCTTCAGTCGCAACTGGAAATTTCATCTAGCATGGGTATTCCCACCTCCCAATCTCATGCCCCGAGTTCTAGCTCATCTGAACAGTGCCAAAGGAATATTCATAGTAATAGCACCTTTGTGGGAGAAGACATTTTGGTTAGCAGACCTAAGATCACGAGCTCTGGAACCACCTGTGGTGATAGAGAGGCTCTCGGAGAGCCTAATCGACACTGCAACAGGTCTTCCTCCAGCACAGGTAGACCAACTGAAGCTACAGGCTTGGTTGGTTGGAGGTGGGGAGAACAGATTAGTGGTTGGTCAGAAGCTGAAAAACAACTGTTAGGTACTAGTTGGAGACAATCTACAATCAGCACTTATTATCCTGCAATGAAGCGTTGGTTTAAGTGGTGTGATCAGAATGGAGTGAGTGTGAATAATCCAGATTTTCAGCAAATTTCCAGATTTCTCGCATATTTGCATATAGAGGAGAACCTGGCATATAGCACCATACTGGTACATAAGTCAGCAGTATTTACATTTTGCAAAATTAAACACTCCCAAGAATCAGATGACCAATTACTTTTAAAGCAGATTCTTAAAGCAATATCTTCAGCTCAGCCTAAAAACTAAAACCCAGTTTGGGATGCTGAAATTATTTTTAATTGGCTAACTGTACCAAGCCAAAGACAAACTCTTTTTGATGTGTCTAGAAGAACAGCAGTGATCCTTCTCTTAGCCTCTGGTAGAAGAGTACATGATCTCACTCTGTTGAGTATTTCTGAGTCAGATATTCACATATTGGATGAGATGATCGTTTTATGGCCTTTGTTTGGTTCAAAAACAGATTCAGTTAAACATAGGCAGTCAGGATGGAGTTATTGAAACACCCAAATGTACAGGTTTGCCCTGTTACCTGGATAAAGCGGCTTATTGAGATTTCTCAAGAGAGAAGAGGTGGTTTAAAACACTTATTTATAACTATTACTGGTGAACCACGGCCAGCTTCAAGAACAGTAATTGGTGGCTGGGTCAGATCTGGGCTAAAGGAGGCAGGTATAAAGGCATCACCAGGCTCCTTTAGGTCAGCTGTGGCTTCAGCTGGCTGGCTAGATAACCAACCTGTTGATGTAATACTGTCTAGAGGTAACTGGAAAAATGAAAATACATTAAGAAAATACTATTGCAGGGAAATTGAAAAGAGAGCTAATAGATCTCAATTATTGTTTAATAATTTTCAGCCAGAATAGATTGGTTTTTATGTTTTTATGCAAAGCAGTTTGTTATGTTTATTGTTTTGATATTTTTATCTTAGAAGTGATGGTTAAGTTCTTCTTGTGCCAAGTGTGCCAGAATTATATTTTTTGTTTTATAATTTTGTTTTAAATAGGTACTTAAACATTACCTATTAGTAATTTAAGCATTCTTTAAAGATTTAAAGAAGTTTGTTGAAAGTACTGATAAAGTTTTTATAATAGTGATTACATAAGTATTATAATAAACTTAGTGATTATTTAACACATAGTGTTTTGTGTTTATCACCAGCAGATATCAAACAGGTCTTCAATCGATGCTATGTGTTTTTTGACAAACACATAATATAATATTTTGAATTACAACAAAATTGTTATTATGTGTTGAAAGAAAAACACATAGCATCGCAGGAATATCTTCCTGGTGAAGACTATGTCAAACTAAGGAAGGCACCTCAGCGTCAAAGGAAAAACTGACCGCGACAGTGGCGCCCTCGCAGGTGATAAGCAGGTATTAGTACCAAACTAGCGGGATGAAAAGGTAAGATCACAAACCATTCTTCAATCGATGCTATGTGTTTTTCTTTCAACACATAATAACAATTTTGTTGTAATTCAAAATATTATATTATGATGAATAAAGGTAATTATTGAAATCTTATCGCAAAGTAAAATGTGGGCTCTTTAAAAAACTTTGAGAAGAGCATCTACTTTGTCAACCGTTGTACCCTTTTTAGTAGAAAAGTAAATAATTATTATGTTCAAACGATGAGTTTGTTTGCAATTTATTGAAATAATTACCGCGCCGCCTAACAAAATAATAACAATTACCTAATTTTATTGCCTCCTCAAAGGAGTATAAATTAAATTGTGCGAGCAATTATTGGAAATTAAAAATTATATTTATACTAACTGGTATTTATAGATCATTCTTCGCAAAATTAGATATCTATTTATCACCCCAAGATATATGCGGCTGCCTTTTCATGCATTATTTCATTACTTACATACCTAATTTTAAAGAACTTAAGCTTGGTTTTTGTTTAAAAACTAAGTTTCATCTGCATGTAGTGAAGTGCTATACTTAGTGTAAGTAACAAAGACAACAAGTCTGTGTATCACAAACCAACAGAGATCAGATTAGCTTTTATACATATAATAAAACAATGTATGCTCCCATGTAGGCAAAATGCATAAATATAAATAAAAATAACAATGAGGCATTTTCATGTACCCACTTAGCCAATTATAATTATCAATTAATTTGTCTAGGCATTTTCATGTACCTTGTAAATGTCAATTATAATTGTCTAAGTGGGTACATGAAAATGCCTCATTGTTATTTTTCGCCAACACTCAATTTCTACAGTATTTCTTTCATTACTGGGAGCATCAATTCCTGACATTATTTATTTTAATTTCACTGTAAACAAGCGTCCCTTTGACAAATTAACCTCAAAAAGGGAATAAAGGACAACGAAAATTAAAAGGCTTGCTAATGAACGTCTCCGTGATTAAAGTGAGAAATTACTTCCAAAATCCGGCTGTCAATCTCGGATAACGAAATTGAAATAGCGATAGAACATTTAGTATATTGTCGCGTGTAAAGAGAGTATTTATTAAATAGATTTAATCGGAATTACTTACACCAGGTACCTAATGCTTGCTAACGTATATTATTATTTATTTATCTATACTTGATTAATATTTCCCACGTTACTTCTGATGATTATTTATTTATTTATTAAGACACACCAACACATATACATTAAAATATTATAGTTAATAAGGTATTTTATCTATGCGCATACGAATTATGCACATTTTCATTTATTATTTCACATTAGTGGACGACGAAAACACATTCAGTAGTGTTTGCGTCTTCACTACAGATAGATATAAATTTTAATAACTCCTTATTAAGTTTCTAAACACCCCAATTTGTATTTTCAACATTACGGTGTTCAAAGTTTTACAAGTTAACAAATACCTACGAATTAATAACAAGATTAAATTCGAAGGATTTATTTAAACTGTGAATTCTAAAAGATGAGCAAATATACAAATGTTTGCTAAAGCAATCTTGGGCAATCGTTTAAATTCAGAACTTTATAAACAAAATTAATTAAGAAATATGCTGTGAAACTCAGAACACCTGAATAAAATCTGTCTCTCTTTTTAAACTATAAATACTCTATGATTAATAACCGTGGATTAGAGAGAGATTGAATAATTGGTGTTAGTTGAGTGAAATGTTCTGCGGGAAAATGCGAGTTTTGTTGACCAGATTATGCACAGACCGAGATGAAAATGACGGATGAAAAAGTTATTATCTAGAGAATTATCTGCTATATATTTTCCGTGTACAATAAAGAATGAAGAATTTAAACACATGACAGCTCTTCTGTTTGCGTAAAGAAAAAAGCAAGACGGTATACGTGCAAATTCTCGATTTAACCTACATTTTGTTTTAATATTTGCAAGTGGACCTAAAAGACCATTGTAGGTAAATTGCAAATACCTAAAACTACAGCTTTATTTTATTAATCACTGAATTTTTATCAACGTGTAAACTAGATGTGTTGACTCGGGGCTTTACTAGAATACTCGTACATTAGCTGAATCTCTCTCCGTCCATGTCCGATTAAAGAACTCAGGCATTACCTCAAGGCGATAAGCTAGCAACTTATCACAGATCATTTAAATCTGTCCACACTACGCTAAACGTTGCTGCAGGATCGCCTTTATGATCGTAAAGTTCTGGGGGTCTACTCTGAAATGCCGCTTTCGAATCTTTCGGTCCGACCGAAGCCCGATCAAATCGAAGCCTTTGACAGTCTTTGACCCTACTACGAAATTGCTTCGGATTCATTCATCTGAGTTTACAACTCATTCGGAACCATAGAGAATAATTCACATTGACTAATATTATAAGCTTTCTATTATCTAGCCTTATACCTGTCAAATAGAGTTCGATCGGACCGAATGAAAAAACGGCACGACTGATCCGATCGAAGGAAGCTCGTAGTAGGAAACACCTCGATATTCGGCCGACACTTAGTTTATCGTCACTTCAGAGTAGACCTCCTGAACACAGCAGTGTCTTTATGTATGTATTATATAATTCAGCGGTGATAGCCCAGTGGTTAGGACGTGCACCTTCCAAGCGGGAGACGTAACTTCGATCCCAGTCACGGGCATGTACCAATGAATTTATTTCATGTGCAGATTTTAATGTTGGCACTTAGCTTGTGCCTCGGAAAGCACGTAAAACCGTTGGTCCTGCGCCTGATCTCTCTCCGGTCGTGTCGGCTTCCGTCCTACCGGACTATGAGAGTAACGGAATAGAGAGTACATCTGTGTTTGCGCACACAATTATGCACTATAATATCTCCTGCGTACCTGGCCAATCTCCGTAGAGATTGGTCGCCTTGGCCGAAATACGGTCGGAGATCATCATCATCATACAATTCAATCGTCAATGTTAATGATTAAATTAGCAATAAACCTCTTTACAAGCTTGTTAACTAAACTTTAAAACTTATTAAGGAAAACATTTTCTTCGGCCCTCAGCTCAACATTGGAAGCGTAACTTCGAATTTTTATTTTGTTATCTCTTAACGCTACTGAAATTGTTCAATTTTGTCTGTTACCCTCCTTTTATTGCCTTTTTCCCTTACAAAGGAGTATTTATTTAACGGGGAGGTTCAATTTAAAGGATTTTATCGAGTATAAAATGTTAGATTATCTGTGTGTAGTTACATTCCAGATTTCTTTTTATCCTAAGAAAGTTTTGTTTTGTGAATTAACAAAGAATTTTAATTTAAAGGACCAATCAATTTTTTTAAATCCTTGTAAATATTGAACTGCGTATCATTCGTTTTGAAAACTTTAATTATAGACTAGTATTATTTGCTAAAGAACATAGTCAAATGGAAAAAAGTAATCCCTTTAGATTAATATCTTAATAGAAGATCAAACTTTTAACTTACCAATTACAGCATAGCATCACGTAAAACTCATACCATACACAACACAAGTCAATAAAGTTCGTACAAAACAACAAATAATTGACCGCGAATTTTCGTATACAGCGTTACTACTCCAACCGATCGTACGTAGCAAAGGAACGGAGTAACACGTCCGTTCCTGACGATCCCGAATAGCAACTAAACTGGATGACGGGATCTTGGCGATGGAATTCGGCTTACCACAGACAAGCTAAAGCAAAGAATATACTTACTCTCTAGCTGAAGACTCTTTTGTGGAATAACTCCCGTGCTTGATTTTGCAACTAACATTTCTTGATGCTGTTTAAAAAAAGATATTCGCAAACTTTATAACGCATTAACATAATCCCATGGGTAGATCCATAAAGAATACATGGTGTTTTTTCGTTCCCATTCCGAAGGGTAAGTATTCTATACATCAAATAAAGTTGCAGATAAACCATGAAAATGGTTTTGCAAGAACATGATAAATGTTTTTGTATCGGAGTGTATAAATAAAAAAATAATAATAACAAATAAGTAAGTTTATGCCAAAAACAATGCTGGGAAACGATGTAAATTTTTTTTTACAATTTTTTTTAAATTACTTAATCGGGCAAAATTTATAGTGTCCAGTGTTTATGCTATTAGGGTTCCGTACGTCTGAATACAAAAACGGAACCCTTATAGGATCACTCGTGTGTCTGTCCGTCCGTCGCTTACAGTCAATTATCTCCGAATCTATTAGACCGATTAAGTTGAAATTTGGTACACATATCAATTCCTGTGACCCAAACACAGAGGTGTGACGTGAGCAGATGAAATCTGTATATGGGGGGTCATTTTTGGGGGGGAAGGGGAAAATTTAAAAAAAAATTCTGAAAACTGCATCGTGTGGCATATCAAATGAAAGGTCTTGTTGAGAAGATCTTAAATGTATTTTTTTGTAATTTTAAATAAATAGTTTTCCAAGTTATTCAAGAAAAATAGACGAAAATTGACCATTCCCCCCCCCCCCTTATCTCCGAAACTACTGAACCTAAAATTTTGAAAAAAATACAGAAATTAGTTTTCTCCTTATAGATTATAGGAAAACCTATAAGAAGTCCATGATATTAAAATAACATGGTAAATCACTCAATATTGTGCGTACCAACTTTTTGTCAGATTTAAAAAAACATGATAGGTAACATCGTACGGAACCCTCTTCACGCGAGTTCAACTCGCACTTGTCGGCTTTTTTTTTTATAGACAGACATAAAATATTTCTCGTAAAAAATTCTTGCTATACGCGTCAATGTGCATTTATGTAGAAAAACGCAGAGTCTATTAACTCAACTTTGGACGCTAATATTTTGGAAACCAGACACTTCCCAGGTATGCTTCCATGGAGAAAAATGATCGTAATGTTGAGGATGTGGGGGTGGTGAAAAGGGAAGCGCTTCCGGCCCCACCGGGCCGCTAGTTGTTGTTCGGCCCATGTATATATTCCAATCATTGTGAGAAACTTCGATATCGCGCTCTAGGATTTCGTATTCGATTGTGGTTCTCTCCTGCATCTGATAGATGGCTCCACTACATCACTCCCCTTCCAGACCGGAGGTCGATGTGTCTTCGGCAGCACTCTCACAAGTATGCATTCGGGTCAGTGAGTCGACCGGAAAGTGTTGCGACGAGCGTGCAGGCGAGATGAGTTCCTGGTCGGTGAGTCGACTGGGAACGAGTTGCGGCGATGCGTTCTGGTCTTTGAAGCGACTGTGAACGTCTGCGCGTGGACTGTGAACATGTCGTGTCGTGATGCCGTTGCGTCCGTGCGTTGCTAACAGGTCCAGGAAGCTGTCATGGCGGCTTCTTATGAATCTGCTGGCTGCTGGCGTGCTGCTGCTGCTATCGTGGAAGGAGAGGAGATGTGATGCTGCTCTGATGATACCTGGTAGCGGAGTGCTACGATAATGGTAAAGTTTCTTGAAGGCTGAAGGTTGCGTATGTCCAGTTCACAGGGGTCACCAGTATGGGGGTGGTGAAAAGGGAAGCGCTTCCGGCCCCACCGGGCCGCTAGTTGTTGTTCGGCCCATGTATATATTCCAATCATTGTGAGAAACTTCGATATCGCGTTCTAGGATTTCGCATTCGATTGTGGTTCTCTCCTGCATCTGATAGATGGCTCCGCTACAAGGAGATTCCGTAGTTTTCGGGAACGTTTACGACCAAAAATCATCCTGTATATCGCAGTACCTACTAAAGCAACGGTATATAAATACACAGATTTTTTTATCATATTCATATTACACAAACATCGACATTCATCATATTATCTATGTTCACACTTACCGAGATTTAAACCCAGGACCTATTGCGCTGCAGGCAGGGTCACTAAAGTACGTTTCACCATATAAGTAGTTCGTTATGATTATGGTGCTAGTTACTAAGTCTATGACCACATTTTCTGTATAACTGCATACAAAAAATGTTAGTTCCGAAATCAGTCATAGGAGTTCTGTGAAACGGACTCTATCAACTGCGCCAATCGGTTGTCGTCAAGTTACATAGATTATATAGATACACAAAAAGCAACTAGCGCCATCATTCAAAGGATCTATAAAGTGAAACGCACAGATAACCCCTCATAAGCTGATTATCCATCTTGTTTGAGATAGTTCCACTCTAGTTCGCAGATAGTTCCTTAACGCCTATTGACATGCCTATAGCGAAGTTTTCTGGCCAGGATTTTCTTTAGGAACACGCTAGAAGTTTTTCTAATGTGTTGATAGATTTTCTTTCGTCGGCGTCGTTTAGTGATTTTCTTTGAAACAGTGTATGTGACGGAATAAGTTACCTTACTATATAGGTATATTAGTTTACTCCATGGATTTAATTTTATTGGATCATGAATTTATAGTTTAATTTTACAGCTACATATTTAAAGTTTAATTAGTTATTAGCAGCATCGACATGAAAAATTCGAGGCGAGAATTAATCTAAATTCTCTAATAAAGTAGAATTTCCGATAACGCAGAACTTTGTTTATCATTCATTACACAGTAGGTAAGTTAAAACGTTTTATTCCCGGTCGTCCCCACTCTGTCGTCCCCACTGGGGACAAGTGAGAAAAAAGTTTCGTTCGTCCCCAGTCAGTGGTGATCATTACTTATTCTTATTCTTTATTGTACACAAAGACACTCACCTTCGGCTGCGCCTCGGCTCGGGTGGACATTTGTTGGAACTCTTTGCAATGACAGGCTTTCCGCACTCGTAATGAAATATACTATTTCCCACTCGTTCACTATGGGTGCGCCCACCACCGGGCCCTACACCCTCCACTGACCCTCGGATCTGATAATTCATAACTGCGAAAACAGGCACTTGCACTTGCACATTATAAATATTATAATAATTATCATAATAATTAGTGGTTTACTAATTTCTATAATCCTGAGGATGCCACGGTTGTTGGCGAAACATATGTAGATTATTTATCTATTTTTTGATTTCGGAATAGTGCAATGTATTGTCTTGCATGCTAGGTGCTCGGGTCTGATTTCTCGTGGCGATTGTAGTTAGTGCAAGTGCCTGTTTTCGCAGTTATGAGTTATCAGATCCGAGGGTCAGTGAAGGGTGTAGGGCCCGGTGGTGGGCGCACCCATAGAGAATGTTTGAACTTCCGAATTGTAACGCCTAATACAATTTCATTTATTTCCCACTCATCCTCAGTAGGGACGACTGGGTGGGGACGACCGGGAATAAACTAGTTAAAACGGGCTACGTACTCGCCCTCTTTACCCTTCTTAGCTCATGCTACGAGCTACGAACCTGCTACGAAAGGAAGCGCACCGTAGCATTTTGGTCACCATTTCTAATCTTCTGTCACTGCGCTGTAATAATAATATGTAGGTACAAAAATAACAGATTTTATTGAAATTACATGTCAAAACTTTGAAAAAATACGAGTATATAACTAATTTAACATAACCAAGTAAAAACCGAACTAGCTTTTTTATTTACAAAAATGCTGAAATTCTGCATACTATTTTCAGCCCTATTAAAAAGTATTTCTTAGTAGGGTACCTTTTAACCAATTGAGGTGCAGAAAGTTCTAAATTTAACTGGCTGACTTAAACCGAAGTTAACAGGTTTATGTTAAAAGTCAGACTGCGGCAAATGGTCGTTGTTACATCAGCAAGGAGGGAAATATAACGGAGACTTTTCCCAAGAAAAGTCAAGTCTTGTAATATTAATAAAATTACCCGACTGCGCTAGAGAGAGAAATGTTTTTAGACTGTAATATTTATTAAGTTTGTTATGTATGCATATTGCACTCTAGAACCTAAACGGCTGGTTGCGTTTAAAATTGAGAGGTGTCATTAGATTTGTCTTTAGTCATTCAAGTGACAATTTAATGGTTAGGTATACCTAGGTATAGGTCCATCAAAATTTGTGTGCAGTCGGCCCCCTGATTACGTAAAAGCAATAGCAAAGCCGAAGCCGCGCGATTGCGATAATTGAGTGTGTGTGTGCGCGGGGCGAGGTGCGGGGCGCGGGAGGACGCCGAGCGCTCGTTGCGCGCACGCACACACTCTCAAATTATCGCGATCCCGCGGCTTCAGCTTTGCTATTGCTTTTACGTAATCAGGGGGTATTAACGTTATTAATTCATGAGCCGATTTTCATCAGATTCTTAGACAGAATACAATAAAATTTATAATATTAGTATGGGTAGGTATACCTATATGTAAGTTTTCACTGATTTAAATAACAAAAAAAAACATTATTATCTTCATACTGAAAATAATACGAGTATTTGTAAACTAATCCTAATAAAGCTACAAGTACAACCAGTAAGTACCTATAGTTATTATACATACATAGATAAACACACATTGTGTTCCCAAAAAGGGAAGCCAGAACTGCGAGATTTCAAAGGAGGTCCTAGTAAGAATAACCTAAGAATAAAAAACCGCACCTTATTCGTAAATACATAAATACCTCGACAGTTTTTTTCTACAATTTTGTAAGATACCAAACGCCTTTGCATCTCCACAATCCAAGGGCAACACTTGACGCCGCTAAAAATAGTGATATAGTGCCGTAGAGGCGCTTTACAAACAATAGTTCTATTGAATACCTTCTCTTTGTAATGCAAAAATGTAGGCCAATGTTGAAGCTCGCTAATATTGGATATTCGCGCCAAAATGTTAAAGAAATGGCGCCAATATGACTAAAAACGTTGTTCTTCTTTTTAACCAATTGATTTTTTTTAAATGGCGGCGAAGTGGTATTAGACAGTTGTGGATGCAGCATAGCTCTCGTTAGAGAGTTACTTACTCTTTGCAGCACGGGGAAGCTTTTGTCTAGCAGTGGGACACGTCATAATGATTTATTTTATTATTAAGTTTATCCCGAAAGAAAGGCAAGGGTAACTAAGCCCATACAGCCATTGTCTTTAGTAAATGATTGCTGAATTTATGATGGATGATATTGATAATGATGAATGGAAACGTCGGGAAAATCAAAAATGGGTGTAAAATTAGTAAAGATCAAAAAGAATTGCAGAAACAACTTACATGAGCTTCCTCTGTAGAGGTGTTTAAGACCAGAGTATTATTTTGTTTTATTTTAAAAAGCAGATCATAACTGCATAGTGGTAGATATGGTAATTTATTGTATCTGCCTGTATTTTGTATTTTTAGTTTCATAATTATTTTAAATGTTTTTATTTAAATAATTTAAAAGTTTTCATTTTATATATTATTTGGGGACTACCTTCAAAATGTTCTCCACCAGTACTGGTTAACTGGAAGAGAATGCTACGTAGCATTAAGTTCGCCTTTGTATAACTTTATAGTGCAATAAAGAATTTTCTATCTATCTATCTAAGAGCCCATGAAGAGATCGTATTCCGAATAAAGTTTTACTTGGCTTACCTGCATATAAAACCATGCATACGCACTAGATTCACATCACAAGTAAACAAAATATAATTTATCCATCAGAAAACATCACTTTTCGGACACATGCAAGCCATTTACAAATAAACTTTGATTTTCACAATAGAATTACATCCAGTCCCTTCCAGGTTTTCCCGCCAAATACGAAATGGCGCCAATAGGACTAAAAACGTTGTTCTTTTTTTAAATCAATTGTTTTTTTTTTATGATGCCGGCGAAGCCAGTTGTGGATGCGGCATAGCTCTCGTTAGAGAGTAAGTATATTCTTTGCAGCATGGGGAAGCTTTTGTCTAGCAGTGGGACTTTATGTTTTTTTCGGCAGTTCACGCGAATGTAGTCGCGGGCGTCCACTAGTAATGACTATAAATTATTTATGTTTTTTTTAGGTAAGAAAACTGAATACTGTAATATGACCAACAATTTGATTAACCGACCTTGAGAGCTTTTTTGTATTTTTCAGGTTTGATCTTTAATTGTTGTCATACAATGATTTTCTTATAGCAACATGTCACTGATCTTTTACATCTGGGCCCGCTATGGTTAACGTGACAGTACCTACGATCTCCTTCGCGATCATTCAATTCTGGCTACCACATTTTGGGAGCACATTAGAATTGACATACACGTATATATATATATATATATTATATATATATATATATATATATTATATATATATATATATATATACAATTATATAAAAAATACTAAATCAAATATAAGTCCTAAATTTTCTTTGTTACAAAAGACAGTTCAAATAAGTAAGTACCTGTGTTAGTACGTAGCTTTTTTCTAGATAGGTACACTTAATTTTCCGTCTAAATGGTATTCGTATTACAATAAAACTTTTCGCTGCTTCTAATTTAATGTTCATCCAACATGAGTTATGATAAAAGTTTTCAAAGTTAAAAATATAACTGTCCGTCTGTCCGTCGAATAATTAATATCATGGCATTCAACCACTCGAACTAAATGAATTTATGGGTTTAGGATATTACAGTTTTGAGCTCTAGTAATCTTTGGACATTTTCAATTTCCGCATCGTTAATATTGTTGGTTTGCCTAATTGAAATTTTGGCTAAATAAGATATATAAAGCACTATATTGTATTCAATTTAGTATCTCCTTATTTTAGGCACTTCTTGCCATATTGACGCCATGTTGAATTTGCAGTATCTGTTACACACTTACATCCTCCACTTATGAATCTGGCAATTCATGATCACGATTAAAGGTAAGTTTAGAATGAGCACTTAACATGCAATACATACCTAGGTACGTAATACTACAGATAAACATCAGCCAATTGCAGTCCATTGCTGGACGTAGGCATTCCCCAGAGTACGCACAAGTTTAGTGTTTTTGTCCACAGTTGTCACGTTGGGTAGACAGGTTAATGACCGCAGTAAGATTTTCGAACTGAACACGGGAAGCGCAACTGCCTAAGTACACGAGCAGACATGGAGTAGCCATTCTACACACTTCATGATACGGTACTGTGGTACGCTATACTGCCTTTGTACAACTTCACAAACAATTCTCTCGAGAAAAATATATAACCAGTTAGAGAAAACTAAAACTAAGGTTACAACACGCCATAAAGTTACTCTATAACGGTTGTATAATAGCCTGCCATTAATATTTCAGCGTGAAGACGTTACCTTATTGGAGCAAGTTCGAAACTAAATTGCTTCGTTTCGAAGTTTGCCGACAGTTAGGGTCACTCGATTTAGGCCATATTGCTTGTGTCCATAGATTACAAACGACGTGTTTGTTTTTAGTTTAGATTGTTTGAAAAGGATTATTGGGACCTTGGAAGTGATTTTGTAATAACTCTCCCGTCATAGTAACCAACTATCAATGTACAAATCAGAAATAGCATAAATAGTACTATATACTTACCTATTTTCAGCTGCTATATAAGACTCAAGAAAAATCCCAATATAGAGTTATGGGAACGCTGCAGTGAGAGGCAGCACCAAACATTTTGGGAACACCGTGTATATGAATAAGGATGATTATTGGCCAAATAAACGATTCTATTCTATTCTATTATGATATTTTATTTCTGACAGATTTTAATCAATATCCTTAATATATCCTTAATACAGTTCTACAATAAAAACCCGGCTATCTACGCTTTACATTAACAATATCAAAATGAACCAACATTATGAACAACAAATGAACCTTAGAACATCCTTTATTGCTGGGGTAATGCATCACCAGACCAAAGCTCTCACTTTACCTTTAAATACAGGTTATTAAAATTTCGCAGTCCCTTTGCACAAGTTGTGTCCATATAACAAATTAAAAATTATTGAACAAGAACAAATTGGAATAAATTTATCGGTGCTTTTAACGAGTTGCTTTACCGTGTTTATTTTTCAATTCAGCACAATGGAAATGAGTTACGGCTTTTGCTATTATTTGTAAGAAAACAATTTGTTTCTAACTTACCTACATCTACTCTAAAAGTGCATTTACCTGCCTGCTGCATACATAGGCTAAGGTAGCTACTTAAGTAGTTTATGTTTTCTTAATTATGATTTAGACTAACGGCCAATTTCAATACTAGAGATCCAAAAAATCTCAGATTTTTGATTCCGCATTTGTAATTTTCTATGTAAACATTTGAAACTAAAGTTAATTTGTTCATTCTAAGCTATTCAAAAAACTTTCCAGATCTCAAAATTATTAAGTTTTACATACAAACAAAGTTTGAATACTGTTGTAAAAATTAACCAACGATGTACCTAAGTTCATAGTGAAATTATATAAAATGTCACATGCACAAGGCATCAAAAGTACTAGCTGTATTAATTGATATTTGTAGAGCTTTTGTAAATACATACATACATACATCACGCCTTTACGTATTCCTTACGGGGTAGGCAGAGCACCAAGGGCCGATAGAACCACATGGTGTCACTTCTGACCAATTTTAAGGGTATAGTCGAGACGTACAAGTTCGGTTAGTAGTGACAGGTAGTCAAGCCATCGCCTACAAACCACCAAGACCCTCTTGTCCCTCAGCTGATTTGTACAGCTTTTGTAAATAAAGGTTGGATTGGATTATACCACGATTAAATAAGCGCAATAAAAATGGATGAAAAGAATTTCAATACCAAGTCAGTGACTTTGATAACTTCTAAAAGTAATCGTGGCCCATTGTTGGAATTATTCAACCAGCATTTCGCCGATTCCGCTCAAAGTCAAACAAAAGAACAACTTCCACTGAAATATAAATACGAATTTGAATAAAGCCTTTAAATGGAATTCATTTCATTAAAAAATGTCGTTCGAGTGGATTGGGCGTTTAATTTGAAGGGAAAGCTCGTCAAATACAGTAGTTTAACTGACACGTTTATTTAGTAATTCGTTGATGAAATATTCAAATAGACTTAAGTGACTATAAGCCCATTATCCTTCATCCCAACTTATAATATATGACGTAGATGGGTCCTTCTCCACGGTAAGATTATCATCGCGAGGATCCATTACGTGTAGTTCGTAAACGTAGGCGTCGTAAATAATATCACGCGGTGATAGCCGATAGATTGAATTTAATTATTACAAACGATTAACTTTATAATAACACGCGATTGCCTTAATTTAAATGGATACAAATCAATACCAGGAAAACGCGGTGATCCCAGAGATGACGTTTGCTAACCAACGCTCAATTCGAATGTCTTCACCGTAATGGCGTTCCACCAAGTGTCCTGTCAGTCGAACAACGCCATCTCTGATTCCACCCAGGTACTAATACCTGACGTTTCCTTTTATCACAAATCTATAAGGTAAACATTCATAGCAAGCAAACTAGATGGCGCCACAAGGTGCTTTGCTAACACCCGGCAGATGTCACACGACTCCGACACGGCGTCCTGCGCCTCACACGTCCTCGTGGGACTTATCTTCAAGAGAAAATATCAAAGAGCCTCTGGCACATACTAGCGCTCGGCCCATTCTGACTTAACTTAAATTTAAAGACTTCTTATTACAATAGTTCATGAAATCACAAAAATCGCTCATCGACCGTCAAGTTCCCAAATCTTTACGTAAAGACATAAAAAATAAAAGATAAGCAGACTCGCACATACGTTTAAATCAGTCAGACCTTTCCTTCGGTCAACATTACAGTAACAGTTAGTCATATAGCCAGTCCTTCGGCTATCTACTATGGAAACACAGTCCTTCGGTTTCCAACACACACATGTAGCACAGTCCATCGGCTACCTACTACGGAAACACGGTCCTTCGGTTTCCAACACACACATGTAGCACAGTCCATCGGCTACCTACTACGGAAACACGGTCCTTCGGTTCCCACACACACACATGTAGCACTGTCCATCGGCTACAGCAGAAACTCGGTCCTTCGGTTCTGCCACAAATACATACTACTGTCTGTCAAGGGTTTGTCAAAGTCACAATTTAAAAAAAACCGGTCAGTAACTTGTACATCGCATATGAAAATTCATTCATTTAGACTCTGAGGTCACATTAATTTCGATATCAAAATTACTAGGAACTTGATGGTCTGGCACCCTACGGACCCGATCGTGCGAATATTTGTAGGTTCGATTTGAAGACAAAGATTTTAGTCGGTATCTATCACCATCTAACAATTAAATTTTATACGGTCCTTAAAATTTAGGATCTAGTTTAACTTGATTACGTTTTTCATTCTTAATGAACACATTTAAGACACGTCGTAGACGTTCCAACCCCTGCTCTCCTGTAGAATACAATACCAGCAGGTCATCAATGTAAGAAACAATATAACTATGAGCTAATTCACCTAAAGCTTTTGCTATAGCCCGCTGATAAACTGAACTGGCGTTCTTTAAACCAAACGGCATGGCACACACAAGGTAAATAATTCCAAAACAAGGCTACAGTATACACAATCCATATAGAGTAACGTCAGTCAAGTAAGTCTAGTTGCCTCAATCTAGCAACTCTTGGAAACTTCCATCCAGCTTCCGTAAACCGTCTAGTCACTTCCATCCAGTGACTCTTGGAAACTTCCATCCAGCTTCCGTATACCAGTCTAGTCACTTCCATCCAGTGACTCTTGAATACCTCTATCCGGTATCCGTAAACCACTCTCAATCAGTCAACTCAACATTAATTAGAACATGACGGTCCATCCCCGTCAAGTTCGCACAGATTATCATCACGGTCCACATGTCAGCGTGTCATTGGTAATGTCATTCGCAGGCATTCGCCTAAGTATGTCATGTGCGTACTTATAGGTTGTATTGGAATTAAGGGCTTTAAGAACATAACGATTACCTTCAAGTACCTCCGATACCCTAAAAGGACCTCTATACTTCGGATCAATTAATCGAATTTCGAGTTCACCTGTAGTTACACGAGTTTTTTGGTAAACCTGTTGTAAAATAACTGAATATTCACCTAAAATAGTTAAAAGATCTGACTTTTTACAAGAGGGTATATCTGTGTCAACATTACTAAAGTCGTTACTGATACTAGAATCGGTTAAAACGTCACAATTTAAAACTGTCAAATTATTTTGTTTTGAAATGCTAAAATTATTTGTTGACAAGTTAATAACGAAGCCTTGACTCAATATTTCACGACCTAGCATAATATCACTACGCATATACACATCGGGTAAAACATGTAATAAAAGTTCTAAACAATAATCATTAATTTCAACATTACACAGTATTTGCTGGGTGCTGAATACACTGGTTTGACCAATTCCCGTTAGAGAGACAGTTTTAGCAATTCTTTTACCATTGAAACTTGATGCAACGCTTTCTTTTATTAGTGAACACTCAGCACCCGAATCAAAATGAAAATCATAAAATCTACCTTGATTATTAAGAGCGCCGGTCGGTGGTAAAGCGGTAAGTGCAACTATCTTTCGTGGATTCAGACGAATTTGACCTCGGCGCGCACCTCGAAGCCTAGGTACTCTACTTTTTCTTTCAGGAATGAGCACTTTTTAGGATTTAAACGAAAATCCCTTCACAGAAAGAACTTCTAATACTACTTTTGATTTGATTTTTTTTTTTTTTTATATTAAAAAAATCAAATACTACCTTTAGTCTATCGAAAGCTTCGTCGATGTTACTGGCCACAACTAGCACGTCATCCATGTACACTACAACGTACTTGTTCACGAGATCGCCTAGAGCATGTATGAGAGCACGTTGAAACACTGCAGGAGCATTTTTTCAAACCGAAGGGCATAGTAAGGTACTCATACTGACCTTCAGTTGTCACGAATGCTGTGCGCTCTATGGACTCCGACTCGATAGGGATCTGGTGAAATCCCGATGCTAAATCTAAAATTGTAAAAAAATGTCCTCCGTGCAACCTAGCAATCTGTTCAGATATGAGTGGTAAAGGAAAACGGTCAGCAACGGTGTTATCGTTCAACTCCCTATAATCGACACACATTCTATCTGAACCGTCTTTTTTTTTTTAACCAAAAGTATCGGGCTTGCGAACGGTGAAGAACTAGGTCTAATTACCTTAGCATTAAGCAGCTCGTTGATCTTGCCCTTCACAATCTGACGTTCATCTGGGGTCAGCCTGTATGGGCGACGATTTACCGTCTTGTGCGGGTCTACGAGCCGTATCTGCATAGGTTCAGTGTCAGCAGGAGAAGTAGGTGTACCGGTAATGAAACTAAGCTTGAACCGTTCTAAAATCTCAATCAACCTAGGTCTGTATTCATTACTAACGTCAGTATCTACCAAGTCAAGGTCTATACCATTATTTGCAACTACATCACATGATTCGACTATGTTAATTTTCTCGAAACGTACTTTATCTACCGACATATGTACAGTCAAACCGATAGCTAGAACTTCACGTCCGATCATAATGTTGTATCGCAAACAATGGTCAGGTAAAACATGAAGGAGTATCTCAAAGTTAATATTGTCAATGTCAATTGTCATTAAAATTTGCATGGTCGAGGCTATAGAAGTTTGTCCTATACCAGTCATAGAAACATTGTCATAAATTCGCTTACCACTAAATTTCAAAGCAATCGATTCTTTAACTAAGGAACACTCTGAACCTGAGTCGTAAGTAAATGGAAACGACTCACCAGAGTGACGCAGAGAACCCGAAGGCGCATTCACAATGCACACGTCTACTCGCTTTTCCTTAGCTGGACCAGTTCCAGTGCCGCCGCCGGTACCGTTGTTCCCCTCCTTGATTTTCCTCTTCGGGCAGTCGGATGCATAGTGGCCTTGTTCCCGGCAGTTGAAGCAGGTGATGCGATCGGTTCTCCCTGTAGGTTGGTTGGTCGAGTTATGGTCCCCGTGAAAGGACCTGTGTTTGGACCGGTCATCTTGCTTCTTCGAATTGGCTTTGTTGCGACATTGAAGAGATTTGTGGCCTAGTTGTCCACAATTAAAGCACTTGATGATCACAGCAGATCCATTAGGTCGGTTTCTTTTTAGGTCGGGTCCATCACGATAATACTTGATGGATAACTTCTCTTCAGGAACGAGACAGCCTTCAGTTCCTTTTGTAAATGGTTACGCGTCTTGATGTCAGTCGTTATAGCAATCCTCTGAACATGTGGCTCTTGTTTTGAAATATGAGCTAAGACAGTGGCTATTGCTATCTGTTCTGTAGTCAGTCCATTCCACCTTGCCATTAAGGATGTTATGAGGGTAGCGGCGTATGAGGCCAGGCACTCGTTATCTCTCGGTTTCTTGTCGTGCATACTGATGAGAAAGGAAGCAGCAGTTTTCAGGACAGTCATACCTTGCTACGAAAAGCTCCTTAAAAACGTCATATTAGGAAACGATATTGAAGACAGCCAAGATGATGCTTCGCCCTTGAGTGCGTGGCTTAACGCGATCATCAGAGAAGATCCATGGCGATGTCGATCTGTGATACACATGTCCGCGGTCGTTATCCAAGCTCGGGCGTCGATGTCTCTTTTCTCTGGGTCGAAATCAGGAAGGCGAATAGAGTCCGAAGATGCAGGTAGTTTTATTGCTTGCACCAACGCCAGAAAATTTTGATTTTGTTGCTCGAAGAGAAGACGCCATTTTTCTTCGCTCGAGTCACTATTTGAAGCACGTGTTTCATGTGGGTGATCCGGGTTGCATCCCAATTCTGATGACGTAGTAGGGTCCTTCTCCACGGTAAGATTATCATCGCGAGGATCCATTACGTGTAGTTCGTAAACGTAGGCGTCGTAAATAATATCACGCGGTGATAGCCGATAGATTGAATTTAATTATTACAAACGATTAACTTTATAATAACACGCGATTGCCTTAATTTAAATGGATACAAATCAATACCAGGAAAACGCGGTGATCCCAGAGATGACGTTTGCTAACCAACGCTCAATTCGAATGTCTTCACCGTAATGGCGTTCCACCAAGTGTCCTGTCAGTCGAACAACGCCATCTCTGATTCCACCCAGGTACTAATACCTGACGTTTCCTTTAATCACAAATCTATAAGGTAAACATTTCATAGCAAGCAAACTAGATGGCGCCACAAGGTGCTTTGCTAACACCCGGCAAATGTCACCACTCCGACATATAATATATTTCGGAAAATTATTTTTTTTTTCAAATTTTACCTCTTCACGCTTTTTTATTTAAATCAATTTCTCTTTTTAAAATTTTGCTTACATCTTACTAATATTATAAACGCGAAAGTTTGTAAGTATAGATGTTTGTTACTCTTTCACGTAAAAATGGCAAAAGAGAATTTAATCAATCTGGTATGGAGTTAGCTGACACCCTGGATTAACATATAGGCTACTTTTTATCTAGGGAAAATATTTTTATACCGGATAATTTCGACATTTTGTTTTTTCTGCAGTTCACGCGGACGAAGTCGCGGGAGTCCACTAGTATAATTATAGTTACTGGAATATAGTCAGATAAGATGGATATCTATCTACCCAGGTTATTTGATTACCTGTATAGGAAATTTTATTCTGTTCTGTTGTGCTATTTTGTCGTGGAAAAGCAGACGGGTAGAATATAACATTGTCTTTACCAACGCATAAATAAGTTTACCTTACTGCTCTAGATAAACTAACTAAAAATAACCGGACTAAGTATATCATATTTAGAGAAAGGGACCTCGTGCTCGGTCGTTTTCTTTATTTAAAATTAATCTTCATAAAGTCAAAAAGCACTCGAATAAAATCAGCCTGGTTATGCTAACCCAACCATGAAATCACGTTACAAAAGCTGAAACAATGAAAAATGTATAGCCGCATCAAACTAGAAGGGGCTATGTAAATACGGGATACGTCCCGGAGCCGCAAAATGAAATATTAATACGTCACTTACGCCTTACGCCTCCGTCAATCGGTTCGGTATTGAATAAAAAAACAACTGCACCAGGGTACCTAAAAAGGTCGTAGGTAGGTACTTTTTTATGAATCTGTGTATTAGTCTAAAGGGTGAAAGTGGGCTACACGCACAGACTTTGGTAAAGGTAAAGACTATACCAAGGTCTATAACTCTATACCTTGGTTTCTAGGATAGCGGTGCCGTAATACAGGTTGATTTTAGGTCGTCAATATTCCCAAAAACTACAGAATCTCCTCATCATCACGATCATTTTTCTCCATGGAGGCATACCTGGGAAGTGTCTGGTTTCCAAAATATTAGGGTCGAAAGTTGAGTAAATAGATTGCGTTTTTCTGCATAAATGCACATTGACGCGTGTAACAAGATTTTTTCACAAGAAATAATTAATATCTGTCTATGAAAAAACTAGAATAAACATTGGACACTATAAATTTCGCCCGATCAACTAATAAAAAAATTAACATCGTTTCCATTTTTGGCATAAACTTACTTTATTTGATGTAGAGAGTACATACACTTCGTTAAGGGTGGCAACGAAAAAAAACCTGTATTGTTTGAAGTATTTGACATGTCGACACAGTCAAGATGGCGTCTCTATTCTAGGCAAATAAAGATGATTACTTTTGTTTTTATTGTACTAATACATAATATACTTTTAACATAAAACTAATAAATAGCTATACTTTTAACATGAAAGTGAATTAATTAATTAATATTAATAATATGAAGTATTAGATTTATGATTTTCTAGCTGCAAGTCACACTATTTTCCGTGATCTTTAGAATTGCGGGTTCCAATGGCCATAATGGCCAATGCTTCTAGGGCTGATTGTTATACCTAATTAGAATTTTATCTTGTCTCATCAATGGCTGCACTTACTTATAGATCAAAATAAACTGTAGATTATTTTATTTCAGACTTAAACTATTAATTAATGTATGATCTGGGTACAGCAATTGGCGGTTAAAAAAATCTTATTGAAATAAAAAAATGCTAAATTACAAAACAGACGCCTCCGTTTTAGGCCTCAACGCACAACTCTTATTTTTCCGTATTGAAAATATACCTTACCACGTAATAATATGACTGGTTTTACTATGAGGTCGATATCATTTATTTTTTAGTATTAAAATTTTGAGGTGCCAAAAAAGAGATCTGGATTCCTGATTGACATGAAATTATCTCTGGTTTGTTGTGTTGTTTTCAATATTTTTTTTTACAGAGCTTGTCAAAGCTCAAGGCTTTGTAGGTCCGATTAGGCGTTTAGGGACCACTTCTGCTAACATGTAGCTAGAATATCTAAAATATCACAAAATATAAAAATATAGGTATGGATGGACGGATATAAAGGAAGAGGTAGACCAAAGTAGTGTTGGATGGACTATGTGAGGGAGGATATGCGTGTACTGGGAGTGAGCAATGAGATGACGGATAATAGGGATGAATGGAAGAAAAGAACATATTTCGTCGACCCCAAATAAATGGGAACAGGGCAGGAAGAATAATGATGAAGATGATGATAAAAATATAGGTAGGTACACAAAGTTTTTATGGAATATAAATAGAAATTTATGTGATATTAATCACTAATGCACATAAAATTTACAGTTTATATTATGTTTACATTTGATTGAATTGATAGGTATTATTATTTATTAACAACTGATAAGTACTTTTAATGCATCAAGTAACCAGTTAAAAATTTCACAAGATAACTTAGGAGTTACGAGTACTTACCTAAATACCTAGGTAGGTATACCTATAAATATCTCCCTTGTAAAAAATCTAGTCGCGCAAGTCATAGGCTTGCTTTCCAATGGAATCATACTAATGCTTGCATATTATTGACATCACGAACCTAATGAATATGAACCGAATGATTGATAGGTGGATACCACATGCATCCGTAGCAAAAAATCATGTCACATTTCTGCTGATAAGGCAAATTCATTCCAAACCGAGAAAAAAATACATTTCATAATAAAAAATAAAACACACATAATTTACACTATATTTGATGTCATTAAAACTTGTGCAATTAAAAACCATTTATTTGTAACCACAACGCTATAGTGACAGTTCTTATATAAATAGGTGAACATTAAATAACTCAAATACGAGCCGATTTTCTAATGAACAGATAGCCCATTTGAAGGATAAAGTTGATATTGTCTCTATCTTGATCAATTTTTAGAGAATGAATGAAAAATGAAAGAGTTTTAGAGAATGAATGAATGAGAAAGACAACATCACATTCATCCTTCGGATAGGCTATCTGATCATTGGAAAAATCGGCCATAAATACTGTTTAATATCACTCAAACTTCAGCTATATCCTGTAACGCTTGTTTACTGAAGAAGATGCCGACATTTTTGAATATTTTCTTCGCTGCAGCATCCATCATTGGAGTTCCGAACTCTATAGAAATCTGCTTCCAATTTTCATTCAAGAAGGTCAACATGGCATCACCTGTAAATAAAATGTTTTGCAATAAACTTTCCTGCGTACTAGCAAATACCAAAGGTCGTAATGCTCCAGAAATGTAATATTTTCACATATGTTCATGTCATTTCCTATGTAGGTATACCACATAGCCGAACCATCCGTTCGGCCTTTTTATAAAAAAATAACTCAAATGACCGCTTTAAATTAACACCAAATTCTAGTGTACTGAGAATATCGATAAAATATTTAATCGAATCATCTCGTCTTCAGCCTATTGCAGTCCACTGCTGGACGTAGGTCTCCCCCAGGGCACGCCACAAGGCTACTGCCACAGGGGGGTTTTGCCCATAGTCACCACGCTGGGCAGGCGGGTTGGTGACCGCAGTGTGATTTTCGGACTATGTTGTCAGTATGCTGCCCGTCTCCCGCGATATCCACGGGCACCAAGCGGCCACGCGAATCACATAACTAAGCGTTATTATCGGTACCGGTATAAACTAACAAAGTAAATAACAGCCAATTATACCTACTACTAGACATCAAGATAAATTCATAATTATTGATTCCTAAATGAATATTTTTTATGAAAACAATATCATTTTATTCAAGCTACTAATTTAGATCTAGAGCTCTAAAACTGTCATCAGCTACTAGTACACATTTAATTTTAAAATTAATCGTGTTATTATGTAAGTGTAATTCATCATCATCATAATCAGCCTATTGCAATCCACTGCTGGACGTAGGCCTCCCCCAGAGCACGCCACAAGACTGCCATGGGGGGTATTTGCCCATAGTCACCACGCTGGGCAGGCGGGTTGGTGACCGCAGTTTGTATTTTGGACTATGTTGTCAACATGGGAGGCGCTGCTGCCCACCTCCCGGTAACCCTTAATCGCCTCGTACGATACCCACGGGCAGACATGGGGTGGTACGAATTCTACTCTGCCGGCACCACGCGGCCAGGTATAATTATAATATAACATATAGTGTATTACCTCCATCTTAAAATATATTATGCTACCAACATGTATGCTAACCACAGAATAACAAAACAAAGGTTGATCTCCTTGACTACTCCTTGACACTCGTATATACTAATGTTCATAGGTATATACTATACTAACTGAGTGAACCAGTCATCATTATATAATATAGGTAGTATGTAAAGTTAGGTTAATTTAAGTATGCAGTATTTTAAAATTTGCTTTAGGGTTGAAAAATATAATGTTTATTATATTTTTTAATGAAAATGCGAATAAATACGCGAAAGGAATTTCATTGATTCACTAGTGTGAATCGATACATTAGTGTACTAGGATCCTTGATTGTTTTGAATTTTGATTTCTTCCTTTTTGTTTTTTTTTTCGATTTTAAAGTCAGTCATACATAATCAGGGTATCTAAAATTACTACGTTTACTAATATTGTTAAGATATTTTATTGTGATGGCCTCTTCACAATAAGTATTTCCGTATTTTTTTAAACGTTAGATCGATATAAGATGAGTAGGTATACCTGTCATGGATCCTCGACATCCTTTACATAACTTTTCCGTCTATTTACATTGAACTGTGATCTCTTTCAATAATTAATAATTTTATTGTAATAACTTACTGAGTTCCTTGTTTCCATTGAACAAGTTCGTCAAATGGAATTGCGCATTGTCTCTCACGTCGAAAACAAAGTCGTACTTCTTCGGCTTGACGTAGTCCTTCCCATCGGGCCCTTTTTCTATCTTGTAATCAATGTGGAACTTTATTAGAACGTTCTCTAAAATAAAGGAAAAAATATTAGCACCAGTATATTTTCGCTTAAATTTACCTTACCTAGTAAGTATAATAATCTTCTTGTCGGTTCTGTGCTGATGTAGGGCTTCACTAGAATACATCAGCTTCATCTCCTTCAATGTGTAAGAGTTGATTAACGAAGTCGACTCCTGATTACGTAAAAGCAATAGCAAATCCGAAGCAAAGCGACAGCGAAAATTGTACAATATTCGCCTTGAAATGTCAAAGTTCCTTTGAAATTCATTTTACGTAATACGAATTTGACAAGCAATCAGCGATTTTTGTACAATTTTCGCTATCGCTTTGCTTTTGCTAGTTAGGTAATAAGGGGGTCGGGCATTCTCTCAGGCGATGACCTAGCAATTTATCACTGGTCTTTTATATCTGGCCCCTTATGCTTAACGTGGCTCTGGGTTTTCCTTCGTAATATCAATTAGGCCCCCTGATTACGTAAAAGCTATCGATTTGCTATCGCTTTTACGTAATCGTTTTACGTAAAAGCGATAGCGATTACGTTTAATTATTTAATGACTATTTCTGATAAAAATATTTGTACGCCTAAATAGGCAGATTTTCGCGGACATTACCAATATTTAAGACACCATACATTGACATTGTATAATATCATTGTATTATCTACATACCGGAAATCAGACAAATAAACAATATTTCATTTCATTTCATTTCAATCAGGGGGCTGGTTAGGTTACCCCATTTCGCGAACACAGCCGTGTATATTGCCATTATTTGCCATTAACAATTGCACACATAAATTTTAATGCTCTTTGTGTAATTTGCTACTACATTTGCTAGTTACAGCTCTCAATTAGAAACACAATAGTCAACTCAACAAAATAAACATTTTTTTTTCCTTTTTTTTCATGATATCATATTTTGTTGTAGGCCTTATTATAATTAAATAAAAAAGTTTAAAGTAAATCCTTATAGTTTTCCTTTGGCCATTAATGGGTTAATGTACCTACTTGAATTTGTCAAAATCCCTTCTTAGTAGACCTATACGTCACAAAAGGAAGCCAAGGTCTAAATATCACGTTTCTAGCTTCAGTAGTTTTGCCTCAGCGTTGATGAATCAATCAGTCAGTCAGAACAATTTACTTTATATGTATAATAGATAAGTTCTTATGTATGTAGCTGTGAAAAAAATTTCTCTGTTGTTTAACTTAACCCCGAAGAATGAACGCGGCGACAATAAGAAATTGTGGATCCGTACCCGTATTTGGATCCATATCGGCAGATATATCTACATTATAAATAATCCAGCACATCACTAGTTCCTTTGCCCTTATGTTTCCAACTTAACACGTACTTACTTAAGTTGTTACTTTGTTTATTTTAAAAATTATCTCTTTAAAGGTATTTTTAGGGATTTCGGAACACTGTGCTATGTGAGAACCTACTCTCCGCGTCCTTTCCGCTCCCCCGCTTGCCCCCGCGCAGGCTCGCGCCCGGCGCGCCCTGTCCTTTATGTATGTTTTGCAATCGGGCGCCGACGAGTAAGCGTCGTGTCGGCCGTCCCGTCTTTTCTGTATGTTTTACGTCGTCGCGACGGCTGTATACATTTTGTATAAAAGTAGACGGGTTAAACGGGCGCCGCGACTGCGACGGGTCCGCGCCCTGCGTCTTTTCTGTGTGGCCGGCGCCTTACAAACCAAATTTAAGAATCGAATATTTTACCAACATCATTTACCTACTAGCGGCCGCCCACGACTTAGTCCTTGTAAATTTGAAAATTTCTTTTGTCCTCGTAGGAATTTCTGAATATTCTTATCATTCAAAGAACACAACCTCCAAGTATACATGCATTATTTAAACTGACATGCCACATTCTTTTTATGAAATAACAATGAACGATCATCACTTTTAAACTGTCAAAAATCGGTGATAGGTCTGCACAATCTGGAGCTACCTATGCTCGATGATTGATCATGAAGAGGTACTACAAAAGTAACTTACTTAGTTTCAGCTTCATTTGTCCATCACCAGTGATGGGTAAGATAAGGATCCGACCAGCAGCCTTGTAATGTCCCCTCACAATGCAGTCTAAGTGGAAATCAACTGACAACCTATTCTTGCTTGTGTCCCACCTAAAAAGAGATAAAAATATTTTACGTCACGTCATTTCGACTGTGGATATACTTAATTGAGATACATAAGGTGCCACTAATAAACCGATTAAACAAGACATTTGACAGCAAGATATAGGTACGTACATATATGTAATACTTATATATGTGAAATTAAACATTGTTTAGCGCATATATCGTCTATCGACAGAACCATTTACGACAAAGATAGAATTCAAATATACTTTCTGATATCTATGAATTAAACAATGTTATTATATTATGTTCAATGTTAAATTTGAATAAAGTTAAATTTAAACTTCAAACAGTATCGTATCCAGTTGAAGATAAAATGCATTCAAATCATAATAAGTTAATTAATAAAGGAGGAAAACTTGTAATTTTATTGTTTTTTATAACATAGGATAATCTTGAATTTATCCTTCAAAATAAATTATTTTTGCATTTAATAATCGCGTGATGACAAATATAGGTACCCCATTTAATTGTAGATATCACTACAGGTAATTATTTGTTAAGACAGACAGTACATTAGATTTTAATCACTATGTTGCATTCTTATTACTTGTAATTGTAATCTAATTGTACTAATTAATGCAGTAATACTAATCATATGAAATTCTTTTCATTTAGATGAAAATGTGCACTTGATGTGTTTGACACGAGGCTAAAATAAATTATGTCTGGCTATCCCTGTATAATAGAATGAATGAATTTATTAAGACAGTAGCATATTATGCTATCCTAGATCTGGCTACTGTAATTTGGGAATACACATGTGTGTGTATATGTTTGTATGTAGGAGTTACAGATATATTTTACAATACAAGTGATAAAAATTCTAATTAGACAAACTAAATTTCACAGTCGAATGAACGTAATAACCTTACAAGTATTTAATATTCAAGAACAGGATTTACTGCATCCATAAATTAAAACGTTAAACTTCCTGATTTATTCTCAGAAAAACTAGCTTCGTTGTAGTAAATTTTAAATGAGACAAAGTGTAATTAGCAAGTTTTCCAGAAGAATTTTTCAAGTAGTATTAAGTTTAAGAACTTAACAACGAAATACCATTTTTAAGGGATGCATATACCAGTAACCCAGATTATCCCTGGACAAGTATTAGGCTAAATAATGATGCTAAATATTCTCCATTGAAATTATATAGTACAATTATTACCTATTACAATGGTACAAGTTAATTCTACTGAGTAGACAGACTGAGTACGACAGAAGCGTAATGCTATGAAAGTAGCCCACTGCAGGTAGAGACATCAAATCAATTTTTTTCAAGAAATCAAACATATTCCGCTTCTTAAGAATTTACATAGCATTTGGCACTACATACCCCATCTTTCTGATGATTTAATACTTACTTAACATCATCGATAAGAGCAGTCTTCATCCCTTTCAGTTTTCCATCTTTAAGGTTGAACTTCAATCCAGAAAGGTCGAAGTCCACCTCATCCATGTCCATGATGTCCAGGACCTCAATGCCCAGCTCTGATACTCCTGACATGAAGGCAGGAGTCGCCAACTGGAACTCCTTGACCATACATGCGGAGTCTGCTAAACTGCATTTTGTAGTCTGTAGTGCTGGGAAAATTGGAAGTAGGTACCTATATATTAAAGTTGGTAACAAATTTTTAAGACACTATTGTATTTCAACATTAATTAGTTATTACTAAAAGTGAATAGATTTATACCGTATTGAGTCGATATTATAGACTTTTGCTGTGAATTTTGTTCAATTTCCTAAATCTTTATCTATCAACAATAGAAATACTATCAACTTTGGTGAACATAGTTTTGGTTATCATTTTGTCCAGGATTAGAAGGTTTTCTCGCTAACCTCTAATATCTCTGCAATTATTTCATTTAACCTGTCGTGTAAGGAAACATATTTAATGACCCTTGTTAGAACATCTTAGTAATTATGCAGTAACTATTTCTAAGCTATTTCTGTAGTTGTAATGTAATTACCGCTGCTGAACAATTTCGTTCATTGTGTTTTTATAATATAACAATGAGTTAGGAAAAGAATATTCCCAACAATAGTGATTAATGTTGTAATTCTAAGTTGATTTTATTTCCCTTGAGGACACTCGGTTGAGGGATGGTATGATTTTGTGTTCTTGGCTTATGAGTTTTGAGTAAGTAAATGATGAATGATGTGGGTGTGTAGGTATGTATAGGTAGATATGTAGATACTAGCCAAGTATAAAATACAATGGCCAAGTATAATATACAATCTCATAATAGTTACTACGAAATTGCCTATTGCCCAAATAGGGATGTTTACTATGGTTGAATTTTAATGACATTTTATGCTTATCAGATAAATCATCAAATCATACCTATTTGTAAAATTACAATTTCATTAACTGTCCAAATGAGGTAGTAATAAGCTTTCAAAGTTAAGTGGGCAAGTTTATTTTTCAAATGTGAAAGTAATTGAAAATTACAACATCACATGTCCACCTGTATCATTTGCGCATACAATTTAATGAAAGAGTGACGTCATAATTGTGGTAGCCGTTTGTATGGAGCGTTTTTTGCAAGTCTAATTATAATTTTGAAATCGTTATATCCCGGAAAGTTTTCACGCTAGCGAAAACTTCTTTCGCAAATGTTTATTTTATTTTATGATCTTTCGATATAAATACAAATAAAAAAACCTAAACTACACTATTGTCTCAGATATTTTTTTGGTTCCGGTAGGTACCTATCTCAGTTCCTTAGACTACCTTTCACATAAAAAAATATCTATTACAAAAAAAATCTACTTAGCCATTTTTCGTTGGAAATGAAGTACCTACTCGTGTATTACATGATTGGCCTAAATTAACCCAAATCAGTATCATATTTTTATATTCTTATTTACCTAGGTAATAACGTAGTACATACTGGCTCTTTAAAGAGTATCCATTTCGTATGCTAAAAGCAATTTTACTTTAAAACAAACATTTTTTTTATAAAAGGTCAAAAACCTTTGATTATTACACGAAAAATAATATAATGTATTTTTAATACCCTTTAATAACATCATATAAATCTTTAGATACACAGAGGAGCTTTAGTTAGCTACTCATTTTTATATTTTATGCAATTCAAAGCTTAAGTAGTAGTTAATTTAATAATGCTGCTCTGGGAGTGAAAAAAAACGTATAATACTACAGCCGCTACTCTTCCCGGGCATACTATAGAAGTCAGTAGAGGGAAAAGAGGATCTTGGTGTTTTGTAGGCGATGGGCTGACCACCTGTCACTACTAACCAAACTTGTACATCTCAACTATACCCTCAATATTGGTCAGAAGTGGCACCATGTGGTTCTATCGGCCCTTGGTGCTCTGCTACCCCTTAAGGGATAAAGGCGTGATTATATGTATGTAATTTAATAAGTTCTTTATAAACTTACCAGATCCTGAACAGCTTGCAACTAGCAACACAGAAACACATATTATTCTAATCGCCTCCATTTTTAATCCAACTCGCAGAAAAGAAAAAAGAGACTGCGCGGGAAAAACGACTACCTTAGTTAATATACTACACAATTATCATTATTACTCTGACCGCAAGTTAAGTGGACAAGTTAAATGATATGCAACTTTTTACAACAACTATTATAAAATTAATGGATGCTAGCTCATCTTCCAGTATTCGTATTCACTATTCGTAATCACAACCTAATATTATTTCATTGAAATAAATGATGATGATGATTTTGATGATCTCCGACCGTATTTCGGTCAAGGCGACCAATCTCTACGGAGATTAGTCAGGTACGCAGGAAATATTATAGTACACAAGTGTGTGCGCAAACACAGATGCACTCTCAATTCCGTTACTCTCATAGTCCTATGGGACGGAAAGCCAACACGACCGGAGAGAGATCAGGCGCAGGACCAACGGTTTTACGTGCTTTTTGAGGCACGAACTAAGTGACAATTTGTAATTGAAACAAATACCTATAATATAAGTAGGTATCATTTTAGGTCTAATTTTGTATCTAGTTCAACTAAGGTGCCCTAAAATTCGTGCTACGGTGTTGTAGATAATCTCCATCTAGGTATGTATACTGGATACTATATAACTGCATATAGCAATGCCGATTGTTGATTTGATTTTGATTCACCGGCCTCCTGATTACGTGAAAGCAATAGCGAATAACCCGCAAAGCCGAAGCAAGGCGATAGCGAAAATTGTACAATATTCCCCTTGAAATGTCAAAAGTTCCTTTGAAATTCATTTTATGTAATACGAATTTAACAGGCAATCAGCGAATTTTGTACAATTTTCGCTATCGCTTTGCTTTTGCTAGTTAGGTAATAAGGGGGCCGGACTGCTTAGGTGTCAATTGTTTTTCATATTGAAGCATAACGTTAGTTAGAATACGTCAATAATTCTATAAGTAGGTAGTCAGACTAAAGTTTGTAGGTAAAAGTTTAGAGGAATAAGCTAATATATATTATTACTATTACATCTTATAAACTTAACTACAGATAAAACAACTGGTCCTAAGTGGTCTAAGGTTACTGGAGTTATGACCCACTTACTCAAATTAAAAATAGAAGATATGTAAATAAATATATGAATCATTAAATAAATATTCACACACTACACAACACATTAACCTAATCCCATACACTAAGATCCCTAAGGTCTTGTATAGTGGGTACCAACGGTATATAAATACTACATAGATAAGTACAGAAACATTCACGACTCGGAAACAAACATCGATATTCATCATATCAATGTTTGCACCCACCGGGATTCGAACCCAGGACCTATGGCGTCGCAGGCAGGATCACTACCTACTAGACCAATCGGTCGACAAAATCATTATTTACTAACAATGTGTGATATCAACGACAACTTATAAAATTATCAAAGGTATGATCCATAGTTGCTTGCAATATACTATACCTTTCAGGTAAGTAACTTGCAGCTGCCAAAAAAACTAAGTACTTACATAAATGTAGATATAATAATTTCTCTAAGAAGAAGAAGAGACTTAAGGAGCACGTTTATTCTTTGTTATCTATCTTTTTTTTTTCTTCCTCTGTGCACATTTTGTGTTTTACCTATTCTGTGATATGTATTTTTTTTTTATTTGTTCGGGTTAGCTGGACGAGATCTCTTATAGAGATAAGCTCGCCTTTGTACAATATTTATTTTAATTGTGTTATTTTTTATCTATGTGTGTGTACAATAAAGAATATGAATAGAATAGAATAGAACGTAACACAGACTTAGATGAAATTGTTTTCATCTAAGAATACAGACCAACACTAGTTTTTCATTTGTGTGTTAGAAAAATAAATGTGATTCTAATAACAAGGAAAAGCTGATAAAGATCTCAGATGTTAGGATAAACGTTAGTATAATAGAGTTTATGAATAAATTGTTCTCCTTTTATTACGTAATTGTTAAATATTGCTATGGCACTTGTAAAGAATGCATTTAGCATCGTCTCAGAATGATTTTAAGGCGATAGCAACAATCGTTGATCGATTCGATTCGTCAGCCTATTGCAGTCCAGTGCTGGACGTAGGCTTTGCCATCCAGTCACTACGAGTACCAGCCGCCCTCTTTAAATCCTTAATCGTTGATAGCTTATAAATAATTAGGTATCAGAAATCACTACCTACCCCATGCCTGCCCGTGGGTAACGTACGAGGCGATTAATGGTTTCCGGGAGATGGGCAGCAGCGCCTCCCGTGTTGACAACATAATCCAAAATACAAACTGCGGTCACCAACCCGCCTGCCCAGCGTGGTGACTATGGGCAAATACCCCCCATGGCAGTCTTGTGGCGTGCCCTGGGGGAGCCCACGTCCAGCAGTGGACTGCAATAAGCTGATGATGATGATGATGATGAATCACTACCTAAATAATTTTCCTTATATACCTAGGTACAACTTTCGCTATGGCATCGCTACCGTTTTACTTTGCTATTGCAATATACTTAATTAAGCTTACACGATAAGATAACTTTAAATTAACACAGGTTGTGAGTGACAGGCGCCCGACACTTACTTAAATAGTGAAGACGTACCATTATGTTCAGTTATATGACAGTATTTTACGAGCAGAAAATGCATTTGATACTGATTATTCGCAAAACGATTTTTATATGTCAGAAAATTTATAATAAAAATCTGAGGGTTTCGGCTTTAGAATCATGGTTTGGAGTCGGCACTCAGTACATCAATATTTTCCTTGCTGTCATTTATACCATGTACCTACAGTAAAGTTGAGGATAATTTTCTGTATTTTGGAGTTTATTTATAAAAATATATTATGTTTTTACAAACGTAACGCTGCCTGAATCAGCTCATGTCAACAATATCTTCTATCGGCTGCGATCGAAGGAACGCACGTACTGCATTGAAAACTTTCTTCAATGGCTTCTCTAATAAGGCACGACCAAACTCCTGACTTAGAGCCTTCCAGTTCTCATTCATGAATGAAAGGAGGGTTTCACCTGAAATATTTTAATTTTGTTAAATACCTATCTGCTATAAAAATAAGCCGACTTTTATGTAACAGACAAACAATACTTCAGAAATGGTTAGTTAATATCGATAAAACGCGTCTCAAAAAAGCACTCATTAGGAATAACATTATTAAAAATCACACATGCTATCATGTATATTTTTCGAGGGCAGAAAAATAATTCCCTTTTTAGAACCGCCGGGTAAAGACGACAGTAAAAGTAAAAATATAATGCAGGAAAATGAAAAGAACATTAAATCAGATTTAAATCTACGGGATGTCCTTTGTAAGCTTTTACTTACTTAATTGCTTATTTCCATTGAAAAGATTTGTCAAGTTAAAGGTGGCTCCACCTTTCGTGTCATGTGTGAAACTCAGACTTTTCAGTTCTATTATCTCTCTCCCACTCTTATCTTTCTTCGTTTCAAAGGCGAATTTAATGTCTACAATTAATTTACCTGCAAAATAATTGGCGATTTGATTAATTAATACCTGTGCTTGGCTTTACAAGAGTAAATCAGATGCAACTTCTTCTGTGCATGTCGACCAGCGGATTCGGGCATTCTCTCAGGCAATAAGCTAGCAATTTATCACTGATAATTTACATATGTCCCCTCTATTCCAAAAGTGTTTTTGTGATAATGATCCTGCAACTCTAGTTACCCCATTTCGTGATCACAGCCGTATACATACGTATAGTGTCTAAGTAATCTTTGCTTTGTCACCAAAGTACATGGCAATATAATAGCTAAAGACCCTTATTTAATATTTGACCTACTAATTTAACTGGGATGTGTTCTCATTAAATTCTAAATGAAACAAAGTTCTTACGTATTCTAATATCCAAATCGCCATCACCACTTATAGGAAGAACCAAGAGTCGACCAGAGGCGATGTATTTTCCAGTCAGCACTATGTCAGTGTGGTACACAAGATTCAAAACTTTTTTGGACATATCCAAACTGAAAATAAACATTTAACCGGCTATGTTATTAGGTACTCCAAGAATAAATAAAATAAATAGATAATAAATAAATATTCACACACTACACAACACATTAACTTGATCCCACACTAAGATCCATAAGGTTTGTGTCGTAGGTAGGTACTAAGCAACGGTATATAAATACATAGATAAGTAGGTATACTTAGAAACATCCATGACTCGGAAACAAACATCTATATTCATCATATCAATGTTTGCACCTACCGGGATTCGAACCCAGGACCTATAGCGTAAAAGTAATTGTTTTCCATCCTCCGCTGATCCTTAAATCTGCCAACTTATGATTGCGATCATAGGCAACTACGGTCACTATGAGAAGCCTCACCAAGCGCCAAACGTAGGGACCTACATAGCTACTCGTCGAGTTTATCTAAATCTTTTTCGTAATGAAAATTTGTATATCAAATAACGCACTAATTATTCATCTTTCACTCTTGCATTTGTATTTCTTGCTTATAATAAAACCGTTGTAGTCAAACGTTTGATAAACTAGGCACATGTTTCATAACCCAACTCATTTAAATAATCTTACCTTAATTTATCAATGACTGAGCCCTTTAGGCCTGTAATATGCACACTCGTTATGTTAATCTTCAGTCCAGCCAGATCCACGGGGAGCTTATCCACCAGCATCTCATCGAGTACATCGTACTTCAACTCAGGTATACCTGCAGTTATGATCGGTACCAACTCCTGTCCCACTCTCTTTATACATGTCGCATCCGTTATCTTGCATTTCTGCACTTTTGGCACTAAAAAGTAAAACATACGAGTACATAGGCTGCGTAGTGCGCTTCTTTTATTGTTTTACCAAATAGTTCCTTTGAATGATGACGCTAATGGTGTATGACTAGATAATCTGTATGAATTTATATCTTCCAAGACCAGAGGGGTAAGCACGAACCTCTCGATAGTCCGTAACGCTAGCGTCAAACTGTCACTTCCCATAGATTTTGCTAGCGAGTCGCTAGCGTTACGCCGCGTAAAAAGATTCCTGCTTACCCCACAGACCCGTCTAAACGCATTCTTATTCTTTATTGCACATACACAAAAAATATTACATACAAGATAAAAAAAAAGAGATGCATGTAGGTACAATGGCAAGCCAAGCAAGTTCAATTAATTCTTCAAAATAATTAATAAAAAATATCATCCAGCCCTGAGTTCAGATATATATATATATCTCCTTCCATGCAGGTATCATGAGTCGTCTAAGGAACTCAAGGGGGGTTCTCTGGCGAAGCGATGAGTTAGCAACTTGTCCTGACCTTTCACATTTGATACCGCTATGCTAACCGTCGTTGTAGATTCTGTCGTTTTTACGTACCTATCTGTAATATAATCATCCAAACGGCTCATGACTTTAATAAAGAATAAACATTGTTACATCTATAATAGTTTCTAGATTAACATAGGTGCTGGATTAACATAGGTGCTAGATTACATCACAGATTATAGGAACTAAGTTCAAATAGCATAGGTATTTATAAAAGTAGTCTGAACAAGTTTTTGCGATTTAATTATAGCTATCATCAAATTAACTACAATACTAGATAACAATGGCTAACTTAATCGTAGGTTAGGTATGTTAATGTAAAGTGTAACCTAATAAATACTACACGAGACGAAGACGGATTAGTTCTTATCTAGTGACTCTTAAATCATCGACATCACTTTGTCAGTGCTATAAGTAGTAAGATTAGTAAGTTTGTCCCATACATTTTTGTACAGAAAACAATAAGGATTTTCAAAATCCTACTAAGAAACTTCGCAAAACTTATGCTGCATGATCTTGAATAATGTATAACTGTTGTTTAACTTGTGTTAAGTAGACTTGCTACTTAGGTAACATATTACATTAATTCTATGCAAGTGCCAAAGCAAAGCTTTGCAACAAACTGAGCGGATTTTATTTCTATTTGAGATGACCATCAGGAACTTTATCACCCAGGTGAGGGTAATTTTATCGGGTATGTTCTAATTACCCATAACGGTATAAGGGTCAAAAATAGCCTGAACTGCCTCAAGATAAGATGGTACCTACGGCCGTACTGCCTTTATGCTCGACTTGGTGGGAGCACTACCATACCTTCTGATACCTAGCATTTCGACAAAAGAAATAAGACACCGACGTAACTCAAGAGTTTCCCCAAATGTTAGTTATCTCGGTGCAGCTAAATTTAAGAAGTCTTAACCCCACGTATATTATAAAAACACGACACCATGACGGATTAGGACTGTATACGACTGTGTTTTAAAGGGTTGTTTGCACTTATTTGAGGAGCAGCAATATCATGCACTAGAAACAAAATTGATAGTTACCTACCCACAAGAAATTGTCTGTTAACCAAATTGGGAACTAGATTCAGACCAATGAAGTCTGTCCTAGTAAATTATAAGTACAGTACACTACAAGATGACAAAAGCAAATTACACCCATATAATACCTTCACTTTAAATACACCTAAATATAGATCACGAATTTTAAAAAAATACCCAAAATATACTCACATTCACAATTCACAATAATGGCTGCATGTAAAACAATTAATAAAAACTTCATTTTAATACCACAATGATATTAACTGTAGGTGCACGGAACAACTATACATTTACATGAGACAACGGCATATAAATGTGAGAAACTTGTTTTAATAACCCTTTTTATAAAATCATTGATGGCGAGTGCCTTCAATTAAATAATTTTATGATGACAATGATGGGTTGAAGTTCGATTACTTAGCGCTTCATCTATTATATTACCTACCCACAATATTAATATAGTGAAGTATTACTATAGTGGTCGATTCTGGCTGCTATACTAAATCTTAAGATTAAATACGTTATGTAGGTAGGTTTCTTTCCCTTTCCTTTCAGAAACAGAAAAGGACAGACAAAAAAAATGTTTACTACTCGGCCGACTTAATATGACACCAGCAACCGTTTGATGAATTTGGTGAGAGCGAGATCAAACTCACAGAGCTATTAATAACTAGATAAACTAAGTGTATGTACTTTGCATGTAAAAAATAGACTTAAGAATTAGAATAGACACTCGTTCTCAAGCCAGTACTAAGTGATAAGGGCTGATAGAAGTGGTTTGCTATCTCTTTTTACACACCAAGTAGAAACACTTGCCTTGTCTAATTATTACTTAGCTCTGTGGATTTGATGTTTAAAGTGAAACATCTCGCTCTCACCAAATTCATCATACGGGTGCTGGTCGTGCCATGCACATCGATTATCTATCGATATTTCTTTGTTCTTAGATCAGGATATCATATGTACTTAAGTATCTATAGCTAAAAAGTGCCAAAAACATATTGTTAATTAGTTTTAATGAATATTGTATTGAATTTTTTTTCACTGTAACTAATAGAAACGTCATTTGAGCAAGGTGTCAAGTTAAGTCGCCCGAGTTGTAGTTTAGAATAGACCACATTGTCTGTAGATTAAATTGTGTTTAAATGGTAATTGGTAACTCTCGTTTTAAAATCGAGTTACAGAGAACACTTAGTTTATAAAATAATACTTTTCAGATTAAATTTGCCATTTTCCAATCTTGAAAATGTAACCAATTTCATTTTACATTATAACGTAGTATCGAGGTATATATATCTGTATCCTACTTCCTATGTATGTACTTATATCCTTATGAAGGTTACCGACATACCTATATGTATAAGCTAAATACTATCAAAATAGCCCCTTACGAAGAACCTGCTATAAATAAAATCAAATGTTTATTGTTCAAAGTTGTTAAAATTACTGGACCTATAACTTTAAGTAGGGTATTGTTAAAATATTAATCCGGGTGTAGCTGTCGTAAACATCGTATTATGATGCATTATATATTTTATTGCATAATAGACATATAAAGGAGTACTATAATTTCAATACCTCTAGGTATTATAATTAAAACTGCTTAGGGGACCTAACGGAATACCTAGGTACCCAGACGCATATATATCTGTATATATCTACTATTTCTGTAGAAGGAATAGCTACAGATACAATATCTGCAAAAAAGTTTTATCGTGTAGAAAATTAAATTTCCCTCCATCGGGCATTAGGCACGGTTTCTTTCCAATCTCGGTATAATCGGAATTTCATTTCAGTTTCAAGTCGCGACTTCTGTCTGATCTCGTTTCTATGCAAATTAGTACCTACTAAATGCTCGGATGGATGGATGAATTAATCGATCGTTCTAGAACTTTTCTTAAATTCTTCAACAATTCTGGCATCGCATAATGAGACAATATAGAAACCTTAATGGAATACATTTAGGTAAAGGCCCATTTAGAAACCAAAATTCGTATGAGCATCCTGTGCATAGGTATTTACCTACCTTGTTCATGGTTTCTTTTGACCGGCCAGGGAACTATTTTCCCAGGACATGTCCTGCTTTTTGGGGTGTCCTGGATAGTTTATAATCATCGTCCTGAGTTTTAGAGTCCTGACACATTCGCTGTCGGCAGATTTTCTAAGGGTGCCGACATCGGGTCTACGCCTAGTGCCGTGACGCAAATAAGCGTCAGCGGCACCTCTAGAAAGCCTAAAAGACGCAAATACGTAGTCGATGGCACTGAATGTGTTAAGGACCTATGTTTTAAAATTCGCACGCCACTAACTCTCCAATCGTATTGTTACTCCCTTCGGCCGTCTACAGAACCGGAGTTTCAGAACTGGTTCCGATCGCGGCTTTTAAATTACTTGTACGGAACTGGTTCCGATCGCGGCTTTTAAATTATTTGTACGGAACTGGTTCTGATCGAGTAATCATCGTACTCCATCAGCCGTGAACGGAACTGAAGTAAAGACAAAGTGCAGTCTGAATTGTAATATGTATGGCCACGCTTGAACTTGCCTTGAACCGCAATTACGTGAAAATTTATTAAAAGTCAACCCATTTAAAACCATTAATATAGTAGGTATATTAGCAATAAATCAAACAACTATAAAGTAAAAACTCGAATATATCTATTTCTGTTCTAAGTTAGCAAGTAAAAATTGTTCACAAATTAACTTAAAATATCCTCTTTATTAACCTAATAAACTTAAATTATCCTAATAATTGATCTCAAAATTTAAACGAATAAGGGGAAATTAGCTCAACGCAGTGGCCCACAGTTATTAAGCCATTACTTAGATCGTTAAGTGCATTATTAATTTCTTGGTCAATTTCAAGATAGATTTTCGTTTTTTTAGATTTAGATTTGTAAATATTAGTAATTTTCGTCTCTTTGATCAATACATCCAATAAATTTGCAATTGTCGTGTCTTTTTTTCCGATGTAACGATTGATTCGGCTGTGCCATCCTTCAACATTATTTGTGGTTCGTAGTTGCTCTTTGCTGCAACAGCAAATTTTGTTGAAGTCAGTTTTCTGTAGCCATTGCGTTTTAAAATAAGCGTTAAATTTTTTAATATCTGCACCAGACGGACTCTTACCCATTACATACTTGATACCACTTGCTGTGAGTTCCGGTGGCAAACGGGCAATTCCAGCACATCGTGACACGTGCCGTTGCTTAACAGGTGTCGAAATTTTTAATTTTTTAGCCTTTCGAAATAGGCATCTATTGTAATGAAAATAGCATCCTTTAACTTCGATGCCTTTATATACTTTGACCATCGCTTTCATTGCAGCCGTTTCGTAGTCCATTGTTGCTTTCAATGGCTTCCAGTCAGGAAAGACTGATTTAATGAGTTGGAATACAGTCTCATAAGTTTTTTGGCTTTTATCAGGTAGTAAACAAAAAAATATCGGAGTCACAGATTCATTATTCTCTTTATAACCATGGATTGAATATAACTGCCTAAAAACCTTTGGGCAGGATTTGAAAGTGCCATCGCACAATATATGTCTGAAGCTTCTAACGATGGATCTGACATCTTGACGACAGAATATAAGTATTCTTTTTCCATCACTTTCACTATTGTAGTCAACTAGCAAGAACTCTTGAAACTTTTTTGGAACTGATACTTCAGCAGATGACGAAAAACGCATTTTGGGCACACCCAATATTTTGTTGCGGTTATTAAATAGACCTGTTTTTTTATTTTCAAAAGACGGTATTTCCGCCAGTAAGTGCACGCTCTCAGTTTCTAGATTGTAAACCATCTCGTCGTATTGTTTTTGTATGGAATCGAAATTTGTGCCAGTTTTGTCTTTAAGCTTGTCAAGTTCCTTGAATACTTTATTTTGGGCTTCGTTTGGCATACATTCCGTATTATGTGCTTTAGTTTTACCATGAACCACTTCGTTCTTCTCGTTTAAATTAATACTCCCTTTGCACCCATAGGTGTAATTGGAACATAGGAATATTGTATCACCTTCTGTGTATTTTTTTTTGCGATGATATTTGCGACCTTGATGTAAAAGGGCAGTACCTCCTCTTCGCGTTGAAATAAATTCAACTTCTCTTAATGACATTTCAATGATAAGTGTAAGCAGAAAGCAACAGAAATAAACACTTCTAACAATTAATATGCATTCGTTGACCTATTTGCACTTTATTATCAATAATACAGTTGTCATAAGATTATTTGACAGATAATGGTTTGATTTATACATCTAATCAACCAGTGACATATCAAAAAGAGTTTCTTCCATGGAGAAAATGCAAAATAAACAATCACGGCAATCCTAAACGTTTTTCGGTAAAGAGGTCCAGCAGTTCTGTACAAGTAAATTAATAGCCTCGATCGGAACCAGTTCCGTACAAATAATTTAAAAGCCGCGATCGGAACCAGTTCCGTACAAGTAATTTAAAAGCCGCGATCGGAACCAGTTCTGAAACTCCGGTTCTGTAGACGGCCGAAGGGTTGTTACTTGACTCGCACATGTATAGCCCTGGCTTTAAATCGAAATGTCCTGGTATTTCTTCTTCAAATTCTGGTTTTCAAAGTTTTGAGATGGCAACCCTATTATAAGTGCATGCTATTGATGTTTTTTTGAAGTATCTACGACATACGCGATCTTGCAGTTCTGCTGGCTACCCCATTCTTGAGAACACAGTTGTGGGTACCTACCTGTGGTTTTGATGCTCGTACTTCTTGCCTTTACTTGTATTCGATACAAATCTTAAAGATCAGGCTATAGAGACTGTCTGTGACTGGTAAACCTTTGGTTTTAAAGTTAGCGGAAAGCGGACCAGTGGTGAAGCGGGAGAGGATCCTTCTAATGCTGACTTATATTTAATTACTAGTGGACGTCCGCGACTCCGCCCGCGTGGACTGCGGAAAAAACAAAATTATCCGGGATAAAAACATTTTCCCGGGATAAAAAGTAGCCTATATGTTAAGTGGGACCTGTCACAATATATTCCTGAAAACTGCATCGAAATCAGTTCAGCCGTTTCTGAGATTAGCGTGCACAAACGCACAGACAAACCGACAAACCGACAGACAAAAATTCCTAAAATCTTAATTCTAATGCTTTATTGTACACAGTAAAGTTTTCACAAATAAAGTTTATGACAAAGAAAATGTACAAAGGCGTGCTTATCTCTAAGAGAGATTATTCCAGTAAACCAATCGTGAAAGAGAAATTAACATAAGAGGTAGGTATGTGTGCACACAAACAGACCAATAAACTAAATAATTAAATAAAAGAAAAGACATAAACCTAAAATAAACAAAAATACCTAAATAGACTACATAAACATAAATCTTCTTTTTGGGTCCTATTGCGTTGATAAAGGTCTCCTATAATATTTTTTCTCATATATGTTCCATGTACAGACAGCGACCCGTTACATTTTTATTATATGTATAGATATAGATGGAACTGAAAGTCAGTGGCTACGGTTTAATAGTACACCTGCTAACTGTGGTACCGGCTCCAAATATCCAGCTTTTCAACACCTGAACATATAATAATAAATAATAATAATACTTTATTTAACCTTAACTTTTACCACTATTACATAATTACTATATTTATGCAAATAGGTACATGTGGGTAGTTTTATAATAACAGTCACTAACAACTAAACTAGGCTGAGCCTATATCTTAGATGCTAGTTACTTCCATACATTTAAATTAAAAGAATGTTACCGCGCACGGTTTGACTACATAAATTGTGGAGTTAGGCAACTTTTTGTGGTAGTTAACCAACCTTAGGTACTTATACAAATTAATTATTTATACCAATACTGGTAATACTTAAATACTAATATAGATCAATAACATAATTAAGGAAATAGTTTGTCTGGATAGTTCCATAGATATTTATACAAATTAATTACTTATCCCAACACTAGTTTTACATACTAATATAGACCAATAACATAAGGAAGGATATATTTTGTTTGTCCGTCCATCTGTCAACGCGGGGCTATCTAATTTAAGAGAGTAATGATAGGCATATATGCACATACATTCATTTTATTTCTCTGTGTGAAATAAATGTTCAGTCTCGTCATAACTTAAACCCAATAACCACACCGTCAAAAACTTTTTACATTTATTTACAGTTAATTTATATAACGTCAATTTTTTATTTGCCCTATTGTATAATAGTGGACACAAACAAACCTTCCATCATTCATTTCCCAACACGTAGCTTTTATTCGTTTAAAAAATATTGAAAAAAACCCTTATAGGTACGACCTAACATACCTGATCGAACTATCCCCACACATGAAAGATCGGACAAGTAGTCGGGATGTTTGAGAGTCGTGTGGAGCCATACGAGTTAGGGCGAAGGGAATAAGCCATACACAGTAAAGTTAGTTTATGACGTACAAAGGCGGCTTACCTACGTGAAAGAGAAATTAACATAAGAGGTAGGTATGTTGCACACAAACAGACCAATAAACTAAATAATTAAATAAAAGAAAAGTAAAATTATCTAAATAGTAAATACCTAAATAAAACGCCATAGATAAGCATACAAACTAAAGGAACATCAAATGTAATTATTTTTATTTTATTTATTTATTTATCAAGAAGATTTTTCTTGCAAATAGCCATCATGAATATTCACAGCTATTTAATTTCCTTGACTGCGAAGCACTTAGTTACTAAGAGGAAATTGCAGACTTGGTGATCAAATCACTGGACATTTTAATTAAGGTATGTAGGCGGATAGCCAATCAGAAATTCTATGATTTGTCATGTACCTAAATCAATCTATTTAAATGAAAATATACTAATTTTAGCCTAAGTTGTTGCATTTTGGTAGTTATGTACTAGGTAGTTAGTTAGGTATCTACTTACAGTGCCGTAAATAAGGCGGGCCACCGTGTGGCCAGGGCCTGGAGGTGGAACTTGACCCCAGGTGGACCACAGGGAAGCGTCAGGGCGCAGAAAAGGCTATTTACCTACCTAAGCGCGTAAAACAGGTATAAATGGGTATAACAAAAAGAATATCATAATTCATCAATCTGCCTGCATTACAGTGGCCCGCCCTCGCTTCGCTTCGGATCCATAGATACAACTTTATATGTAGGTACAGCGGTTTTCATTTGGAACGTGGAAATTTATCCGTTCTTAAGCTTCCTTGTAGCCCTAATCCGGCTTCAGCGGTTTTCATTCCCGTCCCATATTTCGGGGTTCTTAGTGCTCCCTAGTCCCTAATGCATACAGGCATATGTATCAGTTGTCGGAATTCCCGTCCCCTTCCATTTCGGGAAATCCGTTTTTAGTCCCCAATGCATATATATTTCACTTCTAGCGGTTCTCTAAAAAATGCGTTAGCTGTGGGAAAAATCCAGTCCTTCCTCGGTCCCCAATATATAATTTGAGTATGTATACGTAAAAAAAATTAAATTCCCGTTGGTCGCCTTCCCGTCGGAATATCGGGAAATCTTATAGCCTATCATCAGGTCAATAAGGATAACATAGAACTCTGTCCAGTAGTTTGCCTATTTTACAACCAAACAAAACAAAGTTTTCCCTTTATAATATTAGTGTATTGATAGGATCTGTGCAATTTGGTTTCTTTCGAAACTCGTATTGCCAAAGATTTGACGTTTGTTTTTCGGTTCGGCTGGCTGCCTGCTGCTGACGCCAGCCGTACGACTGGAAGGCCTACGTCTTAACCATTGGGCTATAGCATAGCATAACGTCAATTCGATTTGTCAGCTTATTGCAGTCCATTGCTGGACGTAGGCCTCCCCCAGAGCACGCCACATGGCTCGATCGCCCGTTTTTGCCATCCAGTCACTACCCGCCGCCCCGTTAAGTCATCGGTCCATCTGGCCGGAGAAATAGCATAACTATCTTGTTTAAATTCACAGAGCCTTTGTTAGCATATTACTAACACCCTGTAGTAATAATTATTTACCTACCTTTATGAATAAATAAATACAAGTATTACAGGTAGATATCTAACATACAATTTGCGCCAGAAGTGCAAATGTAAGACAAGATACAATTAAATAAGTATTAATTTTATGTTATTATAAGTACCTACTAGGTACATAGGCAAGCCATTAATTAGTGGCACAGAAACACGTCATTCTTTATTTAATTACTATCCGCATTACAGAAAAAAAAATTTCCGGGATCCCTTCTGTCACTTATATGAAAACTTCGAAATCGGTTCACTGAGATTAGCGTGCACAAGCGCACAGGACAGCCCTAGTTGAGCGACTCAATGATAAGTCCAATGAGTCCGCATGGACAATGTACCCCATAGGTGAGGTAAGTTACAGCATTAAGAATGTCTAAAAAAGGGGTTCAATGTTGACAAAATAAGTTTGACAATCATCTTTATTTATAGTCTTTTAGAACTTAAAGTAATTATTAGAATCATTAACGTATCTTAAGGTCTTAAATATCTTTAAAAATATATTAATAACATCTTACAAGACATCAAAAACAAAATTTTATTTGACACAAACGAAAGTAAGACCAGCCGGAATGCCCATTCTCTGCAAGCTTGACAAAAAGTCAGCATATCGCAGTAAATCAGTTCATTAAGACTAGAGTATTGGGTAACGATTTTGTGGTTTTACCTGTCAGCGTTCTTTTCGGGAGTGACGCAATTATATTTTCTCTTTCTTCTGTTAGTTTTATCTGCTTTTTCCTGTCTTCAGTTGTGTAAAATACTTGTAATCTTCCATCTTGTAAGAGTTGTTTGAATCGTGGGGAAGTTGAGCAACAGCTCAACTAACCCCAACCCGGTTTAAAACAAAACCTGGAGAATATAGAACCTCAATACATATCACGTACAATAATTCTCTGATTAACACTTACCTTATTCAAATCACATATACAGACGAAAACACGATGTTTTTAGTCACAAAAAGGCTTTACTCGCTCGTCGAGTCGCCACTAGCTACGTGGTGATTACCGCTCCCAAACCTTTCTTTCATACGATGCCTATGCGTTGTTTTGGCCCCTATGCTCAACTAGCCCCGCTCTACCCTACTATTGCGTTGATAAAGGTTTTTAATATATAATATATCTATAATATTTTTTCTTATATATCTTCCATGTACAGACAGCGATCCGTTACATTTTTATTATATGTATAGATACCGGGAAAATAAATAATTTCATATCGAAATCTGTCTCCGCATGGCTAAACGCGGCTGTGGTATCATCTATATGATGATACACACGGCTGTTTCCGAAATGGGGTAGTGAGAACTGCAAGTTCACTAAGGAGATTTAACAGGCATGCCAATGCCCGAGTCCCTTAGCCGACTCTTACTACGAGTACATGCACGGAATGAATAATGAAATAAAAATATAAATACATAGACAAATGATGTCCGATTGGTATAGTTAGGGGTCAACCATAAATTACGTCACACGAATTTCACGATTTTTTGCCCCTCCCCCCCTCCTCGTCACAGATGGTCACATTTGTGAGACCCCCCCGCCCCTCCCTAGTGTGACGTCACATTTATCTTTTTTATTGCAAATTTATATTTAGAGATTATTGAATGAAAATGTGACGTCACGAAATTTAGGACCCCTCCCACCCCCTTGTCACAGTTTGACGACCCCTCCCTCCCCCTTGACGTGTGACGTAATATATGGATGGCCCCTTATTAGTATTCAAGCAAAGTCTAAGCAAGAGATCGGACAAGCAGCACCGTGTTGTACTAATCTATAATATATACCTAAATACTCTTCTAGAGACCGTTTCATAGAGTATGCAAATATAATGTAGTCATGCACATAGTAACCAGCGCCATTGAGGTGAAACGCACTCTACCTGTAATGTACCAATATTTTTTACTTACTCAACTACTTTTGGACATTAAATAAAAACAGGTTTTTAAATAAATATAAGTAATTTACTAAATGTTCTAAGAACACAATTTTAAATATTTTACATTGGTCAGTGTAACATTAATCAATTCCAAAACAATACATAATAATGTACCTACCTAGATACCAGTAGATAGGTAAATACAATAACCTTCACCCACACAGCTATAATACTTTAACAATGAGCACTATAATTAAAACCATTTTAATGATCTAAAAATTACTTTCCGTTAGCTACAATCACACTAAGATTTCTGTAAGTAAAACTCAAAAAAAAAAAAATAACACTACAATTTTACTATCATCATAGAGGATACATAAACTTTACATTATGCGTTGCGCTTTACTAATTAATATGATCCGCAGGGAAATCTATGGCCGTGTCACGGTCGAACAGTAGAAAAACAATAAAATTTTGCTTTCGTGGACATAATATAACGCTTTACTGGCGCTCTGTAGCTTATGTATACTCTATGGTTACTGTGTTCAAAAAGTTTTAAACTTCTTTAAAATGAAGCCATATTGCATCGACTCCAAAATGAGATCAGTTGTATGACCATGAGCTTAAAGCAGGACAGTTTATTGAAGAAGCAGTTTTGTAAAAGCGAGACGACGCTATTGTTACTCTTGTGGACGCTTTATCCCCAAGGAAAACTTTGGAAGTTCATAGTTCACCCCTCAGGCCACTAGAAAAGCTGGAGCAATTGTAATGCCAAAAATTTTCGAAGTAGTCATCGTGATGCCAAAAGTGTTAGAAGCAGACGTCACAAGTGCCAATACGAGAAGTAGTCAGCATGCCAAAATTTGTTCACGGAATATTTTTAAATAAACACAAATTGTGAATTATACTCAATAACAGTGATCTATTTTGTACATTGATCAACTTGTCTTTTCCCTCTTAAATCTTCACCTAAAACTTAGATCTTAAATCACCTAACAAGTTTTAATTATTTACCATACTTATATACTAGTTCAAAAATTCTTAATAACGACCTATCTAATCTTAGCAGACTGCGATTTCTTAAATAATCACAATTATATTGACACTTACTTAAATAATAATGACTAAATTGACTACTAATACTACTTGATGTCTAATTTAGTTTGACTAAAAATACCAAACGGTTTCCAAGTGTACTCTAACTATACGATATTGCCACAAATATGAATAAAGAAATCTATGTATTATTATTTTAGGGCTGATTATTACAAAAGCCAAATAAATCATTTGAGACCGGTGACATGAATATGGGTAGAAATCAGCCCTTTGTCTGACCAAGAATAATAATAATGCATTTTTCTCAATTTCCTAATGTCCTACTTAAGTACAAATACCTATAGTTATTTCAAAGATAATTGTAAGTGGATGTGAATTTACTTTTAATAATGATAATTCTATAATTTAAAAGTTTTTAGTATTGATTGCATTGCCCCTTTTTCAACTTTAAGGAAATGTCTGAACTCTATCCTCTATACATTTCACACATGCATTTTATTGTTATAGGTATTAAGTAAATCATTTTAAAAAAATTTTTTCATAATTTACATCTTAAGAAACCAAAACCTGCGAACAAACTATCTACTAAAGTTATAGGATTGAGCTATCTATAAATCAAGCCAAACTATGGAGAATACGAAAACAACGCTCTGATTTATGGAAGAATTTGGCGTTTTATTTCAACAATACTTTCTCCCAATAAAATAAAAATTGTAATCATGATAATATCAATAACCCTGTATATCCCAATTATCAGCCAAAACCAATCTCGTTTTGTTTTTTTTTTATTAAATAAAACTTTACACTACTGACAACAGAGGCATGGACAGATCGACGTCGTCGTTTAGATAGTAAAAATAATAATCCATTGCTCTTTTGTTATTGACAATGTTCAGTGACAATCCTAGCGATGAAAAATTATAATTAATAGAAGGTGAACCCTAACCGTTGAGTTAATCGGTAAGACTATGGACCCCTTATTAATTCTAAGATTTCACTGGCATCTACAACTTTAAATATGTAGCCTATGTTTTGCGGTTCTTGAGATTGCTAGCCTAAGCTTGTTGCTAATAATTTAAATACTGAAAAGTTCTACTCTAATACCAGGGACAGCCTCTGCTTTTACGAAGAGAAAACATAAATGCTCTACACTCTACACTAAATTATATCATTCTATTGTTACACTACGAAAAATATGCGCCGATAAACTGCCATAACTCATAGAAGTCACTTTACTGCAAGATTAATCTTATTAAATTTTCAAAATCACGTTCACTCATTCATCAGCCTATTGCAGTCCACTGCTGGATGTAGGCCTCCCCCAGGGCACGCCACAAGGCTATTGCCATAAAATCACATACTTACGCTCAAAAAGCTATAACTGTGAAATGCTTCTATTACTAAATTATAACACAACTTAACTGTGTGTCATAAAACTATCATCTTTTCAAAACCAGCAAGTTTAACATTACCTGCGAATACACGATATGATAAACCGATTTATCAACATTAAGCCTGTCAATATACGATAAACATAGCCGCCATTTTGAATTTTGTATAGAGACGATACGATATCGTACAATACGATATCCACGATGCGTGGTCATGCTAGGGGGGCTGTTCGAGAATTACACCTTTTCATGTACAAAGTATTTGCGGACTTTCGAACAAGAATTTGTTCCGCTTTAATGCTTACCAGGGAGAAAAGTTACATTTCTGACCAATCTCCTTCGTGTATTTTACTCTTACGTGACATTGGCGAAATTATTGTGTCCGACACAATGGTGGCCATTAAACAAAATTGAATCGAGAAGACCCTCGATCTTACCTCGCTTGCCATTAAGATTGGACAGACATTACGATGTACTAGGCTCCATCAAGGCAGCTTGCGACATCGATATCTGCGTGCCATTAGTTATTCGTTTAACGCAAATCATTTTCACGCATGGCGCTAGTAAGTATATGAGAACGCCAAACGCTACTATAGAGACTGCACAAAGCGCCCATTGGGCGGCTTTTATAGATGTTTCCGAGTCTAAAATAATTGGGTTTAGTCGACATGCACTGTATAAAGATTTGCTTGTATTGTAAGGGCCTGATATACGCGTGTCCGCGCCACAGTCGGACGGCTGCCATCCAATCCAACTAGCTGATCTGTTGAATAGCACCTGAAAATAAGGTTTTATAGTTGAATTTCGTGGTATTTTCTTTTGAAACAAGTTGACTAGTTAGGTAGGTACGTTTCTGCTGTCAATAAACATAAATATTCACTTTAGAACACTTAAAACAACCTAAAAAGCACGTAAAAAAATATCCGAATAAGGCTTACTTATCTAAACTGATGTCTATGACAGTTAACGGTAGGGTGATTACGTAACTTGCAGAAGCAGAGCGACAGTAATGCGACAGCGAAACACACACACACACACTCAATTTTCGCTGTCGCATTGCTTCAGCGGGATGCTTAGAATAAATTTTTGCTACTGCACTGTGGGGTAAGCATGAACCTTTTTACGCGGCGTATCGCTAGCAAAATCTATATGATTTGCAATAGCCCCGCGGGATGCTTAGAATACCTCCAAGCCTTCCATAGCTGTATAACCCAGCACAGTCTCTTTGCCGCCGGCTTCCACTGTCATATCTGTCAACTGCTGTTCTGGGTCGTCACCACACGCAAAGATTACACGGCTAACTACACTGGTAAGCGTGCCAAAGATGCGTCTTCGGGAAAACGGTATCGTATATTTTCCACAAATAATACACTCCTTGTAATCTACATCACTTCCGCTAAATATACAAGAAATAGTGTCAAGCGGAAGTCCAAGGACAGAATACCCCTAGGGGTACCCGAATTACCCCCATGGTAAGCATGATTTTTTTGTTAAACCTTGGCCTTTTGGTCACAGAAACACAATTGTTGAGCGGCTGAAATAGGTGAACAGTAGTGCAAAAACAAAAGCAATCGATATGCTACTAGCAAAATCTATATGATTTGAAACGACAGTTGGACGATAGCGTTACGGATTGGGCCGAATCGAGAGGTTCGATACAAATTCTACATGCTTACGTAAGAACGCTACCCTGTTGCCCTCTTGATCAGTTACTGATATCCTTGGCGTAAACTAATTCTTTATAAATAAGTCTGACAATCCTTAATGGAGCGCCGTCGTTTTGTTGTAAACATAAAAGACCGTCGAGACCTCCAAGTAAGCCTTCCATAGCTGCTGTCCATTTATACCACAAGTTCACCCAGCACGTGTCAGTCTCTTTGCCGTTTTAAAATGAGATTCGTCGGCCGGCTTCCAGGCCCAGTCGGGCTTAAGCTGTAACAATACTGGTATCCGACACTATGGTTCTGACCACTGATGGGTCTCTTCACCACTGAATCGAGCTGTTCTGGACGCCCGGGTCGTCACTACACGCATGAAATTCTGTAATCGAAACATGTATATTTCAACTTGTGTCCCGTCTCTTGTACGAGTAGGTATGATTCGTTATTCTTTTATTCACTGGTAACGTTTTGCGTCTGTCCTATGCTAAACGTGCCTGTGGAATGTCCTTTACGATCCTGCCGATCTGGCCGCTTCTTACTGGTTCTACTTCGGGAAGTTTTTTTTTAATCGTTTCAAAAGATATCTTTAATTTAAACATTTTAACAAACTTAGGATTCAACATGGCTTAATAGTAGCAATCGGTCACAATTGCTTTTGTTTTTATACTTTCACCTATTTCAGAAAAAAAAAACAAATAATACACTCCTTGTAATCTACATAAACTAATATTAACTTCCGCTAAATATATAAAAGTAAGTATCTTCTATAATCACTATCACCTTATGGTAGTAAATAGAGCTAAAAATAATATAGTAAACTAGTAACATAACAACAATACCGTTTCACTTTTAATTTTTACTTTATTGCCACGGGATATTAAGGTATATTTCCATTTATCACCTTAAATGCCGATGCTAATAACGGGCGCTGGCTCTTAAGCGTCAGATTCAGGGACCTAAAGTGTAATCTTACCTCTGGCGGTATTTCCAGAGTAAAGTATTGGTAATCCGAGTCAGCGCTGAGCAAATCGATCGCCAACCAGGGAAGCGACCATTTCTGTGGCTCGGGCCAACAGGCGGCCTGCAATAGACAATAAGTGGTTCTTCTATTTGGGGGTATAACGCAAAAAAGGATACTCATTAATTTAAAAAAAAGTTCTTATTAATAAAAAATGTTGTTCTTTTATTGTTTGAATCTTATCTTATTTGATATTAGAATTTTATTTCATCGATATCAAGCTGTACACTAATTTTACGTGCAGTGCACGCAACATAAAGCTTAGCTATTTGCACCCACACAAGTGCAAGACTTAGTTAAGACATCTCACACAAATGCTTATAAAGTACTTGTTTAAATATATGAAACCGTAAGACACAAACTTACCTCACCATGATACCAAAAATCATCTAAAATCAAAACATTGGCTGTTCTGTTGAGCTCATCCACAACCTGAAAAACACATCATGACAATTCAATTAAAAAAAACTGAGTGGCTGATTGGACCTCGATAGATGGCACTGCCAACACCAAACAGTAAAGCCACTGGCACACTGGTAATGTAAATAAACCAACCTGTCTAAACAATCTATCTGGCAACCTTATGTTAGTTGTCCCGCTGTCAACTATACTTTTTTCATCATTGAGTTGTATGCACATATCCTTATCTACATCTCCGAGTCCATCTTTAGAATCTGTTGTTATATTATGTCCTTGGACTATTTTAGTGGGTGTCATCACACGAATTGACAATACACCAACTTCGTACCACCTTTGGCGTAGTATTGGTGTGCGATAAGAGAATAAACTGGTGTTTGTCTGACTGTTGTCATCTGGAATTAAATAAAAACTAGGTATATAACTTACATCACAAAACCCATGTAATTGCTTATTTAACTAGCTAATTAAAGGCCTGGTATTGTAAGACTTAAGCACACAGAGGAATATAACTATAATGTCCATACTAAATAATTTATTCAGATACACTAGCAATTTGTCAGTGATCATTAACATCTCTCCTCACTATGCTAAAAGTGGCTCTAAGATCTCCTTTATGATCCTGTGGCTATTCTATTTCGAGAACACAGACCTTAAATATGAAAATAAATTACAATGATTTTATGGATATGTATGATATAGTTAGAATTAGAGGATGTAGGCCTCCACCAGGCCTACCTACCTACTTACACCACAAGGCTACCTGCCATGGGGGGGTGTTTGACAAGTGCATGTATACCTCCATTAAATTAAATTACTACTACATAACAATTTCTGTTTATAAAAGCACAAGCATAAATTAAGAAGAACATTTACCGGTCATCCAAAATTTCCCATAATGAGTAGCATTGTTGACACTGGTTGCCCCACACAGCTTGAGTCCAAATGACATGGGCGTCTTAAGCTGGCGATCTACTGAGTCTATCCACGATTCGACAATAACATGGTCACCCCATGCACCTACAGGTAAGTAGGCTAATCCTAACAGACCCTGAAAATAATTTATGTTAGCTGTTTAGTTATCATTGATTTCAATTTTTATTGCTAACTATCTAACTAGCTAGCTATATGCATAGCAACCGTGGAGAAGAAATAAAAGAAGAGTAGCGGCAAAGTAGAGTAGTGTAAATATATTTTCATACAAAAATAGTGTGCCGTGAAGCGGGGTTGAAGTATGGGAGGAGGGGAGCATTGAACACTGAAGCCCTGCCTATTTACATAAAAACTACCTTGTAGTGACTAGTCAAACTACTTGCTCATTATCAATATGGTTCAAGATTGTTTCACTAGTGCAATAACTCATTGCTAGATGGCAATAATATATACTATGTTTTAGAAAAAAGTACCCTGATAAAAGCTCTAGTGTCTTTGTAATTTTAATATGGTTACATTTTGGAGCACAAACATGTGGTTACAGCTACTGCATTACACTGGCACTGAAGCTCCGCCCCTATCATGACGTCATGGCCTCACGATTACCACACGACTCACTTCATAATCCCACCTCCTCTTTTATACCTTCTTCATGATAGCAACTGTATTGCTATGTATATTGTTACACTTGTTGAGTAAAATTGTATTGATTTTGTATACAGCTATAAGACCACTGTACTTAATATAAAAAATAATAATAAAAATTATCTTCCTCCCCTAAACCCATTATTTATTGGGTTGGTGCAGCATGGTATTAGGTGTTTGTTTTTACAACTGGTTGCCTGAGTGACTCCAACCATCCTTGGGTATGTTTATGTTACATGTTTATTGAACATAGTGACCCGCCCTTGCTTCGCTTCGGTACATATCCTCTAAAATTTTGAATTCCCGTTTGTCCCGTTCCCGTGGGATTTTCGGGAAATATATCCTCAGTGCTTCCTTACACTTCCTACTGAATATACCTGTCATATTTTTCATAATTATGTGTCAAGTGGTTTGCGTAAAAATTGGGAATTCCCGTTTGTCCCGTTCCCGTGGGAATTTCGGGAAATCCGTTTTTAGTGCTTCCTCGCACTCCCTAACGAATATACATGCCCGATTTCTGGTTTATATTTATAGCGGTTTTCGTAAAAAATGGAATTCCCGTTTGTCCCGTTCAGGTGGAAATTTCGAGAAATACGTTCTAGTGCCTCCTCACACTCCCTACCAAATTTCATCATTATATCGTGTCAAATGGTTTTCATTAAAATTTGGAATTCCCGTTTGTTCAGTTCCCATGGGAATTACGGGAAATCCGTTCTTTGTGCTCCCTAGCAGTCCCGAAAGAACTTACATCTTCGATTTCAACTTCATAAGTTTTCTTAAAAATTTTGTATTCCAGTTTGTTCTGTTCAGGTGGGAATTTTGGGAAATATAATCTCAGTTCTTTCTTACACTCTCTACCGAATATACCTGTCATACTTCATCTCTATATGTCATGTGATTTTCGTAAAAACTTAAAATTCCTGTTTGTGCCATTCCCATGGGAATTTCGGGAAACCCGTTCTTAATGGTCTTTTACACCCCCTAACAAACATACACACTAAATTTCATCTGTGTACGTCAAACGGTTTATTTTTATACTTATTGAATAAGCTTTTGTTCCAGTACAGTGGAAATATCGATAAAAATTTGGAATTCCTGTCTGCCCTGTTCCCATGGGAATTTTGGGAAATCCGTCCGTACTCTCTTACACCCCCTAACGAACATAAACACCAAAAGAGAGTGGGTGTAATTTACTTGTGAAATTTAAAATTTATTTGTATGTGTCCGTTTCTTTATGGGGTCATGTAGGTATGTTGTTTTTGCAACTCTTTTTGATTTTGACTAATTTTACACTCGTTTTTGAGGATTTTCCCGACGTTACTATTCATCATCGTTATCATCCATCATAAATTCAGAAATCATCAGTACTAAAAACAATGGCTGCATGGATGCTGTATTCCTCATGCTCTTTCTTCTGGATAAACCAAATAAAAAAAAAAAATTTCATCTGTCATCGTAGAAAGAGAATATCAGTCAAAGTCTGTTATGTTGTGTCATGTCATCTGTATATCACAAAATAATAAATTCCCAGAACCCGTGATCACACACACTTTTGAAGCAACATTTTAGTATGTCAAATTTTTACAACCTATTTACTGGAACTAAAAAACTGATAATATTTATCGATTTGGCAACAATCGGTGGGTAAGATGTGCGGAAGATGCGGGATTTTTGACTTGTTTTTGCTTCACTACTCGGAATACATCTGTCATTGATGACGCTTTCTGGGGACTTATTATTCTATGGTGTATGTCAAACTTATACCTCTATGTGTCAAATGGTAATTTTTTTTAAATTAATTCAAATTTATTCCAGCCCAGAGGAAATTATGCAGCCTATTCGCTGCAAAAAAACAAACAAACAAACAATCAAAGTTTACCTCTTTATAATATTATAGTATAGATAAAAAAAATTGCATCTATCAAGCATCGATCCATGAGATCTAATGTGATGTTAAATAAATGTAAGAAACAATGTTAATCAAACAATTCAAATTTTATCATAAAATTACCTGCCATCCAGATCCATTCATGAAGAATTTATGGCTTTTCGTGATAAGTGCAATATCTGATCTCACTTCTGGTACATTATGCACCGATGGGAACTGCACTAGTTCTGATGCAAGATGCCCTTGCCATGTTCCTTGAGAATATTTAGCTTGCACCTAAAATGTTCAGCAAATGAAATCATATTATTTATTGGTATAATTAGACTTAGACGTGCATATAAAATTATTTGTGTTTAATCAGTACACAGGCCAAACCACCATTTCTTAGAGAGCTGAAACTTGAAGGGTGTGTTCCTTGTATGGTGTAGGCATTCAATAAAAAAGGATTTTCCGAAATTCCCACAGGGATGGGAATTCTACACTATATGTATATATGAGGATGAGATGTGTGCATCCCTATAGCTACATAACATCCTTAATATATACATGACAGTGTGCCTGTGTTTTCTGATGTGGTCTTAACTTTATTTCAAAGGAAAATTAAGTAAAAAATTATATTTTAGTTAGTGCTTATTTTGGTACCTACTTCTTTCCTAGTATCAAACAGACTGCTTGAATTCGCTGCATGAAAATAACTGTCACCGTCCCGTCGTGGATACGAAGCTATGGCCAAAGTTGTACTACCAGTATCCACTAAGATATTGAGCTATAAGAATAAATCGGTAAGTAAATTTCTATGATGTCTTCAACGAAATTTTAGTTGTGTTGTTACAACAGTATAAAACGTCATTGTACCTTTTGTGGTGGGTTTCCTAGATTCACTGCTATTGCATATGCTTGACCAGTCTCTCCATATAAATTGTATTGCTCATCTTGAGCATCAATTGTAGTAAATAATAAAAAATTCAAAACGAAGACAGCAAACATTGTTGAGTATTTTACAAGTCATGAAACCATACACAGAAATATTATTTTTATTATTACATAAGACGTATGAAACGATTTATGGCGAAATTAAAACAGCCTATAATTATGAATATACGATAGCTCAAATTTTATTTTTAAGCCTGTTTTTTTGTAGATATTTATTTATTTCATTTGTTTGTTTAGTTAGTTTATCCCGAAGGAAAGGCAAGGGGAACTAAGCCCATACAGCCATTGTCTTTAGTAAATGATTTCTGAATTTATGATGGATGACAATGATGATGAGTGGAAACGTTGGAAAAATCCTCAAGAACGAGTTTAAAATTAGTAAAAATCAAAAATAATTGCAGAAACAACTTACATGAGCCCATGAAGAGATCGTATTCCGACTAAAGTTTTACTCAGCTTACCTGCATATAAAACCATGCACACGCACTAGATTCACATAACAAGTAAACAAAATATTACTTATCTACCAAAAAACATCACTTTACGGACGCAACATGCATACATGCAAGCCATTTACGAATAAATTTTGATTTTCACAAGTTTCACAAAAATGTTTCACAAAGAAGTTTTGTCCTTAGCGCTATACCGTAGGTGTAGGCAAAAATATGAAAATACTCGATCCGAATATATTCGGCGCCAAAACCGAATGATTCGACCTAATACAAATATTGGAAAAGTTGCCGAATACGCCGAATACCGAATACGGTTCGAATATTCAGCACATCTCTAATTATTAGCTATGTATATTTATTATTTGGTTTGGCTTTTATCATATTTAGACCTTAAATTCAATAAAAAAAAACTGCATGAATATGACAGAAAATAGATACTAACTTAATAATCTTTTGATTTACATAAAGCGTCTCATCAAAAATTCAACTTACCGATGAGAGGTTATGTTTGGCTGATTTCGCTCACTACGGCTTTTACAGCCAATTATACTGCAATTCACCATAACTGCACACTTTTAGTACCTTGTAGGATATTAATTTAGGTTCGAGAACACAAATTTCACGAAACCTTAATTGTTTTGGACAAATCTCTTACGACACATAACAATTAACTGCAATGATGGCAAACAAAAAAACCTACACGCAAGTGGAGACAAAAAACTTAAGTCTCGTCCTGCTTACACCTTCATAATTTACATTCGCGCCATCTTACTCTTGTAATTATTATTATTTCAGTAGCTAGTCTATACTTATACTCTGTCTACGATTGCCACGTTGTATGGCAATGTTACAAAAATTTTGGATTAGCTGTTGTCCTACATAAAGACCCAAAGCATTCCCAAAGCCAAAGGATGTTTCTCAAGGAGCACATCACAGTAGACAGGGCCGGCCCGCCCATACGGTGAACGGAGCAGTCGCTCCAGGTGCCAAATCCTAGAGGGCGCCTAAATGGTAAAGATATAGGTATATATTATTAGTAGCAAACAGGAGAGGCGCCATAATTTGATCTCGCTCCATTCTAAAATTTACTTCGGGCCGGCGCTGACAGTAGATTAGGTATAGTATTCGATGAGTATTCGACGAATTGGCAGTCAATTAATCCCGCCGAATCGTCTTCATTTATATATATTCAACTACCTCCATGAATATTCATAATATTCTACCTACCGTTATCATGGCTGTATTCCAACCAGAGTGACCGTAGAAAGAGTATAGTAGTCAAAGTGAGTGACCGATGACACAAAGAGGTGGCTAAAATGGCCAGCACTGTGTGGTGTGCTATTTTGTGTGTAATATGTATGGCTGTATGGAATAATAAATTCTTGTGTCTTGTAAGTAAGTATCCAATTATCGAATAAAAAAATTTGGCGGGAAAAGTGTAATTTTCTTGTGAAAATCAAATATTATTTGTAAATGGCTTGCATGTGTCCTAAAAGTGATGTTTTCTGGTAGATAAGTTATATTTTGATTACTTGTGATGTGAATCTAGGTGCGTGTGCATGGTTTTATACGCAGGTAAGCCGAGTAAAACTTTAGCCGGAATACGATCTCTTCATGGGCGCATGTAAGTTGTTTTTGCAATAATTTTTCATTTTGACTAACTTTACACTTGTTCTTGAGGATTTTCCCGACGTTTCCATTGATCATCATCATTATCATCCATCATAAATTCAGAAATCATTTACTAAAGACAATGGCTGAATATGGTCTTAGTTCCCCTTGCCTTTCCTTCGGGATAAACTAAACAAAAAAAAAACAAATAAAAAAAACATATTTCGCGCCAGCCAGCCTTCATCATTAGTGATGGGCAAATGGAAAAAAAATATCGATATTTATCGTATCGATATTTTTCAAATATATCGATATATATCACCCAAAAAATATCGATATTTCGATATATCGATATTTTTTGCCCAATTTGCAATTATTTATAAAAATTGCCAAAATTATCGCTAACTTCCATACAGCAGACATGACATTTAACATAAATACAATTCACACAAAAAATAACAATAAGCTACGCTTAGTTTACTCGTGACAACACAACAAAACAACGTTCGTACCAACACTCTAAACTAAAATGCAGTCAGTCCAGTGCAGTGATACCAACCAAACCAACAAGCAATGTCATTGTCATAGACAAACAAGTCATAGAGTGTAATTTTTTAATTTTTGTTTGTATTTGAAGCAAAGAAACTAAACCCATACAGCCTACTGCATATTTTCTAAATTTAAGAAATCGGATTGGTCAAAAACATGATGTAACGCATGAGCAGACGCCAGACAGCAGAGCTTTAAAAATATATCGATTTTGATATCTGAAAATAAATATCGAAAATTGATATATCGCAGGAAAAAATATCGCTAATTTATATCGATATTTTTCTGAAAATATATCGATATTTTGATATATCGATATTTTTTTACCAACCCTATTCATCATTTCTTTGCGGTATCCTATGTATTAGTTTGTGCCTACGTAATAAAATAACATAAACAAACTTGTATTTACACAATTTCTTCTGCTAAAATGAGTTTGTGGGTTGACAAGCATCGACCGAGAGATCTTATGAAGTTAGATTACCACAAAGACCAAGCAAGTCGTCTCAAAAATTTAGTGCAACAAAGTGACTTTCCCCATCTCCTTATTTACGGACCCTCAGGCGCCGGCAAGAAGACTCGTGTTATGTGCTTACTGAGGGAACTTTATGGATCTGGAATCGAACGCTTAAGGCAAGAAACCATGCACTTTACCACGCCATCCAATAAGAAAATAGAAATTATGACTGTTAGCAGTAACTACCACATTGAGGTTAATCCAACGGATGTTGGTATTCATGACCGTGTTGTTATCATGGATTTGGTCAAGAATGTAGCACAAACTCATCAGATAGATTCATCAGGGCAGCGTGAATTTAAAGTTGTTATTCTGAATGAAGTAGATGACCTTACAAAAGATGCACAACATGCATTGCGTCGAACGATGGAAAAATATGTTTCTACTTGTCGCCTTATATTGATCGCAAACTCAATATCAAGAGTTATACCAGCTATAAGATCGCGTTGTTTGACTGTTAGAGTTCCAGCTCCAAGTGAGAGTGAAATTGCTTCAGTATTGCATTTAGTATGTAAGAAAGAATGTTTAAATTTGCCATCAGAGTTGGCCATGCGTATTGCCAAATGTGCTGATCGGAATCTAAGGCGAGCTCTACTAATGTGTGAGGCTTGTAAAGTTCAGCAGTACCCTTTTACAGCAGACCAAAAAGTACCTGAACCAGACTGGCAACAATTTATCAAAGAAACTGCATCAATGATATTATCGGAACAGTCCCCAAAGAAACTCGGAGAAGTCAGACAAAAGTTGTATGAGTTAATAATACATGGTGTACCACCAGATATGATTTTTTCAGGCCTATTGAGGGAATTGGTTCGTAATTGTGATATGGCTATGAAATGCCAAGTTGCCAGCCATGCTGCTCGCTATGAGCATAGGATGAGATTAGGGAATAAGCCAATATTTCATTTAGAGGCATTTGTAGCCAAATTTATGGCGATATACAAAAAATTCATGGAGGAATCGCTTGGTGATGCATTTTAAATGTATGTTTTTATTAAGTTTTAAGGGTGTATTCATTTAAAACATTATTTTTTCATATTTTCTATTTGTTTCCGTTTTTCAGTATATTTTATATAAACTAACACCGATTCCCAATTGGGTGAGGATTTTTTTCCATTTCTTTATTAATAATTTTATAATAAACTAACAAGTTTAGTATTTAAATGCTGTCCAGTCATACTGTACATAAAACATTACTGATTGATAAAAATCTCTCCCTTCACTAACATATTAAAGTGAAGAAAAACATTTTTCTTATCCAGTGACACTTCTCACAAAAATATCTCCTAAGTAACATTGACAAATTATATACAAATCTTTAATAATATTTGTAATAATTCCTGACTGCTATAATATTAGCAAAATGTCTAAAATTGTCTACAACAGTATGCAGTACTGCAGCAGCTATCTCATTGGTCAGGTGATCGAGAATTGTAGGCTTCAGTTCTAGGACTTTTCCAATCAGAGTTGAATTAAAGGTATCTGTAACAAAAAAGACATTTTGTAGGTGCCAAAAGGAAGGAGATTTTTTATTTTTGTTATCTTTTTTTATTAAACACTAGTGGACGCCTGCGACTCCGTCTGTGTGGACTACAAAAAAACAAAATATCAAATAAAAAACAATCAGACAAAAATTACAAAAATCTATTGCATTGATAAAGGTATTCTTTAATATTATTTCTTATTTATCTTCCATGTACAGATAGCGATCCGTTACATTTTTGTTATATGTATAGATTATTTAACACATAATTATATCTTCTACATAGGTATAATATAAACTTCTATAAGTTTTTCTATCTATCTATAAGTAAGAATATTTCACCACATAAACACTGACACTAACTACAGTTGCTAACTACTGTAACAAAAAAATCTTAATCACTTTGCTTAAAGTGCATTTCATTGAAACTGCATTAAATAGTTCCCACAAACGATGGTGCTAGTTGCTGTGTACATAGCAACTTTTTGCTATCTACTAATGTACAAACAAATGCTGGTTCCAAAATTAAAATAGTTTTCCATTGCTTGTACAGTACACCTTCATACCGCTATTGGCTATTATTTGTCAACCTATGATTAAGACTACCTACCTACACCAAATCGACTTAATACATGTACCCCTTTTGTTACATCCTGTATAACAAAACGATAACTAAGGGTCTGCAATTCAACTGCAAGTCGACTGCAAAATTGCAGTTCTGCCTCAGGATTACGTAGCTTTTTTTTTACAATTAGATAGGCAAACATTTGACCGCCATCGTGCCTGATTTTAAGCAAGATGCGGCCTAAGGTGGTACATGTATGCCTAGAAAGTACCTAGCTATTTACTCTAGCTTTGAAGAGACCAATGTTGTAGTACTCGGGAAATACATCGGCAGGAAGTGCATTCCACTCCTTAGCCGTTCGCATTAAAAACGAGTTAGCATAACGTTTGGTGCGGATGGGTGGGATATCAACAACTTGCAGTAGCAAAGCCGAAGCAGCGCGATCGCGATAATTGAGAATGTGTGTGCGCGGGGCGCGCGAGGTCGCCTCGCTCTCTTTACGCGCACGCACAGTCAATTATCGCAATCGCGCTGCTTCGGCTTTGCTATTGCAAATTAGGTAATCAGGGGGCCGATGCAGTTTGATTGCAGTTGGCACGACCGTAATGAAACTGCAAGCCAACTGCAATCAAACTGCACATTGACGTGCAGTTGGCTGGCAATTTCATTGCAGTTGTGTCAACTGCATCGGAACTTCAATTTTGCAGTTGAATTGCAGTCCGTGTGTCTTTACCCTTAAGTGCAAGTCTGTTTAAATGTAAATCTTCCTATGACGAACGATTCTGACGCCTTTGAAATTAATAAAACAGGATAACAAAGAGGCTCAAAACATCCGCGAATAATTAGAGCAAAGTGAAACAAGCCGTTTGTTACCATCAGTGGCAGATTCCGAAATGATAAATGGGTACAATGTAGAGGGAGAAAGTTCTCCTAAAAAAATACCTACACCAAGGACTCCCCTTTGTTATCTTGTGCCTTCAGTTAGGTAGGTATTACAGTAGATACCTACTTAGCTAGTACTTACTGGGCTCTAAAAAGAAAGTAGGAGTTCTTAAATTCCGCAAAGCTATTCGCTCTTGACCTATGTGAATGTAGTCCTCGTTGTCAAATCCGCGCTCGCCAGTCCAGCCATATGTGACGTTGCTCTCCACTTCATCTGAAATCAAACTGGGTGGTTACGTGGTTACATATAGATCTATCTCATTGAGAGCTTCACTTCCGGTATGCACGTAAGTATTTGGTTGCCACTATCAAGTTGTAGGCGTAGGTAAGTAGGTACTTACTTTGTTGTAGGTACCTACCTAATTACCAACTTCATGAAATGTCACAGATTTCATCCGTCGTCGCGTCGATGTTTTTGCTTGACCGTGGCCATAAGACGGTATAAACGATGTTATTTATGTTGTGAATATGCGATTTACGAATATTAGGCAACTAGTGGACGCCCGCGACTCCGTACGCGTGGAATACAGAAAAAACTAAATGTCGAAATTATCCGGGATAAAAACATTTTCCCGGGATAAAAAGTATATGTTATATGCTAAGCTAGCCTATATGTTAAGTGGGACCTGTCACAACATATTCCTGAAAACTGCATCGAAATCGGTTCAGCCGTTTCTGAGATTAGCGTGCACAAACGCACAGACAAACAGAAAAAAATCCAAAAATCTTTTTTTTGGGTACTATTGCGTTGATAAAGGTCTCCTATAATATATCTTCCATGTACAGACAGCGATCCGTTACATTTTTATTATATGTATACAGGGTGTAACAGAAAGGGTATGTTAAGCGAAAAGCTATGTAAATAGCCCACTATAGAGATCCTATTTCCAAAATTTGAGACTCTAAATCATATTTTTATTTTTCAAGATTGTATGGACATTCCTGAGTTGATTCTGAATTCTTCATACTATCTGGAAAAATATAAATGTGAATTTGAGTCTGAAATTTTGGAAATAGGTTCTCTATAGTGGGCTATTTACATAGCTTTTCGCTTAACATAGCCTTTCTGTTACACCCTGTAGATGAGCATGCCTAACATTATAATTATATTCACTATGGGTGCGCCCACCAATACAATTTCATTTATTATAATTATAGGCAAGTAGATACATAGATTGTAGACAGGTAAAAGTAGGTAGGAACTAGTACTTACAATCGATAGTTATAGTTGCTATATATGGGTCGAGGAGCACTCCTGAAGTCATCACTATTTCTCCTTTAGCATGGAAAATGGTAGAGAACATCACGCTGCTTTTGCCTCCCTCCAAGTTGAATCTAGAAACAAATTATATCTTATAAGACATTTTCGGGTTTGTGGATTAAGCCCTTCATGTGTCTGTGATTTTAATAACAAATAGGTAGGTAGGTACATACTCCATTCCATTAATACTGATGCTATTGAAAGTATCTACACACCTAAATCTGTGACCCACCTAGACGCGAACAAATTGTACCAAGAGATGGCGCTAGTTGCCTATGTTTGACTAAAATTTATCTGTGTTATTCTATGAAACGAACTCTACCTCCGATCAACCAGTTTGGTCCATCTGGCACCCGTAACATTAACTCTTCTCATCATAAACGACAGCTGATCTTCTGGTAGATTGACTGCCACACTCTCCACTATGGTTGGGTCGACGGGCTTCATGCCAAGGTATCCGGCGTCCATGAGGAAGAAGAACGTCCTTATACCTCGGCGAAGGCAGATTACGTTGTCGGCATAGCATGTCGGGAATGGAAGAGGCGGTTGGGCTGGAATATGGTTAATACAGTCTAGGTACTTATAAATTGCAGTCAATTTCGTCGTGGTAGGTAGGTAAGTCAATAGGTCGTGAACATAGAGCACGGGTAGTGTCTATTTGATAGCTAGACATCTACTTATTAAGTGCACCAGAAATAAGTCAATTCGCTGATTAGTTAGGCAGTTCAGTTTTATTAGGTACAAATATTTTAAATAAATTAGTAGATATAACAAAGCATACGTTTTTAGGTTTGCTCATATGATCTTGTCATTTGTGCCCCGTTTCAATTTGATGTTTCTTTACAAATTGGGGGTAGATATAAGGTCCGCAGACTAACTTGAAACCTTTTGTAAATATTTTTGTAAAGGTTAACAATTAATAGGTTCTTGTTTGCTGAATTACCTAACTTAAATACAACTATTTTATTAAGTAGGTTGGTAAGGTAGATACCTAATATAAGTTTGGTACCGAGGTTTCTGTTTAATTAAGACTCTGATTAAGGGTTCGTTTCTGGAAAGTTATAAACCCACAATTAGTAGATACTAAAGTTAATATTGTGAAAAGTTGGAAACCAAACTGTATCAAACTTGTTTTCAGACTCACCTGCTGATGCTAACAGGATAAAATAGGTACCTACTATTTACTCTTTGACAAGCAACTAACTACAGAGGAGTTAATTTAAAAAGGATAAAGTTTCTATACCTACCTACTACAAATTAGGTACATTGACACCTCTGCTCTAGCACACACTCATAGTGTCAATAATACATTAGGTATTTATGAGTAGGTAGGTATCATAATATCGACTGCGGCTGTTAACATTGTCGGAATTGAAAACTTTAAATTTTCATTCCGAGGAGGTGGGCAGCAGCGTCTCCCGTGCTGGCAACATAGTCCAAATCAGACAGCGGTCACCAACCCGCCTGCCTAGAGCGTGGTGACTATGGGCAAAAAACCCCCATGGCAGTAACCTTGTGGCGTGCTCTGGGAGAGGCCTACGTCCAGCAGTGGACTGCAAAAGGCTGACTACGATGTGTCAGATCCCAAATTCGTAATTGTTTTGCGTCAGATGTACCTACCACAACCTACATTATTATCTGCTCGTGGTCGGCATAGACTATCAGATATAGTAGTACCGACATTATTATTTCTACATTGAGGCCTAATAATGTGGTAGGTATGTAACATTTTTACACTTTCCATCCATTTTCCAATAATAATTGCACTTTTTTTTATCTCACAATATTTTAAAGTAAGTACCTTCAAAGGTACATTCAAAACTATTGCATAATACTTTCGTGGCGGTACTAGGTCTCACGTCAATTTTATTCACGTTTAAAACTATACCGCCGCAGGTACCGACTGTAAAAGTGCAATTTTTTCAGGTAGATATTGTTTTCTCTTCGGGGTTAAAAAATACGCTTTCCAATATTAATATAGATAGGCTGCTGAAGAAATTCAGAAGGCTGCTGGTAAATTACTTACTTGGCTCAAAATTGCTCTTAAAATTAAACTGTCCATAGCAAAGTCCGATCAGTGAACTGAACAAAACTGCACTAAAGCTCCGAAATAACATCCTGCATTCACTAATCGCAAACGAGTTCTGGTTGAATTTTTCAAATATTTTATACTTTACTTATTTCTTTAAACCGGTGTTAGGTTCGAACTCCTTTTTGGTATTCTGGGGGTGTGCGTGCCATCCTTGAATAAATAAAAACAACAAGTACAAGGACAAAGCAAACATAAGAATTAAAGTTTTGGTTACCGGAAACCCTTTTTGTTTACTTTTGATTTTTTGTTTTAGGATTCAATTAGAATATAACTTTATGAGACAGGTTACCTTAGCGTATACACAGGGTGTCCAAAAAATAATGGCAATTGTAATTCCAGAGATAAACCACTCCTATATTCCGACGTTACCGAACAACTTACATGGGAGTGCCTTCATTGACTACTCCCTATCAGCCCTTCTGTTCTAATTGCTTAGTTCAGTATCTATTAGTCTTACAGTAATCTTTTCCGACTTATACCAATAAACCCTGGTTCTTGACACAGAAAACTACCTGGGTACCTAACTACCGAGTTATCGATTGGGGCTTCGGTTCTCTTTACCGGATTTATTGACCAAGAGCTCTACATTTTATCATTACATTAATATAGTCGATGTGAAAGTGTTATTTCGATGTGAAGCCCCAGCAACGATATTACCTAAACAGGCGCCTATTTAAAATCCTATCCAAAAGAACGCCGGATATTACGCAGATTCGTTTGATCGCTGCAATTAAATGGATTATAAAAAAAACGCTTACAGACGACAATAAATTTCCAGAACAGATTATCCTGACAAATTCAACCCAATTAGTCAAAGTGCGGACGACCTTTTTGGGAGCATTGGGATTGGATCTTTTTACAAAGAGATAAACGAAACAAACACTCTTTTCGTTATTCAATTTGGGATTGTAACAATAGTACCTATTTCAATCGGCATGTTCGAGGGCCAGACAAACAATCTTTAGGTAGGTACTTATGTGTATTTCTGAAAATAATTGGAACAAAATGTGTAGGTATCTAAAATTCATAGTAATTCATCATCATCATTTACAGCCCTGAGAAGTCCACTGTTGGACATAGGCCTCCCCTAACAACCTCCACTCCGACCGGTCGGAAGCAGCCTGCATCCAACCGATGCCCGCGACCTTGGCCAGGTCGTCCGTCCACCACGCGGGTGGCCTTCCCACGCTGCGCTTGCCGATACGTGGTATCCACTCTAGAAACCCAGGTAAACATACTCGTCAACAACTTCGAGCATCGAGCTCCCAACCAGTACAGGAGTGGGCGATACATGGACGTTCGACATGATCTTCGTCTTGTCCATGTTCATCTTCAGGCCCACCTGTTGGGAGACTCGATTAAGGCCATCCAGCATTGTGCATAGTAATTATTTTTAGTTAAATCGTACTTATCATTTTCTGCGATCTCTACACACTCAAGTCTTAAGAGTCGACAAAGTTAGCAGCAGTTAGTAGGTACCTTACTTAGTAGGAAAATGTAGGACTAATGATATTATAATGTTTAAAATTTTAAAATGTTACACTCACGATATACTATAAAATGTCGTTGCACTGTAACTTGAAGCACAATGAATTCCCAGAACCCCTTATCTCATACCGCAAAAAACTGTAATCTTAAAATGCAAAGACAGTCATCCTTCGTTGAACCGATGTTGAACGCACTTACTTATGCAAATGTGTCGACGAAATCAAAATAGTTGTTAAGTCCGGTTAAGTGTGATGTACTAAGCAGGAAGAATTCTGTACAAAATTCATACCTATATATACAGGGTGTAACGGATAAGCGACGAGATATGAATATATCCCACCAAAATGTACCTATGCACAAAATTTCGGTCTCGAAATCACATTTTTATTTTTCCACATAGTATGAAGAATTCCTAAACAACTCAGGAATGTTCAGTCTTGAAAAATAAACATGTGATTTCGAGACTAAAATTTATAGGATATAGAAATAGACTCTCTATACTGGGCTATTAGCTTTTCGCTTAACGTATGTACCTTTTATGTTTCTGTAGGTATGTTGTTGTTGTGTTTCCGAAATGGGACACATGTAAATGTTCAGTGCATATCTACCAGCAAAAGAACGGAGTTGGTTAGTAATATCAGTCTTTTCTGTGTTTATTTATATTCTTATGTGTTTATAGCCTGTTGCTATATAGCCTATAGTCGTCCTTGATCAATGCTATCTAACACTGAAAGAACCAGTAGTTCCTGAGATTAGCGCGTTCAAACAAACAAAAAAAATCCAGTATTAAAATATTAGTATAGATAGTGGACGCCCGCGACTCCGTCCGCGTGAACTACAGAGAAACAAAATGTCGAAATTAATCGGGATAAAAACATTTTCCCGAGATAAAATGTAGCCTATATGCTAAATGGGACCTGCCACAATATATTCCTGAAAACTGCATCGAAATCATTTCAGCCGTTTCTGAGATTAGCGTGCAAAAACGCACAGACAAACCGACAAACAAACAAAAATTTCAAAAATCATTATTTTTGGTACTACTGCGTTGATAAAGGTCTCCTGTAATATTTTTTCTCATATATCTTCCATCTACAGACAGCGATCCGTTACATTTTAAATTTGGAAGCGGAACTGAAACGTGGGCCAACTCCACTTTTTGCCATTTGTGAATACCTACCGTCAAAACTTTTAAACAACCCAACATCAAAACACAATAAACATGCCTGTCCTCACCATTAGGATAAAGAAATGATATATGTACTCGTATCGTTCATAATATGGATAGCGAATCAAAGGTGATATTTATTTGAATAATTTAATTTACCCAGAATTTACCTACATAACTCAGCACTCCAAAATTATCAGTATTGGGTTTAAATTATTTATTTGCTCAGCTTTTGATATCTTATGCGTGGGAAGGGCTAACTTAGGTGGGTATCTTTCCACTTATGTGGATATGTAAGTATAATTTTCTCATGTATGTCGCCTCGCTGGATCTGGTACCATCACTATGAGAACAGCCACCGTAATACTATGAACCAAAGGGCATATTTTTATGTTTTTAAACTTACTTCTATATGTAGCCCCGCTATGCCAAGTGACTATGGAATCTCCTTCGTGATCTTGTAGTTGTGAATACCCTATTTTGGTAACACAGCTGTGTGTGTAGGTATCTATGTATTTTCCTGTAGGTAGTAACTAATATCTTTTTGCTTTAGGCCCTTGCCCACCCAGCATAGCAAAGGTTATCATTATCACCTTTTTGCAATATTAAATTAGAGCAAATATGCGAAATTAATAGTAACTAATCTAGGTATTTGGTTTGTTAACTAAATAGGTCATGAACAATATTAAATACGATTGATCATTAATTAGGTAGGTAAGTATTAATGAATCTTTACGTATCAACATTAAAATAAATATTGTTCTAAATAGGTAAAATAATAGTAAACAAATTACAATAATATGATTTATGACATTTATCAGTTTGAACCACTGTTTTATTAAAAATTTGTATTCTAAACTACACATAATCTGAATTAGAGTTTTTATTCCAGAGAGTTCCTTATAGGAAAGCATATGAATATACCATAATGCTAGGCAGCCAAGTAAATAGCTTTGATTATGTAAAAAGATTAACCCAAAACAAAAGTGAAAAAAAAATTAGAATTGTTTAACATTAATTAGTAACGCTGCCTATTCAATAGGGTTGTATCGATCACGATTAATAGAGTGGAAGTGATGACCGACAGCGATGTTCACAATCTCTTTCCCCTTATTTACCCCTTGCTCTTGCATAATGTAAACGACCTTAGTGCCCTTCCCTAATTTGCTAGTTTCATCCTAAAATATTATACATATTATGATTTAAAATAAATAAATAATAAAATAAATAAAATTTTATTTAATATCAAACATTTGCTATACATAGGTACATTAAAAATCTTACTATTTAAATAGGTAGGATATACAGGTTACCTAAACTAGGCTGGGCCTGTGCTTTAGGTTTCCAAAACCTCATATCTTAAGAAAAATAAATTAATAAACACATGTATAACAATAATAAAAGATTCTTTACATTTCGATCTACTTATATAACTATTACTATAAAAATAAATTAAAAGTACAAGTATTAGTACAATTTATCTACCGTAAGCAAGTTCTCAGTTTCGTCATAAGATAACTCCTGCAGACACTTGTACAGTTTATTCTTACAGTCAAAGTAATTAAGGTTATAAATGTAATTAATTTTATTCATTCTATTATATAACAAGGGTCCCAAATAGGCGAAAAATCTATTTGAAAAGGCAAACGGTGTTGAGGAGACAGTACACACAATATCTTTCCGTCTTTTGTTAGTCACCTCATGATTATAAGCAAGCACTTTGTGCTGTTTTAGAACAGTGTGCATAATAAAAAGCTGGCGGACAGTTAGCACCTTGCAAGAATTATATAGCAGGGAAGTTGGAAAGAGGAAGGGACGAAACGTAGCCACCTTAAGTATTGCACGTTGAGCCCGCTTGAGAGATAGTATGATGGTTTTATGTGTTCCACCCCATGAGCTGATACAGTACTGAATAATTGATTGACCAAGGGCCCGATATACTTGTTTAATTAATTTTGAATCAGCAATAAGCCGTAGTTTTCTGAAGACATAGAGTAACTTCCGTACTCTGTTAACTATTTCTTGTATATGTGTTCGGAAAGAGAGGGTTTCATCAAGTGTAACACCAAGGTACTTAATACTTGCAGTTTTTTGGATAAGTGGACAATTACAGGAGAGAACAGAATGACATAAATGGGCATAGATATGGGGATATAAAACAATTTGCTGGGTTTGACGCATCGTAAAATGGATGTACTTAGTTTTATCAGCGTTAAGTGTTAGTAAATTATATTATATAGTGGACGCCCGCGACTCCGTCCGCGTGGACTACAGAAAAAAAAATGTCGTAATTATCCGGGATAAAAACATTTTCCCGGGATAAAAAGTAGCCTATATGTTAAGTGGGACCTGTCACAATATATTCCTGAAAACTGCACCGAAATCGGTTAAGCCGTTCCTGAGATTAGCGTGCACAAACGCACAGACAGTCCCTTCCCGTGGGAATTTCGGGAAATCAATTCTTAGTGCTTCCCCGCAGTCTCCGATTTTAGCTTCACATGTACAGCGGTTTTTGTAAAAAAATTGAATTCCCGTTAGTCCCCTTCCCGTGGGAATTTCGGGAAATTCGTTCTTAGCGCTCCCTCGCAGTCCCTAATGAACGTACAGGTCTAATTTCGAATTCATATGTATCGCGCTTGTCGTAAAAAAATGAATTCCCGTTTGTCCCCTTCCCGTGGGAGTTTCGAGAAATCCGTTCCTAGTGCTTCCTCGGGGTCCCAAATAAACAAATATGCCCAACTTAAGATTCATATGTGTAACCGTTTTCATAAAAAATAATTAATTCCCGTTGGCCCCCTTCCCGTGGGAATTTCGGGAAATTCGTCCTTAGTGCTTACTTGCAGTCCCTAATGAACATCTATGCCCAATTTCAGCTTAATATGTATAGCGGTTTTCGTAAAAATTATGAATTCCCGTTTGTCCCCTTCCCGTGGGAATTTCGGGAAATCCGTTTTTAGTCCTCCCTTGCTCTCCCCAATGAACATATATGCCCGATTTCAGCTTCATATGTATAGTGGTTTTCGTAAAAAATATAGAATTCCCGTTTGTCGCCTTCCCGTGGGAATATCGGGAAATTCTTATAGCCTATGTTCATCCAGGTCCTATAAGGATTCTAACGGTGAAAGAATTTTTAAAATCGGTCGAGTAGTTTTTGAGCCTATTCATTACAACCAAACAAACAAAGTTTTCCTCTTTATAATATTAGTGTAGATTATATATAGATTTCAGTACCTAAGCTCAGTGTTTCGAAAAATTCAAACTCGAACCTTCCGCGTTCCCATTTACCTAATGGCGTTACTTATGTATGAGGTACCCAAGCGATATTTATTAAGCTTAGGATAAAACTAAAAGTATGTAACATTTGATACCATGACTGATTTGATTGGCTGCATCGTGTTCGAATTGATAATTAATACTACCCCAAGCACATAATGCACTTGTAAAATAAAAAAGTTACACTTATTTATAATCTTTTATTTTTAGGTAAATTGATCCTGGTTACTCCAGAATTACTCATATATTTTTGAAGAACGCTGATTTCGGTAATAATTTGGCGGCCGCTCGAATATTGTGAACAACAGTGATGTATGCTTCTTTTATAATTGCGCAGAGGATAAGCTTCGATGCGGTTTCTTTTTTGGATGCATCTTCATTCTTGGCTTGTTCTGCTTCTGAAATAGTAGGAATGTTTTATTTAGTTGGTGAAGCTTTTTAATTCTATTCTGATAATTGAGTGCTGTGTTTTAGAGAAAAAAATATTCGGAATGTTTTTCGCTTCTCTGTTTTGAAATCGATTAAAATGCAAAGAAATTTTAAAAAAGCAAAGATGTTAGGTACTTGTTTTTTGTAGTAATTTTGGGAGATCCTCTATTAGTGTTGCCTGCACTTTTCAATACTCTATGCAGGGTGTGAGTAACAACCAGGCAAATACTGAAATGCTGAATAAAGACAACTGTGTTGAGATATACGACAGTGTTATTACTTGCAAGAAGTGCATTTATAATTTGATTATCCGCAATGTTTGCTTTACGCGTCATTAGTTTTGGGCGATCCTGTGACTAGTAAAAAGAGCTTATTGGTTATTTTGTGATACATTGCTGTCTTTTGGACTACTTTGGACTCTCCGTTAGGGATATATAATTAATATAATTGACTTACCTAAAGTGAGAAGTTCGTCAGTGACTGTTACTTCGGGTGCTTGCGGTACATTACACGATATCGTCTCGGGTCCTAGTTCAAAATGCTCCACTCCTTTGTCATCGGTGACAAAATTGTAATTATATTTGGCTGTACCGAGAGCAGCTGAAAAACAACGAATAAAATAAATTATTACTGTATAAAACCAACTGACCCGGCGAAATTCGTACATCCTTATTTTCTAAAATCTGATTTATTTACATACATATAATCACGCATTTATCCCTTACGGGGTAGGCAGAGTACCAAGGGCCGATAGAACCACATGGTGCCACTTCTGACCAATTTTGAGGGTATAGTTGAGATGTACAAGTTCGGTTAGTAGTGGCAGGTGGTCAGCCCATCGGCTACAAAACACCAAGCCCCTCTTGTCCCTCTACTGACTTGTACAGTATGCCCGGGAAGAGAAGCAGCTGTCGTATTATAGGTTTTTTTTTCACTCCCAGAGCAGCATAGATTTATTTTATTTTACAAAAACCTTGTCCTAGAAATAACAAACACAAAAAAGAACGAATCATCGATTTTGGTGCAGTAGTTTAGAAGTTATGCGCCTACATACATTTCAGCGATTCATTTTATTTATGTTAGTAGATAAGTTATTGGTACTGGTAATGATGGATTGATTGATGGATAATGTCAGTTCATATTCAGTTTATAAACTTGAATTTTATGTAGGTATAGTCATTCGAATTATCATTAAACATTTGACTGTAATCATCTCGCAATAAAACCAACATTTTACAATCTTATAAATTCACATAATATAGTTTTAAAAAAACTTACGTCCTTTAATTGTGTAAGAGCCCGAATAGACTTTTCCTTTTGACAGAAAATGTATTGTCAAATGTGCTACTACGGCCTGTAAATCTGCCTTCGTGGTCAACTCCACAGATTTAGTTTCTGTGTTCATTCTAGAAAATAAGTTATGATCACGTATTAAAAATTAAGAAGAAACATCAAATAACGTATTAAGAATCAAGGCTTAGGTTCTGTATAGACGGTAAGGATCTGGTATAGACATGCATCCTTTGTATAAACATATCATATTTTCCAGTCATTTAGCTTCCCAGCACCCGAATGATTAATTTGGTGAGAGCGAAATATCTCACTTTTAAATGTCAATTTCACAGAGCTATTAATAACTAGATAAACTAAGTGGATGTACTTTGCATGTAAAAAATAGACTTAAGAATTAGAATAGACACTCGTTCTCGAGCCTGGACTGAAGGATAATTCTAAGGATAAGGGCTGATTGAAGTAGTTTGCAATCCCTTTTTACATACCAAGTAGAAACACTTGTCTTGTCTAGTTATTACTTAGCTCCGTGGATTTGACGTTTAAAAGTGAGACATCTCGCTCTCACCTAAATTCGTCAATACGTAAGAGACAGATGCATTTACAGTTCATATTTCCGATAATTTTACAAAAAAATTATAGGAGTATAAAAAATTCAATGCAATATAGATATTATTGTATCTAAACATAAATTTGTTATTTAGATGTTTCAAAATATTCTTTGTAAGCTTAGATGAATTGTAGTTGTTATTTTTGTATTTTAGAATTTGTAAATAATTTAATTCATATTTTCGTAGGGAGAAAGGAGAACAGTCATTGTCGAAATGCAATCAGAGTAAATCTGTTTGCTTGAAACCTATCAGAAGTTAACTTATTTAAGAGACGCTTACTTAAAATCATCAATGACTTGCTGTTTCAGTCCCGTTAGTGTCACATTTTGTAAATTAACCTTTATATTTCCTTTATCGCCTTCTAAATCTAAATTATTAATAACCAAAGGATCCAATGGCCTTATGTCGTAAGCAGGTATACCTGCACTTGTATGGGATAAAAATGTCTCGGTAGATTTGCCAAGACAGTCCAAATCAGTTACGTTACATGGTTCAGTGAGACCTAAAACAATAACATTATTTAAAGTAACATTTTTGAGGAATGATAATAACTGTAATATAATAATAACACATGCAGGTACATCTTCTATATTAGCCTAATTATGAACGTAAGAAACATGTAGTCACAACAAACCGTCTGCAAAAACACATCCAAAAACCAAGGAAGACACAAGCACTTGAAGCACAACCATTTTGACCTGACGCACTGTCTGATAGACACAAAATCTTACATTCTATTCGTTCCAATTGAATTTTATTCTGTTTATATACGAGCTCTCACAAAACAAACTGATAAATGTAATGGCACACGTATTACTGACCCGGTGAATATAAGATGAAACTTTTATTCTTATGTCATCACCAGTGATTTTATCAATTTGTTGACTGCCCGTATAGATGGTAGCGACGCTCAAATTTGCTTGCTAAGCTTGCAGCGGAGTAATGATGTCTCCGACTATAGCTACCCTTGTCATCTAAGTGGAATGAAATGCACAGGTCAACAATTATCTCTGGGCCAAGATTACATAAGTATAAGTCAGTGATACACCTAAATTTTGAATAATAGTGGAATGTAGAAGCTGCATAATTTCTAGCATCTAGGCTAAATTTGATCTAGGAGTTCAGGTTAGAGATGACATTTTCCAAGGAAGGTTGCAACAGGGCGTCGTGTAGAGCTATGATAGTTATAAAGGGAAATTGACCATGTTCCGAGGAAATCCCAAGACGAATCCCCTGGTGGCAAACGATCATCGCAATGACGATGTAGTTGGGAAAGACCTGATGCGAATTGAAGCACGGAGGTTAAGACAAATATTTTTTTAAAGAATGTTGTCAATTGTGTAAACGAGAGGCCGGTATAGGAATGTATTTTACTTCAAGATTAGGAATTATTTAGTTTGCTTTTTTGGTTATGTTTATTAGGCTTCAAGTAATTTATTTCGGGAGAATTACATACATAACAAAGTAAAATATACCGGATGTGACATACAGGTGATTTTAAAATGTACTAGGTACAATTAATAAATAAGATAATTACGGGTCAAATTTTATCGTGTGGGTTTGACTCTTCTTTTATACAGTATGATAGTGAATTTCGAGGTAGGAAACGGTTCACAATTCCTTATGTTTATTATAGAGCAAAATTAAAAAAATAATAATTTGGAACTTGTCTTGCTTTTGATAGTCGTAGTAGACGAAGTAAGAACTGAGGAGTAAGCACGAACATGTTTACGCAGCGTAACGCTAGCGACTCGTTAACATAATCTATGTGATTTGACAGTTTGACGCTACGGACTATCGAGAGGTTCGCTCCACTGGATGGACGACCTCGACAAGTTGCGTTGTAAATAGCTATATAAATAGTAACTAATAGTATTATTATCGTATTAATAGTATAATTAGTATTATACATATATTATGTTAGTATTATCGGTCACCAACCCGCCTGCCCAGCGTGGTGACTATGGGCAAAAACCCTCTATGTAATAGGCTGAAGAAGAAGAAGAATAGTCTGTGTATGTGTAGACATTTATAAACGGCGCAGCCGGTGTGAATTGTACTTAACAATATAATCTATGGATACCTATGAAGGTTATCCTGGTCAAACGGGGTTTATTTCATCTTCATACAATATATAACTGTAAAAAGATTCCACAACAACACGAATACCTTTTAAAACATTCTGGACACAAAAGTCTAAAATTTCTGTACTTAATTTGCCCACCTGCGTGCCTCATGAATACATTACGAAGTGAATTTTTGTTTTCCTTTTACAATAGAAGAACAAAACATAAATCCACAGAACACCTAAATCAGTGAAGTTTTTAAAGGGCGACCCTCAGTGGTTATTTGATATAAACTTTTTTGATTTATGAGTCTGGAATTTCTAATCTAAAGTAAGTATAGAAATGTTCATTCACACCACAACAACCTAAAAATAGCTGGCTCACTCTATGTATGAAATGTAACCTCGTTAGTACAAAATACTGTATAAAATGCGCAATCAAAATTCTTAAAATTGTGCTTTACTCTAAAGAAGTTCAAATAGAAAAATTTAGGTAAAAAAACCTTTTTAAAAACAAGCTTTTATTTAAATGCGCTAAAAAGAAAAAATAAACTTTTACACTAAAACTTTTACTGTTAATTTATAACGTATTTCAAATTTAACACATTTGATTTATATGTTATAAAAGCTTGTCGCGACATTTAAGTACTCGTATTTACGTTCTTACTTTTAAATGTTTATTAGGCAGCATCTTTGTGTTGATGTTTCAGATTTTCCCTATTGTTCCCACGCATATCGAAGAAATATCCGTGACCTTCCAGAGCTTCGTGTAGAAGAGTAAGAGAGTAATATACAACAGGGTTCGCCCCGGTGCCCCGAGGTGGTATGTTATGACATCATGTCATCATGCCACTCAAGCCTCATTGACTTATTAAAAATTTAAAACTAAGAAAGTAAATACGAGTACTTAAATGTCGCGACAAGCTTTTATAACATATAAATTGTGTCAAATGTGTTAAATTTGAAATGACGTTATTATTCCGTTATTATCGTTTTTTCCGTATAATGTGTTGATTATTTTTGTCTGTTAATGGTTACTTCTGAGCTCAATATAATTTTAGCCAGACATGTGACAAGTACCATCAATATCTCCGGGCGACAAGGTCTTTCATTGTACAGTGTCTATAGATACCAATTGGTTACAAAGAGCAATGTACCTTATGTATAGAAGCACCGTAAATGCTTTGATCAAAGTACTATGAAGCCTCGTTTGGGAATTGTGGTTCTGTAAAGTGAATTCCAAATGTTAGGTACACAAATTTAATGGACAGGTATAAGAGTTTTGTAAGGTTTTACAAAACAGAAAAATGTGGTATCCATTATTTGATACGAAAAATGTAAAATATTAAACCACCAATGTATTCATTAAAATTATACTTTATTGTGATAGTCCAACTCTGCGCCCGTAGCATGAACTTCGTGAGAGCAAGATATCTCACATTTTAGCGTCAAATTCCCAGAGCTATGTATAATTAGACAAGGTAAGTGTTTGTATTTTGCGAGTAAAAATAGCATTGGGAATTAGAATAGTCACTAATCGTTCTCGAGCCAAAACTAAATACATTTGCGCTTAATGAAGTACTCTGCAATCCATTTTTATACGCCGAGTACATACACTTACTTTTAGACATAGCTCTGTGAAACTGTCGTAGAAATGAGGGCTTTCACCAAGTTCATGCTACGGGCGCTGGTTTCTTTTCAAAACGTCTTTCGCTTATTTTTGTCCAACTTTGGCAAATGAAAATTGTAAACAGGGAATGACATGTGCCAAACAAAAACAGGGATTACAGTTTTTAATATAAGTAAGCGATATATTGTTACATTTTCACAAGAGTAATTTTATTTTCAAGTGGCACGACGTCATTCTTATAAATACCTGTATGTACCTAGGAAGTATCCTTGAAACTTCTAAGCTCTATTATTCTGACACATTACCACTGTTTTATTTTTACTGGCGCAGCCATTGCAAACAGACAGCCGCAAACACAAGTGAAGATATAAACTCTTTCCAAGAAAATGTCTTCACTCCGTTGGACTTGAAAGTTTCTTGCCATTATCTTTTTACCTCGTTAGTCCCTAAGAAAACTGTGTTCGCGTCCAAGCGGTAAAGCTTTAGTTCTAGATAAGGAAAAGCTAGTTGGACAAAATGATTCAGTGGGTATTTAAAAAGAAACAATGTTGGCAAAGCGCTACCTTTTTTACTTCATGTCAGAAAAGACTAGGTACTAAAAATAAACTTTAACGTATTTTTACTTTTCTGGAATATAATTTTACATAACTTGTGAATTTATGTATACCGGTCACTGAATCATTGATTCGAAAATAAAATTGCTTATTAGTTGCACGTTGTTGTTGGTAAATTTTGACAGATTTAATTTTAGTTTTTTGCATGGTACATACCATCATCGACTTCCTGTCCTTATCCCATTATTTAAGGTTCTGTCGAAACTCATATTGCCAAAGATTTTGCATTTTTTTACGGCCGGCTGCCTGCCTGGCGCCAACCCTTCTCGGGTAGTTCGTATTGCAAATATAGTTCGTTTAGAAAAATCTGTAGATACACAAAATAAATTCAGAAGCACAGGCCCGTGATCGAACTGACGCCCTCTCGCTTGGAAGGCGCAAGTTTTAACCACTGGGCTATTACCGCCTTAAATTCATCATACAACTAAAATCCAATTTTGGATATCAGAAAATTAATTCATTATACCCACATAATCGCTTTTTAAAGTTATGCGTAAAAAATTACCTATAGGGTAGCCAGAACTGCAGCATCACGAAAGAGATAAATACTACATTCACATTTCCAAAATGTGTATACAGAAGTAAATACTCGTGCAACGACATTTATCATCAGAATATATAAAATTACAAGCTAATTTGGGGCTTATACAGGTAAACATAAAACAGAGGTAAGTAAGCCAATCCATCATATCTGTAATGTATGTACGAAAACATAACCCTCTTAATGGAGAAATGAAGTTCCTTCGCTGAGAAGTAAATTTATTTAGCCTATGATAATACGAGTATAGAGGCCTTTGCGTTCAACGATGTTGGTTTAATACGCGGTAAAGTGTATGCTTTGCTTGGTTCTATTAAATTTATTTGTATTATAAAATGTGGAGCACTTACAGGCTTAGCTAACTGGTGTCTATTGTTTGTAATGATGTGCTAACCTGTGAAAGGGTTTCTAATCTACTTTCGACCGACATTTATATTTATCCGAAAAAAAAATATCTATTTTTTACGAATATCCTAAAGAATATCAAAAATCTACTTAGTCAGACCGATTTTTTTGTCAAAGTTTAACCCAAAGATCTGGGTAGGTTAGAGATGTTTTCCAATAAAATTGCCGCAGGGGTAATCTTACAGATAACATACAGGGTGATTTTTGGTCGTCAACGTTCCCGAAAACTACGGAATCTCCTCATCATCACGATCATTTTTCTCCATGGAAGCATACCTGGGAAGTGTCTGGTTTCCAAAATATTAGGGTCCAAAGTTGAGTAAATAGACTGCGTTTTTCTGCATAAATGCACATAGACGCGCGTAGCAAGATTTTTTCACGAGAAATAACTAATATCTGTCTATAAAAAAAAACTAACAGAAACACTAGACACTATAAATTTCGTCCGATCAAGTAATAAAAAAAAAAAAAAAAAATCCCAGCATATTTTTTGCCATAAACTTACTTTATTTGATGTATAGAGTATGTACCCTTTGTTAATGGTGGCCACAAAAAAACATCCTGTATATACAGGATGTAACAAAAAGGGTATGTTAAGCGAAAAGCTATGTAAATAGCCTACTATAGAGAATCTATTTCCAAAATTTGAGACTCGAAATCACATTTTTATTTTTCAAGATTGTATAAAAATTCCTGAGATATTTAAAAATTCTCCATACTAACGGCAAAAATAAACATGTGATTTCGGGTCTCAAATTTTGTGGACAGGTTCTCTACAGTGAGGTATTTACTGTAATTTCCTCTAAGTCAGGATCGGCAGCTATGAATAATAACTCCTATATTTTTATAATTAATAATTTTATTTTTACTTTAACAATTTATGATTTTCTTATTACACTTCCAGCAATTCAACAATATAATATAAACAACGATTATTAAGCTAGACTAGTTCACCTTTTGCAGTTCTAAACCAATATGCCTCCTCAACTTGAGATCGGTCACTCGCAGACTTCTATATCCCCACTCAAGTATTGGCAGTTGGCGCCAACAGGAAATACCGAGTACCCGATTTCAAGTTAAGCTACTTTATTCTAATAATGGTAGTTCATCTAAGTTTTACTAAGTATACATTATTATCACAATTAAGTATATAATATATAGATAACCGTCTGAATTTACAAAATTCCAATTAAATAATTGGCCTGCTTATAATTTGTAATACAATTTACATTTGACTTAAATGAAGTTAGTTCCATATTTTAACTTTAGAGGGCTTGTTTAATCAAAACACAAGTAAATTCACAACAATTCTTACATATTCGTCCATCCTGACCACAACCATCACGCCCTCGTGTATTTATCTAAAATATTACATAAGTACAATACATTATATATATTAATTATACAATTCTGAGCGATACATCTCCTTAATAAACAAAATTAAAACACTAAAATTATAAAACCGGAAAAAGAAAACAATATTGGCAAGAGTCTATTTCTTTTTGTAAAAATCATTATAATATATATTTATAATAAAATCATATATTAACTCTTTTAAATCAATAACCGAATCTTTCTAACAACTAATCAGCTCAAAATCCAATCCAATATCTAATCAAATATCCAATCCAAACCAAGTTATGTTAGATCTCTCTGAAAAGAATCTTATTAACATCCTTCCAAAAACTATTTAATCCAATATAATCAATATCCAATCCAATATTATCTTTTATACTATATCTATAACAATCCAAGTCATGTTATATCCCTCTGAAAAAGAATCTTATTAACATCCTTCCAAAAACTATTTAATCCGATATAATCAATATCCAATCCAATATTATGTTTTATACAATATCTATAACAATCCAAGTCATGTTATATCCCTCTGAAAAAGAATCTTATTAACATCCTTCCAAAAAGTAATCAAAATAGTCACAAGTTATCCTTCCATCCTATGTCATTTTTATCTCATTTTACGAATATTTCACTTTATCTACGTTTCTAAGGATCCATCTGATAACCCTACGTTACAAGTATTATTTTTATCTATCTCATTCTCATTATCTTTCTCAATCTCATATCTATTATTTTCCTCTATGTCATGCGTATTCTCTTCTTTTTCATCCGAACTTGAATCATCTTCTGATCTTTTAAAGTTTAGCCATGGGTGTATCTTTTCAACCGGATACACTCCTTTATAAACAGCTTTTCCTTTACGCTTAGTAATTTGAGTATCTTCTACAGTATATCTGTCATTACTCAATACTTCGATAATTTTATATGGTCCTAAACATTTAGCTACTAGTTTCTTGCTTTTACCGGGACATAGAATAGACCTTTCTACTCTGACCAAATCTCCTACTTTAAATTTACGCGGATCGCACCTAACTTTATCAAATCGATTTTTTTGTTTTTGTTGTGTTATTTCTATATGCCTATCAACATCAGCCCTAATTTCAACCATTTTATTTAAACAATCCTCTTGCTCAACATCTTTATTCACCATTGACTGTAATTTGCTTTCAGCCATACTCGTCAAATTAACTCCGAATAATACCTCAGCGGGTGTACGTCCTATCCCTTTATTAATGGTATTATTTAACCCCCATTGAACATCCAAAACTTTGCTATCCCATTCCGTTTCATCGCGTCCATAATTCATCGCTGTCAGTGAATCTAAAATTGTTCGATTATACCTCTCCACTTGCCCGTTTGCTCGTGGAGTGGCAATCGCATTCATTATGTGTTTAACACCAAGATCTTTTAAGAAATTTGTGAACTTTTTACCCGTAAAAGAAGAGTATCTGTCGGTTATTAGTCTAGAGGGACATCCAAACATAGAAAAGTATTCTTTGAAAATCCTAATAGTTGTACATGATTTTGTACTTTTTACAGCTTTTAAAATAATATACTTCGTGTAGGAGTCTATAATTACAAGTAAATATTTATTTTTACGTTTACTCGCGTTGAATGGTCCCAGGTGGTCAGCGTGCAGAGTGTGAAAGGGTTTGGAAACCTTAGGTATCGGGTGTAAGTAGCCAGACTTTTTTCCCGATGGCGTCTTACTGTGTGCACACTCTAAACATGATTGGACATATTTCCTTGTAAATTTATTCATCTTTGGAAACCAGTAAGTTTCTTTGATTTTGTCAAGAGTTTTCTCGACGGAAAAATGTCCTATCTCATCATGACATGCCCTTAGTATATGCCATCGAACTCCCTTAGGCACTAACCACTTGTTACCATCACTCGTTATCCTATACACACAGTTATTCTTAATGCAAAAGTTTTGTTTCAGATCTACTATGTTATTACTCTCGGGATCCTGTATTATATTTTTGATCCGCTCTATTTCACTATCGGCAGATTGTACAGTTTTCAGCCAATCATCGGATATCGTAAAAACTGTTGGTAGTTCCAAATCAACCAGGTTATCATTTGATTCGCTAGGAATTGGGTTACGACTCAAAGCGTCTACGTGACACATCCGTTGACCGGCCCTGTACTTAATTTCGCAATCGAACTCCTGAATCAAGCTCCACCAACGAGCTACCCTGGGAATCATATCTCTCTTCGTAAAAGTGGCACGAAGCGAGTTACAATCCGTTACGACAGTGAATGGCATACCAAGAAGATAAGGTCTAAATTTCACTAAAGACGAAACAACCGCCAAAGTCTCCAGTTCATATGCTGAAAAGTGTTGCTCAACCAATGACGTTTGGCGGCTGAAATATGCTACTGGCTTGAGGTCACCATTCTCTTGGTTCTGTAGTAAAATACCCCCCACTCCCCATTTACTTGCATCGGTATGCAACTCCGTTGTCAGTAATGGACTGTATAGTGCAAGTATTGGTCGTGATATAAGCCTTTCTTTTAATTCATTAAAAGCCCCTTCTTGTTCGCTACCCCAGCTCCAAGGTACTTTGTTTTTTAGTAAACATGTGAGGGGTTTTGCTATAACAGCAAAGTTTTTAATGAATTTTCTGAAAAAACTAGCCAGCCCAAGGAATTGACGGACATTGTGAATACTTTTCGGCGTCGGAAAGGATTGTACTGCTTCTATCTTTTTAGAACCCGTTTGATACCGTTAGCAGTTACCTCAAACCCGAGAAAATTTACAGAGGTTTGGAAGAAAAAACATTTACTAGGTTTTAGTGTCAAGTTAAACTCCCTTAACCTATCAAAAATCGACTTTAGTTTATTCAATCCATCGTCTACAGTTTTTGAAGGGACCAAGACGTCATCCATATATGCTATAGCCGTACTGAATCGAAGTGGACCTAAAGCTTTGTTCACAGTTCTTTGAAAGACGGCCGGTGCGTTCGCTAAACCAAATGGCATCCTATTAAATTCCCATTGACCATCTGGAGTTATAAACGCAGTCTTTGATTTCGCTTCCTCCGCCAGTTCTATCTGGTAGTAGCCGCTAGCCAAATCTAATGTAGAGTAAAATAAAAAACCTGATAATCTATTCATTTGGTCCTCCATGCACGGAAGAGGATAATGTTGTTTAATAGTCTTCTTTATTTAATGCCCGGTAATCCACGCAAAGGCGTTTATCACCAGTTTTCTTTCTAACCAATATTATCGGGCTAGCATATGGAGAACTAGACTCTCTGATAACTCCAGTAGCGTTTAACTCGTCTATCATACTTTGTACTTCCTCCCTTTCTTTTTGCGAAAGCCTATACGGTTTGTAGATTACTGGTTGGTCATCGCATAAATCTATTTTCATCTTTTCTAAGTTTGTGCATCCTAATTCGTTTAACGCAGTTGCAAAACAATCCCGATATTCATTAACCAAATTCAATAAACGAAGTTTTTGCGATTCAGTAATATTACCAATATTTAACTCTTGTACCACAAATGGTTTTAACGAGTCTTTACTCTCAATCCTATTAATTTCACTAAACCCAAAAGACTCTACGACTACCTCTACCCTAGCAATCAACTCTTCTTTCTCAAAGGTAATCGGATTTTTGGTTATTGGAATCACTAGCACATGACCTATCCCGTCACTAATAGAATATATACCCTCCTCAATTTGATACTCTCTACCGGGTTGGCCTCGATAGTTGCTACGTACATATATGTCCCCAGAAAAAACAGGATTACACTCTACCTCCAATACATCTACACCCTTGACCGATGTGTAGTTAGTTGATCGTAATTCGACGACTCTTTTAGTAGATACATTAGTGCTATAATTGCTAGTGAAAATTAATTCTCTCTCGGTTTTTAACATTTGAATGTGCGGTTGTTCAGTAAACGTCTGCCCAACTAACAATGGATACTTAAGATATTGATCCGGCACCACTATACAAGTGATTTCAGCGACTACATTTTGGATTTGAAGTTTCACGGCGCATGAACCTAAGGAATTCACAACCGCACCTCCAAATCCTACCATTTGTCGGCTAATACTACTATCGAACGTTCTAAATATCCGTCTTGCTTCGCATTCTTTAATTAATGTTAAGTCACTACCAGGATCAACCAGACAGAGTGTTTTGTGTCCGTTTACTAAAACTTGTTGTACATATTTAGACTTGTCATTCCGTTTCGATTCGTTTATTAGCAGCACTGATTTATCATTTTTATCGTTTTGATTGTTTTCGTTTTTGAAACGAAAACATTCGGACTCGATGTGTCCAATCAAAGAACACTTTGTGCATTTCTTTATAGGTTTAGGAAACTTTGACAACGGGTGGCCGTCCTGCTTGCAATTATAACAACGTATGTTAAAGTTGGTTTTAGTATTTATACCAGTAGTAGTACTGGGTTTCGATTCTCTAAACCTTTTACTTAAATTAGTATAATTCCTAACAGGTGCTATTTTGACATTACGTAAATATGCTAAAAGTTTATCAGTATCGGTAAATTGTGCCGCCTCAGCCCCGAGGCGAACTGACCTATCATCTATACCGAACAATATACACTCGACCGCCTTTTTTCCTACTATGTCGCAACGGTTTAACAAAGCGACTTTTTCGTAGTAATATTCTTCGAATGATTCACCAAACTTAGCTCGTTTTGCCAGCATATCCGTCAACATCTGCCCATAATTTTCTCCTGAAGGAAATGCAGACTTTAGTTTGGCTTGCCACTCGGCCCACGAAAATAAAAGTGTCGATAACCCTTCATACCACTTTTTCGCGACGCCTACTAGTTTTGGTAATGCGTAATGTATTATCTGACGCTCAGACCATTCATATAGTAATGCACATTCGTTAACTTTTGTTAGCCAATTCGATATAGTTTGATTTTTGAGGGAAGGGTCAAATTCTGGTACTACATTAACATTCGTAAAAGTTTCTTTTCTATTCTTACTAGTGGATCTAATATTATCTAGCAACTTTGTAAATTGAGACAAAAATTCACGTGAAGTGTGTTCTACCTGCGGAGATCGTTGCTGTGAAGGCGAATACCTATTTCGTGAAAACTCCCGTGACCTGTCGTGACGTCGAAAAGGCTCTCTGGATCTGTCGTAGCGCTGCATTGATTCTCTGGACTTATCGCGACGTCGTGATGCTCGCAGTTCGCTAAAGTGGTTTCTGATGTCCTGATCATAAGAGCGACTGCGGCTTCTAGTAAAATATTGACGTAAACGGGAGCGTGACCTAATTGATGGTGAACGTCGAGTCAATTCCCTGGGTGGTGAGGGGCTACGCAAGACGCGCCTTCGCGGAGTTTGTGTTTTGCTGCGCCCGCGATCAGTAGGTGGAGCTGTAGTCTCGTTAATTGATTCGGTATTCCCCGAATTTGGTGCCACCTTGCCATCATCCATTTTCCAATCTGTAAGACAATATATACGGACATCAAATGTTCTAAACTTATTTTATTATCTATGTATGTAATTGTCAAAACATGACTACGTGCAAAATATACCCAAGGAGTAGCCTTGGCAATATATTTTGACCCAAAATCCACTAATGATACACCCAAAGAGTAGCCTTGGCTGTGCATCATTAGTAAATAGGTATGCACGTCCTATTATTTCATAAGTAACTTACTAAATCTCAAAATATATCCAAGGGGTAGCCCTGGCAATATATTTTGACCCAAAATTCACTAATGATGCACCCAAAGAGTAGCCTTGGCTGTGCCTCACTAGTAAATAGGTATGCACGCCCTATTATTTTATAAGTACTTACTAAATCTCAAAATATATCCAAGGGGTAGCCCTGGCAATATATTTTGACCCAAAATTCACTAATGATGCACCCAAAGAGTAGCCTTGGCTGTGTCTCATTAGTAAATAGGTATGCATGCCCTTATTATTACATAAGTAACTTACTAAATCTCAAAATATATCCAAGGGGTAGCCCTGGCAATATATTTTGACCTAAATTCACTAATGATGCACCCAAAGAGTAGCCTTGGCTGTGTCTCATTAGTAAATAGGTATGCATGCCCTTATTATTACATAAGTAACAAATCTCAAAATATATCCAAGGGGTAGCCCCGGCAATATATTTTGACCTAAATTCACTAATGATGCACCCAAAGAGTAGCCTTGGCTGTGCTTCACTAGTAAATAGGTATGGTATTATATATTTAATATAGGTACAGAACATTTTAATAATTGAAAGAAAATTTCACCTTTAAGCTAAGCACTTGTATAAAATATTTACTAACGTACCTTAATGAATCCCACTTCTGACTTGTAATTTCCTCTAAGTCAGGATCGGCAGCTATGAATAATAACTCCTATATTTTTATAATTAATAATTTTATTTTTACTTTAACAATTTATGATTTTCTTATTACACTTCCAGCAATTCAACAATATAATATAAACAACGATTATTAAGCTAGACTAGTTAACCTTTTGCAGTTCTAAACCAATATGCCTCCTCAACTTGAGATCGGTCACTCGCAGACTTCTATATCCCCACTCAAGTATTGGCAGTTGGCGCCAACAGGAAATACCGAGTACCCGATTTCAAGTTAAGCTACTTTATTCTAATAATGGTAGTTCATCTAAGTTTTACTAAGTATACATTATTATCACAATTAAGTATATAATATATAGATAACCGTCTGAATTTACAAAATTCCAATTAAATAATTGGCCTGCTTATAATTTGTAATACAATTTACATTTGACTTAAATGAAGTTAGTTCCATATTTTAACTTTAGAGGGCTTGTTTAATCAAAACACAAGTAAATTCACAACAATTCTTACATTACATAGCTTTTCGCTTAACATACCCTTTTTGTTACACCCTGTATACCCAGGGTATTATAATTACCTAAGCCCAATGGACTGAGGATTCCAAATACATCAAGATTACATAGTTTCTAATGTGTTAGAGCCCATAGATAATGAAAAGATAACAATATGGCAAATTAGTGCGGTATTCCACTATGGGATAGATGTCGTACCGAAGGTACTACAATAATATTTCCAGTTATATTCATACCCAGATCGAGTCTTGTAACTTGCGACTTCTTAGAATAAAATTTATAATCGCTTTAGGTCATCAGCAGATTTTGAAGGGATTTGCGTTTATCCCTTACCGCGCGCTGGTAGCCCATAGGTTCAAGGTAAGTAGTAAGGAATAGCGGGAGCTGGACCACTGACGTCATGGTCTCCTACGTCATAAACTTGAAATTTGCTAACTTTGCAAAAAGGTCGTCACATATGGCTCATTCACATATGAGATATCATTAACTAATGAGGTATGTGAGGGTAACGCCCCTCATTAACTAAGACACGCCTCCATTAGGTAATGACATATCTCATTAACTAAAAGACACGCCCCATAACTAATGATCAAGATAAATGGACCAATAGCAGAGCATGAAGTACTAATGACAAATCTCATTAAAGAATACAACGCCCCTACATTAGGCATCTAAGATGGCCGACTATATACTATATCACATGGTCAGCGCGTGATCCCCCTGACGTTTACTTACTAATGACCACACGACAGCATACCTTTGTGACATCATTAATGATTGCTTATCTATATTTTGTTTTGTCTATCTTATTACTTTTATCATAATGTGTAGTAGGTATTTAGGAAATTGATATTAAAAATAAAACATTTTTTTACAAAATAAGACATATTTTTATTTATTATAATAGGTACCTTTACAAAATAAGACATATTTTTATTTATTATAATAGGTACCTTAATATAACAAAAAGTCATTATTGATAGTGTCATTAGTAAACATTCCAACAAAATTTCTTAAGCTCATACCTCTATACTTAAAATATAAATACATTATACAATATTCACCACACAGTGATGAAAAGATATTTTGAATAATTTTATTATTGTATATCCACATATTAGCATTTCTTTTTAAAAATGATAAATGATATCCAGTCGGCTTGCGACCAAAAGAATCAAAGTATTCACCAATACCACTCTTATTAACATATATTGCTACCCAATGAGATCCAATTTTTGTATCTGGATCTAAATTAGTAATTAGGTAAATTGGCGCGGCAATATGCATTGGAATGCGATTAGCAGCAAACACGTTTTGTTCTAGAGAATGATTTATTTTTTTCAAACATTTTTTTATTTCTAAAGTATTCATGATTTCGCCGTAGACATGTGTATTTTCTTATATTTACAGGTATTATAAGAATAGTAAAACATACATTCAGTTTTATAAAGTAATTTAGCTACTGTAATCTACATTAACATTTCTATTTTTATCTATTTCTATTACATTATCAAATTCAGCATACACAATACAGTTAATTGTTTGTGTCAATGGAGTTTCGAATCTCACTTCTAACCTTACACAACCATGTCTAATAAGATTCCAATGTGCTGTTGAATTAGCTGATAAGTCTGGTGTCAAGTCAAAAGCTAGTAAACAATAACCTTTGGGATATCGATCTCTAGATATACCGTTCCCATTATTTAAGAAATGAATACCGGTTCCTGAGAAAAGAGTATGATATGCAGAAGTATATAGATTGTTACTGAAAACAGGTTGTAAAGCTTTAGAAGGGATTTGCATTCCATCAATATACAAGCTGAACGTGTTTATTCCATAATTTTCAAAATCATAAGGGTTTTTGGAAAAACTACCATTAAAAGCAGTATTATCAACAAATCCTATTATACATCTTTTTGGTACTTGACCAAGAAATACATTATCTAAAGTATTACCCTGTACACCTGAAGGTATAGTCAAAACTTTTACTTCAGCTCGTGTTATTGGGTACTTAGCAGTGGTTGATGATAAAACTTTTTGATGTGCAAGAAGTACTGATGGATTGATTCGGGCTTTACGGATCATAAGAGTAGCATCAATAATAGTGACTTTTAGCTTAACATCACTAGGTTGACACAAAAGGTTAAACGCATCTCTGGAGCGGACTAATTTTACAGCCATCTCTACACCATTAATTAAAAATTTTTCTTGATTAAATATATCACCATGTAAGTGACCCATCATTTCTACCTCTTTACTATCTTTTATAAACTTTTGTCTTTCGATAAAACCTTTGTTTCCATCATCAGTAGCATTCATTTTCCCAGCAGTATCTTCATACCATAAACCACAAGTTAGATGAGATTGCTTTGCTGGTGGAGAGTAATTTAATAAAGTCTCTATATATGATCGGTATCCATAGGTATTGTTAGGGGGAGATATAAGTTTTTGATTTAAATAAACATCAAGTTGACTAAAAAGTGAATGCAGCCAATTATTCACCGGAGCTACATTCGTATTTGGTGCTAGAGGTGTTAAATCCTGGTTTACCACTTTTACTTTAACATGGATTAAAGTATGAGATAGATCAATATAGTCATCACCAGTTCCAGGTATTTGAAATTCAATGGGACCATCATCATTTAAAGACGAAATCGGTTTGTAATGAATCCACTGACCACTTTCAATACTAGTTTGAGTAGCTGGTAGTGCAAATAGATCTAATTCAGACTTAACGCATTCACATGAATTATTATGTAAAAATGACATTTTATAAATCACCAAATATATCTTTATGATTTATATTTATCTTTTTAGCTTTTTGCACTGTTCTCTGCTTTACAATTGGTGAGTAACTGAGGTTACCAACACGATGTTTTTTATTTTTATATCCCGAACCCATCATTGCTCGCTCAATCTTTTCATCAGCTTTTCTTTTCAAGGTAGTCGTTGCATCTCTAAATCTGCTTTGAACCGAATCGTTCATGGGTTTTGCACTAACCATATCTGATAAAATCCCTACTCCAGCATTTAGCGCTTCTTTTCCGACAGCCTTTGCACCACTTGTTAGTAAAGGTAAAACTGATCGAAATAAACCACCTAAAAAACTTCCAATTCCATGTCCTTGCTGGTAAGGTGCCCCTTTATAAATGATACCCATACCAGATCCCGCTTGATGTGTATAGTAGTTTTCATATGGACAAATATTATAATCGTATTTAGGATACATTTTTATATTTATCTACGTTTAAAATGTAGTTTAACACAGGTTGTTCCGAATTGGAATGGAATGTTTTCACCAGTGCTCGTTCTTATATCGATTTCTATTGTGTCAAACTCTCTCCGCATAACTGGCACATAGTGTGGTGGAGAAAAAACATGCATCTTATTCGATCCATAAATATATTTGGCAGGATCTAGTGATATATTTCTCAGTAATGGACACATGACATCACCTACTATTTGTGGTTCTATTATGTCACAGTAGACATATAACTGTGATGTTAATCCCAAATACAAATTAGCAGGGAATTTTCCTGTTCTTTTTGAAGCAATGTTAGTATATGGATCAAATCCAAGTTGAAGACTTAATATGGGTGAGAATTCTAATGAAACTAATTGGTTATTATCTTGAGTTAGAGTAACATATTTGGATAGTTTATCATACCGCAATTTGAACGTTTCTTTTGCATTTAATACAGTCAATACATCATTAATATTTTCATAACTGGAGGCGGGTATGTGACTTTTGTAAGTTACCAGAGACGGTGATAACTCATTTGGAACTGTCATTCTTTTTTTAATATACATTATATTTTGATTTTCTTGAACAGTAAACATAGTACAAGGATATTGAAATTCTACTAGTCCAACTGACCATTCTCCTTCTAATTTAATGGGTTTAGGCAGTTTAGTTGAAAAATTTGCAGTTTTATTATGCGGAAAGTATTTCATTGAACTGTTGCTAGGTAAAGTTAAATAAAAACTATCATTAGTCATGTTTATTTTTTAAGCTAGAAGCTAAAATCCAACTATTAAACTTATTTGGATAACCTTTCCACTTCACATACAATTCAGTTCTGCGGCCAGAGTAACGAGTACGTAGTATTTTATCAATTTTAAATTCCGTAGTGGGGTCATAATTAACTTTTTGTAATTCTTTTTCATAGAAAGTTCCAGTTATATTTTCATGCTGTAAATCTTTTAATGTGTAAACTACCCAAGGAGATCTGTATACAACTGAAGTTATGATAAATATTTCATCACTCCAATTGGTTTCATAACCTTTTTGAAAAATTTGTTTATGTTTAGTTATTCTTACATAATCACCAACCTTAAATTTAGGTTCATTCGTAATTTTGGATGACTCACTTTGCTTTTTTCCATATAAATTTTGCCAAACTGTCATAATATTATTAGAATTAACATCACATGGTCTCATTTTGATACTTCTATGAAAACTATGATTATACGAATGAAGCAAATCCTGCAAAATATCAATATATCGATAGGTATTGTTATGAGTAAAGTAGCGCCACATTTTCATTTTGAGCGTCCTTTGAAATCTCTCTACTATACTTGCTTTAATGTCAGGGTTATTGGTTGTGTAGTAATTAATGTTATAGCTCTTTAAGAAACTGTTTACATCTTTAGATATAAATTCAGTACCCTTATCTGATTGTAAATGTCTAGGAGTTGCTTTGGCTTCAAGAAAAATATCAGTGAAACATTTTTTTATAGTAGTGGAATTTTTTTGAGGGATAGCTCGAGCAAATGCATATTTACTAAAAACATCAATTACACATAAAATATATTTATTACCATCATTATATTCGCTATATGTTCTTAAATCGCTTAGATCAGCTTGCCAGAGTTCATTAAGATTAGACAATATGTACTTGTTTCTAGGAAAACGACGTTGGACAGGTTTATGTAAAGTGTACGTTTCTTGAGACTCCAACCATTTTTTTGTTTCCTTTCTAGTGAGTTTAGTTTTCATAGCTTCTGCTAGTTTATTCAAACTACTATAACCAGCAGGATTGGATACATCGTAGTAAATGTTATGAATTTCTAATAAGGGGTCCATTTCTTCCAATCGATTTTCCTTTTTACTTTTTGTTTACCGATCGTATCACTATCGCTTGAATGCGAATTGGTATTTTTTGGTGTAAAGTTTAACTCTTCATTCGTTGGAGTTGCAGTTTTGAAGCTGTTTTCATAATCTGGAGTTTTAGACATTACATTTATAAATGTCGCTCTTCTTGGATTACCTATGTAACTCAGGGGTACTCCTAACTCTTTTAATGCTTTAGCGAACTCGGTCCAACCACGGGGTGAACTATGTTTAAGTGGTCTCATGACATCGTTAAACAAGTCGACAATATTACTTTTATGAACTTCTTTATTATTAATAAAAACTGTACCTTGATGATCCCAGCGTAGTTTTTTTTTATTTTTCAAAAGTATGTCTAATAAAAGTTCACCCTTCTGTCTATATGATTTTGGTATAAATTGAAGCAATTGTGATTTAACATAATATTCACCTACACCCGTACTGTCTTCCTTGGTTAAAGTCTGTTTGACATCTGAGGTTGGTTCTAACTTTACATGTTCTTTTCTTTCGTTTTCGGGTTCATCGTAGGACACTATAGGTATCTCTAATGGTTTTCGATCTTTTCCGATAAAATACAAATATCTTTGTAGAGATTGTAAATAAAGTGACCACTTTTCTCTATCTTCCAATTTTGTATTTAAAATTTTTTGCATCTCTTCGTCAAGGTGTGATAAATTAGCATTGCTATTATTGTTACCATTTTTTAGTTTCTCTATTACTTCTGGTTCTATTAATATCATTTTCTTTGTATTTTCCATTATTTAAAATTACTTCACAACCGAACCTAGTAGAGCACTTAAAACTGAACTGAGAATAATTGGCAAAAATGCTCCACCTTTTTGAATAATAATGTGTTTTCTGTATTTGTTTTTTCCCTTTGATATTAGTTTCCTTAGAATATTTTTATATTTGCCAAGTTTCTGCTTTTTATTTTCTGGTAATGGAATTTTTCCTAATAAAACGTTATAAATACACTCACAGATGCAATTTATCTCCTTATCGTTGCAAGCTATTAATAATGCATTCCTAAATTTTGGTTTAAGTACGTGCAATGCTCTTAAAAATTCTACATGTGTCTTTACTTTGCATGTCATTGTCCTCTAATAACCGTTTTTGATTGTATGATGTTGTATTTATACCTTTTTTAGGGATGTAACATATCGTATATGCATCTGGAAAAATAAGAGTTTTAAAACGATGCACATCATCTGTATTTTGTTTTAAATCAATCATTAAATACCCATGAGGTTTATTTGTGGCATCCCTATATGCCTCTTCAACGAACTTTGGATTTTCAGGTACAAGTTGACGAGCAAGATAACGTATTTGTGTTTTATCGCGTGGATTTTTAAAGTAAACAATGTAGCTGGAATTCAATGATATGTCACGTTGCCCCTTTCTTTGGTGAAAAATATTTTGGGTAATGTAAAATACACTAAGATTACGGTGATGGCTTCCTTTTGTAAAAATATCTACTATGCGCCCATCGGACTCTCTCATGAGATCGTCAATAATAATAAGTTGTGGATATTTCCCGTCAAACATATTCAAGTTAGGTATTCCTTGATGGTAAGTTACATTATTCAAATTGTATAGTGGTTGCATTTCATCATAACACCATATAACGTCACTAAATTCTTGATTGCAAATTTCTTTCATATTCTTAATAAAATCACAAACAAAGTTGGACTTTCCACAACCACTGGGACCACCAACTATAGTTGTAAATGGGTGTTCAAAATGAATCATACTTTTAGTTTACAAAGAACGTCTTTACTGTGTAACCATTTATAATGATATGTTCAATAATTAGCCATACATATAATTATATTTAACTTATTACAAATAATCTTTTCTCAGGAACCGGTATTCATTTCTTAAATAATGGGAACGGTATATCTAGAGATCGATATCCCAAAGGTTATTGTTTACTAGCTTTTGACTTGACACCAGACTTATCAGCTAATTCAACAGCACATTGGAATCTTATTAGACATGGTTGTGTAAGGTTAGAAGTGAGATTCGAAACTCCATTGACACAAACAATTAACTGTATTGTGTATGCTGAATTTGATAATGTAATAGAAATAGATAAAAATAGAAATGTTAATGTAGATTACAGTAGCTAAATTACTTTATAAAACTGAATGTATGTTTTACTATTCTTATAATACCTGTAAATATAAGAAAATACACATGTCTACGGCGAAATCATGAATACTTTAGAAATAAAAAAATGTTTGAAAAAAATAAATCATTCTCTAGAACAAAACGTGTTTGCTGCTAATCGCATTCCAATGCATATTGCCGCGCCAATTTACCTAATTACTAATTTAGATCCAGATACAAAAATTGGATCTCATTGGGTAGCAATATATGTTAATAAGAGTGGTATTGGTGAATACTTTGATTCTTTTGGTCGCAAGCCGACTGGATATCATTTATCATTTTTAAAAAGAAATGCTAATATGTGGATATACAATAATAAAATTATTCAAAATATCTTTTCATCACTGTGTGGTGAATATTGTATAATGTATTTATATTTTAAGTATAGAGGTATGAGCTTAAGAAATTTTGTTGGAATGTTTACTAATGACACTATCAATAATGACTTTTTGTTATATCAAATGTTTACATCGTTTTTATAACTTTTTTGTAATATGTAACTAGATTAAGGTACCTATTATAATAAATAAAAATATGTCTTATTTTGTAAAAAAATGTTTTATTTTTAATATCAATTTCCTAAATACCTACTACACATGATAAAAGTAATAAGATAGACAAAACAAAATATAGATAAGCAATCATTAATGATGTCACAAAGGTATGCTGTCGTGTGGTCATTAGTAAGTAAACGTCAGGGGGATCACGCGCTGACCATGTGATATAGTATATAGTCGGCCATCTTAGATGCCTAATGTAGGGGCGTTGTATTCTTTAATGAGATTTGTCATTAGTACTTCATGCTCTGCTATTGGTCCATTTATCTTGATCATTAGTTATGGGGCGTGTCTTTTAGTTAATGAGATATGTCATTACCTAATGGAGGCGTGTCTTAGTTAATGAGGGGCGTTACCCTCACATACCTCATTAGTTAATGATATCTCATATGTGAATGAGCCATATGTGACGACCTTTTTGCAAAGTTAGCAAATTTCAAGTTTATGACGTAGGAGACCATGACGTCAGTGGTCCAGCTCCCGCTATTCCTTACTACTTACCTAGAACCTTGCTACAGCGCGCGGTTGGGATAACGCAAATCCTTGTATGATAATAGCGATTATAAATGCTTCATTCTGGGATGAGAGGCGCAAGTTACAAGAAATGTATTTAAATAGCGTTTTCACAACCTCACATTTATAATTTACATACATACATATAGTAACGCCCATTATCCCCCAAAGAGGTTCACACACCCACTTTCACCAGTTAGCCTATTAAGTCCCATGTGGTAAAGGGTGAGCTCACCGCCAAATCTTTGCAAATTCGGCTTTTGTATCCATCCAATGTTAAATAAATTTTCAGTAACACTTTTTACGAGTATCTTGTTCGTTTTAATGGGACCAAATCTTCGATGTAGGTTACCAACATAAAAAACTAATACTTTATATTATTAAACATTTTTATTAAGATTCATTAATTCATTTATTTATAGTAATATTCGGGGCAAAAACTACCTATGGCAGTACCTTTGTGGCGTGCCCTGAGGGAGGCTTACGTCCAGCAATGAACTGCAATAGCCTGAAGACGACTAACATTCGTGGCAAGTAAGCATTGTATGCTAGGTACTCAGATCTGGTTTCTCATCTCGACGGCATAATCATGTACCTAATAAGTTGTCAAATTCAGTATTTAGCCGATGCTTTTGCAAAACCACTTCCCCGCTTCTGTCTCATCACTCGAACCGACACCGTCATTTTGTATGCCAAGTTCTTGCGGCAATGTGTATGGCTACTAGGTAGCAGTCCTATGGGGCACGTTATACATACAATGTATGCCTAGATATAGCCCAAGTTTAGCCTAAACTCGGTGGTATTAATGAGAACTGGGAACTGGAGCCCTGAGATATTGTTACTGGCCGATGCAATTACTAAAGTCGGAATTTGAAAGGATTAATTTTCATGCAAACTTCGTTGTTAGTTTAACGATATGGGTAAGCATCTTATTTGTACCCAAGTTGGTGGAAGTTTCAAAGATCTATGTGAACAAATTTGCTTGTGTTGTGTGTTCATTGGATATGGATTGCTGGTTTCCCCTGAACTTGTCGGTGTCGCATGACTCTCCCAAATATGATTCCTATGTATTAGGAAATAATATAGAAAATTAATAATATTAGATGTATTTATTACACATTAAATAAACCATAATTTATTCTTTGCCCGCTTTGGACGTTGGTAGTAAGTAGCAAGGGGCATAGGAACGGAATTTACAATTTTTAAACTAAATTAAATCAAACGTCAGATGGCCTATCAGAGGTATAAGGTTGATGCTATCTTTTTCTATAACTTGATCATGATAGAGACTTTATTCTGCTGATAGGCTATCTGATGTTTGGAAAAATCCTAAATTAGATATTTTTCCCTCAATAATAAGAACTGTACCGAAAAGTACAATTACCATTTTGAAAGTTACGTTAACGAGAAGCATACTCTTAGTCAAAGGCCAGTAAATGTAATATAATTCTCGAAACCATCCGTTGACTGTAACCACATAACACGTCCGGTCGTTGGATAAATTCCGACTCAGTGGGATTATACCGTGAACGAAGAACAGAGAATATGCTAAAGTAGTTAAACGTCGACTCGCGACCACCAATGAAGCATTATCAATGCAGGGTGTGGGTGACAGCTAGGCAAATACTGAAATGCTGAACAAGTACCAATGTGTTGAGTTATAGGACAGTGTTATTACTCGCAGGAAATGTATTTTTGATTTGATTATCGGTATTATTTGCTCTCTGCACCAAATTGTATCGGGCGATCCTGTGACAAATTAAATAGGCTTTTTGGTTATTGTGTGACACAGTGCTATTTTTGGGGTCATTTGTGACTCTCCATAGGGTTGATCAGTTATTTGAACTTTTTTGAAGGCAACTTTTTTTGAAAATCATCTTTTGGTTAAAATTGTATTTGGAATTTTCCTGCGCAAATTTTCAGTGTTTTCCGCCTCAGAATCATGGTCTGAAGATATTGCTACTATTATCAATATTTGCCTGGCTGTCACACACAAACACTCTGTATATTATGCCTGGGAAACCAACTTCCTCTCTTAATTATCAGATCGACTTTAGAGCTTATAAAAAAAAATTAGAAACGCACTAGTCGCCACTACGATTTACGAAAGTTTCCTTCGATTTCTCCGGAATGACATCATCAGATCCTTGTTTTCTCATCATGGTATCTTCTTTCAATTCCATCTTCGGGATATCTTCTTTCCAGCAAAAAATGAATACTGAAAATCGATTCAAAAACTTCTTTGTCAGTGCCATGCAAAGTGTTTGATTAGGCCACCTCCTCTTTATTCTGCCTTTATAGATTACCGGCCCAAACACCGCATGGATGGATAGCCGGACATATTGCTTTAGATTAGTTACGTACTCGTATGTCCTAAAATTTCCTAAAATTCAAATCAAATACTTAATTTGTTTTTTTTCTGTCACTTTGTGTTTTCAGCTGTGGGTGCTTTAGTGCACGCATCGTGCCATATACATTACGACTCAGCAGTATATATATTTTCCGGGATAATTCTGACGCAAAAACAACGGGGTGTTATAAGTTTGACGTCTCTCTCTCTCTCTCTGTTAGTCGTTGTGTGTGTTTGTCTGTGGCATCGTAGCTCCCAAACGGATGATCCGATTTTAATGCGGTTTTTTTTGTTTGAAAGGTATATCAGTCGAGAGTGTTCTTAGCTATGTTTGTTGTTACTACTTATTCAGCTAATCTGCGATCTTAAAACTAAATATACCTAGATACCTAGGTAGTCCATCTTTATTTCTGTTGGCACCCAAATCGTTAAGTAGTTACGAAGATAATTATGCGAGTTTTACATAATTTCCTAATGAGGTACTTATAGAAATTCATCAACGATTCTCAAATGTTTCTCGTGATGACAATTTGTTTTTGTTTTATTAGAGACAGCAAATTTCTAAATTCCACGCCTAAGAATGATCCATCCTCTTATTAATAAGAAAATAGTGGGATATTATCTTAGGAGGCCAATTGACTCAACTTAGAAGTCATTTAGAACAACATCTGTTGCACGAACCTCAGACGGGTAGATCTAGTGAATCATCGGACAAATTGGGCAGATTACGCGGACGGGCGGATAGGGTATACAGAACACATTGCTTAAATCTACCAGGCCCTACCTATACACGTCCATGTGGTTGAATGACCGATATTCCACATTATCCCCTGATCACTTCGCGCTCCATTTATGCGTTTGGTTTGTGCCGAGTAAAACTGTTATATTTCATATTTGTAGGTAAGAGATATTATAGATATGCCTATTGTCATTTTTTTATTCCATTTCAGTGATCTTGTTCTTATTACATAAACATTTTATACAAAGAAATTAATAGTTTTACTTGTACAAAGGCGTGCTTATCCCGAGATTTCTCCTAGCTAACCACTTGGAATAGCGAAAGTTGGTTGTAGATGGTCGATTGTACCTATGCGTACACAAGACATAATGCATAAACGTACAAATAAGTAACTAATCATAAATTTGATTGAACAAACTAGTAGATGCCCGCAACTCGTTTCACGTAGACTGCAGTAGTTTCGTAGCCAATTCGCTGCAAAACAAACAAACAAATAATACATTAAATGTGAAGTGATGCCCATAAGAGTATATTTCCAAAACAGCAGCGATCAGTTACAGCTATATACTAGTGGACGCCCTCGACTCTGCCCGCGTGGACTACAGAATAAACAAAATGCTGAAATTATCCGGGTTAAAAATATTTGAACTTTTGCCAATGTCCTTTCTCAGGCTATCTATGTATGTTTAATTAAAATCGGTTCAGTAGTTTCGGTGTAAAAGCGAGACACACAGACAGAGTTACTTTTATAATATTAGTAAGAATAAGAACGACGAACGGTAAGAACCCCTAGGGTCCGGCCCGGCTTTGCACGGGTGTAATGCCCTTTGACGTGAACAAAGTCGTAAGCGGCCGCTATAGAAAAGTTGTTTTTAGACTTCTTTAAGTTTTCTCTCCGTAAGAACCATCTTCGTACTTCAAAAAAATATTCTGAAAAAAGAATTAGCGAAATCGGTTCCGCTGTTATCGAGATCTGCGCTTAGTAACACATTCAGCGATTCATTTTTATATTCTAGAAGATGTAGAGATAGATATACTTAGATTACTTGGCTGCATAGGTAAGTGATTAATTCCTGGCGTAGATAAACCACATAGATCAAAGGTTAAACACACACTAAAGTTTCTCATCAAAATTGAAATTTCCCCTCATCGATCCCAATATCCCAATCCTCTCACTTCTTGTATACAAGCAGGTAGGCAATCTATCAAATGGCTCAATCAAAATCTGCTATACCGGCGCCCTCTACATATTTTATGAAACATACACTCTCATTAATCATTCAAGGGATCGACCCGAAACACTCGGCACTAATTAAGTAGGTAATTGAGTTACTTTGGGAATAGCTTACCTCATCTTTTCTTTTATTCTAAATACGTTACTGAAAGCTATACATGAAATGGAAGTATTTTGTTAGGGACGTAACAATGTTATCTTGTCCTGATTGAATAATGACATAGCTAAAAAAGTGTCTATAAAATTGGATTAACGCGAGATTCAACGAAAAAGGTGAGTGAACGAATAAAGTGAAAAGTAATAGATTATTTTATGTTTGACGTAAGAGGGCTCTGTTAAAGACTTCTTCATAAAATTGTTGGGGGCATTATTGGTGCTGTCATTGAACAAAATATTATTACTGATTGTTCGGTTGTTATTTAACTAAAGCCCTGTCCTGTCAACCCTGAGGCAGAATCGTCGTCAATCGACGCAGCCAAATGATTAAAAGTTGAAGTTCGATTGTTCAGTCTAATTTGGGCCAAAAATTGTAATATACACAGATATAGTATCTTATTTTATAATCAGGTATCAATAATCCTTGACAAGTTCTACGATAAATCTCAAAAGTAGGGTAACATCGTATATCAAACCTTATAATCTGTTGGCAAAACCGAATGTTGATTTCCACGAATATGCACTCTAAGTTTATGAAACTTTAAAGTTTAAAACGCTTTTTGATGGGGTCACAGATATGATAACCTGTAGGTACTAATGTTGTCGAAATATAGATTTGCTACTGCAATATTAAAGCAAATTGGTAATTTAATTTTCTACATCAATCTATATTTGTTTTGCTTGTCTTTCGAGACCGGCTAAATCTACATAATAATGTCAAAGGTCGATTCCGGCAGTCACGCTTAACTTATGCTTGAACGTACACCTAAAAAAATATTTAAGCATGTAAAAAAATTCTGGCAGTTGATTTTTGGCAGTCGCCTACTTAAACTTTATAAAAATTAAAAAATCCCAGAGCGTCCATTTTCAACTTCTTTTCAATTTATTTTATACTCTCTTATTCACTCTTTTCTTTTTTTGACATAGGTACACAGGTAACATAATTTATGAATATGGTCGATTCTGGCTGTCACACTTAAACATAAAATTTAAATTAGTCCTACCTATACCTTCTATCTCAGCCATTTAAGTTAAGAATAGAAAGGGACAGACCTGACTAATCTTAAGTTTTTACAGGTTGTTATAGTTTTACTTTTACAGTTTTATTATTTTAGGAAGTACCTAATGGTTTTATTGTGATGTAAATGATAGATAGATATTTGCAGTGGATCATCTTAGGTGTAGTTTTTCTCCAAATTGATCAAAATACATGTATTTACGCGTACAACAAATTTCAATTTAATAAACTTAGATTTTTTAAGTAATCACGCATCGAATTAAAACACGTCATAGGTTTGCCTCCAACTTTGACTGAGCGGTCGAGATCATCTCACCAAGTCTTTCTTAGTCACTTTGGGCCAATCCCAGTTTAGTCTGCTAAAAATGTTACCTAAGGAATCTAAAAAGAACTCATCTATGTATTAAGATACCTAATATACAGGGTGATTTTTGGTCGTCAACGTTCCCGAAAACTACGGAATCTCCTCATCATCACGATCATTTTCCTCTATGGAAGCATACCTGGGAAGTGTCTGGTTCAAAGTCCAAAATGGTCCAAAGTTGAGTAAATAGACTGCGTTTTTCTGCATAAATGCACACTGACGCGTGTAGCAAGATTTTTTCAGGAGAAACAATTAATATCTGTCTATGAAAAAACTAGCATAAACACTGAACACTATAAATTTCGCCAGATCAAGTAATAAAAAAAAATTCAAAAAAATTTACATCGTTTCCCAACATTTTTTTCGGCATAAACTTACTTTATTTGATGTATAGAGTACGTACCCTTCGTTAAGGGTGGCAATGAAAAAACACCCTGTATAGGCAGTTGTATCTACCCTTATCTACCTAAGTAAATACAGACAAATTTATTTTAGGATGTTTCAGTAAAATAAAATGACGTCTTTGATTTTTTCTCAAAGGGGATGATTGGCATACTTGTATACACAGCTCGATGGTTCGGTTGATTTCTTACGATTCAGTTTTCACGTTAATATTCGTTGGAATATGAATAGATATAGATGCCAATTTTATTTTGCATTATTTCCATGAAAAACATTAAAATTTAAATAAGTAGTCAATCAGTAGCTAGCCAGTATGACTGTTTGCGTTACACAAAATAAAAAAAATAAGAAAAAAATCGCAAAGCCGAAATGGTCATGTACGAGTACATTTAATATAGACTCTTTAAGATAATTTCCTTAAACGCAAAACTTTACTGTGTCGCGTTTTCTCAGCTCACATATGATTAATTGGCGAAGTTCTGTGATCACGACACGGAAACACTTCTAATGCACATATCCTTACCCTGGAAGGGAAACGGCTTGGCTGAACTTGTACGCATCAATCATATGTGTGGTTGATTTAGGGTTTATTTTGCACATCTGAGGGCACGGTGGTGCTTGAGCCAAGGCGAGCAAATAAGAGTTCGTTAAGCTCCAGGGCACTTTTAACTTCCTGCTATATAGAAACGTATTTTTATATGGAGTAAAAATATTCACTTCAACTAGTATGTTGTTTTTATTTGGCAATGACCTCCAAAACTCCACAGCTTATGGAATACTAGTGGCCGCCCACGAGTTGTATGCGAGAAAGAGCATTACACCCGTGCAAAGCTTCCTCTTGAATCACTCTATCTATTAAAAAAACCGCTTCAAAATCAGCATCGATAGGGATGGACAGATAGTGACAGCGACTTTGATTTATATAGGTACTATATAGTAATAAATTAAGTAGTTGTCTAAGTATAGGTATTATCTGAAATTATCCGAAAGCGGTGATAGCCTAGTGGTTAAGACATGCACCTTCCAAGCGGGAGGCGTAAGTTCGATCCCAGTCACGGGATGTAAACCCGTTGGTCCTACACCTGAACTTTCTCCGGTCGTGTCGGCTTCCGTCCCATCGGACTATGAGAGTAACGGAATAGAGAGTGCATCTGTGCTTGCGGACACACTTGTGCACTATAATATCTCCTGCGTACCTGGCCAATCTTCGTAGAGATTGGTCGCCTTGGCCGAAATACGGTCGGAGATCATCAAATTATCTGAAATAACAAAAGTAACGTTTGTTTTTTTTTTCAGTAGACTGAAAAGAACAATAACACAAAAGCAATACTGCTTGCTCATTTGAACGCAAACTTGCTGCTCTCGTTTCGTTTGAAATGGAGATGTTTTAGGGTTCCGTACGCAAAGGGTAAAAGCAGGCCCTTATTACTCGCATTGTTCGTTTGTCTATTACCAAGCTTTATATCATGAATCGTCATGGCTAGACATTCTGTATACCCTGTAACAACAAATAGGTACAATTTTTACAGAAAATCTCACAGAACCCTTCGTGCGCGATTAAGACTTGCACTTAGCCGGCTTTTCAGTACTTGTTACAGAGTATTCTTTTGTTGATTTTCATTGGAAGAAGGTTGTATTTGCTGTTCACTAGTTCAACTTGAATAAACAAGGATAGTGCGCTATGACACTGATACCTACCGTTATAAAGAAAAGGAAAACTTACTTTCTAAGAATATTCAGTTTTTATTAAGAGTATGTATTAACATTGTAGTAACATGTCCTTTTTAAGGGCATCTCTAAAATACTGGTCGAGGAATCCCACGACCGAAGGGCTGGCCAGTAGGTACTTTGGTCAAAGGATTAGCCTCGCCATCCAGCGGGGCAATGCGGCCTTTTGGCCACGTTGCCAGCGGTGGAGGAGTTGCAGGCAGTCTTCTATTTGTAAATATGTCCTAGATTTAAGCTTTTTATTTTGTACTAATGGATGCCCGCGACTCCGTCCGCGTGGACTACAAAAAAAAACAATATGTCGAAATTATCCGGGATAAAAACATTTTCCCGGGATAAAAAGTAGCCTATATGTTAAGTGGGACCTTATACAACACAATATATTCCTGAAAACTGCATCGAAATCGGTTCAGCCGTTTCTGAGATTAGCGTGCACAAACGCACAGACAAACAAACAAACAGACAAACAGACAAAAAATCCAAAAATCATCGTTTTGGGTTCTATTGCGTTGATAAAGGTCTCCTACAATATTTTTTCTCATATATCTTCCATGTACAGACAGCGATCCGTTGCGATTTTTATAATTTGTATAGATTATTATCCATCTCACAATATTAATTATAAATAAAAATATAAATATTATTGGAACTTAAAATTGATTTTTTTATATTGCATAGAAAGGTATAAAATATGAAATCTCAAAAACGCCAAAATTACTAAGTAAACCGATTTCCTTAAATGAAATTTGGTGCGCAGGTAGTCTAGGAGAGTAGGTATACGGTATACCTATATAGTGTTATAGCTCAAAATGGAAAATTAATTCTAAATGTATGCAAATATGTTATTAATTTATGAAATAAATCACAGACAACATCTGGTAATAACGGTCTGAAATTAAATTATTCATTAGCAAAAACGTAATCTCTGGAAAATATATAATGTTTGGGTGCGGACTCCATCAAAAAGTAAATGTTATGCTTATTACCGACTACCTATTATAACAAATTCCTATTTCTAGGCCTATTTCGCTACTGTCAATCAATTGTTACTAATATGTATTTTTGAGTGACAGCCAGGTAAATATTGACATGTTGACATCAGACCATGATGGCTGGGTGCGCGATGAGAGCGCCAACAGTTAGAACTTGGGCGGACTTTGAAATGTCAAATGGCTGGCTGTTGTTAAGAGTTAGTAAATAAACAATTAATTTAAATTAAACGTTGTATTTACGTATATTCTTTTTAATCATGTAAATCTGTAGCGTAGATAATAACGTTGGCCTTTTTTATTTCCCGTCTGAAAGGGCACTATCAATAAATTTCGTGTAGTACACGCGGACTTTTGCATAGCTGTCCTCACGAAAGGTAAGTAAAGAAATAATCAAATTTTATCGAATAACGCATTTCATATATATTGCAGACGATTATTTATGAATGTGGTATCAACAAATACGCAGACTTTTGTTTATTTTCAGTAAAACATGGCCAAATTAATTATCAAAACTGGATTCCGAGCAATCACACACGACATCAGTTTCCAACCACAAACGATACTAAAAAGAAAACAATTAGTTCTGGCTCAACATGTGCAAGATGCAAAAAAAAAAATTAATATTAGGTTAATTTTCTTTATTTTTTTCTTTCTTATTTCTACGTCCCATGTATATTTTGTACCTCGACATGGCTAAATTTGCATTACGTCATGTAGAGGTGTGATAAAATGAAAGCAAGAGCAATTATAACAGGATAACTGTTTATTTTAATATAAGTATTTAGACAATGCAAATGACACACAAGTGAATGAGTGAGAGAGAGCGCCAGCCGACCATCTATCATCTAATGCTCCCGTTTATAGATAAACGGGAGTATTAAATTAATTGCTATTACATTTAGCGCAGGCGTTCATACTTCCATCAAGGTGTATGTAGCTGAAAATATTCTTGGGACGTAACTAGGACTGTCCTGTTCATAACTAACTCGATTGTAGATATTTATAGAATTTTTTATTGCTATTTTTACCATTATCCTTGCACTTAACTACGCAGCAGGTATCGTTACCCATGTTCATTTATATTCCGCTATAGTAAAAAGTAACAGACAGTCCTCTGAGTTTTCCGTTTTTGGCCACCGCAGGCGCTGTGATCGATTCGTGGTTCCCCACTTCTTGCTTTGCACCCAGCGAATAGGTATATCTTAGTAAATATTAACTGATCCAGCGCGTGCCTATGTCTTAAACGCCTTACCAATGTGTATTGCCACATTTTCATTATTGTCACAGTATTAAGTTACTTACTCCGATATCCCAGTGGTTAATATACCTAGTTATTCACATACACAGTAACTAGGTCCATCATCCAAAGGAAACATTTGGAGATACGCACTCTATCTATATGTATATCTGGACATTAAAAATATCCTTACCTACCCTAATCTCCTCTCCATTTTGGTGGAGTGTTTGCCTTGTTAATGATTAGGGTAAACACAGGACTTTAGCCAGTCTTCTTAAACCCAAAAGAGAAATTTATTTTATATTCAATGAGAATCTGATTTGCAAATGAAAAGTAATAGGTAATACGAAATATTTGAGAGCAATAGCGATAATCCTGTTATAATTTTATTTTTATCTTTAGCTTTAAATACTGGGTGAGTACATATTATGTACCTATATTGATCACAACCCAACATTATCATCATTAACATCCATCACTTAAGAGTATTTTATGATTCTTTCAACAACATGATTTTTAATACGCCATATGCCTATATTATGTCTTGGGGTTAAGCTTCTTTAAAAACTGCCTTTAAGATTTTTTTTCTTGTGTACTTAATATCTACGGGGAGTAGGTATAAAAATAACACAAATCATGGAATTCTGGATAGGAATACCTGGTTTTCTTTTTTGGTAAACAGACATAAAAAATAACTCCAGGACATATTTTACAACGTAGATACAATCATACACATCAGTCTATACTGCAGTCCACTGCTGAATATAGGTCTCCCCCAGGACACGTCACAAGGCTACCTGCCATGGTTTTTGCCCGGTGGTGTGATTTTCGAACTATGTTGTCAACATTTGAGGCGCTGCTGCTTAACTCACGGAAACCCTTAATTGGCTCTCATGATACCTACGAGTAAACATGAGGTGTTGCTATTCTACTCTTGCGACACCACACGTCATACATAAACAATCATCATGTCCCTATTTCAATCTATGATCAGATAGTTAAAGCAGTTTTTAAACATCTGCGCTCGTGGCTATACAGCCCGATCCTAGAGCGGCAGACACGTCCGCAAGCACGGCACACATGTTGTGTCGCTACTGGCATAGAGGATGCTGCTGGTCACAGAACACAATTACTCCTTGCTGCTGGTAGTGCTTGTGAACTGGGGTGGTGGAGCATATCTTTTTGCTCTAGTACATCGAACCAGGCCCTATCATGAGTTGTACGTCCCTTCGCAACGACTACACTCCAAGTATCTCGGGTAAACAGTAAAACAAAATAAATACCAAACTAGTTTGTTCCAATTCCATTGATAACAAACTTTTCTGCCCCACACATGGGTACCGATAGTGACAACCATAAAGTTTGCCATAAACTCTACTCCATTGAGCAAAAGTTTATACTGGATTTGTGTCCTTTGTTTTATTAGACGGGTTGTCAAGGTAGGTCCATTCATTATTTACGCGGGCCTCTTGCCTTTGAACCGTATTAAATCCCAAGTGATTTTCTTAGACACGGCATTTGAATAATAAAATGGTTTTTTGTCGCAGTTTCAATATCTGCCTTTTTCTTTTATTATCTTCAAGCTTTGATGATATCTTACCGTGTTATAAATATGCTTTTTCTGCAATGAAGAATTTCTGATCTAAATATAGTTCTTAAAAGGATGCGTGCTTTTTAATTTTAACAGCGGCGGTCTCTTCTCTCTTCTTTTTTCTAACATGATTTGTTATATTTTCTGATCTTCAAAGAATATACCAAGAATATTTTTAAATGTCTAAATATGAACACGGCAAGTAATAATAACGAATTCATGCTTAGATACAAAATATCTAAATTGTAGTATGCACGTTAGCGTGCATTTTCTTTGTGAAAACTTCATGTATTATATTCATGTATTACTCTTGTAAGATTTTAAAAATGTTTGCTCGTATACCTACCTATCGGAAATATTTAGAGCTTATAACATAAAGAAGAAATGCATCAGACGAAGAGCAAGATAAGAGAAAAGATCAAATGTTCATTTCCCAATAAATTGTAACGGATCGATTTCTGTACATGAAAAATATATTGAAAATATTATAATGGGTGGCCTTTTTACACTCAAGAGAACCCAAAACAATGTTTTTCCATTTTCTATGTTTGTCTGTATGTTTGTGCACGGTAATCTCAGAAACGGCTGAACCGATTTCGATCCAGTTTTTAGGAATATGTTGTGACAGGTCCCACTTAACATATTATAGACTTTTTATCTCGGGAAAATGTTTTTATCCCGGAAAATTTCGACATTTTGTTTTTTGTGCAGTCCACGCGGACGGAGTCGCGGGCATCCACTAGTAAATAATTAATCTGCTGTTATAGTTTTAAGATAAGACAGTACACAAAAGCTATAGTTTAAACTTACTTTCTAGTAGGTACTTACACATTCATGACACTTTCCAAATTAGTATATAGGTAGGTATATTTCCAATTTTACTTGACTTAAAATCATAATAATCGTAATATTTCAAAGATACTTAAACTTCACGGGATAGGTAGAGCGATAGAATAGATACGTGAATCTATGCAAGTGTAACCAGGATATTCTCTACGATTCACAGGCACCTTTACTTCCAAAGGCCGCTGCAGCGTCCAGCTGCTGCAACCAACATTGCAAGCAACTCGAAGGCATAATCGATATTAGAAAAACATCGATATCGACATCAATGTCACAATCGAAAGCCCAACATCGATGTTCGATATTTATTGAAGGATAAACATCGATGTTGGATAATATCGATGATTTTTGCGTTGTCAAAAATAATAAAATTGAAGCAACTCTTCTACTACTTTACTTCGTAACTTGCGAGCCATGTAGGTAAGATATTTGCGGTCAAGACTTCAGACCTTTTTAAGCTCACAAATGCTTCGTTAAATATTTCTGTGACGTCCATTATGTGCCCGCTCGCAAATACTTAGATTTCGTGAGATACTTACTTACAATGTTTTGCATACTCCTCGTAAAATTCGGAAATAAATATTGTTTATTTTAGAGCTTCATCTCGTCGGTAGTTACCAACTTTATGACTATTGACTGATAAATTAAAGCAGTTTTTATATAAATGACGCTTGTGTTTATTATTAAATTAAGTTTGTTAATAAACTAACGGATTAACCGATTTCGATCTGGTTTCTTTTGTTTGAAAGATGGGTTAGTCGAGAGTGTTCTTAGCACGTTCTTAGCTATGTTTCATAAAAACTGGTTTAGCAATTTGAAATATATTTCTTGATCGCTAATTTTACGTAATCAGGGGGCTGGTGTTGCGACTCGTTGCGACTCAATCCATCCCTAATGAAAATTAGGCTCTATCTAACTTTTTCCTCAACCTATTTTATAGGTTTGAAACTTTATAATAAGGTACGACCTTCATAAACCGGTAGACAGGTACGGTTACCTACTTAACGCATTCCAAACACGTAACCTGATTTCAAAGAGGTAATCTCAGTTTTTCCCTTCAAAAAATTCCAACATTTTGTTCCTTAACTAAAATATTGCATCGAAATTTCTCGACAGGACAGTAAAGTATAGTCTGTTGTAAAAAAGTGCGATTTTTTCGCAGAGAAAAGGGTATTTTATCTGATGCAAGGTTTTGAGTTACATTGTTGATGGGCTAAGTGCCTTTTTACGCTGATATTTCATGAATAGATGAGTTCTTTTCTACAATGTTATTTTGAAAAATGGTGCCTATTCTTATAAAATATGTCGTGGCAAAAGGATTCTTCTTTCGATACGTAGACCATAACATTATTAGGTACTGTTACAAAGTATCAAGTTTGGTGTGCTTAATAAATAATATAAAAATAAAACATTTAAATGTTACAGTTAGATCTTTTTATATGCCATAAAATAAATAAAGGAGAAATAACATACTTATTAAGTACCTACCTAATCTTTCACTCGCTCTGTATGACATGCTCGGATAAGGAGCTTTCTACTTTATGTTTCGGGGCCATTTTGCTAAATAAATAACTAGGTAACGAGCTATGTACGAGTTTTTAGTTTAACTTCAAACGAATATAAAATAAGATAATTTTGTAACATGTTTACAGGTACAGCAGCCAACACACAACACAGCTTTGAGGTAACGAAAAACAGCTTTTTTCCGGTAAAGGGAAATGTCTCTCCCGCCCGAGATAAAATTTAGCCTATGAAATTTAAATTAAATATTTATTTCCTCACTACAACGCGAAAGAAATTCGACCTTCTTATTAGAATATAGGTATTTTATCAAACAAAAAAAAAAAGGAAAAGTTAAACTCTACCTACATTATAGGCAATTTGCTTTGTTATTATGAATGACTGAGAATCAACGCATAGCTTAAACAGCTGATCTTAGAGAACTGAAACTAAGAGTGTGCGTAACTGTGTAAGAAGTAGGTTTTCGACAAGAAAGAATTTTCCGAAGTTCCCATGGGAATTTAAGCCTCGAGCACACCGGATGCGTATGCGTAGACGTAAGCATAGACGTCAAGCGGTGACAGTTTCATACATTAAACTCAGAGGTACGTGTACGTCTACGCTTACGTGCCTACGCATCTGGTGTGTTCGAGGCTTGAAGCGGACAAAGTCGCGGGCTTGCGGGCACTCACGGGCAGACGCGGACTAGCCAAATAGCGTCAAAAAATTATCACCGCATATGATCGCAATTTGTATCTACCAGTGTAATTTTGGTTATAAATGAAATATGTTACAATATTTTCTTGTCTTTTACGCCGGCTCATATCACCTGAAATGTGTAAAAAAGTCACATGTTTTATGATAAAAGCCGCTGAGGATTTATTATAAGTACGCAACGTTGTCACGTAGCTACAGATATTTTATGTGAACAAAGGTATATTGCAAAGGATTCTTTTAATATGCAGGTCTCGTCCCCTAAAGCAGGTTAGGGTCTGATAAGTAAATCAAATTTATTCGCAAAACCATCGCGAGGTAGGAAGGTTTCTACGGGGTATTACTAAGTTTGAAAACCTATTGGATAATGCGTTTATGTACAAGTATACAATACATATATGAAGCGATTAGTATCAAAATTGGTCAGATCCAAAATTAATCGTTTATAAACTATGACTGGGAAATATTCAGTATTACGTAAAGTTTAAAATGACAATAATCAAAAGAGGCCAAATCCACATAATTTGTATTAAATTACGGTTTAAAAACCGGCTTTGGTATCAAAATTAGTCAAACACAGCACCATGGACATTCAAAGTTGGGCAAATCCATTCGGACCAATCAGCGTCGAGTATTCTATATGGCGAGTCGGCCATGATGTTTTAGTGTTTAATCTGGTCTTGACGCTGACCACGGACATTCTGTGTATTTTACGTAAAATGAAATATAAATAATGGAAGAAAACCCAATACAAATCGTTAAAACACCTCCTAATTTATCAAGAAAACCTTTGCAGCAAAAATCTACATGGGAATGCAACAGAGCTAAAGTTTTTATGTATCTAAACTTTCACTCGTTACGATTTTGCCTTCTTAGGATCAGTGGCTCTCAACTGTTGGAACCAAGATCTTACTACAAAACAATAGTCGAATTGCAATAGCTGACCTTTTTTGTATCCCTAATTTAGTATTAAACTACGGACTGGTGGATTATATTATTGTATTATATTATATTAGGTATGGTAGATACGTATTTTAAGTCAGAAAAATAAATACTTAACTAAAATATAAATAAATATAATATTATTATTGTATCATGTAATGGTTTAAATAATTAACCTAAATAAATAATAAACATTTTGCGTATATTTTGTTTTTTTTTATTTACTCATTGATTTTTTCAACACACTTTTACAACCTCTGGGCATATCTTACGGTATTTACAAACTAAGCCAAATCCCAGAGGCATAGAGGAATAAGATGTAGACATAGAGTGCTAATGTCATACTAACAGTTTCGATGCACCATTAGACTTTTCGGTGCCTCACAATTCCAGTCCTTGAGACTTAGATTGCATTACTATACGTTACAATACATTAGTAATGTAGTACATTACTATACATTACACTAAAAGAATCTAAGTGTCAAGGACTGGAATTGTGAGGCACCGAAAAGTCTAATGGTGCATCGTAACAGTTAGTATGACATTAGCACTCTATGACATCTTATTCCTCTATGCCAGAGGTAACATTCATAGGCAGTCAAATCCATCGAGCTCACAGTCAAACCAAGTCAAATCCACACTTAACTATCAAACTCGCTCAAATCCAATTTTAAAATACTATTCTGTTTTATTTTGTGTATGAGACTTGGGTAGATTATTATCTTTGATGTTGCCATATAGTTAAATAACAATATGGAGTGTAGTGGTAATCTAGCATAAACGGATTTGACCAATTTTGATACCATTCGCCTCATATCTAAGTTTTTTACGCTCTTTGTATACACAAGGAATATTGGGTAACTAATGTACCTACTTATAGAATCTTAGATACTAATAAAACTAGGCATACATACACAGTTTAATTTTCCAGGTATTCTATACAGGGTGATTTTTGGTCGTCAACGTTCCCGAAAACTACGGAATCTCCTCATCATCACGATCATTTTTCTCAATGGAAGCATACCTGGGAAGTGTCTGGTTTCCAAAATATTAGGGTCCAAAGTTGAGTAAATAGACTGCGTTTTTCTGCATAAATGCACATAGACGCGCGTAGCAAGAATTTTTCACGAGAAATAATTAATATCTGTCTATAAAAAAACTAACATAAACACTAGACACTATAAATTTCGCCCGACCAAATAAAAAAATAATAATTGAAGAACAAAAAAAAATCCCAGCATTTTTTTGGCATAAACTTACTTTATTTGATGTATACAGTTCGTTAATGGTGGCCACAAAAAAACATCCTGTATATTTTGCTATTACAAGTCATGTATAATGAGGATTTTGGGAGAGAGTTAACGGAAGACTTTTCTCAGTCTATATAATACCTTATCCTTATAGTTCCTTACTCGTATGGAATTGTTACAGTTTCATAATAAGGTGGCACTTCAGAAAATAAATCGCAAGACCACTTAAATGTACCCGAAGTAAGCCTACGGACCCTATTAACGACGCTACATGGCCGAAAAGGCAATTAGTGGTAAGGCTAAGAAGTTTTAGTTGCCAGGTAAACAGGAATTTGTGGCTTAAAGCCATAGCTAAAATAGCTATTTGCCTTGTGAAAATGGAAATAGTCAGATTATACAAGTACAGCAAACATCTCTAAAACTGTGCTATAAACAGTATGTACCTATAGATAAGTTTTGTTGTCCTAAGTTTTCTCTAGTGGCCTATTTTTTATCAGTCGGCAAATTGACTCTCAATAAAAAAAAATGTTTGTTTCCGATTCATGGATGTTTCTATAATTATCTATGAATGTATATACCGTTGCTTAGTACCTACGATACAAGATTCAAGACTAAGATAATGTAATATAACATACTTACAACCTATTGCAAAATAAACCCCCTAGCATGACCACGTATCGTGGATATCGCATTGTGGATATTGTATCGTACGATATCGTATCGTCTCTATACAAAATTCAACATGGCGGCTATATTTATTATATTTTGACAGGCTATATGTCGATAAATCGGTTTATCGTATTGTGTTTTGCAGATCATGCTAGGCTTGCAGGTGCACAGAGCTGAAATAAAGCTATGTTAGGTTATTGTTAAGGTTAATCGTTTTCGTAAAGTATTTTATTGTATCCTATTTTGTGTATGTAATTATAAGATTATACAGAAACACGTACACGACAGCTTACCAATAGGCATTAATAAAATAAAACACAAAGTAATACTCCACAACACAATAATAAGAGGAAACAACAATAGACAGTAACATTTTATCGTTATCTGTCCTACCTATTTCTGTTATAAGTTTTATCTAATGCGATCTTCTGGAATGAAGCTGTTTGAGTTTGAATATGCCTTTATTTGGCGAACTACGAAATAGAATAAACCAAGTTTGATAATTGGGTACTTACGAATACGAATCCCATATTCGCAAATTCCTAGAAGGATAATTGAGTAAATATTCATGGGCACTGGTAACTCTGAGTTCGGGAAAGCTTTTTTAGGTCAAGAAGGTCACTTGATTATATTTGAGTGCAGACGTATTGCTATAAAAGTAAATGTTCTGTCGTTAAATTAAATGAGAACGAAACAGCTGAGACTGGATGATAATATTCAGACTAGAATTTATGACTACCTAGTCCGAAGACAATGTGTAATGGCCATAACTACGCTACGAAATAAAATCAATCAGTTACGAGTATGTATGTGATAGGGCATCCAATGCGACTTGTTATTGTTCTCTTTTGAAGCAACTTCTAACATCTTAATTGAATTTCATGAAAATAACGTAGTATTCTTACTAAAATATAATATTATTTCTTTCGTAAAATGTATACCTACTTACGCATACATGTAGAGATATTATTTATTCAGAAGGTGACATTTTTATAATATATTGTTGATATATATTGTTCATTTGTTGCTCGTGTATACGACATGAATTGTTCTTTCCACGTGCCAATATGTTTCAGTATATGAGTATGACCACAGTATGACGAGACAGTATCTACTACTTACAAAATAAAGAGTTCCTATTCAGACATTAAGCAGTGAATACAATACATACATAGGGGTAATGGGCTGATTGGGAATAGCACTACTATGGCTGACATTGTGTATCTCAATGTAACGCCATTTATCTCCCAAAGAGGTTGGACAGAGTTTGCAAATCACACACTCACTATTAAGTCCCACGTGGTCGAGGGTGAGCTTACCGCCGCTTTCCGGACACAAATACGATAATCTAGGTATGTACCGTTAACGAATCCAATATATTAGGAAACTAGTGGACGCTCGCGACCTCGTCCGCGTGGACTGCAGAAAAAACAAAAAAAATGTCGAAATTATCTGGGATAAAATTTTTATCCCGGGATAAAAAGTAGCCTATGTGTTAATCCAGGGTGTCAGCTAACTTCATCAAATTTTATTAAAATCACTCCAGCTGCTTTTACGTGAAAGAGTAACATCCATCCATCCATACTCACAAATTTTCGCGTTTATACCTAATATTAGTAGGATGTTTTAATATATTACTTAGCTAATTCCAAAATAATATCTGCCGATTTATTTAAATATGTTTCTATTTATTAATAATAAAATATCAAGCTTCCTTTTAAAGAAAAAGCCCAATTTTTACAAAGAAAATAAAAAGCACCGGAAATTTTACCATTATCTCTAGCAGTAACTTTGCTGCTTGTTAGGAACGAAATTTACTGTTACAGCATTATATTTTTACTCTGTACCATTATACCTTTAATGGATGTTTTAAAATTAACCTTTTCGTTTCTAATATCTTTCATCTTTACAAGATTTTCTTTTATTCGTTGAAAAGCTTATTTATTATAATATAATATGTATTCGTTAATATACCTACTTATGCTATGATCTATGTTTATCTAGATTAATGATTTTTATTTATTTTTAGATTAAGGTTTTTTATTTCAATTGTTATATTTCTTTGTTTTATTTATGTTATGTTATGATGATAACTTTAGTCAGTAGGGTAACTCCTGTATATCTTACTTTATGCGAAATAAATTAAATTATTATTAAAAATGCATCTCTGTACAAGTTTTTATTACCTTTTACCAGTGTTAGATAATCCAGTGAAAGATCGGATAAAATGGATAGACGCGTGTTTTTAGGCATGAATATTATAGGTAGGTATATCTCCTTTGGCCGTACCGACATGGTATAAACAAATTAGTTGTTTATGTAAAAATGTAATAATTTTTTGTGCCATTAATTAAGAAAATTTTTGGCATATTGTAATAAAAATTATATGAAAAAGTAAAATCACTATATGAATTTGTAATAACTTCGGCATCCGAAACTAAGGTTGATCTGAAACCTAACCAAACCTTTCGGACAAATTATAGTTGTAAAGAAATATCCTGTAACAGTGGAATGGACTGCAGAAAAAAAACAAACTTTTATCTTTATAAAAAGTATAAAATAGGTATAGCCTACATAAAAAGTATGTCAATTTTTATAAAATCGCTCCAGCTGTTTTTACGTGCAAGTAACAAACATCTATCCATTCATCCATACTCACAAACTTTCGCGTTTATAATATTAGTAGGATTCAGTAGGTCTAAGAATCGGCTACTATCTGTTTTTCATAACCCTTCCACGAAATAAGCGATATCCACGCGAGCGGAGCCGCGGGCAACAGCTATTAAATATTGATATACAGGTTATAATGAGTCAATAGTATAAATTAGAAAGTGCTTATCATGTTGAATAACTTTTCCTAAGACGGTATTTTCATATCTCTCTAGCTGGGTTGTTAAGGGTTCTGCATCAGGTTATCTAGACCTTCAATTTTATTACGTTATTAGAAAGTGCTTATCATGCTGAGCAACTTTTCCTAAGACGGTATTTTCATATCTCTCAAAAGCTGGGCTGCTAAGGGTTCTTCAGGCAGTCTAGACCTTCAATTTTTTTCTTTCATATCATTTCTACGTCATTTTATTCTTTCATACATATTTTTTGGATAACTTGAACCGTTTACGCAGCGCACGCAACGGAAGTCTCCAAAGTTGAATAATTTTCCCCGTTTTTTCCACATTTTCCTCTTATTCTTCGTCCCTATTGGTCGCACTGTGATGATATATAGCCTAAAGCCTTCCTCGATAAATGGACTATCCAACACAAAAAGAATTTTTTAATTCGACCCAGTAGTTCCGGAGATTAGCGCGTTCAATCAAACAAACAAACAAACAAACAAACAAACAAACAAACAAACTCTTCAGCTTTATAATATTAGTATAGATTTATATTCTTTGTGTGTGTGTGCAGTAAAGAATAAGAAACAACGTGGCATGATATGAAATAATGAAGATAGACTACTGCTTTGTCTTTACAACTGCCAAGATTAAACCGACGACGCGGACGATGCGGCACGCGGAAATGAATGGAAAAGCTAAACAAAACACACGGTGTTATTACAAAAGAATATAAGCATCATTTAGGCGAAACATTGCCTAAATTTGACGGATATTCTATACATTTTGCTGTCAAATGTCATATTTAAAACAAGTCTAACTTTAGGCGCTCTTTTGTTATAACACTATTACCCTTCAGAAAGGTTGTAGTAGGTAACGACATCAACTTATTTTTAGACTTTGAGTAGGCATAATTGTAGGTACCATTGCACGTGTTTGCACCTTTCTGCTCCAACCAAACCAGATTTTCGGGGACTGTTTGACACACCTATGGTGTGAAGGTGTTTATGTAGGGGACCGTGGCTTGTTAAGATGTCGGCATGACCTTCTACTTAGGCATAAGGCTAGAAGTACCTACTTCGCGATTCGGAAACTCTCCTATGGATCCAAAGCGTGACAGAAAAAATTGAGCGCTGTACTCAGTTCGAAAGCTATTCAGCTGTTGCTAGACTCGTTGTTTATTTGGATGTAAAATGCGAAGATACCTTCTACGTTTTTTTTTAAGATAGAAAATACAATTTTAAAGAAGCAGCGGTAATTAGTTAATAAAAAAATAATTAGCACGCTCGTACTTGTAAGATATGAATGACGTTTGACTTTTTACATGTAGACGTACCCTACTAAATAATTCAGTTTTGCGTTTGCAAAATCTGCTTCTTTTTAAAAAGTGCAAACTTTTTGTGAGTAGGTGAATAGTAAAACACAAAAATTTGTCCAATGAATATAACAATTTATTTAATTTTTTTTTGTAATCACATATACAGATGACAAACTCTGAAAAAACTTAACCGAACTAATTAATTAAAAAATAGATAACTTAGTGCTCTCTGATTAATTTTTCTAGTAGGTATTAGCTATTACCATCCAACGTGTTCATCCTCAATAAATGTTTTTACGAAAAATATTCCCATAAATATTCCATAATACAATTTTTTACGATAAATATAAAGTGTAATGTAAACTTTCTTGATAATTTCTGATGCGACATCATAAAACGGCGACTTTAAAGTCGTAACTCCAACGGATTACAAATGAGGCTTTAGTCATTTAAGTCAATTTAAAGCGTTTAATGCCTGCCCGGAACGTTAAATGGTAAGTTTTGCTGAGAAGGCATTTCGTTTTTTTGGGGGCTGGGAACGAAAGTATGTTTTCATGCAAATGATTTGATGTTCTTCGTGACATAAGTAGCCAATATGAATTACTACAAATTACTACTAGCCCCCCTAGTATGACCACGCATCGTGGATATCGTATCGTCTCTATACAAAATTCAACTTGGCGGCTATATTTATCGTATTTTGACAGGCTGAATGTCGATAAATCGGTTTATCATAACGTGTTTCGCAGGTCATGCTAGGCTCGCTGACCCAACGAAATACCGCCCTATTTTTTTCGTAATAATGTATTTCATACAAACCTTGTCCTAGATGGTTTTGTTATATGATATATTATTAAAAAATCACAGCTGTTTGATAAATAAAAAGAAAATGAAGTCTAGTACAACCTTGTATCAAGATTTGAAAAAATAAAATTTTTAGTCGAAATAACGTAGTCAAAGTAACATAAATTTTAACTAAGCAATAAAAATGACCATTGGTTATTAATTATTATAATTGGTACTTAATACTACGTGAAGGTAATTTAAATCATAGTTTTAAAATAGGTAAATCTACTGTCAAACAATTTTGTTCGCGACTGTACAAATCATAAAAAGTATCAGTGGGATGAGTTGACCGATTCAAAAGATAGGTCCATAGGTCAACTCATTCCGCGGGATGAGTTCGAGCGGCCTGAGTTGACTAGAGTCGAAATAACAAGCACTCAGTTCACTCAGCACTTAGTTCAGAAGTTATGCGCATACACACATTTCGGCGATTCATTTTTATTTATATAGCTATCGATATTATAAATTAGAGTAAAGCCATCTACTGAAATCTCCTCAGTATCATATGTATATCTTACCAACAAATCGCGTGTATCGGTACCAATTAAAACTTTGAGTGATTTGTTTTCGTTCCACTTTGCTCTAGTTTCAGAGCGCCTATACCCTACAACTGCTAATTTTATAACGCATAAGTTGCTGTCTCGTTTCCGTCGCATGACAGTTGTTTCCACTCTCTTGTAATGTGGCAGATAGAGCTCGATAACAGTACACATAATTGAACGAATGTCCACAGTGCGAGATAACAGCAGTTGCCACGTAGCGTTGTTTCATATCGGTCGCTTGTCTGTCGTACGAGAATGGTTAGCAAACGAAATTAACTTTCAAATCACCCGTGGTAAAGAAAATTATCTTGATTCGACATAAAATTGAATGGAATCTCTACGTTCGCTATATTTCCAAATTATCACCAATCACGAACAAGTAATTTTCCAGCAACTGCACTCTATTGACCCTTTTAGATTGCACCACTACTGTCGCGTTTTGTATTGTGATGGTATTTGTTGTTGCCCCGCACTGCTAGCGTCAGTAAATGAATGAACTTTTTTCCACTAGACGGCACGGCCACGACACGACCAGCAGGGCTATTGGCTATCTTTTTTGACAGTTAATAGTGATCATCACTCAATTGAAACTCAAAAAACTGGAAGCGGCATAATGCCTTATCTGAAGAAAATTTTGGCAACACACACATACATGTCACTTCCAGTTCAATGAGTGATCATGACTATGAACTGTCAAAAAATATAGCCAATATGGGGGCAGGGCTGTTTAGGAAGCAAAAATGTATAGTGGATAAACGAGCCATACTATTTATGGCTCGTTTATCCACTAGACGACACAACTACGACACGATCACGGCCCCCTTAGATGACGAAATGTCGTGGTCGTGTCGTTGTTGTGTCGTCTAGTGAAATAACGCCTAATGCTTCCTAAATCAACAAAGGTGAAATCGATCGCAAACTAAATATATTTAAACTATCTACCTATAGGTATCTATGACAGGCCTGTAGTGGAGTAAGGACAAGTACGGAAAACACTTATTATATTGCTTATTCCGTACCGTCTTACCACCACTTATTATATTTTGTACCGCCTTGTTAGTAACCTATTGTTATTAAGTTGAATTTCAGTTTTTCTGTGAAAATAAACATTAACAATTTACGCAACAAAATATGATCAAATCGTGTAAGGCTAAAGTGCAAATAAGATCTTCTTCACTTAATCTTACCAGAATTGTCACTTAAATTTAATAAGATTTCTCATTCCGCCGGAAAATGTTGTGTACTGTGACTGAGAGAGAATATCTCTCATCTCGTTTTGTGCTAAGTGCGAACAAGTTATCATTGTTTACGTTAGATTTATGCTCTTTCGGGTTCCGTACAAAAAGCGTAGACAAAAACCCATTTTCCATCCCATGATTACTTAGAAATTAGGAATATATAGGGTTCACTATGGGTGCGCCCACCACCGGGCCCTACACCCTCCACTAAGTGAATGTTTGAACTTCCGAATTGTAACGCCTAATACAATTTCATTTAATATATAGGGTGTAAAAAAGGGGTATGTTAAGCTATGAATATAGTCCACTATAAAGAACCTATATATTTATTAATTACCTTAAATGTGTGTTTTTCAATATTGTATGAACATTCTTAAGTTGTTTAGGAATAGGTTATGTATATAGGTCATGAAACGAATATAATAGTAGGTAATTGATAATATAAAAATAATTTGTATCAATAATATTGTACCTACTGAAATGGCCGAATTTTGAGCACGAGGCGACAACTAGTCTATATTAAAATACGGCATATGACAATCTACACACACACACACACACACATATATTATACATGCACCAAAAACCTATAGAAGTACGTGTAGCTACCTACTTGCAATGCAGATAAATAATTCTTCGGAACGTGATTCCGGAGTAAGTGCCTTGAATATAAATTACTATATAGGTACAAAAATACATATTTTATGTCTTTTAAGACTAAACTCTATTATAATTAGCTTTTCACAAAACAGCTGGAGAATGCGTAGTGGTAGCTGTAGGATGCGGAAGGTCTGCATCTTTCAAGAGGTACGCAGGTTTCAGTCGGTCCACGCTGATGGTTCTTTGCTTGCCGTTTACCTCAATCCTGTAGTATTTAGGAGTTCTCTCCAGGACCTTGAATGGACCAGCATATGAAGGTTCTAGGGACCGGCGTACGTGATCTTGGCGAAAAAAAATGTGAGATGCAGTTGACAAGTCATGAGGTATATAGAGTGGAGAAGATGATGATCTGTGCCATGAAGTAGGTTTAGGTGCTAGATGAGCCATGTGCGTCCGCAAGCGTGTGATGAATTCGGAGGGGTCAGTAGATGAGTGGTCGTTAATTGGTGAAAAGAATTCGCCTGGTAGTCGCAGGGCTTTGCCGTAAACCAACTCTGCACTTGAAGCTTGAAGGTCCTCTTTCCAGGCGCTGCGTATGCCTAGAAGTATGAGTGGAAGTGCTTCTGACCATGAAGATGAGTTGTGATACATGATTGAAGCTTTCATTTGACGGTGCAGTCGTTCGACGAGTCCGTTTGCCGCAGGGTGATAGGCAGTGTGCAGCAAGTGGTACGCACCTATCATAGAAGCGAGAGCAGAGAAGAGGTGGGTCTCGAGTTGGCGGCCACGGTCGCTGGTTATTCTGGTAGGGCAACCAAATCTTGCGATCCAACCAGAAACCAAAGCAGCAGCACACGTCTCGGCCGTGATGTCTTTAAGTGGAATTGCCTCAGGAAAATCGATGATGACCGTGAGGCAGTACCTGAAATCAGACGAGTAAGGTAATGGGCCTACGATGTCAAGGTGAATATGAGCGAACCTTATATGGAGCAGTGAAGGATGATAAAGATGAGATGGTATCTGTGCGTTGACATTGAATGCATGTCCACTCTCTACAGTTTTTGCGAATCCTGGCCATACAAATCGGTGTGTTTCGCACTGTAGCTGTCGTTCCAGATGAGCCAGTGCGTCAAACACTTGCCGACGAAAGCTTTTAGGCACGTACGGGCGAGGAGGTTGAGTAGACACGTCGCGGTGAAATAAGTTGCCGTCGACAGGAAGCTTTTCGAGGCGCAAGAGCATGGAGTGGTGGTTGTATTGCAGGGGAATCAGTAGATGTATTCGGTGGTCGTTAACTCCTGCTGCTGGTGAAAAGTAACTTGCTCTTCAAAATGACACTTTCGTATTTAGAACAACACCATACTGTTGCAAGCGCTGGAAAAGGGCTTTGCTCTTTGAAAGCAGAAAAGATGAGGATGTCAATGTCTCCATAACAGAAGTCTAAATCGCGGAGAACTTCGATGAAACTTGAAGTTTGAAGGTCCTCTTTCCGAGAATTTGGTTGTACGCTTTTACCAAGCGCTGGAGCGTATAAGTGAAGCCTAGAAGTATGAGTGCGTTTAATTTAGTGCTTCTGACCATGAAGATGAGTGATGGTCTTGACTGGCTACATGATTGAAGCTTTCATGCAGGAAGTTGACCACGGTGCGTAGTATGTTTAGATGGAGTGAGAATACCTGCAGGCTTAGAGATTTTGCTTTAGTATGTCGATTCTGTATCGCCGTTTGATCAACTCGCAGGGTGATAGGCAGTCTGCAGCTATGATTGGCTTCGCCAGTGGTGCGCACCTATCATCGGTTCGTAAGTATTTAGAAGCGAGAGCAGAGTGACTAGAATAGTATCTTAGTGGCTCTGACAAAAAGACGGCCTGTAGTAGAATTGGCGGCCACGGTCGCAGGGGTTATTCTGGTAGGCATTGAGGGTGATCCGGCGGTGGCTGTTTGAGAGTAGATCGGCTATGAGATCGCGAACGGTACCTGCCGGGTCTCGACTTCGACCGAGAATGCTATCTTTCGAGCATATGTTGTGTCAGTAAAGCGACTTGCTTGGTCAGCTCGCTGATCTGCCTTGCGTGGTTACTCGACTCCGCTGCTAAAGGAGGATTTCGCATTCCAACCGTATGCATATCTGTTGTAGGCTCGGCATCGAAACTAAACATATTGGAAAAGCGTGTCCATTAGTCGGGGTCACCAATGTGAGAAGGGTCCAGGTGAAGATTTTAAATGAAAGTAAATTTGTGATGAGCAAAATATAATCCTAGACAAGAATTATTTACATAGCAAAAGTTGCCGAGCTGCAAGTTTTCAGCGATCCGCAATACAATGGTTGCGTGGCTTGGTGGCGGCGGAACCCAGCCACTACATGATAAAAATACAATCGTTATTAGCAAAAGGCAGAAAAGAACAAAGCAAATAAATTTATGCGGGACTTCACTACAATGTCTGCACCCGTATGATGAATTTGGTGAGAGCGAGATGTCTCACTTTTAAACGTCAAATTCACAGAGCTATTAATAACTAGATAAACTAAGTGTATGTAAAAATTGACTTAAGAATTACAATAGACACTCGTTCCCGAGCCAGGACTGAAGGAATTACGGCTGATAAAAGTGGTTTGCAATACCTTTTTACACACCAAGTAGAAACACTTGCCTTGTCTAGTTATTACCTAGCTCTGTGGATTTGACGTTTAAAAGTGACACATCTCGCTCTCACCAAATTCATCATACCAGTGCTGGTCAGTGGATTTGTCGCGTAATTGTGAGACATCTCGCTCTCACCATAGTCATGCTACGGGCGCAGGTGCATTTCCTTTCGTGCATGTCATAAGAGTCCACTAAATCACTCAGAGCCATTCTCCTCTCAGGTTACTCGATAATTGTCTTATACAGCCTACCCCGCCATGCTTAACTTGGCTGTGGAATCTCTTTCGTGCTCTTGTGGTTTTAGCTGCTACACTTTGGGGTCTGCCCGTGGGTATCGTACGAGGCGATTAAGCGTTTCCGGGAGGTAGGCAGCAACGTCTCCCGTGTTGACAAGAGAGTAAAAATATCAGATTGCGGTCACCAACCCGCCTGCCCAGCATAGTGACTATGGGCAATAACCTCCCTTGGTAGTCTTGTGGCGTGCGCTGGGGGAGGCCTACGTCCAGCATTGGACAGCAATAGGCTGACGACGACTAGGTACTTTGGGACCATAGTCGTCTGTTTCCAGATAGTATGGATAATTCCTAGACAAGTCAGGAATTTTTATGTAATCTTGAAAAATACACAAGTGTTTTTAGTCTCAAATTCTGTAGATAGGTATAACCTATAGAGGTATAAACCCACAGCACTTTGCTTAGCATGCGCCTTTTGTTACACCCTGTATATATGTATGTAGGTTAGGGTTATAGATGTAGGCTGTAGAGATCATAAATATTGGTGAGCTCTAGAGTAGGAACAAAACAAAACGCACAAGTCTTTGGTAGGAATCCATCTCTTTAAGCCCTCACATTTTGCCTGAACTAGACCACGTGCTTCTTTGTACGTCCTTGTAGTAAACTTTGATTTATTAAATGCGTATTCCCAGTAGCACAAATCTAGGTATTGTGCTTGAAAGCGAGTTATCCCGGCAAATTGGACTGTCGCCCGCGACGACGGAATACTGGGAAGGATATATCGCTTGTCACTACCACATAATAATATACTTAGCCCGTAGATGTTTTGTCTTTATTATTCTACTACGTGAAAGTTGGTTTTATTTGACGACAGATTGGCGTAGTTCCTCCTAGATTGATAGGTTCTCGGTTCGTATCCCATCAAATGGAAATAATGGTATGATGAATGTCAGCTAGCGCGTTGATAATTTCGTTTTTTTGATACCTTTTGTTATGCATAACTGTTTTATATAGGTATATGAAATTGTATTAGGCGTTACAATTCGGAAGTTCAAACATTCACTATGGGTGCGCCCACCAACGGGCCCTGCACCCTCCACTGACCCTTGGATCTGATAACTCATAAATGCGAAAACAAGCACTTGCACTACCTACGATCGTCACGAGAAAGTTTGAACTTCCGAATTGTAACGCCTAATACAATTTCATTTATTAACAAACAATGTTACAAAATTTATAAAACATATAATCTGTAATGAATAATGATTATAAATATTTTATTTTAAAAAAAATATAACATTCATATAGTCTTTAAGTTTGTTATAGAAATATCTACCCTTCCTGTATTTGAAAAAAAAAAACATTTATATTATCAAGAAAAATTTATTTTATAAATATTACATACTTATTTTATAAAATAAGTATGTAATATTTATAAAATAAATTTTTCTTGATAATATAAATGTTTTTTTTTTCAAATACAGGAAGGGTAGATATTTGGTAAAAAATGATGATTGAATGATGGTAAAAAAAATTGAAAATATGAAAATACGAGTATTTGTGCCTTCCTTAAATGACGTGATCTAAAGCTATTTTGTGTAAATGGTTCGATAACTTTGCGAACTTCGCTATAAATCTTTAAATTTGTTACATTGTCTATAATATGCATTTAATAGCGTAAAAAAGCAATATGTATCATTATAAAAACTTCTACTTCTTACATCAACAACAGCTCAAGTCGGTTACAGTTCGATAGTATAATGAAGGCGGTTAAGAGCAAAAAGCCAGCGGAATTAACTCCGTCGGAAACATAACTCTCGTAAAGGTAGCTTAAACGGACAATTCAATACTTCTGCAGATTTACATAATAATTCCTGAGTGGATGAAATCCTTGGCAATATGATATTCTATGGGATAGCTTAGTAGAAAGGGCAAAGTGCAATAGTCATAGATTGTATTGACATGAACGTTAATATGATACCTACTCAATTTTCATCACTATAAAACCATAAAATCCATTCAACATCTAAAATTAAGCACTTTATTTCGGAAACAAAATTATTGACTAGAAATGGGAGTATAAAACACAGGATATCGGCTTGTACATAATAAATTGTGATAGGAAGTCAACGAGGTCTGAAAGGGAAGCTATTTTGCAAGTGCTTGGAAAATTTCGAGTTCATTTTTGCTGGCAAACCGTGGAAGACAATACTGCCGAAGACTACAATGGGGCAAGCAAGAACTTCTAGATAATCCTACGCTATCATCACACTGTCATATCTCACAGATTTTGCTTGCGAGTTAATAGCGTTACTGCACGTAAAAAGGTTCATGCTTACCCTACATTGCCAAAAACGTAATCTATCTATACATATAATAAAATTGTAACGGATCGATGTTTGTGCACGCTAATTTCAGAAACGGCTGAACCGATTTCGGTGCAGTTTTCGGGAATATGTTGTGACTGGTCTCACTTAACATATAGGCTACTTTTTATCCCGGGAAAATGTTTTTATCCCGGAATATCGACATTTTATTTTTTCTGCAGTCCACGCGGACGGAGTCGCGGGCGTCCACTAGTGTAAGAATAAAAGTTTAAAAGAGATGGTCAAATTCGTCATCCGAGTTAATTGACCCGGTAGCTCAGTTGGTGAGAGCACTGCACGGAATGCGAGAGGTCATGGGTTCGAGACTCGGGTGTCCGTTTTATATTAAACAGCTAACGGTTGTCGGAAAGTCATTTCGTTTTTTTTTCATTAAAGGGCACCAACCAAAAACTCTGGGTAGAATTCGGAAAATTTCGTTTTTTCCCGCCAAGGACTTATTATCGGCAACGCTGATATTGCGTTGTGTAGTTCTATTAATTCTACCCATGGGCCCTTTACGAAAAGTCTTTCAGGGTAACTAAATTGCCTTAGTTGGTACTTAGTATAGGTAGCAATAACTGCGGTGCCATAGGTCCTGGGTTCTAATCCGAAATTAGTCATTCCGCAATTTTTATCTGTTTCTGTAATTACTTATTTATTTATATATTTGTTTAGTACCCACTTCGACATGCCATTAACAAGCACGGACGCTACTGATCCGATCCGTTTTACAGGCATGTGTATTGATGCCTTTACTTTACAGTACTTCACATTATTTAAGAAAACCTTGGCTGGCCGCGTTTACCCCGAGACAGCCCTTTGGTCATTTCATGCCTCGACTAGCCTTTTATAAAAGGATATGGGCGGACACCGTGACTCCATGGCAAATGGCTCAAAATGTAAGTTAAACTCCAATAAATTCGATAGATTTATTGATTGCTTCCAAGATAGCACCCCAATTCTGGCTGGGGCCCAACCATCTTGACATGTGGGCACCGCCTTTTCGACCATGCCAAATAACAAGTACTTAATATTCTGGCCTTTATATAGTATGTGTAAGTGGAATGATTATGAATATTCCAGGGGTGAATGTAAATATTGGACTCATTTTTGTTTCATCTAGATCATGGCCTTCATAAAAGGGAAATAGATGGTACCAGGTTGGATATGTATTTTAGGTTTTAGGTTTATTTATTTTATTTTTAAAAAACCTATGACAGGCTGATGTAGAGCTTGAATAGATATCTTCTGTACATATATAGAGTGATGGCGGATTACAAATTTTCAAGGTATAGGCTGAATAGGTCATATCATACATTATTTTTACAATGCAACAATTTCGTTGAATAAAAATCGAAACATTATATACAAACCATCCAGTTCGGTTTAAGATGGCATTATGGGTTGTTTTATTTACAATTGCGCTCTTTTCACTCATAAGAAATGTGGGCAAAGGGCGCAGAGGCGCGAAAACCTGAGGGGCGGCGAACTATGACTCGTATCCTGTGTGCAATGACAATGTCATAGAGCTGCATTTCTAGAATAGATCAACTAGGCTCGAGCCTACTATCTGGTAAATTCTGAGTACATATAGCATTCCCGCAAGCAAAAATTGTCACTGATATTATACATCTTACCCTGCTATGCTAAACGTGGCTATAGGATCTCCATCTTGATCCTGCAGTTCTGGCTACCCTGTTTTCGGGCCATGTTTATAGGTAAGTACTATGTATGATTTTTAACATACCAAGCAGGAACTGTAGGTATTGCAAGTAGTTAGCTTCTTATACTTCTTTCAAATCCCTATTATACTTAAAATCTCCATCTACCGACAGGTGATCTATACATATAATAAAATCCGATGTTTGGCAGTTCTGGCTACCCAGTTTACAGGTATTTCGGGCCACGTGAAACGTTAAAATCGCGCCGAAACATAGGTAAGTAAAAACTACCGTAAAAAAGGTCATGATTTTTAGAAACAAAAAGCATACCAAGCAGGAACTGTAGGTACTCGTTGCTTTATAATTCTTTCGTGTGTTTGTCAAGTTTAGCGATTGATTTATCTTATACAGTATTTATATATACTAATTATAATATTATAAAGCAAATCTCAGGAACCTGGTCTGATTGAAAAATACAGTGTTAAAGCCCATTTACCAAGGAAGGCTACAGTCTATACAACAACCTGCCCGGCTTCGCATACAATCACGCGGACGAAATAAAATAACCAGAAAGTGACAATAAATATATAAACACTATGTATTTTATGTTTCTATTATCTGACTTAAAACAGCGTCCATCTTGTGCATTCGCTAACATAGACGTTTCACGTTAAAACCAACGCCGTGTGCCCCGAACGCCCCACCCGCTATTGAGGGATGGACCGATTTCGACCGATGCAGACACTACAGTCGCAACGAGAAGCCAGATTCAGGAATAAATATTGTCCGAAAACAATTAAAATTTTAATCGACATATGTTTCGCCACTCATATTAGTTTTCCATGTTAGTTCTATCTACCGAACCAACGAGGCTCAATTTTATACCGGGAACATGTTTTTATCCCGGATAATTTCGACATTTTCTTTTTTCTGCAGTCCACGTGGACGGAGTCGCGGGCGTCCACTAGTATATAATAAAAATAAAACTTCCAAACAAAAGTTACTTTGTAAAAATGTAAAACATTTCCTAAGCAGACAAAGCAAGAGTTTCGCATATGAAGCACTACTTCAGCCGAAAACGTTCTATCGACAGTACTTTTACATAAAATCAGCAATTTTCAACCTAAAGCTGTAAGTTGTAGGTTCTAAATAAGTTGCGAAGGTTCCGGGTCGATCAATCGTATGAGTGGTTTGAAACACGTATCGAGATTTCAAATGCAAGTAAGACTGAGTTGTGATCTTGGAATGGCAACTGTATTATTATGACCATTTGATTTATTTGATTTTTAGTCCATTTTTCTGTCCAAAGGCCAAAAACTTTAATTAAATATGTAAAATACTTTAGTTTCCATAACATAGCAGCCGCCCGTTAAAACAAATGCCAAATCATTAGCGTTATGAATTTTGATAGAAACCGCCCTCTTATTACCTAACTAGCAAACGCAAAGAGATAGCGAAGTATACAAAAATCGCTGATTGCTTGTCAAATTCGTATTACGTAAAATAAATTTCAAAGGAACTTTGACATTTCAAGGCGAATATTGTACAATTTTCGCTATCGCTTTGCTTCGGCTTTGCTATTGCAAATTAGGTAATCAGAGGGCCGTATTTTGCCGACTCCATAAATAATGGATAAGGGCAGAAAGATAATGATGATGACTTGGGTTTCCATAAAATGTAAATAGAATCAGGTTATGCGATAAAAAGCTATCGAGTCTAACGCTAAATATAAAAGCTTTACCTGCCCGGTAAATACAATAACTAGCTCTGTATTACCGATGTTCGATGATCTTTATGTCTCATATTTTATTTAAATGTTACAAAAATGATGGCACCCTGATTGCTTGTCAAATTCCGTATTACGTAAAATAGAAGCTCGCTTCGTTATTAAAGGAACTTTAGAAGACATTCAAAACTTCGCATGTGTCAGGCCTTTTTAAAATCAACACCCACGCATACTTCATCAATATCATGTACACTCCGCTGCTGTCATTTTCGCTAGACACAACAATCAGCAGTCTGTGCTTGGGCACGCTCTTAGCTATGGGTGCAAATTAGTGGCTTTTCTATCTTATATCAGTATCCAAAATTCTCAAACAACCGCAACCGGCCGTATAAAAATTTGCCGCCACTCTGCAAACATCTTAGAAAAATAATGGATAGGCGAAGGGCAGAAAGATAATGATGATGACTTGGGTTTCGACCAACAAGGCCACCATGGCCTCCATGTATGAGAAATATCCCGCCACGCCAATTTAAAAATCCGCCGGGCTCTTTCCAGCACCAATCACCTGTTGGCCTGGTGCGCGGTGGCAAGAGACCCGACGGCATATGCCGATGGGACGCAACCTGCGTTGAACCTTAAGCGTATCTCAGGAGTCTGCGGCCAACAGCTAAACCTATACGCAAAGCTTGACTACTTGCCCGGTTACCAATGGGGTACAACCTTTTTATACAAAAAGGTTGGTAGCATCTCTGACCAGAGGGCTGTCATTACCGATGTAAGCCTCGATGCAACGCTGCCATTTGGGCACATGCCAGCGGTCTCAGTCTTTTATTTTATTTTAAATATTACGTAGGTTTAGTTATTATTGTAAATAATTATAGATTAAGTATACAAGGAGATTAAAACATATTATAAGGTAGTTACTGTTGGTGAACGTAGAAACATGAAATACCAAATTTAATTCCAATAACTCACGGTACAGCAATGTTATATCAACCTCTTTTATACTCGTATACCTGGTAATGGTTCCGTGCGAAAAATGTAAATCGAACTCTCCCGAAACAACAAATTATATTTACCTAAACATTCAAAAGACACCAATCTTTCACAGGTTTTATAAGCAATTAGAAAACTATCCTGAAAATTGCTTGATCTGAAAGTTTCGGCTTAAAAAAAACTGCTGAACGAAACTTCGAACTGATAGTGATTTCAATCCAATTAAACTTATTTGCAAAGTCACAGCTCAATCGTATTTTTGTTCAGTTCTTCGATTGTAACTTTCATTACAAGTTTTATTCCAGTTAAAAACTTTAAAATATTTATGCAGTGTTATATTCATGCGAGATATTTTACATAATATTTGAAGGCTTTAAAAATGTGTAGGTGTAAATAGATGGACCGACATGGGCTAGTTTATGTTACCGTCGTAATTATGGATAGCATAGTGACAAACCTGTGGTGTATGTGGGTTCGACGAATACCCTAAGGAGCTTTATGTCATACGTCTATAAGATATGCAAAAATGTGAAAGAAAATCTTTTAAAATCGATTCTTAATAAATACCTATAAAGCCCTTAGTGTATTTCGCGTGAATTCCAAATTATTCTAATAAAAGTTTAAATTAAACTGTATTATTTCAGAAATAACCGTTCATGTTCAATTTATGATTTTCGGTAGGCCTAAATCAGAGGAAAGTATTATTTATAGGTAGGAACTGATTGTACCGACAGAATACTTTTACACATTTAGTAGATGTCATCATTATCTTCCTGCCCTGTTCCCATTTATTTGAGGTCGGCGCAATATGTACTTTTCTTCCAATCATCCCTATTATCCGCCATCTCGTATATTACAGTTATATACTTCTACAGACATCGACGTTTCACTTAAGGAATGCTAAATTATCTTTTAACCAATTCTATTTTGTATTATTATAGTAAGCTTGGTATAAAAATACTCATATCTATGTATGTGCCATTTGTAACTGCATTGTAAATATGGTCAATAAACTATTTTCATTTTATTTCATACTCCCAGTACACTTCTTAGATCTCTTCATTTATATCCATCCACATTCTAGCACAACAATCTCTGTAAAATATGCGTTTCGTCCCGTCGCTTAATGTGCCTTTATATTAATAATTTAATTTAAACTTTACATAAAACCCACATTGAAATTAAATAAAAGCTCTTCTGACGAACTAAACGATTTTCTGTTGTGTAAATAATTAGGCATAGTAAGGAACTTTATATGTTATAAATTATACTTAATTAATGGCCCGCTTTCGCTTCGCTGCGGTACATATCAGTACATAGCTACAACTTCATTCGAGTATGTACAGCGGTTTTCGTAAAAAAAAATCCCGTTTGTCCACGATGTCCCCTGCCCGTGCCAATTTCGGGAAATCCGTTTTTAGTGCTTCCTCGCAGTCCCTAATAAACATATATGCCCGACTTCAGTTTTATTTAAATAATTTATTTATTCAAGAAGTTTCATACACAATAAGAAGTACATAGTTGAGTAGGGAATATACAATAATTAATTTTTTTGTCTAACTTAAAGATATTTCATATGTATAGCGAATTTCGTAAAAAATTAAATTCCCGTTTGTCCCCTTCCCGTGGGAATTTCGAGGAACCCTTATAGCCTATGTTTACCCGGGTCTAATAAGAATTCTAACGGTAAAAGATTTTTGAAATCGGCACAGTAATTTTTGAGTTTATTCATTACAAACATACACACACACATACATAAAGACAAATCTTTCCTCTTTATAATATTAGTGTAGATAAACGTTATCAAGTTCTGCATGACTTAACTTTTACGAGTATGTACGAAATACTTACCAATGGAAATGTCACGGTGAGTATATACTATGATATGTAGTTTGTTTATAGTATCATACAAAGTTTTGTTGGTATTCAGCCAAAGAATAGGAAAGCTCCATTCATCCGCCCCCTCTATCAGCTTTCCAGTTATCTTCTGTACTCGATGGTACAAACAATGTAGAGCCCGTTTCATATAATATCTCCCGTGCTTAATTTCGGAACCAACATTTTTGCAGTTACACATATACCTAATGTAGTCATACATAGAGAAACTAGCGCTATCTCTAAAAGGCTGCTACATTGGTATAATTGGGGGCAAAGATATATTTTTTTCATAGATCTCAAGTTGTTTCTTTAATAAGCGCGATATAGCATTATTTTACTTTAGCGAAAAGTCCTGATAAATTATAGTTCTGTACGACAGTAGATAAGTAGGAGTATATACTGTCGTCATCTCGGGTCGTGTATGTCGAAAATACAGAACTTTGTATTTACATTAGAACTAGGAGACGGGCATAAGACATTTTATCCTGGGAATATATTTTTATCCCGGATAATTTTGACATTTTGTTTTTCTGCAGTCCACGCGGACAGAGTCGCAGGCATTCACTAGTATTAAATAAAAAAAATAGTCTGCCCAAAAAGCAAACATAACTAGGAAATTAAGACCTAACGTTTACATTTCATCCGCAGAACTCCACGCCAAAAGTAAACAAATACTGGTGTTCGGGTTAAACAAGCCTTTCAAGCAGTATATCACCAAAGCTTTGAATTATTGCTTTTTTAATAAATAAAACTTTCCATTCAGAGAACGGGCATTTTCATAGTCGGGAACTGCCCAATCCGTGTTTCATAACAGGAATTCCGGTTGCGGGAAAACTTTGGCTATTCGTTATCACTCCTCAGCGATTCCAACACTTGAAAACTAAAACCTTTGAGTGCACGTCACACAAGGCATTCCGAACCTTAACCCAAGTGTTTAGAAAGGTGCTAATAAAATATGGCAAAGTGTAAATACTTCGCGACCATAAATCATAAGGTGAACTTTGTGGAATATGCATGAAGTTATTACTTCTGTAGTTGGGGAATGTTACAATTATCGACCCTGGTTAAGGAATGCCATTTTAATGATGTAGTATTTTTTGAACGCGGGTATCGTCAGTGATTAATGTTTCCGGAAGGTGGGCAGTGCCTGCCGTGTTGATAACATAGTCTGATTCTGACATGAAGTCTGACACTGTGGTCACCAACCCGTCTGCACAGTGTGGTGATTAATAGATCGCCCAAAGCCCCCCTATAGTAGTAGCCCAGTAGTGGCTGGGGGAGGCTTACGTCCAGCAGTCGACTGCAATAAGCTGATGTGAGTATTCTTCGGTAGTTTATATTTTAACTCACATGCAAATATTCCATAAAGTGATAAGCAATCACGGATTACATAAACCCCACAGCGGAAAAAATATTCATTTATTCTGGGAAAGTTTATAGCTTTATTTTTCGAACAGCTGCCTGGTTCACTGGTTTTGTAGTTGTAGATTTTCCAATTTAACGAAAGGTCTAGAATATACTTATAACTTTACGGTCACCTATGGTAAGTAAAGGTACACATAATCTGTAGAGTATAAAAGTACCAATAGTTAATTAAGAGTAATGATAACGATAAAGGAAGCAGTAGTAGTAAGCGGTGATAGGTTAAGACCATGTTATAGCCTTAATCCCATTGTGCGTGCTGCGTGGTGCCGGCAAAGTAGAGTTTGTATCACCCCTGCCTGCCCGTGGGTATCGTACGAGGCGATTAAGGGTTTCCGGGAGGTAGGCAGCAGCGCCCCCCGTACTGACAACATAGTCCGAAAATCACACTGCGGTCACAAACCCGCCTGCCCAGCGTGGTGGCTATGAGCAAAACCCCCCTGTGGCAGTAGCCTTATGGCGTGCCCTAGTGGAGGCCTACGTCCCAGCAGTGGACTGTAATAGGCTGAAGAAGATTACAAACATTTACTTTTCTAATTCAGATTAGGATAATATATTCTAGTGGGTTGTAAAAAAGTAAAAATTTAGGTAAAAAAACCTTTTTAAAAACAAGCTTTTATTTAAATGCGCTAAAAAGAAAAAATAAACTTTTACACTAAAACTTTTACTGTTAATTTATAACGTCATTTCAAATTTAACACATTTGACACAATTTATATGTTATAAAAGCTTGTCGCGACATTTAAGTACTCGTATTTACGTTCTTACTTTTAAATGTTTATTAGGCAGCATCTTTGTGTTGATGTTTCAGATTTTCCCATATTGTTCCCACGCATATCGAAGAAATATCCGTCGACCCTTCTAGAGCTTCGTGTAGAAGAGTAAGAGAGTAACAACAGGGTTCGCCCCGGTGCCTCGAGGTGGTATATTCACGACATCATGTCATCGTGCCACTCAGTCCTCGGCACGGCCTCACCTTGACTTATTAAAAATTTAAAACTAAGAAAGTAAATACGAGTACTTAAATGTCGCGACAAGCTTTTATAACATATAAATTGTGTCAAATGTGTTAAATTTGAAATGACGTTATAAATTAACAGTAAAAGTTTTAGTGTAAAAGTTTATTTTTTCTTTTTAGCGCATTTAAATAAAAGCTTGTTTTTAAAAAGGTTTTTTTACCTAAATTTTATTTTATACTTTTTAGTTTTCACCTGGTAAGTTCCTAAGTCTGTTCATCTCATTCAACGCATCATTATTGCAAGGTCGTTTGCCAGTTAATTTTGAACAGTCCAGCTCTTCAATGAGGAGCCCTTAAAATTTCAACTCAATTGCTTAAAAATATCTGTTTCAAAATAGATTTTCAAGTTTTAGAAGTCCGCCATATTGGATTAAGAGTGACGTCACATTTTTTTCGAGTTACTCTCAGCTAGCCCTTTAATTTGATACCCATATTGTAGGAATGCATTAAAAATAATTGGTCCGCCATTGTGGGTATGCCGCCATGTTGGATTTAGAATGACGTCACACTGTTAATCATACATTGTCATCCGAACTGAACGTGCTCACCAAATTTCAGCCCAATCGGTTGAGGGCAAGTGCCTTAAAATTGAGTTGTAAGATTTCACCCGAACAAATATACATTGCAAGTTAAATAAAAGCTTGTAACTTGTAAAAAGCTTGTAAAAAAAGGGTTTATTTCCAAAAATACAATTATAAAATTATTAATAAAGAAAATGGAAAAAATTCTTCACCCGAGTGGGAATCGAACCCACGACCACTGCAAACCATGTCAGCCGCTCTAACCACTGAGCTACCGGGTCAATTACTCTAAAAAATACAATTTACAATATTTTTAATTATTAATTAATTTTTACTGCGAATCCTATACTAGGAGAACCTGTTGTCTATCAAAATATGGCCGCTAGTATGTACATCTTCTAAATTAGGAAATTATGATTATTCTCAAACTTTTTACCAAAAAAATTGAAAAAAACAACTTAAGTAGAAAATTAATATTTGGTCCCCGCAGATTGTTTACATTTTTACAGATTTTATTTCTTCTTTATCTTCTTATATTAGATTTGCTTGCCTTACATTTTTACAGATTTTATTCCTTCTTTATCTTCTTATATTAGATTTTATTTTATTTCTTCTTCTTGTGAATTGAAATAATTCAAGCCAAATTATATTAGACAGATAATCATTCTTCGAACTGCTATCTTAACGGTTTTTGAATGTCCTGTTATTTTAATCAACTTATAAATAAAGTTTGTCAATAAAGAAAATTATAGTATAGAATAGTAATGACCAACCAATTAAATATAGGTCACAAACGCCAATTACGTAATCCATACCAATTTCATGGCAATACCCAGCAATCACCAGAACCGTCTTATATCTATTACAGTCGCCTTACCGAATTGGCGCAAGCTTTTGTCATTCAATTTCCCTCGGAACATCGTCCCAACGAGTTGTGTGCCATTTCGTCCCTTATAACGTTTGAACTCCCGGCCCAATCCAATCTCAACTTAATTCCCCACTTAATAAGTTCCATTCGGATCTTTGTCAGCATCCAATTTATTTACAGCACACAGAATAACAACTATTTCAATTTGCTTTATACGAGTACATCCAGTGCGATATTCCAACGCAATAGCTTTCCTAACTCAGAATACTATTTTATGCTATATGGAAATTGAATATGTACTGTTTTTTTTATAATTAACGTAAGAACCGCTATCGTTTGTGCCTGCTTTTGTGAAGACTGGTTTACCTACTAAATTATTTTAAAGTTTTTAAATAACTGTAGAATACCAAAACTAACTTTACTAGGATCGCTTATTGATGTATTTCTCTGGCATTCACTATGTACAAAATTAGTTTTTATTATTTCAGTCATTATTTGTCACTGATCATTAAAATCTGTCCCTGCTATGCTAAGCGTGGCTGCAGGATATCCATTATGATTCGGAAATACAGCCATATGTATATTATATATTTCAATTATTCATCTTCTAATGTACCTATATATTTGTGTCTGAAAAATAGCGGTGAGTGACCTTACCACATAAGATTGACAATATCGTAAAAGGTGGGTGCCATACTTTGCCTAGCACTTTTTCTCTAATTCCAAATCTGCTAAGCATTCAAAGTAGATTACAACTAACTTCCATGTAATGGATTCCATATATAAAGGAAATTCCCCAGACCGCTGATAAATTAAGGAAAACTTGGTTTATTACAAAAAATTTCCTTATAAAGAGGTTTGAGTACAAGTAAGTTCAAGGTCCTTTACTACATTCATAATAGGTTTCTTCTTCTTCTTCAGCCTATTGCAGTCCACTGCTGGTCGTAGGCCTCCTTCAGGGCACGCCACAAGGCTACTGCCACAGGGGGGTTTATGCCCATAGTCACCACGCTGGGCAGGCGGGTTGGTGACCGCAGTGTGATTTTCGGACTATGTTGTCGGTACGGGAGGCGCTGCTGCCCACCTCCCGGAAACCCTTAATCGTCTCGTACGATACCCACGGGCTGGCAGGAGTGATACAAACTCTATTCTGCCGGCACCAAGCGGGCTAATAGGTTGGTATTTTAAAAATGAAAACCTAAGTATTTTAAAAATTGCAAAAGCTTTTTACGATACTCTTAGAGAAGTCGGTTCTACTTTCCGCACAAAAAATTTGTTCATTATAACTTTTCTATGCAGAATTTGATTATTCACTACATATCTATATATACAGGGTGTGTATGACAGCCAGGCAAATACTGAGATACTGAACAAGTATCATTGTTTTGAGTTATACGACATTAATTACTCGCAGGAAATAAATTTTTTATTTGATTATACGCAATGTTTGCTTTCCGGGCCAATTGTATCGGGCGATCCTGTGATTAGTTAAATGGGCTTATTGGTTATTGTGTGACACATTGCTGTTTTTTTATCACTCGTGACTCTACTTTGGGGTTGATTAGTTAATTGAACTTTTTTGAGACCATCTTTTTTTTGTAAAATCATCCATAGGCAAACATTTTGTTATTAAGTCATTATATAAGTTTTAGAGTTTCATAATAATTAGTGGTTTACTAATTTACTAATTTCTATAATCTTGAGGATGCCACGGTTGTAGATTGTTTATCTAGTTTTTGATTTCGGAATAGTGCAATGTATTGTCTTGCATGCTAGGTGCTCGGGTCTGGTTTCTCGTGGAGATTGTAGTTAGTGCAAATGCCTGTTTTCGCAGTTATGAGTTATCAGATCCGAGGGTCAGTGGAGGTGTAGGTGTAGGGCCCGGTGGCGGGCGCACCCATAGTGAATCATTGTACAAGGCCTACTGAATGAATAATGAAAAAAAAGTCGGAAAATTTTGGAATTCTCCTGCGAAAATCTCAGAATCATGGTCTGAAGTCAACGTATAAATATTTGCCTGGCTGTTACAAACACCCTGTATAAAAGAAAGTCGTGATAGTTACACTATTTATAACTAAAGAACAGCTGTACCGATTTGTCTGAAAATTGCGAGATAGAGATAAACACAAGAGAAAATCCTTGAAAATAGTCCTAGTTTCATAAATATCTATTCATGGACAATTTCGATGAACAAACTACTATTATCTTTTATCTTTCCAATAAATATCTAAGTCGGTACCCTGTTCGATAGTTCAGCAGATTATTGTGTCTAAACCGGAAGAATGTTTCGTTCGCAAAGGAAAACCACACATACCAACAAACTGTTTGTTCATACCAGTGATACGAGTACAAAGCTTCCACTCAATACAAATACAAACGCTTCCTTACTAAACCAACACTTTAGTGTAATATTTTTTTATGCTCTTACAACACGCTATTTTGAAGCATAGGTCGAGAGCATACAGGTCATTCGTGAGGAAGATATTGATGTTTTGCAGTGTGTTCAGTTGTTGGTAGTTCTGCAATTGTTGAGTTTCCGAGTGAATGTAGTCTTTACTTTGTGCGAGTAAATAGTCTAGACTTAGATAAATAAGAAGTTTTTTTTTTGGAAAACGTCAACTTTTATTACCTATAAAGGTTTTATCCATTTGAAATTTTTGTATTAGAGTTGATAATTCATTATCATAACATATTTTTTTCAGGTTTTTTGGTTCAACTCTTCACGTCACTGTGTAACGAATATTTTATAGAATCTGTGTTCGTTGCCTAGAAGCGAGTTAGTTACAGTTTGAAGTATGTGAAAACTCCAAAAACCACAATTATAAATAAACTCCTACTGAACAAATAGCCGTATTTATTTGTAACATTGTGGCGACCGTAGGAAATTCCTGCAAATAAACGTGCATTAAGATGGAAGCCTTAAAACGGAAAAGAACACAATTCTGAAGGCAGTTCAGATAGCCGCCCATGCCCTAAAAAAAATCCTTGTGCGAACTACAAAAGGGTGAGGAGGTTGTGAGCGCAAGCCCAACCGAAGACTACATAAGGCTATCCGATTGCGCAGAAGAACTGTTCCGTTCCGAAGAAACCATTCGGGATTTATGGTGTGAAGCCGAAGATTTTAATAAACTGGCCTTCCAGGAGGACCAGGATACGGCAGCAACATATAAAACTCACTGGTCATAGATGAGAGCCCGGTACGTAACGCAAAGTGCGCGGAACAGTGACGACGACGACAACAAGTCGTTGCGATCAACGAGGTCGACTATAAAGTCACGACCAAAAAGAATAACCATGCCGAACTAACTAGAAATATCCAAATTCAATTATTATTCTGGGGCCAGTTCCGAAAAATAGATGAGGATTCTGATATAAGCGACACCGATAAATATCAGTACCTCCTCCAGTCCATGGAAATAAACTCCAGTGCTTGGCAATTAGTGGAAAGCTATCCACCTAGCGGCGAAAACTACACAAAGGTCCTAGGGGCACTTAAATCCAGATTTGCCCGGGAAGATATACTTATTGAAACTTACATTAGAGGTTTACTAGCCTTAATGCAAGGGAAGGATCTGTCATCAGGCAATACACAAAAACTGACAGAACTATATGACCAGCTTCAAATGCATTTGCAAGCTCTGGAGACCTTAGACAAATTTGCATCGATCCTATTTCCTATGGTGGAGTCTGCTCTCCCTGATGATGTCCTACGAGCATGGAATCGATGCAGAGCCAGCGACAAGAGTGGTAATGATTTGTCGAGATTAGTAGAATTTCTCAGGTTGGAGGTGGAGTCTGAAGAGCGAATTTTACTAGCCCGAAATGGTGTAGCAACGTCCTCCACTTCAGAACCAAAGGCACCCACCTGATTTTTTGTCGCTGAAAATAAGCCAGACAAGCAAAGTAATGTAAGGAGTGGCATCTGGTGCGACAAGGACATGTATGCAAGCGCCAAGTGTCATAAGGCGGAGAAAATGTCTCTAACACAGAGAACAGAGCATATAAACGCCAAGAAGCCATGCACAATCTGTCTTAGAGAGAACCATTTGTCAAAAAAGTGCAGAGCCTTCCCAAAATGCCTGTTCTGCAAAAAGAGATACGTGACACTTATCTGCCCTGATATTGAAAACGCGACCAAACCCAAAGAAGAACCAGTCAAGGCTAGCAATCTTCATTGTGAGATGAAGTCCACAACCCTCCTGCAGACCATCGCCGTCAAGATCACGTCGGGATCAAAGACAGAGACTATACGAGCTCTCATAGACAGTGGCGCGCAAAGATCTTACATTCGTAAGTTGATGAACTTGAATTGAAGCCGGTGAGAAAGGAGTCTTTCTCAATAACATACTCTTTGTTTGGCGGAAAAGAAATAAAACTGAGCGACGCGTAGAAAGAGTTCATAGTCAAAGGAGCGACGTAACGTTTATGACATTCGCGTCAATAGTGTTATTGACAATTTCAATATGTCAATGTCTGTCCTTGAACAAAAAATCATTTGTGGTGTTTTGCCAAAAATATCTTCAAATTTAATAATGAAACAACTTATCCAGAATAACATTATACTGATGGAATCGAATAATATGGACGATGAAGTTAAATTGCTGATAGGTGCAGATTTTTCTAGTTTCCTATTTACTGGCGAGTTCACACATGTAAGTTTGGCAGCGGTAAGAATAAAAATGGGCTGGACTATTCAAGGTCCAACCTCAGGACTTTATAGTTCTCATATCAATGTGATAACAAAAGTGTGATAGCAAACCTTCAAAGTTTATCGGATGTGGATGGTCATAACAGGCTTAGCAGAGTTCATACCACCAACGGTAAGAAGATAAGACCATTGCGGCATCGTCTGTTCCCAACGTGACTGGGAAGGGACACGGGATGCGATCAGTCGCAGAGTCAGCTCTGATGCCGATGTAAGGAGCCTCTAGAACCCGCTCCGGACGTGTCTTTCGACACCCGAAACCCTCCTTAATTTTCTTACAAAATTTTGATTTGTATTTATATCACTTTCTATACTATTTTATAATTGTAGACTTTCATTGTAACCTAAATAAATACCTTCCGGTTTTTTTAGCCGCGGAGTGTAACGAATATTTTATAGAATCTGTGTTCGTTGCCTAGAAGCGAGTTGGTTTTAGTTTGAAGTTTGTGAAAACTCTCCAAATAATTTCAATTATAAATAAATCGGTACTCCTACTGAACAAATAGCCGTATTTATTTGTAACACACTGGTTCAACCAATGAGATAGACTTTACGGGGAATACTGTACACAGGTTCTGTGACTCAAATGAAACTTTATAATAACAATTTGTAAGCTATATAATATTAAATACATGAAATAGACAGTAAAATTATTGCTGTTAGTTTGATTAGTATATCCTAAAATGTTATTGATTTGTATTTTATTTATTGACGGCCGCTTGGTCTAGTAGGTAGTGACCCTGCCTGCGATGCCATAGGTCCTGGGTTCGAATCCCGGTAGGTGCAAACATTGATATGATGAATATTGATGTTTGTTTCCGAGTCATGGATGTTTCTATACTTATCTATGTATTTATATACCGTTGCTTAGTACCCACGACACAAGACCTTAGGGATCTTAATGTGGGAATAGGTTAATGTGTTGTGTAGTGTGTGAATATTTATTTTTATCTAAAGTACAAAACTTTATGTACTTATATGTTAAAGCTTCCATTGAGTATCAATATTACGTACTCAAAATAGCTTTTATTTGTTGTTGACGACCTTAAACTTGTAAACAACTTTACTGTTTCATAGGCTCCTCTGTCATTCTACGCAATAACTAGAATGTGCTTTTCAATTATTTATCTCACTTTTTAATGAGACTAGTAAATAGGTCAATCAATATTTCTGTGCGATAACTTGATAATAAAAATATTGTAAAGTATGTATCTATTTCACAATTTTCATCATCATCAATCTATATCTTTGAATTATACCTAGATGGATTTTTACCCGACTAGGACTTCGATAGAATATGACTGGTTATATGAGTATGTTTACTTTTTCTTTACTTGCTCGAGCGTGTTTATTTGATAAACAAACAATTTTTATATCCTATCTATTTCCTTAATTACATAATACCAATTTAACAGATTAAAAAACTCCTGAAGTCTATTCCTTTTTTACCAAGAAATTTCAATACAACAAAGTTTTAGATATATCCACAAAAAGTGAAACTTCATTAACTTAACCAAACATTGACCATGTACTTAATATAGAAACTTTTCCCGTTTTATACACCTTAATAAAGAACTTTACAAAGTTACATTCCTATCAAGGAAGCTAATATAACTTGGGCGGGGCTAAAACGTAACATGTGCCCAGAGAAGCGAGTTATACTCTCATTAATTCATGGTACCTAAAGTTGCCGAGTATGCTGGCCACTTAGTTTACTTTAATCTTTTAAGCCTGAGCCATGAGCACACCGAATGCGTATGCGTACATGTAAGCGTAGACGTGCACGTACCAATAGTTGTAATGTATGGAACTGTATAAGCTCGGACACACCGAATGCGTATGCGTACACGTAAGCGTAGACGTGCACGTACCGCGATTTGTAATGTATGAAACCGTATAGGCTCGGGCCAGAGACGGGCACACCGAATACTTATGCATACACACTTAAGCGTAGACGTGCACCTACCAATAGTTGTAACGTATGGAACTGTATAAGCTCGGGCAGAACTAAGTAACTATCGTATCTTAACGTACGCCCTCTTAAGATTAATAAGATACAATTTAAAATATTCTCTCAAACCATTAAAGTTCGTTGTCTCGTCTGCACTGATCTTAAAGAAAATTCCGGTTCACTGCGATTATTATGCAAAGTTCATTTAGTTTAAATGTTCCAAGTTTAGACGGGGGCGCTACATTATGCACATATTATTATGAGGCGACGACGGCGTGTATGCCGTGATGTTCATAGATAATGCAGTTACCTATTCTATTACTCAAGGTGTCTCTTCAATGACCTAAGTACATACATGTAACATATATGAATATACCTTTGAAATTTCGCTCGCTCCGCTTCGGTGCTGTAGAAGATAGAAATTATTCTGATACCTGACTTAATAACCGATTATACCTTTGTATGTATTAGATGAAGTAGTTAGGTGATGTACATTTCATTTTATATTCAGATATAAATTATATTTAAGCTTTAGGAAGTAGAATATTCCCGGTATTTTGAGGCGCTTTAGTTAATTTAATAAATAGGTATAATTAGTACCAACTATGTGAGATAGATAGACAGGTACCACAGTATTGCAGTACACAATACTGTACTCGTACCAACCTATTATTTGCTTACTGCCAGATTTATGGTTTCTACAAACGATTAATGCTGTATGGTGGTCATCATCATCTTCCTGCCCTGTTCCCATTTATTTGGGGTCGGCGCAATATGTACTTTTTTTCCATTCATCCCTATTATCCGTCATCTCATTGCTCACTCCCAGTAACATTCTTGTAACTCCACACATCCATCTCAACATTCTCATCTCGCTTACATGCAGTCGATTTTCACCCTTCTTCTTTACGGCCCAGCATTCAGATCCATACAAGACGACAGACAAGACTTGCCCTTTAGCTTTAATGGCATCCGGGCATCGCACGTAACTCCCGTGACCTATCGCCATTTCATCCATCCTCAACTAATTCGGTGCTTTATATCTCGGTCTATTTCCCCATCCCCTTATAAGACAGAGCCCAGGTACTTACAGTTTGAACAGACTGCAATGCCACACCATCAAGGGATATTGCCATAGAGCTGGAAACCGCCGAAATCACAAAACATTTGTTCAGTTTTTGATTTTTTGATTTTCAGGCCAACATTCTCCAGCTTTTGCTGCTATTTCACCAGTCTATTCTGTACCTCAAGCCCGTCCTCACTAACAAGGACAATGTCATCGGCAAAAAGCATGTACCATGGTGCCTCTTCCCAGATGTCTGATGAAAGCGCACCCATTAGTGGTATCTATCTCAAATAGTAGGTATGGATCCTTAAAAAGTCTAAATACATTTATTATTGAAAATCTTAAATTATTAGGAATTGGATAAGAGGAATCTCCCACAATCACGCCGATATTGGAGTCTCCCATTACCCGCAGGCCGTGAATTATCTGTCTAGATTGAATTGCATAATTATTAATATAGTAATATATTATGTAATTATGCATGCAAATGAGGACTTGTTGAAATTGTAACACTAAATAACAATGCCATTAGAACGTTTTGATTTTCTCAGTCTGACTATAAACGAAGGCCATACTGAATCGGGAGATATAAATACTTTGTATTAATGGCATAACAAAGGGTTATTGCTAAACTACGGGTGGAAATATAATTAAGAAGATCGCATGAAGAAAACACAGAAAAAGCTCGCTAGGTAGATTAATTTCGCCAAGTTCTGTTACTTCCCAATATCGAAATAATTTTGTCGCATAAGTCAAGGACGTAAGCCAAAGGTCGAAACTCAACAGAGCATGTCAAGTACGGTGCCTTAGAAAAATCAGTGGAGCACAACTCGTTTACGTATAGTCAAGACTTCTTGAAATATATTACAGAGAGTATGTAGACGAAAATAATATGTTTTATTATACGCTGATATTGAAGTAGGTAAGTATCTTGTTTCATATATATACATACACATAATATTATTAAGTATTTCATTCAATTTATACATAATTGAAAGATTAATTATAGCATGATAAAAAAAAACTTATGGCAGGTGGGACTCGCGAGGCAAGGTGACCAAAATGCTGGCAAAGTTGCCACGCTGCATGGCAATGCAGATGCATTGAGCTGGGTAGCTGCCAGCTTTTTTGGTCACCTGTAGAGATCCTCTGCCTTTGGGTTCGGACCCCATACCGACGTTTCGACGGCGGTAGATTCGTAAATGCCTAAGTATCAGGCACGAAAAGTGAATCATTTAATTCACCGGAATACTTAATGATTAGAAACTATTAGTGTAATTATATGAAAGCCCTAAGGTGTTTCGTGTATTAGGACTACTAAATACCCTACGATTACTAGTTTATATTACTAGTTCTGCGTATGCAAGGGTCTCTAGAAGTGACCCACAGATCGTGTAGAAATTGGATTGGAATTGTAAGGCACCGAAAAGTGTAATGGTGCATCGAAACTGTAAGTATGACATTAGCACTCTATGCCTACATCTTATTCCTCTATAACGGCACTGACTGGTTTTGAGAGCCTCGGCCACTTCCGTCGTCATCAAAGCTACATCAAATACTAGTTATGAATTTATTGATGTTGTTTAATGAACCGTCAAAATGGATTCATGTGAATAAGCCATTCATTATACCATCCGATCGATATTTTAGTATCAACAAATATAAATAATTTCAAGTAGGGATAGTTTTCATTAAAAATCGTCATCCTATCGATGTATTGTCAAATCATAATTTCCAATATTACTCTAGGTAATAAGCCATTTAATATTCACAGCACATGGCATAAATCACGACAATGCGTCGACTTCATTCCGATACGTGACTATGAAATAATTCAATAGGTTATGTTAACTTTACTGTGCTAAATATTAATCGCGCGTCGTTGTTTTTACTTTATTTGAAACTAGCTGACCTGAAAAACATCGTACGGCCTTATAAAAAAAATACAAACCTTGTCCAAGAAATAACAAACACAAAAAAACAGACTCATCCTATATGTTCCAGTCATTCAGAAGTTAGTGCGTACAATGTACGCCGTACATTCATTTTGGCGATTAATTTTTATTTATATAGACGAACAGAAATGTGCCCCGTTATTTTTCGTTCCGTGGGAATTTCGGGAAATCCCTCCTTAGCTAAACGTCACAAAATATTCACGGTCCAAATAACACGTTTCTAATACAACAGATAAGAAAGTTAGGAGTATTCAGAGATATATATAGGTACTAAAGACGATTCTAAAGAGCTATATGTTACTCGTATTTTGAGGCTTAAAGCAAAGAGAGTCATTAGTGATCTTTTAATACAGGAAAGCATAATCGTTTTGTATTAGAATTATATTTACATTAGCAATACAGTTATTCACCAAATCATTGGTGTACAATTTAGTGATATCAGATAACTGTTAAATGATGATAATTTAGGCAGATGTGTTATGGTGCTTATACATTCTCACCCGAGAGCTCTATCACGAGACTTGTAAAATTAGAAGTTACGTACTTTGAAATATTATCTGTAACTACTAATAAATAAATAACCTTAGTCCGAATTCTGTAGGAGATTTGACTTTTGTAGACTATTGTATATATTTGCCTCGCTGAACATTAGCATCATGCTAATGTTCAGTGAATACGGTCCATAAACAGGCTCTGGTTCATGTCTCATCAAACATTTTCAAATAGGTAGGAAGGATCAGACATTTGCAGAATTGCATGGTATTAAGTCGTTGGTGATAAAAATGGGCTTAAAAGAATTAATTTTTGTGGTTGTAACGATAATTGCTTTTGAAGTATATGGTGTAGTGTATGAATCAACCTTAGAAGAGGTCACGCCATGTGGTGACCCTCTTCTGCCTTACGATAAGCAATCTACAGTAATCATCACGTCACATGAGCATAAAAATAAACTGGTGCTCAAAGTTGCTTTGTTTTTGAAAGAAGACTTGAAAAATTATTTGTGGACCTTCAAAGCTGGCGTTAAAAAAATCGGCAAATCTGTAACTTACACAATTGATTACAGAGATTTTACTTGCAAGAATCTGATAACGCGACTTATATTGAATACTATTCGATATAAATATGATCCCAAGACGTGTACTATGTATGCAGGGAATTATACATATGACAATCTGGATATTTATACTTTGGATAAAGCCGTAAATAGTATACCTGTGCGTGAAGTAGGTACCAACATTTGGCGTCTTAGTCTTCATGGTCCCAAAACGACCATATTTTGTTACAATTTTCGTGTAATTATCAAATCCATTAAGTAGGAAGGTTTATTATAATGTTGAATGAATAATATCTTGTTTTATTTTTATATGTAGTTGATAAGTATTCCTTTGAGCAAAGGGATGAAAGGCATAGTTTACAAAGAGCGCTGCGTATACATCTGGATGGTCATAGAAGAAGAGGAACACCTTAGAAGTGTTGGATGGACAGTGAAAGGGGATTTGCGTGTATTGGCAGTGAGTAATGTGATGACGGAGAATATAGGGATGTATGCAGGAAAGTACATTTTACGCCGACCCCAAGTAGAATAGGAACAGGGCAGAAAGAAGAAAAAGCGCTTCTTTGAAGCGTCAAATTATACTGTGAATACCTTATACTTAATTTAAGGCTTTTTATTAGTTAAGCCCTTAAATTCTAAGACCTTCCACTCCAAAATGATAAATAGACTAAATGCGGTATTTCCAACATGGAAACTTCCAATTACTTTTATGTTATCACGAAATCCGTTAAGCAAGAAGTGGTTATAACCTAACTTTATAATAATTAAGTGGTGGGTGCACACATAGTGAATGTTTGGAATAATATAATTTCATTAATAATTAAGTCACAAACTCACTGTGGATATCTAAGATTCTATATTATGATATTCCTCCTATTAGTAAACTATCTATAGTTATTGTTTTTACGTAAGTATGTAAAAAAATTATACAATAAAACAACTTTTTCTTTTCATGTTTACTAAAAGATAATATAAAAATATGTGTTCTATTATAGACCTTCACCAAAAAAGTAAAGATTTTTGTTCGGATTTTATCCATTTTATTGATAAAATATTTACTTAAGTATATCACAATAATATCTAGCCTCCTAAAACGTAAGCCTCCAAAGTTAATAAAATGCCAAAAGACAGGATAGTGATGAATAAAATTTGTACCAAATACCAAAATATTTCTAAGTAAGTACCTATATAAAATAGTTTTACATAGACGGTAGACGCATGTGAATGTCAAAATTAACATCTATGTACTAATTTATTTCCACGGGTTAGGTAGGTAGGTATGCCTAGCAATGAGGGATTTTCTGACAAGTTAACATAACAGTCAAAAATAGATGGCGTGAGCGCGTCACCTACCTTAATCCCCCATCTCACCTCTCCCAGCTTGAAGGATAGAAATAGTTCCATGAATAGACTGTGCGTGTACTGATGACTAAAGCTGGCTACACACCCAGACTGTACAGCCGACAACAAATCATCCGGTCGGTTTTCTAAAGACGGTGTAGCATAGCATACGAGTAGGAGACATAGCAAGTAACAAGTTGGATTTTGCTACATGGGGTTAATAGTATCAGATTATAATCTTAATACGAGATGATACCTACTTATTTTTTTTTAACAAACTTAAATTTATGAATGACTACTGTTGCCCGTGACTTTATATGCGTGAACTAAAGAATGTAATCTATGTCCTTCTCCGTACTCCTGTATATGCCTTTCATCTCATCCCATATTATTAAATGCTACAGATACTTATAACTATTAACCCTCGTGTAGTAGAGTATAGATACCTTTAATTTAGCAGAGATGCAAGCAATGCTTAGGTAAGTATCTGCTTTGTTTTTCCTAGCGGACCGATTTTTAGTAGAATGTGTACAGCACACTATAGTCTGCTTCGTCTATCTGTAGTGCTTAGGAACTGTTGATGTCTTTGGTTGAGGGGTGAGGTGGGGGTAGGCGCTCTCGCCATCTATCTAGGTGATTTATACTATTTTTTTTACTTTTAATAGTTGTCAGAAAATCCCTCATTATATGATAATTAGATTCTGATCCAATATCAATCGCGGATGCGTCTCTTTCGGTGACATTGATGTTATTACTATTTTTTCCACTTTTTTATAACGCTGCCAAAGGGAAATTTTATCACTAGTATAGTATTTAATAATACTAATATCTATCCGTACCTAAGTATATTACACCTAAGTATTTTATTTGTATTATTTTTATTGGACAGTTGTTGGTTCTGGATTTTCCTTAGCGTCATCTTCATGGATGATCACGCGTCTGTTCGCACGCCGTCTCGCGTGCGGGCCCAGCTTAACATTTGAGGCTGTACCGTCATCTGATATCTGAAATATTTTGAAAAAAGTTGGAAATAATATACCTATAGCTAATAACTGAACATTTGAGCGAGACCATGAGAAGTGTGAGTATACCAAATTGGTATACGTTTTAACAAAGGTCTATTCTTCAAACTCCTTGGTGACGTTGGCTCTATAAAGGGCGTAAATGAGTGACTGCAAGGAAAATATTGAAATGCTAAACACGTATCATTTTAATGAGCGACACTCCTACCAAACAACCGATTGCTACAGCTTGTATGTATAACCGGTTTAACCAGATATAATTTTACATCCCGGAATGAGGAAATTAGTTACATTAACACCTTATTTTACTTTAAGTCTACGACTCGTTTTTCTCTTACTTTTTTTTGTGTATAGGTATAACCGGTTTAACCAGATATAATTTTACATCTTTTTGAGTATTTCGCGGAATGAGTTTAAGTATAGATTACGAATTTTGTTACATTAACACCTTATTTTACTTACAACTAAGTGAAGCTAAAACGAGAAGTTATTCACCTCTACTCGTTTCTTAGCAGGGACATTGTTTTCCAAAAACTTGTTTACCGCTCCAAGGGTATTAATTGGTATCTGCAAAGTAAACAATACGAGAATTAAGTATGATAATTATAACTAAAATAGTACATAAGAGAAAATAATGATTCCTGATGTTTTAAACTTTTAAGATAGGTCAAGATAATTGTAATTCTATAGGTAGGTTCCTCAGTTACATACCTACTCACCTTTTAATAATGCAGGGTGTTTTTTCTTTGCCAACGTTTGCGAAGGATACGTACTCTATACATTAAATAATCCGATATCCGTTGAAGGTGTAGCCCTAGAAGTTGTTCAGAAGTATGTGTACCTTAGGCAAATATTGCAGTTGGGTAAAAACAACTTCGAGGGAGAAATCACCAGAAGAGTGCAGCTTGGGTGGGCAGCGTTTGGGAAGTTGCATCATATCTTTGAGTCATCCTTGTCACAGTGCCTCAAGACCAAGGTGTTCGATCAGTGCGTTCTACCAGCCATGACTTACGGAGCCGAGACGTGGAACCTGACGGTGGGGCTGGCTCACCGAATGCATGTCACTCAGAGAGCTATGGAAAGCTCGAAATCTCGCTAATGGACGAAGTCCGAAACGAGGTTATCCGGCAGAAGACCAAAGTGACAGACATAGTCTCGAAATGTAGCAGAATGCAGTGGGCAGGCCACATCTGCCGTAGAACCGATGGACGGTGGAGTAAACGGGTTCTAGTATGGAGACGGCAAGCGTAGCGTTGGGTGCCCTTCGGCTAGATGAACCGATGACTTAAGGATGACGGCTGGTAGTGACTGGATGGCAAAAACGGGAGATCGAGGCATGTGGCTTACACTTGGGAAGGCCTACGTCCAGCAGTGGACTGTAATAGTCTGACGATGACATCAAATAAAGTAAGCTAATGTCAAAAATATTTCTTGGACACGATTTTAATTTTTTTGCCTTTTTTTTTATTGATATGATCGCGCAGAATGTATGGTGTCCAGTGTTTGTGTTAGTATTCTTATAGGTAGTTATAACATTTTTTCCCGAAAAATGTTTGTTAAATGCGTCTACGTGCGTTTATGCAAAAAAAACGCAATCTAATACCTCAACTTTTGACCTTAATATTATGGGAACCAGACACTTCCCAGGTATGCTTCCAAGGAGAGAAATGTTTGTGACGATAAAGAGAATCCGTGGTTTTCGATAACGTTGACGACCAAAAAACACCCTGGTATACTTACTTTTACTTACTACATACCTACTCTACATACTTACTTTAAATAATATGTACATGATTATTGGGGGTCGAATAATGAAATAGATTTATATTTCAGCGTAGGTAAGTAAAATTTATGTTAATACTAGCTTTAAAATTCCTGGATATTTATAATATGCATAGTGTATCTCGTTGATAATCCTTATTATAACGTTGCCTTCTGTACTGGCTCTGAATTCTGGATAAATTTCCTGCGGCCGCGTGGTGCCGGAAGAGTAGAGTTTGTACCACCCCTGCCTGCCCGTGGGTATCGTACGAGGCGATTAAGGATTTCCAGAAGGCGGGCAGCAGCGCCTGCCCTGCTGACAACATAGTCCGAAAATCGCACTGCGGTCACCAACCCGTCTGCCCAGCGTGGTGACTATGGGCAAAACCCCCCTATTGAAGCGTGCCCTGGGGGAGGCCTACGTTCAGCAGGCTGAAGAAGAAGAAGATAAAGGGAAGATATAACTTCATTTTACGGTAAAGCAATTACTAATAAGGCACATTTTAGCAAGATAGTCACGTGGTCCTGGTTTACCATAATTGTATAACATAGGTGAGGTGATTCTTTCCTATTACTATAAAGTAACCTATGTGTAGAATTTTATTTAAATGGTCACACTTACCAAATATGACTTCTTAAATATCCACAACCAAAAATACTACATAAACGGCAAAATTCCACCAACTAGTTACATTGTAGACACCAGCTTGCAGCAGTTATTCGATCGGCTGTTTTGTAACCCCAAAACATTGTAAGTTGTTACCACACACATTCCTCCTGAAAAACACCTTCGGGAGACTCCTTTATAAAATCACCATTTCCATGAATGAAATAGCACATTCGCGAAGGTATTTTACAGGAGGAAAGTTCTGCTATGCTATTCTTAAAGCTACAATAGTTTTGCATGTTTGATTTCAAAAGTGACCAAAGTTTTTGAAGTAGAATCGCTTCCATTGTGAGAGTGTAAAGGTGCTGTTATAAGTAGTGTAAAGCAACATCCCTCCGTGTAAATAGCGTATTTTGTTCCAATTTATACTCGTAGTACTTACCTAGGTTTTCCTTAATCTATGCTGCTGGATCTACTACAGTATTAATATAATATACAGGGTGTGGGTGACAGCCAGGCAAATACAGAAATCCTGAACAAGTACCATTGTATTGAGTTATACGATAGTGTTATTACTCGTAGGAAATATATTTTTCATTTGATTATCAGTAATCTTTGCTCTCCGCGCCAATTGTATCGGGCGATCCTGTGACTAATTAAATGGGCTTAGTGGTTGTTGTGTGCCACATTGCTGTTTTTGGATGACTTGTAATTCTCTATTAGGGTTATTTGAACTTTTTTGAGGGCAACTTTTTTTTTTGAAAATCACCTTTTGGTTAAAATTTTATTTTTAAGTCATTATCTAAGGCCTAATTAAACGTAGTAAACATTTTTTCCTGTAAATATGAAGAATATTACGGAAAATTTGGGAATTTTCCTGCGAAAATTTTTAGTGTTTTCCGCTTTAGAATCATGGTCTTAAGTCATGGTATCAATATTTGCCTGGCTGTCAGAAACACCCTGTATAATATATTAAATAATATAATAAAATATATGAATACTGTGGTAGATCATATAATTCTTATATTATTTTCATATAAAATTTGAAATACATTTTATAACTTTTTTATTAAAAATAAATAAAGATAATAATAGAAGATAAACAAATAAAGTGAACACGAGGTAATGAAGGTACGGACAGACGTGCAACCTAAAAATTATGCTACATGTGTAAAAAAGGCAAAGTTGTGAGGAAAATGATTATGTAATGAACTTACCGCAAATATATCATCAATGAATGATGAGGCGGGTTGAGTCTGAACAGAGATATGAGCTTCCTTAGATGATGATGATGATGATGGAGCATGCTTCGCAGTCAAGTCTGAGTCTGTATCAGAGTTAGAAGGTTAATAACAAGGAAATGTTATGAAATATTTATATACATACATACATAATAGTCACGCCCCCAAAGAAATTGGGCAGTAGTGGGCAAAATACACACCTAGTTTGCATCAGTTAGCCTATTAAATCCCACGTGGTAAGTGGTGGGCCTTCCGCCTTTTTCCGTGCACAAATACAACAATCTGGCGACCGGTAACGAAAGCATAGAGGAATAAAGGATTAATCTTATTCCTCTATGACGAAAGTAATGGAAAATGTTTGCGTGTCATTCTAAATAGGAAGATATTATAAGCTATGTAGCGTCAGAGCCTCATTTATAAAATAAAATAGCAGTGTGCACCACAGGCAGGTAAGTTTGTCTTTGGATCCTAAGATTTTGTCGAACCCACTTACACCCCGAAATACAGATATTTTAGAAATTAATTAATATCAAGCCGAGAATACATGACTTAGGTGGCACAATTTTATACTAACTCCTTGCACGTGCCAACTACTTTTATGTGTATACGCTTACTGGCATGCTTTTAACTAGCAAACGAGTATAAGATTTGATTTGTGGACATGGCATGCAATCTGAGGGAGAGGTCGTGGCAGGCTGCAAAATGAAATGCAAAATGGAAATATAAGGACATACAAGGACTCAAATTGCACGCAACTTCGTCCGCGTAAAGTTAAGGAGCTCAGGGGAATTTTGGAAAATATTGTATCTCCTCTTTAAACTCCAAAGAACATACATATAAAATTGCAGCTACATATCCCTCATTCAATAACGAAATAGTTTTATAATGCATAAACAAGATTACACTACACACAAATACACTAGATTGTAGGTATTAAGATCCTAATTACTCCTTAAAATCCTTTCTAGGACATTTAACTATGTGAATAATAAATCATATTATGTAGACGATTATAATAATATTAAAAAATATTATGAAAGATAAAGTGAAATGCTATAAATATTGTACGTCATAGAGGCTAATATTAAATCACCCCGCGAAGTTTCATGAAACAATATTCTATTTCGTAGCGAAACAAAATATAGTTTCTCAAATGCAGTTGTTAGAGCTAAATTATTTATACCTCTCCACAAACCAGCCAAGATGCCTGTGAATAAGGGATGGCCATAAAAAATAAAAACGTAATAAAAGCTAGGAGATAAAAACATCATCAGAAATACGAGGGCAAGGAGGCGCTAAGATTATCCTTAAGGTCGTTCAGTGCAGGCCGCTTACACACTTTATCACTCCCATAAAACGGAGAAAATATTTCCCTTATAAATTTTTAAGAGATGTTACTCGACTTAAGACATAACTATTTGGATTAGAATTAAATTTTCTGATTCAATTTTTCCAAAATAGTTTGAGCTACTTTTTTCAATTGATGTTCCTTCCTAAAATAATTGGGTAAAAAAAAAATATACTATAGTTATTTATTTCATATAAAAATGTTCACAGTCTGTACATTAATACGAGTATAGTGTATATTTAAATGTAAGCACCTGCTTGCAATGTCGCGGATTTCTGTACCGAAACGCTGGTACTGCCTGCCGCATTACCCAGGAAATTGCCGACTGCCTTAAGCGTGGAAATTGGGATCTGAAAATGAGATTTTTTCACGTAAGTTTTTGTAAACAAGCTGAGTGTTTGCTTGGGTTTATTTGCATATGCTCAAAGTTTAGGTTTGAGGTAAATGAGAATGTTTTGTTGAATATATTTTGAAATACTCTTTGAAATACGTAGGCAACAGGTTATGTTTATTTATTGAGACGTTTTATAATAATTTACTATATGTCATTTTTACTATAATAGAAATTCATTTGCTGGCTTTATTGAATACTTGTCAGGTTGGCAGTCTAGTCGCAATAAAATATAAATTTAAATCTTCAGCGTATGAATTTATAAAGTGTTGCGCTTACACATGGATAAAGCATTTAAATCGATTGGATTAATGAAATTAAACGGCATTATAGTTGTAAAACTTACATTAAATATATCCGCGAAGAATGTGGGATTCCTCTGGATTGTCACTTGTTTTGTATATCCGACCTGTCCAACTCCGCCAGCACTAGCATCGATTTCTCCAACAGAGCCAACATTCGTACTTTCGACATCTACCCTCTTTTCAACAACGGGCACAGTCTTCAAGATAACTGGGACTGGAGGGGGAACGGGTTCACCGACGTAGCCATGGATGTAAGCTGTCTTACGGTAATGGTGGCGAGCGGGCTTATAATGGGTCTTGATCACATGCTTTTCCACTACACGAGGAGGTGTGTATACCTGTAATATTTGAAATGTTACCTCTAATTTATGATAAGCTTGTCCGATTATTCTATTCATTGTGTTATCACAATTAGTGCGTTACATGTACCGAGTTTCACATGTTTAGGTGATGGGTATACATATAAATTTACGTGCAGCCAAATGTAGTTGCTCGTTGATGATAATAGTGCAGGTAGCCCAGCTGTCGTTAAGCTTCTGGTACCTTTTATCAGACTCAAAACAAACCTGGGATAATCTAGGATAAGTTATATATGGCATTTGCCACATTCTGTAGTATCTGTGAGTGTGGATTCTTCTTGGTATTCTAAATAAAGAGTTCATAAAATCCTGAAAATAACAAGCAAATTATATCTACCATATTTAAGTTATCGATGTTTAAAATTACTTACTTCCTTTACTAAAACTGCTGGATGGACGTTTACTTTCGCTTTTTCATAAACCTTTGTTTCATGAATAACTGGTGAAAGAGGTACAGCGTTTATCTCATTGGAGCTATCAACTTTGATTTCAGTGTGAATTTTTTTGTTTATCGGCTTAACTGGAATTGGTTCTACGATTACTTCTTTTTCTTTAATAACTCCATTGCTTACTCCGAAGGATTTTGTTCCAGAAAATGTATATCCTGTGGCGCCATTTGCTCCTGCATCGCCAACCTGTAAATATTCAACACCCATTATTACTTTCATATTGTTTAAGGTGAGGCTAAAATATGTGACATCCCGCAATGAAGCTACATGCAAGTGATAGAATATATTTCGGTTTTAAAATGTGCTTGCATTGCATACAATCATGCTCTTATAGAGTATTGTACCTTAGAACTGGCGTCTCGATTACTATCTCCGGTAGATCCCTAGGTTAGTGCCCATCTAACGATCACCATTTTTGAAAACAAACTAAAGCTCCAATTCAAGACAGTTCACATTAATGTCTAAAATAAAACTTAAGTTGGTTTTAAAATATATTTCATTATCTATTTCAGACAAAACATTTACAGAGTATAAAAGTAAAAATAACTACACTAAACTAGGACTACCTCTTACATATGAAAAAAAAATCTGAGTTAGTAAAAATAATTCAGTATAAACGTAATTTAAATCAGTGATTATATTTATCACGTCTAGCATCATGTTGACTCTTTTTTAGTTGCTTTCGCTTAAGTTTTTCTTCCTTCCTTTTTTGCTTTTCTAATGGATCACGTACCAATCCCTGAAGCTGCGTATTGGTTGCCTGCTTGAGCTGATGCATAACCGCTTCCAGCAGCCGTGTCCGATTGGACACCTCCAGCGAGTCCTGCCGATGCCTTCACGTTGCCTCCAGCAGTAGCCCCAGCGTATAGACCACCTGGCAAATGAAAAATAATTTTCGTTGTGTATAGTTTTTTTAAATACAATACCACAATAAATAATAATAATTCACTAGTATCTAAACTTAGATGAAATTAACTTTGGTATTTTATTATATATTAAGATAATATCGTAAAACAGACCAAAAATATGAGTTTAATGAACAGTTAGTTTTTGTTAATTCTTAATTTTCAACGAACTTGAATAACGTTCAGTTATGTTTTTAATATCCAATGATTCTTACTAAATTCTTTTGATGTGGTATTTCAGTTTAAAAATAGGTTTTTTCTACCATTAAAATAGTGCAGAAAAGCAATAAACAGTAATACAAAAAGAAGTGTAAGCAAAGTAAAAAACAAACCGGAATCTAAAAGGCCATAGATTAGAATGCAGGTGGCTGGCACGGCATTCGAAATACGAATAAGCTTTATGTTCAAGTATGAGAAACTCAACAGCAGTCTTATTCAATTTATTCCAAAAATGGAAAATTCTCTTTCTAAACAATATAAAATTGACTATTCATGAAGTTATATGAAATGCAAGGTTTCGCTGTAAGTTTTTTTTGTATTAAAATGAACTGTGAATATAGGTATGTATAAAGATTCCAATATACGAGTATACCAATTACCCAATATTGGTCTGCTTTATTAAGGTTACTTATAAGTAAGTAATTAAGACGGCCGATTGGTCTAGTAGGTAGTGACCCTGCCTACGACGCCATAGGTCCTGGGTTCGAATCCCGGTAGGTGCAAACATTGATATGATGAAATTGATGTTTGTTTCCGAGTCATGGATGTTTCTATACTTATCTATGTATTTATATACCGTTACTTAGTACCCACGACACAAGACCTTAGGGATCTTAGTGTGGGACTAGGTTAATGTGTTGTATAGTGTAAAAAAAAATAATAATAATAATAACCTAATAACCTACGAATTATAAATAATATAATTAATAAAAATAGTAAGTAGGTACTTAATACATTTAGTATAATTTTTCCACACAATACTTATGATAATAAGTACTTATTAATATACAGGGTGTAACAGAAAGGGTATGTTAAGTGAAAAGCTATGTAAACAGCCCACTGTAGAGAACCTATTTCCAAAATTTTAGACTCGAAATCACATGTTCATTTTCCAAGATTGTATGAACATTGCTGAGTTGTTTAGGAATTCTCCATATACTATTTAAAAATAAACTTGTAAGTTCGAGTCTGAAATTTCGCAGGTAGGTTCCTTTTAGCGGACTATTTACATAGCTTTTCGCTTAACATACCCCTTTTGTTACAACCTGTATATTATAATTGTATTACGTACCTGCCGTACCACCATTGGCATCAACAGCTCCACCTAACCCTGCTCTTGCTGCTTGTCCGTGAGGAGTACCGGCTTCTGCAAATAATCCACCGGCAGCTCCACTCCCTATAATAAAAAAGATCATTATGGGTATAACTGAAATGAAAATCGGTAGGTCTATTAACAAAGGGATAAAAATTTTCAGTTTAATACAAAATTGGTATCAATATATCTATACATAATAGACACGGCAATGTTCCCAAAATAGGGTGGCAAGAGCTACAGGATCATAGGAGGAGATCCCCAGTTTTTTTCTTAAAGTGATATAACGTAAAGGTATTGGTTACCTGTAGCACCTCCTAAGCCAACGGCTGCATGATAGCCTCCGAAATTGACTCCCAACTTGCCGTCATTGAAGGAGATAAGCTGCGGAGCCTGCGAAAGAGGTTAGGAGGTTATAAGTAGAGCTTAATATCACAAACAATATACATATACAGAAATATATTCGGATCTATTGCGTTACGTAGATACTAAACCGCGTCTAAAGTAAAACACTGCTTAAAAATAACATTTGATAGCAAAATGTGTGTAATATCAGTCAAATTTAGGCAATGTTTAGCTTAAACAATTTTATTGGAAACATGGATTAAGTTTGAACAATTTTGGGTATGTGGGTAATGTAGGTATTCACCTACATGTCACATTAACATAACAATTAAAACGCATACACATAAATAGTAAAAGTTGGATTAAATAATAAAAGAGCACAACGAAATGAAATACCTATTTTAAATAGGTAAAAGTATTTTAGTAGATCACACGGCATGGGCAGTTCATATTTTTGCCGACACTGACTGAATATTAGTTGATTCCTCTTTTAGAACTCAACCAACTATTACGAAATTTTTGAAATGTGTACTATGCTGTACCTAACCTAACTGTTTAACTTTTTAACCTAACCTAACCTAATTTTTTATTATAGGTCAATTATAGGTACTAAATTATAGTACGACATACTAAATGTAGGCATGTCAATTTTAAAATTACGACAGGTGTCAGTTTAACTTGCCTATTCAAATGTAAAATTTGGCCCACATATAAGGTCAAATTTGTTATAAACATGTTTTATTTTTTAACTAGTTAAACCACATCTCTCAATGGCTTATGTTTGGAACAGGATTTGCCGTTCTTGCGTAAACTTCGAGAGGAACACATATACTTTACTTTTGAAATCGATTTAAAATACTACGTTATACTGAAATACTGAACAAGTACCGTTGTTTTAAGTTATATGACAGAGTTATTACTCATAGAAACTGCATTTTTTATTTGATTATCCGAAATGTTTGCTTTGTCAATTTTATCAGGCGATCCTGTGACTAGTCAAATGGACTTATAGGTTAAATTGTGAGATACATTACTATTTTCTTGGAAAACTTGTGACTCGGGTTGGGTTGATCAGTATTTTAAACTTTTTTGGGACCAACTTTTTTTTGAAAATCATCCATACGATAAAATTTTGTTTTCAAGTCATTTTCTAAGGGCTACTTAAACGAACTACACAATTTTTTTTGTGGAAAAAAAAATCGGAAAATTTTGGAGTTTTCCTGCGAAAATTTTCAGTGGTTTTTACCTCAAAATCATGTTCTGAAGTGGCCATATCAACATTTGCCTGGCCGTCACTTCCACCCTGTATTATTAGGTATTTACATTGTGAAATTGGCGTTTTGTTTTACTGGCCACATAGATCTCAAATATCTCCTCTTTGGTTAAGAATTTCCATTTTATGATTCTAGGATAATGAGTCCAGTCTTTAGCTAGGTACGATAATGTGTAAATTGAAACAAATAATATCATCGTAATGTTGATACAGTGCATTTTACGATGTCTTATAGCGCAATAACACGCACAATAGCTATAAAATAACCCATATAGGTAATTAAGCGCATAATATTTCCATGTGAATTACCTCAAGATTATTACAAATACTACGTTGCAACAGACCAGCTACAGATAGTACTTGTTACGAAAGTACTTATAGAAATATGTTACTTCTATACAACTTAGAGCCTAATAACAGCACCGAAAACAAATAATTACACTATGTTACAATATGTGAATATCGGAAGTTGCGTGCCGATCCTATAAATGTTTGTATTTAGAATCAACTTCCTCAATTATTTTTTAATACGCATTTCAATTGCTATAAAGATATGAGACAACCGATTGGTGTAGGTGATAGTGACCCTGCTTGCGACGCTATGGGTCCTGGGTTCGAATCTCGGTAAGTGCTAACATTAAAATAATTAACATTAATGTTTGTTTCCGAGTGGATGTTTTTATAATTCTCTATATATATCTATGAATCATTGCTTAGTAGGTACCCACGATACAAGACCTAAAGGTCTACCTATAGATATAGTGTGATGTGCAGCGTGTAATAAAGACGTAAGCGGGTATGTTGTTTTACGTCGTATTTCATAATTTCCATCACAACATTACATAAATTAGACCAAGGTTACAAACACAATGGCGTTACTGTGGGAAATTCATTATTAAAGATCTGTACTGACGGCATCACTATCAATGCCTACCTATACCACGTTTTTTACAATATTTTTTTTACAATTAAAATTTCCAATAAGCCACGAAAGTAAACATTAGCATAGCACACTTGTAAGGTATATACGAGTAGGTAAGTGACGTTTGACTTTTTTATTTTGCCATATCTACTAGAAAATTTAGTTTAGTATTTGCAAAAACTGCTTCATTGAGTTTATTTGTAGTGTAAACTTTTTATGAGTAGGTAGTTATAAAATTATTAATAAAGAAATGGAAAAAATTATTCACCCGAGTGGGAATCGAACCCACGACCACTGCAAACCGTGCCAGCCGCTCTAACCACTGAGCTACTACTGAGTAGATAGTTACTAATTGAATTGAGTAGCAAACTCTTCAGGACTAGGTATTTCATGATATAGTTCTGCAAAAATATCTTGGAAACCAGACCGTGATGACGAGAAGAATGCGTAGAATTCGACAACGTTAATGACAAAATAACATTATGTAGGTATGTATGGTCCGATGTATTTTTAAACCAGTTGCTCTACCTTAAGTTTTATTCCTCGTCTTATGCACAGACCTCTTTGCGTAAGCAATTTAATATAAACAGTTTTTTTTTCGGGCACACCACAAAAACAAACTTGACCTCGTCCATCATAAAAATATTCCGCAAAATAATTACGAGTATGCGATCGCCTCAGTACTTAATTGTTGTGGTGCTAAGCGGGCCACGATTTTACTCGAATGAGCGATCGAAAAGTAATAGCCAGAGATGCCCGGCTACATTGCTTAGCCAGATAGTATGGAAAATTCCTAAACCGATTTTCGAGCACACCGGATGCGTATGCGTGCACGTAAGCGCAGACGTACACGTACCTCTGAGTTAGAACTGTCACCGCTTGACGTCTATGCTTACGTCTACGCATACGCATCCGGTCTGCCCGTGCCTATATAGTTCCATAAATTACAACTCAGAGGTACGTACACGTCTACGCTTACGTGCACGCATACGCATCCGGTGTGCTCGAGCCTTAAAGGTCTATTAGCAGCCAGCAATTAAGATTTACATTTGAAAATTGTGTAGGTACATACATCAATATTACATATACCTACACACGGATGTGTTCCCAAAATGACGTGGCCAGAACTGCAGAATCACGGAGGAAATTCTACATCAACGTTTAGCACAGAGAATCCAGATGAAAAAGATATGTGAAGAAGCCTAGCTGTCTAGCCATTTATCTGATATTATAAATTAAACCTACAATTTTTCTTCATAAAGTTAAATTTGGAATGAAATAAACTATGGACTTATCGTATTTAACCACCAATTCGTAGGTTTTATTCGATGGGATAAACAAACGTATCTAGAGCTAGACCTCATTTCATTTAGAAGTAGAAAGAATTCGACAGTTCGTATTTTTTTATAGGCACATTTTTGTGTTTTACAATCACCAATAGTTTTCAAAGAGTTTGCTTCTTAATTCAATAGTATCCATAAAAAGTTTGCACTATCAAAAACCTAAAGAAGCAGACTTAGATTAATGATAGGTCTTCGCTCCGCTCTGAGTAAAGCGGAGCGAATCATTATTCTAAGGAAGCAGATTTCGCAAACACAAAACGTTTTAGCAGAACACGTCATCATGAAAAAATGTCAAAAGTCTCTTATATTTTACAAGTAGGAGTGCTTTTAATTAATTCTCTTTTCTTCGTAATATAATTTCTAATAAATTGTAGTTCTATTCTATCTTCGGAAAAAAAACATGGTACTCGTATAATGTTAGACAAAGTCCAGCTTTCAATTACGGTTTTCGCTTGTTAATGACTTCTCAGAAACACGTCAATAAATTAATGAACAGTTTATTAGAAAAAATGTCTGATGGAAAAGTTGCCCATACTTTATATGATGTCATAAAAATATTGCCTTTAAATACGAGTATTACTAGCGACCCGCCTCGAATGGATGGATGTTTGTTACTCTTTCATGTAAAAACGGCGTTAATTAAAATGAAGTTAGCCGACACCCGACGGATTAACACAAAGACTACTTTTTATCTCGGATTATTTCAACATTTTGTTTTTTCTGTAGTCCATGCGGACTAAGTCGCGGGCGTTCACTTGTACATTATAAACCTTCCTCTTGAATTACTTTTTGAAAAAATCGATTCAAAATCCGTTGTCTAGTTTTATCTAAGCAATAATACCTACATAGGGACAGACACATAGGCCGGGAGCACTTTAATTATTATTACATTTTACTTCCTAATCATCATCCTTCATTTTCCACAAATACTTAGTCCTCATAAAAAGTTTAAATGCAATCGTATTTCTACATAATATTATAATGTTAAATAAGTTTGAATAAAGGATACAGAATGTACAGAATAAGATCTTTTTAAAAAACCAAATATAACAATAATATTAGACGCCCGTGACTCCGTCCGCAAAGACTGCAGAAAAAGAAAATGTCGAAATTATCTATAAAAACGAAGTGAAGCAAACTGAATTGGCAGTGGGCTGGTCACATCTTTCGTAGCACAGATGAATGGTGGAGCAAGCGGGTTATCGAATGGAGAGACCGCGCCTCGGCAAGCGTAGCGTTGGACGCTCTTCGGATCGATGACTTAAAAAGGGGGCCGAGTGGAGCCTAGTGGCCTGCTCTTACATCCAGCAACAGATAATGATGATGTTGACCCATCATAAGTAATAAAAATAGAATAGTATGATGGTATAGATATTATGTGAATAATAGCGTTATTTCACCTATTTTGTAGCGTCACGTTATGAAACTAGTATTTGTTTGGCGACAACTTTTAATCTTGCGAACTTTTAGCATTCCTTTGGTAAGGCTATTCCTACCTACCAAAGGTTTGTAAGTAGATCTTGTATTCTAAACACATAAGAACGAACGTGAATACAGACACAAAAGATAAGGTATAACAATACGCATTGTTTGCAAATATCTTACCGTGAAATCAATCCCTACAGCTTTGAGTATTGTCATGCTCATAAGGCTGAATAGCATCAAGGTATCGCTGGATAATAGACGACACTAAACTTTCCAATGTAAAGTTAACCCAAGTCATAATAAATTAATGGTCTTAATAGACCATATATAATAATATTGCAGTCTGTATTGATTACAATAGAATATATCAGCTGCATTTCCTTCCGTACATTTCGTAAGAGTCGACTAAGGAACTTGCAGTCTGTTAGGCCATAGAGGAATAAGATGTCGTAGAGTGCTAATGTCATACTAACTGTTTCGATGCACAATTAGACTTATCGGTGCCTCATAATTCCAGTTCTTGACTCTTAGATTCTATTAGTGTAATGTATAGTAATTACTAATGTATTGTAACGTATAGTAATGCAATCTTAGTGTCAAGGACTGGCTTTGTGAGGTACGGAAAAGTCTAATGGTGTTGTTAGTATGGCATTAGCACTCTATGTCTACATCTTATTCCTCTATGGTTAGGTAATAAGCTAGCAAATTGCCATTACACTAAACTTTATAATCCTGAAGTTCTGGCAACCCCATTATATTTATATCTCTATGGAAATTCACGGGACTACAGAGTTAAAACTATGGTTGTACGGGGTAGCAATTGTATGCTAAGATGTTAATTATTTAGACGATGACGTTGGAGAACACTCGCCTCGTTAGATATTTTAGTCATCTCTATTTTATTGTCATTAAAAAATATAGCTTATTGATCGACATCTTTTTCTACACATTTAACGCACAATCCCCAAGAGATTAACAAAATTACAACCATTATTACCACGCAATGTGCGTACATATGTGATTTATTAAGATTTGTATTTTTAGAAACTTCTTAAAAGGAATGAAAACTTAGAAGTGTCTATAATTATCTGATTCGTTGCGGCTTGGCATCGCACATATTTGCATATACACACACACATACTAGTATTTTACCTGTGGCATAGACATATTCACTATGCTATTAATACTAAAGGCTCTAGGGACGTCTCAATCCAAATGCAATCCATTCCTTAGTCGACGCACGCTTGTCGCTGCCGAGATTGCCGCAGAAATAGGCCAGATTAGTCTTTACATTGGACAGCATTGTAATATGTTATCATTTTGAAATGAAAATTCGTAAAAGTAACATTTCTATACTGATTCGGGGATCAATAGAAGACATCGGGTGCATGTTGTAAAAGTTGGCTAAGGAACTCGTTCTCTCAGGCGATGGACTAGCGCAGTGACAATGATCTTTTACGTCTGGTCGCTATACTAAACGTGGCTGCAGAATCTCCTTCGTGATGATACAATTCTGGCTACCAAATACTGCGAACACAGCTGTTTATGTATTAGGTAGGTATGTATGAAAATAGCTTAGCAAGATCAAACATAATTTGATCGAAACGACTATAAACCAAATTATATAAAATCTTCTAAAATGTCTGCCAATTAAAATGAATAATGTGAAGGTGCAAAAAGAAGTAAACTATACGCAGGCATTTCTCCATTGATACCTAATGCTAGCATTGTTTCATGTATTTTTATTATGAGGGGAATATATTAATAGGGGAATGATATTGAAGCTAATCATACCTATTAGCAGCTAGTAGCCACATAATTACTTAATAACATAAGATTATATCTAAATTCTCCAGAACCCACTCACTATAAGGTACACTTTTGAAGCAACTTTAAGTCAGTCAAATTATACTAATCAATTTCAGTTGTCTCCTTTATAAGTCATATTTATCATAATGTTATAAACTATTTAGTGATAATATTCCGCGGCAATATATGACATATATTGTGCACTATGTCGCAATAAACACATAACCATAATATCATTTCCATGAGTCAATTAAAAATCATTACGTAGATAAAATACCTGGAAACGTCACAATTTGCGTCAATCCATAAGTTATGATTAATAACAGGTTAATATATTTTATATTATAAATAATTATAATTTTTCAATATAATTCTTTCCAATTGATTCTAGGAGCTGATAATTTATTGGTTAGACTTTAACAATAAATTAATTACACAATCACAAATTAATTAAATTGCTCTCAATGGATTTTAACCTCACTTATGACGGAAATATTATTTACTAGTTTACGTCCGCGTAAACTGCAGTTTCGGAGTCTATTCGCTGCAAACAAACAAAAAAATAACACTAATGTTAAGTGATGCCCATCCCTTTATTATGATGACTTTATTCCCGAAAACTGCATCCAAATCGGTTGAGCCATTTCTGAGATTAGTGTGCAGTTGTGCACAAACACCGATCAATTACAGTTTTATTATATTATATACCATACCTGGTGGCGTTTTTGCCTTTCCACTGTCGATATAATCACGCCTTTATCCCTTACGGGGTAGGCAGAGCATCCTCAAAATTAGTCAGAAGTGGCACCATGTGGTTCTATCGGCCCTTGGTGCTCTGCCTACCCCGTTATATTATATGTACAGAAAAATTGATGAATTTTTGGCAGAGTGTAACGGAGTGATTCTGGTATGTATGGATGTATTCTTGATGTTGAACATTCACAGTAGATTTGGTTGCTTGACGTAGGTAATGTGACTTTCTTTATTTTCAAATTCTGTTGCTTCATTAATTCTTGAATAGTGCTATCGTTGTCTTGCGCGTCGGCTAGTTGTTCGTAGTCGAGAGTAGTGGGACAAGCGATTGACTCGACTCGAGACAATGCGTCTGCCACGACGTTATCAACACCGCTTATGTGCCGTATGTCGGTTGTAAATTCGCCGATGAATAGAATTTGGCGGGTTCTTCTAGGTACTTCGTTGTTGCTATTTACTTTGGTGAAAGCGTATGTGAGCGGTTTGTGGTCGGTGTATATGACCAATTGTCGTCCTTCAAAGATCTTGCGGAAGTGTTTCATCGCCATGTAGATGGATAATAGCTCGCGATCATATACACAATATGCCATTTGTGTGGTCTTCGTAAGTTGAAATCGAGTTCCATAGTTTTCTCTACGTATGTAGCAATAGTAGTGTTATTTGCAGCGTAGAGTTTAAATGGTAATGGCTGCGTGGTGATTCCTTTTATTTTTGGTATGACGCTTATGTTCGCGCCTGTGTCTACCAAAAATGTTAATCTTGATTTCTTGTCCTTGATAAATAGGCGGTAGGATTTGCTTGATACGCTAGATTCCGCCGCAGCTAGCAAAGTACTTAGTTTTCCGTCTTGCTTGCGTTATCTTGTCTGAAAGTACATGGTGTTGTACATTTTCTAGCGTCGGCTCCGAAACGGCGATGATCAGAGAGTAGTATATTCTTTGGCGATGATAATAACAATACGGCGACGATTGCGTGTCACGTAGGCCGCGGGAGTTAGAGCGAGATGGCGCGCTGTATCTGCCGCGTGAGTTGTGTCGATAGCGCGAACGTCGGAAATGCGCCGGATGACCTCTTGAGTTGTATCGCGATGATTTGAGTACTGCAATTTCTAGACTTAGTTTTCTTATTTCTTCGACGAGAAACTGAGATTCGTGGCAGGTGCGATGTTCGGTCGTAGGCGTAGTTAGCGTAGATGGCGTAGTAGCGACGGCGGCGACTTCTTGATTTTGTTCTAGCATTTTATCAGCTAGAAGCGCTAGTTCATCGAGTGCGGTAGTCTTGCTTATCGTATCGCTGATGACGAGGACAGATCGGACGTGTGGCGGAAGATAGTTCATCCACATTAACCTCAGCGTGCAGTCAGGTACTTTATCGCGTGCCAGGTTACGCATGCGGCGAAGTAGTTGACTGGGTCGTTGTTCGCCTAGTTCCATTTCTTGCAGTAGTTTTTGAAATTGGCGCCCTTCGCTTTCTTCGTAGACGGATATAAGTCTATCTTTCAGTGCGTTGTTCTGGTTGTTCGCCAGGGGGTTGTACAGCAGGTCTGATATTTGTTCGACGTCTTGCTTGTCTAACTGTGCAAGGACCATCTGGGATAACTGGGCTTGACTCCTCTTCAGACCGTGCGTCGCAGCTTCGAAACTGATAAACCATAGCTTAGGTTTATCACGCCAGAATGGAGGTACACGGAGGTACAGCGATATTCCTCCGATTTCCTGTGACATCGATGCGGCTCTGGTGGTGGCGGTGGCTTGGACTGCAGGCTTTGAACCGGAAGGATTTTCGCTGTCGGACAGCATTTTCTGGCTTTTTCTTCGGTATTTCTTCGTCGGGTCACCACTTTAGAGACTGGTGTTTGTGGAGTATTAAAAGTCTTGACTGCTGATTTCGGAATGAATGTATTTAAAATTTCGCTTATATTTAAACGTAGGCTAGGTACTTATGAACTAAGGTGGTGTAAGGAGTAATAAATTAAATTGACCAATCACAAACGATCGCAACGATAGGTACGAAGGAGATGGTTGATATTGTTATCTTGCTCGCACGTCTATGTAGCTGCCGACGCATAGTTCTAACATGCGCGGAGTAGCTACAGTGTCAACAAATATTTACATATAATATTTATTAAAATGTATTAGAGAGTAAGTATATTCTTTGAATGTATCATTAGAAAGTTAATGAAAATTCTATAATATTCCATATAAGAGTATTGATGGATAAATTATATAGATGCATGTCCTATTTGGTAATAGCAAACAATTACATATTTCTACCAATATAATTTGTTTTTTTTCGGCTAAAGCCAATAAATCCGGCTGGCAATCAGACATTTAAAATGAACATGAATAAACATACGATATTATAAATATGTTTTTAAGAAATGAAAAAAAAAGTCACCCGAGTGGGGCTCGGACCCACGACCTCTTACATTCCATGTAGTGCTCTCACCAACTGAGCTACCGGGTCAATTAACTCGGATGACGAATTTGACCATCTTTTTTAAACTTTTATTCTTACATTACGTTTTTGGAAACGTTACTTTTCATACGATACTATAGGATGTGGTGTATACGCTTTGATACGGAAATTGAGTAACATATTTGTTTCGCAACCATCGCTATGGTCATTACAGCTATATGCCTCACTAATGACATTCTCATTATTAATCTAAAATGAACAAAAACTCACATGACAACATATTGTGTTATTGCATATCCATTCTGCCATGGGGGGTTTTTGTCCATAGTCACCACGCTGCGCTGGGCAGGCGGGTTGGTGACCGCAGTTAAATTTTTTGACCATGTTGTCAGCATGGGAGGCGCTCCTGTCCGTCTCCCGGAAACCCTTAATCGCCTCGAACGATACGGGCAGTCATGGGGTGGTACAAATTCTATTCTGCTGGCACCACGCGGCTAACTTATGTATCTATGTAAATTTCTAGTATGCAATTGGCCGTCAACCTATACTGATGGGTCAGTCACGCTGAAGTAGCGGATTAATTTGGTCACAGCTCAAGTTAGTTTATCATTGAGACGTGTAATTCCCGTATCTAGCCTATGTGCTGTACCTTGGACTTGACGAGAGAATAATGACATGCCACCATAAAATAACCTTATAATACAAAACTAGTTTAAAAAATACCAGTTTTAAAAATAGATGGTCATTTCGTTTAAGCGACGAACACGCTATTATCTAATAACTAATATAATTATGTAATTAAACAAGATTTTACAATCTTGTACCTACACAGTTGTTATTTTTAATTTAATTCTAGGCTACATTTATGTATCTACGAAAAAAGGCTAGAATGATATTTTTTACAGTTTATGTGGATGTAATGATTTTGCGGATTTTGACATGATTTTAATTTAACGGACGAGGATTTAACGCTAAAAGCGTATAATGATGATGATGATCTCCGACCGTATTTCGGCCAAGGCGACCAATCTCTACGGAGATTATTTCAAATCAAATCAAATCAAATCAAAATAAATTTATTCACAACATTAGGCAAACAATAACTTAGTTAATTCCTTATCACTAATATTTAAAATTAAAACAGTAAAAAATATATTATGAAAACATTTAAATGTTGTGAAATGGCCTCAGCTCAGCATATGCAGGTTATGAAGCCTGCGCTGATATTCTGCTGAGACCACTGACATCCCAACCAAAATAACAAAATTAAATAAAAGTGGACATAAATAACACAGATTACAAATAAATACACAAATATAATATACTTAATAAATTAAAAAATACACTACATATATTAATGTTTGTAGTGGGTGTAGGAAGTAAAAGTGCCGGGAATACACGTTAAGGTAAATTTATTGGTATCCAAAAAGGTAACTATCAAAAAAAGGAAGGCAGGGCAGAAAATACTGGAGTATTCGTAATATGGCCAGGCAGCTGTCCGATACTACAAGTACATGTATTATGCTCCGTATGCGAGTTATAGGGCCAGGCAGCTGTCCGCTATAACCGTGAGGAGGTCCTACCAAGGATAATTTCAACGATGTCACGGTTGCTATATGAATCCTGTTTGAAACCAAACGATATCGCGTTCTATTTGTATCCCAGCGCCATCTATTGACGTTAGTCGGAACTTTGCTACTGCCTGTGTTACAGTCTCCCCCTCTGGCTCCGACGACGACCCGACGAGAGAGCCAGCTCTAGGTAGAAATAGGCTTTCGTGGTCGGCCTCTCTTGCGCATTGGGTTTATTGGATTAGGTAGTGCACCTTCAGTGTTGCCTGCTGAGTATGGTTTAAGAGCTGAAGCATGGAAGAGTCCCATACACACGTCTGGGTTATTAGGTAAAGCGATTTCAAAAGAACCAGGACCATGTCTTTTCTTAATAATATAAGGCCCATCTCTTCGAGGCGTAAATTTGGAGGTAATGCCTTGTTTTCCTCTGCTAAGAACATGTGAGTCGACTAGCACTTTGTCTCCAGGTTTATAATCCGGACATGGTTCACGTTTCTTATCCGTGTATTCTTTGCGCTTTTCTTCTTTGCTTTCTTGTATCTCTCTCACCCTTCTCATAGTATCTATCATTAACATTAATTTGGGTGTTAATTCTTCAACAAATTTTTCTTGGATTATAATTTCTTTCAAGTCGTGCTGTACATCGTCTGGCGTACGTAATTCGCGCCCAAAAGTCAAATATGCAGGACTAAACCCAGTAGTTGTAGATTGAATAGTGTTCATTGCAAATCTGATGCTAGGTAATTTTTGATACCATGTTCTATGACTATCTCCAACTAATATTGCGAGTTGGGTTTTCAAGTCGCGGTTTTTCCTTTTATACCTATATATTTTATTTCTATGTCGTAGGGTTGCAGCTGTAATGCCCATCTTGCCAATCTACCCGTCGGAGATTTTAATGACATAAGCCACTTTAAAGCTTGGTGATCTGTATTGACTATTACCGAGGAGCCTTCTATATATCCTCTGAATTTTTGTATAGCCCATACTACGGCCAAAGCCTCACGCTCCGTTGTAGAGTAATTTTTTTCCGCCGATGTTAACAGCCTACTAGCGTATTCCACTGGATGCTCAACATTACCCTCCCCCTGCACCAAAACTGCTCCGATGGCGTAGTTGCTGGCATCAGTTTTTATTATAAAAGGGCGTGTATAATCAACTTGAGCCAATACCGGGGCCGTTACTAAGAGTTCTCGCAATTTGTCGAAAGCCACCATTTGATCATCGGCCCATTGATGATAGTGTGGTGATTAGCCTCTCAAATTGGTCTTCTGAAAATGTGACGACACGCTCGTCTTGGCCTTACTGTAATAACCTGTTTTGTATTTAAACTTGGGCCGGATTTTCTTCTTTCTTCCTGCGTTTCTTTCAGTAGTATTTCAGGTACCTTTTTAGACATCAGTGTATTACATATAACGTTGGAGCGCCAATTGTAGTGGGTGTAGGAAGTAAAAGTGCCGGGAATACACGTTAAGGTAAATTTATTGGTATCCAAAAAGGTAACTATCAAAAAAAGGAAGGCAGGGCAGAAAATACTGGAGTATTCGTAATATGGCCAGGCAGCTGTCCGATACTACAAGTACATGTATTATGCTCCGTATGCGAGTTATAGGGCCAGGCAGCTGTCCGCTATAACCGTGAGGAGGTCCTACCAAGGATAATTTCAACGATGTCACGGTTGCTATATGAATCCTGTTTGAAACCAAACGATATCGCGTTCTATTTGTATCCCAGCGCCATCTATTGACGTTAGTCGGAACTTTGCTACTGCCTGTGTTACATGTTTTATATTATAATACTATTATAATACTAAACATATAATACATTTAATACAGAAAACACTAACTCATAGATATAATATTCTATATAGTATATACACATACACACATAATATCTACGTCTATATTGCACTAGTGTCATGTCTCAGATCTTCTTGCTCCTTTTGCCAGTTTAGCAGGTATTTCTTAAGCCTTGCCTTAAAACTCGAGATACTCTTAAGGTTCCTAATCGGCGGTGGGATATTATTCCAACATTTCGTTGCAGCGTATCGGAAACTTCCTTTAAAGGCTATCGTTCTATGCCGTTGTGTTGAAAGCTGCAACGAACATTGTCGGCGATCGCAAGATCTCAAACTGGACACTTCACCAAGCTTCCCAAACAAGTATATTGGAACAGCGTGCTTCAGGACGCCAAAAAGAAGACAGGCCAAATGCAGTTTACGTCTGTGTGCAATCTTGAGTAAACAGTGCTTATTTAAGAAAGGCGAAACGTGACTCCTCCTCGGAATGTCAAAGCAAAAGCGGGCACATGCATTTTGTACACGCTGCACCAGCCGAGACGTTTTTTGTAGCAGACGAGGACCAAACACTACATCTGTGTAATTTAAATTGGATAGGACTAGGGATTCCACAAGTTGAATTCTCAACTGTTCAGAGAGGTAGGGCCTCATTCTGTACAACACTTTTAGCTTATAAAAGCATATTCCCACTTGACTTGTTATATGCTCCTCAAAACGCAGGTCACAGTCCATTTGCAAACCCAGGTTACGAGCTTTATAGACACGTTCGATGGGTCTATCCATGAGCGTAACAGGTAGACCTGCGCCGATGGTTGCTAGTTGATTTGGGCTGCCAAGGACCATATACTTTGTCTTGTCAGGGTTGAGCAGAAGGCCATTACTTTTCGACCAATGGGAAATACGCGCGAGATCTGCGTTCAGTTTCTCCGTAGCACTTGCAATATCACATGGTTTACAAGAGATGTATACTTGAATGTCGTCAGCATATACGTGAAATTTGCAGTTCTTTATCTGATATTGTATATCTGCAGTATATAAGATGAATAGTATCGGCCCCAAGATAGAGCCCTGAGGAACACCTCTGTTTACAGCCACTGTGTTAGATAGTTTAGATGGACCATTATTGGTCGTTACCTTAACGCACTGTGATCGGTCATAGAGGTAGCTAGCAAACCATCTTCGGGCAGCAGCGTCGAAGCCATAATATGCAAGTTTAGAAATAAGCAAATCAACATTGATGGAGTCGAACGCTCTAGAAAAGTCAAGGAGAACCAAAAACGTGCACATGCCGCTATCTTGTGCAACGAGGATGTTATCGGTCACATCCAGAAGGGCTGTGACTGTGCTACGTCCTTTTCTGAAGCCAGATTGTGCATCAGGTAATATATGATGTTTCTCAAGATAATCCGTTAACTGGAAGCACACCACTTTTTCTAATATTTTGGACATACACGGTAGTATACTAATGGGCCGCAAATCCTTCAGATTTGCGGGATTAGAGGTTTTAGGCAGGGGACGAACTATTGCTAATTTCCAAGCTTTTGGGAATGTAGAAGAGCTAATGGACAGATTTATTATCTTTTGAATAGTTTCCAATGAGTGAGGGAAAGTCATAAGAAGCATATCCAAACTAATTGAGTCACTACCCAAAGCGTTAGATTTTAATGTTCGGATTATCTTAGTAATAGCATCTATGCCAACTGGTTCTAATTTATATTTCGCTTCACTATATTGGTGATATTCAAAAAAGGTTAGTTGTGAAATTGTTATAGAAGCTATATTTGGAATGTTCATGAAATGGTTATTAATGATATCGGGATCCTGTAAATGAGATGGAAGTTCTGTATTAGTTTTAGGTAGCAGTGTATTTTTAATATTTTTCCATAATTGCTTGGGACGATTAATTTGATTATTTATGTTAAATTTAAAATATGCTGACTTTTCATGATGCAATGCTTGATTAACAGTAGCTTTAAGGTCCTTGTAGTATTTTTTTTTACATTCTAATTTAGTTTTATGATAATCCGCAGAAGCTTGATCACGTAGACTCATCATGAGTTTTATTGTAGGCGTAATCCATGGATAGGAGTGCTGCTTCACTTTCATGTACTTAACAGGCGCGTGCAAATCAAACAGTCCCAGGATACAATCAGTAAATGTATTAACCACGTTGTTGATTTCGCCACGACGACTGATTTGGTCCCACCCAACCGCTTGCACGTCAGCCGCAAAGTTTTCACTGGAGATGCTTCGAATTGATCTAAATTCAACAGTCGTCGAGGCTAGTTTTTCACGCTTAATGTTGAACTCACAAGTTATTAGACAATGGCCATAGAGCCTACCAACCAAATCAAGAGTTATATTTCTTGCCCGCAAGTCCGTACAAACCAAGTCAATAAGAGATTTTGATGTTTCAGTGAAATGTGTTGGGCTAGTCACTAGCTGCGATAACCCAAGACATGTAAGGAACGTTTCAAGCTTAGATTTCACCTTAATTTCGTTAAAATCACCTAACAAAATTACATGATCATGAGTAGGTAGCGCATTTACAGAAGCAGTTAGAGAATCAAAAAATAAATCAACATTAACCCAACTTGGGCGGTATGCTGTCCCAATAGCCAATTTCTTACTATTAACTGTCATAGTTATCCACATCTGCTCCACCATCGTATGCATCGGGTCTATTGGGTGTTGCCATGTACGCGCAGTCAGTCCAAGCTTTATGTAAAACCCTACACCACCTCCACGCGTTCTTTTGCCACGAGGCCGCGGAGTATGGCGCAGCCTGTAACCCGGTAATGTAGGAGCTTTTTCCTCCTGGCCCATCTGTAGCCAAGTTTCATTTATTGCTAAGACGTCTATGTCGTAAAGTTCCACAGAAGCCACAAAATTGTCATGATTGGTGCCGAGAGAACCTGGGTTAAATAATCCAACCTTTAATAACCTATTAACCATTGTTAAAAACAAATAAAATTTCCCCGGAGCAGAGAGGGCATATTCTGATAGACGACACCACAGCAAACAGAAATAGTGTAAAAAAATATGTCATAATATAGATATATAGATATAAACTAAAACAATAGTAACCTATAAACATAAATATATGAGTAAAAAACAATTTAAGGAACATACTTTCATCCCAATTAGCATTACAAAAAATATAAAAATAACGAGCATAATGAGTACTTGTATCTTTAGAATTACAATACTGTATAAACTTCATTTTCAAACAAGATTTTCCCCAAAAACCTTCACAAAGTCCTCCTCAGACCTGATGAGATGAGCAGGCCTTCCATCAGCCTGTCGCGTATATATACGTCCCTGCTTTGTCCAGGCGAAGCGCCACTTAAATTTTTGGCATGCTTCACGGACACGATAGAAAAGCTGTCTGTTGGACCGCGTCAGCCGCTCATTGATGAAAATGCGGCCTGGGTGAGCATTAGCGCTCCGCCCGGCGTCAGTAGCGCTCAGGGTGCGACGAACACGCGCCGCCTGCAGCAGGCGGTCGCGCAACTCGCGTCGCGCAAGGCGTACAACGACGCGGCGTACACGCGGTCGTTCCCCCGCCGCAACCGTGACCTGTGCCACCCCTACTCGTTCGGCAAAGACTATGTCACGATCCTCCAGTACAACTCCTAGCTTGGCACCGAGAACAACCACCGTGTGGAGTACATTTTCCCCCTTCTCCTCTGGCAGCTGTCCAATTTCAATGTCTGTACGTAGCGCCTCCTGTTCTCTATCGTTCAGCTCTAATTTCAACTGAGATACCGTTTGCTCCAATTTAGTTACTATTTCAGGTGCGGGGGGGCGAAGATTCTCGATTCTTTCGAGTCTCTCTTCAAAGCCGTCCATTCTCGCATTAATCCCCTCGATAGTCATCCTAAAATCACCTATCTCTCGTCGCAGCTCTCTCAGCTCAGCAGTGCACTCACAAAGTTCTCGTCGGAATTCCCGTATGCAGTCAGCGGTGTCCGTAGAGAAGTGCGTACGTGGTGAATCAACATGACGTTGCTGAGTACAGGAGCCTCCGCTACCAGACTGCTCGGCTGAGCCAGTAGCATTTTGGACGGGTGTACTGCTGTTATCTTCCTTTCGTACTCTGTTTTTACACTCTGGGCACAGCCAGTCCTTGCTAACAGCAGCCGAATCAGCTATACCAGCACAGCTCTTATGAAAAAGCGAAGGACATAGGCGACATGCAACAATACCAGTTTTCAATGAAGCATATTTCCCACAGCTCGTGCATTTACCCATCGTTTTATATTATAATGTCCAAAAAGCAAAATAATCAAAAAATAATAAAAAAAGAAAATAAGAAAAATTATAAAATAAAATGTTTTAAGTTTTTAAGGCGACACCGAGCTTTGAATCAGTACACTCACGAGCGGCGAATCAATGTATGCGCTGCAACCGTATGCCTTCACCACTAAGCCAAACAAGCGACGAATTAGCTATTGAAAATTTCCTTTTGTATGTAGTATCATAAGCCCAATGGAAAAGAGTCTTGATGTTGACCTTGAAGATAGCTTTACTTGCTCACGTGACAGGCGCAACGGATATGCGTACGACTGACTGATGACCGTTTGACGCACTAAATCACACACTTATTACACAGTATTATTTGGTTTTCGAGTTATATTTCTTTATAAAAACAATCACTTGTACTTTTTAACCTTAGGTACACTTGTATTCAGATTATTAGTTATTTTCTGAACGGTTAAATGTACAATGTTTTACACTTTACAATTTAACATTGAAGACAGAACGAGAAACACGTCCACTCTGTAACGGTGCGCGAGTGGGGATATTTCTATTATAGTGCACAAGTGTGTGCGCAAACACAGATGCACTCTCTATTCCGTTACTCTCATAGTCCGATGGGACGGAAAGCCGACACGACCGGAGAGAGCTAAGTGACAATTTTGCAACATTAAAATTTGTACATAAAATAAATTCATTGATACAGGCCCGTGACTGGGATCGAACTTATGTCTCCCGCTTGGTAGGTGCACGTCTTAACCACTGGGCTATCACCGAAAAGCGTATAATACTTCTAAATAGAATGACTCGGTGTAATTTCGTATTGGTTTCGTTATCGAAAGCTAGATTATTGTATTTGTACCCGTATTGTATTTAGCAGGTAAATTTTTTTTTGTTATTATCATATTAATCAAATAACATCGTAATAAATCTTTAAAAATGTAGGTAAATAATGTTTACGCAATAGAATTAAGCATATATAACGTACACTTGACTGAACTCAGAACACGGGTATTTTGAATGGACTAATATTGACAAAATTGTTATTGACATAGGTACATACTTCAATTACCTATACCAATTGACGAAAGTATACAGTGATGTAAAAAATGCGGTCATACACATAGTAACGAGCGCCATCTTCCATGGGAGCTATATGGTGAACCGCATTCTAGATCTTAGTACATATAGTATTTAATATTATTCACGGATCCCACAGTCAAACGGCGCAAGCAGTTTTGTGGGATGTTGTACATAATTTTAAGTTTTTGGAATGTTTACAGAATAATTAAGAATAAAGAAAAAAAGGTAGAGACCTTTATATCATAAAGCAGTATTGTGTATACTCGTGTCCAGGAACTTAACGATGCTTCTGCTTTTAGCTTTGACAATCAAAATTTTATTTTTACTTACCGCTTTAATTTGTGTAGCTATCGCCATAAAAATAAGTACACTTATTTGCTTCATTGTAACTGAAAAAGAAAAAATCTATTTATAATTTTATATCACATTATACCAAAGAAGATTCAAAACTCCGCCTTTATGTGGCAACGATTCCAAAAGAATCATGCTCACAACGCATGTAAACATCTACTAATAAATGGCGCGTAAACTGACAAACTCGTTATACTTGATTTTTTACAGCGAAATAATATGGAATATCTGTCAAATTAAACTGTAAATAGCTTACACCTAATTTTAAGCATTTTATTATTAAGGACATTAAAAATATACTACACTAGATATTATTTGTGTCATACGTCATTGGTTGTCATCTACCTATATATTTATGTAGCATGCATGGTACAAATAGGCACCGTTTACGTTGTACATATATTTTCCGGCATTTAACATCCTTCTAACGAGCAAAAGTAAACGGTAGAACGGAATATCAAAAAGGAAGAATGATGGTTAGCTCCGGTTATTCAGTATTTTCCTCATTTTGATCCAATTTAGTAAAAAGCAGCAATTTGGCAGAAATAACACGTACATTACGTAAATTAACCTTTGTTTTGCGGTGGTTTTGGGGAATCTCTGATAATTTATGGTCTTGCTTTGGATACTGCATTCTTTATTTATTGTCTCCCCTTAATGATGCTGCTTTGTGTACTGTGAAATCTTATATTTGAGTGATTTATGGCCATGACCCTACAATTCTTCCTGCCTGGAATTTATCTGGACTAACTGATTACTGACAATTTATTCCGCCTAATTTAAGGAATGAATAAATATCTGTTACGCAATGTAATTCATCCCAGAAATATTAAAACATCTATTTCTGTTCGTAATGTAAAAAAGACGGTGATGTTAAGGGCCCCTTCTCCTGAAGAAATAGGTACCTACGTACTCGATCCGGACGATCCGTTTTTATCATTTTTTTGTATTGATTATAGATTTTCAGTTTATGAAAAAAAATTTTAGTGTTATTATCTAATATATAAAATTCTCGTGTCACGGTGTTAGAAGTTAAACTCCTCCGAAACGGCTCGACCGATTTTCGTAAATCTTAGCATGCATATCGGTTAGGGTGGAGAATCGGACAACATCTATTTTTCATCCCCCTAAATGTTAAGGGTGGTGCACCCCTAAATTTTTTTATTTTATTTTTTTGACAAAATTTTTTGTTTTTATTTTTTTATGATACAGCATACAAAAATACATATAACCATGAATTTTCACCCCTCTAGGATCAACCCCTTTTACATGGCAAAACAACGTTTGCCGGGTCAGCTAGTTATATACCTATATATATCCAAACATATCCCTGGAAAAACTGACTAGCAAGTCTTATAGCACTTAAAATGCTTTTAAAATCGATCTTGCCTCTATTAGTTTTTATCGGGTAAAACGTTAAATAAATTGTTTTAAACCAAAAAATCAGTAAGTAAAATATATATTTAATAAAATATATATACTATAGGTACTATATTTTTTTAGATTTTAATTATGACGCTTTCTCTAGAAACAACCTAATCGTAATTTATAGTATAACAAGCTTAACATGTCACAAGAAAACCGCGTGAAATTTCAAAATCTTGCAGTTCTCTGAACATACCTACTCAGAAAAAAACTACTTGATACTTTTATTTTAAATATACCTATACAATTATTTAGTATAATACACTTTATTGAAAATGAATTTACTTAGTAATTTTCTAACATAATTATTAATTTTCATATTATTATCATAAAGTAAACAGTATAATCAAATAAACTATACTAGCTTTAGATTAATTCAACATATAAACAGATGTTGGTGAGACTAAATAAGAAATCGTTTTAGCGTAAACAGTTTTTTTTTCAAAGCGACCTATGAAAGTATTAAAATCTTTGAACTCACATTTAGCTGCACGTTTGACAGATTGTAGTATTCCCACATTTCATCATCATCATTTACAGCCCTGGAAAGTCCACTGTTGGACATAGGCCTCCCCCAACAATCTCCACTCCGACGATTCCCACATTTAAAACTTGGAAAATGGCTGTGGACAAGTTACGCTTGTTCTACTATAAAAACCAATTTTTTGATAAACGGGGCCTTAAAATCACGAAAAAAGAAATGATTAGCACGAAGGAAAAGTTTATTTTATTTATTTATTTCGTAAAACGCGCTAAATCACGTCACCGCGCTAATGCCGATAAATTTTATGTACCTGTCAATCTTTATTTAAAAATTTGCTAAAACAATTTTTTTTTTGAAGAGATAAGTGTCTCTAAATTTTGATGCCAACTTTATGCTACGAGTAAAATGTTTTAACATTTGCCAAATTTGAAAGAAAAGGTTTACGTTTAAAGCACAGATAAATGTTGTTTAATTTTAATACTGACTTTAAGTATGTTAAATTTACCGAAATTTACAGAAACGGCTAACGATGCCGACATACAGTAACTATTTACTGTGCGGTTCAAAGTTGAGAGTTTTCCGCTTAACAATTACTTAGCTGGCGACAGCATTTCGCAAAGTCCTAACAGTTTGTATTTCACACAAGCTAACGTTAAAGCATGGACCCTGTTCTTTAACGGCTGCTGAATCTGCTGATGTTTTAGTTGTTATTAAATTAAGTTTTTGTACGTTTTGCGTAAGGTATAAAGTATGGAGTATGTGAATTAAATAACAAAATTGGGTCATTGTTACCTCAATTAATAAATGAATTATTAATTATTAAGCCCCACATACAGCAATTACGTAAATTTAGATTTAATTATACCATTAATTTGCATTTAGCACATTGATTGTTTTTTGACATAACCAGGAAGAGCTGTTATGTATGCTAAGTCTCAAATGTTCTAGCATCTTTTGAAATGTCCGGTAGATACTTTGTGTAGTTGAAAATTATAGAGTCTCAGACTACCAAGTCTCAGACTACCAAGTTTCACTTCGACCATTAGAGGATTCTATATATGTATTGTGAAGTGTATTTTGCAGTAAGTATTAACAAGTATTACCACATCTCATCGCTATAGGTACATTGCATCAATCAACTGAATCATAGCAACATCGAGCCTACTTTCACTTGGCTAGACTTACGTCATTTTATAAAATAATATAACACCTCAAAGGAACGCAATATCACCAGCACCGGAGTTGCGTACAGCATCTTGCATTTATTTATTGAAATCGATTTATTTGTGTGTAGATTCATCATCATTTTATCCGTTAAGTCCACTGCTGAGCTATAGTTAGATACTTGTAGGTCTTCCACAACAACTTCCACTGCGACCTGTTGGAAGCGGCATGCAGCCAGCAGATATCAGCGGTCCCGACTGGGTTGTCGTCCATCCATCTTACGCTGCTGACTTCCCACAGTACGTAATCTTGCGGATCTTCGCGCACGGTCGATAGACAGACACCCACATAACATGGCCTTGTAAATACATATCAGACGTGTCTGCACTGCCACGGATGATACTCTTCCCCGTAGGAAGCTAAGATGACGGGTGGCCTTTCCTCTGCTTGCCGATGTGTAGAAATCACTATAGAATTTTACAGCTCCATCGGTCATCGGTTCTTCGATCTATAGAATATCATCAATCAAACCAATCAGGAATCAGTGTGACAGTATTTGAATCCAACCGAGTGCGAATCGCTTGCAATTTTTAACAGTAGTTACTCTGGGTCAAGTATCCAGTTTAGAGTTCTTATGTATAAAAACAGTATCAAGACAGCCTGCTGGCTATGAGATGCAAATTGACAATAATGTTTCCCGGAATTCCCATGGGAATGAAAAAAAAAACAGAATATCTAAAGTTAAACGATGATACGGGTAACTACTTTTATCTTACTAAAGGTTTGTTGGTTTTTAATTATTATTTTAACAAAAAAACATCCCTAGAAAATAAACTCCGAAGGCTCTTGCCTACATTTCTATAAGTACATTTTCATTTAGTTTATTATTAAACATTCGTGTACAAAAGCAAAACTTTATACATTTGTTTTCCCATGGGACTTAGTGTCTACGAAGATAAATAATAAATTCATGAAGTTACGAAATAAGACGGATCTACGAGTTCTATTTTGTTTTTTTTTCAGAATGCTGGGGATATTTTCCAAGTAATTCTCATTCAACATAAGAGTTTATATTTGGTAAATACGTTTGTCAATACTTATAGGTATTTTTCTAATGTATCTACATAAGCTATTAGGCGTTTCGGTCCGCGGACCGAAACACGAGTGGGCCGAAACGCCCCAGCACCCACAAAGAGTCACCAGAGTATCGCAAGAGTGAGTAGATAGTTTGTTTTTGTTCTTTATTCGTTGCTTTATTCCATAATTCAATTACAAATAAGGTAGATAGCTATTTATAAAATAGAATAGTAGTAATATCAGCTGCATCTCCTTCCGTGCATGTCGTAAGAGTCGACTAAGGAACTCGGGCACCCTTTCAAGCGTAAGAGTCGACTAAGGAACTCAGGCACCTTTTAAACCGATAAGCTAGTGACGCTATGCCAAACTTGGCTGTGGTATATATGTCGTGGCCATATTGTAAAATTGATCATTTCATGAAATGGTCGAGCATTCCATGAAGTGGTCGCATTTCATGAAGTGGCCAATTCAATTTGACCAGATCGTTAAATCGTCTACATTTCACGATTTTGTCATCCACGTTTGGCCCAAATCGTATTAACAGGGTGTCCATAAAATCCGAATGTGGTAAGAGCTTATATAATAAATATTACACCGTAACCCATATATAAGTATACCATAAGGTATGATGGTATGATTTTTTTTGCTATTATTTATGTGATATTTTCACAATATAATATTTAAAAACATAAAAGACTTTAAAAGCGATTCGCATCTGGCACATCGCCGGACGCTGCCTGGGCACGCTCGCTCCGCTCGCTCGGCTCGTGCGTCATTTGTCATAGTCTAACCTAACCTAACCTATCGTAATCTAAGGTTTTTGTTTAACAATATTATTATAAACCACCATTAAGTCTAATATACATTATACAATATAACACACTATCCGTGAACTTCTTCTGCATAGTCACCCTACTCTCTTTAATTTGTTTTATAACCTAAAAAGAAAAATCCGCTATCTTCACACATAAATAAAACGCGCGCAGCGCCTCTACCGGTGATTCATGTAACTATTTTACGATATGATCAATAATCTTGACCACTTCATGAAATGATCGGGCGTTTAGTTGCCCATATCGAGAAACGATTTTTATCATCGATCTGCCCAAACCATATCATGATGTGGCCAATAGACAGTTGAACTTTTCATGAAATGCGACCATTTCATGAAATGCTCGACCATTTCATGAAATGATCAATTCTACGATATGGCCACGACACATATATATATATCAAATACGAGTATATGATCCTGAAGTTCTGAATAACCCCGTGTCTATACAGAGTGGTCCAAAAGGTGACGTCAAATATTTTAAGGTGTTTTCAAAATTAGTGATTTGCTTTTGACACGAAAATAAATAGGTAAAAAGAAACAATTTTCACTATGGGACCAACTCCGTAATAGTGAAAAAAAAAATTAGGTGTTCCATACAATCTTGAATGATTACTGCACTGAAATGTAGTATTACGAGTATATGTAATGCTTATTAAATTTATTTATAAATAAATTATATGTACCCACAAAAAATAATAAAGTTCTTTTAAAGACCATTGAGTACTCCAGCAAAGTTTAAGTACACTATTTAATTACCGGGTAAACCTAGTACTTGCCTAAAGTCATTCAAACTTCGTTAAAACCGGATTAACTGGATCCTTTTTATTGCAAAACAACCAGAATATCTCGTTTTAAATTATAAAAACTTCAAGCAATAATCCTGGTATAAAATCTGTATATTAAAGTTGTAGTATACCAAGCTAGCTTTGTTTATTAAGTAGCCATTTGGCCTTATAATGCAATTAATTGATGCAGACTTAATGAGAAGTATTAACGACACTATAAGTCGATCTAATAAAACGTAGAAAAAATTACAATGGTATTTTTATTCAACTTGTGACGAAAACTCTGTATACCTGCGTACAAACATTTCATAATATTGCTATGAGTCCTTCATGCTTCTTGCAGACGGTAATATAGGTAGGTATCTAATTATATACAGCTACAAAACATTTGAAACTGGCAAAGTTTAGACTCATACCTATGTCCAAAAACAAAATGGGGTTGTGGAAATTGTGTGAAAGCTATTCTGTTGCACTAGATGACACGATAACGATACGACCAACGATATTTCGTTATCTAGTATAGGGGCTTTCGTGGTCGTGTCGTCTAGTGGAAAAACGAGTCATACAATCTATCTTATGAATTTATGCTTCCAAAAAAGCCGTGGTCATGTCTCGAACGCCCATTTAGAGAGCCTACATGTGTCAAAAACGGTTAGCTAAGCATTGTAACTTTCTGCAGACTACATCCGTCAAACTCCAACTGGTAAAAAGATGAAACGAATATTGACATAAAATCGTAAATCATTGCTTTATATAATATTTTGTATCTAGAATTTTAAAATGAACCCATTGCTAAAATAATGTCTAATGAAAAATGAATTAATATTATATAAGGTCATTATTTAATTATTATTCACTGCACATGGAAATTGCAAATATGAGACCAAACAGCTTTGTTTATAAAATTAAATTGCTACGTTTTTAGTCATGTAATAACGAAAAAAATGACGTATATTTTGGTGCTAGCAAAAAACCGTTAAAATTGTTGAAGAAAAATCACAAAGAAAGCAACCTTAGGACTATTAGGAGGAAAACCATGGAAAAACGCCTGCAAAAGGTCAAAATGTTAGAACGGAAAAATGTCTCATCTTCGTGTCTTGTAACTTGAAAACTACCTAGACGTAAACCAAAATTAGTAAGACTTGGATCAAAGATCGTCCAATAAATCTATCCAAGTAATGAATTAAATGCTTCATAATAACTTTATAGAGATACTAGCGGTCGCCCACGACTTCGTCCGCGAAAGGGGGCATTGCACCCGTGCGAAGCCGGGGCGGATTGCTATATATCCTATAGACTTCCTCGATAAACGGGCTATCTTACACTGAAAGAATTTTTCAAATCAGACCAGTAGTTCCTGAGATTAGCGCGTTCAAACAAACAAACAAACAAACTCTTCAGCTTTATAATATTATAATATAATATAATATATAAATATATATAGTATAGATTCTAGGGATTAGTTGATTCTAAATTAGAATTCATTGTGATTGCGTTGATACTTCGATTGGTACGAGATGAATAAATGATAAATTAATAGGTAATTACTTATTAAGGATTATCAATAATCACTTACTTAGTTACTAATTAGTATGGATCGTGAAAGGATCTGGGATCTTTTATATACTTACTAGTGGCCCGCTTCGGTACATATCCTCTAAAATTTGGAATTCCCGTTTGTCCCGTTCCCGTGGGAATTTCGGGAAATATATCCTCAGTGCTCCCTTAAACTCCCTACCGAATATACCTGTTATATTTCATCATTATGTGTCAAGTGGTTTTCGTTAAAATTGGGAATTCCCGTTTGTCCAGTTCCCGTGGGAATTACGGGAAATCCGTTCTTTGTGCTCCCTAGCAGTCCATATACATCTTCGATTTAAACTTCATAGGTATACGGTTCTCAGTTCTTTCTTACACTCCCTACCGAATATACCTGTCATATTTCATCTCTATATGTCATGTGGTTTTCGTAAAAAACTTGAAATTCCTGTTTGTGCCGTTCCCATGGGAATTTCGGGAAACCCGTTCTTAATAGTCTTTTACACCCCCTAACAACATACACACCAAATTTCATCTGTGTACGTCAAGCGGTTTATTTTTATACTTATTGAAAAGGCTTTTGTTCCGGTACAGTGGAAACCCCTAACGAACATAAACACCAAAAGGGAGTGGGTGTAATTTACTTGTGAAATTTTAAATTTATTCGCAATTCTTTTTGATTTTGTCTAATTTTACACTCATTTTTGAGGATTTTCCCGACGTTTCTATTCATCATCGTATCATCTATCATAAATTCAGAAATCATCAGTCTAAAAACAATGGCTGTATGGATGCTGTATTCCTCGTGCTCTTTCTTCGGGATAAACCAAACAAAAAAAAAACAAATTTCATCTGTCATGTTGCGTCATGTCATCTGTACGTCACAGATTCGGCGGGAAAAGCTGGAAGGGTGCAGGTGTAATTTTCTTGTGAAAATCAAAAATTATTTGTAAATGGCTTGCATGTGTCCGTAAAGTGATGTTTTCTGGTAGATAAGTTATATTTTGATTACTTGTGATGTGAATCTAGTGCGTGTGCATGGTTTTATACGCAGGTAAGCCGAGTAAAACTTTAGCCGGATTACGATCTCTTCATGGGCGCATGTAAGTTGTTTCTGCAATAATTTTTCATTTTGACTAACTTTACACTTGTTCTTGAGGATTTTCCCGACGTTTCCATTCATCATCATTGTCATTCATCATAAATTCAGAATACATTTTACTAAACAATGATTAGGCTGTATGGGCTTAGTTTCCCCTTGCCTTTCCTTCGGGATAAATTAAAAAAAAAAAATCTGTACGTCACAGAATAATAAATTTCCAGAACCCGTGATCACGCACACTTTTGAAGCAACTTTTTAGTATTAAAATTTTTACTGTATCTAAAAAACTGATAATATTTATCGATTTGGCAACAATCGGCGGGTAAGAAGAGCGGAAGATACGGGATTTTTGAATCGTTTTTGCTTCACTACCCGGAATACATCTGTCATTGATGACTCCTACTGGAGACTTTTTATTCTATGGTGTATGTCAAATTTATACCTCTATGCGTCAAATGGTAAAATAATTTTGTATTTTATTCATATTTATTCCAGCCCAGTGGAAATTATGCGAAACCCTATAGCCTATGTTCATCTGGGTCCAATAAGGATTCTAACGGTGAAAGAATTTTTGAAATCTGTCCAGTAGTTTCGGAGCCTATTCGCTGCAAAAAAACAAACAATCAAACAAACATACAAACAAACAAACAATCAAAGTTTAACTTTTTATAATATTAGTATAGATCATCCTTAAATGTCATACCTATATAATTTAAGCAGTAGTCTGGCCCATGTCAAAGCTTATTTGTTTGATATAAAATAAAACTAAAACATTTTTTACCTAATTTGATTGAATACAATCTTGCTACAATAGTTTTACAGAAAAGATTTCAACCGGGACTTAGGTACATGTATAAATATACTTGAAATTATTTCTGGAGTCCATATGAAATATTATCGGATACACTTCAATAAACTTTTTCGTTGAAAAAGCATGTCGTACATTACTGAACCAAACGTGAAACAAAAAGTTAATATACTTAGGTACTCATTAACAGCCAATTTCAATAACTGATCTCGAGAGATTTTTTGCATATTTCAGGTTAAATAAATGTTCCATTGTTTACATACAATATTTCTAATTTGAAATAAAAAAAACGAGATTCTTTATGATCTCTTATATTGAAATTGGCCGGTACTCATTTAAAAACCACAATAACACCAAGTGAAAAAGTTTATACTCACTTCTGGGTGTTTATTTCAAAACAAAACACTGGCAATTCACAAAGTTCTATTTCCGAAATTCAAATTTATTTATTTTAATACGGTACCCGTGTCGATTATTCGCGTGCGCCTATGAGGGCTCTAAGTTTTAAACTACCTAGTTACGGTCTTAGGCCAGACCAGGCCATTCTCTTATTGTCCGGCGTCACACCGAAGACCGGTTCGTGGACGCATTTACACCGCCGCCAAAAAAGTCCAATGACGTTCGTGGAAGTAATTTGGATGCACATTAGGAAACCTTACAAAATGCATTACAAAAGCATCGCTGCTTGACACAAACCACATGCTGAGGTCCAAAAATTACACATGCGCTTCTGGTGAGTATTCGAGTGCTATTAAACAATAATTTATGTGTCGTCTTGCAGCTCCGAGGAAAATTACATTTAAGGTCCTATTGTTGTGTATTTTATCTTATCTATCACATTCATGATCGACGATATATATCGTTTTTTTTGTGTTGTGCGATAAGCTCTTATTCCTGCGCCCGTAGTATGAAATTGGTGAGAGCTAGATGCATCATTTATTCACAGAGCTATGTAGAGCTATATTTTAATAACGAGGCATGTAAGTGTATGTATTTTACGTGTAAATGGAGATTGCAAAGTACTTGTTTTAGGATAAATTAATTCAGTTATAGCTTGAGAACAAGTATCTATTCTAATTCCCAACTCCGTTATTTCACGCAAAGTGCATACACTTACTTTGTCTAGTTATTATAAATAGATTTTGTAAATTTTCATAATTATTCCTTATTTTATTTCATTTTACCTAATCTATCTCCATAACTTTCATAAATATATAAATAAATAAATTTCATAAATGATGAATTTGGTGAAAGCGAGATGTCTCACTCTTAAACGTCAAACTCACTGAGCTATTAATAACTAGATAAACTAAGTGTATGTACTTTGCATGTAAAAATAGACTTAAGAATTAGAATAGACACCTCGTTCTCAAGCAAGACTGAGTAAATTAGGGCTGATAGAAGTGGTTTGCAAACCCTTTTTACACACCAAGTAGAAACACTTGCCTTGTCTAGTTATTATTTAGCTCTGTGGATTTGACGTTTAAATGTGAGATATCTCGCTCTCACCAAATTCATCATACGCGTGCTGTTATGACTATCTCAGTGACAGGATCTGCACGACATTGCTAGTATACATATATCACCTATTTAAAAAATTGCGCAAAAATAAATTCTGTGGGTAATTCAATGGTAATATTATTCAAACCGCCATCTCTAAAATTAAACGAGATGTGGGACATAATTTTGGCGTAATCTCGTTCCGCTCTTGTAGTTTCCTAATTAGTAAATTCTATTCGTATTGCCAATAATTTTCGTTGAAGCAATTTAAATTGTTAAGTTATCAATTTGAAAATATCTCTCTCAAAATGGATGTGATAATTGAATTCTATTTTATTCGTTCATTAAATACTCTAAGTACCTAAGTAGTAAACAACGTCCCAATAATTCCATAAAAGTGATAAATTTGAGTTTTTTTTAAAATTACTTGTCGGTAGACCTTTCTCACGTATTTCTTGGCATAAATATGGTTCTTGTCATTCAAGTCGGAGTATAAAAACTAAATCCGGCTAAGTTCGTACCGCTTTATTTTTTCTCGTTAATATTTTCAAAATTTGTGCAAATGTTTCTTCTGTCTAAATCTTGTCCTAGAAATCACAAATACAAAAAATGAAGAATCATCTCTTTTGGTGCAGTAGGTCAGAAGTTATGCGCGTACAAACATTTAATTTTATAGAAAGACAGAAAGAGAGACTTCATCAATTTATTCTCATCCAAAACTATGCTATTATACAGGGTGATTTTTAGTCCTCAACGTTCCCGAAAACTACGGAATCTCCTCATCATCACGATCATTTTTCTCCATGGAAGCATACCTGGGAAGTGTCTGGTTTACAAAATATTAGGGTCCAATGTTGAGTTAATAGACTGCGTTTTTCTGCATAAATGCACATTGACGCATGTAGCTATTATTTTTTCACGAGAAAAAATTAATATCTGTCTATGAAAAAACTAGCATAAACACTGGACACTATAAATTTTGCCCGATCAAGTAATTTTAAAAAAAATCTAAAGATTTACATAGTTTCCCAGCATTTTTTTTGGTATAAACTTACGTTATTTGATGTACAGAGTACGTACCCTTCGTTAAGGGTGGCAACGAGAAAAAACCCTGTATGTATAGGTATATTGCTGGACTAGAGAACTTTGATTTTTAAAGGCCATTTTTCAGTCCCTATCGTTAGATAACCTACCTAAAAGATTAAGATGATTTCATTTTCTAAAACTGATTTCATCAAGATAGATACAGCATCAACGTTATCCTTCAAATGGGCCATCTGCAAAAATCAGTCCTTAAAATAACATTGGCAGTATAAAGGCAAAACAAAAAAAATATATTTCGAAAGTTCTGATTCCCACACAAACCTTGAATCGTAGAAAATGCTCTACATCACACACATCAGTTTTATTATTGCAATCGAGTCATTATTAAAGCAGGAAGGCATTATATCTATTCAAGGTGTATGTCGGTATTAAAATTCATTGCATACATACTGCAAACCTGTTTAGACTGCCAATATATTTAATGTGGGTTTCTTTTACTATGAAAATGTTGATCATATTTTGAGCTAAGTTAACGTGCTCTTTTGGGAATTTATATTTTTCTGTAGCTAAAGTACAGACATAGAGTCATAGGTGCAACACAAAAATAAAAAGCTCTTGCAAAGTTAAATAGTAAATTAATATTTTAAAGTATATTTATAGCACATAGATGATATAAAAAGTTACCTTTACCCCTCGCACAACTAGGCAAAGAACTATATTCACATTTGTCTATACACAAGGAAAAACTAGTAAACACATAAGAGAAAAATTTCACCAACATGGATACACTGAACAAAAACGTTGAAAAAATGGCCAGGGAGTTTGAACAACGCATGGCCCAGTATGAGCAGGAGCTTCGCAATGTTTCTACTGCAGCTAGAAGTCCACAGGTCAGGGATCAGGAGTTAGCAGGATTATTCCGTGAATTCACTGAATTTAAAAGCTTTACTCTGAAGTCTTTCCAACTGCTTCGGTCTCAAATGGAGTTGGTGATGCTGGGACTGGATCGACTGGAGACAGCATCGAGGAAAAACATATTGCTTTTTCATGGGATTGAGGAGGATGCTACTGATAACCCTTCAGTCTCCATGCCACAGGTATTGCTCACACATTTTAAATTAGCACAGTTTGACAGGGATATTATTGCTTGTCACAGGCTTGGTAGTAAAAAGACAGACAAGCCGAGGCCTATCCTGGTCCGCTTCTCCGACTTCACGTCGCGTTCTACTGTTTGGAAGTCAAAAACTTGTCTCAAGGGTACAGGGATCACGGTGTCCGAGTTCTTGACTAAACCGAGGCACGAAGTTTTCTTGGAAGCACGTAGGCATTTCGGAGTTCGGAATTCCTGGACTAGCGAGGGACGAATTATATTGATGCTCCCGGATAAGTCTCGACTCAAGCTGGAGAGGATGTTGGAGCTCCAGGCTGTTGCTGCTAAGTTCCCTCTAAGTCCTGAGGTGACGAAACAGCCAATTGTGAGACCGGTGGAGCAACCGACCGTGAAGCATAGCACAAGGTCTAAGCGCGGCGTAGCTTCAGAGAAGAAGCAGTAGTCGCTAGCATCATCATCGTTAATTTTGCTACTGGTGGTTGTATCTCTTCGCAAGCTAGTAGTTTATCCTTGATTCGGTGTTTTGTGTAATTTTACCTTTCTCGCTCATATTTAGGTTCAGTAACTTATTATAAAGTTAGAAGGTAGTTGATTCTATTTATTGGCAGAGAGTAAATATATTCTTTTCTTTGGTTAACGAATACCTACATAGTTTATTTGTCTCCTGCCGTCAACACTGGCGCTTTTTTCGTAAGTCATCTGTCAAACTTTTTTTTTTTTCTGTAAGGGTATGCGCAGAGTTGCAACCATACAGCCATAAATATTATTGTTTGTTAAGGTTTTTTCCAGTTGCCCATAGTTGTGGGGGAGTGGGGTTTTTTGTATGTTAATAGTTTTTAGTACATGGTTAGTTATCTTAAAATTATTATTGTTATTTTTTTAATTATTTTATGTAATAGTTATTATATTTATCTAGTCTTTTATAATGACAGACCTAAATGACAGTTTCTTTTCCTGTTCGTCAGCAGATGAGTATGGCAGTGCGGTCAGTGGGGACTCTACTGAGGACTTGACCTTACATGATCGACTGAGTCATATTTTTAGTAACTATCCCAATCATTTGAATATAGTTCATATAAATGCGCAAAGCATTCCGGCTCATTATCCTGATCTTCTGGCATCGTTTGGTAACCAACGCATAGATTGTATCCTAGTATCAGAATCTCTCCTCAAACCCTCCCTCCCTTCAACCATGTATGGACTACCGGGTTATGTGCTTATTCGGAACGATAGAATTGGCAAGGGTTACGGCGGAGTATAGCAATTTGCGAGCAGATGTTCCATATACAGTATTAAGCCAATCTCCAAGCCAATACTCTGCTTCTGCCGAACATCTGTTCATAGAGATTTGCCTTCGCCACTCTAAAATATTGGTGGGAGTTTTGATCGACTGAGTCATATTTTTAGTAACTATCCCAATCATTTGAATATAGTTCATATAAATGCGCAAAGCATTCCGGCTCATTATCCTGATCTTCTGGCATCGTTTGGTAACCAACGCATAGATTGTATCCTAGTATCAGAATCTCTCCTCAAACCCTCCCTCCCTTCAACCATGTATGGACTACCGGGTTATGTGCTTATTCGGAACGATAGAATTGGCAAGGGTTACGGCGGAGTAGCAATCTATTTGCGAGCAGATGTTCCATATACAGTATTAAGCCAATCTCCAAGCCAATACTCTGCTTCTGCCGAACATCTGTTCATAGAGATTTGCCTTCGCCACTCTAAAATATTGGTGGGAGTTTTGTACAGTCCCTCTCTTCATGTTGACTATTTCTCCAACTTCGAATCTTATTAGACGTATTTAATCCTCAATATGATGACATCATTATTCTTGGAGACTTCAACACATGCCTTATAAAAATGACTCACGTTCATCAAAACTTAGTAACTTAATTTCATCATTCGACATGCACATCTTACCGCTTTCTGCGACACATCACTCACCAAATATTAATCCCTCTCTCTTAGACCTTATTATTGTTTCTAGAAACGCTAAAGTAGCCACACATGGTCAACTCACTGCGCCATTTTCCTACCATGATCTTATTTACATTTCATATAAAGTGCGTGCTCCAAAATGTAAACCTAAATACTTACTGCTCCGGAGCTTTAAGGGTGTGGATATCGAGGCACTTAAAAGGGATGCATTGGCAATAGACTGGTCACCCGTACTTGACAGTTCGACCGTGGACGATAAGGTGGAGCACTTTAATAGGATTATTTTATGTCTCTTTGATAAGCACGCTCCGTTGAAGAGGACAAGAGTGAAACATCTGCCGGCGCCATGGTTGACTGATTGACATCAGGAAACATATGGGTAAGCGTGATCGAGCCAAACTAAAATTTAAACAATTTCCTACTGCTGACAATCACGCATTATATAAAAGTCTGCGAAATTTTTGTGGTCGTTTGTGTAGAGATGCTAGGAGACGTCACATCCATAGCTCAATTGAGAAATGCAACTCATCACAGATTTGGAAGTTCCTAAAAACGCTAGGGGTGGGTAAATGTTCAGAGTCGTCCTCGTGCAAAGTTGACCTTAATTCCTTAATCAACATTTCTCACTCCTCCTGTCACCATGGATGACAAAATAAAAAGTAACACTCTTCTGTCACTTATTGACAAGCCCAAACCTGTTTGTGACCCTTTTAAATTTAGTCGCGTAGCCACAGATGATGTTAAGAAAGCTATCCTCTCCATTTCCTCCAAAGCTGTGGGCGATGACAAAATTAGTTCCCAAATGTTGCATCCCATTCTTAATGAACTCTATCAACTATCCAACATATAATTAACTTTTCCTTGACAGAGAGCTCCTTCCCAGCAGCCTGGAAAAAAGCTAATGTCATACCCTTGCCCAAAACAGCTAATCCAACATCCTTTTCTCAATATCGTCCCATCTCCATCCTTCCTCTGTTATCCAAGGTCCTTGAATCTGTAGTACATAGCCAACTCTCTTCCTACCTGTCCATCAATAACCTGTTAAACCCATTTCAGTCTGGATTTAGAGCTGGACACAGCACGGTTACTGCGCTGCTGAAGGTGACTGATGATATTCGGCTGGCCATTGATAACAAACAGCTCACCATTTTAACACTATTAGACTTCAGCAGCGCATTCAACTGTGTAGACTTTGACATTTTATTGGGTATCCTCGGCTCTCTTAACGTCTCTCCTGAGGCTGTAGCCTGGTTTAATACTTACCTCAGAGGGCGCGTGCAGTGTATACGTTCGGACGAGTTTTCATCTGACTGGTGTGAGCTTGCTACAGGTGTACCGCAGGGTGGCGTTCTCTCTCCTCTCTTGTTCTCATTTTTATTAACTCTGTCACCAGCCGACTATCTTCCTCTTTCCATCTTTACGCAGAGACGACTTGCAGATCTATCGGCACTTTAATGTTGAGGATGTCGGGACGGCCGTGGTACGGTTGAATTTAGACTTGGATCGCCTTCGAGACTGGGCTAAGTCTTATAGCCTTCTTGTAAACCCTAATAAGTCTCAGGCTATAATAATTGGTAGCAAGTTTTTTACACAGCTCTCTTACTCGGCATGACGTTCCTGATCTTCTCTATAGTGGAACAGTGATACCATATTTAGATAAGGTTAAGAATCTAGGAATTACTATGGACCGTTTTCTATCTTGGTCGCCTCAGGTTTGATGATGTGTGTAGAAAGGTGTTTGTCACTTTTCACTCCCTTAAGCGACTTCAAGGTTTTTCTCCTTTCAAAACCAAAATTTATTTGGCTCAATCCCTTATCCTCCCGTTACTTGACTATGCTGACGTTTGTTACCCCGATGCCAATGAGGAGCTGCTCGACAAACTTGAAAGACTTCAAAACTTGGGTATTCGTTACATCTACGGACTACGCAAGTATGATCACGTATCTCATTTTCGAAAAGAGCTGAAATGGCTCCCAATCAGATTTCGCCGGAATGCACACATCTTATCGCTTTTATATAAAATTCTTTATATGTCGATTTCTCCTACTTATTTAAGTGAACGTTTTGAATACCTTTTCTCACGGGAGCGACCCTTAAGGTCAATGACTGCTTCTCTACTCAAAACTCCACGACATAATTCCGGAGCCTATCGGTATTCTTTTACTGTATATGCAATTAGACTGTGGAACTCACTTCCGCACTCCATAAGAGACTCTCCGTCCATAGGCATTTTTAAAAATAGGCTAAGAAACTATTACCTATCTCTTCCTTAATTCTTTCACAGTGTTATTATCTGATATAGTTTGAATAGGTCACAATATAATGTTTGTATGTATTATATAGATAAATTAGTATGTAGTAGTATTATAGATATATATTTTATTATATATATGTATGTCTCTATTATGTATGTATCTAAGTAGATAATTAAGTATTGTTATTATTTTGTAAATATATTTATTTTGTGTTAAGTTTATTTATATTTAATACGTGTGCACATATGATATTCCTTTTATATATTATAAAATTTTCCTTTGTACTTAATGGTTTGCTGGAAGAAATCTCTTTTAGAGATAAGCTCGCCTTTGTACTATTTCTTTTACAACTTACTGTCTATGATAAAAATTTATGTGTACAATAAAGAATACTACTAAGAATACTAAGACATTGGATGCTGGAAAACTGGAGTGTCCGTTTAGAATATTGATTGGTACTAGTAAAGTCGATCAAAAGTGTTGTAAAAAGATTGATGGTTGAAATCCGATCACTTCAGGAGCTATTTTATTAAATTCTTTATATGGTATAATAGGCAATTTTATACGAAACCAAAAAAAGCAAAAAGGTTTTCTTTGCTGAAATATTTCCTTATAGGTTCGGTACAATTTAAATTATGTAAGATTAGGGTCGTACATGTGTCCTTCCATCCTAAATTATTTCAAAATAAACAAAGGGTAAGCCAAATTCCAATATTTTTTATCTGGTTTGTTTTTTCGTTAGCACATTTAGATCAATGTGAAAATTTGTAAAAAGTAAGTTTCACTTACAGCGCCTGTCTTTTCTGTCATAGTAATCGTGTTGCTGTGATGTTTTAGAAATATAATTTAATTGTGTAATTGTCAAAACTTTCCGATTATTTCTCCTTTCCCAGAAAACCCGCACAAAAGAAATAGAGGTGGTGCGAGATTTCACATTTGCTTGTAATGAAAAGCTTACATAGTTATTAATAAATATCATACATTATTATGATGTAAAAATAATACCGTCGTTGTGAACAACTATGGTCAAAGCATGAGTAGGTAGTATTGAAGATACCACGCAAACAAATTGTACCTTATTTTGTAAGTAGGAAAACTTTGGAACTCCAACGCAAAAAATACGCATGTTATAACATTAAATAGATAGGTATTCTTCGATGTCTAAGCTCCACATTATAATTAGTCAGCATCTGGTTTTTTACAATAAGGTTTGACGTCAAGACCTTTGATCTCGATATTTTTTGTCCTTTCCAATTTTCAATGAAGTCTTAATTTATTATGATCTTTAATGTTATGTACAATATCATACATGTAACTAGGAATACTCGTACCTATCTACATATTCAAAAAGTACCTATACTGCAAATTAATAGTTAGTACGCGTATTAGCAATAAGTGCATATAAAATCAGACCCAGACTCCTCACCTTCTGTTTTATTATATACGATACGTATGTATTTATTTAATATTATTATTTTTTATTTAGTTGTGCACATGTAATTTCCTTATGTTAACTAATCACCAGTGGTCGGAGTAGGTATATTGATTTTACATACTTGCGTCATGATATCATAACATGGACATGCATTTTTTCCGGAATGTACCGGAGTTTCCAAAAATTTGGTAAATAGAGTAATAAAATAAAAAACCATACGTAAACATTTTTAACTAGTTTCATGTAATAATTTCGAAGTTTCGGTATTTTTATTTTATTTTTATCATAATAATCCGGAAACTCGGAGGCGTATCCATATTAACATATACGTTTGATGTCAATGACCTTAATTCAATATACCTACTCCGACCACTGCTAATCACATACCTAATTTTAACTGGTTGACAGGAAGGAATCTCTGTTAGAGTTAACCGATGGAATAAATACCAATTTATAGATACAACACGGTTTTTATTTTAAGATATTTAGGACACTGACATAAACGTAAAAGACATAACAAAAAACATATCAGAGAGAAAACCTCCACTCGGACTCGACGACCAAGCAGTATGTCTAGTCTACGTATTTTCAACATTCTCCCTTGCTTACCTTTGTACATTATCATTACAAATGTTTTTTCACAATGTATTTTCTATGTACAATAAAGAATAGGTATGGACGAGGCTCTGATGCTAAATTACTTATAATACCTATTTCGAATGGCACGGAAACATATTCTATTGGATTCGTTACCGGTCGCTAGATTTTTGTAAAGATACACAATTTACCTGTCTATACTCCGAAGATACTGACTAGATAACTGAAATAACAGTTTGTCATTTACTTAGGGAGAGGAGCGCCTAGAGCTCCTCTGGAGTATTACTAAAAGTTTTCCCCAAATTTCCCTGAATGTGGAAGTCGGTAATTCAATTTACCTATGCGGACGTGACGTCCTGACTATGTCCATTAGTCATTTATTAATGAATTAGTAGTCACGCAAAATGAGTAATCGAAATATTTAATTAACAATTAATTGAAACAGATATTCCACTATCTTCATAGATAAATTAGTTAGCCTCCGGTATTTTAAAGCCTATAAATTACTTTTTCGCATAAGATTTATATGACTGTCCAGTTTTATTAAGAACTGTTTGGTGGTTCTTATGCAACAGACTAACAAACATCCAATCCAACACCAATTCTCGAAAACATTTATTGCATTTATTACAAGTAAATAGGATGTCGATGCGGAAAACGAGATCCATTCATGCGCAAGCGTATGAATTAGATACTTATTCAAAAAATATGACTGTCATTTTAAAATCATATTACATATAGACCTAATCATTATCACCTTTATCCTTAGCGTATACTTATAAATTACTGACATACATACATAACCTCATACTCATATCCCATAGGGGTAGGTAAAGTCTACAGATCTCCATTAAGTTCGTTCCAAACATACCTCTTTCGCCTCGTCCACATTCATTAATCTCACTAATATTATAAACGCGAAAGTTTGTGAGTATAGATGGATGTTTGTTACTCTTTCACGCTAGAGTGATTTTAATAAAATTTGGTATGAAGTTTTTTGACACCCTGGATTAACACATAGGTTACTTTTTCTTCTTCAGCCTATTGCAGTCCACTGCTGGACGTATGCCTCCCCCAGGGCACGCCACAAGGCTACTGTCACAGGGGGGCTCTGCCCATAGTCACCACGCTGAGCAGGCGGATTGGTGACCGCAGTGTGATTTTCGGACTATGTTGTCAGTACGGGAGGCGCTGCTGCCCACCTCCCGGAAACCCTTAATTACCTCGTACGATACCCACGGGCAGTTGTTACAAACTCTACTCTACCGGCACCACGCGTCTAACTGGACGCGCGGCGACTGCAGAAAAAAAACACAATGTCGAAATTATTCTGGATAATAATATCTTCCCGGAATAAAATGTAGCCTATGTGTTATTCTGATACGTAAGCTATATTATTGTGAAGTTAAAATCCATTCAGTAGTTTTTGTGTGAAAGAGCAACAAACATCCTATACATACACACAGGGTGATTTTTGGTCGTCAACGTTCCCGAAAACTACGGAATCTCCTCATCATCACGATAATTTTTCTCCATGGAAGCATACCTGGGAAGTGTTGGTTTCCAAAATATTAGGGTCCAAAGTTTAGTAAATAGACTGCGTGTTTTTTCTGCATAAATGCACATAGACGCGCGTAGCAAGATTTTTTCACGAAAAATAATTAATATCTGCCTATAAAAAAAACTAGCATAAACACTAGACACTATAAATTTCTCCCGATCAAGTTACTATACAAATTTTAAAAAAATAAAAAATTCCCAACATTTTTTTGCCATAAACTTACTTTATTTGATGTATAGAGTACGTACCCTTCGTTAATGGTGGCCACAAAAAAACACCCTGTATATTTATTATTATACATTTTCACTAACTTTCGCGTTGATAATATTAGTAGGATTATACTTAGTATAGATTTTACTTACAGTTTATTGCGGTTCAGTAACACAATGAACAGTGAGTCGGCGATTATTCGCACCGTTAGAGCCGCTAGGGATTGAGCTCAAAAAGGCAGCCTCATTCATTTGCTATTAACAAAAAATATTCGCTAAATTATCTTCCTCAGACCATTATGTATAATGAACGCTGGGAGTGAAGTAAGCCATTTTCTTGTGTATAATTTTAGGGAGTTCGGTGTTTTCTTATACTAATGTAGGTATAACACCTATACAAACATGGTAAAAGCAAGGTACAAATGAAATTATGCAAAATATATTTAAAATTTTTGTTATACTACGTTGTCGTCTTTCTGTTGCTTTGTATGGATTCGACTGCGGGGCTGTAAAGAAGAAGGATTAAAATAATTTACATGCAAGCCAGATGCAAATGTTGAGATGGATGTGTGGTAGAAAGTAAGCAAGAACGGACAAGATAAGGAATGAACATAGAAATGTAAGGAGATACCAAATCCCTGGGAATGAATATGTAAATAAGAGGAATTTTAAAAGTTGCACCGGCTATAGATAAGTTAAGAAGTAACCGTTTGTCTTGGTATGAACATGACTGTGAAGCGAAAAATAAAGGACACAGAGAGCGCTAGGCATAAATGTGGATAGTTATATACAGGGTGTAACAAAAAGGTTATGTTAAGCGAAAAGCTACGTAAATAGCCCACTGTCGAGAACCTATCCACAAAATTTGAGACTCGAAATCACATGTTTATTTTTCAAGATTGTATGAAAATTCCTGAGATATTTAAAAATTCTCCATACTATCCGGAAAAATAAACATGTGATTTCGAGTCTCAAATTTTGTGGATAGGTTCTTTACATTTGGCTATTTACGTAGCTTCTCGCTTAACATACCCTTTTTCTTACACCCTGTATAGAGGAAGATAAAGACCTAAGAAGTGTTGGGTGGACTGTGTGATAGAGGGTATGCGTGTATTGGAAGTGAGAAATGAAATAACGGGTGATAGGGATAAATGGAAATATACATATTACACCGACCCTAGGTAGAATAGGAATAAGGGAGCAGGAAGAGATGTTAGCAAAAAAATTTATTTTTATTATGAGAAAGTCCTTGAGAAGTTATATCAGATTATCATTTCATTCAAATTACGTTTATGATGCAAAATACTCCTATATAGCTATAGTACGAAAACATTTCTTTACTTACCATTACGAAATATTATTTTTAAACCTACATACTCTAAAACCTGAATTATGTACTTATCTTAGGGTCTTAATTACCAAACAGTGGATACCCGCGACTCCATACGCGTGGACTACAGAAGAAAACAAAATGTCGAAATTATCCGGGATAAAAACATTTTCCCGGGATAAAAAGTAGCCTATATATTAAGTGGGACCTGTCACAATATAATCCTGAAAACTGCATCGAAATCGATTCAGCCGTTTCTGAGATTAGCGCGCATAAACGCACAGACAAGCAGACAAACCGACAAACAGACAAACCGAGAAACAGACAAGAATTCTAAAAAATAATTATTTTGGGTACTATTGCGTTGATAAAGGTCTCCTATAATATTTTTTCTCATATATCTTCCATGTATAGACAGTGATCCGTTACATTTTTATTATATGTATAGAACATAGAAGATAAAGATAGAAGAAGATAGATGGTCAGATAGCCTATCTAAAGGATAATGCTGTCTCTCTCCAAAACTTTATGAAAATAGAGACATCATGAACTGTAACTTTCAAATACGCTATCTGATCAATGAAAATAAAACGGCACTATGATATGAATGAGAATGAAATTTATTTTTAATTTATCAGTGAGTATAATAAGTACAAAAAATTCATGTCTAAAAATACAAGTAAGTTAAGAACCAGATATCAGAGTCCAGTGCATAAAATGTAAAATAAGTAAAACCTGTTTCACAACATGTCGGTATTTATAAATTTATTTATTTTACTGCGATATTTTTTTACACCTATCAATATTTTTTATCTACCTACTAGTGGACGCCCGTGACTCCATCCGCGTGGACTGCAAAAAAACATGTTCCAATTGTCAATTTCAACCATTTTCGAAACTACAGCTGCTTCTCTTGCCGGGCATACTGTACAAGTCAGTAGAGGGACAAGAGGAATTCGGTGTTTTGTAGGCGATGGGCTGACCACCTGTCACTCTAACAGAACTTGTACATCTCAATTATACTCTCAAAATTGCTCTGCTTACCCCGTAAGGGATAAAGGCGTGAATATATATAATATGTATGTAGCCATTTATGTTCTAATGTGAAATAACTTACAAGATGCCGATTTTTTTTCAATAATTCAGTAATAATGCACTTTCTAGGCAAACTGTACCACCTTAGGCCACATCTTGCAATTAACATCAGGCACGATGGCGGTCAAATATTTGCCTATCTAATTGTAAAAAAGTTAACTTATTGGAGGATAAAGTTGATGCTACCTCTGTCTTGATCTAGTTTTACAACATCAAATTTATCCTTGAGATAGGTCTGACCGTTAGAGCTAATAGTAATAAGTATAGGAAAGATAAAAATATCGAATAACTTCATTATGTATACATAAAGTGATATTGTCATTAGTTGCCCGATTGACCACATAGCAGGAAAGTCAATCTTTATCCATTATCAGGTACCGTGACCAAAATACTGGACGTATATACGCTGGATTATAGAATATCATGATTTTTTGTATAATTTTATACGTGACATTATTGATATTTTTGTCAGGTTGTACACAAAAAATCTTAATATGTGTAAAGAAACATGGTATTGTTTCTTAGATACTTTCGTCGCCGTCGGTAGGCTCAGTTGTAATGATAGTTCTTTGTAAATATCATAGATGGCGCCATAGCTACGGTTGATAATGTAGCTATTTGTCGCTGACAGTTGTCATTGGTTGCTATGGCTAAACTAACTGTTTATATTGAAATATTTTGTCAAAGAATATACTTACTCTCTAACGAGAGATTTTGATTTGGTTATTGTATTATAAAAAAGAATTGTTTTAATTTAAAATACTTAAAATGTCGTTTTTCTATTTACAGGTAAGATATTGTTATATTTTACATTAATATTATAGCATATTCGTAACTTTCGGTACATATTATTGTAATATCTTTAGTTATGTACCTTCTTATTTTAATAAATCTCTATTTACAGAGCAACAAAATTTGAGTTTATTTTAATTTATACTGTTTATCTGAAGATTTCAGTAAAATACTTATTAAAAATGTACATGAAGATATGTGTCATATAGGTGTAAAGCAAATGCAAAATAAAATAAGTTCATTTTATACAGCAAAAAATTTAACGTCAAATATAAAAAAAATATTGTAGAAGTTGTGAAGTTTGTATAAAGAATAAAACTAGAGGACAAGACAAATATGGCCTAATGTCACATTTAGGTCCTGCCACAAAACCTTATTATATTAAGAAATTGTCTTATATATGTAATATAGCGAAATGCTATAACAAGCCTACTATAGATAACCTATTTACAAGAGACTCTGAATCACACGTTTATTTTTGCCGATAGTATGGAGAATCTGGTTCTTTGAAGTGGGGTATTTTCATGGCATTTATTTCTTTATTTAGGTAGATAGAATGTGTTATACATTTTAGTATTAAATTACCTTTAAACCTGTATAGGTTTGTGGAGGCAATGACATTCGCTTTTTTATAAATAAATAAGTAAATGCTTTATTCAAGTAAATCCTTACATATTAATAGTAACTAGGGGCTTCCCGGTAATACAGTATACACAGTGTGTGTTGGTATATATTTTATACAGGGTGTTTTTTCGTTGCCACCCTTAACGAAGGATACGTACTCTATACATCAAATAAAATAAGTTTTGCCAAAAAAAAAATGCTGGGAAAAGATAGAATTTTTTTTGAAAAAAATATTTTTATTTCTTGGTCGGACAAAATTTATAGTGTCCAGTGTTTATGCTAGTTTTTTCATAGACAGATATTAATCATTTCTCTTGAAAAAATCTTGCTACGCGCGTCTATGTGCATTTATGCAGAAAAACGCAGTCTATTTTCTCAACTTTGGACCCCAATATCTTGGGAACCAGATACTTCCCAGTATGCTACCACGGAGAAAAATATGATCGTAATGATAAGGAGATTCCGTAGTTTTCGGGAATGTTGACGACCAAATATCACCCTGTATGTGTGGGTATAGCTACACAAATTATAACTTTCACATAGGGAGACTATTGCTAGACAATTCTTGTTAAAATATCCTCCACTTCATCATAAAAAGAGATGCATAGGTATGTGTCACTAGTTGCTCTCTGACTGATCATAGCTGGCCATGACTTGTTCCATGATTTATGGCGATGATCGCTCGATTGTTATTTGTTAGATTCGTTATTTTGTGGTTTTTAGGGTTCCGTATCTCGAAAGGTAAAAACGGAACTCTTATATGATCACTTTGTTGTCCGTCCGACCGTCTGTCTATCAAGACCTATTTTCTCAGGAACGCGTGGAGATATCAAGCTGAAATTTATATCAAATACGTAGGTATACTGTCCCTAGGAGCTGTGAAAAAATCAAACTTCTAAGCATAAAAAGATACAGCCGTTTATGTTGCAAATTTCCGCAAATTTTCGACTCTCGCAAGGAAATCAAACCTACAGGGTACTTCCCGTGAACTTAGAATCCTGAAATTTGGCATGCAGCAATATCATATAGCATAGATTAAAGAAAAATTGCGAAATCCGTAAATTTTGAATTACGTCATATAAATAAACAGGTTTGCACGGAACCCTCAGTGCGCGAGTCCGACTCGCGCTTGTTTCTCTATAGTGCGAGCGAGTGGAGCGAGTAATTGCCTTTGACGCACTCCTACACTCGCTTACTGCTTAGCGACAAAACTAATGAAACTATATACTTTCTAACATTAACTTATGATAACAATATATATATTTACCCACTAACATTCGCATGCCAATTAATGACCCGGTAGCTTAGTGGTTAGAGCGGCTGCCACGGTTTGCAGTGGTCGTGGGTTCGATTCCCACTCGGGTGAAGAATTTTTTCAATTTTCTTTATTAATAATTTTATGCCAATTAATGGCAAAATATGCAGGAACTAAATTTTCAATGATGTCTTTAATATGTATCTATATTTATGCAAATAAATTATCTAAATCTGAATCTAATCGCTGATATTTACCCTTACTTTTACTACTCTACCCTAACTGACATAACTTGACCCGCATCTTGATCATCATTTCCGGTGGGACAACTGCAGGTACGTAATATAGTGCTATAAATTTTGATTGAAACTCAGTTTATCCCAAAGTGTCAAAAACTAAAAAAAAAACCCTGTTGCAAAACAAAAAGTATCAACTCTTACATTTCAGCATTTTATTTGTTTCACTACATTTTGTACGAACATTTCGTACAACGTTCAGAACGTAAAATTGCAATTAGCAAAATGCGAGAATCGCAGTACTTTTGGCAATCTATTTCAATTCTGAATTGCCGCTCTGTACGCTGGACCTTTTGCATCAAATGAATAACAGAGGGTCAACTCCAAGATAAACTGTTTTGAATAACGATAAACATGTAAGTCTATAATTTTTTGATATGTTCTTTATTAATGTAATTTACCTTACATTTCGATTACCAAAATAAAAATGTTGATAACAACAAAAAGCGACCTACCTTTAGACAGTGCAATATCGTTGGTATCAACGTTCGTTGGCGCGACCTTTCCACCACTAGCGGTTGCTATCACGTGACTTGACAAACGTGCTAATATAAAGGCGTCCTATTGGAGCAAATGTGTCTGTGACGAACCGCTATCGATTTGACAGAGATATAATGTTACGAGTACTCTGTCTACTTACCCTGTTGTTTTTCGACAAACCTAGTGTTGGACCTAGACGACCCAATGTAACCTAGAAGATGACTAAACGTCGTAATCACATCTTTTTCATGCTCTAGACTCTAGAGCTCAAATACTCTAGAGTCTAGAGTATTTATGTGATAGATCACATCCATCAATTCAGTTTCCTTACTCGAAAATTCTTAGTTTGTCAACTTTTCTTATATTTTGAGTGATTACATGGCCAGTGAAGTTACAGAATCAGCTTGAATAATGTAAGTAAGTAGGTAAATATCCTCAAGCAGTATTTATAATATTTTATTACTTATTTTAATACCGCACCACCAAGTAATTAAAACTACGTAAAATACACGTGGCGGTAGCGTTTGACGGTTAGTTAAATAAACCTAGCAGAATTTATAATAAACTAGCATGTGCCTATCTAGCATATGTAATAACTATGCATATGCTTAATATACTCTCATTAGCTATTTTCAGATTGCAATAAAGATTTAGGTTCAAATCATGTTTGCTAGTATGCGCACTCGCGAACATGGACGATGCGTTACAGTATCGCGGCAGACCCAAAACCACCCTGAAAGCGTTATTGTATTGTACTCGGAGAGCATTGAAGGCCCTCTGCATATAGTTGACCCACAGACTGCACATATATAGATTTTGACAGAAGGCCTTGAAGAGAGTTATTTTTACCTCTGTACTACATCGTGCATACCTGCGTGCCAACATATTGCATCGGACCGCCACGGCTCTTCTTTCCCTTTCCATATCCTGATCATTCTTGAGGTTTTCTGTAACCACATGGCCCAAATATTTGAAACGTTTTACCCTTTGCACTATTTCACTAAGTTTTTTGCTCCCTGCAGTGAAAACCAACAATTCACTTTTTTAACGTTATATTTTAGGCCATGTGATTCAGCATAAGATTCACATTTCTAACTTTCTCAAGCCTCTTATAGATGGACTCAGCAATACAAAGTCATCTGCATAGGGGATGCAGTTCACAAATTTTCCGCCGATGGAGCAACCGACACCTGCCCCTTCAAGTTTATTAATCAGACTATTTATATACAGGTTGAAAAGCGTAGGCGAGGTTAGCCCCCCCTGTCTCACCCCACATTCCAACCTGTACTCATCGTTTAAGGTCCCCAGCCACCTAACCGGGTTAATTTGATTACCGTACCAATACTCAAAGATGCGTATCAGTTCTACAGACACTCCCTCACCACGTAATCTGTTCCATAGTATTTCATAATTAACCAAGTCAAATGCCTTAGACAGGTCCAAGAAGGCAGCATACACAGGCGTGTTTCTCTGTGTATAGTAGCCGACAGTATGCTTCAGAGACAAAACCGCACATTCGGTGGATAGTCCTGTCCTAAAGCCGAACTGTGCATCGTGCAGTTGTACACAGCTGTCCAGTCGTCTCCGAAGCAGCCCGTCCAGTACCTTGGCAATAACAGTCACCAGAGAGATTAGTCTGTAGTTTGTCTTATCAGATACATCGCCAGTTTTATTTTTAACAATTGGTACAATAATCGTTTTCATTAATTTAGCAGGCAGGTATCTATGACATATACAAAAAGTAAATAACAGTCCCAGCAATCTCGGCAGATGTTTGCCTGCATGCTGGAGATGCTCAATTCTGAGCCCGTCGTGACCCGGGGACTTCCCTCTCGTCATTTTCTACATTGTTAGCACTGATACGATCGGGTATACAGGACACGACAGCCTCATCATAGCTCACAGTGGGGAGTTGCAGAGGTCTTAGGGCCTGTACTTGAAAGAGTGTTTTCAAAATATTAGCAATCTCCCTGGACTCATTCACACCGTCGATGCTCACCGGGACATTTAGCCTGGAGTTCAACTTTTTTGTCGCCTTCCAATACCCTTTAAAGTCCTTATCTCTTGTCCTTATGTTTTGTGGCTAGATTACTCATTTTAATTTAATCACGATTATTTTGACAGAATTTCAATTTCTAAATATTTTTCTTGAGGTGTACATATCATCAAACAAACGACCACTTGTAGGCTTAACATGCCAAACCCAATTAAAAAAATTCTCCTTGATTCCTGGTGAGCATGGCGGACATACTTGTTCCATCCCTCTATACAGCGATGCCTTGTGCAATTACTAACAATACTGTGATCTCCGTATTTGCTGCGGCGTCTTACAAGGCGTTTACAATTTTATCATATAAATTACACTGGTCAACAAAAAAGAAAAAAATGTTTGTTTCCTGAGTTTTTTTTTGTTTCTATCTCTAATTGACGTGTATTTGTTAAATATGGCTACAATTCTTCTCTAACAGCTTTTGTTTTTGAGTTATAGCTCACTACCCCCGTTTACTTTTTTTGCTTAGATTTTCATTTTTATTGGCCACAAAAATATATTTTGATGTTGTTTTCCACATGGCTTCGTCAAGGTTAACACGTGCTAATGTTTACTATTACTGATTCTTAGATCATAGTAGGTTATAATTGATTTAATAGTGTTTAACGTTAGACTCTGTTATTTTTAAATACCTACACACGGATTTAAAAAAAAATTGTATAATATAGGTTGTAACTAGGTATAGGTATACACAGGTAGATATTTAATTAACTTAACTATCATAATGACTCAACAGAAATTCTCGATTAAAGCATTTCTCATGAGTGTTGAAATTAATGATTAATTGTTATTCCCATGGTCATATTAGTTTCACTAAAGATTTTACTAGTAATAAAATACGTTACAGAACTAATGTTACTTAATTATTTACCTTAATTGTTTTTGTTTAGTAAGCTGCAAAATGGCTTTTACTATGAATAAGTGCATCATTTAGTTGTTTTTCCCACAAATTAATATCATATTAATGTTAAATTTGTACACATATATGCAAAACCCGATTAGGTACATTCGTTTGGCCATTATACAAGGTAGGTATAGAGAAGGCACATTGTATAATCTGTGCATTCTACTCTACTCTACTCCACTATATATTAGGTACTCTAGGTAGTCTATTCTACTCTACTCTATACCTCTGTTGGAACTAGTTAGCAGTGATAGTCACCCTTCATATCGGCGATTCATTTTTATTTATATAGATACATGGTATCAAAATAGCCTAAATATCTAATAAACTTACAACAAGCCAACTGGAAGCACCTTGTGTCTCAGACAGTGCATTATTAAACAGAGCTTATGACCACTTTAGCAAGTTCCAAGCTGCTGCTCGAGCTCAAATTACAACTTGAAATATCTCAGCTAGAGTTTGTACAACGCACTAATAGTGAATTTAAATCCTAGCTGGCCTTACTTAGAAAGTAGAAAAATGAATAAGGGACATACAACTTAAAGATGTAGGCCTCCTCCAGGGCATGTCAATAATTTTTGCCAATAAATAGGCCGATAATCACTACTACGATGGGTTGGTGACCACAGTGAGAATATTAGACAACTTATGTTGTCAACATGGGAGGCGCTGCTGCCCATCTCCCGGAAATCCTTAATCGATAATTATTATAATAACGGGCAGACATGGGAATACACGAAATAAAAAAAATATATATATACGTCTTCTTAAAACGACATTTCAACATAAGAACTTACAAACGCTAAGACGCTTACTTGTTTACAACTATTTCTTAAAATTATATGGAATGAGCAATTTCACGGCAGATGAATTTTTCATTCGGATACAAAAATGGAAGGCGAAAAGAATTAAGTAGGCTATAAATATTTACCAGGCCATATTAAAATAACGTACGTTAATCTATGGTATACCTAATGTGAAATGTTACCAGATAGACGAATTATTATTTTATTTATCTGGTGCTGAAATAGACGTTAAAATAATATACAGAATGATTTTTGGTCGTCAACGTTCCCGAAAACTACGGAATCTCCTCATCATCACGATCATTTTTCTCTATGGAAGCATACCTGGGAAGTGTCTGGTTTCCAAAATATTAGGGTCCAAAGTTGAGTAAATAGACTGCGTTTTTCTGCATAAATGCATATAGACGCGCGTAGCAGGATTTTTTCATGAAAAATAATTAATATATGTCTATAAAAAAACTAACATAAACACTAGACACTATAAATTTCGCACGATCAAGGAATTTAATTTTTTTTTTTCAAAAAAAAAATTTTTTTTCCCAGCATTTTTTTTGGCATAAACTTACTTTATTTCATGTATAGAATACGTACCCTTCGTTAAAGGTGGCCACAAAAAAACACCCTGTATTATTTATTCTTACTTAATGAAGCATGCAAATGATATATAGACAGCGTATAATGCGATACATACATACAACATAAAATATTGAAATGATGATAGTAGGTCATTTTACCCGACTGCGCCAAGAGGAAGGTAAAACATACCTTTATTTATTGTCATTTACAATCACTAGATATTCATAAATTAGAATGAAGGGCGATTTGTTCATCAAGATGGAGACAGTATCAACTTTATTTTCCGACAAGCTACCTGACCATTGGAAAAATTGATCAAGGTCAAGTTAGGTTAGGTTAGGTTAGGTCATTAGGTTAGGTCTTCCACCCCCCGTGCACATCAGTGCGGGGGAGCCGGGTTGGGTGATACCGGAATGTGACGCGTCCCCAGGTGGCGGATAGGGGCCACCGGCTTGGTTCCGGCCGGTGGGTTAGGGCCTTAGGGCCCCCGCGGACCAATTTCACCCAGAGGAGGGGGCTGTCCGGTCCCTCTGCGTACAGAGGGGCTTTGGACGGCCCTAATGCGGGCCAGCAATGGCTCGCTTCACGGAGACTCCCCAAAGAGGGGAGTTCGTGGTTCCTGTCGTGGCTCGGCATCTACTGGATCGAGGCTCTGCGTCATGCATTATCCCGCTCTGCAACCTTGGGCGGCTTGGAATGCAGAGCTGCATCGCACTTCGTGTTGCCACCAGCTCTGCATCCAAGTCGGGTTCACCGCTCTGCAACCTGCATGCTCTGCAATCTCTCCAGTAAGCTCTGCGGTATGCCACGATGGGACCATGAGGTGGCAGGCCTCTCTGTTCCGACTGAACGCGCAGGTCCAGTCGAAGCGGAGAGGCCTGGGTGGTCAGTAGGTCCACATGAGGTGGGAGGTTGGAACGTGGGGTGCTGGTAGAACCCCACTAGTACGCCTCAGGAGGTCGAGCTCCCCAGGAGGGGGAGAACGAGGGGGTCCCATGCCGTATCATGCTCTGTATGTTCTGGCAACATGCTCTGCGGCATGGGACTACCGGGGGTGCATATCCCCGGGAGGTGGGGTCTCGCGCCGTATCATGCTCTGTGTGTCGTTGCAACATGCTCTGCGGCGCGGGCCAACGAGTGGTCTCCCTTGGGATAAGGGAGACGGTGGTGGGTTTTCCGGGCTGCGCACCGGAGTGCTCACGGTGAGGGCTCGGGTGGCAGTTGCGGGGCAGGCTGTCACCCATTGCACGGGTCCTCAAGTCGAACGGCGCGTGCTTGTCGTCCCACGTGCCGCGAGATGATAGGGTGCCAGAGGCGCCCTGGGGCGCTCGCAGAGCGCCTCGAGGAGGGTCCGCCCAGGTGGGGCGGACAGGCCGCAGCACGGGCTCTGAGGTAGAATGCTTAGGTAGTCCCACGGCCCCATGCAATGCGGCGAAGAGGACACCGTGGGGGTTTAGTGGGTATTCTCCGGCCATTTTCCATCTTTCGGCCGGATGTGAGTCCCACATAACCCGCTGGCAGCCCCAGCGCCCTTCTAAGGGCGTGCCGCGGGTATCCGTAAAGGGATTCCCCCACGTAAAAAAAAAAAAAAGGTCATTAGGTTAGGTCTTGTCACAAGTTAGGTCACCGCCGTTATTACAAGACAAAAACGACCAAGTGCATACGAAAATCCTAAATCCTTCAAATCTGCTGCCAACATCAGCAGACTAATTTAAGCTTTAGTTGTCACAATCAGGGCTAATTTAGCCGCACATATACTATCAAAGGCCATGATCTGGTAGTCAAACTGCAGTCTCAGCGCTTCACCGCCATTGGCTTGACACAGAGTAGTTTTATTAGCTGTTAAAGTTTCATCAAACTTGCAAGATGGCTGCTCTAAAGAGGCAAGAACTTTGCTGGTAGGGGTAGGTAACTATTGTAAGATTATACCTACTTATACGGTAAGTTTGCGTTGAGTTTATGTAAAAGGTGAGCTATTTAATATGTACTAATATAATGTATTATCCTACAAATATTATAAACGGGAAAGTTTGTAGGATGTATGTTGCTATTTCACGCAAAAACTACTTGGCTACAATTTATCCCGGCAAAATATTTTTATCTAGTACCTTACACTTTAAGCATTTCACGAGTATGTCATTGTTCTAACTTGAGCCACTGTATAAAATATTATTCTGCCATCATTTTGAAGTAATTAACAGCATCCCAGCTCAGTATCCTGCTGTTGACTTTGGTAAAACTTGCACACGCATATGCTTACCAGTTAATTATTTAAAACATCGAATATGCACGATTGTTAAAATGTTTACAATACCCGCCCTCCATCACAAATTGTTAAATCGTCGATATTTTCAGGGGTTATGAATTTAATTTTGTGCCGTACTTATTACATTAAAATTGTAGTTTCATAAATTATCATTTACAATTTTATTTTTAAAGGCATATGATACAATGTACCTACAATAATTACGCTACTGCGTAAGTGTATTTATTTTCTAATCATTAAATACTATTAAATATATGTATGTATGTATGTATAAATTGATTTTTTTATTTCGTTAGATGATGTTAAATACGACAGACTACATTCCCATTTAAAAACAATGCATTCTGTGCACTTTTTCTCCTATTTATAAGTATGCAAACAGATAAGATTTATGTAGTCGAATAACTTCATTTACTTAGACAGAAACCCGACTGCGTAGAAATGTCGAATCTAATCATACATCTCAACTGCTTAAGCTCTAAAGCGTGTCAAAGAAATATATCTACATACAAACCAAGACTCGAAAACCATAACCCTTGTACCGGCGCAGTGTAGTAAAATGTAGGTAAAATTTCTGGCGCAATGGCGATTATAGCAATAACAATTTCACAACATAAGATGACTTTACTATCACTCAGTGCCAATTCCAAACAATTAACAACTGAATCTCTCGCGGAGACCAAGAGTTTAATCCCAGTCAAATCCGACCAACAATGGCGTTTTTAGACTACCTACACGACAACGACACGACCACGATATTTCGCCTTCTAATATGATGTGCCGTGTTTTGATCGTGTCGTCTAGTGGAAAACGACCCATACTATTTAATGCATTTTTCCTTCCAAAAAAGGCGTGATCGTGTCGTTGTCGTGGTCGTGTCGTGGCTGTGTCGTCTAGTAGAAAAACGTCCAATGCCGGGATAGAAAAGACTAATTGACATTTCTAGTATTGGTCGGGTCTCGGGTTCGCGAACTTGGTCTCAATCTAGGATGTGAAGTTGGAAAATTCATTATACCGTTTCACCAACGTACGAGTAACTATAAACTGGCGTATTCGCTTACTGTCTAAAAAATAAACATGTGATTTCGAATCTGAAATTTTGTGGAAAGGTTCCTTTTAGTGGGCTATTCACACAGTTTTCCGCGTTTAATACAGGCTGTAACTGACTGTAACTGAGTAGTAGGTATAGTCACGCCTAGAGATGGGCAACTTCTCGAGAACTTTCCATTTTGTGGAAACTTTCCGATATCCTCCCGGTAAGTTTCCGTATCTTCTCATTTTGGTGAGAAGATAAAATGTTCCTATTAAATTTTTTTGTTCATTGGAGTATTTGCATATTATTGGTCTAAGATGCAAGAAATGTGCGTTTTTTACTAAGCTCAGTGTACTTGTATCCGTATTTACGATTATTAAACTGGATTATTGGTTAAGTTTTATGTAAGTGAAACACACTCATAACGAAATCGCAGAAACTACGTTATATTTGAAGATGCAGTTTGGCAGGGATGGAGTTTAGAGATAGGGGAGAGATTTCATTGGAATGAAGTTTTTAAAAGGTGTATGTGTGTCTATGGTTTTCAGTACTTGAAATATCTGGCTAGGTAATTTTATATGAAGGTATTATTAATTTGTTTTAAACAAATTAATCCAGTCTTATGAAAACAGTAATTAAAACCTCTGAACTATATAAATGTGCAAAGATAAATAAAACGAGGTATCATATTAAATTACAAACATTTATTTAAAATTTCAATAAAGAAACAAATCAAATATTAACAAAATTACATTAAACTAACAAAATTCAATCAGAATCACTATCTAAATTATCGCAATCGAAAAACTCCATGTGCGGCTGTGTACCACTTGGACCAGCCACCACTGACAATGAAGCATCTAGCGACGGAATCTCGGTAAGGACTGAGATTTCATCATTTGATGACTCGTTGTCTGAAGAATTTACGGAATATTCTTCATCTTCTTCCACTTCTTCTTCAACCGGACATGTGATACTACGGTTTAATAAATTCCAGTTATATGCAACGTATGCAATTTTGGCGGCTCTTTCAGCTGTAAGGCGGTTTCTTAATTTATTATGTATCCTCCCATGTGTACTGAAAGAGCGCTCAACAGCAGCTGATGTACAGGGCGCAGTAAGAATACGCAAAGCGATTTTACTCAGTGAAGTGGAGCTGCAAATGCCTTTCCACCAGGTCGTTGGGCTCATAGATGTCACACTTTTCCATACAAATGCTTTTCCCCACAATCTTCCATCTTTCGCTCTAAAGCTTGCAAGATTTTCTGCAATGTCTATGTTGAGCTGATTTGCGATTGTGTGAATATATTCCATAGCTACCACCTCTTCTTCAGAATCCAGTTCAGATCCTTGCGTAGCTGGGTCCAACATGTAGGCAGCTAGATGTATTGGTTTTATACACATTGCCATTCGATGGAATGTTGCCATGAGAATGTCATTCTTTTCATCTTCATTCAGCATACTCACCTGCAGCAAAGCGAACTCCAGTTCAGACTTCATATTTCGCAATGTCAGAAAAACAGTGTGCATATTTAGCTTGTCTGATTCAAGTTTAAAAATAACCTGCGTTACCGGTTTTATAATATCAATAATTTGTTTTGTTTTATCCCAAAAATCTTCGTTTAGCAAGTTATGTTTTGTGTTTTTTGGTAACATTGAAGCCTTTTCATGGACTGCTAAAGTTTGTAGGGCAAGTTTAGTTTTTATTAGGCTTTGCAAGCTAATGCAATATGAACCCCAGCGTGTTTTGCATGGCAGTTTCAGGGTCTCTCCAGCCTGTTTTTGCTTTACCGCCGATGCCAGAATCGAAGTTAAAACTTGGCTTTTTTTTATCGACTTAACGCATTCAATGGCTATGTCCAGAGCTATTTTCAATTTTTCTGTGCGCAAAATGTCATGACATAATAAGTTAAGTGTGTGTGCAGCACAATTCAAATAGGTTATGTGCGGTTGAGAATCTTTAACAAGCTTGAATGCTTTTTGTATATTTTTGGCATTATCACCCACCAATCAAAAAATTTATCTCTTCCGTATTCGTTCATAACTTTCAGTATTTCCTGAGCTAGATATTCACTGGTGTGGCGATTGTCGGCAGTATCCAAGCTTTTCACAAATACTGGCTCTGGTTTTGAAATTAGGAAGTTTATTATACCCTCATTGCAAACATCGCTCCAACCATCACATTGCAGATGTAGGTAGCTCTGTATGCTGAGATCTTCAATTGTCTCTTTCCGCATGTCACCATGAATCTTGTCTAAGTATGTTGTTGACAATGTTTTTCGGGAGGGCAGAGTATACAATGGTTGAAGTTTTTCAAAGAATTCAATCCAAAGTGGATGTTCCATCATTACGAAGGGTGACCCAGTGACAAATATAGCTTTGGATAAAGCCATATCTAAGTCATGCTTGTCTCCTTTTGCCAACGGATTCACTCGTGGATTTGCTGATGGCATTATAAGTGTAGCACTCTCTGCATTTGGTGAAACGTTTTCCTTTTGTCCTTCATCAACTCTGAAACTTCTTGGTATTGACGGTTTTTTGACAATATCAGCATTCTTTTTGGGTTTCGACAGTGTTTCTAATATCTCAGCTTTGAAGTTAGCAGGACATTTCAAACATTTCTGCAAATGTTTTTCCATTCTGACTACATTCGCAGTAGTGTATTTAATGTCACAGTGAGAGCACATAATGGTTTTGTCATCTCTCACTCTAAAATGTTTCCAAATAACTTCTTTTTTCGGCTTCCCCATGTTTAAGTCTGAAAACAAGATGACTTACTATAAAAACAGCATATTTTTTAAAGTCTATTTCAGAGATTGAATCTTTAAACGTCCAAATGTCTTAGAAATATTAAGAATATACCTCTACATAATAATGTTGAAGTATCTTTATGAGTATAATACGAAGTGATCAAATCAATGAACAATAATTTATTAGATTAGATAATAAGATTGAAGAACGGTTTTTTATTCTGTAAATAATCTGAATTCGTCCTAAGTATTAAAATATACAAAAAAAAGCATTTGGAAAATTAAATATCGGTAACATTCAAAAAACAGTGTAATATATGGCTCCTATCGGTACAAAAGTCTTCCAGTAACTGGAGTATTGCTGCGAACGTCAACGTTGGCGAATAAAAAAAATAAAAAACCAGCCAAGTGCGAGGCGGACTCGCGCACGGAGGGTTTCGTACGATTATCTATACAAGATTAGACACTGGGATCGAGAAAAAAAAGGCAAAAGGATCGCGTTTGTTGCATGGGAGCCCCCCTTAAATATTTGTTTTATTTTATTTTATTATTTTTGAAATAACTATACAACTGAATACTCTGTGAATGTTTCGGGCGTCTTCCTGTTGCCGTTGTTAATATCGAGCAAGGAACGGCAAAGGAATCACGTTTGTTGTATGGGGCCCGCCCTTAAATATTAATTTTATTCGGTTTTTAGTATTTGTTGTTATCGCAGCAACAGAATTACATCATCTGTGAAGGTTTCAACTTTCTAGCTGTCACGGTTTATGAGATGCGGCCTAGTGACAGACAGGCAGACAGACGGACAGTGCAATCTTAGTAATAAGGTCCCTTATCCTTTGGGCACGAGACCCTAAAAAAACTGCTTACATGGGGTACCGGTTGGTCTCTTCCGTTTATTTTATTCTGTTTATTTTATTTTGTTTATGCTTTTTTTCTTATTCCAAATTTTTGTTACTTATTTAATGCCTAACTTTATGCCTAACTGTTTTTTATTTATAAAGACTAAGTGTAAGAAATCCCGGCGGATACTGAAAAACAGCATTAATGCTGAGGCTCCGACCATTTCAAAACTATACTAAATTATATTACTCTTAATTAAGGGAAATTCGAGGTGAAACCAGGGTCTGATTGTTTCGTCAACTTTTTTGCAACCATGAATGTAACTAATATTCTTATGTTTAAAAATTTGCCCAAAAAATAAATTTACAAGATCATACAATACATAGAAAATAAAAAATTACGAGCAATTAGAATATGGTTAGAATAAATACCTATATATTTTGTACAATAAAATCTATTCTCTATTAGAATGAGTACAGATTATTTACAAAAATAATGAAAATAAAACATTTATTGATTGCAAAATAAAGAAGAATCAAAGGTACCAACAGGATTCTATGTTATATTCTAAATGTCTGCAAAATGTTAAAATAATAAAATAAAAAGTACTTACGAATCAAGAAGTATTCACCAGTGTCCGGTTTTGATAGTCCAAATCACAGATAACAGTCACAGTAACAATTTAACAAGCCAAGTCGTCGTATAAATGAGAATCAGAGTCCAATAAACAAGCGTGATCGAAACAGTATCCTTCAAGACATACGGCACAGCAGTAGACTATCAGAAGACTAATAACAGACTGAAGTAAAAGACATGTTTGAGCACATAGTGTCATAAAACAGCTGCTTCGTACTAATGAGGGTCGAATAGTTTCCCAGAAAACTTGAATACGAGACTGTAACAAAATTCTACGAAGAACAATAGAAACCCACGTACAAAAGATCTCATGCGGTAAACTTCTAAAGATAAAAACTTTATTGATCGCACGTGCGCCAGGTAGGCAATGTTTGTGTGTAGCCTAAAATGCATTCTACTTCAATTTTAAACGCATCTTTGATGAATAAAGTAATATTTTTTAATAATATTTTATCTTCTCACCAAAATGAGAAGATACGGAAACTTACCGGTAATTTCTCAATCTTCTCAGAAGTTTCCACTTCGAGAAGATTGGGAATATTCTCGGCGCCCATCTCTAGTCACGCCCATTATTCCCCATAGAGCTTGGGCAGAAGTGTACAATTTACACACCCATTTTTACCAGTTAGCTTATTAAGTCCTACATGGTAAGTGGTGAGCCTACCGCCGCTTCTCGGGCACAAATACAACAATCTAAATAGGTATGATAAGCTTTTAGCGTCAGAGCCTCGTCGGTTAAATAGCAGTGTGCACCACAGGCAGGTGAGGGTGGCTTTGGGTCCTATGGTATTTATTAATCGAACCCACTTACACCCCCTACTATTATCAAAACGTTAATATCGCAAGTTTCGCGCGTTCGTATATATTCACGAATCATGCCAGAACATTCCCGAGCCACTTGATAACTGTTCCCAAAATTTAATCGGGCGGTCCTTAGAGAGAATTAATTTTGGACCCTAATCAAAGTTGTGCGGAACCCCTGTGGCGTGCAAAACCAATGCTCTTAGTTTATCTATTAGCACTTTGGATGGTTCGTGAAACCGTAAAAAACTTTACCTTACAAATATAATAACGTACAATTTTTTAACCTTTTTGTCGTCATAAATTTTATGCTGAACTTTCTTTTTGCCATACATACATAAAATCACGTATTATATGTATGCAAATTTGCAAATAACTAAAATAAATTAATCCTTAAGACGTAACAAACAAACAAATTTACTTGTATTCTTTATTGTACACACAAACATTAATTTTGCAGTTTAAATATACAGGATGTTTTTTTGTGGCCACCTTTAACGAAGGGTACGTATTCTATACATGAAATAAAGTAAGTTTATGCCAAAAAAAATGCTGGAAAAAAAAAAATTCCTTGATCGTGCGAAATTTATAGTGTCTAGTGTTTATGTTAGTTTTTTTTATAGACAGGTATTAATTATTTTTCGTGAAAAAATCCTGCTACGCGCGTCTATGTGCATTTATGCAGAAAAACGCAGTCTATTTACTCAACTTTGGACCCTAATATTTTGGAAACCAGACACTTCCCAGGTATGCTTCCATGGAGAAAAATGATCGTGATGATGAGGAGATTCCGTAGTTTTCGGGAACGTTGACGACCAAAAATCATCCTGTATAAGTTGGAACAAAAGTAATAAAATATTCCCTGAATACAACAACGAACTCAACTCAAATAATTTATTCGACATGAAAGTAAGTATAAGCTTTCATATCGAATTACTTATACCTATGTCGACTGTCATTTGTTTATATTATGTTGCTTTCAATATTTATTACAGTCTGTTAAGCATAAGTTTGCGTTTCAGGGTCCTATGGCCACCAACGTGGAGGTTTGATAGCCCTTGGGAGAAGAAATATTTATTTATTTATTATTATTTTAGGAGGACTAACAGCGAAATTTATAGAACATATAAATAATAGCTATGACTTAGAACTATGCTAATAATAAGTCGCCATAGATAGTTGTAATAACATTAGTTGGTTCAGGGGAATACATAAATTAAGTCGGTACAGTAAGATACAGTGCCAGACATATAAAAATTGCAAACAATATACGAAAAGAACTAAATGTGGACTAATTTTTCAGGATACACAGAAAAGAAAGCACTCGAACACAAAAGGTTAGGTATTAAACCTATCACATTCCCCGTGAAGAGAACAAAATAAAATTTAAAGAATTTATCTTATTTAATGCCACCAAATTTATCATGTGAATATAATTATATATGTTTATATATATTGATTTTATATAGATTTACTGGACTGGTACAGAATAAGTCCACATCAACAGTGAGTTTGTTGAACTCTCGGCAAGCTCGCAGCAAGAACGAATCGTCTCTATAGTTGGTTGCCGCTATCGGCACACTCAACACTGGGCGACGCCTAAATCTGCATAAATTCGCCTTGATTTATTGATTGATATTTTGGACAGGATCTCAGCTGAGTCGACTCTACTACTAGCCACATTATCCAGATAACATATATCACTCACTCGTCGCCTATATTCTAGTAACGCTTACATCGACTAACGTAGTCAGGTGTACGCTGCCTAGTTTTGAAGTCTAAATATTTTAAGATTTTTTTCTGAATCGCCTCAATACGGGACTTATGTACCTCATATTTAGGGTTCCACACCTGTGAGGCATATTCAAGGTGACTTCGAACATAGGAACAATACAATATTTTTATAGGCTTAATATCAGTGAAGTCACTGCATGTGCGCATCAGGAATCCCATAGCCCTATAAGCCTTGGTTACAATTCTATCTATGTGGCCATTGAAGGAGAATTTACTGTCGAAGTGCACACCAAGGTCTCTCATATGCTCCACTCTGCTTATTCTTTGGCCAGCTAGATTATAGCCCAAACCCAGCACCAAGTTTTTTCGGGAATAAGATACCATGTAGCACTTCGATACATTTAAGTCAAGCTTGTTGCTAGAGCAATACGTCGTAAATCTGTCTAGATCGCACTGAAGGTCTTGTATATCAGCATTAGACCCTATCCTCTTAAATACCTTCATGTCATCAGCGAAAAGTAAAATTCTTCAATTTAGAAAGCAAGTTTCGACGTCATTTATAAAAATTATAAAAAGCAATGGACCAAGTAGCGACCCCTGCGGACGAATAGCAAGAAAGCTCCCAGCGACACTCAAGGAAAATTAAAATAAATAATCATAATAAAAATTCGGCTTGACCTTTCGGAGAAGTGTCTATCTGCCGGCGCCCATATCACCGTACTGTGACTCAATTAAAAGTAATACGAGTATAAGAAAATAAAAATATAAAATGGAACAAGACCACTTTATTATTTAACAATATAAAAAAAGAGAATTATATTCAAAGTACACTTGTAGACTAACCGCCTTAATAGGAACATTCAGGTTACCAGTTTACCATAGGAGCTACGAACGAACTTAATAATAATTATATTGTATTAAACAATCTTTAAATTTGAGAATCAGTCTTAAACAAGCACATAAAATACTGGCAGTAATAAACTTATTTCAATCACCTTTAACAAAAAGGTACCTGTCTTCATTAAACAAAAATAAAAATTTTATTGTGGTTAACCCCCTTAAATTTAGTCTAATGCAACAAAAGACGAGGACATAAGATTGTCGAGTCGAGAATCGATCGAGATATAGTTGCTTCCTTACAATGTTGCAGTAATGCTTAAAGAAGTTTTGCTAGCCATGCCAGTTACCTGTCCTCAAAATATAATCTAAAGGCACGTTATTCTCAAAGTCTAAGAATGCTACCGCGGAGGGCTACAATTAATCCCTAAATCTTGAAGCCCGCTAACACTGATCTGGAAGCTGCTTTCACTTCTCCTCTGATAGTTATAAAGAGGCTCAATAAGTCCTTTCTTGCGTTTCTTCTTTCAGACGACGCCTCGATTAAGCCTTAACCCAGTCGACTAAGTCAAAGATTGGATTCTGTGAGCTGGATAGACACCACCCCGATCGACGAAATTTTTCATTATCAGTTTTAGAGCCAAATTTTGGCCATAGCGTAATACTGGCAGAAGAGGTCTCAATCGAACAATGATCCGAGTCCATTGTCCAAGAACATTATTGCGGATTTATGGACCAATATTGATGACTAAGCTAATTTCTTAGTTCTAAACAGAAAACCTAGATAATTATCTATATCTTAATATATAATCTTATAAGATCTATAGGACAAGGCGGACTAGGCCTTGCACCATGTTGCTTACACCCTTCGGCCCATTGTTTCCAGGCCGAACTATATGATTTTCAAGCCGATTCTCTCCAAGCCCCCTGCAGTAAAGACAAGTCTTCTTGTTGTAACTTAGACGCTAGTGTACCCCATCTTGTATCGACTAGGTGTTGATATGTGTCGTGAATCTGGAACGGAGGTGCTACTGCTCTGCTTTTCAGATCTGAATTCCAAAACACGCTCTTCCATCTCGAGACTACAACCAGGTACAGCCCTCTCGCTGAGTTCATATGATGGAGAACTTTGGGAATTAACGGTGGGAGAGGAAATATCCAAGCCAAATTGATGGCTGAAGGCGTTTATGTATAGTGACCGGCGATCCGGATGTATAGCGATCTATTGAGACGTACTGCGGGACTACCTTGAAAGCGTAGGTTGCAAAGAGGTCCACTTCCCCTTTTCTGAAATATGATCTCCACAGTGTCTTTGCTTAGATGCCAATCGGGTAGAACTTGGTGCCTGAAAAGTCTGTCTGCGTATCGTATTGTATCGGCCGGGGATGTAAATAGGAACGATATTTGTGGCTAAACGATGACAAGGAATGCCGATCAGTGGACGCACGCTCGCTCTGCATCGTCGTCCATTTGCATTTGGTTTTTGTGGTGTCAATAATTTTTTGGTTTTTGCCAATTCTTCCTCTTCTGCTAACAAACAAGCTATAACGATAAATTGTTCTTCATAGCTTTCCTCCATTTTTACAGAGTCTATATGTGCTCACTACGAAAATCCGAATAAACTGGCAACGTCAATCCGTATGCTGGTACTCACCGTCGGAAATCCGTACGCTGCCGATACAGTGGACGCAGTATGAAAAATTAATGCGTTTGATGCAATCCGTCCGCAGCGTCCGATGCCGACCTATGGACGCTGACGTTATGTTGCCATGCATAATAATATTTTAAAGAAATAAATACACAGTTATAAAAAAATAAACATTAACATCGTATCGAATGTTAAAAGTATTTCCCCTTAAGTAGATTATTTTCTTATAATGCAGTTATCCTGACAAGACGATCGAGAAAATGTGTGTTTCCACTCAATACTGCTAAACTACTACAGAGGCATTAAGCGTCTTTCACACGTAACGAAAAATAGATACTATTCGCAACATATAAACCTGTATCCGGCTTTTAAACTGTAAACGAGTTGAAAAAGACGTGTTCCATTAAGAGGAGGAGTTATAAATTACCTATCGAGTTGTTTAACAACAGTGTATCATACTTTTAAAAAAGTTGTAATATTTCTATCCGTGCTCCCGAAATGGAGTAGCCAGCACTACAAGCTAATAAAGGAGATCTCACAGCCACGTTAATCACAGCGGGGACAGATGTAAATGGTCAGTGAGAAATTGCTAGATTATCGCCTGAGAGAATGCCCGAGTTTCTTATTCGACTTTTACAATATGCACGGAAGGAGATGCAGCTTATGTAGTGAAGTTAGTGAAACCCCGCATCAGCGCAGGATAAGATGGTTAGATATGAAGTAGTTTTTTTTTAAATATCACGCATTGTAACGTTGACAGCACTCGATGAAATGCCGATATGTAACTAACGTTATTTAATATTTAGACTTTTTCCTCTTTCTCCTTTGGGATTAATCAGTAAGCTAAACTTTAATGAGAGTAACTTTTTTTTAAAACACCCATAGTATAAAATTTTAAATTCATTATTTAAGGCCTACTTAAACGGACCACACTTTTTTGCCATGAAAAAATGAAAAAAAAGTCAGAAAATTTTGTCATTTTCCTGGGAAAATTTTCACTGGTTTTCATCTCAGAATCATGGTCTAAAGTCATCATATCAATATTTGCCTAGCGATCACAAACATCCTTTATACGGGCTGTACCAAAACGATATACTATGATAAATGCTATAAAAATATCCCACTATAAACCTAGCGACACAAAATCACATGTTTATGTTTCAGGTTGTGTAAGCATTCCTATTTCGAGTCTCAAATTTTGGGGATGGGTTCGTTATAGTGGGCTTCATCTTCTTCTTCAGCCTATAACAGTCCACAGTTACAGTAATAAGTAGTGGGCTATTTTCATTCGCTTGACATACCCCTTCTGTTACACCCTGTTTAAGCATCACATGACAGCTAACATGTCGAGTGTATGCCATCGCCATGCGCCACTTGAGCATGAGCCTTAACAAAGAATTCCATTGTGATGCTCCCTGAATGTCCTTTGTAGGAAGTAGGAAATTGGGTTGGTAATCTGATTTTCTTCTCCCATTCACTGTATGGCGTCGTGAACAGAATACTGTAATGCAGATGTATTATGTTGCTTAAAGTTATTTTAATTCACATTGTCACCATTAGGCCCATTTGAGCAATGTATAAAATGTAGATTTAATATAGGAAACGAATTAACGTTCTCCTATATCTATGAGCAAATATGTATTCTTGTTTCTTCTGATATATGTGTGAAGACGCAGTTCAAAATTAAAACTAGATTAAAATTTTCTCATTTGGTGCAAGAGGGCCTCAAATTTTGATAGCCGATATTGAAATTGGCTATATGTAAGGTTACATAAAACTGAATCATTCTCAAATGCCTTTTTATTGGATGTTGTGTACCTACAAAGATTTGTGGAGTTGTGGACATATGGGTGTAATGCTATGTAAATATCCCACTATAGATAACCTTTTCCCAAAAGTTGAGAGATATTTCCAGATAGCATTTCTACTACATATATCTGCTATTAAGGTATAGTCAGTCAGCAGAATCGACCACGATAACTAAAATCAGCTCTATGGAAGATTGCATGTGAATCTATTGAACATGAATACGAGATAAAAAAATTATTGCTATTGGTTAGTTAAAGTTTATTTGCTTATCAAACCATTGACGATTTTATTAGGCATACCTCGAATGTCAAAATCTTAAGTGATAAAATATGAAATAGAAATTGAATTAGATTACTTACCTATAGAGGTGGGCAGCAGCGCCTCCCGTGTTGACAACATAGTCCGAATATCACACTGCGGCCACCAGCCCGCCTTCCCAGCGTGGTTACTATGGGCAAAACCGCCCTGTGGCATAGCCTTGTGGCGTGCCCTGGGGGAGACCTACGTCCAGCAGTGGACTGCAATAGGCTGAAGATGAGACGACTTGCCTATACTTATACTATGATAAAAAAAAATGAAAGGACCGAGATCGTTCACCACTCACTTAATACGAGTATGTTCTTTGAGGTTTTGAGGCTCAGGTAGAGTGTGTTTCACCAAATAGTTCCTCTGGATGGCGGTAGCTACTATGCGTATGACTACATTATCTGTCTCAACGTAGATATACAAAATATGTTAATTCCGAAATGAACCATAGGAGTCGACTGAAACGAACTCTAGTGTTTTTTTAGATAAATTTTAAATTTCCACATTCTTTGCTAGGTTTAATATTAGAATGTATTGGTGTAACCAAATGGTTATATAAATTTAATTACATTACTTTTTCTTCGTCAAAGTTTAGTTCCTCCATTCAAAACAGATACCAAGCCCGCATAAACCCATACTCGAGTGCTTTGCAAGCGTTAGGAATAATTGGGATCGGTAACTATAAATGTCACGGCGGAACCCTCACAGCTTGTTGAAACGTTTTATGGTCAATAAATCTCCGGGAAATGCTCGTTAAATCCGCTGCTTGGTCAGAATTTAGATGTTTTATTAGTTAGAAACGCAACTAACTTTCAGGGGAAACTTAAGAGTGCTCAGTCGTTGGAACGGATCGTAATTTGTTATACTTTTACGAGTTCCGGTACAAGTAACATTTGAGATTAAACCGTTTATTGGAGTCTGTAAGTTGAGTTTATAGGAGTAAAATACTTTTCTACTATAATTAGCTGAACATACCAACCTTAATTTTTATCATGCACGTCTTATTCTTATTCTTTATTGTAGATATAAAAACATAGAAGATAAAATATAACAAAGATAATGTACAAAGGCGAGCATATCTCTAACAAAGATTTCTTAGATACATCTACACACAGCTGTGTTTCCGAAGTAAGGTAGCCAGAACTGCAAGATCAAAAAGTGGATCATGTTTAACATAGCAGAGATTGATGTAAATTATCAGTGACAAGTCGCTAACATATCTTCTGAGAGAATGTCCGAGTTGTTTGTTGTATTTTAATGAAACCCCGCCGTAAATTTAAGCCTCGAGCACACGTAAGTATAGACGTACACGTACCTCTGAGTTGTAATGTATGTAACTGTATAGGCACGGGCAGACCGATTAATATATCCTGACATATACAGAAGGAATTTCGGACGGAGAAATTTTTCTCAGCGATTTATATGTGATATTCTTGTTTTGGTAAAATAAACAAAGTTCTAAATCGAAAAAATCCTGGATTTTTTATAAATCGTAATCTATTTAAAGACTTTACTTTATCATCCTGCAAAAAATTAAAAACAGAGGAATTATTGTTGGGGTCAAACCCCCCATTGATTGGACTAGGATGACTATGCGTAGACGTAAGCATAGACGTGACAGTTCGATACATAATGCCAAATCTGTGGTAATAGCTTTGAAAGAAACCATATTGCGCCGACCCCATAAATAATGCGTTAAGGGCATGGAGATGATGAAACAGTTATACGATTATTCTCGACACACACATAGGCAATGGGAAATGTATTTATCTATCCAAATTCGGTTCTCATTTGGATTGCATTCCTTGTCTGACTTAATTACGCGTCAACTGCATTTGCAGGTAGTTGGCAGTACATCAGTGCCGACCTCATTTGCAGTGCTGCCAACTATACCGTGTTTTGCATTTTGAGGGATTTGGATGGGACATAAGTTGACCGATCTTTTTAAAAATATAAACCAGCTATGTAACGAAGTTTTCTTACAAATTTACAATATGTTGATGAAAAAATTAGGTAAATGGTGAACGTAACATTTATGTTATTCGTATTTCTGAGTAAAATTAACATTATAACTTTTTTTCTTAGAATAAAGTTCACGGACTTTTTACTGAAATTTTCGTAAAAGTGACGAAATTCTTTTTAATTGTTGGCAACACTGCTCGTTTGTACGGGGTATTTGTGACAAGACAGGCGCATAATTGATGTGACCACAGTCAGTGGGTCATCCATTGCGTTCTTACCATATTACATTGTTCAATACGCTTTTAAAATTAAAATTATGTACATAATTTACTCAAGAGGTAAATTATGCAGAGTACTTACAATGTCCTTTGTACTTACTTCAGAGTACCTAAAGTGATTTGGAGTCATGCAATTGGAATAATGTAGAACTAGCGGCCGCCGACTGACACACTTCACACACGTGAGGGGGCATTTTCACCCGTGCGAAGCCGAGACGGGTCCCTAGTTATACTATACATTATAAACCTTCCTCTTGAATCGCTCTATTTATTTAAAAAACCGCATCAAAATCCGTTACGCAGTTTTACAGCCAATTTCAATAACCGATCTCAGGGGATTTTTTGCATATTTCAGATTAAATGTTCAATTATTTCACAAAATTACAAACTTGCAATAAAAAAATCCGAGAGTCTTTATGATCTCTTGTATTGAAATTGGCCGTTGAAGATCTAAGCATACATACCTACGGACAGACAGACAGCGGGAAGCGACTTTGTTTTATAATATGTACATAGTGATAGTGATAACCAATACCGGAGCTTTCTCCAAAGCTTGTATTAAAATTAGAATTTCGAATGAGTGATGGATTTCTCCCCCGGGGCCGTGTAAATTCAAACTTATATTTCATGAGACGCATCAACTGCTCCCAAGTTGAACCTTATGCTTTGGTTATTAGGTTTAAAATATTATTTTGCTGGTAATAATAGGCAGCCTAGATTGGTTTTGTCTATAATTTATGTGAATCTGTAAACCTAAGTCTCAGCTTTACTGAAATCTGACCAATATTATACCTATTATTATATTAGTTTTAGCATTGATATAGGTACTAGTGTAGTTAACCAGATTAACAGTTCTAGGTATGGTGGCTAATATGACCCAGTTTAATAATAAAATCTATGGAACTGACACTGGCTATACAAATGGGGATTATGATTAATAAAAATTGTTAACTGAAAAAATTTATCATAATATATTTACAAATGCTATGTAGCGTCAAAAAATCCTATGTCCTTCATAGGATTTTTTTATTTTAAAACATACTTATATTTCGATATTTTCAAGCGCACCATTGCAACGAAGGAGTTTTTATAATACCAGTATTTAATGCTGAATTTAGTATACCTAAATTTTTTCTTGATAAATAATATTTTACGAGTATTTTGGTTTAGCCATAAATGAGAAAAGTCTCTTCTCATTTATGGCTAAACCAAAATACTTTAAATAAGTTAGAAAGTACCCAATTTCCATTATTGACGGGGATACGCGTCATAAGAAATATAATTTTCTAGGTTATCACCCGCTAATTTATACACGTGACAATACATAGCTAATAAATAGCTTGAAGGTCAATAAAATCAAAATATCTCAAAATTATGACATACTTACCTACTTTAACATTGGTAAGTTTAGTAGTCGGCAAAAACAAGTAGCATGGGACTTAAACTAGGGGAAAAAGGGTTAAACTTAAGGGCTGATTTTTCCAATGGTCAGATAGCCCTAAATAAAAATAAAATAAAAATGGATGTCGCTTATTACAGGTATTATAAGCTTTTATTTAGTTTCACCTGTCCCGTTGTTTGTAACCCTTGCAAGTCATATCTGATCCACTTTCCGATTAGTTCGAAATTTGGCATGAATGTATAAATCGGAACAATGCAATATTATTTTGACATAGAGCTGATCTGATGATGGAGCTGGAAGGTGGCCATAGGAACTCCGTAATTAAACGACGCAACCCTATCGAGTTTGGGCTCGTTTGTTTGATCAGTTTATTTTATTAACAAATAATAAAAGCTTGTTTAAAAAAAAAGGTTTTTTAAACTGAAGCTTTGTTATTTATAGAGGTCCACTTCTATCAATACTCTACCAATCTAAATTCCTACAGGAGATTTTTATATGCACAGACATAAAAATACTGTTGACAATTTTTATTTGGCTTCAATTAGGCTTCAATAAAAAACGATTACGTGTATCAGTCTTTTTTTACATTGAATGTTTTACGTGATTTTTTTTTCATAGAACGTTTAGATCGTTTTTTATTATGTTATCTTGAAGTTATTTTATAAATATGATAATGCAAATTTTTGCTTATATGATGTCGTTTATTATAAATGATAAGCAGAGTTTCGCCGTCGTCACTGTTATATAGCAAGTTTGGATATTAAAGTTTCAACGGTAAACATATAGTATATCTACCATATGGCTGTGTTTCCGAAAAGTCAGAAGGTTTAGACAGCGGTTTAGACAGATATAGAAGATCAGTGACAAACTGCTAGCTCTCATTGCCTGAGAATATGCCCCCTGAGTTCCTTAGTCGATTCCAACTACATGCACCGAAGAACATGTAACTCATGTATTTTAGCAAAACTCCGCATCAGCACAGGTTCTTTATTTATAAATATATCCCATGGATATAGCCGATGACGATGACCCGATTAGTACCCCCGAGATTATGTTTGTTTTTTAATTATTGATATTTAATTTAATACGTTGCTTATCACCCGCGATACAATCTCGGATCTTACTGTTGGACCCAGGAGGGCAATCGCACTAAATGACAACGTTCATAACCTTTCAACGGAACGTTCTTGGTTATGGTTTAGCTTTGGTTTGGCTGTTAATTTGACAGCGTATCAGACATTTTAACGTCTATCTTTGGCTTTAAACGTGGTAAAAATTTAGCACGATACGAAATGTGCATAACATAACGTTTTTGGTTGGATGAAAAATAATATTACCAATAATGTAAAAATAAAAAAGTTTAAAGAGATAGTCAAATTCGTCATCCGAGTTAAAGTGTGTGAGTATTATTTAATGTAGCGTACCGTAATTAATTCAACCAATATGAGTACGGCGCACATACGGAAGCTCTCAAGTGCGCCTGTAATGTGACTGCAACAGATTTACAGCGACAATTTAAACTGTAAATTACCCGCGAAATCACATCAGATATTGCTTAAATGTATTTATAAGTTTAATCTTTGGCTAAATGCATCTGAATCCTGACTGGGTTGTCGATTCAACATTTAAATGTGGTTTGGTGAAAAGTGATATTAAAATCAGTCGGTTGATCTAAAAAATAATTATCGTTATAGTAAACGCTAACGAGATATTAAGTTATACTGAGCTTGCTAATATTTAAATTATTATTTTATTTTATTTTGTTCAAGAGACACAAACAGTACAAGGTAATCATAAAAATAAATTTACAATATTAAGTAGCACACGAAATAACAAAGTCTACAAATAAAAACACATGTGTACAGAATGTATTCTTTTCATATTTTACAAGGTTAAAATGGTACTTATGAACTTAAATTTAAATACTACTTACAAACTAAGAATAAAGCTGCAAAAGAAAATCTACAAAAAAAGAAAAGGGCGATATTTACAAATAGAAATCCCTCCACCACAGATGGCAGTGTGACCGAATGCGAAGCTTATTCGCTATCCGAAGAATGAGCCAGCCGTTTGGTGATTTGATGCCTCGGCCATCCTTTTTGAATTAAATTAAATAGTACAAAAAATATTTAATAAAACTATGTAGATATATAGAAGAATTTTTATGGCCCGTATTTTGGAGCAATGAAAAAAATTTCCCGACCGTATTTCGGCCAAGACGACCGATCGATCTCTACGGAGATTAGTCAGGTACGCAGGAGATATTATAGTGCACAAGTGTGTCCGCAAATACAGATGCACTCTCTATTCCTTTTAATTTTAGTTTTAGTCGTCGTATGTATGCACAACATTTTTTTATTTTTTCTCGACTTCATTTTGTTTATTTATTTATTTTTTTCCTTTTTTTTGTTAAGTTTATCCCGAAGGAAAGGCAAGGGGAACTATGCCCATACAGCCATTATCTTTAGTAAACATCACTTTATGGACACATTCACAAATTAATTTTGATTTTCAAAAGTTTTTAAGTACCTACATATTTTATTACACTGTTTTATTTATATGTTTTGCATGTTATTACTTACATATTTATTTTAACTTATGGATATGTACATATATTTATATATTATAATCTGTAACTCATGTATGTATGTATATTCTATAGGTACCTTCCATAACGTCAGCTCCTAATTGGTCCCTTTTGAAAACCAGCGCTGCTTGCAAGGTAGGCACGCCTATCTTGTCTTAGCAGCATCCAGCTGAAAAGGGACCCGTTTGGCGGTTGCACGTACACGGGACTGACGGGCTCCAAATAGGGCACACAGTTCTACTTACTGTTCTTCGTTTCATGTTACTTCTACCTGTCTACTTACTTCTTTTGATCTGTATTTCTACCCTATTTCTATTGTCCTTTTCTATGTTACTTCTGTCCGTGTATGTGTAATTTTCAAATAAAAATCTATTCTATTCTATTCTATTCTATTCTATTCTATTCCGTCACTCTCATATCAGGAGATCAGGCGCAGGACCAACAGTTTTACGTGCTTTCCGAGGCACGGGCTATGTGACAATTTTACAACATTAAAATCTGTACATGAAATAAATTCATTGGTACAAGCCTGTGACTGGGATCGAACTTACGCCTCCTGCTTGAAAGGTGCACGTCTTAACCACTGGGCTATCACCGCTTCAATTTGGAGCAATATAATAATAACGAACCTTAATAATAATGAACCTTATTTACCTATTTAAAGAAAAAACCCGAATGCATAAAATTTTTGATCCAGTATCACTCTCACAACTAAGACGAATCTAATGATAGCAGTTCTTAAACTCGAAGGCGACAAACGTTTAGGGTCGGTTCATATCTGTCGGAAGATGCGTCGAGCGTATCTCCAGATACAGGCAAACGTACGCTCGACGCACTAACGTATCATCGGCTGAGTGTGAACGGTCGAGTGTTTTTCTGCACATTTTTTCTGTTCTGGCGTTACACGACCGATAATACGCGACGCATGTTCCGTCAGATATGAATCGACCCTTAAACTCTAGAGCAGAAATACAGAGTGTTTTTTGGTCGTCAACGTTCCCGAAAACTACAAAATCTTCTGATCATCACGATCATTTTGCTCCATGGAAGTATACCTGGGAATTGTCTGGTTCCCAAAATATTAGGGTCCAAAGTTGAGTAAATAGAGAGCGTTTTTCTGCATCAATGCACATTGACGCGTGTAGCGCGATTTTTTACCAGAAATAATTAATATCTGTCTATGAAAAAACTAGCATAAACACTGGACACTATAAATTTCAACAGATCAAGTTTTTTGGCATAAACTTACTTTATTTCATGTATAGAGTACGTACCTTTCGTTAAGGGTGGCAACGAAAAAACACCTGTATACATACAAACTCGAAAAATGTTGGACCAAAACATTTTTTGCAATAAGCTCATATTTTCTAAAATAATCTACTCAAATTATAAAACCCAAGAAACTTCAGGGAAGCCGAGTGATGAATTAATCTTTAATTGAGACGACAACACCAACTGTTCATAATTAGTTTTTTAGCCAAAAGATTTATTCATTATAAAACGCTGTAAATCTAAAAATAGCTAATTTATCAAAATTCTTTTAGCAAACTTCTTTAGGACAATTTGCTTTATGAAGGATACTTCATTAATAAAATTCCTAAAACAGTCAGGCTTATGACAAATACTTTAAAAGTTGGCGGAAATTAATAATACTTTATATTTCGAACAAATTTAAAAACACCAAAGAATTTATGTATGATGTTCATGTTTGTAAACTGAAAAGAATACAGAAACTTAAAACTTTTAATAAAATATTATACTTGTCAAAGTTATTAAAAATTAATGAACTTTTGTTTTCCCTCATCACCAATTTTAATTATACTTACTTTTTGTGTACTTTCGCATTCAGTGTAAACTTAAGCTTGTGCTAATTAACTTTAAAATTACTTTTCCATTTTAGATTACATACAAGAAGATTCATTAACGAGTATGGATTTAATTACTGAATATCTTATTATTATTATTATTTCACACTAATTCCTTTATTTACCATTCAAAGTGATAATAAATAGGACCTATAAATCTGGTCTTAAATAAATTACGGAACCATCTCTAAGCGTCTTACAAAATAAGCGACTGTGAACTTTATTGGTGTAGCATAAGATTTCCGCCATGGATAAATAAAGGTTGTTTGGTACCTGCTAGTTACTGTGAGTGTTTCTAATGAACTCGCCCTGTCTGAGCAATGATCACAGGCACTCGTGGTATTGTCGTCGCATTAGGACCCATTTGCACGTAGCTCATCCACTAAATACGAGTAGCAAAACTGTTGTACGAATTTATTCTGCTGCGAAAGAGATGCATCTAATGTATTCTAGTAAAGCCCCGCATCAGCACAGTGACAATATGAAAATCTGGAATAGAAAAATTGCAAATTGTTCATCTCCCGGACGAACTCTTTTAATAAACAATTCTATTTATACCGAACGAATACGAAAATACTATTGAAATAAATGCAAAAATTTAAAATAACACATCACAATTAGTACTACAATATAAAATACCAATATGTAAACAGTTACCAATAAAATAAAATAGTTTATGGAATTTATTTTTGTCACACCAAACAATGGTACTTTTTCATATTATGAAGTTCATGAATTGAGATAAAACTAAACTATTTTACTCTTGAGTATAAACCTTACTCGAGAATTTATATTTTAAAAGCTCACATTCTTATTGTGCTGCAAGTCTTTGTAAGAGGCAAGTATAAGCTATTATAGTTTTCGGTATCAAATTTACAATAACTAATGCGAGAAATTCATTCTTCCGAGGCGGAATTAAATGTCGCATGAGATTGACGATGTCGCACATAAAAAGGTCCTTTCGCACCTACTCAGTGATAAATTATACGATTCTTACTCAACTGAAAAAAGTGGTCTGTATTCAAAATTTTAAGCTTGTTCTTGGATCGGAATTAAGAAGGCAATTTCTTAACATGAATATATACCATTTGCAGCACATTTTTATGTCACGTTTTGAAAAACACTTCATTTATATTGAATAAAGGGATAAAGGCGTGATTATATGTATGTACATAATCTCAGAGTAACCACAAAGAAAAACAATCTCTTAGCTATTACTTGTATTTTAAAGGTAAAATCTTAAAAAGATAGCAGATTTGGTTACTTTACGAGTAACTTGATAATCTCGACTTGTTTTAACTAACTTCATTCATATTACAAAATTATAGGTGAGTTAATTAGGTATCACATACTAATGCGGAGCTTCACTAGAATACAATGACATCAGCTGCATTTTGTCATAAGAGTCTGCTAAGGAACTCCGTCAACCCTGGGGCGTCTTCTCAGGCGATAAGCTCGCAACTGTTCACTGATCTTTTGCAGTTACACTTGGCAGTGTGATTTTCTTCGTGATAGTTCTAGCTGCCCCATATTAGGAACAAAGCCATGTGTATATGTATTAATGTAATTTTAATATAAATGAAATTGGGTTGTAGCCAACCAGTTGACTCCTTAACGAATCTTTTTACCGATTATGAGGCTGTGCGCTAGCGAATAGTTAATATTTCGATTTATGCGCATTTAAATTTCTAAACAAACATTTGAATTCAGAATTTTATTGCTAACAGGAAAAATACAAAATGTTTATGTCTCCTTGTTAGCTAGCCAACAAAATTCTGGCATGTGGTCAGATATTGAGTACCTTCATAACCCTTGAGTTGACCATTTGGGTATCTTCCAAACGGGCAGGGTGTATGCTGATTGAAAATTTTTGGCTATTTCTAGCACAGGACACTCATTCATAGTGACTATTTTTGTGATGAAACTATACCTAAAAGGATTTATTATAAAAAGACTCTTTTAGCTTCACTCAAACTTGTTAGTTACCGTCATATTTCATATATGTAATTAAATCTAATTTATGATTCTATATGATCGATTGGGCTATTTTCATAGAATTTCGCTGAATAATGTTACATCTTGTATAGCAACCTATACCTGAAATTTGACCTATCAAATTAATATTTAACGAGTTTTCACGTAAATATTATTTTTGTAGATCTGTAACCATAGCCGTAAAAGTAAATTGTTTAATGTTTTTACTGCGTGAAAATATTCAACATTAACATTTTCGAGTACAATTCGAATGAATACTCGGTATATCTCCCGCGCCGTGGTTTGTTTGTTGTTTCAGATTAATTTGTCACTCTCACGTGGCAGTCGGTGTTCGAATCTGCTCGATATATTTACGTATCTATCAGACAGTGTTGGTACACTAGAATTTATTTATTGTTAGGACGAATGAGATTATGTTTGAAGTATTTACACCAGCCGCGCGGTACCGGCAGAATAGAGTTTGTACCACCCCATGCCTGCCCGTGGGTATTGTACGAGGCGATTAAGGGTTTCCGGGAAGTGGGCAGCAGCGCCTCCCGTGCTGACAACATAGTCCAAAAATCACACTGCGTTCACCAACCCGCCTGCCCAGCGTGGTGCCTATGGACAGAAACCCCCTATGGCAGTAGCTTTGTGGCGTGCCCCGGGGGAGGCCTACGTCCAGCAGTGGACTGCAATAGGCTGAAGAAGATTCACATTTAGGATATACGAATTTATAATACAATTCTTAAACAAGACTACGTAGGCCACATGTAGCCTTTAATGAAGCGAAGAAATCTCAAAAGCAAGTAAAGACAAAAACCTTAAGACTCGATGCCAAATCTCTGTAAAGATATGCTCAAAATAGCTGTTTTATAAAATACTTCTTGTCTCAGTATACGATCTTCTGAATATTTAAAATAATTACATACCTAACTTTATTAATCACAAAGGTGTACAGCCAGTGTTTAATTTTAATCTAAATCTAATTATGTGCGAAGATATTGTAAGGTCACACGGGTTCATAAGGAGCTTTTATAATGTACGAGTATGAAGCAAATATATTTCTTTTTTGTTATTAGGTTCTTGTAATTTTTTATTTCTAGAGATCAAGATCAAATTTGTAGATTCAACTTTAAATTCCTTTCCTCTGTCCTGTCTTAGCCCCCGCAAACGTTGATACTTTGTGATAATGTGAGGTCAGACAGTATTTTTTTTCCGTTACAATTGAACGCATTAGCAGACATTAAGATTAATGTCATAGATCAAACTTTTAATTTTTCTTCTTCCTGCTTTGCCCCTTTTAATAGTTTTCGTACAAAATTTCAATTTACCTTCAAGTTATGTCGTCTTTAGTTTTTAACTTTTACTGAAAGTAATATTTGTTATATGAAAGTAATATAAAGTAATATTAACCCATAGATGACATTCAATAATCATAGACATAGACACGCCTATTATCCCCCAAAGAGGATGGGTATAAGTGTATAGATACATTGGCACAGAAAGCAAACAATGTGGATAATCAAATCTAAAATGTAGTTCCTGCTGACTAATAACACTATAGTATAATTCAACACAATGGTACTCGGCATTTTAGTATTTGCCTAGCTGTCACTCACATCCTGTATATTGTAGGACAGAGGGTTTGGTATGTGCCAATCTTGGGTGTGAATATTGTTCCATAGTATGTCAACGTGATTCTTTATTTGGAACCGAGGCACTCCACATTGTCAAGTTGTCGGAATCCACGTTTTATATCACTCGACGACACAGGCGCCATGGCCATAAACCTTTTTGTGGGATTTTAGGCTTCGAAAAATGTCTTCGTGAATGATGAATTTTCCATATTCCATTCGCATAGCAACATTCAGAGTTCATGTGGCCGATTTATTTGTGAATACACACTACAGTTATTTATATCTTTAGTATTATCTATAAAAACGGCCCAATAGCTACATGTATAGAAACGTTATTTATTATTTCATTAACATTTTATCTAATTCTTATTTTTTAAACGCTTGAACATTAATTTTAATCTTTGGTATTTTTTTGGTTATAGAAGCAACATAAATACATCATCGTTTTTAGGTTCCGTACAACAAAGGGTAAACTGGACCCTATTATTTCAGACTTCCCTGTCTGTCTGTCACCAGGCTGTATCTCATGAACCGCGATAGCTAAACTGTTGTTTTCACAATTTAATGTCCTTTTTTGCTCAATATCAATAACGGCAATAGATAAGCACTTGAAATATTCACAATATACTCATTACTCTCCTGTTATTTTATGTACAGAATTTCTATAAAATTTAAACTTAGCTAATACCCGAATGCCACATCTTTGTCAATGTGACTTTCGATAACCATTTTGCGCCGACTTTATAAAGAATGGGATAAGGATGAAATATGATGACTTTTTTTCACGTTAAAAGTAATTTTTGTTTCATCACTACATATTATAAAACAAAGTCGATTGCCGCTCTCTGTCCGTCCCTATGCATGCTTAGATCTTTCAAACTAGAAAACGGATTTTGATGCGGTTTTTTTATTAGATAGAGTGATTTACGAGGAAGGTTTATAATATATAACTAGAGACCCGCCCCGGCTTCGGACGGGAGTAATGCACTCTCACGCGGGCGAAGCCTTGGGCGGCCGCTAGTATAGAATAAAGAAGTCGGTTAAAAATGAAAATGTCTGGTATGAAACAAAGTTATTTGAATCGCTCTATATGAGATTCAGCAGTGGTGGGCAGGCATTCGCTTTATTAACGTTTGAGCTCGCTTTTCAGATGTCAGTAGGAAAGCATTAATGTTCATAAAATGAAATAAGCTTTTTGTTTTTCGACCAAAAAAGTTTGTATTACCATTTGAAGAGGCAATTCTGTCAGTATTTTTAGGCTACCCATTTTATAAATACTATATATTATAAATATTTATAAACATTTTATAAATATTCTATCCTAATAATTTAAGGAAATGTATACCTATGTATAGGTATTGATATTTTTATATAATCCAAATTTAGAATTGTTTCTTAGGGGAATGCCACCAGTGAATATTAAGTAAATAGTGAACTTTGTCCGCGTGGACTGCAGACAACAAACAAAAACTGGATAACAAAACCTCGAAATCATCCGGGATAAAATATTTTCCCGGGATAAAAAGTAGCCTATGTGTTAATCGAAGGTGTCAGCTAACTCCCTACCAAATTTTATTTAAAAAATATTCTATTCTTTCTATTCTACAAACATCCATCCATCCATACTTACAAACTTTCGCGTTTATAATTATTAGTAGGATCAATGTCAGGTACATGTTATGATGATGGAATGTAAGAAACTTTACAGTATATTTAATAAATCAGAATAACATTGTTATGTACTTATACTGGTAGAAGGGCGAACTCGTGGGCGTAAATAAATTAAAACATGCTCGAATAATATGGAGACTATATTTGTATGGAATATTCCCTATTTGACGGCATCTTAATACCAGTTCCATAGATGCAGGATCATAAAAGAGAACCCACAGCTACGTTTTGCTGAGCGGGGACAACTGTTGATGATTAGTGACGAGTTGCAAGCTCTCAATACTACTGCTATCTATTTTTAAAAGTATGATATCTGGATGTTATTGTTTCGCTTTTATGAAGTTTTTTTTAAGAAAACGCTTTATTTGTATTTTTTTAATTCCAGCAAATGAAGCTTCACTCCACTCTGTGGGTAAATGTTTCTTCAACACTCTTGTTCATAAAGTGGCACTTGCCGGTTTTAGATACCTACGTAATCTTACTTTTTACCCAAATCAACATATACATAATATGTTATATATATGTTGCGTATACATAATATGTTATATTGACAGTATGACAATTATTTTATAACTGTGCAATACAACTTTTCATGTTTACTACTCGTATATTATAATATTTACACTTGTGCTGTAATGTAAATTATCATGAAAATTATTGCAATGCAAAAGGGCAATGAAAAGCCGATGCATTATGTCAAAAAATAGAAATGTTTAATTACGATTACGTTTTATGTTAAATTTAATATTAATCCGGATTAAAATAGTAAAAATTAAGTTTACTTTTTTCATATTGGCTATTCTACACCCCGTATAGTATTCAATGTTAAAGAAATGAAGTTTGTTATTCCAAGGTTCCTATTTTTTTATAAAAAAAATATCTAAACAAAGGTTTTTTGTACGCGGTTTCACGGGATTTATGATTCGACGGAAAAAACTGAAAGGGAGAGCAATGAAATCGCTTGCATATATCCGCTCGTACTTGTATAAAGTGATGTTTTCTGATAGATAAGTTATATTTTAATTCTGTGTTCTTGGTTTTACATGCAGATAAGCTAACACCCAATTTCTATAACTGATCTTGAGAGATTTTTTGCATATCTCAGATTCAATCTTCAATTGTTTTCATACAAAATTTTAAATTAGGAATTAAAAAATCTGAGATTCTTTTTGATCTCTCGTATTGAAATCGGCCGTAAGAACCTTGAGTCGGAATATGACTTTTTCATGGGCTAGTAATTATCGCACTCGGCCTTTAAACGCACTCGCCTCTGACTCGCGCTTGTAACTAAATCTAGTGCGTAATTACTAATATAGCTCACTTGAATCCCAATGTACTATTTTTCTTAAGTACCTAACTATTGACACAATTTTATTTCGATTGAGTGTTTACGTAGTAAAGCGGAAATTACTGAGTGTGACGCTTTGGTCCATTTCCTTAGCCTCGGGAAGTGTTGCAGATTTTCCTGTTCAAGTAAAAACAGACGCGATATCCTCACAATATTCGCCTTGTTTGAGGCTGGTGATTACTCAGAGTGGAATGGCACCACCACATGGTTTCCGGGAGGTGGGTTGCAGCTCCTCCCGTGTTGACGACATAGTCTGAAAATCACTGCCCTATGGCAGTAGCCTTGTGGCGTGCCCAGGGTAGACCTACGTCTAGCAATGGACTGCAATTTTATTGGCTGATGTATGATTGCTTTATTGGTCATTCTGTATAGGTATAAGTACTAACAGAGGTTAAAAGTAAATAAATGCCTTTTTTTACATTAATATTTTATTAAATAGTTATATCTACAGATCTTCGATCGGTGAAAATTCACACACTACACAACACATTAATCTAGTCCCACATTAAGATCTCTAAGGTCTTGTGTCGTGGGGATGAAAATGGGGATTTCTTTGTTTTTATTTTTTTAACTTATGCAACTAAAACATTAAATGTAAATAAACAAGTATGCGGCAATTTGTTGTTCGTTATGTTGAACAACGCTTACAAACTTCGCGGCTGAATTTTTTTTTCATTAATATAATATATTTATTCGCGTTTACAATAGTGTTAATTACCTTTATCCACAACTTTACAAATTAAATAAAATGAAAACGATTCGCCGTTAAAAAAGATAATAGAATCGAAATAACGAACAGTATAGGTATAAACTGTTGGTAAAGGTACACTCATCCACAACTCTAGGTATAGCAATGGGTGGATTTTTAGTTAATTTTAAACGATGCAGATTGTTCGATGCAGGCTGTACGCAATAAATACAATGTTTCCTGGCGTCCGCCCACGTTGCACCTTTAAACGCGCCCCTTGATCGAATTACTACGATAATACAATTTCGCCGGCGCATAGCGTCCTATCGTGATGTCGTTTACAACGATTTTTGTTTAGATAAAAAATGTATAAGAAGTTGTCTGTTATAAATTGCGAGGTAATTTTTAGGTATCTCATATGTAAAGTCCGATTTTTCAACGACCAGCCATTTGCTGTCACTAAACAAGTTTTAGGGGATGACGACATCATTACTTATTCTTCAGACAGGCATCTGATAATGTGATGTATCTTAGCTGATTGGAAAAATCGGCCTAAATGTAATTAGGTTAATTAAAGGAAATGCGGATTTTGGAGTTCATGGTAACCGCACTGGTAACAGTAGAGTTTTGCATATTTTGTTATCGTTGCCCTTCCTCAATATAAGATATAACGTTTCACCATGTAACGATAGTAAAATGGCTGCGAAAAAATACACACGCATTTTCACTTAAGATAAGCGTCGGGGCGCCCCTATTTCACAAGATTAAGTCAACCGTCTAGCAATCTGCCTTTGTTTTAATCCTCACCGGATTTTGAGATAAATCGACCGCAACCTCGAAGAATCTTTCGCTGTAGTCGAGAAATCCTTTAGTATCCATGCTGGTGGTTCCCATAAAAAAAGTATCGGTACGTCTTATATGCTGGACGTAGGTATATCGCTAGGAGAGTAAGTTTGTGCATTCCAACTTATATTATAAATTTGTTCCTCTTTCTTCATGCTTTACCTAGGTTTTTACTTAACTACATATACATATATACATATAATCACGCCTCTTTCTCTTACGGGGTAGGCAGAGCACCAAGGGCCGATAGAACCACATGGTGCCACTTCTGACCAATTTTGAGGGTATAGTTGAGATGTACAAGTTCGGTTACTTAGCTAATCTTCTTAAAATATATACATATAGCTAGGAGTATGGAGAAGAACATAATCTACATTCTGTAGTCCATGCGGAAAGTAGCTTCGGCTGGTAAGTAATAAATAAATTGAGTTTCACGATCGACAAAAATATTCAACTACTACAGCCAGCGCTCATAAGTCTTTTAATAGATTTAAGAAGGAATCCGAAACATTTAAGACTGACAAGATTATCAGAAATAAGTTACTTAGCTCCCTTTTTACCGCAGATGGGATTTTATACCCGTAAAAGATATACCTGATAGCCTTTTGTATAGTAGATTCGTGTCAAGCAACAATTTCACTGTATATTCCATGTTCAAAATCCGAGAGCTGTATACATAAATCCAGGCCCTAATGACCTGGCAGCTTCACGCCGCAAACTAAATGTTCTGTCGAATGGCGAATTAGATACTATAGGTCTGTATGTTCAATATTTAGACTGTTTAGAAGAATGAGCGCTAGCATTATGAGCTTATGTGCGCTAGCTATGGGCTGTAAACAATTATATGATAGTATATCATAGAACATAACAGCAGTAATCGAGCATATGTATTTATTTATGTATGAAATTATAGAGAGTTTCTAAAACCTTAGAGCACATAGTCAACAGATTATGTCTAAACTTATCTAAAGGAAAAAATAAGCTTTATATTTTTGCATAGATAAGAAGATAACCACCAATGCGTGCTATTCTCACTTATTCAAAGTTAAACTAAGATTCTAGTGAAGTTTTAACTGCAATTTATAGTTTAAAAGACGAGGTGGGCAAGTCATTAAGAACTATTCTGTACTGCAAAAACTTGCTTGTCGACCTGCCAGCAGTATTGCATAAGTACACTGGTCTTAAATTACTCACCACATACATACATACATTCATAAGTTATCATAAAGTCAAAAAATGCAGGTGACATTGAAAAATATTTCTCGAAATTTCTGGGAGAAAGTTTACACCGACGATATTCTGAGCGTCCGCTATATAATCAAAATATTAAAGTGAGGTTGGCACTATAGTAAAACATTAATTATGCGTAAAAGTAGTTACCTTGCAGACTAATCTGAAACTTAAACTGTCAGAACTTTTGATATTTTTATTGTCAACAAAATGAGTTTCTGTCGTATACACTTTAATTGGGACTTAAAAGTTACTAAGTTGAATTTTAACTTTACATTTTGAAGATGAAAAGAGTCAAATAAAACAGATTTAATAAAACTTATCATAATTTATTAAAATTATGAAATCGGAAAATTTTATGTGAAAGACTAAGCTTGTTTTTATAAAAACGTTACAGGGTGTGAGTGACAGCCAGGAAAATATTGATATGGTGTCTTCAGACCATAATTCTAAAAGCGGTACAAAATTATAAAATACTCGTATTAATAAGAAAATGAAAAACAAAATTCACCCGAGTGAGATTTAAACTCACGACCACTCGCATTCCGTGCATCCCTCTACCAACTGAGCTATCGGGTCACTTAAATCGGATGACGAATTTTACCATTTCTTTTAAATTACGTTCTTACTATATCATAATAATAATAGGTACAATTGCAATCCTGTGCCATCAAAATAATAATATTTACATAATCTACCTATTTTTTTACATACATACATAATGACATGGAAATATGGTAGCCAGAACTGCAGGTTCATAAGGGAGGTTTCATAGCAACGTTTCGCATAGCGAGGACAGATGTTAATGATCAGTGACAAGTTGCTAGCTTATCCCCTGAGTGAATGCCCGAGTTCCTTTGTCGACTCTTACAATATGCACGGAAGGAAATCGTGAAATATTATATAATTTAAATCCATCCATCATTTTTCTTCATAATATTTGTTGTCAATTCAATGAAACACTATAAAACGTTTCTATCTGAAAAAAAAATGGTTTTCGCCGGAAGTTACTTTTATAAGTCCAAACAAGAACAAAATGCCGTGCATTGAAAAAATCTAGTGGAAATATTTATGATGGGACTTCGAACAAACGAAGTTCATAACGGCATAAAAATGATATACTTAACAAACTCATAAAAAGTTGAATAAGCTAGTTGTAGAAACTTAACCTCATATTCATTATGAGTAAGTATTTAATAACTTACATGAATCAATAACTTAATTACCCTTAGTAAATACTCGTTTATATTCGTTGCAAGAGAAACTTAAGCTATTTCAAAGCCGACTATGAATTTGCATATTTTGCATACTTTTGTTTCATCAACTAGTTTCAACAAAGAGGTAAGTATCTCCACACAAATTAGCATTTACTTAAGACAATGACCCAAGTACAAGCCGTAATATAAGTGCAGAGCCGTTAAGTACATAAAAGTACTGCTCTAAATTGCATGTAGGTACTAAATATACGTTTATCGACTATTCTAAAATAGTTTTCGTGAACTTGTCAGGTTCTTAGATTCTCGCCTTATTATGTAGGTGCGTTATACTAAGTCAAACTCTAATTCCTCCCAAAACTTAAAAAAATATTCTTTATGAAGACAAAGCACTGTCTGTCACCTACTTAAAAAACTCTGGCTACAAGGGAAAATATACTCTCAAAAGTGAATTACAGAGGTATTCAAAAAATCCTCAAAAAGAAACAAGATACATCCATCTCAAAAAAGAAAAAACTATGTTTCTTTTTTACCAAATAATGGATAATTTGACTGATGAGTCACTAAGTACGAGTATGCGGTATACAGGGTGTAACAAAAGGGGTATGTTAAGCGAAAAGCTATGTATATAGCCCACTACAAGGAACCTACCCACAAAATTTCAGACTCGAAATCACATATTTATTTTTCCAGATAGTATGGAGAATTCCTAAACAACTCAGAAATGTTCATACAATCTTGAAAATAAACATGTGATTTCGAGTCTCCAATTTTGGAAATAGGTTTTCTAAAGTGGGCTATTTACATAGCTTTTCGCTTAACATACACTTTCTGTTACACCCTGTATACAGGTTAGAAAACCTTTATAAAAAAGCCTGTTCGATCATAATTTGTTACTTAGATATACGTAGGTAAAGTTTACCCAACTTCAGTTCGTAAGAAATATCAAGCATAATAAATAATTGCGCAAAAGTTTCATCTCAAAATTTATTACCTAAATTACCGAATCTAAAAATATACCCGCATAAAAATGAAGTGTTGCCAAAAAAGGCGGTCACAATTTTCCCCACTTTCAAAATGCATCTCCGTCCTCTAATTTCACACTTCCAGACAGGTTTTTAATCCATTTATCACACAAATTAAATTCCAAAATTGTATGGAGGGAGTAACGTGCCTCTAGTCACGGACTGCTCGACTGGCGGCAAGCCAAGAAAGTGTGTGTCATGGAACTAATATACAGCACAATAAATACACTATATTGTGAACTGGTGGGGGACGGGTCCGATTTTTGCGACCTATTTTGTTGTTCCTGTGCAGAACTTTATTAGAATACATCAGCTGCATCTCTGTGAGTCAGTCAAGGAATTTAGGGGAGTCCTCCCGGCAAAGTAGTAGAATTTTTTTTACATCTTGCCCTAAACATGGTTACAGAATCTAAAGATAAGTTTGAAGCAACATGATTAATGAGCGAATGAATAGCGAATAATAACAAAAGGGCGGATGTTATTGCCAAGGACAGTCAGGACATAAGTGAACATAAACTTGATCAAGAACAATGAAATTTTCGTCAAACTATAAAACTTATGTATCATATCTTCTCTAATGGGACAAGAATGTATTAATGTGGATATTGAAATAATTAACATAGCGAGGTTACTACCAGTACTTACAATCATTTAAATTTGAATCGTGCACTGCACATTCATCATAGAATTCAGCGATATTTTATGAGGTAACAGCGCGGCGTACGATTTGCTCTAGAATTCGAAATCACTGCATTTCAATTTGGAAACTAGATTTCTTAGATTAATGATTGGTCTTCGCTCCGAATCATTATTCTAAGCTAGATTTGTTTTCGAGCTATCTATAAAAGAAATGACTGACTCCGAGTATGTCAAATAATTTTAAGGAAAAAAATATATATTACAGATTACATCTAAAACAGAATAAATACAAACATGTGATTTCGAGTCTCCAATTTTGGAAATAGGTTTTCTATAGTGGGTTATTTACATAGCTTTTCGCTTAACATACACTTTCTGTTACACCCTGTATACAGGTTAGAAAACCTTTATAAAAAAAACCTGTTCGATCATAATTTGTTACTTAGATATACGTACGTCAAGCATAATAAATAATTGCGCAAAAGTTTCCGAGTATGTCAAATAATTTTAAGAAAAAAAATATATATTACAGATTACATCTAAAACAGAATAAATACAGATGCTGGTATTAGTCATCCCTGTATAGGGTATGCGAGTAGGTAAATAAAACTATCACTAAACACCACCAAAAGCTCACCATAATATAACACCATCATTCATTATCATGCCCATCTCATGAAAAATACGCCTGGTAATGACATCCGTGCCCAAAAACCCCGTGATAAGGAATGAGCATATCACAAAGACATATCGACGCAATATCCCACTCAGTAAGTGCCCCCAAAATAAATCACCACAGTCAAATGAACTCGGGACAAATATGAGTGTGATATAACATCGGGCGATTTCATTTTGTACCCGAGAATTCGTGTAATAAGTCACAAAATTTTATTACCTCCTTTCTTATTCGTCGTGTTGTGTTATGGCGGATTTTGTAGATGTGCTATTAGAAAATATCCATGTGTAGTCGCGATACTGTGCTGTGCATATACGTTAATTTTAAAAATTATTTTTTTCATGGTCGGATTTTTCCAATGAAAATCTCTTAATGAAGTGTTAGAGAAAGACATTATCAACTTACTTTATCCTTTAGATAAGCTATCAGACCATTTGAATAATCACCCAATAAATCAATGTAGGAAGTAAGTTTATATTCTACCTTTAGTGAAATATACTGTATTTAAATAAAATATTTTCATTAAAAATATTTTTTGTTATTCTAAAGTACTTTTTTATCACTCTTGAAGTAAAATCGACCATGCAGTTCATATAAAGTAAAAAAAATGTTAAAATTTCTGCCCTTTGAATTCCATAATTATTGCTCTACAAAAGCAAAATTTCCAACAACTTTTTATAGTGCGACAGTATTGTATATATCTGTAATCTAAGGTTTAAAAAAAGCTAGAATTATTGAAAAAAAACTTTATAAAGTCTTCCATGGGCAAAACAAAAATTTTGTAGTGTGTATATCACAAATAAAAATTAAACTTTGTTTAGAATCAACTCATTCATTTCAGTAATGATATTAAAATGGACATCTTCCTAATTGACCCGTTATGCCAAGATAGACAGTTGTCCGGAAACCGGTCCTTACTCCTTACTATTAAGGGGATAGAATCTGAACGATCTCGTAACAGCGAAGCTTAGTAAAGGTATGTGAGTAGGTTGAGCTTTTAGGAGGAATAGCTCATTTTTCTTAAATACAAGGTAAGTGAATATCTGAGACTTCTTTATGAAGGACATAAAAAATAAACAAAGGAATAAAACCACATTTCTGGCATCTGGGTTAAAAAAAATTAAGCTCCTACTGACTGACTGCGTTATGTTTTTCTTTGTATATATACTAGTTAAACAAAAAGTTGAAATATAAATTTAATGTATTCTTCATTTGTTCAGATAAAATAGTGTCGCCATTGATATGGACGGCTACCTTTGTAAGCTGCAGATTTACCTATACAGGGTATAAGTGACAGCCAGGCAAATATTGATATGGTGATATCAGACCATAATTCTGAGGCGAAAACCACTGAAAATTTTCCGACTTTTTTTTTCAATTATTCACAAAAAAATGTGTAGTCCGTTTAAGTTGGCCTTAGATAATGACTAAAAACAAAATTTTTACCTTAGGACGATTTTTAAAAATAGTTGCCATCAAAATATTTCCTTATATTTTTGGATACATACATATATAAACCGGAAGCTATCGCCTTAATACTGGAGCGGAAACTGCCGAGTTGCCATCTTCAGAGCGAGACGCCGCGGTAATTGCAATAGCTTGCTTTAATTGGTTTGGGTCTGAAGCTATGGCTAACGTTTGGCACAAAGAAAGTTTATTATTGATATTTTCCCGGTTGTTTTATGATATATATATATATTGTTTTTTGACGGCCGATTGGTGTAGTTGGTAGTGGCCCTGCCTGCGACGCCATAGGTCCTGGGTTCGAATCCCGGTGGGTGCAAACATTGATGTGATGAATATCGATGTTTGTTTCCGAGTCATGGATGTTTATATACTTATCTATGTATTTATATACCGTTGCTTAGTACCCACGACACAAGACCTTAGGGATCTTAGTGTGGGACTAAGTCAATGTGTTGTGAAGTGTGTGAATATTTATTTATTATTTATATGAATCTGTTACGTCCCTTAGTATAAAAAATGCAATACTCAACCTTTTCGATATATTATCAGAAAAATATTCTATTCTACATATATTCCTCTGTTATTTATACTTAATTTTGTAATACGATTTCTACAAAAGCATTACACTATGTTAGTATGAGATCCGATCTTAGGCTATCTACGATTGCGAGGGTTTTTTGTCAATATTGTCGCCATATTTCTAAGTTGAAAGTTTGTATAACTAATATCGTTCATAGAAAACTGTGTTACAGACGTCGCGCGGGCGTGTGTTACACTAAAGGGTAACGGATAACTAGGTACTTGGTTCATATCGCACGACATCATAGTTAATAGTTACTACGTAACAGATACCACAGTCTCATACAAAATTCGAATACCAACTTAACCCTACAGTTACTAGATAATATTTCCCCCGCTTGTAGTTGCTTGGAAGTAAGCTAACATCACGCGGCATTGAACAAGAGAGTGAACCCTGGCTGAGTGACGCTTTGAGAGGGTTGCATTGTAATCTCCTCAGTCCTCGTTCTCAGTTCCGTGGGATTGCATCACTAACAGCCAGTTTCTATAACTGATCTTGACAGATTTTTTGCATATCTCAAATTTAGTCTTCAAAATAGTTTTCATACAAAATTTCAAATTAGGAATAAAAGAATCCAAGATTCTTTTTGATCTCTCGTATTGAAATTTGTCGTAAGGGATCATCAGTCAGTTGGTAACTTTCTGAACCATAACTACGAGTACCTAGAAGACTGCAAATCAAATGTTCTGCTACTATCCTGTAAAAGAGTTAGGTAGGTACGGCTATTGAAAAATGAAGTAGCTATGTAAAACAATAGGTACACTTTGTAAACTCAATCTTACTTTGCGGAAATTGCAGTAGCTTGCTCTAATTAGTTTGCGCGAAGCCGGCAGAGCTTTTTATTCTCGAAAAGCTCCACGTATGACGCTATTTATTATGGTGATATTTAGGTAATACTAAGTTACGTTATATAAAAATTTTATGGGTCACAAGCTCATAAGACGCGGTAACTACTCATTTCTACTCATTCATGTAATGTAATTAAATCAAAGTTCACACGTGACCAAAATGCTGGCTGCTACTTAGGCCAAAGAATAAGCATAGCCATTCAGCGCGGCAATGCAGCCAGCACGCTACCTGATAAGGTAGATCGGCTGACCATCCTGTAAAAATTTTGATGGTCAACCGACCTCCCATAGGTACGCCATAGACCTAAGTAGTTCTAAGTTAGCTATAATACATTATTTTAAAGATCCATTATAAAATAAATTACTTGATATTAAATCAAAATAAGTTATTTTCAAGAAAGTTGGCACTAGGCAGGTAGTCAGCCGTAAAAACCAATATCAATCTATGGCAATAGTACTTGTATGACTTACAAAATAAAAAAAGGTAGATGATATATTCAATATGTTTGTTGGATCACAAATTAAACCATTATGTAATTTTTAACAAAATGTGGCATCATCAACTTTCCTATTTCACGTACCCTACCTATGTTAGTACAAAATTTAACCATGTCTAAACTGCGTTAGTACCTACCAAGACAAAATTGACAAGCGTCTCTCAGCCTACAGCGTAACCCTCCCTAAGCATTTTGTCTTTTCTCCATACCTAAGCGTTTTGTTATTCAAATCACATCACAGACAAAAGTAACGTCACTGTTTACACATCTATACAGGGTGATTTTTGGTCGTCAACGTTCCCGAAAACTACGGAATCTCCTCATCATCACGATCATTTTTCTCCATGGAAGCATACCTGGGAAGTGTCTGGTTTCCAAAATATTAGGGTCCAAAGTTGAGTAAATAGACTGCGTTTTTCTGCATAAATGCACATAGACGCGCGTATTTTTTCACGAAAAATAATTAAATCTGTCTATCTAACATCACTAGATTTCGCAATCAAGGAATTTTAAATTTAAAAAAAAAAAAAAAAAAAAAAAATCCCAGCAATTTTTTTTGGCATAAACTTACTTTATTGCATGTATAGAATACGTACCCTTCGTTAAAGGTGGCCACAAAAAAACACCCTGTATAAAAGTGTCAGACAAATGTTTGCTACATTACCAGAATTTTCTTTATCGCAAGATTATACAAACAGACATGAATAACAATTTTTACCTTTTTAAAAAATAGAGAAAGACGATTTCGGGGTTTTTTTGAATGTGTAACAAAACAAGCTAGTTTTTAATTGTAATTGGAAGTAAGCAGAGTTATAATATTTCAAGTAGTCCTTCGTAAATTAATTTGAAGTCAGCAGAGTTCTTACATTTCAAGTAGTTCTATAAAAGTAATTCGATTCCTGTCACAGGATTATACAGCGTATTTATGTCATGTCAGTTTTTATGTGTAAAAAATTGACACTGGTTCATCCTTCGGAAAGCACGTAAATCCGTTGGTCTTGCGCCTGATCTCTCTCTCCGGTCTAGTTGGATTTTCGTCTCATCGGGCAATGAGAGTGAGGCAATAGGCAGTATAGCTGTGTTTGTACAGACGCTCGTGCACTTGCGTACATGTCTTCTTCGTTGATATTGGCCGTCGGTCTGGAGGTTACATAAGAGTTACAAATAAACTTCTCTCAAAGTAACAAAAAAATAGTAAAAAGAAAATTTTTTTAATCCCATCATGATTAAAAAATGAATGAACTAAATAAAATATGCTCTACAGTGTAATATTACGAAAAGTTTCCTCTTACACACCCGCTACCTATAGGTTGTGCTGCTAAACTCCGCATGAAACGGCACATGAATTCAAAATTTAAACATTTGAAAGAATTGAAAGACTAATAAGACGATCTTATCGATACGTTGGTATGTAAAAATCATTTAGTTTAATAGAAATCCTGTGTTGATGCGGGGCTTTACTGGAATATATAACCAAAATTTCTTTCCAAGCATTTCCCAAGAGTCGATTATGGAACTCGGGCATACACTCAGGCTATAGACTAGCCAGACCAACCCGCCTGCCCAGCGTGGTGACTATGGGCAAAACACCCCTGTGGCAGTAGCCTTCTGGCGTGCCCTGGGGGAGGCCTACGTCCAGCAGTGGACTGCAATAGGCTGAAGAAGAAGAAGATAGACTAGCAACTTATCACTGATCATTTACGAGTACATAGGTATGTATCCGCTATGGCTGTGGGATCCTTTTATGATCCTGCAGTTGTTCTGGCTACCTCATCTCAAGAAAACAGAGGAGTATGTGTACGTATGTAATAGAAACCCATGTGTCTTCGTCTGTACAGACTATTCAAAAAAAATATTGTGAAGTTCTATGGGGGTTTGATTATAAAGTACAATACATAAGCATATTCATTTCTAGATAGACATTAGCAAAATTTTACACGCATTTTATATCACGGTGTAACAGAAAGGATATGTTAAGCGAAAAGCTATGTAAATAGCCCACTATAGAGATCCTATTTTCAAAATTTTAGACTCGAATTCATATTTTTATTTTTCAAGATTGCATTCCTGAGTTGTTTCGGAATTCTTCATACTATGTGGAAAAATATAAATGTGAATTTGAGTCTGAAATTTTGGAAATAGGTTCTCGATACACCCTGTATAACTACTAATCATGGTACCAATGATTCAATTGGTTAAATAAATGGTTACATAATTAAATAGTAATCTGGAACAGCTGTTGCAAGATAACACATTTTAGAGATAACATAGGTGGGAACTCAGGGTGGGGCTACATATTTTATGCTGCTGAACGTTATGTAGGTAGGTCAACCGGACTAACAAACGAACTACTGCAACTAGAAAAGCATAGCACATCTCTAAGGGTAAGGCAGTCGAGGGACATGTTATCTATTTAATTGTATCAGGCGTTACTATTCAGAAGTTCAAATTTCGAGTGGCTATCTATATTTGCATGCTAGGTGCTTGGATCTGGCTTCTCGTTGCGACTCTAGTAGTTTTGTGTTCGTGATCATGAGTCGACAGATCCGAGAGTCAGTGGAGGGTATATGGCTCGGAGGTGGGCGTACCCTTGATGGAGACATGTTATCTATTTGAACGGGTATAAAAATCACGTCTATTGTTACCGCCCTAAGTACAAAAAAGTTCCTCAGAACAAAAGTTTCCAAGCCTGACGGAACACGATTAATCAATATCAGTCCATCTTCAAACCTACATCAAAGTGAGACGTGAGTATTTTATTAATCGCTTACATAAATCTTTATCCCGGAAATTCAAATTGAACCTTGTCTTCCCTTCGTTTATTGTTTAGGTTGCAGACTGACTACAAAATTAAGGCTATTTATTATGTCTGGTGAATTTATTTACTTTTCTAGGAAGCGTATTATTTACTTGGTGTATTTAGCTATCTATACATATAATAAAACTGTTACTGATCGCTATTTGTGCATGCTAATCTCAAAAACGGCTTAACAGATTTGGATGCAGGAGGTCTACTCTAAAATACCGCTTTCGAATCTTTCGGTCTGAGCGAAGCCTTTGACAGCATTTGACCCTACTACGAAATTGCTTCGGATGTTCACAACTCATTCGGAACCATAGAGAATAATTCACATTGACTAATATTATAAGCTTTCTATTATCTAGCCTTATACCTGTCAAATAGAGTTCGATCGGACCGAATGAAAAAACGGCGCGACTGATCCGATCGAAGGAAGTTTAATAAATAAAAGTTAATACGAGTAGGCTAACTGATCAGAAATCGGTGTGTACTTTGTACACTTCTACCCATCTTAATTGGGGGATAATGGGCGTAACTATATGTACAGGGTGATTTTTGGTCGTCAACGTTCCCGAAAACTACGGAATCTCCTCATCATCACGATCATTTTTCTCCATGGAAGCATACCTGGGAAGTGTCTGGTTTCCAAAATATTAGGGTCCAAAGTTGAGTAAATAGACTGCGTTTTTCTGCATAAATACACATAGACGCGCGTAGCAGGATTTTTCACGAAAAATACTTAATATCTGTCTATAAAAAAACTAACATAAACACTAGACACTATAAATTTCGCACGATCAAGGAATTTAAAATTTAAAAAAAAAAAAAAAAAATCCCAGCATTTTTTTTGGCATAAACTTACTTTATTTCATGTATAGAATACGTAACCTTCGTTAAAGGTGGCCACAAAAAAACACCCTGTATATATTAATATTAGAATACATGGAGAAGTGTAAATTACCTTTTCCCCATACCTACCAGTATATTTACAATATCCACTGTTCCACTCAGTCCGTATCGGGTTCCTATAATCTACTCCTACCTGTATGTTGATTGAAAGGGTGTCAAAATATTACTTCTCAGAGTTTTATATAAAATTCTGTCGAGCAGCGAAGCGTTTTATTACCGCACTGGCATTTCAGGCGCTCGGGCGTATAATGCATAACATCAAAGGAATACCAGGTGTGTTGGCGTAGTTCATACGATGCTAATACTTGATGAAACACCAGTCGTCAGTTTTATTTTACTGGATTTGTTTAGTTATGAGTCCAGTCCTGATGCGGGGCTGCACTAGAATACATCAGCTGCATCTCCCGCCGTGCACGTAAGAGTCGACTAAGAAACTCGGGCATTCTCTTGAAGCAGTAGGCTAGCAACTTGTCACTGGTCGTTTACATCTATCCCCGCTATGCTAAACGTGGCTGAGGGATCTTCTGTATGATCGTGCAGTTCTGACTACCTCATTTCAGGAACATAGCTGTGTCTATATGTATATGAGTTTTGTGTTTCTGAACATAAGGTATATTATATACAAAGATGTTGCTAGTGAAGTACATATATGAAAAATAAAAACTTAATACTCATATACAGGATGTTAAGCGAAAAGCTATGTAAATTGCCCACTATAGAGATCTTATTTCCAAAATTTTAGACTCGAAATCACATTTTTATTTTTCAAGATTGTATGGACATTCCTGAGTTGTTTCGGAATTCTTCATACTATCTGGAAAAATAAAAATGTGAATTTGAGTCTGAAATTTTGAAAATAGGTTCTCTATAGTGGGCTATTTACAAAGCTTTTCGCTTAACATACCCTTTCTGTTCGTTTAACATGCCCCTTTTGTTAAACCCTGTATATCGAGGGGTGAAAGGCTATTTGGGATGAGCGCCATTTATACATATGGCGCTTATCCCAAATAGCCTTTCACCCCTTGATATGTTTATAAAATCTGCTTCCTGCCTATTGAATAAATATTTAAATAGTTATAAAGTGTCTGTCATGTCGTGTTCGTAACAAACCTACGCAAAATAATAACTCCAACCACTCAGTCTCGTGTCAAATATAACAACATCACGATACTTGTTTCTAAAGCCGTCGCCATGTTGACACGGTACTGCGGAAATTGCTGGATATTCCTCTCTGGCCTATTTCCCGCGGCCCTAAGAGTCTGCCTATCATATTTTTGCGGAGCAATAACTGATAAGTAGGTATAACAAAACAGATGGTTTAGATTGTTAATTTTAGTTTTACTGTAGGTACGTTCATTTTTATGAAAAATAGATTTTAAATAATATATATAGTACCTACTCGTAGTATGAGAACAACCAGAGTTTTTTTTATAAAACCAAAAATACATTGCAAGGCCAATGTAAAGCCATATAAATATCGTGCTATCCTGTGCTGATGCAGGACTTTATTAGAATACATCAGTTGCATATGTATCTTTCGCGTGTCGTTAGACTTAGGCATTCTCTCAGGCTTTAAGCTAGCAACTTGTCACTGATAATATACATCTGTTAGAACCTAGCAGGCCACATTGGACTTTAGTACAATATGAATTGATTCGGCGGAAAAAGTTGAAAGGGAGCGGGTGCTGGATATTCTTGCATGTGTCCGTAAAGTCTCTGGCTTGTGATGTGAATCTAGTGCGTGTGCATGGTTTTATATGCAGGTAAGCGAAGTAAAAGTTTAGTCGGAATACGAGCTCTTCATGGGCTCATGTAAATTGTTTTTGCAATTTCATTCAATTTACGCTCGTTCTTGAGGATTTTCCTGACGTTTCCCTTCATCATCATTATCATCCGTCATAGATTCAGAATTCATTTTACTTGAGACAATGGCTGTATGGGCTTATTTCCCCTTGCCTTTCCTTCGGGATAAACTAAACAAAAATAAACATAATGAATTCTCGGCAATATCTGTCTTAGTTATAGTAAATATGAACACGGCTGTATGTAAAATACATATTATACACACGGACCTTCAGTAGTACAAGGGCACAATTGTCAAATATTGCAAGATGTAATTGAGTCATTGTTCTGCCGAAGGTGCTAAAAAAAATTTCAAGGCAGTACTGCTGTGTTACAGGTAGAATTTATGCGATTCATCTTATGGGATCCATGTGGCTGACGGGTCCTTAGTTTCTCTATCAAGGTCCTTGTAGTCAAATGTCAATTCTAGTTAGGAAAGCCTTTTAAACACATTTCATTATTTCCCTGGCTATCACTCATACCCTAATTGTCTAGTTTATAAAGTTGAAGTTGCGAGATATGTGATACGTTCACCTATTATAAGAACTTGTATATCCCAACTATACCCTCAAAATTGGTCAGAAGTCGCACCTTGTAGTTCTATCGGCCCTTGGTGCCGCCTACCCCGTGAGGGATAAAGGCGTGGTTATACATAGGTATGTATTATAACACAAAAATGCATTTCCACCATTCCATTTCATTGCCATCATGAACCAATGAATATGATTGGTGGTACGTATCTAAAGCAACGTGGCATGACACCTTTTTGGTGGAAAATTGGTTAAACAGGCAAAAAAGGTCTAAAAAAAGCAATCGAAAATGGGAATATTAATACGCAATTTTATTAAAATCGTTCAATTAAGTACCTTAATGAATCTTCAAGAAAATTCCTAATAAGCTATTTAAAATCCATTATCTTACAAAAGAGTGACAGAGTAATTAATTGTGATTCTTTACAAGGTAGGTACACTTAAAACCGTCTAATTAAAAAAATCGCAGACAAATTATATACCAAGAGCGGTGTGGTCAATATTTAGGTTGTATGTGTGTAGTTGTTTTTATAGAGGTATTTACGACATATGCTGTGTTCACAAAATGATATATAACCTAACCTAACCATAACCGAAGGCTCATAAAAAATATCCCATAGCCACGTTTACCATAGCGGGGACAGGTGTAAATGATCAGTGACAAGTTGCTAGCTTATCGCCTGAGAGACTGCCCGAGTTCCTTAGTCGACTCTTACGACATGCCTAGAAGCAGATGCAGGTGATTAATTCTAGTGAAGGACCGCAATGGACTTAATCTAAAAACATATGACTACGTATCGTGGGATTACGCAAAACTACGCTCATGCTTTATTTTATCTAATAGGTGTGAGTTAGTTATGCAAAAAGCTAATGAAAACAAAAAATACCCAATTAGAAAAAATCATGTCTCATCTTAAGCAACATGAAAATAATGAATGACTAATATAATCGAGTTTCTAAATTCAAATAGCTCCTTAACTATAAGGCGCTTTAATTTTTACGCTCTGTTAAATTCAGTCGTTCCCTTAAACAAGCCGGTTTGCAAAATTTGTTTTTCCTTAGCATTAAATCTGTTCGTTTATATTTAAAACAAGCACAGCTCGGCTAACGATGTGGTTTATATTTTAGTCTTTACCTACTATACATTACTACCGTTTCTTTCTAGTCACTAATGAGGACAAATTTGTAAAGACATTATAAATAAAAACTATGGCTTTTACCATATTATTCTCTTTTTATTTTCTTGCTTAAGTAAAAAGATGGGTTTTGGGGCGTTTCGGTCCGCGGTCCGAAACGCCTAACAATGCTTTTCGTTTTATGACTGCGCGTACCACGAGCGTTGGCGATTCGGTTCATTTTCCATTTGTGGACCGAATGTCCCCATGAATAAAATGCTTTTAGGCGTGTCGGTCCGCTGACCGACACGCGAACGGACCGAAAGGCCCCAAAACCCAAAAAAGATAACATGAAGCACTCGTAGAGCTTACATAACGTGCTAAATAGGTGTTAGTTGATTATGCGCATAGCTAAACTTCTTTAAACATACATACATGTATAGATATGGTCACGACCCACTTTTCACCAGTTACCTTATTAAGTCCCACGTTGTAAGGGATGAGCCTACCGCCGCTTCTTCAAACACCTATCATAAATGTAAACTGACGTAACCATCTAATGATTCGTCTTCAGCCTATTGCAGTCCACTGATGGACCTAGGCCTTCCCCAGGGCACGCCACAAGGCTACTGCCATAGGGGGGTTTTTCACATAGTCACCATGCTCAACAAATGTCACCGACATAGCCCAACGTGGGCTAAAGTGAAACAAAGCTAAAGTGGCCATTGGCGAGGCACATAGCTCGAAGAACCGATGGCCGATGGAGCTGAAAGGTTCTAGAGTAGATACCACAAAAAGCAGCGTAGAAAGGCCAACCGTGAGATGGACGGAGGACCTAGCCAAGGTCACGGGCATCGGTTGGATACAGGCCGCTTCCGCCCGGTTGGAATGAAGGTTGTTGGTGGAGGCCTATGTTTAGCAGTGGACTTCTCATGGCTGAGAATGATCATGATGACGGCCTATATACGACTCTATTGTAGGAAACCGAAGCTTAACACCATGCAGCCTTTATGCACTTAATCTAGCAAATGGGAGAAAAGTAAGGGTGCTTTTACCATCCCTTTGTTTAATGAACCAGGAAGTTAACCCTGAATCATTGAACCATTCACACATGTACACAGTGAGGGTGTTTATTTTTGTGTACACTACTTAAGATTTATCCAACAAAAACTCGGTTTTATGGAACACGGCAAGGTGCAAAATAACTTCATGTGTCAAATTACGTTTTTAGGTAATTATACTGGGGATAGTGAGGAGTAAATATTAAAAGCATACATTTGAAAGCATACATGTGAACATCTCGTGTTAAGGAAATAATTTAGCGGTGATAACACAGTGGTTAAAAAGTGCGCCTTACAAGCGAGGGGCATAAGTTCGATCCCAGTTACGGGCCCGTACCACTGAATATATTTCATGTACGGATTTTCAAAAATTGTCACTTAGCTATACTCGAGGAGGGTTGGCGCCAGGCAGGCAGCCGGCGGTAAAACTAATGCCAAACTTTAGCAATGTAAATTTCGAAAGAAATCCTATAGCACTGACCCTATATAGGTATATAATGGGACAAGGGCAGGAAGATGAAGATGATTATGAAATAATCATCCCTTCATCTTTATTCACTCTTATCATCTTTACTTACTCATATATCTTGTATATCATATTATGTAAATAAATAGTTGGTTATAAATATCGCACATGTTCTCGATTTTTTTTTGCTGTTTATTATCTACCCAACTGTGTAAATTGAAATAAATATATCATTGCATATTATGAAAGATAAACTACATAAATCGTTCAGTTTTCATTATCTCTTATTAACATTCGTCGAGAATAAAATATAGAAAGTTGGACTAAAAGCGTGATTTTTCTTAAAGTAAATCCTAATCTATCAAATGGTAGGTGAGGACCTTTTTATGTGCGACATCGTCAATCTTAGGCGACATTTAATTCCGCCTTGGGGAGTGGAGTGCTTCGAGGAAACAGTGGGGATAAGCGCTGCTAAAAACTTTACAATACCAACCGAGAAGTTATTTAGTGCAATTCTAAATAGGTCTATATTAGAAATGGATAAGCGCTGCTAAAAACTTTACAATACCAACAGAGAAGTTATTTAGTGCAATTCTAAATAGGTCTATATTAGAAATGTGAATTAATTTAAAAAAAAATTTTTTTTTCCCAGCATTTTTTTTTATCTTTATTTGATGTATGTGTTTCTTAACTCTTTCAGTAGAAACACATAGAAAGTAGGAAAAAAATTATTAAGGTTTTTGCTTTTAGACTAACCACTAAGGCTATTGATACAAATTTTTAATGATGATTTATTCATTTCGTTGTGAATACACTGCAAAAAACTTAAGAGTAATAGTACTTTCATGTTAGTAAATATTAAACAGATAAATGAGCATAAAGTTGTTAAAACTATAATTTTGTATCTCTCTAATTTCTAATTGCCCTTCTCTTTTCCTCGCCGCGGACCACGGCTCCGACCTCTCGCTCTACAAGTGAATTTAAAAAATATGAGTATTCAAAGTTGTACACCTAAATAACTATAGGTATATATAAATTATTAAAATGGATTGTCTTATATTACAAGTGTCAAATCGCCATGGGTTTGATCTTGGAAGCGTTGGAAGAAAATCTGCATTGTGAGTTCATAATATCATATCACATCAAATCAGCCTATTGCAGTCTACTACTGGACGTAGGCGCGCCCCATAGAGCACGCCGCAAGGCTTACTGTAATAGGGGGGTTTTTCCCATAGTCACCAAACTAGGCAGGCTGGTTGGTGACCGCAGTGTTATTTTCTGACTTTTTTGTAAACACGGGAGGCGCTTCTGCCCACCTCCCGGAAACCCTTAAAGAACCACTGTCATCCATTTTAATAAAATTAATTACAGTGAACCCTTGATCTCTTAAAAGGATATACCTATAATATATCAGATAAATCCGAATTCGCGAAATTCAACGATTTTTTTTCCATTTACCAATGTGTCAACCCTTTGTCAGTCTTTTGGCTAGTCTCTTTCTATTCATCTTTCTTGAATGATGTCACAGAGAGACATGATTTCTACAAATTACTTAATATAGGTTTTTTTTCTCAGAATAAAAAATGAAGAAATATATTTTGAAATAGTCAAGATGTTTATAACTACTTGCATTGTGACTACATTATAACATGGTTTCGCATTGACGTTTGATGTCATAACGATTCCATGAATATACCCACGCCAAATGAAGGCTCTAATAATTCTAATTTAATAAGGGATTATCGTAAGCGGATATACTTTTCTATACTCTATATTCTACGTTACCTGCACTATTACCATTATTATAAAACTTTCCACTTATTCATTCATAATCATTACCTCGATACAATACGCATGCTATGTTCCAACACAAAGTATTTGTATTTGCTACTACAATACTTAATACTTATACTAACGTTTACATCGTCTTCAGCCTATTGCAGTCCATTGCTAGACGTAGGCCTCCCCCGGGGCACGCCACAAGGCTACTGCCATGGCGGATTTTGCCTATAGTCACCACGCTGGGCAGTCGGGTTGGTGACCGCAGTGTGATTTTCGGACTATGTTGTCAGCACGGGAGACGCCTCCCGGAAACCTTTAATCACCTCGTATGATACCCAGGGGCAAGCACGAGGTGGTATAAACTCTAATCTGCCGGAACCACACGGCTAACGTCTACATAATACCAATATATTGTAAACTTGTATTGTGTGTTCTGTTTACATGTACGAAACTTTGTAAACGATTCCAAAACAATTCGAAATTGAAATAATGCGAATGTCATGTTATACCTACAGGCTGCGTAAATTATATTTTCGTTCCCATAATGGGCTATTGTTATTTTAATGGGATAATTTGGATTCATTAAGACCGTAATATAATATAAAGATATTGAAGTTTATAAATTGTTTTTCATCCTGTTTGTTCGGGAAGGTCAAAAGATTGTAAGCTTTTAAAAGGTCTTTCTAAACGTTTTATGCTAGTTTTCCACGGTGCTATGCACCTGTATGATTTTGCGGACGGACGCAGACCAGCCAGTACCTACGCCCCGTGGGAAGAGTATTGTCCTTGCATCTGTACCTCTTAATATTATAAGTGTGAAGGTAATTTAATGTTTACATTTTATACGTGGGACTTAATAGGCTAACCTCTTTAGGGGATAATGGGCGTGACTATATTATGAATGTATCTATATAATATAAAACTCAAGATATAAGCGTGTAAATTTGTAATACTGTGCTTAGAACAGTCACTATTTCAAGATCAAGTAGTAGTATGAATATTATGGTAGTTTGAATACCAGAATCCCAAATCCAATTTGCCGAAGAAAGTGTTCAGAACAGAAAACCTTGAGCCACTTTTCACCTTCTTTTCAACTGCTGTAATTTATACCCATAGCCATCGCACGGAAACAATCTCTCGGGTCTTGGAACCCTCTGAGGGATCATGGTGGCTCACATGGGAGCTTTGATAAAATTTGCGTTAAAATTTCTGTCGCAAGGAGCTCACAACGCAAATATGATTTGTCCTGTTCGCGCATGTACAATTGAGCGAATATACAATAATATGATTTATTTATGCTTATATCACACCAGCTGTTAGCCTAGACTTCGTCCAGATGGACTTCAGAATGTAAATTCATTTTATAGTACGACACGTCCTACGTAGAACTGAGTAACTGAAAATCACAAATTTTACAGGAGAGCGTTTTTAAAATTTGCAATACTAAAATACGCTATTAGGTACTCTGTTGTTTTGAGGACTACAGTTACAAAAATTGGTATACAGCTATTAATTTTAAGGTTGAATGAAATTATATTTTTAAAATATTTTTTTGTTAATAAGTTTTGTAGTTAATTCACATACATGGTTTTTCGCTGCTATACTATCTAAAAAAATACGGTAAGTAGTAGACGTATATATATTCGTGGGAGCTTAAGAGCGATTATTGCACCTAACTGACCACTTATATTGAATATTTTAACACTGAATAAGTATGTAAGTGTACGATACCTATAGCATAATAAAAATGTAATGTAATAAAAAAAATATGTTTCCAATATAAAAGTGTGTAAGTATATAAATACCTGTTAAATATAAAATAGCATACCAACATAGAAGTATGTAAGTGTACAGTTAACTACTTTTACGGTGAAATTGAAAAAAAAAATGATAATAATGACAGTTAAAAGTAAAAAAAATGTATTAATTTTGAATTATAAATACATAGTACGAGTATATCTCATTTAATGCACACTTTAATGCACGGCACTATAAGAAATAATAAAATGGTGTTTTTAAATATATATTTCGATTCACCTGGCGTTGTTTGACACGGTATTTCAATTTACAATTAAAGTACGTTGTCTCTTTCCGTGAAAGCCATCTTGTTGGCCTAGTAATAAAGATCCTGTCTATGACAAAAAGTGATATAAGCTAAATTTTGAGTTGTGCCCATATAATTATTGCAGGTGCGCTATGTCCTTCTCAGTTCTATCAGCTATACCTATAGGTATATGTAAACCAGATTTCAAGAATATTGGTTGAGTATAAAGGGTTAATAAACAAACTTACTTATAACATTGAACCAATATTTTGCACTTAGAAAAGATATTTAGAATCAAAAGTGTTCCTATCTATTTTGATAGCTCGTCTGCACATCCTGTCACAAAAAATCTGTGTAATGTTTCGTTTTAGTGCTTGATAGGTATATAAATAAGCAAATATACCTACTTAAATATATACAACATTTTACTTCCACTCTTAATGTTATAAGTAAGGCTTTATAGATTCATGTCACAGCGGCTTTTATCGGGTAGACGGTTCGTTATTCAATGATTTAATTACTTATTCGTAGCCAAAATTGTTTCCACAGAATAAAATACAAAGGATAATTAACTATCTCTTAATATCGGCAATATTTGTCGTTAATTTTGTCTTATAGTTTTTATTTAAACCTATTTAAATTATTCAATGAGTGACTGAAAACTGAAATTCTATATTTGCCTTTAGTTTTACTTGTTCTACAAGTATTTAAAATCTTAATGCGGAATGGAAACGTGTAGTATCGGTATCTCGGTACAATTTTTTAGAATTTTTTTTTCAATATGATTTCTGCCAGATAATGGGCGTGACAATATTTACTTTATTTTTTTTATTTCTGCCTGTCGGCCGTAAAAACAAATCTCTGGCAATCTGAATTTTGAAAGAAATAATATTGCGCCGATCCCATAAACAATGGGTTACGGGCAGGAAGATGATGATTTCTGCCAGATAACTCTTCTAAGGCCTAACTACAACGTAGCTATATTTCAGTCATAAAAAAAGTTTTTCTTACATCATTTAACTAAGTATACCGCTTTTGTATCATTAATCTCGTGGAGTGCTGTCAAATAAATCAGCATGAGTGGGTCACATTACAGCCGGCGTTTTGTACCGACCAAGTTTGCTTTCAGCTGCAATTACATTACAACTATGCATTATGGTGACACATAATTACTTCTTTCGCTTTTCCTTCAACCACTTTCAAAATTTACAGTTACCTACATAATGATAAAGATGACTGTGCAATTGTGCATTTCAATCGTAAATGTTCATTTTACATACAATAGATACGGCTGTGTTCCCGAGATAAGGCCAGAACTGTAGGGTCACAAAAGAGATCCCGCAGTCACGCTGAACATAGTGGAGACAGATGTAAATGATCATTGAAAAGTAGCTAGCTTATCGTCTGAGAGAATGCCTGAGTTCCGTAGTCGGCTCTTATGACATTCACGGAAAGCACCGCATCAGCACAGCATTATATATAATTTTGTAACGACATAATTTTCTTTTTAATGATACAGTACTGAGGTTACAAAGTACAAAGTATTTTTTTTTCCAATACAAAAGATACATAGTTATCTACCGGAGTTGCAAAAATTTCCATCTAATTTCCCTCGTACAAGGTTTACACAGAAATATAAATTCGTGGCGCATTGGACCAACCCGTAAATCTAAATTAGACAAACGCGCGGCCGCGAGAGATTCATCACTCATATGTGCTCATATCATTTAAATTCAAAAGGATCCAACAAAGCCCTACCGACGCGTGCCGTGCTCGTGATGTGGTGTTGGTCGATGTGTGCCAATGCATCGACCAACGCTACAACAAAGATTGGCAATGTTGATTTGCATGTCACTTTTCAAGGTGTCCTAGGATAGCTGTACCGTAATACAGCGCTGCAGTAGTGAATGACTTCACTAGAACGTTGTCGATGTAAACAACGGTGTCAACCGTTCGATAGGTATGTTGATGCTGATTGACGCTATGTTTGGGCTAGTCCACTCTGATCATAATGCTGACACCATTGTTTACATCATAAATTTTGATTTGTGCCCATATATTATTGCAGGTGCGCTATGTCCTTCTCAATTCTATCAGCTATACTTATATGCTTCGGCTTTGCTATTGCTTTTACGTTATCAGGGGGCTGATCATAAGTCATGCTTTCGGGTACACTCTGATCAGTTTCGTCTCAAATAAAACGAATGAAAAGTTGAATCCGATCGCGTGAACAGATTTCACCGAGACAACGCAGGTATATGATAATGTCTATTCTGATCACATTAACTTCATTATGAAAAATGAAATCCTCTGATTTCATTTTACTATTCTCTGATACTTCCCTAGTATCAGACTAATAGTAATTAGAAAAATTAAATCACAGGTTTTTTCTTTTAAAATTACTCTTAATTTGCTAGGGAGTATCAGAGAATTCAAAAATGAATTACATTCATCATCTTCCTGCCCTGTTCCCATTTATTTGGGGTCGGCGCAATATGTACTTTTCTTCCATTCATCCCTATTATCCGTCATCTCATTGCTCACTCCCAGTACACGCATATTCTCTCTCATACAGTCTATCCAACATTTCTTTTGGTCTACCTCGTCCTTTATATCCATCCACATTCATGCACAACGCTCTCTGTAAAATATGCCTATCATCCCGTCGCTTTACATGCCCGTACCAAGACAGACGGTTACTTCGTAACTTGTCTGTGATCGGCGCAACTTTCAGACTTCCTCTTATACACTAATTTCTCATTTTATCCATTATTTTGACTCCACCCAAACATCCATCATAACATTATCATCTCGCTTACATGCAGTCGATTTTCATACTTCTTTTTTACGGCCCAGCATTCAGATCCATACAAGACGACAGGTCAAATTACGGTCTAGTACACCTTACCCTTTAGCTTTAACGGCATCCGGGCATCGCATTATACCTCGGTCTATTTCCCCATCCTCTTGTAAGACAGAGCCTAGGTACTTAAAGTTTAAACAGAACGGCAATGCCACACCATCAAGGGATATTACCATAGAGCTGGAGAGACCGCCGAAATCACAAAACATTTTATCTTTGAAAATATTTTATCTTTTGTTTTTTTTTTCTGTGTACAATAAAGAATTATGAATGAAATAATTATGGATGAAATCAGAGGATTTCATTTTTCATAATTCAATCATAATACACATCTGAAAGATAGAGAAATATTATGTGAAAATAACTTTACCTTTACATGTTTCATAATATTTTCCTACATTTAAAATTTCTCGTTTCTCGAATATATTGAACTAGCCATGTTTCGCGCATCCCTCGAGTATTTGGAGTCAATTCTTGTATTTTCGTTATCAATAGAGCATATTTCTGGAGCATTTGCGGGGTAACTTCGAACATTTTCTAAATGTGTCATAATATAAACATTTTCGTCCTTTTGAGTCTGTGAGAATATGATAAGTGCATGCCGACAATATTGCTACAAAGATTTTGATTTAAAAAAAAGTATATATAACTATATAGATATTATTTAAAATATTATGTAGGTAGCTTAGCTATACATATTATAAACTTTGACTACGCCATATACATCGAAATAGAGATCTAGGGAATATTACAGATTTATCATTGTAAAACTCACTCCTCGGGTGGTTTCAATGGAAAAAATCTACTGAGAATACCAACCATAAACTTGGTCCTCTTGACAATGGCTATCAAGGTTTTGTGTCAAAAGCAAGTTATCCAGGAAAATTGGATTTGTCGTTTCGATTTGCCGCGCACTAGCCGTGAAGAACTGGCAGGAAATATTGCCAGAGTGCGACCTAAAGAGTATGGATCAAATAAATTAATAAAAGTAGGTGGTGAGTGTTTTTGACAACTTTCTTAATGGCCTGTTTAAATATGCTTTTATGCTGTTTATAACGTATTTTCAAGTATAATTATTATTTCATACTCGATATTTCTCATTGTTATTGTAGTAATTTAGCTGTAAATGTTACTGGTACTATGTTTATAGCTGTTGGTATTCCTAATGCCAAATAAATAAATTAGGTAATTAATAAAAAATAAAAAAACTTTCAATCTAAGATATGTTTTCTCTTTGAAATATAAGCATTTATAAGATAACATAATTCTTCTTGTTTTAACTTAGCGTATAAACTTAGTTCACATTTTCAGGACTCGTAGTAGTGGTTTCATAATGTTGTATAAATGTATTTTAAATTTCGATATTATAAATACATTAGGCACTGACCAAATGTTTCGCAGATAATCATAATCTTCTTTTGAGTATTATAACGAATTCAGTATTTAAATTTAAATGTTTTGCTAAAAAGTTATGTCTAATTAGTGCCAACTTTTTTGTAACTTAATGCAACGAAAAAATTAAAATAACAGTTCCACAATAGTGGACTGTCATTAATTAAGAACTATATACTATACGCCAACCGTCGTGGCATACGCAGTCATAAAAGGTTATACGACAGCGCGTGCCACGATGGTTGGCGTATGGTATAATAAGTCAAGCAATAACCAATCTTGAGGGATTTTTTGCATATTAGAGATTCAACCGTCAAATTGTTTTCATACAATATTTGAAAAATGGAACCAAAATTCTTAGATTCTCCTTGATCTCTAACATTGAAATTGGCCGTAGGCAAAAATTTTCTTAACTCCGTCCCTCATTTGGATACGTGCAGCCAAAATCTCTCTCACTGCTTTGTCGGTCTTAAGTATCCTCATTATGACCTCAAAGAGTCAAACAAAAATACATTACCCAATAGCAAACCTGATATAATTAGTACAATTGATTCAATATCTTCAACAAATAACAATAAATTGCAACATCAAAAGGATATAAATAGAGTTGTTAATTCAAGTTGCTTTGTTGGTATTCGGCCAAGAAATAAAACGAACCCGTCCCGCCCACACTATTGGCGGGTGCGATTTATTCTCCCTTCTTAATAGTACAACATACGGCTTCCAATATAAGCTTGTACAGTCACTGAATAAAAAGATTTGTCAGTTTACAACGTGAATGAAAACTGAGTGCTTCACTTATTCACTATGGGTGCGCCCACCACCGGGCCCTACACCCTCCACTGACCCTCGGATCTGATAACTCATAACTGCGAAAACAGGCACTTGCACTAACTACAATCGCCACGAGAAACCAGACCCGAGCACCTAGCATGCAAGACAATACATTGCACTATTCCGAAATCAAAAACTAGATAAATAATCTACATATGTTTCGCCAACAACTGTGGCATACTCAGAATTATAGAAATTAGTAAATTAGTAAACCACTAATTATTATGAAACTCTAAAACCCAACACATTACCTACACAGAATTAACTACCCTCTACTAAGTATTAAAAATATATATAAATAATTACCCACCATTATTTATATTTCAGATAAACAACACAAACCAAATAGTATTGGGTGAATTAGTTAAATTTTAATGAAAAAATTAAAAATTCACCAAAATATTGATAAATTAGTAAAGGAAAACAAGGATGTATGCAACAACATATTTCATTGCCAACAAAAACAAAAATTGTTATTGACATTGACAAGCCATTATATACTAAGGTTACTATTTATTTATTCTAGCAATTGAATTTAAACGTGAAGAAGAAAACTCAACTTGTTCATTTAAAAGGTTTACACCAGAATATTTGGCCTTCAAAACACGTATATAGGCTAACAAAACTGGAATTCTATGATTTGAAACTAACAAGTGTTTGGCAAAATGTGATTTTTCAGGGAAATTGTTCCTGTAAGCTGCCAGATGTCCTTGGTACCTAATCTTGAAGTTACGACCCGTTTGACCTATATAAATAGAATCACAATCCGGACAGTATAAACTATAAACTCCTGATTTTTTATCAATTGGTAATATTTGTTGTATTGTAACGCCTACAATTTCATTTACTTCACTTATAGTAAAAATTATTATGTAGGTATAAATCTGTAGAAAAATCTTGAGTTATGACTAGGGGTGTCAATGGGTCTATGGCAGGTGGCATATGTAAAAACCATTAATAAATCCTTATTTACCGAGAACAATTCTAAGCCTACAAAATATACCGAATACCGATTTTCCCAGTAGTCAGATAGTGTATCTAAAGTATAAAGTTGATGCTTGATAAAGTTTTAGAGAAAGACAGAATCGAATTTATATTTAGGATAAGCTATCTAACCGTTGAAAAATTCGGTCTTAAATATACTAAAACTTTTTTTGGAAGTGTACAGCTACAGTCGTTTTGATATCTCAGTTTTCCTTTAAGCAATGTGAAGATAAGTAGGAAATGTGTATGATAAGGATAGGTGGGGTTGTTGCGTTTATCAATATGGAATCGCGAATATACAACCAAGGGTGATCAAGGGCATCGACGTATTACGTTACAAAACACCCAAATAACTCTGACAGCATATTATAGGAAAATTTCATGAACTCTCATTCACGGAAAAAAGTCAAAATATATGTTTTATGGAACAATGTAATTTTCCCGAATTTCACCGGATCGGGATGAGTACGTACTTTGCTGTAGTATTTGTTTGCGCAGCTGAATGAGATTTCTTGGAGCGTAACGGCACAGGGCAGGGTCACTAGAATCTTGTCCATTTTAGAAAAACGCTAGTTTCTACCTAAATGCTGTTCTAAATTTGCTTGTGATTCTAGTTTCGCATTTTCCCGCCCGATGTGAGTTTGTTTGCTGTGAATTTGAGTACATTTTGGCCGTCTGTTCGTAAAGTCTGGTGCGGAAACCTTGTTGGCAGGAACTTCCTTGGTTGTTTTTGTTAAAAAAAAAAACTAGGTCTTCGATAGTTACAGTTTTTTTATTTATTGATCTTTGCAACTCCGTTTTGAACTTTGTCTTTTGAAGATTTTAGGTATGTGTAAATTGGTGTTTACTTAATCCTTTGTCAGATTGTTTATAAAATAGCCTTATTAGATTTGCCAATGTGGACTAGAAATACATTAAATATGATGAAACGAAAACTGAAAAATATTTCCAACATTTGACACTCTGATTGGTCTTAATGCTTTTTTATGCCTGAAAAGGATTTGACATTATTAAAGTTAACTTAAAAGTTTATATTGCTACTACATTTTGTTTGTTGCTGTCTGGATAAATATATGCTAAATTATTTTATGTTTCACGACGCGTACTCGGAACCGGTAAACGGATCATCGACGATGCCATCTTTTCCCGAAATACGAGTAGTTGGTTGCCGTAAAGCCGCTTTTTGTGCTTTAGAATAACATTATCTTTCGGTTTTCTATTTACATAAAATGACTAAGATATTGTATGTAATATACATATAACACCTTAGCAGAAAATCCTTGTTTTGAAGTTAAAGTCTTTGAGTTTGCATTTGATAAGATAAATACTTGATTTTTAAAGGTACATAGAAAGCTACTATAATAAGCTTGATGAATGGTTTTCATTTACTAGCGAGTGTCCACAAGTTCTAAGTTCTATAAACAAAATTCCCATTATCGTGGGAATATATTGAAATTCTTTCTTATCGGATATGTCTATATCATGCAAAGAGCACTCGCGAAGTTTCAAATCTCCTAAAATCAGCGGTTTAGGCTGGGCGTTAATCCTTTGTCGGTAATTCCAGAACAAGGTATAAATTTTAGCAAGTATGCTAACGCTATCCTCTGAAGCTGGAACACTCGCCTCTTTAAGGAGGCGATTGAGAAAAATCGAGGATCGAAAGTTTTACAAAGGCGCTGGGAAGGAGTTACTTGACAAAGCTGCGAACCTCGAATGGCTGCGAACGTCGCATCGGTTCCAGAGATTCTCGCCGAAATTGAGGATTTCTATGGAAATCTGTACGCCTCGTATGCACCGAAGCCTCCACTCGACGCGAGTGACCCTAGATCTCCGCTTTCCCGCCACTTTACGGACGATCTCCTAGACGTAGATATAGCCAAAATCGGGGTAGCTCTCGATAGCTTAAGAATGGGAAGGCGGAGTGGACTCTGAACTCCTTAAGGCTGGGGGAAAACCTGTCCTTGAGGACCTGAAAAGGTTATTTAACTCCGTATTGGCCAATGGGACTACTCCGAAAGCGTAGAGCGGAGGTGTGGTGGCATTGTTTTTCAAGAAGGGAGACAAAAAGCTCCTCAAAACTATAGGCCGATCACACTTCTGAGCCACATCTATAAGCTGTTCTTAAATTTTAGCAAGTATGCTAACGCTATCCTCTGAAGCTGGAACACTTGTCTCTTTAAGGAGGCGATTGAGAAAAATCGAGGATCTAAAGTTTTTACAAAGGCGCTGGGAAGGAGTTACTTGACAAAGCTGCAAACCTCAAATGGCTGCGAACGTCGCATCGGTTCCAGAGATTCTCGCCGAAATTGAGGATTTCTATGGAAATCTGTACGCCTCGCATGCACCGAAGCCTCCACTCGACGCGAGTGACTCTAGATCTCCGCTTTCCCGTCACTTTACGGACGATCTCCTAGACGTAGATATAGCCAAAATCGGGGTAGCTCTCGATAGTTTAAGAATGGGAAGGCGGAGTGGACTCTGAACTCCTTAAGGCTGGGGGAAAACCTGTCCTTGAGGACCTGAAAAGGTTATTTAACTCTGTATTGGCCAATGGGACTACTCCGAAAACGTAGAGCGGAGGTGTGGTGGCATTGTTTTTGAAGAAGGGAGACAAAAAGCTCCTCAAAACTATAGGCCGATCACACTTCTGAGCCACATCTATAAGTTATTCTTAAGAGTCATTACGAATCGTCTGGCATTGAGATTTGACGCCTTCCAGCCACCAGAACAGGCCGGGTTTCACAAAGGCTACAGCACCGTGGACCACATCCATACTGTACCGCAGGTTATAATAGAAGAGAGAGGAAGTCGGAGGAGTATAACCAACCGCTGTCTATGGCTTTTGTGGACTACAAGAAAGCATTCGACTCCATCGAAACCTGGGCCGTTTTGGAATTCTTGCAGCTATGCCAAACGATTGGCGATATGCGGAGGTGCTGAGAAATATCTACCAAATGGCAACGATGTCCGTTTAAGTCCAAACCCACCGAACAAGACCGATCTAATTACTGCGAGGTGTAAGACAGGGTGATGTAATATCCCTGAAACTCTTCACCAACGCGATGGAGGACGTCTTCAAAACGTTACAGTGGGACACAGGCATCAACGTCAATGGCAAATGTCTCGCGTATCTCCGCTTTGCAGACGATATAGTTTTGATGGCTGAATCGCTACAGGACCTGCAAAAAATGCTGTCTAGTCTCAATGATGCCTTGAGGCGTGTGGGACTTGGGATGAACTTGGACAAGACCAAGGTAATGTTTAATCGACATATCATCCTTGAACCGATATCCTTCGAAGGTGTAGCCCTAGAAGTTGTCCAGAAGTATGTATACCTTGGGCAAATATTGCAGTTGGGTAAAGACAACTTTGAGGAAGAAATCACAAGAAGAGTGCAGCTTGGGTGGGCAGCGTTTGAGAAGTTGCGTCATATCTTTGAGTCATCCTTGCCACAATGCCTCAAGATCAAGGTGGTCGATCAGTGCGTTCTACCAGTCATGACTTACGGAACCGAGACATGGAACCTGATGGTGGGGCTGGCTCACCGATTGCATGTCACTCAGAGAGCTAATGGAAAGCTCAATGCTCGGAATCTCACTAATGGACAAAGTCCGAAATGAGATTATCCGGCAGAAGACCAAAGTAACAGACATAGTCACGAAATGTAGCAGACTGAAATGGCAGTGGGCAGGCTATATCTGTCGTAGAACCAATGGACGGTGGAGTAAGCAGGTTCTCGAATGGAAACCACGCCTCGGCAAGCGTAGCGTTGGGCGCCCTCCGGCCAGATGGACCGATGACTTAAAGAAGACGGCTGGTAGTGACTGGATGGCAAAAATGGGAGGTCGAGTCATGTGGTGTACTCTGGGGGAGGCCTACGTCCAGCAGTGGAGTGCAATAGGCTGACGACGATGACGATGCCAACACTATATCATAGATAACTTGCTCCACACCCAATCTAAGAGCGAGTGAGTAATTTAGAAAATACTTTTCTGAAATTGGCTAACTCCCTGCAAGTAAATAATAAATTGGAGGTTACTGACCAGCGAATCAAGTTTTATCTCTGTTTCAGAAGTTTAACCTATAAAATCTTAGACTACTATTATAATTTACGACAGAGAATTTGTATGCTAATAATCACTTTAGTTATTTTAGTTGAAATCATAGTAAAATAATACTTTATTTTAAAATAACATATAATATATTTGTAAATATAATTCATTTTGTACCTTTTTATAATTTTAAAACGTAGGTACCCAACCATAGTGTAGCGTAGCGGGTATCAGTTGGATGCTGGAGGTGGTTGGAGGAGGCCTATGTTAAATTATTAGTTTTTATCGAGTAAAATATTTTCTTACCAAAAAAATTACTAGATCGAATATGATTCTGCACTTCTTAAGTATATATTTTTTCCGATTTTAATTATGAGGATTTCTTTAAACGTAATTTCTTACAAATGGGCTTTCAAAGTATCTATGACGACATAATCCTGTATATGGGTATCTTTGAATTCGAATGGGGTAGTACCTATTCTGATTCTGAGCTTGCAATCCGAACTCAGTCGCGTTAACGTAAAGCCAACCAATCACATTAAAGCGCGGTGACGTAATGTAATAAAAGTGATAACAGCGACACGGGATTGGTTGAATAGGGTAAAAGACGAAGATATTAACCTTCGAGAAGTCGGCAACCTCTAGTCCTATACATAATGTTGATGTAATCTTTAAATTCCCTTTATTTGCGTGTCATTTACAGATTTGTTTAGTTTGTTTACCTAATTCAACTACAATATATTTCGCGCTTATGACAGCATTTACCATAACTTAAAAGCTGTTATCGCAGTCATAATTTAAAATAGATACTGTCAGCGCTGAATGACAATAGTCATGCGAAATAATAATTAACTTTGCGTGATAATGGAAACTCTGAAAAAAGAACAAACACTTCTATCCTTAAATATAGTTCATCATTGTTACTGGGATATATTTACTACTACTTCTATAACTTCACCATCCAACCCACTTTGGTTCTGTACCTACCGAATCCTTTCATTAATTGCATGGTTACCTAGCGCCCAGCTAACCACAAAATTAATTTCAGTTACAAATTACATTTCCTTATTTGTTAAGAGCATTCACCTTTACTATAAGTGCCGCCACTTGAATATAATAATATTGGCTATATATGTATATTACAATAAATTAATATGAAACACGCGCCGATATTCAGCTTACACTGAACAGCATTCAGATTTAGATGTCGGTTTATATACTTTTTGGTGTGATAATATGCCTCAATTTCAAATATATAGTTTTTTTCAATTATTCATTCGTCGTGCCTACTATGTTAAACATGACTGGGATCTCTTTTATGATCCTGTAGTGTTGACTACCCCATTTTGAGAACCCAGCCGTGTGTACGTGTATGTTAAAAGTTTAATTTTTTTTCCCTAAATAGTCCTAACTAGACAGTCTCTAGTAGAGACTAGTGACAAGTCCTTGGCAGGATAGTAGAGTAGTTGGTGCTGGAGCGCTGGAAGAATGCTCCGTTAGACCTAACCTCGCCTTTGTACACTGTCTATGTTCTATCTTTATATCTTTATCACTAGTATATTTTTGTATACCAATAACAAAATACAATATATGATACATCAGGCAAGTATCTATCTTACCTTTTTGAATGTTTAGTCATGTCAATTTATTTTTGCCCTAATTATAACATATTACTTTAATATTTTTTCTTACCTTTTTGAATGTATGATAGAAAATAAAATTGTCTCCTGGCGTAATACGAGTATCACATCCATATTTGTTCCAAGTTCATTTGACTGCTCCGAGTCATGTTGAAACACTTCCTAGGATATTACGGCAATCTGTCTCAGACTTGGTCTCGGAGTAAAGTTCAGTTTACACTTACTAAGTGGCGTCAAATGCTTAGGCTACATGATTTACCTTAAAACCATTATAGAAGGTGCCAATTAGGGATATGTTAAGTAAAAACCTGCGAAAATTACTACAATATTTAAATTTAAAACTCAAAATTTTAACTAACTCAAGAGTGTTCTTACTATCAAGAAAAATAAGCATTTGACTTTGAGTCTCTTTTGTAGACCGCTTAGTGGCTATTTTAATACCCCTTCCGTTACAGCCTGTATTCGCTTACTAACTTTCTTTCAATGTTATGTAGGATTTAAATGAAAAAAGTTTTTTTTTTAATAGTCTAGATGGGTAATCATACAATTTTATATCAGTAAGTATGTAAATGTACAATGCTTTTTTAAAACAAATCGTAAAGGTACGATTTATGATAAGTTTAATAGTAAATACTTATGTTCTGTACCAAATATCGATGGTAGGTAAGACTGTATGACGCTATCCACTGAACAGTTGATATCTTTTGTCATCCTTCTATTTACAGGCTATAAGAAAAGGTATGTAAAATATAAAAGAATGATAATGACTTTACATATTTGAACCTATCTACTAAATTTGAGTCTCAAGATCACAGTATATTTTTCAAGATTGTGTGAACGTTCCTGAATTGTAAAGGAATTCTCTATACTGTCTAAGAAAAAACATATGTCTCTGTGGACAGGGCTATTTTCAACATTTTATTTCGCTTCATCATAATCCTTATGTTACTGATTTTTGGTCGTCAACGTTTCCAAAAACTACAGAATCTCCTCATCATCACGATCATTTTTCTCAATGGAAGCATACCTGGGAAGTGTCTGGTTTCCAAAATATTAGGGTCCAAAGTTGAATAAATAGACTGCGTTTTCCTGCATGAATGCACATTGACGCGTGTAGCAAGATTTTTTCACGAGAAATAATTAATATCTGTCTATGAAAAAACTAGCATAAACACTGGACACTATTAATTTCGCCCGAAATATATTTAAAAAAAAAATTACATCTTATCCCAGCATTTGTTTGGCATAAACTTACTTTATTTGATGTATAGAGTACGTATCCTTCGTTAAGGGTGGCAACGAAAAAACATCCTGTATATACCTATGCGGAAGAGCGGCTGTATCTAATCAGCATACAACGATGAATAGGAAATAAATCTTTTATTCCGCGAGTTCCATATGTGGCCTCAGTAAAATACTATACCACTATTGTATACGTACAAAGAAACAAGTGTAAGCTCCTTTATGTAAATTTTGATATGAGACGAGTGCGAAAGCTTCTATACGTATAAACGGAATCTTTAGAATTTATTACCAGCTTTTCTGCAAGTAAATTATATTTATCGGATATTTACATCTTAAGTTTATATTTTACACCTTTTTTGTTACCATGCAGTATACTTTAACGGAAAATGGAGTGACCGTTTTCCTTCTTTGCGACTAAATAGTGAAACAAAATATTTTGATTTCGCGTTTTGAGTCAGTAATATCATACTTTGATGCGACTTAAATTCGAAAAGAGCCTATATTTATTTATACGTCCAGCAGCGGACTGTAAAAGGCTTATGTGATGTTATGATGATATACAAAATAGTCATGCCCACCATTCCCAAAAAGGATGAGAAGCGTGCAAATGTGTGCATACCCGCATTTCACCAATTAGCCTATTCAGTTACTCGTAGTAAGAGCCTACTATCACCATAATTATATGGTAAAAGCTAGCTAGTAGCATGTACCGTAATTCAATAACTGTGTTAGGTAAACTTTGCCCCGATTGCACAGTTATAAGCTTTACATTTCAATCTGTATAAATTTCAGCGCATAAAACTCTACATACGCACGCAAACTTAGCTCTTATCTTGCATATTGGATCAAGTCAATTAATAAATTTAATAACAGCTCAGCTAACTTTAGAAGTAGAACGAACCATATACCTATAAATTCGCTGCTTTTTAAAGAAATCCATGAGAAAGGGAGCTTTTTTACCATCATTTCAACCAAAGGAAGTCCACTGCTGAAAATAGACTCCCAGATATGGGATTTTATAATACATACATACATATAATCACGCCTTTATCCCTTACGGGGTAAGCAGAGCACCAAGGACCACATGGTGCCACTTCTGACCAATTTCAAGGGTATAGTTAAGATGTACAAGTTCGGTTAATAGTGACAGGTGGTCAGCCCATCGCCTACAAAACACCAAGACCCTCTTGTCCCTCTACTCACTTGTACAGTATGCCTGGGAAAAGAAGCAGCTGTAGTATTATAATACACATCTAGTTATAAGAAAAACGATGTTAGGTAAATATCTAAGCACCCAGGCAATACAGTAGTGATAAGAAACAAAATCAAAGCATGCAATGCAACTCAAAAACTATGTTTATCTCAATCTCCCGTAGCATCTTTAGGTTAAAATAGCGTCTTCAATTTAAAGATGTTTATAAATGAGATTTAAATTTGATAGCAAAATGAATGGAATATCTGTCAAATTTAGGCAACATTTAGCATAAACAATATTTAAATTATTTTCAGTAACATGTCTTATAACAATTATCAATGCCTACGATGCCCTGTTCACTAAGTCATCATAATATTATTATCCTAACTACTTGTCTTGTTTACTGTAAAAAGCGAATAAATTTGCATGAATCGTTTTTGTTCCCAGGCTTTGCCCAATTACATGGGTCGACTGGGCTTGGGTGAACGAAAAAAGAAATAAAGACCCGCCAAAACAAATTGGGAAAAATGGCGCGTAAACTATTGAGGTGATATTGTAACTGGGCCAGAATAATTTGTACACAACTTTGCCGTCAACATTCTAAATAGTTTTAGCATTGATTTATCACGATCTGTATACTAGTTTAATATAAAATTAAATTAATTTAGTTAAAATAATTAAATTAGATTAATGTTAAAATGAGTATATAACGCAGGTGAAAATTATTATTTCAATAGGTAAAAGACGTAGGGTCTTTAGGCAACACACGACAATAAAAGTGTACTCTTTATTTATTTAAACATATTTAATTTTATGTTTTAGGTATCAACATAAGAGAAAAACAAGTAATTTACTACAGCATTACACTTCCCTTGGCATTGCGCCAGATACATATGCGTCATGAAACTAAAATATGAAGCCTATAAATTCACAAAAGTAGCAAGAAAATGAAAATTGTCTAGTTATCCTCAAATAAACACTGTCATAAAATGTAAAACAGTTAATAGTTGTAGTACACAAAATTATATGTGGCGTACTGACTAAGAGAAAAAAGCCCATACTTACTCAATGATAAAAGAATATAACAAAATTTATAGGTACTTAACATGCGAAATATAGGAGTAGGATATTATCAAACAATTTTTTTTTTAACAAAAAACCGACTTCCTCCCAAAACTCGAGCTTACTAAAGTGAAATTTTACTAAAGGGCAAATATATATTGCGTTAAGCCGTGTACGAAGTTAAGAAGGGATAATATTGCCAGATTTATATGCCAGCAAATGATTAAATTGGTCACTTGACAAAAGAGAGAAGAGACTAGGCTTCGAAACTTTACGTCTGACAATATAAGCAACATATAATTACACTCCTGCCCTGTTCCCAATTATTTGGGGTCGGTGCAATATGTAGGTAGGTACTCTTCTTTCATTCATCCCTATTATCCGTCATCTCGTTATTCTCATGTCTACCTCCTCCTCTGTAACCATCTTACTTCGGACACGGCTTAACACAACATATAATTTCACGACTTAACACAATTATCTTCATCTTCATAAGCCTATTGCAGTCCACTACTGGACTTAGGCCTCCCCCTGCCTTAGAGGGATTTTGTTACTAAAAAGTTCCACTATCTTGTTTTCGGCGGCTCCATCATCAGACCCTCGTTTCCTTTATATGTGTAGCTGACCAAAATTCTCTATAAAAATCTAAAAACGGACTACTCGTGCCTTTTATATCTGAGGATATCCCCAGATTCCTTAGAGATTCCATCGTCAGATGTTATGTTTTATATGTAGGTGATCAAAACGCTCATTAAAAGTATAAAAACAGACTACATGTGCCTACAATATTTGAAGATTGCTCTCGATTTCTCCAAGATCCCATCATCAGATCCTGATATGGTGAATATGGGACCAACTTGGAAGCATACCATGACAAACTATAAAAAAAATTGAAATCGGTTCATAAATGACGGAGTTCTGAGGTAACACACATAAAAAATAAAAAACGTACAGACGAATTGATAACCTCTCTTTTTTGAAGTCGGTTAAAAACATTGGATATATAGCAAAACAAAATAAACTGAATTTGTTAAAACAAAGAAACAAAAATATGAGTTTCAATATTACGATGGACAATTTATGAGCAATCCTCTTACTATAGTTGTTAAGCCAATGAAAAAGCTGACAAAAAACACTTTTCTCGTAACAGCCACTAGCAATGTAAAGCAAAAAGATAGCAAAATACTAGTACGTGCCTGGCAAAATCGAATATACACGAAGAAATTGAAAGAGCTTAATCTGAGCTTTAAATCTAACTTCATGCATATAAAATTCCGGGAAATTCAATATATCGACCGGATTCTCCAAGAATTGCAGAAAGGAAATCTTCCAAGCCGCATAGTAAGAAAGCGGGTGGTTTATGGGAGCGAGTGTGGGGTATCACCAACATCCGTGATGGCTGGAACTAAAATTCATTATACTTATCCGTGCACATTGAATATCCGAGAGGTCCGGTGGATTGAAATCGATTTGAACAGAAGCGCCGATTCCTGGTACTTTTAATATTCACATAAATACTCGTATATTATTAAAGAGTTTCAAATACTAACATAATGTTCGCAATATTCTCAATCCTATTAAGTTCTGTATAATTTCGAAAAGTTTATATACAGGGTGATTTTTGGTCGTCAACGTTCCCCGAAAACTACGGAATCTCCTCATCATCACGATCATTTTTCTCCATGGAAGCATACCTGGGAAGTGTCTGGTTTCCAAAATATTAGGGTCCAAAGTTGAGTAAATAGACTGCGTTTTTCTGCATAAATGCACATAGACGCGCGTAGCAGGATTTTTTCACGAAAAATAATTAATATCTGTCTATAAAAAAACTAACATAAACACTAGACACTATAAATTTCGCACGATCTCTCTCACGAATCTCGCTACATAATTATCGAATCTGATTAAATTGTTGTTGCTTTGAATCTGTTTCACAATAATAACATGTGGAATTTAAGAACTGGTAATTTTTTTGGGTAGACGGAGGTATTCCTATGCGACATCTTCAATAAAATTAATATCTTACTTTGTAAAAGCCTTCCAAATTAGTTTAACGTTAGTGTAGTGTACTTTTATTAAAAAAAGAAATTGCCGTTATATTATAAGTAAATAAATCCCCAAATATAATATTTGTAATATTAGGTAATTACATACAATTTTAATTTAAGTCTCTTTTTTGTTGGTAACCAATTTCAGTTGTAATCTACCATCCAAATATAAGTTTATTAATTGTTTAGGTTATAGCCAGGAAAGATTAACAGTAAATTTACCTAATGCATTTATCGATTGTCTATATGAAAATGGATATACAAAATCGCTAAAATTTCTTAACCTAATTAATATTTATAAGTTAATTTAAGTTAATTGGTGGTCGTTAATGACCTCGATGTTAAAACGAACTTAAATAATTTAAAAAAATATATAAGTTACGAAGACTTTCAATTCGTACCCAAATTTCAATATTATATGTAGAAAAATAGTATGTACCATGTTATTTTTCTATATGAAAAAATATATTTTTCCCCACTTACATCGGTTTCTCAAAATAAATGTTTTATCCAATCAACCCAACCCACAAGTACGGTCCAGCCAAGGGCAAAAGTATCTTAAGGTCGGACTTTTGTTGACCCCTCATTAAGTTTTCAGCAGATTTAAAAACATGAAAATATATGGTTACTTGAATAATGAATTTCTCTTTGTAATATTATCTTAAAAGATTTGTTTGACTTTGTTTTATTTCACATATCATAGCGATTCAACAAATGAATATACAAATACCTTCCATTAAATAATATTATTATCTATTTTACAAATTATTGATGATATTACAGAGTGAGTGAGTATCGTATCCTATCATCCTATACCCCTTTACCTTATACCCTATCATCTATATTTTACCTAAGAAATTTTACTATTTTAGAAAGAAAGATTTTACTATTAAAGTAAACAAACACGACCTAAATGAAATTGTATATATATAAAGATATATGTATATATATAAAGATAATATACCATTAAGGCCAGTCGTTTCATATATTGGAGCTCCAGCTTATTGGAGCTCCAATCACGGAGACTTGATTACACTAATAATAATATGGCTATTTCCACAAATAATGTTCACAGGCTCAGTTACGTTTCTACGCGACAAAGTTTTTGAATTTTTCCAAATAATAAATATTAAAGTTTAACCTGGTAGATAATTGATAATAATATTTATTAATTACGGCTGGTTTGGTAAAGCGGAAACGTTACATTAATTAACATGGCTAATTGACAAAGAAAGATAAGTGAAACATGGATACGAGTATACATATAAATTAGGTATTACTCTCACATTAAGATATCAGAAGCTTAATCTCCAAACATAAACATAAAAATCACGGTACCTCCCTACCTGATGTGTAACTTAAAAACAAAATTACAAGATCTTTTGTAACCCGTAACCATATGTATTACTAACGTAGTCTTCCTTTGTGAATACTCCGAGACTCCGAGTGGCCCCAGTGGCCAATACGACTTTTCCATGGCAAATACAGACAGCTCTGTTTGTGAAAACTTTAGACAAATGCACTTTGCGACGACAGTGATTTATGCTGCAGTACTGTATAGGCGAATTCTACTATTCTGTTTCAGCCAAACCGATAACGTAACGTGTGATCAATAGGTCAAAGTGTTTTCTCAGCTTGTTGATGCTTTTATTGAAACGTATCCAAGAAATATTTTGAATATTAATCCATAGATAGCAGTAAATTTATTCGGCTGCTGTTTTAGAAAAACTTATATCAGATATTGGTAAATACCTGAACTGCCACAGGATGCCATTTAAAATCTCTAGTTAGCAACTGCGCCAATCGGTCGTCCTATTTTTAATCATTTTCCTTACTTTACTTTTCCTCAATTACAAGAAAAGCTTCGGTAGATATTGTAGCTCTAAAAGATCTGTAAGCGGGAAAATAGCTTTTTTCGTACGTTATTACAAAATAATGAAGTTTTCGAATGTCTTGAGCCACGTCATTATAGTAGTGATGTAAGAAACAATTTAAAAGGACACCGTGAAATTGTGTGTGCATTTTGTGAATGGATTCAGAATTTTTGCTATTAAAGGAGCGTTAATTGAAATGCCAATATTAAATCATACTTACATATTGACACATAAGTACATTAGCCAGGATAGATAAATGAGATTAATAAAATTTATGCAATAAACATAGAAGTAGTATAACAAGTATGGGACACCTTTTTTAGAATAAAACCCTTCAGATTGTCCAACTTTTCACCAAAATTAAACTTATCCGTCCACTAGGGTCAAAATAACTTTTGTGTTACATCGAATTTAACGGAAGTTTCGCGGGAATAATTACAAAGTTCCCACTTTAAGGACGACCCAGCGAAATTAGACTCTGGCACTACTGAATGTTACGAAGAATTTATTAAGTTTCTTACCTTTATAGTAAATAATTGACTGTAACAGTTACAGGGAGAAGTAAATGAAGTTCTGTGAAAATATAAACATTTTATTAGTTCACTTCATCTAAATAACATAGAGGGAGAGACACAGAAAGAAAATAATATAGTATTATTATTTAGATGATCTCATGATTTATGAGCATTATTGAAAAAAAAATCACTCGAGTGAGATTTGAACTCACGACCTCTCGTATTCCGTACATCGCTCTAACCAACTGAGCTATCGGGTCACTTAACTCGGGTGACGAATTTTACCATATCTTTTAAATGACGTTTTTGGCAACGTTATTTTTTCATCCCGATACTCGGATGACGAATTTTACCATCTCATTTAAATTACGTTTTTGGCAACGTTATTTTTTCATTCCGAGTTAAGTGACCCGATAGCTCGGTTGGTTAGAGCGATGCACGGAATGCGAGAGATCGTGAGTTCAAATCTCACTCGGGTGAAAAATTATTTCCTTTTCTTACACTAGCCAAATCTATTATCTTCTGTTCTCATTTGGCGCCACCTTTTCGTTGATCTCATACTGAGGTAATATAAAATAAACAGAAGGCAAAATAATTTATTGTAGAAAAATATTACTTCAAACATTCGAGTATCAAAGAATCTATAACTTTATAAGGAACAGGAAATAACATTAATTTAATATGAGAAAGTATCGTTTTGTACAAGGAAAATCAATTTCTTTTGATGAAGTTATCTTCCGTCGAATTTATTTATCATATTATATTATATGTAAAATATCCCGAATGATCTGCACTTAGCTTATAAGATTTATCCGGTTAATAATCCGGTGTTTAGTTTACGATACGATAAAATAATAAAAATAATAATAATAAATTCATTTATTCAGGTAACTAAGACCCATTTTTGTTAGTTACAAATTATATTATTAGACTAGTGGCCCGCCCTCGCTTCGCTTCGGTACATATCAATACATAGATACAACTTTATATGTAGGTACAGCGGTTTTCGTTTAAATTTGGAACTCCCGTTGGTCCCCTTCCCGTGGGAATTTCGGGAAATCCGTTCTTAGAGCTTCCTTGTAGCCCTAATCCGATTTCAGCTTCGTATAAATAGCTGTTTTCGTAAAAAAATTAAATTCCCGTAACTCCCCTTCCCATAGGAATTTCGGGAAATCCGTTCTTAGTGCTCCCTCGCAGTCCCTAATGAACATACAGGTCCAATTTCAAATTCATATGTATCGCAGTTGTCGTAAAAAAAATGAATTCCCGTTTGTCCCCTTCCCGTGGGAATATCGGGAAATCCGTTTGAATTCCCATTTGTCCCCTTCCCTTGGGAATTTCGGGAAATCCGTTTTTAGTCCTTCCTCGTTGTCCCCAATGAACATATATGCCCGATTTCAGCTTCATATGTATAGCGGTTCTCGTAAAAATTATGAATTCCCGTTAGTCCCCTTCCCGTGGGAATTTCGGGAAATCCGTTTTTAGTCCTTCCTCGTTGTCCCCAATGAACATATATGCCCGATTTCAGCTTCATATGTATAGCGGTTTTCGTAAAAAATATTAAATTCCCGTTGGTCGCCTTCCCGTGGGAATATCGGGAAATTCTTATAGCCTATGTTCATCCAGGTCCAATAAGGATTCTAACGGTGAAAGAATTTTTGAAATCGGTCCAGTAGTTTCGGAGCCTATTCATTACAACCAAACAAACAAAGTTTTCCTCTTTATAATATTAGTATAGATAAACACATATATTTTAATGTTAGTAGCAATAATTTATAAATAATACATTTTTTCTTATTCTTATTCTTTATTGCACATACACAAAAAGAAATATGGCATACAACATTAAAGAAGAGATGCATGTACAATGGCAATACCAGAGATCCCTTCCAGCAAGCCAAGCAAGTAAAGAGCAATTGTTAACAACAGGGTTACATGTGCAATTAAACAAATTCTAAGAAACTATAAAACTACATTAAGAAAAAAAGGAGAGAAACAAATGACAGCATATTCAAATAATATTTTTTTCAAATAACCTGTACTGTGTCCCACTGCTGGGAAAAGGCCTCCCCGATTTGTGTCAAACTTATCTTGTTACTTCTATAGTGGCCCCCTCTGGCTGAAATAATAATAATATTATATTAATAAACCTTAAATATAGTAATATTTATAAACTAACTATCTAATATAGGTATACTACTGCCACGGCCCGCAGCCAAGTGCATCCGGTCCAAAGGTCCCCATGTAGAACCCGGAGCGGGGGTCTAACCTCCTGTCGACGCGACGTGGCTCTTGGCAATACTAGTACTCGTATTCTTCTAATATTATAATCGCGAAAGTGTGTGAGGATGTATGTAAGGATGTTTGTTGCTCTTTCACGCAAAAACTACATAATGGATTTTGATGAAACTTCACAATAATATAGCTTACATATCAGAATAACACATAAGCTACATTTTATCCCGGAAAAATGTTTTAATATAATATTATATAAATAAGGTTGGTGTCCTGTTTACCAGTAATATTAATTTTCGAATAAATTATTGTTGTGAACTTATTACTAATTCCATTGTGTGTTCATTCCAATAATTAAGCCCTGTTTAATCGCAATCCTATTAGTGCTATAATTAATTAATTTTGGCGTCAATTGTAACAAATTATAATCTGAAGTAAGAACTTAAATCATATTGCTTTTAAGATATATTATTACTATATTAAATCCTAAATGAAATTGTGATCACAGATTAAAATTGAACATTGTGTATTACTTACCGTCTTAAAAAACGAATAACCACAGTAAACTAATATTATTTACCAAAAAATAATATAAGTACCTACCTAATATCTGTAATGTATTCAGCATGAACCGAAAACCATTTATAACTAGCTTCTGACAAATATAACTGTTTCGATAACCTGACAATGTTTAATTTGGAGCAGCTACCGAAATCAGTTTAAGGCGTGGACTATCAAAATATCTTGAGCGACAGCCGAACATTTCCCTACCGCCGGAGCAGACAAGCCACTGGAAACCTATTTACCGTGATAGAAGTTTGTCTTATGCTATTACTTACTTTCCAGCAGTTCGTAAAAGAAAAAAATGTTTCTCTAAATATGTAAAAATATATTTTTTTTAAATAATTGGTACATATTTTCGTACGTTTGCCATTTTATTATTAAGTAGCGGCCGCCCATGATTTCGTTCGCCTTGTTTAAGAACTATCTAGCTAAAAGCACATAAGAATCCAGCTTGGCTTATTTCACTTCCCGTAGGAGTATCGGAAAATCATTTCTTATCGAATGACTACGTCATACAAAGAACGGGTGTGTTCTTAGTATGTATACCGTATACCCTGTGTACCGTACCTAAGTGATATACGAACTGGCATATTTTGTAACGCTTTTTAGGAAATTGTCCCATAGATAAGTGGTGTTCTATTCATGAAACCGCTAGTAGAAGGGGAAAGGTATGTGATTGACACTTGATATTCTGTTAGGCTTTATACGAGTAGAACCTTTCACTTGAATAGGGAATACTTGAATGACCCCTATCAGCCAGGCTAATATTGATATGGCGAAAACAACAAAATCGCTGGAAAATTCGTAAATTATCTGACTTTTTTTTTTTTTTATTATTCGGAAAAAAATTGTATACATTCGCCTGCTGGATCGCAAGGCTAATCCTCTGTCTACCAACGTACGGCCTTCGGTCATGGTATGCCTTGACCAGTGTTTTCGAAATGCCCTTAAAAAGAGCATGGGCTCCCGGTCTCTCCCATAGTTTTAACCCCAAACAGCTAAAATTTACAAATTAAATATCAATTTGGTAGATCATGCAGCAAACAAGCGATTAACAGCTGCGATAAATTTGTCTGTGTCAGATATCTAGGTAAATAAAAAATGACCGATATGCCACACAGTTATGACTTTTAAAACTAAAATTGGGTCACTGCATCTGATAAACCGCATGTAAAGTGATCGCAGAAATAGTCTCCCGATTGCACGCACGGTTAGTAAGATTAATTCGAGTTTTTCGAAGTAGATTTATTAGGTAGGTTGAAAAACAGCGATCGTGTCGGCGACCGTTCAATACTGCCGATCATTTGTCAGTGTCCTAGTCTAATCTGATCTTTAAGTTGGGTTTCATACTGGCCTCAATGCCTAGTTTCTGCTTGAGTTATGGGGATCCGATGTTGTTTACTTGATAATTAAGAGAAGATTTCGGATTAGCTTACGATGCAATACAAATACTTTGATAAATAAATATAGACTAGTCCAAATAGATCTTGATTCTGACAATGAGTAATAATGATACAGAGACTTACAATTTGTATGAAAGTTGTAATGTTAATGAATACCTATCTTTAGTATAAAATATTTCTTTGCATGCGTTTCATTGGGTCTTAAAACAATACGAAGAATCAAACCTAGCAGGTTCAAAAATCTAACTTTTAATTTATTAATACTCTAGCCAACACAAGCTAAAATAGTGTAGGCATATTTACTATAATATAGTAATCAATAAATGTATATAGTATATTATATGTCGTTTTACCTTAAATGAGGCTAATGAAATAATCTTTTCAGATTTCTCTGATAATTGGCTTTTGACCTTTAGGTGAATGTTCGCAAATTAAGTTAGATCTGAACATTCGGAGCTTTGAGAGTCTACAGTAATTTAATTTTAGGATAATAAAGCAAATTACATCCACAACAAAGTAGGTATAGACTGGAAAACATAGAAATCATAACGGATTATATTAATGGAGAAGTGTTTTTATAAACTTATCTTAGTCAAGATAATATATTATAAAATTATTAATAAAGAAAATGGAAAAATTCTTCACCCGAGTGGGAATCGAACCCACGACCAATGCAAACCGTGCCAGCTGCAATAACCACTAAGCCACCGGGTCAATAACTGACGTTTGTAAAAATCGGCCCTTAAGTAAAATAATTTTATATTTATTTACATGGTTTAAAAGTGCATTCACCGTTGCATCTTATATTAACCTATTAAATATGGGCCTTTATAAAGTTATAATCACCTAGAAAATGAATTTATAATTTAGTACTAGTAGATACGTTGTTTGCGGCAATTTAAAAATTATATAAATGCAACGGTGAAGGCACTTTTAAACCATGTAAATAAATATAAAATTATTTTACTTAAGGGCCGATTTTTACAAACGTCAGTTATTGACCCGGTGGCTTAGTGGTTATAGCGGCTGGCGCGGTTTGCAGTGGTTGTGGGTTCGATTCCCACTCGGGTGAAGAATTTTTCCATTTTCTTTATTAATAATTTTATAATAGAAATCATAGTAAGCAATACGTTTTATTAAAGTTCGCTTGCTTTTAAAATATTAACACCTATATATAAAGTTATCCGATAGTAACTGGTACTTATATACAAAGGTTAAATAAAAAATTACTCTTTATCTGGGATCCATATGCAAAGTGTTTATTTATTTATTTATCGGAAGTAATACAGCCATCATTACAATACTCGTATTATGTAACTAAAGAGTAAATATCTTGTCGCCATTAAAGATACTTCACAGAAAAAGCCATTTAAGGTCTACAAGAGTAGATCACTAATGAATATTTAATGTGCGTCGATTAAAGTTTATTTTTACCTGACTGCGCGACGTAAAGGAGTGGTATTGTGTTTAACAGCCTACATAGGCTGTATGTATGTATGTATGTATGTTCCTTTGAAGCACTACGCAGACCAAACGCCTCGACCGATTTTTATGATTCATACGTCAATCGATTCCTCTTAGTTCGGGGAGTGTCACTAAAGACATGACGTTAGTGAAAATCCAATATGGCGACTACCGGACGCCATTTTGTGAAAATGAAAAAAATTCAAGACAACAAACTATATCGATTGGGGTATCGTTGAATAGGTATTTAATCATTATTAGGTTTCTCTCAACATTTTTCGATTCGACCTACCGTTTAGGATCTATATCGATTGAAAGTTGCGTAACAACCATTCTCACATATAAGTTTTTAGACAGCAGCAAGACGAAAACTTCTTGCTGCCGAGCATATTGAGCATATTCCTTGAAGCGTACCTATTAGTAGCTAGGTACTCATAACAAAAAAGTATAAAATAAAAAACATTATTTAAAAAATCCAAAAATCGGACTGCTTTTTTTTATTTTTTATTTTTATTTATTTATTATATAATATAGGTTTTTTTGGAATTACATCAGAGCTTCTAAGGGTGGAACTCCGGTACTGAAGGTCCTCCAAAGGCTCTTCAATTCCGTCCTGCTCGAAGGCGTAACGCCGGAAGCATAGAACAGAAGTGTGGTGGTGCTGTTCTTTAAAAAAGGCGATAAAGCCTTGCTGAAGAACTATAGACCCATCTCGCTTCTGAGCCATGTCTACAAGTTGTTTTCAAGGGTAATCACGAATCGTCTTGCTCGCAGGTTTGATGACTTCCAGCCTCCCGAACAAGCCGGTTTCCGAAAAGGGTTTAGTACCATAGACCATATCCACACGCTACGGCAGATTATACAAAAAACGGAAGAGTATAATCAGCCACTATGCCTAGCGTTCGTGGACTATGAGAAGGCCTTTGATTCGATCGAGACATGGGCAGTGTTGCGGTCTCTCCAGCGGTTCCATATTGACCATCGATATATCGAAGTGCTGAAGTGTTTATACAGCAACGCCACCATGTCGGTACGAGTACAGGAGCGGAGCACTGAGCCGATTTCTTTGCAGAGGGGAGTGAGACAAGGAGATGTTATTTCTCCGAAGCTCTTCACCAATGCAATGGAAGACGCCTTTAAGCTTCTCGAATGGAAAGGACTCGGCATCAATATCAATGGCGAATACATCAGTCACCTTCGGTTCGCAGACGACATCGTGGTCATGGCAGAATCGCTGAAGGATCTAAGCACAATGCTCGATGGCCTCAATCGAGTCTCCCAACAAGGTGGGCCTGAAGATGAACATGCACAAGACGAAGATCATGTCGAACGTCCATGTGCCGCCCACTCCTGTACTGGTTGGGAGCTCGATGCTTGAAGTTGTTGACGAGTATGTTTACCTGGGACAGACGGTCAAACTAGGTAAGTCCAACTTTGAGAAGGAGGTAACTCGGCGAATCCAACTCGGCTGGGCAGCGTTCGGGAAACTACGAAGCTTATTTGTGTCCAAGATACCCCAGTCCTTAAAGACGAAGGTATTCAACCAGTGCGTGCTGCCGGTGATGACCTACGGTGCCGAGACGTGGTCTCTAACTATGTGCCTCATAAAAAAGCTCAGGATCGCACAGCGAGCGATGGAGAGAGCTATGCTTGGGATCTCTCTGCGTGATCGAATCAGAAATGAGGAGATCCGCAGACGTACAAAGATCACCGACATAGCTCAACGGTCCAGCAAGCTGAAGTGGCAATGGGCAGGGCACATAGCTCGAAGAACTGATGGCCGATGAAGTCGGAAAGTTCTAGAGTGGATACCACGTATCGGCAAGCGCAGCGTGGGAAGGCCACCCGCGAGGTGGACGGATGACTTGGCCAAGGTTGCGGGCGTCGGTTGGATGCAGGCTGCTTCCGACCGGTCGGAGTGGAGGTTGTTGGGGGAGGCCTATGTCCAGCAGTGAACTTCTCAGGGCTGTAAATGATGAATGATGATGATGATAGGTTTTTTTACAATTTTAATGAAGGGTCATATAATCCCTGGGTGGTTTATGCGTGACCCTTGTCCCCCACCACTTATATCTAAGTACTTATTAATACTACTTACTTTCTATTCTATAGATGCATTGCCCAGTGCCCCATGTCGCGAGTATGCCAGTTACCACATAATGATCAAGAATATAACACAATTAACGAACATAATTATTATACCCATTATAGTTAGAAGTTCATGGCATCCTCGTTACATGTGGGACCGGTTTTACATTGTTGTAGGAAATACTTTTTTAATATCTGTTTATGGTTGTCCCCGCACAGGGACTCAATGACCTCATATGGTACATTGAGTTTATTAGGTAGCAATTATCTCAACATTTTGTCGCAACTTTGTTTTATGTATATGTCAATGACTTTACAGTATTAAAATAGTGATTTGTATATATTTATATTTAATTTTTATCTTGGATGGTACAATCTTTTTTAGAATGCTAAGTTGCAATTTATATATGTTATCTATGTATGTATTATATGTTCTGCCATAGCTACTTAGCCCATAGCCTATTACTGAGTCAGCCAAAGATAGGTAAAGCAGTCTTAGTATCTTATAGGGAAGTTTATGTCTTAAGATAACTAATTTCCCCATTATCGCTCTCAGCCGTTTGCATATGAGTTCGGTGTGCGCCCCCCAGTTGAAATTATTATCTATTAACATACCTAGATACATATGTTCACTGACCAATTCCAGGCTATTGCATTTGCCGGTACATATATTATTTTGGTGCATACATTGGTGCTCGTGGGCCACGATCCTGGGTGTTATTTTAGCTCTTAGATATGGGGAATGTATATGCATTAGTTTAGTTTTTTGTTCGTTGATGACTAACCCAACATCGTGCGCCCATTTACATAATGTATCATAGTTTGTCTGTAGCCTCGTTTGCGCCTCTTCTATATTTTTGTGTGCAAACAATAGGCAAGTTTCATCTGCTAACTGGTATACAGAGCCTCCTTTGAAGATATTGCACATATCGTTGACGTACATAAGGTACTCGGTCGGTGCAAGTATTGATCCTTGTGCTGAATCCATTTCGGTAGGTATTTGTTTACTGCGTTTATCAACAATGCTCACTGACGTGAATCGTCCTTTGTGATAATCTTTGAACCATTCTAGCAGTGGGCCCTGTATACCATTCTGCTCTAATTTACTATACAATGTTACATAATTCAGTGTTTCAAATGCGAAGTCTACAAATATTACTAAGACATGTTGTTTATTATGGAGATAATAATTTACTTCGTTAGTGAATTTACTAATTAATTGACCTGTATTCTTTTTCTGCTGGAATCCGTATTGATTGCCGTGAATGATTTTATTTTGTGTTAGGTATTTATTTAGTTCATTGCCAAGGTATCTTTCTATAATTTTGTCTATACATGATAATTATGGAATGAATACTATTGAAGAACATAAAATATTTTTTAATTATCGTAATTCTAAATGTTGTCACTGATGTTGCCAATTACCTATTTAAAACTAGCTGTTGCTAGCGACGTCGTCAGATTGGCCTATATCTCCGTACTCCGTACATGCAAAATTTCAATAGATTGGTTGAGTAAATAGAGCGTAAAGAGGTTATAAATAAACTTACTTTCGTTTTTAGAATATTAGTTATTATTTAGTACATAGCCACATAAAATTATTCTTATTCTTTATTGCACATACACAAAAAGAAATATGGCATACAACATAAAAGAAGAGATGCATGTACAATGGCAAGCTTATCTCTACAAGAGATCTCTTCCAGCAAGCAAAGCAAGTAAGGAGAAATTGTTAACAATTACAGGGTACTCGTAACATGAGTAATTAAAGCAATTAATGAATAAAATGGCTCGATGAGCATCTTTACATTCTATTCTAACTGCCAGCGTCTATGAGATACTTGTATATTATTTATTTATTTTATTTTATTTTGAAAAAATACAGCCTAATCACTTAAGTGTACAGATAGGTAGAACAGGGCTAATTTACATGTTTTTACCTTTAATTACATAAAATTACAGAATAAACTTACGTATACAAGAGCAAAAAGCAAATGGCAATAGGTAAGCATTAAACAATTAAGTTAAACCATAGACTAATTGATTATGTTAAACTATGCTATAATATCAGATTAGGTTACATTATGGCGTCCGAGTCGGAGCCTGAGAACCGAAAACTCGGCGCTGAGTTTGTTACCCAGATAATGATTTGATAAGATCATTTAGATGGAATACTAAGCTTTTGTTTCCACGAGAAATGTAACAATTTATTATAAAGCGTCTTACATTGTTGTCGGAAAAGCGGGATTATATAGAAAAATTCTACACATGTTTTGTGTATTCTCTGTCTTGTCAAAATTTATTTTCCGGCTAAGAATAATGCTTTTATGCTAAATATAACCAAGTTATTTTATTTTCATAGTTTGTATTAGCAATATTTAAATAGATAATGCACCCATTTGTTTTCCGTAATATTGTGTAAAGATTGGCACACGCCAAAACTACTGCCATGGGGGTAGGATTTGCCCGGGTTAGTTATCACGTTATGATTTACGAACCCTTAATCGCTTACATATGGACAGACTCTCTGCAGACACCACATGGCATTTAAGATATACTATGCGAAAAAAAAAAACAGTTATCGCAGTCTCACTATTGTGCTTATGTGGCTTCTTTTAAAAGCCATTAATTACTAAATGAAAAACTCTTTTTTCTTACTGATAACTCAGTAACATTTACAAATATTGTGCCGAGCAAAGAAAGGGTACCACAGTTATAGTCTACCGCAATATGCCTGACTTTAACTCGCATACAAATTCTGAAAGGCAAATCGCCTTTGAACGAAAGCTTGAAGAGAACTCATTGAATAGAAATGATAACGCAGTTTCTTTTAACATACGTAATGGATTCCTATTGACTCTCCGGATATTATATATGGCTGATCCAATTTAAACGGCAATCTGAAGGAAATTGAATTTGTCGTAATAATTAAAGTGTATACCTACATGGAATTTCTGTAACATCGATTTAAGCCTTTAAACCGCTTGATAAAGTAAACGTGAAATAATAGACATCCGGACTGAATTCTAAACAGGGGAATTCATGAATAGAACTGCACAGAATTTTCCAAATGTAGACATTGTTAACGTTTATACATATTAATACCTATAGAGGTCCCTTAAGATTTGGCAGTGTTAAAATATATCTCGCTTTAGCTTATACGAGTAGCAGAGAAGTAAGCGATTTCCAAAAATGCAAACTTAATAAAGATGTATATAAGTACTTCTAAATAGAGCCTTAAAATTTGTCAATTTTAAATTAATTGACCCGATAGCTCAGTTAGTTAGAGCGAATTGAAGAATTTCAGGAAAAGAATGATTTTTGGAATTTTTGTCTGTTTGTCTGTGCGTTTGTGCACGCTAATCTCAGAAACGGCTGAACCAATTTCGATGTAGTTTTCAGGAATATATTGTGACAGGTCCCACTTAACATATAGGCTTTTGATCCCGGGAAAATGATTTTATCCCGGATAATTTCGACATTTTGTTTCTGTAGTCCACGCGAACGGAGTCGCGGGCGTCCACTAGTATATAATAATCTCTATAGAGCTAGATACATTTTGTCGGTAACGGCGCCTGTTCGCGCTGCCATGGACCGGGGAAACTATAGCTCTTATACTCTGAGTTAATACCTTAGCAAAATAAGCAATTAGACGTAATGTCTAATTAATAAGTCGTTATGTCTAATTAGTTATTTTAGGATACTGTCTTTGATCTGTGTGGGTATTGGGGAATCCTACTCATCGTCCCACCCTTTTAACGCTGAATAAAGGAATTATTGGAAAATATCTTTATTTAATGATAGTTCTTACGTAAAATAAAAATCACACATAATTTTTTTTGGCTTTAGTATTATGTATTCTTAGTATTCTTATTGTGCACATAAATTTTTATCATAGACAGTAAGTTGTAAAAGAAATAGTATTAAATGTACTTATAACAACTCATTTTATAATATTTTTGAATAAATTAAAATATTTGCATTTTTTGGCAAAACTTGTCTCTGATCTAATACTAATGTAATAATAACTTTATTGTACCATGTTATATGCAATTAAATAATTATTTCGTTTCAATATAAAAAAAAACTACCAATACCTTATTCATTTTCAAAATCAAATTCTCGTTTCAACTTAATCAAATTGGATCAAGTAAGTACTGTAATTTACTAGCACAGGATTACCTGTTCCAATTACCATATTATGCAAAACAATCGCGATCAACAATCGACGGGTGATTAGTACATTAGGTAATACTACGTTCGATTGCAGTTTGCTGTTTGTATATTTGCATGATCAGCTTTAACTAAATTTTGCCGGCCAATGAATAACACGCTTTGTGGATATTATACGCAATTAACATACAATAATTATGTTAAATTCTATTGACAAAGCGCATCCTATGCTCTGTATCTTCTCTGCCTATTATATATTACCTTTCTGACATTCTTATTGTCATCTATGTCTTATATCTTCTTTTTTCTTTTCTTGACCAGTGTTGCCTGTGGTAGAAGGTGGTTGACTAGACAACACCGGCCAGTAAATATGAGTTATGGAACTCACTTTACAACTCGCTGCACAATATCTCAACCCAAAAATCAACAGCTGCCAGCTTACAAAATGTAACTATACATACCTAACTGGTAAATACATAACTAAATGTTAAAAGGAAAATACATACACTACGTAAAACAATTTTGGTCGTCAACGTTTCCGAAAACTAAATGAATCTCCTATCATTTTTCTCCGATTACATAACTAGGCATACCTGGAAGTGTCTGGTTTCCAAAATATTAGGGTCATACCGGGAACTGCGTTTTCTGGTAAATGCACATCCGTAGCACAATAGTTGAGTAATTATAGACTGCGTTTTTCTGCATAAATGCACATAGACGCGCGTAATTTTTTCACGAAAAATAATTAATATGTCTATAAAAACTAACATAAACACTAGACACTATAAATTTCGCAGCGATCAAGGAAATTAAAATTTTTTTGATTTTTTTTTTTCCCAGCATTTTTTTTGGCATAAACTTACTTTCTTCATGTATAGAGTACGTACCCTTCGTTAACGTAATATATTATTCCGAGTAAAAATATGTACAAATGTAACACCTACTCGTATAGCTGCATATACAGCACACACTTGCGCTAACATAGCAAAAAGCTCCACGGCTTCTTAGCCATGCCATTCAGTTTTATGAGAGTATGTACTCAGGACATTAAGGGTTGTCCGGCTATAAATTCGCCGGATGCACGACCAAGCCGGTACGTTCATAAATTTGAGCCGGGTGCCGCGTTCAGAAACCAACGGTGTCGCTTCGACCTATTTTACATCCACCTAGTATTTAGGTAGTGTTAATGTTAGCACGTAACTATGTCTATGAACACCTACGAGTGTAGGTCTCTGTGATAGTAAAACCGTCTATGTATGGCTTTTACAGCTTTAATGCTGTTGAGAATGTTTCACGGCAAGGCATGTTTAGATAAAAATCGACTGTAGTTGTGGCATCAAAAAAGTAATGGAAATACCCAGAATCAAGTAAAAAAAATCACCTTTAGTATATTAATGTCTTATTAGACTCGTCACTTTGCAGACCTAGAAACTTTCTGAGCCCGCGGACGACCAGAAGTACCTTAATATCATAACGGCGTGAAAGGTTTTGCATATCAATCAATACAATACGTGTAGGCAGTCGTGTAGGTGATCGATCTATGAAATAAAGATTTTTCCACCAATATTTCACATGCAATAAATGCCAGTAGCCACAACGCCTGTACAGAACATAAAGGAGGTATAATGATGATGTGGCCTAACAAAACCTGTTGTGAAAAAAGTGTTGCTTTTGCAAAAGAAAGTAAATACTACTAGGTATTTATAAAATCACATAACATTACAGTAACTAAACCGACATGTTATGTAATCCAACATACAATTTACATTCATATACGCACGTCCGTATTCTCAAAAATGAGGTAGCAGGATTGTAGAATCTAGAACAGTGGTTCCCAAAGTCCCACAGGAGACTCGATGGGGGTCTACGATGGCATGAAAAAATGGGCGTTCACAATTAATTTGTATGTGGTGTATGTGTGGTGTACCCTGATCTAGAAGATTCTACAGCAACGCTTAGCGAGGCAATTTAAATAATCAGTCTCAAGGTGCAAGCTGAAGAACGCCTTGACAGTCCCTGCCTGAAGTTCCTGACTGAGAGTCATAAAACAGCGACAGCCGAGCAATGGCGGAGCGCGGCGACAGCGTTGCATAACTACTATACAAATAATAAAAAATATAAAAAACCCCCGACCCAAAAAAGTACGCAATCATTATGAGAAAAGGTTTCAAATGCTAAACCCTATAAAAAGCAAAAAACAACTTTTAACACTACGTAAGTACCAACTAAAGCATGTCAGACTATCTACTCGGGACTTTGTGCCACCTTTATGTCGGAGGCATAACCGCTAATTTTGAACTGCAAATGGTTATCTTGGCCTGCTGTTGACCGTACGTATGAAATTTTTGATTAAATTTTGTTGCGTCTTCTCCGTTGCTCTTCGAGCCCTAACAGCACACCAGCTCAGTGGTCCCAGAAGACATTAGTGTTTCAAATGTCAGATCCCACATATGCTTGCAAGCAAACTGAGCGTGTAACATCCCTATAGCACCTATCGACCTGATGACCTTGAAGACCTAAACCGATTTCCACCAAACATAGCTAAGAACACTCTCGACTGATATACCTTTCAAACAAAAAAAAACCGCATTAAAATCGGATCATCCGTTTGGGAGCTACAATGCCACAGACAGAGAGATACACATTTACACACACACACACACACACACACACACGTCAAACTTATAACACCCCGTCGTTTTTGCGTCGGGGGTTAAAAATGTAACGGATCGCTGTCTGTACATGGAAGATATATGAGAAAAAATATTATAGGAGACCTTTATCAACGCAATAGTACCCAAAAAAATATTTTTGTCTGTTTGTCTGTTTGATTATGCACGCTAATTTCAGAAACGGCTGATCAGAAACGATTTCGATGCAGTTTTCAGAAATATATTGTGACAGGTCCAACCTAACATATACGCTACTTTTTATCCCAAGAAAATGTTTTTATCCCGGATAATTTCACATTTTGTTTTTTTTGTAGTCCACGCGGACAGAGTCGTGTGCGTCCACTAGTCTTATATATATATATCTCTCTTTTCTGTCCGATGGCGTCAGCGACTGCTCATCTAATGAGAGCAACGTTCGTGTGCTCTCAGGTGACTGACGTAGTCAATTTTTACAGAGAATGTGCGTCTACACTCAGGCGACATACAAAGTTCCCATTGTCATTTTTGTGCTCGTAGGCTTACTCTTTCGACATGTACGGAAAGATATAGACTTTGGTGAAAAACAAAATAGGTGATTACTTAATACTACGTGCAAAGTCTATATTGACGGCGCAGGTTTAATTTAATTAACTATTATACTGTTGTAACTACTTCATTGTAGCGTACATAAATTTTACCATGGTCACATTTCAAGTGCTGCCGTCACTACGGTGGGTGTGTCAAAGAGGGTTTTTTATTAGGTCTGTTTTCACATCGAAAAAAATGGGCCAATTTAAGTTTTTAATACATATAGATCTAAATAATATCTGGATTATTGTTCAATATAATGTCAAGCCCGCTTTTGACTACAGTTTCCCAACATAACGATTTTAGGAAACGATTTTAGGAACTGTTAACTCGTTATTTTTTATATACCCAAATTATACCAAACAGTTAACACATACACTGCGAGCAAAGTTCCACAAAAATATAATTAAATCTATATGAGTAGGTAGATAAGTACAATAATTAAAAAGGAGTGACACTCATTATTTTATAAAATGTTATTTCGATGCAGTTTTATTTGCAGAAGTAAGTTTGCTTTTTTTATAAAAGAAAAAGTTTCTGAAAATGAGCTGCGCAACTAATCTGCTTCTCATGTCCGGGCTTAAGGCAACCGTGGACCAGGAACAAAAAGAGCAATCTAGCAGGCACTCGTTAAACTGAGTTTACTGAAGCCGGTAGTTTACTCGACCAGTTTTATAAGCTAAGCATAATATAAATATCTGTAATTGTTATAATTCAATGCCATACATACATTAACACACGGCTGTGTATCCGAAATGGGGTAGCCCGTACTACAGGATCATAAGGGAGGAGCGGGAATATACAGGTGTAACAAAAGTTAAGCGAAAAGCTAAAAATATAGCTCATATGAATCACATGTTTATTTTTCCTATATAGTATGGAGAATTCCTAACCCACTCAGGAATGTTTATACAATCTTGAAAAATTAACATTTGATTTCGAGACTCAAATTTTGGGGTAGGTTCTCTACAGTAGGTTCATTTTATAGCATTTCGCTTAACATACCCTTTTTGTTACACCCTGTATAATATATTTTATAAATGATCATTGTAATAGCTGATAACAAGTCTCTTCTAATAAAATAAGTAAAATTGACCCAACCAACTAAGATATTATCTTTACTTCCGGAAATATAATCTGGACTGTTGAAAATTGGATTTCAAAACTTGAATTTGAACTGCCATTATCTACCGCTTAATCTCTCCCTTCATTAGCATTGGAGATTTTTTCCAGATCAAACCCATTCAGATACTAATTATTTTAATGGAAAATATCTCGGTTTTTTCCTTAATTTCCGGCACCAAAAGTTTTATTACATAATTTTTGACGAAGGGTCAAATCCAAATCGGTTTTTGTCGTGCATTCGTGTGGTTACAGTCTATCAAGATTAGTTAGAGTAAGGCCTATTGAATCATTAAGGTCGATCGTTGGCTGGTTTTCCTCTATAATTGACTTTATCAAATGTTTTTCAAACGTGAATGAAGCTGGTTTGACCGCATTTATAGTTCATTTTGTACTGGTCGCGATCGTTTGGTTTGATTACGTTTGGGCACGAAGTTCGCGTTAGTATAAGTGGGCATTGTTAGTAAATTTCTCTAGGTAGCCAATATGCACACACGTTTGATCCTAAAATTGCTTTTTCGACTCAAATATTACAAACCTACCTAAGATTATTGACATGCTAGCTGAAAATATGTGTCTTCTAATAACTTAAATTCTGGGAGCTGATTGCTAGGTATAAAACCTAAATTATAAACATGTTTTTAAACATGTTTAAAAACACATACCTACTTGGAAGCTCAAAATCAAAGGGGATAACGGGACTGTAGAAGCCCTCTGTCTGCCTTATCTAGGGGTTACAGGACCTTAACTCAGATAAGTTAAGATTATACCTATTATTGCTAAATATAAACTTGTATTTGCTAAATTTCCTTAATAATAGCCACATATAATCGATCTCATGGAATTAATCAAATACATTTATAAGCAATTTTAAGGGTTCTTTTCACAGAGGAATTCGACAGGCCACCTGCCATCCTAACGTTGCAAATCTATACAGTATTAGAAACATCGTTAGAGGGCGTAAAGAGGAGATGGGCACAAATCGTTAATCTTTATACAGTCGAAGGTTTGAATATGTCGTTATCGGTCTGGAAGCTAGCCAAGACTATTACTAGTGAATTATTTCGTACCAATCTTGGGTTAATACCAAGATTTCCGACGCGTTGCCGACCGGATGGATTTGTTGGACATTTTATTAACATTTTCGGTAGATCTTCTTATAAGTACAATTTTTTTTTGTGGAATTATAGAATCTGAATTCAAGAGTAATGAAAGGTGCTTTCAACATTTAACATAAACTATTATATCTCTATTGAAATCCATGGGACTACAGAGTCCCGGTCCTTTTGAGAAGCGTGCATCGGCTGTAGTAGGCAAAATGTAGAAAAAGAGAACTTAAACTGTCTACTCTATACTAGAATATTTTAGCGAAAAAATACATCCTAATCATCACCAACCAGCGCCATTCATTCCAGTGCCAGTAACCGCCGCAACCACTGCCTATCATCTGAGGCAGATATCATCCGACCACCTTGGCGGTGATCTGATACTCTATAATGTACAATATATGATGCAGCTATAATGTACATTGTATAGGCCTTTATCCGAAACTGCGTTTACAACTGCACTGACAAGTAATACATAGAAGTAAAACTTTAACATCGTTACATGATGTATTTCAGTCTCAGCAATTCCAGAGAGCAAACTTGTGCAGCTACAAGTAGATTCAAGTTGTTAGTTTAACCAAATTACCCAGAGAGAAGCTTGGAGTGCTGCTACATAACTAATGCAATTTTTATTGATCCGAATGTACAAAGTTTGTTTAAGGAGCTGTCTTGATCTTTAATTTCGAAGTTAAATCGTTTTTACTGTAAATACATACATATAGTATACAAGGCTGTATTACAAGAATTGAAAAATTTCTGAGGAAATCCGGCAATCACGTTTAGAAAAGCGGGGTTAGATGTTTAAGACCAGTGATACGTTGCTAGCTGAGAGAACGCCCCTAATTTTTTTGTAACTCACACCCTTACAACACATTTTTTAATTGAATATAGGGATACTACATAATGAAAAATGTAACACCACTTTGTAACCAAAAATTTATAATTATTACGCAAACATTTTATTTTATAGTTGTGAACATTCTATCTTAGCCTAGTGCTTAAGACGTGCGCCTTTCAGTCGAAGTTCGATTCCCGTCACGGGCATTATAATTTTACAACTGAATTTATTACATGTCCAGATTTTCTAAACATTGTCACTTAGCTATAACCGAAAAGAGACAGGCAGTCGGCCGTAAAACAAATTATGCGAAATCTTTGGCAACGCGAGTTTTGAAAGAAACCATATTGCGCCGTCCCCATAAAAATAATAAGATGAGGGCAGGAAGATGATGATAAGTTGTAACATTCTATTATCCTGATAGAAAAGTTACAGCTTTTCTCAAGTACATAAAATAGGTACATAAGTTTAGTTTCAAGTTAACCACAGAAAGAATAAACAAAGATGATCATAATAACATGGCAATAACTCCTCAAAACGTTTCATTTACAAACCACCAGTTTAAAATGTTTTCAGTTTCCAATTACAATTTATGCTTACTCAGTTACACCAGCCACTTCACTCGAGGTCCCATCTCTCCCTTCAGTGAAATTGACTCAACCGAGAAAATTGAGCTAAACCACACAGCTTTGCGGAATTTACATCGTCATATAAACAAAGTAACTTTGGTGGTTCAATCGTTTCCGTTATAATGTGTTTGCTTATTAATCAAATTTTAATGATGTACCGTGTGATGAGTGATGTGAATATAATCAACTCTTGCAAATTGGCTTCTCTGCGGGTAACTCAAATTAAATGTTTCGTAGACATTTCCTTTTAAAAAATACTGTTACCGCTCAACAAGAGTCTAGCTTACAGTCATGTTATGTAACCTACGTATTCTATGCTTTTTATTCCAAACTGTTTCTGGTATATCAACTACTGCGAATTGAAAGTGCAGCAAAAAAGCATATAAACTATGAATTTCCATGGGATAGGATAAACTGAAGATTCAAAAATTATTAAGAAAATGAAAAAAAAATCACCCGAGTGTGATTCAATTCAAATTTTAAATGGGGACATTATAAGGGTATAATGGATATTCGCGTATTTATATATCTTATGATAGCAAGACAATCGTTGAAGAATCATGAAAATGTCTTTAAAAAAATCAATCAATTCTAATCTATATAAATAGAACTGAATCGTCGAAATATATGTATGGTATTTATTACATGTACAATTTATTGCTTTATAATATCCTCCAAAACTGCTTTCGCGGTTTGACTACACTGGTATTAGTTTCTTACGTAAAATAAAATATCCTTAAGGCGAGGTACTACTGGACAAGCGAAAAACACCTTTCGCTAGAACAAATTGTTTTGGTATTTACAACTATAGATCTTGAAATTAAAGATTAGGAGGATTCAAGTGTCTCTAATAAATGTCTTTTCAATCGGCATAAACGCGGTTCCAGTCTGATGTTTTCGGGTGAACTATTTAAAATATAATGGTGAATGTTTTTTTTATGCTCTGTCGCCATAACGCGCATAACTTTTGAACCTCTATTATCTATCTAACTATTTTTCCATTTGGTTTGCAAATGGAATGATTCTTATCCTTTCCTTTAAAATAATATATTTTTTTTTTATACAGATTCTGCCACCATAGAATAGGTATTATAGTAGCTATTTCTATAATTGCGCCGCCCGTTCCAGAGCATTGTTTACACGACGGGTATCTGAAGTGCACTTTAGCTCACTCTACTGGATTACTGACATTATTCTGTTTTATAATTATGCCACTTGCAGCTGCGACAAGAAAATGCTATGGCGCGAAGAAAATGCTGTGAAAAGTAAAGAGTAAATAAAAACAAGTTTAAAATTGCACCACTAGCGATTCTGTTTATAATGGATTTGTATGGTATAGAGTTTGAGTGTTGATTCAGCTGTAGAATTAAAATTAAATCTTTTAAATAAAGTTACTTATATCTTTTTGAGTGTTCATATCATGTTGAACTCACGTACAGAGGGTTCCGTATATCTATAGGTAATATCAAATATTCTTATAGATTATATTTTCCTGTAATCTAAAACTAATTACTTAATTTCCTTTTTTTAAATTTAACTCTCAATAGTTTCGAATATTAGAGGATCAAATTTCGTATTTTTTCTTAAATAAAATCATAACTACTACCTATTAATTTTACTGCAATGGCGAAATATATTTGTGACACTTATAACGAGTCTTTTCATTTTGATTTTTAACGAATAAAGCAAACCATTTATCGCTAATTCTATCCTTTAATATTCTACATTTAGGTATTTCTTAGTTATCAGATAATTAAATACATATTTCGTTTACTAAATTAATAAAGCAATTAAAATTGTTAAATTAAACGTAATAATTAATCTTGGTGAACCATTAAAGATTTTTGAGTAATTAAATTATATTTAAAACAATAAATGATGGTTTGTTAATAGGTTTAAGGTGAAGATTTCGTAAACATAAGTACTCTAAGGTTCTTAGTATAAGTAATGGATTTAATTAAGTACCTATAGTTATAATAAGTCCTCTTATTTCAAAAATTAAATTAAAATTGATCTGCAGAATTTTCCGAAATGTGGAAACGAAACTCCTATAAAACTGAATCGCGCATGCGTAGTGGGGTAGCTTTAGTTAAATAGCAGTGTAGTGAAAACCTTGCCTCCTGTCGGACGAAGGCACGTCACTGGCTCCTATACGTTAGTATTCGTAAATGATCGAAATAAAGATGAACTAAACACTAGTATAAAATTTATGTTAAGTGAGTGTTATCGTAATAATATAATAATGACATTATTAACTTTTGTATAAGTTTGTGGTGATAAATATGTACCATATCTGTAAACTTCTGAAGAAAAGTTGAAGTGTAATTTTTTTTGTGTTTTGTTTAAAAAAATCAAAAGGTGAGTTTTTGTACAAAATTCTGTTTATTTATTTATCTATTGATACTAACTAAAATTATTCATAAGTGATTCTGATGGACCATCAAAATAATAATACTTCCATTCATATTAAACTGCTTGTTCTAAGTAATTTATGATATTATTTAATGGTAAAGCAACTAAAAAAATAAATAAATAAAATAAACTTTAATAATGCACCTTGTTAATTTAAAAAAGTAATTTTGTGTATACAGAATATAGAAATGAAAAGAATATATTAATATGAATATTTAATTGCAATTTTGTACATCTATAAGTAGTACCTAGTAGCTCATTAGGATGCTCCATACAAGGGTAAGGATACTTATAATCTTGTTTTTATTAAAGATTATAAGTACTTATCTCTCTCTCTCTCTCTAAAAGCTAAAAAAAAATATATGGAATATGTTAAAATTTTGCAAGAATTTATGATGAAAACGAAACATTTTATTGTAGCATAAAAGAAGATGGAAAAGAACAAAGTTTATGAATGACGCCAGTTTCATTGTAAAAGATACGACCCAAGGTTTCTTTCAAAGTTTCGGGTGATTGAAATTAAACTTTTTTATTTAGGTACAATAAATAAAGCTAATGCTATATGTATTAGGAATAAATATCAATTAAATTTTTTTCGGACATATCTACGAACTGATACATTTCTTTACATGAAAGATGCAAATAGATATTTTAAAAAATTTATTCGGTTATTTCGTTTTAATGCAAATTCATCTGGCAAAGACGCTGCTAAAATTGCATTTAGAGACAGCGGAATTATTTTGATCAGAATAATGTTATATATTTTTATAGTTTAAAATTATTAATTTAACATGTGCATGTAGATATTTTACTATTCTGTCATAATTTGGTTGCGATTTTCCGGTAACGATTTTTGGAAAACAAGGAAGTTAGTCACTTTTGGCGTTTTGTAAAATTGCCGACAGATAAAGCGGAACCACACTTCAAAATAAACCTACTTATTAAATAATAATATGTTATAATTTCACCCTTGCGAGCTTTACCTGTACGGTAATCGGTTTAGCGAAATTGTGTTGGTTGCGAGTTAATACTTTACATATTTGCATAGAAATTATTTCCTTTCAGTGGAACTTTATTGTAAATAACTGAACAAATAGAACATAATAATGGGTACCTATAGATAGACTATTACCAACACGCCATGTAAACTACCAAGTTTTCCATACTTTAAGAGTATGTATTTAATTTCGCGATGCACTACAAAAACCCCTAATATTAAAATTAAATGTAAAATACTTGTCGTAGAGGTAATCTGTACCCATCTCAAATGTTCCTCACTCGACCTACTACAAAAGGCCGTATGTAATCTGCAATCAATTCCTACAATACAATCAAGACCAGTGGTTCCCAAAGTGGTCCAGTTGGACCCCCAGGGGTCCACAGGAGACTCGATGGGGGTCTACGTTGACGTGAAAAAAATATTGGTTTACAATGAACTCGTATGTGGTACTGTAAGGGGTCCACCAGAACCAGTTAACTTTTGAAAGAGGTCTATGAAAAAAAAAGTTTGGGAACCCTGATCTAATTTGATAGAATATGTAAGGCAAGTACCATGTAATTGCTTTGAATAATTTAGACTCAATGGAACCTATTGAGTAGTGCGGACGGATATCAATGCGCCAATTAATTGGCATTTCTACCTCAGCAAGCCATCTATTCAACTGTATAGTAACCAGATAGTTGCTGACATAGGCCGGGATTAATTAAATTTGTGGAGCCATAATTTTCTCGAATAAATACGTGACTGTATTATTGACAGGATTTCATTCGTGATCCTGCAGTTCTGGCTTTCCCATTTAGGGAACATGGCCGTATGTAGATATTACATTTGTCTTGTCCTGATGCGATGTTTCACTAGCATCTGCTGCAGCATCAGTTGCATTTTCTTCCGTGCATGTAGAGTCGACTAAGAAACTCAGAGACGTTATCTCAGTCTATGAGCTAACTGGCCCCGGTTTGCTAGACGTTATCTCAGTCTATGAGCTAACTGGCCCCGGTTTGCTAAACGGGGCTGTAGAGTCTTATTCATGTTCCTGCAATTGTAGATATCATTTTGGGGGCACATATCCTTGTGTAGGTATATGCATGTAGGTACAATCCAAAAGATTAGTAAAGGTTGTTGTAAGTTTTTACCGCTTTTACTACAACCTTTACTAACCTTTTGGACAACCTATACAAATCTTCGATCAAATATAATTTACATTATATTCGATCAAATATAATTTAAATATAATGAAAAAATCAACTGTTCCATACATTTCAGTGCAGTAATTAGATATTCAAGATTGTAGTTTTTTTTTTCACCATTTTAGAGTTGGTCCCATAGTGAAAGTTGTTTCTTTTTACCTATCTAGTTTCGTGTCAAAAGCAAATAACTAATTTTGAAAACACCTTATACAGAGTGTAACAGAAAGGGTATGTTAAGCGAAAAGTTATGTAAATTTTGTTACACCCGTATACATACTGCTGTGTTCCCTAAAATGGGGTTGCCAGAACTGCAGGATCACGAAGGAGGTCCCGCAGCCATGCCAGCCACGATATAAAAATAAGTAGCAAACTTTATTATAGCTTGTAGGTATCTCTTTAAAAAGATTTCTAACCTTAATATAATTTCATTGTCATTCGAATTCATTATTCGACATTTGCGATTCAAACGTAAATAGACTGCCTGTATTCTATTCAAGCTCGCTATTGTATGCATTTACGATATTTTTATAAGTAATAACCCATTTTATTTCTGAGATAAAATAACATTTAAAAACTTTGCTTTGAAAATTTACTCATATTTTTGTTGTCCATAAAATTCGGAATAGGGATATTACAAAAAATTACATTTTTATTTTTATTACTGCCTCTTTTGTTGTTTTATTAAAAAAGGGAAGATTCGTTTAATACAGGTTGTTACAAAGGGATGGAAAAAAGGATGTAGAGGAAGCAAACGAGGTGTGTCAGGACAGTAGCTCCAGGAAAGACTTTATCTATGCATTTATGTAATGTAATATATTAAAACTGCGAACTTGATCTTAGTGGGTATCAAATCGCCATTTATTCTTATATCTTACTATACCAACTTGTCTACAAATAAATCTTAATTATACGTTTAGTCCTTTATAATTGTATGCTGGTGTTGGAAATTTAAAAAATAATCAGCAGACAACAAAAAACATATAAAAGGTATTTTATTAAAACATGCACTCAGAGTATATTTTATTTCATGAAAATGAAACCAACACGGATATGTTGCTTAAATTCCGACGTACATCCTTCCCTTGTGGCCGCGTTTACGGTTTACATTATTTTGGTATTCGTTTTTTTTTCTTTCCGTCCTACCTGAATTGGCCCCCTGTGTTGATGATACGAGGCCTCACTAGAATACATCAGCTGCGTCCCCTTCCTTGCATGTATCTCTAAGGAACCCAGGGACGTTCTCTGAGGCGATGAGCTAGCAACTTGTCACTGACGGCCGATTGGTCTAGTAGGTACTGCTTACGACGCCATAGGTCCTGGGTTCGAATCCCGGTAGGTGCAAACATTGATATGATGAATATTGATGTTTGTTTCCGAGTCATGGATGTTTCTATACTTATCTATGTATTTATATACCGTTACTTAGTACCCACGACACAAGACCTTAGGGATCTTAGTGTGGGACTAGGTTAATGTGTTGTGTAGTGTGTGAATATTACCTATATTTTATATTATTATTACAACGTCGAATCTAAGACTTTACTTATTAGGTAAACACTTACCTTACAAGTTTTATAAGAGCCTATTTTTGCAATGATCAGAAAGCCTATAAAGGATAAAGTTGATGCAGTCAATAACCCTTCTTGATCAAATTTTAGAGAAAGACATCATTGACATCTGAATATTGGAAAAATAAGCTCTTAGTTGAATGTTCTGAAACAAATGAAACGATTCCCTCCCCTTTACATCGCAAATTAAACGGATATGTTCATTTTGGGCCATGCCTCCCAGAGGCTACGCTGACATGTCCACAGAATAGGTTCGGAAAATTGCGACTCTGAAGGAAAAAGGTAGATTATAAACGAGAGCAGGGACCTCGCATGTAGTAAATAAGCATTTGGCACAGGGGAAATATAATAAAGAGAAGATATACCTAGATCATAAATAGCTAAAATTATTAACACTAATATTTTCATTGGGTTTAGTGATGCAAAAATAAAGTCACTGACGTTGAAATTATTGAACTTATTAAAAAAAATACATTGATGTCATTGATGATCTCCGACCGTATTTCGGCCAAGGCGGCCAATGTCTACGGAGATTGGCCAGGTACGCAGGAGATATTATAGTTCACAAGTGTGTGCGCAAACACAGATGCACTCTCTAGTCCGTTACTCTCATAGTCCGATGGGACGGAAAGCCGACATGACCGGAGAGAAATCAGGCGCGGGACCAACAGTTTTACGTGCTTTCCGAGGCACGAGCTAAGTGACAATTTTGCAACATTAAAATCTGTACACGAAATAAATTCATTTGTAAAGGCCCGTGACTGGGATCGAACTTACGCCTCCCGCTTGGAAGGTGCACGTCTTAACCACAGGGCATTCACCGCACAATAACGATTTTAAAAGCAATATTTTAAATTGTAATGTATAATAAAAATCCATAATTATTGTACATTTGAAGTAATAAATCTAACATGTACACATCTTCAAAGATACTGAAATAAAACCACAAATATTACCAAGTTTCAAATCTAGAATTGCTGAAATAACTCCGCGGCTTACCCATTATGTTTGCGACCGACAAGGGAGTGCTTTCTTAAATTTTCACGAAAAGATAAGCACATTTGGAGCCATAAAGGGTAGAACCGCGGTCAACCGCAGTCGCGGGGCAGATAAATATAATTGCAGGGTCCATAGCCGAGGAAAAGACACAGAAAAGATTTTCGTTTTTCTACCTTTGGGTTCCGTACGTGAATATTGTGTTAACTACAAACTCGATGTCATAAGTTTTTGTTGCAATGCTCTTTTTATTGCAACGAGCAAACTCCTCTTCTGTAACATTCATCTTCTTCTTCATCAGCCTGTTGCAGTCCACCTATTGGTTAAAAAATTTAAAAGTAACAAAACGCCAAGTCAAGTATACCTTGCACATGTGTGCTAGGTGTGATATAGACTTGACTTGGCGTTTTGTTACTTTGAAATGCGGCTTACCCATTATGTTTGCGACCGACAAGGGAGTGCTTTCTTAAATTTTCACGAAAAGATAAGCACATTTGGAGCCATAAAGGGTAGAACCGCGGTCAACCGCAGTCGCGGGGCAGATAAATATAATTGCAGGGTCCATAGCCGAGGAAAAGACACAGAAAAGATTTTCGTTTTTCTACCTTTGGGTTCCGTACGAGAATATTGTGTTAACTACAAACTCGATGTCATAAGTTTTTGTTGCAATGCTCTTAGTATTCTTAGTATTCTTTATTGTACACATAAATTTTTATCATAGACAGTAAGTTGTAAAAGAACTCTTTTTATTGCAACGAGCAAACTCCTCTTCTGTAACATTCATCTTCTTCTTCATCAGCCTGTTGCAGTCCACCTATTGGTTAAAAAATTTAAAAGTAACAAAACGCCAAGTCAAGTACACCTTGCACATGTGTGCTAGGTGTGATATAGACTTGACTTGGCGTTTTTTTACTTTGAAATTAAAAAAAAATAACTTACCTACAGAAGGGAAATTCTTGTCAATATTGTACGGAACCTTCTCAAAAACCATGTTTTATTATTGCCAGGTTTCGTCCCTCCCGTGCTTGGAATACAAGTGTTTGCGTAATAACCCTCGTCGTTTTTGTTTAACGAAGCAGAAAAGGCTTCCAATTAATATACGCATACGTAATTTGGATTTGGAACAAAGTCAGGGTAAATTTTTCAAGTGTTTCCCCTTTAACACGTGATCCTTGATCAACACAATCTTACGTAGAGCGTTTTAAGGCTGAGAATTGTATTTGTTATTATGTTAAGCCTCTACATAGGTATTTTTCACAGGTGTTAAAAACTGTGTAAATATAAGTGATTTACTGTGTGTTATATAGGCAATATTAGAACAACCTCAGTATCTACGTAGTACTCTTATCTACTATTTGCCCGAAATATTACCTAATCGACCTCTAGAAAGAAATAATTTGAGAATTTGATAGCTCGATGATCAACTTTTTTTCTAATAGCTTTAAAAGATACCGAATAGTCAGTGCTTTCTTCGAGCGACTTATATTTCTATACAATCTATATTCATTAATTATCGCATTCCAAAGTTTGATAACCAATAGTCTTAGATTAATGATAGGTCTTCGCTGCGGAGCGAAGCGGAGCGAATTTTTATTCTTAGCCATTAGTGTTATTTATAGTCGAGTACTGTGTAGATATTTCCAAACTATATCTCACTGGGAGTAGATTTAAATGGTATTGATGAACTATATCAAAGTTTGTTCACTTTCCCAACTTTCTCCTGTTTAGTCTGGCCCGTATTTACACGTATTTATCTCGACCTGACAGCTTCGCCGCAAGAGTAAGTAAATCTATTTAGATACTTGATCGATTATACCAATAATGTATACAAGCGGTTGCCCGTGACTTAGTCTACATGATCTACACAGGCTGGTATGCTATTCTGATGTAATAAGCTACATAAATGTCAAGTTTTTATATGAAAGAGTTACAAACAACGAGACATTCGCTTACAAACTTTTACATTTATAAATATTAGCAGAAGTAGCTGTTGCTTACAACTTCGTACGTGTGGACAAGATAATTTAGTCTATAGCCTTCTATAGACTAAATCATACTCCGAACTATATGTATGCAAAATTTCAAGAATATTGATTGTGTAAATAAAGCATGAAGAGGTAACAAACAAATTAACTTACTTTGGCATTTTAATATAAGCGGTAATAGCCCAGTAGCTAAGACGTGCACCTTCCAAGCGGGAGGCGTAAGTTCGATCCCAGTCACGGGCCTGTACCGATGAATTTATTTCATGTACAGATTTTCATGTTGTAAAATTGTCACTTAGCTCGTACCTCGGAAGGCACGTAAAACTGTTGGTCCTGCGCCTGATCTCTCTCCGGTCGTGTCGGCTTTCCGTCCCATCGGACTATGATAGTGACGGAATAGAGAGTGCATCTGTGTTTGCGCACACACCTGTGCACTATAATATCTCCTGCGTACCTGGCCAATCTCCGTAGAGGTTGGTCGCCTTGACCGAAATACGGTCGGAGATCATCATCATCATTAGTTGGTATATGAATCATAAGCATGTATATTAATATTATTTATTAGCATTCAAGCTAGGTGTTGTAAAAATGTTATTCTAGGCTAGTACTTTTGTAGGAATATGTTCATAAATATCACACCCTCTATGGCCCTAATCGGACAATATCCTAATGGGTCAAACAAAAATTCGTTTTTATTCTAAAGGATTTATTGCAAATCTCATTAAAGCAGGTATTTCTTATTAATTTCTATTCAGACGTCTCCTTGGTGGCTGATTTCCCTAAGGAAATAGATATCGATCACAATTAAGGTGTGACCTGACCTGACATACGAACAGCGGACGAAGGGTCCTCTTTGGAATATCCGATATCGAAATTAAATCGAAGCCTCGAAATTGGATTCCCTGTACTCGTATAATTTAAGCGTAAGTTCGATCCCAGTCACGGGCCTGTACCAATGAATCCCTGTTCCCCGTGAACTATAATCTTGCGGTCTTCAAGTCGAGAGTGAACCGGTTTCTTTTAGGCAAGCGCGCTCCATCTTAGACTGCAACGGTGCTTACCATCAGGCGCGTTATGGACAAGCGTAAGCTTATTTAATATAAATATATATATACAGGGTGTAACAGAAAGGGTATGTTAAGCAAAAAGCTATGTAAATAGCCCACTATAGAGAACCTATTGCCAAAATTTGAGACTCGAAATCACAGTCATGTTTATTTTTCAAGATTATATTTCACATTCCTGAGTTGTGTAGGAATTCGCCATACTATCTGAAAAAATAAACATGTGATTTTGAGTCTGAAATTTTGTGGGTAGGTTCTTTAGAGTGGGCTTGTCACAAAGCTTTTCGCTTAACATACCCCTTTTGTTACACCCTGTATATATATATATTTCATGTACAGATTTTAATGTTGTAAAATTGTCACATAGCTCGTGCCTCGGAAATCACGTAAAACCGTTGGTCCTGCGCCTGATCTCTCTCCGGTCGTGTCGGCTTTTCGTCCCATCGGTCTATAAGAGTAACGGAATAGAGAGTGCATCTGTGTTTGCGCACACACTTGTGCACTAAAATATCTCATGCGTACCTGGCCAATCTCCGTAGAGATTGGTCGCCTTAGCCGAAATATGGTCGGATACCATCATACTTACTATATAACCTGTGATATGTAATAAATGAATGTAATCTAATCTACATACCTACGAAACTGCAAACTACGGATAGGGTCAAATTAAACTTGCGTTACCTTTTGATGAAATTTGAGTGGAAAGGTCACATAGCAATTTAAAAGATTCACTTCCAAAGATTTCTTTACGACTACAATCTACTACTCAGCATTGACTTATGTGGGGTAAACAACCAACCTAACCAAAAATCATCAATTTCCAGCGTCAGAAAAGGCCAAGGTCAATCCTGATTTGTATGGCCAAAGTCATTCGGGATACAGTCCTCTAACTAAAGTAAGCCTAGCTAGTGGTCATCATCATCATCATCATTAGCCTATTGCAGTCCACTGCTGGATGTAGGCCTCCCCCAGGGTACGCCACAAGACTGCCATGGGGGGTATTTGCCCATAGTCACCACGCTGGGCAGGCGGGTTGGTGACCGCAGTTTGTATTGCTGCCCACCTCCCTAGCTAGTGGTGTCTATCGAAAATATCTCTTATAGAAGACGCACGCGATTCCGTCCTCGTGGACTGCAGAAAAAATAAAATGTCAAAATTATCGGGGATAAAAATATTTTCCCGAAATAAAAAGAAGCCTATGTGTTATTCTGATATGTAAGCTTTATAATTTTAAAGTTTCATCAAAATTAATTTAGTAGTTTTTGCGTGAAAGAGCAACAAACATCCTTACATACTTACGTACATGCTCACAAACTTTCGCGTTTGAAATATTAGTAGGATAAGATAGTAGTTGTACCTAACTATTTATGTAATGTTTTTGTGTTTGTAAAATCTACGTCACTACGTTACTTTGTTTGTTATTTTGTTATTTTTATAAAAGGCACCATTTTTTAGAATTAGAATTTATTTGATTTTAAAAATATAAATTGTACTTACGTGGTACTTGAAATGTGACTCTCATTTGTCACCCACGTGACAGGCATTAGCCTAGTGTGAGTGTCATTGTTTACGAGTATTTACTAAACCTACCGCAGTGTACACAACCACCTGTTTTATTATTCTGTAATGTCCTTATATTATTAACTGTGTGTATTTATTTGAAATAAATTTTATTATTATTATTATTGTATCTCTTCCGAAATTCACGACACTACAGAGTCCCGGTCCTTTGAGAGGCGTGCATCGGGCCGTAGCCAAGATATAGAGACCCTTTTTAGAGAGCTTTAATATGGTGTGGGATACACATGGCGGATATCATCGAGCACACAGTATGATACACCCGGCGATGGTCTCCGCCATGTGCAAGACTATTGGACATGGCGGATATCATCGAGCACACAGTATGATACACCCGGCGATGGTCTCCGCCATGTGCAAGACTATTGGAGTGCAGAGCTATGTCATACAATGGTAAACAAGTTCATGGACTATGGGGCTGAATTTTTAGGTCGGCTTGGATAATCGGGCTATTGAAGGAGACTAATGGACGCCTGCCATTACAATCAAGTCTCATAATTGTTTGGTGGCAAGCGGTGACTCGCCGACTCATTTCATGTGCCCTCTGAAATGGCCGCACACATGGAGCGACAAAGGGGGCAACATTTGGAGCGGCTAGGGTGGAGGGGTGCCCCTGGACTTTAAACCGAGCCCAACTCGCCACTTACGGACGGGTACGTCCATCCTCGAGCTGCCATAGCTCTCGCAACTCCACTCTGCCCGGCCGGCGAAGGCAAGGTAGAGGTGGGGGAACTGTTCCTCGTCAGACCTCACTCCGGCACCGGAGATGAGGAACAGAGTCCTCCCCGGGAGCACTTCAGGTCCGTGGGAAAGCTACCTTGCTCTTACCCCAACAGCTCGCCACAAGTGCCCTGCGGGCAAAAATAATAATATTATTATTATTAACTAAACTTATCACTGAACAGCACACGGTAGGCGTACCTGTACCATTGCATCGATAATGTAAACAAAGCTTAACCGTATTGCAAACTGTTGCCGTGTGCGCTCCCAGCTTTAGCGTGGAGGAATACTCACGGAGCATATATGAACAGGAGGTGGCCTAACGTTTGTTCGTAGAAAATAGTCTAGGTAGATAATCGTTGTAGGGCATGATGTATCGGAAGACTAATTAAGCCATGTATAGCGCCTTAGAATAATGATTCGCAAAGCGGAGCGAAGATCAATCATTAATCTAAGTATAGCGCATACAAAGCAGATTAGATTAGCGATAACATTACAGCTCTTCCTTATGACTTCTTAATGGAACTACTCAAATATTCATAGTGCATAGCATGGGATTTAATTAGCTATGCTAAGGAGGAGCGATTAAGTTGAGATATTTGACTTAAGTTGCTTAGTTCTGGGAATAAGTTAGAACTCCGTACTTAGTAATGCGCTGTAGCTACGAGTAAAGCGCGCGGCATACATTACAAATACACAAGGCTAACTACTCTGATGTAAATAAAGATAGGTACTTATGATATTAATTTACAAAGCATACTTTAGATAGTTAAACGTGAAATATGTAGAGATGGAATAACTGTACTGCGAAGTGTAAAGTGTTATTTTGAGTGGAAAATGCTCGGATTAAGATCATGGGTCGCCCGCCGCATGTCAGGTACGAGTAACTACTGGATACAGGCCATTTCCAAGCGTAGGCACTGGAGGTTATGGGGGAGGCCTATGTTCAGTAGTGAACTTCCTATAACTAGCATGATGATGAATATGAAGATGAAGATTCATCTTTATATATACAGGTGATTTTTAGTCGTCAACATTCCCGAAAACTACGGAATCTCCTCATCATCATGATCATTTTTCTCCGTGGAAGCATACCTGGGAAGTGTCTGGTTCCCAAGATATTAGGGTCCAAAGTTGAGTAAATAGATTGCGTTTTTCTGCATAAATGCACATAGACGCGCGTAGCAAGATTTTTCACGAGAAATAATTAATATCTGTCTATGAAAAAACTAGCATAAACACTGGACACTTTAAATTTGCCAACAGTAGATATAGCTGCATATACGACAACGTCATTGAAAAGCGACGGTCTTTACCTCATGAGATTAATAACACTCAAGCCAACCACTTCAACCTTAAACTTGAATAAACGAAAATCAAAAGGGCTTATTTATAGTAATCAAAGTATAAGAAATATAAAGCTTTCAATCCTTTACTTTTATAGAATAAAACCCTCTAACTTACTAACAAAATAAATTATTAGATAACGAGAACCCTTTGCCGATTATACTAGACCCTTCCAAAGATGAAAATTAAACTTTTCCTAACTTTACAGCGGTGGATATTGGGATATTAATGAGCTACTATAAATACAATATTAGTTTTAGTTGGCTAAAGTTAAATTAAACCATAAAGAAGGGTCTGGTATCCTATTATGTGCCGTTGATTACCGGAATCGACGGAAATAATCTTTTGACCTCTCCAATTAGTTGTCTAGTTACGAGTACGTTGTATATTATAATCGCTACACTGAGACTGTTCGTAGTATTACACCAATTAATGTCTCAGATTTAAATACGATTTTTAATTAAACGTCACGTATTTATTTATTAATTCAGTAAAAAGGTCCTCTTAATAAATACAGCATCCTAGAATGGCGAAATAGTTACATTTGATTTTGTATTTAACAGAACAATGCTTAGGTACTCTGAGCTTTACTCGTATTGTCGTCACAAAAGCAACGATTTTCACGAGAATTGAGATTGACATATTTTAGGCTAAATTTTGTCTAATTTTAACAGTTAAACCATTCATTTTGCTGTCAAATGTCATTTAGCTATATTGTTTCATCTATAAGTAAAAATTAATCGCCGAAATGAATGTACGCGTATAACTTTTACACTACTGCATGATATTTTCTTTTTTGTGTTTGTTATTTCTGATATGTTTGATATGGACTGATTGATATGGACTGGAAGATATTATAATATTATATTTCATGATCCACGAACATGCGTGATCCCACATATTCAGAGAAAATTAGTGCAATATCTGGTGCCTCAACTATGATGCATTCATACTCGTAAGCATGCATTTAACGCATAAATTTGCATTTCTAAATTTACTTTTTTCTCTCAGTAAGAACCATCCTTGTACTTGAAGGAATACGCTAAAAAAAGAATTTGCGAAATCGGTTGAGCTGTTTTCGAGGTCCGCGCTTAGCAACATAATTACAGTACGTACAGTACAGTATCTTTCGTACCCTAAACATTTCTTACTCCTAAACACATAAAATAATCATGCAAAGAACAATGCGTGTATTTATTTATTTATTTTAGGTACAATTAACAGATAATAGCCTAGGAATACAGTATAAGGTATATTATGGTTTAGGGTATGTATGAGACATGTGCCATTTAATTTGCTTATCAGATATTTAATTAACAAGTTAAATAATTAAATAATAAAATAGTCTATAGCGACGGTAGGCTCATCCCCTATTACGTGAAAGTTAAACGGCTAACTTCTAAAATTAGACACTGTTTAAAAATTACATTGGACAGCAAAATGTTAGCATTTATATTTTTAGGAAATATAATTAATTAATTAAGTAAATCTTAAACAGTACTTGATTAACAAATGCTGCTTAAAATAAAATAAAAACTAACTAAAGAAAAGTAAAATTTTTAAAAATAACTAGGTATAAACTTGGGTATGCATATTTACCTATATAAAGGTATTTTCCCACATTCGAAGCACATTATCCTGTGTCTAGACATCACAATAAAGCTGTTAAAAAAGTTGAGGTTCAAGAAATTGACATAATGTATAAACTTTCATACTCAATCTCACATAAACCAGACCGAAGAACAAACGTTTGCAATTAAAAAATAATTCCACTTTTGTAATCACAGTTAAAGTATCCGCTGAGTTTATGCTTATATTCAATACATACATACATATATAAAAATAGTGGACGCCCGCGACTTCGTCCGCGTGGAAATTGAATTGTAGCTTATATGACACGTTTGTCGGTTTACCAAAGCAGCGCCATCTATTGATTACTTACTCAACCAAGTCGAAAGGTATAACAGACAAATAATTAGCAATAAATTAAAATTGCGACTATAATTTGAGATTTAAACTATCCTATCTCTCAAGTTGGATCGAACTGCACATGGTGTGCGAATTTTATTATAATCGGTTAAGTGGTTTAGGAGTCCATTGAGGACAAACATTGTGACACGAGATTTATATATATTAAGATTACGCCTCTTTCCCGGAGGGGTAGGCAGAGATCACGGATCTCCATTTGCTACGATCCTGATACACCTCTTTCGCTTCATCTACTTTCATGACATTTTTCATGCACGCTCGTCGGTTTAGGGTACTCTTGACCTGAATTTTCTTCAGAATTTCACCAATTTGATCGGTGAAAGTCCGGCGAGGTCTTCCCCTTCCAACCCTTCCATCTACTCTTCCGTTGTACACTTTCTTTGTCAGTCTACTTTCACTCATCCTCTCCACATACCCAAACCACCTCAACATACCCTTCTCAATCTTCGTCACCACATCCTCATTTATACCACACTTCTTTCTGATCACCTCATTTCTTATCCTATCTTTCAAAGTGACTCCACACATACTTCTCAATGCTCTCATTTTCACTGCATTCACTTGACTTTGATGTTTTGGTTTCTGCCATACCCAACTTTCACTTCCATAAATAAGAGTCGACACCAAAACACCTCCATGAACAGCCAGACGTGCCGCTTGCGACAGTTTCTGGCTACTCATAAAAGAATTAAGTGCCCCATTCACCTGATTCCCAGCATTCACTCTCCTTGCAATATCTTTGTCATGCTTACCATCCCTTGTAAACAAAGTCCCCAGATGCACGAACTCAGTCACTTGCTCCAATCTTTCTTCGCCAATCATTATTTTGCAATTCGCCATTACCTCATCCTTTTCAAAAACCATCACTTTCGTCTTACTTACATTCATCTTCATACCTTTACTTTCAAATGATTCATGCATTTTTGTTACCATCTCCTGCAACTCCTCCTCCGAAGACGCAAGCAAAACCATGTCATCGGCATAGAGAAGGCATTTGACAAGTAACTCATTCATTCTTAGACCACAAACATCGTCTTTCAAACCTTGCAAACAACTGTCCATGAATAGATTGAATAGCCACATGTATGACGCTACACATATTTATTATATATATTCAAATACATATATATTCAAAATAAATATAATTTACCTATTATATCTATAATAATATTGTGACAATATAATACTACAGCTGCTTCTCTTCCCGGGCATACTGTACAAGTCAGTAGAGGGACAAGAGGGTCTTGGTATTTTATAGGCGATGGGCTGACCACCTGTCACTACTAACCGAACTTGTACATCTCAACTATACGCTCAAAATTGGGCAGAAGAGGACCCATGTGGTTCTATCGGCCCTTGGTGCTCTGCCTACCTCGTAAGGGATAAAGGCGTGATTATATGTATGTATGTGAAACCCTTCACACATACACGGTTCTGTTCCCACAATCATGAAGGAGATCCTACCGCCACGTTTAGCCTGGTGGAGCCAGGGGGTCTACTCTGAAGTGACGATAAACGAAGTGTCGGATGAATATCGAGGTGTTTCCTACTACGAACTACCTTCGATCGGGTCAGTCGCGCCGTTTTCGGTCCGATCGAACTCTAGTTGACAGGTATAATGCTAGATAATAGAAAGCTTATAATATTAGTCAATGTGAATTATTCTCTATGGTTCCGAATGAGTTGTGAACTGAATGTTGTGAACATCTTAAGCAATTTCGTAGTAGGGTCAAAGGCTTCGATTCGGTCGGGCTTCGGTCGGACCGAAAGATTCGAAAGCGGCATTTCAGAGTAGGCCCCCAGATGTAAACGATCGGTGACAAGTTGCTACAACAGTGATAACTTGGTCGGACGGTGATGTAGCAGATGTTACGCACTTCTAAAGTAACATCTCTATCTATCAGTGAGAGAGTGAGGGAAAAGAGAGTGCATCTGTGTTTGCGCATACACTTGTGCACTATAATATCTCCTGCGTACCTGGCCAATCTCCATAGAGATTGGTCGCCTTGGCCGAAATACGGTCGGAGATCATCATCATCTATCTAATAAAGAGTTTTTGCTTACACTCTTGCAACTGAATGAATTTTGAATGAAACTGAAATATTTTTACCATGGAAGATGGGACGGTCCTTAATGTAGGACGCCACATGCGTTAATACACTGGCGCCGTCCCACCTTCCTGAAACGTCGTCGCAACAAGCAGGCGGCGCTGCCGAAGCTGCGGAATCCCTCAATCGGCGTAAATATTCCAACCTCTGTCATCTGGATAAAGAAATATAATGTTAGTATGAGAATTTCTTTCGCAAAATGGCAAAAGTATTCTACAGGTTTCTCGTAGTAAGTGCTACGAACTATGCCTACTACGCCTAGCGCGTAACTACTACGAGTTTACTACGACAAATTTGTCAGGGCATGAAAACGAAAGAATATAGAAGAATACAGAAGAAGAATATTATATACCTTAGCTCCTTTACTTTCATGTGTATGGGAATCCGTTCTAATTATTATAAAGTAACTTTGTCTGTCTGTCTGTCGCGCCTTTACACCTAAACCGTTTAAAACATAATTTGAAACACAGGTAGTCTAGAACCTCAGACACAGACATTGTCAATTATTTATAACGGGATAATATTTATTCCCTGGAAATTTTGACATTTTAGTTTCATTCTACAGTATCTATTAGTACAATATAAATGTGCTATTTTTCTTATGAACCTGCTTTATCTTTCAAGAAAATCTTACAGACGACTTTATTACCTATTATTTGAACAAAAGATCCACATAATTCGAGATAGATAAAAGGTTACGTCTTATCCTGGGATTACAGCCGAAAGGGATCTTAACCTTTGAGAAAAAGTAACGTTATCATGCGAACGTAATAAAAAGTAACAGCAAACGTTCCTAATTACTGGGGGTTGCGTAACACGAGTACGTTATTAGCGTAACTGCTGCGTTATAACGTTAAGATAAAATGGTTTTGACGTATACGCGGCAACTGGGGTATCTATGGCGCTATTTTTTTCAGGATAAATGGTTAAATGTTTTTTGTAGTTAGATGTTATTTTTTATCAGATAGTTAACAATAATCTACATAACCTATGTAAGTAAACACATGTATAAATGCCTATATGTAAATATTTATAACTTCAAAATACTAGCAGTATCACTTTTCGCCCCTGCCAAAACTTGAATCATTTGCAACTGTATAACAGAAAGACTCATATAGCATTCTACCATATTTATATAACTAATGTTTATATTATAATAATACTTATATGTCTGCAAAGTAGCGTAATATTTAAAATTGTCACCCTACTTATGACCAGGCAATTTCTATGGGTTAGCACGCACTCTGACCAGCATTAAAGCTTTCATTTTAGATTGACGTTATAAATTAATTTTTATTACAGGGAATATTTTCATAGCAATTCATATGCAATTTTTTAAATTACTCTTTTTGCCGAGTGCTTGAGTCGAAACTTATACAAACACTAACTGCATAATAACTGATTTAATAGTAGCAGCAATATATTAAGGGCCTTATTAATAAAAAGCATTAAACATGGTATAAGCCGTACCTACACAGCTTAATTTACCAGATATTTCATATATTTTGCTGTCAAAACTAACATACAACGAGAATTATAAATTTACGCACGGTTTATTAGTAGCACCGTATACCTGTGTATCGCATGCTAGTTGCTTGTCTGATCCGATCTGGTTTCTCGTCGTAACTGTATAATATGTGACCTGCAATCGAATCATGAGTCATCAGATTCGAGTCGGGTTAAACATTTGCTTTAATGTAATTATTTAAAGGCATATTCATTCGCTTAACAAACATCAATTTAAATTATAATGAAGTGTACTTACTTGCAGTTGATTAAATGAGGATATAAAGCGGAGTCAAGAGTAGAATACCGGATTATGAGATCCCTTAGTCCAGCCGTTCCGTTGTTAGTACAATCAAGTACAGTCGTCTTAATTAAAAAGGGATTTTGGTTACAACTGGTGTTAAAAGACTTTTTATGGTGGGACTGTTTTAATATTTATGAAGCGCTTTGTCCTTCTTGGGGTAATTTATTTTGCTCCTTAGGGACAAAAAGTATTTAGGAGTTTAATTCCAAAGAACCAATTCTAACTTTCAAATATAATTTTTCTTATCTTGCTTTATTTACTAGCCTACTACTTATTTATTTATTTACTACTACATCTTATGGTATAATCGGCTCTTCTTTGTATCATGATTTGTTAAGAAATTAAAAACTTGCAAAATGCCAAATATCCTAAATCTTTAGTTTTTGAATCACATGGTTATGAAATGCACACAATTAAAAGTCTGCTAGAAGTAACGTGCGGAAAAAAGGGTGATTAGTCCCACTGATACCAACTTGAAAGATGTAGAACACATACTGTCTCCTTCCATTTATATCAAAAAGAACAAGATGATATGTGCGCTAAGCGGAGATAACAAATTACCTATTCGAGAATCTGCTGGTGAAGAAGACTCATCAACCATATACATATATATTCCTAAGAATGCTAAGAAAATAACATTATGTAGACCCGCCCCCTTATTATCTAACTAGCAAAAGCAAAGCGATAGCGAAAATTGTACAAATATCGCTGATTGATTGTCAAATTCGTATTACGTAAAATGAATTTCAAAGGAACTTTGACATTTTAAGGTGAATATTGTACAATTTTCGCTATCGCTTTGCTTTGGCTTTGCTATAGCTTTTATGTAATCAGGGGGCCGTGCTGATCCAGAATAACTAGAATACATCAGCTATATCTCCTTCCGTGCATGTCGTAAGAGTCGACTTAACAGGGACATATCTACTCTCAGGCGATGATATAGTAACTTATCACAAACCTTTTACATCTTTGCCTGTTTATTTAAACGAAACTGTAAGAATTTTCATGTAATCCTGCAAAATTATCTTATTTTGGGAACATAGCCGTATGTAGAGGATTCTATAAATAAATCAATACAAGTAGATCCATTTCGTGCAACTGAAAAATTAGCATTAGTACACTTGAAAAAGGTTCGACGAATATCCACCAATAATTTGTGAAAGTGAGCATTGAGATACGTCCTTAGCCTTTAAAGATTTTTTAACATAAAGGCTTGTTATTTATTTCTCAAGTCAAGGCTACTAAAGTTTCACATCACGTACCTTACAAATGTGGGGTTCCAGCGTTAGGGGGCGTGGTATGACTTCAAACTGGAGTTTCCAATTCAGGTCTAAAATGATTTCATATCATTCTCACTTTATATGATGACAGAGATATGGCCGATTAGCGCATTTGGTAGGTGACCCTGAACGCACCATATGTCCTGGGTTCGATTGTAACTTTTTGAATACTGGAAAGGTTTATATGTACTTAAATAAATATTAGGTCAAAAACCATATTCGACTTCGCGAACGGTTAGGCTCGACCACATGATTTATGTTTGTCAATATTTTATTTTATTTACTATAAAATTTGTTACTTTAAAATTAAAACCTTCCTAGCCAAAATGAAAAAAAAAATCCTTTTACCCATTACGAACCGATTCAGAAAATTTTCATATATAAAGAGCATTTTGTATGTTAACTTGATTGTTACATTAAATTGATTGTCTTCATCTTTAGCCTATTGCAGTCCAATGCTGGACGTAGGCCTCCCCCATGACACGCCACAAGGCTACTGCCATAGGGCGTTTTTGCCCACGCTGGGCAGGCGAGTTGGTGACCGGTAAATTGATTGTATTAATACATAAAACAGAACGGACATTTATTAGACAGATCAAAAGCTTAAACTTTCCGACCACGTACACTTTACAAATGTTCCGTCTAGCGTCCGCAATGCGAGGGATGCCTCACAAATCGTATAACCGCTGCCTCTGACCCACCGATTCTATTTTATTCCACACAACTAAACTGTAGCCGCGTGGTGCAGGCAGAGTAGAATTTGTACCCCATGCTTGCCCGTACGAGGCGATTAAAGGTTTCCGGAAGGCGCCTCCCGTGTTGACAACATAGTCCAAAAATCAGACTGCGATCACCAACCCGCCTGCCCGTCGTGGTGATGTCAGTAGCCTTGTGGCGTGTCCTACGTCCAGTAGTAGACTGCAGTAGGCTTACTACGTACAAGAACAGGGGGGATATACAGGGTTAAATTTAAAACATCAATAACCTCGCAGGACTAGATAGCTGAAATTATAAAGGATAACGTTTGATCTACGAGTTTTATCATAACTCAATACATTAATTTAAAATGATTTTCCAAGCTGTTATTGTACTGTCGTGACATTTGTAAGTCTATGTTCCATTCGTACGTATACGAAAAGGTTGACGCGCGCAATCGCGCGCGCCCCTTTGTTATGTACAGACTTAAGAACATTCAGAGGTAATAATATTTATTTATCATGATATTTATTTTTGTATGAAAGTAAAATGTGACAAATGATCAAAACTCGTAAAACAATAAATGTTTGTTGTTTATGGTGGTAACTAGTCTTGCGAGGTTATTGATGTTTTAAAATTAATCCTGTATTTGTTAGGGGAGATTTTGCGAATGGTTAGATAGCCTATTTGAAGGATGAGGTTGATGGTGTCTATCTTGACCAAGTTTTAAAGAAAGACAATATCAACTTTATCTTTCAGATAGCCCTTAATCCAGTATACAGAACAAAATCGTTCGAGTAGAACGGTGCAATGTGTAAATTCATGCAGAAATAATTAGATGTACTTCATCATGCAGTGCCTGTCAGTATGGGTATGGCAGACTAAAAACAGATTTCTCTTGCGCGTTTTAAAATATATCATTTTGCTTTACAATAAAGTGATTATAATACGCATAGCGTTTATACAACAGTTTAAATTTCACTGCTTTTAAGCTAAACCTTTAATAGAATTTGACCCCATTCTCATGACCGTCGACACTATCTCTTAGAAAGAAATAACTACATTACCAGGCTTACGGACTGATACTCGTACTCGTATTTTGCACACAGACTTATCGACAATCGACATAATAATTTACAGTTACAACGGAACCCCAGAAAGTGTTTTTCACTGGACGTACGTCTGATTCCGTAAAGCTGAATTGAATAAATTAAAAAGGTCTGAATGTACATTTGTGAGTATTCTCCTTTTGATACCTGGAGACAAGCCGTTACATAAACATGAATAGAAACTGGTTCATTTAAATTTGTATTTTTGTATCCCTATACTGCTGTGGCACTTCCATAAATTGAAAAAATAAAGTCAAGTGCGATTTGGTGTTTCTTATTGAGGGTTCTGTACATGTGGGAAATTTAAAATCGTTTCGAGTTATATTATATTGGTTAGACTTGTGAATGAAGGAACCTTATTGGCTAAATGTTATGATGACGTTAGTACTTAAATCGATACAGTCAAGAGTTAATGTCACTTTGTCTAAGTCTCTTGAACGATAGTGTAATAGTACAGTTTTATAATCCTGAACTATTAAAGTTAGATAAGGTATACATAACGGGAAGTGTGTGGATTGGCAATATCTCAAAAACGGAAAAACTTTTACTGTGATCATGTTAGGCTGGCTTACTTGGTCTGAGCCTGGTCAATTTTAGGTGTAACTGACGCGTGCCTCTTTTGGGACACCCTGTATATCTAACCATGTCTAAAGTTATTGATCTAACGATATGACATAAACAGTTTTAAGACAATACATTGACAATATCACTACGCAGTTCAATGTTTAAAAATCTTTTATCCACATTACTTCACATTTACGGTTTTCATATTTTTCCGATATACGTGTTCATTGGTTCTTGCGAAACTCCTCGGAGGTAATAGAAACGGAAAGTAGGTAGGAAAGTACCCTATTACGTTTCGATTCCACTATAAAATTTGAAAATATTATGATAACTTTTGTTTTAATATTTTTATAGGTATACGAGTACATTGGAGCATTTAATAAATAAAACTTGAAACAAACATGTAAACAAGCTGAGGTTCTCGACAGACAAATGTCCAAAAGTTTACGTTTAATGGTATTTTTACACTGTAGATACGGAATCCTAAAATACAGGGTGTTTATGACAGCTAGACAAATATTGACATGGTGACTTCAAACCATGATTCTGAGATGAAAACCAGTGAAAATTTTCGCAGGAAAATTCCAAATATTTCCGTTTTTTGTGTGTTTCGTTTAAGTAGGCCTTAAATAATGACTTAAAAACAATTTTTTAACCCTTGAATGATTTAAAAAAAATGTTGCTCACAAAAACGTTAAATTTTCTGATCAACCCCAAAGGAGAGTCACAAGTGATCCAAAAAACAGCAATGTATCACACAATCTATACATATAATAAAATTGTAACGGGTCGATGTTTGTGCACGCTAATCTAAGAAACGGCTGGGCAGATTTCGATGCAGTTTTCAGGAATACATTGTGACAGGTCCCATTTAACATATAGGCTACATTTTATTCCGGATAATTTCGACATTTTGTTTTTTCTGTAGTGCCTGTAGTAGAAAAATACCGGAAAAGGTTTGATTGAATTTGGGGTTTTCATTTAAAATTTGAGCAAAAATATCAGTTCCTTATACATATTCATAACTAAAATCGGGACGGTGCGGTGGTAAAATAAGAGTGTTACATTACATATACAATTATTTAAATGAAAGAAAACTGCATAGTATTACCAGTATTATCATAATTTCCTCTGATGTTTAATATGTATTTTCATTTACATTGTGAATAACTACTATACAAAAAAAGAAAATAGTATAATAATCGGCGTTAAATAACAATACATAAAATTCTTTAAATAGTTGGATATTATTAATGTATCAAGTACCTAAATATCATCACCATTATACAGTTGTAATGTTTTCCTTCTATATCCGTTGCAAATAACTAAAATTGTAACTATTTTTAAATTTCAGTTATCATGTGTTTTAAATGCATCTGGGATAGTTTCAAAACGTACCTACTTGTCTAAATCTCGCATGAAAGAGCATCGGCATGAATTTAAATGAGTTCAGTTATGTTTGCTAAAACTCCACTTGCTACTTTCATTATTAATAAGATACCCAGCTTACTTCCAAACATCATAAACTAAAATATTTTAATTTAAAAGCAATATTTCTCTACTGTTCTATTTACGGAAATAAATTGTACCTACTACCATAAACGGATTTGGATCACTCTTTCGAATTTATGTTATGACCTAACAATATGTGTTTTTTACGGCGAATGTTTTGTATAAGTATACAGGGTGCTTTTTCGTTGCCACCCTTAACAAAGGGTACGTACTCTATACATCAAATAAAGTAAGCTCATGCCAAAAAAATGCAGGGAAACGATGTAATTTTTTTTGTTTTTTTTTTTATTTTTATTACTTGATCGGGCGAAATTTATAGTGTCCAGTATTTATACTAGTTTTATCATAGACAGATATTAATAATTTCTGGTGAAAAAAACTTGTTACGCGCGTCTATGTGCATTTATGCAGAAAAACGCAGTCTATTTACTCAATTTGGACCCTAATACCATGGGAACCAGACACTTCCCAGGTATGCTTCCATGCAGAAAAATGGTCGTGATGATGAGGAGATTACGTAGTTTTCAGGTACGTTGACGACCAAAAATCACCCTGTATAATTTTTTAAATAAAAAATATAAGTAACTCATAGATTAAGCTTCTAGTAATAAAATAGAGAACGTCAAGTTTCGAGATGTAAGCGATGTGGTAGGTATACACATAAGTTTATTGTGGGCAAGGATTGGCGTAAAATAATACATAAATCTTATGTATAAAATAAAATTAGATGACCTTACGATCTGAATTCCTAATATTCTACAAAATTTAGAAAAATTTTCGAGCACACTGGTCTGAGTAAAATTATTCAAGACTCCTCAAAGATAATGAAATTTAAATTTTCTCAATGCATCGTAACGCCACCTATGCACATTGCATGAATTCGCATTTACGCGTTTCCAATATTTTCGGAGGATACAACAGGAATATTTATTGCGAACAGGTTTCACAAGGGAAATTGCCGAAAACCGTAAAATGTAATCTTTCATCGCGCAATAAAAAACGTATAAAATCTTCAACTCTGAGTTTAGATTACGAAATTTCGGGCAGAACGAGACCGAATCAGATTGTATTGTATTTCAATCGTAAAATTGATTGAATTTAATCGGAACTCATGGAGGAAAATATTAGATTTTCATCTTATTTCGTTATCTCTTATGAAAGTTTTCTAAGAAGATGCTGAGAGATTCATAATTAAATTAAACTACCATTTTACAATCACTGTTAGCAATGTAGGTTTTTTAAAGCGTAGGATTCTAGGGGAAGGAACAAATAACGTTTTTTTTTTAATTTGTGATGTTACATATTATGCCACTACTGTGGCTAAAATAAAACCGTTTAAGTCAGATGGATTTTTGATGTTTGTTTTTTTTTAAATGTTTATATGGGTAATTACAATTTCAAAATAATTATGGATTTTTTCTCTGTTTTTACCTAATACTCTGTCTACACTGTTATTTAACATACTCAAAGGTATTTGCAAATAATTTGATATTCCTATTCTAGTGATTTGGTAAAAAAATTGTTATGACACAAAAGTAAGAGATGAATTTTCTTTAAATAAGATTTAAAACATTATAAGAAGGTTTTGGTAAATTTTTTCGTAATCATCTAGCCTTAAAATAAGAGTAACGAATTTTTTTATTTTTTTTTTTTTTTTTTTTTTTAAATATTCACACACTACACAACACATTAACCTAGTCCCACATTAAGATCCCTAAGGTCTTGTGTCGTGAGTACTAAGCAACGGTATATAAATACATAGATAAGTATAGAAACATCCATGACTCGGAAACAAACATCGATATTCATCATATCAATGTTTGCACCTACCGGGATTCGAACCCAGGACCTATGGCGTCGCAGGCAGGGTCACTACCTACTAGACCAATAAGCTTAAGTATGTATTAACAAAATAACAAGTCATGATTTACATATCTATGTTTGCACGTTTACAGACCTTGACTACGTATTTCATGTGGCCAGAAACGTTGTGAAAAAAACATCACCTAAAACGAAACGTGAGCAACATACGAAAATATGTAAAGTCAGGGTATGAAAAGGTTCGTCAATTCCCGTCACTGGCAGAGAGCCTAACACACGTACCGCCTCGTGGATTTACAATATTTTTCATACTCGTATATCCCAACTTGGCCGCGTGGTGCCGGCAGAGTAGAATTCGTGCCACCCCATGTCTGCCCGTGGGTATCGTACGCGGCGATAAAGGGTTTCCGGGAGGTGGGCAGCAGCGCCTCCCGTGTTGACAACATAGTCCAAAACACACCAGCGTGGTGACTATGGGCAAATAGCCCCCATGGCAGTATTGTGGCGTGCCCTGGGGGAGGCCTACGTCCAGCAGTGGACTGCAATAGGCTGATGGTGAATGATGATGATATCCCAACTATTATTTTAAATCCGAAGGTAATTTATTTGTTTGCTTCTAACCTTGCTTGTCCATGTAGTTGGAAGTTATAGGCTACAGTATGTACTTTCCCACGCGGGGAAAGTAGCGGGCAATAGATCATACGTAATAGCAAATAGATGTAGCAGTATTTAATTTTTAATGGACGTAAGTGGGTGTTTATAAATATGGATTAATCTTAAACGATTATATTTAAACCTTAACTAATTACTCCCTCTCGGATCTAATATAATATCGAGGAAAATGTAATAAAAGTAAATCGCGCACCTTTCCGCTCATCGAAAAGATTTCCGGATAAAACTCCCAATTTCTAATCTCTCCCTCTCAATATTTCAGAAGTTTTTTACTGGTATTCAATATCATTATCTACAGTCCCGCTCGCAATATCCCGGTATTTTACCCCCGGTCCTGGAAGGTGATAAGCATGCAGAAATGAAAAATGGTTTAGTACCGTTTCAATATTTTAATGCGTGAATAGATTTTCTTGGATTTTCTCTATTTATGGAGCTATGTGAGGTATTACTGAGGTTCAGAAGATTAGTTTAAATAGCAGTATATAGGTATGTATTGGTATGTTTCAAGATGTACGCCCAACCTGATCTTAGAAAAGTGAAACTTGGAGAGTATGCCATACTGGTATGAAAGGATTTTCCGAAGTTTTCACGACGGCCTCTAGCCTTTTCATTAAAAAAAATAGGTAAACCAGTTCAGTTAGTAAAAAACAGGCCAAGTGCGAGTCGAACTCGCGCACCGAGGGTTCCGTACAAACCTGTTTTATAATATATTATTCTTGATTATATGATGTAAGTTACTAAAAATTACGAGTTTTGCAATTTTTTCTTTATCTGTGCTATAAGACGTTGGTTTTGATTTTCTTGCGAGTGTCGAAAATTTGCGGCATAACCGGATGTATCTTTGATTGTATTAGCTTAAAAGTTTGATTTTTTCACAGCTGCAAGCGAGTTGACCTGAGCATTTGATTTGATACCTCCATGCGTTCCTTAAAAAAAGGCAGACAGACGAACGGACGGACAACAAAGTGATCCTATAAGGGTTCCGTTTTGTCTTTGCAGGTACGGAGCCCTCAAAATAATTAGATGCCAAATAAATGTATTCCACGTCGAACTTTTATAAAAACTTAATAAGGATCGAAAAATGAAAATTATGAGAGGAAACTAGTAAAAAACGTGTTTTCAACCACAGAACAAATTAGAATTGCTATTAACTGCGCAGTTTCCTTGGTTGACGCATCTTGGACTAAATTAAAATTGCCTTGGAGACGAAGGCTAGTTTTTTTCGTTAAACTTTTTGAACTAATCGGATTTACCGTACTTATTTTTATAGAAGAATACTAGCGGCCGCCCGCGACATCGTCTGCGTGAACTTTAGAATTCCCGGTTATTCCGTGGGAGTTTTGGAAATAAATTGCCTTTGATATTACTTATTACATCAGCTATCTTCCAGTGAAAGTCCCATTAAAATTGCTCCAGTCTTTTTAGAGATGAGGCGGAACAGACTGACCGATAGGCATATAAAAATTGTGAAAAAATATTTTGGTATACCTATATGTACCGGATATATGGAGGTATACTCGGTACGTTTAGTAAAAAGCTAAAAAAAATTCTCTCTCTAACCTTTGAATACAAATTGAATACAAAGAGATGCCGAAAATATAAAAAAAAACTAGAAATCTCACAAAAAATCCAATATTCAAAGCATTTCTAACTCTAAAAAAATTCTGCTCAGAAATTAAGGTTGATGGACCGGCACTTTGTAATTTTTTTCCTCTACCTCATATATAAACAAACATTCATTTATCACTGAAGCAATAAAGAGACGGACCTCAATATATCCATGTCTTCCCCCGCCGCAGTTAATGATAACGTTCCTAAATAAAAGACGTTTTGGAACCGCGGACAGACAGACGGACATATTCGCATTGTGCGTCAAACTGAACTAATGGGACCATGCCATTTCCGATGTCTCAGCGTTGAATATTAGATTGTGTTTGGTTCCTCAAATACCCTTCAAATTACGAACAAATGAGAAGATGTTGAAACTATTGGTACATTTTAGTACATTTTGAACTATGTGTCACAACTTTTAATTGGTATTCTTACAAAGTGCTTTTTTCAACAAACACTCAGATATTTCTGCGCCTCTATTTACAACATATATTATATACATATAATAAAAATGTAACGGATCGCTGTCTGTACATGGAAGATATATGAGAAAAGGCAATAGTACCCAAAAGAATGATTTTTAGAATTTTTGTCTGTTTGCCGGTTTTGTCTGTGCGCTTGTGCACGCTAATCTCAGGAACGGCTGAACCGATTTAGATGCATTTTTCAGGAATATATTGTGACAGGTCCGACTTAACATGTAGGCTACTTTTACTCGTAATCCCGGGAAAATGTTTTCATCCCGGATAATTTCGACATTTTCTTTTTTCTGTAGTCCACGTGGACGTAGTCGCGGGCGTTCACTAGTTTACAATATAACTGGATATTATGAATGGGGACTTTGAAACAAACATAAATGTTTTTTCTGCTTTATACAAATACAGGTAAAAATACCCTCGTAGGCTCCTATTCCAATTTCAATTTAAAATATGAAACGGTAAGTAAAATGGGTGTAGTTTTGATTGCAATTTGAGCCAGAGTAAAGTTTCAAAATTAATATGCATATTTTTAAATTGGCATGCATTGTATCATAAACAACTTTTAGAAAACCAATTAGTTTTGCTATGGCACTATTGATCATACACGGAAGGCAAATGGTTTCGGCAAAATGGAAGCGGTCTGCTTCCAGCATATACCCGCAATCTCGACTAGTAGGCAATTTCTATAAATTATCTTGAGATTTTTTGCATATCTCAGACTTAATCTTCAATTGTTTTCATACAAAATTTCAAATAAGGAATAAAAATCCAAGATTCTGTTTGATCTCTCGTATTGAAATTGGCCGTAGGTCGTCCGACCATCTCTCTCGGTCTAGAATGAGAACTTTTCGGCCCGTGCGCCTAACTACATCAATGTGTATGTAATTTTAATATATCTTTACATTATCATTTCAAATGTAAAGTAGATTAATCTAATTGTATAAAGTTGCATGTCTTGATTCATCAAACCGAGGACAAAACTACTGCGATATTTAAACTTCCTTTTGTGACATGTAGGTCCATTAAGATACCCAGACTACCGCGGCAACGCTAAATAAAGGGAATTCTAAAGTAACGCAGAAGTCGCAGGCAGTCGCTAGTACATCATGGAGATTTCAATCATTATGAAGATTTCCTCACTTTTATTTTAGTTTTACCTATTCAACAAAACAGGTAAATAGATTTCCAACGTAATAATGCCAGCAAACTTTACACATGAATATTTTATTTTTCTGATGGTGGGACTATAAGCGAAAATATCCTGGGGGAATATATAACAAAAGCCCCAAAAAAAAATAAGTGGTAACAAGTAACAATCTGTTTCGGGCTGTAAACGTATTTACGCATCACATCCCCGTGAATAAAGGTCGACGGGTGTTGGTCAAACCAAGATTTACATAATGGTAAAACTATTAGGCACCTACGCTCGTATTTTTAGTAGAAACTTTGCCCCTTGAGGGCACTCATGTAAGAGGTGGTAAGACTTTCCTCTCTTTGAGACTTACATGCGAGTTATTTTTCAATAACTGAGTGATTCAAGTCTTCCCATTAACCATGTCCCACAAAGTCTTGAGTCGTGAGTACTAAGCAACGGAATATAAATACAAAGAAAATTATTTATGATAAAAAGATTTATGACACCAAAAAAAAAGATCAGTATTCATCATATACAGGGTGTAACAAAAAGGGTATGTTAAGCGAAAAGCTATGTAAATAGCCCACTGTAGAGAACCTATCCACAAAATTTGAGACCCGAAATCACATGTTTATTTTTCCCGATAGTATGGAGAATTTTTAAATATCTCAGGAATTTTCATACAATCTTGAAAAATAAAAATGTGATTTCGAGTCTCAAATTTTGGAAATAGGTTCTCTATAGTGGGCTATTTACATAGCTTTTCGCTTAACATATCCTTTCTGTTACACCCTGTATATGTTTGAACCTACCTGGAATCGAACCCAAGATCTATAGCGGGCAGGGTCTTTACCAACTACATCAAACGGCCGTCAAATCGGTAAAGATAGTCTAGTACTAGAGAAAGTTAATCTACCATGAAAACAATCTCGTTCAATTTCTAATACGCCCTCTCATAGGGTATATGCATGATTTTTATATTCTACGTAAAAAATGAATAACGTTTGCCCTTGGAATAGCATATCTAACTTTAACCGTTTTGGATTTACAGTAATTCAAAATTACGAGCCGGCAAAATGTTTGCTCCGTTTGCTCCATACTAAAATGGAAAAGACTTTGACGTCATAGTAGACAACTGACTCAAATTAGTATGGGGAAAAAATGCTATCTTATTTTATAAACGTAATATTTTATATTTTGTGTATTGTTGTCAATAAAAAATGTTTATTAATAGGTGCAGATATTAATAAAGTATTTATTAAATCAATGAAATAATTCAAAATATGGGTAAAATTGTATGTTTTTACTCCTTTTATGTTATAAAATTATTAATAAAGAAATGGAAAAAATTCTTCACCCGAGTGGAAATCGAACCCACGATCAATTACTCGGATGACGAATTTTACCATCTCTTTTCTAAATTACATATTGGCAACGTTATCTTTCATCCTTTTATGTTGTAAATAAACTCCTGTAACTTTGGTATTTACTAACCGATTGATGTTATTTTTACACTATTCGGTTTGTATTTGTAATATCTTTCGAATAAAATATAAAAAATCTGTTTTCGTATCAGACGCATATTCCCTTTTCTGCGAAAGTCATTGAATTTCTTAAAGTACTTCCGCATGCTTTGGTACCTATCGTAGAAAGCTATGTCACTAAATAAAATAACGTCGTTTCCCACTTTCTGTCTGTCTCTTTTGATGCCTCATATATTAAAGATATGATCTTTAATATATGATCAAAATTTAACTAGCTCTTTAGATTTAGATCTTAAGGTTTTTTTTTTAGGAAGATATGTTAAATATAAAAACAGGAATCTCTGTAAAAGTAAAACCAAATTCGCATCATAGTGTCTCAGCGAGAAACTACCCAAGTTATTGTTTTATTATGTATATTAATATACAAAATTTCGTAATAAACCAGATAGTATGTGTTTGACGTGGACTGTATGATAATAAATAAAAAACTGCTTCGAAGATCAAACGGTATATATCTATTTTCACAAAATCACGGGTAGTTATGAACAATAGCTACTACAACACGTAGTGTTAGTTAGAAGCACAGATCTAATTTGAACCAATAGCGGAACTTTACAATTTTGCATAAATGGGTGTGGTTTTATTTAGCCAATAAGGAACCTTGGAACGGTCCGAGTCGGGGAAAGGCATCTTCGACATCAAGTCGATATGCGGTCTCTCCGGCATCAGGATTGAGGTCCCCCACAAGAAGGGGATACCCGCGCAGTGTCATAACTGCCAAAAGTATGGTCATAGCAGCCGTTTCTGCTTCGCATTACCTCAGTGCGTGGGCTGCGCTCAGGGCGCCCATTCCAGCAAGGACTGTCCCAGAGACAAGTCAGTTGTCCCGGTCAGCTGCACCAATTGTGGCCTGACCGGTCATCCCGCCAACTACCGCGGGTGCCCGAAGGCCCCTAAGGCCAGAAAGGCAAAGAAGCGCTCCAGGAGGCGCTTCCCGGACACAGTCCCCGCTGGGGCGAACGCAGACTCAGATAAGGCCGCTAACCCCGGTCGAGTCGCTCCTCCGCAGCCCACCACTGCTCCCACTCCCTCCGCTGTGCCAAACGCGTGGGCCAAGCCCCTGAGCTTGACCCAAAAGCCCTCCGCGCCCTCCACGGCGGCGCCCTCCACGGCGGCGCCCCCGGCCTCAGTCACTCCTGTGACAGAGGCCGAGCCCGCCGCCGCCGCAAGCCGGCCCTCAGCCGCACCTAGGATCGCTGCCATCTCGAGCCGCGATCCGAGGATTCGCCCTTCAGGCAATCCTCCCGCCGCTGCGCCTAACGCAGGTGATTTCAGCACTCTGCTGGACGCCACTTTCGAAAACCTCCCGCTGCTACTCGAAGCAGCGGAGGCACTCGAAATTGCCAGTCGGTCTGGCAAAGCAACGCTGTACTTACAGACTCTGCTGAAGTACAGAGACGTCATTTCGTCACTTAAACTCTCCCTATCTTAAAATGGCTTCCACAACCAGTAGGATTAAACCGCGTTCGCTGTCCATCTCGTTCTTCAACGCAGATGGGCTTTCCAAACAAAAGGACGAAGTCTTCCACTTCATCCAAACACACCAAATCGATATCATGCTGCTTCAGGAGACCTTCCTGAAGCCAGCGAATAGAGACCCGCGCCTAGCAAACTACTCCATCGTTCGCAACGACAGATTGGGCGCCCCGAAAGGTGGCACCCTAATCTATTACAAGCGGTCCTTTCACTGCATGCCTATCGACTGCCCAGACCTCACCAACATCGAGGCCTCCATTTGTAGAATTAGTATGACTGGCCATCAGCCAGTCATAATAGCATCCGTCTACCTCAGCCCGTCTAAAGCCCTCCTCGAGGCAGACCTTCTCGCTCTGCTTGGCCTAGGCCCCTCGGTCATACTGGCCGGGGACCTAAACGCCAAACATCGTTACTGGAACTCCGCCAGAACCAACACCAGAGGCAACGCGCTTAACGAGTTGCAACTCAATCACGCCTTTGACGTGATCGCCCCCCTTGAGCCAACGCGCTACCCTACCGTTAACAACATACTCGACAATGACCATGCCCCCGATGTCCTAGACATAGCCATACTCAAGAACGTATCTCTACGTTTTAAATCCATTGAGGTGTTTCGCGAGCTTCACTCGGATCACAGGCCCGTAGTCCTAAAAATAGGCACGGACGATCTCAATGAGCTGCCCGACAAATCCGTAGTGGATTGGGAAAAGTTTGAGGCTAACCTCAAACTCGACCCTACTCGGCACTTAGAATCAGTCCCCGACACTATTACCTCTGTCGAAGAAGCGAAAGTCGCAATCGACGCCCTCACCAACCACCTTTCGGTCGCTATGAGCGAAAGCTCCAAGCGGGTGCCAGCGGCGAACGATCGCCGCTGGCAGCTGCCTGGCGACATAAAGGAGTTGATAAGGGAAAAGAACGCGGCGGTTCGCGGCTGCGACATGTACCCTACGCAGGAGCGCAAAGCTCGTAGAAACCTCCTTCAGAGGAAAGTCAAAGACAGAATACAAGAACTGAGGGACACCAATTGGGATAATTTCATGAGCGAGATCTCTCCCAGTCACCAGGCGTACTGGCAACTGGCGAGGGCCCTCAGGAGTGAAACCCTGAGCGATGTCCCTCCTCTTGTCACTCCCGGCGGAGTTCTAGCCTTCGATGATAGCGAGAAGGCCAACTGTCTGGCGGACAGCCTAGAATCCCAGTGCTCCCCGAGCACCCTCCCGGTCGACCCCGACCACCTGCAAACGGTGGAAAGTGAAGTGGACTCCCTCCCATCTCTCCCTCCTCCTTCAGAGGCTCTCACCCCGACCACTCCTAAAGAGGTCGAGGAGATCATTCGCGATCTTAAACCTAGGAAAGCCCCGGGTGCCGACGGCATCCCGAACAAGGCTCTCAAAGTCCTCCCTGCCCCCCTCATCCTACTACTGGTGAGCATCTTCAATGCTGCACTCAGTAACTTCGTTTTTCCAGCCGCCTGGAAAAATGCCATCGTTATCGGCATCCGTAAGCCCGGTAAACCCGCGAACGTCCCGTCCTCGTACAGGCCGATTAGTCTCCTCAAGACTATGGCCAAACTCTATGAGAGAATTGTCGTCAGACAGCTCCTCGTAGTCGTCAACGACAACAATCTCCTTCCCGACGAGCAGTTTGGCTTTAGGCGCCAACACTCGTGTACCATGCAAGTGCACCGCCTCACGGAGCACATCTTGGACCGCTTCTGCGTGTTCAAGAACAAGGTCCCCACAGGAGTGCTCTTCTTCGATGTGGCTAAAGCGTTCGACAAGGTATGGCACGAAGGCTTGATCTACAAGCTCATCCACTTAGGAGTGCCACACGGTCTCGTGCTCATCTTGCGAGATTTCCTTGTCAACCGAACGTTTCAGTACCGCATCGAGGGCGAACTCTCCTCCCCCCGCCCCATCAGGGCCGGCGTCCCCCAAGGCTCAGTCCTTTCTCCCATCCTCTACTCGCTCTACACGAGCGACATCCCGCACACTCCAAACGTGGAGCTCGCCCTATTTGCGGATGACACCGCACTCTATACGTCGCACTGGGACCATGGGGTTATCTGCAAAACCCTGCAAAAAGCCGTCACCACCTTAGGCTCATGGTTCCGGCGTTGGCGTATCGAGGTCAACCCCGACAAAAGCGCAGCAATGCTCTTTGGTCGGACTCGCCCAGACCCGTACACCCCGGGCCGACGCCAGTCGGTCTCAGACATTAGGCTATTTGACCGCTCTATCCCCTGGGTAGAGACGTACAAATACCTTGGTGTGACCCTTGATCGTAAACTTACGTTCAAGGCTCACCTCAAGATAGTGTCTAATCGAGCGCGGTTCTTCGCAAGCCGCCTCTCCTTGACGTCTAAAAAGAGCAAACTTGGGCTTAGGCACAAGATTACTCTCTACAAGACGATCATACGCCCGGTACTCATGTACTCGAGCGTAGTCTTCGCCCACATCCCACGATCCACTCACTACCGAATGCAGGTGATCCAGAACCAATTTCTGAGGCGTGCCACGGGCTCCCCGTGGTACGTCCGGAACTTGGATCTGCATCGCGACCTCGAGGTACCGACCCTCCGTAAATACATGAAGGACGCTTCACGTCGCTTCTTTGACCGCTTATCCCATCACACCAACCCGCTGGTTGTGAAAGCCATTACCTACCAACCCCGTCACTACCACTCGACGGGGCAGAGACGACGTCCCCGAGACGTACTCGCGGACGACGACGACGCCATTACGGCGTATCTGGCCAGTTTAACTCCAGCCCCCGCGTCAAGCGCAACCACTATGCGGCGCCCCCGTCGGAGGGGACGCCGCCAACCTCTCATAGATGCAACACACACCAAACAGGTGACTGACCAAAGTAGGCAGCCCTGATCTGACTCATTTGGCCAACACAGCCCCACCGCAGTTGTTTCGAGGGTTCTTTAGCGGTGGGTTTTTCAGGAACCCTTAGTAGGTAGAGTCGAAAGTAGGACGCTACTGGGCATCGACCCTACCAGCCATCCTACAAATAGTCATATAAACCTTTGTTTAGTCCCCCAAGCGACAAAGCCCCAGCCGCATCTGGGGTGCACTGGTCGCGTAGGTTTAAACCATTCGGTTGTGCGCCTTCAGCGCACACCAAGTAGCCCGCTGAAGATGACAAAGCCCTTCAGGCTATCATCAGTGTATCATTTCTAAAAAAAAAAAATAGCCAATAAGGAAGTTAGAAATATGAACATAATTACTGTAGTTACATTGTAATAAGAATCTTTTAACTGAATTTAACAGAATCTACCTATATATAAAAGGTCTTCGTGTAGGCATAAAATAAAACTTATCGTTAGAACGAAGAAAACCATTTAAACCTTAAAAGCTATATTAAATATTTACACAAAACTACATTACAGCATTCTAAACCTATTTAAAACAAAATAATCAACAAATCTAAGACACAAAATACACGTTTTACATTGAGAAATCGTCCAGACGGTAATGGACCATTTTGAACATAAAAACTAAGCAAAAAACTAAGTGTGTTCTGATTGGCTATTTAGAATCGAACTTTTGATTGGTTGAAAGTAGAGGAATCAAAATATTTATTATAAAGTAAGTTATTTCCGACAGTATGTTTATAGACAACTTCTACTTTTAGCAGTTATGGTATTAATAGTTAAGGATAATTAATAATTAAGGATAATCCGTCCCTAGTATATATATTGTATATAATAGTTTTACTTTTGTTTGTTAGTCTAGTCTCTCGGTAGGGCGGCGGTAGCAGGCAGGGGTGTCGATCGGCCGAGGGCGGGGCAAAGTCTCCTCGTCACCGACCGATCGGCGGATCTACCCGGCCATGTCTGCCTGCCGTCCTACCGACAAATGTGTCGTCCCGCTTCTTTCAGAGTGCATGGGTATTCCCCCATGCACTCATTATAATTATAAGATGTACAGTTTTGTCCTTCGCTGCCTCGGCGACTAAGCCGAGGCAGCGCGGCCTCCGGCCGCATAATAGTGACCGGCGCGCTGTCGCGCGCCGAGACTTTGCCCGGGCACAGGGGCATCCCTCAGGCCCGCAACCCGAAGCGCGCTAGCGCGCGCTTAGGAAGACCCCAGATTGATAAGGATAATCCGCATTTATGTAATCAATCGTATTTAAACGCACAATATCAGTGCAACGAGTATTACTGGCGATTATGGATAGGAAATTATACAAGGAAGCGTGTAATTTGAAATAATGCGTATTCACACAACCACACTAGTGTGCAGCAGACCTTACATTATTATTGCATTAAGTGAACATTGAACAATGTGTAGTTTCGTTTCACGTTTTGAAGGTGTTCAAATACAATTTTTCGTAATGATCTGATTTCGAAATATAATTTAGGCATTTAGTATTGGAAGTAAAACTATACAAAAGTATCTGTACATACAGGATGTTTTTTTGTGGCCACCATTAACGAAGGGTACGTACTTTATACATCAAATAAAGTAAGTTTATGCCAAAAAAAATGCTGGAAATTTTTTTTTTGTTTTTTTAATTTTTTTTTAATTATTTGATCGGGCGAAATTTATAGTGTCTAGTGCTTATGTTAGTTTTTTTATAGACGGATATTAATTATTTTTCGTGAAAAAATCTTGCTACGCGCGTCTATGTGCATTTATGCAGAAAAACGCAGTCTATTTACTCAACTTTGGACCCTAATATTTTGGAAACCAGACACTTCCCAGGTATGCTTCCATGGAGAAAAATGATCGTGATGATGAGGAGTTTCCGTAGTTTTGGGGAACGTTGACGACCAAAAATCACCTGTAGGTATATATACATCATTTACTTCTCCGAGTAGATATACTACTGCAATTTCTAGAATAACAATACATACACTTATTGTAATTAATTGCATAAATGAAATCAAGTGCAAGAGCTTTGTAACAATGTCAGTTCTAGCAATGAATTTTCGAGATCGTGTGACGTCATTTAACCGTCATGTCGCCCACAAATACCGAAACGGCGAAGAATCTAGAACAATATGTAGGTACGGGTTCCTATTAGGATCTGGGGCAGCACACTCAACCCTTCGAAGCCTGCCAAATGAGAACTAGCACAAATCCTTGAGAAATACATTATAATATTGAATTATTTATGTAACAATTACCATTTTTATTATAGCCCAGGCTTTATTTATCAGTAAACTAAAAAAAATAGTTATAATGTTAGTTTTGTAGCTATATTTGTACTTTGAGCATCAAACTAATACATTGCTTGCAAAGAAAAGACAGTATTTTTTGATAATTTTTTTTTTTGTTTCCTAGGATTGGTTCTATAAAAGAAAATGATCGTAACCTTACAAAGAATACGAGGTATTAAAAAAACATCGTTGTCTTTTTACACCCTGTATATTAACAATTTTTATCTATGGACCGGATATCATTATTAATTAATACAAAATAATAGCTCATCATAACAAATAACATCTTCACGCACATGAAAAAAAGAAGAAGAACAGAAAAATAGTAATATAAAATAACCGGTTTCAACCCGTTCCGGGCAGTAAGTACAGCAATGTTTCCGATTCTCATAAAGGGGCGCGGCGCGGCGCAGCTGTCTGCCCCTTGTTTCCGTTGCTCCACCTCATAAGGGACTCACATTTAGTGGAAAGTGCACAATAAAATTAGCTTAAATTGTTACTAGGAAACCTGCGATTTTAATACAATACACTCTAATTACAATTGAAAATGATGAAACTTGGTATGATTATTGAACTATTTTATTCCACAATTATTCCAAAAATAGACACATCAAAATGTATTGTATCGTATGTTTTGTTACGAGTAATATAATAATTATGATTGATTTGATCAATTTCCAGGAAGCACTATACAGGGTGTTTGTGACAACAAGGCAAATATTGATACCATGACTTCAGACCATGATTCTGAGACGGAAAACACTGAAAATTTTCGCAGGAAAGTTTTCATATTTTCTGGCAAAAAATCGTTTAGTTCATTTAATTAGGCCTTAGATAATGACTTAAAAATACAGTTTTAACCAAAAGATGATTTTCAGAAAAAAAAAATCCTTTCAAAAAAGTTCAAATAACTGATCAACCCTAATGGATAGTCACAAGTGATAAAGAAAACAGTAATGTTTCGCACAATAACCAATAAGCCCATTTAATTAGTCACAGGATCGCCCGATACAATTGGCGCGGAGAGCAAAGATTACTTTTAATCAAATTAAATATATATTTCCTGCGAGTAATAACACTGTCACATAACTCAACACAGTGGTACTTGTTATGCTGAACAAGTACCACTATGTTGAGTTATATGACTGTGTTATTCAGTATTTGCCTGGCTGTCACTCACACCCTGTATACTTAGGTAATTAGTTTTTAATATTAAAGGTCACTGGGCAACTTACTATGAAAACTATACCCACGGCCTACAGAGACAAAATTGGTATGGATGTTTAGATAAACGTCCCTAGTTTACGAATATATATGTCGCATCAATGTAGAGTATGGGAATCTGCCCAAAAATTGAAAAAATAAACGTAAGTGATATACGGTAATGATAAGACATTTTCGACTATTTGCATTGAATTGAATGTGTGTCTTGATCACACGGTGGAGCAATTGAACTCGTCATGTTCGTCTGCTGGTTCTAACAATACAAGTCTGTAGGGCATCTAAAAGATAAAAACTTATTACTCACTGGGCAACTTACTATGAAAACTATATCCACGGCCTACATAAACAAAATTGGTATGGATGTTTAGATAAACGTCCCTAGTTTACGAATATATAGGTATGTCGCATCAATGTAGAGTATGGACATCTGCTCAAAAAAAAATATGTAAGTGATATACGGTAATGTACTCTTACTATTACGATAGGTAATGAACTATTACGATAGGAATAATCTGATGCATTTTTAAATCAAACAAATGTGTGTTTAAATCAAACAGTTTTTATTCAACATAATCTATGTCAACAGGCACAATAGTGTTGTCCAAGAACATGGCTGGCGCATCTATTTGTTCTTGGTGTCTGGCCCAAGATAAAAAATACACCATGCTGGCAATATGCGCGCAGCATCCGATAGTTCGGCGGCCGTGGATACAAGAACAGTAATAGTCTTCTATGCTCTCTCTGCCCTCTCTTGTAGGGTTCACCAATATGTATATTGTTAGATATGAAGAGGAGGGTACCACTGCGAAAACTATATAAACGCCAAAATGGCGTTTCTCGAGTTCACTCTTTTGTCAGCCGTCGGACGAGGCACACGTTTTTGCTCATTACATTGCGTTTTGTTATATTTGTTTAAAATTTTGTGTTAACGGTTTTTGTTTATTTCTGTTAGATTAATAAATTGTTTTTTTTTATTAAAACTCGCTTCTGATTACCAAAATCAGAAGTGGGATAATAGAACACATTCCCACATACATCCTGGCACATAAAATTTTATCTAATTTTTAAAATATATCGGTAATTTAAGTAACGAAATTCTGTACAATTTATCGTGACGTGATTATTGCGTTGCGTTTGTAAAAGTGTTTCAATCGGTGTGTGTTGTAAGGTAAGGTAGGTCGGTTATCGAAATGGATCAAGCTGATCGCACGCGTTCGCGTAGTCGACACACTCCCGAATTAGTAGCACATCGGTTTCAAGATCGCCAACAAACTCGAAGGTCACGGTCGCAAGTTCGCAGTTCACGCGAGAAATACTCTCGAGATCGTGGATCAAGGGGTAGATGTTCACGTAGTCATTCGCGTTCTTACACGCCACGTACACGTCGTCGGTACACGAGAGATTTACGGTCTCGGGATCTGCGTTATCGGGGTAGACGGTCGCGTACTCGTTCTCGCAGCCACTCGCGTGAGTATTTGCCTAGGAACACGCGTGACCGTTCACGTAGTCACCTTCGTGACCAACCGTTACCCTCGCGGGCAGTACGGACACCTTCTAGGCCTCCTCCCCCTAGCAACAGCGATACCTGGAACACCGTATTGACGCGGCTGGAGGCACTGGAAAGAGGTTCGCATATCCCAGCATCAGTCGCGCCTACTGCAGTGCAAGGAACCGAACAGATCGTAGAGGCAATTCATTCATTGAGGTCCGTGAGTACTAACCATTATTATGTTTCGAATTTCGATCCCAGCATAAATGACGTCGATTCCTGGTTTAGTGAAGTTGATAGGGCCAAACTAGTTAACAAGTGGGACGATCGTGAATGTCTTTCTCGTATAGGCCATTGCTTAAAGGGTGATGCAAGATCCTGGCTCCATGAATGGGTATCCAATGACCGAACGTGGACTAATTTTAAAATTGACTTCAAACCTTTGTGTGTCACTAAAATAGATTCTGGTATTCTCTTTGAAATTCTTTCTACTAAATCCGACAAATATCAAACCTATGCCGAGTTTGCACGTAAAATGTTGTTACGGTTACGTATTGTCAAAGGTATTAGCGAGGATTTAGTTACTGAGATAATCTTAAGAGGCATTACTGATCCACAAGTCAAAGCCACTGCGTCTAATGCCAATTTGAAACCATCAGATTTAGTCAATTATTTGTCCACTTTTGTTAAACCCGCTAAAAGTGTACCCTCGGTTTCTCACACAAATCGTCACCATTTCAAAAACAATAATAATAAGTCCGATGGCGTCAAAATACCATTTCGTACAGGCAAATGCTTTGAATGTGGTGACGTAGGTCATAAACAAATAATGTGTCCAAAGCGGTTAAAGCCGAGTACAACTACTACGCCATTATCGTCGCAATCGGGTTCTAGAGTAGATTCTAGTGTAGCGACATGCAGTTATTGTAAAAAGCGGGGCCACGATATTACAACATGCTATGCTAAACGCCGTGTTGAAGAACAAAAACGCGTTCAAAATAATGTTAATTTTTGCTCGGCTCCGTTACACAAACGCACTGACATCGTTGTAGGTGTTATTCAAGGTATACCCGTTGACATTTTAATTGACAGTGGTGCCATTGGTGTGTCGTTAATTTCTTCCTCGGTTGTAAGTCATTTGTCATGCGCAAAGAAAACAATTGACCGTCAGATAAAGGGGGTAGGCGAGTCGGTTACTCAGATTGATTTTTATGTCACACTTACAATCGAATTAGAGGGTATTTCCTTAGAAGTCGACTTGCTTTTAGTACCAAAAGATTGCATGAACGCACCGGTTATTATAGGTACAGATGTACTCAATAGGGACGGTGTTGTCTATATACGAACAAAAAATATTCAGCGTATTATTCGAGATTCCAATCCGCTAAAAGTGTCTGCTGTGGAGTTGAATGCGCTTACAAATATTAAAACTTCATTAACTGGTGATGATTTGAATAAACTAAAAGAAATCCTCAATGTTTACGCGGAGCACATGATATCCGGTACCGCCACGTCTACTGTTAGCACGGGATGTATGCGCATTCAGCTCAATAGCAATGATCCCGTCAACTACCGCCCATACAAGATGTCATACGACGAAAAGTTGAAGGTTCGTGAAATCATTAGTGATCTAATGTCCAAAGGTATTATACGCGAGTCGGAGTCACCTTACTCCAGTCCTGTTTTGTTAGTCAAAAAGAAAGATGGCTCCGACCGTATGTGTGTGGACTTTAGGGCACTAAATAAAGTTACGGTTAAGGATAAATATCCGCTCCCATTAATTGATGATCACATCGATCGGTTAGGTAAGGCTACGTATTTCACGACGTTAGATATGGCTACAGGCTTCCACCAAATTCGATTAAATGATGATTCGGTACCACTTACTGGCTTCGTGACGCCTGAGGGGCATTACGAATACCTGAAAATGCCCTATGGCCTTGCAAACGCACCCATTGTTTACCAGCGGATTATTAGTACAGCGCTCCGCGATTTTATAACTTCGGGACGCGTTGTAGTGTACATAGACGACTGCTTAATACTTTCTAAAACTATTGATGAGGGCTTACAAACGTTAAAAGAAGTTTTGTCAACATTGACCAAAGCAGGTTTCTCAATTAATTTTAAAAAGTGTTCTTTTATGTGTACAGAAATTGAATATCTTGGACGTGTTATTTCTAATGGAGAGGTTAAGCCCTCACCTGGTAAAATTCAAGCGTTAGTTAACTCTAGTCCTCCAAAAAACGTAAAGCAAGTACGTCAGTTTCTAGGCTTAGCTGGGTATTTTCGCAGATATATCAAAGGCTACTCCACTAAGACAGCATGTATAGCACAATTAACGCGCAAGGGAGTTCAGTTTAGTTGGGGAATAGAACAAGAAAGCGTTAGGCAAGAAATAATTTCTATCCTGACTAACGCTCCTGTTTTGGCTATATTCGACCCGTGTTTACCTACCGAGGTCCACACGGATGCGAGTAGTTTGGGTTATGGCGCCGTGTTATTACAAGCTTATGCAGACGGTACCAAGCGCGTAGTGTCTTACTACAGTCAAGTGACTAAGGGAGCTGAACCCAAGTACCATTCGTACGAACTTGAGACCTTGGCTGTAGTAAAGGCGTTGCGACAGTTTCGTCATTTTCTGGTAGGCATGCATTTTACGGTAATCACGGACTGTAACGCTTTGAAAGCCACCCAAAGCAAGCGTGATTTATTACCGCGTGTGGCACGATGGTGGATCTACTTGCAAGATTTTAATTTCACAATCTCATACCGAAAAGGCGCCATGCTGCCACACGCGGACTATTTAAGTCGTAACCCGTGTAATTTTGTAAATAATATTGATAGGCCACGTAACTGGGCTCAGATTGCTCAAGCAGGTGATGAGGAAACTCGAAATATGATTCAAGCTTTAGAACAAGGGGACTTAGATGCATCACGCTATGTAATGAAAAATGATGTTCTTTATTATCGTTACGTAAAGATAGGAGAGGAGACACGGCTCCTCTGTTATATTCCAAGGGGCCAACGCTTAAGCCTTTTGCGCATTTTTCATGACGAACACAGCCATGTAGGTGTCGATAAAACTTTAGACCTTATACTTAGACACTTTTGGTTTCCGGGTCTTAGAGCCTTTGTTCGTAAGTATATCGGCCATTGTTTAGTGTGTATTGCCCATAAACGGGTCCCTCGTGCTCCGCTACAGCCTATTTCTTCCTGGCCTAAGCCAGATGTTCCATTTGACACGCTGCACCTCGATGCGTTAGGCCCGTTACCAGAGTCTAAGGGTTTTAAACACGTGATGCTGACTGTAGACGCTTTTACTAAGTACTGCTTGCTAACTCCTATTCGCTGTCAAGATTTAGAAGAGCTCAAACGTGTATGTCAAATTGTTATTTCCTTATTTGGAACTCCTCGCCTAATAGTATCCGACCGGGGTCGAATGTTTGAGTCCTCTGGTTTCAAATCATGGATGCAAGTATTGGGAATAGAACTTCACCACATAACACCAGAAATGCATCATGCTAACGGGCAGGTGGAAAGATATGTTCGTACGTTATTGAACATGTTGCGTATCGAGGTCAACCACAGGAAACATGAGTGGGCAGATGAATTATGGCAGTTGCAACTAATTCTTAATATCACTCGCCAGAAAACCACACAAACGTCTGCCCTGAACCTGCTTATGGGCCACGAGAATGCAACACCTGCGATACGAGCTCTGGTGAGAGATGTTGCCCTGGAACCTTCCATCAACCGGGAATCCAGAAGAGAGATGACTAGGCATAGGACGGCCGAGCTTTTATCAAGAAATCAGGCGTCAATGGACGCCCGTGTTAATAAAAACAGACATCAATATCGTGTGTTTCAGGAAGGTGATTTGGCTTTCGTGATTAAGTATGCCCAGTCATCGGGTAAACTTGATCATGGAATGCGTGGTCCGTATCGAGTGGTTCGAGTCCTTCCCCACGGCCGCTATGAGTTGAAGCTTGTAGCCGGGTCATATGGCAAGACGACCTACGCTGCCGCGCAGCATATGGTTCACTGGGGTGGAGAATGGACTCCCGAGTCATGCTCTGCCTTCTTTGAGGGTGAGTGAGTATGTGGTTTCTGTCGGTGTGGCGCACTTGTGATAGTGCGGCCACACGGCCTCTCTGTCATTGTGGTACATGATGTGTACCCATGACCTCGGAAGCTGGTCGGCTTTGCAAACCGATCAGTCGCCGTGAGGTGTGCGCTCACGGTGTTCTTTATTAAGCATGTGGTAATGGTTTAGCATGTATTTATCTAAATGATAACTAAGTGATCTAAAGCAGTAGTGTGTATGTAAACATGTTACAATTCTTTTATATAACCATTATGGTTCCACTTTAGAACGCTTATTATCACTCAAAGGACAGTTATCTACAGTGTGGTGTGGTATTAACATTAACTAACTATGTACTGTGGGAGAATATATAAGTCCCCTGTTTTCTGTTTGTCAACGCTTTTTTATTTTTACAGCCAATGACGATGACTGTTCTGACCAAGAGCAGGTTGGGCCAATACACGGAGACCAAGAAGCAGGGCCTTTATCAAGACCACTCGAGCCACTATCACCGCCTTTGCAAAACCTGGATATGCCTATCCTGGACTAACGGAGCCCTTGCCTATCTACAAACCTGACGAGGACTTCAGGGTATCAGGAGAAGCCGTGTTAGATATGAAGAGGAGGGTACCACTGCGAAAACTATATAAACGCCAAAATGGCGTTTCTCGAGTTCACTCTTTTGTCAGCCGTCGGACGAGGCACACGTTTTTGCTCATTACATTGCGTTTTGTTATATTTGTTTAAAATTTTGTGTTAACGGTTTTTGTTTATTTCTGTTAGATTAATAAATTGTTTTTTTTTTATTAAAACTCGCTTCTGATTACCAAAAATATATAATACTGCTTACTCCTGACGTGTCGGGACTGAATTCTACCGCGTATCAATGATCTGTTATTGACCAATTCGTGGTGCCGGTAGAGTTCGATGATATATAGGCCATTTGGTCGCATGTGCTCATGGACGTATGATCTTGCTATCCTGAGGTGATAGCTGCCCAGCGTAAAAAGAATTAAATCGTCGTACGATAATTGTGGGAAATCAAACGCTGCATCACTGGCATCAATTGCAGTGAATGCTACCCTTTGCCTATTCAAGTTGTGCCCACTCACATATTTCATTAATAGTTGTATTTCAGACTACCCCCGCGGTTTTTTTTTTTAACAACACAAAATGAAATGTAGGCTAGCCCTCAATAATTTACCAATAATTTGATTTTTGTAGCAAATATTTCGAAAACCGGGTCAGATTATGCCCAATGACCTTTATCATCCTCATTTCAGCTGTAGGAAGTACACCCGTACTACTGAACATTAGCCATCCCCAACAGAATCGTAGCTTTTTCTATACGACAGTGACTTATTAGACGTGCGCCTTTCAGCCGGAAAGCGTGAGTTCGATCCCAGTACCACTGAGTTTACTTTATGTACGCATTTACTATAATTGTCACTTAGCTATACCCAAGGAGGGGTAGCCCTGTTCCTATTTATTTAGGGTCAGCGCAATATGTTCTTTTCTTCCATCCATCCCTATTATCCGTCATCTCATTGCTCACTCCCAGTACACGCATATCCTCCCTCGCACAGTTCATTCAACACTTCTTTGGTCTATCTCTTCCATTATATCCATCCACGCTGGTTTATAACTCGGTTATAAGTTTTCAAGTAACATATTTCAACTTAATTATAATGATAAAAAAAGATGATTCACTATGGGTGCGCCCACCACCGGGCCCTACACCCTCCACTGACCATCGGATCTGATAATTCATAACTGCGAAAACAATACAATGTATTATCTTGCATGCTAGGTGCTCGGGTCTGGTTTCTCGTGGCGATTATAGTTAGTGCAAGTGCCTATTTTCGCAGTTATGAGTTATCAAATCCGAGGGTCAGTGGAGGGTGTAGGGCCCGATGGTGGGCGCACCCATAGTGAATGTTTGAACTTCCGAATTGTGACGCCTAATACAATCTCATTTATAAAAAGATGATGATAACTTATTAATTTAAAATGTATGTAACTCTAACCATTCCTCAAAATCCATCTCTTAGGAAATAATATCCATTGATATTCAAACCTTCAAATCTCCGAAGAAATTAAGAACTTCCAACTTCAGACAGGCCATTGATTGTGCTTATCGACCACAAATTAATAATCTAAACTTATTTTTACCTGTCCAAGTTTGGAGAAGGGTTCTAGGTGGAAATACTGAAATATATTATTATGATAATAATAATGTCTCAAACCGTATTCCGGTCATGGCCAATCTCAACGTAGACAAACACAGGTACACTCTCTATTCCTTCACTCTCATAGTCTGGATGGTATGGAAAGCCGACACGACCAGAAAGAGATCAAGCGCAGGACAACAGTTTTACGTACGTCGTCGCTTGAGTAATGTATTTTGTCTATATCTAAGAAATAAATTAACATTGTTGTCGCCTACTAAAACTACTTATAAGCGGAAAATCATACAAAACAACAAGGCAACTCTACCACTCAACGACATTATATTTTTATTCCCCACTCCCTGCAGCAATAAGTTAGCTGACTAATATGACGATCTGTCTGCCCGATTTATGACGTCAGATTTCTTACATCGCGAGGATTACAGTCGACGCAATATTAATACTTTTATACTGATCTTACATCTTAGTTGCTTATAAACTGTGATATACAAGTTATTGTGATATGATTTTTTTTCTTTAAGATTTTTTTAATATCCTGTACCTATTACCAACTACTATAATGGGTTGGACCAATGGCCCACCACGCTAGTCCAGTGCGACTTGGTGGGTTTTTTGGCAGAGCCTCGGTAATTGGCGCAGAAAGGGCCCTAGAAGATATTGTGAAGAACCCTCCAGTCATTATTATAACATGAAGCTGTCTAAATATATTTGAATGGTGTTGGTGGGATTCTCTCTACCCTTTCTTCATACTAGGTAGTAACTAGTACGTAGGTACACCGCTATTACAGGTTCAAGGTCCCACTTAAGCGGTAGGATTTCACAATACATGTAAGGCAAACAAGCCCATAATTCACTACTTCTTCCTAATGTATTGTTAAGGTCCTGGAGGTCTACTCTGAAGTGACGATAAACGAAGTATCGGCCGAATATCGAGGTGTTTCCTACTACGAACTTCCTTCGATCGGATCAGTCGCGCCGTTTTTTCATTCGGTCCGATCGAACTCTATTTGACAGGTATAATGCTAGATAATAGAAAGCTTATAATATTAGTCAATGTGAATTATTCTCTATGGTTCCGAATGAGTTGTGAACTCAGATGAATGAATCCGAAGCAATTTCGTAGTAGGGTCAAAGGCTGTCAAAGGCTTCGATTCGGTCGGGCTTCGGTCGGACCAAAAGATTCGAAAGCGGCATTTCAGAGTAGACCCCCTGGTATTCACAAGCTAACTAAAAGCATGATCAGATTATTATTATACAGAATGATTTTTGGTCGTCAACGTTCCCGAAAACTACGGAATCTCCTCGTCATCACGATCATATTTCACCATGGTCCAAAGTTGAGTAAATAGACTGCGTTTTTCTGCATAAATGCACATAGACGCGTGTAGCAAGATTTTTTCACGAAAAATAGTTAATATCTGTCTATAAAAAAACTAACATAAACACTAGACACTATAAATTTCGCGATCAAGGAATTTAAAATTTAAAAAAAAAAACAGCATTTTTTTGGCATAAACTTATTTTATTTCATGTATAGAATACGTACCCTTCGTTAAAGGTGGCCACAAAAAAACACCCTGTATACTAGTTAGAAGATTCTAAATATATTTAAACAAATATTCACCTCATTTTGTTTTCACCACCGCCGGACCCTTTCACTCCCGAATCTGAAGGCATATTTTATTACATGTCCTATGCCTATGCGGGGTTTCACTAGCATACATCAGCTACAGTAAAGAACTCGGTCATTACCTTGGGTTATAAGCTAGCACTGATCATTTACGTCTGATTCTTTACCCGCTATACCGTGGCTGTGGTATCTCTTTTATGATCCTGCCGTTCTGATCACCTCGCCCGCGGACATAACCATGTCCATATGGACACTTGTCATCTCTATGTTATGTCATTATGCCAACTGTAGAAACGTTGCTGGTAACATTCAAAGTATAACATTTGATATCGCCACAAGGTAGTTAGCACCGCAATCTAAATAATAGCTATTCCATGACACCAAACACGACACTTGTGGCACTGTGACTTGAAACTACAATTACAACCTCTAACATAACTCTTAACTACACGTATAACGTGCTTTACTGTTTTGAATTAAATAAATGGAAGGGTTAAACATTATGTCTTAAGTAATAATATTTTTCATCGTCGGATTATAAAGGTAGTTTAAAATAACTATTAAAGCCTCGACTGCTCTTTCATAGAAGTCTATCTCGTTGCGCTGTCCCCTTTGGCAATATGTAGGTAATAATAGTAAAAATGAATATCATGGGCCAATGGGAATATAATTGTATGATTATTTCCATGTAAAAAGTCATTTTGCCTGGTACATTAAAATTTACAACTAGATTTAAATACCTACGTAAAATAGGTCAAATTTACAACTAGATTTAAATACCTACGCTGTAAGAAAAATAGGTATTTTTTAAAAGATTTTCACTGTCGTATTAGCATCTTATTCAAATTTACGAAAAACTGTTTAAAAATCCCTAGTTTAATGTATACAGACTCTAGCAAACAGATCTATTTGAAGTTAAACCTGACCCGGCAGCAGTAACCACACAAATTACGGTAATTGAACCGCAGATAGTGGAAAAAGCAAGAAAAATATGTTTAACTCAATTTAGCAGCTTTACATTTTCTACGGCGAAATTATGTATTTTTTTAGTAGCAAGATCCGATATCAGATGGTCTGATGATATTATAAATAATTTTCCAATAAATAAAGAATATGTAATTTAAAATAATTATTTAAGTATAATATTTATTTTATCAAACTAAAATTAAGTATAAATAACTAGTGGGCTCTCAGCATCATCACACCCGATCGTATCCTAGCGGGTATTACTAAACATTGAAACCTTTCCTAAACACATTCAAATCCACAAAGAAATTTCATAAAAATCGAGACAACCGGTAACTGATTTATCTAGTATATTAAAATTATCGTGTCGCGTTTATATTCCTGTCCAATCCAGCATCAGCACAGGACATAATTTATCTTATAAAACCTATAATAAAATCATTAAAGTAAATAAATAAATAATAATATTTTCACCCCTATCCCCTAATATCACAAAGAAAAGCATTATCGAAACTAGAACTTATAAAAATTAAGTAGGTAATTCGCTATCTTTGAAAACAGTATTTGATCGCCGCGGGCTCTAAGAAAATAACATCTTCAAAGGTACCATAATGACCAAGTGTACAAAGAAAGTCCAAGCTAGGGATAAATTGTTCAATAAAATTACATCGAAAAACGACAAAAGGGGAAATCTAATTAAGGTAGGTACAGTTAAATTTTTTTGCTTTAACTGAAACCTCAATAAGCAGTTTAGGATGACGTCTGAATTTCACAGTGCAATATATACAATTTATCGCCTGTGTGCAAGAACAACGTCATATTATTATAAACCACTAAAATGAGACGTCACGTTATTTTTTTTATAAAACGCTAAGGCATCAGGCATTTATCGTTAACATGCTGCTTGACGTCCCAGAGATATTTAGATGCCTCATTTTCGCTTTCTAACTGCAATAAGCAAACTTTGTAGATGCATATAAATCTTATTTAGCTCGCCTTGGAATAACCGACATACGAGTATCAGTGTCATGTTATTATTAAGCTCTGGGTTTAGTCTAGACTAGCACGGATTATTAGATTCTAATGAGACTTTGATATCCTTAACTCGAATGATTTAGTTATCTTAACAACAGCAGTGTCAACATCAACTTCATCTAATGTATCTCATATATAATATCATAGATGCTGATATTGCATTCATGATTTGCGTTTTTTTTTATAACTAAGAACAATATGACTATTTTTCCTTTACTAAATTTATCTATACTAATATTATAATAATATTATAAAGCTGAAGAGTTTGTTTGTTTGTTTGTTTGTTTGTTTGATTGAACGCGCTAATCTCCGGAACTACTGGGTCGAATTAAAAAATTCTTTTTGTGTTGGATAGTCCATTTATCGAGGAAGGCTTTAGGCTATATATCATCACAGTGCGACCAATAGGGACGAAGAATAAGAGGAAAATGTGGAAAAAACGGGGAAAATTATTCAACTTTGGAGACTTCCGTTGCGTGCGCTGCGTAAACGGTTCAAGTTATCCAAAAAATATGTATGAAAGAATAAAATGACGTAGAAATGATATGAAAGAAAAAAATTGAAGGTCTAGACTGCCTGATGCAGAACCCTTAGCAGCCCAGCTAAACTTTGAGAGATATGAAAATACCGTCTTAGGAAAAGTTGCTCAGCATGATAAGTTGTTGACGCGGACGAAGTCGCGGGCAACAGCTAGTATATTATATAAGTGAACGCCGCGACTCCGTCCGCGTGGACTACAGAAAAAACAAAATGTCGAAATTATCCGGGATAAAAACATTTTCTCCAGGGATAAAAAGTACCCTATATGTTAAGTGGGACCTGTCACAATATATTACTGAAAACTGCATCGAAATCGATTCAGCGGTTTCTGAGATTAGCGTGCACAAACGCACAGACAAACAGACAAAAAATCCAAAAATCATTCTTTTGGGTACTGTTGTGGTGATAAAGGTCTCCTATAATATTTTTTTCTCATATATTTTCCATGTACAGACAGCGATCCGTTACAATTTTATTATATGTATAGAAGATAAAATAGATAGATATTCCGAAAGCACTTTAAATTAAATTTTCTGATTTTAAAATCACGATATTTTATTTTAATCGAGATGATGTTGTAAGATGGTATGTAAAAAACAGGGAATTTTACGAGGACCGAGCCTTGGGCAACAACTAGTATAAATTAATATATATTTTTTTAACTTGGGTAATGCGGGTAATTGCATAATTAACACAAGAAACTTTTCGTGATGATTAAAAGAACGGGAACCCCTTTGTATATGAGTTTCGTGATAAAAACATGTTGGAAGTACTCCATTTTGCTAACAGTGTTAAAGTCTGCTGTTAAAACTATAATTTGGTTTCTCCCTCTTCTAATCGACCTATCTCTTTTCTCGCCGCGAAAGCGGACCACGTGTCTACCTATTCAAATTCAATTCAAATTCAATTCAAATTCAATTCAAATTCAAATTCAAATTCTAAATCATTTATTCGACATGAAAGCATTAACACTTGTTTGTCGATTGTCTAATTATATGTTACTTTCTATGTTCGCATCCCAAAAATGAAACCGCTACCAAACAAAAAAGGAGGTGAATTTAAACAACCCAAAAATAAATAAATCGCAAAGCTTTTGCTTTGGCAACGGTCACCACCCCAAGGTGCGATTTGTTACGGTCTGTCAGGCATAAGTTAGCGATTCGGGGCTTAATAGCCACCAACGTGGAGAATAAGAGTTAAGGTCGCCTAAAGACGAAATCCAGAAGAGCTGCTACACAGTTCTCCTTTATGGCAAAACCAACATTAGGTCTGACACACCGCATGATTCTACTATTACTGTTACACTATCTCGGTGAAGTGTCACTGCTTGGAAGAAGAAATAGCAAGAAAACTCCCAGCGACACAGTCAAAACTAAGTAACATATTAACTATCTGACAGTTGTCCAACCACCGCGGTACTGACCTCGCGTCTCGGCAAGTGAATTTGTGTTTGTGCGACAAACTGACCTACCCAAAGGGGTGCCCTTCGTTTAAAAGTGAAGTACCAGTGCAGAATACCTAAATTGGATTGAAGTGTAAAACCCCAGAACCCTACGAGAGATTCCGCGCGGAAGAAGAAACAACAAAACCCTACCTATAGGTACCTTTTCGACCTACCTATTTCTAGAACCTTCCCCTTGGCCCAGCCCCTTTAACATCTGCTTATACATTATATCACTCGGAAAGCGGCGGTAGCCCAATGGTTAAGACGTGCGCCTCTCTCGTCAAAACCATTGATCCTGCGCCTGATCTCTCTCCGGTCATGTCGACTTTACGTCTCATCGAACTATGAGAGTGAAGGAATAGAGAGTGAGCCTGTTGAGTATATATAATATCTTCTGCACAGTGTTGGCTAATCTCGGTAGACATTGGCCACCATGACCAAATTCCGTTCAGAGATACTATACGTATATTGCTCAGAATAAGTTGACGGATTCGTATCATTGAGAAGCCGAGAACTGCCGATGACCTTGACCTCAGGAATTAGGAATTGACCTTCGCTATTTCCATTTATTATTCGTCTGACTGCACAAATCACTTTTTTCCCTGGATCTTGGCATGACAATTTTAAAAACATGAATTTCAAATTACCTACACCAAATCAATACAAAGTCAGATTATAAGGTTTAATAGAAGTAATATACATACAGGGTGTTTTTTTGTTGCCACCCTTAACGAAAGGTACGTACTCTATACATCAAATAACATAAGTTTATGCCAAAAAAAATGCTTGTACTTGATCTGGCGAAATTTATACTGTCTAGTGTTTATGTTAGTTTTTTTTATAGACAGATATTAATTATTTTTCGTGAAAAAATCTTGTTACGCGCGTCAAAGGGCATTTGTGCAGGACAACGCAGTCTATTTATTCAACTTTGGAAACCAGACACTTCCCAGGTATGCATCCATGGAGAAAAATGATCGTGATGATTAGGAGATTCCGTAGTCTTCGGGAACGTTGACGACCAAAAATCACCTGTATACATGGTGTAGGTGACAGCCAGGCAAACTGAACAGAATGGTACTTGTTCAGCATTTTAGTGCTGAACAAGTACCATTCTGTTGAGTTATACGACAGTGTTATTACTCGCAGGAAATATATTTTTGATATGATTTTCCGTAATCTTTGCTCTCCGCGCTAATTGTATTGGACGATTCTGTGACTAATTAAATGGGCTTATTGGTTATTGTGTGACCCATTTCTGTTTTTTGGATCAATTGTGGCTCTCCATTAGGGTTAATCAGTTTTTTTAGGGCTACTATTTTTTTTTGAAAATCATATTTTGGTAAATTTTTAATTTTTATGTCATTATTTAAGGCCTAATTAAACGAACTAAACATATTTTTTCCTGAAAATATATAAAAAATATCGGATTCCTGCGAAAATTTTCAGTGTTTTCCGCCTCAGAATCATGGTCTGAAATCATGGTATCAATATTTGCCTGGCTGTCACAAACACCCTGTATACAGGATGTAACAAAAAGGGTATGTTAAGCGAAAAGCTATGTGAATAGCCCACTGAAGAGAACCTATCCACAAAATTTGTGACCTGAAATCACATGTTTATTTTTCCCGATATTATGGAGAATTTTTAAATATCTCAGGAATTTTCATACAATCTTGAAAAATAAAAATGTGATTTTGAGTCTCAAATTTTGTAGATAGGTTTTCTATAGTGGGCTATTTACATAGCTTTTCGCTTAACATACCCTTTTTGTTACAACCTGTATAGGTAGCGCCACCACAAAGGGTAGGCAGGGGTCTGTTGTAATATTTAATACCGAAATACAGAGAAGTTTGATGGATTTTCATAGAACTAAGGTCCCATTTTCCCAATGGTTGGGTAAAGCCTATATGAAGGATTTTGATTCTGTCTTTCTATAAAACTTGATCAAAATAGTATCAACTTTATCCTTTAGGGTATCTGACCATTATTGGAAAAATCAACTCTAAACAAAATTAAAATCTGATTGGTATACTTACATCAAATTCATTGGTAATTTCACAGCTAACCATTTTGTTCCCTCCTATAAATACTCACCTAACAGATTATCATAATTTGTCATCTCTATCCAACCGAAATAAATCACAGACGTGATGTTTGATGTATCTCACTCCTAAATTCAATTTTGTTGACATTCATAAACAAATATAGCGTCAGCTACTATTTAATACGATTTGATTAATGAATCCAAAATGAATCAACATCCAAAGTGAACTTTTGATAGATAGCCTTCTATAATTCAAACGGTAAAGTTGCCAGCTTTTCATCGCAAAATTTGAATTAAAATTTAAATAGATACGTTAAATTGCTTTTACAGACGAGTGATTTTAGAATAAAAGATTCCTTAATAGTTGCGATTACGTAATGCGAATTTTAAAAGTTACCAGCCAGGGCAGTAAAGTAAGGCAATGATCTAATATTAAAACCATTACTCTATAAATGCCTATGCTTATGCGTCTTTTCTAAAATACATCAGCTGAATCTCCTTCCGTGCATGTCTTAAGATTCGACTAAGGAACACTGGGTAATAAGCTAGCGTATACTAAATATCTCTATAAGAATTTCCTTCGTAATCCTATGGAATACAGCCGTATGAATATGTAGGTAGTTATGTACCTATATAACTATATATCTGTAAATCTGTATGTCTTAAAACCTTTACATCATCAGTGACCTGCTTGTGACCACACTATTCCTGAATATTTGTACAACTTCCTTTATCTATTTTCTCCGGCATCCAGAAATTCTGAGGGTATAATATAAATTATATAAAATTAATGTAGAATCATTTCTGAAATGCTTAAATATTTGAACAAGCACAATGTTATTCCACAATTTCAAAACTTTTATTAAGTTTAGCTTGTAATTAAATTTCTCATAATAATTATTTCGAGAACATTATTTAACTGTTAATTTTGAATTCATCACTTAATTTTCTAACCAAATTGCAGATTGACGGTAGGTAAGAAAGAAATACTACTTTTGCTGTACCTACTCAAATTCTCGTTAACATTACCACCTTTCAAGTTATCGTTCGCACGAACCAAGTGCGCTGTTATTTTCACCATAGTAACGTATAAGGTAGCATGAAATTTGTTAAGCAAAAAAATAAGTATTTTTAAAATAAAATCATCAATCAATCATCATCATCATCTTTAATCATCATCAATACATCATCATCAATCATCATCAATACATATAATAAAAATGAAACGGATCGCTGTCTGTACATGGAAGATATATACGAGAAAAAATATTATAGGAGAACTTTATAAACGCAATAGTTACTACCTGGTACCCAAAAGAATGATTTTTGAAATTTTTGTATGTTTGTCGGTTTGTCTGTTTTTTCTGTGCGTTTGGGCACGCTAATCTCAGAATCGGCTGAACCGATTTCGATGCAGTTTTCAATAATATATTGTGACAAGTCCCACTTAACATATAAGGCTACTTTTTATGACGGGAAAATGTTTTGTTCCGGATGATTTCGACATTTTATTTTTTCTGTAGTCCACGCGGACGGAATCGCGGGCGTCCACTAGTATACAGGATGTAACAAAAAGGGTATGTTAAGTGAAAAGCTATGTAAATAGCCCACTGTAGAGAACCTATCAACAAAATATGAAACTTGAAATCACATGTTTATTTTTCAAGATTGTATGAAAATTCCTAAGATATTTAAAAGAAGTTCATATCTTGATTTTTTTAATTATAGAAAAAATGTCTCCAGGTTATAATAAAAAGGGAAAGTAAGATGAAGATTGAACATTCCTAACAAAATCTTTATAATATCTGAAAAATAAACATTTGATATCGAGTCTTCAATTTTGAACATAGGTTCTCTATTAGTGGGCTATTTAGCTGTTTGCTTAACAAACCCCTTTTATGCCCCCCTATAATTTGTATGCACCCTTTGTAACATGTAATTTAATAAAGTTTATGCTTCCACGGAGTTAAGGCTCTACTTACCTACACTTCCGTATCCGGCAAAATAGCCGCCCTTACATCTCCACCTCGTATGCATAACACTGTTTTCAAATGATTCCAAAGCTTCAGTTGGTTTACATAAGCGGCTTTCGACAAGGCTTTTCACTCAAGCTATTGATTTAAATATGAAATAATATTATTTGCATATTCAGTATTTTCGATGAATAATTTTTGAATAGCTCACACCATAGAGCGCTTTTGTGCTGCATTCGATGAAAATTTCGTGGAAAATATAAACGTTTGTGTAAAATGTTTTAATGCTATATTACAATTTGATCTCGTAGTATTTAGCTGAAATCGTTTGAATCGTTTCACATGAGATTGAATTAGATGCACAGTGCAGTTACGTTACTGCTTTCATCCAAATGTTCATTAAACGTAGTCATAGTAATACGAGCTAAGTAAAAACATAAAGTTTGCATCGCGCCTTTGGCTTAAAGATAATGAATAAGATTTACACAAGAAGCTTTATGAAGTTAGGTTAAAATAATGGAAATATTTTACAAGTGTAGTAAAGGCAGTTAGGACTTTTCTCAGCAATGGGACAAGATATAGGCCATTTAAAAATTAGTATGGACTGGATACAACCGGTCTTTTTCAGTGTAATATTCCCAGATTTTAAACTGTTATATCATTCTAAGTTACTAGCTAAACTCTCTATCCATATGTTGACTTATCTTCTCAAATTCCATCACATTAACTTCACAAGTGCTCTTTTGCAATTCCTACCTCATTGTCACCTGAATCACCTGAATATTTAACTAGGGCCCTATTCTCATGACACTCGACATTATCTCTAAACTCCAGACTCATAGACATATTTGGAAATTGCAGTGCTAATGCGCTGAGCTTCAGTAGAATACATCAGCTGAATCTAGATTTAGAATTTTACAAAATTTTACGAAATTTACAATTGTGGTCAGCTTCTGTGTTCTTTTTTTGTTTTGCTATTATATTGTTGATATATATTGTATTACTATTATTTATATTGTACTTACCTACTGTCTTGTTGCATGTTGTGTTTGCCTCTAATTAGTTATTTTCGTTATCACTTAGATTTTTTGTCGTAAGAATATTGTAATAACTGCTGGCAAACCTTATTAAATAACTAAAATAAAATAAAAATCTCCATCCGTGCATGTCATAAAAGTCGACTAAGGAACTCAGAAGCTTTCTCCCAGGCGATGGCCTAGAATGCTAAACGTGGCTGTAGGACCTCTTTTGTGATCCTGAAATTTTTAGCTACCCTATTTTGAAATTACATCCGTGTATATAATGAAAGTAATATCTGAAAAACGAAATGGCGAACATCATCATCACTTTTCCTTAGTGTCAGCACTGGATATTACCTGGCATGGTCGGAAGCAGTAGAAATGAATAGTACTACTGTATGCATAACATGTTTTTAGCTAATATCAAATAAATTAAGTTCGAGATATGTCGGAGGATGTGAGAATCAGGACCGTGAAACTAGGTAGGAATATATTATCACTGGACTCGAAACTGACACAATCAGTTTATAGCATGACCCTCTCTAGCTAAGTACTCCGATTTTAACTCTATAAAGGCTTTAACTGAGGAACGTACAAAATTTGTATGTCCTCACTATATAGATAACCTTTATCTTACAAGATTGCCTATATAGGTAGTATTTCGGACAATATACACACCCATTACATACCTATATTTTTGGAATTTATGAGAAGTTTTGAGTAGAGTTTGAATGAGCACTCATGTAGACGACAGATAAAGCAGTGGCTAGTAGACTGTATGTAAGAGTCTCCTCGAAATTGTAAACATCTGTCTCACATTTGTATTGTTATGTGCATATGCAAGTTTGCATGTGCCTTCTAAAACAATAATGTATGTGAAACTTGTGAACATGCTTATTGCTGTATCATTTGGAAACTATTTTTGTGATGTAACTAATCGTTATGCTATGCTTGTTAAAACTATAATTTTGTATCTCCCTATTTGAATTTTCTTCGTCGCCGGACGCGGGCCCCGTGTCCTTTCGCCTCGCCACGCTAGTAGTTGTTGTCCAACCATGCGGTACCGACCTCGCGTCTCGGCAAATGAATTTTCGTGTGTGACAAACTGACCTACCAACAATAAGAGTGCCCTTACCCTTAAAAGTGAACTGTGAACCTAAACCCTACGATAAATTCTGCGCGGAAGAAGAAAGAAGAGAAAACACACAGGTAACTCTCTTTGACATTACTTCTATTTTCCCCTGACACGACGCGACCCCCTAAATCTCTAAACAAATCTAAACGTGGCTATGGTCGTTTGATCCTGTAGTTCTAGCTATATTATTTCGGGAACACATTGGTGTGTATATACCTACATAAAATTTAAAATCAATATACCCATAGTCAACTTATGGCGTATTTCCTTTCCTAGAATTTTAAGTTGACGATCTTCCCACATACTCGTGCCTAGTAGTTTTCCTGAATTTTCCATTTATTTTACGTTCTCTAACCCCAAAATAATTGACAAGGGCACATTTTGTAACTACTCCAATACCTTTTATAATACCATAATTATATAATGAAACCTTCTAAATAACTTGGAATTTGCGTCTGACAATGTTGAAAAAGTTTAACCTCATCGAAACTTTCCCTGTTCTCGTTAATACCGACAATAATTTACTTCAATTTATTTTAAATGTATGTGTAACAATTTTGTATGGGATCAAATTTAATTTAATGTAATTGCGGAAATTTCCCCATTCTTGAACGGTTGTGAACTTACAATTAGATACAAATCGAGACATTGTTGTACAAAATCGTTCTACCGTAAATGTTTCTACTCTGTGTTCAGCTCTCGAAAGCGAACTCTGCGTAAATATGTAATGTGTTTGCTACCGGAACGTCTGGCGTATGGAGCCAAGACTTGAAGACTCGGTTCAATTTGTATCAAGTCTTCACTTTAAATTCAAATACGTTCTAGTACCCATCGACTATTTATAAATCTAGCAGATTTCTTTTCCGATGGTATTTTGGGAAATATTGAATTGTATCAGGCGTCACTATTCGGAAGTTCAAATCTCTATTGAGGGATCGCCCACCACCGGGCCCTATACCCTCCGCTGACCCTCGGATCTGCCTACTCATGATCACGAACACAAGACACTACAGTCGCAACGAGAAGCCAGATCCAAGCACCTAGCATGCAACCATAAATACATAGCTGCTAATCCGAAAACCAATTAAAATTTTAATCGACATATGTTTCGCCAACACCCGTGGCATAATCAGGATTAGTTTTCCATGTTAGTTCTATCTACCGAACCAACTAACTAACAACTAAAACCAATGTATTGCAAATCATTTTTATACCCTCAATCAACATAAAAAAATAAATGTTAATACCTACATATTAGTTTAGAAATGTAAAATTATTATAGATAAATAATTATTAAAAATATACATTAGTTATTAATTGTTAAATTATTAGAAGAAAAATAAATTTATAATAATATTAAATATATATAAAAAAAAAAAAAAGACCATATCAAGGCTGTACGACAAAGTCATTACCTTTGTCCGATCCTATTGACTTTGACATTGACAGATTACAGCCAAAACTGGGCTAGTGTTTACAAAATCTATTTGATTATTTACCAAATTAATACCTGAAAATTTTGCTTTCATAATTTCTAGTTTTTCTAAAATAGACAGACGGATGCCTTTATCTGCAACATGTAGAACTCTTAACTCATTATTATCTGCCAGGAAGTGGCCCGCCTGGAGTAAATGTTCGGCAAAGTTGGATTTATTAGGATTACCATTTCTAAAAGCTGATATATGTTCCTTGTATCGAACATTAAAACTGCGACCAGTTTGTCCAATGTAACAAGCATCACATTCATCACACTTCAACTGGTATACACCTGATTTCTTTTTAAGTTCCAACTTTTGTTTTGTGTTGATTAACTTTTGTAATGAATTATAAGTCCTAAACGCCACAAATATGTCTTCTTTTTTTAATAATTTAGATATTTTTTCTGAAAAACCTTTATAATATGTCAAACTACCAGTGTATGGTTTTTGAATCTGATCAACTTTAGGGTATAACATTTGTTTAACCAAAATGTTTTCCTTTTTATTGACCAGATTATAAATTAATTGAGGACTGTACCCATTAGATCTGGCAATTTGAACAATGGTATTAAATTCTTTATTATAATTGTAATTGTTAAGCGGTAAAGTTACCAGTTTATGTATCATAGACTTATAAGCCGCTAATTTATGTTGCCATGGGTGGAAAGAATCAACCGGTATTGTGACATCTGTATGGGTAGGTTTCCGGTATACAGCAAAATCATGAAATTTATCTAATCTTGATATAGTTAAATCCAAAAAATTTATGCTATTATTAACTTCTTCTTCAATTTTGAATTTAATTTTGGCATGCTTGGTATTAATTTTGTTGACAAAAACATGAAACTGTCTCACTGAGCCTGTCCAACACAAGATAACATCATCTACATATCTAAAATAATATTTTATCTTACTATTGTTAACTATAAACTTATTTTCATACCAATCCATAAAAATTTCTGCAAGAAACGGTGACAACGGAGAACCCATAGCCAAACCATCCTTCTGTAAATAATAGGTGTTCCGATAACAAAAATAATTTTGGTTCATACAAAGTCTAGTCAGTCCAATAATGTTATCAACCTCCGTTGGATGTAAATTGACTTTATCACACCAAGTCTTAATTATGTCTAAACAATCTTTATAAGGAACATTTGTAAACAAACTTTCTACATCTAATGAAAATAATTTTGAATTTGTAGGCAATTCTATATATTTAATTTTTTCTATTAAATCTAAACTATTTTTAACACTATACTTAGGTGTGAATTGAATTTTTTCCTTTATATAGTTATTTAAAAACGTTGCCAATTTATATGCAGGCGCTCCAATATAGGAAACTACAGGTCTAACAGGAATATTAATTTTATGTAATTTTGGTAAACCGTATAACATTGGTGTGACAGGATTCATTGAAATTACGCGTTCAATTAAATGGGGGCATTTTTTGGGAAAAATATATTCTGAATTGGCAATACATTTCTTCAATTCTGCATTGAATTTATTTGTAGGATCAAAGGGCAATGTTTGAAATTCATTTGTATTTAAGATTTCCATTACCTTTTCATGATACATATCCTGTTTCATAATAACCAATGTATTGCCTTTGTCTGCTTTACTAATTAAAAGGTTGTTTTGATCTAACTTGAGTTGTACAGACTTATATATTTTTGAGTAATATGAAAATGAAGTTTTGTTAAGATTACTAGAGTTATTAATTTCCTTATGTAATTCCTTCATTTCATGAGCTAGAACGTTTTTGACAGTGGTATCTACTTTATTCCTAACTAAGGTTATTTCTGTGTCCACTGCCAAAACTTCCAAAGATTTATTGTTAATATTTTTTGGTGGACAGAATTTCAAACCTTTTGTCAACAAACTCATTTCCTGTTCTGTAAAATTTGTGTCAGAGAGATTCTCAACTCTTTTATAAAACTTGTGTGTGTCTTTCTTAATAGGCGGAGTATTATTAGTGTGGTTCTCTCCATATTTTTTAGATATCAAAAGTTTTAATTTGTGTGACTGTGTATCAAATCTCTGCTGACCCTTAAAATAGGCCAAATCTCTTGCCTTTTTATCTAAAAGGTCAAATTCCACCGGATGAAGTCTAAATGAAAGTTCCATATGCAAAATTTTAAGATGTGTTTTTAAATTATCTCTAACGGAAAACCAATACTTAATTTCTTGAAATAACCATAACTTTTGAGCTTGTTCTATAGCAAATTTTGCCTGTCTATTGTCAACATTAGAGCGAACATTTATATAATTAGGAATAACTTTGTGGTACTTACATTGTTGGTTAAACCACACGTTTTGTTTTGCAATACGTTGAGCTTCTGTTAGTCTGATGTATAATTTTGCCTGTTTAGTGATGCTACACTTCGTTAAATATTGAATTGTATCAGGCGTCACTATTCGGAAGTTCAAATCTCTATTGAGGGATCGCCCACCACCGGGCCCTATACCCTCCGCTGACCCTCGGATCTGCCTACTCATGATCACGAACACAAGACACTACAGTCGCAACGAGAAGCCAGATCCAAGCACCTAGCATGCAACCATAAATACATAGCTGCTAATCCGAAAACCAATTAAAATTTTAATCGACATATGTTTCGCCAACACCCGTGGCATCATCAGGATTAGTTTTCCATGTTAGTTCTATCTACCGAACCAACTAACTAACAACTAAAACCAATGTATTGCAAATCATTTTTATACCCTCAATCAACATAAAAAAATAAATGTTAATACCTACATATTAGTTTAGAAATGTAAAATTATTATAGATAAATAATTATTAAAAATATACATTAGTTATTAATTGTTAAATTATTAGAAGAAAAATAAATTTATAATAATATTAAATATATATAAAAAAAAAAGACCATATCAAGGTTGATTCTTTCCACCCATGGCAACATAAATTAGCGGCTTATAAGTCTATGATACATAGACTGGTAACTTTACCGCTTAACAATTACAATTATAATAAAGAATTTAATACCATTGTTCAAATTGCCAGATCTAATGGGTACAGTCCTCAATTAATTTATAATCTGGTCAATAAAAAGGAAAACATTTTGGTTAAACAAATGTTATACCCTAAAGTTGATCAGATTCAAAAACCATACACTGGTAGTTTGACATATTATAAAGGTTTTTCAGAAAAATTATCTAAATTATTAAAAAAAGAAGACATATTTGTGGCGTTTAGGACTTATAATTCATTACAAAAGTTAATTAACACAAAACAAAAGTTGGAACTTAAAAAGAAATCAGGTGTATACCAGTTGAAGTGTGATGAATGTGATGCTTGTTACATTGGACAAACTGGTCGCAGTTTTAATGTTCGATACAAGGAACATATATCAGCTTTTAGAAATGGTAATCCTAATAAATCCAACTTTGCCGAACATTTACTCCAGGCGGGCCACTTCCTGGCAGATAATAATGAGTTAAGAGTTCTACATGTTGCAGATAAAGGCATCCGTCTGTCTATTTTAGAAAAACTAGAAATTATGAAAGCAAAATTTTCAGGTATTAATTTGGTAAATAATCAAATAAATTTTGTAAACACTAGCCCAGTTTTGGCTGTAATCTGTCAATGTCAAAGTCAATAGGATCGGACAAAGGTAATGACTTTGTCGTACAGCCTTGATATGGTCTTTTTTTTTTTTTTTATATATATATTTAATATTATTATAAATTTATTTTTCTTCTAATAATTTAACAATTAATAACTAATGTATATTTTTAATAATTATTTATCTATAATAATTTTACATTTCTAAACTAATATGTAGGTATTAACATTTATTTTTTTATGTTGATTGAGGGTATAAAAATGATTTGCAATACATTGGTTTTAGTTGTTAGTTAGTTGGTTCGGTAGATAGAACTAACATGGAAAACTAATCCTGATGATGCCACGGGTGTTGGCGAAACATATGTCGATTAAAATTTTAATTGGTTTTCGGATTAGCAGCTATGTATTTATGGTTGCATGCTAGGTGCTTGGATCTGGCTTCTCGTTGCGACTGTAGTGTCTTGTGTTCGTGATCATGAGTAGGCAGATCCGAGGGTCAGCGGAGGGTATAGGGCCCGGTGGTGGGCGATCCCTCAATAGAGATTTGAACTTCCGAATAGTGACGCCTGATACAATTCAATATTTAACGAAGTGTAGCATCACTAAACAGGCAAAATTATACATCAGACTAACAGAAGCTCAACGTATTGCAAAACAAAACGTGTGGTTTAACCAACAATGTAAGTACCACAAAGTTATTCCTAATTATATAAATGTTCGCTCTAATGTTGACAATAGACAGGCAAAATTTGCTATAGAACAAGCTCAAAAGTTATGGTTATTTCAAGAAATTAAGTATTGGTTTTCCGTTAGAGATAATTTAAAAACACATCTTAAAATTTTGCATATGGAACTTTCATTTAGACTTCATCCGGTGGAATTTGACCTTTTAGATAAAAAGGCAAGAGATTTGGCCTATTTTAAGGGTCAGCAGAGATTTGATACACAGTCACACAAATTAAAACTTTTGATATCTAAAAAATATGGAGAGAACCACACTAATAATACTCCGCCTATTAAGAAAGACACACACAAGTTTTATAAAAGAGTTGAGAATCTCTCTGACACAAATTTTACAGAACAGGAAATGAGTTTGTTGACAAAAGGTTTGAAATTCTGTCCACCAAAAAATATTAACAATAAATCTTTGGAAGTTTTGGCAGTGGACACAGAAATAACCTTAGTTAGGAATAAAGTAGATACCACTGTCAAAAACGTTCTAGCTCATGAAATGAAGGAATTACATAAGGAAATTAATAACTCTAGTAATCTTAACAAAACTTCATTTTCATATTACTCAAAAATATATAAGTCTGTACAACTCAAGTTAGATCAAAACAACCTTTTAATTAGTAAAGCAGACAAAGGCAATACATTGGTTATTATGAAACAGGATATGTATCATGAAAAGGTAATGGAAATCTTAAATACAAATGAATTTCAAACATTGCCCTTTGATCCTACAAATAAATTCAATGCAGAATTGAAGAAATGTATTGCCAATTCAGAATATATTTTTCCCAAAAAATGCCCCCATTTAATTGAACGCGTAATTTCAATGAATCCTGTCACACCAATGTTATACGGTTTACCAAAATTACATAAAATTAATATTCCTGTTAGACCTGTAGTTTCCTATATTGGAGCGCCTGCATATAAATTGGCAACGTTTTTAAATAACTATATAAAGGAAAAAATTCAATTCACACCTAAGTATAGTGTTAAAAATAGTTTAGATTTAATAGAAAAAATTAAATATATAGAATTGCCTACAAATTCAAAATTATTTTCATTAGATGTAGAAAGTTTGTTTACAAATGTTCCTTATAAAGATTGTTTAGACATAATTAAGACTTGGTGTGATAAAGTCAATTTACATCCAACGGAGGTTGATAACATTATTGGACTGACTAGACTTTGTATGAACCAAAATTATTTTTGTTATCGGAACACCTATTATTTACAGAAGGATGGTTTGGCTATGGGTTCTCCGTTGTCACCGTTTCTTGCAGAAATTTTTATGGATTGGTATGAAAATAAGTTTATAGTTAACAATAGTAAGATAAAATATTATTTTAGATATGTAGATGATGTTATCTTGTGTTGGACAGGCTCAGTGAGACAGTTTCATGTTTTTGTCAACAAAATTAATACCAAGCATGCCAAAATTAAATTCAAAATTGAAGAAGAAGTTAATAATAGCATAAATTTTTTGGATTTAACTATATCAAGATTAGATAAATTTCATGATTTTGCTGTATACCGGAAACCTACCCATACAGATGTCACAATACCGGTTGATTCTTTCCACCCATGGCAACATAAATTAGCGGCTTATAAGTCTATGATACATAGACTGGTAACTTTACCGCTTAACAATTACAATTATAATAAAGAATTTAATACCATTGTTCAAATTGCCAGATCTAATGGGTACAGTCCTCAATTAATTTATAATCTGGTCAATAAAAAGGAAAACATTTTGGTTAAACAAATGTTATACCCTAAAGTTGATCAGATTCAAAAACCATACACTGGTAGTTTGACATATTATAAAGGTTTTTCAGAAAAAATATCTAAATTATTAAAAAAAGAAGACATATTTGTGGCGTTTAGGACTTATAATTCATTACAAAAGTTAATTAACACAAAACAAAAGTTGGAACTTAAAAAGAAATCAGGTGTATACCAGTTGAAGTGTGATGAATGTGATGCTTGTTACATTGGACAAACTGGTCGCAGTTTTAATGTTCGATACAAGGAACATATATCAGCTTTTAGAAATGGTAATCCTAATAAATCCAACTTTGCCGAACATTTACTCCAGGCGGGCCACTTCCTGGCAGATAATAATGAGTTAAGAGTTCTACATGTTGCAGATAAAGGCATCCGTCTGTCTATTTTAGAAAAACTAGAAATTATGAAAGCAAAATTTTCAGGTATTAATTTGGTAAATAATCAAATAGATTTTGTAAACACTAGCCCAGTTTTGGCTGTAATCTGTCAATGTCAAAGTCAATAGGATCGGACAAAGGTAATGACTTTGTCGTACAGCCTTGATATGGTCTTTTTTTTTTTTTTATATATATATATTTAATATTATTATAAATTTATTTTTCTTCTAATAATTTAACAATTAATAACTAATGTATATTTTTAATAATTATTTATCTATAATAATTTTACATTTCTAAACTAATATGTAGGTATTAACATTTATTTTTTTATGTTGATTGAGGGTATAAAAATGATTTGCAATACATTGGTTTTAGTTGTTAGTTAGTTGGTTCGGTAGATAGAACTAACATGGAAAACTAATCCTGATGATGCCACGGGTGTTGGCGAAACATATGTCGATTAAAATTTTAATTGGTTTTCGGATTAGCAGCTATGTATTTATGGTTGCATGCTAGGTGCTTGGATCTGGCTTCTCGTTGCGACTGTAGTGTCTTGTGTTCGTGATCATGAGTAGGCAGATCCGAGGGTCAGCGGAGGGTATAGGGCCCGGTGGTGGGCGATCCCTCAATAGAGAATTTTGGGAAATCTCCTTGCAATATTTTCGTATAGTCACTCACACTCTCACACACACACACACGACTTTGTCCCGAAATAGGGCATCCAGATCGTAAAGGAGAACCCATAGCCACGTTTATCATATCGGGGACAGATGTAAATTATCAGTGACAAGTTGATAGAATGTCCTTAGTCGACGCTTACTACACGCACTGAAGGAGTAGCAGCTGATGTGTTCTAGTGAAGCCCCGTGATGAAAAACATAGTTCCGGAAGTAAAAAATAGTTTGTAACCAATATTATAAGAAAAACCGAACTTAATAACCGAACTTGTACATCTCAACTATACCCTCAAAATTGGTCAGAAGTGGCACCATGTGGTTCTATCGGCCCTTGGTGTTCTGCCTGCCCCGTGTGGGAAAAAGGCGTGATTATATGTATGTATGCACTCGTATTTATAGTGGTTCATGTAAAAGCTAAACAATAAAAAAACTTTCTACTCGTATACTCACAATATGCGTTGTTTACATTTCGCGTCAAGTTACCAACTTCAATGGCATAGATATTGCGTTACTGAAACTATCTGAAGGGCTGGCTCGTCCCTAGAGCTATAATACTCCCTCGCCCTACAAACCGGAACGCCGCAATGACTGGGCTATTGTTAACGGGCAAGAAGTAGGCTAAAGGGTATTATGTTCCTCGTGTATGTGCCTCTGGCGTATATAAAAATAGCTCAGTTATAACTCTGCTCAATCAACAATTTAATAAGCTTGTCCTTTGGAATGTTGTCAGTTAATATGAGTTAATATATAGGCTATTTTGCTACGAATAGTTTTGAGAAAAATAATAAAAGGAAAAAGAAAAACAAAAGAATAAAGGAGATTTTTCGTCAAAATAATGCTATGTCAATATAAGTTCTCTTGTGATCTCAGTTTTTTGTTTGTTGTGTATATAGTTTTAATCTTCAGTTCGTAAAATAATATATCAGAGGGGTAAGCACGAACCTTTTTACGCGGCGTAACGCTAGCAACTCGCTAGCAAAGTCTATGTGATTTGACAGTTGGACGATAGCGTTACGGACTATCGAGAGGTTCGTGCTTACCCCTCAGAATTTATACATACGTGATCTCTTTTGTAGATTTCACTACGTCTACAACTGTTGCTGCTACGAAATTCGTAGCATCTACTACGAATTGTTTCATAGCACATTAAATAAGCTAGCCTAGAGTGATAAATATTAGGTAAATGCAAATTTTTTCATTCTTTGAGTATGAGTTTTGTAAATCAAATTAACCTATATGTCAAATTTCTGATACATTAGTACATAGGGAAAGTGATATAAATAATAACATAAACAAAATAAAATGCAAGCGTTCTAAAAATTCCTACCGTAAAAAGACTTAATACTACTAATATTATTAATTATTATAATACTTTTTACGCCCAATCATTACTTTATGATTATGTAAATTACAGGCAATTAAGTCCAAATATGCATAAAATCATAATTACTCTTCATTAGGTCAACTTTATAGGAATTAATTTATTTCCGTGGTATATCATAAAAATGCTAATCATTCAAAAAGTTATGAAAAAATATATTTTATGCGGAGTTGATAATGGAGCTGAACCCTTTTAACCCAATTCGAAAGTTCAATGCGAATGGAAAACAGTTTGTGCATAAAATTTGTTTACATGAGAAAATATTAAAGAGCTTCATAAACAAACATAGCAACATCGCTAAATGTGTGTAAGATTGCGTTCCTTTGAATGACTACATTATCCGTGGAACTGCATGTAAAAAATATTCCGAAATCAGGCATAGGAGTTATTTAAAAACACGGCCTCTAATTGATCTAGATCTGAAGAGTATTTTTTAAATTGGCAGCCCCTATATTTGAGTTAAAGAAGCTATTTACCAGACTCCGTGAAAACACTTAGGTTGTATTCCCACTATGTTGTTACAGTTAATTTATCGTTTGACGACTATCGTCTCTATCTATTTTTACTGTTATAAAAAGCTTTCGTTACCACAAAAAACGTCGTACGGATAGTTCATACCAGATAAAATCCTGTCGGCAGCTTTTTAGATATATTATTACACTTCAAAACTGCCATGATTATCTGTCATTACGATATAATAGGAACGCCCCTTTATAGTGTGATTAAAAAAGCCCGTCTAACGTTAAAGGCTGTTTAGAAATTTCAGCAATATGTATGGAATATCATATGGAGTTTCGAATAAAAGATTCTACACTGATAACAGTCACATTAGAACATTTATATTTTTACTGTATATATGTAGTACAGTTTAAAACGTTTCCGCTGTAATTTAAAAAGCAAATTGTTGCATATACACGTTTGAAATTTTATCAGAAGTTCTATCAACCTACATGACGTGGTAAAGTAATTTTAAATAAATAAAAGAGTAAATTACAAACAGAGTAACCACACGCCATAATATCACGCAACTATAACCACACGATTTTCGTTCACTATGAAACCTGTATTTATTGACTATTTTGAATAATGGAAAAGGGTGGGGTAACCATAGCACAATTTAGGTAGCGTGAGCAAAGTTTGTTATAAGAAAATATGGAGAAGTTAGCAAGATTTTTTAGGGGGAAAAAGAATATTTATAATACATAGATCGTAAAATAATGGTTATCTAGCACTTCCTGTGCTATTAATGGACTTCACTGGCTAAGTTCAGGCAATGAGCTAGCAACTTGTCATTGATCTTTTATATCTGGTCGCGCTGTGCTAAGCATGGCTGTAGGGTATCCTTCGTGTATCATATTTTATATACGAGTATGTTATATATACCGGTCGGAGTGGAGGTTGTTGGGGGAGGCCTATGTCCAACAGTGGACTTCTCAGGGCTGTAAATGATGATGATGTTATATTAGACCTATGGAAGGCAAAACCAAACAAACTTTAGGAATACTGTTGGCTCTGGTCCCAGTGGAGTAATTAATGAACTTAAGTGAAAATATTAATCATACCAAGTAAATTTATGGTTTAAATAAACTATCAAGCTTTTGTATTGGGCAATAAAGGTGATACTTTCTGTACTTGCGTTGTGAGAATCGCCTAAGAAACCGCTGGCTACCCCAGTCCGGTAACACAGCAGTGCATAAAGGCTCGAGCACACCGGATGCGTGCACGTAAGCGTAGACGTACACGTACCTCTGAGTTTAATATTTAGAACTGTCACAGCTTGACATCTATGCTTACGTCTACGCATACACATCCGGTCTGCCCGTGCCTATACAGTTCCATACATTACAACTCATAGGTACGTATACGTCTACGCTTACGTGCACGCACACGCATCCGGTATGCTCGGGCCTTTAATCACGTGATATTGATGATGAACATCACAAAATATTGTTCACAGAACATTTCTAGATATCCGTAAAAAAACCGAGTAATTTAGTGAAAAAGTTATCAAACATAATTTTTTATTCCATAGATCAAAGGAAACTTGAGGCAGCTGAAAAGTTAAACTTTAATCTGTCGGAATTTTTATTAAATTATACCAATTCTGACGACGCGATTGACATTACACCGAAGTGCCGTAATTTTGTAAACACTAAGTTTTGATTGCGACCATGTCCGAAAGAGAAGACAGTGATGCGGAGTTGTTATTTCTTCAGTATACACATTTCTGCTGTTTTACAACTCGATAGCTGATCATGAAAAAACTCGTCATGGTTTAGCTTAGCTTAGATCTTGATTACTTATATAAAATTGATATATCAGGTACAAATAGTGTTGATTCACCGTTGAATATTTTTGCGAGCTCTATATCAAATAAGAACATTAGATTTATCTTAGATTCACTTAGTGAGCCAAATATTAAAATTACAATATAAGGAAGCACATTACATGTATAAATGACATAATTATTTGCTTTTAAGTGAGCTATGTTAATTTTACAAAAAAAAAATAATTTTTTTTACGCTAAACTTCCACTGGCATTGACACATCTCCTGAAAAAAAAACAATACTTCATTTTCAAGCGTAGGTTCCTCCGATTTTTTTTACAAAATGACAGCTCCCTCTGGATGTAAATACTTCCCATCTTCGTGGTTTGAAAGAAGATCAAGTTTTAAGACCACTGATTGCGGTCAAAAGATACTTTATTTTGGATTTCATGCTTTGAATTTACTTTTAAAAGATTTTTTTTGATTTGGGATTCGAGAAAATATAAAGTCTGACACGCTTTCAACATGCTACTACTATATTTTGAAATACTTAAATCAAAAATAAAAGATATTTTTGCCGGGCAACTGTTTAATAAAAAGCGGATTCTGTTTGCCAAAGGAACGAAATCTTTTATATCTTTATTTTTGTTGTCAAGTCGTTGAATGAATAGAATTTTCTCAGTCTAGCGAGTTTGAGTCACCTTTATTCAAAATATGTAGTATAATGCTTCACTACTTTCTCAATAAGACCGGTCACCGGAAATGTGGTTAGTTTGCTAGATCTTCGAATAATATTAGTTTATTGGATGCTAGTTATGTAACTTCGACTGCATCAGTTTTTCCCTTCTATTTATGCAATATTCATCTCTGCGACAAGTATTCAACATGTCTATGTACCATATAGCTAAATCTGATTAAAATTAAAAACACGTATTTTTTCAATGACTATTAGTTTGTTTTTCAAAGCAGGATTACAATATAGGTTTGTTTGATTCACAAAATATAACAAATAATATGGAAAAATAAAGGGACAAAGTCTAATAAATAGAACAAAATAATCCAGAATACCTCCTTTATTACCGTACATAAATAACATTATGACTACATCCATATTACTCAACATAGTAGCTATAACAAGACAAGACAAATAGCCAACTAAATTCGCATAGAAGGGGTATGGAATCATGACCCTTATCTCCGTAAAAGCAACTTTCCAAGTAATAATTCAGGATAATTCTCAACTATGCCGTACCTGGGTGCCCATTATCATATTTTCTCCAACTTTTGCTGTTGTGCGTCAACAAAACATATGAGAATTGCTCGATATACTCGGAGTCTAGAACAGGGATCTTATTAGGATATCTTTGAAGTGGCGATAACACAATAGATTAAGGGGCGTAACCTGGTCAAAAACAGAAATTGCGTACTTTCTAATGCCTACTCCTCATTTATGGCTGAACCAAACAAATTCAAAGAAATATATCAGAAATATAATATACCATCATACGTTGTTTTTGCTTGTATCTCCTCTTCGCTTGTATATGCTCCTAAGCTACACAACTACTAGAATTATTTCAATGTTATAAAAAAATTGATAGACTCCACATGTGTAAATCTTAATCTACAAGACATCACATGTGTAAATGTGTAGATTTTTTCATTCAAAAATATCAAATAGCATCAATTTCGAATGTCAAAGGTAATGTAAGATAAGGTCGATCCTGATTTGTATGGCCAAGATCACTGACGGCCACAGTTCCCTTAGAATTGGAATAGCTACAATTTTGTAGGAGATCAACCATGATATTCTAATGAGATGGAAGCTTAAGTATACTGACTGCGGATTAAACTTTTCCTTTTCCCTATATTGTTGATTAAGAAAATAGCGAGGAGACAAAACATGTTGTTTTAAACTTCTGTGTAATGGGTATCAACAAACATAACGCTTCGATATCACTCTGTTTCTGGATAACTTAATGTTATCAACGATTTCAAGATGTTATGTTTAAACATGTAAATCAAATTTTTTTAAATAGTCTTAGCCGCCGATAGAAGCGCAAAGTCAAACAAACCAAGAGAATTCCGTTTTAGCATTTTGTATAGAACCCTGACTAGGATAACTTTTACCTTTTTTAACAGTAGAATAAAAAGTAATCACTCATGTTACAAACGTAAAAACAAATATTTTATGCACGAATAACTTTTTAATCTAAGGAAACTAAAAGTATTTCCTAGATAACTTTGCACTCGAGCGAAAAAGGAAAATATTATTATGTAAGTTATAACTACATGGATTGAATCACAAATATTCCCAAAAGATGCGTATTTGACTAATGTTAGAGCCACATCTCTTACAACTAGCATAATATTGTAAATGGGAATGTTTGTGAGACTGTTTGGAATATGATATGTATTTAAATATTTTGAAGTTTTTACTTTTACATAAAAAAATACCGAATAGATTATTATTAAACTTGGCAGTTTAGTTACATGGCTTTAGGCTATAATTTACGTTTATGCGAAAGAATTTACGAGCATTAGCTAGTAGAATAATGATTGCCTTCGATACATTTTTACCCTCGTAGTTGTACAAAAAATAGTATAGAAACTTTTTCTTTTTGTTAAAAATTACGACTTAAGAAATATGGCTGGTTCATAGTAATGCGGAAGACCTACATGTGTGGCGCTAGAACATCGTTTCACAGCGACGCCATTTTGTCCCGTACGGGTCCCACTCCGGGTGTGGCTGTCAAATAATGTTCTAGTAGCACTACACAATGTTATGGCTCCGAGGGAACCCGTGCGAGTGCCTGAAGCGGGTTTCCTGGATATCTATGAAACCTAAAGCCTAATGCTGGCTGGCGCAGATACGTGTCGCGTTAGCGTGCTAAAACTATCGTGTACCGACAGTGCCCCGATAATACATCGCTTTTGCGCAATTACTGCACGTTGCAATTTTCCGGCCACATTCATCGCGTAAACACGAATTTTCGCCGTAACTCGCTAATGTAGTCCCAGCATAAAAGTTTATATGACCGCGACGTGTAACCAAACCAGTTTCGTCGTTCGGATACATTAATGGCACGTGGGGTAGATACCTACATAAGATTGTGCCACTAACGTTTCCTTGTTGTTACCTTTTTAAGTAGGCTGACAGGTGAAATGTTCATCTGTTGAAATATGCACATTTTTGCTACAATTAATTTTTCTTTTTGTATAGGTACTTTGGATATAATTAGCCTGATTTTCATTATTGCTAATTGTTTCAGATACCGGCAGAGTGCCTGAGGGTTTCTTGGGTAAGCCGCCATCACCACAGCACCGATGAGGCTGAACCATGACTGCTTGGTGCTGCATCGCGATCATGATGTGCACGATTAGAACCGGTGTGCTTTCGCCGGCTCCGCAGAAAACTGAGGCTAAGGAAGCTCAAGGTTAGTAAGCTTAAATAACTATTATAATAATTAATGTCCTCTTATCGTATTTCGGTCATGGCGGCTTTAATACTTTAATATTTATATGGAAGTACCTAAGGATTTTATCACATCTCACCTCTAAAATCTACATTCCAATCTTTTTTCAATTTGTACTTAAACCTGTTTTACTCGGCTTCAGTTATGAAATCCCCTGAAACAAACGCTAACATCGTTGTAATTTCAACATTGTTTAATACTTATGTACATTCTGTTTGATTCCATGAAAGCCGTGAGCCTTGGTTATTGAAACGGACTGAGCTGAGCCGACATCCTGTCTGTGAATAATGTAGCGGTACCTTAAGTTTTTAAATTCTTTATGACAAGCGTTTCCGGGCTTAAGCTGAACAATTTGTTTGGATTTAATAACCTTTAGAAGATTTTTAATAAGTGACTGGAAAATTGTGCTTTTTATAGGTAAGTTATATACGAATAATGCAATGACGCATGCGTTATTCGTATTATATTTACTTACAATTATTCCTATTACCAATTTTACGAAATTTAGACTGATGTTCGTGTTCGGCCACCATCTGACAACTTATGATGATAAGTACGTAACTTGGTAATCACGCTTCTTGGCGAAACGTTGCAATCTATATAAATAAGCATGAATCGCCGAAATACCGCACAAAATTGGATGACTCCTTGTATAAAATAGAGTTAAAGTTTTTCTATTAAAATCATATTGTAAAAAACCTCATAGATATGCCGTTTTTCTTTTTGCAATAAGGCAGTAGGTACGAATTATTTCGTAATGTCGGCCCTGTGCCCACTGCCACTTTAGCTTGCTGGACCGTCTAATGCAAATTAATAATTATACAAACCAACTGTTTACCCCTGACTTATTTCATATACCTAACTGATACTAATTGTTATTCATTAATTATAAACTGTCAGCAAAAATGAAATCTGTATCAATCATAAAATGTCTTGAAATCCACAAAAATGAAATCTGTATCAATCATAAAATGTCTTGAAATCCAAGTATCATCCTGATACCCAAATTTCAGGCCTGAAAATAAATTCTCGCAAAAACTGCTATTAATCAAATTTTTTTAAAGCACCCACAGCGTTCCTGAAATATGTATTATGGTAATCAGGGTACCTAAAACGTAAAAAGAACAGACCCCGGATTAGATTAAAGCAGTAATAATATTAAAATCACAAGACTGCGCGTTTATTTAATCTATCGTGTAAATATATTATAATCGTACCTACTATATTCTTTCAGAATAGATACCTATTTACTACACTATTTAGCGGGTGATGTAATTTTTTACTTCTATAATAACAGTTTACCTGTTATAAATTATTAATAATTAATTTTACAAAATAAACTTCATTAAATGTTTAGGCAAACTAATATCACAAATTTTATAAAACCGCAGGAATCATAGGTGAACGTAAGAAAATGGTCGTACAATAAATGCCAAATCCTTAGCAATGTAAGGGAAGATAATGAAGTAGTAGGTTAAACGGTAGTTAATAGCTAGTGTATATTTAAATGTAATCATTGTCGTGCTTTATAACACTAAATAGTATCCTGTGTTGGTGCGAGGCTTTACTAGAATAGATCAGCTGCATCTCTTTCTGGGCATATCGTATGAGTCGGCCAAGGAACTCAGCCCCCTGCTTACGTGAAAGCAATAGCAAAGCCGAAGCAAAGCGATAGCGAAAATTTTATAATATTCGCCACGAATCGTCAAAGTTCCTTTCAAATTCATTTTACGTAATACGAATTTGACAAGCAATCAGCGATTTTTGTACAATTTTCGCTATCGGTTTGCTTTTGCTAGTTAGGAAATAGAGGGACGGACAATGTTACTGACTATTTTATTTACATCTGACCCCGCTATACCTTTATATATACAGGATGATTTTTGGTCGTCAACGTTCCCGAAAACTACGGGATCTCCTCACTTTTCTCCTTCACGATCATTTTTCTCCATGGAAGCATACCTGGGAAGCGTCTAAATATTAGAGTCCAAAGTTGAGTAAATAGACTGCGTTTTTCTGCATAAATGCACATTGACGCGTGTAGCAAATTTTTTTCACGACAAATAATTAATATCTGTCTATGAAAAAACTAGCATAAACACTGGACACTGGATAAATTTCGCCCGATCAAGCAATGAAAAAATTTTTTCAAAAAAATTTACACCGTTTCCCACCATTTTTTTTTGGCATAAACTTTATGGATGTGAGATCGTATCTTTATGATCTTGCAATTATAGCTGCCCCATTGCGAGAACATAACCGTGTCCTATGTATGTAAAAGTAAAAAAATATACAAAACCAAACTGTTTTTATAATCACGTGGTTGTTAGTAATGTAAAGATACAGTTTTTATTTCCATTATGTTTTTTGTCTGGTTCTGAGTAATGAGTGTGTCTGTTAACGAGAGCTAATAAACCTAATTTAGCTGTTAACTCGTCCAGTTGTAATTTTCTTAGCTCTCTGGTAAATTAGCGAGAGAGCTCGGTATGAAGTAGATTAATGTAGCATTTATCTTGTAACTACTATATCAATCATTGTTTTAGCAGATATTTTGATAAAATATACGAGTACATATCTACCCACTTTTCACTTTTTAGTTCGAATCCCATCCTCGTCGCCAATATTAAGAGGGTTCGGCGATAGGGAGTTCCAAGGAAAGACGTCTGTCTATTATTGACAAGCGATGAGCCAGTGACGTGATGATGAGCTGACATGACATACTAATAATAGTACCACGGGTAGATGGGGTAGATGAGACTACAGTCGCTTTTTGGACACAAGTATAACAATCTGGCGTCCCATATTGTCTCCAATGGTAAATGATACCATTATTCTATTTCAGCAGACATTTTTAGTACTCTGTTTTATTTAAAATGGTGTCTATGTTGTAGATTCAGTCGTGTCATATTATGAGATTATTTGAATCTGATATTCGATGATTGTTTTAAGTATTATTTATAACGATATTCTTTCAGATGAAAATCAAATAACTTACCTCACTAAATTGTAACTATACTGCAACGTTCACTTAATAATTAGTCAACTTTTTTCAAAGCGGAGGAGCAATGAAAAACGAAGTAAATAACAATAGGACCACTGTTTTGGCACCACTTTAGTAAAACCTAGGTTTTTATCACCTATAAAAAAATATGAATTCATTTTACTGAAGGCAATGGCTGGATTCCGTGCCTTTCCTTCGAGAAAAACTAAATTAAGAAATAAACCTCTCAGTGCACCAGGCCCTCTGGCAGGAAACTCACTCGCTGAGCACGACTTTTTTTGAAGCAATAGACATTTGAAGACGAAATGTCGTTGTCGTATCGTCTAGTATTAGACGCCCAATATGCAGAATTTATCTATCCCCTGAAACGCAGGGTCGTCTGTGTCCATTGTTTACTTTTTGTTAGCGAACCCATTTTGGGTATTATTTTGTTATTTACTTTATTTAAGTGTTTTAGAGTTACAATACGTAGTTACCTACTGTTTATCCTGAAGCAGACTAGGCACGAGTTTATATTGGAATAATTTTATTCGTACTGAATTAGCAAATATAAATTGAATTCCGATATAAGAACTCCCTTTTAGTTCCATCTACATCGTTAAGCTTACACAAACGTAATAATGTTAAGTGACCGGTACAAAGGTAGAAAGAAATTGCTTTTTCTACTAAAGAAACAAACAACTATCTAAGAAGATTGATTAAAAACTTTGTTTTTACTGTGTTTGTTTCGCAGATCGCCACTACTGGTATACGCAGGCTCAAGAGACACTTCAAAAGCGATTGCAATACGCCACTGAGAAGAATCCTGTTGCCAAGTAAATATACTTTTTTTTTATTAGCCTGGGAGTTTCCAACCAATCAGTAGGATATAGCGGGATACCAAAAGGGTGCGAGAGACTTCTATGCTAGGCCAGTGCGAATTGGTAAGTTGGGTGAGTGGTGGAGCCTCGTTCGTTGATCAACAGATTGACCGACTACCGGTTTTTCGTAGTCACCGCTTACGAAACTTACTTTATTTGACGTAAAGAGTACGTAGTCTATACATAAAATAAATTTAGTTTATGCAAAAAAATGCTGGGTATCGATTTAAATTTTCTTGACAAATTTTTGAGGACTGGATAGCAGCGGCGCGGAAAAGGCGTCCGAGCAACGGGCCGCTCCCGCTCCCGCCGTCGCCCCGCAAATCCCAGACATCCAGTTTTCAGCCTTAGAATAATGATTCGCTGGAGTGAAGACCTATCATTAATCTAAGTTTTCAGCCTTATGGAAGATAATTTTCATAGCCAGCTATAAGCAGTGAAGAGCAATATTTGCTTAACTTGCTTTTAGATCCTACAGTCAAATTTGTATGTAAAATGTAGATGACAGTCACAGGAAGCAATTCACTTGAGATAATATTAAAAAGATTATTAATAAAGAAATGGAAAAAATTCCTCACCCGGGTGGGAATCGAACCAACGACCTCTGCATCCGTCCCAATATTAAAAATATTAAAAAGAGTTATTTTTTGAATCCATGAACCTATCGTTTGGAAGTTGGATATAAACACAATTTTATAGGCAAGATATTGATACAAACATCCAACTCATTGAAAGTTTCCAGTAACTGGTGCAATAACATCTCATACTAACTTAAACGTAACTTTTGAACTTACACTTATTAAGTCTCTTCAAATATTTACTACTCGTATATAATATACAGACAATATCCTCTATTTTATTCATACCAGATCTGCCTGCTTATTTTATGGTTCGTTGCAAAATAAAATCTTATGACCATTCGCAGAATTTTTTTAAATCTGATTAAGGGCCGATAATATTGTAGGTAGATATTTATTCTTCAACTATTAAAAGCGAAAAACCTTTTTAAATATCTCTAATACAAGTTCTATTTCAGTTACGTTAAAATGAGACCATTAACTAGAAAATAAAACGGTACAAACAGAACCTTATTTCTCAGAGATTTCGCAATTAACTGTAAATTTTCCACCAGCGGTCGTGCGTCGTATCGATGTACTCGTAAGTAATTAGATACCTAATATACAGGTTGATTTTTTGATGCCACCGTTTACAAGGGATACCTACGTTACTCTATACGTCAAATAAAGTTGGTAAGTTTTTGTTGTCAATGGGAAACGATTTCAGATTTATTGTGACAGATCTCGCATCATCGTGGCAATCGTACGGTAAGCGGACCCCTTACCCCTGGACCAAGTGCGATATTTTATGATTCAGTGAGCGAGTTAGCTAGTAAAGCATCATGTAAATGGATACTTATTCAAATAACTACAGAATAAATACACGATATTCCTTAGATGTGTTGGACTAGTCCGACATTTTGATAAAAATGGTCCTATACAGTTTATAAAATTATATGTATAACGGCGCGCATTATAGGCGCCTATTATGATTATTGATTGTTAAATTTGTAAGGTAGTTGTGATTTATTTGTACCATCGAGTTGATTAATTTTGAGAGCGGGTAGATGTATCCGAATGGAGTTGTAAGTATCATGGCGGTACGGGACGTAAGTCTAATGACAGCGCCCGAACGCAATGGTTGCTTGCAAACCCATTGGCTGGTAATTTGCTTTGTTTATAAAATTGCTTGAGTAATTTAAATTGATAATAATTTAAACAAGAAGGACAGTGTTATTATTGCCTAACTTTTATTTTGGTGAATTCCTGCATGTACACGCCCACACGATCCAAGGATGTCGGACATACCTTTGGATATACCCTCGCATCCTTCGATATGTATAAATATATCTAATAGACTATTTTTATTCTTTATTCTTTATTACACATACACAAAAAGAAATATGGCATACAACATTAAAGAAGAGATGCATGTACAATGGAAAGCTTATCTCTACCAGAGATCTCTTCCAGCAAGCCAAGCAAGTAAAGAGAAATTGTTAACAACAGGGTAACATGTGCAATTAAACAAATTCTAAGAAACTACAAAACTACATTAAGAAAAAAAAGGAGAAAAAACAAATGACAGCATATTCATATAATGAACAGGTAGTGATCCTTCAGCTTTTCCTTTTTATTATTTCTTAATTGTTTTAAAAGGAAATACCTATATACAGGGTAATTTTTGGTCGTCAAGATTCCCGAAAACTACGGAATCTCCTCATCATCACGATCATTTTCTCCTTTAAAGCATACCTGGGAAGTGTCTGGTTTCCAAAATATTAGGATCCAAAGTTGAATAAATAGACTGCGTTTTTCTGCATAAAGGTTCGAACACACCGGATGCGTGTGCGTGCACGTAAGCATAGACGTCAAGCGGTGACAGTTCTATACATTAAACTCAGAGGTACGTGTACGTCTACGCTTACGTGCACGCATACGCATCCGGTGTGCTCGAGCCTTAAATGCACATTGACGCGTGTAGCAAGATTTTGTCACGAGAAATAATTAATATCCGTCTATTAAAAAAACTTGCATAAACACTGGATACTATAAATCTCGCCCGATCAAGTAAATAAAAAAAAAATAAAAAAATTTACATTATTTCCCAGCTTTTTTTTGGCATAAACTTACTTTATTGTAATATTGTATTGATGTATAGAGTACGTACCCTTCGTTAAGAATGGCAACGTAAAAACACCCTGTATAGATATCTCTTAGAGATAAGCACGCCTTTTTAAAACTATTTTCTTGTAACATTGTGTACAATAAAGAATAAGGCGCTTAATTTTTTCTGTGATACCTGCCATATATTCTTCCTTAAAATTTTCTGTCCTTAACAATAGACGAGTATACACGAGTACACAATATCTAATAATGAAATTCCTAATTAGCTGTATATTAAAATGTCGGAAATCTCATTTTGCCGGAAATCAGGTACTTAAATGTTATACAGCTAACAAATTGTGTAATTAATCGATGCCAAAGATTCCAGAAACATTACAAAATTATAAGCCCAAAAGTTATTACTCGTACGCTATGCAGTTAAACTTTTCGAAAACTCGACAAATATTCGGTAGTGAGTGAAAGTCTTGTCGGAAAGACTAAAACATGCAGAGATAAGTGGATGCCCAGTGAAGATCGGGATGCCTACGGAGCAGCTTTCAGGAAGGGAACACTTTACAGTATTTATACATAGTTTATTTTGTATTCTAAGTACACATTTTGGTAGGTCACGAGGGTAATTTCAATACATACATGGGTTCTTGGAGCAGTTTAACCCGGGCCTGGCAATCAGCTTATGGAAGCGATACTCAGGTACGGTCAATTGCCAGCATATAGTCTAACATACACTATAACTCTATAACTAAACTACATTTCTGAACACATTGATGATAACAATCTGTGTTATTGCGTTTTATTATAAGCTGGGAGTTTTCTTGCTATTTCTTCTTCCAAGCAGTGACACTTCACTGAAATAGTGTAACAGTAATAGTAGAATCATGCGGTGTGTCAGACCTAATATTGGTTTTGCCATAAAGGAAAACTGTGTAGCAGCTCTTCTGGATTTCGTCTTTAGGCGACCTTAACTCTTATTAGCTCCACGTTGGTGGCTATTAAGCCCCGAATCGCTAACTTATGCCTGACAGACCATAACAAATCGCACCTTGGGGTGGTGACCGTTGCCAAAGCAAAAGCTTTGCGATTTATTTATTTTTGGGTTGTTTAAATTCACCTCCTATTTTGTTTGGTAGCGGTTTCATTTTTGGGGTGCGAACATAGAAAGTAACATATAATTAGACAATCGACAAACAAGTTGTTAATGCTTTCATGTCGAATAAATGATTTTGAATTTTGAACTAGCATAAGCAGATTATGAACAATTTGCTATTTACGGTTTCAGTCACCCCTTTAGTTACATCCTGTACAATTCACCTGTCAGCCTATTTCAAATCCCACGTGATGAATGATTTTTTATACATTTTATGTTGTTTTCCCAGGAACATCATACTAGTGGTGGGAGATGGGATGAGTCTCACCACAGTGACTGCGGCGAGGATACTTCGAGGGCAACGGAGAGGTCAAGCTGGGGAGGACACTGACCTGGTGTGGGACACCTTTCCTGCTGTTGCCCTGGCTAAGGTAAAAACATATTCACAATCATATTATAACATCCTATATTCCCTTGTGAGGGCCTCAAACAAGAATAATGTTTTTTTATGTGTGTGACATTTCATGGTTCCTTCGTGGTATAGTAGCTACAACCTGTTGCAATACATTATTTTACGTAACAAATAGTGTCAAAAACAATATGTTAATTCCAATCAAAATGTCGGCAATTAATGAACTCAACTCACGTTATATTATAAAACAACGTTTACATTTTACAATTAAAAACATATACAAAGTGCAAAATGTACAAAGGAAACTTTATACACAATGAATGATATTAAAAACCGCAAACGGTAACAAATGGTAAAAAAAAAATTTCACGCTTTCATATGTGAAATGTATATTTCGGTGTATTTTTTGTTGAAACAGCGATGAAGAGGTATTTTACAAAAACCGATGCTACGGCAACATAGTTTTTTTAACCTACCCTACTAAAGAGCCTCTCTGTAAACAGATCAGCGCATCCATGATTAAAATCGCTTAATTCACTATTAACAGCCATATTTTTTCATTAATTTTATACAGTTATAATAATCTTACACGAGTAACGGTACGTACTACATTTATTTGTTTCCTGTTAAGCTGTAAACGTGGGTATACAATCAATTTTACGAAAACACGTGTACTACTTAGTACGACTACTGGCACCTAAATGGCTCAAACGCCCATTCTACTATTTTTACAGGATGTTAATGTCAAATCATTTACAAATTTTACAACAGTTCTATTTCCGCAACAGATTCCCTGTCCCATTAATCATATTTGAGACATGCAACACTTTTTGTACCAAAACTGGCAAGTACATGAATCATATACGAACAAATTTGTAGGGTATTTTGGTCACTTATTTCTACTGGATGTAGCAAGATGTATGAAATATTGTATTATATGGGACAGGGAACCTGTGATCCCAAAGGTCTTCATCCAACGAAAATAGCCCATTATAAAAACATACAAAAGCCTATCTACAAAATTTGGTCTTGAAAACACATTATTATTTTTCAAGCAGTATGAACATTCCTGAGATGTTTAGGAATACTACATTCTGAAAAAATAAAAATGTGATTTCATGTCTCAATTATAGTGCATTATTTTCATAGCATTTCGCTTAACATACCCTTTCTGTTACATCCTGTATAGTACGTGTCCGATAAATGCACAAAAAAAACTAGTTGCGTTTTAACAGATAAACCGGTTTTTATTGACACTTCAGTTCCGAACTGAAACACGTTTTGCGTTTCACGAGTTTTGAGTTTATTATTTCTATTGTATGTAACGCTGCTGAATAAAATAGGGTTATATTTTGCACATTCATTCAAACACGGTATAGTAATTTACATTCGTAAAACTTTCATAAAACATTTAAGTTTAATATATCCGTCACATTTTTCTATAGATTCGTTGTCGGTCGATGAATTTTATTATGGTATTTGTGCCCCCAAAAATCACAGTAGTCTCACATCTTACCACATGGGACGAAATAGGCCAACTGGTGAACTGTGGGTATATTATTTGCCCAGCCTTTTTGAGTTATTGTATGTATTAAACATTAATCTTTTAGTATATTAGAGTACATTTAAATATAATTCCCGCCAACATACAAAACGCTACACTTTAGAACTATGTTAAACACTAATGTAGTCATTTAAACTAACTCGTGATCTGTACTTAAATAAAATAAACGTTTCAGTTACAACTATTAGGAGCACTGTGCAAGCTGCTCACTGAGAATTTAAATAACAGAATTCCTCCTACTTGTATGCTCAGGTTTATGTTACAAAAGAAGACAAAAAGAAAGCCTAAAAACGTTTATTCATAAAATGTACGGGATTCGCGTACGAAGGGTACAATTGTATTCGTGTACTATATAAAACAATGGCCAAAGAAGACGTTTGATTTAATGACAGCTCTTTTTTTCTTTCGCTCTTTCATGTTAATTTGTTAGATTAACTTAGAATTATTAAAATTACCACGTACAAGCTGTATGCGCCAAGCGAGCGTGCCGCGGAAGCGCCGGCAAAGTAATAGAAGATATTTTTTATAATTTACTTACAATTTAGCTGTAGCCAGTGGCGTAGCTACCTAGGGGCTAGGGGCAGTGCACCGCGGCCCTCAAGCTCAGGGGGCCGCCCTCTAATCCTTACCGTGAAATTCTTGGGTAGAGCTTGAATTTTCAAAAATTAATAGACAACTTTCTTGAGTTGTGTGGTAAATACGAGGTAAATGTCTACCCGATTGTAACCTATCTCAGGTTTCAGCAATGGTCAGAAATTCTCGATAGAGCTTGAATTTTCAAGAAGGTAATAGACAAGTTACATGGTAAATACGAGAAAAAAATTCGTGCTCGCTCCGCTCGCGCATCTATTATGTGACTGAGCAGTGTTTCAGTTTTCAATAATTATGGGGCTCGTAAACTCCAAAAATTCTTGGTAATGTCTACCCGATTGTAACCTATTTTATGTTTTAGCAATGGTCTGAAATTCTCGGTAGAGCTTGAATTTTCAAGAAGGTAAAAGACAAGTTACGTAGTAAATACGATAAAAAATGTCTATTATATAATTAATAATTATTCTAATTCTTATTTTTTATTGAATTTACAATTTAAGCAGTCTTTCAATTATGGGCTCGTAAACTTAAAAAAAATTTGGTAATGTCTAGTCTAGTAGCTTCTATGCTGCTCTGGAAGTGAAAAAAAAACGTATAATTTGTAGGCGATGGGCTAACCACCTATCACTACTAACGGAACTTGTACATCTCAATTATACCCTCAAAATTGGTCAGAAGTGGCACCATGTGGTTCTATCGGCCCTTGGTGCTTATTATTGACTAATTAAGGGTTAAAGGCGTGATTATATGTATGTATGTATGTCTAGTCACGTGCAATAAAGAGAAGATAGTCAACAAAAAAATCATCAAAATCTAATTAGTTGAGATAGCAGTGGGGCCCCATCTCAAAATGAGAAAGCCAACTTAGCTATGGCCAGTGGCGTAGCACCTAGTTACGCCACTGGCCATAGCTAATTTGCGGTCAGTCCCAGGACTTTGAGCTATAATTAGTGATAGATTCCCAGCAGGAAAATCTCTGACTCAAATAGAGTTTTATGTAAGTTCTTTGCTTGTATTCATTTGTAGAAGTCTGTTACATCATTAATATACCTATTTTTAAATCACAATAATTCTTTCTCCAAACAGACATACAACGTGGACGCTCAAACCGGAGAATCATCGGCATGTGCCACCGCACTGCTGTGTGGCGTGAAAGCCCGGTATGAAACCCTGGGCTTAGACTCTGGGGGCAGGTTCAATGTCTGCTCATCAGCTCTCAACTCCAAGGTCACCTCACTCGTGGATTGGGCACATAGTGCTGGTTGGTGATAACTACCATTATTTCCTTTGACTTCTTCTATGCTATTAAGTACCTGTGTCCCCATGTGTATCATGGTGCAGAGAGCAACAGTTCGCCGCTATCCCGCTCCGTTTGAGCTTCGCGTTTTAATTGAATCCAGCAAGCTAAATCTATGTGACAGTTTGACGCTATCGTTACGGACTATCGAGAGGTTCGCGTTTAAATTCTATTCGTTCCAGAGGGCAATCGCGCAAAATGACAACATAATGGAACGTTTTAGGTTTTGTTTTGGTTTCATTTGATAACGTTTCAGACGTTCCAACGTCTCACTTTTGACTGTTTTGTATGGTTTTGATGTTGCCAAAATTTAGCGAGGTACGAAATGTGCATAACCTAACGTTTTTGGTTTTGGTTTATACGTTTGGTAAATACGTTCAACAGCATAGCATAGTAAGCATGAGCCTTTTTACGCGGCATAATGCTAGCTAACGACTCGCAAACAAAATTTATGAGATTTGACAGTTTGACCATAGCGTTACGGACTATTGAGAGGTTCGTGCTTGCCCCACTGTCCTGTTAAAAACGGCCATACTTACGCTTTCCTTCTGCCCTCCATCTACCTTTTTCGAAAAATAGGTTTAACTATATGTATATCACATACATCCAGGTAAATCATCAGGCATAGTAACAACATCGCGGGTGACACACGCAACACCCGCAGCATTATATGCGCACGCGCCGTCGAGGTACTGGGAAGACGACAGTCGAGTCCCGCCGACTGTACGACGAGACTGCAAGGATATCGCCATGCAGCTGGTCGAGAACGAGCCGGGGAGGAGTATTAACGTAAGTCGGTAACCATGGTAACCGCTTATAAGTAAGTAGAGTCCGTACCATAGAACATGTCAAAAGTAACACTATTTAGTTTATTAACTATTTAGTGAAACGAACTCTATCTTCAAATTTGTGACGTCCTTGGACTGCACTCTGTGATGATGCGGTTTCACTAGAATACATCAGCTGCATCATATAGTATTGTCGATGCTCGTCGATCATTCATACGAGTATCGTAGAATAGACCGAGGAAATCAGGGACGTTCTCTCTGGCGACGAGCTAGGAACTAGCTACTGAACTTTGCGCCCCCGCTATCCTAACTGTGGCTATAGTCTCTCCTTCATGGTCCCGTAGTTTAGGCTATCCTATTTTAAGACCATAACAATAAGGGCGTAACAAAAAGGGTATGTTAAGCGAAAAGCTACGTAAATAGCCAACTGTAGAGAACCTATCCACAAAATTTGAGACTCGAAATCACATGTTTATTTTTTCTGATAGTATGGAGAATTTTTAAATATCTCAGGAATTTTCATACAATCTTGAAACTTGGCACCCATTTAGATATCACTTCTTTTGTCTTTGGTTCTCATTTTCACATTTATGTTTTTGATGAGATAATTTATAAAGTACATAACTTCGTTTTTTTTTTCTAATAACTATTATGACTTGGCCTATCTCCCGTTTCCAGCTTGACGTCGACTTCCGGGACATCCTGTATATATACCTATAGACTTGCATCCAAATAGCAGGCTTCAGCTAGTTATGAATAAATCTGAAATGCTATAAAGAAGCATTGCCCACGATAATGGTCAAGTATAGCCAAATTATTCAAAGTATCTTTGAACGACCATTACCTAGATGCCTTTATGGCATCCTTCATACGAGTATTATTTAAATCTAAACACTAGTGGAGATATAGACACCGTTTCAAAAACTTCAAGCGGCGTAGACCCTTACTATACATAACGACAATTTAATACAACTTATTTAGTTTTCTCAACATAATACCTATATGTTTCTGAGTTGAATTCATGAGTAAATTGTCGAGAAATCATTGGCAAGTTTTTCACAGGTAACTTGGAAATTGCAAATGCCTGGAATTTATATAAATTCAAGTACACAATATTCGTACTGTAAAATTTTATTCATCTCCCATCGTAGTCCGTAGAAGCTTCGTAGTACGTAGCATTATGTGCGTAGCACACGCTACGCGACTACGCGCTATTGAATTCAAATTACAAACCCAAAGTTGTAAGCTTTTTTTCGTTCTTGCCTTAGAATAATGATTCGCTCCGCTCGAAGACCAATCATTAATCTAAGGTTCTTACATAATACAGCTACTTTAAAATAAATGGGTGTCCTAATTGTACCTACTGCTCAGGCGCTAGTGTCTATAACGTCAGGACTATAACGTAACTGGCATTTAAATTATTTAAATTCTGTATAGTGAAATCCTGTATCAACAGAGGTAGTTTTCTCAATGTATGAACAATGACAATAATTAATTTTTAGGTCATAATGGGTGGCGGCCGACGGCATTTTTTACCGAACGTAACTCCAGACCCTGAACACCCGAACCGCGAAGGTCGAAGGTTGGATGGGAGAAACCTCGCCGAAGACTGGGCAAGGGAGAAAAAGAGAAGAAAGATGCGAGCGCAATATATTCACACCAGGGAGCAGTTGGCTAAACTGGACCCACGGACTGTAGATTATGTTTTAGGTGAGTCGGACCTTAATTGAGTCTATAGATAGATAGATAGAATTTATTTGACAATTACATATACACGGACAGCAACAACAACATAGAACAAGACAATGGAAATAGGGTAGAAAAAGACACAATAGAAAAGAGTAGGCAAACAGGTAAGAACATACATGTAGAAAAAAACAGTAACAGGAAGAACCGTGCACCCTAATTGGAGCCCCGCATTCACGTCCCGTGTAAGTGCAACCGCCAAATACGAGTAGGTCCCTTTTCAGCTGAATGCTGCTAGAACAAGGTAACTATAACTCTATCAGTCCTTCCTTGCCATTATTTCGGCGTAGTATGGTTTCATTTGAAACTCACATTGCCCAAGCATTTGTTTTTACGGCCGACTGCCTGCCTGAAGCCAACTCGTGTATAGCTAAGAGACAATTTTAAAAAATTCAGTGATACAGGCCCGTGACTGGGATCGAACCCAAGCCTTCCGACTGAAAGGCGCACGTCTTAACCATTGGGCTATCATCGCTTATGGTCAAGTACATATAAATATAATACATACGGCCCCCTTACTACCTAACTGGCAAAAGCAAAGCTATAGCGAAAATTGTACAAAAATAGGTGATTGCTTGTCAAATTCGTATTACGTAAAATGAATATCAAAGGAACTTTGACATTTCAAGGCGAATATTGTAAATTTTTGCTATCGCTTTGCTTCGGCTTTGCTATTGCTAATCAGGGGGCATGGTGTTTTTTCGTTGCCACCCTTAACGAAGGGTACATACTCTCAAAATCAAATGAAGTGAGTTTGTGCCAAAAAAAGTGCTGGGGGACTTTTACTTAATAAAATACTTACTTCTTTTTATCCCAAGAGAATTTCCAGGGTGTAATAGGAAATTGAACTTGAGATTTTAAAGAGACTTTTCCTGATAAGTCAAGAACTTCAATAGCAGTTATTATATTATTTTTTTAGACGGTACAAAGGAATTATACGAGTATAACCAGATTGGTACAATTAAACTGTCTCTTGGTAAATTAATTTCTTGAATTTATATTTGTGTTATTAATAAAAGAGCATCACTTCACAACTAGAACCAGAGTTTATTAAAAATAATATCGACGTTTATTTATATTATGGTTTAAAAATGCAAATGATATTTCTAAAAAAAATCAAATGTCAAATTCCCTTTTACTTAGAAAATAGTCGAAATCAAATTAACGAAAAAAAAATATATTTTTTTCTAGGAAAACATTTTGTTGTAGCACCAGTAGCACTTGCTTCTGAGAATGAGAGAGGTCGAAAATCTATTTTGTAACATAACATATTTCATATAAACTGGCCTGTAAATTGGTAGCACTAACTTATTCAACTTGTCTGGCTTGTACATCGTCGCTACAAGAGTTTGAATTAGTGATTCAAAGTTCGGCACCTACTTCACTGAACTTACAAGTTTACATTACAGGCATGCCGTTTTAGAAGTGCTTCAAGTTACTTTGACTGAAACCTGCTCACTTTACGTATTCACGAATTTAATAATCCCTCATAGGCTGTAAAATGTCGAGTTTGTGTGACAGCCAATGAGGGATCTACCTATTGCTTTATAACTTTTAAAAGTCTGTTTGCGCAAGGTATAGGTTTGATGCCAGTCACGTGCCTGTACTACCACTAAATTGATTTCTTGGGCGGATTTATTTAAATATACACTTAGCTTGTGCCTGGAAAAGCACGTAAAATAGTTGGTCCTGCGCGTGATCTCTCTCCGATCGTGACGCATCTCCGTCCCATCGGACTTAATTTAACTTAATAAAATGCACCTGCGCAGTTGTCTTAGAATGAAAGTCTATTAAGAATAGAGAGATACACACATATCATATTTTTAAGTTTGTTAAATTGTGGCGGTCAGAATTGACCATAATATGATGTAATATCTACAAGTAAAATCTACAAGGTATACAACACACCCGTGGTAACCTCAAGACCTTCTATACGCTCTATGGTACATAACGTGTTATTTCCAGGTTTGTTTGAATATTCCCACATGGAGTTCAATGCGGAAAGAGGAGCGGTGGCGGACGCTGAGGAGGGAGCGACAGCGGGCTCGGCGGTTAAGGCGGATGACCCCTCCCTAGCCGATATGACACGAGCTGCCATATCTATACTCAATAAGAATGACAAGGGATTCTTCTTACTTATCGAAGGTATATTTAATATCACGGGATTTCGGCTGTCTGATGCTGTCTCGGAGATATGTTTAATATTTGTCAACCTGTGTTTATGTTGTGTCAGTCATAACGAGAATAAATAGTTTTATACGTAGTTAGTCATGAATTGAATGAAATGGTTCAGTAATAACATTGAGATGGTGGAATAAACCTTATTGGTCGTAGGTAATCATTATTCAATGGCCGCATGGTACCGACAGAGTAGAATTCGTACCACCCCATGTCTGCCCGTGGGTATCGTACGAGGCGATTAAGGGTTTCCGGGAGTTGGGCAGGAGTTTTAACCTCCCGTGTTGACAACATAGTCCAAAATACAAACTGCGGTCACCAACCTGCCTGCCCAGCCAGCGTGGTGACTGTGGGCAAATACCCCCATGGCAGTCTTGTGGCGTGCCCCTACGTCCAGCAGTGGACTGCAATAGGCTGATGATGATGATGATGAATCATTATTCAACCCACCATGATTTTTGCAATAGGCTGATGTGTACCTTTGTGTATTACCTGATCAAACTTTGTTACAAATAAAACACACCGTATTTTTCTTTTCCGAACAGGAGGTCGAATAGACCACGCACACCACTATAACAACCCATATCGAGCCCTCGACGAGACCTTGGAGCTGGAGATCGCATTACTGGCAGCGTTAGAGAAGGTGAACCCGGCCGAGACGCTTATAGTGGTGACGGCTGACCACGGGCATGTCATGACTTTTGGGGGACAGAAGACACCGCGAGGACACCCTGTGTTAGGTAAGATAGCTTTTTCGTATTCTATGCTATGTGTCTCGCGTCCGCTATCTAGAAGTTACTTTTTGTTCTGTGAACTTTAAACCCATCAAACATTCTTGTTTCTTGATGTGTTTGAATCATTCAATTAAGTAATATGCTTTTTATGTACTTCATTTAGTACTTAGTACAATGAAACCTGAATCATCGCAATTTTTTTTTACATTTATACGATAGGAACTTTAATAAGAAAAACTAGTAAAAAATATTAAAATTAAAACCCAATAGTTTTATTTATTTAGAATAATAATTTCACGTTATTCTTCACTACACGAATACTTCCACTTAATTTAATAATTCGTAAAGATAAAATGTCATATTAAATCAATACAAGACTTAAAAATCTCATGGCGAGAATTTTTCCTTGTCTGTAATTTGGCCGTATCTAAGCCTGTCAGGGGCCCACTTATCGCGTCTTGGAGTTCCCGGGAAACGTGACAACGAAAATTCATGAAGGTAAAGTGGTAAATATTCCTATGGAGTATATTTTATTTATAGTTTCATTTTACCTTAAAAAGCACGCGTAACTTATGTGTCACAGTATTAAACAAGTAATAGATTCTGTGATTTTATCATAAAATTGTGATCACATATCTTTAAAATTTAAGGAATGTTGTTTCGAGCGACATTCTTAAACTCCAACAAAAATATAGACACCGTTGTTTATCTTCATTTTTAATTTATTAAAGTTTGTACTACATCGATTTTATCGATGTTTAAAGTAGATTTTATCATGTAGGTTAAAAAAAGTCAGTTAAAGCTGTTGTAACTTATTTGCCACTCTTTTACTTAATCACTGAAAAAGACCCCGTGTTTTTTAAATACTTATTTTCCTATCCTGGAAAACATTATCTATGCTGAAGGTGGCCACTCATGCCGTCATAAGCGCGGCTCGTACGTGACATGGACATCCCTCATTGTTTTCTCCAAATACTCGTTTAAACGCAACGGGCGTATCCAGGCAATAGTATTTTTTCCTCTTTGGGAAATTTGCTAATAGAACATAGGTATAACACAAATCACACATTTTTATTTCAAAACATAAATATAATTTTATTGTTTATGTTTTATTTTTCCTTTGCTGAATTCATAGATATTAAACATTATTTAAATTATATTAGCAATATGGTATTCGCGAATGTGAAAGGTGTAAAAAGGAGTAGGTATATTTATTCCGAAGCTGTTTAGAAATTATCCATACTGTCTGGAAAAACATGCGATTTCGAGTTTCAAATTCTAGAGCAGGTTCTCGAGTTCTAGATTTTTGCACCTTATACGAGTATTATCGTCGGTGGTACTATTATTATTATTATATATATATATATATTATATACAATTAAAGCAAAATATTTTAAATTTTATTTCTTATATCTCATCATACCAATATTGATTTTAATTACTTGCGAGTATTAGCTTGTGAAGACATCAAACGAATAATATAATTTGTTTATGAGTATATAAAAACCTTTTTAACGGCCTTTGGCTTCATTTAATTACTTTCTGTACATGTTCAATGGGAATATTAGTCGTTTGATACCGTGGTGCGAATCACCCAAGTAGGTAGGTATTATTTCTGAATTCGCACCGCAGTAGTAACAATAATATCTCCTGCGTACCTGGCCAATCTCCGTAGAGATTGGAAGCCTTGGCCGAAATACGGCCGGAGATCATCATAATATAACCAAAGCGAAAACCGTAGAAAATTCTTAATAATGTATCACAATAACCAATAAGCCCATTGATATAGCGAGTCACGTTATCGCCTGATAAATTGGCACAGAAAAAAAACAATGCGTATAATTGAAAATGCATTTCCTGCAAATAAAAACACTATCGTATAACTCAATATGGTTCAGCCAGTGACGTGGGTTCAGCATTTGGTTATTTGCCTAACTGTCACTCATACCCCACATAATATAGTAGATACATACATACATATAACCACGCCTTTATCCCTTACGTAAGCAGAGCACAAAGGGCCGATAGAACCACATGGTGCCACTTCTCACCAATTTTGAGAGTATAGTTGAGATGTACAAGTTCGGTTAGTATAGTTTATAGGTGGTCAGCCGATCGCCTACAAAATACCAAAACCCTCTTGTCCCTCTACTGACTTGTACAGTATGCCCAGGAAGAGAAGCAGCTGTAGTATTATACTTTTTTTTTTCACACCCAGAGCAGCATAGAAGTATATAGTAGATACCATTTAGGATAAAATAACGATAACATGGAAAACATTCTAATATTTACGGACAACCTAAGATAACAAAATGATTACAGATTGTAATGGACTCAATCTAAGCCTTGTTTTCTTCCATAATATATCAAAATTTTATTTTATAAAAGCGCGAAAGTATATAAAAAAGAAATAAAAATCTAATTGTACAGTTTGTAACTGGATTAATATTTTTATGTATAGGCTAGGTTTACGCTAGTAGGTATTTTGCCTTTGCCTAAGGCTGTTCGAGCTGAAATAGAGTACCTATGTCAGTGATACGCAGGCAATTATTTTTAGCACATTGCGCAATACCTTATAATTTTTTTCCCTGTAGTCTGTATTTTTGTTTTTATTTTCGTAGAATCAAATTTATTTTACACCCTAATTTAAAAAAAATATGGTATTAGGTTGTAATAAAAACTATGGGTATATTTCGTTGTTATTTGCACTGTATTTGTTCTTGTATGTATCTAAATGCTGGGATCAAAACAAGAAGGTAGAAAAGCGACTGCATACAAGCGAGATACGAATATAAAAATGGAGGTGTGTCACCAGTATAGTCACAAAAAACGATGCAACTGACTTCAAATGACAGCTATGACATTGAAAGTTTTACTGAGATAAAGGGAAATTGCCCAATTGCCCTAATGCAGCAAGCACAAACCTCTCGATAGTCCGTAACGCCATCGTCGTGCTATCGTCCAACTGTCCATATCTCATAGATTTCACTTACGAGTCGCTAGCTTTATGGCGCCAAAAAAGGTTCGTTACCCTACTGTTTCGTTTTGTATAACAGGTGCGGACACAGTAGTCTCGGATATCGATGGTCTTCGATACACGTCGCTGCTGTACGGGACTGGGCCAGGGCACTCGGAGCCGCGTGCGCTTCCGCTAAACGCGTCCGCTCCCGCCTCCGCTGTGATAGATGCAGTGCACGCGTCTGCAGTGCCACGACAGTGGGCCACGCATGGCGCGGAAGATGTACCCGTTTATGCATTGGGTAAGATATATATTTAGACATATAAATACTATTGTTAGAAGTAAATGCAAAGGTAACTCTCATGTTATTTCCGAAATCAGGCATAGGAATTGTTATGAAACGGACTCTACAAACGCATTCGGATTAATTTCGGTAGATTGTGGTCGATTTTGACCTAGACCTAACCTTAAAATAAGTCATGTATGTCCCTTTCCATTCCCAATCTACCTAAATGGCTTAGACAGAATGAGACAGGTAGGACTAATTTATGAGTTTAGGTTTAAGTGTGTCAGAATCGACCACGTTACCTTAATTTTATGTACAGGACAAGATATGACACGGTGGAGTTTTAGGATGTAATTTTATTTGTGGCATTACATACTTAGCCAGCTTCGTACTAAAATATAAGTAATTAAAAAGATACTAAACTTTCCAAATTGAACTGGTGCATATGACTGAAAATATGTAAATTTTAAAAGACAGAACAGTTCAAATTAAAATTAAAATTTTCACGACGCAATATGAAATGAACTACAAAAACCAACTTGACAGATGCTTAACAACATCTCTAGCTCTACAAATACAGGCAAGAATGTTTTGTCTACAGTTATATTCGTAAGGTGTACGTACGTACATGAATACCAGTTTATTTCATCTACTTTTTGCAATGCTGCGAAAGTTTGCAATTTACTTTGAAAGAAACATTAACGTCTTCATAAAGTTAAATGATGTTTGATAACCGAATTGCGAATTGATATGTCCCTAAAAAGGTAACTGTACTTATAATGTATGGTATAACATTTTCAGTTTATGTACCTATACATAGAGCTAATGAAATATCAATTAATAAAAAGTCTTACCTATAAAACTACTTAATGACATTAATGCGGTCATTCTACGGTACTTGACTACCCTCATTCGATATTACTCGTCCGAAATACTCTTCCAGATGTAATGGGCCTGACATCTACATCTACATCTACTCCATTTACAGTGAAATATGGCGCCTTGATACTGTAACGCATGCTCCTACTTAACAGTCTCGAGGGCGAGCCGGTCTGGTCTTAGGGTACGGCTCAATTAGCAAGCAACGCGTTGTAAATTTTTGTTTAAGGGCTCTTTTCCAATGGTCGGATAGCCTGTCTGAAGAATAAAAAACACATAAATTGCAACATAATTTTATTTCGGTACGCGCCACAGTACCTACTAAAAAGAAGACATATATACCTATTATAATGGATTGAATCACCCTTTGACGTTGCAATAATATTACGGATAAGCTGTGTGGTTTTCATCCAACTTCATCGAATGAGATCGGGTTTACCCATTGGGTGATTTTCCACTAGACTACACGACAACGACACCACCACGGCTTTTTTGGAAGCAAAAATGTATTAAATAGTATGGCTCGTTTTTCCTCTAGACAACCCGACCACGACACGACTTCCCATGCTAGATGACGAATAGTCGTGGTCGTGTCGTGGCCGTCGTCTAGTGGAAATGCACCCATGGTAATATTGAATGAGCTTGTTTTCTAAAAACATATGGTTTATTATTCACAGGTCCAATGGCAACGATCCTATTTGCTGGTGTGGTAGAGCAAAGCTATATACCACACGCCATCGCGTACGCCGCCTGCCTCGCGCACCACGCGCGGCGTTGTCAAGTCAAATCAAATTATACGCAGCCACCGGTTAGTGTTCTATTTTGTACAAGTGTTAATTAAGTACATGCCCTATTTCTAACACTCTCTTGGAATTCTGTAAATAAAATGTTGACAGTGAATTTTAGAAACATTATTTCATATTAATTTCTATGTTGTTATTTTTTTTATTGGGGACAGGCCGAGAGAATGTGTATAGAATAGACAAGTCATATTATACTGTTTCATAAGAAATGATCTTTTATTTCTTATGAAACAGTATAATATAAAATCATATTAGTACATAATCTGGTTACTTAAAATATTAACTTAACATTAACCAAACAAGTTAAATTTTTAGTTACCTAAATATTTCTAAAATTTAATTTAAATTAATCATAAGTAGGTACTTTTAGGTGCTTACATGAAATGTTAAGGTATTTTGTAATTACACATTTTGTGTAAGTATTTAGTTTGTCAAGTTTCATACAATTTATATGTTCTTTGCAAACAGCATTTTGTTTTCCCTATACATAAAATAAATTACAGAAGTTTCGTATTAGGATCACAAGTTTTATGTAGTGTGTAAAGTGTTTTCGTCACGCATGAACCATAATTATAAGAAACAAAGCCCTAAACTTTAGAAATAAATTACGTTACTGTATTCACAGGTAAAAATACCGAACTGTGTGCCAGCAGAAGTGAGTAGCGTCTCTGCACCAGATGAAGCAAAGGGCGAGGTTTCGAGTAATCGTCGTGTGGTCGTCGCTTCAAGTGTGATGTCCGACGAGCGGGCTCGCTCGAGCGCCTCGCTGTCCGCTCCGCTCATGACTGCGTGCTACCTTATTTCGACAATCCTGAAGTTACTCGCCCACTCAAGTGTTCGGTTCGTTACTATGTGATTCACGAGGACACTAGACGACACGTACACTCATCAGGGACTGTAAATACGGATCTAAAATATCGGTGTAAATAATATTAATACCTATTTTATGTGAATAAAATCTTAAAATATCCCATTGTGTTTTATTTTCTGTTCTTTCAGTGGAATTATCTTTAAGATGGATTTATTCTTTAATTTTTATGTATATCTGTATGACATACACGTTTGTCTCGAATGATTGAATTATTAAGCAGCAGATAAGCTCTTCCATTAGCTACATCAATTCTTAACACCCTCACAAATCAATCATATACTCGTAATATTAAAAGAGTCTGGTCCGAAAAACCAAAACATCAGCCATTTGACCCTCCCCCGGCGGAAGTTGGCACGCAGTATTAATTTACTCCAATTTCTCAGTCACGGGTCATCGTCCAAACTACCGCTCATATATCTTCGTCGACCAAAACTGTCATCTTTATAAAGAGATACAACCTTTTTCCGGGACATTTCGGGACATCGTCGTCGGGGAAAGGCCCGGCCAATGTCATAACACGTAATCTAAAAACCTTGGTAAGTACACACCAGAAAATAAATAGGTACAGCTCGCATGTGCGGAACCGACCCCGTTTTTGCGATGAACAAACTTCTGCACGGATCATTATTCAATGTAGGGTAAATATCTTTAGAGATTCTCGATCAGTAGCGATTCTAATGTTTTCTTTGTATAGGTACATTGAATTATAACATCATTTTGTTAAGAGAAAGGTTCTAAAAATATATTTAGGTACTGGATTTTCGTACAGGGGATTCTGTTGGCGAGGATAGTAACAGAAAAAACACTAACCGTGTTATTAAAAAATAATTTAAGTATTGTTTTTAAAAATCTGTAAAATTTCATTTCTAAACAGTATCTAAGTTTAAACGCAGTTGTGTAATAATACCGAAAATGTCGAGATTTTCAGGCTAATAGGACTGTTTGAATATTATAAATAGAGATAGGTAATTTATGTATTTTATTTATGGCAACTAAAAGCTCGACAGAGTGGGTAGTAAAGATTCCGACCTCGGGTCGCAACGCCGGCTTTTGAGTTTACTGCCCGACCTGCATTATTTATTTTTTTCTAGAATAAATAAGAATGAATTTAGATCATGAGTTATAACTGAGTCAATGCCATAAGGTAAAATCTGAGTAGTGAATCTAAGGTAGGTAAATCAGATTGTTTTACGTTTAGCTAGCCAGTTCTATGTTTGGAATTCAAAAGTATTGGCAAGGTTTTGTACCACTAATATGAGTAAGGTATGCACGTATATTCTGAGCTTGTCATATAACTATTTGTATTGGAAATCATGGTCATGGTAACATGTGAGTTGAGACCCACAGAGGTGAGGCACTACGAGTATGGAAAAGCCATTGCCCGGCAGTGGAACTCAGTAACCTCCCGGCTTCATGCACTCTGTCCATTACTTGGTCAGTAGGAATAACGCTGGAAAAAGCTGTAATAAAACATGATAATGAATTGACGGAGATAAGATGAGCAGCATCTCGTGCGTGGATCTTTGTTTACTGCACAACTTACATGGCAAATAAATAATTTTATGTAAGTATGTATCTTATTAATTATACAATCTACAGCAACTGAAAGCAGGACAAGTACTCATAAAGACCAAAATGGGTTGTAAAGACCTCGACGCCTTTCTCCCGACCCACTTTATTACCTTCTCCTGTTAATGGCCCTTATCTTGGGTCCTATACATTTTTCAGACCTTACCTCTTAAAAGTAACACTATCAAACTACATTGGACCATCGAGGACACGCTTAAGCTCCCTTTTCATCGAATATGTGCTAAGCTTGCCACAGATGTGTGTGATACCCACCAATCATATTCATCGGTCCATGATGTCCGATGTCATGATGTCGACGGCCGATTGGTCTAATAGGTAGTGCCCCGCCCGCAACGCCATAGGTCCTGGGTTCGAATCCCGGTAAGTGATGATGAATGTCGATGTTTGTTTGCGAGTCATGGATTTTTTACTAATCTATGTACCTGCCTATTCATACACCGTTGTTTAGTACCCACGACACAAGACCTTAGGGATCTTAGTGTGGGGCTAGGTTAATGTGTTGTGTAGTATGTGAATATTTATTTAATATTTATGTCAACGAATATAATCGGTGTAATCAAACGCATCTTAAGGCAGCCTTACTGCCGCAATCATAAACACTCAAACATCCATAGAAAATATTTTTAAATGCGTCTTCAGTATGTCTTATTACTGTCATTTATAATACGGAATATGACTAAAAGTAAATGACTATTTCTGAGTGCGAATGTTAGGCTGTGGTCCACAGTAGGCAAACTTTTAGCGGCCGACTAAGTTAGGTTTTATATACGATATTTATATAGATGGAGTGTCCGCAGTTGGCTAGTTTTGCGCTCACTTTACGAAATTTGCAACGTTACGTGCGCCGACTGTCTCGGTTATCGGCCGATTCACAACAAAACCGCCCCCTTGATTACCTAATTTGCAGTACCTAGAAAAGCCGAAGCAGCGAGATAGCGAAAATTGAGAGTGTGTGCAGGGGGCTGGCTCCAGTCGGCGGCGGCGATATTTTTGTTCCGGCGTAGTGAGTTCGTTTGCTATCGACGTAACCACTTCCTTAGTAAGTACAACAAAATAAGAAAGTAAAGATTCAGTCAGTCGACCTAAATTAGCAGCTCATTTAATAACAGTTTGCTTGAGATTCAAATTGATCTGAGTTCGCAGCTGACTCGAATTTTAGTTCGCCACAAATATGCGACTTACTCAGACGGCTGCTAACAGGTTTCCTAATGGGGCACAGCATAAGAGTGTAGTATGAACGTTTTCCAGTCTTTTCTAACCCCTTATGAAAGATCTCTAGGAACTTTATATTTTCTGTTTAGATATCAGGATATACGAGAAACAGGTTTCTGGATACTTTACGGATTTTCCTTTCTTGTGGTCTTGCGTAATTGGATTAATAATCCCACTAAAATATATTTTGATTTATTGCAAACAACATACTTAAATGTACTTACTTACATATTTTTACACAATCTATAAATAAAATTTTAATAAAAGCGGAGTCATAGGTATCATGTGATTTTATAAAGATTAATAGTTACTTTCAAAAACTTATAGGATTTAAATCAACATATACTCCATATGCCATAATGGGTCACATAAAAGTACTGCGAAATAAAATACGGTAAGTTAGAAAAAGGCCCGCTATAAATAATGTATGACGCACAAAGGCTCAGGGCTTCCATCTGACAAACTTTGCCCGATCCAACATGGTTTCAGTGGTATTGTACTAAAAAAGTGGGTCGCGTCAGGCATTGTCTGGAATCAGCGTTTTGAAATTCGCCGAGATAACCAAGGTAGGATTTCACATAAGAAATCGTGTACAACTGGGAGACTGCTTGAAGCTCTCGTTATATTATATTCTTTGGCTTCAAAAAACCTAGATATATTAGGAAAGTGTAGAGCAATTATTTCCCGCGATCTACGGGATTTCCGAAGTAGATTAGGTATTACGATACTTCTTCGCTCAAATCCTCTGCAACTGTCCACTTATCAGTAGGCAGGTTAGATCATATCCAAGGAAAGAGATAGGTATAGGCCTCTTTAAACACAGAAACATACAGAGGTTTCTGGCAACCGGGCCCGCAATTAACTTGATCCGCGGGCCCAGTTTCCGGATCTATTTATTTTAAATATTTTTCTTTCAGACTGGCCCAGTCTTAATTCGTTCTAGAATGTCGTTTGTACTAAAGGCATCACGAAAAAAACGTACAAAGGCTTAACATGTGTGAAAACTAACATTGTTGCAGAAGAATCAGACATTCTTGTAGAAATCTAGACCAGTGAAAGGCTAGCTGCTTCAATCTCTTATTTAAAGGAACACTATTGTCCAAAAATGCCGACGCACCCTGATCAGATCTTGTTAGAAACGATTCTTAAAACCCTGTCGAGCGAATTTAGGTCACCGATTTCGATTCGGTACCTCTTAATCGACGGCAAAGAATTATCCTACTCGTTTGGTGGATGAGACGTACCTACCTATCTACGAGGACACAAAATTCATAACCTCACTAATATCATAACAATTAAAACCTGCACGAAGGTTTCCGTGGATTAACGATATTGAAGAGAGCTTTTTATATCAGTTACCATCAATGTATTTTAAACCTTTTACTGTGCGAAAATATACCTTACACTATGTACCAAAAAACCAATATTTTTGAAAAACTTTTGTAATACCGGTGACTCGATTTGAAAAATGTAAAGGCGTCTTAAAATAAACATTTAAAAGACTGTCCGCCCAAATTAACTGGCGACAATACAATAGGTAAATAAGAATAAAAAAACATATTTCATCTAGAGATCTTATAACAAGCAAATACCTAACTTTTCGTATACCTACTCCTTCAATGGCCTTAACAAGTAGGTAAGTATAAAAAAATCTACCTAGGTACGTGAAAAAAATATAAGTAACCTAGGAGGTAAATCCAGATTAAATAAAAAAAAATGGACCAGTGCTTAAATCAAGATGAACAATAAGATAAAGCTATCGCTATAAATATATCCTCCCGGCCTCAATTCTAAAAGAGCAGCTTCAAAAGGTTTCCAATAAACAACAATATTGGACTCTTATCCTTATTAAAATAATTTCGAGTACCTAATTATGAAGCAAAAATATTTATTACTTTTATTACGCCACAGTGGTAACACTCCAAAATGTTATTTTAGTCTACATAATTAAAATTCGGAGTATAGAATATATTACCGGACGGACTTCAATCGCTTTATAAAGTTTTTCATCGATAAGATTTACATCACAAAGCAGTTGAAAATCCGCTGAACTTTAGACTATTGCCGGATCCAATATTCAGTGCCAACTATAAAACTGTTTCTCTTTCACGCTCACCTGACTGACTTCGAGGTGGTAATAAATAGGTCGTACGTGGGAACGAAATGCGACACAACTTTGTTTTATGGAAGACGTTGCCGACGAAAATTCAAGTTAACAGTGACAAAACTCTGGGTGATAAATACTACTGATTCAATCACTCGCGTTGAGATGGTTTTTGTTTTACGTTTACTAGTGGACTCCCGTGTGAACTATAGGTATAAGAAAAAAAAAAAAGTATCGAATATAGTTTTCCGGGATAAAAAGAAACCTTGTCCTTCCTCAGTGTGTAGATTACCTGTGTGCCAATTTTTATTCAAATCGGTTCCGTTTTTTTTTCGTGAACGCGCGCAACACACCATTTTACTTTTGCATTTATAATATTAGTAAACATTTTCTGTATGAAGTAACCAGGTTAGCTGGTAGAGAATGCATCGGAAGCTCACCTTTGTACCTAATTTCTAGAACAATTAAGAGTTTTTACCAAGTAATTAAGACAAATATTGAAGTATTTCATGTCTCGCAAAAATATGACGAGAGATATACCTATTTACACTCATTCAGGTTCAGCTTTCTGTGCAAAGCCAGATAAAGAAACCCAAACGAAATCTTAAAAATAATGAAACAATATCGCAAAAACATGATTTACCTTTGTGAAATAAAGTTAACCAACAAATATGAAAGGTCCTACGTTAATATTGTAATTTAGATGCTTCAAGATAAGATTGGGTTCCGAGATAGTATCTAAAGTCAAACAAGCAAACACTGGTTTACTATTCACAAGCCTTTTGCATATGTAAATGGGATCACGAAATTTCAATATTACACAACATAGCGTGCCCTTACACGACAACCCTGGGGCAGTGGACCAGTGGGCATATTTTTACAATAGCCGATTTTATGCCGACATGATACCGACAAAAATCAAGTTATTCCATTATATTACACTTTCATGGTTATTAAATTATATATTCGCATACATTTAGCATACAGAAAGGGTATTTCAAGTGAAATGCTATTGAAATAGTCGCCTATAGAAAACCTATACCCCAAATTTGAGAATTGAAATCAGATGTTCATTGTTTTCTATGTATTAAAAAAATGATGATAGACAATTAATGTTTATACAATCTTGAGAAAAACATTTGTTATGTAATTATCATCCTGTAGATATATAAAACCTTGCATAACTGGGGGAAATTACACATTTCTCCTTACTGAAACTGATCGTGTCGGTCGTGATGTACGAGTAAACCACTAATCTTGGCAATTCCAAATATACATAATTTTATATAGATTGACATTGTACCCACAAACTATAATTTATTGAAAGAAAATTGTAAAAAGTTATAAAATATTCGTTCGAATAAATACATTAACATAATTTTGTGTAAATATAGTAAACTTATTATTCTTAATAAAACCAACTTGCTTAATTTCTTGTATGTGTTTTTGCATAATGTAATACAATAATCGATTACTTATTGTAAAGCATATTAAAAGTTCGTTCAAGCTTTTCCTTGCTCTCCTTCCGTGCATCGCAGTTACTTTTTGTTGAACAACACTCTGTATCATATTAACATGCTGCAACTTTTTTGTCTATTTGTTATGTTTGTTCCTGAATGCGTCCATAAAGATACTAAGGATTTTGCGGCAACATTTGTTAACGTTTTTCTATAACATATACTATTGGATAATCGACAAAAAGTTACTGCGGTGTGGACGCACGGATAAAGACACTAAGGATATCACGGCAACATTTGTTGACAATAGATAACTTTTTGCTATCGAATGTTTCTGAGTCATCATCTTCCTGCCCTTATCACATCATTTATGGGATTGGCGCAACATGGTTTCTTTCGAAACTCACATTTCCAAAGTTTTGGCATTTGTTTTACGGCCGGCTGCCTGTCTGACGCCAACCCTAAGTGACAATTTAAAAAAAAATCGTACATGAAATAAATTCAGTGGTACAGGCCCGTGACTGGTATCGAACTCGCGCCTCCTGACTGAAAGGCGCACGTCTTAACCATTGGGCTATCACTACCTACATCGGATGTTTCTGAGTAATTTGGAAACATTGATCGGCAAAAGGTAACTGCGGTGTGGATGCACGGCTTGAAAAAATATTTTTTTTATTGAATAAATCTATTCCACTCATTGAACAAATAATCTGATCATGTAACCTTTGCAAATTATCTTATAATCTTTATGTTATTAAATTGACGCAAAACTAGACTGTCTAATTTATTTTACTAACTAATTTACGATACACAAGAGAATTTAATGAACACTGCCTAAAATAATATCAACTTACTAATGTTCTATCACCAAGTGTCACATATCGTGAGTAATGAAGATATATGTTAAACCCTTGCAAATCAAATTTATTTATTCGTAAAAAACATTAGGGTCGATTCAGGCAGTCACACTAAAACCTAATCTTAGCCAGGTCTAACTCTCTCCGTTCTTAACATAAATGGCTGAGAGAGAAAAGGACAGGTAGGAGGACTAATTTTACGTTTAGGTTTAAATGTGACTGTATCGATATTATATGCTTCAAAGATTAGATTCTAGGTTTAATATGCCGATATGATAAATCTCGAAAACAGAAGATTTTCTTTTTAGCAAGCAACCTGCAAGTAACGACTTGTTTATGATTTCTTAAAGAGCTTACTACTGAATAGTTTGTATCCAAATTAGAGTTATATCAGGAATCAATTTCCTGTATACAGCAAGCTAATATTGCTTATGTTTCCACGGTGGAGCAAACCAATTTGTAATAACAGTTTTGTGATGCCAGAGAAAGTTCTTTTAAATCACATTTCCATTTCAGAGATTAGCCGGAACAAATACATGGACATGCATTTAATAAAAAGCAGTTAATTTAATATTAGAAATAGACACTCCAATTTTATTTAGCTACATATAGTAAAAAGATGTATAGATGTAAAGATATATAGTAAGAAGCTTAGCTTCACTTGGGATACTGCTTAAAGATTCTATGTAATCGGCCCAGTTCGAAGCCGGCTCGCACCCACTCTAATGCAGGTAATCCGTCTCCTCGAATAGGTGTCCCGCTCGAGATAAACATCTCCAGTTTTTGGGATCCCGCACGGCGACAATGAAATATCGCAGAAGATTACAAAATAATCAAGGCACTTTTTCAGGCCGCATCCCTAAGCAATACGGAATTTATGTTGTTTGTTTAGAAGCGGACGTTCGCGGTTGCGGCAGCTTTAAGTAAGCTTTAAAGATTTATTGGAAGTTACATGTTGGAGACGTTTTCTGTGCAGGGTTTACCTTTAGCATGCTTCGTTACGCTGAGAGGTCATTAATTTGGTAGGAGATATTTCTTTGTATTCCATCTCTGTATTGTATTGGATCTTTGTCCTGTAACAAAAAACTTAAAAAATGAGAACCGATCATATACCTACATAAACTAGTGGATAAAAATAAGAATAAATAAATAAATAAAAAATTATCACTAGAGGTATATGTCGTACTTAGCCAAAACTATGTGAATATCTATCATTGGCCCAGGCCTACGAAAATGACGGTGCCACCCACAGAATCCCAATCAACACTTCCGGCCATAACTACTTATCAGCTTTCGCATTTTGCGTCGTCGTACCCTCACAAAAGCTATAAACCGAAATTATATGCGTGCGTTTATGTCTCCAAGGAAATTTGATTCAGTTAAAGTTTTGGTTTGCTAGTATTGCTTTGCCGTTACATATCGACCATAATACAGCGGTGAAATGACGTCTCTGAAACTTTACAAAATGGCGCGGTTTCTTTTAGATATAGCGGTATTTGACACCGTTATTTCCCATAATGCAATTTTTCATTAAATTTAAAACTTTGCTATAAAATCGGTTAAGTACAGGAATATCAGTTTTATAGTCAGTAAATTATTATACATCGTGTAAACAATGCTTGTTGCCTGCTTTTATCTGTACAAATTGTTGTCTAAAGTCCGATTTTTTTCAATGTTCGGATAGTTTATCTGAATGATAGTTACTGTCTTTCTCTAAAACTAGATCAAGATAGAGACAGCATGAACTTCATCTTTCAGATAGGCTATCTAACCATTGCAAAAATCCCTTTCGGCCCTAAAACGATGTTCATTGTTACAGCAGACATGTGTTATGTAATAGGAGTATTGCGAGCAGTAAATCGCTTTTAGCAGAATTGCAGCACACTATTTAGGACCCCGAGCAATTTATGGGAACATTGTCATCGAGGATTATGTAAGGGCGTCTAACCTCGACCGTCCTTCTTGATCTAACCCTTTTCAACAGTCGGCTGTAACTCGTAAACCATACTGCGATTCAACATTGAAGTCTCTTTGCATAGGCGCTAGTGTCTTTCTACTTTAACGCTGTTAGATAGGATTTAATTTAGTTTCATAACCGTCCTTCGATATTGAAGATAGTATAGTTTGAATCATAATTCAGTATCGATTAGGGGAAGTTATTATTAATTTATAACATTAAGGTTTATTATGAGCTTATTCAGGATTTATATTGTAAAAATGTGTAATGAATTCATAAACTTTTGCAGGTTTTGAAACAAAAGGGGTATGCTTAGTGAAATGCTATGAAATAGCCCACTATAGAGAACCTGTCCATAAATTTCGGACTCGAAATCACATGTTTATTATTCCAGATAGTATAGAGAACTTATTTATAATTATGTAAGTACTTATGTGTGACATACATAATTTATTAACTATTTCTGTTTATGTAAAAAAAATGTAATTAAATTAAAATTACACTTCTAATATTGTGCATACGTCATATGAATACGTTAATTTTAATGGCTATAAGCTGAGTAAGTAGCAAAATTAAATTTTGCAGGCAGATATTCGTCCATAATTGGAAATTAATTACACACTGTAATTACTTATTATTAATTACTTACAGTATGTTACTAACACAGATTTAATTAATTTGGTAATAGAAAAAAATCTTGCCAATCTATACTCGTAATTTTGTTACCGAATCTATAGAAATTTGATATTTATATTATACGTATTCATCCATCGTTATCTGTTTCAATCATGTATTCCCCAAGGCATACCTACCGCTCTTTATTTGGCCCATTGTCACTGCAAAATGATGGATTCGGATATAATGAAACATGATGGTTGAAAAAGGTTGCTGTGGGGCGTTCTATCAGGCAATGAGCTAGCAACTTGTATGCAACTCTTTAGCATCTGACCCCGCTAAACGTGACTGCAGGATCTCCTTTGCGATCCTGCAGTTCTGGCTACTATTTTTTGGGAACACAGCCATGTGTATATCTATGTATGTAAAAAGTTGGTTATTCAGACACATATCCTTCTAATCTTTCGTATCATATACATACAAACATGTATAAAATTATTAATTTTGAATTTTTTACGTCTGCCGTGCATCCGTAAATGGAATTGACATTGTGGACATAATATGGAGCTCTCCTACAATCAGAATTTTGTGTTATTATAGACGAATCCAGTAACGAAACATTTCATTGAACGTATCGTACCTACCATAATCTATAGGTATAGGTATTCCAAGCAAAACAGGCGCACAGTCGTCGAGTTGTGGAAACAAACCAATTATACCATACCATACCATACCATAGGTATTCCAATCACACTTATTAGAAAATAGAACTCTTCACCAAGTTTTGGTCTCAGCGTCTCGTAAAACAATGCCGGTATTATAGACTTTATCCTACTATAAAATCGACTAGATATCTAATACTGTGTTCATTTCTTTATGTCGCTAGTTAAAGTTTTAGTACTTTCTAAAAGTTTGTCTTTGATGTTGCCCTAAAAATATTAAAGCCGAAACATTGTGCGGCCATATACCTAGTTAAAAATAAGCAAACTTTGCACATTGTGCATTTAAACGCACCTAGACTTCATGGCAAACTTTTCTTGGCAACTCACTTTTTCTCCTCGAGTTTATCATTTTCGCTTCATGCAATATTAAACATTCAGCGCTAATATTTTTCGAAATAATGAGGAGCGCCGACAGTTAAATAATTGCCTAATAACTGTGGACACTGGTTGTAAATTGTAAAACTTCTGGCCCGCTTCATTCTGAATGAGTAACTTTCTGTGGAAATAAAATTTCCTTGCCATAAGAACGGAGCCATTATGAAATCGCGCTCATTACCCATCCGACTGTTTATCTGAAATATTATGGCAACACTGAATATTTAGTAGACCTTTTCGTGTATTGCCAGGCATCTGAAATAAACAAATAACATACGTAAAACATGTGTCCGAACTTGTCGATGATCGTGAACATGAGCCATTAAACTTTAATGCATTTAAAACAATTAGACCAATAGAAGACCTCTAATTTCAGTAGTGCCAACAGCTTGACCAACCTTAGTTCGTCAATGATACACGCGAATAAATTCACGAGACTACTATTATATGTATATATATCGACATATCAGAGTTTGCCCTACTACCGCACGGCTAGCAAAGCGTGCGACACAACATAGTGCCCCATATGTACGTAATGTGTAATGTTTCGCTCTGTTATGTCCGTATGTAAACCGCCTATAACTGAATTAGAGAGCCGCTTTGGGAGCAAACGCGTCTGCTCGCTGCATATTGATGAGTGCCATTAGTGCGCTGCTTGTGAACCGTGGCCACTCGATATTTGGGAAATGCTGTGCTGTTTTTATAGGGGGTAGCACGCCTGCTACATTGCCCGCGGCGAACGCATTTGATAAAGATAAACTCTGGCAAAGATAAACCTACAGAGAGCTGTTACTAAGCCCTCGCATCGCGCATCGAGATTTTTCACATGCAATAAAGACCATTGGCAATCGAATCAATTTTTTTTAAGTTTATACGATTTTCTAAGTGATGAAGTGATGATGGAATCCCTTTCCAAGTTAAATTAATTTTTCTGTGGTTAATTTTATTAAGTACTTAGATTACCATATAGGTTGTATGGTTTAAATAATTATAATTTCGTAAATACCCAGCTACCTATAGAAGAATGAATAATTGACGCCAATATTTTTGATGCCGTACAAACGTTGACATTGTATGAAAATCTGTATGCGTGTCCTCTTAAGGGCGCTCCCTTAACTCTCGACAATTTATCATTTTTCAGTTGACTTGCTCAGCAGGAAAGGGTTCTTATCTTCCCGCTACCCGGACAAGGGCAAAATACCTACATCTTACTTTATGCTAAAGTAAATGCGAAATATTAAGTGAATTAATGTTCATCACTCAATCACTTCAGACTTCAGTTCAGTTTTTAGATATCTACCTAATAATACTAAGAAATGGTTTCCAGACCAGAAAAATAATACCAAACCCGAGTGAAGGAGAATTGACTGCAGGGGAAAAAATCGGCTTAGGTACCCTTTCCCCTAAGCAAGAATAGTTCACTTAACTTAAATTTTAATCACACTCACTCATTGAACTATAACTTGAGTCATAAAGAAATAAGTATCTACGAAAGGCCTTCCATTACACCTTTGGTAACTGCTTTACCATCATTTGACCTCATCTCAAGTACCCTCAAGGGAAAGTTTCCCACTATGAATACTAGCGCTAGTTACCCGACGTAATTCAAATGCTTTGTAAATACAGGGTGGAATTGACAGCCAGGCAATATTGATTTGCTGACTACAGACCATGATTCTGAGGCGAAAACCACTGAAATTTTACCAAAATTTTCCGACTTTTCTTTAATTTTTTAGACAGTGTCTAACTTTACACTACTAGTCTTATTACAAAATAGCATCTAAAATTAAACTCATGTTTAACGCGATATTTGGCAGCCAAAAGTGTGTGTCACATTTTAGACTGATTTAGGTCTGCAGTAATTTAGACTGAGCATTAATTCATAGTAGAGGTTTATAACAATACACGCTACCATGTTAATTTCAATGTTAAAAAAATACTGGATAGTCACATGATATTAATTTATAAATCTTACTAATATTATAAACGCGAAAGTTTGTAAGTCTTTCACGTAAAAACGGCTAGAGCTATTTTAATAAAATTTGGTATGGAGTTAGCTGAGACTCTGGATTAACATATAGGCTACTTTTTATCCCGGGAAAATATTTTTATCCCGGATAATTTCGACATTTTGTTTTTTCTGTAGTCCACGCGGACGAAGTCGCAGGCGTCCACTAGTTATTTATAAAACATTAGTAAAATATTCATTTTAGATTTAGTAATAGTTTGTCTTGACTGTAATAACCGTGTAACATTTTTAGTTTAACAATTTTCATTCTCGAAATATATTTAGGTCAAATTGGGAAAATGTGGGTACAATAATAATAACAATCAAGAAACAAAGGAACTTTGCAATGGTAACCGCATTATGAAACGTCCCCAATACAAATTCATAACAAATTCAAACTCTAAACAACCACTGAGAATTACAATCGTACTTTCGAAGGATAAATATCCGGCAATTCGACATTATTAATAAACCTCTAATTAATTAAAAGGACCACAGAACATTAAGCCAACTGGAATGGCCGAATAGAATAGGATGCACCCTTTTCGTTAAATATTAATGAACACTGGTAATCTAGAAATAGAACCATGTTATACCTACATATTATAGAAATGAAATGGTAGCAAATCCTTTTGTAAAAAAAATAAATAGCAAATAACTTGCTGACTAACTTAAGGCGCCAGTGAAAAGCAGCAGCAGCCACACACAATAAAAATATGTGAAAATTGTAATTATCTTTATCTATATTTCTATACTGATATTATAAAGAGATAAACTTTGATTTTTTGTTTGTTTTTTGCAGCGAATAGGCTCCGAAACTACTGGACCGATTTCAAAAATTCTTTCACCGTTAGAATCCTTATTGGACTCGGATGAACATAGGCTATAGGGTTTCGTATAATTTCCTCTGGGCTGGAATAAATATGAATTAAATACAAAAAAAATTACCATTTGACGCATGGAGGTATAAGTTTGACATACACCATAGAATAACAAGTCCCCAGAAGGAGTCGTCAAGGGCAGATGTATTCCGGGTAGTGAAGCAAAAACGAGTCAAAAATCCCGCATATTCTCCCGCTCATCTTACCCGCCGATTGTTGCTAAATCGATAAATATTATCAGTTTCTTTTTTTTTACCAATATATTATGTAGCATAATAAATACTAAATAATCTACGAACATAATTATTTGCAATAATAACTAAGTTTTTTCGATGCAGTAAATAGGTTGTAAAAATTTGACATACTAAAAAGTTGCGTCAAAAGTGTGCGTGATCACGGGTTCTGGAAATTTATTAATCTGTGACGTACAGATGACATGCATGACAGATGAAATTTGTTTTTTTTTTGTTTGGTTTATCCCGAAGAAAGAGCATGAGGAATACAGCATCCATACAGCCATTGTTTTTAGTACTGATGATTTCTGAATTTATGATGGATGATAACGATGATGAATGGAAACGTCGGTAAAATCCTCAAAAACGAGTGTAAAATCAGTCAAAATCAAAAAGAATTGCGAAAATAATCTATCTATACAAGGTATCTACCTACATGATCCCACGAAGAAACGGACACATGTATACAAATAAATTTTAAATTACACAAGTAAATTACACCCACTCCCTTTTGGTGTTTATGTTTGTTAGGAGGTATAAGAGAGTACTAAGAACGGATTTCCCAAAATTCCCATGGGACCGGGGCAGACAGGAATTCCAATTTTTACCGAAATTTCCACTGTACCGGAACAAAAGCTTATTCAATAAGTATAAAAATAAACCGTTTGACGTACACAGATGAAATTTGGTGTGTATGTTTGTTAGAGGGTGTAAAAGACCATTAAGAACGGGTTTCCCGAAATTCCCATGGGAACGGCACAAACAGGAATTTCAAGTTTTTACGAAAACCACATGATATATGTATAGAGATGAAATATGACAGGTATATTCGGTAGGGAGTGTAAGAAAGAACTGAGAACATATTTCCCGAATATGGACTGCTAGGGAGCACAAAGAACGGATTTCCCGTAATTCCCACGGGAACTGGACAAACGGGAATTCCCAATTTTAACGAAAACCATTTGACACAATATAATGATGAAATTTGGTAGGGAGTGTGAGGAGACACTGAGAACGTATTTCTCGAAATTTCCACCTGAACGGGACAAACGGGAATTCCATTTTTTACGAAAACCGCTATAAAAATATAAAGCAGAAATCGGGCATGTCTATTCGTTAGGGAGTGTGAGGAAGCACTAAGAACGGATTTCCCGAAACTCCCACGGGAACGGGACAAACGGGAATTCCCAATTTTTGCGCAAACCACTTGACACATAATGATGAAATATGACAGGTATATTCGGTAGGGAGTGTAAGGAAGTACTGAGGACTTATTTCCCGAAATACCCATGGGAACGGGACAAACGGGAATTCCAAATATTCACTAGTCGTAAATATATCTACACTCTTCATTATTCTACTTGTAGGCTCAAAAATATGCATAAATATTTAGCCTATTGCTCGATACTATTAAATAACCACTGATTGCTCCCTGGTGGTAGCCATCCAATGGTATACGCAATAGCACACTGTGGCTATTAAATATAGATACAGATTTTTCATCGAAAATATTGAGTACATCCATCATTCACCAGCATACGTAATGCCTTGGTCACACATGTCGAGTGAACCGTCAAGCAATACTCGTATGTAGGTACAAGCACTTGCTACTAATAGGTTAGTGGACAATAACAAATACAGTACAGACAGGGCGTCGGTTGGATGCAGACTGCTTCCGACCGGTCGGAGTGGAGGTTGTTGTGGGAGGCCTACGTCCAACAGTGGACTTCTCAGGACTGTAAATGATGAATGATGATAATGACAGTGACTCGATAACAGTATTTACTACAGTACTCTCATGCTACGCTACTTAACTATGTCGGCAAAAAACATGCACTTGGCCTGCAATATAAATATTTTGCACTCGTTGATGTAGAAAAGGTACTTTACCTTTATTGTTTACGAGTACAATTATTTTGTAAGTAGGTACAGAAAAACAATGTACATTGATATAATGTACAATATTTTATAGGATTTTCATCTATGGCTTTGGCATTGGCTGTTATTACATTCTAAATTACCAGAAATGTTAACAAAAAAAATATTTTTACTACACCGACTTTGCAGTTGATTTAAATTTACATTTCGTTCGTGTTAATACTAGAAATAAGTAATTTAACGTATTCACTGCCGGAGACTACGTTTAGAGTCTTCTGCTGGCTTTCCGTGCTTGTTATAAGATAGTCTACTAATGAACTTAGGGGCATTCCCTCGAACGGTGAGCTTGCAGCTGTCACTGATCAAGCCCTCAGTGCTAAACGTGGCTGTAGGATTTCCCATATGTTTCGGCAGTTCTAGCCCACATTTTCGCCACACGGCCTTGCGTATACTGGGTGTCATTGACAGCCAGACAAATACTGAGTATTACGAGTATTACGACAGGAACTAAAACATTTATGATTTGATTATCTGCACTGTTTGCTTTTCGCGCCATTTGTGTGACACATTGCGGTTTTTCACATCACTCTTGACTCTATATTAGAGTTGACCATATTTGAGCGCAACTTATTATTTTAACTCATCTATTGGTTAAAATTTTGTATCTAAGTCCTCATTAAACGAACTACAACATTTTTGCCCTTGAAAAATAAAAGAGTTGGAATTTTTTTTAAATTTCTTTGGTTTTCGCTGAATAAAATGAATATTTTCCTGAGTTTTACTTACATCCTGTATCTATGAGATATGAGATACTAAAACTAAACAACTGACTCAAATAGGTAAGGATATATGCGCTTTCTTTTTTAGATACTTAAATCATCAACAATACTCTCTCAAGTCTCTAATCTGACTCAGTTTTGGTTACGTATGAAAATGGCATTATCTAGTACCTACGAGTATATCTAAACCTATGTTAGAATATAACCAAAATATTTTCCTATCTGTCTATTTATAACGGAAAAATAAATTGAAGCGACGTAACGTCGATTTTTATTTTATACCTATACATATGTATGTTTATTACAGGATTTATGTACATCACACCTATGTCCCATCTGTTGATTTTTTGGCGTACCTCTATCCTTTATTGTTTGTACACTACCAATAGGACAAACACAGTAGTATCAACTGGGATTAGGCTCAAAATCAATTGCCACATTTAATTTACGTTTATTTTCTCTTCAAGTTTGATAAAAGTATAGGTATTCTGAGTTTAGGAAGCCTTGTTTGGAATAAGACAATCATTCCTCTCTAAATTTAAATGATCTGCCACAAAAGTTTTTAACTAAGGCGTTGCGTGTGTCTCATCGTTGTTCAAATTCATGAAGGAAAAATTACACGGTTTGAGACTCCTAATATTTTATTCGACTGACGTGTTAAAAAGTAAAGGTTTGCCAAAGTAACGTGAGATGTTGCCAAAAAATGGGCCATATCAGATTTTCATTTCCGTCACGGGAGTGGATAGGATATGTGTAACAGTGAATTTCGAACTTTCCATATTCTGTTACAGTTTTATATAAAAACTCAATCCCTTGATCCAATATGCACGAAATCCAACTGGAATAACAGGAAAGAGTATACAAAGATAGTTTCGCGTCATTGTAACCATCTAAGGTGGGCGTAAGCGGTGTTTGCCGGAAATCCAAATTGGCTTACTGGTTCTCGCAGTGAAAAGCGAAAATAGCCTCGGCTCTACTGGAACAAGCCCCGAACACACGGTACCGGCTAACAGAATATAATATTCTGATTGAACAGGATTTAAAAACACCCAGAAATATAGAGAAGCGTGGAACTACATATTTCGAACAGTATTATTGTTTAAAGTAAAATTGTATTCTCGTAAGCCAAAGATGTTTTGACAAGTTTAAAATATATGGCGGTCTGGAATTCGATGTCAATGTCCTAGCATCTCAAAAGAGCATCATGAAGCAAAAAAATTAGATTTTGATGAAACTCAAATACAAAAACCTATAGTAACTAGAGCGTAAAAAGGGCGATTCAAATCCTGCACAAACCATGGGAGTATAAATCAACAGGGACTGCCTTTCAGTCTGGTGACCCGGGAATTATACTACAAATAATATGTGTATGAGTGTGTATTATATTATAATAACGTTTATTATTTATTAATAATTTTATATATATGAAATACCAGAGAGTTTCTGAATCCCGCGAATTAAAAATTAATTTTACAACTGTAGGTCAAACGGAGATAAAAACTTTTTTATGCACCACTGTGCAATTTTCCTACTAAACTTCAACATCTGCCTGAACGATACATGAAAATCTTTTATGGACTGTAAATTCCGGTCATAATCTGTTTATTCAAATTAACAGTTATGCTCGGCTGTATGTACTTGTATTTAATTTTCATATACCACTTAAATAAATTACACTCTTTATTTCCTGAAAAAAAGAAAAAAGTCGTAAAATTTTGGAATTTTCGTGCGAAAATTTTTATTACATTTTGCTTCAGAATAATGGTCTAAAGTCGGCATATCAATATGTGCCGTTACATTCAATATTTTTTATATTTTAATAAACCTTTACAATCTAGCTACGAGTATTATAAATAGGTAAAATAGTCTAATCCTTTAACGACCGATTGTTCCAATGGTCAGATATCCTGTCTGATGGATAAGTTTGATGCTGTTTTCTCTAAAACCTCATTTACATGATACTGTCTGTAGACAAGCTGTTGCATACAATCATAGTCTAAACTGCAATTTTTGACACATCGTTCAAGTTTTTACTAGTAAATAATGGCATATCAATAATCTCATTCAATATTCCAGAAAATGGTATCATGTATATGGAGATTTATTTAAATTTTAATATTTGAAATTAATAAGCCTTGTATAATTTACAATTCCCACTGTTTATCTGCAAATTTATGGTCGACTTTAAAAGTTTATGTAACACCTGAACGTTTTACGAGGGAAAGCGAAGCGAATTCGGTACATTTGCAGCAGACGTTCCAACAATATACTTAATGCGTTTAACTTGCTAGTGAGAACAGGCTATATTCATTGTGTTTAGCGTAAAATTTAATGAGTTTCACTCACGAAGGACTATGAGGAAACGCGAAAAACAATGTAATGAAGACCCGCGACTGCCAATGTGTATTATGCAGCGATATGTAACCATTATTATCTTTGGCAACGTAATTTGTATGAGCCATTCATTAACTAACAGTGTTCTCCCACCATCTAGCGTTTATTTACTAATTACAAACGTTGTTCTCTGAAATAGTTCAAAGAACTTTACATGAGCATTATTCGCAAAGTTAGGTTTAAAGAATCTATTCACCTAGAAGAGCCAATAAGTTAAGTTAGCTCTTTTTAACCTTTTGAAAAAATAAATGTAGTAATTATAGACCTGTATCAATATTATCAAGCATAGAAAAAATTATTGAAAAGTACATTGTCAACCAACTCAGTAGTTACTTAAATTACAATAACATCATCAACCCATGTCAATATGCTTTTCAGCCTGGGAAAAGTACTAGCACGTTATTATCTAAGTTTTCAAACGATGTCAATGAAATGCTGAATGAAAAGAAAATAGTTGTAACAGTATTCTTCGATTACAAGAAAGCATTCGACACGCTAGAGCATGGAACGTTACTTCAGGCCATTCGGGAGTGCGGTGTGGATCGACCGCTGTACCACTGGTATCGCGATTACCTATCTTCACGCACTTATAGTGTGAAGGTCGGTGATGCCCACAGTGAACCACACGCGGCACTTAGTGGCGTCCCGCAGGGATCCGGGTGCGGGCCGGTCTGCTACCTCATGCATGTAAATAGCCTGACAAACATAATAAAAAATTGTCACGCATACATGTTCGCCGACGACCTGTGCATTCTCTTAGCTGGTACCGACCTGGCTGAGATCTGTAGAGCCATGCAAAACGACATTGACAATATAATAAAATGGTCTCACGACAATGGTATAGTACTTAACGCGAAAAAAACTAAAATGCTTATAATTAGATCACCGCACTGTAAAATACCCATTAATAACCAACACCTCATAACTCACTCATATAATTGTATGCACAATAATAAAACATCATGTACATGTCCACCTATCGAAATAGTTCCCACTGTCCAATACTTAGGTGTAATAGTTGACGAGCATTTTTCATGGTCCTCTCAGGTAAATCATGTTTGCAATAAACTGAAAATACTCCTTGGTAAATTCTACCATCTAAAGTATAAAGTACCAAGATCAGTACTAAAATCGATGTATTTAGCATTAGTAGACTCAGTAGTGTCATACGCCCTCGACAGCTATGGATTAACCTTCAAATCTTATTTAGATAAAATACAAGCGCTTCAAATCAGATTCCTTAAACTATTAGTTGATAATAAAACAAAAAATAAATATAAAGATGACTACTATAAACTATTCAAAATTTGTAACATTCTTCCGGTACATTACAAACACAAGACCTTACTGTTGGCAAATAACTATGATTGTCGGGAGCGTCTGACTCCGCTGCAGCACCGCCACCAAACAAGGGCGGTGATGCATGGCAGGTTTGAGGTACCTAGAGTACACAACTATTATGGAGACCGAAGCGCCTACCGTACCTTATAAACACGCTGCCACAGGAACTACAGGATATAAAAAGGAAAAACCAATATAAAATCAAGCTAAAAAAGTATTTTATTGATCTAATATAAGAATTATTTATTATAACTTATAATAATTAAACTAATAACAATTAAACTAATAATAATTAAACTTGCAGATAAACCATGAAAATGGTTTTGCAAGAACGCTATAAATATGTTTTTATATCGAAGTGTATAAATATATAAATAAATAATAAATAAATCTCTAATAGTGTCGTAAACTTACAACTATAGTCATATTGTGTTAATTTATTTCAATTTTAAACTTATTTACCTTAAGACCTATTCAAAGAATCTAATCGTGAACTTAACTAACACGACCATTGAAGGCATGTTTAAATTACGAAGTCTCACGAATTTATATGGAGCATAATTTTTCATATATATATTTCAGCACTGACGCTAAGGCGCCTAGCGCCTATATCAGAAGACGTGAACAAACTTTAATAATAAGCGCCTTCATAAATCAATGATTTGAGATGCCACCACACAAGTTAACGTTCAATACGTAACTAAACTACATCAATTTTCCATCATAAAATAGCCTTTATTGCTTAGGAGTTAGTGGTTGGGTTATAATTAAGTACGTGTCAATTTTAGTACAGTTAGGACAACTACTAATTTACATTTGAGGTATAGGGGCTTAGAAATTGTGTAAGGCTACATCCTTTGAATGCGCATGAAATATGCGATTGTATATCGTATGTGTACGAAATAAGGAGTTTTATAAGAGAACTCGGGTAGAGTAGTGAAGTAGATTACAGCAGTGGTACTTTAGGAGTTCTGTAAACCCTTTGTTCAGTAAATTTATCAAGCCCTTGCCTATAATGAGATGATGAATGTAAACTTATAAGTTGAATATTAATTTCACACATTCACTTCAATTCAACAAACAAGCACTATTGGACAGCGCTTATTTATTAATTAATCATTAAAGTATCTCGCTTGCAACTTTGGCTGCATAAACTTTGTAACCCCTTTTACTACCCTTAATTTGAAGTAAATTATACCATTGCTTTTCTTTTTTTTAACTTTCAAACCCAATTTTTCCTCTTTTGGGTTAAATCTTTTTTACCACTTTTTTATTGGACCTATGTTTTGCAAAAAGAAGTTTCGGCCTAAATTTCACGTATTTACTTAACGTTTCTATCTACTTTCCACCTGTGCTTTCCACCATTAGCGATTACGGCTGTGCGCGCGTCTATAAGTCAGTCGGTGGTAATATCTCCTTTTATAATAATAAATAGATATAATATTATCTATAAATTTTAAATTTTAAAAATAAAATATAAAACAAAATATTTGTTCAGGTTAATAATTAAATATCAAAAGATCAAGTTTTATTTTACCGCTTGATGGCAATGTGTTCAATTTACTATTACGTAATATTATGATTTTTACTGTCTATACCACTACTAGACCATTTATTTTTTTCATTCAATCTGTGTTTACTTACATATTTTGTAATATCTACTAGACTTCATGTACTAAGTAACGAAGCCTCTTACTAACAATAGCCCCTTTGTTTACTCTGAAGATTATACCTACATCCCTGTGGATTACTGGAGGAGCTTAAATATATAATCTTCTATATTGCTCTTACTGTATGAACGGGATTGCAGACATAATCTAAAATATACAATAAAAATGTTAAATTATTCACATTTTCAATTGATCAGCCTATTTCAGTCGACTGTTATACGAGTACGTAGACCTACCCCGTTATTACCCATTGTCACAACGCTGGGCTGGCGGGTTGGTAACCGCAGTATGATTTTCGGACTATGGTCTTTTAGGTAATTGATACTGAACTAATATTGATACTGATGGTAACTGAACAAGTCAGGAATGTTCATGTAATCTTGAAAAAGAAACGTGGTATTTCGAGTCAAATATTTTTTCGATAGATTCTCTACTGTTACAAAAATACCTATACATAGTCAAGGTATTGTTTATAAAGTATAAATAAGTATACAGTCCACTACACTAGCCACAAGTTAAGTAAAAGAAAGTTACACAAGACTATATTTCACTGAGTTACTTAATATATCATACGAATTTGATGGCATCACCATAGATGCTGCAAAACCAACAATTATATTTAGTCTCTAGTGAATTATTTTCAAAGCATTTCGCTTCACATAGGTTTTTAAGATACCCCTTTTCTGTATAGGTATATCTATTTATGAGTATACTTATCTTACCTATCGAGCAATAAGCCTTCAATAGCAGATAACAAAGTTCATCTCAAAGAAGCAATCACGGACTGTGATTACGTTTTCATTTCTGTGAAACAATAGTTGTTCGACTACCAGAAATATACACGTATTCTCTAAAATAATTACTCCGAAAAAATCCGCCATTGTCTACTACACGGGACCACCCATTGTAAAAAAAACTCCGTTCCATCAGCGTTCAGAGGTGCCACTGAGTGGTTAGTCGATCAAAGGGGGCTATTCTGAAAATAATGGTAGCTCGGCGGACTATTCCCACGTTTCGCAACTTGTGCCCGACTCGAGAGGCTCGATCGACACGTTCATGTCACGTCAGCACCGCCGTATAAGCTTGTTCGCGAATCAGCGGTTTTGTCACTGAGAGACGCTATAACGGTATACCGCTGTGGCTCTTTTTACAGTTTAATGTTTGGAAGTTTAGTTAACGTTTCATTTGAAGATACATTTCTTTTTTCAATTGCATACCTAATTACTTTTTGTGTTCCATTATTTTGACAAACAGTGATAGCACCAATATGTCCTTCCGTTGGATTTAGTAATTCTAGATGTATATTGCGCAATATGTTTCAACAAAGAACAGCATCGAGTCGAGTTTTTTTATTCGCATGGCAATTTTTTTCAGCGCTGGCTTTTTAGTATAAACTTTTATTTTTATAAAATTATTAATAAAGAAAATGGAAAAAATTCTTCACCCGAGTGGGGATCGAACCCTACTGCTACAACTAAACTGCTGCAACTAAATTTGTAATTATTTAAATGTGTTATGATATTAATAATATAATAATAATTGTTATCAGAATCTATGGGTCTATTACCTGAAATAAATGTTTTTTTTTTTTTACTGCAAACCGTGCCAGCCGCTATAACCACTAAGCCACCGGGTCAATTACTCTTGTATGGTAAAAATTTTACCATCTCTTTTCTAAATTACATATTGGCAACGTTATTCTTCATCCCGATAGCTATACACTAGCCAAATCTCAGCAAACAAAGCTGAATCCCTGAGCACAATGTTTAAAAATGAAACGATCAACCATATCCTAACGGATTATATTAATGGAGAAGTGTTTTTATAAATTTATCTTAGTCAAGGTATTTTTATTTTTATAGTTTTATTTTTGTAAAGATTGCTGAACAGTGAAAATACACAACGCATATCGAAGTTTATAAAAAAGTACAAAAGCCAGTCCAAAAAAAATTACATAGAGAAATCTTATTATCCCTTTTAAACGTTTTTTTTTTTATTATTTCTGAAGTCCAAGAAAAGAGGGAATTACACGCTTGCCATTTGAAATTTAAATTGCTCAGAAAGAATTTAGAAATGTAATGGGAAACGCTTGGACCATTTATATCTTTGGATGTTTTATTAAATGAGTTATGCTTCCGATACCAGCTTGTGCATTCGCCAGATGCTCAATAGTTCCCATTTATTTTATAACTTACAGACTGCATAAGTCATGCAATAGTTTTATTACAGCGTTCCGTAAAAAAGTGTAGATGTAATGTAGATGTATAACTTGCCTTCCCCATGGTGAAGTTACCGGTTTGAGGCGTTTTGTTTTTTAATTATTTTTTATTTCTTTATTATTTTCATTTTATTTGGAAAACATACAGCCTAATCACTTAAGTGTTCAGATAGGTAGAACGAGGCTATTTACATGTTTTCACCTATAATTATATCAATCAAATATATTAATCAGATAACTTGTCTTAATTTGATGATATTTTTTATATTATACTCTGGGAGTAAAAAAAAACATACAATACTACAGCTGCTTCTCATCCCGGGCATACTGTACAAGTCAGTAGAGGGACAAGAGGATCTTGGTGTTTTGTAGGCGATGGGCTGACCACCTGTCACTACTAACCGAACTTGTACACCTCAATTATTTCAACCTCAAAATTGGTCAGAAGTGGTACCATGTGGTCCTATCGGCCCTTGGTGCTCTGCCTACCCCGTAAGGGATAAAGGCGTGGATAATATGTATGTATGTAGGTATGTATTTGATGATATCATTTTCTAAAACTTACTTATGAAATCATCTATTTAAATAAGATTTTTATGTACTTTTATGTATATAATAATAATATTTTAATAAATAAGTAGCTAAGTATTTAAAAAAATACAGGAATAAATTAAAAGTCGATAGTCTGATTCAACAATCACAATGTACTTACGTACTTTAGTTAAAACTTTATTCTCACCAATGAACACACTTAAAATATTGAATTTGAGGTTTCCGTGTAGATTGCAACGTACGTTTGAGTAGTTACCTACAAAATGCTTTATGTGCTTTTATTCTCTTTAGGAAAACTGCTACCACAATGTTTTTTCCATTTGCAACTTTGTGGAAATACTACATTGTTGATAAAATACTCGAAACTATTCAACCGCTATCTACATTCTGTTAAAGTAAGTAAATCATTAAGTATTTTACTGTTTCTTTTTCTGAATAAATACTTTTTTAACAATTTCCATGAAGAATCGTCCTTTGCTGAGGCGAGGCTACACTAGATCAGTTGCATGTCATAAGAGTCTCTAAGGAACTCTGCTCTAGTAGCATGACCTGCGAAACACGATATGATAAACCGATTAGCCTGTCAAATTATATCTACACAAATATTATAAAGAGGAAAACTTTGTTTGTTTGGTTGTAATGAATAGGCTCCGAAACTACTGGACCGATTTTAAAAATTGTTTCACCGTTAGAATCCTTATTGGACCTGGATGAACATAGGCTTTAAGAATTTTCCGATATTCCCACGGGAAGGCGACCAAAGGGAATTCAATATTTTTTACGAAAACCGCTACACTTATGAAGCTGAAATCGGGCATATATGTTCATTGGGGACAACGAGGAAGGACTAAAAACGGATTTCCCGAAATTCCCATGGGAAGGGGACAAATGGGAATTCATAATTTTTACGAGAACCGCTATACATATGAAGCTAAAATTGGGCATATATGTTCATTGGGGACAATAAGGAAGGACTAAAAACGGATTGCCCGAAATTTCCACGGGAAGGGGACAAACGGGAATTCAAACGGATTTCCCGATATTCCCATGGTAAGGGGACAAACGGGAATTTTTTTTTTTACGACAACTGAGATACATATGAATTTGAAATTGGACCTGTATGTTCATTAGGGACTGCGAGGGAGCACTAAGAACGGATTTCCCGAAATTCCCATGAGAAGGGGAGTTACGGGAATTTCAAATTTTTACGAAAACCGCTATTTATACGAAGCTGAAATCGGATTAGGGCTACAAGGAAGCTCTAAGAACGGATTTCCCGAAATTCCCACGGGAAGGGGACCAACGGGAGTTCCAAATTTTTACGAAAACCGCTGTACCTACATATGAAGTTGTATCGATGTACCGAAGCGAAGCGAGGGCGGGCCACTAGTGATAAATATAGCCGCCATGTTGAATTTTGTATAGAGACAGTACGATATCGTACGACACGATATCCACGATGTGTGGTCATGCTAGGAGGGCTGGCATTCTCTCAAACGATAAGTTAGCAACTTATCACTGATCATTTACATCTGGCCCCGCTATGCTAAACGTGGCTGCGGGATCTCCCTATTCTGCAGTTCTGGTTTTCGGGTACACAGCCGTGTCTATACATCTCTTTGTTTGAAGTTGATTTGAAATTGGTATCCAGACCAAATGAATTTAGAAATGAATAGTTAAAGTTTGATTTTCTAGGATAGCGGTACCGTCCTATAGCGGCCGTGAAGGAACTTTTTACATGCCGGCACCGTAAGGAGAGCATGATTTTTGCGTTCATGCGCCTCTATACGCAAATGAGCGTTTTTCCACCAGACGACACAACCTCGACAATGACACGACCACGGCTTTTTTGAAAGCAAAAATGTATAATAGTTTTTTTTTTTTCAGCTTTATTACAACACAGCACATAACATGGAGTAAATGAATAATTAAGTTTGTATATAATTTTGATAGTGCCAATAACGGTAGATTAAATTAGATTAGATTAGATTCATTTGCAATAAATGAATCTAATCTAATCTGTCACAGGTTATATAGATGTTACATAAAATGAAACATAATTATAACAATTATAATGCAAAGTAAAGTATGTATGTCTAAGCATGATATACACTATAAAAAGGAATTTTAAAAAACACAGTATGACAATTTATAACATACCTACATCCCAAGACTAGAAAAAGGAATGGGAGTGGGGAGAAATATGTATCAATAATTGTATACATACCTATACAGGGTGTTTTTTTGTGGCCACCTTTAACGAAGGGTACGTATTCTATACATGAAATAAAGTAAGTTTATGCAAAAAAAAATGCTGGATTTTTTTTTTTTAAATTTTTTTAAATTCCTTGATCGTGCGAAATTTATAGTGTCTAGTGTTTATGTTAGTTTTTTTATAGACAGATATTAATTATTTTTCGTGAAAAAATCCTGCTACGCGCGTCTATGTGCATTTATGCAGAAAAACGCAGTCTATTTACTCAACTTTGGACACAGGGTAATTTTTGGTCGTCAACGTTCCCGAAAACTACGGAATCTCCTCATCATCACGATCATTTTTCTCCATGGAAGCATAACTGGGAAGTGTCTGGTTTCCAAAATATAAGGGTCGTTGAGTAAATAAACTGCTTTTTCTGCATAAATGCACATTGAAGCGTGTAGCGAGATTTTTTAATGAGAAATAATTAATATCTGTCTATGAAATAACTAGTATAAATACTGGACACTATAAATTTCGCCCGATTAAGTAAAAGAAATTTTTTTCAAAAACTTACTTTATTTAATGTACGTAGTACGTACCCTTCGTTAAGGGTGGCAACGAAAAAACACCTGTATAATGCATTATAAGGAAATATTATAATAAAATTATGTAAGTATGGCTCGTTTTTCCACAAGACGAAACGACCACGACATGACATATTTATTATTATTATTTATTTATTTATTTCTACACAACTCACAATAATTCATGCCAACAGTGTTTACATAAACCATTACGAGACGTACCATACAGACCCGCAATGAGGGTACTTGTGAAAAATTTAACATTATGGATTTGAATAGAATAATACTTCCTATATTTTTCCCAAATACCCCCACGTTGTAATATGCGGTGAATATTATAGTTCTTTATACAGAGTGTTTTTAATATTTTTGTTATCGTTATCTATTTTAGTTTATATATTTCAATTGGTTAAGGAAGAATTGTTTGAGTTTACGTTTTATATTTTTTTCGTTTAGATCTGTCCAAACTTCTCTTGGTAAATTATTTATTAAGTTTGGTATCATATATTTTATTGTTCGTTTGCCATAAAAGTTTTTTGCTGCATTTACTACGAGATAACGAAATGTCGTGGTCGTGTCGTTGTTTGACAACTGTAAAAGACCGATAGAAAAGTGACTAGACCTTTATCTCTATTGTGATTTACCACATACCTACTAGTTTAGGTTCCAAAATAATTTACTCTTTTGTTCAGCCACGCAACATATCCAAAATCCTAGCAACATTGGTAACGTTATTCACGTCGCTATAATCCTTTGAGTAAAACATTGAGCTATTTCAGTTACGTATTATTTGAAAATTCACAATAATTCAAGCTAATTAATTGGTCTTTTGAACAAAGACGAATAGGACTTAACACAAATTCCGCGGTAACTGAAAATAAAACCACTAGGTACGTTTATTTTAACACAAAAGATGTTATTTGACCTTTCATTTATTTTAAGTCAAAGACAGCAGTTCTGTCGTGACCAAATTACGGATAAATTGTCGAGGGTTGCCTTTAACTCGAATAAATAACTTCTGCCTTTCACAATTCCACCATAGAGCAAAGTAACTTCAAGTAGAGAAACTTGCTTCTAGTCAAACTTCATTAGATACTGTCGCATGAGAGAGCTTATGTTTTGCATTGAGATCAAAGAAATTGCATTGCAATGCTCATAGCTATATATTTCACAATGGATAAAGTCCAGCTTTAAGAGACCATGGAAGAGATTCGGAAGTTCAAATCTCTATTGAGGGATCGCCCGCCACCGGGCCCTATATCCTACACCAACTTTTGGTTTTCGGATTAGCGGCTATGTATTTATGGTTGCATGCTAGGTGCTTGGATCTGGCTTCTCGTTGCGACTGTAGTGTCTTGTGTTCGTGATCATGAGTAGGCAGATCCGAGGGTCAGCGGAGGGTATAGGGCCCGGTGGCGGGCGATCCCTCAATAGAGAATTAGTTTGTTATTTATTCAGTAGATATACTTGGGAAATAACATAATATAAATAATACACACAGTTGTGTTCCCGAAATTGAGTAGCCAGAACTGCAGGATCATTAAAAAGATCCCTCAGCCACGTTTAGCATAGCGACGACAGATGTGAATAATCAGTGACAAGTTGCTAGCTTATCGCCTGAGAGAATGCCCGAGCTCCTTAGTCGACTCTTATGACATGCACGGAAGGAGATGCAGCTGATGTATTCTAGTAAAACCTCTCATCGGCACAGGACAGAGAAATAATATGAACTTCAGGTGCAAATAAATATGGACTAGAGGAAGAGTCACCGTATGCCTTTTGGTATATCTGTGTGTAAGCGACCTAGCTCAGAGACTCCTTGCACTAGAAAAATAGGTCACATAACAATGGTTCAGCACTACGGGGATCCTTAGCCAAATTGTTCATGTATACACTTTCCGGGGACAGAGTGAGTGCAAAGGTGTATCTATATATGTTATGGGTAACATACCTACTACCTTATCTTTCTTATATAACATTTTAAGATACGTGAGCATTCTCTCAGGCTATATGCTAGCAACTTGTCACCTTATCTGTTCGCGCTACTCTAAACGTGATTGTGTGATCTCCTTTATGACACTCAAGTTCAAGCTACTCAGATTCGAGAACACAGCAATATGTATTAGTGTAACATTTTAGTATGCCTACTTACTTGTCCGTAGGCACAAGTACTTGTGCCTAAAAACAATATTTTTGGTGTCTTTGTGGTCTTAGCTAGTCCAGAAAATTCGTTTTTTTCGTAATCGCGAACACAAACATTTATGTCCATTATATCAACCGCATTTCAAAACAACGTATTTACGTTTATTGTTCCGATACATTCAATTTGTATACAGAATAGCATAATGCTACGAAAAAGCATGAAGAATCACCGCAACTTGCATGGGACCAGATCCAAAGTGGTCGAGTTTGCAAACAAAAGGGTGTACAAAAACAGTGATATCGGCAAGTTGTGGCCGCGCCCGCTGCTGCAAAGTTTTGACTAAAGTCCGTATCCATAGCGAAGATATACTGCTTTTTAATTTCAAGAATACATCCTCATTAATATTACAAATGCCATGGGAATTCTATCTATCTGTCGTGCTTTCACCGACCGACCGACTACTGAACGGATTGATTGGTAGACAGTAGTCTATGAAACATAGGACATAGGCTATTTTTTATCCTGTTGATATTCGCGAGAGTCTACTAGTAAGCTAAAGCCAGGCAAATATTGATATGCTGAGTTCAGACCATGATTATGAGGCGAAAACTACTAAAGATTTTGGCATATATCTTCGCTAGATAAAATGTTCTAAAATCCATTGGTGGAGGGTGTACTTTATAACCGGAACATATGAGAAGCATAAAATAAACATTCTATATTGGAGTAAGAAAGAATTTTAGTACTTACTTACGATGGAGACGTTATTCGAAGTCTTTGATAGAGACTCGTCCCACTAGAAACTTTTTAACGCGAAATGAGATAAGATTTGTTCAATAGGTAAATTCTTAGTGTTCGCTTTAGGAGTGTCAACATGAGTGGTCGGTCCAACCTACAAAATCAATTACTTAGGTTTAGGAGTAATAAATCTTTGTGTTGAAAGCACTAGAATTTCGTGCCATCGGTGGTATACTCAAAATACGAGAAGAGTTGTAGAAGTCTCTTTGTCATTTCTACCTTCATCTACCAAGCTGGGTTCCTATGATGGTGACTCACAATAAACATTAGTCTAAACAATTTTTACACATTTTCATTTAGATAATGAACAAAGGCACCAATATTACCATGCCGCTACATTAACTGTAAACGCACGAAGTTTAGGACAAACCTCACAACGTACTGCCTTTATTGCCTTGCCCGAAACTAGACCATCTGCGGTTTGTCTGCACCTGAGACGTAATGGAGAACATAGCTTAGACACATGCATACGTAATCATTGCTTCTTACTTATAGTGCTCTACATAACACTTATAATGTAACTGTGATCATGTAGAACATACAAAAGGTCTTTTCTTTGTAGAAATAGCAACATCTTTCTAAGGGTTTCGTCTAGGGTATCAAAACGTCAGATAGAGGTTTCGAAACGCCTATCTGAAGAATAAAGTTGATACTGTTTCTATCATGGTCAAGTTTAAGAGAAAGACAGCGGCAACATTAACAGCAACGACATATTCTTTTGATAGGCTATATAACGTTTAGAAAAACGGCCCTATATGATATATATTTCTATAATAATTATATTCAACGTTTCGATTACTTACAATTTGCTGATACATCTTTCGCTTAGCCCTGCTTTCTTCGGATAAGTTTATTCAAATTCCTGTATCATCTAGCTTATCTTTCTGTAGTATCTCGCATCCTATGCAGATACGTATTTATATTAAGATGAGGTCAAAGATAGGTGCCCCACTTTAAAATCTATCAGAAGTTTCAATAAGATTACTGCGTGTGACATGTTTGGTCATACAGAAATCGGTTCAAGCAAGTTGGTGCTCTGAGTTAAGAGATGCCCGCTACGTTGGTGTTGAAACTCGCTCAGCGACATCTGCGGCCTTTACGTAAACTTAGAAAAGTTGGCTAAAGCAATGTAAATTACTACGTTTTTAATGTAGTCTTATTCAAAGTATAAAAAAAAATTTACTGCGTAATAAAATGGATGATAGTGTCACTCTCATGACTAAGAGCTAATTTCAAAAATAAATCTTGAGAGATTTTTGCATAATTATATCAGATTAAATCGTCAACCGCCGTATGCTGCGTGGTGCCGGCAGAGTAGAGTTTGTACCACCCCTGCCTGCCTGTGGGTATCGTACGAGGCGAGATGTCTCACTTTTAAACGTCAAATTCACAGAGCTAATTAATAACTAGATAAACTAAGTGGATGTACTTTTGCATCTCGTTCTCGAGCCAGGACTGAATGAATTAGGGCTGATAGAAGTGGTTTGCAATCCCTTTTTACACACCAAGTAGAAACACTTGTCTAGTTATTACGTAGCTCTGTGGATTTGGCGTTTAAAAGTGAGACATCTCGCTCTCACCAAATTCATCGTACCGGTGCAGTTGTACGTATGTTATAAAATAAGGCTGATATTGCTATTCTTAGATAAATTATAAACACGTCACTGTTGCTATTAGATCGTGCTCAGTAAAGACGTCCAAAAAATTAGAATTAGTTCAAAATTAAATAACATACTCGTAATTATTATTTCGGTGCGAGCCCTTTTTTAACCGACTTCAAAAAGAGAGGTTTTATGTGTGTTACCTCAGAACTCGTTTTGATCACCTACATATAAAACATAACATCTGATTATGGAATCTCTAAGGAATCTAGGGATATCCTCAAATATAATAGGCACGAGTAGTCCGTTTTTAGATTTTTATAGAGAATATTGGTCATCTACACATAATATAAAGGAAACGAGGGTCTGATGATGGAGCCGCTGACTAAAATTATCTATAAAAATCTAAAAACTTTATTATATATATTAGAGGATATCCCTAGATTCCTTAGAGATTCCATCATCAGATGTTATGTTTTATATTTAGGTGATCAAAATGCTCAGTAAAAGTGTAAAAACAGACTACATGTGCCTACAATATTTGAGGATTGCCCTCGATTTCTCCAAGATCCCATCATCAGATCCTGACATGGTGAATATGGGACCAACTTGGAAGCATACTAGAAAAAAAAATTAAATCGGTTCATAAATGACGGAGTTCTGAGGTAACACACATAAAAAATATATAGAAAAAAAACATACAGACGAATTGATAACCTCTCTTTTTTGAAGTCGGTTAAAAATGTAACGGGTCGCAGTCTGTACATGGAAGATATATGAGAAAAAATATTATAGGAGACCTTTATCAACGCAATAGCACCCAAAACAATGATTTTCTAATTTTTTGTTAGTTTGTCTGTGCGTTTGTGCACGCTAATCTCAGAAACGGCTGAACCGATTTCGATGCAGTTTTCACGAATATAATATTGTGACAGGTCCCACTTAACATATAGGCTACTTTTTATACCGGGAAAATATTTTTATGCCGGATAATTTCGACATTTTGTTTTTTCTGTAGTCCACGCGGACGGAGTCGCGGGCGTCCACTAGTTCATTAATAATTACACCTTAAACACCTGCAAATTCATATTCCTTCAAACATTCACAGTATGTATTAAGTTTGACAAAGACAAAATATATAACAGCTTCTCGACGGCTTTTAAGATTTATTAATACAAAGTAGAATTTACTTCCGCGGTAAAATATGTCAGCGATCCAAATGATGATCCACACTCGACAAAGCGAAGGAATTAAACTTTCTGTGTACAGTCAGACCCACTTAATCGATTGAACGTGTCGCCACTGTCGTCTTTGTGTTACCAAAACGAATGAGATTTCAACGTGGCAGCTGTAGTTCCTTTTTTGCCACTTCACAAACAAGTTGGTTTGACTATAAAGTCGTAACTTGATGTAACACTTCGCACACCTTCGCAGTTATCACATAATTTACGTTTCCTTCCAACTTGTTCGTTACAGGTACGAGTTAAAATAAACTTCAACAAAATTAATTTTCACTTTTATTTGTCAAACTTTTAATGCATAAATTAGACAAAGTTTATAGCATGGCGAGGCTCTTGCCTCTTTTAAATGTGGTGCATACAATTTTAAGGTGGCGAGAAAGAATAAATAAAATAATAACTTTGAAAACGATAACCATATGGTAACCCACTAAAAATATGAATATGGGTATAGAATAAACTGAAGATTCTGGAAATCCAGACACGAGTATAAGCATAAGAGTTGTATCGTTGGTCCACTCACGCCAACTAACTTGCACAGAGTAAGTATGGCGATATTTTTGACAAAAAAAATTTTTTCTTGAAGCAAATTTTCCCATTCGTGAAATTTACCAAAGTTTTTGTTTTATTTCGCGGATTTTGCCGAAGTTTAATTTATTGATATACATAACAAGTAAGCAGTAAATTAAATTTTATCAGTATACAAAATGTTAAAGATAAATCAAAACTTTTGCATGATTCTTATACGAATACGCTACGGTGAGAGATATATTTTTCCAAGCAGGCCAACCAACAGATTTACGGGTTTCATTCTATAGAGTGGTTATACAATGTTACAACCATTTTACAACTTTGTCTCAATACATATTATGCATTGTCTTCAATTGCGCCACTTTCAAAAAGTTTTAATTTGATATTGGAAAAGTTAAAAAAATTAAGAGACAAAAAAAATTGATGACAAGAAAGAAAAATTCCTAATTCCTCCAATTTTGGCCATTTGGCATCCAATAAATTTCTATGTTGGCAGTACACAAACCGCGTGACGCCATTATTGAAAAAAATCCTAATAAATCTCAATTTTATAAAATATTTGGTTTAAAATTTAAAAAATATAACATTTTTTTTTGTGCCCTAGGCTATACAGGGTGTGTGTGACAGCCAGGCAAATAGTGAGATACTGAACAAGTACCATTGTTTTGAGCTATACGACAGTTATTACTCGCAGGAAATTAACTTTTGAATTGGTTATAATGTTTTCTTTGCGCGCCAATTTTATCGGGCGATCGTGTGACTAGTTAAATGGGCTTGTTGGTTATAGTGTGATACATTGCTGTTTTTTGGATCACTGGTGACTCCTTTGGGGTCGATCAATTAGCTGAACTTTTTGAGACCAACTTTTTTTTTAAATTCATTCATAGGTAAACATTTTGTTTTTAAGTCATTATTTAAGGCCTACTTAAACGAACCACACTATTTTTTTCCTGAAAAAATGAAAAAGTCGGAAAATGCCAAAATTTTCCTGCGAAATTTTTTACAGATTTTTTATCTCAGAATCATAGTCTGAAGTTACCATATCAATATTTGCCTGGTTGTCACAAACACCCTGGATATGGTCCTATGGCGTGGTGGCTACATGTGGTCACGATATAAGTGTACCTATTACTTTTAAATTTTTGAGTGTAAATTTTAGTATGTCGACCTCTACCCAAAAATCTGAACGGATTCTATTGAATTTAGCTACTAATCGGGAAGAAAATTCTGCTTGGTATCAAAATAAAATGATGTCCTGCTTTTATTCAAGTTGCTAGCTTATCTCCTAAGAGAATGTTCCTTAGTACTCTTACGAGTACGACAAGCCTGGAAGGAGATGCAGCTAATGTGATGATGATCTCCGGCCGTATTTCGGTCAAGGTGACCAATCTCTACGGAGATTGGCCAGGTACGCAAGAGATATTATAGTGCACAAGTGTGTGCGCAAACACAGATGCACTCTCTATTCCATTACTCTCATAGTCCGATGGGACGGAAAGCCGACACGACCGGAGAGAGATCAGGCGCAGGACCAACGGTTTTACGTGCTTTTCGAGGCACGACCTAAGTGTCAATTTTGCAACATTAAAATCTGTACATGAAATAAATTCATTGGTACAGGCCCGTGACTAGGATCGAACTTACGCCTCCCGCTTGGAAGGTGCACGTCTTAACTGCAGCTAATGTATTGTAGTAAAGACGCGTATAAGCACAGATTCGTTTTACATAACTTAATAAGTACCTAAATAGCTTTTACTACTTTTGTAACTGCTACTTAAAGCAAGTTGCAGGCAGTCGCTAGTAAAGAATGGTGCATCAATTATGCTGGACATAATTCAATTTCAGTAATTTGAAAGATTAATGCAAATCATAATCTAACAGATAGGTACTCAGGTAAATTAATCGAATTCAATACTAGTGACCTACATGGTTTTACTTCACTCTATTCATAACGATGAATCTGTTAAGGAATAAAGCGATAGATGTCAAAAGAAAAAAAGTTAGTTCAATTAATTAACGAGCCAGAAGTATGATATTATAATACATATACATACGTCTTTAGGAAAAAGCTAAAAAAGGTACAGATTGACTCATCTTTTTCTACAAAATTGTATAGCTTACACACTTCGATGAAATTATTACTGAGATATTATTATAAGCCTACACACAAACTAACATTGGACCTACATACCTATACTAGTACAAATATACTTGAATGTAATCCAGTGACGTACTTGAAAGTAATCAATATCACCCTTTATTATTATATAACTAGATCGACAAACTCTAATTCAAATTTGACCACGACAGTTGTAACTTCTAACTCAGTAGAACGTTCTTCGAAAAAATGAATGTGAACAAACGTGTCGAGAACATCTTGAGCTCGTTTAAACTGTGTCTCAACCTGGAAAAATGTTGTGGTATATTTAGGATCCATATAGTGAAAGGAGAATTTACTGATGTTAGCTGGAAGATCAAGTCATCTGCACTTCTCATACCTACTTTATATATACTTATATATTATTCACTTATTGTTCCCAAGAACATCTATGGATTTCTTATGGAAAATGCGCCAGCGAATATAGTGATGTTCCAATTAATAACTGTTGCCATACAAAATGCTTTCTTTCACTGTGAATATAACAAACGTATTCTAACAAGTTTTGCCACTGTTGATGATATGTTAAATATTAATCACGGTAGTAAATTATACACTGAATCACGTGTGAAACCTATAATTTATGTAATCGCAATTACGATGACACAAACATTATTTACTGTGCTATGTGCAGTATTTTGGTCTGAAAGCTTTGATTTTGTTGTATTCTACAGACTGCCAGTTTTTATCCTGAGAGATTTAGAAATATTTATTTTTAATAGAATGGTGTTAATGATTAATTCCCGACTAAAAGTTATTAATAATTATATCTCTTTATTAATTGCTGATAAGGAAAGGAAAAATACACCTCTACACAATGTAAACCAAATAGATGTAAAACTAAAGGAAAGCAACGACTTTATCGGCAGAATATCTTCTGGAAACAAAAAAATCTACCAATTGGCGTCGATATACGACACGTTAGGTGAAATGTGTGAGCTTATTAATAAAATATTTGAATTTCAAATTTTTATGACTCTTTTAAATACATTCACTTATATTATTTTAGCAATTTGGAAATCAATTTTTTTATTTCGTATGGATAATAATGTTTTTAGTTTAATTAAATGTTTTTTATGGTGCTTTTTAGAGTTAGCAGATGTAGGAGTACTAGTTTTTACTTGCGAATTGTTGACATCATCTCGAAAGAAAACTCGAATATTAATAAACGAAATAATAATTGACTATAATTTTCCTAAGCCTATGAGAGTACAGGCTAAAGCATTCATGAAGTTGGTAGAGTCTTGGAAGTTAGATTTTTTTGTATACGATATGTTCTCCATAGATATAACATTGTTGAAAAAATTTATTAGCTTATCGACTACTTATTTAATAGTTCTTATGCAGCTTTCTCATCTTGTTTAACTATATAAGTATAAGTAAGTGTAGTAAGTGTAATAAATGAAATAAATAATAAATGTTGTACATTTAGAGATTTTTTTATTACTAATAATGTTCGTCCACCACTCTAAAAACATGTATGAATTTAATAAACTATTTTAATATTTGCACCCGTAGCATTCTTAGATTTGTGACCAAGTTTAGTGATTATAGCATCAATTAAACAATGCTTTTGAATTAACACATTTACATTAACACTGTTCTGGTATCCAGATATCTAAAGTCAAAATTAAGCTCATATATTTAGGCCTTGAGGTGGGCAGCAGTGCCTCCCGTACTGACAACATAGTCCGAAAATCACACTGCGGTCACCAATCCGCCTGCCCAGCGTGATGGCTATGGGCAAAACCCCCCTGTGGCAGTAGCCTTGTGGCGTGCCCTGGGGGAGGCCTACGTCCAGCAGTGGACTACAATAGGCTGCAGAAGAAGATTTAGGCCCACTCTGTAGTATGTTATCATCATCATCAGCCTATTGCAGCCCACTGTTGGACGTAGGCGTCCCCCAGGGCACGCCACAAGACTGCCATGGGGCGTATTTGCCCATAGGCACCACGCTGGGCAGGCGGGTTGGTGACCGCAGTCTGTATTTTGGACTATGTTGTCAACACGGGAGGCGCTTCTGCCCACCTCCCGGAAACCCTTAATCGCCTCGTACGATACCCACGGGCAGACATGTATGTATGTATGTATATAGGTCTTTATAATCTGTCAAGCTACACAACCTACTCACTTTCACACGTATTGTCCAATCCTGAACCCCTTCGAACAAAGGGTTAATGCTATTGTTAGTTAAGTGACAACGGTTTATTTGTGTTTGTGAATAGTCAGCTAAAACCTTACTGAAACTAGCCCGATCAGTTAACTATGACTACATCTCTATTACGAAATCTTAAAGAGCAAGAGATTCTTCAGATTCATAGAATTCGCTGAAGAACCAACAATACTTTTGATAACTTCATGCAGGCCATGGAATCTCCTTTATGATCTTGAAGTTCAGGCTACCCATTTTAGGAACACAGACATGAGTACACAAACACATCAGCCTATATTACATTCCACTGCTGGACATAGGCTTTCCCCAAGACACGCCACAAAGCTACTACTATAGGAGGGTTTTTGTCCATAGTCACTGGGCAGGCGGGTTGGTACCGTAGTGTAATTTTCGGACCATGTTGTCAACAGTTCTGCCCACCTCCAAGATACCTTTAATCGCCTCTTACAATAATGGACAGACTGGGGTGGTGCTATTTTACCGTGCCGATACTACTCAGCATTATTAAGTATGTATAGATATATCGTACCTTCCGTACAATAACTGCACAATTACGTTTAACGATTTTGCACAATTGTGATCTTTTTCTACGGTAGAATACAATTACTTACTTACTAAGGCACAATTACTTATACTTTTTGTAATTTTTGGCAGTTGTGCCGTTGTTCTACGGTAAAATAAGGGCACAATTGCTTTTTGTAATTTTTGGCAATTGTCCCGTTGTTGTACCAAGGGCGCGATATGTAGCCGTGAGGTTTCAGCTAAATATGGGATAAAGCCTTGGTAACGTGGCCAAATGAAAACACACTTTTACTTATGTATTCCGATTTTTTTTATCCAATCCAAACATATATTCAAATGCCATGTCCAAATGCCCACTAGCTATTTGATTTGCAAAGCCGGTAAATTGAAAACGAGTACCTAACAAACGCATTCGTTCGCTCAGTAAAGTTATTTATTACTATCGACTGAAAGGGAAAATATTTTACTGTTATAATAAAAACCACAGGTACCTATTTAGTTCAAGCTTTACTGTAGCCTTTAAAAATATACTCAGAAGAATGTGTTCTCCAGCTTTATGGAGTTTATTTTTTCAACATTCTAAATTCAGGCTTTAATTTTTATTGTAATTTATTTAAAATATCTTGAAGTTACATACTCCGCAATGTAACATAAACGCATATTTGAAGGTTTTCTTTTATGTAGCCCCCTATAACAACTATTGTATACCCTGGTTGCAAATAAATATTTGATTTGAATTGATTTGGACAAAGGCCATCACTTTTGAGTCAACCAACGTTCTGGTTTTTTGACAAATCTTTCATTCATTATGTGAGAAGTAAACTTCTATGCTGCCCTGGGAGTGAAAAAAAAAACGTATAATACTACAGCTGCTTCCTTCCCGGGCATACTGTACAAGTCAGGGACAAGAGGGTCTTGGTGTTTTGTAGGCGATGGGCTGACCACCTGTCACGGTTCGGTTCACCTGTACCGAACTTGTAAATCTCAACTATACCCTTAAAATTGGTCAGAAATGGCACCATGTGGTTCTATCGGCCCTTGGTGCTCTTCCTACCCCGTAAGGGATAAAGGCGTGATTATATATATGTATTATGTAGACAAGTGTCATTTCTAAACTGTAACTAACTTAGCCCGGTATTGATATCACCGTAACGTTCTTATTTCCGTTGTCACCTTCACGTGTTGCCTAAATAAATGTTACGAAAACCAATTTCCGGGACCATTATAAAAAGTTACGTGGCACCACAGGTAAGTTGCGAGCTAATTTCACGCAAAATTTCCAGTTTGTTACCAACTTTGTGAAGCAAGTGGTTTACCCTGCCACTTAATTGCTCTTAGCTTTCATGTTAGTAGCTTAGAAACTAGCAAGAGATGACTAATTTGTAAGTAAATGAAAACCATGTCATCTAACATCTCATTTAGAAACAGTGAAGTTTGTCTTATGTATTGATTGTTATGTAACTTAGAGTAGTTTTGAATTTTCTTAGAGCAAGCTGTAAGCATTTTTAAATTTAAAATACAAATAGGTACCTAAGACTTAAAGCCTTAAATTACGGGTTCATTTTCTATTCCGTAGTATAATAATATAAACCAAAATTATCTTTAATTATTAATAAACGTTGCCTTTTTAACGCAATTCCAAGATCACAACTTCGTCTTCAGAACTAATTTATGTTTATCGGTGGTAACGCAAAGAATTACCTAACCGAAGTGTGAATGAAAATGTCACTAAAACAATTTGGAGTAGAAGCTAGCGACATCACCACGTGAATGTTTCGAGCACTGTATATTGTGCCTTCAACAGTATTGGGCTCATTACACAATTCCCTTCTTCTCGAAACGTTGCTCATTAAGTTCACTTTTAAGTCATTTGCGGCAGACTTCTGAATTGTTTTGGTCACATTGCCTATACTAACGGTAGAAAGCTCTCTTTTAGCGCCTGATTTCTCTCTCATCCCACCGAAATAAATTCCACTTTATGTCTGTCTTGTCTATTATTCCACTATTATTAAAAATATCTCATCCATCCAAGATGGCGAACGTATGTTTAGCTGCTATAAACTTAGCACATTTGCTTGACGTCAGAAGTTTACGTTAAAATATTACAATATCAAAGGAAAAGTACGTAACGTAACTTTGCTATAAGATGTACTATGAATGGATACCTACGCCGAAAAGCGGGGCCAGCCTAAATGTTCTTTGCATGACTTATAATACGTTCATAGCTATATATGATGATTTAGTATGTTTATTCTTTCGAACATATTCATTCACGGAAGATAAGAAGTCCAAGCCCTGCGGCAAGCCAACTGAAAAATGATAAATTGTTGGGATGCTCTCTCTTTAACGGAACATTTAGAGCTTTAGGCATTTTACCCTTAAATGCAATCACAAACGGCCGCTTTTTAATCGGGTACAATCGAGAAAATTTACTTAATATAATAACATACATTTATTTACAGAAAAAAAAACCGCCAAATGCGACAAGCCTTGCCAAAAAAGGTACACACAAACTTACATACACTCGAAAAACATAAGAATTTTTCTACCACAGTCGGGTAAAAACTCTCGTTGCCGAGTAACTCACAGACATCGCATCAGCAAACTAGGCACTACTAACTAGTACTCGGCACAAGAAGTTGATATTTGATTTGATGTTTGTTTCTTTGGTTAAACTGATAATTTTCCTGCCCACCGCCGGGCCCTACTAGGGTAATGTTTGAACTTCCGAATTGTAACGCCTAATACAATTTCATTGATAATTTTCCATTTAATGATCTATAGGTATATTATCTATATTAAATCTAAAAATTTATAGAATCTATATTAAAAAAAACGTCAGTTTATGTCGTCCCATAGAAATATAAGTCGACTTTTATAAAAGTGTGGGATTGATATATTATGGTCACTTGACTGAGTTTTTATAATACCTTTTAGATTGCCTGCTCGTACCTTCATGTTAAATATGTTCTGTTCCAAAATTTAAAAAAAAAAAATATCTTTGATAGTATCTACTAGTAATTAACGTACGAACCAACATTAAACCAATCTTACACTAGAACTTTAGACTTTTGTTACAGTTTACAGTCAGCACCACATCATACATATGAATATATAACGTACCTTACAATATTAATTATTAATATCATATAAAGTCAATTGATTACGGGCTATATTTTATAAAAGTAGTTATTATGACTCCTGCAATATGTTCTGGGAGGTTGCGATGGTTGTATAAATAGTAGGGTAGAAACTAAATGGTATCACTTTATTCTTGACTGTTGAGCTTGTAAGACGTTACTCTGTCCAATTGCAGTTTGAAATAAACTACCTCCGCATTAAAATGTTAATCACTTGACAAGTATAAAAGTGTAAGTATATCGAATATTACCGCCAAAGGCAGTTGAAATATAAATATGGTTGTTACATGTTATACAAACTTCTTTTCCTGACTTCATCGGAGTAATAACACTTAACGATTTATCGAACGTTTCATCGAATAATAAAAAAAAGAAACGTTCACAGAGGCAGAGAAGTATTGAAGTTTTTGGTGTATGGATCACGGACGGGGTTACTGCTCTACTTCTTGCACAGCTCTTTTGACATGACAATGAATTACCCAGCCATAATCGGGCCAGCACTGGAAAACAGCAAACGCCTAAGAGGGAGTGAACCTTTAAATTACAACCCATAGTAACCAGTGTAATGCAAGGCTATGGAGGTTCGTCAAACACATAGAGAATTCTTTTCACATCATAAAATAATTGATCAACAACATGGATCGCCGTACGGTTCAAACTTGCTGTCTTGTCTCATCTGGACAAAAGTTTCCTGGATATACGACACCTACACTTACATCGGGGAAAATTGGACTTGGATCATTCTACGCCAAAGTCCGAGTAATTGCAGCGCTTTAGCACAAAGCGCCACAATCGGTTTTCTGTTCATTTAACTTTCGATGCCTTGACGCATCTTTTTCATCTTGTGGAATGAACTAAAAAAGTGGCAAGCTGGTCGAAACGCTTCACTTAATGTTGAAAAAGACCGGTTACAGGATCGACAGCATACTTGGTAGCAAAGGACCGACCTGTAAAGATCTTCTTAAATGAAGTATGTATTGAAGACCTTGTCAGGCCTTCGTATCTTAACCCCAGACCGCTGGATCTCATATTCGCCCAACTTTTACATGGAATATCAAGGCATTGATTTCTTGAAAAGGTACGCTTTAAGCGAGGAACTAAAAAAGTTCATATGAAAAAAGATTGCAGACAGAACCTCACAACTCTGAACGTAGAGAACGTTCTTATTGAAACTACAAAATTCTGATATACTTAAGATTTTCATAAATATTACAAAACTAGGTCACTTGCACAATCTCAATGCAATGCAAAAAATTTAAAAACAAACTACCAGAAGAGTGGTTTTGCACCAAGTTACAGCATCTAAATTCAGATAGGGTTGACTGCCTGCCTGCATATAATAATAATAATAATAATATTATGTAGCATCAGTACTCTCTTATGTTGATTTTAATGGTAACCTCTGACCGAATTTCAATCATGGCGGCCAATCTCAATCCGTATATGAAATAAATTCAGTGGTAAGGCCCGCGACTGGTCTCGAACCTACACCCCCGATTGGAAGATGCACGGCTATCACCACTTGTGGTTACACTGTAAGGATTAGGTTACCAATTCATAATGTCGACGGCCTCTTTAACTTCGAAGATAACTATTATAAGTCTTAGTTTTCTTTCTTTATTTAGGTATAAGATGTTCGCAAAGTAGTACACAATAAAGAAATCAATAAAACTCTTATAACAAATCTACTAACTCTCAATTGACGTTTTACAGAAGAAAAATAAGTACAATAACGTCTTTCTCGCAAAACTTCCGAAGAATCTTTGTGTTTTACAAGCATTGTGCTTGTGCTGTTTGTCTTGATAATTTTATTTGGAATGGAGTCCGTAATAATTACGCCATAAAAGACTTTAAATTATGCCCATATTTTTATTTTTAACGATTATTCAGCACTTTATATAATTTGTACCTTATTTTTGGGGTAATTTTGTTTTTATCCTACTCCTACCTATAAACTTATTATACCCGCAGATTTAAGGGAGCTGTTAATTTTATATTATTCATTAGTCTAGGGTAAGTAGATTTGGCTTCCACTTGGTGGAGGGGGGATGGTGATTATGAAAAGGTCCATCTACAGGGTGTAACATTAGCGGTATGTTAAGCAAAATGCTATGTAAATGGCCTACTATAAAAGGAACCTACCCACAAAAATATTAGAGAAATCACATATTTATTTTTCCAGATGGTACCTATGGAGAATTCCTTAACAACTCTGGAATGTTCCTACAATAACGACAACAACAGACAACAAAGATAACACGTCTAGGTTGTAAATGGGTTCGACTGTTACCTTAGGACCCAAAGTCAACCTCACCCGCCCGTAGTGTTATTCAACAGACAAGGCTCTGAGCTGATAGCTTACAATACCTATTTAGTAACACGGAAACATATCCCACTAGATGCTTATTCTTATTCTTTATTGCACATACATACATACATATAATCACGCCTTTATCCCTTACGGGGTAGGTAGAACACCAAGGGCCAATAGAACCATTTTACACATGCACAAGAGAATATACTCGTAGCATACAAGATAAAAGGAGAGATTTATTACCGGTCGCTAGATTGGTTGTATTTATATCCGAAAAGTGGCGGTAGGCTTACCACATGGGCCTTAATAGGCTAGCTGGTGAACAGTGGGTGTATGTATAATTTGTACACTTCTGCCCAACATTTTTGGAGGATGATGGGCGTGAGTCGTGACTATCGGCCAATTTCAATACTAGAGATCATAAAGAATATCGGATTTTTTTATTCTAAATTTAACATTTTGTAAACAATGGAACATTAATCTGGAACATGCAAAAAATCTTTCGAGATCGGTTATTGAAATTGGCTGTAAATGTATGTATGTGCCTATGTTCTTAGCTTTTTAAAACAACAAACCTACTGGCTACTATGTGTTACCTATTATACGTAGCAATATAGATCTATTATACTTTAAGTACAATTACGGACAGCTATTGCTGTTTTAGCACTTAAAAAATAATTATTGAAATGGAACACAATCAATACACTAGTACGTAGCAGAAACACATAATACCTACACAACTTACTATACATTTTTACCTACAATTCATTAGGAACATAGAAACATAATATTTAATTTCCGAAGCGAAGGAACATTTCATAAATATACGAGTAGTTTGTACTCTTCAAATTATTCCAACATTAATTAATTAGTTACTCTAATAGATTGGTCATTAATCTTCGAGAGTATACATTATTTTTATGAACACCGGTACGACAATATTATTTCTGCAGGTACTATAGTTATAAAAGTGCTTTCTACTGAAGCAGTTGACTATAATGGCAACACCACCACAGTCCCAGGAAGAATTAAAAATAAGCGCAAAAGAGAAAAAGAACTATGACGTTCAGAACATATTCTATTCTTTAACGCCAATAATAATTATGGAAAGGTGCTTTGGAATATTCAGACTGCGTATAATTGATGGAGAATTAGTCAGGATATCGTGGACCATGAAGGTCGCCGGTGTACTAATAGTGGTCATATATATTACCGTCTACGGAGTTCTCGTCGACCTACCTTTGAACAATAGCAGCATATTACCCATGGACATAATTGACATTACACCGTCGTTGGTAGTCTTCGTCCAATATGCTGCAGCAGTTTTCACAAATAACTTCTTCATTGAAGAGCGCAATAAACACGTCATCACCTGTTTCGCCAATTTGGATAATAAGTTGCATATCAATTTACACGACAAATTTTACCATGACTCTAGGAAGAGATCGCATGTTGCCTTATACGGCCTTATACTAACACACTTGGTTTTCAGTATTTGTGACATTTCAACGGATGAAGAGCTGGACTGGAGCAAAATATTTGTCTTCCCAATTTACTTCGAAAGAGATTTAGAGATATTAATATTTATCAAAATGATAAATATGATATACTCTCGATTGCAAATTGTTAATGACTATTTGACTATATTCCTACAGCACAAAGATGCCAGAAAAGCATCTCTCTTTATCGTCAACGAGAAAAATGAGGCATCCAATGAGAATTATAACTTTATTGGCAAAATATCGATGAAGAGCAGGAAGATCCGTGACTTGGCATCAATTTACGATGCAATTGGTGAACTATGTTTCTTTGTTAATGAATTGTTCAATTTCCAAATATTCATGAATCTCGTATCGACTTTTGTATACATGGTCATTACTATTTGGATCTCATTGTATTATTTCCGAACTGAAATTATTAGTAGCGGAGCATGGATTACTGCAATACTCTGGAGTTTATCGGATTTGCTAGCCGTTGGTGTGATGTCGTTTCTATGTGAAAGATTACTTTCGGCACGGAAGGAAACTAAAATTCTTGTTAATGAAATAATAATGGATTATGATTTACCTAAAACGATGAGAACTCAAGCTAAGGCCTTCATGGAGTTGATTGATGCATGGAGCTTGAAAATTTTCGTGTACGATATGTTCTCCGTTGATGTTACGTTGATGCTAAAGTTTATGAGTGTGTCGACTACATACTTAATTGTAATTGTTCAGATATTTCATTTTGTGTAACTGTTTACAAAGTTTTCATTTGTCCCCTCTATGCTAAACGTGGCTGGGGTATCTCCTTTATGATCCTGCAGTCCTGCCTACCCCATTTTACGAACACAGCCGTGTGAATATGTGTGTATTTTTTTTTTATTTATTTTAGCTTTAGTAGTCCACATACAGGGTGTGTGTGACAGCCAGGAAAATACTGAAATGCTGAACAAGTACCATTGTGTTGAGTTATACTGCAGTGTTATTACTCGCAGGAAATGTATTTTTGATTTGATTATCAGTAATTTTTGCTCTCCGCGCCAATTGTATCGGGCGATCCTGTGACTAATTAAATGGGCTTATTGTTTATTGTGTTTTTTATTGATGTTTTTTTTTTATCACTTGTGACTTTCATTTAGGGTTGGTGAGTTATTTGAACTTTTTTTAGGCAACCTTTTTAAAATAACCTTTTGGTAAAAAAATTTTATTTTGAAGTCTTTATATAAGGCCTAGTTAAACGAACAAAACTACATTTTTTTCGTGCAAATATGAAAAAAATGTCGGAAAATTATGAAATTTTCCTGCGTAAATTTTCAGTATTTTCCGCCTAAGAATCATGGTCTGAAGTCATGGTATCAATATTTGCCTGACTGTCACAAACACCCTGTATACATCTAGTTTACAATGAAGATAGAATCAACACCAAGTTATATTTTACGAATAACACACAAAACATTATTACATACTTTGCTATTCTCTCTTTTTTCTTTGTAAAGCTCACCTGTATTCAAAAACAGCCAATAAACCTTTTACGAAACGAAATTACCACCATTATTCGATTTTTTTTATACCTGCCTGAAACTTGAAGCTTCGCGTTTGTATAGTAAAACAAATAGGTATGTTTAAAAAATAAAAATAAAAAACCCTTATTTGTTAATTTCCTGATAACTGATTATTTATGTTTCCACAATTTTTAAATTGATCGCTCTATATAGGGAGGGATATAATAAATTACTTAGATTAAATAACTTTAAATTTTTTAAGCACCGACCTACAGTCTTTTGAGTTTTTCCTGTACATCTAGGTCCAATGTAAAAAAAAACTAAATAAGGACGGAGAAAAAAGCATTTCTCTGTATAAAAAGACAGAAATAGAAATCCGGTATTAAATCTTGTGGATTCCATGGGTAAATCCTTTTTTAAACTTTGATAAATGGGGCATAAATAAGATGTAAATATTACGACATTCAATCCTTTTTGATAAACGGACGGAACTTTGTAAATATCTAATTTATTTGCTATATGCAGGGTGTAAGTGGGTTAACCGAGTTGCTGTGACAATAGCCCATTACAGATTGACAAATTTTGAGTTTCGAATTCATATGTTTTACAGGTGGTAGGTATGAAGTAAACAACCCAGGTATATTCATGTACCTATAGTAGGGTATATGCATGAACTTTTTTATTTCATTTTTATAATCTACGTAAAAAATGAATAAGGGTTGCCCTTGGAATGGCATATCTAACTTTAACCTTTTTGCATTTACAGCAATTCAAAAATACGAGCCGAATGTTTTTGAAACGCTCCGTTTAAGACTTTGACGTCATAGTAGACAACCGTCTCAAATTAGTATGGGGAAAAAATGCAATCTTATTTTATAAACGTAATATTTTATATTTTGTGTATTGTTGTCAATAAAAATTGTTTATTAATAGGTGCAGATATTAATAAAGTATTTATTAAATCAATGAGATAAATCAAAATATGGTATGTTTTACTCTTTTTATGTTGTAAATTTTTTGGTTAAATTTTTCAAACTTTTAAACTCCTGTAACTTTGGTATTTACTAACCGATTGATGTTATTTTTGCACTATTCGGTTTGTATTTGTAATATCTTTCGAATAAAATATAAAAAAATCTGTTTTTGTGTCAGACGCATATTCCCTATAGTATATTGATTTTGATTTCGAGTCTCTGATGGTGGGCAAATTTCATAACTTTTCGCGTAACATACCCCTTTCATTTCACCTTGTATAATTATAGCACCTTAGTCCAATTTTTCCAATGGTAAAATTGAAGGATAAAGTTAATGATGTCTCTATCTTAATCAAGTTTTACAGAAAGACAGCATGAAATTCGTTAGTTAGAAAATTTATCTGCCTATTGAAAAATCTACCCTAATCATGATAGTAACAAAGCTTACAGGATGGAACGCCATAGCCATAAAGTTGTAGATACATTATGATCTAAAAGACAACCAAAACACGAAATCTTCAGTTTTATTTTAGCAAACAGTCCTTAAGCCTGCTTAAAGATTTGAAGACGGCGATCGCCTTGGTCGTTACGCGATAAGCCCGTAACAGGACATTTCGCCGGATCACAGATTTTATTGCTTTACCGTTTTCGTTTTTATGACACCCGAATTTATTGTCTCTTGTCAAATGGACACGTTTTATACTTTGCAATCTTAATTTGCGACTTTTGCTATAAGAGCTTCAGCGATAAAGTGGACAACTCGGTAGGACTTGAAGATTATTTAACAAATCTGCACTTAATTGGCTCAAATCAAAAAGCTTTTACTTTTAATTCTAGCAGAGCCCGGCAAGATGGCCTGAGATCAAATCGAATAAAAAAGGAAGTATTGCCGTTATTAACTAAGTAGATATTAGATAATAGTATAATAGGTAATCCACCGATAGACGGATATTCAATAATGTCTCAGTGATCAACAGGGTGAAAACCGGTAGCGATCACCGAATGGTTCGAGGCACATTGAATATTAATGTCAAACGGGAGAGATCACGACTAGTGAAGTCTACACTCCGACCCTCATCCGTGCACATTCAAAACCCCGAGAGCTTTCAACTCGAGCTGACAAACCGCTTTGCTTGCCTAGAGGATTGCATGTCAGTGGATTATATAAATAACAGGCTGGTAGAAACTGTCCACATGGTGGGGTCTAAATTCTTTAGACCTAACTGTAGAAATATACCCCAAAAACTAACTGATAATACCCTCAACCTCATGGCGGAAAGGCGCGCAATGTCTCTGCAGTCCTCTGATGACGCCGAAGCATATCGGCAGCTCAATAGACGTATCTCCAAGTCTCTGCGACACGACATCCGCAGCTTTAATACTCGCTGCATTAAGGAGACAATAGAGCTAAACCAAGGTTCCAAAGTGTTCGCAAGAGAATTATCTATTGGGCAGAGCCAGTTGACGAAGCTGAAGACAGAGGACGGCAGTGTAGCGTCTACCATACCAGAGGTGCTAAGGGAGATTGAGAGGTTCTATGGACAGCTGTATACCTCGGTCGCTAAACCTGTTAGATTAGGCAAAGACCCAAGAGCCAAACTCACCCGACACTATACTGAAGACATCCCGGATATCAGCCTGTACGAGATTAGGACTGCCCTTAAACAACTCAAAAACAACAAAGCGCCGGGCGACGATGGAATTACATCAGAGCTTCTAAGAGCGGGTGGAACTCCGGTACTGAAGGTCCTCCAGAGGCTCTTCAATTCCGTCCTGCTCGAAGGCGTAACGCCGGAAGCATGGAGCAGAAGTGTGGTGGTGCTGTTCTTTAAAAAAGGCGATAAAGCCTTGCTGAAGAACTATAGACCCATCTCGCTTCTGAGCCATGTCTACAAGTTGTTTTCAAGGGTAATCACGAATCGTCTTGCTAGCAGGTTTGATGACTTCCAGCCTTCCGATCAAGCCGGTTTCCGAAAAGGGTTTAGTACCATAGACCATATCCATACGCTACGGCAGATTATACAAAAAACGGAATAGTATAATCGGCCACTATGCCTAGCATTCGTGGACTATGAGAAGGCCTTTGATTCGATCGAGATATGGGCAGTGCTGCAGTCTCCCCAGCGGTGCTATAGTGACCATCGATATATCGAAGTGCTGAAGTGTTTATACAGCAACGCCACCATGTCGGTACGACTACAGGAACGGAGCACTGAGCCGATTTATTTGCAGAGGGGAGTGAGACAAGGAGATGTTTTTTCTCCGAAGCTCTTCACCAATGCAGTGGAAGACGCCTTTAAGCTTCTCGAATGAAAAGGACTCGGCATCAATATCAATGGCGAATACATCACTCACCTTCGGTTCGCAGACGACATCGTGGTCATGGCAGAATCGCTGAAGAAGCTAAGCACAATGCTCGATGGCCTCAATCGAGTCTCCCAACAGGTGGGCCTGAAGATGAACATGGACAAGACGAAGATCATGTCGAACGTTCATCTGCCGATCACTCCTGTACTGGTTGGGAGCTCGATGCTCGAAGTTGTTGACAAGTATGTTTACCTGGGACAGACGGTCAAACTAGGTAAGTCCAACTTTGAGAAGGAGGTAAATCGCGAATCCAACTCGGCTGGGCAACGTTCGGGAAACTACGAAGCTTATTTGTGTCCAAGATACCCTAGTCCTTAAAGAAGAAGGTATTCAACCAGTGCGTGCTGCCGGTGATGACCTACGGTGCCGAGACGTGGTCTCTAACTATGTGCCTCATAAAGAAGCTCAGGATCGCACAGCGAGCGATGGAGAGAGCTATGCTTGGGATCTCTCTGTGTGATCGAATCAGAAATGAGGAGATCCGCAGACGTACAAAGATCACCGACATAGCTCAACGGTCCAGCAAGCTGAAGTGGCAATGGGCAGGGCACATAGCTCGAAGAACTGATGGCCGATGGAGTCGGAAAGTTCTAGAGTGGATACCACGTTTCGGCAAGCGCAGCGTGGGAAGGCCACCCGCGAGGTGGACGGACGACCTGGCCAAGGTCGCGGGCGTCGGTTGGATGCAGGCTGCTTCCGACCGGTCGGAGTGGAGGTTGTTGGGGGAGGCCTATGTCCAACAGTGGACTTCTCAGGGCTGTAAATGATGATGATGATAATAGGTACACTAAGTTCCTGTGAGTATGTTCCATCATTTTTAAATAGATCGACCACGTGGCAGATTTTGTATAAAAGTACCTACCTACATAGACTCTCTGCATTATTTTAATAGAATCCATCTATCATTATTTTCCTAACAAATTCTTGTCTGGAGTAAAAATTAATTTACGTTCTTTTCCAATCACCTAAGTATCAATCCTTACAACTAAGGGTCGGTTCATATCTGACGGAACATGCGTCGCGTATTATCGGTCGCATAACGCCTGAACAGACAAAATGTATCGAAAAACACTTGACCGTTCACACACAACCGATGATACGAGTACGTTAGTGCGTCGAGCGTACGTTTGCCTGTATCTGGAGATACGCTCGAGGTCGACGCATCTTCCGCCAGATATGAAACGACCCTAAGGTGTCATAAAAGTAAGTGACGGGTATCTTTCATACTTCATAAGCATGATCTTCGTTTCGACCAGCTTTTTAATTTCGCGTAAAACGTGATGAAACACCTATCTGGCTAACGCTAAAAATAGATATTAAAAAGTTACTTTCGCGTTTAAACTTTTGCATTATGATTTTAGCAAATATTAACTTCAGCGGTCTGCCGAATCCATGCCAAAGTCAATAACTGTAGTCTGAATGCAGAATACTATACGCCGAATCTATTAAATAGAATCTCGGTTGGAATTTCAATATGTCTGCTACAAAAGTTCTGAATACTATAACTAATATTATATGTAAATCAAAACGTTAAATATGTGCAAATCTTACTGTAAAGGCTCATTTTCTAACTTGCGACTGATCGGCGATCGGTGGCAGTGAACACAAGTACTAAATTAAACTACAATATCATTATAATAATAACAAAAGATATAATAGAAATACATACTCCACAAAATATGTATAGGTAGTACCTACATACTTAATAAAATCAGTTTGCCATCCTAACATGGCTTCTTGTCCCAGTGTATCATATCACTATGATGTAAGGATCTTCGTAGCAGCACAATCGGAACTGAAAAATAAAACAGTACTATAAAGTAGCTTCACAGGCATATTACAGGAGTCATTTTGTGTAATTTGATCTTTACCACTTGGGACTCAATAGTATCTATGAACCCAGAACCCTATCTGACATCAAACCCTTATGGGAATGACCAAACATGTCATAAAATAGATTTCAACTTAAAAAAGTCATAACACTGTCAACATTTATTTACAAATATTATTTGTTATTTTATTAAATTTACACAAGTTTTCCCATTGGAAACATCTATAAAATCACAAAGGAAAGTCAGAGAGTACCTACAAAACGAAAACTCTCCCAACATTGCGCAGAAACCTGCCGTAACCAGAACCCAGCTTCACCTCTTTCAAGGATTTTAGATAAAGTGCAGTACAGTTTCCGACTAAGAATGCTCGTATCCAGTAAAGCATAATTCGCGCTGACTATAGTCATAGCGCATGACTACTGACTGCACTATGAAAACTGCGATATTTATGCGATAGCTCGTATATAGTTGAGATGTACAAGTTCGGTTAGTAGTGACAGGTGGTCAGCCCAATGCCTACAAAACACCAAGACCCTCTTGTCCCTCTACTGACTTGTACAGTATGCCTGGGAAGAGAAGCAGCTGAATAATAATAATAATTCTTTATTTCTCACCACAAAATTAGCATAAACAGAAATCTACTACAGAGGTTTGGAACAAAAACTGGCTTTGTGGGAGACTGATGCCTAAACTAGGCATAGAAATACCTGTATATCAGGACCCCACAAACGTGGGATCTGTAATAGGTATATTTTTGATAAAATTACGTAGACTGTGGCACCTGGTAATAAGTTATTAAAGGCTTATATCTCAGAGATCTGTCGTGTTCTACGTCGTATATTTTCCTTTCTTAGGGATGTGTAAATTTGTTTATTAGTTTTTTGTAAAAGTCATGCATATATCTTACTTATTTTCAGATCGTGGTTCAGCGTGGTATTTGTATCAGCATTTGTCCGTTGTGGTGTACATAACTCCAATCGGAAACTCTTCAACTCTTCAGCGGTGGGCATTTCACATCGATTCGGAATGACTGTGAGCTTACTCGATACTATGCGGCCAAATTTTAGAACTGCCTGAAAAAGAGAAAATGTTTTTTTTTTTTTTCAAAGTTATTACAAGCACATAACATAGAATAAATGAGTAATCAAGTTTGTATATAATTTTGATAGTGCCAATAACGGTAATAACAATTATAATGCAAAGTAAAGTATGAGTTAGTGTCTAAGCATGATATACACTATATGTACATTAAAAAAAAAACTCAATTTGAAGATATATAACATACATCCCGAGACTAGAAAAAGGAATGGGAGTGGGGAGTAATATGAATCAATAAATTTTATTAAATATTGTATACATATGTAATGCATTATAAATAAGGAAATATTATAATAAAAATAAAACTGAGACCTAATTAAGTATAAATATTATGTAATAAAATATTATGAAAAAGTAATTAGTAGTACCTAATAGGAGGACAAGTCACTACGATCGTTGGATGAGCTCCAAAATATGGTTAACAAATTTAGCACGGCTGAGGAAGAAGATGTCGGCAACCGAAAACCTACGTATGCAACCTACATATTATTTATCTATACAAGATAAAATCTTTTTATCATAAAACCTTTAGATCTTTACTGTATAGATTCGAGATCGATTCAGTTAGACACTTTTTGAAATAAAATTCTATTAGGTATAGTGTTGAAGATTTACGAATAAGTAAGTGTATACACGGACCTACAGAACTAAAACCATAATTTTGTCACCCGAAACACTGATGACGTCGCCATTGGAAATGATATCAGACATGCTGTCATGAGTCACTGCGGTGGCAAGACGTCATAGAAATTAAGCTAGCACAGTCATCGTGTGTGAGGATGACTCGCAGTGGGCAAATAATTTGGCACACGTTTTACTCTACTTCCGTGCTATGCTAGGTTTATTTATCTATCTATATCTACATACTAATCTATACTAATATTATAAAGAGGTAAACTTTGATTGTTTGTTTGTTTGTATGTTTGTTTGTTTGTTTATTTGCAGCGAATAGGCTCCGAAACTACTGGACCGATTTCAAAAATTATTTCACTGTTAGAATCCTTATTAGACCTGGATGAACATAGGCTATAAGAATTTCCCGATATTCCCACGGGAAGGCGACCAACGGGAATTCTATATTTTTTACGAAAACCGCTATACATATGAAGCTGAAATCGGGCATATATGTTCATTGAGGACAGCGAGGGAGGACTAAAAACGGATTTCCTCGAAATTGCCACGGGAAGGGAACAAACGGGAATTCATAATTTTTACGAAAACCGCGATACATATGAATTTGAAATCAGACCTGTACGTTCATTAGGGACTGCGAGGGAGCTCTAAGAACGGATTTCCCGAAATTCCCACGGGAAGGGGACCAACGGGAATCAATTTTTTTTTACGAAAACGGCTACACATATGAATCTGAAATTGTGCATATATGTTCATTAGGGACCCCGAGGAAGCACTAGGAACGGATTTCCCGAAATTCCCATGGGAAGGGGACAAACTGGAATTCATTTTTTACGACAACCGCGATGCATATAAATTTGAAATCAGACCTATACGTTCATTAGGGACTGCGGGGGAGCACTAAGAACGGATTTCCCGAAATTCCCACGGGAAGGGAACCAACGAGCATTTTTACGAAAACCGCTGTACCTACGTATGAAGTTGTAGCTAATGTACTGATATGTACCGAAGCGAAGCGAGAGCGGGCCACTAGTATTTTATATTTTGATTGAGGGTATAAAAATGTTATATTTTGATTGAGGGTAAAAATGATTTGCAATACATTGGTTTTAGTTGTTAGTTAATTGGTTCGGTAGATAGAACTAACATGGAAAACTAATCCTGATGATGCCACGGGTGTTGGCGAAACATACTCGTATGTCGATTAAAATTTTTAATTGGTTTTCGGATTAGCAGCTATGTATTTATGGTTGCATGTCAGGTGCTTGGATGTGGCTTCTCGTTGCGACTGTAGTGTCTTGTGTTCGTGATCATGAGTCGGCAGATCCGAGGGTCAGCGGAGGGTGTAGGGCCCGGTGGTGGGCGACCCCTCAATAGATATTATATGAGGTCATCATCTTCCTGCCCTCATTCCATTATTTATGGGGTCGGCTTGCTTTTTTCGAAACTTACATTGCCTGGCACCAACCCTCTTCGGGTATAGCTAAGTGTCAATTTTTAGAAAATCCGTACATTAAATACATTCAGAGGCCTGTGACTGGGATCGAACCCACGCTTTCCGAATGAAAGGCGCACGTCTTAACCACGGCTATCACCGCTTTATTTATTATTATATCGGGTGACCTAAAATTATGAGACATATTTGGAACAAGAGAGAATGAAATACGTTTGATTCATGGTTGTATGAAGATCCTACTAATATTATAAATATTAATATTATAAAGTTTGTGAGTATGGATGGATGGAGAGCTGGATGGATGAATGTTTGTTACTCTTTTACGTTAAAAACGGCTGTTCACGTAATAAAATTTGGTATGGAGTTTGCTGACTCCCTGGATTAACACATAGGCTACTTTTTACCCCGGATAATTTCGATGTTTTGTTTTTTCTGCAGTCCACGCGGACGGATCTTTGGTTATTAGGTACTTTTATTATAATCCTTAGCTTAGGAACACTTACTGATCGTGCAGGTGAAGGTAAAGCTGGGCGGGCATAGACTGGAGGGCATGCCAGTAGAACTGACAGGGGTATCGTCATCTTTAATATGTAAAACGGTATCACGGAAATCAATGACTCTGTAACCAAAATACATTTAGAGATTATCTTACGAGTACAAACCATCTTCTTCATTCATACTAATATCAAAAACTAATTTGAAATAATCGTAGTTATATACTATAATAGGTACCAGGGTATACCCTCGTGGCATATTTAGATGATGATGAAAATAGGGGTTTTATTTCGGGATAAAAGTCATCCGACATATTCCATATGCGAAGTATTTGCTTATCTCTTGGTCCTTCAACATAGAGAAAAAGCACATCTCCTAAGTCCACTCCAAATCCAGATAAAATGTCTTCTTTGAGTCCTTCCATAGATATTTCCTCGTTGATATCTGTTATAGTTTTGAGTATTTCCATTGCAATATTCGAGTTTTGTATAAGGCAGTACAATCTAGAGTAGCATGGATACAATCTCTGGGGTTTGCATCCTACTAGACCGATTGATACCTCCAATAGCATTTGAGATTCAAGAACAACATGAGCCGGTACCACCAGATCTGGTTTGAAAAGTCTCCCTATTGCATTGACATCATTAGTACAAATTGGGTCTCTGTCCAAAGCTTCAATTTTACGAGTAGGCGGATATAAAGGATATTCAGCGGTGATAAATGTGTTTCGCCCTTGAGCTATCAGTTTTGCGTCAATTTTTGTAACTGCGATCAAAAAGTCTACACTCTCGTTTTTGGGAGGAGCGGGTCTGCTGAATCCAAAGTTGCTGTCTCGTTTACCGTAGCCAAACAAGTTTGGTGTGCATGTTGTATCGATTGTTCGTAATCCGCGTATCTAAAATAATTGTACAATTTTTAACAATGGCTATAGGGGATCCCTATAGCCATTGTTGTGTCAATCAAGGGCGTCAGATTAAATTATACCTTTACTGTACAGTGTATAGTAGACTCTCGCAATAGAGTATAAGGGAGTGCGAGGAAATACTAAGAACGGATTTCCTGAAATTCCCACTGGAACGGGATAAACGGGAATCCCAAATTTTTAAGAAAACCGCTGTAAATACGAAGCTGAAATTGTGCATATATGTTAATTAGGGAGTGCGAGGAAACACGAAGAATAGATTTTAAGTAGCTTAGCCGTGGGCGACCACTATGTAGAGAATGTACCGAAGCAAAGCGAGGGCGGGCCACTAGTTTATTATATTTAAATAATAAAGCAGATTTACCTCAACTTTAAATGGGTCATCCAACATAGAGGCAGGCACTTTGAAAACCATTTCATATTCCAATGGCACCACGCGATGAGACTTAAAATTAAATTCGCGTCTTGTTTCCAGAGCTTTTATTTCGGAATCATATTCTACGCCATTTAATGTCCAACGAGTAAATAAATGAGTTATTCTGAAATCAGAGAATATGCAGAAAAAATTGTGACGTCCCGCTAGCGTAGGTCGACTGTGTAAACTAGTAGTGTGTCCTAGTGAACTCAAGGTATCATGGATGTATCTGCACCAGGTGCAACAGTACCTATTATTAATAAATCTACCATATCTGTGGCTTACCATATAGTGTGCCTAGTGTCCTATTATCATTTACCGGATCAGTAGGTCTGTTACGAGTTTTACGCCTAATTAAGTCAATACTACCTATACAGAGTGATTTGTGGTCGTCAACGTTCCCGAAAACAACGAAATCTCCTCATCATCACGATAATTTTTCTCCATGGAAGCATACCTGGGAAGTGTCTGGTTTCCAAAATATTAGGGTCCAAAGTTGAGTAAATAGACTGCGTTTCTCTGCATAAATGCACATTGACGCGTGTAGCAAAATTTTTTCACAAGAAATAAATAATATATGTCCATAAAAAAACTTAGATGAATTATTACATAAATTTCGACCGATCAAGTAATTAATTTTTTTCCAAAATTTTTACATAGTTTTTTGATGTACATATAGAGTACGTACCCTTCGTTAAGGGTGGCAACGAAAAAACACCCTATATATTTTTACGATCTTATAAGAAAAGAAGCGGGTAAGGTAGGTATAAAATATAAAATATAAAATATAAGTTTTGACCTTATATATGAAATTGGCGTTTTGTAAGGAAGGAACCTGTAAACTCCATTTTTTGCTACTATGCACTTCTACCATCTCATGTGTAGTTCATTGATCCCTTTACTAAAACACCGTTCGGACGGGAATCAATAAAATCTTTGAAGGCACTTTAGACTGCCCAATCGCAGTAGATTTTTTTCCCCCTTACAAGAATTTATCCAAATATATTTAAAAAAAAATTCAATGTATAATGTATGTAAGTATGTAAACATTTTTGCCATATTAAGAGTTTGAGGGGTAGTTACCATTAGATTCATTTTAGTCATAATCGTGGCACCTGGGCCAAATTTTCCAGTCAAGTTTTTTCTTGTATTCTATAAAATACTTGAGTAAGAATTTTATGCATGTGTAACCAGAAGCCCTGTAATCTTGGACCAGTGCTTACTTACCTGTGTTTTTTAAATTTTTCCAAGGGTACATCGAACAGTTTATCAATGTTGACAAAAAATATCGGATAATCATCATCGGCAGGCAAGTTTTCTGTACTAACCAGCACTATCATCTCACCAACATCTATTGGTTTTTCTCCAACTATTTCACACTGAACAAGTCTGCCTGCACCTGTATTTGTAATTTTCATTCAACTTTAGTAAGTAAATATAATACTGTAAAATAATCATTAGTTGGCGTAGGCGGGTCGAAAATATATTCATGTATACAGCGTGTAACAAAAGGGGTATGTTAAGTGAAAAGCTACGTAAATAGCCCACTAAAAGGAACCTAACCACAAAATTTTATACTCGATATCACATGATTATTATTCCAGACAGTATGAAGAATTCCTAAACAACTCAGGGATTTTCATAGAATCTTGAAAAATAAACATGTGATTTCGAGTCTCAAATTTTGGAAATAGGTTCTGTATAGTGGTCTAAGTACATAGCTTTTCGCTTAACATACCCTTTTTGTTACACCCTGTATATCGGTCAACAGGAAAAACTCATAATTTCTATCCCAATCCATAAAAACGGTTCGCAATATCATGAATAGAGTAACCTAATACTAATAAACAAAGTTATTACACTAGCGGTTTTGATTTAGGGTCTGACCCCTGCATTTCTCATTTTTGTACAGAAATTGGAGAAAACTCTCGATGTTGTTATGATGACATGATACGGTAACATAATATACGGGATTAAGGTAAACTATCTTACTTAATATAATAAAACTACACTATTTTTACGTCAAAGTAATTTCTAATACTCATAATATCGCATGAGTTGTACATTCTTCACGTATTTAAATGGATAGCATGATCTAAACACTAGACAAACGTTGTAAAACATAATGTTCAGCTGACGCCATATTATGGTGTTTTTTAGTCGCCAACGTTTCCGAATTCCTACTACGGATTCTCCTCATCACCACGAACATTTTTTCCATGGAAACATACCTGGGAAGTGTCTGGTTCCCAAGATATTAAAGTCCAAAGTTGAGTTGGGAGATTGCGTTTTTTTTTTTCATAAATGTACGTAGACGCGTGTAGATAACAAACATTTTTCACAAAAATAAATCAAAAACTGCCAATAAGAATACTAAAACCTACAAACACTGGACACCGTACATTTCGCGTGATCAAATCGATAAAAAAAAGGTTAGGGGGAAACTGGCCTCTGGGCCGCGGCCCAAATTACACACATTGGAAACCATAGTGGTAAACTTGGCCGAATGCAAAGGCCAGAATACTACGGGGAGATAATATTGTAGTCAAATCGGCCCGTTTATATTTCATTTTGATAAAATTCGAAAATAAGGTCTATAATTTTTTTTAAACGAAAAACCGACTTCCTCCCAAAACTCGAGCTTACTAAAGTAAAATTTTACTAAAGGGAAAATATATACTGTGTTAAGCCGTGTACGACGTTTAGAAGGCATAATATTGTCAGATTTATATGCCATCAAATGATTAAATAGGCCACATGACAAAAGAGAGAAATGAAGGCTTCGACGTCTGAGCAACATGTCACAATAGGTACTCTTCTTCAGATTAATCTCGTTATTCTCGTTACCTCTTCCTCTATAACCATTTCTTGCTTAACAAATATAATACAGACAACATAATTATCTTCATCATAGCCATTGCTCCACCTTAGGCTTCCCCTGCCCTAAAAAGTCCACATCTGTTTTTCGGCGGCTCCATCATCAGGTTTCGGTGACCACGGATACTCGTGCCTATTATATTTAGGTAGACTTAGAGATTCATTCAGAAGTTATGTTGGTTGATCAAAAAGATTCATCATGGCCATATATGACTTGCTACATAAGGTAATACAGATTCGATAGTAGAAATCCCCGATATCTAAATCTATGTCAATCACGTTCCTCATGTCTACTGCAATTAATAAAATCTTCCTCTATAACGAAAAAAGTATGTATCACGTGTCGTAAAATAAACCGTGGTGTACTTCATTGTTATTTTTGGTTTTATAAATGATTTACCAACACATATACACCCAATGGTGCTTGATAACGGTTATTATTAAACAAAATAATTTAAATAAGGATCAATATATTTAATAAACAATACACGACTTAACATAATTATCTTCATCTTCATAAGCCTTAGGATTAGTAATTGACAAGCAGTCCACTGATATGTAAAAAATTGAATACATGCCCTTTATAAAATGACGTTATCGCGAAGCTTTACTTGTCGCATACCACGGTTATGTGGCCCTGAAATTCGACATAAAGCCCAAAAAAAATGCATACGTGCAATTTGTAATTTAAATTGCAAACCGTTATCTTTAAATAACTCAATTGCCGTGTCCTGAAGGTTTATTTTCGTTCGACAGAATATCTGTTTCAGAGAGCTGGCCAATCACATAACCGAGCCCTCCGCTTCCATCGGTTGTGTATGGTTCAGACCGCCCTCAAGCGGAAAAGTCTATTTTTATCAACTTTATATAATAAAAATTGCCTAAGGTAGCTGACCAAGAATTTTTAAACGTAGTTGAAGCATTTTTTAATAGGAAAAAATACGATCATGAATATTTAAACGACATTCTTTGACACCGTATAATATGTAACAATTATCCATTTACTCTTGATGTGCTATTGTGATATTTTTATCTCAATTATTATGTAGGTATTTAAATAATTGACATTTTTGCATGCAATTTTAATAATTATATTATAAATTTTAATTTAAATTGGACATTCTCAAAAAATTTGTATGCCAAATAGGCGGATCACAGAAGAGCTAATGTATCTATTTAACAACTGTAATAACCTGTGCATCACAAATAAACTATTTGATTTGATTTGATTTGATTTGATATGTTTTATATGTAGGTGACTAAAACGCTCAGTAAAAGTATAAAAACAGACTACATGTGCCTACAATATTCGAGGATTGCCCTCGATTTCTCCAAGATCCCATCATCAGATCCTGATGTGGTGAATATGGGACCAACCTGGAAGTATACCATGACCAACTATAAAAAAAATTGAAATCGGTTCATAAATGACGGAGTTCTGAGGTAACACATATAAAAAAAAAACATACAGACGAATTAATAACCTCTCTTTTTGAAGTTGGTTAAAAAGAAAGTTACTTACGGTAATTTTTTTTGTTTTTTATTTATAGTTATTGTTATTTATAAGTTATAAGGTTTGATGTTATAAGCATAGAGTACGTACCCTTCGTAAACGTTGGTAACGAAATAAAATCCTGTAGAGACTTCTGTGCATGAGAATTTATTTATAAAGAAATGATCATAACTTTTTCATGCACAGCTATTAGGTATGTATTTAAAAAAAAATTACCGGCCAGTAGTGTTTCTCCAGGCAATCTGATTTCGAACTTGGGTTTTGACACTTCGACCTTTTTACTATCTTTCTTTTTTGTATCCGATAACTCTGCAAACGCGACGGCTGGCTCGTGTCTATTGAATAGTAGACCCCGTTGAGAATGAGGTCCTGCACCCTATAGAGCACAGCATCCTGATGTCTAACATCTGAAATGCATGAAGTCCTCATCTCCATGTTAATAAAATTTCACTAAGGGCCGATTTTTCCAATTGTCAGATAGCCTATCTGACTGAAGGATTTTGATGTTGTCTTTTTGTAAGACTTGGTCAAAATAGAAACAGCATTTATCCTTCTGATAGGCGTCAGATAGCCTAATTGAAAAAATTGCCTCTAAGTTAATAAAGTAAAATATCCTACTAATATTATAAACGCGTAATGGGTGGAGTTACTCTTTCACGTAAAAGCGGTGGAGCGATTTGGTATGGATTGCCTACACCCTGGACTACTTTTTATTCCAGGAAAATATTTTTATGATAATTTCGTTGTTTTTTCTTTCCACGCCGACGAAGTGTCCACTTAGACAGTATTTACATTAGATCTATACATAGTAAGTTGCGAAGGGCGCCCGTTTGCTGATCTCAAAAACTACTATATCAATAGATGCGGATTGGAAAGAAGACATTCCAGGGATTCTATAATAATTTGGTATGTAATCGACATATAGCGAGCTGGACATTGCGTGCCTGCTGAATTAACATTCTTCTCAAAAACTATAAAAAAGATACATATGTCTATTTTAATAGCCACAATCGATTTTAGTGGTGTTCACGGAACCGAATAGACCATAAACATTGCATTCAAATAAAGCTGATGAAATGAGGATTCCGGTTAATATTAATACACAAGAATTTACAATCGAGGGCATGGCGGCGGCGGCGGCTGCGTTCCGTCGTTGTTCAGTCGGTTCCGCATTGGCGGCGAGTCGGTGGTGGGGTTCATGTTGAGTCACAGGGCGACCGTTGATGGTTGTGTCGAATTATAAAAAGTGCGGCGCGCGCGGCGCTTCGTTTCACAATTAGTAAGCAACTTATTATCACAGTTTCTATTTTTAACTACAGCTGTAAAAGTCGAATATCCGAGCGAAGCCGGAACCGCGGGCTGCTATTGTAAATAATTTAACTCCGAGAATATAAAATGATATTACCTTATGTATGGATGAATCTGGGTATGTTCGAACCAAGATGACGTAATTTTATTATTAAAACTGAAATTGTTACGAGAGAAGTGAAATGTGAAATGGAGTACGAAAGTTGCTATTCTCTACGATTTAGTCGATAAGGAAAAATTTCATTCGGCTTTTAATAACAACTTCGAAAGAACTTACTATGTCTAAACAGTATTTTCATATTTAGTCTATACACACACCTGTAACTTCATGAGGTTTATCAAATTCTCCATCAAAACACGAGGCAGGTATGCTTCGTTCTACCCGACTCCATATTAGATTGCTTAGAATTCGTTCGAAGCTCTCCGCCTCTTCAGTGACCCTGCCGAAGTACCGACGCTCCCCAAACTGCAATGGTGGCAGATACACTTCCGTACTCTTGTCACTCTTCGCACTGTGGAAATATGAGGAAACTAGTGACGACTCCTTAAGTTCATGTTTGAATAATAGGTAAGTAGCTACCTCATCATTTTTAATCATGAGAAGTCCACTGCTGAATAAAGGTCTCCCCAATGACTTGCACTGCGATCGGAAGCGGCCTGCATCTAGCAGATACCCGCGATACTTACCTATGAATAACTACTAATACTCTACGTCCTGGATTTTGACCTATATAGCGTAAAATACTAATAGTTACAATGTTGCAAATGGGGCTTGGAGATATATTACCTCCCACATATATGTATATAAACCTACCGACTACTTTGACAATTAATAAATAGGTAAGGGATACTTACCTATTTATTAATTGTCAAAGTAGTCGGTAGGTTTATATACATATATGTGGTAGGTTTTTAAACATTATTGAAAATTGCCAGTAGCTATACCTATTTATCTCGGGAAACCTTGATGAATAATTCGCAGAAGCGGCAACAATGACAATAACAAACTTATCCTCGGGGAAATCGAACGGCATAGTTGGCATAGTATGTCACCACCAAACAAGAGCCTTATTCATGTAGCTAGTACCAAAATAATTGTCTTTGCTAATACGATCCCATTCCCGATTCAGACATTCTATACAAGATTGTCCGGTAATTACTCGGGGGAATACTATGCCGTTAATATAGAGACGACTGCAATAAGATGTATGCGTATCTCATCTTAGCGAACCAATTCCTACTGTCAACGATGACTTGGATAATGCGGTTATGGTAGCCGTGCTAAGGGAGCAATTCCGCACCATGTTGCAACAAGATTGCAACAGTGGACAGAGACCACATATGCCAAATAGCATTATTAAGTATTCAATATCTGCTTTGGATATACTAATACCGCATAATTTGCCACATGTTTCTCACCAAAACTGTCTTTTTATTAGGGGCAGCGAGAAACATTTCGATAATAAGCCTGTCGTTTCCGAGTTTCCACCTCAACAAGGAACAATATGTATTTGTTTGTGAGGACTCTCGTTGTTGATTGCTTATGCAATCTTCAATCGATCTTACATCGCTTCTATTTATTCCTTCCATGCTGTAGGAACTTAGGGGATATTTCACACGCGATGAACTAGCAACTCGTAACTGGTCAATTATGTTTTGCACGAAAATAATGCTAAACGTAGATTTGACTCTTGAATATAAATACCACTTAAGTAGTTATGTATTTTTAGTTTTAGTTATGTATTTTATAAGTTATACATATACATATGGCAGTAGGCAGGCCACATCTGTCGTAGAACCGATGGACGGTGGAGTAAACGGGTTCTTGAATGGAGAATGCGCCTCGGCAAGCGTAGCGTTGGGCGCCCTCCAGCCAGATGGACCGATGACTTAAAGAAGATGGCAAAAACGGGAGATCGAGTCATGTGACGTACTCGTACACTGGGGGAGGCCTACGTCCAGCAGTGGACTGCAATAGGCTGACGACGACGACATATACATATAATCCTTACTTTGCACTCAGTCCTGCCAAACCAAATAAAGGTGAGACGGTGATACAAAAGTTCTTCATCTCCTCAACCCTTACAGGGAATGTGTGCCGTATTGAAAAAGTGAACCATTTTCTCTCCAGAAATAGCCATGTTCGCACCCAGCCGAATTGACTTCCACACCATATCTGGGTAGAAAACATAGAAATTAAGTTTCATCAGCATATGTCTTAAAACGTCCCTTAAGAACGAAGGTTTTTTCGAATTACCTATCTAATTTGCAATGGGCCCTCTGTGTTTATCAAATGCTCCAAGATTGCGACTCCTAAGTAAGAAATGTTGAAGTTTTGATATACATACGAGTATAGTGGTGCGGTATAGAGAGGATATGCGTGTACTAGTGAGCAATGAGATGACGGATAATAAGGATGAAGATGAATGGAAGAAAAGTACATATTGCGCCGACCCCAAATAAATGGGAACAGGGCGATGATGAGTGGTGCGGCATCTGAATACTTAACATTAGAAATTATGGATGAGCAGGAAAGGCTTAGGTCAATTAAATAAATAGGTCTGTTAGTATTTGCTATGTGTTTGTGATAAGTAGTATACAATTGCTAGCTATCTGAGAGGCGCTTCGAACAGACTGCAATATAATCTAGTTCAACTCTAGAAATGTATTCGTCCACACAGTTACTAATCTTGGTCAATAACCCAGCGAATGTCTGGGTTATTAAATGGGTGCTGGCGAAGTTATTTATTTGTAAGTAAGTAGCTGCTGCGCAATTTCATTCGCGTGAACTTTATAAATTGTGTTTATTTTGATGTGCTTATACATGACAAGTTTAATCAAAATCCGTTCAGTAGTTCTTGCGTAAACTAATCTTCGCTCACTAATCTCCTCTATGCATTCGGCATGGTTTTAATTCATTAAGTTTTACGTGTTATGAAAATGATGGTTAAACCTATACCATGAGATTTTTAGGCTTAATAAAAGACTCTTGTCTATTCCTCTATGCCTCCTAGGATTTATTCAAGTACTGCGTGAAATATTGAACCACGACAGCTCACATATTGGATTAGTGAAACGTGGCGAGAATAAGTATTTACCATGGGAAAGTTGCGCATCCCTTAGAGAGGGCAATAGATCACCTTTTTCCACGGGCCTTCAGTAAGCACGAAGATTTTTACGCGCCATGGACTCGCAAGCAAAATCTACGAGATTAGACAATTTGACGATATCGTAGTATAGTTCTGTTCCCGTACTACGGCTACGTTCTCGACATGACTCATTGAATCTTAACTATGTGTAGGTATGTTACCTTTCTTTAGACAACACGTTAAGCTACTTCCATTTGTTAAGTTTTAATGAGTGATCACCACTGTTAACTGTAAAAAACATACAGGGGCTGGTACATCTAAGCTCATAGATATTGACGTCTCCTTACCTTTACTACATGAGGCCAAATCAATACGTCGAGCTCAAAACTTTGCCCTGGATATAACTGGTAATTTATCTTAATGCCTTGCTCACATTGACCCAATTCTAGAAACTCTTCCTTACAGTCCGATAGTAACTCCGTATTGATAATCTCTATTGTAAAGGTGAGCTTAAAAATACTATTGCAACGTGGCGGGTCATCCATTATGTCTGAATTTTGAGCTGAATCCGTTAAAAACCTGGAGATTTGCAAACAATAGGTAGAATAGAATTAGCTATGATGAACTAGAGGCCTCCGGCTCCTGGAACACGACCGCTGCCGCAGCGTCTCGAATATTTTTTTTGAACGTTTAAACCTATTTAAGCACAATCAGAATATTTTATTAAAATCGCCCATACACCCGTAGCACAACTCCGCCGCGAAATGCGAGAAGCTGGGTACCGTAACAAAACGATTAGCCAGGGAATAGAGATTAAAATATATCTATAGTCAAATCTATAAAAGCTAGGCTAAATAACTGGAGATTTGCATCAACAATAGAGTAGAATAGAATTAGCTATGACAAAATTTACTTCTTCATGGTTCCAACTAGAGGCTTCTCCTATATCGGTCTACTCCTAGCGCCCCCATTTTTTCACCTACATGAATGCATGATTTTACGACCGAGAAAAAACATATTTTGGAGCCGCTGATTTAGGGAAAAATAATAAAAAAAATAGCATAGTCTCGAATATGCACTCACTAGACAATAACTACATATGAACAATTTTTGGTTGTGGTAAGACAAAGAGCTACTCCACACTTCTCACACCTATCCCTTGCATCCAGGCATTTTGCAGAACACAATACCAGGCCAGACCAACATTATCAGTCCTTATGTCCTTAAAATCGCTTGTATTTCCATCAACACTGTTGCACTTGGCCTTCCCTTTTGTTGCAGAGCACAACTCAGCTAGTTCCAGTCTATAGTTACGAACGAATTGGCAAGTTGTTTTTAAATTTTTATACACAAGCCAAGAATTTATTAATGTCCAATAAGTGGTAAAAGATACGAAGATACCACTTTCGGTCATTGCAATTCGGTACCTCCCAATAAGCTATCCAAGGTCCACTCCGCCCGCATTATATTCTTTATTATAGCATGAAATTTTAATTCAGTCTTATTTGGTCAAATCTTTCTATGGCCCACAGGTTCAGCTCCAACATATGAAGATAGAAAAGTTACAATATTGTCCTTATACTGCTGTCAAATCAATTCAAATTCTCATGCTCTTCATGTTCCACGAGGAACAGATTTCTTCATCTTGTCCGGCAGTTTGCAGTCCTGTTAGATTCACAGCTAGCTATAGATTCCTTGTTTGGCAAGATATAACAGGTACAGAGGTGATATGATTTATATGCCTTGGGACACCTCTAGCAAGCCGGACTACAACATTTTACTGGCTCTAGCCGTTCATTCTCTTGTCAAATTTATGAGCATAACCTTTCACGCTGCACATCACATATAATTTAAACCCCCACTTATGGGGCTTATTAGGTAAATACTGCTTCTGAAGTGTGCCAGGACACATCAGTTCCATAGGAACTGCAAATCTCTAATTATAGGCCTTATCTTATGGAGCCTTCATGTTGTGGGTGTTCCTTGGGTAAATGTCCTGAAATGTAGAAAAGAGTCTCAAATCGGTTGACATTATGTCCTTGATTGGTTGAAAACCTACAGATTTGACCAGTATAGCCGTACATTGGGATATTTTATCGCATCATATCGCCATAAACTTTCTTAGCTCAGTTTCAGATAAATTTAATGGTTTAGTCACATTTTTTTGAGCAACTTCCACAATCCTTTGAACTATTTCTGATGTAATAAAATGTGCTGATACCAGTAGTTATCCTTCAGTTCAGGTGGGTATGTAGTGTCTCCATCTCTGGTCGCATACGAGTCCTCTCATAACTAGATTGACTTGTTGAGGGGATGGAACCTGTCACTTGATCATTTGCGTGATGGCGGGTCTCCTGCCATGAATGGAATTTACTTCTTCATGGTCAAGATCGTAAAGCATGTCTCCATTTTCATAAAAATTCTCATTACCTTCTGTCCGAGTCCTCAAGATATCTTCCGAAATCTCTCCATCATTTATTAGAGTGTTTCAAGTATGGCATTCAATAAAAGTGATAGTTAGTAACTCCTATATCATTGTTGCAGGAACACACCAAAAGTTTTTTTTTATAACTTATAAATTGTACTGAAAAGAAGATGAATTATTACGTAAAATAACTAATTTTCGTCAAATACACAATTTTCATCCGCTCCCGATCGGCTTTGATTTGAGAATTTAAATTTGACATTTGTGTTACTCGATTAAATATATCACCGTAATAATCCCCAGCATTTCTTCTAATAATTTTATGGTCGTTTGAATGGTATGTTGCAGTTTTACTACTTTACATTTAAGGGTTAAAAGCGCAGCGCCCATAAGGGGGCGTTATCGCCCACTTTGGGAAAGGCTAGATATATTTTAATCTCTATTCCCCGGCTAATCGTTTTGTTACGGTATACAGCTTCTCGCATTTCGCGGCGGAGTTGTGCTACGGGTGTATGGGCGATTTTAATAAAATAATCTGATTGTGCTTAAATAGATTTAAACGTTCAAAAAATATGTTACTATGTTTCGCAACAGGGAGGTGCGGAACGGATGACAGGAATTAGCCGTATTTCAACTTTAGCGAAATCCAGGTAAGCTTTAATGTGATTGGACTTCCGTTACGGGAGGAAATAAGCAGAAGGTGGTTCATTCGAAACATGGGTAGTACGTATCGGATTGGGTGGGACGGGAGAAGGTAGTAAATAGGTAGATATGGCAACAAGCTACTTAGTGCACATGCACAATTTTTTTTTTTTTTTTTAAGTTTATCCCGAAGGAAAGGCATGGGGAACTAAGCCCATACAGCCTAATCATTGTTAAGTAAAATGTATTCTGAATTTATGATGGATGGTAATGATGATGATGAATGGAAACGTCGGGAAAATCCTCAAGAACAAGTGTAAAGTTAGTCAAAATGAAAAATTATTGCAGAAACAACTTACATGCGCCCATGAAGAGATCGTAATCCGGCTAAAGTTTCACTCGGCTTACCTGCGTATAAAACCATGCACACGCACTAGATTCACAGCACAAGTAATCAAAATATAACTTATCTACCAGAAAACATCACTTTACGGACACATGCAAGCCATTTACAAATAATTTTTGATTTTCACAAGAAAATTACACCTGCACCCTTCCAGCTTTTCCCGCCCAATCCGCACATGCACAAGTAGGTACAGACAGGGCCGGATTTAGGGGAGGGCAACCGGGGCAAATGACCGGGGCCTCCACAAACGGGGACCCCCACAATAGATTTCAACAAAAAATCTTTCAAATTCCCAAAAGTAAACACTAGTAAACATTTCATATTTTTTGGCTCTTTTACCTTTACCTACAGTACTTTGTACATACATGATTATTTGATTATATTATTCTTAAATCTTATCAATGTCATTGATCTATATTTGTTCACTCCAATCAGGTAATCAGTTAAATATCAAAATCTCAAATGGCCCTGATAAGCACTTGCAATTTACGAAAATTAAAATTCAAAATACAAATGAAATGTATACAAAATAGGCTTCGAACCACGGTAGGATTAAACCGTCTATCAAAGCTTTCTCTCCTAAGCATTGAAAGCGATTTACTCCGAGATGCGAGAACTGGATTACAGCGAAATTATCAGTGATTTTTCTGTTAAAAAAGCTCGAAAGGTTCCATTCGTTAATACTAAAATTAAATTTTAGATAATTCTTGTTTCCGATTATATTTATATAGGTACCTATGTTTGTTAAATACTAAGATGATCTACTTGGTTTCACTATAAATTATTGAAAAACTCGACAATAAAATAATTAATAATTTTATTTAGAAAATAATTTGGGACAAGGGGGCCTCCGCTCCTTTGTTGCCCCGGGGCCTCCGAACCTCTAAATCCGGCCCTGGGTACAGACATGGTCATTAAGTATCTACCTAGGTAGTCTGTGATTCAATCTGCTCTTACCTACCTCTCATCAGCAATGAACTTCGAGAAAAGGTGGTAGTAGCGCCTTTGCCTATCTATCTATCTATAAAGGATAGGGTCGTTTTGGCGTGAACACTGCTATTATTTTAGGTACGTCTCTATCATCCCGTTATCTAGTATGTAGGTACATATATGTTAAAAGGCAGATTATATTATACTTCGAATACGTTTTAACACAGAAAATAATAATAATAATAACATATAGATTGTTGTTTACGTTTTTTTGCTGACTGATGCACGACTGACGTTGGCGTTAGACTGTCGGACAGTGTCGGACTCTCACTCTCAAATGAATTATATAACCTGTAAATGTTATGTATACTCAGCAGGCATTTGGTATTTTGATACTCATTATATGTATATGTTTTTTCGTGGCCACCCTTAACGAAGGGTACGTACGCTATACATCAAATAAAGTAAGTTTATGCCAAAAAAAATGCTGGGAAACGAGAAAAAAAAAATTTATAGTGTCCAGTGTTTTTTTCATTGACAGTTATCAATTATTTCTCGTGAAAAAATCTTTCTATGCGCGTCTTCTTGCATTTATGCAGAAAAACGCAGTCTATTTACTCAACTTTGGACCCTATTATCTTGAGAACCAGACACTTCCCAGGAATGCTTTCATGGAGAAAAATTATTGTGATGATGTGGAGATTCCGTAGTTTTCCAGACACTTACCGGACTCAGGAATGCTTTTTCCTCACCTGATTACAGAATTTCAGCGATTTCAGAAAAATTATTGTGGTTCCCTAGTTCTAGTTCCCCAAGATGTGGATGCTATTTTCACGTTGTTCAGTCCATATATTTAATAGGTCCATGTGAAGTCACTATATAAAAAAAAATATTGACAGTTTTAAGGGGCGCCGGGAAAAGCTGGAAAGGAGCGGGTCAGATGAGCGGGCGTCATAGAGAGATACCAAATCCCTGGCGGGCGTAGGGAGCGGGTGTATTCTCTTGTGAAAATCATTTTTTTTTGTAAATGGCTTGCATGTGTCCGTAAAGTGATGTTTTCTGGTAGATAAGTTATATTTTGATTACTTGTGATGTGAATCTAGTGCATGTGCATGGTTTTATACGCAGGTAAGCCGAGTAAAACTTTAGCCGGATTACGATCTCTTCATGGGCGCATGTAAGTTGTTTCTGCAATAATTTTTCATTTTGACTAACTTTACACTTGTTCTTGAGGATTTTCCCGACGTTTCCATTCATCATCATCATTATCATCCATCATAAATTCAGAAATCATTTACTAAAGACAATGGCTGTATGGGCTTAGTTCCCCTTGCCTTTCCTTCGGGATAAACTAAACAAAAAAAAAATGAATAGTTCTCTATGTAGTCTGTGAATGAACCGAAGGATTCGGCGGGAAAAGCTGGAAGGGTTCAGGTGTAATTTTCTTGTGAAAATCAAAAATTATTTGTAGATGGCTTACATGTGTCCGTAAAGTGATGTTTTCTGGTAGATAAGTTATATTTTGATTACTTGTGATGTGAATCTAGTGCATGGGCATGGTTTATACGCAGGTAAGCCGAGTAAAACTTTAACCGGATTACGATCTCTTCATGGGCGCATGTAAGTTGTTTCTGCAATAATTGTTCATTTTGACTAACTTTACACTTGTTCTTGAGGATTTTCCCGACGTTTCCATTCATCATCATGATTATCATCCATCATAAATTCAGATATCATTTACTAAAGACAATGGCTGTATGGGCTTAGTTCCCCTTGCCTTTCCTTCGGGATAAACTAAACAAACAAAAAAAATCTATGTAGTCTGTGAATGAACCGAGATTCGGCGGGAAAAGCTGGAAGGATGCAGGTGTAATTTTCTTGTGAAAATCAAAAATTATTTGTAAATGGCTTGTATGTGTCCGTAAAGTGATGTTTTCTGGTAGATAAGTTATATTTTGAAAACTTGTGATGTGAATCTAGTGCGTGTGCATGGTTTTATATGCAGGTAAGCTGAGTAAAACTTTAGCCGGAATACGATCTCTTCATGGGCCCATGTAAGTTGTTTCTGCAATAATTTTTCATTTTGACTACTTTACACTTGTTCTTGAGGATTTTCCCGACGTTTCCATCATCATCATCAATATTCCCTCATTAATTCAGAAATCATTTACTCAATGGCTGTAACAGTTCCCCTTGCCTTTCCTTCATAAACAAAAAAAAAATGCGAATGAACCGAACCGGCTGTTGAGGATTCTGGAAGGGAGCAGGTGTAATTTTCTTGTGTGTAAATGCATCCGTAAAGTGATCTGGTAGATAAGTTATATTTTGATTACTTGTGATGTGAATCTATTTCATGGTTTTATACGCAGGTTAACAGATCTCTTCATGGGCCCATGTAAGTTGTTTCTGCAATTATTTTTGATTTTGACTTTTACACTTGTTCTTGAGGATTTTCCCGAGTTTCCATTCATCATCATCATTATCATCCATCAATTGATTATGGCTGTATGGGCTTAGTTCCCCTTGCCTTTCCTTCGGGATAAACTTAACAAACAAAAATAAAAAATGAACCGAACCGGCTGTTGAAGAGTTTTGTTTATTTTCAATCTTTGTTATATGTAATTTAGTTAATAACTTGTAAGTTTGGATGGATGTGTTATTGCTATTTAGTTAGTAGAAGTGAACATGTTACAAATCTGTTAATTATTCTATCGCCTCCATACAATTTAATCACGGAGTAAAATTATCCAATAACCTATTTGTGGTGCTGATTTTAAATTTTTTTGTAGAATATCAAGAAAACTGTACATAATGACAAAATTCCTCTTGCGAATACAGCATTATCAAGCATCGGGTCTGCCAAGAACATTGTAAGTATTGTAGATATCTTTTCATATTAATGATTTTACTAAATACACCTACTGTTTAAGTACCTTTAACTTTCAATATCTCTTAGTCAGTGGTAACATCTCTGTTTATTTAAGTATATATATAATATATATATATATATAGTAACTTCCTGTTTAAGCCCTCAATTTACTTATAACTATAATGTCTTACACTTCTTCAGTTTCAGACCGATTGCTACAAATAGATCTGAATCACGTCTTCTGGGATCTTCTTCATTGCAACATAAAGATGACCGTAAAATTTCAACAGTAGACACAGCAGATGTCCAGCATCATGTCAATATTATCAAAGAATGGTGGGATCCCAATGGGATTATGCAGCCATTACATGCAATGAATTTGGTTAGGTAAGTTTTATCTTACCTATGCTGATGCTGTGCTTCACTAGAATACATCAGCTGCATGTTCTTCTGTATATGTCATAAGAGTCAACTAAGGAACTTGGCATCCTCTCAGGCAAGCTAGCAAATTGTCACTGATTATCTGCATCTGTCCCTGCAGGCCTATCGGCTATCTTTTTTGACAGTTCATAGTCATCATCACTCAATTGAAACTCAACAACTGGAAGTGGCAAATTGCCTTATCTGAACAAAATTTTGGCAACACACACATACATGTCGCTTCCAGTTCAATAAGTCAATGAGTGAGCCTGTCTATGAACAGTCAAAAAGATAGCCAATACGGGAGCTGATATGCTAAACATGGCTGTGGGAACTTCTTTGTGATCTTGCAGTTCTGGCTACCTCATTTTGGCAATACAGCTGTGTGTATATATATTATGTATGTAAATTTTATCCTAATCTTTAAACAGAATTATACTTGATGCGCTAGTGCACTGTCAAATTGCAGCTCATTGTCACAGATTATTCTTCTGGGAAAACCAACCTACCTCCTTAGACAACTGAGCCTTCACCAAGTCCTAATGTTACATGATATTAGTATACAGAGTATGGTTTATTTTTAGTTTTGTACAAATTCCAGGGTACCTTTTGTAAGAGATGGCTTAGTCCAATGCCAACTTCATGAAAGAACTTCCACACCTCTAAAAGATTTGAAGATATTAGATGTAGGCTGTGGTGGAGGAATTTTTGCAGAGGTTTGTATTTTCCTATTTATTAATCAAAATACGTGAGTAGGAACTATATGGTTGTGAGAAGTCAATGGCTGTATGTAACCCTTGTCTTTTCTATAGCAAAAACTAAATTAAGAAAAAAAAACCTTTGATGCACTGGGCCCTCTGGCGGTGAACTTACCTGTGGCAGCCTCCATTAGGGTCGTAAATAAAAGGAACATGTTAAAAAATTGTATTTTCAAGTGTAAAAAGAGCACATAATAATTTATTTCAGGCTTTAGCTAGAATAGGTGCCAAGGTCACTGGAATAGATGCAGGCAAAGAACTGGTGGAAGCAGCACAAGCACACAGCTTGATGGACCCGAAACTTGAAGGAAACAGGCCAAATTATGTTTTCACAAGTATTGAAGTAAGTACCATTAATTATTACCTCTACACCAGGCGCAAACGGTGATTGTGACTAACAGTCCAGTCGATCATGGCAAGGCACATACTACATAATACTGAACTATGCTATTTCAATAGTATGTAATTGGTAGATGGCACAGGATGTTTGTTGTCAGTGAACAGTAGTTTTTATGTTTAACCAAGTTGGCCACCCTGGATCTAGACTGATGTGACGTTTGTTATACATCTTAATTTTTCAGAACTACGATAAAGCATTCATACTCGTATGAGTACATAGAAACATAGGATACTTTTAAAGTTTTTATCCTTTTATTGTTCCAGGTTTTCTCGGGTACTTAATAAAAAAAAAATTATAGCATTTTATTTTTATTTTAGGACCACGCCGAAACACATGCAAATACTTACGACGCTGTCGTAGCCTCAGAGATAATAGAACATGTCAATAATAAAGAGTTGTTTGTTAAAGCCTGCGTCGATACATTGAAGCCAGGTAATAAAATATCACGGCGTCTATGTTGAAAACTCCTCAACACAACACCGGAGCGTTATTCCTTCACAGTTAACGCGGTCAAGCTTTGGCACTCGGTGAGGGATTGTCGTACCATCGGCATAAGAAGAGACTTAAGGAACTACTTGTCTCTCAGTTAGTAGGTATAATTATGGAATAGTATGAAAATTAGTATGTAGTATTTGTTTATTCTTTGTTAGTCTTTTTTTTCTCCCTCTGTGCACATGTGTCTGTGATATGTCTTTTTTTTTTGTTCGGGTTAGCTGGAAGAGATCTCTTATAGAGATAAGCTCGCCTTTGTACAATATTTATTTTAATTGTGTTATTTTTTATTTATGTGAGTGTACAATAAAGAAGGAAGGAAAGAAAGAAAATACGTATCTTCTTGCTCTATTTTATAACAGTTTAAATAAAATTAGCATTCGAAACAATGCACTTATAAACCAAAAGCAATGTATAGCTAAAATTAACTCAAAGGTCAGATTTTTCCAAGCACCTATCATGATCTAGTTTTAGATAAAGACGGCTTCAACTTTATTCTTCAGATAGGCTATCTGACGTTTGGAAATTTCTTAATACCAAATGACTTAATTGCAAACATACATAAACATTTCAGCGACCCCATTTCGGGAACACATCCCTGTATATATGCATGTATGAATTTGTTTTGTAGATGGCAGGATATTTTTTACAACACCCAATAGGACGCGGGCAGCGCAGGTGGCCGGCATATGGATGGCTGAATATGTGTTCAATCTGCTACCGAGAGGGACGCATCAGTACGAGAAATTCATTACACCTACGGAACTGACGTTTTTATTAGAGAAGAGTAAGTCCTAGTTTTTATAAGAACTTAATAAATGTATAGCATAAGGGTTCACCTCGCTGGACTTTATACTTGTCACATTGCTGAAGTTACTACAGGCCTACACTACATACGAATTAATTGTGAAACCCCATTTTTTCACGCCAACGGGGGTCCACCTAGACCACTTTGGGAACCACTGTTCTAGAGCAAGGTCAGGTCAAGGCGTCACGACGAGCGTGCATGAAGAATATCATGAAAGTAGATGACACGAAAGAGGTGTCAGGACAGGGCCGTAACAAGTGGTGATCGGCACGTTATTGCAAGTTACGTAATCAAGGATGATTATGTAACTTGCAATAGCGGAGTCGAAGCAAACATACATACATACAGGATGATTTTTGGTAGTCAACGTTCCCGAAAACTACGGAATCTCCTCATCATCACGATCATTTTTCTCCATGGAAGCATACCTGGGAAGTGTCTGGTTTCCAAAATATTAGGGTCCAAAGTTGAGTAAATAGACTGCGTTTTTCTGCATAAATGCACATAGACGCACGTAGCAGGATTTTTTCACGAAAAATAATTAATATCTGTCTATAAAAAAACTAACATAAACACTAGACACTATAAATTTCGCACGATCAAGGAATTAAAAAAAAAATTCAAAAAAAAAATTTTTTTTTCCCAACATTTTTTTTGGCATAAATTTACTTTATTTCATGTATAGAATACGTACCCTTCGTTAAAGGTGGCCACAAGAAAACATCCTGTATAGTCACGCCCATGATCCCCCAAGAAGGTTGGGCAGAAAGTATGCAAATTACACACCCACTTTTCACCAGTTAGCCAATTAAGTCACGTGGTAATCCTACCTTTTCGGGCACAAGTACAACAATCTAGCGACTGGCAACGAATCCAATTTCTAATATGTGACGAATATAATCGGATGAGTCTTAATATTGGGAATGAACCCGAGGCGTCCTCCCGCGCCCCGCATTTAGTCCCGCGGGCACGATTTTTGAAGTTACTCGTGTCAGAAAATTATGTAGCTCCTACTGCATAATTAGATAATATGTACCCTGCCACATATGAATCTTAATCTGCCTACCCTTCCGGAAAAGAGGTAAAAAAAAATCGTGATTCATTAGTAGTTATTTGAGTTGCAATAATCTGACGTGAATGTGTAAGAAATACAGTCACTGTAAAAAAAAAACGATCTCAAATACTCGAGCGTGATATCGTTTTTTTTTTACGCGTTGATAATAGTCTGTAATAAACGTTTTAAAGGGGTAATGTTTATTAATTTGTCGAAAAAAGGTGGATACAGCGGCAGAGAGCTGTGGTTGCTGCGCCTAAGTTTCACTCACTTTATTCATACTTATGTTATTTATTTATACCGACATTTTTTTTGTTATATAAAGGCAAGGGGATACTAAGCCCATGTACAATTTTTTAAAATGATTTCTGTAATTTATGTCAAGGATGATAATGATGTGGCTGAATGGCGCGGGACTCCTCACTAGAATAGCTGCACCTCCTTACGTGCATGTCGTATGAGTCGACTAGGGGCATATAAAACATGTCACACTAGAATTAATCATGATATTTGCCCCTCCCCCCCCCTCCTTTACTGGACACATTTGTAAGCTAGTGTGACGTCACATTTACAAATTTAGAATTATTGAATTTTCACGAAATTAGGACACCTTGCACCAATTCACAGCTTTTGACGACCCACCGAATCCCGCCCCCAAACTACCTGTGTAATATATGATGGCCCCTAAGGAAAAAAATATCGATATATCGTATCGTTCTATACATACATATGTATGTATTTCGATACATCTATTTTTTAATCAATATTTATAAAAATTCCTGTCACGATGTTTGTCATACGCGATGGACTCCATAAACTACAACCGATTTTAAATTAATTGGCACACCGTGAGCAAGTCTGGTCCAACATAATAGGTTAGATAATTATAGTAATTTTCGAATTTTATTAAATTATTTGTCTAAATTAATTGACAGTCACAATTATCTGTTAAGCAAAAGAATTCTAACAGATGCTCGATACTTTTCGACTGGATTGAGAAGTAATCAATGATGGCACTGCTGGGTATTTCAACCCACGTGTCATATAAGCTAAATTCAATTATACACGCGGACGAACGCGGGCGTCTAGTATAATACTTTTTATATAACACTATAAAGAGGAAAACTTTTTTTTTTTGTAATTTCCGAAACTACTGGACCTTCAAAAATTCTTGTCACCGTTATGAATCCTTATGGACCTATGAACATAGGCTATAAGAATTTCCCGATTTTTTTTTCCCACGGTAAACACAAAATTTAATATTTTTTACGAAAACCGCTATAGTCCCCATATGAAGCTGAAATCGGGCATATATGTTCATCTGGGGACAACGAGGGGACTAAAAAGCCCTGCCGGATTTCCCTTCCCCGGGAAGGGGCGGGATTCATAATTTTTGTTGAACCGATAATATGAAGCTGAAATCGGGCTGTTCATTAACGAGGAAGGACCGGATCGTCGCCTTTCCTGTCTTCGTTGCCGAAATTAAAAGGGAAGGGGAACAAATGGAATTCAAACGGATTTCTCCGATTTCCCACGGGAAGGGGACAAACGGGAATTTTTTTTTTACGACAATGCAATTTTTAAAATAGATACATATGATTTATTTGAAATTGGACTTATGTTCATTGATGCGAGGGGCACTAAGATACTTCCCGCATTCCTATGGGAAGGGGTCATCCATAAAGTTACGGGAATTTAATTTTTTTACGAAAACAGCTATTTATACGAAGCTTTTTTTGAAATTTAGGGAGGAATAAAAATTTCCCGAAATTTTCCCACCCCGGGAAGGGGACTTGTCAACGGGAGTTCACAACGAAAACCGCTGTACCTAATATATGGATAAACTCGGGTTGTACATGTATTGATATGTACCGAAGCGAAGCGAGGGCGGGCCACTAGTATTTTTATATTAGCGGACGCCCGCGACTTAGACCGCGTGTAAACGGCTAATGTGGGCTAATGTTTACGTCTTTTTTTTTAATTATTTAGCCCGATGGCTGTTGTACAGTATGATGCGGATTTCAATTTAAAAAAAACATTTGTACTGTCAATCTAAAGATCTAAAGACGTTTAAAGACTGGTGTCACAGTCAATCAAAAAATAAACAAATATCGGAAAATGGAAAACAGAAACATAATAAAATAATAATTAGTGTTATTTGAATGAAGATAGCAAGACCCCAGTAAAATGACCACGGAAAAACAGTTCTTTGCATTCTGCTCACCAAACTAATCCGATAATGCCATTACAGTATACCATACACTGACTATAATGGACAACCTATTAAATTCCTCAAGGTCCCTTCCATATTTACAGTCATGATCTCATAATTCGCAAGTAAATCAACTATACTTACCGTAAACTTAAGCTACCTTTGAAAATGTTGATAGGACTGCTATTTTTAATCCTTATTGTGCTTGCATTAGTCAAAGTGTACAGTAGATTAAGATGCGGCTACTGCAAGTGTAGTAATCACTTAATAGGAAAAGTAGCCATTGTGACCGAGGCTAGTGCAGGCATTGGATACTGCACGGCCAAAGATTTGGCAGAAAGAGGCGCCCGTGTCATAATATCCAGCAGAAACGACGTCAAAGGACTCAGGGCAAAGCACAAAATCATAGCAGCGACAAACAACCATGACGTTCACTACTATAAACTTGATTTGGCGTCATTCGCTTCGGTTACAAATTTTGCAGACCACGTCAACAAAACGCAAACGCGTTTAGACATTCTTGTTAATAACGCGCAAGTATTTGCTGATGACTATACCTTGACCGAGGATCGACTTTTGACGACGATGCAGTGCAACTATTTTGGGCCGTTCCTTCTAACGAAGCTGCTTCTTCCATTACTCAAAAAATGGACGCCGAGTCGCATAATAAACGTTTCATCAATTGCTCATAGATTTGCCGCGATCAATTTGGAGAATCTAAATATGAATGCTATCACTTTTAATCCCGTGAAGGCTTATAGTAACAGTAAGTTATGCTGTATTTTGATGACTATGGAGTTGTCACGACGTTTAAAGCCCTATCGGGTGACGGTCAACTGCATGTGCCCTGGGGCTGTTGCGGGGAACCTATCTACCGAGGGTCCATGGCTGCAATATATGTATAACGTTCTCGCTCAACCCCTTATAATGAAGGACCAATGGGAAGGGGCACAGACTATAATATACCTGGCAGTGTCACCCGAAGTTAGCAAAGTGACTGGTGCCTACTTCGTGAATTGTCGTCGAGCCAAACCTTCAAGCGAATCGCAGGATCCAGCGAAAGCGCGACAACTGTGGGAAATTACAGAGGATATAATAAAGCGATGATAATATATGCTAGATCTAGAGATTCCTAGTCATATCCTACTGCATCGGACATACTATTGAATAGCTACTCATAAACATGGAAACATTTATCAATACCATTCAAAATAGGTTTCAATAAAGTTTGCTGGTCCGGAAAAACGCGCTTGTAGTTCTTTGCATTTATTGTTATTGTTTGTAGAAGTTGCATTTTAAGTCCGCTCGAAATTAACAGTACTTGTAGGTACCAAAACTTAGGAATTTGTAGGTTGGTAGGTATATGGGTGCAAACATACATATAGATATTATAATTAGAAGTTGCCGCGGTAAAAACCTTACCTTACTTACCAATTTACCTAAATAGTGGTCATTCGATCGCTAATCGCTTGTGTACAACTACTTTTGTAAGTATTTCGTAAACTACCCTATGCTTGTTTTTTTTAAATAGACAAAACATCTCAAATTGGCGCTAGTGTGTATGTAGCGTCAACATTGCTTCATACACTTTCATTTTATTTGCCATTTAGTTCTATAATCATCCGCGTAACTTCGTACCTACGAGATAGATTATCTGCTTTATGAGCACTCGCGAGATCGTATTTAGGAATTTTAGTTGGAAAAAGTATGTATTGATAAAAATCTGTTACTTACATACATATTCATGTGAAGTAAAGACTTCTCTTTAGGTACCGAACTTTAAAATGTTGGTGACGTTGCTATTGATATTCCTACTTGTGCTTGCATTAACTAAAACTTACATGAAGATTTATTGTGGCTATTGCAAATGTAGTAAACATTTAGTTGGAAAGGTAGTCATCGTGACTGGCGCCAACTCTGGAATTGGCTTCGCTGCAGCCAAAGATTTCGCTGAAAGAGGGGCCCGTGTCATATTAGCTTGCAGAAATGTGGAGAAAGCCTTGGAAGCTAGAGAAAAGATTGTATAAGCATTCGACAATCAGGACGTGCATGCCTACATTCGCGTCGATCAGATCGTTTGCAGACCAGGTCCTCAAGACACAAACCCATCTGGACATACTTGTAAACAATGCCGGAATATACACTAACGAATACTCCTTAACCGAAGATGGGCATATGAACACGATTCAAACCAACTACTGTGGACCATTTCTTCTTACAAAGTTGCTTCTTCCACTGTTAAAGAGCTCGGCGCCGAGTCGCATTATAAATGTGGCATCCACTGCTCATAGTTTAGGTAGCTTGTACTTCAATAATTTTAACATGTCTCCAGATACATACAGCGCCCTAAAATCTTATATGAACAGTAAGCTGTGCAATGTTTTGACGACTGTAGAGTTGGCTCGTCAGTTGAGTCGGGAGTTACAGTAAACTGTATGTGCCCCGGCCCAGTGCTAACAAAAATCTTGTATAATACCTAACATCAGTTGCCTATATTAGCCTAAATCTAATCACAGAATTTCATATGAAAGTAACGCTTTTTCTATGAGCTATTGTCGTGACTCGTAATTAAGGACTTACCTAGTTACCTAAATCATTAGTACTATATAGAGACCGCGTAGGTACCGGCAAGAGCAAAGAGTGCGAAGGCCACCCGCCTATGATTATATGTATACGTATAAGCCTCTTCCAACCGACCGCAGTGGAGGTCATTGGGGGAGGCCCATGTTTCTTGCGAATAAAGGTGGATCGGTAGTGCTTGAAGTAGGAATACAAGTGAAAGCAGCTTTAGTTCTTAGGTAGGTACTCATTTGAACTATTTGACTATGTTTAATGTTATGTGTCAGTTCTGACAACTTTGCTTTGAACTTTCTGTGTTTCGGAGCAAAATATTAAAAATTATTTTGTTTATCTTGGGAATGTAAAGAATATTCTAAAACTCCAAGTGAAGCTCTTGCATATTGCTCTGAACAGACAAGAAAGCAATGCAAAAAAGCTACATAAAACTCGAGCGACAAGGCAAATAATATAGATGCCTGAATAAACTTATCTCTTCAACTATGTTTCAATCATGTCGTTGACCAAGATTTTGAAATCGTCTATAAAATTGTTTCAAAAGGAAGTAATAACTTTTGTCAGGATTCGGCGAAATGACTTGGGCAGTAAGTACCTACCTACCAAATTAACTGAAAGCTTATTGCTACCCTTAAATGAAGTAATTATTACCTACCTACTTGGATACCTAACTATTATAGTTAGTGGTAACTTACCTACCTACCTACTTATATACCTTCCTGCCTGTCCATCATCTATATCTTCTGGACGCCCGCGACTCCGTCCGCGTGGATAAATGTCGAAATTTGATAAAAACATTTTCCCGGGATAAAAAGTAGCCTATATGTTAAGGTCACAATATATTCCTGAAAACTGCACCGAAATAAGCCGTTCCTGAGATTAGCGTGCACAAACGCACAGACAGTCCCTTCGTGGGAATTTCGGGAGTGCTTCCCCGCAATTTTAGCTTCACTGTGTTTTTGTAAAAAAATTGAATTCCCGTTAGTCCCCTTCCCGTGGGAATTTCGGGAAATTCGTTCTTAGCGCTCCCTCGCAGTCCCTAATGAACGTACAGGTCTAATTTCGAATTCATATGTATCGCGCTTGTCGTAAAAAAATGAATTCCCGTTTGCTGGGAGTCCCGTGGGATCGAGAAATCCGTTCCTAGTGCTTCCTCGGGGTCCCAAATAAACAAATAAATAAGATATGTGTAACCGTTTTCATAAAAAATAATTAACCGTGGGAATTTATTCGTCCTTAGTGCTTCTTGGTCCCTAATGAACATCTGCCCAATTTCAGCTTAATATGTATAGCGGTTTTCGTATGAAGTGGGAATTTAATCCGTTTTTAGTCCTCCCTTGCTCTCCCCCATATATGCCCGATTTCAGCTTCATATGTATAGTGGTTTTCTTAAAAAATATAGAATTCCCGTTTGTCGCCTTCCCTATCGGGAAATTCTTATAGCCTATGTTCATCCAGGTCCTATAAGGATTCTAACGGTGAAAGAATTTTTAAAATCGGTCCAGTAGTTTTTGAGCCTATTCATTAGAACCAAACAAACAAAGTTTTCCTCTTTATAATATTAGTGTAGATACATATAATAAATTTGAAACGGATCGATGTTTGTGCACGCTAATCTCAGAAACGGCTGGACCGATTTGATGCAGTTTTCAGGAATATACACACAAAAGGGGTATGTTAAGCGAAAAGCTATGTAAATAGCCCACTATAGAGATCCTATTTCCAAAATTTGAGACTCGAAATCACATTTTTATTTTTCAAGATTGTATGGACATTCCTGAGTTGTTTCGGAATTTTTCATACTATCTGGAAAAATATAAATGTGAATTTGAGTCTGAAATTTTGTAAATAGGTTCTCTATAGTGGGCTATTTACATAGCTTTTAGCTTAACATACCCCTTTTGTTACACCCTGTATTGTGACAGGTCCCACTTAACATATAGGCTACTTTTTATCCCGGGAAAATGTTTTTATCCCGGATAATTTCGACATTTTGTTTTTTCTATAGTCCACGCGGACGGAGTTGCGGGCGTCCACTAGTATTCAATACTATTCATTGATGCGGAGTGAAGAAACGCACATAACATATTAACCCAAGACTTGCATTACATACCCGCATGTTTGTACCTATGTTCCTTTCTCGATTGGGCAGACTACTGAAACGATTTTGATGAAACTTATCGGTTATGTGTTTCGCAACACATTAGACATCTAGGCTATCAAGTTTTGATGACGCAAACAAAGTTTCGGGCGTCAGCTAGTACTAAATATTACAGTTGTCGGGGACAAACTGCGATACATATCGGTCAAGCCCAACGCCTCCATAACAACTCTGAGATACAAAGTGTGGCATTTACTAGACCTTCCAGACTATTGCGATGAGCTCATCATTCTGAAGTCAGACGATGTGGAAATTCCCCTGACGGAGCTGCGCAAGGGCAATGACCCTCAGAAGCCTTATCTCCTGGAGGTTTGGTTGCCTGAGAAGATGAGTAAGACATTTTACTAACTATACTTATAGCTAAGTAACCTTTCCAAATAAGGAAATGCCTAGCCTACTTACTCTCTCCATCTGAAGAGCAAGCACGAACTTTCTGACGGTCCGTACTGTAGGTACGTAATCGTTAAGTACCCCAGACACAGACATCTATACAATGAACTCCGTGTTAAGTAGACATACACACATCAGCCTGTTGCAGTCCACTGCTGGACGTAGTCACCACGCTAGACAGGCGGGTTAGTGGTCTATACCAGTGGTTCCCAATTAGTTTTTTCTACGTACCACTCTAAGAAAGACCTCAAACTCGCGTACCCCTTATTGAAGGAACGATAAATAAATAAGAGATGAAATGAGATATATTTAGAATTTACTTTAAAAATACAATACAGGGCACGTTTTTCTTCGCACAACTATAAAAATCTGGTTGCATAAATATTATTTGGTAAATTTAGTAATTTTGTTTTTTTTTTTTGGTAGGCGCCGCGTACTCCTTGGTGCAAGCTTGCGTACCCCTGGGGGTACCACTAATTGGGAACCACTGGTCTATACAAATTGGCCGTGGCCACACCACAGAACGTATGAAACATTCATAGCGTACAGCCATTATCTCTAAAGAGGTTTTTGGCAGGAGTCTGTAAATTACACACAAACTTTTAATTTCACCTGTCCGTCTGGGGAATGTACCTACCTATTAGTTGTACCACGCGGTAAAGGTGAGCCTGCCGCCGCTATTGAATATTTTACATAATTCTTAGAAATCTTCCGTGATACCTACCTGCTCTATGTGGTTTTTAGATCAAATTATCCTTTAGATTTTTAAACCTTTCTCATATTTGGCAGATTCGGAAACAACATTGTTAAATAACATGTTAACAATGGGAGATGCAGCCAGCGAAAGCAACTTCGTATCGGACAGCGAATGTATGAATCGATCACACGCAGAGAAAGAAAGTTGTGAGTAATTCTGCTAATCAGAGCTACTCCATCATTTACTTCTATTCTATGGTAAAACGACTAAATCCTTATTTCCATCATACACCGACGCGTCCTGTCAAACGTGGCTGGAGAATCTCCTTTGCGAACCTGCAGTTCTGAGCACTTTGGGAACACAGCCTTTAACTTAGGATCAGACTATTTGTATGAAAAGAAATGCAATTTAATATTCTTTTAAGGCTAGATCAGTACGTAGTTAGGCTTACTATATGTTTAAGCATAGTGATGAATATGGCCCTTGCCTACCCTAAATTGGAATCTTGTTTCAGCGGGAAAGTCAGTCTCAAGTGTAACCACAGCTTTGAAGCAAGAAGTGACCATAGACAACCGAGGCCCACTAGACCACAAGTCTCCAAGCGAGCAAAAATCTGAGCTCTCTTGTCGCATATCTAACTCCTCTTTCTTATTCAAGCTTCCATGCAAGAAGAAAGACAGCTTTACGAATATATTGTTGAAAATTCAAAGCGATCTTTGTAATTTGAGCAACAAACTTTCTAATTTGGAGAATAAAATTCGCGTGTGATATTTCTGTTTTATTGAGTTTACTATAAAGCTATAGTTTCCTAGGATAGCGGTATCCACAGGCGGTATCAAAACAAATAGTGTGTCTACGGTGCCGACATGTGACAAGTTCCTTGGCCAAAACAAACTTTAAGCAACCAAACCAAAGTTTAAGCGCGTAATCTCAATGTTTCACATCAGCCTATTGCAGTCCACTGCCGGACTAAGCCTTCCCCAGGGCACGCCACTAAGACTCGATCTTCTGTTTTGCCATCCAGTCACCACCAGCCGTCCTCTTTAAGTCATCGGTCCATCTGGCCGGAGGGCGTCCAACGCTACGCTTGCCGATGCGTGGTTTTCCGATTCGAGAACTCATGGCTGCAATCCGAAATCGATCGAGTCAACGTTTTGCAATCATGTGACACATGCGGTAGGTACATCATGGGATACCTGCAAAGCGTAAACGCGATGTATTTCGAATTAAGTCACATTACACTCGTAGGACGCCTTGTTTTGTGTAATAAGTATACAAATTGAAAATTGGCATTAAAATAATAAACGAAAATGCTTATGGTAAAATAAATATTCTATTCTTCATTTCATATTCTTACGATAATGATGACAATATAAAAATATACAATTCTGTACACCTTGATTATTTTACAATATAAACATTTACTATAATTCTAAAGCTTTGTGCACATACATCAGTCTCTACGGATTACTGTCCAATGGAGCGGAGTAACGGAGAAATATTAACCAATAGGATTGCAGTACAGAAGCTGAGCCGATATTTTATACAAATCTATTAGTTAAATTACTCCGCTCCAGTGAACAGGCAGCCTTTCACGGTTTATTAAGATTAAAAAATCGGCAGAGCTATTATCTAATTTTAAGTAGCAGAGCCGAAGCAATGCGACCGCGAAAATTGAGAAGTCTTCCCGCGCCTTGCACCTCGCCCCGCACGCACACATTCTCAAAATCGACTATTACCCGTGGTCCCCCCAACATGTCCCCCTGGTGGGACGCCGGGTAATATTTTTCCCCGTAGTCCCACCGTTCTAAACAATGTTCGCCAGTGGGTCTACGGGTTATTAATTTTATTTTTACCATGGTTCCACTGCACTAAGCGATAAACGTGCAAGTCACCTAGGTATCTACCTAATCTTCTTGCAAATATTAATTATTGGGTACGGTCAAAGACGATGTACGGTACAGTTTACCGTTTCATCGCATACATCAATACATATATCCGTACTCATTGGTAAGAGATTTCCTTGTTTATTTCAAGAAATGTGTCATGTTAATAAAATTATTCTTGGTATTATTTGTAAAGTTTACTACTATTAATATTTATGAGATAAGGAAAACTAATAACTAAATAATGATGATTACATTAGAGAAATTCAAAAGGAGCTAGTTACTAATGAGATTTTAGTTGGCGTGGCATTGGAAAAATTACGTTAATTATTTTGTATATTTCAAGAAATGGTACTTATGTTTTAAAGGTTTACTACAAGTTTAAACTTGGTCTCAAATGGACTTTTTATTTGACTTGCACGTTTACCACTTACGAGTAGTGTGGTGGGACCATGGGTATAAATTAATTACCCGTAGACCCACTGGCGAACATTGTTCAGTATGGTGGGACTACGAGGAAAAAATAGTACCCGTCGTCCCACCAGGGGGACAGGTTGGGGGGACCACGGGTAATAGTCGCTCAAAATAGCTATGTTTCTGCAAGTTACGTAATAAGGTGCCGGTAGGACTTGCGTACTGGATTGACGGTACGTAGGCAATCTCTTTACTTTTTGTCACCATCAAAACTTTTATTGTTTCAATGAGTGATCATCATTATGAACTGTAAAAAAAGATAGCTAATACAGGGGCATTAAGGATATTAAGTAAGCGATGTATGTACACACATACCGTTAACTTGTTTGAGGTACTGACAGACTATTTACCGACTAGTAGGTATTATAGGTAGTAGGTATTATATATTAAAAGAGATGGTAAAATTCGTCATCCGAGTAATTGATCAGGTAGCTCAGTGGTTAGAGCAACTAGCAGGGTATGCAGTGGTCGTGGGTTCGATTCCCACTCGGGTGAAGAATTTTTTCCATTTCTTTATTAATAATTTTATAATATTATATAGGTATTTACCGACAAATGTATGTATGTATGTAATCTATACAAATATACAACCAGCACTTAATCCCGAAATAAATAGCACCTAAAGCATTTTATGCTGTTTAGTGGCTCATTCCACAAAGCGAGACATATAAAACTAAAACTATTATGGTCCATCAAAAATTGTTAGATATTTGCGAAGGAAAATTACCTTGTAAGATATTTGGTGCAAAGCTTCACTTTAAAAAACCTTTTTTTAACAAGCTTTTATTATTTGTTAATAAAATGAACTGATCAAAGCCTGAACTCGATAGGGTTGCGTCGTTTAATTACGGAGTTCCCATGGCCATCTTCCAGCTCCATCATCAGGTCAGCTCTGTCACAAGAATATTGCATTGTCCTCCGATTTATACATTCATGCCAAATTTCGGCCTAATCGCAAACCGGGAAGTGGATTAAATTTAACTTGCAAGATTTGGTTACAGACAACGGGACAGGTGAAACTAAATAATAGCTTATAAAATATACCTACATTTGTTTAAAATTTCTCACTGATCTTTTTCATCCCCACAATGCTAAACGTGACCGCAGTATTGGGAACTTAGAAAGAAATGTATGCTTTTAGAGAAATAATAATTACGTGACTAGAATGTCTTTGTGGAATTGCCTTAAGTGTAAATAAAATATTAAATGTATTTTTTTTTCAACTATGGTAAGGAAAATACTGATTTTTGGTCAGATAACTTAGACTGGACACATGATGATGTCCTAAAATGTAACAAATTATTCGTTAAATCTTAGCTGAATATTATAAGTCTATCTAATATGCTTAAATATATGCTGTAGATATAGAGCAGGAACAGCGACCACTTGTATTTTATGTCTAGGGCGTACTTTCCATACAACGTTTGTGCTTTCTGAAACAAAAACGAACATAATTTTGGCGTATGTCCACATTTTAACTGGAGAAACCTTACAAAAAGCTCTCCTCGTCATTTAGCCTATTACAGTCCACTGCTGGACGTAGGCCTCCCCCAGGGCACGTAACATGGCTACTGCCGCAGTGATTTTCGGACTATATTATCAATACATGAGGCGCTGCTGCCCACCTCCCGGAAATCCTCGCCACTTACGATACCCACGGACAGACATTGGGTGTTGCTATTCTACTGTGCCGACACCACACTTCTTTATTCGTTTTCGTCTTCAGCCTATTGCAGTCCACTACTGGACGTAGGCCTCCCCCAGGGCACGCCACAAGGCTGGTTGGTGACCGCATTCTGATTTTTGCACTATATTGTCAGCACGGGAGGCGCCGCTGCTCACCTCCCGGAAACCCTTAATTGCCGACTTGCTTATTATAACTTTGGAAATCAATCAATAACTCACTTTATGTTCAAGTTGGTAGATACTTTTCGTGCAGCATTTTGACATTACAATAAACCCTGTCATCCTGTCCTGAGTCCCTAGAGCATACTCTATACTTCTAATCAGATCATTAGTTTTTAGAACAAGCAGTGCTTGTCTGTCTACCGTCTCCAAACATTGCGTTATATAATGCATGAAATTGGGCAGTTCATTTTGAAATGTGGATTTCTGAAATAATTTAAACAGATTTAATTTATTAAATATCACTCTATCAGTATGGAAGAAGATCACAAAGAATTTGGTCCATTGACCTGTCACTATTCATCTCTATCACTCTTGTGTGAGTAAAATATATTGCCCGTCCCGCTCGTAACTGACTAATAGCGCGACGATGACGGAAAATCATCTATAATGTGAATTACAGCGATGACTAGTGAGGGGTTATTGTACCAAATTCTTCGTGGTTTGTGTTCATTTTTAGTGGTATCAATGTCGGTTGCGACGCTACGTGATAGGCAACGAAAACTACTTATTTACAAAAAAGTATATAACATGTTGAAACTAACCTCTTGAGAAGATCTCCTTGTTCTGTCAATTCCTTTCATGATGGTTTCCCAAGGTCTCCCGGTAACCATACAAGCAAATAGGCCGTATAGCTCCTTACGGATGCCTAATGCCTCTGAATGTACTCGCATCTCTTCACGATCTCTACTGATAATGGACAGCCATAGTTTGGAGTAATGATACCTAAACTTTTCTGTTAATTGCTGGAAAATAATACGACAAATGTTAATGACATAATTTTTATATTGCTTTTTGTTTACTAAATGTTTTGTAATATATAAATTCCTCTGAAGCTGCTATGAAGCACTAACTATTAAGAAACATTCTGTACAACTCTTATATTGTAAGAGTTCAGAGCAAGAGTTTTCTTTACAAAAGGGTAAAAATATCTATAACTAACTTAAATCTACTTAAAGCAAAGATGAAATAGGAGGTTGGTTGACCATCACAGCTTTTACAGCAAGGTCAACTGATCATCATTATCAGGTATGATATTGCTGGCTCATTGGCATAATTATAGGGGAATTGTATCATTTATGTAACTGATCATGCGAAAGAATAAAGTGATATGCGGTATTAATTTTAAAGAGAAATTAGATAGAGAATTTTATGTTAATTATCATTTGTCTATCTCTGCGGGTTTTATTATTATTTATTTGTAATATGGCCACACGGGAATTAGAAATGGGAAGGTCCATAAATGATACCACGACCTCTAATATATTCTTTGGAAAAAAATAGCAGCCTGCAAACATACAGCAGACAGCATACATGCTTATTTTGACCAAAGAATTGCAGCTTTACAAGATGATTTTACTTACAGCATACAAACCATGGTCCAAAAGTAGTACAGACACTTCTTTGTCACCAGGATCTTGTCGGACAAGAATATTACCAGGGTGTGGGTCGCTATGTACAAACCCAGTGACGAAAATCATGTGAGAGTACAAATCACCAATTTTCTTGCATAAGTCAAATTTGTCTATTTTGTGTTTCTGAAATGATAAAGATACCTAGAACATCTGAATTAATCCTAGTATCTAGGTCAACTCTTAAGTGTTCATAGATTTTAAAGAGATTTTAGGATCTATTCCAGTCCGATCCCTTAAACTAATCTCTTTTTACTTTAAATCCACAACAAATTCCGGTCTGATACCAAAACAATTTTTAGATTCCGGTCTGATCCCATGGAGTTCTTTTTAATGTGTAAGGTCAGAAAATAAAATAATAAAAATTCTACAAGTTGTTTTATTGAAGAACGACAAAGTTAAGAAAAATAAAATAAGAATTAGTAAAATAGTCTCGATCTCTTAGTCAAAATCAACAATCATTCGAAAAACAATATTGTATGTGTCTACTGTTTTACTTGCTAACAGTACTAAAAAATCATTGAGAAGATACAGGATCAGAACGGAATACAAAATAAATTAAATATTCATCTGAATCCACAACTGGATCAGATAGGAACAAAATTATAAAATGAAATAAAACGGATCCTTTGTGGGATCACTTGCTGGGATCGGAACAGAATAGATCGATTTTAAATGTAGGTCTACAGTAAAGGAAATATTTTCTTTATTTATAATGGGTATCAATTCAAAATCCTTTAGTGGCTGGTGCAGAATTGGTTAAAATCAATTTGATATGGATTTTGACATCTTTAAACATGTATTTGCACATTCATACATGTAATAGCAAGATATGAATTTTTTTATCACTTTGCTTGACCTTTAATTGTTGATAATATTCCGAAATACAACAAACATACTACCTAACTAGGCCCAACTACACCTTTAACAAATATTATATGTTTACTTACCTCAATATACTTAACATCATTTACTTGACCCCCTTTCACATATTCCATAACAAGCACTCTTTCTGTGCTATAATCCCAATATACTTTTGGCACTTTTAGCCATTTGTAATGACTAAATAGCTGCGAAACTTTCTCAGCATTTTTCCCTTCCTCGATAAAATTCAACTCTTTTGCAATATTCTTCTTGGTTTCATCAACCAGCCACTGCATTTGGAAATCGGGGAAGACTTTTGACATGGTGTATATAATGAATTCCATCCATTTTAGGTCTAAATTAATATTTTTCTTTACAAAGAAATGTTGCACTTTAACTGCTACTTCTGGTCCATTCTTTAATTTGGCTCTATGTACTTGTGCTAATGAGGCTGTTCCTAGAGGTTCCAAGTCAAATTCTTCAAATATCTCCTTTGGCTAAAATCATATTACATAATATTTAAGTTTGCTATCTCTGACTCCAAATAAGAAGGTACTATAACACAAAATTTATATCAATAATACAACTTCTTTTCTATTAATTTTACTGTTAAACTGATAACAATCTTATTAGTTTTTTAAATGGTACCTGTATGAAATACATAATTATTGATGCCTAGATTGTGCAATGTTTCATCATCCTATTTCTAGGAAATATGCAAGACTTTTAATCAATGTATTAAATGGTTTATTGATATAAAAATCTTCTAATACTTACATCTTGTTTCAAGTCTTCTCTGATTACTTTATACAATTCTTCTACAGAATTTTGTGGGGCATCCTTATGCAAAATACGCATTGTCATTACATATTCACTTGGTAAAAGGTAATCTAGCGCACCAACATGTTGACCAACTTTTATGTACACTCCTTTATTGGCTTTACAAAGTTCAAGTAATTTCTCTGCCCCTAATTGATGTGCCTGACTTTTGACCTCCAAATATTCTGGTGAATCTTTATCCCATTCCTTTGCATAGAGTAATGACTGGTAGGTGCGTCCAATATCTACAGCTGTATATGCAGTTCTAGTGACCCGCACGATAGCTAAAGAGTTATAATCACCACCAGCAGCCACAACACCTGCAACTCCGACTGCCACACTACCGTAAAGTCCATACTTCACAACACGTCTTAAGTTTCTAGAGAACATATTAGTTACAGCTTTTTATACACGATAATCAGTATAACATATTTTAGGTTTTACAAAAGAAAATTTCTTGAGCAAACAATAAGGAACTGCCATGGAACTGCTGCTGACTGAAGTGCTGAGTGCACAGAACACATTTACTCCTAGCGGAGAAGAAGGGCAACTGCGTACAAAAAGTATCAATGGATCAAAGGCAAGCTCACTGTTGCCATCTTACCTCACCCCCGCAAAACTGACGATAAATATGGAATGCAGGAATAGGTAGGTACTTAGAAATGTACGATACATTCCGGAATTAGGCATTTTCACTTGCACAAAACTCAAACCAGAGTTCTGGCTCGAGTTTCCTACAAGGGAAAATGCCCAATCCGAAATATGTACACACGTAACGATAGTCATTTTATCAAATAAAACAAGGATATTATTGTTATGGAGAATAATACATTTTAATTTAAAGAAATGACACAAAAAGAAATACAATCCTTCCAAAAAATCCATCCATCCAAACCATGATAAGGGATAAACAAATAACAAAAAAAAAACACAAATCACTATGTATCTTGCAAAAACTAGATTATGAAAAAAAGTCACTATCTTGGATTAAAAGTCACTATCTTAGGTTAATTATCACTATCAGAATATCTGTTAAGTATTTCACACACTGAGAACCTGTTGGATACTCTAGGCCTCCCCCAACATCCACTACCTGGAGCGAATAAGTGCAAACGAAAAATTCACAAACAATCCGACGCGCCTTCCCAGAACATGGTAACTCGAACTTTCCGACTCCATCGGTTGAGATGTGCCCTTTACTTCAACCGTTCAGCTATGTCGGTGATCTTTTACATCTCCTCAGCTTTTGATTTAACGCAGATCCCAAGTATAGCTTTCTTCGCTCGGTGAAATCTTACTGAACTTCAATTTTAAGGCACTTGACCCCTCAACCGAGGTTCACCGGGCACGCTGAAATTTAAGGACTGAGACACAGCTTCGTTTCCCACGTTTGGATCGCCGAGACCTCCTTCTCAATGCATGATTAACAGTTGACCGTCTTCTAAAATATCCAACACTTGGCGGCATAGCTCCCCCACAGGATGGCATGGACCATTGATTTTTAATGCATTCCTACAATATGGGTATCAAATTCAGGGCTAGCTGGAGAGTAACTCGATGTGACGCCATCGACTGCTTAGATCCTTATGGCGACTTCTAAAACTTGAAAACTATTCGTTGAAACGAAGGTGAGTATTTTTGTATATTGATATTATGCCGGTAAAAAAAACCTTTCCATAATCGAGAAGCTTAAAAAAAAAGGCGTCTTCCAAAAAGAAGAAATAACACTTTCTACACCAGAAACTTGCTTCCTGTTACTAACGTACCGACATGGTTTCAAATTATAACACTTAGACACTTTTATCGATGGTCAATATACCGCTGGAGAAGCTTGTCGATGAACAAATTTCAAGTCCACGAACTCATAGTGGCCGATTTACTCTTACTTTTTGTTGTATTGCCAGCATCTTTGTGGTTGATGTACTTTTCCCTTGTTCGGGACTGGAAGCATCAAATGCGAGAAAGATCCGTCGATTACCCTTGAAAACAACTTGTAGAATGGAGTAAGCGAGATGGGTAATATACAACAGGTTTCGCCCCTTTTTTGCCCCGAGGTGGTATGTTCACACATCATGTCATCATGCTCAGTCTCGGCGTTACGCCTTCGAGCACCTTGACTTATTAAAAATTTAAAACTAAGAAAGTAAATAAGTACTTAAATGTCGACAACTATAACAGAAATTGTGTCAAACTGTGTTCAACATTTGGACGTTATAAATTAACAGTAAAAGTTTTAGTGAAAAGTTTATTTTTTCTTTTTAGACCGCCAGAACATAAAAGCCTTGTTTTTAAAAAGGTTTTTTTACCAATTTTTATTAATGGCACCCATTATTGCGTCGGGCACAATAATTTTGGATTTACTTTGCTTGCTGCTGCTGTGCTGCTATACCACACGGTCGTATCATTCACTCACAAAATATGTCTATCTCAAACTGCAGTAATGGACGTTGGCATGTGCGAGGGAGATATCGGAACGAGAATGCGCTAACATTTTTTGCTTCAAGAACGTTGTAAACCAAGAATGTTATATAAAAATGGACTAAACAACTCAGCCCCTGTAGACTTACGGCAGCTCGTACAAACTTGACGGGGCCGGCTGAGTGCTGACCACAGACTAAGTAGAGATGTGCTGACCTTTGACTATGAGGTGCTGATCCAGACTAAATAGAGGTGCTGATCCAGACTAAATAGAGGTGCTGATCCAGACTAAATGGAGGTGCTGACTCCTCTGCCGGATCTGCTGAAAATACCTAGGAGGTAATCTATGGCCGGCTAATAATGTTTTTTTTTTGTTTAGTTTATCCACAAGGAAAGGCAAGGGGAACTAAGCCCATACAGCCATTGTCTTTAGTATAAATGAATTCTGAATTTATGATGGATGATAGTGAATGGAAACGTCGGGAAAATCCTCAAAAACGAGTGTTAAATTAGTCAAAATTAAAAATAATTGCAGAAACAACTTACATGAGCCCATGAAGAGTTCGCATTCCGACTAAAGTTTTACTCAGCTTACCTGCATATTAAAACTATGCACACGCACTAGATTCACATAACAAGTAAACAAAATATAACTTACCTATCTACCAGAAAACATTACTTTACGGACACATGCAAGCCATCTACAAATAAATTTTGATTTTCGCAATAAAATTACACCCGCACCCAGTGACGTTCTAAGACGTTAGTCAACGCATTTCCCGTTAGTGTGGCCCCGGCATTATAAAGTCTTGTTATAAGCTCAGAGGAGATACCAAATCCCTGATAAGCTCAGATATGTGTGTTGATAAGACAAACGATGGACATAACAACGCATATAAGACCATTTGTACAACTCCTAAAATGTAAGCGGTATCCAGATAAACCTGACCGGTTTTTGTCATACCGCATTAGAATAAACCAATGTAAAATTTTATATGAAATAAATATAAAAAAAACACACCATATGGTTATTATAGTAAACATGATTGTTATTTTTTATTATAAGAAAAATGGTCTAAATAAAATGTCTCGATATTAAATGCAGCAGTTATTTTAATCTCAACATAAATGAACTGCCCACTGCCCCCGTATCGCTATCTTTTTTGACAGTTTGTAGTGATGATCACTCAAAATGGAAGTGACATATTGCCTTGTATTAGTACTTTCATTCGTCTGAGATTGGTACCAAGTTCCTGCCTTGTTGGAAGAAAAATTTCCAACACACGCATTGCATATCGTCGCTTCAGTGCTTGTTTGTTCTATCTACCATTGGTTAAATTTTACAGGAGAACATTTTTTTATTTATTTCTTTTTTAATCTTTATTTCCTAGATTTGAACTTCTTTCTTAATTATTGAGTTATGTGTGAATTGATTGTTGTAATTTTAATCTATAGATGGTAATTGATTATAATTTATTTTTCTATTTTTATGTAGAGATAGATCAAACATGCACAAACACTGGCGGCTCATCCTAAGGAGCGCTGGTGCAGTGCACTCCCACCCACGAAGATTACATAGGCAATATAATATAATATAAATTATCTTTCAATTGTACTATGTTTATATAGGTACAATAGTGTCTACGCGTTCGTCTCAAGTAAGTTGTAATCTTATGTATCGAGTGGAGAGCTAGCGATCGCGCTCCAATTAAACGAAATTTGGTACGATTCCTAGTACTGTATTCAATGAGTGCGAAAGAGACATACCGGCACAGGCCGTCACGTGACTTCCAAACTGTAATTTTGCATGCGCTCATATAAAAAAAATGTGAACCCCCATCTAAAAATATCAGAAGCCGCCACTGTGCACAAATATATTTACGAATGTGGACTTAGATCTCATTAGAGATAGGACAAAGTGACTGTTTCAATTTTGCGTGCTTGTTTGTTTTATGTCCTATATTGACATGGCTTCGCGGGCTGTGAATGGTCGATTGATTGAGTGGACATAACACACTCAATTACCTACTCAACGTCTTTTAGTTTAAAGGATTTATAACGAACATCGCTGATAGGACAAACAAGCACAAAATTTTCATTACAGTGTCGTGTTATATATATAATTAGTTTTTTGTTGTTTTAGGAGATAATAGTTTTAAATCTTCTTCCACCAACGAAATTGAAATTCAAGACTTAACATTTAAACATACTGCATTTAAACTTAATTTTTGTAAATATTGGCACATAGCACAAACAAGCACTGAGGCGACGATGTCGCTTCAAGTTCATTAAGTTTTATTATTTAAAACTCTTTTAATGATTTTAATGAGTTATACCCGGCTATACATAGAAATGTAAGATACCAAATCCCTGCCGGCTATATCTCAGGGCTATACATACCTAATGTCAAAAAATAGCCAATTGGCCTGATGGCTGGACTGCGATCGTAGGGATTGGCCCAGTCAAATGGTCTTCAGAGGTTGTTCACCACGCGGAATGATTGCTGGCAACACCAAAAACACGCCATCTTTCTTTAGGACGTGTTCCGTTTCCGTTGACAGATTCTTTTCGTCAAAAATATCCGAAAATGAAGGCTAAAGGCGAGGTAAGATTTCATCAAATATAATTAAAACGTGATAGAAAAGTGATAGTTTAGTGTACATATAGCGTAAGTGAGTGGATTTTATTATATAGTTCAAATTATATTATGTTCTGTGTGAATATCAATGCGGTGCTATTCGCTATACATACACGTTGCTGCCGCATTTTTGGACTTGAGACAAATCTATTGAATTCCATAAACATTCGGTATGTTTAGTCGAAGAATTGCTGAAAGTGTTTAAATTCCTGCAATAAACTCTACTGCTGATGATGGTGTTAACATTATGTGAATTGTTAAATTATTCCATTTTGAGGTTATGTCGTGTTGTGATTGGATGTTAAGTCCATGGTATGTATAATACAAAATGTACGTGTATCAGCATTAACTGATGTCTATTTCTCTTTCAGTTGAAGGAATATGAAGTCATTGGGCGTAAGCTCCCATCGGAAAAGGACCCCAAACCTCCTCTATATAAAATGAGGATATTCTCACCAGACAAGATTGTGGCAAAGTCCCGATTTTGGTATTTCCTTCGACAGCTGAAGAAGTTCAAGAAGACCACTGGAGAAATTGTATCCATTAGGGTGTGTATTTACAATTATATTCCTTAAGTATACTTAATTACTTTAAGGCTCATATCTAAGACTCATCATCTTCAGCCATAAGAGATTTCCACTTCTAAACACAGGCCTACCCCAATGTATGTTCTCATCACAAGACTCATCATCCTCCTGCCCTCATCCCATTATTTATGGGGTCGGGGCAATATGGTTTCTTGCGAAACTCACATTGCCAAAGTTTTGGCAATTGTTTTTATGGCTGGCTGCCTGCCTGACGCCAACCCAGCTAAGGGACTTTTTTTTGAAAAATCCGTACATGAAATAAATTCAGTGGTACAGGCCCATGACTGGTATCGAACTCGCGCCTCCCGACTGAAAAGTGCATGTCTTAACCATTGGGCTATCACCACTCTCATCACAAGACTAAATAAACAATATGATTAGCTTACCCAAACATTTAATGGCTGTTCATCACCAGACCCAATATAGCTGGAGACAATATTTACACCACTACATTAGTAATACTGCACCAGTTATTCCATCTATACATATAAAATGTTTGTCCTGAACCTGGATGAAAATGGATTAATGCTCAGTCTAAACCACTGATCTTGGGAGACCCAAGATTTGATGGGTGTGTTACTTTGTTCTCACGGGATAGGGAAAATGGGGATTTTCAAGTTAACCTGCTAATGAAATAGATGTTGAATAAATTGTTATACTCAGTTGCAGCTCAGAGTTGTAATGTAAATTCAGTAAGAAGCCCCAAATCAGCAGCAACATAAAGGAACTGTTGAGAATGTTAACTTAATTCTTTAGTAATACATTAACATTACCAATGAATTTATTTCATGTACAGATGTTAATGTTGCAAAATTGTCACTGAGCTCGTGTACCTCGGAAAGCAAGTAAAACCGTTGGTCCTGCGCCTGATCTCTCTCCGGTCATGTCGGCTTTCCGTCCCATCTGACTATGAGAGTAACAGAATAGAGAGTGCATCTGTGTTTGCGCACATACTTGTGCACTATAATATCTCCTGAGTACCTGAGCAATCTCCATAGAGATTGGTCGCCTTGGCCGAAATACGGTCGGAGATCATCATCATCAACATCAGCACATTTACTAAGCAAACATACAAATCAAAAGAAATATTGAAACCATTTTTTTTTAATATATAATATTTCAGGAAATCCCAGAAAAGAGCCCAGTGAAGATCAAGAACTTTGGCATCTGGCTGCGTTATGAATCCCGTTCTGGTGTCCACAACATGTACCGTGAATACCGTGACCTCACTGTGGGTGGTGGAGTCACTCAGTGTTACCGTGACATGGGAGCTAGACATAGAGCACGTGCCCATTCCATTCAGGTGATTATTTAGGCTGTCATCACTTTAGCCATTAAGTTCACTGCTGAACATAGACCTACCCCTAAATCAACTGTGGCCCGTTGGGAGCAGTCTGCATCCATGGTCTTGACTAGGTTTGTTCCTCCATTATATGGGTGGCCTTCCCTCACTATGCTTGCCAGTGAGATCATAGCATTTACCAATTCTGGCAGAGAATTATTAAGTACCTTGTGTAGGGCTATTATGTAAAATAATGTAAATGATTATTATTGGATGAACTGAAAAATGAAATAGGGGAATCATGTGGTCTGTCAAACCTAATTTAGTTCTCCTAGATTTTGTTGATCATTACCATTATTAGTTCCATGTTGGTGGCCATAAAACCTCAAAACACCTAAAATTACAATCAAGAAATAAGTTGCGTATGCTGTCATGTTGAGTATGATTTGAATTTGATTGGTAAAAGGCAAAGGAATAATGAGCATGGGCTAGTTAAATTATAAACACTTGGGACCTGACATCAGCAATGCATATTCTGCTTCTATCAACTGATATATCTTAATATATAAAAATCTTCTGTTCATGTGTTTGTAATGGATTTCCCTCTAAACGGCTCAACCTATTTTGATGAAATTTTGTCTGTGTTCAAGTGGGTTTGAGAATGGTTTAGACTTAGATTCGGTCAACGACATTTTGTTTTCTCTGCAGTCCACGCGGACGGAGTCCAAAAACATTATTTAGCTGACCAAATTGTGAAGCTAAACCATCCTCAAACCCACCTAAAACATACACAGAAAATTTTATCAAAATTGGTCCAGCCGTTTAGAAGGAGTTCAATTAAAACTACATGAAAAGATTTCTATGATGTTATATTAAGCCACTTGAAAGAGTTTATGATTAATATTTTCTATTCTATAAGGGTAACTAACTTTGTACTGAACCAACAATGCCCTACTTCAAATTTTAGCAAGGTCTTTTTTTCCACATCCTATAGCTGAGAGTGAGTAGCACGATTTCGCGACTGTCACGACATGAAATTTGAAGTATAATAAAGTTGAGCCACTCTAATAATTTGTCATCTTCTGGTTACACATAGTACCACCATTTGTATGTCCCACTAAACACTTCTCTAAAAACTACAATACATTTTAATTTTTTTCAGATCATCAAAGTAGAGGTCATCAAGGCTTCTGCGTGCCGTCGGCCACAGGTGAAGCAATTCCACAACAGCAATATCCGATTCCCGCTGCCCAAACGTGTTCACAACCACAAACGTCTGAACACCTTTGCATACAAGAGACCAAGCACATATTTCTTGTAATTTAATTGTATGAGACCTAAATAAAAACCATGTAATGTGGAATTTTGTGATTTTATTGTGAAGTTGCAAGTGTTCAGTAATTTTGTGCCTTCAGTCTTATTTTGTTTAGATCTGAAAAAATTGTGTAAAGTGAGTGAGGATGTAACGCAGGATTTCCTAAAATTCCCACAGTAACGGAAAATAGGGCTGTTTATTTAAAAAAGAAAAGGCTTGTTTGTGAACTTACTTAGATGAACTTTCTTTTTGCGCCCGCTGGACTTACTGCCTATACAGGTGATTTTTGGTCGTCAACGTTCCCGAAAACTACGGAATCTCTTCATCATCACGATCATTTTTCTCCATGGAAGCATACCTGGGAAGTGTCTGGTTTCCAAAATATTAGGATCCAAAGTTGAGTAAATAGACTGCGTTTTTCTGCATAAATGCACATAGACGCGTGTAGCAAGATTTTTTCACGAGAAATAATTTATATCTGTCTATAAAAAAACTAACATAAATACTAAACACTAAATTTAGCCCGATCAAGTCATTAATTTTTTTTTTCTAAAAAAATAAAAAAAATTCCCAGCATTATTTTTGGCATAAACTTACTTTATTTGATGTATAGAGTACGTACCCTTCGTTAAGGGTGGCCACGAAAAAACACCTGTATATACAACAGTCCATGTGCATTGTACGTTCTAGCGCGCGGGTTTCATTCAATACTGTCCTGTGGTGCTTCACTCACTACTACTTCTGTGCGTGTCGTAAAAGTCGACTAAGGAATTAACTTGTCACGTAGGATCTCTTTCGTGACCGTATAGTTCTGGCTCTGGCTATTCCATTTTGATGAAGCTCAGGCTGTCTGGACAAATCTTCAAAATAGCTCACATTTGACTAGGTCAATAGGGCACTTTATGTGACAGCTAAACACCCTTAATTCAGAATTTGTGACGCTACAGAATCTTACGATATTCGATCAAAAAGGTGTCCAGACGGCTGCGAAAAGTGGTTTTTCAAGCCGTCTGGACACGTTTTTGATCGATTATCTAAGATTCTGTAGCGTGAGCTACATCCATTTTGGGAAAACACTCATGCATGTATGTATAAAATTTTCTATTTCGACAATACTCTTCAAAATTAGTATTTTCCCTGTGGTTATTTTGGGACACCCTGTCCACACTGAGGAATAAAACTGCCAACCAAACAGCTACGTCGTGAAGAAATAAACAGGTTCTCTTATAATTAAAATATTTGTAGTTTACATAATTTGCCATTTATTTAAATAAAATGAAAAATACATAAATATTTATAAGCATAACAGTTGAGAGCATACCAATCAATAACATAAAATTTAAATTGTCACAATATTTGCATCACAATTTCCCAGTCTTTTTTTCGCTTGACATACCTACTCCTTATATCTTAATTATGTGAATTTGGCATGCATCATTCAAAATAGGAAATTTTCTTAATACACCTACTCTGCCTTTTAGACGATTTGCTTAAAAAACTTATTAGCTAGGTACCTGTACGTACTCTTTAAATATAACTGTTTAAGATAGGTAGACATCCTTAAAAATATGGGCATATAATTCAAATACAAACTTAAAAAACAATAAAATTGAGTAAATAGGTACTTTTCATTTACATACTTTGTAAACTTAATATAATAGGTGAAGAAAACAAAAAAATAGGTTAAAATAAGAAAGAGCGAGTCTCATCTTTAACCAGAACCATACATGCGTTCATGGGTATTCTAACATAACGTATTTGGACTGTGCCTAATAATAATAAATGCAAAATACCAAAGTTAATTTATTACATAACAAAAGACTCGATTCTGATTGGTTGTCCAAACAGAGAAGCCATCCGACCAATAAAAAAACAAGAAGAAACGACCTAATACGAGTAAAACCGATTACCAAACCTATGACGACCGATTGGCGTAGTTGGTAGTGACCCTACCTGCGACGCCATAGTTCCTGGATTTGAATCCCGGTAGGTGCAAATATTGATATGATGAATATCGGTGTCTGTTTTCGAGTCATCTATATTCATAATAGCTGTGATCGCAGCTACTGGGATTCGAACCCAAGACCCATGGCGCGGCGAGCAGGGTCACTACCTACTACACCAATCAACCGTCAAAAATATGAGAATATTCGGTATTCATAATAAAAACACTGACAGTACATATAAAAATACACGCGCTCTCTTACTACCCTGCCGACTTACACATATCCGCTTATGCACTCAAAATTTTAAGTGCCAACTTAGCTGCCGCCCGTTTGGCTTGAAATTTGTTTTTTCCAAAACCAAAGGCAGTGTATTTTTGGCCGCTTTTCGTTACCGTCACTGGGACGAGAACAGCCGGTATCACCGTTGGTGTCTGCTTCGCTTTTCTGCAAAATAACAATACGTATAATTAGGGCCTTACTAATAAAAATAATTATATCTTATTTTACAAGAACATCTCATAAAGTGGTGGTTTATAAAATGTCACGTTCTTGCAAAGCTGTTAAGTGTTTAAGGAATTGTTTAAGTTAAACATTGTGGTTTACATGAGGTTTTATTCAATAAACAGATGAGTGTCGTAATCTGCAGTGGGATCTTATACTTAATTGATATCTTGGAAACTAGACACTTCCCAGGTATGCTTCCATGGAAAAAAAATGTTCGTGATAATGAGGAGAATGCGAAGTATTCACCTCCATATTGACGACAAAAAGCACTTTGTACAGATAATCTTACCCAAACTGCGGACAAGCGTGCACCATCTCATGCAGGACTTTGACCGGTTGTTTCGGAATGACTGTCGAGAACGAGTCTATTTCTCGCCACATGATCTTGTAGAACACCTTCCATACTACATTTAAGTCGCCGGCGCAGTCAAGGAATATGGCGCCGCATAGCGACTCGAATATATCGCTGAGTACCTAGAGGAAATAACAAAAATATATAAATAATCACACACTTCTTAAATCTTATATACTTATGTATAAAATTCTCGTGTATTATAGTACTCCTCCGAAACGTCTTGGCCGATTTTTATGAAATTTTATATGCATATTCAGTAGGTCTGAGAATCGGCTACTATCAATTTTTCATACCTCTTCCACGCAATAAGCGACATCCACGCGAGCAAAGCCGCGGGTAACAGCTAGTGTATAAATAAAACACATTAACCACACTAAGATTCCTAAGGTCTTGAGTACCAACGGTATATAAATGCACATATATATAAGTATAGAAATATCCATGACACGTAAACAAACATCGATATGACTATGGGCAACCCCCCCCCATAGCAATAGCCTTGTGGCGTGCCCTGGGGGAGGCCTACGTACAGCAGTGAACTGCAATAGGCTGATTTAATAGATAATCCGAAGAAATTAGGACTTAGAGGGACTAGTTTAGTTCAAACTTTAATCTAATTGGTATCACTGTGCTATCTGGTATGCTGGTAGAAATCTCTTCCAAAAATAAGCATGCCTTTGTATGCATTTATTTTGTAAATTTCCCTGTATATAGTGTAGCATATTGTGTACAAAGAATAAGAACTTTAGAAAAGTACACCTTACCTTAGGCACATCAACGTATTCGGCCATAGATTCGGTTTCGTCAATGAGGTATAGCACATCTTCGATAATATCGTGGTCCCTTTGCTCCTGATGTTCTACAAATGTGATGATTGCGTTCCGCAGATTGGGACTCAGGTTGCAGCACATAAACCTGGTATTAAGGAAATAAACTAAGCACTAGTGTACACCAAGCTAGACTAATTAGTGGCCTGACCAATAAAATATATATATTTTTTAAATATTGTCCCACATCCAATCACACAATTTAAACTTCGCAGACAACTGAATAACGACAGTTCAAAATGGCGGCTGATTTTTTTTTGATTTCGATTCGATAGGCCCGCGAACTTTCCAATCAGTCATCGTACTCGTATAAATCATATTGAGTGCAAATAAGTACATAATATTGATTGATTGACAAGATGACGGTAGATGTGCCGTACACACACATCCATCTAAAAATCGGTCCGTGAGATGTAGCTAACGCCATCTATATCTCAGTTATTTTAACTTATCAGAAAACCCCTCATTGAGGTCCTATAACTCACTTGTGCAACCCTAATTTGACAACGTAGGCGGCGAAAGTGACATTGTTAACTAAGGCCGACCGCAGATCGGTGAGCATGCCGGGATTCAACGTGCGGTTGTTCTCGAAAATGTACGACGTTATCAGGAAATCCAATATGGCGTCGCCCAAGAACTCCATTCGCTCGTACGAGTTAGTGATCCGGTTGCGAATGTATGATGCGTGGGTCATCGCCTGGAAAATTTCAACACGTTTATTGGTGCAATTTGCTTATACAGGATGTTTTTTTGTGGCCACCTTTAACGAAGGGTACGTATTCTATACATGAAATAAAGTAAGTTTATGCAAAAAAAAATGCTGGGAATTTTTTTTTTTTTAAATTTTAAATTCCTTGATCGTGCGAAATTTATAGATATGATCAAAAACAAACGTATCAATACAGCACTTGCGATCCGAAACAGTGTATTATACGAAAAATATCCATGATACGAAACATGCGAGTAACGAGACGAATTCCTAGGTAACGTTTCGTTACTCGGTACTCGATAGAGTACCCGTTAAAGTTACCCCAAATCAAGTAAGTTTATGCCAAAAAAAAATGCTGGGAAATGATGTAAATTTTTTTTTTTTACTTGATCAGGCGAAATTTATAGTGTCCAGTGTTTATGCTAGTTATTTCATAGACAGATATAAATTATTTCTCGTGAAAAAATCTTGCTACACGCGTCAATGTGCATTTATGCAGAAAAACGCAGTTTATTTACTCAACTTTGGACCCTAATATTTTGGAAACCAGACACTTCCCAGGTATGCTTCCATGGAGAAAAATGATCGCAATGATGAGGAGATTCCGTAGTTTTCGGGAACGTTGACGACCAAAAATCACCCTGTATATACGAGTAGAATAATTTTTTTATGTCATTGCAAATGTTTTTATCCCGGATAATTTTTAAATTTTGTTTTTCCTACAGTCCACGCGGACGGAGTCGCGGGCGTCCACTAGTAATTAATATACGCAATCGCAGGGCAGATCAATAACTTACCTCTAGCAACAAGCTAGGATCTTTAAACTTGTAACCTATAATAGATTCTATATCGCTTCTGCAATGGTTCATTATGAAGTCTATTTCGTCTTCAGTTGTCTGGCCCAGGCTTAAAGGCGTCGGCACTTTTTTGTTTAGATATTGAGCAAATTTATCCTGAAAATAAGTACTTTTAACTACATTTATTACTACTATGCAGGGTGTTACAAGAGAGGTATATTAAGCGAAAAGGTATGTAATATAAATAGCGTACTAAAAACAACCTACCCACAAAATTTCAGACTCGTCAACAAGAGTTTTAATAATTATATATTAAGGAATGTTCATACTCGTATAATGTTGAAAAGTCTCAAAGGAAATAAGTTCTCTACAGTGGTATATATGTCGTGGCCATATGTAATATAAATAGCGAAATGGTCGCACATGAAAAGTTAAACACAACCTGATTAAAAACCCACAAAATTTCAGAGTGGTCAAGATTATTGATCATATCGTAAAATAGTTCGATCACCGGTAGATCGTTTTATTTATGTGTGAAGATGGCGGATTTTTCTTTTTAGGTTATAAAACAAATTAAAGAGAGTAGGGTGACATGCAGAAGAAGTTTATTGATTTTTAATAATATTAGACTTAATGGTGGTTTATAATAATATTGAATTTCGATAGGTTAGGTTAGGTTATACTATATGACGCACGAGCCGAGCGAGCGGAGCGAGCGTGCCCAACGTCCAGCGATGTGCCAGATGCGAATCGCTTTTGTAAAGGTTTTTAAATATTATATGTAGCAAAAAAAATCATACTCGTATAATGTTGAAAAATAAACATGTGATTACGAGTCTCAAAGGAAATAAGTTCTCTACAGTGGTATATATATATATAGTATAGCTTTCCCCTGTAACACACCGTTACACCATTATTGGCCCACTATCTGCGACGCGTGGCGTATTCTGGCAGCAACCTAGAAACAAAACATACACACACGACTATGTTCCCGAAACATCTTGTTTTGACTTTAAAGTCCCTGGTAAAACGCTTCGATCCAACCCCATATTTTCCTTGCCATCTGCTTCAACTAACTATAGGCAGACCTCCTATATATGGCGTGCGAGTAATAATTTCAATTTAACTAGTAAGACATTGGGCATAGATCTGTTTGATACAAGTGCTGTGGTGGTTAGACGGACCATAGCTGGATCCTTTTTCAAATGTTTTTCAAGTGTTTTAATTAACCTAAATTATATGTGATGTACCTAGCCGGGAGTGGATAAGTACATAAGAAACTATTTTGCTAAATTAGTAAGTCAAGTCAATTTGTAATTGTGTGTTGCGTCTTACGTAATATTTTGTGGCATACTTGCGGAGACCTTAATTTAGCTGTATGTCACTATATTGTTGTTATTACTGCCTTTGTTGGTCTTCTTCCTAGGTAGTAGTCAGAACGGCAGGAGGTAAAGGAGACCCCACAGCCACGTTTCCACAGCCACGTTTCAAAAAGAATAGTGAAACAGAACGTTTGTCCGTTTTTGTAATTTGTTACGTAGATGCAGGTTGTACGAGTATGTAGGCGTACAATGACGAATACGCTACGCATCGTGGACAGTTAGGCCTTATGACTCGAATTACTCATAGTATACACTTATTCACACACACACACACGCACACACGCACGCACGCACGCACGCACGCTCGCACACACACACACACTTCACAACACATTAACCTAGTCCCACACTAATATCCCTAAGGTCTTGTGTCATGAGTACTAGGCAACGGTATATAAATACATAGATAAGTATAGAAACATTAATGACTCTGATACAAATAACGATATTCATCATATCAATATTTGTACCTACCGGGATTCGAACCCAGGACCTATGGCGTCACAGGCTGATTATTATACAAGTTGTAAGTGATAGATAGATAGGCTTCTTTTCTGTTTTTATTTTTTCATATTGTTTACTAATAATACGCGGATAAAGTCGCGGCTGCCCGCTAGGATGTAATAAAAGGTTGTTGTGCTGACCTTTGCTGGTATCACATTCAGCCATTCGCATATCTTCGTGGCGGCCAAAAGCCCGCCGTCCACTAGGTAGGTCCCGATAAGCGCTTCCACGCAATCGGCTACCGACTGTAACAGCGTCAAATGCATCATCATCATCATGCCTTTATCCCATTAGTTTTACTGGGTGTAACAGAGGGATTATTCCCTAGGCTAAATACGTAACTTTCAAAAGCAAAGCGATATCAATGCGACAGCGAAATTTGTGAGTGTAAGTGTGAGCGTACCCGGAGCGAGTGCGTGGCGTGGGAGGACGCCCTCCCACAATTTTCGCTGTCGCATTGCTATTGCAAGTTACCTTAATCAGCCTATCATCATCGGAAAAAAATATTTAATTTTTCCCCTAACAAAGTGCTAAGAGGAAAAATCAGGATAACAGATAGGATTGATAATTATAAAAGGGGTATGTTAAGCGAAAAAAATACCCAATAGACCTGTACATACGAAAGTCATTGCAAATAAATGTTTATTTTCAAGATTGTAGAAACGAAGTTTCATCTTTAACTCAGATTTTTTTACTTCATACAGGCCAACCAAATGACTGCAAGAGAAGGAGCTGTTTTTCGAGATAGATTCCTCTTAATCGAGTAAATAATAAGAGTGATACTCCTACCTAGTACATCTAAATTATGAGGCAGAAGTGTTTTTTTTTTATCAAATTAGTGTTATTAACTTATTACATATATACCTTATCAGAAACAGCTTGTGAGCGCACATAGCATTGCATGGCGTTCTGAACCAGCCAATCTGGCTCCTTCTCCGCCTGATCCACTTCGGCGAACCTCTGCTTTAGCACATCCTGGCTTTCTTTGGACAGGACCCCGCTTTGCATCTCCGAGTAGCTGAACTTCAAGCCGATAAGAAAGGATGGACGAATCTGGAAAAGGATATAAATCATGTAAGAGACAATATAAAAATGCATATATAGGTCAGATTTTGTATAAAGTAAATGAGAATTAATTTTTTATATAAATATCGCACCTTTTAAGACAAACCGTTACTAAACGAAATTTTTCCAAAATTGAGTTGTCAATGCCATCTATCTTGAAATTTCGTAAGCTACAAGATGGCATTAACATTTTTTGAAGTTTCGCTCAAATGAGCTAGATAGCGTATTTTTTTTCCGCTACTAATTAAAATTTTGTTGGCTTACTAAATACAATATTGTGTCTATACCAATTGGAACGTGTTTGTCGAAGAGAGATGATGAAAGTTTAAAAGAAAAATGTGATTATTTGGATAAATCGGCTTCACGTCAGGAAAAAAGGTCATTGTTTATAATTATTTTGATTAGTAAAATGTTATTTTTTGTATAGTCACAGTTTTCTGTTTATCAAAATTATGCAATTCGTTACACTATTTAATTGGTAAATTGTTACTTGTAGTATAACCTCCATTTACTTCTATGCTTAGGTCATCATTTCAGCCCTGGAAGTCCACTGCAGGACACAGACCTCCCCTAACAACCTCCACTCCTCGCGGTCGGGAACAGGCTGCATCCAACCGACGATCTTGGCCAGGTTATCCGTCCATCTCGCGGGTGGTCTACCCACGCTGTGTGTGCCGATACGTGGAATCCAGTCTAGAATTTTCCGGATCCATCGGCTTGCTGGACCGTTGAGCTATGTCGGTGATCTTTGTACGCCTGTGGATCTCCTCATTTCTGATTCGATCACGCAGAGACCCCGAGCATAGCTGGCTGTCTCCATTGCTCGTTGTGCGATCCTGAGCTCCTTAATGAGGCACACAGTAAGAGACCAACGTCTCATAAGTACAATTCTCGATTTGAAAAGTACAAACTAACTACTAGAAAATCCGATAGATAATTCTGCCAAATAAATGTATGGAAGTCACTCTTTGATTTTAAATAATTACCATTACCCAAGTAAGTATCCTTAGAAGAAACGTATGTAAACTTTATTAAATACCTATATGACAATAAGAGTAAAGTTTATGGATTTCTAATATTTTTCGGATAAATACATTTTTTACGCATTAATTTTATAAAAATTAACTATATTGAAAAAAATAATAAATGGTAAAGTATTACTATAAAAATTCAAAATCATAAAAAAAAGTATTTTTATTGATAAATCATGATTTTGTATATTGTGTGCTATAATGTACATAAATAACTGTAATAATAGCCCTCAAAGATGTCTTAAGACATCATACACAGGGATTTATTACAAAAAGATATAATTTTTTACCATATATTTGCTCTCCTGTAAAATTTGATATTTTTGTATAGAAACGGTTTGTCTTTAAAGGTGCGATATGTATACGGCTCCAGGATCGATTCAAAACTGTTTTGCCTAAAACTGCCGCCTGATACTCCGTCCGCTTGAACCACAAAATGTGTAATATGTTAAATGAGATTATCTTTGACAATGACGAACTTCCATACAAACGTTCATCACCCTTTTAGGGTTGAACTTTTGTTAAGTTTGTATAGCGCATTTTTAGATATTTAAATAAAACCTTAAAAAATAAGTTTCATAATTCGCTTAGTCTCCACATAAACTCTCATGCCCTATTTCAACCCCTTACAACTCTTTTATCGCATTAAAAAGTAAGCCTATGCACTTTCTCAGGGTGTCGATGGTGGAGTAGAGGTGAAGATCAGTTGGATTCACGCCTGCAGTCCCCATTTAAGGAACACGCAAAATTAAGGCTTCCTATTGGACAAAATTTCACGATGACGAACTTCTGGCGATTCGATCGACAATGGTATTAATATGTCTAAGCTCCTACTGATTTAGTTCGGTATGGTATACATATTGTACACTATGTATATATGGTATACACTTTATGTAAGCGGTGATAGCCCAGTGGTTAAGACGTGCACCTTCCAAGCAGGAGGCGTATGTTCGATCCCAGTCACGGGCCTGTACCAATGAATTTATTTCATGTACAGATTTTAATGTTGCAAAATTGTCACTTAGCTCGTGCCTCGGAAAGCACGTAAAACCGTTGGTCCTGCGCCTGATCTCTCTCCGGTCGTGTCGGCTTTCCGTCCCATCGGACTATGAGAGTAACGAAGTAGAGAGTGCATCTGTGTTTGCGCACACACTTGTGCACTATAATATCTCCTGCGTACCTGGTCAATCTCCGTAGAGATTGGTCGCCTTGACCGAAATACGGTCGGAGATCATCATCATCATCCTACACTTTATTTGCACCATTCAATAAACGATACATAAAAATAATATTTATAAACTTAACATACTTATGTGACATAACTACTTAAATTTATATTTACAGCAAGCAATTAATTAATTATTAATTGTGATTAAAGTAAACATTGCACTGCATACTACCTGTGACATGCAATAAATGAATCTAATCTAATCTACTACTAGATGAAATGATTACTAGATTCAGTGACAACGCTAAAAATATGGCACGACAACATAGAAGCTCAAATGTATCTATTACATAAATAATTTGATATAAAGTCAAGCCTTATTGTAATTGCATAAGAAGTATCAGGTTTATATACCTATAGGTTAATTCGTGACACTTTATTGGAAAAATTCATTAAAAAAACCCCGCGTCTACCCATCGCGTGATTTGAAGGATTTCGGATTAAAGAGGAAAAAGCTTCGACTTTAGATGTGCTGCGGCGGAATCACCAACTACAGTAGACATAACAAAAATCCGTCTACACAAGCGGGCCTAATGACTGGCGAAATTTGCAATTACTTGTGGTCGATAGTGTCATAAATATCTATACCTAGCTTGTATATCTATGTTTACTTATAAAATGAGGGTAGTTAAAAATTTAATTAAGTAATTGAAACGTTTTAACATGTAGTTATTAAAAAAATTGTGCTGAGAATAAAGCTTACCATTCAATGTTTTTAAGATAATATAATGTGTCAGATTTTTCTATCTAGTCAACTTAAAACTATTTTGTTATGGTATTTGGGAGAAATATGTTAACTACTTCATCATCATCATCATTACAGCCACTACCTCGACATACCTTCCCCGACAATCTCCACTCCAAATGGTAGGAAGCGGTCTGGATCCAGCAAAGAACCTACCAAAGTTACACGGGACGTGATTGTCGGGCTTCAAACAGGATCTTGTTAGGTACTATTTTTTTCTATAAAACATGCGTGTTCTGACTATTTCTATTGTTTTGTTTCTATATTGTTGCAGCCTAGAGTGGATTCAGGTGGAGGTGGTCATGTGGGTCATGGCGGGGCCTTAGATTAGCTTAGGCAATGTTTACAATTTTACGAGCGACAGCGAAGTTTGCAAAGTAATCGAATTATAACCACCTCCTGACTCCAAGTCTGGATACGCCCTTGTCTCAAATAAATACTTAATTACCTACTATATACGAGTAGTCTAATTTCGAACTAATAACACCTGGCATAGGTACTTTTTTAATATTAAGAATATGACTATAGAATGAACGAACGTATTAATAAATAATCAGCGGTCGGAGTACCAAAAGTTAGCGTGTCAATGAATGATATGCTTTAGTTTTACGTGTTGTTTCGCAAATTGGGCGCGAAAGTCGTGAGAGGCGCACGCGCAAGTATCTCCCGTTAAGTGTAGTGTACCACTATAATACACGATTTTGGGCTAAGGTAATGCCTTCAATTAATTCATGTGCTAATTTATGAACTTGTGAATCTCCTTTAAAAAGTTTTCCATTAAGTTAAACGAGCGTTTAAGTAAAAGAAATCTGTGAATCTTGCACTCTGTGGAATGTCTCATATTTTTAAATCCATGATTCATTATTTCAGTGATCATTCATCAAATAAGAAATATAATAACGTTTCATTCTTTTTTTTTTCAACTAAAACTTATCCTACCTTCACATTTTGTTAATATTTATGCGTAAGATAAACGTAATAAGGTACACCAATTTAAATAGATTTATACTAAGCAAAATTTAATTTTAATGTAAGTAACTTGTTGAATTAGAAGGTAAGCAACAGTTTGTTTAGTAAAGCTTAAACATATTTATTTATTTATTTATAACATATCTTACAATCGATGATAAAAAAATCAGTTATCATGTGCATGTATTTTGGTTAAAATTTTAATCTAATCAATAACAATGGGACAATTAGTTTTTGATAACAGTATACATAGTATCCCTCCAGCTATATATTACAGGTATGGAGACTATGGAAAATATATCTTGCCCTGTTCCATTCACTTAGGTTCATCGGGAAGCGTAATATTATTATTTACTAGTGGACGCCCGCGACTCCGTCCGCGTGGACTACAGAAAACAAAATGTCGAAATTATCCGGGATAAAAACATTTTCCCGTGATAAAAAGTAGCCTATATGTCCCAACCTGTCACAATATATTCCTGAAAACTGCATCGAAATAGGTTAAGCCGTTTCTGAGATTAGCGTGCACAAACGCACAGACAAACCGACAAGCATACAAAAATCATCGTTTTGGGTTCTATTGCGTTGATAAAGGTCTCCTATAATATTTTTTCTCATATATCTTCCATGTACAGACAGCGATCCGTTACATTTTTATTATATGTATAGATTTATTAACTTTAAAATTATACAGTTGCTTTACAATACCCTGCAAAACTGATTTGTTCGGCTGCAGGTAACAGTTTGTAGGTAATATATCCCTACTCTTCTTCCATTCATCCCTATTATCCGTCATCTCGTTACTCACTCCAAGTACACGTATGTCCTCACACAGTTCAGGGTACACTTCTTTCTTAGGTCTTCCATTATAATACGAACGACAGTAATAATAATAATAAGCCCGCAGGGCAACTTTTGGCGAGCTGTTGGGAGGTAGCGTTCCCACGGACCTGAAGTGCTCCCGGGGGAAGACCCTGTTCCTCATCTCCGGCGCCGGAGTGAGGTCTGACGAGGAACAGTTCCCCCACCTCTGCCCTGCCTTCGCCGGCCGGGCAGAGTGGAGTCGCGAGAGCTATGACAGCTCGAGGGTGGACGTGCCCGTCCGTAAGTGGCTCCACCCTAGCCGCTCACCAAATGTTGCCCCCTTTGTCGCTCCGTGCGTGCGGCCGTTTCAGGGGGCCCATGAAATGAGCCGGCGAGTCACCGCCTGCCACCTTGGCAATTATGAGACTTGGTTGTAATGGCAGGCGTCCGTTAGTCTCCTTCAATAGCCCGATTATCTAACTACCCAACAAGCACCCCCAGAGCCCATGACCTTATTTTCCATGGCACGACATAGATCTGCACTCCAATAGTCTTGCACATGGCGGGGACCATCGCCGGGTGTATCATATTGTGCGCTCGGTGATGGTATCCGCCATGTGTATCCCACACCATTTTAAAGTTCTCTAAAAAGGGCCTCTACATCTTGGCCACGGCCCAATGCACGCCTCTCAAAGGACCGGGACTCTGTAGTCCCGAGAATTTAAACAGAGATACAAATAATAATAATAATAAATAAATAAATATTCACACACTACACAACACATTAACCTAGTCCCTCATTAAGATCCCTAAGGTCTTGTGTCGTGGGTACTAAGCAACGGTATATAAATACATAGATAAGCATAGAAACATCCATGACTCGGAAAAAAACATCGATATTCATCACATCAATGTTTGCACCTACCGGGATTCGAACACAGGACCTATGGCGTCGCAGGCAGGGTCACTACCTACTGAAAATGTTTGGATGTTTCGTTACTCTTTTACATAAATCTACTGAGTGGATTTTGATAAAATTTGGCACGTAAGTAGGCTATATATAATTTTTTACACGAGCAAAGTTACCTCAGCGAGTAATTTATATATACAAATATCTGAAATCTGAGTTTATAAAATACCATTGAGTTAATTTTAAAGTTTGGTATTGTACTTTATATGTATGAAAGCACCACTTCGTGCTAAGGCACTGCTATCCTACTTACAATCACCCAAAAATACAGCAGCACTTACGTAATAACCGTAATAACGTAACGGTTTTACATACACTATAATAATATCTACCTATAAATCTTTTTGCAAGCACGTGCTTGAGTTTTACTACAGAACGTTGACCCACATATATAATATCTGCCATCTGCCCTTAACCCGGCGACATTGAATTAAATATTATGCTAAAACGACAATGTTTAATTTTTTACGCACAATATACTATATACGTATGTAGCTACTTACCTAATTAAGGTATGTAATATGTATTGGATAACATTTGTAAACTTAACTGTAATTTTCATAAAAATAACATTTCCGAGATAAAAATTTGTCTTTGTAAGTAGGTATATCCCTCACCCGATTGTAATAATAAGTATTACCACCATGTCATTTCATACTACGAAAAAATATGCCGTTTGCATTCAGAAAAAAAATGGATAACCATGTTGTAATTACCTATTTAACCAACATAATAATAATAATCGAACTACATAATATTTGCTAGTTAATCCACTATTTAGTAAGCTGTTTGTCATATATTGTTAACTAAAAGATAATTCGAATTAAGGTACTCAAAGAGCCCCATAGATAAAAGAGTCCAACAATATTCCAACTAATATTATAAACGCGAAAGTTTGTGAGGATGTATGTATGTAAGGATGTTTGTTGCTCTTTCACACAAAATTACTGAATGGATTTTGATGAAACTTCACAATACATATCAGAATAACACATAGGCTACTTTTTATCCCGGGAAAATATTTTTATCCCGGATAATTTCGACATTTTGGTTTTTCTACAGTCCACGCAGACGGAGTCGCGGGCGTCCACTAGTAAATAAATAATGCCTAACATAATTATTAGGTCTACAATATTGTAAACTTGGCCGACCTAAGTAGTCCTGCGAAGAATGAAAGTTGGGAGCGAATCAAAGCGCGGACGAGTGGGAACTGTGGACTATTGCGGAGGTCCTCTAATCCATCTAGGAGACACAGCAACTGTCAACATTGTTTTCATTTCAGATGTTAAGGGTACTTTCATCTATGGTTGCCGTGGTGGCCATAGGCTCGGGTCTGGTTATAACCTATTTCATGAACTATGTACCTAAAAAGCCTGACATGGACCTCCAGCAGTGGTGGGGAATAGGCTTAAAGCCACGCGAAGAAGACACCTCCATTAGACATTTCAAAATAGACTTTAATGATGCGGTAAGGCACTTTATAAATGAAGAATTTTTCCGGGGTTTTAATCTATATTAGGTAGGTACATAATTAGGTAGGCGCTAATTGTATCGGGCGATTTTGTGACTAATTAAATGGGCGTATTAGTTATTGTGTGACCCATTTCTGTTTTTTGGATCAATTGTGACTCTTCATTAGGGTTGATCAGTTTTTTGAATTTTTTGAGGAATACTTTTTTTTGGAAAATCATCTTTTGGTTAAAATTTTATTTTTATGTAATTATTTAGGGCCTAATTAAACGAATTAAACAATTTTTTTCCTGAAAATATGAAAAAAATATCGGAAAATTTCGGAATTTTCCTGCGAAAATTTCCGATTTTTTTTTCATATTTCAGTTTTTCCGCCTCAGAATCATGGTCTGAAGTCATGGTATCCATATTTGCCTGGCTGTCACAAACACCCTGTATAAATGTCCTGTCCTGAATGATTGACGCATCAACGCAAAGCCTAATCCACTAAGTATCTCAGCCACCTGAAACATGGAGATTCATTCAATACGTAGGCATTCGATAAGAAAGATGAAGACGTGGGCGTCCGCTAGTATTATAATATTGTCGGGGAGAATTTGGTAATACTCCTTTCTTACCCCCTTTCTCATATGGGACTTACAGACTAACAGGTGAAAATAAGTATGGGTATCCATCTGCATCTATGAAATGTAGGTACCAAGATAATACTCGTATTCTCTGTGAAAGATGTAGCACATTTGTAATTGGAACATACATCAGATTTTTAGTTGTAAGTGTAATTATTGTTGCTGTTAGTATGTTCTGTAAGTGTGTCTAAATAAATAAATAAAGATTTTAGCAGTTTTGTTGCTAACTTCGAAGCTAACTTTTATACACTATTTTTTAAATCCGCATGTCTGGGCAGCATCGCCTCCCGTCTTGACAACATATTCCGCAAATCACACTGTAACAAAAACTCCCCTAGGCGTATCAATCCAGCAGGCTTATGTGTGTGTGTGTAGGTAATTGCATTTTTATAACTAGGGATGTTTCACAGCTGACTTAAAACAGAGATTAAGAAACAAGCGACCGCTGGCAAAACCTTTGGAAGGCCTCCAATCCGAATTGGGCCTAAATACTCGATACTTGGAATATGTCGTGGACTACTGGATCAATAAGTACAACTTTAAAGGTAATTCAATTACTATATACAAACACTGACGCCCGCGACTCCGTCCGCGTATAATTGAAATTATCCGGGATAAAAACATTTTATAAAAAGTAGCCTATATGTTATGTGTCACAATATATGTGGATGTTTCATCAGATGATCCATGACTTAAAACAGAGATTAAGAAACAAGCGACCGCTGGCAAAACCTTTGGAAGGCCTCCAATCCGAATTGGGCCTAAATACTCGATACTTGGAATATGTCGTGGACTACTGGATCGTAAAAAATATAGAATATATCGGGAAATTCTTATAGCCTAACTTTAAACGGTGAAAGAATTTTAAAATTTAGTTTTTACTATATACAAACATTACAAACAATTATCTTACATACCCATTTTAAGTGATGTGTAATAATTATATAGGTACTTGTTTGGACCAACAATTACATCTATTTCCGCTATGCTAAACGTGGCTGTAAGTTCTCCTTTATGATCCTGCAGATCTGACTATCCCATTTCGGGAACACAGCTATATACAGGATGATTTTTGGTCGTCAACGTTCCCGGAAACTACGGAATCTTCTCATCATCACAATCATTTTTCTTCATGGAAGCATACCTGGGAAGTGTCTGGTTTCCAAAATATTAGGGCCCAAAGTTGAGTAAATAGACTGTAGAAAAATGCTGCATAAATGTACATTGACGCGTGTAGCAAGATTTTTTCACGAGAAATAATTAATACGAGTATATGTCTATGAAAAAACTAACATAAACACTGGACACTATAAATTTCGCCAGATCAAGTAATTTAAAAAAAAATCTTCTTTTCCCAGCATTTTTTTGCCATAAACTTACTTTATTCCATGTATAGAGTACGTACCCTTCGTTAAGGGTGGCAACGAAAAAACACCTTGTATGTATTGTTAGCACACTTCAGATTTTATTAAAATGTCTTCTTATCCAACAAATGTTTACATTACCACAATGTTACCTACTGTTTACTATTAATAATAGCTTTGATTTCCAGGCCGAGCAGAATACCTAAACAGATTCTCACACTACAAGACAAGAATCCAGGGTTTGGACATTCACTACATATGGGAGAAACCAAAGAAAACCAGGGACGTTACAGTGTTGCCAATTCTAATGCTACACGGTTGGCCCAGCTCCTCTAAGGAGTTCGACAAAGTTATACCAATGCTCACGTCGAGGAAGGCAGGAAAGGACTTTGTTTTCGAAGTGATTGCGCCCGATCTACCTGGTTTTGGCTTTTCGCAAGTAAGTTCAGTTAATGTTAACAAACTTCACGATACGTTAACCTAGTTTCACAGTCCCTTAGGTACCGTAAGTACTAAGCAACATTCACATGATGTAGCTAAGTTTAACCGTTTTCGGTTCCCTACGCTCATAAAAAAAGGAATATATGTAATACAGTGAATCGAAGTTGAAACTACAGCAAAAGAAGTGACTAACTGCACTTCTTGTACTGTACTCACGCATGTCTGCTTATTTATTGCAATTTATCGATAAATAAATTATTTAGGAGTGATTATGTTATCAATTTCAACGATAAAATAATAGGAAAAGTAGATTTAAATCACATAAGTATAGGAAAGTTTATTTATCATAAAGCATCATCGCACAATGATGAACAAAATTAAATTTACCCTTTCCAAACTTTAGTTAGTATAATGGATAAAACATACATACAAAATCGACATTGATTAATCAATGATGTGGCTAGCTTTTACTGTTACTTGTTATAATATCTATCACTGTAGGTATGTACTTGTTATAATATCGGGAATGATGATATTTTTAAAGATTATACCAATTGTGAGTTAGTTTACCAATGATGAATGCTTACACAACAGGAATTCTAATCTAATGTAATTAAAATATTTTCCACTACTTGCCTATCTATTTATTTATATACGAGTACAATTCTACATTCAGAACAGAATTTTTACAATATGCTTATATGACTACCTATTAAATACCATTTTTTTTTCCTCTTTCGCTCAAACGAAAGAAAATACTTGACCGACTTTTGAATCCTTATCATTAAGGATCTGGTGTCAACTTTTGTTCATTGCCATGCAAAATGACAGTGTTTGCAATAATAAAAAAATACATTGAACTTAATTTTAAAAGGTCAGCCTTTTGTGTCACTACAATGTACCTACGTTTCCATTAAAGAATGGACCAATAAAACCATTTGAAATAACGAAACTTATTATCTGCGCACGTTGTGATTGGCCAATTCCTTCTTCGCGACACAACCCATTGGTAATTTGTAATTGTAATTATTTGTCAGGCTGTGCTGAGGGCTTTATTAGACTGCATCCACTTCCGTGCATGTCGTAAGTCGACTAAGGAACTCGGGCATTCTCTCAGGTGATAAGCAAAACGTGCCTATGGGATCTCTATTATGATTCTGCAGTCCTGGATTTCTCTATGCATGTATATTTTTTATTAGGCAACAAATAAGCAAGGCCTCAGTCCAGCGCACATCGCGGTAGTGATGAGGAACCTGATGCGGCGACTCGGTTTCGACAAGTTCTACATACAAGCTGGCGATTGGGGCTCGCAGATTGCCACGCATATGTCCACTATATTTCCGGACGAAGTGCTAGGGTAAGATTTTGTACGAGATAAGAACTATTTTAATCGACTTCCAAAAAAGAGGGTTATCAATTACTCTGTATGTTTTTTTTTGTCAGCTTACTGTCATTGAGAAGAGTCAAGCGAAGGGCAAGGGCATTGTCTGTTCTCTAAACGCTATGCCGTTTTTAACCCTCATAACTTATAAGTTAAACATACCACGTAGGATTTCCCTAGCTATCCTGCAATTCAGGGCTAACCAATTTTGGGAATACAATACATTCTCGGATAGGTATGCTGTCAATAGCGGACGGCGAATAAAATAATCTCAATATTATAAATGGAAAAGTAACCTCTTCCTTCGTGTTTGTTATCTCTTTACGCCAAAACTACTGAACCGCTTGGAATTAAATTTGGTACACGGGTCTAGTCTAGAACTAGAGAAAGGACATAGGCTACTTTAATCCGACGAAGTATTTATTTTACTCATATTTTCAGGTTTCACTCAAACATGCCACTATCAGGCCATCCAACCAGCTATCTCAAGATGTTAGTGGGCGCACTATGTCCGCCCTTATTTATTGAACGTGAACACATGTCAAGACTGTATCCTTTAAAGAGAACGTTATCGAAATTATTGCACGAAAGTGGATATTTCCATATTCAAGCAACGAAGCCAGATACAATAGGTAAGAAAGAATGTATTTCATAAATGTCTCAATATATGCAAGGATATTTAAATTATCAGAATTATAAATATATATATAATTCATTAACATTATAAATGCAAAAGTAACGCTATCTGTCTGTTACGCAATCGCACTTAACTACTAAATGAATTTAAATGAAAGTTGTTGCAGAGATAATCTAGTACCTGAAAAAGGACATTACAGGCTTTTTAAGAGCAGTAACAAAAGCAAAAAGGACATTAGACAACATTTTAAGAGCTGTAAGGGGTTGAAAGTGTTTGGTAAAAGTATTTTTTAAAGCTACAAGTTAGAAATTTACTTTTAGAGCCCTTGATTGTACTTTACTTCAATAAATACTACATTCAATGTTTGTAACAAACAGGGCCGGCCCGCCCACACGGCGAACGGAGCAGTCGCTCCTAGAGGGCGCCTAAATGGTAAAGATATAGGTATATATTATTAGGAGCAAACAGGATAATTGGATCTCGCTCCATTCTAAAATTTACTTCGGGCCGGCGCTGGTAAAAAATCCCTAAAAGGGGCAAAAATACAACTTGGCGGGCCAGGTACATACCACTAGTATTAAAAAAAAATATGTAGATAATATACAGGATATTTTTTTGGTGTCAACGTTCCCGAAAACTACGGACTCACCTCATCATCACGATCATTTTTCTCCATGGAAGCATACCTGGGAAGTGTCTGGTTCCCAAGATATTAGGGTCCAAAGTTGAGTAAATAGACTGCGTTTTTCTGCATAAATGCACATAGACGCGCGTAGCAAGATTTTTTCACGAGAAATAATTAATGTCTATGTTAGTCTATGAAAAAACTAGCATAAACACTGGACACTATAAATTTCGCCCAATAAAGTAATAATTTTTTTTTTCTAAAAAATTTACACCGTTCTCTGCATTTTTGGCATAAACTTACTTTATTTGATGTATAGAGTACGTTCCCTTCGTTAAGGGTGGCAACAAAAACACCTGTATAAAAGTACAGTTAATTCCTCAAATTCCAGGTGTAGCCCTATCGGACTCCCCGGCCGGATTGGCGAGTTATATCATCGAGAAAATGGGCGTGGCCTCCAACGGGGACCAAATCAACACGCCCCACAGTGGAATAGCGAACCTAAACCTTGACGACGTGTTGGATACAATCACAATCATGTGGGCCAATAACTGTATTGTGACCTCGTCGAGAATATACGTGGAAGCTTTCCGTGTGCCTGAGATCGTCATTTTACATAGGTGATGAAATTTATTTATTTAACTTACCTACTTATGCATTTATTGCATCCCTTTCTGTCTTAGCCATTTACGTTAAGAATGGAAAGGGATAGAAGTTATTAAGTATATTAACAAAAACAGAAATGTGCATTGGATTAAACAGCCTTAGCAATAGCATTGATGTTAAACATTTCATCATTCATCGTCAGCCTATTGCAGTCCACTGCTGGACGTAGGCCTCCCCCAGTGTACGCCACATGGCTCGATCTCCCGTTTTTGCCATCCAGTCACTACCAGCCGTCCTCTTTAAGTCATCGGTCCATCTGGCCGGAGGGCGCCCAACGCTACGCTTGCCGAGGCGCGGTCCTCGAGAACCGTTTACGTTTACTTTACCGTCCATCGGTTCTATGAGACCCTGCCACTTCAGTCTGCTACATTTCGAGACTATGTCTGTCACTGGTCTTCTGCCGGATAATCTCATTTCGGACTTTGTCCATTCGCGAGATTCCGAGCATTGACCTTTCCATAGCTCTCTGAGTGACATGTAATGGGTGAGCCAGCCCCACCATCAGGTTCCACGTCTCGGCTCCGTAAGTCATGGCTGGTAGAACGCACTGATCGAACACCTTGGTCTTGAGGCATTGTGGCAAGGATGACTCAAAGATATGACGCAACTTCCCAAACGTTGCCCACCCAAGCTGCACTCTTCTGGTGATTTCTCCCTCGAAGTTGTTTTTACCCAACTGCAATATTTGCTCAAGGTATACATACTTCTGAACAACTTCTATGTTAAACATAGTAATGATTTATTATTACTTTTGTTTTATTTTTCAGAATCCCGACCTACGTACCAATGGCAGCAATAAAGTTCCAGCACGAAATTATCTACCAAACAGACTGGATGCTACGCGACAAGTTTAAAAACCTGGTGCATTCCACCACCCTCGACTTCGGAGGCCACTTCGCAGCGTTACAAAACCCACAAGTACTAGCAGACGACCTCTTCACTTCAACCGTGGAATTTCTAAAGTTCCATGCTAGGCAATAGCTTGCTTATTATGGCGTAGCGCCGGGATATCCCGGGATTTTGTTTACAGTTTTGAACTGAGACCACAAAACTTTGTCCCGAGACAAACATTACTTCATCAATCCCGGGATAATTATATTGGGAATAATTAAGACAGGTTTGATAAATTTGATGACACTACGGGATTTTGGTTACAGTTTTGAACTGAGACTACAAAATTTCCTCCCAAGACATACATCACTTCATTAATCCCGGGAGGTTGTATTAGAAATAAGAATTTAATAATATTTTTAATTTTAATAATTGGATGAATTTGACTGACTCAACAGATTTATCCTGACATTTCTATGCATTTGACTTTAATTAGGCTTCAGTGCATGTACCTTTTTATCATATTTGCAGTATTTTTTTTAATAGTGAAGGCCCGCGACTTCGTCCTCGTGGACTGCAGAAAACACAAAATGTTGAAATTATCCGGGATAAAAATCTTTTTCGGGATAAAAAGTAGCCTATGTGTTAGTCCAGGGTGTCAGCTAACTCCATACCAAATTTAATTAAAATCGCTCCAGACGTTTTTACGTGAAAGAGTAACAAACAAACATCCATCCATCCATACTCACAAACTTTCGCGTTTATAATATTACTAGGATAGGATTTTATGATTAATACTAGTGGACGCCCACGACTCCGTCCGCGTGGACTACAGAAAAAAGAAAACAAAATATCGAAATTTTCCGGGATAAAAAGTAGCCTATATGTTAAGTGGGACCTGTCCCAATATATTCCTGAAAACTGCATCGAAATCGGTTCAGCCGTTTCTGAGATTAGCGTGCACAAACGCACAGACAAACAGACAAAAATGGTACAGGTCATTTGCAACAAATTTAGTTATGTACATGATAGTGCCAAAGTCAATCATTAATGACGTATTTAATTTTTTTTTAAATCATGAATCATCTTTAGGCTTACATAAAAATAAAACTATCGGTTTTTTCCAAATTTTTTAATGAATTTTTATTTGCTAGATTCCAGTAACTAAATCGACCCTAAATAAGGTACATTTATTTGCCTTATTTAGATGCAGTGCTTCAGACAAGTAAAAATAGCTCAAAACGTTTCGCAAATCTTGCTGGCATAAATACTGGTAATGCGTTCGTACCTCACACTAAAATAAATGGTAACTTTAGTTGGCATATTATTTTAAAAACATCGTAAATTTCGTAAGCTTTCTAATGAGGTATATTACAATCCGACATAGCAAGCATAGCGCCAAAGATATTGGTTTGATAATGGAGTCAGGTAAAGAAATAACAAAATAATTAAGGGTTGATTGAAAAAAAATTGTCTTGGTTCATTATTTTTATTGGGAATAAAATAATTTATAACTCATTTTCAAAATGACCACCTCGATTTCGTACGCAAAGTCGCATTCTTTTTCTTAAATTTGTTTTCACCACACTGAGATCGGGGCTTCGTGCTGGCCAGGGTATTGGACCTCCTCTGCCAATCCATCGTCTAGGGTAATTTTTATCAAGCCAATTTCTCACGGACAACATGAAACGCGCAGGACCACCGTCAGGTTGGTATACCATGCCACGCCGAGTTTCTAGAGGAACATCTTCTTATAATTCACCAACAGTGTTAGATAGGAAATATAAATGTCGGATTGTAATATACCTCATTAGAAAGCTTATGAAATTTAGATGTAAATGAAATTGTATTAGGCGTTACAATTCGGAAGTTCAAACATTCACTATGGGTGCGCCCACCACCGGGCCCTACACCCTCCACTGACCCTCGGATCTGATAACTTTCATAATTGCGAAAACAGGCACTTGCATTAACTACAATCTCCACGAGAAACCAGACCCGAGCACCTAGCATGCAAGACGATACATTGCACTATTCCGAAATCAAAAACTAGATAAATAATGTACATGTTTCACCAACAACCGTGGCATCCTCAGGATTATAGAAATTAGTAAATTAGTAAACCACTAATTATTATGAACCTCTAAAACCCGTGTAGGGCCCGGTGGTGCACCCATAGTGAATTTAGATGTTTTTAAAATAATATGCCAACTAAAGTTACCATTGTTAAAATTAAGTATGTATTTATGAGCAAGACTTGCGAAATTTTGAGCTATTTTTTATTTGTCTGAAGCACTGCATCTAAATAAGCTAAATAAATGTACTTTATTTAGTGTCAATTTAGTTACTGGAATCTAGTAAAGGTCTCCTTTAATATTTTTTCTCATATATCTTCCATGTACAGACAGCGATCCGTTACATTTTTATTATATGTATAGATTAAATATGACAATTTTCAATGTAAAATAAATGTTGTCATGCCAATTAATATTATATATGCGAAAGTTAGTTCTAGTTTGTTACGTGTCTAATCTTTATTTTCTCAACCAAACTTCTTGAGATTTTTCATACATATAGTTGGGAGCAATATGTTTAACTTTGTTTTTGCAAAATGGTTCCATAGTTATATTTTCTCTCAATTGGATTTACTTGACACCTAAGTTTATATACAGGGTGTAAAAAGACAACGATGTTTTTTTAATACCTCGTATTCTTTGTAAGGTTACGATCATTTTCTTCTATGGAACCAACCCTGGGAAACGACAAAAAATTATGAAAAAATACTGTCACTTTTTGCAAGCAATGTATTCGTTTGATGCTAATAGAACAAATGTACCTACAAAACTAACATTATAAAATTTTGACATGGTATCTTTGAAAAAAATGTTTGTTAACCGATTTCAGATGGATTTATGTAAAAAAATGATAATATTAATGTAATTTTAGATCTCAATATCTTGGAAACCCGTGGTTTCCCAGGGGTGCTTCCATAGAAAAAAAATATCGTGATGTTACAAAGAATACAAGGTATTAAAAGAACAAATTACAAAGACCTTAATCACTGTGGGAAGGTGTGTTCTGTAGTGTGTGGATATTATTATTATTATATTATTATTACACCCAGTATAATTATCGAATTAGTACAGGGTGTAAGTGACGATTAGACAAACACTGAATTGCTAAATAAGACCATTACTTTGGTAAATATATTTCAAATTGACTGACGGCTACTACTGAGCGGGAACATTAAAATCAATATCACCCCACACAATACAACACGTTTCGTTTCAGTATTACGGTCCGAAATCAGTAGTTCAGTTTTTGTCTGCGATTTATTAACAAGCAAGTATTGCCTACTAAAAAGCCTATCGAGATGAAATATTTCATGTTTTTAACAATTATGTTTTTTATGTAGATTTATTGGCATACATATTACAGATTAAATAATAACTTCACACTTGCATTATTTTAATAAAGTTAATAAATCTAGAAATTAAAACTGTGATAGATCGTTTTTCATTGCATAGTTAGGATAAAGGCGCTATTAGAAGCGCTTTACATAATGTACGAGAATGACGTTAGATGCCTTATTTGTTGGGTCATGGAATATGTATTATGAATGTTATTAACTTTTTACTACAAATGACTTAAGGTACTATGTATGGGTAAGGAAGGTGGTATAAATATAGGTTATCTTTCCGTATCTATCTTCACGTACTTGTATAAATAATTAATAAATATTTTGTGTAAATAATTTCTGTTTCAGATTGAATTTTATAAGGAATTAATAAATAAATCAAAAGTAAAATTTATTGTTCGTTTAAACTAGTTTTGCCCTTTTTGGTTTCCTTTTACAACAAACTAGTGTCAATTATATTCACGGAGAAGAAATAAAAGAGGAGCAGCGGCTAAGTATATTTTCATACAAAAATAGTGTGCCGAGGAGCGGGGGAGTATGGGACGAGGGGAGCATTGAACACTGTAGCCCTGCCCATTTACATAGAAACCACCTTGTAGTGACTAGTCAAACTACTTGCTCATTATCAATATGGTTCAAGATTGTTTTACTCGTACAATTACTCACCGCTAGATGGCAATATTATACGTTTTAGCAAAAAAGTACCCTGATAAAAGCGCTAGTGTCTTTGTAATTTTAATACGGTTACATTTCGGAGCACAAGCGTGTGGTTACCACTACTGCGTTACACTGGCACTGAAGCTCCGCCCCTTTCATGGTGTCATGGCCTCACGATTGCCACACGACTCAGTTCATATTTCCACCTCCTCTTTTATACCTTCTTCATGATGATATCCTATGCCCATTCTTTCTTCCTTTAAAGTCATGAGTGTTTCTATAATTTTGTGTATTTATTTATACTCGCATACCATTGATAGTACTTACCCACAACCACAACGTAAGATAGGTATGGTAAAGTAAGGTATCTTACGGTGGGATTAGGTTTATACAAACCTTGTCCTAGACAGTGCCGGATTAAACCTACGCGAGGCCTGTAGCAAATTCTTTCAATAGGCCCTTGCTTTAGGTTCTCATGTTTAGGGGTATCAAATAAAATAAAACTATTAGGTACAAATAACCTTTTCTGGATTTAATATGAGCAAATTGCTAGCGACCACTTATTGCAGTATGTAACATTTACACATTACCAAGAATTTTTGGAATTTACGAGCCCCATAAAATTGTTAACTGAAAGACTGCTTAGATATAAGTATAATAGACATTTCTCACATTTACCACGTAACTCACGTAAGTTACCTATTACTTCTTGAAAATTCAAGCTCTGTCGAAAATTTGTGACCATTGCTAAAACATGAAATAGTTTAGAAACGGGTAGATATTACTAAGAATTTTTGGAATTTTCGAGTCCCATAATTGAAAAGTGAAAGACTGCTCGCTCAGTTATATAATACATATATGGGCGAGCGCGAAATTTTTTCTCATATTTTGCTCCGCGTGCAGCGAGACATTGCGACTACTTTAGTTACCTATTTATAAATAAATATAATCACGCCTTTATCCCTTACGGGGGTAGGCAGAACACCAAGGGCCGACAGAACCACATGGTGCCTCTTCTGACCAATTTTGAGGTATAGTTGAGATGTACAAGTTACCTATTTACTTCCTAAAAATTCAAGTTCTACCGAGAAATTGTGACCATTGACAAAACAACTGCGAGCGGAGCGAGCGCGAAATTTGGACCACTTGTACTGATCTAAATTTTGCATCTCAAGCTCAAAAATAGGCTCCTTGCTCACGTAAAATTATGAAATTGCCTAAGCTGACCTAAGCCACAGGGTGTAGTCATGAACACCATTTACATTGAATCCGCGTTTAGTAAATAAACTAACAAAATTCGGACAGGACGGACACGCAATTAAAAAGCCTGACTATGCCCGGCTTTATCCTTTATTACGCCTTCCTACAAACCTACAAAAGTATGATTTTTCTTAAATTACTGTTAGATAGGCATTGGAGCGTAAGGCTCCCCAAGGCGCGGGGCCTGTAGCATTTGCTACTCTTGCTATCTGGCTAATCCGGCACTGGTCCTAGACAAACACAAAAAAGAAAGAAGCATCCAATTTAGTGCGGTAGTTCAGAAATTATATGCGTACATACATTTAGGCGATTCAATTTTATTTATACGAGTATAGATGCGAAAGTATGTTTGTTTCTTACCTCTTCACATTTTACTAACTCAACCAATCTTATTTAGTTAGGAGTACGGAGAAGAACATAAGATATATTCTATAGTTCACACGGAGAAAGCCGTGGTATCAATAACAATTTATATAAGTACCTATTATAATAGGACTCACCTTGTTTCTCGCAATGAACTGCTCAATTTGTTTCGGGGCAAAAAAGCCTGGCACTAAAAAGTCCTTCCTTGGTCTCACTCCCTCAACCTTCATGCGGCCACCAATATGCTTGTTATTGCCAGCATAGTATAGATTTCTGGAAATATGTATACATACATACATACATATAATCACGCCTTTATCCCTTACGGGGTAGGCAGAGCACCAAGGGCCGATAGAACCACATGGTGCCACATTTGACCAATTTTGAGGGTATAGTTGAGATGTACAAGTTCGGTTAGTAGTGACAGGTGATCAGCCCATCGCCTACAAAACACCAAGACCCTCTTATCCCTCTACTGACTTGTACGTACAGTATGTCCGGGAAGAGAAGCAGCTGTAGTATTATACTTTTTTTTCACTCCCAGAGCAGCATAGAAGACTCATATGAATATGTATCTATAATTATAACAGCCTGTGCTGATGTGCTTCACTAGAAAACATCAGCTGCATCTCCTTCCGAATTATTTACATTAGTCCCAGTTTGCTATCTGTGGCATCTCCTTATGAATCTGCTGTTCTGGGTACCCCATTTCGAGAGCACAGCCGTGTGTATATGTAGATATGTAAGGACTATGTATCTATACTTTTCTTCCTTATAAGAGGCAGGTTTGTACAGTTCAATATTTATTTATTTATTTATTAAGATTAGGCACACCAACATCACATGTATTAAAAAGTAGAATAATGATTATACATTGTAGCACAATACTGATACATGCAACTATGACTGGCACACAAAACATGCATTAAAATCCTTACGGCCGCGCCGCCCAATAATCCATCTCGCAAGTTAAGTGATACAGATATCCTGCCTCGATCACGAGACAAGTTTGTACAGTTCAATATTGGATGAAGAAGGTAATTGTACCTAACATTAGAATGTAATATTACTTTAAAATCTCCTCGAGTGAGGGTAGGCTTGAACTTTCAACTGAAGGAACAAGCATAAATTACTTTCTGTATTGTTCCTAAAATACATCTTCTATATCTATACATACAGGGTGATTTTTGGTCGTCAACGTTCCCGAAAACTACGGTATCTCCTCATCTATCATTTTTCTCCATGGAAGCATACCTGGGAAGTGTCTTTTCCAAAATATTTAGGGTCCAAAGTTGAGTAAATAGACTGCGTTTTTCTGAATGCACATGACGCGCGTAGCATGATTTTTTCACGAAAAATATTAATATCTGTCTATAAAAAAACTAACATAAAACTAGACACTATTTCGCACGATCAAGGATTTAAATTTAAAAAAAAAAAAAAAAAAAAATTCCCAGCATTTTTTTGGCATAAACTTACTTTATTTCATGTATAGAATACGTACCCTTCGTTAAAGGCGGCCACAAAAAAACACCCTGTATAATAAAAATGTAACGGATTGCTGTCTGTACATGGAAGATGTATGAGAAAAAATATTACAGGAGACCTTTATCAACGCAATAGTACCCAAAAGAATGATTTTTGGAATTTTTGTCTGTTTGTCTGTCTTCAGTTTTCAGGAATATATTCTGACAGGTCGCACTTAACATATGGGCTACTTTTTATCCCGGCAAAATGTTATTATCCCGGATAATTTCGTCATTTTGTTTTTTCTGTAGTCCACGCGGACGGAAGTCGGGGCGTACCTACCACTAGTAAACACAAGACAACACATCATACTATACAAGGTAATCTACGGCATCAGGCTACACTGAGATTTCAAAATCAGGGGTGGGGTATCTAGACTAAAAAGAAAAAAAAAAACTTTTACACTAAAATTTTACTGAATAAACACAAGACAACACATACAGCTACGTTTAGCATAAATATATAAATGCTACCTCCAAGGTAATCATTATGTTATAGGAAATGGCATGGGCCTTGCAGTAAAAGTTTTAGTGTAAAAGTTTATCAGGCTTGTTTTTAAAAGGTTTTTTACTAAATTTTATTTTATACTAGAATAGTTCATCTCATTCAACGCAATACATCAGCTGCATTTGCTTCTCTAAAAGTCGACATGGCCATACTGGATAAGAGTGACGTCACATTTTTTTCGAGTTACTCTCAGCTACTCAGGCATTAAAAATAATTGGTCCGGTGTTCATGTTGGATTTAGAATGACGTCACACTGTTAATCATGCTTGTTCGAATGAATGTCACAAAACAATACATAATGATAATAATATAAAAAATCACTCCTCTTTCTCGAAGGAATAGGCAGAGATCACGGATCTCCACTTGCTACGGTCCTTACACACCTTTTTCGCTTTATCTACTTTCATGATATTCTTCATAAACATAGATTATTAGACAACTTACCTATTACCAATTAGCCTGCACTTAATATTAGTCAGCTGTCCCTCGTTTAGCTTCGGAAACTTGTGAAAGAGGTACAAAGTGGAAGCGAATTTCAGGAAAGAGTCGCCGAGTGTTTCCACCCGTTCCAAGTCAAAGGTGTCATTTGATTTTTTTGTTATCAACGCAGCCAATACATCTCTCAACTCGGGACCACGGATCGACGGCTTTTGGTTTAGAATTTCAATGACATCCTTGTATCTGTAATAAACACCAAAAATAAACATTATCACCACACTTTACAACAAATTAACCCAGCTATAGTAAATACCTAAGGTCTTGTGTCGTGGGTACTAAGCAAGGGTGTATAAATACATAGATAACTATAGAAACACCCGTGAGTCGGAAACAAATATCGATATTTCTCACATCAATGTGGGCGACTCATAATAGCGAATTTGCGATCACAGGCAAGTACTATCGCGATGGGAAACTAAATTCGAGCACCTAACATGGAATACACGGTGTCACAGTGTTTACTAAACCTACCGCACTGTACACAACCTCCTGTTGTTCAATCTGTAATGTCTATATGTATATTAATAACTGTGTGTAGGTACATTGGCAATAAATTTATTGTGAAGCGATTATTCGAAATCACATGATTTACACATTTGCTGCAAGTGGGCCTTAGGGTCGGTTCATATCTGATGAAACATGCGTCGCGTACGTATTGTCGGTCGCGTAACGCCAGAACAGACATAATGTATAGCAAAACACTCGACCGTTCACACTCAACCGATGATACGTTAATGCGTCGAGCGTACGTTTGCCTGTATGTACCTGGAGATACGCTCTTCCGTCAGATATGAACCGACCCTTAATCTGCCTTTTTACCAGCAGTCTAAAGTTAACGGAAAACTTAGTGGAAGTGCACAAATAAAGCTTACTTAAGCGGTGGGGGTAGAATCGCGGCGTTTTGCGGTACTATCACGGGCAGGGTAGTCTTCGCCATGGAAATTTTCTCATGTTTCTGGTGCAGAGGTGCGGACACGAATTCGTCATAACATTCGATGTCCATTAGCGTCACTGTCGATAAGTTACGCTCTATGTCGAGTGGCTCTGAATCTGCCTGTAAATTTTATTTATTGCACGTACACTATACAGATACATTTACCTGGTTAACATTTGAGGTCACATCATTTAAAAACATAAGCCTAAACTACACTTCAAAGCAGGGATGGCGATTCATTCCGAAAAATATCGATTTTGAAATAGAATGAATCGGATATGATGTCAACACGAAAGGCGCTGCTGTCCACCTCCCAGAAACCCTTCATCGCCTCTTACGATTCCTACGGGCAGACATGGGCAATGCTAATCTACTCTCCTTTCACACAAACTATCACAAACAATCACTTTAAAAATATTAGGATTGGAAAGAGAATGAGATACTTAAACAACAAATATATTTTACACTTACATCCCAAGGGTACTCCTTATTCATTTTCTGCTTTTGCAACTTGTATAAACTCTCTTTCATTGATATTATATTAGGAGATGGTCTGGGTACATCTTCAACTAGACTTTTAAAGCTGGAAAAATAAAGTATTTTATCTAAAACAGTTCACACACACTTCAAATTGAAAATATAATTTTTCATGTAACACATACCACTCTCTGGTAGAATTGGGTTCTTCGATCAAAGATTTTAGTGAGTTTTTTGTTACTTCTTCATCTAATTCTAGGGGCAGCCATTTCTCTCCTTAAAAATATTGATTCATAAATGAACCTATTCATTCTACAGACATTAATAAACACTTGTTTAATCGAAGTTTTAATTTAAATGTGAGAACCACATAATGACTACGATCATTGGCATAAGCTATAGAACTATTGTGCCATAATTGGTTTCAAAATATTTAATATAATTTTATAAAAAATGTTCATCTCAAACGTCGTAAACTCAGTATCGTCTAAAATAACTGTCAGTTTTTAATGAAATTACATACTCGTATGTGGGCCCAGAATGGTTAAAGGAGTCTGTCCATTGTACCGTATCATACAAAACATGACGTTCCCGTAAATTAAGTTTTTTTTTTTAAATATTTTGTAGATCTAGCATAAATAAATTTGCGTTTTTTGGCGTTGAACTTATGTTTGCTGGCAGCGAACGTGTTAAACTACTTGGCGACCCCTGGTCTAGAGCTAGTCAACGAAAATACACATATACATCTCAAAACATAAGCATACTTGCGGCGAAGGCGGGTAAAACACTTACCTTTCATCAGAAAAGGCTGACCGTATCCCGTGTCTTTAGCGATCTGTTCTCGAAGATCGTGGGCTTGCAGTAGCATGGTTACCCTATGCACGATGCAAGGTAACATGTAAGCCTTAAACCACAGGACGCCAGGGAAATCGTACCTAATACAGTACTCGGGAATAAATATCTCTTCGAAAGTCTTCTTTTTGTCGTCGCCTTCAGCAGCCATGCTAATCAGTCTCTTTTGTTTATCCGTGAACGTTTTTAGGGTAGGCGCGCGAGGCCATATGCAGTTCATTCCTGTAGTTATATTGCGCACCTGGAAAAATACTCGTTTGTGATATAACGTTACAGCAATTTTGCATGCGTTTCACCGTATAGATCCGATGATGGCGCTAGTTACTATGTGTACGAAAACATTTTCTGTTTTACTGCATTCAAAACATGTTGGTTCCGAAATCAGGCATAGGAATTATTTTATGATAAGTTCTGGCTATCTTATTTTGTGAACACAGCCGTGTGTATATAAATGTAAACAAAACTTACTTCAAGTAAAAATTGATCTTTTGGCCCAATAATTTCCAAATTGTATTTGTTTATGTAGTAATCCTCGTACGTTTTGTAGATTTTGTCGTCGAATCTCGATTGAGGTGTAAGATATTCAAGAACATTTGAGACTATGTATCTGTGAATATAAATTGTTTTTTTTTTTACAGATGCAAATATTATATTATAATTATTACCTATACCCGAGGGTTGGCGTCAGGCAGGCAGCCGGCCGTAAAACAAACGGCAAATTCGATTCGAAAGAAATTATACTGCGCAGATCCCATAAATCATGGGATAAGGCAGGAAAATGATGCCAACTGTTAATATACTTATGTTTGTCACATCATAGGGGTCATTCATAAATTACGTCACACGAATTTCACGATTTTTTGCACCTCCCCCCTCCTTGTCACAGCTGGTCACATTTGTGAGACCGCCCCCCCCCTCTCTTGTGTGACGTCACATTAAGCTTTTTTTCAAATTTATATTTAGAGTTTATTGAATGAAAATGTGACGTCACGAAATTTAGGACCCCTCCCACCCCTTGTCACACAATGTCACAGTTTGCCGACCCCCTCCCTCCCCCTTAACCTGTGACGTAATATATTGATGGCCCCATATCAGACGTAGGCCAGTCCCAGGGCACGCAAAAAGGCTATTGCTATAGGGGTTTTAATTAAGTATGTAAGTTGGTAAATAAAATAAAATTTGAGTATGTAAAATTTACCTATCAGTTACCGCTGTAGATCTATACCATGGGGTAACTACAGCACCTTCATAGTCTTCTCTTACAAAGCGAAGAGATTTTCTTTCCTGAAAAGTGCTAAAATAATGAGGGATTTCCTGACAAGTTAAAATAACTGCCAAAACTAGATGACGTGAGCGAATTCCTCCCCCCTGTATTGACCATTCGGGTAGGAGATTCGCTAACGCCATCTATCTATGTGATTGTAAAATTTTTTACTTTTAATAATTGTCAGAAAATCCCTCATTGTCATAATCAAGCATTATGCCAACTAATATTATAAATGTGAAAGTAAGTTCGTTTGTTTGTTACCCCTTCACGCCAAAATAACTGAACCGATTTCAATGAAATTTGGTACACAGGTAGTCTAGAGCCTGAGAAAGGACAAAGGTTACTTGTTATCCCAGAAAAACGTATTTCCCCTAAATTTTTTGTTTTCACTAGTCAACGCCGCGCCGGCTAAATCGCGAGCTTCCGCTACTAAGATATAAACTATGTAAGCCACGCCCACTGTAACATACGAAAATTCGTTATTGCACTATTAAATTTTTATACAAAGGCGAACATAATGCTACATAGTATTCTCTTACAGTTAACCAGTATTGCTGGAGATAAATTTGAGGACCTTGCTCATAAAAATATAGATCTTAAATTAGACAAATTAAATTAAACACACTAGAAAGCATCACACAGGCATGCAATAAACAAAGATCGCAGCTCCGTGCGAATCATGCAATCATTATAGTGGTCATCTACCTTTCAAAATACTAATGGTAAACTCAGTTCTAAAAGAAGTCTATTGAGTATGGGGGTTTTACACTAGACGACATAGCCACGACACGACCACGGCTTTTTTGGAAACAAAAATGTATTTTAAATACGAGTAGTATGGTTCGTTTTTCCATTGAACGACACGACCACGACACACACAGCCCCCCGTGGTCTTGTCGAGGCCGTGTCGAAAAGTGTCTAATGGAAAAACGCTATTCACGAATAACCAGTACTGGCAACCAGTACTACTTACCTCGAATGTAGGTTCTATGGCAGGTCTGATCTCTGTGGACCTTTGCATACACGCCCAAGTCGATATCATAGTCACCGTTTTTCACAATAGGCACCACATACATATTATTGACTGTGCCGTCGAAAACTAGGAACCTTTTAGCCACTTCTAGGACCTGGGCGAACACGAAAAGATGAAACCTACAAATAAAATTAATATACATCTAGTCTGTATAATTGAAATGGAAACATAAAAACCCTTTCAAGTTTCTTTGCCGTTCTTCTTGTGCAGGAGTAATAGAATTTGCGAATTGTTTTTTTGCTTTTAATTCGGTTCTTATTCGGTTCTTCTGTATAATTGAAATGGAATTCACTATGGGTGCGCCCACCATAAAAACCCTTTCAAGTTTCTTTGCCGTTCTTCTTGTGCAGGAGTAATAGAATTTGCGAACCTCTAAAGTCCAACACATTACTTACACAATCTAGTTTTTGATTTCGGAATGGTGCAATGTATCGTCTTGCATGCTAGGTGCTCGGGTCTGGTTTCTCATGGCGATTGTAGTTAGTGCAAGTGCCTGTGGTCGCAATTATGAGTTATCAGATCCGAGGGTCAGTGGAGGGTGTAGGGCCCGGTGGTGGGCGCACCCATAGTGAATGTTTGAACTTCCGAATTGTAACGCCTAATACAATTTCATTTATATAAAATGTAATAATAAGATTATTGTACCGTGTTTTGAGCAAATAATTTTTTGCAGGATCAATGTTTGAGTGTAAGTGAACTGTGAGTCAACGATTTATTACAATATGGAAATGATTATTTTCAAAGGGGGATTTCTGTATCATATCGGACCTTAACTTGTCTGACTGGTTATTAGGAAAGAAAGACTACAAGTATCATTAATCAAATTAATTTCTACCTTGTGACTCAAATGTGTGCATGCAATTGTATTACTTAAGATTGTAACATATACTGTCCGCGACTAAGAGGAAATATAAGCTATCGGTAAAAACCGGTAAGCATAAGGATAGTAGATTAATGTTACGTTATCAAACCATTAACTTACCTTTTTACCAGCTCGAACAGCGATGTATTCAGGTTTATTACCGCAAAATTCACTTCTAGGGAGGTTGTTACTTCGCCAACGGTTACGAACATGGGAAAATCGCATATTCTGGGCAAAGCGTTTGGCGTCAAAAAGCCAAAGCCCTCGTCCTGTTGCAGCATATTGTATAAAGCCTTTTCTCTCGAAGATTGTGGCGGTTGAAATGCCGTCTTCAACTTGATAATGTGAAGGAAACATTTGCGCTCCTTTGCGTCCGAAGGCCTTGGCCCATTTAGGACTTTTGGAAACTAAAACAAAAATGTGTTATAGACTAGCTAATGCCTGCAACTTCACCCGCCCCCTGATTACGTAAAAGCAATGGCAAAGCCGAAGTCGCGCGATCGCGATAATTGCGAGGTGCGGGGCGCGGGAGGACGCCGAGCGCTCGTTGCGCGCACGCACACACTCTCAATTATCGACATCGCGCGGTTTCGGCTTTGCTATTGCTTTCATGTAATCAGGGGGCCGTGTGACTGTGGGTTATAGCAACTATGCCTTATTCCGATGTAATGTAAAAAATCCCCATCGATTTTGCAATTTTTTTTACCGAAAATCAAAAGTAAAATGTTAACCTTTTTCTCTTTTTCCTTTGAAACTGTAAGAGTTATAATAACAACAATTATGTTAGACAAAGTTGAAGATTATACAATGCTATATTTTCCATTTTCTTTATTAATAATTTTATAATGCTATATCAATAAATTTTCAGATACGTTTTTCGTACGAATCGCCATTCGTGAGATATAGCGATTTAATATTTTATTAGTTAGTTATTATATACTTCATGCAAGTTCGAGCGCCATATAAAGGTCAGATCCCGGGTTTAAATCCCAGCCGGGGAAAAATTTTTAAGTGTGAGACTTTTATTAAGTGTGCATGCCACTTGGGATACTGGGTTGCCTATGAAATGTATATTTATATACATCATTACAAACATACATAGTCATGCCTGTTACGTATTGGGCTACCACGGCGATCGCTGATACATCGCGGTGATTGCAATATCATGAGGATTCTCGGTAGGAATGTACCGACCGCTATACCAAGTACAAGAACTGACGCTGCATTAAGTGAATCATCGTCGTCACGGACCACCCACGAAAAGGAGCGGATTGCCTCACAGAATCGAGCCACTCGCGTCACTCTTGGTGCACACATCGACCACTTGTCACTTGTCTTAGATATAATTTTGATTGTAAGAAAAAGTATTGATTAATTAAATTTTAGTTAAATAGATTTTGGTTTTTTTAAAGCCTCCGGCTCTAGCATTTGTAATTCGCCCATTATCCTCAGAGGTGGGGCAGAAGTGCAAATTATACACCCACTTACGTATATACACCTTATTATATTTAAATATTTACCACAATAGGGTGCTTCCTCATTCGCTTGTTAGTACCAACCCCTGGTACACCCTCTTCTTTATCATCATCTTCACCCGAAGGCCAGTTCGGGAAACAGGATTCGATTTCAGGCGTATCAAAATCTACCGTTCTACAAAATACACACATGTATGAAAGCATTACATATTTGAATCAGAAACATTACATACAGGGTGTGTGTGACAGCCAGGCAAATATTGATTATGCTGACTTCAGACAATGATTCTGAGGCGAAATCCCTGGAACATTTACATCACTCACACCATGTGTACACACGTGTTACCATAATTTTTTTAAAACGAAAAACCGACTTCCTCCCAAAACTCGAGCTTACTAAAGTAAAATTTAACTAAAGGGCAAATATATATTGCGTTAAGCCGTGTACGAAGTTTAGGAGGCATAATATTGTCAGATTTATATAATTTTTATATAAAATAGGCCACATGACAAAAAGAGAAAAAGGACTAGGCTTCGAAACTTTACGTCTGACAATATGATGATTATGATGATAATGATGACCTCCGACCAATTTCGGTCATGGCGACCACTTCTACTCTAGATATTACTAAGTTGGCGTTCATGCGCTCGGAGATGGCTTACATTTACATAGCCAATCTTCGCCCTGAACGCCCGCGCACACAGAGGACAGGTTAGTGCGCCATTATTGTATTATAGATAATGGCAGCAGGAGGACGAGTCTTTAGTTCATCACGTTTAGCGTCAAGGTCAGCTTGACGCTGCTCCTCGAACTCGTGTACTTGCTTTATCACCGTCCTGCGCCACTCTGGTCGTTGTGCTGACAAAACTTCCCATGGATCTATATTGCATCTCTTCATGTCTTTTCTGAACATCTTTGTATTTGAGGAGTTGCCCGCCGCGTTTCCGCTTGCCCTCTTCTAGTTCAGAAAAGAAGATGCTCTTAGCCAATCTCTCCTCCGCCATACGAGACACATGACCGCACCACCGAAGCCGACGCATTAAGTAGGCCTCAATGGCACTTACATTGGCTCTTCGCAATACTTCGGTATTACGCACTCGGTTGGACCATCTGATTCTCATGATGGATCGGAGGCACTTGAGGTGGAATCGATCCAGAGTGCGTATGTGGCGACGGTACATGCACCACGCCTCGGAGGAATATAAAAGATTTGGCAGCACAACAGCCATGTACACACTTATTTAAGCAACATATAATTACACTCCTTCTTCCTGCCCTGTTCCCAATCATTTGGGGTCGGTGCAATATGTAGGTACTCTTTTTTCATTCATCCCTATTATCCGTCATCTCGTTATTCTCATGTCTACCTCTTCCTCTATAACCATCTTACTTCGGACACGGCTTAACGCAACATATAATTTAATGACTTAACACAATTATCTTCATCTTCATAAGCCTATTGCAGTCCATTACTGGATGTAGGCCCCCCTGCCATAGGGGGATTTTGTTACTAAAAAGTTCCACTATCTGTTTTTCGGCGGCTCCATCATCAGACCCTCGTTTCCTTTATATTATGTGTAGCTGACCAAAATTCTCTATAAAAATCTAAAAACGGACTACTCGTGCCTTTTTTATTTGAGGATATCCCTAGATTCCTTAGAGATTCCATCATCAGATGTTATGTTTTATATGTAGGTGATCAAAACGCTCAGTAAAAGTATAAAAACAGACTACATGTGCCTACAATATTCGAGGATTGCCCTCGATTTCTCCAAGATCCCATCATCAGATCCTGATACGGTGAATATGGGACCAACCTGGAAGTATACCATGACCAACTATAAAATAAAATTGAAATCGGTTCATAAATGACGGAGTTCTGAGGTAACACACATAAAAAAAAACAAAAACATACAGACGAATTGATAACCTCTCTTTTTGAAGTCGGTTAAAAATAGGTAGCTAGAACGGCAGAATAATGAAATGATCTGTTTTATAAACCAACTTCATAGAGCATATTTTTTGTATAGTAGGTACCTATTTAAGCTCAGAACTCATTTATAAACTGTATATATTTATTTTTTGTTACCCGACTGCTCTAGAAGGAGGGTTATGTTTTCGAGTGTATGTATGTATGTATATTTCTTAGGGACACTCTGGAACCTAGACGGCTTGTCGCATTTAAGCTTGAGAGGTATCATTAGATTCATTTTAGTCGTGACACTGGAATGAAATTAATCGCTAAATGTGTTGCTAAGCGCGAATCTCGATAACAGGTGAACCGATTTCGCTAATGCTGTTTTTTACAATATTCCTTGAAGTGCGAGGATGGTTTTACAGAGAGAAAAATTAAAAAATTGCCTGTAAAAGTATAAAAACAACATTTTTCTATAGCGGCCGCCCACGTGAAAGGGCATTACACCCGTGAAAAGCCGGGGCGGATCCCTAGTTTTAAATAAATGAGGCTGATCTGATGAATTTGACCCAAGCGAAATCGAGGGCTATGCTCAACATGTCAGATTTTTTTTTATTTACCGAGCGTTTTGATCAGGTACATATAAAACATAAGGTCTCATCAATATGAAATCACTAAGAAATTGACGACTATTCCTGTAGGCAGAAGTCATGGACCTACACCACCGAAAAGTATCGCCTGTTTGCAAGAACAACGAGATATTGTACATACAGCTACTTTATGAGAATGAGTGATTCAAAAAAACTTAATAAAAATTGTGTTACCCATACAAGCGAGGTAATAAAGTATTCTCATCCAATTCACCCTCTTGATAAAGTCTGGCACATGCCTTAAGCGCTGCGGATCTTTTGGCCCATTTCAAATTAGTCATTGGATCCCCCTTAAATTTAATACAAGATTATGAATACATAGATTAAAGAATATGGGTAAATTCATACTAGCGCTCAATTGCTCTAGCGGGTCAATTCATTTAACGCAACAAATTAAATCTATGATTTTATCTAACTTATAATAACAAATTCAACTTATCTCCACAGTGTAACACACACATTACTTCTGAGATTTAACGCAACAAGTTAAATCTCAATAGGCAGTTTATAAAATATCAGAAGTAATGTGACGCTTGACTATAAGCCTATGTTAATCTGTTCAGTTTCTAATGGCTGGAACGATGACGATGGAGATAAATAAAGATGGTGATTTTACCTTACGAAAATAAAATAAACATGGTGATTTTACCTTACGAAAATAAATATCAATAACTATAAATCCGAATCAGTAAAAACCGTGATCAAATAGTTTTTTCTCTTAGGCCCAGTAGATTTTTGCTGCTATGAAGTTAGGCTAAGGCCGCACTGCGGTTTTTCCCCGAAAGCGGTAAACCGCGAAACCGCAAAACCGCTCGAGACGCACACACTACGGTTAAAAACCGCGAATATAATTTCTATAGATAATTACCCGCTAGCCATAGGGGTTTCAAAAATGAGTCACGAAAACAAAACCGTCAGTGCGGCCACTTCCATTAGTTTCCTTTACTCACAAAATCATCCGCGGCGGTTTCGTAGGCGTGTCATGTCTCTTTAACCTGCCCCCTGATTACGTAACTTGCAGTAGAGTGCGTTTCACCGTATAATGATGGATGGTGGCGCTAGTTACTATGTGTGTGACCACATTTTTTGTTTCATTGCATACAAAAAATTGTTAGTTCGGAAATCACGCATAAGAACTATTCTATAAAACGGACAATAGCAGAGCCGATGAGCGGGGCGCAGATGGACGCCTCGTGCAAGCACATGTTCTCAATTTTCGCTATCGCATTGCTTCGGCTCTGCTTCTGCAAATCAAATCATTTATTTTACATTAAAGCATGTAAGCTTATTTGTGTCGTAATTTTTATATGTAATAGCTAGTTAATTCGCACCTTAAAATGTTACCAAACAAAAAAAAAAAAAAAAACAATGTAAGTCACACTTAACCTAAATTTACGATCTGAAAAAAAATAAAAATAAACAAAAGTTTTTTCTAAGTAAAGTAAAGTAGGCCCAGTAGATTTTTGCTGCTATGAAGTTAGGCTAAGGCCGCACTGCGGTTTTCTGTGCTTCTCTAACAACGGTTATTATAATAACCTTATGTTTTAACAACATATCATGTTCGCTGAAGCGCTGACGACTCCAAAAAGACACATTTATTTTAAGAATAAATTAAACGCCAACTTTTAGATGCCTCCTAAATTTAAGTAATTTTACACTTCTAATGTCAAAAACTTGACCACCAGAATAGCTTTTTACGCATAAACCTAAAAAGAATTGAAAAAAGTTGAAACGTCAAATTAACGTTATTTAAATAAACTTCAGTCGCCAAAAATTTAGGTTTAAGCATGTCAAAAGCTATTGTGGCAGTCACTTTTCTGACACAATAGCTTTTGACATGCTTAAACCTAAATTTTTAGGTTTAATTACGTTTAGGAATAAGTTGTGACTACCGGAATCGACCTTACTGTCAAAACTACTTAAGTTACATATTAACAAAAAAAATCTTAAAATTAAATTAAATAATCATGAAAAACTTGAACACTATGTTACGTATAATACAAATTAGGTAATAGCCCTGCCAGCCCCCTATGGCAACATTAACATTATTTCTCGATCGATTCGATAGAGGTTCGCAACGTATTTCAAATCTCTATCGAAGGGTGTAACAGAAGGGGTGATAGCGAAATTATATGAAAATAACGTATTATAGAGCACCTATTCACAAATATTTCAGACTTGAAATCACATATTTAATTTTTCAGATAGTATGTATTCAGATAGAATTCATAAATAACTCAAGACTGTACATACAATATAAAAAATAAACATGCGATTTCGAGTATGTAGTTACGACTCACTTCCGTTTTTTGTGACAAATGCACTTATTGGATCAGCCTCGTAGAGCTTATCTTCTATATCTTCTGTTGTAGGTGCCGCTCGGTCACTCGTTTTTCCAAACAATATCTGATGAGAGAACAAAGAAATATTAAAGAAGATTTTGTCTTGCGCTGATGCGGGGCTTCACTAGAATACATCAGCTGCATCTCCTTCCGTGCATGTCGGAAAAGTCGACTAAATACTTAGGGGCGCTTTTGTTAAGAAGTGAACGCATTATATTTTGTGTCTGTCTATGCATCGTAGGCTTAAGCTTATGATTAATAAACGGTCATTGTAAAAAGGTCCATGCATTTCGTATATTTTTATATAATTTCCAATAGGTAATCCATATGAATACAATTACTAATAGTTTCTCGTTTTTATCAGTTTTCTCAAGCGATGAGCTTGCAACTTGTCACTGATCATCTGGCTCCGCTAAGAGTTTCCGTGCAAACAAGTTACCTGGCGTGATGTCACAATATAGGAGCTGTTTGTACAAAGCGTTTCTGGGAAAGTCTAAAAATGTGATTTTAAAATTTAAAGTTAGGTACATTCCGGTAAGTTTTCACGTTATCGAAGTTATTCTTTCGCAAATCTTTGTATTATTCTATATATTCTTATTCTATGTACACATACAATTACATACAGACAGAAATTATGAAAGAAAATGTACAAAGGCTCTGAAAGAGATTTCTTCCTGGATCTGGGAAAGTGATAATTAAATATAAATTAGAATTTAACAAATAGATCTAATCTAATCAATATAATTAATAAAATATACCTACATAAACATACATAAATATCTATTAATTAAATATATAATAGACAGACTCATTTCTATTAAAGCGAGAAGTAGTGGTTCTTTAACCTTTTCTTAAATGCAGCAACAGTTTGGCAATCTCTCACGGTGTGTAGCCATTTCAGCTCTTTTCGAAATTGAGTGACATGATCATATCTTTAGATATAGGTATGTAATTATTACAAATAAAAAAATATTCTCGAGTTAATTGACCCGATAGCTCAGTTGGTTAGAGCGAAAGCACGGTTTGCGAATGGTAGTGCGTGAGTTTAAATCTCACTCGGGTGAAGAATTATTTCATTTATTTTTATAAGAATAATTTCCCTTTAAGAGGAATTTTCTGACAAGTTAAAATAACAGTCAAAACTAGATGGCGTGAGCGCATCACCTATCCTAATTCCTCCCACCTCATCTCTCCCAGGTCGAAGGATATTGTGATAGTTCCTAGTAGACTGTGCACCTGTGCACTGGCGACTGCTGGCGACTAAAGCTGGCTACAAACCCAGACTGTTATAACTAATAATAATAACATTCATGTAGGAGAGTATAGATACCTTTAATTTAGCAGAGATGCAAGCAATTCTTAGGTATCTACCATATCTTTGTCTTTCCTAGCGGACTGATTTCTAGTCACATGTGTACTGCACACTATAGTCTGCTTAGTCTATATATAATGCTTAGGAACTATTGATGTCTTTGGTTGAGGGTTGAGGTGGGGGGGATTAGGTAAGGTGATGCGCTCCCGCCATATATCCAGGTGATTTGTACTATTATTTTTTACTTTTAATAGTTGTCAGAAAATCCCTCATTACAATTAAATTTTATTAACTATGGTTAATCTAACCTAGTTTTGACTTTAATGCCGTTCTTTATCTAACCTAGTTTTAACTTTAAAACTGCAACAATCCTAGATTTTAAAGTTACGGCTAAAATCATTATTAAGGCTGCGTTTCCACTGAGGCGGAGCGGAGAGGAGCGGTGCATGAATTGACCAATCACTATGCTTGAAATCTCTTCAATCTCTTAGAAAAAGCAAAGCACCTAACACCAAGCTAAGCTAAGCACCTAACGCCGCTCCTCTCCGCTCCGGCACAGTGGAAATGCAGCCTTAAGTCGAGTTTTGGATTAAGGCCCACTTGCAAAAAATGAATAAATCTAGATTTAATTTTACCAGTTAGCACCGAATTAGCGCATACATGTCTTGATACTTCTGATAAAAACAGAAAGACATGTCGTATGTTGGGTGTCATTAAAGTTACATCTATATTTACGGATATGCTACAAGTGGACCTCGGACCTTATACCTACAGGCTGTAAATTATCTATATTCAAGGGTCGTCTTCCGAGGCACGCCCGAACTTTTTTCGATTTTCAGCAGTACTAACACGACAAAATGGATGATGACTACAGTTAAATTTTAATGACATTTTATGCTTACGAGTATCAGAATAAATCATCAAAATCATCCTCGTCCTCCTCGCATCGTTTTCCTCATTACTGAGGGTCGTGATTCCATCATCAATTTACATTATGTGACCATATTTTACATTCATCATCATCAGCCTATTGCAGTCCACTGCTGGACGAAGGCCTCCCCCTAGGAACGTCACAAGACTGCCATGAGGGGTATTTGCCCAACCTCGCTGAAGTTCTTTAACAAGCATACAAGTTACTTAGGCAGGACGTCATAATACAGTAGCAGTTTGTATGGAGCGTTTTTGAGCAAGTCTAAAATTGTGATTTTAAAATTGTTATATCTCTGAAAGTTTTTACGCTAGCGAAGTTCATCTTTCGCAAATGTTTCTTTTATTTTATGATCTTTCGATGTAAATATAAATACAATAACTGACATCATCCCTATTGAGATCTGAACACCGCACACGCACACATGTACGTATGCACAGTGGACTTTGACTCGCCAACTAAATTGTAATTTTTGGTTACGTTACCAAATATAAATACATATTGTTATGTCATTATGTATTCATCGTAATAATAAATTAATAATATATACCAGCTGTTACCAACGACTTTATTTGCGTGGACACGTTTGGTCGTATTCCTTGGCTAACTGTGTGATTTTTTCAAGGTTGTGGAGCATCGTTTTCTATATAACTTTATCAAAATCCCGACTTTCGTTTACCGAAGACTGTCGTTTAAAAAATCTAAATTCATTCACATGCAGTATTTTAATATATAAACAGAAATAGCTGTCATATATCCGGTAATTCTCGATTTAGGGCCAAATTTTTCAATAGTCAGCTTATCTGAAGCATATACTCGTAGGTATAATGATGCTGTGTTTCGCTAAAACTTTTCACCAAGATAGTGACAGTATCAACTATATCTTTCAAATAGACTATCTGATCATTAGAAAATCGTCCCTAGAAATTTAATCACTTACTTTTTGGATGTAATTTTCTGTTGCTTTATAGTTGTTGTATACCGCCTGAAATTTTTCAGCTTCGGATTGTTTTATAAACAACACAAAACTTGCATCCTTACTTCTACCACGACCTATTGGGAAGATAACAAAGGGGCCTTATTACAATGTTCGATTTTATGTCATTTATGTCAATTTCTTTCTTTCTATTATATGTTGGCCAGAAAAAGGTATCGCATCCAATAACCATTTGTAAAATTACAATTGATACCACGTTTTTGGCAGTCGGGAAAAAAATTGACACAAAATGAAAATACGAGAAGCCTTCAAACTTGGGTGGGGAAGTCTTTTGTGAAATTAATTTAAAATGACCTTCCGAAGCCCAGCAAATAAAGGTCGAAACTCAGATCTTTAAATCTTTACACGGTTTACTATTTTAGTTTGGAGACAATTTAATTAAGAACAGTTGATTTGTTCGGTCGAATCTAATGAAACCTCTTAAGATCAAATACGATAAGGCGTTTAAGCTTTAGTGTGCCAAAGAAATATACAAACATATACTTGAAAAAGATAAACCTCCTGGCGTAAAAACACGAACAGCATACAAGATTTTAAAAATAGTATGCGTGTGTCTACCAGACATACGAAAAAAATATCTTGTAATACTTATACAGGGTATTTGTGACAGCCAGGGAAATATTGATACCATGACTTCAGACCATGATCCTAGGCGGAAAATACTGAAAATTTTCTCAGGAAAATTCCAAAATTTTCCGTTTTTTTTTTATATTTTGAGGAAAAAAATTGTTTAGTTCATATGATTAGGCCTTAAATAATGACTTAAAAATAAAATTTTAACAATAAGATGATTTTCCAAAAAAAAGATGCCCTCTAAAAAGTTCAAATAACTGATCAACCCTAATGGAGTCACAAGTGATCCAAAAAACAGCAATATGTCACACAATAACTAATAAGCCCATTTAATTAGTCTTAGGATCGCCTGATACAATTGGCGCGGAGAGCAAAGATTACTGATAATCAAATCAAAAATACATTTCCTGCGAGTAATAACACTGTAGTATAACTCAACACAATGGTACTTGTTGAGCATTTCAGTATTTTCCTGGCTGTCACCCACACCCTGTATTATGATTACAACAATCAATGTGACTTACTTACCTTTACTTTGAATATATGATCTGTACTCTAACGGTGCATCGTATAGCAACACCAACGAACATTGCGGTATATCTATACCCTCTTCCATCACACTCGTCGATATAAGGCAGTTTAAATCTCTAAAAATTAAAAATTACGGGTAAAAATAACAACTTCAATATGTAATTTAAAAAAGAGATGGTATTCTCTCGAGTAATTGACAGTGGTTAGGCACTAACGGATGCAGAATTCCCACCCTAATTTCAACGTTAACAAAGATAAACTTGGATATGTTTTCTGAAGTTTGTCGGATTTGCATGCCATTAGTCTTAAGTGCATGCCCAAAGTCTTATACGCCGTGTAGTGATAGAATAGCACATGTCTGCTTGTAGGTATTGTAAGAGGCGATTAAGGGGGTTAAGGTGAGTTCCACCACCTCCCGTGTTGACAACATAGTCCGAAAAGCACACTGCGGTCTCCAACCGCCTGTCCAGCGAGGAGATTATGGGGAAAAAACCTCTCCTATTGCAGTAGCCTTGTGGAGTGCTGCAATAAGCTGATATGTGTCTTAAATATTGACGCTTTAATGTAAACTAAGTAGATATTAAAAAACTTACTGATTTTTAAACTTCAAGATGGCTTCACAGCTCGATTTTTTAATTAATGCGTCTTCTCTAGTAATTTTCATGGGGTTAACATTGAAGCCCACGATGAAATCGTGTCGTAAAAAGCCGTACTCCTTCGGATTGAATTTCACGCACTCTTTGAGAAGATTATACAGAATCTTAGATGTAAAACGTTGCCTTGTAAAGATAATTCCACACAGGGGTCTACCGCTTTTATTTACTCTTAATAACCCTGCAAATTACAATGCATGAAGTAGGTATAAACACTCACAACTGCTTATCTCACTGTGAACATAAATAAGCAATGGACGGAGTGCTGTCACTGCAGATTGAAGCACCGTAATGGCGGCGCGTTTTGCATATGTGCGAATTTTCTGGTCCACTCCGAGCTTACTGTGGTTTGTATGTGTAGGTGGATAACGTGTGTGTGAATGTATATTCATCCCTTCTCCATAGAATATACCTTATTTAGCTTAATATTATATTATGCTACAATCTGTATGAGCAACACGCCTTCGTGTGGTCAGCAAATAAAAAATCTTACCTTTAGGTGAAGTATTTTCTGTGTTATATTCTTTCAAAACGTTCAATAATTGAAGAACCTGTGGCGAGGAATGCTTTCGAACCCTGTCGAATCCTGTATCTTTTTCAATAGCTTTTAACAAAACCATTCTGGCCCTATAAAAAAAGTTTGAGTGTACTGTACTGGCGCAAAAGCATAAGAATTAAAATTTTTAAGTGATATTATAAATGCGGATTATTTCATTTGTTCGATTATTGCCTACTCACGCTTTATTAACTCAACTAATCTTCTTGACATTTTGCATACATATGCATAGTTCAGAGTACGGAGAAAATAGGATACATTTTGTCCAAGCTGACGAACTGCCCAACGGCAAGTTTTTCATTAAAGAAAATGAATTACTAGAATATATTCTGTATACTAACTTACGCTGCACTAAGCTGTATAAAAGAAAATTACTATGGGAAAGTGACATAATGAAATTATACAATATTATACAGACGCGAGTTCAACTCGCACTTGGCCGGTTTTATTTTGTTAATTAAATTAAACACTTACTGAATACAGTGTGATATTGTGAATTTGTAAAGTAGTTCCTCTTCTTTACTAAGCGCTTTACGTTTCAATCTCTCTAAAATTATTATATGTGCTAGAATGCCCAAAGCTCCGCCAAACGCACCCACGGTAGTTATGGATTCTATGATCAAATTCAACATTCTATTCACTGCCTTAATAATCTGTAATGAATATAAATTAATTACCAAATTTTGTTTGCGAGAAACATTGCATGTAACAAATACTAGTTTTGTCTAAAAGTTGTCTTGCCTAATACATACAGGATGTAACAAAAAGGGTATGTTAAGCGAAAAGCTATGTAAATAGCCCACTGTAGAGAACCTATCCACAAAATTTGAGACCCGAAATAACATGTTTATTTTTCCCGATAGTATGGAGAATTTTTAAATATCTCAGGAATTTTCATACAATCTTGAAAAATAAAAATGTGATTTCGAGTCTCAAATTTTGGAAATAGATTCTCTATAGTGGGCTATTTACATAGCTTTTCGCTTAACATACCCTTTTTGTTACACCCTGTATAAACAAGCAAGCGGTGATAGCCTGACGTGCACCTTCCAAGCGGGAAGCGTAAGTTCGATCCCAGTCACGGGCCTGTACCAATGAATTTATTTCATGTACAGATTTTAATGTTGTAAAATTGTCACTTAGCTCGTACCTTGGAAAGCACGTACAACCGTTGGTCCTGCGCCTGATCTCTCTCCGGTCGTGTCGGCTTCCGTCCCATCGGACTATGAGAGTAAGGGAATAGAGAGTGCATCTGTGTTTGCGCACACACTTGTACACTATAATATTTCCTTCGTACCTGGTCAATCTCCGTAGAGATTAGTCGCCTTGGCCGAAATACGGTCGGAGATCATCATCATCATATAAACAAGCAGCAACCCACGCCGTTGTTTGCAGTCTGGTTACCTTTTTCGGGTCCGATGTAATATCCATCTGGTTTCTCTTCAACTGCAAGTCCTGATCAACCGCAAACGTCTCAGGTAGTTCTACCTTCCGCACAAGAGATGTTAGGTTAGTTATGATACTTATTGCCTGTGTCGTAGCTTCCGTAGGTTTACAAGCATCGTAGTGAATGATTATTTCGAAAGGATTAGTTGAATATCTGAAAACGATGACAATGATGTTTACGTTGGCGCTGGATTTAATTGTAAAAGCGCCTAAGCAGCAGTAATTTTCGCGGTATTTTCCGCAGTGAGTGGTAAGGCCGACGTGTCGGTAATTTTTCGTTAAAAAAAATTCTTCCATTTTTTTGCAGAACTAACTCGGGTGTCATTTTTGTGTGGTCAACATGTTGACAACATAGTCCAAAAATCAGACTGCGGTCACCAACCCGCCTTCCCAGCGTGGTGACTATGGGCAAAAACCCGTCTATGGCAGTAGCCTTGTGGCGTGCCCTGGGGGAGGCCTAGTCCAGCAGTGGACTGCTATAGGCTGAAGACAAGACAATGGTCAATAGAAGCAATATCCGCCAAAAAAATTGACACTTAATCCCTAAGTCTGTGAAGGCCAATTTTCAGTCCACAGTGCGACGGCATATTGTCTAGGCATTTTTTGCCGCATCACACTACTGTGTCGCCGACATAGTATGTCGGAGCCTTAACATCATAGTATATACTCAGTATTCTACATTGTTGGTTACGCGACATTGCAGTAGGTATCATCGACGATATAATTTATATGACATATATGAGATAAAATCTTTTAAAAACCGAAACAAGTAAAAACAAAAAATTTTACAAGTGATATTCATGACAGTTAGTAGTTAGAAGTCAAAGATAGTAAACAATAGTTGAACAGCAAATTAGGTAGACACTAGAACGCACTTACAGTAGCACGTCCTCCAAATTATCCGATGTTGCTATTGTAGCATGGAAAGTGGTCTCTAACTCCTCAAGTATAGCTTCAATCTTATTTTTTGGGTTCGATTTCAAAAGAGTTGCAGTCAAACCTAAACAAAAATATTAATAAACCAGTGGACGCCCGCGACTCCGTCCGCGTGGACTACAGAAAAAACAAACAATAGGGTAGTTTCCTATGGTTGAAACTTAATAACATGTTATGCTTATCAGAATAAGTTATCAAAACCATACCTATCTGTAAATTTACAGTTTGATTATGTGTCCAAATGAGGTAGTAATAAGCCTTCCAAGTTAAGTGGGCAAATCCATTTTTCAAATGTGCAATTAATTTAAAATTACAACATCACATGTCCACCTACATCATTTACAGCAACTTTTGTTCTGTGACCATATTTTTAAACGCAATATTTAATATAGCTGTAGAACAAAATTTCTTTCACGCGCATACAAGTTACTGAAAGAGTGACGTCACGTCGTGGTAGCCGTTTGTATGGAGCGTTTTTTGGCAAGTCTAAAATTGTGATTTTGATATCGTTATATCCCAGAAAGTTTTCACGATAGCGAAATTTTTCTTTCGCAAATGTTTCTTTTATATTATGATCTTTCGATATAAATACAAATAAAAAATCTGTCAACTACCCTATTGGACAATGTTTTTATTACGGTCCATATTGTTACAGCTTATTTCAGAAAATTTGCTTTTAAGGCGTGGGACAGGACAACGTCTGTCGGGTCCGCTAGTAGTAATAAAATTTTTAAGGCTATAACTGTGTTCGACTAATACCTTAGGACGGAAAGTCAACTTGCCCGTGATACACCTTACTATTTAACGGACGAGGCTCTGACGCTAAATAGCTATACAGGGTGTTTTTTCGTTGCCACCTTTAACTAAGGGTACGTACTCTATAAATCAAATAAAGTAGGTTTATGCAAAAAAAATGCTGGGAAACGATGTAAATTTTTTGCAAAAAAAAAATATTTTTTTTCCTTAATCGGACGAAATTTATAGTGTCCAGTGTTTATGCCAGTTTTTTCATAGACAGATTTTAATTATTTCTCGTGAAAAAAGCTTGCTATGCCCGTCTATGTGCATTTATGCAGAAAAACGCAGTCTATTTACACAACTTTGGACCCTAATATCTTGGGAACCAGACACTTCCCAGGTATGCTTCCATGGAGAAAAATGATCGTGATGATGAGGAGATTCCGTAGTTTTCGGAAACGTTGACGACCAAAAAATACCCTGTATAGGTAATACCTATTTAGAATGGCACGGAAACATTTCCTATTGGATTAGTTACCGGTCGCTAGATTATTGTATTTGTGCCCGAAAAGCGGCGATAGGCTCACCCTTTCCCACAACTGGTGAAAAGTGGGTGTGTAATTTCCACACTTCTGCGAAACCTCTTTGGGGGATAATAGGCGTGACAGTATGTATGTGTATATATTTTATACAGAGAAAACTACAAAAAGTATTAAAGTATCCTTTACAGTTAACTGGACGTTTGACAGGTTTCAGTGTTTTTAAAAACTAGCAAAAATGCCTTGTGAAGTTGTGACACGATTTGCTCATTCGACTATGTATAACATTTAGATGATTCACCACAAACCTTACAAAATTGTATTGTATATACATTTTACAACATTGTGTATAAAACAAAACGCATTAAATAGATAAAGGAGTGTAACTCATTGAGTCATCGGTATGTAGATAAGGTAGGTACGTTCAACGCATATGAATGAATACCAAACAAAAATGACATTTCGATAAATGAGTTCTTTATGTACGACAGGTTAAAGGAGCATTATAAAAATATAAAAAATACTTTACGATCTACCGAATATACGTAGTCATAAAAATCGGTCAATCCGTTTCGAATGACTTTGGTAACAAACACCACGAAACGAGATTATATTAGATATACTCTAACCGAAAATCACACTACGGCCACCACCCCGCTTGCCCAGCGTGGTGACTATGGGCAAATACCCCCCTATGGAAGTAGCCTTAACTTTGGGGGAGGCCTACGTCCAGTAGAGGACTGCAACAGGCTGATCTATGTTATGTATACTCACCAAGAACTCTAGGCTGTTTGTGGACGGGGTAGTCCTCGAAATGTTTCATCACCACCCGCATCGGATGATCGTCTATCGCGTGATGACATTCGTCGAATATAAGTAGATTTATATCGGACAGCTCTATGTATTTGTGTGTAAGCATGTCACTTAATATCTGAGTGGTCATCACAATAACCTGTCGAAAATATAAAAATAACTATATTGTTATTACTTATTAAGGTCTATCCTAAAATTAGTGATTATTTTTTGACACGAAACTAGGTAGGTAAAAAGAAACTACTTTCACTATGGGACCAACTCCGAAATATAGAAAAAAAATCAGCTGTTCCATACATTTCAGTGCAGTAATTATTCGAGATTGTATGGAACAGCTGATTTTTATTTCAATATTTTGGAGTTGGTCCCATAGTGAAAGTCACTGTCGAACACGCCATATTATAATTAATATGAATTAGGCATTTTAATTAATATGAAATTCTTCTAGCATTGTTATTTTGACATTTCTATCTAACGTAACCTAATTAATTAAGCAGACAAAATGCTAGAAGCCAAATTGTGTATAGCCAAATCTACGAACCTATGTATAGGTTTTGGAGGGAGACAATGGTTGTACCTACTATTCAAAATGCCTAGCTGTAGCTAGCTTCATAATATGTTTTCGACATATACATCACTAGTCACAAAACCTACTTGATTGGCAGCAAGCTCCTCGTGCCATTTAGTTTTCTTCCAATAGTCAACTCTGTCTTCACTGCTGTATCCCGCAACACTAAGCACAGCACAACTCTTTTCAATGACTTTTACCTGATAAAAAAATATGTTTTTTGTCATGGAGGTATACTTTTTGATGATATTACAAAACAGCGTCTAAAGTTAGTATGCCTAATCATAGTAATATGACGGCCGATTGGTCTAGTAGGTAGTGACCCTGCCTGCGACGCCATAGGCTCTGGGTTCGAATCCCGGTAGGTGCAAACATTGATATGATGAATATCGATGTTTGTTTCCGAGTCATGGATGTTTCTATACTTATCTATGTATTTATATACCGTTGCTTAGTACCCACGACACAAGACCTTAGGGATCTTAATGTGGGACTAGGTTAATGTGTTGTGTAGTGTGTGAATATTTATATTATTTATTAATAAAAAAACATGATTTAAAAAATCCAAAAACCCGACTGCTAAAAAAAGAACCAAACTATGTACATAATAAAAAACTGAAAAGAAAAAAACAAGCACTTTTCTTCAATACCTAGTATTCATTCTATAATAATATTATACAGGCTGATTTTTGGTCGTCAACGTTCCCGAAAACTACGGAATCTCCTCATCATCACGATCATTTTTCTCCATGGAAGCATACCTGGGAAGTGTCTGGTTTCCAAAATATTAGGGTCAAAGTTGAGTAAATAGACTGCGTTTTTCTGCATAAATGCACATAGACGCGCGTAGCAGGATTATTTCACGAAAAATAATTAATATCTGTCTATAAAAAAACTAACATAAACAATAGACACTATAAATTTCGCACGATCAAGAAATTAAAAAAAAAAAAACAAAAAAAAAAATTTTTTCCAGCATTTTTTTGGGCATAAACTTACTTTATTTCATGTATAGAATACGTACCCTTCGTTAAAGGTGGTCACAAAAAAACATCCTGTAGAATTCTAGACCACCGGACATCTAAGTGCTTGTTTTTTTCTTTTCAGTTTTTTTATTATGACATAGCTAGTTTGGTTCTTTTTTTAGCAGTCGGGTTTTTGGATTTTTTAAATTGTTATTTTTATTTTATACTTTTTTGTTTTGAGTACCTAGCTACTAATAGGTACGCTTCAAGAAACATGCTCAACAGCAAGAAGTTTTCGTCTTGCTGCTGTCTATAAACTTATACAGGGTGTGGGTGACAGCCAGGCAAATACTAAATTTTCTATAATTGTCACAACTAAACCCGAGGAGGATGGACGTCAGGCTGGCGGCCGTAAAACAAACGCCAAATCCTTGGCAAAATGAGTTTAGGATATTGCGCGGACTCCATAAATAAAATGGGAAGGGCAGGAACATTCTCCAATCAAATTCACGGACAAATGAATTTGATTTATGGTTATCACACACATCCATAGCAACCTAGCATAGCACATCTCTAGTGGAAAGGCAGTTTATCCCCAGAATAAGATGAAGATAGAATAGATGAATAGAAGCTAATAGAATAATAGAAGATGATGATCACACACCAATCATGATCACTCCAAATTGTGTCAGATCTAAGCGACAGTGACAAAGACGCTTTGGAACACATAACGAGGTGATGCCAAATCATTTCTTACCCCCATAGAGGATGTCTTACCCCGGGCGGACACTGCTGCTAGGCTTGAAGAGGCTAAGTGTTGATTATAAAGTACCAATGTCTTTTCACCTCTTCCACACGATACAATCAATCAAATAAATAAATAACCAGATCATTAATGGATATAACTTACTTGTTGAGTCACCAAGGGCACGGTATTAACAAGAAAAAACGTGCGTTTTCCCCCCTCTCCCCATGGCAGCTGCAAGTCTTTTCTAAACCGAGTAATCAAACTTGTGGCGATAATGGTTTTACCAGAACCTGAAACAATACACAAGTAGATACAGCCTTCATTTTCCCTGGAGCTCGCTAATGAAAGAGTTCATTCAATACTGACATTATCATCATTTTTAAGCATACTTAGAAGGTTTAATTAAAGCAAGTCATGTCTACACCAGTGTCCTTTCCTGTTAATCTTGTGTCTTCTAGGGATGGTGCGTATTTACGCGACCTGGTTTCAAAACCAGATTTTTACTTGGAAGTATGTAAACCAGGTACTGAAATACGCGGAAGACTTGAAAGTATTTGCCTTGTAAGTATTTGAATCCAAAATTAAACCTTAGGCTATATCTATTAAGGTGTATAATCGCGTTATGTAAAAGAAAATACCTTCAAAATAAAAAAGTGTTTTTTTGCCAGCGGGATTATAACACGTAGCCTTATTGAAATAAGGACTATTTTTCTATGAAATACTTTATTAGGCATCGGCGGCGCCCTGCAACCAGGTACGGGTCGAAATACGTGGAAGACTTTGAAAGTATTTATTTTGTAGCGCGATTATGTTCTTTATGCCCAAGAAAACTAGGATCATTTTTGTATAAAAACCCAAATATAGAATTAAGTATTTCGCTGTCCAGTCGCTATAATGTTCCTTATTACAGTCACGATAAGGTGGTACGTAAATCAGCAAGTACGACCCATGTCTAGTCGACAGTGTCTTCGTCTAACGTATAGTGGTAGCTAATATAACGTATAGCTTTTAAAAATAGCATGCTCTTTGCCTAGCGCAGTACAGATCGAGGCAAACTTTATGAACATTGGCCTTGAATGCGCAGAAACAAAATATAAGGTCTATTTGGTGGTAAGGTGCGGGCGCGGAGGCGGGGAACCGCATGATTGGTTGATCCATCACCTTCTCCCCGCACGCTGCGCCTACGCCTACTCCTGAATACACTCGCGAGCAGTAAAAGTTGATTATTATTTTGGTTGGTTAAAAAATATTGTTGACTTTTTATTAAAATTCCAAGTAGCTCTGGTTTTAATTCAGATCCTGTATATAAGAAATATCGTATTTACCTAAAATTTAAATAAAAAATAAGTTTATACTTCCCTAATTATTCATTTTTCAAATTTACTATACCTACCTTTAGTGCTATTAATACATATTTTTTAAAATTAATTAACGTGAAATATGGAAATTATAAAAATATATTTTTTCAGAAAAAATAACTTACTGAAAAACTAATCTATGCTCGTAAGTACACATGCGCGAACTTTCCCCTTCCATGTCACTCGATGTTAATTATGTTTGCCCCGATCTGTAACCAATGATTTAACTAATTCGTTCCAAGCTAAACGCTATGACGATACGATGCGCTTCACGTGTCGCGTACGCATGACTCGTCGCGCCTTCGTCCGACACGCGCACGCATAGCGGCGTGTGACGGCCGGCGCCGGACTACCAATACCAACAGCTACCAGCTATTATGAATATAAAATAGCGTCAAATAGAATATAGCGTATTCGTGACTTGTCATTGACTTGATATTGGTATTGTGAAATAGAACGTAACCAGCTATGAAAAGGATATAGCGTATTCGTTCGGTCGTATTCATTCATTCGTGACTTGTGATTTTCGGGATATTGGTGATATAGAACGTAACAGCTCAGAATAGAGGATCGTTCGTCTCTGGAACTAACATTTTCTGTATGCAGTTATATAGATTACATAATCATACACTAGGCAACTAGCGCCACCGTTCAAAGGAACTACATTTTTGGTAATAATCGCAACTCGAAACGTTATAATGTCACGGTAAAAATAGCGCGCTACTTGCATTACTTTCATGCGTTCCGAGAATATAGTTTTAAACACCACACCTAACGTACCTGTCCTGAAAATCTGTGTACCTACGTGCGTACAATAATATTTGGAATATTAGGTGGGTGTACCTAATATTCCAAATATTATTGAAAGCACGTAGGTGACGCACACATTATGATTTTTTAAATTTCTCAGAAAGTATACCATATTTTATTTGTTTAATGTTTGTTTCATGAGGTACAAAAGAAATAGCAAATGTACTTAACCAATAATGTAACTTGGTACACTGTTTAACAGTACACCCGCGGTTCTGACGTCAGGATGGCGGTGTACCTAATATTCCAAATATTATTGTACGGACGCAGGTACACAGATTTTCAGGACAGTTACGTAAAGGTACACAGAAGATACCAAATAACTGCAATATACTTAGGCCAATCTGAGAAGTACACCCGCCATCCTGATATTCATTCGTTTAACGCCTTGGTCGTCAAAGTGCGGCCCGCGGCAATGTAAGGGTCGATATTCCCAAACATCTGATACCCTATCTGAAGAGTAAAGTTGATACTGTCATATCATCAGCAAGTTTGGGAGAAAGACAACATCAACTTTATGCTTCTGATGGGCTATCTGATGTTTGGGAAAATCGTACTCAAAATCAATAACTGAGTTTGCGTTTAACACCTATTCAATTCCTAATTATAAAACTTAGGTATTTTTGGACAGACAGATTTCTAGCTTAAATTTTCATGAAGTAATAGCATACACGAGTTACGTGCTAAATATGATAAAAAAAATTCGCGCTCGCTCCGCACGCGCATATGGCTCATCCATACTTCAGCAGATTTGCATTTTTCAATAATGGGGCTCGTAAACTCCATAAATTCTTGGTAGCTATGTCTAAATAAGTCAAATGCAAGAACTGGTCGCTGGCAATTCGATTAGCTCTTTTTACATTTCCCAACGAGCGAGTGCCATGGGTGGCGGCAGTCTTTATCATTATTCGATTGCTAACGCACGTTGCATTATTGTCGGTTTTTGTATTCAGCGACAGTAATTTTCGTACCTATTAACTTAAAAAAACCTAAATAATTAAGGTGTACGCCTGTCCGGCTTCTTTACCCAAATGTCCGGCCAAACTGGCTGGTCTTTCCAAATTAAAGGTTTTTCGACCTGGCAACCCTAGATTTGTATAAATGTGTAAACGATCTTGGAGCCGCCTTTACATAGTCTGCGGCCCGGTGCCGGCATTCACATTGTCATGGGTGGCCCTTGGCCCGTAAAGTGTGACGACCGCTGGTCTAACGCATGATGCCTAAGCAACCACAGTGCATGCAATAAAATATAAATTGAAAATTTTATAAATACAAGTAGACAAAATAAAAACTTAAAAAGAAGCAAACCTGTAGGTAGGAATATGATAGTATTTTTCTTGACTGCAACCTCTTCCAGTTCAATTTGATAAGATCTTGCCTCTAATTCCTCTTCCATGATGAGACCTAAAATGAAAATGCAGCTGTAGCCATCTCTATCACTTACGTTGAGTTACGCTTGTATTCTTATACAGGATGATTTTTGGTCGTCAATGTTCCAGAAAACTACAGAATCTACTCATCATCACGATCATTTTTCTCCATGGAAGCATACATGGGAAGTGTCTGGTTTCCAAAATATTAGGATCCAAAGTTGAGTAAATAGACTGCGTTAAAAAAAAAGACATACAGACGAATTGATAACCTCTCTTTTTTGAAGTCGGTTAAAAATAACGGAATACTGCTTTTTGCTATATCGACTGGTGCACCATATTGTATGAAAAAATACCTGATTTTTCTACAGTTTTGGCTAAAATATGGAATTCACGCGAATCCTACAAGAGTTTCTTACATGATAGTGATACAGTATAAGACCCATGAGACGAGTCATGCATATAACCATGGAATCAAGAGTCCCTCGACCATCAAGGGTATTAACATAAAATCGGCATTTTCGAAAACTAGTTGGCAGAAAGCATTGAAACGGTTAGGTTTCACTCGTGGTTCTTCAAGATATGAGTTTAGGATAACACCAACATAGTATTTCCCTAAATTGATATAATATTTCAAGTCGAATGTATCAAAAAATAGTGTTTTTATATTAGTATATTAGTATAAAAAAGTTAGCTTTGCCCCACCTTTTCACCCTCTCATGGGTGTAATTTCGAAAAATCCGTTATCGGATGCCTAGTTTATGCAACGAACATACCCTCCAAGGTTCAGGTGTCTACAATTAGCGGTTTAGGCTGTGCGTTGTGTGATATGTACATAACTCTTTTCTAGCTAAAATACATCTTAGCAAAATTATGAGCAAAAATGTAAAAAAGCTGCCGGTTTTTTCCATATGGCTGCGGGCGCGGAGGGGGGAATTGTGCATTTTAAACACTCACTAACCATCCTAGACAACATATCAAAAATCCAGAACTACCGGTCGTTTGTAAGGTAAACCCCCTTTTTAACCGACTTCAAAAAAAGGAGGAGGTTCTCAATTCGTCTGTATGTATAATATTTTTTTTATGTGTGTTCACCGATATTTCCGTCAATTATAGACGGATTTGTTGGATAGAGTTGACTTCTGACGTGGTCCCATTTTCACCAGGTCAGAATCTGAAGATGGGATCCAGGACAAATCTAGGGCAACCACCGGAAAACAAACCGAAAAAAACCACATTATTCAGCATCCGACCGCTCGTTACCGTGCCGACAGATTTTTCGACTGCTTAACAACTCTCGGCGCGTTTTCCACAAACGCTGCTAGGGGCGTGGCGGTGGCGATATTTCCGAACACCCGAAAAAAATTAAAAAATCTCCCGTTAACCCTTTGACCGCCAGACCGAAATCATGTTGTCGTGCCACCAGCGCCACGGCATTTTTTTACTACAATTTTCGTCCGAATCTCTAGTGATGTGTCGTATACTTTAAAATGAGTTATCGAGAATTTGTATTACTAACAGGAAAGTATGTTTTACTATTAAAATTATAAATAATTAATCATAATTATAAAAATCTGGGCAACTTGGACTTCGTAATTTAGACTTATTATCAAGATTTGACTCCAATGGTATTTTTTAAAACATCGATCTTTTGGCGACACTAGCGGGGGCTGTTGTTAAAGCTGTTGGGAGGTAGCGTTCCCAAGGACCTGAAATGCTCCCGAGGTCTAACGAGGAACGGAGTGAGGTCTGACGAGGAACGGAGTGAGGTCTGATGAGGAATGGAGTGAGGTCTGACGAGGAACAGTTCCCCACCTCTGCCTTGCCTTCGCCGGCCAGGCAGAGTGGAGTCGCGAGAGCTATGACAGCTCGAGGGTGAACGTGTCCGTCCGTAAGTGGCGCCGCTCCACCCTAGCCGCTCACCAAATGTTGCCCCCTTTGTCGCTCCGTGTGTGCGGCCATTTCAGGGGGCCCATGAAATGAGTTGACGAATCACCGCCTGCCACCAAACAATTATGAGACTTGGTTGTAATGGCAGGTGTCCATTACTTTCCTTGAATAGCTCAGTTACCCAACCCCACCCAACATTCAGCCCCATAACCCATGACCTTTGTTTTGGTCAGCGATGGTATCCACCATGTGTATCCCACAGGGTTCGAAATTATCAAGATAAATATTTTTTTGATAATTATCTTGATATCAATGTTTGCACCTACTAAGATTCGAATCCAGGACCTATGGTGTCGCAGGCCCCTGCCTGTGTGGCCTCCACTACCAACTACACCAATCAGCCGTCTTATTTATATTTATAGGAATTATTTTAGTATTGCGCCACCATTACAAAAACTTCAAAAGAAAGGCATCAGTTGAAGATGATGCAATAGTGGTATAATTACACAATTAAAATTTTTATGCAAGTACTTTGAAACAATAGTTATTTCATTTATAACAGTAACAAAGTATTAGGATATTTTTGACTATTTAGGTACCTAAGATAAGGTAATGTGAAATGTAATCAAACACAATTTATCACAATACACTTATAACATTAAAAAGTGGTATAGTGTCTGTTACTAGTTACTGTGACCGCAATGTTTGTTTGTACAAAGTCCATCAAAAAGAGAAAAGTTATTCAACTTTATAAAACAAAAATGTTAACTGAAGGTAAAAAAGCTTTTAAACATCATCCATTTCATCATTAGTACAGAAACACTTCTAATATAAATAAACAATGGAAGCTTCACATCAGACATCAATTAAGACAATGGTACATAGTAGGCAGAAGATACCGAATTTGGGTACTTGGGTCAGACCAGACCACAGGTCAGACTGGACTTTGTAGCGAAATTGTAAAAAGCCGGCCGGTAACTTGCTCGTAAAGACTTAAATGCTATCCTAATCCTAAATAGCAGGCAGGAATTTGACAAATTGTGACCAAAACTACTTACTTTTTAACGGGGCTGGTAGGCTATTGTAGAATCCTGGGAATTCAGATCAGACAGTTATCGTCTCACATATTTACTAGTGCACTTTTTACTTACTCAGTGGTGCTGACGTGTTCTTAAAATGCTCAATCTCTTTTCGTTGATCTAAGTCTGCTCACTGCACTCGTACTTCACTGGGCAGAACAAAAATGTTTCATTTCATTCTTGTATGTACATTGTATTATTAAAGAGCAAGTATATTCTTTGTCTTGGTGGAACAGACAGACATAAATAACACAAACTAAGTAGTAGTAAATTCAATTCAATTCAAATTCTTTATTTCGGACAACTAAGATCCATGGGTTAGGTTACAGTAAAATAAAATGGTTCACAAAATATTATTATTACACCAAATTCATAAAATTAATAAATCATGAACCTGAGGGGCACCCCCTGCGGACACCATCAAGATCACAAACTATATAGAGATATCCAGATGTACAGAACAATGTTAATGTTTAAAGGTGTAACAATCCGTATGTATTCGTTACTGAGTAACGGGTACTGCATCAAGTACCGAGTAACGAAACGTTACCCAGGAATTCGCCTCGTTACTCGCATGTTTCGTATCATGGTATCATGGGTATTTTTCGTATAATACTCGTACCTCGTACACTGTTTCAAATCGCAAGTGGTGTATTGATGCGTTTGTTTTTGACGTGAAACGTCTTTAAAATCGCGCCGACACATACGGGTACCAGGTTTAAAAACTGGACCGTAACGAAAAGGTCTATATCATCGTACCTTAATAATTAAAAAACTATTGGTCTTAGAAACAAAAATGTGGTGTAAATATTTCACTTATATAGTCAGCTCGCTGTTATGACATTGAGTTCGTGTCGGGGTCAAGCGGGGGGGCGGGGGAGGGATACTGCGATAACTGTGCGAAACCGGCGCTCGCGCTTGTTTCTATTCAGTGTAACTCGTGACTCCGATTTTATAGCGTGGTGATTCTTTCGTGTGTTTGTCAAGTTTATTTGAACCGATTGATTTATACAAAAATAAGTGTAATTTGGACAGTATTTATATCTATACTAATATAGTGGACGCCCGCGACTTCGTCCGCGTGGAAATTGAATTGTAGCTTATATGACACGTTTGTCGGTTTACCAAAGCAGCGCCATCTATTGATTACTTACTCAACCAAGTCGAAAGGTATAACAGACAAATAATTAGCAATAAATTAAAATTGCGACTATAATTTGAGATTTAAACTATCCTATCTCTCAAGTTGGATCGAACTGCACATGGTGTGCGAATTTTATTATAATCGGTTAAGTGGTTTAGGAGTCCATTGAGGACAAACATTGTGACACGAGATTTATATATATTAAGATTATAAAGCTGAAGAGTTTGTTTGTTTGTTTGTTTGAACGCGCTAATCTCAGGAACTACTGGTCTGATTTGAAAAATTCTTTCAGTGTTAGATAGCCCATTTACCAAGGAAGGCTACAGTCTATACAACAACCTGCCCGGCTTCGCACGGGTACAACGCCCCCTCACGCGGACGAAGTCGTGGGCGGCTGCTATTTAAAATAACCAGAAAGTGACAATAAATATATAAACATTTGCTATGTATTTTATGTTTCTATTACGTACCTGTTCTTTTTTTATTAAAATACTTAAAACAGCGTCCATCTTGTTTTCATTTCAATCTTTTACTTTAAAAGCGATTCGCTAACATAGACGTTTCACGTTAAAACCAACGGCCGTGTGCCCCGACACAGCCCCACCCGCTTTTGATCGTATGTTCTACCAATGCGCGTGATGCGGTTCATTTAAATCGCTTATTTCGAAGAACGGTGATTATGTTTGTTTAAAGTACTTATAATTTTTTTTATCGTCAAATATAATTTAAATTTGTGGTTAAAATTTTCTAGACAGTAAATCCATTGCAAATTTGATATATTACGTCGACAGTTCACGTCGATTCGACTCGTTACCATACTACATACAAACAGTTACTATTCCATATGCGGTATCAGAAGTAACGAGTTCGGTAACGATACGATAGTAACGAGTACTCAATACTCATGGTCAAAGTAATGAATACATACGGGTACGCTTTTATTCGTTACTTTTACACCTCTACTAATGTTGTTAACATGGAGGAAATATTTCCTCCATGGAATATACTTACTCTACAGGATGTAACAAAAAAGGTATGTTAAGCGAAAAGCTATGTAAATAGCCCACTATAGAAAACCTATCTAAAAAATTTGAGACTCGAGATCACATTTTTATTTTTCAAGATTGTATGAAAATTCCTGAGATAAATTTGAGTGATGCCACATACAATTTTATTTCCCTACTTTATTCATTATAAATACCTATACTATTTTATAAATAAAAATAGGGTAAAAATTATACTTTTTGCAAGTATTTATCACAATAAAGACGATTACGCAATATACAATTTCGTATACTTACGAAACGTGTTAGGGATTATGATTTTTGGATGATCGATATTCGGAAAAGAAAAGGACTTTTTCATATTGAAAATGACACTCCCATGTTTTTTAATCTGTACAGTCTATAGGGTAGGTATAGAGATTTTATCTGTTCATCCTACTATAATATTATAGACGCGAAAGTTTGTAAGTATGGATGGATGGATGTTTGTTACTCTTTCACGTAAAAACGGCTAAAGCGATTGTAATAAAATTTAATATGGAGTTAGCTGACACCTTGTATTAGCATAAACGCTACTTTTAATTTTGGGAAAATATTTTAATCCCGGAAAATTTTGACATTTTGTTATTTCTGCAGTCCACGCGGACCAAGTCGCGGGCGTCCACTAGTTTGTAAATAAATCATTTCATTCATTGTAATTCGTTTTCATTATAATATTCAGACCGACTTTGAGCCTTTTGGTATTTTTACAACCCATTTTCTTAAATGAAACCCTAAAAAGTTGCAGTATTCCATGAGCTGGCAATAATCCTCGGTGGGGGAGGGAGGAAAGAGCGGGGCATTCGAGTCGATTTTTGTTTCAATACGAGTGGAGTACTGGAGCCTCCTTATTCTATGGGTTTAGACCTGCACCATCTAGTGAGGAAGCGTAAGTCCCATTTTAGTCACGAGCCGGTACTGTAGTTGAGTGTAGGTACCACACTGAATTTAATTATTGGATTTTAGTGTACAAACTGAAATTGTTTCTTAGCTTGTGAAAGTGTCTACGTAAAACCACTGGTCCAGCACCTGATTTCTCTCCAGTCGTGCCGACTTTCCATTCCATCGGACTTGATCTACGAGGTTGAAGGCGCAGATGGCTAAACACAGTTATTATCTATGCATTGAAATTACGCTTCAGTTTGTATGCAATTTTCGTTTTATTTTGTTTTAAAAAGCCGTTATTGTGTTTTTCCTATTGTTTTATAATCAACAATAGGCGCTAGTTGTGGATTAGATTTTTCGTTCTATACTACAGTTGCCGAATAGAAACACTCGAATCTATAGTTTCGAATCCAAGACCTAAATCTTGGAAATTCGAGTAAGGCCAATATTCGAATACCAAAACGAAACCGAGTCGACTTGAGTAGTCATAGAAAAAAGTACTCGGCACATCACTAAGTACCCGGTAAATCGTAAATCTTGATAAATGAAAAGGTAGGTAAATAACCAACCATAGACATTTTTTTGTTTATTTAGTTTATTCCGAAGGAAAGGCAAGGGGAACTAAGCCCATACAGCTATTGTCTTTAGTAAATGATTTCTGAATTTATGATGGATTATAATGATGATGATAAATGGTGCCTATTTTGGCCAACGCGTAAGCCTTGCTATACAGCGGGGCAACGCGGCCAGCCTTTTGGGCACGCTGCCATCGGTGGAGGATTTGCAGGCCGTCTTTTATTTGTAAATATTTGGAGTTAATAGGTAGTTATTATTTAATTTTAATTTTAGTTTCTATTATTGTTATTTCAACTTAAATTAGTATTTGACAGGTATTTACTTATCTCAGATGAATGATAAACATAACTTATCTACCAGAAAACATCACTTTACGGACACATGTAAGCCATTTACAAATAAATTTTGTAAAATTATTAATTAAGAAATGGAATAAATTTTGATTTCACCCGCTCCCTTCCAGCTTTTCCCGCCGAATCCCCAACCACAGACATTTTTTGTAGCTAAAGCGAGCTGAAGGCACAGACTAAAGTACTATAAATCTATTCGGCCCCCTGATTACGTAAAAGTAATAGCAAAGCAGCCCCCTGATTACGTAAAAGCAATAGCAAAGCCGAAGCAAAGCGATAGCGAAAATTGTACAATATTTGCCTGGAAATGTCAAAGTTCCTTTGAAATTCATTTTACGTAATACGAATTTGACAAGCAATCAGCAATTTTTGTACAATTTTCACTATCTCTTTGCGCTTGCTAGTTAGGTAATAAGGGGGCCGAAGCCGCGCGATCGCACTAATTGAGAGTGTGTGCGTGCGCGCAATGAGCGCTCGGCGTTCTCCCGTGCCCCGCACCTCGCCCCGCGCACGCACACACTCTCAATTATCACGATCGCGCGGCTTCGGCTTTGCTATTGCTTTTACGTAATCAGGGGGCCGTCTAATATGCAACTTGTAGCGAGTGGGGACTCTCATAGGCTCCCTCTGCGTGGCAACCGGGGTAAACTACCTGCGCGTTATCTATAATTTATAAGTGTTCATTGCATAGTCTATGTTTATAAGCTTTCATTGCATAGTATATTTTGTTTATAGTTATCTGCTGAACGAATGACAGAAAATGATCGGCTCATTCACATCTAGAAGATGTTCGTTCGTTCTCTCTCTCTTGCTCGATGGCGGCCGCTGTGTACGCACGCATCGTTTGTTTTCCCGTCGTTCGGCCCAGCTCAGTTTCACTCTTTAACCCTTTTCTTGATAGTGTATCTGGGTAGATACAGTTAACTTTAAAAAATCATTTCAAAAATAATGTTGTGCGTTAAACGAAACGTTATTTATTTTTAAACTGTGATATTATTTCTGAACGAATTTATGTCAAATTGACGTTTGTTAAAATAACGGTTACTTCATATTAGTTCAAAATGCCGAACGGACTAAGTGCTATCCCGCGTAAAAAGGTAAGAATTATTACTTTTTATTATATTTTGTTCAATTAGGTGTATATATGTGCATGGTATGAGAAACTAGAATAATAGTCTAGTGTGGGGCATGAGGTTTTTTGAAGAAAAATTAACATTTTGTTTTGGAAATTAACTCTGAAATGTTATGTATCTCGCTGTGCACACTACCTTGTTTACTAAAAATTTTTGTTTGATTGAAATGTATCTCGCTGTGCACATTACCATGTTCACTAATATTTTTGGTTTAAATAAAATGTATCTTATAGTGCATATTGCCATGTAAGCTATTTACTTTTCATTAAACATAATGCATCTGTTAGTGCACTCTATTAAGTATTTCATGATGAAAAAATAACGATTAAATGAATATACAGTATAAGTAATGTGTGCGTTTTACGTTATTAAGAAAAAATATTAGAAAAATAAAAAAGAAATGGTAGATTTTGATGTAGAATATTTACTTTTGAATACTCCTTATACACATAAACATGGATAAAAATTTACTTGTGGTGATTGTTGCTTTGCATGAAGGGTGAGCTTTGGGTGTTTGTTTCAGGGCGGAGTACAGCCATCTTTTGCAAGAACAAAAAAAATTGTGCGCTAGTACCAAAATCAGGCAGAAAATCCATAAATGATGATTCATCATCTGAGTCTGGAAATGAAATACTGGACTTTCCGCTTTTACGGACATCAGATGATAATTCGTCACCTGCGCCTCCGTTGCCATCATCATTGGAAAACCTAAACCTTCTTTCTGATGACGAAATATCTCCTTTTCAAGAAGCAGTCAATGCATCTCCATTGCAACCCTCTCCTTCGACACCAGTATCACAGCTAAATCTGCCACGTTCAACAGCGGTTCTGCCATCTCCACAGGTTTTGCCACACAATCCGCAATCTCCAACCATTTCACTATTTCCTGCTTCTCCACTGAGTTTAACTCGCTCGAGAGCTAGACAGCCTAGAATAATAGCACGTCCTAGATTAAGACCTAAAATGCCATCACTAAACTTTAGATGGACTCGACATAAGTTTGAACATAGAGCCGAAACAGCGACCAAAAACCTCAAGACTCCTTACGAATACTTTACCACCTTTCTACAAATGATATTCTAGACTATATTACACAACAAACGAACTTGTATTCCACTCAAGAAACTGGCAAATCGTTGAATGTTACTATTGACTACATAAAAGATTTTATTGCAATAAATATGCTTATGGGAATTGTAGATATGCCAGCATATACAGATTATTGGTCCCTAGAGTTAGATACAAACCCATAGCCGATATTATGCCGCTTAAAAAATTTCAACAACTGCGTCGGTACATCCATTTCAACGATAACTTGTTGGATGACGGTGATCACTACTTCAAAATTAGACCACTTATTGAAAAGCTACGTGACAACTTTTTAAAAACTCCTCACGAAAACAAGGAATCGTGTTTTGGACTAGGTGCTAAAATCTTAATAGCTTTATGCAAAACTATACCGGACCCAGCTTGTAAAGTTGTTTATTTCGATAACTTTTTTACCAGCCTTGAACTGATTCATTATCTACGGGAAGAGATGGGATATTTTTCACTCGGCACTATTAGAAGCAATAGACTACGTGGTGCTGAGAAAAAACTTACTGCGGATAAAGAATTAAAAAAGAAACCACGAGGTTCCAACTCGCAGGTAGTTTGCAACAAAAATAAGGTGTGCGTCGTCAAGTGGTATGACAATAAATGTGTGACAACTGCAAGCAGTTATGTTGATGCACATCCTATAATAATTCAAAGATATGATAAGGAAAAAAGGAGATTCGCTGTACCTTGCCCGAAAATTATTAAACACTACGAGTATAATGCACTAATGGGCGGGGTCGATTTAGCGGATATAGCTTTATACAGGACAAAGTTAAAGGGGCACCGCTGGTATCTTCCCTTAGTTTCCCAGCTATTGGACATATGCGTGACCAACAGCTGGATATTGTATCGCAGAAACTTTATTGGCAAAACAATGAGCTTGAAAAAAATCAGGTTCTGTATGGTACAGAATCTATTATTACACGATCGGTCTATCCAAAAACAACCTGAAGACGTATCCCTTTAAAACTTATTAAGAAACCCATTGCTGAACGACCATCTTCAGATATTCGCTATGACCAAATTGATCATTTCCCAATTTTCGGCTCAAAGCCAAACTATGCATCAATGGTCAAACCACCGTTGCGTGCTCAAAGTGTAATGTGAGATTATGTTTTATGCCTATCAGAAATTGCTTTTTTAGTTTTCATAAGGTATAATTCACTTAAGTTTGTATTTTCGAATTCCATTAATAAAAAAGATTTAAAAATTAATTTGTTGGAGCATTTTATTTTATTTCCTTATTTTGACACTGTATCTTAATATATACATTCCATCTTGACTGTGATTTGTTACTTATTTGGCAATGTATCTCACGGGATACATTAGGCATCAATGAAAAAAAACTGAAAATAATGCGATTTTTTTTTCTATTTTTAGCAGCATTCTAATAGATACTTAAATAGGTTTTCATAAAAAAAATATGCAATTTCAATTTTTTTTAATCTTGCCAAGTTAAGGGTTAAAAAGGACACACCCCTACAAACTGCAGTATAACGATTTTTCAGTTGAGTATGAATACCAGTAACCGAGCGAGAGGGCTTTTGCTCTCATTCTGTCTGATGCGTTTAGAAATTTTAAATTTTTTAAATGGTGATGCTGATTTGATTATAAATGGCTTGCATGGCGGACACATCACACTGAAGTAAAACTTTAGTCGGAATACGATCTCTTCATAGGCTTATGTAAGTTGTTTTTGCAATTTCTTTTTGATTTTTACTATTTTCACACCCATTCTTGAGGATTTTTCCATTCATCATCATCAATATCATCCACCATAAATTCAGAAATCATTTACTAAAGACAATGGCTGTATGGGCTTAGTTCCCATTGCCTTTCCTTCGGCTATTAAAAAAAAAAATATTATCAGAAATCCCTATAATCCTCACCACACTATAATCAGATAAAATCAATAATAATCTACTTAAAATGTTTTTATGCTATTCCAATTTAATCTTATTTATAACGGCTTTTAAATTAGTGTCTCCTGGTGGTAATTTTTTTTTGTGTTTATTGGTTATGTTTATTTATTTTATATTAGTTATTCATAGTAATACCTAATATTTTGTTATTTATTTTAGCGAACGACTTGCATTTCTACGATGGAACATCTCCCGCCGACGTTATCTCTGGAGATATATTCTTTGAAATTCTGGATCCTCCTGAACTCGGCTATTCATATCGCATTCGACCTGCGAAGGATTTTGGAGCGCCGTTTGTATGAAATACTTTTAATTTTTTCTTCACTTAACTATTTGCCACATTTTTCTGCATAGCCTTGGTTAAATGGAATAGTAATGTCATACATATTTCCAATGCAACTGGTATGATGAGGCCTTTGAACGGGATACATTTCTCTGCATTTTGTGGCTGTAATACGATGGCCAGCAACATTGCCAATAATACCAGCCAGACTGCCTATGTAATTTGCAGTATTTGTAGTAATATCCAGGCCATTGTTGAGAACATATTGATAGATATGTATATTGCCAGATGATTGTTAAGTGATTTATTTAGCTGCAATATTGTCCAAATAGGTCTATTTTTATTTCAGTTGCCCTTTATTGTAACTGAGTAATGTAGTGCAATATTTCCAGGCAATTTGTGCAACCACAAAATGCAGAAAAATGTAGCCCATTTAGAAGCCCTATATGTCAAACTGAGTTTTACTCTATATTTTATTATTTATTTCACAGAATGACAGTATACACCTAAAGATGGCCCGATTAGTTCCTACTGTACCTCTTCACAGCTGTACAGATATAGTTAACCAAGAAGACTTAGCTGGACACATAGCTTTGTCTGAAAGAGGGTAAGTTTTGGTCAATTTTCCACCTATTGTTCATCAATCCTATGTTTTCCATGTTTGTTAATCACTAGTCTAATACATACATATTATATTTTATCTGAATTAGTCCAGCTGTTTATTATACCATAGCAACAGACAGGACCCATTGAAAGGGATTGGAGGAGGCCTATGCCAAAAGGCACATAGAACTTATGGACTTCTTGTAAACCTACTCTTTGGAATAAAAGGCTTTTATTATTATGAAAAGCCAGCTCAGACACAATATTAACTATAACAAATGACTGGAATGTGTACATGAATAAAATTTATATGTTCCAGAGAGTGTTCCTTCGTTTTTAAAACTGCAAAGGCACAGTTGGCTGGGGCAAGGGCAGTCATCATAACGGAGTCTGTGGAGAAATGGGATGATGCACTTGACCATCTCATAGAAATGGTTGATGACAAGTAAGTTGAGTTCTAGAAGAGGCCCATATTCAAACTGGGGTCTTAATAAAGTAAAATTAATTATATAATAATAATAATAATAAGCCCGTAGGGCAGCTTGTGGTGAGCTGTTGGGAGGTAGCGTTCCCACGGACCTGAAGTACTCCCGGAGGAAGACCCTGTTCCTCATCTCTGGCGCCGGAGTGAGGTCTGCCGAGGAACAGTTCCCCCACCTCTGCCTTGCCTTCGCCGGCCGGGCACAGTGGAGTCGCGAGAGCTATGACAGCTCGAGGGTGGACGTGCCCGTCAGTAAGTGGCGAGTTGGCTTCGGTTTAAAGTCCAGGGGCACCCCTCCTAGCCGCTCACCAAATGTTTGTCGCTCCGTGCGTGCGGCCGTTTCAGGGTGCCCATGAAATGCGAGTCACGCCTGCCACCAAACAATTATGAGACTTGGTTGTAATGGCAGGCGTCCGTTAGTCTCCTTCAATAGCCCAGTTACCCAATCCCACCCAACATACAGCCCCATAGCCCATGACCTTTGTTACCTTCGCATGACATAGCTCTGCACTCCAATTGTCTTGCACATGGCGGGGACCATCGCCGGGTGTATCATATTGTGCGGTCGGCGATGGTATCTGCCATGTGTATCCCACACTATATTAAAAGTTCTCTAAAAAGGGCCTCTACATCTTGGCCACGGCCCGATGCACGCCTCTCAAAGGACCGGGACTCTGTAGTCCCGAGAATTTAAACAGAGATACAATAATAATAATAATAGCCTTTAATCAGAAACATATTAAAATTATGTATTGTTTTTTCTTCTTTTAATTTCTTAAACTACAGTAACTGCTTCTGTGTGCCTTTGGGCAAAGGCCTCCCCCATCCTTTTCCATTTGTCTCTATTGTGCACTAATCTGGTCCATGTTTTGGTCTTTCCCGCCATCTCTTCTATTTCATCAGCCCACCTTTTATGTTGCCTACCTCTATTTCTTTTATGGCCTCTAGGATGCCATAATGTAACAATTTTGCTCCATTTATCTACTCCCCTTATACATAGTATGTCCTGCCCACTTCCATTTTAGTTGTTTTGTTTTGTATGTAACATCAGCTATCCCTGTTTTGTCTCTGAAGTTCTTATTACTTATTTTGTCGATTCTTTTCTGTATGATACTTCTTTCCATGGCTCTCTGGGTTATACTCAATCTTTTACTTTTTACTTTTAAAAGTAAAATTAATTAATAATAACTTATTTCTCAACTTTACACTATCAACATTTGAGATGTGAAAATATTTTATGTAAATGAAATAAATAAAAAGTTCATTTAGTGCTGCAAGTACATAATTTGGTATATTATACAATAAAGCAAGTAAATGCCTACTCTTCAGCTACGAAGTCCTCTGATATTATTATATCCTCCTTATATTATTATTATAAAAAAACATGAGCGTTCTATAAAGATACCTATTTTATTACCAACGTACATTTGATGCTTTTGGAGTAAAATAATTAATTTAAGTAATATTTTCATTTTCATGTTTTAATTTTCAGGATGGACATTAATGTGAATATTCCCGCGGGCTTCCTCCTTGGCCGAAGCGGCGCCACTATACTAAGAACGTTGAAGAAATTAAACAAAGATTTTGCATTGATCAATCTGCCAGTGAATATGACTCATAGACCAATTAGCAAAATTGACCAACCGCCATGGGTATCATGGTAAATTTCACTTTAAGGGATTATAATATTAGAACAATACAAAGTCAAATACTAGGCATAGTGATGTTAATGATAAAAACTATCTTTGAGAAGTACCAATACAATATTATGTATAGTATAACTTCATGAACATAATTATAAAGAACAAAGGATAGATTGTTGTCACTAGACACAGAGTGAAGCTGGGTAACATGTATTCCATGGAGTACCTAAGGATGTGTATTGACGCATTATTCACCCACATATACAAACCCATTATGGTGCTTCAACCTGTGCAGTGACAGCATTCGACTGTTGTTCTTTATACATTCACTAGCTGTTGCCCGCTACTTCGTCCGCGCGGAATTCGATTATCGCGACTATTTGTGTACCAAATTTAATTCAAATTGGTTCAGTAGTTTTGCCGTGAAAGGCGGACAAACACGCCCACACACACACTTTCACATTAATAATTTTAGTATAGACTAGTAGACGCCCGTGACTCCGTCCGCGTGGACTAAAAAGTAGCCTATATGTTAAGTGGGACCTGTCACAATATATTCTTGAAAACTCGAAGCATCGAAATTAGTTCAGTTGTTTCTGAGACAGACAAAAATTCAAAAAAACATTTTTGGGTCTCCTATAATATTTTTCTCATATATCTTCCATGTACAGACAGCGATCCGTTACGTTTTTATTATATGTATAGATAACATGGTATAACTTATATTTTATTTAAAGTATGCTTAGTCGTATAGTCCATAGGTAGCGTGACCAAAGACAATTATAACCTACTTAGATTCTATTCCCCATATAAACGAGCGTCCGCCGCAGTTTTATACTTATGTGATATCAGATGTCGCTGCCTGTATCAGTTCCATAAATTGTTAATGCCTATTTTGATAACAAAGGCCTGCGGATTTTCATGAAACAAAATAAAATAAATGAAACAATATTAGAGTTACAAAGACACTTCGGCCCGCCGCTAGTTGTTAAGTCGCCCGTGTGCAATATCGATTATGCCGCCCCTTACGACTACTAACTCTGAGTATTTTTAAACAAAGGATAAACGGACCCGGATATTTGGGCGAAATTAAGGTATTTCCCCGGACTCCCTGGGTAAAAAATACAATAAAATATAAACATGTATATAATAATATATTAATAGTCTTGCTCATGGCGGGGACCATCGCCGGGTGTATCATATTGTGCGGTCGGCGATGGTATCCGCCATGTGTATCCCACACCATATTAAAGTTCTATAAAAGGGCTTCTACATCTTGGCTACGGCCCGATGCACGCCTCTCAAAGGACCGGGACTCTGTAGTCCCGAGAATTTAAACAGAGATACAAATAACAATAATAAAGCTATTTATTCCAATTAGTTCTATGGTTATTACATATTTTCTTTTAAATTATAGCTAAACTAAGTGGAAATATAAGCCTCCTCCAACTCTTTCCACTTTCCTCTGTCCTTTTTCTAGCAAGTTTTGTCCAGCCACTTCGACTATCTCATCTGCCCATCGCTTCTTTGGTCTTCCAGTGTTCCTTTTTCCTAATGGTCCAGTCCACTTTGTGGATTGCAATGTCCACCTTTTATCAGAATATCTTGAGATATGGCCTGCCCATCTCCACTTCTGTTTAAGACAGTATTCAAGAGCATATGTTAGTTTTGTCTTTTTTCTTATCTCTTTGCTTTTTACTTTTTACTTTATCTATTTTTCTCAGTTTGAGGATGCTCCTCTCCATCGCTCGTTGCGTTGTTACCATTTAATTCTTTATTTTATTTGTGTATACCCATGTCTGGCTTGCATAGGTTAAGCTGGGCAGAATGCAGGTTTCCATTATTACTTTTTTCGTTTCCATTGTGTAGTTACCTTATAGTATTTCTTTATGTGCCCAGAATTTTTTCCATGTAGTAATGATTATTTTCTCTACTTCTTGCTCATTGCTACTCTGTCCAAATGAAAGTTGCTTTCCTAGGTAGATATACTCTTTCACGTATTCTAATAGGTTATTATCAACGAGAATCGGTTTTTCACGGGTGTTTGTCATTACCTTTGTTTTGTATGTGTTCATCTGTAAACCTACTTTCTTACTTTCTGTGTTTAGAGTGTTTAGCATTTCTTCTAGTTGTTTGGCTGTTTTTGCAAAGAGAGAAATATCATCGGCAAACCTGAGGTGACTTAAATGTTTATCTGATCCAGACTCCTTCTCCATTTATCCAATGAATAGTTTGGGTATAATGGATATCCTTATTTTACTCCTCTACTTATCGCAATATCTTCTCATTTTGTTTCAAGCTTTATTCGACTAGAGCTTATGTGATATGTGTTTTTAATGATGTTTATATATTTTTGATTTATTTTACATGATTTTAGTGCATTCCATATCGATTCATGTGTTATGCTGTCGAAGGCTTTAGCGTAATCTTCAAAACCAATATACAAGGGTTGATTATATTCTTTGAGTTTTTCTATTATTTGCTCTATTGTATGTATGTGGTCCATTGTGGAGAACCCTGAACGAAATCCCGCCTGTTTCAGTGGTTGCTTGTTATCTATATTGGCTTTTATACGATTCAACAGTATAGAGGAGAATAGCTTATATATACTTGGTAGTAAGCTGATCGGTCTATAATTTCCTATGTCTCTTGCTTCGCCTTTTTTGTAAAGTAATATTATAGGATATTTTTGTAAAGTAATATACTAGGGGGTTACTACCCCCATATATGTATGTTTCGCTGTCATACAGGCAATATAAGCGCGAGCGAGGCGAGCGCGAAATATTTACTACTGTTTTTTTAAATATAAGTTGTCAATTACTTCTGGAAAATGTAGGCTCTCCCGAGAATTTGGGACAGTTGTTAAAGTATCATGGAAATGGTGATGCGGGCAAAACGAATGAAAGCAAACGAGAAAATTACGAATTTTTACTGTAAAGCTTCGATCTGTTCATTAAATCTATGTAGGCGCTAACGGAAATTTATATAAATTGTCCTTGTAGCCCTGTAGCCCCGTATCATTGACACAGCGGTAGCTTCATCCCTGATATAAAGTACGGGGCTCGTGGAGCGGGGCAACTATACTTGCCACACAAAAGTTTAAACTATTTTCCTCGACAAGGTGAGCGAGATTCACGTCATAGGTGCGAACGAAGCGAGCGCGAAATTTTTACGTATATATAGGTAATAGTGACACGAAAGCATACGCAACTTATTTGTTGATTTTTTTATATGTTACTTCCTATATTTGTTACGGTCTGTCAAGCATTAATTGGAGTTTCGGAGCTTAATGAGTAACAACATTAAACTAATAATGCTTAACATCCCCTGAAGATGAAACCAACATTAGGTTTGACTAATCGCATGATTCTATTCTATTCCTATTGGTACACTATTTTATGCCCTTGAATTTGTATTGGTCTAAGATTATAGATTTTTGTGACAGTGATATTAATTTTTATAATGCTTCTTACAATAATTGTAAGCTTCTTTGATGACTCCATGTAGGTTTGGCAATTGAAATTAGTAAATATTCGGTCTAATTTATTATGTAAAGTGAGGCCAACAAATTGAGATAAAAAAATGTAAACAAATACATGTGTATTTGAAATATACTAGTCACTGTAGAGATCTTGTCTCATACCAAAACGGACCAAGTCCAAAAAAGACAAGTTTCCACAAAAAACCGAACTTGTTATACATATCAATGTCTATATACCTCGTAAGGGATAGGCGTGACCCTGTATATGTATGTTTCGATCACGGGTCTATGTATTTGATATGATGAATATCATTGTTTAGTGTGTGTATACATAAACATAATCAGTCACGCCTCTTTGGTATGTTTCTGATACTTATCAATTTTTTTCAAACTCTTCCGTTGTCGACTTCTTTCTGATCACTCATTTTTTATTCTACTTCTTAATGCTCTAATTTCCACTGCATTCACTTGACTTTGGTGTTTTGGTTTCTGCTATACCCAACTTTCACTACCATACATAAGAGTCGGCACCAAAACACCTCTATGAACAGCCAGACGTGCCGTTTGCGACATTTTCTGGCTACTCATAATAGAATTAAGTGCCCCATTCATCCGATTCCCAGCATTCACTCTCCTTACAATATCTTTTTCATGCTTACCATCCCTTGTAAACAAAGTCCCCAGATACACAAACTCTGTCACTTGCTCCAATCTTTCTTCGCCAATCTATATTTTGCAATCCGCCATTACCTCATCATATTCAAAAACCATCACTTTCGTCTTACTTACATTTATCTTCATCCCTTTACTTTCAAATGACCTATTCATTTTTGTTACCATCTCCTGCAACTCCCCCTCCGAAGACCCAAGCAAAACCATGTCATCGGAATAGAGAAGGTATTTGACAAGTAACTCAATCATTCTTAGACCACATTCATCGTCTTTCAAACCTTGCAAACAACTGTCCATGAAGAGATTGAATAGCCACGGTGACGCTACACATCCCTGTCTTAACACTTTTCGATGGTAAACCAGTCTGTGTGGGACCTGTTTATTCTCACACAAGCACTTGAGTCCTCGTAGAGGGATTTCAGTGCCCGAATGAGAAGGCCACTCACTCCATACATAGACAGAACCTTCCACAGTTCCTTCCTCACTACTCTGTCATAAGCCTTCTCCAAATCGACGTAAGCGCAATAGACCTTCTGACTTTTCGTCAGAAACTTTTCGGCTATGCATCGCAAGGAAAAGACTTGATCGTACATCCCATACCCTTTCGAAATCCCGCCTGTGCATCCCACACTGTCTGGTCGGTAACTTTCATAATCCTTTCAATCAACACTTTCGCATACAACTTGCTGACAATGCGGAGTAGGTTAATGCCTTTGTAGATTATGCAGTCCAGTTGTGAGCCCTTACCTTTGAACAGAGGTACGATGACAGCCTTGCACCAATCAAATTGGTACTCGTCCTGTGTCAAAGCACATGTTGAACAGGCGGTACAACTGACTAGCTACGACGCCCTATCCAGCCTTTCAACCTTTCATTTCAACAGAAATCCTATCGTACCCTGCTGCCTTACCTGCTTTTATCCGTCGCAAACATTTCACAATTTCATCCATGCTAATATTACTTTTCAGCTCTTAGGTTGGAGTATTTGCTTTTTCCCTATCAAATAACTTTTCAAAATATTCCTTCCATCATCTTCATTCAATATACTTTCTTTCTCATTCATTAAATTTCAACTCGTGTCCTTAATTGAGCTCACTTCATAGCTCTGCCCTTTTCCCCTGGCTAATTTTATGGATTTTCAGAAAAACTTTATGTTAGCCTGGAAATCTTGGGACAGCCTTTCATCCATTAAATCCTTCTGTTCGGCTTTCTTTCTACAGTTTCTTTCACTACTCCATTCATACTTATATACATTCTTTTTGCTTCTATCACTTCGTGGTAAGAGGGGTTTAGGACTATTTGGTTAGCTCTCATAGCTAACCAGTCCCGCTATAACTTTTTCTTCTTACATACTAAAGAAAAATTAATTTAGTATGTACTCCTAGGAACTAAAAAACTTTTGTCTATTCTGACTGTCATACATAGAACATAAACTTAAAATTAGTTTATCTGTCCCTCTCCATTCTTAATGTTAATGTTTTAAACAAGTCAGAACATAACAGAAGTAATTTTAAGTTTATGTTCAGGTGTAGCGGTCAAAACTGACCAGTTGTTAGTTTATACTAGTGGCCGCCCGCAACTCCGTCCGCGTGGACTACAGAAAAAACAAAATGTCGAAATTATTCGGGATAAAAATATTTTCCCGGGATAAAAAGTCAGTTAAGTGGGACCTGTCACAATATATTCCTGAAAACTGCATCGAAATCGGTTCAGCCGTTTCTGAGATTAGCGTGCACAAACTCACAGACAAACCGACAAACAGACAAAAATATTTTTTGGGTACTATTGCGTTAATAAAGATCTTCTATAATATTTTTTCTCATATATCTTCTATGTACAGACAGCGATCCGTTACATTTTTATTATATGTATAGATAGATTAGGAAGCTGTTTAATTTTTAATACTCAAAAATATCACGTAATGTTTTTGGTCTTAGAGATTAGAAAGATCCTATGGTATAAGACAAATTATTTGTCTGAAGAATTTATATTAGCAACTAAAAAATAGTGAAAGAAAAATTGTTTACATTAATTATCTAGACAGGTTGGCCTACGTACCTTCGTGCATTGTAATATAATCATGAATACATTATCAAGGTATACCTATGGTTAAAGAACCTAGTCTGTTTTAAGAGCTGTGCATAATTTAAGATTGATCCAAGCATAGTTATGAATAGTTTAAAAAAATATTCAACAATGAAAATTCCTTTGCTTTGGCCGGGAATGTGATTGGCCATTATGATTTTGTATTATGTATAGTAAAAGTTCCACCAGGCAACTATTTCGCCCCTAAATACCTAGTTTGAATAAGAGTTTATTAGCGTTCGAAAAACTGGCGGATAGACTAGATCTTTTCAGTGGAAATGTTTTCGGTATTGTTGTTAGATTGTTACTTCTTATTTTATAGTTTAAGTGTTATGTTATTAATTTATTTTATACATTGAGCAGGGGGGCAATTTTTGAAAATTTTTGAGCCGAAACGCAATAACTAACGAACCGTTAACGAAACACGGTGCGAAGCAATCTATACTTACCGCTTGAGTAATAAGGTATATTTTAGCACGCATCGGTCGCGAGTATGACAGAATATAAACAAATATCTGTCTCGTGCTGAAATATGTCTAATTACGTCACCGTATAGTAATAATTGCTTTGTTTGAGCGTCTACAACGGTTCCGTTACGGCTTCGTTCCAACTCGAGACTTTTCAAGAATTGGCCCCCAGGTAGGTACCTACCTTAATAAGTATTGTATATTTAGATAAATGTTGAATACGAATTCGTACAAATTAAGTTATTGTGTAAAATATATAATATAGAAATAGATGTGAGAAATTTTATGACGCATTTTAATCAACGGCTAACATCAGGCTTTACAATATTTTCACGGGTGCAAGTCGCCGATATAATTAATTCTATTGAAATAATGTCCGTAGGTTGGTTCTCGTATTACATAACTATCAAAAACAATAGACATATACACGTCAGCCTATTGCAGTCCACTGCCGGTCGTAGGTCTCTCCCAAGGCACACAACAAGACAACTGTCATAGAGTGGTTTTGCCCATAGTCACCACGCTGGGCATGTGGATTGGTGATGCTAGTGTGAGTTTCGGACTATACTGTCTGAACCCTTTATCGTCTCTTACGATACCCATGTGCAGATCCCGCCTAGCACGGCCAGCGAAACACGTTATGATAAATCAATTTATCGATACGAATACCTAGCTGTCAAAATACGATAGATATTAGCCGCCATGTTGAAAGTTATCGATACTAATCATTTAATTTTACTTTTAACCTACTTATGTAAACTAAAAACGAGTAAATTAAAACACTAAATTAAATATATTATGTTATAAGTTATACATATATAACTGAAAACCTACCGAACCAAAGAATATAATAGGTATTCTCGATTTCTCTAACTTATCTACGTTTATCGCGCATCACAATGTTCATCGATAACAATATTTTCAATAATTCATATCGTAACGCGCCGTGTAACGTAAAGTGCATGGTTATGCTCGCTATATCGATAAAATTCAACATGGCGGCTATATTTATCGTATTTTGACAGCTAGGTATCGATAAATTGATTTATCATGATTTTTCCACGTTACGTGGCCATGCTAGAGGGGCTGGGGTGGTGGAGCAGAATTTGTACAATATTCTCAGATTGCGTGTAAAATTTGTAAAATTCGTATTACTTTGCAGAAATCTTAAAGGTATATTGTACAATTTGCCTTGTTCTATTGCTACTGCTTTGTTTTGGAAGATACGTAATCATCCTGCGAGTTTGGTGTGTTGACTCCTTTGTTGATAATATAGCATATACCTATATGTATTTAAATATGAATGTGAAAATTGGTATGTACCTTGATAATTTAGTGGTACTCTGGATATTGCTAGCTATGTCAAAGTTCTCAATTAAAAGGAATTTTTCCGCCAAATGTTATGGATTATTTTCAGGAACTCCACCCTTTCTTAAAACTACCATTGATGCTATTATTACTAATTACTACTATTTTTTCAGCTATTTACTGATAGCTTTAACCATTAGGAAGCATTCAAATTACGTTAGCAAATAGTAGTTTACCGCGATGGAAAGCAAACAAATCGACATTGAAATGTTACATTCGCGTGTCAGTGCCAAAGCACTATCATGCAATACCGCTGTTATGAAATACTTAGTACCTACATTATGTTATTCAGAAGAAGCTTTAGATCTGTTATTAAAGCTAGTGCGTTCTAAATTGTTGATTGCGTGATTTGCGTGTAAGTAGAAATACTAAGCTTCCTTGTCATGTACTTTGCTTTTTAACCGACTTCAAAAAAGACTGATTAGAGTTCGTAGGTATTATTAAAATTTATACTATGAAAGACCTACTGAAGGCTCTATTTTAATCACCATAAAGTGTAGGTACACCTAGGTATTCTTAGAACACAACTAAAAGCAATTATTTTAAACCTAGTTCTGTTCTTTAAATTACTGTATTTAATTAAACGTTACATTCAAAAAGGACATTATCAAAACTAGGCTAAGTCTAAATATTTGATGCGTTAGACGCGTGGACGCGACCAGCCTTTGTTGATCTACCCTCCCGTTTGTTGTTTGAGCGGAGAAAGGGTTTTCAGGGGAGCTTGGCGAGATGCGTGCAGGTCAGGCAAAGGTGGTACTGAAGACCTGTTAGCCGTGACGTGCGGCGCAGGGCATATAAAACATTCAGTTCTATCGACGCTTGCGACAGCCATTTTGTCGGAAAAACGTCGCTTGGATGGTATGAACCGTGATTGTAGGTTTAAAAAAAATTCTTCATCTTTAAAAGTGTAGATTGCTGGTTGTGGCAAATATCACAAAAGTACGGAAATACATAAAAGCCTCGTTGTTGAAGTTTAACATTATACACACGTCTATGTTCACGAAATGGGGTAGCTAGAACTGCAGGATCGTATAGGAGGTCCCACAGCCACATTTAGCATATCGGGGACAGATGTAAATGATCAGTGATTAATTGCTTATCGCCTAAGATAATGTCAGATTTTAATACCTGAAGTCTAAGATGCCTACCTAACCATGAAGCGAACTGTGGACCGTAGCTAATGAAGGTCCGTGTTTTCTACCTAGTCCACCGGAAAAAAAGACCGTTATGTACCTGACCACATGATTTTATATTTAGGACACTATTCTGATATGACGAACTACATAAAGGTTATTACGTACCTTTTTACCACAGTACCTATTGGTGGTTATACAGAAACAATGTAAGGACTTTTTAAAATGTTGGTATTAGAACCTTATCGAAACCAACTAACGTTCGTGCCTGAAATATACATTGCGTGTTCCAACTAGGAGTAAAAATTGAACAATTGGAGCAAAAAGCGTACATACGGTGGAAATGGGGTACCTTCTGCTTTTTACCTTTTTAGCTAATTAAGTTTTTACATGGTTTTTACCTCGCGATTTTTATCAAATTGACTTTTACAGCTGCCGCACTGGAAATTTTATAATTCGCAAAAAGTCCAAAGTACTGTCGTGCTATACATACGGTAGGCACATAAAAGTGTTATGATATGTATATATTCGGACCGTGATATGCATTTTGTTTTATGTTTATTGGTCTATGTCGGTAGGAACATCGAGTAATTGAAAAATAAGATATTCTTCTGAACACCACTAAAATCGTTATTGTGGCTAAACCTTAAAGGATAGACATATGCTATCGCAGACTTTTTTATAGAACTTTTTGAGAAGAATAATTCCCCCATACATTGTTATTCTGTATTTTGAGTTATTTCAGCAGCGCACGCAATGGCTAAGCTCGTTTTTCTTCCGTCCGTCTGATAACTGTTACGATTACTCTAATAATTTCTTAATGGTACACCTAAATTATACACCTATAGAATCCCTGGAATGTCTTCTTTCTATTATTGAAAACCGCATAGCTATTGATATAGTAGTTTTTGAGATCCTAGGTAACAAACACATTTTGGGCGCCCTTCGCAACTTCATTTTATACTAGGTATACCTACCTACTATATACGTACATCAACTTCTAAACCTACATGGTGATATCAGCATTAAAACACGATACGGGCTCATTGCTTGTGCGCATAGATATGACATAATAAGTGGAGATACGCCTCAACGGGTTTTAACAAAGGATACAAGTAATTCACCGGAAGCTACGAACGAGTTACGATGGTGCTTACGATGAAAATAACACATACGTACCAACTAACTTTACTTAAGAGCTTCCGGGAGGTGGGCAGCAGCGCCTCCCGTACTGACAACATAGTCCAAAAATTACCCTCCTGCTGAGCGTGGTGACTATGGGCAAAAACCCCCTCTATGACAGTAGCCTTGTGGCATGCCCTGGGGGAGGCTTACATCCCGCAGTGGACTGCTAATAGGCTGATGACGAAGACGACCTACTTATAACGAACCTATAAAGCAATGTATAATTTTTACTAGAAATAGCGGCGTTCGCTAAGTTATCGAACCATTTCCTTCAATAGAACATGATGAAGTATAACCGTTATTTCTTCTTCGTAGATAGATACTTTTAGGTAAAAGTAGAGTCACCTCAATATAGTTTTTCTAACTGCAAGTCGTCGCAATTACTTCAGAAGAATATCAACCTATTTATCAATACTGTTTATGACAAATTTCGGGAACAGTTAGATAAATCTAGTACGAATAGTTTGATGTTCAGCAGTACAATATTAAACTGTATCACGCTCTGATATCCCCGGCTTTTAGACGCTAACAATGGCGGTTACGCCCGTCGATTTCTACAATGAACAATGTTTATGTAGAAAAAATAAATGCGGCTAAGCGTAAGCGGACAGTTTTGTGAAGGGTTCGTTCTTTAATTTTGTCAAATTAACCACCAAATATCATCAAGTGTGGTTACATTTAGATTATGTACTTTTTAGAGATCTGACTGCAAAGCGTTAGGGAGAAGTAGCGTAGTTTCGCATTAGTTGGACCGAAAACTTATAATTAGATCTACTCTTATTATGAAATTGCCTGATATTCTGAAACACACTTAGGTACCTAGTCCCACAGAAAGATCCTTAAGATCTTGTATGGGTCCTACTAAATTGTCTAAACATCCATGACTCAAAATGTATCTACATGTTGCACCGACTCCAAATGAATGGGAACAGGGCAGGAAGATGATGATGACATGACTCGGAAACAAACACTGATATAATGATCATTTCGCCTACCAGGGTCACTATTCCTACCGGGATATAAATCCAGGACCTATTGGGCAACCAACTTTTCGAATTGGCCAAAGGGTACCTTACCTTTTAACATGGTCTTTTAACTCAGATCATTATACTTATAGTATTTACGAATTACCTATGTTGGACTGGCTGTCGACGTCAGGCAGTCCACAGAATACCTACTAAATCCCCATGGTTCGCCGTTCCTCATGGTCGCGGAGTCTTGGCATTGAAGAATAAAACATATTCCTCTATGATTTTGGTGACTACTCGTACCTACAGAGTGACTCTATAAACCTACGAGTATTCTTAAGGTATAATAGGAACCGAGAATAGAAACGGAGAACTCATTGCTTAGAATTTTATAACTCTACAGTTTGTTTTTCGTAAGTCTAGGTCTTTTTCTCGAACGGCCCCGGCCAGCTCAGATCTAGTCAGTTAGGTAGACCTTTTTGTGAAAAAAGTATTATTGAGACCTACCTAGGACCGGCTTGTAAGTACTTGTTATATTTTGCAATTATATACATACCAATTCCAATGCATATATTCACATTAGCCAAGAGGTACCCTAAACTTCTCGGTTGGGCGGTCAAGCGCGTCGGACATGGCATGTGCGCGTGCGCCGCACCGCCGCCGTGCTCTATGCGCGCCATCTTAAATGCGCGGGTTGGGTTGCGCACGCACAGGATTACATTTAAACTTTCATGAACTGTATTGTTTTATTTATTTTCTAGGGGATAAATTGTATGAGTTCTGCGACGGTATACCGGATATATGATGGTAGATTCAGTTACATTTATAATTAAGCCTGGAATACGTAGCCTCAACTTAACTTAGACGGGAAGGTAAAGCATGGAGGTAGAGCCATTATTTCGTGTATGGTACTTACAGATTTATAACAAAATAAATGGCTTTTGGGATATTTGGTAGCTTCATGTTAGGGTTAATGACGACTTAAGTGCAGTCGGAGATATTTCTGCAGTTAGTTTTTCCTTACAGGTCGATCCAGTTAATGTAGGAAGGTACGATAATCGGGTGAAGCCTCGGATTAGTAACTAACAGGACGCCAACTATAACATTTGCTGCCGCGCTTAGTATCAAATATCTTTCAAGGAAATAATTTGCGATTTAAGCCAATATTATTGAGATTGCACAAACAATTTTTCTTATTCTATTGCTACATTTATTCTTTAGGTACCTACCTGCTGCAGGTGTAGCTTCAAATTATACCTACTCGTAAAATACGCAATAGAGAGGAACGTTTGGCTTGCGAGATTTGTAACCTGACATAACTTTTCATTTTACGTGTAGTTAACAGTATAGTAAATAATAAGTACTAAAGGAATAGCACATATGAGTGATAATTTTGTTAATAAGCTCATGGCCCAGCAGCCTAGATGAATGCTAATAGACACTAGCTCGCTGACTTCCAGAGCGATTTCTAATTGATTCACTTAGACTGCAGGGTTGAAGGCTCTTTGTAATGGATGGATGCATAATGAGTGAAGATTTAGAAATCTGTGTTGTGGAAAATTATAGATAGGAAAATTACGACTTTTACAGTTTTTTTTATCCAAGTTTGATTGTTCTTTTTCTCTTTAGGTAGGACTACCTATCATTGGATTTTCATACATAATTAACGGTACCTACGGGAATGGTAGGTACATGAAGTACTCTCTGAGAATTAATAAATAAATGAAATTGTATTAGGCGTTACAATTCGAAAGTTCAAACATTCACTATGGGTGCGCCCACCACCGGGCCCTACACCATCCACTGACCCTCGGATCTGATAACTCATAACTACGAAAACAGGCACTTGCACTAACTACAATCGCCACGAGAAACCAGACCCGAGCACCTAGCATGCAAGAGAATACATTGCATTGAATGTGTTTTAGAGTTTCATAATATTTAGTGGTTTACTAATTTACTAATTTCTATAATCCTGAGGATGCCACGGTTGTTGGCGAAATATATGTAGATTATTAATCTAGTTTTTGATTTCGGAATAGTGCAATGTATTGTCTTGCATGCTAGGTGTTCGGGTCTGGTTTCTCGTGGCGATTGTAGTTAGTGCAAGTGCTTGTTTTCGCAGTTATGAGTTATCAGATCCGAGGGTCAGTGGAGGGTGTAGGGCCCGGTGGTGAGCGCACCCATAGTGAAATAAATAAATAATTTACTGTACTAGCCTGAGTGGGTAAGTAAATTCTAAATAAATTGCCATTACAATTTCCATATTTTATTCAGAGATATTGGGAGCAGATACCTACGTATGCTTTTAAAGGACATTTGAGGATAACCGTAACCCAAGATCAATTTAATCTTAAACTGTAACCAACACTCTTATTCTTCAATATTTATACAAAATGCAAATTGTCCGGGGACTAAGGGTCGGACTGTAATACAAACCGGAGCGTGTTCATCGCATAAAATTCTTATTTTGGGGTCCCGTATCAAATTAATGGCTTACAGCAAAGTGCACCTTGCATTATTATATATATGTATATATTCTTTATTGTACATAAATCTACTTCTTTCTATGAAAACTTACAGATGTTAAAGATTGCAGCGGGTTTCTACAAGTTACGTTTGATCTAATACTTATTTCATTGAATACTAACTTCTTCAGCCTATTACAGTCCACTGCTGGACGTAGGCCTCCCCAAGGCACGCCACAAGGCTACAGCCACAGGGGGGTTTTGCCCATAGTCACCACGCTGGGCAGGCGGGTTGGTGACCGCAGTGTGATTTTCGGACTATGTTGCCAGTACCAAAAAATCAAAATGAAATTATGTAGATATAACAGCACCTAGGTTATGTTTCCAAAAAGTATTATTTACCATACATACCTACCTACATAACCTTACGCGTATATCCTATAGGGGTAGGCAGACACAGACTAAGTACATATCTCCATCTTCTATGTTCCAAAAATATTTTCATCGCCTTGTTGTTCATTCTTCATACTTACATGCTTGTCGGTTTACCAAATCATCATTATAAAAAATTATGACGTGCAAAAATGTATTACTTACAGTCGAATCTCCATCTGGGGAAAAAATGGAAGTAGGTGCCGCATCAAAAACATATACCTACCTACATACGGAACACTCATACTTACAATTCGTTACGCAATGATCCGTATACTTTTTAGGCATGGCTGTTTTTCGTATAAAAATGAACGCGGTCCTTTGAGACGTTCTATGTTTACATTTTAATGATGATGTATTCAGTAAACATCTCTTAATTACGTTCTAAATAGAGATAAAGACGCAATTGCTATCGCCATTACTTGTCCATAATGTTTGACATTACCTTTTTAGCACGAACCATGCAACGTTCCTAAAAAGGTCATAAGATTTTGCAAAAAGGCACTTAATTGAATTTGAATTTCTGCTTAACGTAATGGATGTGTCGATTTGTGGACATTTAGGTAAGTACACAAAACTAGGCTGAACTGACGTTGTACTGACGTACGGGTATTTCTGATGTGGCTGACTACTAATACAGCTACTATAGGTACCTAGAACTCCAATGTAGAGTACCTACGTAGGAACTTATTTTACGCGGACAAACGGCTTAGCGGCCACCAAGTACAAAAAAGTTAACCCTAGATACTGTAAGTAGATACTTCCTAATATTGGTAACAAAGCCGTTCTGAACCATTAGTTATTAACAAAGAACAATAAACCAGTTTTAAAAGTAAGTGTATCATGTTTACAGACCCATTGCAACAGAGCAATAACTTTACACAAAATTAAACACTAATATATGCAAGTGAAACCGAGGTCGTAATATTGGATAATGTAAAAATTTATAAAATTGCTATTAGCTACTAACTTTGCTAATTCAATTTATAAGTATGCCTACCTACTAGTGGTTAGGTTTCATCCGTGAAAGATTATTTTGGACCCAGTCTGTAGCGCTGCTGTGTTCAGATTCTAGTAAATAAATTGGTGCCACTTACGAAATACATTAGAGTTGCCAACCGTCCTGTTTTCCCAGGATATGTCCTGCTTTTAGGGGTGTTCTGAGCTGTCCTGGATAGTTTTTAAGCATCGCGGCATCGCCCTGGTTTTTAAAGTCCTGCCTGACACATTCGCTGTCGGCAGATTTTCTATGGGTGCCGGCCGACATCGGGAATATAAGCAGCGACACCTCTAGAAAGCTTAAGAAGTAAATACGTAGTAACCTGCATTGAATGTGTTAAAGACCTATGTTTTGAAATTCGCACGCCACTAACTCCCTCCAATCGTTTTATCACTGGGCTCGCACATGTATAGTCCTGGCTTTTAATCGAAATGTCCTGGTATTTCTTTCTAAAATCTCAAGGAGTGTTCAAAGTTTTGAGATGAGATGAACCCTAAAATGCATATATATTCGATCCCAAAATAGGGTTGCCAGAAGTGCAGGTTTACGAAAGTCCCACAGCCACGTTTATCGGGGCCAAATATAGATAGTTGTGAGTCCTACTCGACTCTATGTCATGTGAGGAGATGCTGCAAATTTTAGTGAAGGTGAAGACCCGCGCCAGTAGGTACCTAGAGGTAAAATATGAATAGTTAAAACAGTAATAATGGCCAACCGCCCTCCAAAATACGCAATGTAGGTGTATGTAGGTTTAACTTCTATGCTGCTCTGGGAGTGAAAAAAAAACGTATAATACTACAGCTGCTTCTCTTCCCGGGCATACTGTACAAGTCAGTAGAGGGACAAGAGGGTTTTGGTGTTTTGTAGGCGATGGGCTGACCACCTGTTACTACTAACCGAACTTGTACATCTCAACTATATCCTCAAAATTGGTCAGAAGTGGCACCATGTGGTTCTATTGGCCCTTGGTGCTCTGCCTACCTCGTAAGGGATATAGGCGTGATTATATGTATATGTATGTAGGTTTAAGTAAAAGATATTTTTTACCTCCTAATGTAGTAGTTGGAAATCTAAGTATTTGAGTAGGTATCTAATAAGTTATCCTAAAGGTTTTAGGTAAAGAATTTCAGGGGAAAAACCATTAACTTTAGCGTGACTGTGTCGGATTATTTCCACGCTACATTTTATGAAAATCATAATCAGCTCGCGTGATTATTATAATTTACTATTTGGTCGGTCATAAATATTATTAGATGTTTATGTAGCTTACTTACGTGCTATGCTTACAAAAAACTTATTTGTTATTTATTTCGAATCGAAATTATGAACGTAATACTAGTTACTATAGGTAGGTACTTAAAAGAGAAAATAATTAAAAAGTTTTATTTTAATACTATATCTCTCAAAACATTAGGTACGTTACAGTTAACTTTACATAGGTACCTAATAATATGAAAGTTACAAGTAGGTAGGTACCTACCTATTTAGTTAGAGTTCTTAAATTGTTATATCGGTTCCTCATGCTTCATTGTATTGAAGGTACGTCCCAATCCCTTCACCTTTATTGTCTTTATCGACCTATATCACCATGAGTATTTGAGATAAACTATCATATAGGTAGTCTCAAGACTGATGTAGCAGAATTACTGTAAGTTACAAACTGTAAAAACTTGGTTTTTTTTTCTGAACTAGTATAGGTACGTACATTGCAAAAGCATTAATGAAGTAGGTATACAATGTAGACAGGCAGAAATTAAGGCTGAAAAGTCCAATCCACATCACCACGGAATTATCGGACTCGCTGAAAGTGTAAGCTGTTTTACCGACACAATTCCCCTGAAAATGTCAAAACAAATCCAACTGCGCATGCCTGTGACAGGCCCTGACAACCACTGACACCAAGCCCGCTCAGAAAATCACTGCTAAGCAATGCACTGAAAACACACCAAAATATCGTGCAAAGTTCAAACATTTATCACTATTCATTCACTGTAGTAGATGCATCTTAATTCCTTGTTTAATATTCAAGTAGTGATGAGACGTTACCGTGTTTAGTTCCAAGACGTTTTTCGCCTAAACATAAGCCGCCATCGCTTTGTTGAATAAATTGTGAAATGAAGTGTGAAAGGCGACAGGGTTCTTATATTGGAAAACATGTACTTGATAAAGACTCTGGGACCCTTGTTTGAAGAACATTTGAACATAGATACAAGTGCGTGATCTGTTTATTGCCAAGGTGTGTTTTCAGAAGTGCGTGAACCATGCAGGACATACTTTTAAAGCAGTGAACATTATCAATTCAATGACTTAGCTTTTACAAAATTTAACAAAACAACACATATCATTACTGTGCCTGTAAATCTAAAATATATCTTATTTACGAATATTTAATTATTACATTTGAAGAAGATTTATGAAATTGTGGTACTTAGTTTATACATCGATTAATAAATTATGGACTATATTTATACTTAAAGAAAGATAGAGGAAGAGAAGAAGGAGTAAAACTTTGGTGAGTACTTGCCTACATGTTTTCATAATAATTAAGTTAAGTATTTCATCTAATAAACAAAATCTATAATTATAATTTCTCTCGCCAAAACCGCTAAAAAGGCGTCACATTATATATAAGAAAATTCGATCTTTATCTGATGAAAAATAAAAATTTAACATAGGTTTAATTAAGAGATAAATTTTCTACATATTAAGAGCATTTCCATTTCTTCTCAGGCGAGCTACTCGTAGCAGCTTTTCACTGATCATTAGATACATTAACCTCTGTCTCCTCTATGCTAAACCTGTATGTAATGTAAGTAAGATGTATGAAGCTTGGATATTCAAATGAAACTCAACCATTTGTAAGATTTGCCAATACCGGCGTGAGAGCACTCTCACGTCGGATACTGATTTCAGCGTTTACATGTTAACCCACTTTACTAACATAATATCTGCTAAAACGAAAACGAATATTAAAACCCCCATCAGAAGTACATTAGTCACATGTTTGTTTGCACACTCATTTCCTTCACAAAGTGAATTGTAGGAAAACTGACGGTAGGCAAATAGGGGTGCGCCTATACATAGTAAAAAACCATAAGTAGTTTATCTCGACCATTTAGCGCCATCTCGCGAAAGCATAGTCATTGATATATGATTTCTCTTATGCCGTGGTAAGACGTGCATCTGATAGCTTTCATTAACGTGTGCTACATCGGTTGCGTTTTAGGTGCGCTTTAGGTTGTTTAAATTCACCTCCTTTTTTTTGTTTGGTAGCGGTTTCATTTTGGAGTACGAACATAGAAAGTAACATATAAAATGACCATCGACAAACAAGTTGTTAATGCTTTCATGTCGAATAAACGATTTTGAATTTGAATTTGGGTCTCATTACTCTATTTGAGTATTTGATCCCAATCAGTAGGCAGGCATAATCAGTTCCCTAGAGCGAATTACGGACTATGAATCAATCCTTATTATCTTAACCTTAAACTGAAAGCGTCCCTTTACGTTATAAATTTTATTTCAGCAAGCCTAGCATGACCTGCGAAACACGATATGATAAACCAATTTATCGACATTTAGCCTGTTAAAATACCATAAATATAGCCGCCATGTTGAATTTTGTATAGAGACGATACAATATCCTACGATACGATATCCACGCTACGTGGTCATGCTAGGGGGGCTGATTTCATTATCTAAAAATCTGTTTTGTCGGTAAACGAAAGTTTTATAGATGCACCTAGTAGTTATGCAGAATACTCATTATGCATAATGGAATCTTAATTAGTTACTCAACTACGGTACATACCCACGTTATTATTAGGTATTAGTAAGATACTACTATCTTGTTTTGACTGTGGCCAAGACGTTTCATTTGGTTCAAATTACATTTTTACGTGACGGCGCATTATGCGTAAAATATTTTTAGAAAGTAAGTGACATTTATTAAAAAGCACGAACGATGGGGTAAAGTAGGTAAAGGGAAAAGTTATATTTTTCATATTTATTCAAAATGGTATGGATAGATCGTTGCCAGGACGAGACCTGAATATATCATTGTATTTTTAAAAGCTAACGTATTTTGTAAAAAGCGTGAACATCTGCATAAAAATATTGTCATCAATATGAAATTGTAAGAAACCTCCTCTTTTTTCTGTCGGTTAATTATGTTATGTTATATATAACAGCCTACAAGTTAAGTGAGCAGTTAGAACAACAAACCTGTACTAACTTTGACAAAATCAATCATATTACTTTCTTGAGTAAACCGTACGTATAGTAGGTACGTAAATAAAATTAGCAGCTAAACAGTTACGTTAGGTTATTTATGAAATCCAAACTGATATTATAAATGCGAAAGTAGGTTAGTTAGTTTGTTTGTTACCTTTTCACGTTTTATTTACTCAACTCCTTGACATTTTTCATACATATAGTTGTGAGTAAAGAGAAGGACATAGGCTACATTCTGTAGTCCACGCGGATGATGTCGCGGGTAACAGCTAGTTTCTTATAATGCCTGCGAATAGAGCTGGGTGGGGCATGGCCTCGCGTGTTGCCACCGGAGTTGCGTGCCGGCAACGCTTGGCCAGGCAGCGTTATTTCACGTTCTTTTATATAGTTTCGTTATCCATGCTACTGTTGAGCAAATGACAAATATTGAAAGCGATGTACGCCGTGATCCGTAGGTAGTTTTTCGTGATTTGGATCGTACTTTTTTTCGGAAATTAGGTATGTCTCAATGGGTTAATTTTTACAATAGGGCAGATATTCGGGGTTGATAGGACGCGCCGGCAGTTTTTGAAGATGCAAACACATACTTGTCAAACTAAAGATCTATCTATCTAAGCCTAATATGACACTCTTATTCCAAAAGAAGTATATTGCATACTAGGCATAAGGTTTGAGTTTGGTTTAAGTGTGAGTAAATTACTAAAGATATGGGTCTATGCCGGTGCTAACTACTATTATGAAATTCAATCATGTGAAAAATTTTAAACAACCTATGCCCATAACGTAAGTGTAATCTAGTCGTATTACAATACAATTAATGTGCTAATAGCGGAAGCAGTATCTATTGCGTTGTGCATCATAGAACGCAATAATCGAACCGGTCGCGATTTCGATTCCTGCACGTGCTCATCTAACCATGTCTTATTTGTGTAACTAATGTAAATATTATTTTTATATGTATCTTAGTTGTACTTATTGGATTTTCACGTATGTCTGAGGCTAATAATAGTCCATAAATATAATATTTCAAATGTTGCCAAGAGAATTAGAAAACTCATCTTTGTCTTCAAAAATCTAAGATCATTTGCTGATGAAAAATTGTTGATTCAAACATATAGGGCACTAGGGCATTGTGTCATTGACTACTGCATTTGTGCATGGGGGACAGCTGCAAAAACATATTTAAAAGTTGCAGAACGTGCACAACGAGCACTCTTGAAGGTAATACTTTATGCACCCTATAGGTATCCAACGGAACTTGTATACAATAGAACCAATGTTCTCACTGTTCGCAAATCTTTCATCCTGAAAAGCATAAGGAGGTACCATAGAATAACTGTACCCAGTCTACCTGACCTCAATAAAAGGCTATTTCGCTGTCCTATTCCAGTCACCAAGAGCGTCTTCGCTCGCAGAAGCTATGAATTTATTGCTCCTCGTATTTACAACAAGATTAATTTGACTCATAAAATTAGAAAACTAAGTAACCATCGTGTAAAAAAAGTAATCGAAAATTGGCTAGCCAGTTTCGATTATGAAAAAACGGAGAATCTTTTGGTGATTCCTGCGTGACTTGTTTTGCCTTCTTTTGCTAGTTCTGTTTCGTCTGAAAGCTTTTGGAATTGTTATTCATCATCACTATTGGCGTGGGTTCTTGCTGGGGTATATCTAACATGCCTCGCCTTACACTCCCCACTCACTACACAAACAGTGCTACACACATTCACTACACTACACATTTACACTCTTCATAATTATACTCACACATATACTCTATTATACAACATACATATAATTTCTTAGTACTTAAGTCTAACTTTAGATATGCGTTATTTTTCTTTAGTCAAGTGACAGTAATTTTTCTATACCTAGTTCTCCACTTAACCTTATTTTGTATACCTGCTATAATGGGAAGTAACTGTCTCTTATGTTACAGGATTTCTCCTAGTTTAAGAGACAGGGAAACATTGTATTAGAATAGGTTATTATGATACACGAATAAACTTATTATTATTATTATCTTTTTTTCCTTTTATTTTTCACTCATTACTGAGGTATTTATTCAAAACCGCGGGCTTGTGGCCAAACGGAGATGAATTTACGATGGGTTCGATAGAAATTTTCTGACAATGCGGCAGGTGTTTAGTATGGTAGCTTTTTGTAGAAGGTATGTGATAGATAGGTGCATATTTAATGTGTCAAGGCTGGTGCGGAGTGTTTTTGGTATGACGCCCGTCGTGGACAACACAATGGGAATGGTTTTTACCATGTTCACTTGCCATTGAGTTTTAATCTCAATGGACAAGTCCGTGTATTTGGAAATTTTCTGTGTGTATGTTGATGTGAGATTGTGTGTGTTAGGAATGGCAATGTCTATGAGGTAAACTGTTTTGTTGGTTTTGTCATGAAGAGTTATGTCCGGTCTATTGCAGTGGATCGTCTTATCTGTGATTATTGTCCTATCCCAGTATAGTTTGAAGGTGGGAGAATCGAGTACTGTCTGTGGTGTATACTTATAGTATGCTGTTTTTTCTGTGATGAGCTGACATTTATATGCTAGGTGTTGGTGAATGATGGCCGCGACCTGATCATGACGATGCTTGTAGTCGGTTTGTGTGATCGTCCTGCCAGCTCCAGTGATGTGCTGAATTGTTTCCGAACTGTTGTGGCAGTGTCGGCATAAATCTGATGTGAGTATTGTGCTACGTATTATGTGCTTCTGGTAGTTTTTTGTGTCTATTACCTGATCTTGTATGGACAGCATGAATCCTTCAGTTTCTGGAAATAGTTCACCTCGTTTGAGCCACTCGTTTGAAGCAACCTTGTCAATATTAGGATTCACCAAATCTAGTCGGTGCCTACCATGTAGAGATTTCTTTGTCCAAGTATCTATTTTGTTTTGAATGGTTGTAATGTGCTCGTTTGCCTGTTTGTCGTAGGATTTTAGGTTTAGTGGTGTGTATTTAGTGTCTGCGTGTACTATAGCATTATGGAGAGTGGATCGTTCTGTTTGTGAGTGAAAGTATTTACGGAGTGTTGTGATTTGTTTGTTGTGTAGATTTTTAATATCAATCAGTGCTCTGCCGCCTTCGTGTTTGGGTAGTGTTAGTCGTTGGATACAAGATCTTGGGTGGTGTTTTCTGTATTTCGTCAATAATGTGTTTATTATTCGTTGTAATTGTGTCAAATCTGTCTGTGACCAGGAAATGATTCCAAAAGAGTAGGTTAGTGTGGGTATAGCAAATGTGTTGATGGCTTTTATGGTATTTCGGGAATTTAGGTGAGTATTTAGTATTTTATGAAGTCTGCTTCTAAACTTTTGTTTGAGCACATCTTTTGTATATTTGTGATGTATTTGTTTAGTTTGTTGGTAACCTAAGTATTTATATCCATCTATATCATTAACTGCATCTATTTGTTCTCCGTTATTTAGTTCGTATGTATTGTGTTCTATTTTACCTTTATTTATTGATTGTAATTTACATTTGTCTATTCCAAACTCCATGTGTATATCAGCCGAAAATCTCTCTGTAATATCTGCAAGATTGTATATTTCTTCAAGGGTGGATAGTATAGTTTAATATCATCCATATAAAGTAGATGTGTCAGTTTCTGTTGCGTGTCATTGTAGTTAATTTTATAACCGTTTCCGCTATTATTTAGAAGGTGTGATAAAGGGTTTAGGGCAAGGCAAAACCATAATGGACTTAAAGAATCTCCCTGGAAAATTCCACGGCGAATGGTTATAGACTCGGTTTGAACAGATTCTTCTGTGGTATTTAGCTTTAGTACCGTCGACCAGTTTTGCATTGTGTTTTTGAGGAAATTAATTAGTATAGGATGGATTTTGTAATATTCTAGTATTTTAATGAGCCATGTGTGTGGAACTGAATCAAAGGCCTTTTTATAATCTATGAACATAGTGTATATGCTTGTTTTTTTACGTCGAGTTTGCGCCGTCACTACTGCATCAATAGTCAATTGCTCTTTGCAGCCCTGACTACCTTTGCGGCATCCCTTTTGTTGTTCGGCTAAGATATTGTTGGAATTAGTGTGCTGATATATTAGACGGCTAATACATGAAGTAGTAATCTTGTATATGTTTTGAAGACATGTGATTGGTCTATATTTTGCGGGATTCTTTGTATCGGTCATATCTTTTGGAATCATGTAGGTTGTACCATGAGTAATATAACTGGGCATTGATTGGGGTTGTTGAATGAATGTATTAATTAGTGTTGCCCAAATTCAGTCTTGGTCTTGCAGTCTTGGTCTTGTTCTTGCGTTTTTGCAAGACCAAGACCAAGAACAAGACCGCGTATTTTTAGCAAGACCAAGACCAAGACTGACCGTGCAAGACTTGAGCAAGAACAAGACATAGCCTGCAAGACTCTTGCGTCTTGCAGCTAGGACTTAGCGCTATTTCACGGAGTAGTTAGGTGTAGCAGTTCGGTGTATAGGTAGGTACGCTTAGGAATTCTATGAGACGCAAAAAACTGTATCAAAGAATATGAAAAACTGGACCTATGCGCATTACGACTAATACCATAAACATAGCGAATAAAAAAATATCTATTAAAATCAAACTGAGTGCATGCATAGTTATGTTTTAACCATCGGCACTTTGATAATGCGGCATCAAAGGTTTTGTACTTACTTCTCAAAGAAATTTGCCGCTTTTCGGAAGTACATGGTTATGAACTTATGATACACGCGCCGGCGGCTTCTTTTGAAATCTAAAACAATCGTTGCCGCCACGCCGAAATCATAACATTTGACACTATTTGATTGCCGCCATAGGGCGTAGGTATACTCATGTGATTGGATCACGCAAGTAGTATTATGATTAGGATAAAATAGTAAGGATAGGTAGTAGATATCATAATAATTCATTCTAGTAAGTATATATTATAATATTGATTACTTATATGGTTTTAAACTAATTACTTAGGTACTATTATGTAAGCTTATTATTATGTATATAATGTAAGCTTATAAATCATAAATGTTTATAAAGAAACAGTTACTTCCATGGAAAACGACATATAGGTCAGTTGATTTTTCGAATTTCTTATCAAATCTTCAGTTATTTATTAATCTGCTTGATCTTTACTATGGCTATGTTAATTCAAGCTCACAATGTCAATTCTAATACGTTTTTCTAAGATTTAAAGTAAACTTTAATAAATAGTAATAGACTAATAGGTAATTGCAAGACTTGCAAGACTCTTGCTGCAAGACCAAGACCAAGACCAAGACTGGGAGCGCAAGACCAAGACCAAGACCAAGACCAGGTGTATTGGCGCAAGACCAAGACCAAGACTGGCTAAGTCTCGTCTTGTTCTTGCATTTGGGCAACACTAGTATTAATGTGTCGTAGTAGTGTGTCGTGTAAGCTTGTAAGTTTTTTATACCAGAAATTGTGTATTTTATCTGATCTCGTGGCTTTCCAACTGTGTGTTTTGGATATAACATGTTTTAAGAGGTCTATAGAAACTTTGTCGAAGGCCATGTCTGTGACAGAGTTAATTACATCGTTCTCGCTGTCTATCCAATTGTTACAGGTGTGTTCTACGGGATTTGACCATATATTAGACCAGAATTTGTGTAGCTCATTTGCTTCAGGCAATTGATGAATAGTGTTAGGGCTCAATTGATTGTTTTCTGTAGTTGTTAACTTCCTGTAAAATTGCTTTTCGTTACAATTAAAAAGTTTATTTTGTATCTTTCGTAATGTAGTGAGTTTGTATCTACGGAGACGGCTGGAGAGAGCATTGAGTTTTTGTTTAAATGTATCTAGAAAATCTATGAGTTGCGTATTGTTAGGTTCATGTAGTGAGTGTACTTTATGATTAGCTAATATATCTTCGACATGCTTTTTCAGTTTAGTATTAGTGTTGCCTTTCATAAATTCAGTAAGTCTACCTATTTTAACTCTGAGCTGATCTATCCTTTTTTGAAGTCGGAGCTGCCACGATGGTATTTTAGTTGTAGGTCTATGTATGTCTTGTTTATTTTGTGGGTCTAGTTTTTTAAAGAAGAATGTAGAAGCTGTGTACGCAGCACAGTAAATCAATGTTTGGCATGTCATAAAATCCGTGCTGTCAGTAATATGATCAGGGAGAATTTTGTGGTTTATCGCTTGGACCATCAGTGCTAGTTTACGACATGGTCTTAATTTTGGGATGAAAGGTCTATTTACTGCTTCAATGTCCTTAAAGTTCTCATAAGCATCATTAAATGTGTTTCTTAATTCAGCTATTGCTTCTGGCAAAAACAAGTTCACCGAAATGTTATTTGAAGATGCATCAACTGTAGGATGTATCAGTTCTATTGGATTAGTATCTATGGTATTGAATTCTATTGCGTTTAGTGTTATATTTTGACTGGTTTCTTCAGAATTTGAAAGTTCATAGTTAGCAGTGTTCAAGTCCCTGGCCACATCAGCTTTAATATGTGATAATTTTTCAGCGGAGAGTAATTTGTTATAAATAATTGTTCTACGTTGGTCAGCAATCCTTTGTTCTGTTATGTGTGATAAGTGAGGGTATGTTGTAATGAATGCTGTATGTAGAGCTGATCTGTATCCTGTTATATTCGATTCTAGATTTGTTAAACGGTAATAGTGGCGCATAATACATTCGTTAAGATCATTAGACCAGTGCATGCGCTGTGTAGGAGTTGATAAAGTCTGTATCTGAGTTTGTGTATCGGAATTGTTATTATGTCTTCTTGTTTCATTTAATTGTGTGAGTACTTCTTTTCGTATATTGTCAAGTGTTGTTTGTGGTAAAAGTTTGTTGTTGAGGATTGTTCTACGTTGATCGCCTATGCGATTTCTAGAGACATCTATTTTTGGAAATTTGGCAATAAAAAGTTTATGAAGCTGTTCGAGAAATCCTCTAGGGTTTTCTTCGAGATTAGAGAGTATGAGGTAGTTGCGCCATATGAATTCGTTCATTTCTTGAGTCCATCTGATGCGGGCGCGTGAGCCAGTAGCGGGCATAGGATTATCAGCGAATGCTTCCTGTGCAACGTCTGCTGACTGTGGTGATGTTGATGAGCTATGAGTGGATATGGTAGATGAATATGTAAAGGGACGATATGATCTACCCGATGATAATGATGATGATGGGGATATGTTATGTGGATAAGCGATTTCGCATGAAGCTGATTCGAGGGTATTCTCGATGGAAGACCGCCTACTGCATTCTGACGCAGCTTGGCGGTTGGCACCGGCTAGTGATCGCAGATTATACCTGCGTATAGGCATTGAAGTGCCCCCCCCAGAATACGAAGGGCTGCCCGAGCTTGTTGGCTCAGTGAGGGATTCTCCAGCGGCGCTGGTACCCTCCTGGGGTAGTAAATTTTTCTTCTTTGCCTTTCTTAACATACGGGTTACTTTTACATGTCCTAACTCCAGGTTATCAAATAAGATGGAGAAAGGAAAGGTTGGGTTGGGATCGTTAGTTTAGAAGGGTATGTGAATGCCTGGTTGTGATGGCTTAGGGTATATGGTATCTCCCAGCTGGGGTTCGGTCAAGATGTGGTGACCCTGTCAAATATTATTAGTACAAGCCTTCTAGTAAGCCCCCCCGCCACGGCAAGGTGATCCCCTGGGGGGGGTTATTATTATTATTATTATAAAAACAATTTTGTTCCGATATCTTCATCTCTGTTATTTCTCCATGCGGCATCAGATAGAAGTAGTAGGTACCTATTTTGCATCACTAACATGGATAAGCATTATATTTTCATGGTTCGTTAGGATTGGAGTTTAAGTGTATTTTGAGTAGCTAACTCATGATTAGCCTAGCTACTTCCACATTTGAACTAAACATACTTAGGAGATTTGTTGTTTCGCTGTGCGTCTTAACTTTGTGTCATTTACAACTCCGTCATCACTCAGGTTCTGCGTAAATATAGGATGATGCCTAATTGTAAAACCTACTAATATATAGGTACGTATACATAAATTAAATGTACCTCGCGTATGACTTGATTATACAGGGTGTTTGTGACAGCCAGGCAAATATTGATATGGTGACTTCAGACCATGATTCTGAGATGAAAACAAGTGAAAAATTTTGCAGGAGAATTCTAAAATTTTCCGACTTTTTAAAAAAAAAATTACGGAAAAAATAGTGTGGTTAGTTTAAGTAGGCCTTAAATAATGACTTAAAAATAAAATTTTACCGTTTGGATGATTAAAAAAAATAAAAGATGCTTTCAAAAAAGTTCAAATAACTGGTCAACCCCTAAGGAGGGTCACAAGTGATTCAAAAAACAGAAATGTATCACAAAATAACCAATAAGCCTAGTTAACTAGTCACAGGATCGCCCAATACAATTGGCGCGGTAAGCAAACATTACGTATAATCAAATCAAAAATTAATTTCCTGCGAGTAATAATACTGTCGTATAACTCAAAACAATAGTACTTGTTCAGTATCTCAGTATTTGCCTGGCTGTCACAAACAACCTGTATATTCCTGTGTCCCCTAGCTGGGGCAGAGGGCCTCCACAGATCTCCGCCACCATAATAATATACCGATCAGTACCTCGCATATAGCAATAATGATTTTTAAATTGATTCATATTGCGCCTGCGCAACGCACAACACAATAGATAGGCCAATGGGCACGTCGGACGCGATTTCATTTCCGATGCGCGCGCGCTGACCCGTGCGCCAATTTCCTGCCAATGTTTTGTTCAGATAATCTATGTAGATTCAATCGACTTAATAGTTGTTTTTCTGATATTATAATACTGTAACGGTTCTATGATAAAATTGGTAATAAAATGTAATCTGCATTATATTATTGGTAGGTATTCAGTTATAATAAATAAATTTGTGGGTAACGGTGCTTTTAATATCTGTCTTGGAAACGCTGTCTCTACTATAATAGAGAATTTTCTAACATGCACTAAATTAAACTTGATAATTAGTGTATATTCTCACCTAGTTATAGCACACTATACAACCTTACTAACTCCATCGCAAGAGGTTTCAAACAAGGGTTGCTCTAGCTTGAAGAAACGATTGCCAGTTAGTCGCCTAACGCCTAATAAATAAAATTGTGCCTGCTAAGATAAAGTGCGCGATATTAAACGATTTCTTTATAACAAATTCATTGTTTCAGCGGCCTTTGATAAATCATTGTGGCGTATATTAAAGTTCATAAAATAGGTTTGCATGGTTGTTCTTTACGTTGCGTGGACTGCTTGACGGATTTTTCAGCATTTATTGTGTACCGGTGGTGCGTGCTACACGCAGACCATTTGTTTTTTCCATAGGTACATTTTTGTCACGTGAAATACGGGCTATGGCTTCAGTTATGGCTACCTTACCAAAGTTTTTCTGGTCATATTTCGGTTTAAGATTTTAAGTTGTCGAAGAAAAGCTCAGGTACACGCCGTTAAAGCTCTTGAATAGTTACTATCTGTAGGTAGAATTTTAAGGTGACTCAGTGCTAAACAATAAATACAAAACGCATATACCTCAAAACTTTTACGCAATTCGCGAGTCCTACGGATTTCTTGAAATCTACATACATAGATCACGAAAATAATGTATCAAAGCTTCAACGTAACAGTAATTTCAAATTCAAAACGAATAGTTCATCGTTTACATTTCGCCTATATATTTAACACTAGTAGACGCCCGAAACTCCGTCCGTGTCCGAGTGGACTGCAGAAAAAATAAAATAGGATAAAAAAGTTCTCCCGGGATAATGAATTGTAGCCTATGTGTTTATTATTTATTTGGCACTCAAACAGATTACATTTTTATTTACAAAAATGAAATATTAACGGGTTGTTGGACTAAAATGTAATCCTAGCAGAGTCCACTGTTATTCTGATATGTAAGCTCTATTATTGCGAAGTTTTATCAAAATCCATTCAGTAGTTTTTACGTGTAAGAGCAACAAATATACATACATCCTCATGAATTTTAGCGTTTATAATATTAGTCAGATTATTATGAGTGATTGGAATGTTAACCAAATTAACTGCGAAGTCGCAGAAAAAGGAAGTACGGTCACCGCGTTGAAATATCATTTCGTTCGCTAACACACAGCGACATCTTTAGATTCCTAATAAGTTGGTAAATCAACTAAATGAGAAAAATGACAAATAACGAAGGGTTTCCACACAAGCCGCGGCGTCGATTCACAATGCGACGCGTCGCATCGTGGAAATAGTCTCGTATCTTTTTTATTTTTTTTCGTTCATAAATAACGGGACAATTTGCTAAGACTCAATCATCGCTACGTTGGATCTTGCGTTCCGCTATTTCCTAATACATATCTAGTTCCTTTTGTAGTACCTAATGTTACCTAACTAATGTCAGCCAGTAAAAAGTCAGTTAACACGTTCACGTGAGCAGCGACTATTGCCGGACACCGTGCCGTGGCGTATGATTTACCCATACAAATTTCCGAACGCATTAGTACGTTCTGTTGAAATTTACTTCACAAGACATGATTAGGCATGAACGTATACGCACGTGTACGTTTGTAAACGATGTGTCATCAAGCAAATACTTTTAACTACTATCCAGAGCCAGAACGTTCATACTGCTTCCGATGATGTTTAGTGTCTACCTGTGATTTAGCACAACGTCTAATTACATCGACGTATAGGAACGTTCTACTCAAACTATACTTTATTAATGAAAAGCAACGTCTTGATGTTGACGTTGACGTTTTATCACTCTGCTTCGTAGACTATCAATATAATGATTCAAGACGGTATATCAACGTCAACGTTCAATGACGATGCGCCGCCAAACATGGATAAACAGTTTCATTTAATTGTAACAGCTTACTACAACGTCTTCGCCAGTAAACGTTGTATCAATATATAATAGGTAAAATACAAATGAATCAGTTTAAATAAAAGAACATCTAATATCGTCACTGTCTATCGACGTTCTTTAATAAACTGGACAGCAAATAAACCGAGCCACCCGTCACTTTGGAACTCTAATTCGATTTTCTCAAAAAGTATTAAACTTACAGCTATCAAAGTTATGCCTACGGTAAGTGCATGTAATGACGAATAAAATTATTGGAAACACATTGAGATTTACGAATTAAGCGTTTATTAAGGAGTTTACAAAAAGGAGTTGTTTCCCACTCTGGTTAAGCCTTGATAATCATCAAGTTAAACAAAAAATCAAGCGGAAAACAAAACAAAAAAAATTAACAAAGTTATAAGCTTAGTATTCAGTGTTACCTCCCCTTGCTCGAATAACTGCCATCATCCTCGTATTCATTGACCTTACGAGCCTGACTGACATGAAATCTTGAGGAATCGCGTTCCATTCCTCTTCAATTGCGATTCTCAGCTCTGTAAGCCTTGTTGGTGCAGGTACCTGGGCTCGAACCCATCGTTTCAGTTCATCCCATAAATGTTCTATAGGATTCAAGTCCGGGCTTTGAGCAGGCCAGTCCATCGTGGGAATACTGGGTAACTACATGAGCAACATGAGGCCATGCACTATCATGCATAAATTGCATGTCCTGCCCGATAAAACCTGCATAAGGTATCACATGTTCTGCGAGGATTTCAGTGATATAGCGATGCGAAGTCAATCCACGGCCCGTTGGTTCAATGAAAACTAAAGCTGTATGTGCGGTTAACGAGATGCCGCCCCAGACCATTACAGATCCTCCTCCATAAGCAACAGTTTCCTCGACGCAACACTGAGAATAACGTTCTCCAGGACGACGACATACTCTCTGACGTCGATCACTTTTACGTAGACTAACCCTGGTCTCATCAGTAAAGAGTATATTACTCCACTGCTTCAAAGTCCAATCCCTATACGCTCAAGCAAATTCTAGTCATACTCGACGGTAGGCTACAGTCTATGTTGGGCCTGTTGGAGCTCTCCTTGGAGTCAGGTTCCGTTCAGCAAGTCTCCTTCTGACGGTATCTGAAGTTATGACCACTTGGCGCTGGTCACGCAGACTTTGTTGGACTTGAACAGCATTGAGGCGGCGATTTCGTAAAACTGTTAATTGGATAAAACGATCATCTGCTGCTGATATAGCCCTAGGTCTGCCTGTACCTGGACGGCGATCGAATGCTCCAGTCTCTCAGTAACGCTTGTAAACTCGTTGCACCGAAGATCTGCTGATTCGAAGTCTTCGAGCGACCTCACGTTGACTAAGGCCAGTTTGAAGTAGTGCTACAGCTTGAGCAGCTTCCTGAGGGGTCGTATTTATTTTTTTAAGGAGAAAAGTGTCAAAAATACACGCGTGTAAGTTAACAATGCTTTTTGTACTATATACTAACATAAAATTTAAGTTTGTGTAATACTAACACTATGGGCACAAGCCTGAAATAAAAAGATTTTATTTTATTTTATTTATTTATTTAATGCATAGAAACTAAAGAAACGATAAGAAATATCCAACTACCCTCACTGTAAAGGACAAAAACGCTAAGCGGGAACTCTAGTCAAAACAGACCAAAATTGTTGGCATTGTGTTTGTTGCTTAATTACAATGTGAGTTAACGATACTTTTAATTAAATTTAAATTAATTTTATTCGTCAATTAAATGCACTTTCTGTAGGTATAAGTTTGATAGTTGTAAGTTTGATACTTTTTGAGAAAATCGAATTAGAGTTCCAAGGTGACGGGTGGCTCGGTTTATTTGCTGTCCAGTGTAGATATGTGTATACTTTATTACTAATTTTCTGTAACTTTTTAAGTAATTATAATAATCATAATTATTATAATCATGTACAGAATTACAAAAATAGGTACTTTCTGATTTTATAAAAATATTTAACAACAATAAGCCTAAAATAACAATAATAATTAATCCAAACCATAATGTAATGCGCACGAGCCTCCGTCACCTCTCGCAATACGGCGCAGGGAGACTGATGTATTGCCGACACGTACAGAACGAGCCGTGCATGGACGTTGTTAATGTACAGTAGGAACACGTTCTTGTGTATGTAGTGCTAACTTTGACCTATGAAATTTGGTATACAGCGTGGCGGTAGAAACTTGAGTCGTTGATATGTTATGGTACAATAACGTCACTTATAGGATCTAATACCGCCTGCAATCGCTTCCTAACGATCTTCTAGTTACTGAGCAATATGACGTGACATATCCATACGTTGTTCTACATCGCTACACGTAATTTTGACATCCAGGTACGTAGCTCACGCGAAAGTGTTAAAATTTGACAGAGAAAAATAACAGCGCGGGAGAACGACTGACACACATATTTTTAAAAACCACACAATGTTTTTAAAAAGTGCAACCATACGTTTTTAGAGTGTGTTTAGACAAGTCTAGTGATACGAAAATTGTGGCGTATATCGCTTTAGTTTCCCTGTAAAATGAACAAATCTGATTTAAAAGAGGTATCTTCGACGTGTTTTTTTATCGTACAGAATTCTAGGAATCGTGTTTCTGTAACTACAAAAAGTAATATAGTATAATGAAGAATTCCATTGTTAAATATCGCTTTCCTATGTTTTGTGATAGCTGAGAAAAATCGACAAAACTAACATCAATTTTACCAATTCGTCGTCTTAATGAAATAGTTTATTTTCTGACACATTTTATAATTGAAACGTTCTCTTTTGTTTTTGCTTAACTACTTACCTAAACATAATAATAATAATACCTAAATATAACTCTTTTCTTTACTTATATACTTTTGTTTTCATATCCATACGTAGGTACACCCAATTAAATTTATTCAGGGGAAATCGATACCTGTTGTGTTCTTCAACGCAGGATTATAAAATATCAAAATATAAGTGCTAATTTTTCCAAACGTCAACTAGCCTATCAGAATAGGCGCAAATTGTCAAATTCGCAAATTGTCAAGCGGTCGCAATCAGTCAATTTCGCAAATTGTCAAGTTCGTAAATTGCAAATTCGCAAATTGCCAGATTCGCAAATTGCCAAGATCGCAAATTGTCAAACGGTTATATATTTGAAGCAAGCCTTAATATAAAAAAAAATGAATGGACACAGATATAAATTGTGTTTTAATGTATTTATGGATACTAACATAGATAGTTTGTCATAAATTTAAGATATTTGCTTATACAATACGTCTTGTGCATAATATTTTTTACTCATCCTGCAATATAAAACACAATTTATATCTGTGCTCGGTCCATTTGTGCTTATATTAAGGCTTGCTTTAAATATAAACCGTTTGACAATTTGCGAGTGATGCTGTCTTTCTCTTAACTTGATCATGATAGAGACAGCATATACTTTATTCTTTAGATAGGCTATCTGACGTTTGGAAAATCGGCTCTAAAACAATAAAATATTCAACAAATTGAATCAATGCTAGTAGGAAAATTTTGTGAACATTTAATTTTAAAGTAGGTATAAGTACCTACTAACTACGTATACTTAATCTTCGCCACGTAGAGCCTACGAGTAATTATACCTTCGTTACCATTTCCAAATTACATATACCATACTTAATCTTTATTTAACAGTCCATACCACTAACCAGGAAACAAACTTAATATTTCAAATATCAACACGCAGCTCTCATAAACTATTCATCTAAAGTCGTTGTTTGGCGTCGGCTGACGTGCGTGTGCAGACCTACTCGTACTAAGCCGTTACCCCTAGGAACAAAGTTTGTTATAAGTATTAAGTATATTAACGTAATATAAACCTGCTAATAAAGCAGCGTGCCCAGGGCAAATTGACGCCTTAAACGAAATTTAATTTGACATGTAATCGACGCTCTACATGTAGTCATACACATGGTAATAAGCATCATAATTCAAGGGAACTATTTGTTAAAACGCAGTCTAAAGTGAAATTTGCATATTTTTACGTGGCATTAAAAAATAAGTATAACAGATATTTGACAGATAATAAAATAATCCCTATATGGGCTTGCATTGTCACGTTAAACGCTTATTTAACTACAGATAAGCACAGATTATAACAATACTGGTTTAACTTAGACACGGTTTTGTAGTACTAACATGCAGAGTTTTGAACCTTTATTTAGACTCTGTTTTGAGGTAAGGCACAAAGTCTTCATCGTCTTCAGCCTGCCTATTGCAGTCCACTGCTGGACGCAGGCCTGCACCAGGGCACGTCACAAGGCCTGCTATGGGGGGTTTTGCTCATGTCACCACGCTGGGCAGGCGGGTTGGTGACCGCAGTCTGATTTTCGGACTACGTTGTCAGCACGGGAGTTAATAATAAATAAATAAATATTCACAAACCGTCGTTTATAAAAATATATGTTCATAGAAAATAGAAACCGCAGCGAGGGTAACGTGGGAAGACTGTGGGAGACAGATATTAGCCATTTTTATATAAAAATAAATATTTATTTAGTAACTTAAACATTACACATTGTTTAACAATATCCTGAAAAACAGTCTACGATGGTTGACTGCAAGTAAAAGTCCCATTATTGCTGTGAAATTAATTTAATTTAAAGTTTAAAAGGGTTCATAGTCATGTCTCCAATAATAACAACTCTTGGGCTATCTAGTGGCCACGTTGGCTACATAGTGGCCAAATAGATTCTCACTAATGCCCTATTTGTAACTGCTTCATGACAACTAGTTACCTATTATTTTGTTATTTTTAACGTCGATTACAACCGTACGTGGTAGCGAGTAATTTCTAGGAATTACAATAACCTGGTTCTCGTCCTATTTTGTACTGTTATAATTAATATAGCTTCGGCCATGATTACAATGTTGATTACTAGCCGTGAACACGCATAGCTGTTATTTTCCATTTTTGCAGTTAAATATTTTGCCAAGAGCAACATCATAAATAAATAATGTAAATTTATCATAATAGCTGTGCTTGTGCGAGGCTTCACTAGCATCATCAGCTGCATCTCTTTCCGCGCATGTCGTAGGACTCGACTGAGGAATTTGTGCATTTTCTCAGGCGATAATCAAGACCGTCACTGGTCATTTGCATCTGTCCCCGCTATGGTAAGCGTGGCTCTGCGACCTTCTTTATGAACCTGCAGTTCTGGCTACCCGATTTCGGGATCACAACCGTGTCTTATGTATAATTTATTATATTGTGGATGTATTTTGTATACCACAGTAATCCTCTTACTTAGTTTCCCTCTTTAGTTTTCTGTAGCTTAAAAAACTAACGCATGTACGACCCTGACATACTCCTGCAACTCCATTCATTATTCATGAATATTGATTTATACTCGAAGTAAACCTTCTTGGAGTAGAAAACAAGAGACACTTACAGTGGCTCCGTTCAGAAACTCTTTACAGCCAATTAAAGAGTGCACAGCACTCTCTATGTATGCAGTTTTGGGTTCGTGTGTGTAATATAATACTATGAATAACGCACATCCCTTAAATAGCATAGGTAGGCAAATTTGATTGCAACTCAAGGTGAGTATGAGCAGTAAATACATAATAAGCAACTCTTGTACTGTCGGCGCCGCGACGGCGTGTTGTGGGGCGCGGTTACCATGGCAACGGAACCTCCCCCCTCCCCCCCTCGCCCCCGACTGACCCTCCGACCTCTAGTGACGACTCGGAACACTGACACTGTTATAGGGAAGGGACGAGTCGATAACTGTTAATAATTAATAGCGTTACAATTTAATAATCCAAAGTTAACGGCAAAAGTTTTTTTTCGTGTTTGTAGGATAAGGCTTAATCTTATTGGATTATCGAGTTTAGTACTGCTTATGCATCTACTTTTTACTTTATTATTTGGAAGAGTATGGTAGGTGCGGTAAGTCTACTGAAACACATACCTGTGACGATCTACTGCAAGGATCGACTAAGCTGCTAAAAGTACGTACCGATAGCGTATGTTTCTACGACTTGTATGCTGGCTGATTGTGAGCAGCCAACCAATTAAATTGTAGGGTGATAACGTGATATAATAAATAGCACAACGTGATTGGTTCACAGCTTTTTGAGTTGCAAACTCACAATCGAAAGTTTGCTAGCAGCATTCTTTTAGTTTAGTTTGTTGTCGTATTTTACGTCAACACGTCAAATTTTATCTTCTTTATTTATTTATATCTTTATTCTTTATTTAAAGCAAAGTAAGTTTTGCAAATTTACACAACATAACTATGTCTTTTGTTATTACCGAACGTGAACCGATTTCGATGCAGTTTTCAGGAATATATTGTGACAGGTCTCACTTAACATATAGGCTACTTTTTATCCCGGGAAAATGTTTTTATCCCGGATAATTTCGACATTTATTTTTATTCTGTAGTCCACGCAATAATTAATATTACTAATTTCTACTAATACATAATTATTTTACCGGTATACCCATTATGTTTTTTATATTTATTGGCTCATTGAGGAATGTTTCGTAGGTAGATTTCAATCAACTGTAAATATCACAAAAGAAAAAAATATCACAAAAACCCCGTATGGGGTTTGATGAACTTCACGATTTTAATAAAGTCATGCCACCACCATTACGGATAAAACATAAACTCCATTTGCACTTACATGCCTAGATTCAGTTATAAAAAAAACTGAGTACTAGGTTAGAATAATTAATGGTCTCATACTTACAGACTGGTAAATAAATTACGGCCAATTTCAATACTAGAGCTTAAGATACTTGGATTTTTTATTTGAAATTTTGTATGAAAACAATTGAAGATTTAATCTGAAATAATCGTATGCTAAAATCTCTCGATTAGTCTAACAAGTAGGTCATGCGTATATCCAAATTGCTTGGATATATTATTGGTTGGATTCTAATGAAATCATGCTTCCTAAAATTTCTGCGCCATGAAACATTCCTTGCCTTTGCTCACAATAATATATTTTTGAACTTTTATGCCTTGTTTTTTAATATTACGGCAATATGAGCTTTTCCCCATTCTATGACACCCTTGGGATGTGAAGGGCGATATTCCTTTCGATTTCTGCCCTGACCTTTTAACTTCGCGACGTTACGCGTTTTCCGCAGTCGAGTTAAAAATGGTTCAACGGATGCGGGCAATAGCAGATTATCGATTTTTGTTGTCCTGAATGCAACAGAAAGATTTCAGAAAGTAAATTTTTGATCCTAGTTCGATGCTTAGTAGGTACATCACATCACTAAACTTTAATTCTAGTTGCCCGTTTGTCCACGATTATGAAAACTTGAGTTTCATATTTACTTTACATAAAAAAAGAAATTCCGTTTTTATTTAAATACTTATTTATACCTGTAAATATGCATCCTATGCATTATTTTGTCAAAGAATGAATCAGATAAATAATAGTAGGTAATGCGGTGATAGCCCAGTGGTTAAGACGTGCACCTTCCAAGCGGGAGGCGTAAGTTCGATACCAGTCACGGGCCTGTACCAATGAATTTATTTCATGTACAGATTTTAATGTTGCAAAATTGTCACTTAGCTCGTGCCTCGGAAAGCACGTAAAACCGTTGGACCTGTGCCTGATCTCTCTCCAGTCATGACGGCTTTCCGTCCCATCGGACTATGAGAGTGAGGGAATAGAGAGTGCATCTGTGTTTGCGCACACACTTGTGCACTATAATATCTCCTGCGTACCTGGCCAATCTCCGTAGAGGTTGGTCGCCTTGGCCGAAATACGGTCGGAGATCATGATCATCATCATCAGTAGGTAATACTAAACGTGGCAGTCGGATCTCCTGCGTGTTCCGCAGTTCTGGCTACTGCTTCTTGGGAAAATAGCCGTGTGTATAATTTAGGTATAATACATTTGAATCAGATAAAGTATTTTCAAAATGAGTGATTTGCTTTTGACACGAAACTAGGTAGGTGAAAAGAAACAACATTCACTATGGGACCAACTCCGAAATAGTGAAAAAAATCAGCTGTACCATACATTTCAGTGCAGTAATTATTAAAGATACAGCGGTTTTCGCTTTTCAATGAACAATATTCGTCAATCGTTGCGAACAACTTTGAATTTTTGTAACGTTAAAATAGAGCTAGCTTCGATTTCGTGGATCGATGTGAACGCCCACGCTGTTTTTTTTTATTATTTTATTACAAAGTAGGTATATTTTTTCTTTACGTTTTCGTTGTTATGTCGGCTGTTCACAGCATACCACCTTCAGTCTATATTACGTAGTAGATCGTATATCTATAGGTATAATCTGTGGGTAAGGGTACTAAAGAGTTTAAAATTGGTAGTCTTTTTGAAGGTGCCTCATTGAAAAAAATAATCTAAGCAGCTATATCTTTTTTACAAACATAGGTACATAAGGCTGTATTCCGAAATGGCGTAACGGAGACATACTCGTATGTATTGAAATGATCATTGACAAGTTGCTAGTTTAAGCCTAAGATAATGCCCGAGTTCATTATTCGACTGTCACAACTTGCACAGAAGGAAATGCAGCTAACTGTATTTAAACAATTTTATGTTATGAATAAAAACTTGTTTACTAGCCTATAAAGTACTATAAAACAATCTGATTTGATTTGTGTAGGGTATTTATCCAAGAAATAGTAAAGCTGGTCATGGTCGCTACAATAAGTATACAGGATGTAAAAAGACAACAATGTATTTTTAATACCTCGTATTCTTTGTAAGGTTACTATAATTTTCTTCTATGGAACCAACCCTGGGAAACGACAAAAAAATTATGAAAAAATATTGTCATTTTATTGCAAGAAATGTATTCGTTCGATGCTCAAAGTACAAATGTACCTACAAAACTAACATTTTGACATGGTAACTTTGAAAAAAATGTTTGTTAACCGATTTCTGATGGATTTATGTAAAAAAAAGATAATATTAATGTAACTTTGGACCTCAATATCTTGGTAACTCGTGGTTTCCCAGGGGTGCTTCCATAGAAAAAAAATATCGTGATGTTACAAAGAATACGAGGTATTAAAAGAACAAAGTTGTCTTTTTACACCCAGTATAAGCAAGTACGAGTACCTTCATAAAATTACTTAAAATAAAGTAAATAACTTGTTATCCGTAGGGAAAACAAAGCATGAAAAGCCTTTTACACGTCCATCGGGGCTCGTCTCTAGATTATCTGTACCTACCAGAAGTCCGGAAGTTTGATGGAGTTGTCACCTAAAGAGTTAGTTTAAATCACCCTCATAAGAGAAGTTTTTTTATTCAGTCTAAGTAGGGAAGATTTTCTTTTGTGTCAGGTTACAGTCCTAGCTTGATCTAGGTACACTGAATCAGAAAGGTATTTCCTGGATTTTAACAACATCAGTACCAAAACCATTCCTGATTACCAGCAAAAACTTGACAGATAGTTATCGTTATTACAAGTTTTATCAGTCATAAAGTAAAATCCACTCTAATTTTAGGATTCTAATGAAACATATGTATTTATAAGTTTTTTGTTGATTTCAACCATTGCAATGCGCATTATAATTTTGCGCAAACTCTCGTAGCGTGCTACGAGCGACGACGACGGGGTTATCTGATTTGTTTTTTTTTTTGTATGTTTTTAGGCTGTTTTATAGTTCTGAAGGCTTTGATGATGGATGGTGTTTACCAGTAAGCTCAAGTTTTGGCTCTTTTAGGTGGACGCCGATTATTAGTTTTAAAATAATTATTATAAAATTGCCTTATTATTACTCGTAATATACTGACGAGAGACTTAATTAAATATTGACATCGAAGCGACGAAAATTTTCGTAATCATGTCGTAACTGTCTTGTCTCATACCCTGAATATATGGCTATATTTTTTAAAGGGGTTTTCATTAGAAAATGGGGTGTGCGTCAGGGACGAGGTTCCCAAGATTTTTCTTTAACTGTAGGCAGACTGTAGGTAATATTATTTCATTATATATTTATGATATAAATAAGAAAAATGATATCCTAAAAATTCAAATAATTTTAATTACATTTTCCTTTGCTTAACTTGTACTGTACGTAGCTATAAAACTACAAAACTTATTATTAAAAAAAGGTAAAGATGTAAAAGGAAGCAAGTACCTATGCTTACTTACGCAATATTGGTATAGTAAAAACTGTGCTAGAAGCACATTGTTCGTTTCAAACGATAAGAGGGAATTCTACGCAGCGTTACGAGAAAATATAAAAGCTGCTATTCAAAGGATTTTAATACAAAAGGATAATTTATGTTTCAGTTGGCTCTACCAAGGTTTGCATCATTGTTATTTTGCTGCGACATTGGTTTAATGGTTTTGGTTTTTTCAAATTACGATTACAAATGAAGTATGATTGCCGATTCACTCATATTTCTATTACATATTCAAAACGACAAACGCATTAATTAGCCCTTAAACCTCGGCTAACTGGTTCGTAATACAGTTTTCATTACAAAATTACTGTTTCATTTAACTTTACATAAACTCAACAAAGCTTATTTCATCGGAGTATCGGAATTGTAATTTGTTTGACTTGATTAAAGTTATTATACTGTTGTGTTTAAAATGTAGCTGTCTGTCTGTCCATTAAGAGCTTATTTTAATAAAGAGAGTTTTAATAATTCAACCGCTGACGATCCGTCGGAACTGATTTTGTTGATTTTGGATGTGGGTAAGATAATATACTATAGACAAAGTGTTCCCGAAACGTGGGCAGCCATCATTCGTCTTCAGCCTATTGCAGCCCACTGCTGGACGTAGGCCTCCCCCAGGGCACGCCACAAGGCTACTGCCACAGAGGGGTTTTGCCCACAGTCACCACGCAGCCATCATTGCAGGATCTTAAAGGAGATTCCACAGTCATTTTCAGTATGGCGGAAACAGATAACAAGTTGCTAGCTTATCACCTGAAGTTTTGCAGAGTTCCTTAGTCGACTCAAGTTACTAAACTAAGGCTTATTGAAATTTATTTATTTATTTCTCCCTTCTCACCATCATTACAGACATTAGTCCAATGCGATGGCGCAGGACTAAATTAATTATCTACTTATATGATATAATATACATTACCACTTTAGCGAAATAAGATATACATACATATACCTAATCACGCCTTTATGCCTTACGGGGTAGGCAGAGCACTAAGGGCCGATAAAACCACATGGTGCCATTTCGGACCAATTTTGAGGGTATAGTTGAGATGTACAAGTTCGGTTTATTTATGTAATTTATAGTGTTACGTTTTGAAAAAAAAAAAACTAATTAAAAATAATAAGTTTGGTTCATTCTGAATGCTCAAAATAATGTTATATACGGGAATAGTAAAATTGATCGATGTAGTTTGTAGAATGTTAGGTTATGTTAAAATAATATTATTTACAAAATATCTGCATATATCAGGAGGTCGAATAAATAATTTAATTAAACTTTAGTGTTTGTCCTGCAATGCAGTAGTTTGTGGGTTATTTATCATTGGACTAACCCGGCCCCGGGTACGGTCGAGTTTTTGGAACGGTACCAGGTTGTACTGCGATGTGAATCATATATTCACCTTAATTGTGATAATTGATTTAAGTTTGTAGGTACCCTAGATGGGTCAGAGGGCCTCCATAGTCCACCGCGGCGCCAACTTGCTCGTTCTTAAGCTTCGTGCTTTGATTCGCTCTACAGGGCTAAGATAAAGGAAAATTATTCCTCGATCGAATCTATACAGGTTCGTTATCAAAACGTTGGACTCAATAGGTTATTGCTTGGTTGCTTGCTTAGTAAGTAAATCAGGTAAACTTGAGAATAATATAATGCAAAAATTATCAAAGAACAATCTTCTACTTACTTCCTTTACAAATAAGAAAAATCAACCATATACCTATTTTAATAACGTAAACAGTAGGTAACCTTAGAGGCAATCATAGATATCTATTGAATTAAAATTTTGGGAAGCATTATATTTTTTTATATAAGAACTCGAAGTACCTGACTCGATAGACGGTTTTTAAATAATCTGAACAGAAAAAAAGGCACCACTAACAATAATATTCCTCAGCAAGATGCGCGAATATTCTTTACCCTCCTTAATAAGTTACTCCGAGAATTCTCCTCCATCAGGAATTTAATATAACATTATATTTTGTACACAATCCAATGTATGTATAGCGAAGATCATTCTATAAAAATGTTATTTTTTGAAATATTCATGAAAATATCGTATTTCATTTTGCGCGTTGAATTTTTTTGGTAATGTACCTGTTGTCCGTGAAAAATAATAAGTAAGTATAACATCAAACAAATATAATTTTGTTGAATACTAACTGATTCATCAACGCCGAGGCAAAACTGCTGAAGCTAGAAACATGATCTTTAGACCGTGGCTACATTTTGTGACAGGTCCACTAAGAAGGGATTTCCGGAAATTTCCACGGGAACAGGAAATAAAGGGAATTTCGGACAAAGTCGTGGGCGGCCGCTATTAAATATAAAAGTCCCCCATACTCTACTCAAGCTGCGCACAGGAATAATTTCAAAGCTTGCAAGAACATTACCGGATAATCTCTCGCGCGTTATGCACCTGCATTAGCTGCTGTATTCTGTGATTCAGCTGAAAAAAAGAACCTAGCGAGGTGGAGTACCTACGTTTCGTGAAAACGTGAAATTCTTTTCAATTTGAAAATCACAGTAAAATCGGGAAGATCCTTGGAAATATCGTAAACATCATGGAGAAGGTATAAAAGAGGAGGATGAACTGAGTCGTGTGGCAATCGCGAGGCCATGACGTCGCGATAGGGGTGGAGCTTCAGGGCCAGTGTGAGTAACGCAGTAGCTATAACCACACGCTTATGCAAGTAGGTTGGCTAGTCACTACAAGGTGGTTTCTATGTAAATGGGCAGGGCTATAGTGTTAAGATGCTCCCCTCGTCCCATACTTCACCGCCGCTCAGCGGCACACAATTTTTGTATGAAAATATACTTAGCCGCTGCTCCTCTTTTATTTCTTCTCCATGGTAAACATACTGTTTGGGACTCTATCACCACTACCAAGCCTAAAAGTGGGGTAGCCAGAACTGCAGGAACGCGAATGTAATCCCACAGACACGTTTAGCATAGCGGGGACAGATGTAAAAGATCAGTGACAAGTGGCTAGCTTATCGCCTGAGAGAATACCCGAGTTCCCGAATAAGTGAAACAGGTATAAAACCGTTTCAACATTGTAAGATTGCGAAGAATATCGAGAGGCTGCTCATTTGGGGAATCTCGTTAGATGAGACGCATTTACGTTTAATCCCCGGATTGCAATAAGCGAAACAAAATCACAGCCTAATAAAGTATATTTCACCCTTTTGACGAGGCATTATGTACATTCGCAGAGAGTAACGACACGGGCTGGGCTAACAATTTCCATTAAAGCAAGACCAAGTTGAAACGACGCAAATTAACGCTTCAACTTCTCTATTACGAACTTTATTTCCGTGCATTAGGGTTTATTATGCCGACAGACGGCTGTGGAGTGCGCCTTGCCCTGTAAAACACATATCGTATTAGTGAAGGATGCTATCTTTCTACAATTAGCAAATAATTTTCGGGAGTGGTTCCAGCATTCGTAGACGTAAATTTTAAAGGAATGTTCGAGTTCGTTCGCGATAAACATATTATGTAGGTTTGTATTTATCGACAAAACGTAATATGCGTGTAAATATCATTCACTTACATTATTTTTAACACCTTTACTTAATATGCATCTATTTCGTATTAAATGTAATAAATTCACTATAGGTAGAGGTACCTACCTACTAAGTAAAGTACCTTCTTACTTATGCCTCTTATTGTTATGCATACTTATCTTAGTACTAGCTATGAGTATTACCTACACATGTAGGCACGTAATTATCCGAATAACAAGAGGTACTTAACGCGTTGCGAACCATTAAGGGCAAGTTCTACACATAATTAAATACCAACAAATAATTATGTTTGCAAGAACAAAAAGCATAAGCGAGAACTTTATGAAAACTCAAAGTTAGTACAAAGTTCTACGACACGCACCCGCTGGATTATGGGGGCTAGCCTGAGACAATGAGATATGATATTTAAATATAAACGTTTCTGCCAGGTTAAACTTATATTTTAAATCTTAATATATAAAAAGCTTCTGTTCGTGTAATGTAATGGATTTCCCTCTAAACGGTTCAACTTATTTTGATGAAATTTTGTGTGTGTGTTCAAGTGGGTTCGAGAATGGTTTAGACTAACGATTAGGTCAATAACATTTTGTTTTCTCTGCAATCCACGCGGACGGAGTCCAAAAACATTATTTAGTTGACTGAATTGTGAAGCTAAACCATTCTCAAACACACTTAAACATAAACTCAAAATTTAATCAAAATTGATCCAGATTAAATTAAATCTTGTTCGTTGTTTGTAATTAAAGTTCTTCTAAAATGGTTAAACCGATTTTGATTATTTTTTAGTGTGTGTTCAAGTGGGTTCGAAAATGGTTTAGATTCACAATTCGGTCAATTAGACCATGTTTTTATTACGGTCCATATTGTTACAGCTTATTTCAGACAGTTTGCATTTAAGGCGTGGGACAGACAACGTCCGCTAATAACTATGTAAGTATCTAAACAATAATGTAAAATTGATACGTGAAAACATGTAGGTAATATTACAACTTTTAAATTGCGAGCAAGCAAAGGTGTCCGTCATACACTGTACGACCTAATTATCAAAGGACTTAGTATTACTTGTCGGAAAAGTCTTGATATCGAACTGAAAAACATAGAAAACTTATTATTTTGTCACGTTCACGCAACGATTCGCAAGCAATTTTCACGAATTTTCGCACAAATTGTAATTGCTTGTAGAGTTAGGTTATAAAGCTCACCGTAGGTATGCCATAAAAATAGCTTCACCTTAACTGTGTACGAGTTACGAATTAAGCCCCTCTGCTTATCCGCGAGGGGTATGTAGTAGAATGATTATTTATTAAAATTGTTGCTCCGTGATCTCAGCCTTTGCTTTATGGTTATGACGTGTTGTAATTTTGTAGCAGGCTTGTAATAAGCAAATACCTACGCACATTTTGTCTCAGATGGCATATTAATTTAGCTGTATATGCTACTGTAATGTTGAGGTTTAAGTAAAGGTTACCGTCTATGATACTATAAAAATGGCGTGTATAGTTTATTGCTGGTTTTATTATTGTCTAACATTTAAACTATTTTTAAATCTCAAAAATAGATTAGGATCAATGTCACTCGAAGTATTTATCTAGTACCAAATTTCGATATCATTAGATGTTTAATTCTAAGGGCTTTATTATTAAAAAGCTTTAAACTAGGTATAAGCTTAGTTTAATTTGATAGATATTCTTTACATTTTGCTTCCATTAGCTCTTGCTTATATTAAATGTAATATTCACTGTACAAATTGTAACGGCAAACCACGAATCCCATTATTGTGCGTTACCCAATATGCAGTGGGATTTTTTAGATTGACAGGCCGTGGTCCGCATCACGTGAGTGTGTAGGTAAGGGGTCAAATGGGATACGCTGCAGTCGTAAAATTCCTGTGCAATATTTAGTATATTTGTTCGTGGACAGACGTGGGCAGGGTGTGATATGTTTGGCGGAATTTTTTAACATGTTCATTAGCCGGACTCGTTTAGGATGCCCGTTAAAAGTGAAGGGATACTTTGTGGATGTGTGAGTAGGTATAGGATTTTTTTGTTTGTTTTGGTACACGTATGTTGGTTTGTGTTTGATACTAACCCTATATCAATCGTTGACTTTAAGTTTAATCACACTCAACCTTTATGTCAAAGACAAGAAAGTTCCTACTCGGGAAACTACTATAAATAAGTACAACCATATGACACTTGAGTGATTTGCTTTTAGATAATGACAATTTATAGCTAACGTGAAAAAAATATTGTGCCCATTTATATTTTACAAATATTTTACCATTCTATGATAAATCCTACCGTTTTATAAACGACATAATATTTTTAAAATTAAAATTCAGAATATATTTTTGCAATACTGGCATCAATGTCGAATAAGCGAGAAGCCAACTGCACCCTGGTTGAAAATAATATGTTAGTACTAGTGGACGCCCGGGACTCCGTCCGCGTGGACTACAGAACAAAATGTCGAAATTATCCGGGATAAAAAGTAGCCTATATGTTAAGTGGGACCTGTCACAATATATTCCTGAAAACTGCATCGAAATCGGTTCAGCCGTTTCTGATATTAGCGTGCACAAACGCACAGACAAACCGACAAACAGACTAAAATTCCAAAAATCATCGTTTTGGGTCCTATTGCGTTGATAAAGGTTTCCTATAATATTTTTTCTCATATATCTTCCATGTACAGACAGCGATCCGTTACATTTTTATTTTACCTATGTATAGATGAGAGGAAATACCTTTTTGTATTGGAATGAAATAATGGAGCAAAAAGCAAAATAGTAATCCAGCAGTCGCTATAGTTACAATAAAAAACAAAATTTAATACAATTGAAAAAACTAAAATAAAATACTGGGAAACGCAACAAATTTATGACGTGCCCGAGTTTTGAAACTTACACTAGGAATAGGAAGTGTTATTGTGCTTTCCAAAGTAGAGTAAAAATTTAATCTCTTAGTAGATGGAGCGCATCGCATGAGCGAAAGGAAAGTAAAAGCCTTACAGGAGAATGAGAAACGAGCAAGGAGCTCATACGATATACGCTCCTCATCTCTCTGAGTGTTCCCAGTTTTTGGTACTTCCTATATACAGGGTGGGAGTAATAGCCAGGTAAATGCTGGATAAGAACCATTGTGTTAATTTATATGACAGTCATTACTGGTAGAAAATGCATTGTTAATTTGAATATCCGTAATGTTTGCTTTCCGTGCCAATTGTATGGGGCGATACTGTGAATAAATGGGCTAATTAAATGGGCTTTTTGGTTACTATATGATACATCGCTATTTTTTGGATCACTTGTGACTCTCCATTAGGGTTGGCAGTTATTTGAACTTATTTGGTATAATTGATTAAAAAAAAATGTTTTTAAACCAATATCTTACGCCTAATTAAACAAACTATACTATTTTTGCCTGAAAAAATGAAAATAAAATTTTCCGGAAAATAAAAACCGGAAAATTTCGGAATTTGTGAACATTTTCATTGGTTTTTCTGAATCATTGTCTGAAGTCAGCATATCGATATTTGCCTGGCTGTCACTTACACCCTGTATAGTATCAGTGTACCATTTGTAAGGACTGAGCCGTGTACTAATTTATGTTTTAAACTTCGTCTGCGTGAATTGAAAGAAACGGGATGTCTATTAAAGCTTGATTATGTCAATGTTTTGTTATGTATGTTATCTATGTATGTATAGTATAGGTACATGTGTGCCAATTATTTGAATTGACTATGTCATGACAATAAGACCAAGATGAATTGGAGTTTTCGAAGAGCGCCGCCAAACCCTTCGGTCTCGAGCTTCCTGCTTCAATTCACCCAAAAGGTTCGCCTTCAGACAATTTAACAATTTTACGAGCGATAGTCAAGTACGCAGAGTTATCGAAACGTTCCCTCCAATAGGAAGCTTTCATTGAGCACGTTTGTCAATTTACGTGATGATGTCTAACCGCTATTGATGAATATGTTGCGAGAAAGGAACTCGGGCATTCTACGAGGCGATAAGCTAGCAACTTGTTACATATCACTAAATGTGTCTGTGGGATCTGCCCCCTTATTACCTACCTAACTAGCAATAGCAAAGCGATAGCGAAAATTGCACAAAAATCGCTGATTGCTTGTCAAATTCGTATTACGTAAAATGATTTCAAAGGAACTTTGACATTTCAAGGCGAATATTGTGCTTCGGCTTTGCTATTGCTTTTTCGTGATCAGGGGGCTGATTTATTCCGTTTTTCGCCTTTGCAATGGATTTCTGCCGGGGCCGCTAGTTTTTTTTACCGCCACCCCCTTTCTGTAGATTCCACTAAGACTTAAGTTTTCGTTGTAGGTATGTGGCATTACATCCGCCTATGTAACCCATTCAATATTTTTTAAAACATTTATCTATCCATTATCTCCAGCGAGGTTTATGATATTAGTAAATTTATTTACATACGTGTATCTTGTGATTTATGGTTGTTGGTATTTTTATTTGTTAAAGAAAGAATGCCCTTATTCAACACGCTTTTTGTTCTGAAATAGCTATATATTCAGGTGGTTAAATAGTAATAAAATCATATTGTTGAATAAATAGGTAAGTACTATTTATATTACTTACCTATTTATTCAGTTGCCGGAGCAACGTTAAATTATACAATAAAGTTTTAAAATGTGTTGATTTAGCTTTTTAATACAATAAAGGTTTGTCTGTTCAAATCCTTATTTATTGCTTAAAATCTGCAAAATAATAAAAAAATATAATATGTAATGTACGATTACATCGCACATTTCTAAATCTTTCGCAATCAGTATTTCTGTAAATCACTATTTCCTACCTAAATTCAGTTCACGTTCGTCATTCAACTAGTGTGCACACATTAATCATTGTTTTCAAGTTATTAAAGTGATTTATCACGTTATCACATCTTTCCTGTTCTACAACACCCTATCAAGTACTCATCAATTTGGATGTAGTAGCAGACACTTGCTCCTACATGTAATATGATTAATTTCGGGATACGCAAAAAAAGATAAGTTTTTATATAAAAAATGTGCTACAATTATTTAAATACAATAGCGAACTTAACGCTCTCTGTGGCACTCTCTACATCTATCACAACTTGAGGTAGCACATACAAATTATATATTTATATCCAGTGTCATGTTTAATCTATATTTTTAACCGACTTCAAAAAGAGGGGTTATCAATATTCGTCTGTATTTTTTTTTATGTGTGTAAAGCCTAGTCATTTCCCTCTTTTGATATATATATTTCTGAAAACTGCATTGAAATCGGTTCACAAACGCACAGACAAACAGACAAAAACTCCAAAAATCATTATTTTGGGTACTATTGCGTTAATAAAGGTCTCCTATAATATTTTTTCTCATATATCTTCCATGTACAGACAGCGATCCGTTTCATTTTTATTATATGTATAGATAGATATTGTCGCTCTTCCTATGCAAATGAGATTTTCATTATTATTATTATTATAACTATTTCATTATTATAACTAGCGTGTTTTTTTAAAAAGAAACCCGTATTTAAAATATTACCTCGGGTAGAAAATCGTTTACAAATTTTCAACTTTTCTCGCGCAGATTTTCACGTATCGACTGGGAAAAAGGGTTATAATTAGTAAAGTAGGAGTATAGGTATTTATAAAACTCGAAACTAAGTGCGTAAATGTCGTTTTGAAGAGGAATGTCCAAAAGTGTCCAAAACTATGCCAGAAAAATACATTGGCCAAAGGTGATTTCGAATAAATATGAAGCATAGTGTGATTCTCAAACTCAGGAAATATCCTCACCTGAAGGCTTCCTATTGGAGCAAACATTTTCGTGACGAACCTTTCAATATCATCCATTTGATCGAGAAATAATATTACCTTGTATATTACTTCAGATTTGATCGTTGGAGACCCGCAGTCTACTGCATCTCGAAACCCTGTATGCACACGCGCTCAGTTTTCTATCGCCATATCTAGTGCACGAATTTATCAAAAATTCAATTATAAGATCCGCTGTACACGGTTTGCATGTAAAATCTACTGAATGCCAACAGTCCGGCCAGTAGCCTAGGTGCATTACATTAATTTTAAGCTGAAAGCTGGTCCATTAATTTGCGTCTCGACCGGGACCAGGGACCGCAAAATACTAGTTCCTCTTCTATCTATACTAATTAATATTATAAAGCTGAAGAATTGAACGCGCTAATCTCCGGAACTACTGGGTCGAATTAAAAAATTCTTTTTGTGTTGGATAGCCCATTTATCGAGGAAGGCTTTAGGCTATATATCATCACAGTGCGACCAATAGGGACGAAGAATAAGAGGAAAATGTGGAAAAAACGGGGAAAATTATTCAACTTTGGAGACTTCCGTTGCGTGCGCTGCGTAAACGGTTCAAGTTATCCAAAAAATATGTATGAAAGAATAAAATGACGTAGAAATGATATGAAAGAAAAAAATTGAAGGTCTAGACTGCCTGATGCAGAACCCTTAGCAGCCCAGCTAAACTTTGGGAGATATGAAAATACCGTCTTAGGAAAAGTTGCTCAGCATGATAAGCACTTTCTAATAACGTAATAAAATTGAAGGTCTAGATAACCTGATGCAGAACCCTTAACAGCGCAGCTAAATTTTGAGAGATATGAAAATACCGTCTTAGGAAAAGTTATTCAACATTTTAAAAGAATTCAATTCCCTGTTAAGTTATCTTTTGCTGTAACAATTAATAAATCACAGGGGCAAACGTTTAAACACGTTGGAATTGACTTACGTCAAGACTGCTTTTCACACGGCCAATTATATGTCGCGTTGTCAAGATCGGGTTGCGGAGAAAATCAGTATGTTCTTCTGCCACAAGAAAATAAAACAAAAAATATAATTTACGCAGAAGTACTTTAAAATATTTTATTCTGTTTGTTGACGCGGACGAAGTCGCGGGCAACAGCTAGTTCATAATAAAAGCCGTGCATACCGCTAAGTGCTTTGCCAACTGGGTGCACCGAAATACTGTTATTATGACAATGGAGCACTAAAGTATTTATAATCAGCGAGTGATTTATAAATTGTTGTAGTTTTTATGGATTCAGGCTGTTTCCTTTTCCTTTGTCTTCATCTAGGTACCTTTAAGATGGAAATGTGTAGCCATCGTTTACCATTGCTTATTCGGAGCTTCACTAGAATACATCAGCTGAACCTCCCTCCGTGCATGTTGTAAGGGTTAACTAAGGAAGTCGGAATGTCGGAATTATCACTGATCATTTACATATATGGGATCTCTATTATAATCCTGCAGTAGTAGTCTAACAGGCAGTCATCCATGCAGCTACGGAGGGTGATAAAATCTCGCAACTCTCATTTTAATTCTTCGGAAATTTCAATAAAATTAGAGAGTTGAGTAGACATCACCTACCGGCATTACTGGTTATATCTACGTACAAAATATTAAATAATTATTTAATAGTATTATTGTCTATGCCGATATTTTCAGGAGCTCTGGTACAAAATCTAGTTTAAGGTCGTGCATGATTGTATTTGTTTTGAATTATAGAGGGGTAGAGGACACGGACTCGGCTGATGTGTGCCGGCCGTGTTGAGTTGAAATGTCATGAAAAGGTCAGAAGGGTTTGATCTAAATGAGGCGTCACACTCACAGTTAAGCCCTGAAGCTACCGCATATAGAGCAGCACATGCGTGACATATACTTGCAATTGTATGCCGATTGCTAACATAGATATATCTGTCCAATACCCTCGATAACAGCTTTTGGTTGGCAGACTGCGAGTATTTTATTAGAATCGTTACTAATATAAATGCGAAAGTGGCCATCAGGCACGATGGCAGTCAAATGTTTGCCTAGCTAATTGTAAAAAAAAAGTAACTCTGTCTATCTGTCTGTATGGCCTTCACGCCAAAATTACTGAACGAAATGAAATTTGGTACACTAGAGCCTGAGAAAGGACATAAGCTACTTTTTATTCCGGGAAAATATTTTACATCTAGGATAATTTCGACATTTTGGATTTTCTGCAGTACACGCGGACGGAGTCGCGGTCGTCCACTGGTTGAAAATAAATTATTATCGGTCAGCAATAGGCGCAGATAAATTCACATCGGAATTACCGGTATGTGTCGCGGCTGTGTTACTCTACTATAAGATATCTAGGTTTATCTGTGCGTCGCATCATAAATTTCTTGAAGACAATACCAGTGGTATTTTAGCGGGTAATAAGCATTTCGGTTTGGACTGCCAGCAAGGTTTGATAAATTGTTTTTTAATTACCTAAGTGTTTTGTGGAAATGTAGAGCAACTAGTGTGACTAGGTTTGTAAAGTTTACTTTTAAATATCTTTATATCTTTATATACTTTTATATCATGTAGGTACGACCTGAAATTTATTATAAAAAAACAACAATTTTCCATTGCATTAGGATCGACAATAATTTACATATTATCATCTACCTGCTGTTTTCACTTTATTAATATATTTTCTGGGTAAAGAATTTTGACTATTAGTTTTAAAGCTTATTGCCTGCCTCCTTCGTTATTGGCCTAGTGTGAATTTTTCAATAATAAAATCTATAATAGCGTATGAAATAAATTCAATGGTACCTACGATAGGTACAAACTCGTAACTGATGTCGAACCTACGGTATGTTCAAATGGAAAATGTTCTTATAAACCATAGATTTTTCACCGCTTTACTATTTATTATCTAAGCTTTATCTACCTGCATACAAACATTGTCCGCCTAACCTTTAGAAATCCCGTTAATTTTCCTTCCCGTGGCAATCATATAAGAATAAGAAAATACCTTCTTATCGGATGCCTGCCTACGTCATACAAAGAACACACTTTTCAAGAAGGTTTCTACGATCAGCGGTTTAGGCTGTGTACTGATTGTCAGTCATTCAGCACCCGTATGATGAATTTAGTGAGAGCGAGATGTCTCACTTTTAAACGTCAAATCCACAGAGCTAAGTTATAACTAGACAAGGAAAGTGTTTCTACTTGGTGTGTAAAAAGGGATTGCAAACCACTTCTATCAGCCCTAATTCATTCAGTCCTGGCTCGAGAACGAGATTCTAATTCTTAAGTCTATTTTTTACATACAAAGTACATACACTTAGTTTATCTAGTTCAGCTCTGTGAATTTGACGTTTAAAAGTGAGACATCTCGCTCTCACTAAATTCATCATACGGAGGCAGGAGAACACATTTTTGTAATTGTTATTTATATGTGTAGGTACAATAAAGAATAAGAATAAGATTTTATATGTATAAATAGATAGATAGTGTAAGTGGGTTCGACTAATAAACCTCACCTGCCCGTGGTGTACCCTGTTATTTAACCGACGAGGCTGGTGAAAAGTGGGTGTGTAAATTGCACACTTCTGCCCAATTTCATTGAAGGATAATGAGCGAGACTAGGTATATAGGTATGTATGTATCTATATAAATAGGTAGATTAGTAAGAAGTACTAAAAGCAGCATGCCAACGAGCAAACGTAATAAATTGCTTTTCAGTACGCCCCGACATAACCGTCGAGGAGCCTTTTCACTAACGTGATGCGAGAGGTGAAAGCTTTAGCGACTAATATATGAGCACCCTGTAGAATCTGAATACATAGACCTACAGATAATAGGTAATAATAACATAGTATAAAACAAAGTTGCTCCCCGCTGTCTCTCTGTCCTATGTATGCTTAGATCTTTAAAACTACGCAACGGATTTTGATGCGGTTTTTTAACTAAATAGAGTGATTCCAGAGGAAGGTTTATAGGTATGTATAGTATGAGCATTGCACTCTGATTGCACCCGTACGAAGCCGCGGCGGGTCGCTAGTAGGGTATATAGGACGATTAGGACGTATTTTTTTTATTTTTATAGTAATCACAGATCGATGATAATACTGCGTCGAGTTAGGTATGCTTTTGTGACTTGAGACATGTTCTGCATGTGTTGCCTTAGAATAAATAAATATTTTTCCCTCGAGGGCACTCAGGACGGTAGAAAAACTACTACGTTTTCTTTAGATTGTAGTTATTTTTCGGTGGTTGAGTATGAATTGAGTCAACGATTAATGTCAGGGGATTAGACAATAGACACACAGTACCTACTTACTTATTATTTGGGGACAGACTTCAACACACAACTGAATTGTACTTAGGTACTTTAGATTAAATTTACTATTTATTTGAAGAACATTTACACAGAGCGCAATCTGTAGGTAGCTACTATCAGTAGGTGCTTCGCTCATTTAGAGTAAAAGTGACATAACTCAAAAAATGTTAAAAATACCAAATTACACAAAAATGATCTACACTCCTAACGTAGATTATAATGGAAATGGGCATTTTTTTGTAGTTATGTCTGTGTTGATCTAAATGACCAATTTGTCAAATTAAAAACTTTCTAAATGCTTGGTAAGCTGAAGTGTGGAAACTAATAAGTATATTTTACTTAGGCATCTGAGATGACATCGTTAATAATCAAGTACCTAGGCATTGCTGCTATAATACTATCTAGAGACAACATATTACCTGTCTACAGATAACTTTTGGTCAGTGGCGTCAAAGAAGCGTCGTTAGTCAGTAAAACTATTTCTTAAGTGCAAGAATCTACGGAACGCAATATTTTTTTCTGTGATTTACGGCCCGTCTGGAAAAGGCATTAAATTGGGAAGGAGTTGTAAGTTTTTATGGGTGTCGTCTAGTAGTTGGCAATGTTGGCATTATCCGCGGCAAGTTATAGTGCGACCATAAACTGGGGTCGAAACTTCCGCGATCGATACGGCTTACTCATCCACGCGCCGTCGGATATATCGCGTGCCACCTTTAATACTAAAATATCGATTTTTCCACAAAGCCCCGTCACCGCAATCAATATGCCTTTCCGCCCCGGGCCTAATTACGCCCGCCTACATCACTCAAACAACCGTAAAAAGACCCATACTCCCCCCCTATGCAATGCAACCTCTATGATACCTGAAATACACAGCGTACTGAATCATTGAAAGCGCACAGGAAAACACTTTATTGTAAACGTTTTATTTAATTTTCCCTCCATTTACTTTTTTATAATTTCTGCCCGGCATAAAAAACGATCCGCCGCCGCAGGAAGCATGCACACACAGCTAGCTAGCCGTGTTCTAATGCACACAGGGATAGGAACACCTGTCTCGGGAATGAAAGGTGTGCCTGTACGTGCGGAGGTGAGATAAGTATAGGTAGATATGATGTATCAGAGGGAGAGCATGCATGCGCGCGCAGTATGTTGGCACGCCTGCCGCGTCCCGCTCACTCGCAAAGTCATGAGCCTGCCATTCGTCCGTCAGTCTATCGCGCGCAAAGGCAGCGCTTCTACGTGCCGCCCTTTGCTTCCCGCGACCGACGCAGTGCCGTAACCGGTGTTCGGAAAATTGTGCATGTGCGTTTTCCGACGAGAGCAGTGTACATGTGCTTGTGAGATGTGCTATTGTTTTCTAGGTAACGGACACCATTGTTGAAAAAAGGCGGCCGGATATTTGAAATTAACAGATACACTTGTTTTAATTTCACTTTTATGTTTTCTGCAAATGCTCTATCGGAAAAACTGTTGACCAGTCAAATGATAAATTTAGGAAGCTTAAGTAAATAAAATGAAAAACCTGGAATATTAAAGGTTTTTAAGGCGTGTATTTTAAAAGTGTGCTAGTTTATTAAAGTTCCTTTTGTTTAAGGCTTCGCTTGTTTGAACAAATTTACGACACGATAGGTAATTGTTTGCGCCGCTTTAGATAAGCCTAACAAGTGTGCTAATATGTTAAACACACAACCAGAAAGCACACAATTTTAGAAAATCTTTTCCTTGCAATTTAAAATTATATCAAATATTTGTTTAAAACGAATTCATGGAAAAAAGTAGAGTTTGATCACAAAGATAATATTGGATTAAAATTTGTAACAATATGGAAAACTTGAAATAATTAAAGTAACTATAAGTACAAAAGAGAATGAATTGAAAATGCAGCTAGTTTAAATGAAAAACCGGCGATATCATTCATATGATATACAAAAGAACTGGCAACAATAGCAAGTAGAAATTACAGGCAACTCTGCAAGTATCGGAGCACTTTCCGAAACCACTGGCATTGTGCTGCACCCAAACAATGCACGAACCTAGTTACTCGATACTTAATGCTCTGGAAAAAGACTGTGACCAACCATTGGAAGAGCGAAAATCTGGGTATTTACGAGTCGTAATTTACCTGAAAATTATCTATAGATAAAATATGACTTGGTATACTTAATAGTTTTAGATTAATTAAAACGTAGACGTTCTGATACTGAAATTTAATTATGACTGGACATAATAACATCCTTTTAACAGAAATGTTGAATTAGAAAAAAAGGAAAAGGAAAATGTAAAAAAAAAAAGAAATGGTAAAATACTAAAAGAAAAACCTTTATCCATAGCGTAAAATAATGAGAAATATTGAACAATCATGTACCTACGACGATTATAACATGGCACAGTAAATTAAAATAATACACGTACCTACCTACGTAACATATAGAATATAAAAATGCGCAAGAGGTTGAAATCATACAGTGTTTTTTAAAATTGGTTCACTACAAATTAGACGTAAGGAGACACTGGCACTCCTATGTAATGTAATGTAATGACTGATCACATTTCATATCATGATCCTATTACTACGCTCACTTTGAACATAATATGTCACAGCCAACCGATTGACTAATTTCATACAACATTCTTCCTGAAGTTGCCAACTCTACATCTAATAGCATTCGGTTATCAGTGGAAAATTAACCTTTTGGCGTCATAATCCGTCCCGAAGTATTTAAGGCTTCACGTTTCTAGGAACTTATGACACCATGAACTCTGTTTTTTTTTCCGTTTCACCATTACATTTACGTACGGGAATTGGTTAGAAATAAAAATTCCATCAAACTATTTCTGAATTTATCTTATGGATATAACCTAAACTGCACATAACAAATTTACTATCAATAGTTTTTGTACACAATGTAAAGGTAAAGAAAACATAGCTGAGATTGATTAAAATCTAAATGTACGTATACATATATAGCCAATATATGAAACTATAAAGATGATTTCTGAAAATGTGTCTACTTGGAATTCAAAATTACTATGCAGAAAATATTTTAATGAAAACAGTCTTGTGATATTCAGCAAATTTCTATACGAGTCCCAAGTATGACTAAAGATATAAATGACGATCCATAATATGGAACGAAATGGCTGAAGCTATTACAAATCTGCAAACATTAAGAGTGTTATTAACATTAATGATCTGTAAAGCCTCTACAACTTAGACAATATTTACATAGTACATTCTTAGTGAAACTTATATTTTGTAAAGAAGTTGGACCATCACAAATTATGCTGGGGGCATTAAAGTAAATTATGCTGGGGGTCATTATTTATATGTACGTCCACTCAATGAAGCTTGCCCTCTCTAATTGATCTCTTTAAAAAAAATGACCTCAAGAATGCAGTCGGCGTGACTATAATAGTTATAGTCAAAGAAATGAGAGGTTGATTAAATTATTGGATAAGAAGCAAGGGAACGAATTAAAGGATTTCTCTCTCCACAAACCTAAGGAGAAATCATAATCAAGCAGAGAAATGGAATAGTTAGAAATGGAAATGTCTCATGCTCATATTCTATTGAATAAATAGTAAGAGTTTCTCAAAAAATTGCCACTTGTATTATACGAAATAATAAACTCGATTGTGTTCTGATAAAAACTTGACGCCAATTCAGAACTACAATTTCAAACAATTTCTTCAAATATTCACTTATTAACGTTATCGACTACTATAAAAACGGTACTTTTCATTTTATGGATTGTATTTATCGCGTTGAAACAATACTATTGTTTCTCCGAGTCAGGAAGCTAATATTTTTATTTATTTTACTTTTCATTGCACGTTTCAAATAGTACGAAAGCGGTGAAAAAATATCGCTTTTAAGACGGATGATTCTGGCTAGATAACGGTTAGAAACTAATTACAAGTATCTTTGAGTAATTAGCGTCGGGCGATACCATTAATTGAAAGTCGTACAAAACTGTGTTTAAATTTGAAATATACGAGGATTTTGTTATTAGGAACATGAACAAAGGTTTTTTATTCTATTGCATCAGTGCATAACCGCGTGTATGTCATTTGAAAACTCTTTCAAAGTCACCTTCATGTACCTCAATTTGGTGGTCTACATCGCTATCGTTATTACAGTTTTTGTCCATACATTGTTGTTGTTAGTTGCCGTAATTACGAAGGCGAGTCCGTTCTGAGTAGTCACTTGTACCAAGGTCTGCTATTGTGCCGGTCGTTGCGTCACGACACGACATCACCGATCTACCAGAGTAATAGTTGAATTAATTGCAGAGATAAAATAGCTTAGAGCATTGATCGTCCATATACTCGTAACAGTGAAGTAACAGGTTAATTATATAGGTAATAGTCTGGAATCAATGTAAATGTAAATGTTATAGAAGCTTTTACAGGATATTCAGATAATAATTAACGATATGCAAAGGAATTAGGAATCATATAACAAGATACAAGAATGAAATTAAAATTGAAGCTAATTATAGTACGTTAAAAGACATCATACCTACAGGAACAATGTTGAAGCCTTAATTTATTTGCATGCTTTCGCAAAACTTTGTAAGGCGTTTGAAAGTTTTTATGTTGAGCTATTAAAAAGCGTATTCGCAAGAAGCCGGGTAAAAATGTTATTTTAAGTAGACTTAACATCAGATAAGTATAATATTATTATCATCAATCTAAAAAGTTTTTATTTTTAGATTTCCTGTAATGTCTCAGTTCCTTTATATAATAATTACTGTTAAATTTTTTATATAATGTACCTGTATATTCATGTAGATTTATTTTAAAAATGTTATATGAGTATTATTAAAATAGGGGAACGTTCTTATAAAATATCGTAAAAACTTTCTAGAATTTATGTAGATTTAAAATTCCGGATTTAGATTTTCTGAGAAATATTAAACAGTGAGGCATTGAAAGATACCTTTAGAATAAGTTTAAATTTTGTGATAAAAGTTACAATAACTATGTACCTATATTCGACTAATGTTAAAGTTATATACAAGTATTTACGATACGTTTATCTGTAAAATATAACTGAATCAACAAAGATTGACACCTTAGGGCACAAAAATGTTTCAACTAGAAGTTGCTCATGCAAAATGGTCTCTTTAACATTTCTATTGTTATAAAATTATTAATAAAGAAATGGAAAAAATTCTTCACCCGAGTGGGAATCAAACCCACGACCTCTGCATACCGTGCTAGTGCTCTAACCACTGAGCTACCGGGTCAATTACTCGGATGACGAATTTTACCATCTCTTTTCTAAATTACATATTGGCAACGTTATTTTTCATCCCGATAGCATACACTATTGTTATAAAAAGTGACATGCAAATAGCCGATAGAATGGAAACAGCCATAAATGGTTGTCATAGGAGGATTTGCACAGACTAGCAATTTGTTTTGTGTGTTCGGAAAGCGATCGGATAGCAGCATTGATTTGTAGTTATAAAATATTGCTCTGTCACGCTTCCGTGGTTCGGCTCTTTCAAAGCAAAAATAAAAAAAGTAACTAAAATTCTCTACTGTTGCGTGGTTTTGTATTTTACTGAATATAAATCTACCTGCCATTGTATTATACAAATTTTATATAAAAAAGAAAATAAAGTATTTTCTGGTAATTCTCCCATATTTTGTAAAACATTACTACATGAAAATTTTATTTAAGCTTCAGTCAGATATTTGCAAATTTGGCTCTTATTAGGTATAAGCAGATGTTAACCGGGATTGGCCCACCACTCATTCCCGCCTCTGCAACTCCTGTGAGCCAGGATCAACAGAGGCGACCAGAAAAATGCATAACAAAGCTTAGAAAATCCCGGGAAGACCTAACTAGCGACTATAAAGCATTAAAACTAATAGAAAAACAGAATGTAAGCAGATGTTGTTATATAAATTATAATACTATAATCTGCTGATAAAAGCTGAATATACCTAATTGAAATCATGTAATGAAATGGAAGTACCTAGTTCAAAGAGTAAAAAAATGACTTTAGTTATTTTGTTACAACAACAGCTGTTTTCGTAACGTATTCTGAATTTAAAAAATGTATTAAAACCGGAGCGTCTGTGGTTGGTTACCGTAACGTTTTGCGGTAAACGTAAATATTTACCGAAATAAAATCTATTTAGGCGATTAATTAAATGGAACATTTTAGCCACTCCAGCGCCCGCCGCCGTGCGCCTGTTGACTGAAAAAAGAAGCGATTTAGGACACATTGGGTGGTAGGTGTAACATGTTTTGTTGGGAACGCTTTCAATTAGATTACCTAATGTAGAAATTAAAAGATCTCTACAATATATTTAATCAGGCATGGATCTTAATAAAAATAAAGGTGCTATATTAAACATTGAATATTAATTAAGTTTTGGAAACCTACCCAATCGCGTGTAACTTTTTTAGTACAGATTTTTCAATCTAATTTTAAAGCTACTATTTTATTCCAACAGAGCGCCATGTTTTTCCAGGCCAAATTTTCAAATAAGTTTAGGGCACCTTTATTATGCATATAAACTACTAAAGTTTAGCTCTACGCACCTTGTGATGGTTCAATAGTTTTAACAGCCCTCCAACGTATCATTTTGGATACACATTGCAAGTTAAATCATAATGGCAAGAGGATATCTTGGTGTTAATTGGGAACCTGCCTGCTCTTGCCATGGAGTACCTATTTAGTGACTCAATGTTCAGTGGTACTCGTATTGTTGGTAACTAGATGGTTTGACCATAGATATCTGATGGCCGGATGGATGGTGTTAAGTGCCTGCCTCTAGAGATCCTAGGTTTGAAACCTGGACTGGTTCTAGACCACGACAAACATTGATAGTGATGAAGTCTCTATAATAGGTAGATATATAGGTATTTCTACACCGTTGCGTAGAGCCCACGGTGTAAGACCATAAAGATGAATAGGTGGGTGGGACTAGGTTATTGTATGGTGAAGTTTGTATACAATGGTAGGTATTCGTTTTTGCTTTTAGTACTTTAACAGGTTAAGAAGTCGTTTGTATCAAAGTTATTATCAGGTTATGAAGTTGTTAAACGTTGATAAAAGCTGGCTTTTACACAATCCAAAAAAAATATGATTAAATGATTGCCTATGAAAAACAACAGATTGACAACACGAATAGAGGAACTGCGCAAATAACAAAGCGGCTGATGTCACGCATGGGGCGAATAGTTCATATAATAAACAGGTGGACCGTGGGTAGTTGGTCCTAAGTGGGTAAATAAGCACAATTTAGGTCACCGCCGCCGACGGCTCGACTGATTCAACACTTCGTTGTGGCAATTAGTTTCAATTTGTGGGTACCCTATGACTACGCCTATGTAGTATGTACTCCAACAAAGGTTGCCCTCATCAGTAATTAGTGCGGCTGTAGCGAAAGTTTTTTTTTTTATTAAATGTAGAGTTTTTGTTATTTTAACAAATTCTATAAAGTTATTTTTGTTTTAATACCTTAACTCGATTACTTGACTTAACATTATACTTTATATTGGATTGTGTCCTAAGTCACTCTTTTGGGCTGGATGCAGGAAAGGTATTATGGTTTTATATTTTTTATCATTTACACCAAGTTGAATTATTTTTGCATAGTATGTAAATTCACTCATACGTATCAGGTATAATGAAGTAGCTAGACAATATTAGCCATAACTATAAAGGTGGCCCGTATTTGCCCGAAATTCATTACTCAAATGGTCCGATCGGTCGTTAACCGGCGAAGTTAATTGAATGGCCTGGTTTTGTGGGCTGTTTTCAGCTAAATTCAGCTTTTTCAGAGCTGCAATTTTGCTATAGGTAAATCATAAGCATTTTGATCATCTATGTTTATAATGCTTAATACAATAATATATTTTATTACTATCTATTTTACCGTCTATAGGTAGTGTAAATATAAAAATAATGACTATTTATGTCACCACAAGTCATAGAATTTCTCTCTTTTTACGTATACTTTATTAGGACATAAATGAGCTACGATCAAGGGACATGCATTAAGTTTATTAAGTAGGTACCTATATAGTTAATTCATAAATCTTGGAACGTTTAAGTATCCATTTATCTTTAGTTTATTTATGTATAGTATACAGTTACTTGTTCTAACTTAAGCTCTCACTTTTAATTATCACATTTCGGTTTGCTGAATATACTTATTAGTATTGTGATGTGTGACGTGCACTATCTTCTATCTATAGGTACATAAATAAATGCTTTTTCCTAAATGACTGTGAATCAACGTGCAGTTACGTAAAGAAATTTGGATGGCGTGTTCTTTGTATAACATAGGTATCCGACAAGGAAGAATTTTCCGAAATTCCCACGTTTACACAGGCGTGGTCTCGGGCTTCCACCAGTGAGCTTACAAAATGAGACAGTGGTAGATACTTATGGCTTTACTAACTCAAAAGCATTTTATGAGCTTTTGATGATGTTAAAACCTATGAGAGAGAACAGAAGTCTGTACGTTCACATATAAACAGCAACGTCGAGCTTGATCTCCATCTTATTTACAAATACCGCCATTCTACAAACAAATTATTTATTTCTCTCTTCTCACTCGCTCTAAATACATGTGCGAGTGCGAGATGGAGTTTTAGCGAAAATGCTAAGCAGTGAGGAATTCTCGGCCGTGTTCGATGTAATAAACAATTTTAGCATCAGGTGTGGGTTATTACTCGGCTAATCGCGAATAGCCGAATTTTGGGCTTCCGTTCGAAATGTGAATTTCTAGCGTAATGGCCGCTCCATCGCATTACCCGCAAGTTTTATGGTGAAATATTTCTGGGAAGAATTTGGAGATTTATTTTTAAAGCGTCCGGTTGCGTCGAGGCAGTTGGTCAATATTGTTATATCATTAAAGACAGAAGTCATCGGGCGGTATGGTACTAGAAAAGTTATTCTGTAGCGTAAAGCACAGAAAAATATTGGGGTCTAAACTAAGTATTACTCATAAATAGTAGGATACTTGGTAACCATCGACAGTCAAACTAATTCAATCATAATGACAGATTGAATGTATGGTACTAAAGAAGTCAGCCTATTGCAATCCATTGCTGGACGTAGGCCTCCCCTACTATACAAGGCTACTGCCATAGGGGGATTTTTGCCCATAGTCATCACGCTGGGCAGGCGGGTTGGTGACCGTAATGTGATTTTCGGACTATGTTATCGACACGGGAGGCGCTGCTGCCCATCTCCCGGAAACCCATCGCCTCTTACGATATCAGGTCCACTGTCCACGGGCAGACATGGAGTTATTGGTACTCAATCGACACCACACCAAACTAATAATAAAGTAAAGTATCAAACCAATAGTGTGCTATCTCATAATAATAACACAGGTGCTTACTTATAAGTATCGTATATTGTTCCCGTGTAGAGTATATGTACATGCGATGTATTTTTTTATTGCTGTAAAAAGCGCACAACTGCTTTGTCATTGTGTGGTGATGCAACAGCGCAACGTTAATGTTGCAAACTTAATTATATATGTAGCATGTGAAACAGGCGAATTGTTGTGTGTGTGAACTCAAAGCTGTTATTTAGTTCTATTTAGTTATACTCGTACATCTTTGGTTACATGACCAAATGACTCCAATCTGTAAGGTCACTTGAAAATTGTTTTGGATTTTACTTACATAGTAGGTAACTCGGTAATTAATATTATGATTTTGTTTACTTGGTACGTAAATATTCCGCGTAACGGAAAGAGGCAAGGCCAAAGAAGAAGAAGACTTGATATGTAAATATTGCTGAAAAAATATATAAAATACTAGTAAATAACTTTCTGGGAATGATACCTATAATAAAAACAAGAAAATTCGATGCATCATATCAGACAACTGTTGAAGCATATCAGAGAAATTTTATTAACTTCTTCGACTTCATCTACGTTTTCTGAAAATAGCAGATAGGTTTTTGTAAAAAAACCACGAATTTTATATTCTTAAAGCGACCTTAATGAATATATCAAGCTCTAGGACGTCTTAAATTTAAATTATTGTGCTCGCTTTACATAAGCTTGTTTTTACTCGCTTAGTCACGGTGGATGGAACAAAAACACGGCCTTGGTGTGTGAACCTACTGGGTACTTACTTCTACACGCTATACAGCTCCCTCAAAACAGATTACAACAATTTTGTCGTCCAAAATTCCACAAAAAAATGCATCCGATGTAATTATTCTAAAAGGTAGGATTCTGGTTACCAAACGACTTATTTACCTTTTTTCATGCGGTTAGATAAGGCATTGGTGTTTTTTTAAATAATATAAAGTTAGACATTTTCGCTTCACGCAATAAATAAATAAGAGAGTTTCGTATTATATTGGTAAATGCAAAAAATGGTGTTTAACAGAAGGAGCCTACATTGTCTAACTGCAGATGCTAGGTAATTTGGATTTGATAATGATAGGTAACTTAAATCAAAGGCATATTGTTAGACATATTGCCATGACGACGACGTCGCTTGGAATAAAGGCAGGCAATACGTCAATAATTATGTCACTAACCGCGGAAAGTCATTCAAAGATAACAAAGAATAATTAAGTAAAATCTAGCAGTCCATCTATGATCTGCTAGAGATCGGACATGACTTGAAAAAAGCAAGAGGAATTTGATCTGAAATACCTCTCATCATTAGAATCAAAAGCTTTTATCTAAACACCGAACTAGTTAGAAAATCTTTTTTATTTGTGTCCAAAAACAGTTGCCTCTATATTTGCGCTTGCGCTTAGTCACCGCGCAAAAAGTGACCTTGCTGTACCTACTGATGATAATATAACTCTACTGTGTAGTAACTTATACGATTTGTTATGTCTAAGTTATTATATCAGTCCGTCTGTTTTTGTGTGCTCAATTTAGATAAATCAGTGTCTGTGATTTTTACATGATATTCATAGCTAGGTGGGTTACAATTATTATTATTTCTACATTAAACTAGAGCAAAGTCTAATCTTCTTATCGAGATTATATTGCAAAAATTATATTTGCAAAAAATGTGTAGATTATTTGAGATGTGACAATTTATCATAATTATTTTTAAAAACTATGACTTTGTGGAATAAAGACTTGATAGCGATTGAATTGATAGCGATTGAATTGATAGCGATTGCTATGATACAACATGCACCCACGCTGCATCGGCCGACGCTGCAATCGGCTAAATTTGACATTTTATACAGAAAACACTGCAATCGAAATCACACCTTATATCATTCCAGCTGGAGTATTATTTCAAACCAAATACATCTAGCTCAAATTGGATCTCGTTAGTTTGAAGGACGTTCACGTAACAATTAGCTATTTTTAGCGTTTTTGTGCCATTTATAGGCGTTCTTCAGTTTGATTTTAGAAATTTACGTGTGGCTATGTATTTTAATTAGCTTGTAAATTAGGTACCGTCTACAGCCACTCTGAATTGAAAACAGAGCTCGAGAAATTATAAACTTGAAATAAACAAGTGATTTGTTAGTTTTGTCTGGTTGCCCACTATTTATTTATATTTATATCACATTTATTATTAATTTCAATTAAGACTTGTGTCTTTAACGTTTTTTTTTCTTTTCAGGTGCCCACTGAAAGTACTAAAGAATTCGTGCCCAAGCTGTAAAACCCGAAACGTTTGCTCTTAGGCGCGGAACAACAATTAGTAATTCAAATCGTTAAGTCAATTAATAGCTAGCCGCAACGTGCGTAGTGTTGCGCCGTTGTCGATACTTCGCTATCAATACCGCGTCGCGCCGCGTGCGGTAAATTCGCCTGTCGCTGTACAGTGCTCGCCAGAGTCACGCGACTCGGCTGGCACGCCACGCCTCAGCCGTGGATAACCTCGGCCAAAGCCCGCTTCCGGTGAAGAGGCTGCACGAAGCGCTGCAGAGTGCGCAAGTGAAGCGCCAGCGTCTCTCCCCTCCTTACCCTGGTCCCACACCGCTGCATCCCATCCACCAGTTGGCCGTGCACCAGCATATCAAGGTCCAACAGAGCATAGTGCAGCAGAGTATAGTGCAGCAGCACCAGTTGAACCTGGCCCAGTCGCTGCAGAACTTGCAGGCTCAGCAGAGTCTGCAAGCGGCACAAAGCCTGCAAGCTCAGGGTTTACAGCCGGGCAGCCCGGTGCAGCAGCAGGCCTCGGCTCCGGGCGCGCTGGTGCCGCCGCAGCAACCGTCCCCGCGGCCCGCGTCGCCGCACCACAAGAACATGGAGCTAGCACTCTGCCAGAGCATGGACTCCGTCAACACTGCCACCACGGAGGAAGAGGTGAGTTCTACCTTTATTATAGTTCTTCATTGGGTACTTTTATACGTGTATTACCATACTATTAATAGATCATATCTAAAAGCATCATAAGAGTACTAGAGCAGTATTATTTTAAAATAATGGTATGATGGAATAAAATATAATGTATTTAATAGAAAAAAGAAGCTTTGGAATACCTACTCTCTAATTAGATAATATCATAAATGTTTTAGAAATAATTGCAGCTCTAAATTTCAGTGTCAACATATCTGGAACATTTCGTAAAACCCATTATAAATCCACAAACCATAATTCCCTAAAATCATTCCAAAATGAAATATTTGCATTTCTCGCTAAGAAAATTGTATAATGAGGCTAAACGTAATCCGGACCTTATTCCTTGACAGCAAATAAATTAACAATCGGTACTAACTAAAATGGTTTTGAATTCCCCTTTTGCAAAGGACTTAACGTATCGCTTTAGCGATTTGTCATCACACAATTGTAAAGTAATGCCAAGGAGGCGCGGCTTCGGAGCCGCTACAATGGGAAAACGTTTCGATATACAATAAGCATTCGCTAACACAATAAAATGAAATTTTCCTCGCGACGGCGGTAGCTGCAAATCGAAAGATTATATTATTCCCATCTAACATTACGCTTTAGATCTTATTCTTATAAGTGAAGGTCGTTTTTGCTAACACTTGGGGAAATGTCAAAACCAGCTCTTGGGGCACGCGGGCGCCATGTCGCTTCCGGTCAGTATAGCTGTTGTTCTCTGTAGCTTTTGCGATATGTAAGTGTTGGCTTAGCGAATGTGTATTTGTTTTTATTTGCTTTTATCTAACTCGGGAAAGTTTATTTATAACTTTAATAAAAGCTCTTCTTGCTCTATTATAAAAACAAATTTGGTATAAATGTTTAGTGTAATTATTTCGGTTTACTTATAAGTAAGTGCTTATAAGTATCACGTTTACGGAAAGAAGTTGTAAAGGTATTCATATTTATTATCGATAAAAAAAGACGAAGTCCCATACAACCCTAAAGAAAAAGTAATAAAAACCACTGCGTTTCAGGCAAGAAGTGGCCAGCGTTTGACGTAATTCGTGCAAATAGCTAAGTCGTCACTCTAGCGCCTCGTATACCTACAACCTTATATTTTCTGATAGTGTTTTTTCATCCGTGTAGCGCCCTATAGTAACGCCTCGGGGCTGTCGACCTTTATTTATTGAGCGCTTTTATATAAAAAAAGTCTTGACATATATTTTTGCGAGAACCTTCTTCAATCATATTATTATGGGATATATCATATAGCTTAGACAATCGAAGGGCGTCATAATAATAGTGTTACGATGGTAGCAAACCACATAATTTTATACCGTTTAAACAAGTATTCTTATTATTGTATTATATTATTTTATTTTATATTCTAGCAGACCCCGGATAGATGAATTCTTTTTTGCACTAAAATTCTTATATTAGGCTATATTTCATTCATAACTAACGGTCTGGACCAAGGGAAAGCATATCGGAATTTCAATATTTCCTATTGTATGAAACAAAAGACTTTACAATATACAATTAAACACTCATTACGGCAACCGAGTACGTTTAACGACTAGCACTCAATCTTGCCTCTAATGGTACTTAAGTTGACTGCTGAAAAGATATCATACCCTGCTCACTCTTAAGGCTCTTATGCCTAGTGTGAGGGAGATCACGTCGCTCAAGATCGCTGTCTGGTCTATGTGAATGTATTAGTTTGCGACCAAAACCAATTAATTTAACTAAGCCTTTGGAACTAGCTGTCAGTTATTCGAACTCGCTTAGAGTAATAGAAAGCGGATACAGTTGCGTAAATAACTACGTGAAATGGGTTGGTATGGACATATGTGACAGGAAAACCTGATTTTCCAATTGACTTCCAATTCACTGCCCCTTTTGGTTTGCTGGAAGAAATCTCTTTCAGAAATAAGCTCGCCTTTGTACATTTTCTTTTATAATTACTGTGTTTTGTTAATATTATGTGTGTACAATGGAGAATATAAGAAAAAGACTTACATATTAATATATATTTTATAATTACAATAACTTTCCATGTACCTGATTTTGATATACCAGTATGAACAAGGAAAGATAATTTAATCAGAGGCCTTTTAGAAAAGAAGTTCCTACTACTCTTAGAAAAAGGCAACACAACTTTTTGTACAGACATGGCATAGTACCAAAAATAATTTATATGCTATTATAAAGAAAGAAAAAAATTACAGCATGCTAAAGCTATATTATGTTATTTACGAGCATTTAAAAAAGTTCGATATCAGTATACAGGTATATTTCCTTTACGTTTCCTCCAGAAACTATCTACGACAGGATTCTCTGCTGGGCCACATATTGTAATGTACGGTTAAGAATTAAATAGAAAATAGCCTTTGAATCCGAAATGCGCACTAACGTTAGAGAATGGAGCTGCATTTGAATCGATTCTGTCCCCGAAGAGCTTTCGTCTACAGGTTGGACTGTATACAATCTGATTTGATTCAACCAAACTTTAATTCTAAATAAGTACGAGTATAATATTTTCGTTTCATGTTCTTCATTGACCTATAGGTAATCATCTTATTATTCATCCCTTATCGGCAACTGTTTTTATTTATTTAGATATCCCTTCACTTATTTTGTATTGCCAACACAGCCTATCCTGCCTAAAAAAACATTTAACTATATATCTACCGAAATAGTATTTTGGGACCTGTTTATTCCTTTATCTTTAATATACACGTGTTATTGAAACTGTTGTCCCTTTGCTGTTGACAAGCTCCTCAGGTTTGTTTGACAAGTTAATGTTGGTTTTCTTTGATGTGGATTCATAGAGGGGATGTGCGTCCTTTGCTTACATGGTGCAATCACGTGGTTGGTTAAATGTGGTTGTGTCGGACCGGCAAAATCGGTCGTGCACCCACGTGTCTCCATGTGATCTGAGGGGTAAGCACGAACCTCTCGATAGGCCGTAACGCTATCGTCAAACTGTCAATTCCCATAGATTTTGCTAGCGAGCGTTACGCCGCGTAAAAAGGTTCGTGTTTACCCCACTGCATGGTCAGACATTTTATGTTTCAGTTTTTTCAAACTTTTTGTTTGATTTAAAGAGAGTCTGAGATTCTGCTTTAATTTTAACGTATTATAGTTTATAGGTCACATAAATAATAAGCATGATATATATTTGGATGTGTGAACAAATTAGAATCCTTTCTATTGTAGTCTCTGACGCAGGTATAATCTAATTTTTATAATGGTAACTAACACTTAGCTTTTTATTGAATTCTCAGGTAATGCTCTCAAATAAAATAAAAATAAAATAAATACCACACAATTAAATAAATTAAATTTATAACGATATTGTGTAACCATCTGTAACCAATTATTTAATTTAAATTGTTAAGTGAAATAATTTTCGTTGAATTTATGTTATTAAAGCTCAAATGCAAGGCTCTCACAAAAGACAGCCACATAGTTTCCGAATAAACTACATCCACGAACAAACGTCAATAGTTGTGTTTTCGTGGGCCGGTAGGGTTGCCAGATGGTAACCAAATTGTGGACTAAATGACTTCTCTTGACGTGACTTTCTTTCGTGACTTTCTTTTCTAAAAAATTCTTCTCAATATACCCAATGTTTTGATTTAAATCCAATTTTATCTTACATGACTCTTCATAACTTTATTTTTAAGTGTACTCGTATTCTTTGACAGAATTTTCAATCTTTTAGCTGTTATGAAGAACTTCTGCTAGCCCTGTTCTCAGTCACTTGGGTTCGTAATCTTCTTCTTCTATCTGTATTCGCTCTCTATCACATTAATCTTTTAAGTTTTAGTATAAAACTATACCAACCCTAAAGATAGCAAACATTGTATCTATAAGAGTGTTTATATTTTCGATTAAGGCCCCCTTTTTGAGTAGTCCATTTAGTTTTCCCTCCTTTTTTCATACATCTGCCAGCCCTATGTCGGGTCCTCGTAGGAACCCTTGGCGGGAGCGACGACCGGCCGGCGCCGGCGGGTCTGGCGCCAATAGAGGCTGGTTTTGCTTGACTATACTATGAATGCAATTCGGACTTTACTACCAATAGTGTGGTGGGAAGTTTTGCCTGCAGTAGTTCTTATTGGAATTCACGTGTTTTCAGAGGGTTTAGTTATGGCTGTGATAGGGATCATTTATGCATTGCGAAGCATTCATCATTAGTCGAATGCTGTAAATGGCTCTACCAAGCATGTATATAACCATTGTACTTAAATAATGCTAGAATACCTTTTGTATAACAGGATATTATAAAGCCTGTAAGAAGATACTTCACTTTACTTAAATGGAATCTTTAAAGTAAATAGGCAACAAACAATCTTCCCTAATAATAGAATATCCTAAAATAAAATCTCCAAATCTGTATTTGCTTGTATTTCTTACATTTCGGCACGAATACTTTTGAAAGTATTGTTCTTTTCTTTATAAAACGGATCTCAGATATCTATTGAGGTCGATTCGCCGACTAGTCGTTCGATGTCTGACCGAAAGCCCGACTAGTTGGCCAGCTAGTAGCTGAGATCGAGTAACAGTGCACGTAGACAACACCACTATGGCTTCCTGAAACCTGTAACAACTTTTGTTTTGTTTCATGTTCATTCACATTTTCCACACCAAAGTTTTAAAAACAAGTTTTGAGAATGATTCGCTTAAACTGTTTGCGAAATTCGACTGTGGCTTGTTGTATTTCTTCAGATTTATGTCAGGGATGCAAAAAGGTATGTGCCTTATAGATAACTAGTACAAATTTATATTTATTTTGCATTGTTTACTTATTTGATTCTACTCCACAAGAATACTAATAAGTAAGGTTAGGTGCTATACTTTTACATAAAATTGACATATAGATTTTGACAATTTAATTTTCGCAATCAAGAAATTCCTCTTATTTAAATGATCATCAGCTTACTTACTAGACAATAAAGACTTTCTAAAATAATTAACTACTGCTTCAAATAGTCTAAGGGCTATCTACATTTGAACTCCAATATCTAAAGGGTGATTTACAATTTACTGCACCCTATATTCCGCAATAATGTACGTTTGTCAATTCTGATGACGTAATAGGCAATTCCAATTACACTAAATGGCTTCAAACAACGGATCAGACCGCCCTCGTTTTCGGAGAGCTACTTCCGAGCATTATGCAAATGATGAACAGAACCAGATACAGATAAAAATCACAATAAACGCGACGAGCTCTCGAAATGGATCCCGTGTTTGCTCTGTATCATTTTTGAATGTTCACGATCTATCTACCTTTAATGCAATCGCAAACAGAAACAAACACATTTCATTATTTGTGCAAAGAAATCTTATTTGAATAGCCAAGGAAAAATAAAACAGAAAGAGAATAAAGCGTCTACTTAAAGATATCGTTTTCGCCTTGAAAATCCCTTAAGCGTCTGCCAATAATACGCAGATCTTACGAACAATATCGCACTGGAACTGAGGAGAAAATTATTACCTCTTTCCGACAAAATCGCTGAGACATTCTCGTTGGATTTTAACGGAAGAATTCGCGCAAACTGGAATATAGACACCTAGACCATTTCAACAGTTTGTCCACCTAATTTGTTCGCCGGCGCGGCGCCCGACTGTAAAAACAAATAGATGCTCCTCGTTTCCAGCGGCAAACAAAGACGGATGTATCCAAACTATGAGATGGAAAGGGAGAGATAGTTTCACCGCGTCTGCATGAATGAGCGATTCCTCCTGGTTACAGCCTTTTGTCTAGTTCACTTCGGATCTTGTTTGTCGAATGTTTCGAAGAGGTTCCTTTGTCCATTAACAGTAATAATTAATCGAGCTTTATCTTACGCGAGGTTTGGATTACTCGACGAAAACTTTTAATTGAATTTGCTGCTCGACTTTGCCTTTTTGACGTGAGCTTGTTGTGGAATTTGTAACCATTTTTAAGCAACACTTTGGAAATTTCACCTGACTGCGAAATAAACAGAACTTAGCAATCACAAAAGTTTCGACAGATTTCAAATATGAGTTTTATATCCCACGAAGTTAACGAAAATAGGTTAGTACCAATTTTTTGGAAACCGTTCTTTATTGTAAGTAGATGATATTCGGAAGTGGTTTTATTAAGCTGTTAATAAGACTCAGGAATATTCATGAATCCGTGGTCAGTCACAACAAGGGGCTCACTGTATATTCACACTAGGCCGCTCACGCAAAGTGGGAAGGTCCCATAACCGTTTTCCAATGTGCTGAGCACGGCCTCTGTCGCTTGCACCACGGATTTATCGGATAACTTCGGTAAATACTGCAAAACATCCGTTTGATGTCCAACTTCTTGTAAAAAGAAAACTTCTAGGTAATTTCTATAGTCGGAGGTTTTTATTTGGTCGTTTTTAGTCTTACACTCGCGTTTTAGTTGGGGCACACCGTTAGTAGTGATTACCTCGCCGAGTCTTACTTAAAGTGCTATCGGCCTACGTTTATTGTACGCCCGTAATGGGAGTGAAGTAATTAAGGGGCGTAGTATGTATTTATTGTGCATTGTCCAAGTAAGTTGGCAGCCGGCCAATGTGGCTGCAAAGCTTTATAAATCACGGCAATATGTATTAATTTCACCTATATTGTTATGCATTGCTTGACAAATTGCAGCTACTTGTATTGTTGTGCGCGGCTTTCTTTTTGCATTTATAGAGGTTTTATATAATTGCCGATTTGGTTTACCTTTACGAGTGTTTTTGTTATTAAATGAAAATATTGTAAAGGTAGGATTTGTTTAACATTAACGTTGTCACAGATTTTGACTTCCGGCACCGCTATGCTAAAAGTGGCATAGCCATCGGTACATGTATTTTTAACATACGATCGCTCTACTTTAGTTTAATGGTAATATAGGTAAATAGAATAGCAGGGTTGCCAATCGTCTTTTTTTCCCAGGACATGTCCTGCTTTTTGGGTGTCCTGGATAGTTTTTAAGCATCCTCCTGAGTTTTAGACTCCTGACACATTCGCTGTCGGCAGATTTTCTAAGGGTGCCGACATCGGGTCTACGCCTAGTGCCGTGACGCAAATAAGCGTCAGCGGCACCTCTAGAAAACCTCTAAAAGACGCAAATACGTAGTCGCTGGTACTGAATGTGTTAAAGACCTATGTTTTGAAATTCGCACGCCACTAACTCTCTCCAATCGTATTGTCACTGGACTCGCACATGTATAGTCCTGGCTTTAAATCGAAATGTCCTGGTATTTCTTATTGAAAATCCTGGTTTTCAAAGTTTTGAGATGGCAACCCTAGAATAGCATGAAATAGCTAGGTCTTGAACAATACAGCTGAAGAAAACGGAAAGCCGTAGAGCCGAGTGCTCGAGCAGAATTATAATGCTGAATGTTAGACCGGGATCGTACACATTGTGTAAGGAATAAGGCTGACTGTCCCGGGACGAGAGTCCCGCTTTGTGTCCCGTCAATAGGCCTTCGATTGCTGATAACTTTCCTTACCGACTAGTTAAAGTTCCGTCTCGAGGCTGTATTATTTCCTACTCTTTCTGTGTGGGTGGGCATAAAGTTTGGAGTTTTTAACTTTATCGTATCTTATATTCTTTGCTAACTGTTGTCCATGATTTCGTCCACATGGACTCCCGATTATAATTAAGTATGCTAAATGCGTGATCGAATCAGAAATGTGTAGATCCGCAGACATACAAAGATCACTGCCATAGCTCAACGGTCCAGCAAGTTGAAGTGGCAATGGGCAGGGCACATAGCTCGAAGAACTGATGGCCGATGGAGTCGGAAAGTTCTAGAGTGGATACCACGTATCGGCAAACGCAGTTTTGTATACAGTTGAGTAAATAAAGCGTCAAGAGGTCAAACAAACAAACAATCTTTCCAATTTATAATATTAGTTGGGATTTGGATTTATATCGATCCGTCTTTTATTTAGGTACCCCTTTAATAATTCTGTAACTATAATGCCTTTATCCCTTACGGGGTTGACAGAGCACCAAGGGCCGATAGAACCACATGGTGCCACTTCTGACCAATTTTGAGGGTATAGTTGAGATGTACAAGTTCAGTTAGTAGTGACCCTCTTGTCCCTCTACTGACTTGTACAGTATTGCCCATATCATATTATTATTATTCAGATCATATTGCTTATGTTAAATCTTGTACTTAGTTGTTTTTATATTTTCTGCTTTAACTTATTAAGTCGAAAGCGTTTTATCGTATAATATACTGCTAAGAACGTAAGTACCAGTTTAACCGCACCGGGATAAAGCTGATACTCCAGTAATAAGTCATGTTCTTTCATCTAAATACATTTTGAAAATCACAATTTGAGGTCTGTACAGTCGCACACGAGATCATATGCATGAGCTTCCTGTATCTGACTAAATGCGCTGCCTTCCCAAGTAAAGTAATCATCATCAGTGGGGAAAGCACGAACCTCTCTAGCATACTCCGTAACGCTATTGTCACACTGTCATGTCTCATAGATTTTGCTAGCGAGTTGATTGCGTTACGGCGCGTAAAAAGGCTCATGCTTGCCCTACAGTTTGTTTTATTAATCACGAAATGAAGATATAGCTTCCTTGTGGTCACGTCTTGTAGTCTGTTTGAAATAAAGGCGCTCCTCGGTTGGTTCGTTAAGCGTCGAAGCGTGCTTTTATTACGAGCGGGCGTGCGCGCCACTGCGCGCGTCACTTGAATATTAAACCACCGGGTCATGCATATTGTCGTATCTGTAATCGAATGGGAATATTCGATATGCGGTATGCGGTACGGATGCGTGATCTGAACCACTTGTGAGATGAGGACTGTGGGGTAGAGAGTAATGGATAGGGTTGCTCGAGGGTGGATCGGGCAGTTGTTTTTACCTGTATGTAAGAAGTATATATATGAAGTAAGAGTCTATGCATGTATGTAAGAAGTATGTATGTATATTTCTTTGGCGCACTCTAGAGCCTAAAGGGCGCACTCTAGAGCCTAAAGGGCGGACTCTTTAGTCAACTCATCCCGCTTCAAACTTATCCCGCGGGATGAGTTGACTAAAGCATAAATTTAATTACTTTTTCTTAGTCAACTCATCCCACTTTATAAAAAAAGAATGTAATGTATTGTGTTATTTTAAATTTAAGTACACTCGTGAGCAAAAGAAAATAATGACATACTATGGTTTTGTTATATTGATGTATTATTAAAAAATCACAGCGTTTTGATAAATAATTAGAAAATGAAATATAGTACAACATTGATTAAATATTGAAAAAAAAATATATAAAACTAAACAATATAAAAAATTGTTGTTAATATGTACTTAATACTACGTGAAAGTAATTGAAATTATAGTTTTAAAAAACGTAAATCTACTGTCAAACAATTTTGTTCGCGACTGTATAAATCATTAAAAGTATCAGTGGGATGAGTTGACCGATTCAAATCAAAATATTCAATAGGTCAACTCATCCCACGGGATGAGTTCGAGCGGCCTGAGTTGACTAAAGAGCCAAACGGCGCTTGTCGATTGCGATTGGAGCTTGATAGGTTGTGAAAGTGACACTGAAATAGTATACCTATAAACATTTTGCAGCAGTCTTGTTTTTTTTAGGGTTCCGTACGTCTGAATACAAAAACGGAACCCTTAGAGGATCACTCGTGTGTCTGTCCGTCCGTCGCTTACAGTCAATTATTTCCGAATCTATTAGACCGATTAAGTTGAAATTTGGTACACATATCAATTCCTGTGACCCAAACACAGAGGTGTGACGTGAGCAGATGAAATCTGTATATGGGGGGTCATTTTTGGGGGGAAGGGGAAAATTAAAAAAAAAAAAATCTGAAAACTGCATCGTGTGGCATATCAAATGAAAGGTCTTGTTGAGAAGATCTTAAATGTATTTTTTTGTAATTTTAAAATAAATAGTTTCCAAGTTATTCAAGAAAATAGACGAAAATTGACCATTCCCCCCCCCCTTATCTCCGAAACTACTGAACCTAAAATTTTGAAAAAAAATACAGAAATTAGTTTTCTCCTTATAGATTATAGGAAAACCTATAAGAAGTCCATGATATTAAAATAACATGGTAAATCACTCAATATTGTGCGTACCAACTTTTTGTCAGATTTAAAAAAACATGATAGGTAACATCGTACGGAACCCTCTTCACGCGAGTTCAACTCGCACTTGTCGGCTTTTTTTAATAACATGTACAGCTAAAACTGAATAAAAGCTCTTTGTGTCACATGTCGTGGACTAAAATTATATTAATATTGTTTTGAAGATTATGCAATTGTTCAAATATTATATTGGAGATTTGAACAACATAAACGCGAGCCTTCATTATAACAGTTGCATAAGATACACTAAAAGATAAAGTGGAAAAACGTAAATGATGACGTAAAAGTATTCTCATTGAGCGGTTTACCACTAGACGATACAGTCACGGTAAGATTACGGCTTTTCGTCATCTAGTACGGCATGTCGTGGTCGTGTCGTCTAGTGGAAAAACGAGCCGTGCTATTTAATATATTTTTTCTTTAAAAAAAGCCGTGGTCGTGTCGTAGCCGCATCGTCTATTGAAAAAACGCCCATTGTCTCATGAAAGAAAAAAACACACGCGGTTCAGAATGAAACCATATCGCCCACGTACCATATGCATTAAACTAAAAGCTCTATTTAATCACGAATATTTATATTCTTTGTGTCATCGGGTTATAACGGTGAGATTATCATCTATCTGAGGTCATAATTATTATGTAAGTAGTTCTGTTATCCATCATCATACAATTACATACAATCATGAGATTGGCTAACAAAAGGTACCATATAAATAACTAAGATTTCTAACTATGAAAGAAATACAATAGATGATTTTTACTAATTAGTATTTATAGAAAGCAATACGCTGGGTAATAATTTTAGGCGTGTTTTATCAAGCTTTAATTGACATCTATTCAGTAAAAAATATTCTATCCAAATGTAGAGTTCGTTCCAAAGAATAAATGCTGTATACAATAACGAAACTAACATACAGTAATTAAGTAACTACTAGCACCACCGTTTAAAGGTAATTTAGGTAACTTAGGTAATAAAATACAACATTGGACCATTTAGCGTCGTTCATAAAAAGTATATCATATTTCTCATTGAATCTTCAAGATTTTCAACAAGGATAAAAACTGTCATGGATACTAACTTTGCTATTGCCAAATACACCATGTGCAGAGCATCATCTATGATATTAATGTTTGTAATACAAATAAACACATCTAATACCATGCAATTGGTATGCATTGCGCGTAACATTTCAGCTAAGACGATGATTGCAATGAGGTCATAATTCCTATTGTGTCTGCATTGTGTAGACTTTAGATCAACAGCGCATCACGTCGAAGGCCTAGATTATTATGGAATCATTATTCAATATAGCCTTGAAATGTTTAATATCTATTGTAAATATTATAGACAGAGAAACATTGTTGTTAAATGTAGAGTCAACATGATTTGTTAGTCTGTGATACTAAATTAGACGTGGGTAATTTTTCTTGCGACTTATAAACTTTGTCTATTATAGTACCTATTATTGAAATTGCTTAGTCATAAAGTATCTGAAGCTTCGGATATGATTTTGTTTGTGTGATTTGCAGCCAAAAACAAAAGAGTTAAATATGCTGCTGTAATAAAGAATTATCGAGTAGGTATTTGTCTGTAATATAAATAACAAATTAAATCTAAATCGCAACGATCCCACTAGTGAGATGGCAAATGCAAGAACCTATTCACAATGTTAATAAGAATGTCTTTCAATATAGATGATGAGGTTCAAGAGAATCAAGTTTTTGAGAAAGACAGAGTATCACATTTATTTATCAATTAGAACTACTCGTATCTGCCAAAAAAAAATCTGCCCTAAAAGAGATTAAACACAAGTGTGATATACCTATATGTAGGTATTAATGATAATGTTATCCCTGGCCATATAGCATGTCAAATACGATAATCCAAGATTAGACGCATTGTATAACGCTGTTAGTAGCCGTATGCAATATATTACGATTTCCTGGGCTGCAGTAAGGGCGCCCAATCCCTGGGACCGACAAAAGCTCACGTACGCTGTACCTGCGTTGCATGAGTAAATTTAAAGTCTCTTTATTCCCTATCATTGAATATGAGTAGCGAATTTTATTTGATACGTTAATACAGGCTTGCATAACGTACGGATCATTGTTGTGTTGTCAAACGGAAAATACCTACCTATATGTGAGTCATAATATTTATATAGCTATTGTGAACAAGCTTTCAGGTGTTCAAATATTTTTGTAGCAATCATATTTGATAGTGTCCAAAACTGTAACTGGATTATAAATTACAATAACAAAGTATTTATTTAAAAAGTATTTTATATTTATGTACTGTTTTCCATTAAGATTATTATCGGAAACAATATATGTTTTATTTTTAAATCTATTTGTATTGCGGGTACCTACTGTGTAGTCATCACCAACCCGCCTGCCCAGCGTGGTGACTGTGAGAAAAACGCCCCATGGCAGTAGCCTTGTGGCGTGCCCTGGGGGAGGCCTAGTCCAGCAGTGGACTACAATAGGCTGACGACGACTGTCGTAGTAATGCTGGCTCTGCTAAGTATTTATAAATAATATCAATACCGTTTAGGGATTACACAGAATGTATTGTTTATGTACACTTTCCGTCAAGCTTTATCTAGATAACATAAAACATTGTAACAACCATATCAAAATCCGTGTAGTTTAGTAGAAATTGTTAGGATAATATCTAGATATAATAATAATATACCTAGACACTGTCATTATCCACAAATTTCAAAGAGGAGAAGTATGTAAATATATTATTTTATCTGACTGTTAGCCTGTTGCGGGAAGAGATCAGCCCACCGCTTCTCGGGCACACCATAACAACCTTCAGCTTTATTAACCCCGTCTAAAGATAAAAACTCTTTAAAATTACCTACAGCAAAATATCTGTCAAATTTAGACAAAGTTTAGCTTAAATAATGTCTAAATACTTTAACACGTCTAGTATCCAGAAACGAACTCAATGGGAAATTACAATACAAGCGTTATCAAGTCATGATAAATAACAGTTTGGATAAGCAGATATAATTAGTGACTACACTATTTAGTGATTAGTAGGCAACATGTAGGGAAGTACGAATTAAGTACAGGAAATGCAAGCGCGTTAACTCGACCACTCGCCACTTGGCGCTCTACCAACGCTGTGTCTCGCAGTTTCGCTCGTCGAACCGGCCGCGTTTTATTTCATTATCTCATCGGAGCTCTTATACTAAATGCATAAGACCATACTGCTAATTTTCTAAATGATGTGGATAAGCTTTACTCACTAGGTTTTAGTTTAGTAATTATTGGTTAAAAGAATAGTCAATTTCAGATCGGAGAAGCGATGTTTTATAGAGAGCATTGAACATAATATAATTATATAATCTTAAGCAATAGACAGTCTTGTGACAAAGACAACTTATAGTATTGTTTTATATTAGACCTTACTATAATTAGAAATAATAGGGGTCAAAAGCGAATTCTCAATCTATTGAAATGTAGGTATGCTATTTTTGATATTGCTGTACACTTAAATCACGTCGAAAATGGTTCTATTATAAACAATCTCGCACGCGAATTGTTGCCTCCACAATGAATTGTTAATTAACTGAAGCTATTTGTTATTTGATACGCTCAAACCAAGCAAGGTTGTTTCTAATAAATACATTTGACTTCCATTTACAATTAATTTTGTGGTAGGCATAGGTCTTAAGATATTGCTTTGTATTTGAACGTCTTTTTCTTACGATGCCGCGTTCGACCACTGCGTGAATTGTTTCAGGTGTAACTTTTGGAAGTTGAAATTTCCACCTGGGTTTCGATCACCACTAGGACCTTTACGGGAATTGTTAAAATACACATAATGTAGAATAATAAAAACATTAAAGGAGATTTTGTTAGGGACGTTTTGCATGAAAGTTACCCGGATCCTGATCCTCATTAGGAGATTGGCGGAGGGAGGTTGTCGAGGGTCAGTGGAGGTTATAGAGCTGGTTTATTGGGCACCAGTAAAATCACTCGCAGATCTAGTTCTTTAAGATCTTATATGCAAATCATTGCAATTATATTTCTGACTTTTAAGAACTAGATGCACTTCGTTTGTCAACCGAACATCGAGAGTCCCTTATCTAGGCTTCTATAATTCAATATTTAGCTCCAAGCACCTACCGGTGTTAAGAGAACCACGTGGATCTCTGAAGTAGAATAAAACGATCATTATGATTTCGAGACTCGCAGAAGTCGTGTTACTCAAAACAAGAAGCTCGAGATCACAATATCCTCAGCAGACGGTTACCCATCTCAGTGTAATTTGTCTGCGTAACTTAAATTATCGTTTGATGGAGCCGGACGAGCTGAAACAATGTAAATCTGAATATATTGCCCGAGTTGCGTATGCGGGCGAGTACTTATTATGTAAATGTAATGTAAAAGTCTATCCCACTTTGTGCGGTGTTGATAAAATTGTGGGCACATAATACTCTTGTTAGAATTGGCTTGGAAATGGCTATTGTGTTTGGGTAGATTAGAAGCTTGTAACGTGTTTGGTTTATCATTATAGGATAATATGTATACCTACGTTCTATGTACAAAGTCCAGTCGGTTTAGACCGGTAGGTATAATAAGTTGTATGGAGTATCTTGATTGTATTTATTGTGTGCAATTTGCAAAGAAAAGGATCAACTGCTTAAATATCGAGTATTAGTCATACCGTCTAGTAGACGGCGTCTACTTCCCTTTATAAAGAGAATATACCTATAGTACATAGGTAAATCTACTTTATTAATACCTTAAACGCTATAAGTACAAAAAAATTATAGGCCACCGGTGGTCTACATAACGACACTAAAGCTCATTTTTGATGCTGATCCTGTGAGATCACCGGTAATATGGCGTCTAACGTGTTAAGTTATCTTCCATTTTATATAAAAACGTAATTTTCAATGGATAAGTAGTTTGAACTAGAGTTCAAAATAAATTCTGACCTAAATTACACGGCGTTTTCGTCAACAAATATCTTTATTTGTGCATGATATTCAATTCTCAAAATACACAGCGATGCGAGGTATGTTGGCGCGCCTGTAAATTTATATGGTGCAAATAAAAATATCAAATACTTGCCAAAATTCTGGTAAATGAATTTTACTTCGAAGTTATCTGCGCAATTTATTAACGAAATACCGAAATTGTTAATTAAAATGTTGACAAGCATATATAGTGGACATTCAATTGTAATTAACACCAGGAAGTGTATGAGCCCGGTGGCTCATGTGTCCGCGAGAAGGGAGCTGATATGATGAATATGATCCTTCTATTCTATATCACATATAAGGTTAATACAAAATTATGCAATACCTATGTGCCTATAATAAAAACGGTATGAACAAGGTAAATTAAGTATGTAACTATGAGAGTTTTTTTTAATTTATAAAGTTTTAGCGCCGATTTATCTAATGGACAGATAGCCTATCTGAAGATTGAATAAATCAGCCCTAAAACTTTATAAATAAATAAAGCTAATGCTAACTCTATCTTGATCAAGTTTTAGAGAATGACAGCATCAAATTTATCCTTTAAATAGACTATCTGACCGTTGGAAAAGTCGACTCTTAGTGGTAGGTATCTACGTTTTATTATCTTTTTTTTCTCAATGTAATACAATGTTCAACATGACATATCTCGAAATCTATTAAAAATATACAAATATTAAAAAAATATGCTCTTTGTCTATAATGTCCAAGAGCCGATCACAGCCGAGCATTTCCCCGTGCGTAATCGAGCCCGAATATGAGCGGACAATTGCTTATTTGCCTCATTTCGGATTCATTCGGCAACGCTGCTCGCGCTTACTGAATATGTAGGTAGTATGCTACGATCGGACGTAGCGTTTTGTTACAATTGACAGGTTTGGTTTGCATGATTTGTATAATATTAGTTGTGCGGCTCCCTTACTATATTGTAAAGAAGAACTTTGGCGTAGTAGCATATATTTTAGTTTAGATTGGGCTAATCTTTATGTTATGTATCAAATACGTTTGATTAGGTACGTTTACACATTCTGGTGATCTAGAAAATATGAAAAAATCCTTATACGCTCTACGTATAGGAATTCAATCTAACTAGGTGATTTTTTATAAGGGCCGTCCATTTCGATTATTGTTATTTTATTTCAATTTTAATTTTAATACAATGTTATATTTATTTGCAGGTATGTACCAATAGGACGAAAAAGAGAATTTTTCCAAAAAAATTAGTCTTGGTAAGTTTTATCTATAGGTAAATTACAATACTAAAATAAAGTTTTAATTAGGGCTGCTATTTTAGTAAAATTAAATAGACACCAATTTTAATAATTAGGCCAAACTGTTAAAGTGAATAAAAGCTCACTGGAGTGGATTTATCGTCTTCATTTCATATCATCAATGCGAATTGAGACAATTTTTAGATTTTTGTATATACTTGATTATATTTTAATTCCAGGATACCTAGATATTTATTAAACATACATACGACTCAGCATAAAAATACGCTGGTAGCAGATTTCGGCTGACTAGGTATTTAAGTAGGTAATATTTACACTAAAAATATAATTTTCTTCATCTATAAAGTAAGCGAGACCTATCAACAACGTGACACACAGCTTAGAAGATCACATGTCAACTAAAAAATGTGAGCAATGCCTTCACGTGGGACCACACGAACGGACGACGGACGGACGGACGTGTCCACACTTGCGTAACGATGCAAATTCAGCATTGCACAAGAAAACAACATGAAACATTGTGCTTATAACAATGGCTATGAGAATTTCGAGTGAGCTCGCGACTCACGGGCTGTATGTTCATTGAGGTTTTTGTTAATTCGATTAAGCTATAATCAGATCAGTGATGTGAATATTTTATTTTGTTTGAGCTCCTTTAATTTCATTTTAACCTTGCTACGATATTACGTATTTTGCGCTTCGTTTGCACAGGTAGTCTATTGGTAAATGATTTTAAAACAAAGTCCGAAATGTTTCAGAAAAGATAATGCTTTTGTGTACATGTAGACAATTTTGCAGTAATAAAACAGTTCAAAGCGAATCTATTGGTGGTAACTTGTTGGATTCATCTCAGATGTTGAATATTATGCTAATTAAGTGAAGATAACAAATTACCTTTCAATTGTCAATGACTTTTCCAGACGACTGGTCAAAGTTATCGAGTTATCCAATCGAATGAGTTACAACTGGGGCTGGCTCGAATAAAGATTTATTTTCTGCTCAAGATTAATTGATTTTGCTTAATTCTTGGGTGAAATTTATTTGTGTCTTTGAACAAAATTAATTGTTGGCACCATTTTGTAGCAAACTTGCGCCATTAAAATTTAAGAATTGTATGTGTAACTTTTGAATTGCTTTGAAGTAACTATAGTAAAATAATTATATTCATCAGATATATGTAGGTAATTAACATATTAATACATAAATATTCACACGACTGTGTTCCCGAAACAGGAGATCCCACAGTCACGTTTGATATGCACCTTTAATATATTATCTGTGGTAGCACTAATGTTTTCCAAACTATCGGCTAGTGTGTCTCGAATTCTCAGTGTTAGCGTTTATGTCTTACAGTCAATGGAATTAATACAATAGTGAGAAAAAATATTACTGCGACGGTAAACACATTTAGATCGAAATCGGTTCGGCCTTCGTGGTAGTTTAGTGTTATTAGTGCTATACGTTTAATAGTATGGAACAATAAACTTATTTTAATGTCTGTTTCGGCAAAATTGTGCAAGTTTTGATGAAGAGATAATGTAATGCTAACACATTACGTTTACCATAAATTAAGGTGGTTATCGGGATTGTAAGGGCGCGGTCACACTGCGGCGTTAAAGGCAGGCCTACACGCGAACGCACCATTAGTCGGACAGTGGATATATCACCACAATCTCATATTATATGCAACTGCCGTGTCCATTTTTATGACACTTTGTCGGTTGACACAAAAAAGGCATTACATTCGTGATGGGTTTATTTTGTAGGAAAAGTTGGGCAGTTACACGTTACAGTGTCATGGAACCTAATGTGGATCAGCTTTCGGTGTTAATTTGAAGTTTGATAATATCATAATAGAGCTTAAAGCTTGAGACCTAGTTTGACTTAGTGGTTAGGGATGTTCTGATAGGCACATAATTGATTAGGTACGTTGGAGACCCATCATACCATTAGGGATTTATGTTCGGGGCCTTATAGGTGTATAGTACTACCTAGAGTTTTGAACAAACCTATATACCTAGATTAACAGTGGTCGCTCCCGTCTGAGTCTGAAATGTGAATTATGCAAAATCCTTTCTTAGTGCCCATACATCGATAGATACATTATTATTATATGATAGATACATTTATTTTCACACACACACACACACAGTAACGTAAGAGTTTTAAATTAATGTAATCATAGAGTTTTAGATATCTACGCACTATTGTTTATTGAATTAGTAAAAGTAATTCAGTATTGGTACTCGTAGTTATCACTACTAACCGAACTGTACATCTCAATTATACGAGTACCCTCAAATTTGTTCAGAAGTGACACCATGTGGTTCTATCGGTCCTTGCTGCTCTTCCTACCCCGTAAGGGATAAAGGCGTGATTATATGTATGTATGTATGTATTCAGTATTAGTAAAGTGTCTTCTGAATAAACCGAATGGGTGACGGTCGACCAAGTGACTAGATGATTATTGGTCGGTCACCCTAGTCTTCCTAAATAGTGTAAAGCAAATATATTGTCATGGAAACCGAAGGGTAGCCCTATATATCTCTCTTACTATAATTTATAATAATTTTTACATGTTTCAAAAGTTACAAACCTACAATAATTATTCAGTTGGTTGGTATCCTCAATTCAATATTGCCACACACAGAGGAAAATACTTTGACAGAAATGATAAATTTTCCCACAGCTACCCTTTGCGGAAAACTGACTAGGACACGTCGGTGGTGCCAATGGATACCATGGTAGCCTGGGCTACAAAATGTATACAGGATTTTTGGCCATAAGTCTTGTACTCTAATAATGATAATCGTCGAAATTATTATTTTTAAAATGAAAGTAAAAATATTCTTTGTTATTATATCTATCTATATTTAACTCATGAATTAATTCTGCTGGCTTTAAACTAAAATATGGGAGTTTTTAATACAATCTTTGGGTTGGTGAATAGTTCTGTGTATGTGATCTTCAGTTTGTTGTATGGTCATCATTATGATTAATCTATTCATGATGCCAGCCATAACCATTCGATGACATAATAAATAACAATGTCCTTGGTTTTAATAAAATAACTTTTCATTAATAAATTCAGCTTTATTGGATATTTCCTACCTCACCCAAATCCTTCCTTATCACTATCACACAAACCTCGTTGGTTTTACAAGTGCTATGTAACTAAGTTTTTTTGTTATCATCATCATTCAGTCCTGGGAAGTCCACTGCTTGACATAAGCCTCCCCCAACTACCTCTATACCGACCGATCAGAAGCAGCCTGCACCCAACCGAAGCCCGCGAACTTGGCCAAGTCGTCCGTCCATCTCGCGGGTGGCCTTCCCACGCTGCGTTTGCCGATACGTGGTATCCACTCTAGAACTTTCCGGCTCCATCGGCCATCAGTTCTTCGAGCTATGTGCCCTGCCCATTACCACTATAGCTTGCTGGACCGTTGATTTATGTCAGTGATCTTTGTGCGTCTGTAAGTTTTTTTGTAAAACCATTTAAAAGAAAAAAAAAATTATAAATGCAAGAGTAATTCTGTCTGTCGCCCTTTCACGCCAAAATAACTGAACAAATTTTAATGAAGTTTGGTACACAGTTAGTCTAAAGCCCGAGAAAGGTACTTTAATATAAGAAACGTTTTATCCCTGGTTGCGTAGCCACTAGCCTCCTAGTGTGAGAGCAGGCCGCCCTTAGAGTCGCGGCGAGGGTGCGCCCACAGATAATACATTCGGATAATAACAGGGTCGGGTATACAAATAATGAGGGTTATTAATTAAGGCCCTTGATTAAATTGTGAAAAATAAATTTTAATCCCTCCTCCGTATTGTCTCTTGCCTTCTGATTGAGGTTAAGGAAAGTTTAATATATCCCTAACATTAGGGATGAAGGTAATTTATTTAAGCGATCTATGTAATGTACTTAACGCCTTAAAATTATTTTACTTTCACGTGAAAAGGGAAGCGCTTCCGGCCCCACCGGGCCACTAGTAGTTGTTTGGCCCATGTATATACAATGTATGTATACATACCGAACTTGTACATCTCAATTATACCCTCAAAATTGGTCAGAAGTGGCACCATGTGGTCCTATCGGCCCTTTGTGTTCTGCCTACCTCGTAAGGGATAAAGGCGTGATTATATGTATGTATATGTATATTCCAATCATTGTGAGAAACTTCGATATCGCGTTCTAGGATTTTGCATTCGATTGTGGTTCTCTCCTGCATCCGATACATGGCTCCGCTACACTATTAACACATGATTAGGCAAGTCACATAGATTCTAATTAGACGCAGATTTTTTCGACTTGATCGTAAAATTATAGATATAGACATAAATGGCTGTGTTCCCGTAATGGGGTAGCCAGAGGGCTTAGTGCGAGTTTTCACTTCGAACTCGATCGCGTTAACATAAACTTTATAACCAATCACGTAGTGCCGTTCTTCTCACTTGTAATACATCACGTGATCACACCTTAATTAATTAACGCGATCGAGTTCGAAGTGAAAACTCACACTAAGCCCTCAGAACTGCAGGGCCATAAAGGGGAAGCTGCGGGGATAGATGTAAATGATCAGAAACAAGTTGCTAGCTTATGGTCTGAGGAAATTGCCGAGTTCCTTAGTCGACTCTTATGTCATGCTTGAATGCCTAAAAATCAAAACCATTACTTATTTTATAATAGAACCTAATTTTAAATTATCCTGGAATGGATAATATAATATAATAAACTTCTTAAGACATCAACTCCAAATCATCATTAATACCTACTAGAACAATACACCCGCCTCTGCCGAACCAAACTTTTTTGCAAATTTCAACATCCTCCTACAGCCTCCTACAGCCTCGGAGTTTGTTTGTCTTAATTTAAACTTTATAACAGCACTATTATAAGTTACTTTCTAATAGCTTAACAGTTACTTTATATGGTTAGCCCAGAACAAGAAATTACAAAATCTATACACTGGATTGGTGAATACAAAGGAACATTAGGTTTATTGATCCGCTGTAGATAAGCGGTTATCATTAATCTACAGTGTACTGGATATTGGTGTATTAGTATTATGTATACTTTCTACTTATTGCTTCGTTTCAATGATTTTAATGGCTCTTTTTATGTTAGCCATTGTTGTACGGGAGGTGTTTTCATGAAATTGGATGGTTGATGATGGTCGTTTCACTTTTATTATGTAATCTAATGGATGGTGTAAGAATATGTATGATTGGTATGGACAGTGAAAACATAACATAATATGTGCATTAGTATAGTGGAATAGATACATCTACCTATACTCAAACTGGCTCAGCTCTAGCATATTTCATAAATCCACTAACTATTTAGCGCTTAATGCAAATGCAAGTTAAAAGAGGAAATGAGCCAACTTTACAGCACTAAAGCCGAAATTAATTAACATAAAAGTTTTAGCAGAGCGTGTCTAGCTAGCATCTAGTATAGAGCACGGGCATAAAACAAACGAAACTAGAATAACCTGAAACTACAATGGCGTCGAGTCATTTTAACAAATGACATTTTTTTAAATGCATGTCTAGTGAATGGACTTCACGCGACCTGTACGGTACAATGTAGAACTCATCCTGCTACTTGCCATCTAATATTTCAATACAAGCGTTGTAAAAAGGTTTAGCATACTCGATGGTCGACTGCTCCCTACAACTTGATGCGTGTCACAATATCAGTGACATCACCCCTCGAAAAAGTAATATCGCACTGAAATATTGTCCATGTGAGACAGAGAGTTATGATTCACGAATGAATGAGAGAGACAATGGGTTATCGCATAACACCTGCCGGTAATCTAGCGTGGGGGGTTTGTCCATATTTGATTAGGTTTTCGGGGTTGTAGTCCTCTCTAACCATAAAGCGGGAAGTGAATTGAATAATAAACGACTATTAAAATTTAAAAGAGTATTTTGGTTTGGATCGAATGAGCGTTTTGCTAGAATTAACTACAGTTAAAATCTTTTATTTTATAGCTTGTGATAAAAAAAATTGAACACGAGTACGTTGAACATCTCAAAATTGTCACCAGCTCAAGTAATATCCTTACGTAGAAAATAAACCGAGTTGTTACAAAAACGCATTATTGACTTTGGACAGATATTCCACACATTTTGCTGTGATATTTTTATCTTATTTAAAAAACTTTAGCGTTATATGTATGAACAATGTATAAATAAATTATCTACAATTTTACTTAATAACGTACCTACGTCAAAGTATAAGAAAGACTTATTGTAACATCGCCATATTCGATTTTAATAACAGATAAGCTTTTGAAAATTTGACGTCAAACACAAGGTAAACCTCAGACAAATAAGGCCACAAATTCGCAATTTCAGGGAAAAGAGCCTCAAATTTTAAGTCGCCTTTTACAAGCTTAACATAACGCCTTTGCCAAACCTCGGCAAAACCTATTATCGTCAGAAGTGAATACTTCGAGCAAACTTCGAGAATATATCTCAATTTCCGTTGAAAGTTTGCTTCAAGTGACTTGTGGTTGGCCGCAAACCTCGTGGAGCTTAGTCCCTGGACTAGATTCATCCTGTCACCTGTAGGGAAATAGTCATAAATAAATATTCAAAAACTTTACAACACATTTACCTAGTTCCACACTATGATTCCTAAGGTCTTGTGTCGTTGGTACTAAGTAACGTTAAGAAATACCTACATATTCTTCACATCAATGTTTGCATAGAGTTATACAGGATAATTTGTGACGTCATTAACAAAACCTGTATTTGAAAAGTCAATTGTACCTATAAATCGCATAGACGCACTGATAGAAATAAAATTGGAAGAACATCTTTTGTAAAATTACTTGTTCACGAAAGGGGGTAGTCAGAACTGCAAAGTCGTAAAGAGATCCCACAACTACGGGGATAGCAATAAATTACGATTACAGGTTGTACTGAATCCACCTCATGTTAGCACTTCAGTGTGATGGATGATACACTAGACGTAACATAATGACGTGTCCTATACTCAAACGGTTGACGTTGATTATTGTCTAGTTTGAAGCAACTTGCTTGCGGTAGACCACAGACCTCGGATACTTGAGTACTGCATAATTTAGTTCACAGGTTTTGAGTTGTTGTGCTATATTAATGCCCTCCTCTAACTATACTTGATCTCCTATAGTTATGATGATCTTGATGCTTAGGCAATGTAGGTTATATCGTTTGGCAGCGACGTCTCTCCCACCAATAGCGGTTAAATGTCACTTTCAAACGTGTCGATTATAAGTTTCTATGGATTCTATCGAGAGATAATGTTACTTTGTCTAAGACTTATTTACTCACAATGTAATAACGTTTGGCATCGACGACTCTCCCACCAATAGTAGTAACACTTTATCAATTGCAAACGTGTCGATTACGAACCTCTATCAATTCTATTGAGAGATAATTTTACTTTGTCTAAGACTAATTTACTCACAATGTAATACCATTTGGTATCGACGACTCTCCCACCAATAGACTTTTAGACATCATCACTTGCAAACGTGCCGATAACGAGTCTCTATCGATTCGATCGAGAGATAATGTTACTTTGTCTAATGTTTTATATCACGTTAAATTTTTTTAGTTTGGGATTTAAAATGTAGTTAGTAGTATCACCATACTGTACAGTTCACAGATACGACAACGCTGTTAAAATTATACATCCAAGTTGTTTGTTTAAAACAATTCAAAAACAGAGAATCCGTTCGTAAAAATGGCTCTCGTTAAAAGTTCTCGCGTCTGACGCGTCGGAAGCTTTGGGCTCATTAATTAATACCTCGGCTAAGCTCCAGCGGGGCTCAACACATCCCAGAGTCGGCAACTTCCGGTCAAATCCGCGCGCAACCCGCAAGCACTTCCGGTCGGAACTCTGATAAATTTTATTCCCGCTGCGAGCGGATTTTCCAAATATTTTGACAGATTTCAAAATCTCTTCTTACCGATGACAGTCGACTTAAATACATAGTGCCCGACATAAGAGTGGTTATCAATTTAAATGGAATAGAAATAAAACTTCTTGGCTGATGCGGGTCGAAACTACATCAGCTGCATGTCCTCCCGTACATGTCGTAAGAGTCGATATTAGGAACTCAGGCATTCTGTCCGGTGATAAACTAGCAACTTGTCACTGATCACTAATATCTGTCTCGGCTATGCTAATCGTAGATATGGGATCTCCCTTATGATCCAGCAGTTATGGAAGTTCAATTCGGGTACACAGCCGTGTCTCTATGTATGTATGTAGAATCATAGAGGAAAAACATGTAGACATAGAGTGCCAATGTCATACTAACAGTTTCGATGCACCATTAGACTTTTCCGTGCCTCACAATTCCAGTCCTTGACACTCGACAGAAACAGTTAGTATGACATTAGCACTCTATGACATCTTATTCCTCTATGGTAGAATAGAACTAGCAAAATAATGATTAGCATTTTAGTAGTTGCCTGGCTGCTCTTACACCCTGTATATGCTTTTAGTCGAAGTTATTTATTCTACGTGACTTTGGGCAATAATCTAAACTTTTCAACTCCGCAAGTTACGGGCAGTTTTTTCTCGTTATCTTCACGAAGCAAGCTTGCGATGTTTACTTAAAGAAAATAATAGTATTACATGCTTGAGGCTTTATTATTACGATGTTATTTTCACACTGCCGAAGTAAATATTTATTTAGTACCCACTGAAAGGTTTCTTTGGAAAAATCGTTTGGAAATTAAAAGAAAATAAACTTCAAACAATTTAGTTGAGTATGTAAGGAGGTAGGTACATATATTATATAAATATTCACAGATTTCATAACGCATTGACGTAGTCCCACACTAAGATCCCTAACGTCTTGGGTCGTGGGTAGTAACATCCATGACTCGGAAACAAACATCGATATTCATCATATCAACATTTGAACCTACCGGGATTCGAACGCAGGACCTATGGCGCCGCGGGCAGGGCCACTACCAACTACACCAATCGGTCGTCTCAATCATCATTTGTTATGTAAACAATAAACATACTCGTAGCTACAACTAGATGTTTTTTTTATTTATCTATTCGAAAAAAAAACTTACATCCGCAAATGTAGATCATTTACTTAAGTACTTAAACCTACCTATTGTAGTTATCCACTTAGTTACGAGTATTTGTATACCACTGTGCATGTAGTTAATAGATATTTAACTTTTGTATGTGTAAAGTATCAATTTAGTTGCAATATATCTACATTTTTATTTCATGCCTTATTATATTACGTATTTCTAGTTCTTATATAATTTTATTAAAGCTTGTAAATCGGCCTTTTAGTATTTGATTTTTTTAAATCCAAAATATAGTTAAAAGTATCACATGAAAGCTGAATAAAGTGAGATCTTGTCACGAGTTATAATTAAACAAAATCAATATTTAATTATATTATAGATTTTCCAATCAACCACCTCATTATAAGTTGAGGAGAGGCAGTATACCGAACACGTAGCTAATAAAAAAGTTATTAAAGGTGACCATTTTGAAATATCAGCTGTTAAAATGAAGGTTCAAACGGGGGTCATTGGCATTCAGGGGAGGCATGTGCGCTGTCACCTGTCGCCCCTGGCGCTCCCTATCGACTCGCCCCAGAAATATTAAATGATACATGTATGGTATGGTATGTGAGCGTATATTCTTGGGGGAGGCCTCCATATGAATAGGGCTTAAAAGTTAGAAATTCATAAGAAAGGTAGCTGTTGCTCGCGGCTCCGCGGATATCGCTTATTGCATGAAAGCGGTATAAAAATAGTTTATGACCTATTCTCAGACCTACCGAATATACATATAAAGTTTCATAAAAATTGGTCTAGCCGTTTCGGAGGAGTATGGTAACAAACACCGCGACACGAGAATTTTATATATTAGATTTACATTCGATGCAAACACTTCATATCTCGACTGAGGCTGTATGTACGATTTAAGTTCCATGGTATTAAGGTGAAGGTATTGAGAAATGGATAAAAGAAAGGTAAGGCCCTAATAACGTTAGCAAAATCGAAGTGTTTCTTTCTACGCGCTCCTTCACAATTCTCAGATAAGTAATATCGAAATTGAATTGGAATGGACCTTTACGTCGGAGGTCTGAATGAATGGTGCCCCCACGTTCCGGGGCGATACTGGTGGCCAATCCAATTATATCCACCGAATGAAAATTGGGGTTTCCACGGTTTTGATGAAAAGTGTACGTGAGCTGCGCCCGAGCCGCAGTCCGCTTGTATACAATGCTGCCTTTTAAAGAACTGGAACGCCTACATAGTCTGCTGTATAGTGCATGCTACATTTAGTTTTTTTCTTTTTTATGTGTATTTACAAGCTCGCATTTAATTACTACACACCTGCTGATCTGGTAGAAATGAGTAGGTAAAATGTTATAAAAATCAAGTATGTACTCAATTTATTAGTTCACAATTAAAGTCTATTTACATCTGATGAACATGGTTAATAAAAATGACAAAAAATCCACAAAACCTTAGAGTTAGCGCATTAATGTAGTTACATTTGTACCCACATAATACCTATGCGTTTGTAGCAATCCAAGGCCGTCAACTTCCAGAGTAAGTACCTCTCGATGCACACTTGCTTTAGGAAATGATACACAACCAAGTTCAATACAATCTCCCAACATAGCGAACTAGTTTATCACGCGTACTATTTAACTCTGCACGATTACCTAACAGGAAATCATAGCTGAAATCGCTAAGACGTAAGTAGTGCTGGTATTCATGTGAATGTGCACTTTTGAAACTAGAGGTAAGACTTAGTTTCCAATGGTGCGTTTGCAATTTCGTACACAGTTAAGCTAAGTACTAATCGTTTTAGAGACAGAGATTAACTCACATGTAGAGTTTATAATTTTAGTAGCGGCTGTTACATTGTACGGTACATTATGTTGAGTATAGTAGTTTAGAACCTGCTAATGATTTACTAACTTACTATAGGTACTTTACTCGGCTTGAATATAATAAATTAGATAGCAGAAACGTAAGCTGAAATAAAGGTATGTTGTACTCATATTTCCTTTCCAAGCAATTAATTTCTATGATGTAAATATTTTAGCCCTCCTTCTTAGGTAATTGATGAAATACTTATTCCCTCCATCAAACCCTCCTTGAATGGCTGTCAAATATTTTGATTTATCGACTTAAAAATTACAAGGAGCGAGGCGTTCTAGAGGTGCCGCTTTCAGCTGAAGAAGAAAATAATGAGTTTTTGTATTAAGTCACAGCAAGGAGACAAATAACGATATTCGATCGACAAAAAATGCTTGGAAAAGTTATTAGCCTGTGAAAACGGTGGCTGTTTACATTAGAGCAGTAACTTTCCAACATTATTTGATAGTTTAGATTCATATTAACTTTATAGCTCGCAGAAAAAGTACTAAGGGGATATTAACATTTGTATTAAATATGTGCAATGCTCTCTTACTCTTATATTTGTATAGAACAATTTTCAAAATACGAGTACTTCCAGTGAGGGACCGTAAAAATAATTGTGACGCTACTAACTACCTGGGTAAAAGTATTTTAAGTAGGTTCATTATTTAAAACAAATATATTGAACTAATAATACGTTAGTAGTATTGATTTTACCTCATTTAAATTTGTTAAAATGAGGAATAGACTTTATATAGTTTTTTTAAAACGAAAAACCGACTTCCTCCCCTATGAGCCAAAACTCGAGCTTACTAAAGTAAAATTTTGCTAAAGGGCAAATATATATTTCGTTAAGCCGTGTACGAAGTTTAGAAGGCATAATATTGTCAGATTTATATGCCAGCAAATGATTAAATAGGCCACATGACAAAAGGGCACTGAGAGAAATGACTAGGCTTAGAAATTTCACGTCTGACAATATAAGCAACATATAATTACACTCTTTCTTCCTGCCCTGTTCCCAATCATTTGGGGTCGGTACAATATGTAGGTACTCTTCTTTCATTCATCCCTATTATCCGTCATCTCGTTATTCTCATGTCTACCTCTTCCTCTATAACCATCTTACTTCGGACACGGCTTAACGCAACATATAATTTCACGACTTAACACAATTATCTTCATCTTCATAAGCCTGCAGTCCACTACTGGACGTAGGCTTCCCCCTGCCATAGGGGGATTTTGTTAAAAAGTTCCACTATCTGTTTTTTGGCGGCTCCATCATCAGACCCTCGTTTCCTTTATATTATGTGTAGCTGACCAAAATTCTCTATGAAAGCCTAAAAACGGACTACTCGTGCCTATTATATTTGAGGATATACCTAGATTCCTTAGAGATTCCATCATCAGATGTTATGTTTTATATGTAGGTGACCAAAACGCTCAGTAAAAGTGTAAAAACAGACTACATGTGCCTACAATATTTGAGGATTGCCCTCGATTTCTCCAAGATCCCATCAGGGATCCCAGGGACCAACCTGGATGTGTTATAACCAACATTTTTTCATTAAACCTTATGCAATTACCATAAGACATGAATTTGCTTGAAACAAATTATCACCTTATGCAGCTTACAGCAGTGTCCTGTCACTTATTCAGCTTACACTAATGTGATGTTCTAGCCAGAGACACATATTTGTCGAACATTTGGTCAAACAAATCATTGGCGTGTTCAACTATACAGCATTGGTGCTTTGATAAAAAATAACATAGGAAGACTTTAAGTTGGTAAAAATGGTACGTATTTGGTCTTAATTTGAAAAATAAACTATTCTTCAACATTACAATAATTATTTTAGTTTGTGTAATAAGCTAGTTTTAAAATGTTTTTATTTATTAACATGAAATGTTTTTTTTTTATAATAAAATAGTAACACGTTGACATGTACCACTATTTGCAGAGTTGGATTAAGTTGGTCTCCCACCACCAACACACGTGAGGTCTTATATTGACGTTGGGCCAATATATCATTTTAGGCCAATGTTTACATCGATCATCGTAATAAAAAATCATAATATTTTTTTTTAAAAGTATTTTTATTTAAAAACCTTTTGAAGATTATTCATTCATCATTTTAAGATTAAAGTATGAAATTCCCCCAGAAACATTCACTTTTCAGGACTTTTTTTGCAATTTAGCACGTCTTGTCTATACCATTATCATAGATGAACTAAATCTTGTGATCTGCGCTCGACAGTTTTGAGCATATCACGGACGTTCCGTATATTGAGAGCTGACCCTATATCTAGTAATAATTCATCTAAGTGAATACTTCAAGTATTATACTTGCGCCCTTTTTGAATGTATTTGCAGGTCCGTTAATACGCACAGAGCAGTTCTTTGTCGATCGCCTAAGTTTATGGATTGCTCGCGAATTGGATTACGATTTTAAAATGTTTGTGCTGGATGTGTGTCTAACATATTACCAACTAGATGAGAGTATAATAGTCTGTCTGAGATATACTTTGTTGATGAATGAGCGATGTAAAGTTTCTTTATGTATGATGTACCTACCAAGTAGATATTATTTGTGGACTATATTTTATTTGTTATGTTGTTAATTAACAAACCGTGAATGCACTATAAGTCATTATTGTAATTAACAATATGCGCTAAATGTGCACTGTCTTTTGTTCATGCGGATAAAAGTGTCAACGCACCTATTTGCTTTATGAAAGTGAATAAATAAATACGCTTACAATTTCAATTCTTTTTCAACGTCGTCGCTTAAGTATTTTATGTAAATGCGTCATTTTAATAACGAACGCCAAAGGATTTACCGTTCTCTATGAAAGTTCATAAAATGTTTGAATTCGTACCGCGGCCGGTTTCACTGTCGGTCGTTAATGGCAAGGGAAAACAATTAAACAGGCTTTTACAATCAAACATTTTCATTAGGGCGCTCGCTTGGGCTAGTAAAAATCACCTTCGGTCCGATTTACGCAGTGCTATATTGCTCTTTTCAGAGTGTATTCATTACAGCAGATTAAACAGCAGTTAAGTCTTGTTTAATCGTTCAGTTTAACTGTATTGAGAGGTATTTTGTTTTTAGCGTTGTTGTACTTTTAACTACCTGTCAATCTTTGGAGTTTTCTAACAGGTATAAAGTGAACATTTGCAGATTTTAAAATATAAAACTACGCAGAGAAAATGACAATATCTCTACGCTTTTCTACGCGACTTTACGTTACATACCCTACGTATACGTATTTGTGTTCTGATAATTGAAGCGCATAGAAATTTACACGAAAACCTCAATTAAGCTCTATAATCTCCAACATACGGGGACGTTAAATTCAAGCACGATATTAAAAAGAGTGGCACCGGCCAAATGGGCTCTATTACGTGCGCTTATAACGGCGGCCATATTGCTAAAACGACCCCTAAAATTGTATCAGGCTATTTTGCGGGACACTTTTGATATTTTTAACTTTTAAACGTTACATTGTGATTATTTTTATGGGTATGATGAGTGTTGTTTTATGAGCTGTAATTAATAACGCTACAAAATATCGTTTGGAACTAACAAAGGATTCTCTTCTTTTCATTTCGAATTTGTCAGATTTCGAGAAGATAATAATATCCAAAATAATCTAATATCATGATTGTCTAAATATTTATTGAATTGTAGCGTACATAGTACTTGATATTTGATCTGAAAAGAAATTCTCGATATAGGTATTATTGGATATCCACGAAAGTCCCATCGGATTTCATGGACAACTGTAATAAATGAAATGGATACTGTGCCCTTATTGGTGTAGGATTAAATAGGATAATAAAAAAAAACTATATTATTTTTATATGTACAAACAATCTTTTTTATTATTTGACGATTAACTTAAATAAATCTACGAAGATTAATATTTTTATGAATCACGTTCGTTCGCATGGACTATACGAATGTACCCCCCTATGCCCTTTTCAGCACTCCTACCTATAGGTACATGTGTGTAAAATTTCAATAATTGCTTGAGTAAACAAAGCGTGAAGAGGTAACAAACATACATATCAACAAACAAAGTTACTTTCTCATTTATAATATAAGTTAGGAAAGGATTAGAGAATGGATAGGATGTTGTATAGAGCCTTTTCGTTAAAAGTTAGATCAGACCTGCGTGCTCGCTGTCAAAATTCTACCAATAGTAGGTAGTAGGACTTCATCACGTGTTGATCATACGCACGCAAATGAAGGCTTCATATTGTAACAAACATTTCGATGATGAATCCCTATTGATTCAATCGAGAAATAATGGTTTATTTTTAAACTTTGACCAAGCCTCCAGATTCCCTTTTTGAAATTCGAAAAGGTAACAGGATACGCAGACGACAAAATTAATATTGTAATGTGCAGTCAATACATACCATAAATGAAATAAAAACAAATCCGTAACCTTTCGAAACGGTTCTAACTAGTGGCAAAAAGCCGAAACTGTCTAACGTTTTTACCCTTATCGGGTTAGCTAACTAAACGCAATTTGCAATTTGGTATCCCGTTCTGCGTCGATAACGTCAAACGAAACGTGGCCGTATTGCGTGAATCGCATTTGTTTTTTTAGCAGCAACGGTTGTACGCAGAATAATATTTTTTCTGCTTCTGATAGACTTATGCAGAACTCTTACTATGGTTATCGTGGAATTGGCGTTGTAAGAGAGATATTAATTATATTCGTATTTGTAGAGTTTGGTGTACCTAAAAATACTCGATAGCTTAATGTACTTAGGGCCAATTTTTCATAACTTCAGCAGGCCTATTGGTTATCTTTCTCAGGTTCTCAGGTCTAGTGATTGTCACTCAATTGAAACTCAACTACTGGAAGTGGCATAATGCCTTATCTGAAGAAAATTTTGGCAACACACACATACATGTCACTTCCAGTTCAGTAAGTTTCATGACTATGAACTGTCAAAAAAGATAGCCAATACGGGGGCTGATAGCCTTTCAGAAGAATAAAGTTGATGCTGTCTTTCTCTTAAACATGATCATGATAGAGACAGCATCAACTATATTCTTCAGATAGACTATCTGACGTTTGGAAAAATCAGCCCTTAATGAAGTAAATTTAGGCGGTTAAAAACACTTGGTGTGTCCAAGAAGTTGCTTAAAATTAAGACATATCGTTGCCGGCGACGTGGGATTTAAGTACACAAACGACTGCCAGAATATATTAGAGATATCTGAAACTGAAGTTTTCATTATGTGTAAACATCCTGTCAGCAGATTATGCACACAGCTACTTTCCACTTTGCGACAAATTGACAAGTTGCAAAATGTATCCGGAATCAGCTTGCTCGTGCCGTTTTGCCACGCCGCCGTCCCGCCGCTATAGCGCTCCATTTTGTTTTGCGGCCTATTTGGGCTTCACTTGATCCATGTTCGAGCGTATTCGCAATTGAATACCTGCCTAATAAAACTCGTGGTACTAACAGGTTGTTTCGAATGTTTACGTGACGTCCTTTATGTTTATTGTGTCGCGTTTATTTCCCATTTACGACGGTAACCGTCTTTATACCGGTTTTAAATGGTTTATTTATGAATTTGCTCTTTACTTAGAATTAGATTTTACTGGCTCATATTACTTTTATTAATTTGATGTTTTGTCCAAGAAGTGATATAGAATTCCATGTTCATGATTTTCCACGAAGTTTCAGTGAAAATGTTGCACAAAGGCAACTTATATGTTGACAATATTATAGAATTTGATACATCTGTTCAAGTCTTTCAGATTTATGCCCTTTGCATTTCAGTTTCGTGGAATCGAAACTATTCACACGCTAGCAGTCGTAAACTCGAGTTACGCTTTCTGTTTTATGTGTGAGCGATTGAATTTTGTATACAATTCAATAGGTACACTACTGTTTCCGGGCCGTCGGTACGTGACATCTCTTTATCGTTGCAAAAGAGCCTGTGTTTATTGTATCCGAAAATACCGCAAAAGAACGGCGAACGTTGACAGTTTTACGGTCCAAGAAATACTTCATAAAGCGATGAATACACACGTAGCATCCGTCAGCCCTCTCCGGCATCTCTCATCAATTGTTTCGGTGTTTGTTTGTGTTTATTCTCGGTTGCTTGTTTTCATAACACGCTGTCTGTCTTTGATGGTGTATGTTTGCTCAGCGGTGGGATTACTCCGCGAAGAAGGACGCCGAATTTCCCGCTCGCTCGATGCTATGTTTCCAGGCTACACACGTCCCCTCCACGTAGTCTCCGCCAAGAGAGGCCATGTCTCGTATTATAACTTGTTATTGGAATTCCCACGTACGGGTATGTTTGTCTTTCTTCACTTGTTCCCGGGCAAGTTTTCCTTTGCGTGTTTCATAGTTTGTACGAAGCTTATCCTGTTTTGCAAAGAGATTACAGTCTGTAGTTTGCCTTGAACAAATAAACCTCAATATTCCTATAGGAAATATGTTTAGGACGGTCTCCTTGTAAAAAATATTAAACTTGGGTCAATATTTATTAAGCTACTGGAAATGGAGCAGGGAGAGTAAATATTGAATTAAGCATGAACGTATAAAGGAATTAAGACTCCGTAGACTGATAGTAATTTAATTCCATTATGATAATTAATTTATGATAAAGGACCTTTTTTCACGTAGACAATATTACCTACCTAAATATCTTCTTTTTTATTCTCTTATAAACTCACCACAAAAACTAGTAAGGTAATATTAAAACTGCTGAACTAAATAAGGAAAACGCAGCTATGAATAGACATAAACCGTTTTGCTAGGCTGTAAGTGAAGTAAGTTTACTAGGTGTTGAGAGGTTAACTAATAGAATTCGTGATGGTCGTGGAGAAAAAAAAACACCGGCGTAATTTGTCTCGGTCGCCGCTTGTCTATGGACCGTCGCGATTGGTCGCTCAGGACGTTGACATGCCGGGAACCGTTCCAATTGGATAGATAGCTGGCATTTGTTGGTATTTAGCATATTTAAATTAGAATTTTGGGATTTGATTAGGCGTAATTAAAATGCCATTTGGACATTGATCAACGCTGGACCAATGGATATTAGTGGATTTGTGTTTAGAGTTATTGTTATTTTGTGTTGGATTGGCAGAGTATAACTGGGCTTGGATGTAGGTATTTGTAATTAATTGAATTGTTTAGAGTTTCAAACATTGATTTATTATTAATATCATAAATTAATTTCTTGGTTGTATGTAGTTATTTTTATGTGCCTACATCAGATAAGTTTACCTTTACCACCAAGGTTTTCTTGGGCCCCGAATACAATGTATAATGTAGTTAGGTAGGTAGTATATTATTTTATTCTTTAAGAAAAAAAGTATAGAGTCTAATTCACATGCTAGGTAATTATGTAGCTTTCTATAGGTACCTAAGTAAGAAAAAGAACTTCAAAGATTACCCAAAATCGCTTCGGACTGAACAAAGCTTTAAACAAAGATCATTTAAGTTAGTTTAAGGACGGTAACACTAGAACGCCCAGCAAATAAAGACGGCACATATATCTAAGCAGTTTAAGGCGCATACACTTGGGAGCCGTACAATACTAAATTAGGCAGATCCGCACACTCAGAGACGTATGCCGCGGACGTTTCCCGTCCACTGCGCACAGTGTGCACTAAGCATTACCGGAGCTAACAGTACTCGTAACTGCATCCGCTATAATTAACTTTATAGCGGACCGTAAATAGAAATAAGGTCCTAGTATACGAGTTTCTTGAGCCTTTTACCGGAGATTTTCGGCGGGAAAGGGAGGTGAGTTTTCTTTTGGCGTCGTCGTCGGCTCGCCAAATTGAATCAGTTGATAAAGGTAAACGAGGGATTAAATTTAGGAAAACGCTGTTACGATATTATGATAATGCTCGCATTTTAAGATTTTTTTTATCATATGTGTGAATATGATTTTTTGAATGTATGCGATAATACTGAGGAGCGTACCTATGAAGCAAGCATGTTACAGTCTCCAGAAAGTCTTCGCATATTTTTTAACGAAACCAGGTTTTATTACGATATTTTAAATAGTAAATAAATCGCAGTTAAATGCATGTATTTGTATTTTTTTTACCTTCTTAACCGTGGCTATTGGTTTATCGATAAACTACTGCTTTTCTTACCAGGTTATGTAGAAAATAGTCAAAAACATCCATTCCTCGAAAACCTGCTCAATAAAGATGATAAATGAATTTTGACTAATACCAGCTGCGAATTCTGGAATCGGTCGCGGTATGAACATTTCAGCCTTATAAATAGAGGTGAAATTAATAACAATAGCGCATCGCGGGCGAGATGCATGTCGTGGACTGTGGCCAAGAGTCAGCGGAGCGCGTAATGTGGCCACCCATCTGACGGTGCGCGCAGGCTCGACCGACTCTGATACTATTAATTTCCAACAAAATACTTGTGTGGACGGCTTGTTAAATTGAATAATTTTCAACTCATCTCCTCTAAGGCAAAGGAAAAAGAAATTATAACTGCAGAAACAAATTCTATCCCGTCTCAAGCTGAGCAGAACTTTCGATGAAATAGCTACAGATTGAGTACTTACCCAAAGGAAACTACCGAGATGTGGAGATACAGGCATAATGCGAAACGGGATGAATGATAAAACACTCCCAGAAACTCGGCAAAACTGTGGAAATTTTCAATGGAAATAAGTTATAAGGTATTTCTTAGTTCGTTCGTTTTCCTCCGCTTCCACCGTGGGATCCATCAAAGGATTAAGGGGTGTCCCGGGATTGAGATACTCGTAGGTTCATCGCTCGGAATTTCCGGTGAACCTTGGATGTGGAATAAATTATGCGCCACTTAGGCGACACTGGAGATTTTAAAATGCGAACGATTGTTCCAGGGAATACATTAGTAATCGATTTGTGTGATGGTTCCGGGCGTTTTGATTGCTATCTCTGTTTGCTGCATGTGACTGGCTTTGTATTGTACCTATACTGTTTAGAAAAGCGTATATTACGTACAATATGGACTGTATTGTATCAGTATCTGTATGATCACCACGCGACTTTTAATTATTGACGATATGTTACTGTAGTGCGAGTTGAGAATATCAGGTACAAATTTTCTTGCAAAATTCAAATACTCAAATATCCTACTTACTTTCCTCTTTAGGTACTTTACATGCTACAGACGTTTTCTTTTCTAGTCAATGCACGTTCATTTTCTTCTTTTTACAAAACTGACCAAAATCAACTTCTACGATTCCGAATAGTTTAACCGGATGCCAGACTATCGGGGGTAGAGCCAGTCGTCAAACGGAACCGCAGCCTCAGCGCAATCCTTCAATCCGGCCTGATTGAGCCGACTGCAAGATTACCGCGAACGCATGACGCGGCGAAATCGCGCCGCGTTTTATGCAGATGCATAGTGACCGGCTGTTTGCGTTCACGGGTTCACGATGTTGTAGACTTTATGCCGATGTTAGATTGAAGTGGCGGTTCTGCTGGTTTTATTGTTTAGATAGGTTTAAAAATATAACGGAAAACTGTACCTAAATCAAATATTTACCTCGTGTCTAATCAGATAGTCTGCTTGAAGGATACATTTTGATGATGCCTTTCTCTGAAACTTGATCAAGATGGAGACAGCGTCAACCTTATCATTTAGATTAGGCTTTCTGACCATTCGAAAAATTGTCCCTAAAAGTTCGCTATACAGGGTATTTTTTCGTTGCTACCCTTAACGAAGGGTACGTACTCTATACATCAAATAAAGTAAGTTTATGCCAAAAAAATGCTGGGAAACAATGTAATTTTTTTTAAATTAATAAATTATTACTTGATCGAGCGAAATTTATAGTATCCAGTGTTTGTGTTAATTTTCTTGTAGCCAGATTTTAATTATTTTTCGTGACAAAATGCTATTTTGGACCCTTATATCTTGGAAACCAGTCACTTCCCAGATATGATTCCATGGAGAAAAATGATCGTGAAGATGGGGAGACTCCGTAGTATTCGGGAACGTTGACGACCAAAAACATCTTGTATATTAATTAAATTAATTAATACAATAAAATATTTCAGAGAATGAGGTATAGGTATGAGCAGGGTATGAGGCTGGCGTCAGATAATAGAAGAATGATGTATATATGAGGATTAAGTCTGCTTTTATTAAAATGTGGCAATGACATATGTGTAGTGATCCAGAAATAATAATATTATTTACCTATCGTGTACTGCCACAATCGGTCTCTGATTACAAGTTCCCCGACTGTGTTACCGATCAAAGTGATTCGGCGCACAAAGGGTTACAGAACGCCCGTGTCACCACCGCTTGCACCGTTTCGATTAATGCAACGCAGCTTTGCGGTTCGATTGTTTGATGCGATTTTATAAATGAGCGATTCTCGATATCGATTCAATGCACGGGTTAGGGTTGCAGCTCATTCACTGTTTGTGGTAAAGGTTGTGCTGATACGATTGTTTGTGTTATTCAATATTACTTAGGTACCTATTCATTTGATACATAGCTCTTGCTGCATTAATATAGGTAATGTGATGTTATTTAGAAAAAAAAATCTTAGTTAAGTGTACATTAGTTTTACAATCCTGTTCTCGTCAGATTGGGAAATCCTTTCTTATCGGATACATATCGAGGGGTAATAGGCTAAGCCATTTATACAACTTTATAGGAGAGCGATTTAAATCCGTCTACACCCTCAAAATTTCAGGTCACTAAGATCAGTGGTCATTCAGGACTCATTTAATATCAGAGCTATATCATAGGTCATTTTATATGTAAGGATAGCTTACATTTCCAAACCTGTACTGTAAATCAGACACATGTTACTTTAGCACGTAGAATCCCACTAAAGCAAGACAGATAGGCTTCTAAAAGTAATGCCTGACAAGCAACGTGGCCGTAAATAGACGTGCATGGGCTGCGCGTGCGCGAAATCTTAATTAAGTAGAGTCATAGTCTTACATACATATAATATATGCCAGTACTTCGTCATGCAATGTGTCGAAATATAGTTTTATAATTTTTAATAAGCCTTGGGTTATAAATGATAGTCATGATGAATGGAAGTTAAACTTAACTCAGGAGAAGAGGAATGCCTAAGAAGTGATGGACAGATATCGGATAGTGTGGAAAAGAATTTACCTTATACAAGGACGGTCTTATTAACATAATCCAAAGAAGTAGATGAATAACCATATCCATAGACGCTTGACAATATTTCTATAAATATTATGTACGACGTAACTTTCTACTACTAGTGTTTTACTATGGTAGAACTGCTGATCCGATGTTAAATGAGTATGGTCTGTGCAAGCCCTGGATGGAAAGTGAGTGGGCAGTTTGAATATGGAGCTCGGAACGTAACGGCCTGTGATTGATTCAGGGTTGGGGAAAAATAAACACAGTTTCTGGACTGGTTTTCTTTAGGTTTTATTTTGCTAGTTGGTTACTACTAACGCCTGACACAATTCTATGTAGTGCTGAAAGAAAGATAATAATAATTTTAAATAAGTACATCTTTATTAGTCGAGTGTTTCCTCTTTACGTATGATACGAGTACAATTCTGTCCTATTGATAAAAAGTTAATAATTTTAAATGGTAGGCGAGTAGGTACATCCTCTTTTTGATATTGTTTGTACTGATATTCACTACATGCTAGTTACTACATTTGATTTGTGTGTTAGGATGAAAAAATCTAAATATCATATCGAAAAAAAATCGGACGAAAAAATATTCACTGTTAGGTTTTACTTGTATGTGCAGCCCTATCTGTAGTGCATTCGAGACACGTCGCAGGCGCATTCCCTCTCTATATCTAGTAAAAGGAATGTTGCACACATTCATTTCTTTTCTATTAGTAGGTAGACTGTTTTTTGGGTACTACAATGTTATCATTAGTAAAACTTATATGAAGGTAGGTAGAGTCAGTTGTTTGATTAGTAGCTAAAGTTTAGTTTACATAGGTACGTCAACAATGCAGTAGGTTGATAATAGTAAGTTTAACTAGAACTGATAGAACATCTGACTCTAGCGGCGTTATTACAATGATAGACACTGTATAAAAATGGCATTTGACAGCAAAATATATGGAATATCTTTAAAAATTAACCTTTAGTTATATTTAATACCCTTGCCCAAAAATATAGGCAGGTAATAAAAATAGAACTCCTATCTAATCGACCAAAACACTATGGAAGATAAACGTGAGATGTTCGTAATAGTTAGTGCCGAGACTTAGAGACAAGTTCATCGAGAGCCGACTTATTAGAACCTTTGATCTTCAGCACAACTTTTAATTAAATTTCGCCGATTACGTTAACTAACGGTAATTCACCTGTTTAAAAGTTGCCAGCTCGAAATAGATAGATGTTAACCAAAGTCGTTTATTGATAAACTTCAAAGAGCTAAGTTAGTTACGGAACTATGTGTGCTACTAAATTTACGTGTCTATATTAGTCTCATAAGCCTGTCTGCAGGGCTGATCCAGTATTTGGTTACTCAAATTAGTGTTATAGCGCCGTAGTTTGGTAGTTTGACTGGGCATTTTCTGCACTTAGTCTCTGGAAGTGAGGCTGTTTACCAACAGAGTTACCATCTAGGCTTGCTTCCGAGAGTGACGTTTTATCAATCTTTTTATAGCTCTAATTTTTAGACTTTTCTTTTACCTTACTCTGTTATTTATAATGTTTGTAAAAATAGTTTATGCTAAAGTAAAATACGGCCCGCGTTTAATAAGATACGTGATGTGGGACGATCGAACCCTTCGTTTGGGTTATGAAGTCCTCCGCGTAGGCGCTAGTGTCATTACAACACTGACACTGTTTCATTTAGTTTGTTTAGTTCTATTGAAATCGGCGGGACTTGGAAATTGGAACCGACCTTAATGATATTACCCGGCAGGGTTGCCAGGATATTAATAACAAATCTGCTTATATAAGCAGATCTCTTACGCAATTCTCTACATAATGTAGGATCAAAAGTTATAACTCATTTACTCAAAGCTAAAAGGTAAACCTGTCCAGTAAGATAGTCTATAGATGTCATATTATTTCCAGATGATTTTGAAGCGGTGATAGGCTCACCCCTTACAGTGTGGGACTTTAATAGACTGACAGCTGAAAAGTGAAAACTTCTTTTATCATCACCTGTACAATGTTTTTAAAATGAGAAACATTAATCTGTACAAATTTGTTTTTGCAAAAAAATTGCTTTTTTCCCTAGAGTTTAGTCTGATTATGTTTGTTCAGTAATCCGTGAAAATAAGTAACTGTAGAGGAAAGTAAACCGGTAAAAATTGTGCAGTTCTTAATCGATTCTTCTACCGTTACTGCACTGCGACGAATGAAGGGCAAAGAAGAGGTGGCTTAACAACATACTGTGCATAGAAAATAGTGTTGCCGCCGCCGGGGCACGATGGATAGACCATGGTCGAAGGCAAATGTTAGCCAATGATTTGATATTGATGTACAGGTTAGGTGGAACTTTTACACGCGAATTACATATTTCAGGGTAGTTAACATATTATTACGACAGAGTAGCGCCCTCATTCTTTTTGTATTTTCAGCATTGATGAAAGGTAAATATTATAAGCAAACCAGGGTTTTGAAGACCAATTATGTCATATAACTTTAAGTAATTACCAATTCGGGTTCGTATTTTAAACATGGCTGAAAACCCAAGCGGAGCCAGGCGGCCACTAGGCGTAAACAAATAAACAACTGTTCATCATTTACGTCTGGAAATATGATACTCTGTGACTAACATTAACATATAAAAAATACATATGTGTAGAGGTGCTCTTGCTGTGAGAATCAGATTTATAAGGTAGCGTTCTCACCTACATCGAACATTTCGTTTTTTATTTATGACATTGAATCAAAACCCGCCATATATGAGGAAATTGTGCCTTATTAGCTAAAAAAGAGAGAAAAGAGCATAATCCTACCTAAATATAAATAAATATGAGGGAATTAGACTACCTAGTAGATATGGTTACAGAAGCTAACACTTAACACTATAAATCTAAGTTATTGCGGTTGCCGAATGAAATTAGGATGATTGCCTCACAAACATACAAACCGGATAATGGGCAAGGAATTGCGTGTGTCTCTTGCAGGCTGTTTTGTCCGGTAATCCAATAGTGGGGCGAAGATAAAAGCGGCAAAAGATAAAAGGGGTGGTTTAATGGAATTAAACAACGGGGTGGGGGTTGACCAACCCTGGTGTAAGCCGGACTTGCGGAATGTCTTTGTCGGCGGGTCCCATTTTCGGGCTATCGGTGGATTTTTTCGATTTTTCTTCGCGCGCACGAGCGGCCCGAATTTTTGAATTATTCGACGTGGGCTTATTCTTTTGTCGCGTCACTTTGATTTATTTTAGCAGTTAATTTGTATGCCTAGGAGTTGTTGATTTAGATTAGGTTTTTATCCTGGTTAGAGTTATTTTAATGCTACGACTAATAAGGCTCTCTTCTCTTGTTCATACAATAAAAGTTAAATGTCAGCCGCGCACATCTAATATCTGAACTTTTACAATGACCTAATATAATGTATCTAAATTTATCGCGTTACAAAGTATAGTGTACTTTTTTTTTATTATTTACAACCCTAGCCAGAATAATGCTCATGTTAAATCAATTAAAGAACAATGCAATTAAGATATTGGTACAGAATCTGAGCCCGACAATTGCACGCTTCGAGTCAGTAGGTCGTTCTGTGACAGCCAGCATGCGGTCGGTGAACTGTCGATGGTATCAGTTAAGGGCTGTCACTTTAGTAAAATCAAATGCATTAAAAAATGCGCTCCCAGACTAACAAACGAGCTGTTGATTATTAGTAGCTCGATTAGCAAGTTGCGAAGACTTGTTACTGGCTGAATCATTTTAGGGTTGTCACTTTTTGAAATTTTTAAGGTTTTATATGTACCTAATGCCAAGGATTGCCTAATATCTACATAGCCATAGGTTTTATGGTGTAACATGATTTAATATGTGGGCTGGAAGACATAAAAACGCGATCGAGTTCAATTTGAACACTCGGCGTACTGTAGCAAAGTAGCATAACTGTGTTACAGTTCCTAATAATTAAAATTTAATTAATGCGAACCATAGATTCAAATTACGATCAAATTAAGGCAACTTCCATTGAACGCAGCGAAAGGGGTAAACAATCATTGCAATAATTGTGTGTATAAAGCTCATTAGTTAGGGCAGTGTGTTGCGTTCGAGTAAAGCCTCGTATACACTAACTACAAAATATCCCAGAATATGATGCGAAACATGAAATTTACAACTCTGCAACGTTACCCAGTGTCGCGCAACATGTCCCGCAATATTTTACGTTACACGAGGATTCGCTACCGCTCTGAGAGCGAGTGCATAGTGTGTACAGCCATGAACAGTAAGATGTATACACAAATGTATTTATGTTCTTGTGGTAAGGTTCAACGTCCAACGACAATGTATATATCTTATTACTCATGACTGTACGGCGAAATATCCTGCCACACTATCACCGAGTTTTTTGCGTTGGTGATGAGCGTCATGTTGCACAATTTGTCCCCTAGTGTATCCGAGGCTTAAATTGACGCGAAACTATGGCGATTAGTGATAATTGCTTGGCTTGCCGAATTGCGGGATCTATGGCCCTTTACGGAGCAGTTCGATCCCTGACAAATGAGCGGACCATTAAGGTATTGCTAGCCTTAATAGATTTGATGGATTGTTAGAGTTCGCTATTTATTTTGGGTTCGGTATTGTTGAATAATAGTAACGCGTTTTCATCGTGTTTGTTACCTATGTTGTCTATTGAATTTGAGTCATTAGCCAATATTGAGGTTTTGAGCTGGAGGAATAATCTGGCAGTACTATAATTGTAAACCATACATACAATAAGAATTAAGTACCACAAAAAATAATACTGTTTAAACCATGCTTATGATATTTTTACCATAGAGTACCCAACGACAAGTTATAGAGCGCTGTTTACAACATATGATCCTTAGGCACATATACGAAAAGGCAACCTTATGGCCATTGTCAATCAAAAGAAAAACAAGAAAAGTTTACTTACGCTAGGCACAATAGAACGGAGCGATACTGGAGTTCTTATAGCTTATGTGTACTCTGTGAAATTAACCGATATTCCATACTTTTTGCTGTCAAAGGGCTCAATAGTAGCACTAAAATATTTACAATACATAATGGTATTACTACAATATTATTGATCGCGTGCCACCCCGGCTAAGATGCACCTGTCGAGATCGTTCGACGCAGCGCCGACATCTGTCGGGAGCGTGCTCTCTTTGTTTTTTTGTGTTTTTTGTCTCACTCCTTCCTAATTGCGCGGGAAAGGACCAATGACTAATTTTGACATACAGAGCATGTTTAATTACACGGAAGCTCGTTACGTTATCAGAACTGTTAATAATAATTAGATTTAGATACGTACCTAATAGAGGGATTTAAGGTTTTAGTGGAGAATTATGCTTAGAAACTGATTTAAAATAACAGTTTCCAATCTTTATTTGATTTTGCTCTTAAGGTTAGATTAAACCGCACGCTTTTATAAATTTCATTTACCTTTATGTTTATCGCTATGTAAATAATTGTCTGAATAAAGACTAGAGTCAATAGAAATATAGCTGGTAAATGCATTATAAACATTCTAGGTGCCTTGTTTAGTTTATGTGTTTTATTTAAATTATGTTTATTTGGTCACATTCTTATATATAAACCTTTTTTTTTTCCAGGTAAGATGATTACATATTTATAACGAAAATCCAATAGATAATAATGGTAAGTTTTAAGCGTTATAATTCAATGGATATATTTAAATGTAATGCCCGGTTTAATACATGTTTAATATACCTAATTATTAAATTTAAATTGTCAGATATTTTACACAAGTATAGCCAGTGAATCTCTACAAAACGGCTGCACCAATTTAGCTAGTTAGGTTTTAAGAGATCCAGTTTATTTCGGTAGTCCTGTAGGTTAATCAGGCGAGGCCATTTGCAAGCTACCTTCAATATATCATAACTTGAATTAAATACTTCGGAATAATAGATGACAAATTGTACTTGAGTCTTATTATTTCATAGAAATAAATGGTATTAGATCTTTCTTATCTAAAAAAAAAAAAGGAAATTGTCCTATTAAGTTTTATTAAAATATTTTTTCCTGTTAAATTTATTCGCACAAAAGTCACAATATTGTGAACCGTCCTGGCTTTTACTGACGCGGCAAATTTAATATTCACCCGCGACTCCTGTTATGATGGAAACATCAGGGGTAGGGGGGAAAGGCGACCGGGGTGGGGGAGCTGTTGGGGCAAAGAATAATAAAAGGTTTTCATGAAACTTCTTTCGTGTATCAATAATTGCTGTAAGTAGAGATATCTCTCACTTGTATATTATATACTTGTATGCCGCTTGGTTCCAATATAAAGCAGTCGCAATTTCGGTAGAGCCATCTTTATAACAAACACTTAGTTTACCGATGAACTCCAACAATAGAAGCAATATTCTCTTAAATATTGTACAAGAAAGAAAAACTGGTCTCTTATTATTCTGGAAAGGATAGGCATTATGTTTCTTTCGTTATCCACTTCCTCCTCGTATCCAAATAGTAATTTATTTTCCCTAATTGCGTAATTCAAGTTAATCCCTCCAAGGAATTTAATTTGGGCCGTCGAATACCTTTTTTCCCCTTAAATATAATGACGTTTATTTTGCCTTTTATGTACCAAAACTTTGGTTCGTTTATTTAATGTTAGAAATTCTAGACATTTTCAAGTCTGATTAGGCATTTGTAAATAATTTGTGACACCCCTGAAATTGCATTGCGATAAAAAAACATCTAAACGTACGAACTGGTAATATCGGAAATTGAATAAAGAACAAAGTGACGTTCGGAAATTAGCTCGAAGAGTTTGAACAGAAACTCGAGATCATGCCCGGAATTGCGTCAGTTGGCCAAGTTTCTTGGAAGTTAGTGTGTAAACGGAGCGCAAAGCTGGCCGTATTTAGGTAAATATTGAGTACACCGGTAAGCATAACGAGGTCTTGTTTTATCATAATTAGGAAGATAGATCCGAAACCTAATTCTAAGGCATCAAGATATAAGAAAATATTAGTATGAGAACGATAGAAATAACTATTATATTACGTACTAGTGGACGCCCGCGACTACGTCCGCGTGGATTGCAGAAAAAATAAAATGACGATATTATCCGGGATAAAATCATATTACCGGGATAAAAAGTAGCTATATGTTAAGTGGGACCTGTCACAACATATTCCTAAAACTGCACCGAAATCGGTTCAGCCGTTTCTGAGATTAGCGCGCACAAACATCGATCCGTTACAATTTTATTATATGTATAGAAGAAGAAGATAGATAGATCAGGTTTCTATCGAGATCTATAATCCCTAATAAATACCCAGTCCGGGAAATAAATAGGAACTTCATCCGTATGATACAAATTTTTAAAGCTCACCCAAATCCCCGCTATTCAGCCGACTTTGCCGCACGACGACATGGACTTTCCCGGAATCGGCGGCGGTCTATTACGGAATCGATACGCAATACACCCGATCGTTTTCGAACAACATGTGAATCGGATTACCCTCCATAACATCTTGATGTCCGACATCTGCGATCGAGCGAACGCGAGCAGATGTTTTTTATTATAACTTTTTTTACCGATCGACGCGCACGAGCCTCTACGCGAGCTGATGGATTGAATAAGCAAAAAATTGCTTCGGGAATGTCTGATGTGTGTAGCAGGTGGTTATTATTTTGCATACACATGTAGCCTTGTAGTCGTTGTCAGACTATTGCAGTCCACTGCTGGACGTAGGCATCCCCCAGTGTACGCCACATAGCTCGATCTCCCGTTTTTGCCATCCAGTCACTACCAGCCGTCCTCTTTAAGTCATCGGTCCATCTGGCCGGAGGGCGCCCAACGCTACGCTTGCCGAGGCGCGGTCTCCATTCGAGAACCCGTTTACTCCACCGTCCATTGGTTCTACGACAGATGTGGCCTGCCCACTGCCACTTCAGTCCGCTACATTTCGAGACTATATTGTCTGTCACTTTGGTCTTCTGCCGGATAATCTGCCTTGTAGTATTATAATGTATTTCGCATGTAATATCGATTGAATTAATTAGGTTAATGGTGTACGTAAATAAATAATTTGCAAGATAATTTAGACCTAAATCTGTATATGCCTGTACATAAATAAATACTCATGTTTATACTAAATAAGGTTCAATATTATAACTCAAGTTTCAAGAATATAGACGAAACGATGTAGGTATAACTAGCTCTAACCATATTCTTAATACAACTGAGTGCAAGCAATGTTCGCATTGCATTTTCATAAACCGTAGAGAATTTAATTATATCGAATGATATACGATTTGTGGCGTTGTATGAAATGAAAGTCGCGACAGTGCAGTATAAATTCCGCATGCGACATTAGTTACAGCGTTATGAGACTCGGACGAGGCGAGCGATGTGAAAATAGACCATTTGGGAGCATCTCGTTTGGATTTTAGTGCTTGCTTAGTTTTATCGTTACATTTTGTCTTGAAGGCTACGAAATAACTAAGCTTCAATTTGAAATACGCTGTAGTAAAATCTACTTGATTTGAGCAAACAAAACATTATTCAACATGGAGAGGATCAAATAAAATAAAATTCCAGTCTCTATTTGAAATTTTATGTTTTTTTTATTTAGTTGAATCACACGACCACAGTTTTATATTTATTTGGCCTATTATTCGAAATTTCCAGATGAAATCTATTAAAAACAATATTAACTTAGTATAAAAAACCATCAGATTCCTTCTGTTAAGAAATAAAAATAATATTATTCAATGCTAAGCTTTTGTGATTGTCTGAAATATTGTACCTAACCAGGACAGCGCCTGTCTGGGTCGTAGGTTCTTTCGTTAAAATTCAGACATCTCGTCTCAGTCACGACAGCCAGCTTTACGACTGGAGACGCGAAAATCTTCAGTACAAATATTACCCTTTTTACGACAATATTCCTCGGCTTAGCATACGTTGACGTTTATATTAGTATCGAGCATAATAGAGCAAGGCATATTGCAGCAATGGTTAATGAAGAGTCCTTTGTAATCATTTGACAGCACGCTTGGATGGAAGTCAATAGATTCTGGTCTGAAAAATGCTGGGTATTTATTGTGCGGAAATTGTATCCAAAATTTTCATGTGAAGTATTTGATTTATTTCGTGCGAGAATTTCGATAGCTTTGATTTTTTTATATTATTTTCTATTGTTAGTCTCGGGTATCTAGTTTAATGGAAAATCTATACATATAATAAAAATTTAACGGATCGCTGTCTGTACATGGAAGATATATGAGAAAAAATATTATAGGAGACCTTTATCAACGCAATATTACCAAAAAAAAAAAGATTTTTGAAATTTTTGTCTGTTTGTCTGTGCGTTTGTGCACGCTAATCTCAGAAACGGCTGAACCGATTTCGATGCAGTTTTCAGGAATATATTGTGACTGGTCCCACTCAACATATAGACTACTTTTATCCCGGTAAAATATTTTTCTGTAGTCTACGCGGACGGAGTCGCGGGCGTCCACTAGTACTAAATACGTTTAATTTAAACCAACATTTTATTGAACTTGTACATCTCAAGTAACTATACCCTCAAAATTGGTCAGATCAGTGGCACCATGTGGTTCTAGCGGCCTTTGGTGCTCTGCCTACCCCGTAAGGGATAAAGGCGTGATTATATGTATGTATATATTTAATTGAAAAAAAAAATAAGTTAGACGTCCTCCCGAAAACGCCATGAGTCGCTCGACCTCTTGGAGTAATAAAAAGTTACGATACAACTTGAGTAAGACGAAAAATTATCTTTATAATATTACTTTTAAAAGTGAAATAAATTGCACTGGTTCCGCGAATACCCCAGAACGAGTGAGACAGATTTTTAGATAAAAAGTTTAATATGTCATAATGAAATTAGGGGAATAAAGATTATGATCATCAGGCGGAAAAATGATGAAACAAAGATAAAATTAACTAACCGGTATTGACGAAATCTAAAAACTAAAGTACCTTCCTTATGTACCTAAGAAATTAATGTTAAAATAGTATATCGAGTTTCGATCGACATTTGATTAAAAAACGTGTGATGTCAAGAAACTTGTGATAAATAATCTTTACTAAAAATGACAAATAAATCTCTACGAAGTTTTCCTCAATTTTTTTTTATTTGAAATTCATAGTCTCAAATAAAATTCTATAAAAGTTATTTCCGCGTTTTCCAAAATAATATTTTTAAGGGTGGTGAAAGAGGCGACAAAGTTTACGCAGACGAAGTAGCTGGTGAAAAGCTTAGTAAAGTAAGCATGTATAAGAAAAAGTGATATTTATGTTTATTTATTCCCAGCTCTTCATATCCATTAATTTGATATTTAAAATAATCCAATTTAATGTTTTCACGAGAATAATATTGATAAGTGACGGTTAACCGCGACATTTTCATTATTATCTACCTCGAACAGTGACTGCCGAATTAGTTTTGAAATTGTGGTCAAATAAATATAACCTATGTGGTGCTATCGGAAATAATGCAGTGTTTACAATAAACCGCGCTGTGTCAAATGGTGCAGGAAATTTGTGCCCTCTTTGTATTAAAATTTGGTTAGCGGTTTTAGAAATTAGTGTTCATCTAGTATGTATGAACTAACATATGTCTTCGAAATAACGTTATTAATTATTTTCTTTTTGCTGCCAAACTTTTTAAGAATGTTTTTTGTTTGCTTTACTGTAAATTGCCATTTTTAAATAGTACAATAAGTTTAAAAATGCGATAAAATGTTGTATCTTCCTGACATTTAAATAAGACTTTCCTGAATGTTCCGTATTCATTGTTTTAATTACTTCAATATTTTTCAGTTGTGAAGAGTGGCAATCAACATAAATAATAATTATGATTTATTTATTGTGCATGAAATCATATTATTGCCCATTAAAATCTAGGTAATGCTCAATAAAATACTGCGGTATATGGATAAAAGATGTCACGATGATTCCCACGAAGGAAATGGTGTCTAATAGTTTGACACTTCCCACGCAGCCATGTTGCCTTATACGGTGGCCTATTCTGTATCGTTAATTGACCAGCATTTACTCACATAAATAACTTGGATTAGTTAGTTTAATTAATGTATGAGATAATAAAAGTGTACCTATATTCTTCTTATTTTTCTTTAGTCTATTGCAGTCCACTGCTGGACGTAGGCCTCCCCCAGGGCACGCCACAAGGCTACTGCCACAGGGGGGGGGTTTTGCCCATAGTCACCGCGCTGGGCAGGCGGGTTGGTGACCGCAGTGTGATTTTCAGACTATGTTATTAGTACGGGAGGCGCTACTGCCCACCCCCCGGATACCCTTAATCGTACGATACCCACGTAGACACCTATATGTTGTAATTTCATTACGCCCTTTGTATTTTTATACCTATACACTTCAATCTTCTTCAATATTAAAAGAGAGCTTTGGTAACATCGTCTGAAGGTATGATAGTATTTAGTAGAACACATTATCGCTTAGACCAGTGGTTCCCAATTAGAGGTACACGTACCCCCAGGGGTACGCAAGGTTGCATCAAGGGGTACGCGGCGCGTACCAAAAAAACTAAAATTACCTACCAAGAAATATTTATACAACCAGATTTTTCAGAGTTGTGCAAAGAAAAACGTGCCCATTTGTCACATTAATAAAACTGGTGTTATCTGTCTCTTCTATTGTATTTTGATAGTAATACATTCTAAATACTTACATCTGATTTCATCTCTTATTTATCGTTCCTGCAATAAGGGGTACGCGAGTTTGAGGTCTTTCATAGAGTGGTACGTAGAAAAAACTAATTGGGAACCACTGGCTTAGACGATCGCATGCCTATAGACCGTCAACAATATAATAATATCTAGAGAAGTACTGAATCCATCATACTAGTAATGTGATTGACTATCATAAGTGCAGTTATATAAGGTCTTTCAAAATTAGTGATTATCTTTTCTAGTTTCGTCTCACAAGATAATCATTAATTTCGAAAAGACCTTATATATTATTATAGATTATACAGTAATGTTACAAGAGTATTGCGAAATATGAAATGGGTAAAATTAATGTAAATTTCGTCCCCTTTGAAAGAGTCGACTGCTTCTTTATTTTCATGATCATGTAATAGTTCATTTTAGACAATTGCTCAGTTTAATTAGACAATTAGGCAGTACGCCAGGCGGATATAGGCATTAGATGATCTTTACATCCTGTGCACTATGATATATTCTATGCCAAATTATTTTAAATTGTTTATGTAGGCCGGGCTGTGCGTGCTGTGACCAATTTTATGACTTCACATTACTGCGAGTACTTAAATAAATTAAATTTTATTATCAAATTAATCCTAATATTATGCCACCTAGTAAATATATAGATAAAAGATTTGAATTAAATTTATGTAAAATCCGCTGCCTGTCTTCACCCAAAGTATCTAATGGTGCACTGAATATCTTGTACAATTTTTATAATTTATTATCATTATATTATACATATAATAAAATTGTAACGGATCGATGTTTGTGCACGCTAATCTCAGAAACGGCTAGACCGATTTCGATGCAGTTTTCAGGAATATATTTTGACTGGTATGTACCACTTAACATATAGGCTACTTTTTATCCCGGATAATTTCGACATTTTGTTTTTTCTGCAGTTCTCGCGGACGGAGTCGCGGGCGTCCACTAGTACTTTAATATGTCTGTCTATGCTCTGTAGAGCAATAAGATTAGCGTTCATTAGTCAAACGTATTTAATCAGATTCATAAAAAGCTCGTTTTTATTTCTGTTCTATTTAACCAAATTAGCCACATTTTGTTCTTAGCGTATTTTATATATTCCGAAAGAGTTTAGTTCCCAGTGTTTGTCTGTTCGTATGTATTCACTCATTCGCAGCCACTGTTGTTTGTAAACTTTGCAATGCATTTCTGCTAGTGGTTAACTTAGTCGATAAAACTAATGACAACAATATCGATAAAATTTTAGAAAGATTAGTATTATTAATATTATTTTGTATCTCTTTTGAAATTCTCGGGACTACAGAGTCCCGGTCCTTTGAGAGGCGTGCATCGGGCCGTAGCCAGGATGTAGAGGCCCTTTTAAGAGAACTTTAATATGGTGTGAGATTCACATGGCGGATACCATCACTGACCGCACAATATGATACACCCGGTGATGGTCCCCGCCATGTGCAAGACTTTTGGAGTGCAGAGATATGTCATGCGACGGGAAACATGGGCTATGGGGCTGAATGTTGGGTGGTTGGATAACTGGGCTATTGAAGGAGACTAACGGATGCCTGCCATTACAATCAAGTCTCAAAATTGCTAGGTGGCAGGCGGTGACTCGCCGACTCATTTCATGGGCCCCCTGAAACGTTTGGTGAGCGGCTAGGGTGGAGGGGTGCCCTTGGAATTTAAACCGAAGCCAACTCGCCACTTACTCTGCATCTCCTTTTAGGTATATCGTAAGTGTCGACTAATGACCTCTAGCATTCTCTCTGGTGATATCCTTGCAACTTGTCACTTAGGAAACTTTACACTTGTCCACGCTATGCTAAACGTAGCTGTGAGATCTCCTTTATGATCCTGCAGCTCTGGCACCCCATTCTGGGTACACATCCGTGTCTATATGTATGTATTAGTATTATAATACCTTATGCTTTTTAATAAAAGGTAACTTAAAGGCACTCGCTTCATGGCACAGAAATCATTTTAACCGTAAACTAGCACGGTCTTAATAAGTTTAAAACCGTTCTAGATTTACCTGGAATAAATTATGGATCGTGCATTTTTACCGTTTTTTTTATAACTGCGCGTGATTCTGAGGTAATGAATTAATTCTTGTTAGCGCTTTGTTGACTATGAAAAGTAATATTCTTTGCTAATTAATGAACAAGAATAATTGTTACTTGTCATGTCTATACAATAGTAGATAACTACAAATAGTTTTATCATCATTATGTACTTCAACTTGTATTTAATTCTTAACTCAAACTAAGCTCAGTTGCGATTTGTCTTCCTTAACAGAATTCTGTATAAAGAAATATGACAGCAGTCTCTATCGATATATTTCTGGTGCATCACTACGCGCGCTTCCCACGGCCCGGTTCTAATGAGCCGTGTTGTGTTGAGTAATAGAGGGGAAGGAAGGAGGGAGGGGAGGAGGGAGAGGAAGCTTTTTGAAGAGTAAGTAACGTTTGCCCTCCTACAATTTGTGTTACACATTTTCTGCGACTTTCAACTGCGATCTTTCTATAGAAAGAGTATGTCTTTAACCTATCTATTAAATCCTGCTAATATTATAAACGCGAAAGTTTGTGAATATGGATGGATGCACGTTACTCTTTCACGTAAAAACGGCTTGAGCAATTTTAATAAAATTTAGTATGGAGTTAAGTGACACCCTGGATTAACACATAGGCTACTTTTTATCCCGGGAAAATAATTATATCCCGGATAATTTCGACATTTTCTTTTTTCTGGAGTGCACGCGGACGAAGTTGCGGGCGTCTACAATCTATCATACATACGTACATATTATACATATACAGCTGTGTTTTCCATAACAGAGTGGCCAGAACTGTAAGATCACGAAGGAGATCCCACATCCACGTTAAGCATACAGGGGTCAGATGTAGTAAAATTATCAGTGACAAGTTCCTCCAAGTGCCTAAGAGAATGCCCTTGAATCCCTTAGTCTGTCTTACAACATGCACGGAAGTAGATGCAGCTGATGTATAAAACTACTGTTACTGACTGGGTGAGATAAATAACTTAGCCGAATATACTAGGCGTAGGAAGCTGACATTTTTCTTAAGAAGTTTAGGAGCTACGAAAAGATTTAGTTAATTTCTAAAAGAACGAGAAAAATGGGAATTCTTGCTGAAGCTGATGACGCAGCAAGAAGATAGGAGACTGGGTTAGTTAATTTCGAATTACTTAATGGTTAGTATGAACTTACTAACATTAACGTCTAATTAATAGTATGTTTACATGCTCGAAATGGCTGTCGGGCGAGGTGGGGTGAAACATCTGTTTATAAGCCATCTATTTTATGTATATGTATGTGTATGTATGTATATGTATATATATATATATAGATATTTTATTTAGGCGTGAAATAAATGGCTGGGAAAAAAAATTTTTTTTTTTGAAAAAAATTTTTAATTAATACTAACGAACAAATTATTTATACCACTATTTCCAACACTTCCCAGCGGTTATGTGTGTGTGTGTGTGTGTGTGTGTGTGTGTGTGTGTGTGTGTGTGGTGGAAATTCTAGAAAATACGGCATGCTTTATATTATATCACATAGCTTTAAGTATTTTGTTAAAATTGGTTATGGAGGAGCGAGGTGCCTGAACAAGTATTGCATACTTACTAGGTGTCTCACCTTGTTTGTAAAAGAGATGAACGAAAATAAATTATTATTATTATTATTTATTTTCATACCCATTTTTATCAACAGTGTTAATTAAAATAAAAAAAATTGTTTGTTATATTTTCTACTGACGGTCGCGCACGAAAACAGGGAAAGAAAAAACAATCTACATGTCCGGTGGCTAGGCTATGCGTTGTCTGTTAGTTACTCAGTTATCAATATCTACTAGATATCAAAATGAAATTTAGATTTTTTAATTCCAATTTGGAAATTTTGTATGCAAACTATTGAAGATAAAATCTGAGATATAAAACATATCTCTAAATATCTGTTATTGCAAATCGGTAGAGTCCCTTCCATATAATAAATAACTCCCGTGTATGATTTTGCCACTAACAACCACACAGCAATAAAGCAACTAGCGCCATAGTTGAAAGGAGTTATTTGATGAAACGCACTTTAGGCTGTTATAAAGCAGTCGCCTAAAGCTATTTTGTTGCAAAATGAAGCACAGAGACCGGCCCCCTTATTTTCTAACTAGCAAAAGCAAAGCGATAGCGAAAATTGTCCAATATTCGCTGATTGTTTGTCAAATTCGTATTAGATAAAAATCAAATTTTGACAGTTCAAGGCGAATATTGTACAATTTTCGCTTTCGCATTGCTTCTGCTTTGCTTTTGCAAGATACCTAATCGGCCTACGACTGTTTGGATGGCCGGTGTTCTTATCCGTTATCGCCTCGGCGGGAGTGCATCGACCTCCCTGGTTACCCCTACTATAGTTTACGGTTGTAACTTACCTCAGTTTTTAGCTGTGGGTACTTCGTTTTAATAGGTAATTAAATCCCCTGGCGCTTGTATAGTTGTAATCATGGAATTGTTTCATTATTTTCATTTAGTTTCATAAAATATTTCTTTTAGGCAAGCGCTTTCCATCTTAGACTGGAACGGTGCTTACATGGTGCTTATCATCAGGCGCGTTGTGGTCGAGCGTAAGCCTATTAAAAAAATATATTTTAGGTTTTTAAGGTATAATTGAAATAGGCATAATAGAAATAGTAATAGGCAAACATTGAAAATGGATAATTGGTATACTTGTAAATGATCATCACATAAGCAATAATAATCGCAAAGGTATAATAAAGCTATACTAGTAGCACATCGTATATAGCCTTGTCATTGAAGGCTTAACAACCAAGTTACTGAAATACAGCTAAAGGTAACGATGACACAGTAGATATAATTCTCCTGTGGAAATCCAAAGAACACGTCAAATATTTCATTTCGTGTGCTCCAACTTACTAGAGCTTAGCATTCCGAATTTAGAGAAACAGATACCTTATACTGAATTTAAAATATACCATAGAAATATAACCTATAGTAGCGGCTAGCAAAACTTTCTCAACCATTGTTTCTCCTAAGGCTCAGCCGTTGAAGTGATTGCGCGCATCTTCTAAGCCTATTTTATTGTGTCTCCTGATCCGATTGGAGACTAGGTAAGAGCTAGAAAATCTCGATAGTTAACATTATTTCTCGACTATTAATATTTACGAGTATAATACTAATATTAGTATTTATATTTACGGTAGGCAACTTAATAGTAAAAACATAAACTTAACTGGCTATCGAAGGTAATGATCTCATGTCTGATTTTAACAGAAACTCCATATATTTTGCTGTAAAATATAAATTTTAAATACAAACACACAATTTAGACGCATTTTTGTATTAATATCGTTTGTCTTATAAAACATTTTTCAATGATGTAAGCGTATTGAAACTTCGCGTACTTTGTCATCTGCCAGAATCTCTTTAATCACCTAATGGCACTTCCAGTCAGTCGGGCGGACAAACGGCCCAAGTTCGGCGCCTCACAAAAGGCCGAACCACAACAATACCTAAGAGTTTAGAAAGTTCCCGAGCCGGCAGTGATTGATGCGGTCGTTTTTTTATGAGATCGCGCGATGCTTCAAGTCTCACTCAACTCAACCCGTTTAGATGCTCAGCTCTGTGTTCTGGACAGATTGTTGTAATTTTCCCGTGGAATCCGACGTTTGAGGGTACATTTTAAATGATGTACTTCCTATTTGGTACACGGTATTTCTATTCGCGAAACCGTGTCCGTTAAAACATCCGTGGGTAGATACAATTCATTGTCACTGTTATAATACGAGTACTTGGCAATGAAAGTAGGAGTGAAAGCATTGGTATGAAAACAATAAAAATTTCGTCTCTGGTAAATGATTATAAAATTGATTGCTCACATGTAAACCCAGAATAGAAATTTAGAACTTGAGATTAACTTTTAATTAAATATTTAATCGATTTCCTCCGTGATTTTACAAGAATGAGGATTTCAAACAAGATCATTTAATTAGAACACTCTAATCTTATGATCTTGTTTGCTCTTATTTTTATTACGCTATTATATTTTCATTTCAAATTATATGAATTTTCAATAATAATATATTTGCTAGCTGGCAGCAAAAGGAAATGTTATACCAGTCTATACCAGTTAATAGACAATGATAGTACTCGTAGACAACTCGGAACAGGAGTCTCAAATCATCTGCTCCCTAGAGAGCTTTGCAGCCGCAAGTTTGTTTTCGACTAACACTGCGACTTGTATTTCTTTTAATTTAGATATCCTATCTTACCTTTTGGTCACATAAGCCATACAATAATTTATAATTAATGGAGCAAACAGAGATAAACGTTTTCATATAGCTATGGCAGTTCTTAGTGATTTATGCTTGAATGAAAATTTTGGATTATTCAACATAAAAAGTAATAGGTACAGCATAGTAAACAATTTTCGTCCCTATTATATCTAACAAGTCGTTGCTGACATGCGGGAATCTTATACCGTTATGATATAAAGAGAGTCCGTGACCGAGCCGAGACGCGGTTACATGTGATTGCGTCTACAACTACCTATTTCATAATAATTTGGAATAATGTATGTGTTTGCACACGATCCGTGCATTGAATATTATAACTATCTTACGTCCAATAGCAGCACTAGTCCAATATGTTATGTTATACGCCCATAATTTTATTTTGTAAAACCATTAAGTATTCAATTTATATACTTTTTTATCTGTCGTTAGAGTAATTGAAATCATCTTAGTCCTTTATGATTGAGCTTAATGACTGCTACTCTGTCCGCGTGGACTACAGATAAATAAATTAAATGTTGTAATTTTCGGGGATATATCGGTAAAAGCAAGAGCATAGACAAGTCATAAAGCAGGAGGGATTGTATGTATTAACTGTCCAAAATCAAATTCGATCCATACTAGGTTTGTGGAAACTTTACTGTGTACAATAAAGCATAAGAGTAAAGTTTTTGAAATCAACAAATTAAATTCTTTTCTAACAATTTTACACAAATTTATTCAGTTTCTACGGTACGGTGGATATATGTATTAACGTAGATGCATTTATGCGGATTACTGGCATCAGTTTTGTTGGTACACGGTTCGTATTATTTGCGTATCCGTGACATTTGACTACCGGATGGGCCTAACGGGTTTCCTTCGGTGCCTAATACGCGTAGTGTATGTGTCTATGTTAGGTTTGCTTTGTATCGATACAGCTTTGAACAAAATATTTTCGCACTGCTGCCGTGTGGAAAATTGAAAGAACTGTGCATTTAACGCATTTACTTTACCAGTAGGTAAGCCTAATTCCGTACGTGGTAAGGTATTATACTGGTCAGAGCATCAGAGCTTCATCCATTATACCTACAGCCAGAAGAGTTCACTTAGGTAATGTGTATTGACTTGGGTTCTAAAGTCGAACCTTACGTTGCTAATTCTATCAGTCTCCAAACTAGAGACGTATGATGGATTTACGCAGATACAACTCTGATTTAGATTCGCAGTTCATAAAAACTAAAACTTCTCAAAACCATCAATCCGACATAAATGTTTTGAAATCTCAGAGAGAAGCTTGAGTAATGGCTAAGATAGTTAAACGGTTCAAATATAATCCTCTTTGAGGATGTCCTGGGGGAACAACAGCGACCTACGTCGTTACATCTTTGTCTGGAGGTCAGGGATCCTATATTTGCTTAGGATCTTATGTTTGTGTTAATGTAAAGTGATTTAAGATGATAACATAACTAGTAGTGTTAATTTCGATACGGTTTACGTGTCATTCTTGGCATCTAGGTAGGATCCAGTCGTAAAAATAATATTCTGAAATTATGTGTCATATATTATGAAGATTCCACTTGATCAATCTTTGTTGTTCTATCTACGTGTACCTTTTTTGGGGTATTATAACAATCTGTTTTGATTTATTATTAAATTTTTGTAAGTTGCAATTTGGTTTATTATTCATGAGTTGCAATTCCTAGAGTATTACTAAATTCTTGTCGAAGGTCCTGATATAAACTGAGGTCGTATTTTAGAGTTAATTTTTTAGCGAAATAGTTGATAATAACAATACAAATTTGCTAGTAAATACTTCTATAGACAGAGGCATTAGAGGCAGTCTCAAGTCAAAGACATTTAAACTATTCCTTATTCCGCCGGTCTTCTGAAAGCTTCATTGTTTAGGGATATTAGGGATAGGGAGGGAGGACCGCTTGTTATAGAATAGTTCAGGGGACGTGATTTACAAGATTTCCCAAACATTCCACCTTTTCAGTGCCGCAAATTACTTGTTTAGTCTAAGACACAGATTACTAATGTAGGCATAGTATATTTCTACACAGACTGCCAAGGAAGTAGCGTGTTATTCTACGTGCTATGCAACTCATTTTAAAAGTTTGAATTAAAGTTGATCTTATACAAATTTCGGTTGCATCACAAATTTGTTGAGTGGTAAGCAAAAAAGTGTTTTAGCTGGAATGGTAGCTAGATTATAAGTTCAACACTATACGAGGTCTGACCCATCAACGCAGAGCTGAAACCACTAGTGATACATACTTTGATCGGGGTTGCTTGTATATTGAAGGCGTGCTTTAAACTTCGACCTTTCATATAGACATACATATAGAAACGGCTGTATTCCCTGTCATCTCTGTTAATTTAATGTATAGGTATCTATATCTACCTCTCGTAACGTATCGACAACTGCAGTCGCAACCCTAATCCGCTGTTCACTTTCAGTCTATATCGAGTCTTAATTTTAATGGTAACATGATCAACTTTATCCCTAATGCATGCCAGCCTACCGTGCCCACCAAGGCACCGCCTAACGACCGTGACTCGTAATTTTATTGTTCCTTCCTCTGATAATGACAGATGACTTTCCATTGAGCGCTTTGTTTAGACTCTGATGCGAAAATGTAATAAAGCCACCCTAAAGGCAAACAATGAAAAACTGATGAAACAAAAGAACTTTGCGAAATTAATTTCAGTTGTTTTTGCGTTATCACTGCGAAATGCAAACGCGGTCAAGGTGGGTTATTGTGTTTTTTTTCTATTTCTCAAGTGTTTTGTGAGATAATTGATTTATACGTGAAATAGCATAGCAATGGTAGCGTCATATAAAAAATTATTCGGAATAGTTTAGGTAAATTTGGAAAACTCTTTAGAACAATTTTGTACATTTTGTTTTCTCCTGATAATATCTTTCATCGCATGTTGTAAGCAAATGAAACTACAATCATAATTACATACACGGATTCGTTTCGTATAAAAACCTATGGGCATCCATCTACCCAGGTACGTACTTGGTAAGGCAGTATTACCGTTGGAGCGCGTTACGCATGCGCGCAACCGTTACCGTGCACCTTAATACTCATGCGCATCCAGAACATACAAACTTCTATGTGGATACGGTAAATTATATCTTATACAAATCTTAAATAATTCAGTCAGTAAACTTTATAGTAAACATTCATGAGCTCGATTCATACATACTCTTTATGATTAACATACATACCTAATACATAAAGGTCACGCCCATTATTCTCCAAGGAGGTTGGGCAGAGGTGTGCAAATTACACACCCACTTTTCAACAACTGTTGAAAAGCCTATTAAGTCTCACGTGGTAAGCGGTGAGCCTACCGCCGCTTTTCGGGCACAATTACAACAATCTAGCGACCGGTAACGAATCCAATAGGAAATGTTTTAATGAAATGAAGGAAATGTACTAAATCGGTATTATAAGCTATTTAGCATCAGAGCCTCGTTATGATTTAAAAAATAAAAATTCTTATCAAAAAATTGTACTTCCATGTTACGCTCTATGGCGTGCACGAGCCCGCGCAGATGTTCACTAAATTACTAACATTCCCAGCTAGGCTGATAACAAACCTAAACTGCCACTCATAAGGTTTTCTTTTCCACCTCCAGCAATAATAACCACTCATCAAAGCTTTATTTAGATCACGCTAACATGTAACGCTATTATCACATCTTACATGAAAGAAAATTACGATTCGGTGTAACAGTTTCTACTGAGTCATCGGTGTGATGAGAGCCGGTCTTTGTATTCTAGATGCTCTGCATAGAAAGCCAAGTTTACGAAAACGTAGAAGAATGCGTTTGGTTGGTTAATTTTGCTCTGGATCTAAAAGTGTTTAATTGTTTAGTTTGAAACTTTTTGTATTGGGTATACCTACATATCGTGGTTATTAAAATAATGATAGGAATTCAAAAATTCTTCCCGCCCCCTGATCACGTAAAAGCAATAGCAAAGCCGAAGCAAAGCGATAGCGAAAGTTGTACAATATTCGCCTTGGAATGTCAAAGTTCCTTTGAAATTTGTTTTACGTAATACGAATTTGACAAGCAATCAGCGATTTTTGTACAATTTTCGCTATCGCTTTGCTACTGCTAGTTAGGTAATAAGGGGGCCGTAGGTATATGGCACTTCCATATATACTAATCAATAGCCGGGTAGAAATCTCGTTGTAATTATCTATTCCAGTAGTAATAATACACACGTTAGCTACCAATTTATATCATGTGACCTACTTATTTCTAAGATGAAACCCATTAGGACGATGCTAACTATGCCAAAATAATGGCTTTATTAAATTATTACCATGATAAAATTTATTACGAATTTGCCTTTTAAACAACGTGTTAAGTGGGTACTTTGAAGGTCCCCTTTGATATTCGCTGAGGAGCCGGCTTATGATTTATTATTCAACGTTTCGACGAAGCATTAAATCTATTCTCTAATATTCCATCCACTCTCGAAGCAAACAAAATTTTCTTAAAGCCAACGTGGACGGGATTTACTTTAGCAAAAAAAAAAATATGTGCAGAAGTCGCAACAATTCATACATACATACATACATATAATCACGCCTTTATCCCTTACGGGGTAGGCAGAGCACCAAGGGCCGATAGAATCACATGGTGCCACTTCTGATCAATTTTAAGGGTATAGTTGAGATGTACAAGTTCGGTTAGTAGTGACAGGTGGTCAGCCCATCGCCTACAAAACACCAAAACCCTCTTGTCCCTCTACTGACTTATACAGTATGCCCGGGAAGAGAAGCAGCTGTAGTATTATACGTTTTTTCTTCACTCCCAGAGCAGCATAGAAGTAACAATTCAGTTGTTTTAAATAGATAATGTGTGGGGAATCGTATATACGGGACTAATCTTATATATATGACAGACGAGGCATGGTTTATCTATCTCATAAACTAAACATTATCATTATATCACAAATATACTAATTTAAACCCAATGTGCAATAACACATTCCTGTGAAAGATTCTTCCGATAATGATATATTTCGTAATGTTAATATAAAGCTTTATTTAGCGAAATTCAATATAATTAGCAATTAGTAGATCGAATTGATTTAGCAGGTTAATAGGCTGTTCGATGTAAAAGCTAAACAATTTTCGTGGCTTCCCGGCAGGTAATAGAAAATGCAACGGACCAGTTTTTGCGCCAATTGGCCAAATTACACTCCGGAGAAAATACAGAGGTAATAGCCGGGTTCGATTAGAGCTTTCTAGTCGATTTGTATGTTGTTTCAAGATCAATTCAATGGCTCTATAAGGATGGATTCTATGTCAGTAGATGTAGGCTAGATAAAATTGTAAATGATGGCTGACAGAAGTTAAAGTCTTAAATTGAGATACGATTTGAACTTGTATTACAAGTTCTTATACTGTTTTATTGTGATAATTATTGGGTGATAGAAATTCGTCAATATAATGTATAGTAATTTGTAGGTATAGGCAGATAGACTTCCAATTTAAGGTATTGCAATACTTGAGATTGCAAGACAGTGAAGTCAGAACGTAAAATAAAGTAAAATCGACGTAGCTCTAAACATAAAACTGTCAAGATTAGGAGTTTCTCCAGCAAGTAACGAATTGGAGAATAGAGAGATAAGTGTAACAAGAGAACGTTTCAGCGACAAAAACACTGCCAATTAACTTTTTTGCCCGCTCGAAACTTCGGACACAAGTATTTTCCAATTGCTGAGAGCATTCCGCCCGAGAGAACGTCTTAGTCGTGCGATTTTCTCTCGATACGATTGAGATCGATTCTAGCTCGTTTTATTCCGATTTGAATTGTATCGATGCTGGAGGCGATTAAATCTTCCGCGCCCGTGAACGGAGCAAAAAGGGAAATTAAATGCGACAAATCGACCTGACTAACGAGATCACTCACCTAGCTAGCAAACATATTACAATGGCAAATTTAAATGAAAATAAATGGACAGCCATTAGTTTTTGTATTAAGCTTTTGCTTACACACGTCGGACGCAACCGTTTTTGCCGCTGACAAATGAAAAATTTACAGGCATTTTTTGATGGGATTCGCAGATTTCATTGGATTTTCCCTTTAGCTTTGCGTAATCCAAATTTGGATTTAGATAAAGCCTTGTGTTACAGAGGGAAGGGTAATATGACTTCATATATTGTATATGCAATGTTTATTTCAAGAAATGTTATTATTACAATTGAATAGAATAAAGAAAGAATTTGTTTACTTACGATGTTATGAAGATAAAAACAACCAGCTATTAATATATTTTAGAAGACATATGTAGGTGTAAACGTAGTATTTTCTAGGTATCTTGCTGTATGTTATTCCCACAGTCGAAATGTTAATTTATATCTGTTTACTTACTTCCTCCCAAAGGAAATAATATCTGTCATCACTCCAGTAACGAACGCAGCGATACACATACAGCGCTTGAAAAGTAACTCTGCGCCTCTACGATTGCGCTTCTAAGTTTACTCTATTTAATCATATTGTTGAACTAGCTCAACTCAAGGGCATTCTCTCAGACGATGATCACATCTGGTTCTGCTATGATAAATATGACTGTAGAATTTCTTTCATGATCCACCAGTTCTGGTATACCTTATATATAGGTAGGTACACATCTATGTCTATACTATATGTATTATGTTATACAGGGTGTAAGAAAAGGGGTATGTTAAGCGAAAAGCTATGTAAATAGCCAACTAAAAGGGACCTTCCTACAAAATTTCAGACTCGAAATCACATGTTTATTTTTCCAGATAGTATGGAGAATTTCTAAATAACTCAAGAATTTTCATGCAATCTTAGAAAATAAATATGTGATTTCGAGTCTCAAACTTTGGGAATAGGTCCTCTATAGTGGGCTATTTACATAGCTTTTCGTTTAATATACCCTTCTGTTACACCCTGTATATTTGGATTGACAAACTAAAGTATAATGACTTTAGTTGAAATTATTATCAAATGTTAAAGAACAATGACCGTCAGGCTTCTAATCGATCGGTATGACGATCGAAACTTTTTTGACAGATGACAAATCCATACCGCGAGGTTATGCAAGCTAACTTGTTTCAAGTACGCATTCGATAATCCGACTTGAGCAGTTCTATTGTTTCTTTTTCTTCACAATTTCATTACCATTTCTAATAAGGTACCTGTTTCATCAGAATAGTTAGACAAATCTTTTGCAACAAGAAATAACTTATTTGTTAGGTACCTGTAACAAATATAGTCCATACGTAACTTTAATGATTTATGTAATGTACCTACCTATTTTTGTTTGTCTCTGGAACGGATATATTGACTGCTTATTTAATATTGCAATAGTTACGTAAATTTAATATTATGCATTTAATACTCTAACTGAATTATTATAATATTAAAAAGCGGTCAAAATATCAGTCCCAGAGAGATTTCCCCAAAGTTTCAGTAACATTTTAGCTGTCAAACCGCTAACAATGTAGTTTACAGTACCCAACGCAGATGTTTAAAAAGAATCAACAGTTAACAACATCGTAAAAAAGGTCCGACGTAAACAGCTACCGTTGAAATTTTACAGTCACTCTTGTTTCCCCTTTTTTTACTTTAAACACTCGGAACAGACGCAAAAAAACGAGATAGCGCCGGCGGGGGAGTGATGGGAACTCATTTCTCTATTTCCCTTTTTTTAACTTTAGTATAGTTAGCCTCGAAATAGCTGTTTTAGATTTTGTTTTCAAAAGAACTTACCTCAACAGAAATTTCAGAAGCTAATTTAAATATTACGTGCATTTTTTGCTGAGTAACCTCTGTACCGGCATTTAGGTATTCAACATTGTTTACAAATTACTAACAGTCTTAATTCTTGAGTAAACGATAAATCGGCACGTAACAATATAGAATCCGGTGAAAACAAACGGCATACTTCACAATGTTTAGTCACAGACCAAATATTCTGCGCGAAACGAAACACATGTGTTCCGCAAATTTCACGATTTCTGAGCTCGCTGATGTTCGGTGCTCAGTAGGTACACAGATCTAGAAAAGTCTGGAAATACCAGATGAACTAATCTATACTATAAGTCCATTAACAATTTGCTATTGCCTTTAAGAATGGAAGCACAATATTTGTTTTGTTTTTTAGAAACACCTACAATTATTAGGTAGCTGCTTATCGTTATTTATTATTATAAAGTCGATGGAATTGGTAGAGGTTCGTCAACGACACGTTTGCTCTATTAGAAAGCTTTCATTTTAGCGCGTTCGTCAAGTCACGTGATGTATTGCAACCGTTATTGGCGGTAGTGTAGCGACAACGAATATTGATGTCAAACGATGTTTCACCCAGGTGCGTTACAAATATAAATGCCATTAAAGTAAATATCAAAGCGTTGAAATAATCTACAGACAGATTTTACAGCATAGTATACCAATAAATTTAACGGAGTAAGTAGGTACAACAAGCCGAGTATTTGAAATGAAAGGCAGTCTTATATTTAGTGCATATTAGTGTCATCGCGCTATAAAATGGCTAACATATTGATTCGAATCTAAACTGCATTATACGAGTATGTTTGGTACAGAGATATGCATAACAAGGTTATTGTATGTACCTGGCAAGCATTTATGTGGGTTATTAGGTAGTTATGTGTAACTGAGAGAGTGTTCTAATTTTACGGTATTATGTTGTTGTCTGTCGTCGTATTTAAATAATGTCCTATATGTCGAATTGTAGGACTCAGCACGGCAAATGCCAAAATTCGCAACAACTTATTAGCTATCTACTTTAATTTTACTTGATTTTAATCCGTATTTTTATCTTTTTCAGGTAAATAAAATCGATTGAATGCCAACATAAGATGTAGTATGGGTAAGACTTTTTGTTGTACTTTTTCTAGCAATACACATATTTGAAGCAATATTATACAAGCCTTCGCTGGTATTCTTGACAAGATCTAAAATAAGGTTAAATACTATCCGTGTTATTACAAAAGAAATTAAACATTTTTTAAGCTAAACATGCCCTAAATTTGGCAGATATGCCATACATTTTGCTGTCAAATGTCATATTTAAACGAGTCTAACTTTGGGCGCAGGGTCACTTCAAATAACACGGTATGAATTTATGTCTACTTACTCGTATTCCTAATTTAGATAGCCCAGTGGTTAAGGCGTGCACCTTCCAAGCAGGAGGCGTAATTTCGATCCCAGTCACGGGCCTGTACCGATGAATTTATTTCATGTACAGATTTTAATGTTGTAAAATTGTCACTTAGCTCGTGCCTCGGAAAGCACGTAAAACCGTTGGTATTGCGCCTGATCTCTCTCCGGTCGTGTCGGCTTTCCATCCCATCGGACTATGAGAGTAACGGAATAGAGAGTGCATCTGTGCTTGCGCACACACTTGTGCACTATAATATCTCCTGCGTACCTGGCCAATCTCCGTAGAGATTGGTCGCCTTGGCCGAAATACGGCCGGAGATCATCATTCCTAATTTAATTACGTTCACAGACTTATACGTAGTATTATGTTTTTAATTTTCCTGGGATTAATGTTAATATTAATAACTTTAACCTCTATAACTTCACCTAATAAAGTTGTGTCGCTGGGACTAAATTTATTCGTACAATAAACAAGGTTGACCTTTAGCTAATCCAGGCAGCCGGCGCAGGAACATGTTTACCAATCCCTCGGGGTAGCATTACAATGCATACCTATTTAGTAATTGAAAAGTTCCATGACACGAGTTGACATTTTATAACTAGGAGTACTACATATACTATCCAATATATAAAATTCTTATGTCGCGGTGTTTGTTACCAAACTCCTCCGAAACGGCTTGACCGATTTTTATTAAATTTTGTGTGTATATTCGGTAAGTCTGATTATAGGTTGTAAACTATTTTTTATATCCCTTCCACGCAATAAGCGGAGCGGAGCTGCGGGCAACAGCTAATATACATATAGGCAGGTCGCAACTCATAACACAACTCACCGGTGCATGCACTAAATCATTTTTATGGGCGTTCGAAGAGATCTTAATGTAGCTGTTGCGCCCATTTTCAATAATGATTGTCCATTTTATTTTGTGATGAACAGTAGGTTAGGAAGTGAAGAGTTCGATGCCTTTGGGAAGAGACACCGTGTCTGACGGCTTATCGGATAAATTGACCAGTGATTATTCTAATTAGCTCGTTATAACGCTTCAACTTTTTAAAAAGCCCGCAGATAGGTAGTCTTGTGGTAGTTTATTGTTACATCTATTATATATGAGCCTATAGTTTTAAAATAAGTATATAACTTTTACCCCTGTTTTTAGATCACAGCTTGATATCATTTTCTTTATAGAATATCATAAAGTTTTACGACGGAACATGCAAATGCAGTGAAGTAATGATTGAACTTTTGATGAAATTCGACTAGGAAAACGAACTTTAAGCGAATATTCATGAACTATTTTACGATTTGAAGTTAAAATATTTTTTCAAGTTTATGTCAAAGGTAATATTTACAAAGACGAAGTTCTTCCTTCTATATTTACTTACTAGTGGCCCGTCCTCGTTTCGCTTCGGTACATATCCTCTAAAATTTGGAATTCCCGTTTGTCCCGTTCCCGTGGGAATATCGGGAAATATGTTCTCAGTGCTTCCTTACACTCCCTACCGAATATACCTGCCATATTTCATCATTTTGTGTCAAGTGGTCTTCGTAAAAATTGAGAATTCCCGTTTGTCCCGTTCCCGTGGGAATTTCGGGAAATCCGTTCTTAGTGCTTCCTCGCACTCCCTAGCGAATATACATGCCCGATTTCTGATTTATGTGTAGCGTATGTATAGCAGTTTTCGTAAAAAAAATATAATTCCCGTTTGTCCCGTTCTGGTGGAAATTTCGATAAATATGTTCTCAATGCCTCCTCACACTCCCTACCAAATTTCATCATTATATTGTGTCAAATGGTTTTCGTTAAAATTGGTTTTACTGTTCGTCCAGTTCCCGTGGGAATTACGGGAAATCAGATCTTTGTGCTCCCTAGCAGTCCCTAATGAACAATTTTCGATTTCAACTTCATAGGTAAAGCGGTTTTCTTACAAATTTTTAATTCCAGTTTGTTCCGTTCCGGTGGGAATTTCGGGAAATATGTTCTGAGTGCTTCCTTACACTCCCTACCGAATATACCTGTCATATTTCATCTCGATATGTCATGTGGTTTTCGTAAAAACTTGAAATTCCTGTTTGTACCGTTCCCATGGGAATTTCAGGAAACCCGTTCTTAATGGTCTTTAACACCCCCTAACAAACGTGCACACCAAATTTGATCTGTGTACCTCAAACGGTTTATTTTTATACTTATTGAATAAGCTTTTGTTCCGGTACAGTGAAAATTTCGGTAAAAATTTGGAATTCCCATCTGCCCCGTTCCCATGGGAATTTCGGGAAATCCGTTCTTAGTGGTCTCTTAGACACCCTAACGAACATACAGACCAAATTTTATCTTATTTGGCTGGAAAGAAGTGGGTGCATTTTACTTGTGAAATTAAAAAATTATTTGTATCTGTCCGTTTCTTCGTGGGCTCATGTTCAGGTATGTTGTTTTTGCAATTCTTTTTTATTTTGACTAATTTTACACTCGTTTTAAGGATTTTCCCGAAGTTTCCATTCATCATCATCAGTCATCATAAATTCAGAAATCATCAGTATTGGCTGGATGGATTGTCCCGATTTCTTCGGGATAAACAATGTTGTGTCATGTCATCTATACGTAACAGAATAATAAACTCCCCAGAACCCGCAATCACGCACACTTTGAAGCAACTTTTAGTAGGTCAAATTTTTACAACCTATTCACTGTATCTAAAAAACTGATAATATTTTATCGATTTGGCAATAATCGGCGGGTAAGAAGAGCGGAAGATGCGGGATTTTTGACTCGTTTTTGCTTCACTACCCGGAATACATCTGTCACTGAGGACTCCTTCTGGGGACTTGTTATTCTGTGGTGTATGTCAAACATATACCTCCATGCGTCAAATGGTTTAATAAAATTGTATTAAATTTCATATTTATTCCAGCCCAGCGGAAATTATGCGAAACCCTATAGCCTATAATCATCCAGGTCCAATAAGGATTCTAACGGTGGAAGAATTTTTGAAATCGGTCCAGTAGTTTCGGAGCCTATTCGCTGCAAATAAACAAACAAACAAACAATCAATCAAAGTTTACCTCTTTATAATATTAGTATAGATATAGATTAAAGGTTATAATAATTTGATGTGGTTAAAAAAATATATACATACCATAAACAAAAATAATCAGGCTAGAGATCTAATATGATCCAGCTATAAATGTACAGGTACTCCACTTCTACGGACAAGTTATCGTCATAGTCGTGTCATACATCTCTATTGTACCTAAGCCTTATCAGATCAAATCGCATTATAATCTCGCTTCTAGAGCGTTTTCTTTTTTTATAGTTTTTTTGTTTGTTTATAGTTCAGCAAATGACGATAAACAGAAAACTATCGAAGTCGACACCCCTACTGCACACCTTCTCGAACCTTAAAGTGGTTAAACTTTTCTTGTTTTGAACGAACATTCTCTCGAATGTTAAATTGTAGGAAAATAAAGAAGAGCGTTTAGCGAGCATTCTGTCGAGCTTTTCAGCGAGCATTCTTTCGCTTAATAGCCGCCAGATTTTGCTTCGAATATTTTCCTCTGTCACTGGTAGATTTGCAGGTTCTGTCATTGAGCGTAAAAAAAATATTTGGTTGGTATCGACTAGCTAGCGTTTGCTAGAATTATCAGGAAAATGTTCCTATCGACGAAGCTCTAGGCTTGACTTTGTTGTTCAGTTCGACAAATGTAAAAACGGCTAATGCTCGATATTGTGTTACAAGTGAATGCTCAAGTCAGCTCTATTAAACTCAAATCTTTCCATGAAAAACGTTCGAAAAGTTATTTCGTCGTAAAATTCACGTCTATTAATATTATAGTTAGAGCTGTCTGTAGGTACGGTTGATAAACTAGTAATTTAGGTACTCTATGATCCGGTCACCCAACACCGCCACGCCAGGTCGGACGGACGTGTGCGACCGCAGCCGGCCCGTCATCGGATACGGTCCGGGTCGCGGCCGGAACTGCCCGTGTACGGTTTCATTTTATGGTCGACTGTATCGATTATACCTGAATAGTTACGTTTGTGTGGGGTTAATAGTGAAAATTAAAGAGAGTATGTTATGTAATGGTTGGTGATACAAAGGTTAGCTAAAATGCAAATGCACAAGAACTTAGGTACCTATGTAAATCCTAGTGTTTACTTTTTGTCTCTTGAGATCGACTCTTGTGTAGGTAATAATTAATCATTATTTTCGGAAACAACTTATTACTACAATATTTTGTTTGACCATTCAGTTCTTTTTTGAATTTTACCCACTGCTGAACTCAAAGTCATTCAATAGTTTTTTAAACCATTGTTTAGTACGGATTTAAAATTTCGCTATCACGTATCGCCTAGACTTAATTACTTTTTCTGAGTCTAGCTGTTGTTATTTTGAAAGATCTGATCGCATCAGATTGATCTGCAATGAGATCAAATTAAAACGTGAGTCGATTAATATCCTCGGTCATCAATAGCAAGGACCTTTAAATTAATTTCCTTAGGCACGAGTTTAAAATGTTGAATAACCACAGATGTTATCTATTTAGGAATTTGATCACGACATTGGCGATTCTGTTGCAAACCTGTACAACAGAATGGTGACCATTTAGGCGAACCACAGGGTTTATTTGCAAGCAAAAATAATAATTATCAATAAAATGAACTTATGTTTTTCATTAATATAAGTAGAAGCAATATGCAGATAAAATATTTAGGTGGGCACAATTTAATCATATTTTGCTACAGTTTATCGGGATTTCATTATTGAATTGTGTGAGCTTATTATAATGAGGTAATTAAATTTATTTACTTACGTGAAGCTGTAACGTGATTTAACTAACGGTAGTGCGGTTTTGTAACTACCGTCGACGGTGGCTGGTAGGCTGGTGATTATTGTACAGATAAACTTAAATCCCTGAACTAGTTTTTAGTACTCAATGCGGTTAGGTAAGCGCTGTAAGTGCTAGCTTGTACGTTGAGGGATTTCACATGGTTTTGGTACAGGATAGATAGCTCAATGAGATATTTAGCATTGTCAAAATAATAACATTTTTGTAGTTTGAATAGCTTATTTTTTTAACCTTATATAGAGGTTGTTGACTATTGTCGCTGTGTTGATCTAATATGATTGAAGTGCTTGCCAGCATGATGAAATTTCTTTTTATCTAATATAACTGCGTTCCTCGAACCCCTTTTCACTCGCAGCGCTTTTTCTGCTTTATATCTAACGAGTTTTTGTAGCTCTGCGTTTCGGAGTAGCGGTTGCTCAACCTCGGTTCCCACGGCATTGGTCGAAATTACTGTCATTTTCTGCGGTCTCCACGCTTAAGTACAGATAAAACGTGATCGTACCAAAACGCTGAGTCTACTTGCACGGAGTGCAGGTTAGGATGATAGACTGGTGTACTTTGCATGTAAAAAGTACAATGTGCAAGGATAACATTTTTTTCTATGTTAGCAAACATCATGCTGTGCGAATTTTCTCTAATATTGGCCAGCTAGTTGCCTTGGAGAGTGGTGATATAATTCAAACCAGGATACATACATACTCAAGCTAAGTTTCTACTGAGGCGGAGCGGAGAGGAGTGGTGCTTAGCGGTACATAAATTGACCAATCACAACATGACGTATGCTCTTTCTGAGAGATTGAAGAGATTGCGGGCATAGTTATTGGTAAATTCATGCACCGCTAAGCACCGCTCCTCTCCGCTCCGCCTCAGTGGAAACGCAGCCTCAGGCTGTGTTCCCAAAATGGGGTAGCCAGAACTGCAGGATCATAAACAAAGTCCCACAGCCACCTGGATCATTCACAGAATTAAGAAATAGAAAGACAAAGAAAAAGAACTATCTAACTTAGTAATCAAATGTTGCTACATTAATTAATTCAAATACATACTTACTGTTTTTTTTGTCTACAGAATTGAATTCACAATACGTTTCCAGCAGAGGCGGCTGCTGACATTTTTAGACGGGTGTTCACCCCCTTAACGAATGGGATGGTGCAAGTTCAACAGTACACTTGTAAAAATTCAGATGACCTAATGAAACACATTAAAGACAACCATATCGCGTTCTAACTCAGACTAGGCGACCTCTAGTGGCGGCATACGCGAATTAAAGTGAGCGGCGCTCCAGATAAGGCTAATTTTTCATACGAAATCTTCTGTTTCACGCGCCGGCCTATGTTGGTATGTCTCTTTCGCACTCATTGAATACTGTACTAGGAATCGTACCAAATTACGTTTCATTGGAGCGCGATCGCTAGCGCTCCACTCGATACATAAGATTACAACTTACTTGAGACGAACGCGCAGACACTATTGTATAAACATAGTAGAATTGAAAGATAGTTATAAATATAGATTGCCTATGTAATCTTCGTGGGTGGGAGTGCACTGCACGAGCGCTCCTTAGGACGAGCCGCCAGTGGTTTCCAGTACCTACAGGTAGACATTTCGTATAGTAGGTACCCCAAACATACACTTGCCAAAACTACCCTAAACTATTTAGTTTTTCCATTATTCTTCTCTATATTTAACTTAACCTTTGGTCCTAAGAAAATGTTATACTTATCTATGAAAGTAGTGAAGGTATTGGCCGAACCTTCGTAACCCATACCTTTTTATAACTAAACCTTTTCCGCCCTGAGCTATTGTGAAAATATTTTTCATATCTCGGTTATATTTTATCAGTATTTTGACGGGTTTATCTGTATTGTAAAAAATAGTTTGTACAAAATGCTATTTTATATAAAAAAAAAAAACAGTTTTGTAATGTTTCCCCATATAATAAAATCTAAATAAAAAGTGAATCAAAAAATCCAATTTGGTTTCTTGCCGCATCAGATAGATTTATCATTCTATTTGTGTGGGTTTTAATTGCCTCTGGAGTTTTTACGCAAATAAATTCAGACTCGTCTGTATGCCGTGACAAATACTAACAAACCAACTAACAGAGTGCAGAGGTTCTTTGCTACAGAATAATTACGAATGCAGAGGGACAACATCCTGTTTGATTAAAAAATATTGTCTCTTTTAGTCAAGTCAATTAGCTTATTAGTGTCAATAGCTTTTTTGTAAAGCTTCTATCGAATCTATGAAAATCTCTATGTAAGTTGCATGTTCTTGTAATGATTAGCATTCGTAACAGGCTTCACTTCCCTGGCTGCAGCATTAGGTGCCATCATAATATTGCATGGGAACTTTTTCAGTATCATTTAGCTAGGGAATTAACTTAAAGATTTTGACAACAGAGCAACTGAGCTTGGGTATCTGTATTTACTGCACTGTGACACGATTCAACAAGAGTGCACTGATTACACCTCTCGCCTCAAGGCCGTCTATTGTTCTACTGGATTCTTGCGCTGCACGCAAACAGGCGTCGCGTCGTACACTTTTGTATAATAAACCTATTTTATTATCATTTTATGGCGCAAAAATACGATGCACGGTAGCCATTTTTAAGTAGATTATGTCTGGATGTTGTTGTTTGTTTAGTTTTTCTTTTCTTCAAATTAAGATATTATCTAGTTTTAATTATGCAAAACCTATCTATTCTTGCTTTTAAACCTGTGTTTATATTTTATGTTACTGTAATTGCTTATAATAATAGCCTACTAATAGCTACTCTTTGCTACATAACCAAGCTAATGATTAATGTTATTTGTCTATTTTAGCGAAGTAATTTCTCTGCGTTTACGTATTTTACTGCGTATGATAGTAGACTGCGTTTCACCGAATAGCGCTATGAGTAGTTACTATATGCGTGATTACATAATCTGAAAAAAAAGTTAGTTCTCAAATCAGACATATGAGTAATTCTATAAAACGGACTCTATTACGTAGAGATCCGAAAATGCATTCAGAACATGCTTTCCAGTATTATGTAATATGGGGATTACCACGTGGAAGCGAGATTCATTACCAATCGCTAGATTGTTATATTTGTACCCGACAAGCTGCGGTAGGCTCACCCCTTATCACGTGGGACTTAATAGGCTAACTGGTGAAAAGTGGGTGTGTGATTTGCACACCTCTGCCCAACCTCTTTGGGGGATAATGGGTGTGACTGTATGTATGTAATCCCCTGTTCTATTAAGTATTCCATGACTACAGTGTGGTTGCCTCAGCCATGTTGGAATCACACCAATTTGAGGAAATCGTCAGTGTAGTCCGTCATTGTGGTGGTCCGATATTCAGGAGCGTGGATTATCTACGCGTTTGGCTTACCGACCAAATAATAGTAAATGTAGAGTCTGAAGACCAAGGTTTATTTACTAACATAATATATGTTATGCACCTAATATAGGTACATCATATTTACCGTATAAAGTACGACAATGAGGCAAATGAGTAAAAGTAATATATTATACAAGCCGGGAAGTAGGTAGCAGCGCTTTCTTTGTTGACAACATAGTCAGAAAATAACACTGCATGTACAAAAACTCTCCGATCTATTCTGGTCCGATCCCTTAAACTAATCCCGTTTTACTTTAAATCCACAACAAATTCCGGTCTGATACCAAAACAATTTTTAGATTCCGGTCTGATCCCGTGGAGTTCTTTTTGAATGTGTAAGGTCAGAAAATAAAATAGGAAATAAAAGGATGAAAATTCTTCAAGTTGTTTTATTGAAGAACGACAAAGTCAAGAAAAAAAAAAGAATTAGTAAAATAGTTCGATCTCTTAGTCAAAATCGACAATCATTCGAAAAACAATATCGTATGTGACTACTGTTTTACTTGCTAACAGTACTATAAAATCATTAAGGGATCAGAACGTAATACAAAATAAATGAAATATTCATCTGATCCCGCGAGGGGCTCGGATGGGAATGAAATTATAAAATTAAATAAAAAGGATCCTTTGCGGGATCACTTGCTGGGATCAGAACGGAATAGATCAACTCTCCTTTGGCAGCTACTTTTGGTGTGCCCCCAGGGAGGCCTACGTCCTGCAGTGGTCTGCAAAAGGCTGATGTGTGTATGTATTGGGCAATTAAGCAACATTTTGCTTTTCCTTCTCTTAGATACAATTTTACTCATGATACTTTCAATGTATGGAGTTTGAATAATGTGACGAAGTTACATTGTGACAATGAACTACCTATATACCCGTTGGAAGCTAATCTGTCTATAACAAATTATTAGTAAGTTAAGTAGAGCTTCGGTTAAATACGAGTATCTCAAAGGACAAATTTTATACAGAAGACTTGTTCAAACTATTCACTTCGATGTCCCCGAGCAAATAATGACCAAGTTACAAATATTTTTTTCATTTAATGTAGGCACATAAGGATATTTTTATATTTTTATGGGTATAATATTTTTTAATGGGTTATTTACAAAGTGACTGACAGAAAACGCACAGACTAAACCACTTGGCGTAGATAGCAGTAATTTGGCATGTATGTTCCGAAATAAGTACCTACCTAGGTAAGAACTGGTTGGTTGGAAGATATATAATGTTAGGTACAAGCTCGCCTTTGTACATTACTTTAATTTCTACATGTTACTTTAGTGTACCTATGAGTACAATAAAGATTAAGAATAACTTTTAAATACGAAAATGTACCTAAGTATTAACAATCGCTGGCGATTGTAGAATCGTAAAACTCAACATCTTTATAGTGCTCTATTGGTGGAAATAGAAATAAAAAGATGAACAAAATAGCTTTCAACTATAAAGTTGCAACGCCGTTTAAAAAGGTATACCGTTATATTACCGGAGCACGTTCGTATTTAACGGCGGCGAGCGGATAATGCCTGCCGTGGAGGGCAATAATCGAAAATAAAAAATTCAACGCATCGTCGCGTCTCGCTTACAACGGTGCACTGTACCGGATGTGTGAGCGTGACAGGTGATTCCGGAACCTATTTGCAAATACGAAGCAAGAGAACTAGAATATGTATGCGAAAATTATCAAATGCATTGTTTATAACTCTTTATTAAGTCATTGCTTCCCAGCGTTTATGTTTTTAAATGTTCATAAAATGTTTATGTGGGCAATAAATTTGAATAACCCATATTTATAGGTATAGGCTATTCCGAACCAGATTGTTCAAGATTTCAAATACCGATAATAGTTCCAATCTACAATTACTATTGTTCTTTCAACTTTATGAAAATCTATTTAATTTTCACACATAAAAAAATACGCTGCTTATTTTATTTATGTATAAACTAAATTTGAGATTGGCTTGACTCTCTAAATCACAGCCACTATATACGGCGCGTGGCAACGCTTCTTATTTTATAAACACCACCAAATATAACAATATAAACGGCATGCGCTAACGAATTCAAAACGAAAGCACGGTATAAATAAGTCCTGTCACGCGCTCTTTCGTCACCTGCCGCACCGTGAGACGGTCGGACGGATTTGCATGCGGTGGCCCGCGACGGACCGGAAGCAGGGTGTGTCCCCAAACTGCTCGCTTCCTGTCCAGTGTGGACGAGGCTTTAGCATGGAGCAGGTACCAGGGGAGCTGGGTTAAGCTGTCGCCGATATACAAGGTGTTTGAGACAGCCAGGCAACTATTGATACCATGACTTCAGACCATGATTCTGAGACGCAAAACACTGAAAATTATCACAGGAAAATTTTAAAATTTTCCGACATTTTTTCATATTTTCAGGAAAAAATAGTTTAGTTCTTTTAATTAAGACGGCCGATTGGTGTAGTTGGTAGTGGTCCTGCCTGCGACGCCATAGGTCCTGGGTTCGAATCCCGGTAGGTGCAACATTGATGTGATGAATATCGAGGGATCTTATTGTGGGACTAGGTCAATGTGTTGTGAAGTGTGTGAATATTTATTTATTTATTTATAAATAGGCCTTAGATAATGACTTCAAAATAAAATTTTAACCAAAAGATAATTTTCAAAATAAAGTTTCCCTCAAAAAAGTTCAAATAACTGATCAATCCTAATAGAGAGTCACAAGTGATCCAAAAAACAGCAATGTGTCACACAATAACAAATAAGCCCATTAAATAATACACACACCAGTCACAGAATCGCCCGATACAATTGGCACGGAGAGTAAAGATTTCTGATAATCAAATCTCCTGCGAGTAATAATACTGTCTTATAGCTCAATGCGATGGTACTTGTTCAGCATTTCAGTATTTGCCTGGCTGTTACCCACACCCTATATTTAGTGCATTCTCAAAATCTAAATGCCAATTTTTAGTGTGGTTCGCAGTGTTGTTGGTGGGTTCAAATAATACCAGATTTTGCATCTGGTATGGACCAGATAGATGGATATTATTTGACCAACAACCTCATCTGCTCATGGTGCAATGTGCAACCTGGTATATTATAATAAATAGTGGACGCGGCGCGTGGTGTTCAGTTTCAATTCAGTGTGTATTTATTCTACAGGATCAATTTTATTGGTATAAAAATTAATTTGTCAACCTAACAAAAGCTTTATTCACCAATGCTTACTCTCACAACGGCGATCTCTCTACCTATTAGGTCTCTAGGTAGGTACAAAAGTTGTTAAACCACCTTCTCTTTACATCTACACCGTGGACTATCCTGCCAGGTGGGCCGGACGTTGGCCTTATTGATTAGATTCGGGACAGAATTGATTGCGATGGGTTTTATGGGGTTCAGCTTAGCTAATGTTGTGTACTATCCTCACGTTACTGCGCTCTTAGAACTTTAATTATCTCAACTGCTAACGGAATTACAAACTGCATTATGCTGTCGTGCCGATGTCGTCATCATTCATTATCGGCCATGAGAAGTCCACTGTTGAACATAGGCCTCCCCCAACAACCTTCACTCCGACCGGTCGGAAGTAGCCTGCAAACAGACGATATATTTGCGTTTAATTTGAAGTTACGTTAATGTTATGCGAATATTTTATATTATTCTTTCATTTGTGCAACTACAAAAATAATTTTAGGCATGTACTTATATACATACATATTGCTATGGATTGCTATGCTAATCTGCGTAAATGCTACAGTATCATTAATGAGATCCCATAGCCATGTTTAGCATAACAGGGATAGTTGTTAATTATCAGTGACATGACAACTATAGGCGTGTTTTGACATAATAAATAATCCTCTGATACCGTATTTCAGTTCTATTTGGTCTTAATCCCTTAAGTCTATTAGAAGCGGACACAACATTGGTATTTTGGTTCATTTTTTGGATGTTCACTATAAATCATCTCTAATCGTAACATCGAAAGTGTCATACATAAAACTTGTAATTCAAAAGCGCAGCGTTGACAGGTAGCAGAAAGTCGCCTCGAACTAGGGCATTAACTAATACCTGTTTTTACTAACTAATACCCACGGATTTTTGTGGAACTAAATAAAATTAACGAAACAGGGTCATAGTTAGAAAGACACTAGCGCCTATGTGAGAGGACTTTAAAACTAAATCGAAGTTTAGCGCTGAGTTAAGCCGGGTACACATACACTCGCCGCCTGTTGCGCAAGATGACATCCGAACCGCAGATTAGCATAACAAATAGTGATGCCACTGTTACTGCATGCGATATCGATAAAATAAATCGATTAACAAAAAAAAACCCAAAATAATTATTCAATATTCGAGATTAGAATTAAGTGCTGTTGATATAAAATTAGTTAACAATCTTGATAATACTTTATGTTGAGGTTCAATGTGTCTTAAGTCTTTTAATACTTGACACTTTAAAAGAAGCCTTTAAAATGTAGCTTTTTAATACGTAAAATTGAATAGAAGTGGCTAAGTGCTGTGCCGTTCAAGAAAAAGTAAACTTTGATAGAACGGCACTTTGACTACATTACCTGTGCACATTTTGACGCCGTAAACAAACTTAATGTCTCCTGATTAATTTTAACTGAAACGCAATTTCGTGACTTCGTTCTAGTGACGGTTTATAAGCAGTCTAGCGGAAATCATATAATTGCAGCAATGTATTTAATAGCTCAGTTAAACATTATTCAACTTTGTCGGAAATTCTATTCGGCTATTGCACCATTATTCTTAGTGGATTATTGTGTAAATTATTAGGCGGACGTAATTGTGTACTTTATTAATTTATATTTGTGTTTATTGTAGCAATATGGTTAAATTTGAAGTAGCAATTAATCTGCATAGTGTACCTAATACTTTTGCTTTTTTACAGTGGTATATTTATAGCACTGTTTTGTAGAATATAATTTGTTAAAACTATAATTTTGTATCTCCCTATTCCCTTACCCTTACCCTAAAAGTGGACTATAGTGAACTGTGAACCTAAACCCTACGATAAATTCCGCGCGGAAGGAGAAAGAAGAGAAAACACACTCTTTGACATTACTTCTTAAATTTCCCGTCGACCCAGCAGCTAAATCCCTAAACATAATTGCATCTGCATTATCGATATTATGTAATATCGCATCACTACCGCGAATATTCGAGGTCGTAGCAACATGACATGATAGAGTACGCGCATGATTCACCGTGCGCGTCACTGCATGTGCGCGTGCGACCCGCTCTATATGGTTCAACGTACGTGACTTGAGTAAATTGTAGAGCCAGTCGTAACTTCAACCGACGAATAAGATATCACGCTCAGCGAAATTTACAATACTTAGTCTAGTTTTACACGAACACACATAAAATTATTTGAATTACCTTTAGAACGTACTTGGCATTAAAATTAAGTTGAGGTTTTATAAAAGAGAGTCAAACCACATTGGTACGTAGTAGGTGAGAAATTGTACGAAATCTGGCATTGTTTGTAAAATAAAATACTTGCAATGGAATAGAGATATACTCTATCTCTTTATACGTTTATGCTCTATCCAATGAATTTCGTTAAACCACCTGCCAAGTCTAACAAGCAACTTTCGTCACCGTTGAGTAGTTTTATAGATTTCTTTTTACAACGTTTTTCACATGAATCCATTAATGTTGCTATGAATATTTTTTCCCTCTATTCGGTCGTCGGTGCGGTCCAAATTTTGATGGTTTACCATAAATTTGGTCACGGTCCGACGGCACGGGAAGCAATAAATGCCGGACTTTGCTGCGCGGTATCCAAAGTACGGTCCGACGGTGAACGTTGCCTCATTAAATACCTCGATAACCATTCGCGCACTTGTAGGTATCGCATGAATGAGCGATTATCCAGGTATACTGATTGTCTATCTATAACTATTTACCTATAGAGTCAATACAAAAGGCGCTTAATGCTGAAACAAATAAATTTAACTTCACTCTAGCTTTATGTTAAAATTTTGTAGAGTTTGTTGGGCTTTGCAGAATTTAGGCGCGTGTAGAGCCAGAAGCTTGGTTCTACATGGGATCAAATAACTTTTTGCCAGTGCGAGTTTTGGTAATATTTTACATGTAAATGTTTTTGATGCGATCTAAAACGATATTACCTATACAGGGTGTAACAAAAAGGGTATGTTAAGCGAAAAGCTATGAATATAGACCATTATAAGGAACATAATCCCAAAATTTAAGACTCGAAATCACATGTTTATTTTTTAAGATTGTATGAATATTCCTGAGTTGTTTAGGAATTCTCCATACTAATTGGAAAAATTAACATTCGATTTCGAGTCTCAAAATTTGGGAATAGGTTCTCTATGGTGGGCTATTTTCATATCTTTTCGCTTAACATACCCATTTTGTTACACCCTGTAGAGTCAATACAAAAGGAACTTAATAGTAAAATTATAAAATGTTTAACTTTCTGTAGTTAGTGTTCTGTAGAAATATTTTGAGGAGATTTTCTTGTATTAGCAGTAGCTACTTTAGATGTTTCGAAAATTTTCTTCAACGCTAGGTAATGTTTACATAGGTAATATAAATTTATGTTTCATAAGTATTCGTGTAAAATTGGTTTCTTGCAGTGAATTGATCTATTTCTCTAGTTTTGCAGACTTTTGAAAGTCTCCAGCGTCGCGTCAAATTATTGAGCACGTCGACTTATTGGAAGTTTTTGGAGTGTGACGGCACGTCAGCGGCGTCTAATTGTGTCCCCGATGACAGAGTTACGTTGACGATGATCTTAGAGTATCGCCGCAGATCTGTTTAAGATTTGCATTTATTTTTAGGGATTTGACGTAATCATATTGATATTTTGGCGGGTAGTCAGCAATCGAGGCGGGATCGAGTGTTCACTGTCATATTACAGTAATAAAAAATGTCGTTGGAATGCCGGGAATCGCACATAAAACCGCCGCCGGTCGTCCTAAAAAGTTCGCGTTCCTCTAATTTTATTTGCTCCTTCCGTTTTCGCATTGCTATTTGACGACACATTTGTTTTGTAATATTAATGTCAGTTGCTAGTGTCTTTGTAACTTATATTGGTCGCTATCTGACCATTGGAAAAATTTCCCCTTAACAGACATGATTTTTCTTAAGAATGCATAATTTCATGCTTTCTAATCCATAATGTGCACAATGACAGCGGCGTGGCGCGGGCTGCCAGTTGCCACTGTTGTGCATAAGCCAAGCTTTTCATGATGGAAAACTCCCGGACTTATCGCTGGCAAAATAAGTTAACGCTATTAGGTAGAGGTAGGTATTATAAGGTAGATTTGTTGCCTTTTGCTGACCCTAAGTAAAGTTTTTATGATTTTACTAGGTAGATTGTTGCGTAAGTTCGTTTTAGTGGCATAAGTAGTGCAGAAGATACTTTCGTCATAGTGCAAAACTATGTCGCCAAATTTCTCCTACGTGAGTTTCGTGATAATTGATATGATGCGCCGTGAAACTTTAACGTACCTACACGTATCTACAATAACGCAAACATCTGAGAAATATATAATTAATTTGACGTGTACTTCTCGTAACGAGCTGCCTGATAGATATATTGTTAGTCAGTAATAATTTTGCGGTTCGTAATAAATTCTACTTAGCGGTGCGCGTGCGGCGTGCCAAGAAATACAGCAAATGTGATATGCAGGCTGATTAGAGATTAAATAGCTATATTGCGTTTAATTTTAATACGCAATAATTAATTTTCCAATATTCAGTTTGCACATTTTGCTGGTACTGTTGATTAGAACACCATTTTTGCCTCCATCGTGTATATTGGAGAATTTAATTTATACCTATAGATTTAAGTGAAACTAAATATATATGTACTTACCTATAATAGTAGATAAAGAAATATTTTTAATACTTTAAGAAATATATTATGAGACAAATTTATATCTAGATATACCTAGTTAAGTTAGGTAGTAGCAAAAATAATTTCCTTTAAAATCTCTGCCATGATGGAGCTCCTATAACGATCATTGAATAAGCAATTTGATATCTACCATTTCTCTTAAAATTTTCTCTAGTTCAAGCTATTTTCTCAATTTATTTTAATAGGGTACCTGCTTTACAACTAATTCATATTACATTTTGAAAAGTTTCATAGTAGGTAAATAGAGCCGCTTTTACATTTGATCTGAACTTAAATTTTAGCTTAAACCGAATCCACATTGGTTGGATGGATGTTTCAGGAGTTTGTTAAATAATGGTTAAATGCACTTTGTTATAGCTGTTATAATAGTTTGCTATACCTTTTAGTACTCAATTTTTGCTTATTTATATTTCAGTTATTGCCTAATTCATGAGCTAAGGGCCCATTTATCGATTTGTTTTTCTTTAAAATCTAAAAATAAAAAAGACAGCACCAACTTTATTTTCCAGATAGGCTATCTAACGTTTAAAAAAATTAAATTCTATAAGTTTCAAAAGAAGGTTTTCCTTTTTGTTAGCTTTTTTGCTTAAATACACGTCGAAAGTTAGGATCACAGATTGATGCATTCGCAGTTGGTATTGTTGAGTAAAATCGAATAAAATGTATCGGTATTTGAGATTAAACCCGGCACGGCACGCTCCGCATGGCCACGCGGGTCCATGCAATGTAATCGAAAAGCCTTTTATTACATTTCGTACGTGACCCCCTGTTTGTTGCATAGAAGTGCAGCGAAGCCAATTCGTTGCCATGAGATAGCAAAGTTTATACACTTTTTTACTATGTAAACTTGTATCGTAAGATAAGTCAGAAACTTATACTGAAAACTTAACCGCTAGTTCAAAATGTGGTAGGTATAAAAGCTCTATTATTATGGCAAAGGCTACTATTATTACGTGATGCCCTATTAAATACTGACTCAGCATTCTGAGTTAGTTAATGATAAAATTAGAAGGAGAGGAGATATGTAATGAAATCAAATCAAATTGTAAATGTTTACTAGCATAAATTCACATTATCTATCTTCTAAAATCAAGATGTCATGTAAGTTGTGCTGTAAGATACGAGTATTCTTTAGGTCACAAGTAATTTTAATTTTCAGTACCTACTGTGAATAAAAATTCGAAGTTTGAGTACCAGCAAAAAACTACCCGCACAATATTAGGTGAACTCGTGAATCAAACGTATCTAAATTCATAGCAGATGTAGAACTTTTTTCCGCTCGTATGTAACGTTATTTCCGCACTGGATGCTAGCGAATATGGGCTGCTCGATTTTAGAGCGAAATATTTTTGCAACAGTAATATTTGTGTACCGGGCAAACAGTGACAACGTGGCGGTGACATGTTTCGATGGGATTCATTGGTGTCGCAGAGCTGGGCCACTGATTTATTTGTGCCCGCAGTCGGACTGCATAGACTCGAACTGATTTAGAAATTGCATAGATAATGGAGTACTTTCCTTACTGGTACATTTGTTAATGATATTACAAGCCTGGCTTGTCTCACTGTTAGGCAGAGGTCTTCCCCAAACTTCACTTTATCACACCAAAAAAACCATTGCTTTTTTCTGACTACGAGTCAATTTCTTCTCGCGGTGCATTTTCGGTCTATCATAAGCCTAAACTCTTAATTTTACTTTAGTAGGAATTATACATCTTGGTTTCACAAATTAAGAAATAGCGACAACTGCCTGAAGTTCGCATAATGTGTTAACCCCGCTTAGCACACATGTCGTCTCTTTAACTTTAATCCTGGAATCAAGTACCTACTCGGTGTATATACCTATATATACGAGTAGACTTACGCTCGTATTCTTAGTGGCTACTTTTGAGGGGACTCGGCTGAGAGATGGTAGTAGGTAGGTAGGTACTTTATTTCCTTTGAAAAAGAATTACTTTTGAATACTTGTGTGTGATTCAAGTTTGAGTCGACAATTAATGATGTAGGTATTAATTAATATTTCGTTCCGGAATAAGGATTCCTTCACTGAAAAAATATAATATGGAATACTGAAATTTCAGAGGCATTGCATACGTATCAAGGTCATCACAGTTTCTCTAATACTCGTACATGAACAGTCTCCGCGACACTCACGACCCCGGATTGATTATATCATTCCCTTTCCCACTTCGCGGTCTCTTTTACCCCTTTTTGCGTATCACCGTTAAAGAAAAAAGGGCTCCATTTCAATGGTTACAAGGGGAACATCATTTATCACGGCCTGTAATGAATTATCGGAAAATTTCCAATAAGCACCGCTTGCTACAGGTTTAAGTGAATTTATTTTTGGCGGCGCATTTATGGCGACAGTTTTATGCAGTGTTGGATAACTGATAGTGATATTTTGGGGTACTCTTAATATTAAAATGTGAAAAATAGGTTATATCAATAATAAAATAAAAGTTGTTTTGTTAGTATACATACATGCATCTCTGCTTTTATGTTTTGTTATTTATATTTTTGTATGCAATAAGTGTACCTACTATTGATTATTTTTAATTTACACGAGGACTGGTAATTCGGTTTTTTGACATCACATAATATAATAAACGTTTTCGAGAATATATCACAAACAAACAACTAGGCATGCTCACCAGATAAAAAGTTATTTATACTATGGATGTCCAAACATTAAAAAACTGATAAACTGAATAAAACGCGAACGGAAACTATAATATTTATAGTTTTTCACTCGAGCAATAAACGGAGTTTTATTAAAAGCGGTGCAGTTGTTCAGGTGATAAAGTGTGCGTAAAACGGAGCGTAACTCATAAATGCGTGTAAAATATAAAGCTCTAAGTACCTACGTTACTTTAAAGAATAGTATTTTATAATATAGTATGGTTAAAATAAATAAGGTATAGGCTATCCCTTGGGCAAAAGGCCCCTCTGTGGCAGTGGCCTTGTGGCGTGCCCTGGGAGAGGCCTACGTCCAGCAGTGGACTGCAATAGGCTGAAGAAGAAGAAGAAGGCTATCCCTTCGCCATGAATGTAGAAAAGTAAGTTCATAATACGTATTTAGTTAAATCGGGACACTTGTTTTTGTAGCAGAAAGGAGGTACCTCTAGGCGTATTTTATGTTATATATTTACATCGTCGTAGGCCTCCGCCAGAGTACGCCACACAGCTCCATTTTTGCCTAATATATAGGTCATGGAGATTCTCCATGATATAGGTACTCGTACATACTTATTTACATACTTGTTTATTTATTATAATTAAACGGATTTCTAATAGTACCTATAGAGGCCGACGATAAAACCTGAATAAATACTGAAATAATTTCAAACTACGAGGGACATATTTTTCTTTTTGTTTTACCGTGAATGCTAATATGGAAAATAGCTAAAATGTTAACATCGGAACACCGAATGTTGCGAAAGAGATGCTATCACATAAATGAGTTATTTCTTAGTCGTTTGTAAAATTCGCGTTGTTTTTTGTCTTCGCCGAATATTAGATATCAAGTCGACAGACGTGACATGAAATTGTAAGGCTCGATAAAACAGCCCTGAAAATTGAAGATATCGTACGAACGGATCGACCTTCATCTATGTATTATTTTCGAAATGTACCTATTAGCTTTATTTTTGTTACCTTTTATAGGTATATAGGTAGATGCGAAAGTAACTCTGTCTGTCTATTTGTCTGGATTTTATGCCAAAATTACTGAACCGATTAAAATGTAATTTAGTACACAGTAGAGCCTGAGAAAGGACATAAGCTACTTTTTATCCCGGGAAAATATTTTTATTCCGGTTAATTTCGACATTTTGTTTTTTATTCAGCACACGCGGACGGAGTCGCGGGCTTCCACTAGTATCTAATATTAGTCATCTTATTACCATTTTTTTTATAATTACGATCTTGAAAATTTTACTTTCGATTTGCTATTCGTTTCTGCAATGTCCTATAGGTACTATGCGTTATTCATAAAATGTCAATTACGCGTTATCCAAGTTACTGCTGATGCTGTTTTGAATTTATTATGTCGAGTATGCCGTGCCTCTTCGCCCTTCCTACACACTTGGGTATTTAATTTAATAACAATTTGCGTGAAATTGTAATTTAAAATTCCTTTGCATTTTGCACTCGCTCTATGTAAAATATTAGACATGCGAAAATTTGTGGAGACGAATGGGTGAATACGCCAGTCTCCATCATCGAACGACTTGAAGAATCGGCCGGCTACTATGAGCTTATAATATAGGAATATTTCCATTGTGGAAGTGAGATGTTGTTCTATATTACTTACTGTGGTTCTCACTTACACTGTGTAAATATGCCTGCTTCAAAATATAGAGTTAAAACTTTATGCTAAATATCTAAAAAATCATGACATTCGACAATGTTCTATAAGGCTACTTTAGTTCAAACAGACCATGCCATTTTTTTGGTCAGTTTTAATAATACTTAATGTGAGTTACGAAAAAAATGAGAACGTAATTAATTCTGTACAAGCACTCGTTGCCTCGGAGTGATCTCGAAAAGTTGTGGACGTAATCTTCATAAGATGGTGAATATTCGCACGGCTGCCCCCGAAAGGACTGCGTGAAGGATCTCGTTTACAGGTTTTTTTAACTTTCGCCGCAGTTTTCCTTATAAATTCTCAAAGACGTGTGTCAATATCTGATTATGGGGTAAGCAAATCTGTGTAATAAATCTCTACGAACTTAAAACCTTTCAGTGCATGTAATATTCGCATTTAATTTTAAATGTCGCTATCTAAATGGTATTTCCATATTTATCACTGTGGTGAGATTCTTTTATGCGTGTACGAATACGGAAATAGCAATGACAAAATATTGCATTTTTCATGATTGCTTGTTTTAATATTCATTTTTCGCCCTATACCTACCGCCAGACGATCCTAGTTTAAATATCTTTGGTCTAACTAAACAAACACCGACATTGTCAAGTAGGGTGACAACCCTGCAAAACGCTTTGACACTCGCCGTCAGATTACTGTCAGGCGGATAAACACATGTAAAGGATGACATCGCATCCCGTCCTCGGGCGACAAAGCGGGTCAGAGGCTAGGGCACCGCATTGTCACAGGGTGAAGTGCCTTCGATGACGCCTACCGACGCCATGTCTATACTATACGTAGAGCTATGCTTACCAACAGGTGTCGAGTATTTGGAATTGTTTTAGTCTAAAGCTTTGAAATTGGAACCATTGTGTATTCAACTCCAAATTGATAAAGCTTCTTATGTTTGTGATTGGAATACTAGATTTTACTATTACCATGTCTCTAACTATTGTAGGTAGATTATGTTTAAATTGTTTAAAATATCTACTTTTACTTTCCAAAACAATTGTGCTTATGATTCACAAGGTAATGAAAGTATGTGCGTAACAACCTCTAAAGGATAATCCTCGGCACACAAAGCGGAATTCCAGTTTGCAACATGTCACCCTGAATGGCATGTAGCTCAGGCCTCTGATACGTAAAGGGTGAAGTGTAGGACGCCCCTATTTTTCACTTTATCAAAGGAAGACGCCCTTCCTTCCTGAGCCATTGAAAGGCCAAAACGGGGACAAGCTATAGAACATTTTTTCTTCGGAAACTGAATCGATGACTCGATAAAAATTTGAATTCGTGTCCCGTTTCTGAGTCCCTCGGCATTCCTGGACGGTGCTCTGACGTATTTGTCATTGAAATGAGCCTGCGATGGGATTACAAGTTTGGTGGGCGCAAGTAATTTGGATTTATGTCGGAACATAGATTTCAATCAAAAACAAATGCATGAAAATACTACAATTTTTTTTTGTGTAAAATCAATTGCTTTATGTAAGATAAGATAGGTATATTTATAGAGTCATACCTACGAGATAATAAATAGTACCTATATGAACGTATTTAACCTACAAAATTGTAGTATGTATTGAGTACTTTAAGCTGCTAATAAAATTTCTGACACCACATCAATTAGGTAAACAGTTAGTCACAGTTAGAAATATCTACATAGATTTATTGTTTTCAAATGATGATATGAGTAAAATGAAATAAAAATATTTACATATTATATTATGGTTAAAATGCCAAATCTGTTGACCTGAAATGTATTAATCCGGCAAATATTCGGCATCTCGTAAAACTTTTTGGATATCATCCAAAATGCGTCCAACGATATTCAAAGTATTACACGAAGGAAAACCCAGCAACATCTGCAACGTATTGCCCTAGTAGTGCAACCATCGACCATTTCGCAGATGTAAATTCTGATTCGTTACCATAGCTCCGAAATTTAATAATTTATCTCTTGAAAGGAGCGCGGCATACAAGGGATTCCCATTAAATTCGTAACTAAATACGACGCAAATGTCTCGTCAAACTTGGCATCTCCCAAGACTGGTTTCAATTGAAACTTGGTCGGAGTGGGAACTAAACTAGTGTTCTCGCTGGCTGGGCCACTGAAAGCGGCTGAGCCGGCGACGGATCTTGACTCGTCGAAATTAATCTATCTTAGCTTTGAATTGAGGAGGGAATGTATTAATGCGGCCCGCAAAATGGCGGCGAACCCCCACCACTTTATTTAGAGGGCTTTGCGAGAGGTTAAAGTGTATGCTTTAATTGGAAAATGGTTAGTATGACTGATTGTCAGAAACTGAATCGTTGTGTTATCAAGTTTTGGAAGTAATAAGAACTCGCGAGTGTTTGCAAAAGTTACGACTCCTATTTTTATTTAATGACCTAGAACTTTATTTTTGAGATAAATAACGTAGGTGATTGAAAAGAAACAGTTTACTTTCAATTTATATCTATAACCTTGTATGAATATGGGAGAAAAATAGTGCCTGAATAAAGCTATACTTTTGAATAACGAAATTGCTCACTGCTTTTTATCAGGCGTTGCGACGTTAATTCAGATTCTCTTGAGCGCCTCACAAAGAATAAAAAAGTTGAGCCAACTCCGTTTTTTAATAAAACAGTACAAATTAAAAATATCTCGCATTACGGGGACTTGAAGTTTTCAGCGAAAACATGTCTACATTTTATGCTATTAATTTAAAAGTTTTCGACTTCAGTTAGGTACGTTATAAGTATTTCCTACAGGGAACGCGTTGCAGTGTAATATGCATAACTATAGCTAGAGTACTCGTATGATGGCGGGTGCGGTAAATATTTAGCCGAAGTCCTAAAACGTGATGTCATCAAGTATTTAAGTAATTTCGCGCCGTTCCCGGGTTCCTAATAAGCTAGTGTCGGTGCGATGGGTGCTTTCCCTAATTTTCGCGACACCCTATTAACCAGGCGCGAGTTATTGCTCTCCCGGGGGATTTTAGCCCAGTTGCCATGGCAACCAGCAGATGTGTGCGTCTACACGCAGTTTGATGTTTATAGGTACGTGTAGGCCGGAAAGTCGTAGACTTGCGGTCCATGTGAACTATCTAGCGGATTCTTTCGACGTACACTTATCGGGATTTGGTATAGTATACTTTGCGGTTTTGATACTTTAGGAGATAAGGCTCACTTGCACCAAGTGCTAACTTTAAGACTTGGGAGTTAGTTTAGTCAGTACGCACGGTATTGTTTTTTGACATATTATTAATGTTATAAAAACAAATCTGTAATGCAATATATTACAGACTAGTAGACGCCCGCGACTCCGTCCGCGTGGACTACAGAAAAAAATGTCGAAATTATCCGGGATAAAAACATTTTCCCGGGATAAAAAGTAGCCTATATGTTAATTGGGACCTGTCACAATATATTCGTGAAAATTGCATCGAAATCGGTTCAACCGTTTCTGAGATTAGCGTGCACCGACACTCAGACAAACCAACAAACAGACAAAAATTTCAAAAATCATTGTTTTGGGTACTATTGCGTTGATAAAGGTCTCCTATAATATTTTTTCTTATATATTTTCCATGTACAGACTGCGACCCGTTACATTTTTATTATATGTATATAGATTTATTTATGAACTAGTTTTAATTAATACTGTTTAATACAAGTTAATCCAGTATTTAATTAAGTTCTACTAACACGCCACCAACCAATGGTTATTTTAATGTTAAAATTACATCAGCGAAACTTTTGCCAACAATTGCAAACATTTTATTTATTTATATTTATCTTCTTTTCTTATATTGGTGTAAACGATTTTTCCAACGGTCAGATAGCCTAATAAAGGATAACACTGATGCTGTCTCTATCATGATCAAGTCCTAGAGAAAGACAGCATCAACTTTATTCTTCTGATAGTCCATCTGACATTTGGAAAAATCGGCCCTTAGTTAAATAACCCTTCTAGATACTGCAATACAATGGTTATAGAACACATGAAATAGTTTTAATCGACATAATAAAATAAGTTAGTGGTTCGATACCTCGATAATTCCCCTTTTGCCAGTCTATAAAGACATACAATAATATAGCGCGCGTGAGTTGCTCTTTGCGTGAACTTTGGATAACCTCCGTATGTATTTAAAGTAATATCAAGTATTAAGACTGTTGCTGAAGACATGGGCTGAAATAGGGGAAGCAATAGGGTCATTCCCCGAGGAGACTGGTGCGTCGCGGGTAGTTTGTGTCGCCGACGTGCGCGGGTATTATGTGCTGATCCCGGTCGGATGCGGCATTACAGACGTTTTCTACTCTCTACTCACTTGTTCATGAGATTTAAGTTGAGCTTTGCCGACTAACATTATTTACATTTATGTCTATTTATTAGAGCTTATATTAGTCAATTTAATGATGAGCTAGATTTTATGTTTTTTTAAATTTTATTTATTACTCTGGTGTGATAAAAATGATGAGATAAGTAATGTTGCGGTTTTATCATAATATACGCTGTTTTAACTGTAATGGTAGAAAACCTTGAAAACTGTCGAAATAATAACATTGTGTATCTATATTTTTATGAATATGTCTATGTAGACAATAATTTATTGTACAATAATTGATTGTTAGTTTCTTTATGTTATCTTTACAAAGCGTGAAAAATTACACTACCTAATTCACATGCGATGCTATTGCGGTCCTTTATACTTATTTACCTACCTTCATATTACATAGGTATCGTTAGTTCTTTATTAACAGATTAGATGCTCAATGGTCACCTGTGTAGAAAATACGAAAGTCCCAGTTGAGATCTAACTCAAGTATCAAGACTAATGCGAGGAAAGACAAAATGGAGGTAATACGCTCTCCGGGGAATACAATAGATAGAGTATCGTAAGTTGGAAACGAACAGTTTTGTGTCGCTTACGTGCCGTGTGTTACTGATCTAGGATCGGAACACACAGACGAAGCAATGTATTCGCCCCATTGTGTTTAATAACGAGACGCTGTGTTTCCAGTAATTGCATATTCGCTGCATTGTCGGTGTGTACATGAATTTGTAATAAATGCTTTACGCTCTGATACCAGTGGAGATTATATAGCATAAAGAAATATATGTATGTATTTATTTAACCTAAATTATGTACATATAATAAAACCTAAAATTAAATATGAGAAAGAAAGAAAGCTCAGCTATCAACATAGTCGCAGAAAAAATATTATAAGGATAAAAATATCATGGTGGAAAATTAATCCAGATATTTGTCAGCAAGCAAGACGCAGCTCATCACATTGGGCAATTAGGGCCAAAATCCCGGAACAAGCAATCTCCTTGCCCATTAAAACAACAGTCCTAACCAAACACGGGGCGTGTGTGGTCACCCTGATAAGTGTTGCTAGGGTGACCATATTTTTCAATTAGGAAATGGGATGTGACGTCATGTTAACTCGGCCGTTTGGCAGCGCGCCTAGTTTTGTTGGTTTTTCAGGGGGAAATTCGATTTTCGACGGAGGGTTGGTTACTCTTAAATTAAATTGAGTGTCATTTTAAACGGTTGGTGGAAATTAGGAAGTTTTTTTTATGTATATTAGTGTATTAAAGTGAATGAGTTATAAATAGAGATAAAAATTTAAGAAAAACATTATAATTTAATATCATCAAATTCATAGTTAGCATGTAATTTAATAAAATTAACTCGAGTTTCTAATGAAATTCTGTGGAAATGCTTAAAGTAAGCTTCATTACTTCTGGTGGCGTTCTAGCGTCTATTTTTGAATATTGCACGAAAAAAATGCGAGACGTTTCGGGACGCCTTTCATACGTACGAGTTCAAAGAGCACGCCACGAGGTTACGGTGACCACGTTATAATATTTTAATGGAATTTATAATTTTTACTTTGCGTGGGTTTTACAGGAATAAAAATTATGTGTGCTAAGCCAGAATTGAGGGATGCTTCTGTTATTATCAAGCAATGTTATTATGAAACGTGTATTTTTTCTCGCAATTTAAGTAGTAATATTTAAATTAAATAATATTAATACTTATAATTACCAAAGTTGATCAAATCCTTTTTTAGTGACTATGACAGTTTTCATTTGCGTAAATGATGAAAGATGTGTTTTTATGTATTTTATGACATATATTCTTTTCTTCTTCTATGCTGCTCTGGGAGAAAAAAAAGTATAAATACTACAGCTGCTTCTCTACCCGGGCATACTGTACAAGTCAGTAGAGGGACAATGGCTGACCACCTGCCACTACTAACCAAACTTGTACATCTCAACTATACCCTCAAAATTGGTCAGATGTGGCACCATGTGGTTCTATCGGCCCTTGGTGCTCTGCCTACCCCGTGAGGTATAAAGGCGTGTTTATATGTATGTATGTAATACATATGTATTATAGTATCACTAAAACTAGATGGTATAATCTTAAGCATTTGCCTATCTGAATCGAGTTGGTATTACATAACCGTCTACGCAGAAAGCTAGGTTTGAAATATGACTGTCCCAGTATTACCTTTTGGTAAAATGATTCGTGATTTACGTGGCGCAGCGAGTGACGTATCACCCCTATTTGCGTAGCAGGTGACACAAGCGAGATCCCTAATGGGATTGAGAGGTTAGGCTTTATTGAAAACGCAACATCGAATAGATTTTACAAATAATGGCGTATGGCTTAGTTTGGGCTGCTACGAATGTAGTTTCGTAGAATGCTACGCCTTTTGAAATGTGTAGTCTACTTAACTACCTATATATTATTATAACTGAAATGAAAAGGTCTCTTAGATATTATTCTAGAACTAATGGAACATTGGATCCCATCTGAAAGATTAACCTAAAAACGACACTACTTACGCTAGTATTCGAACCCGAGGTTCAATTTCCAATTAATTTATATAAACTCGATCGCTTAGTGCCATTGCGGAAAATTGCAGTGCTCTCGTAAATCTTAGCAATTTCGTGATCACTTGGCGAAGTAGGTCAATAGAAGATAGTTTCGGTAATAACATTTGTCGTGGTTGCCGCTAGGGAGCGCGGGGGGGGGAATCAATCCGCCCGCGTCAAGTCCGCTGTCCAATCAACGGACACACACTGTTCACTAGGGATCAACATCGCGATTGTCGAGCCACGAAATTTTTGAGACGGTATTTTGAAAATTGGTTGATACTGCATTTTTTCATTATTACTAATTACCTATATATGTGCTATTTTATGGATGAAATACAGTTTATTTTAATACTATAGGTGTTAGTCTGTTAATATATTTTGAAATTCTAACCATATTTTTTTTATTTCAGGTAAGCATATCTACTAAAAGTTGCAGTTTATAAATGAAATTCGATATTGGTAAGCAAATTTTATTATTGGTTTATTAATTGTAAAGATAGAATGAAGATTCATTTCCTTTTCAAGTGCCGAATATATCATATTATAGATTAGGCAACAGCCCGCGACTTCGTCCGCGTGGACTACAAAATGAACTGCAAATTTTCAAAAATATAGATATAAATCTTGAAGAGATAACAAATAAACAAACAAGTTAACTTTCGCATAACTTAAGATTTTGACCAAAATTTCACAATGAAATTAAATGCCAAAATACCGTATTATCTTCTCACAGATGTTATTTTTATATCACATCGACAGTCCATCAAAGCTTTATAATTCCAATGAAATTGAGTACCTACGCAGCGAATATATCAGGGTTTCGTACTGCAGTGTACAGTTAGAGCGGTCTCCTTCGAGTGACGTACACCAGTGACAGGCAGAGTCTACCGCCCCGCCCGTAAACAATTTACGGCTGTAGAGTAGTTTAATGCACGGATTTTGGCAGCGCAAATGACAGGTGCTCTGTATACGCAGGTGTAAATTGTGCGGACACTTACACGCTTTGCATTAAATGAATCACAGTTTATAGGCAGGTAATGTTTTAAATTTTAAGTAACCTACTTCTGTATAAGCTTTGTATTTAGAAAATAATTTGGAGGATTGAAAGAAACCGTGGTGAATATAATCTAAACGGGATGTAACAAACGAGGTATGTTAATCGAAATGCTAAAAATAGTCCACTAAGAGAACATATCTACATCATTTGAGACTCGAAATCACATGTTTATATTTCAATATTTTATGAACATTCCTGAGTTATTTGGGAATTCTTCATTATACCTATCTGAAAAAATAAACTTTGTGATTTCGAGTATCGTGGATAGGTTCTCTATTGGGAGCATTTCCATAGTATTTCGCTTAACATACCCGTTTTGTTACACCCTGTATACTTAATCTATTTCCTAGTGATTAGAACTGTCAATAGAATTAGAATAAGCCGGAAATAGTATCTTAAACCAAAATAATGCCTTGAAAAATAAAAATGAACGAAAGTAGGGTTACACCTATACTCGTACCTCTGAATGTGATGGATGATCAGTAAACAGGCAGTATCTACCGAAGCGCCTCCCGCACCTCTTGAACTCAAGCATCCGATGTAGCGATACATAACAGCAATAAACTGAATCAATGTTTGTCCCCATCTACACAGAGTAAATATCTCCGCGTGTCAGTTTCCCGGATGACAGGTCATATCCTGGGGCAGCCGGTCAAACGCGGCCTCTATCGATTCTAATACACTGTGCTTGACGTATTGTGTGGGTCACGACAAACACGATCGGTTGCCATTATTCATTTTAAACGGTTGTAGTTTTATGGTTATTTATTTTTGACCATACCTAAACAAGACCGTAAAGTGACAGGATTCAATATCACTCTTAATGTATAATTAATATCTCAGGGGATAAGATAAGCTAGTAACTTGTCACTGGTAATATACCTACCTACATCTGTTCCCGTTATCCTAAAAGTGGCTGTGAGATCTCCTTAATGGTCTTGCAGTTCTAACTACCCCATTTCCCCATTTGTTCCATTGGGAACAAAGCCATGTGTATGTATAATTAAGACGTACAACTTTATTACATTATTTTAAATATTTCGACATTATATTATGAAGTCGTAGTTCCTTTTTATTTATTTATGAAGGCCGACCCCCTCAAGTAAAAAATATAGGCCTCGGCAATCCCTTTACGACCTCAGGGGACCCGAAAGCGCTAAGAAGCCTACATACAACAGAGACAGAAAAAGTTTCATCTTTCTCACAGAAGACCTTTTAGATAGCACTAAGTATAGCAAGAAATTAAAATATGGGACTAAAACATGATAGTTTGTTTATAATGTATATATACAATTAAAACATACCTACATACATATACACAAGACTGTGTTGCCGAAATGAGGTAGCCACAACTGCAGGATCATAAAGGAGGTTCTACAGTCACGAAAAACTGACTAATTGCGATCATAGTCAACTCCAGTCGCAATGAGAAATCAGACCTAAGCACTTAGCATACAATACGTAGTGCATAAGTTTATACATACTCCGAAAAACACTTATGATATTAATCTTGTCTATTATTTATTATTCTACAATAATTCGCCAACATCCGCGGCCTCCTCACGATTATTGACCAAGATTAAATAAATTAAAGTTATCATCTGTATCCATTCCACCCTGTGCACGACATATCGAGGTGGACGCGGCGGTTGACATCGATTTGTCCTAATAACGCAACGGACCCTCAGCTCATAACCGCGTTACGGGTAATTTGTTACGTCAGCGCTTACTGAAAACGAAAACGTTTACGTTTAAAAAAATAACTAACTAGGAGTTGCCTTTTTTGATTCTGGGGAAAATACGTATGTACCCACGTTTTCTCCTTAATATAACAGAACGGCAAATACGCTCGCTATAATCATAAAGTTCAAGAAAGCTTAACATAAATATAAAAACGTTTTGTTCACAAGAATTTACATAGCATTTTAAGTAAAACATTTTAGCACAATTGCTTTTAACGAAAACAGTAGCTTGTAATAGGGTTGTCAATAATCTTTAATAACATAACAGCTTTTAATTTCTTTAAATAAAAATTAAACACTTGATAGTAGGTAATATCTATTTAACAAAATGTAGCTTTTAATGCATTGACAAAAATTCTCATTAAGCTGCGCGAGAAACTTTAAAATAATACTCATTTCAGTTCCTTTCCTTTCTACCAACAATTTTATTAAAATTCTTGTCAAAAAAAGTTGGCAACCCTGCACTCGTATGTCACCCAGGCAGTCCCTAGAAACAGCATGTTCAGATAAAGATCAAAATGTTAACGAGCCAAGCAACATTCGCGAGTTAACAATGCTCTAACGATAAATCTCCTACCTTCCCAGTCGGGCTTTTCTAATTCCTGTCACGCTGGAGCGTTCGCACGGAGTTTCTGTAAGCGTGTACTTTGCAAGAGCATACAAGGCTTCAAAGTAAAATAATTGGGGTTCGTGCGATACAAGCGCCTGATAGCGCTCTGTTGCAGCAGACTTTGGACGCGGATATATGAGGCTGATGTTGCAATCTATCTGTCTACTGGGACTACCGACCAAAATATTACGATTAATATTAAATATTCCTTGGAACATCTTCGTATACCTCAAAGTCAGTTTGAATATCGTCATTATTTGCTTAGGCACAAATTAAATTTTGGAACAATGTCATGGACATGTCTTAACCAGTTTTTTTTCTACTTGTGCTTCTATCTTAACATAGTTATCATCAACACCGTATTATATGTATGTATTACTATGATAAGGTTTGACTGACCTTATACATAATTTTTTATGGTTTAGTTAAACCGTGTAAATATCATTATACTGTTATGTCAATCAGTTTTTTGGGGATCCTTAATTACAGATACTTTAAGCTTTAAGTCTGAATATTATAATGGATTGTACTGTAGGTATAACATAACATGCTTTTACTGCAGACCTGTAGAGTCTATTAACCCCTTAGCGGAGATTGCTCTAACACTTCCAGTCCGGCCCGTCTTCTCAGATAAGGAACATAACTGTTAACATTGTTTACTTCTCGCAAATACAAGTTAATCCTCAGATAAAATCACGCAGCTTGAGGTATCTTCACGGAACCTTTGAAGGCTGCGCTGTAAAAATAAACTTTAGTGCCGTCGTAGGCGTTAACCTGATTAGCAAAGCGTGTAGCCGTGAAATGATTGATGCTTTTCTTTTGTTGCCTTTTATGCGATACGACCTTTTAACATGATTCATTTAACTTTATTCGGCGTTCCTTTAGGTAAATTTATTTTTGCGAAATTCATAATTCTGTCAGGTTTTTATGATATTGATGACCAGTTGGGGAACTTGCTTGTGGTATTGAAGGATGGGTTTGAATCCCGGCTGGAGCAAATATTTATTGATAGGTACGTACGCATTGTAGCTAAGAACTTAACTATCTATGTATGGGTAGGGTTGCCACCTTTTATTTTTGCATTTAAAGTACATTGGCATAATAAATAAATAAAGTACATAGGTAAGAAAAAATGTAAATAGTATCAAAATAAAGTACCTACAATTTATTTTTCTTTATTATTATATTATGTTTAAAAATATATTCGCTATATAGCGTTATATTTACCGCATCAATTGTTACTAAGTACATCTAAATAGTAAGCGGTATCTACATTAGTTCTCAAAGTAACTATTAACGGATATAGAAGCGCGAGCGTAGCGAGCGCGAAATTTTTACGGCTTTTTGGCACGCAAAAACGCAGGCTCAATGGAGAATTTGTGATGATTGCAAATGTATCATAGAATGGTGATTTGGGCGAAGCGAACGAGAAATGTTTACCACTTTTTACTGTAAAAGCTTAGATTACTTCTTAAAAAGTATATAGGCACTAACGAGAAGTAGTATTCTTGCTTGACGCACTTTAGGGGAAGCTGTAGCGCGAGTGAAGCGACCGCGAAATTTGTATGGTTTTTGCCACATAAGTTTCAAAGTCAAAGTCAAAGTCAAAGTTTCTTTATTTGTAAACATAGGTGTGTACATAATGTAGATGTTACATGGGCATAATAATATGAATCACTATGTTCTGCCTACAATTGGCGTACAAATATAAATAGTAGGAATGCACCTTAGACATAAAATGTAGCTTTATAGGGTATTACAATTAACATGCAGCATGTAGCCATATAAATTATTTTCCAGATAAGTAGTCATTTACAGTGTAGTAGCATTTGTCAATAAGATAATTTGATAATTGTAATTTAAATTTATTTTCACTATCACTTTTCAAAATGTATTTTGGTAACCTGTTGTATATCTTAGGCGCCATCGCAAATATGCTCTTTTGAAAGAAAGTAGTTTTCCCAGGCAGACAACATATTTGACCACGACGACGTTGGCTCAAAACAGGCAGAAACAAATGCAAATTCTTTCTCACAAATATAGCAGTTTCAAAGATGTATAAAGAAGGAACAGTTAAAATTCTTAGATTAGTGAAATATGGTTTGCAGCTATCTGTTCTACACGGTATTATATTGTTATGCTATTGATAGGTTGTCTACAGTTGCCAATTACAGAAATGCAGGCTCTACCAAGAAATTGTGACGATCGTTAAAGCATTATGGAAATGTTGACGCCAACCAAGCGAACGAGAATTGTTTACCATTTTGTTACTATAAGTACCTATATTTTAGTATTTTATTAATCTCACACGAGAATCTATATTTTTGCTTATACATGCTATATCAGCCCTGATACATAGAGCAGGATGCGCAGATTGGGGCGGCTAAATTTTTTACTATGAAATGGCGTAATTTATTGCAAAACATTCCATTCTATCAAGTTAATCAGATTTGGCATAAGATGACAGTCCAACTTAAGATTAAACTTTTCAAAATCCTAAAGAAATAAAATCATACGAAATAAAGTATTTTCACGTACTTTTTTGTTCTCATAAAGTATAGAGTACAATTACCTAAAATAACGTACGATACTTTATTATTAATTGTTAGATTGTTGTAAAATGAATAATTATTAATTTATGAATACAAATTATGTGATAAAGGCATGATTCTCCGATGTGATGATATGATTAAATAAATAAATTACTTATTACAGCCACCTATAATAACAAACCAACTGGCTTATTGCTAACTGGCAAAGCTAAATGAGAGCGTTGTAAAGCAAATTCCACTTTAAGGGTACAGTAAAATATGTTCAAAAAATGGTGTACTAAAGAAATAGCTCAGAACAAACGCGCTCTACGTGAATAATTCCCAGGCATTCGCTGCGGTGTTGTATCTCTGAGGGATTTATCCGCGCAAAGAAAGAAAGTTTAAAATTGGCTTTTTAGGCGTGTCTACAATGCTACATCTTTACGCACTGGGGAAATATTCGTGGCCCTTTTTAAATTTCTCTTCGCAATCGTTAGCATTGGGCTAAGACAAAGTAACATTATAACTCGATCGAATAGATAGAGGTTCGTCGCCGCCGAAACGTTTTGTTCTTATTGGAGCCTTCATTTTTCCGGGTTAGTTAAATAACGTGATGAAGTAACCTCTAGTGGTGAGAGTGTTAAGAGAATGTTAAATTGTCTAAGCAATGTAATTAGACATGGCGTCAGAGTTATTAAAACTGTTTAGTAGTTTAGAGAAACAGCCACGAAGAACATGTTATCGCGGTAGGTACTTCGTTTAGGGATATAGATTTCAACTCACCTACATCTTTTCACTATGCGAAATCTAACTTACAGCCTAGATAACATGTGTTTCTGGTATAATAGACTGTAAGTTAATAAAATATTCCTGGGTAAGGAATGCAGTTATAGTTATCTGTCAGCCTAATATTTACTTCACTCCAATTTTATTCCAAAGACGGATGTATAGATACCTAATAGCGACACACAGTTAATGGATTAAATAGATCATGCGAATTAAACGTTCCACGTGCCGCTTCCTCCCTTTATTCATAAACGACCTTATGAAATATGCTAAGGCTGATTAATACGGATACATTTGAATATCCCTTTCTAATGACACACAGAATACCGGCGTATTTTATTATGATTTTATGCAATTTAAAGGCTCGAGCACAACGGATGCGTATGCGTGCACGTAAGCGTAGACGTACACGTACCTCTGAGTTGTAATGTATGAAATGGAATGTATGGAACTGTATAGGCACGGGCAGACTGGATGCGTATGCGTAGACGTAAGCATAGACGTCAAGTGGTGACAGTTCCATACATTAAACTCAGAGGTACGTGTACGTCTACGCTTACGTGCACGCATACGCATCCGGTGTGCTCGAGCCTTTAGTCTTATGACCTTTGCGTGTCAGCGTAGTGGTACCTACATACCTACATACCTGATGAATTTATGTCATCTACAGATTGTAATGTTGTAAAATTATCGTTTAGCTCGTGCGTCAGAAAGCACGTCAAAACCGTTGGTACTGCACCTGATCTCTCTCCGATCATGTCGGCTTTTCGTCCCATCAGTCTATGAGAATGATAGAATTGAGTGCATCTTTGTTTGCGCACACACTTGTGCACTATAATATCTTCTGGGCATATCTGGCTAATCTAGAATATGGCTGCCTTGAACGAAATGCGATCGAAGACATTATGTAGTAGTATACCTACATATAAGTATAACATATAGTAGTATACACAATGGTCATTTATATGTTTGATTATTAATTGGAATACCTGTCTGACCTGCGGTTGACTGGCGATGACCTGAGGGCTATTAATAGCAACATCAATAATAGAGGTTATTGAATGAGAATCCAATTGAAATGCATCATACATACTGTTGACCAACATCTATTATGTGACGATACTACGGATGCGTTTCTATTGAACAGATCAGGTCGGAACAGTGCGACAATTGACTAATAACAACGCACGTGCAAATGCAGATTAGTTATTTTCAATAACTTAATTCGTCCATCTGATGTCCTGATTTGCTCTACACCGTTTAAATGAAAACGTACCCTTAGCTAGAAAATAGGGAAAAGTTTCAAAAACACCTCAAGTAGGTATTTTCGTAAACCCCACGAAAGGAGAAACCCTACAGCGCCTAGTTCCATCATTTATTTCAGTTATAGCCATTTAGTGGCTAGTAGTTCCCTTTGTGATATAAATAATAAGGTCTCAGCGATGAATAATGGCCACTGCTTAAACGGAGTCGTAATTGCGTTATCTAGGCCCGGGGGCGGGACGCGATCCATAACGCGACCTCTCATAATTGTCACCGACAAGCTACGTACAGCTGTTGACTCTTAATACACTCTAGAGATGAATGTCACTTAGGCTCCGGCTCGAAGGACCGTCATAATTGCTGATGAAATTGCTTATTACTTTAAAGGATAATAGGTAATTGAAATAATTGCTTACTCTTTGACGTTAAGCATCATTTGAAAATGGATTTAAACATAAGTTGATTTTTTTAAGCAAAGGTTAACTATGTCTTACTGTTAACTAACCGCTAATTTGTGAGTTCTTGTCGTGTTCACGTAATATAATAAGAGTTTAGCTATATTTAAATAATAGTAGACGCCCGCAACTTCATCTGCCTGGACTTCAGTTTCGGAGTCGCTGTAAACAAGAAAAACACTAAATGTTAAGTGATGTCCATCACAATATAGGTTAGGTATACTCCCGAAAACTGCATCCAAATCGGTCAAGCCGTTTCTGAGATTAGCGTGTACAAACAGCGATCAGTAATAATTTTACTATAATATGTATAGAAGAAGATTTTATAATTGGGTTTATCAGCATACTTTATAGACATTAAAATAATTAGGCTTTAGTTAAGTCAGTTCTATGTTTTAGCTTAGCTTACAAGTTAACCTGGGCTTAAAGTTAAATCTGCATTGACAGCTGCACCTCATCCCGTATGTGGTAAAGCGGCTTATAGCAGAGTTTTAGAAGTGCTCCAACTAACTTATTGTGGTCGATTTGATAGGAACCTCTTAACTGCGTCTATTTTCATTGCAATATTTGTGTTAGTTGGGTCTTGTTTTAGAGGTCCTTTTTGATTGATAAAGTTGCTAAGTGAAAGTACTTAAAACATGTTAGAGATCTATGTGACATATATGTCACACAATGCTGCATGCATGCAATATGTATAGGCATACCTAATTATATTAGTAGAGAAGGCCAGATTTTTAAATTAGACAATAATGTAATGTTGTCTTGATGTAACTTTTAGACTGAGTTAGTGTAAACCTATTCTCCAGATTTTCATAGATTATTCTACATCTAGAAAAATCAACGTTTGATATTATATAAAACCAAGCCTGTGCGTAAAATTCCATAGTGAATATTTCAATTTCTTACTCTGAAATAAAAAGTAAAATGCCAGATTCAGACCATGTGCTATCATTTGCAAATTAGCGATGCCATTGAGCTCGTAAAAGTGTAGGGAAATGGAGTGATCTGGATTGAGGTGTGACGACCTTCCTATCTTGACGTCTCCCTTAATTCAAGGGGGAGCGAGACGCAGCACCCCTGCCTACGGGTGAAAGCGAGACGTCGTTAACAACTGCCGAAGAACGCAATTGATCACGCTAATTCTCAAGGAGCTTCGGGAAAAATGTCCTTAATTTGTCAGGATATAACGAGCAGTACGGATGCTATCGAAGTTATTTCTTTGAAGTTTTATTTCTGATTCTTATCAGCATAAATATGTACAATAAAATATTTAATGGAGAGGAACGTAATCATGTTAGACGCCATTGTTTGTCAGAAACAAAAACGGTGCTGAATGTGCCTACATAAATAACGCAGCTTATATATTTTAATTCCAAAATATGGGCGCTTTTTCGTACGGTCGGGTTGCTGAGCTTTTAAATTCACGTTTACCCGAGCTATGTGTATTAAACAATATGTAACAACCTCAGGTCCGAGTAAATCCAGTTACACTGAATTATCAGCTTTGCTATCGCAGTCCATAGTGCTTTGAACTGAATTTCCTGAAAGCAAATTTTCCCGTGCGCAATGCTGGAACATTGTATTAGTTGCTCCGGCTTAAGTGAGGTTCAAAATTGAGCTTCGCTCGTTTCGGCTAAGGACGGTTATCAAATAGCACACTGCATAGGTGCGTCCTGGAACCTTGGTAGGTGCATGAAATATGTAGGCACAAAGGAAGAATCTCATTCCGTTCATGCCTGGAGCGATGTTCCAGCGACGGAGAACTTTGAGGATATTGAATATGTGAAATTATATAAATGTAGCCTCGTTAACTTTATTATTCTATTGCGAAAACGTAACAGCGTCTCCATAAGTAAAAGCCCGGAAAATGTTGACGCACGTGCGGTTAAAATACGGCGTTTTATTTCCCGATCTCAAGTGCATGCCGTTTACGACATGAACACAATAAAGTACGACAAAAAACTAGAAGCTGAACATAAAAACAGCACTAATCCCGATAGGTCCCCGAAATCCCGCTGAAAGTGTGCTCGGCGCTGTACCGAGAAATATAGCCCGTGTTTGATTTATGGGCCTTAAAAGCGGACCTTGCTCCGCGCCTCGAGTTATTGTTTTTTCCCTTATGAAAATGGCGTATTTTTCCCACCAGTCCACTGCCCCAAACGAAGTTTCCGCGTGATTTATTCCCTTGTAGAGTTTATGTTGCGAAAATGTCAGATTTTTTTCCTCTCCCTTTCCTGGATAAAGTTAATTTCTTATGATAATTTGGCTTTCATAGGCGCTATTTTGATAATGTGAATGATTAGGTTAAACAATAATGATAGGTAAATAGTGTGTTTACGTAAATACAACCAAAAAACGAACTGCAGAAATTTCATCTAAAGCAAGCCGAGCGAAATGAGCTGACAGTTTATATCAGTGAATCACTACATATTGGAAGATTTGTGAATTTCATCAACTATAAAATTTTACGGTACCAAAATCGTAAAATATTTCTATTATAAGCTAAGACGGTGCTCTACATTGTCCAGAAGAAATAAAAAAATTGTGAAATGTGGATTGAAAATAAACATACTATTCTCCAGTAGGTACTAAGCCACGTTATAACGACTTTAATTTAATCGACTCATTGCATTTAGGCGTAACTTCTTGCTGGTTGTCCGGTTCAACCCCTTTTTTAGCTTCACACGCCAGAATAATTGGGTCTTTTGTGGTTTTCGGCAGCGTGTGAGCGGTAATAGCCCAGGCCGCCTTTGACTCTCGCTATGTCCCTATTGGGCTCTTTGCGCCCTCAGTGGCTTTTACAACTATTTTTAAAGGAAAATATTTACTTACGGTACGAGCCTGAAGCGGTGCGACGAGCGAGTGCGCGCTTAAAAACACGGCTACTTTGGCTGTGTGTACCGCGTGTGTCTACTGTACATGCTACTCGTATGCTCGATGCCAATTCCGTTTTTATTTTCCCATCCCTATACAGGGATACAGTACAAGGGGTATATTAAGTAAAATGGTATAAAACTAGCTTAACATAGAATCTACTTTCAAAATTTGAGACACAAATCCAAATCACAGGTTTTTAATGATTTTATGAACATTCCTGAGTTGCTTAGGAATTTCTAGATACAATCTGGAAATTTTATTGATATGTTCTCTATACTCGTAGTGGGACTGTTTTTATAGCATTTCGCTTAACATACATAACAACATACATGTTACATCCTGTATATATTTTTTCAAAGTTATAATATTTAGGTTTAGTTAAACACCTTCCCTCGTGCTTAAAATATCAGAAAATGCATAAGTATTTTTTTATATTTTCCTTCAACGAATACCATTAGATTTTACATGAGTAGATAAGTATCATGACGTCGCAGTCGGTAAACAAGGAGCTCATAAACCGACCGTTAACTGCCAGCGAGCGTGCCTGCGAGATGTGCAGCGTTCACGCCATTTAGGCGCATCTACTGCGCAAAATGCTAATTGGGCGTAGCGCGCATCAGGTAAATTAGGCGCTTCGCCCATCGCTTAAGTTTGACGTTAAGAGTATTTGACAGGTTTTTAGCTGAAGGACTACACTAATAAGAAATAAACATATAGTCACGCCCACTATCCCCTAAATAGGTTTGGCAGAAGTGTGCAAATTATACACCCACTTTTACCATTTAGCCTATTATTAGCTTTATTAAGTCCCACGTGGTAATAAACAATATCAGTGGCTATTTTAGCACATTAGCACAGCAGCTTATTTTAATCTTACAGATTAACAACTTATGTACTTTTAAATAAAACATTTTTACTGTGTACAATAACGCATAAAACAAAGGCCTAGAATATTATATATAGTATATACTAGAATATTTTCTAAATATTTCACTAAGTCTTAATAATTAGTTATTTTTTAAAATATTGAATATTTATATTATGATTATTATATACACTGACCTATTTGTGTCATATACCCAGTCGTAGTCGCGTGCAACCACAGTAACATGAAACCATAGGTACTTGCAACTATTAAAATTCCTTGTAATATTTCGTCTGCATGCGGGTTTGGACGGAGTTTTGAAAGTTAAAATGTGACTGTGACAGAAACATTTCAAGGAAAAATAATTGCTACAAGTAGCCTACCTACTACGATATTCTATTGAACAAAAACCAACCTGTCAATTACTGGTTCCGATAAATGCTGGTTTATCTATTATGTATTTAGTTTGGGGCTAGTTTTATTGTGTTTATACTCCGTTGCTAGGCAGCCGACCCGCAGGTGAACGATGTCCCATGAGGTATTGATTTTTCTTTAATAATAGCCATAAGTAACGTACAAGAACCACTTTTCATAGATAATAGTGGGCAGGTGAATATTTTATGGATTTACATACAGCATTGCCCCGAAAATGGCGTGTTCAATGATTAATGTTTCTAAAATTATTAATAAAGAAATGGAAAAAAATTGTCACCCATGTGGGACTAATGTTTCTGTTAATAAGTAACAAAGTTGGAAATTACTTGGGAAATTATTTTGGTGGTTAAGTTTGTTAACTGTTATATTCCTTTGTTTATTGAATAGTCAGCTTGTTTAGAGTTGAAATCTGAAGCCAGATATGGAATGGATCGCGGGATTAACGATTCATTTTATCCTATAATTAATTCAAAAATAGGATTTAATATTTCTATTAAAATACACATTTTTATAAAATAAACTTTCTAGAAAATTAAATGAAGTAAATGTTTACATAAAACATTCTATTTTAGGTCAAACAATATGTTTAGGCATAAGACTTTTTGTTATTTCCCAATAATACTTTCCCGGGAAAAAGAAATCCCTCGACGTTTCCAGTAACGCGAACGTTTTCACCGTGATATAACAATATTTTAAACCCAACCCTTGGAATAAGACAATTTTTCCCGATAGCCAATGTAGCGGGACAAAATAGTCGCGGCGTACATGGGGCAACGATCTTGAAAGGCCCGCTAAGCCGGACCCATAAAGGCACACTATAAAGGAGATGTCATAAACTATGTCGGTGTTATTACAAAACCGTGTCAGTGAGACTGACATGACCTACGCGGCGCAGTATGAATGAACGAATCGCTTTCTTACATTTACCTTCCACCGAAAATGTGAGCATATAGTAAACACATAATTTAGCGGTCGAACCAAACGTCACACGGAAAAATTTGAATCGTCACCCGCAAAACGGCAACACTATTTTTAAGAAACAAGCGTTGTTTGGCCATCTCCTTTTTTCCCTTCCTCCATGACCGAGCTCTAGTCGTACAAGGGTCGGAAAATAACAGATATTTCGTTACGAGTGTTACAAATACGCTCGGAATACTAGTGGGTATCGGTACGCAATGATTGAGAGTTATGAGCGTGTTTGTGTCTCATAGACTCAGGGGATCCGGCTAAAGTACTGGGTGACTGTAAATGATTGTTCTTAGTTAAATCTGTTAGGGTAAGGAGGGGTTTAGCGCAGGTTATTGTTTTTGGATAACAAATGATGATGGCTCTTAAATGGGGTTCGCTAAACAGTGAACTTGGCCCCTATTTAGATCTCAATTATTTTGTCCGCAAAGTGTGTGTTCCTAATTTTGTATTAAGTTCATTTTACATGATTTTTTAAAGGAATTTATTGTTATACTTGTTCAGATTCATACGAGTATACGCAAAATAATCATATTTTTTATTTGACGAAAAGTTGAACTATTTAGCTGTCTTAATAATAGCATACTTCGACCTTGAATTCAAACATTTCCATGCAAAATCTCCAATTACTTAAAATTATTTCAACATTACTCCACGTTTATTTTAAGGTAGATGTTTACCTTCGGCATGTCAAAAAATTTGTCTCTGCGATTTTATCCCCGTAATCTCGCCATCATTTTAAGCCGGAACAATTCCACATCCATCGATCGTGTAAATCCGGCTTAAGCTGCCCTTTTGAGTCTTGCGAGGTACGCGAGGGGCGGGGGAGGGGCGAGAAAAACACGATACCAACTCCACCAACAAAAGGAATATCCAGGATAAAACAAGTTAAGCACATACGAGCAGGAATTTAGGGCGTATTAAAGTACCCTGTTTAGGAATTCCTTTGAATTAACCCCGAATGGAATTAATGGGGTCAATAGGAAAGTTTTCAGGTTCAATCTGGCGGTTTTGTGTGAATAAGAACTAAGTAGATGGATGGATAGGTGCTCATTGGAATAAATTAAATAATACAACTTTCGGTCATTGGATGGTTGGTCAGTTTAGTCAGTTAAAGGGTTACCGCTCGTATGTGAACAGAATCTATCTAAGCAAGGTTTATTATGCTAAGTAATAGTAATATTATTTTTTTTCCATTTTCTTTATTAATAATTTTATAATATATAATATCTTGACTAAGATAAATTTATAAAGACACTTCTCCATTAATATAATCCGTTAGGATATGGTTGATCGTTTCATCTTTAAACATTGTGCTGAGGGATTCAGCTTTGTTTGCCGAGATTTGGCTAGTGTATAGCTATCGGGATGAAAGGTAACGTTGCCAATATGTAATTTAGAAAAGAGAGCTTACGCACTTGTTATATTATTAAAATTAATTTTGGTATTCTTGGACCCGTCAGGCACGGCAAATGCTTTTTGGGAATTTATCTTAAATTATGACAACCCTCAATTGTTTGTTAAGACGCAATTAATGTGTTACCTATACATTTTTAATTGAGTTAAAAGGGCTTCAAGTCGAGTTATAGCTTATAGTTTAACATACTTATATACCTATAGTGATTAGACTTTACATAGTCTCTTGCGTACTTATTAGACAATAAATTAAATAAAGTTTACAAGCAAGGAAAATTAATTTTAACTTTTATTAGGCCAGCAATAAACGCGGCAAAGTTGCGGCACCACGGCTCATTGTCGTGCATCCATTGTCGCGTCTCCCAGAAGGGGAACAGTTGCCCCAGCGTTCCCGATATGCAAGTTTCCAAAATCAAACAAGTTACAAGTTTGACGTCTTGCAGGGGAGCTTGAGTTTGATTTTATCCGGGATTTTATCGTGCATATGGTCTTTGATGTAACCTGTTGGAGTTGAGGCGGATTGAAATTATAGCCTTTTTATTCTGGTATAGATTTAGATACTGTTAATCTGCTTACGTATATACAACCAGATCTTGATTACCTTTCCTGTTTTCTATGTTTTAGATCGACAACATAAGTATTTTACAAAATCCCACGGTAATCTTTGAAACCTACTAAGGTTTGGATCGGATCATAACACGATTATACCTACCCGTTATATTATTATAAATATTTAATAAAGTTATGAGTCTATATCCAAACATACAGTACAGTTTACCGCTATAACTCTATGTCTACAATATGTCGGTTTTCACTTCCCAAGTTTAGTTTCTGCGTGACGTTGATTCGACCGCAAGTTTGTTTATCAGCGCGCTGCTTGAAAATTTATAGTGCCCTGGTACCGGATCAATACTGCGACGTTATCTACCCTACAATTCTACCTTCAAACTATTGATAAATCGCGCTATATTCAATGAGATTTGCTATATTAATCTAGTTTAACAGTATTATGAAAATATTAATATTGACAAATTGTTATGCCAACTAAAAACCGATTTTTTAAATAGTCAGGTAACCTATCTGAACGATAAAGTTGTGACGTCTTTTTCTTAAAATTGATTAAGTTAGAGACAGCATCAAGCTAATCATCAGATAGGCTATATGACCATTGGAAAAAATGGACCTAAATCAGTTTTATATTTACCTACATAATGGGATCTTTTGTTTCTGAGTTAATAAGTAGTTACCGTAATATATGTCCCACGTAGATGTAACGTGTGCGCCGCCGCCGCCGGCTTTTTTTCACGCCGCCGCCGCTGATTTGATTTTCGGCATGAAATCGGCGCGACTTTTAAACGTTTGAAACCCAATTTTTAGGCCAAACCAGGTCCAGCGCCGCTGATACAGCTACGGCGCCGGCAGCTGTCTGCAGGAGCGCGCACAGGACATCCATTAGACTGCCAACTTTTGCGCACTTTTGAAGGTCCAGCGAGTAGGCGCATCGGGTACCTACCTACCTAAAATAAAAACTATGGAGATATATCTCAAGTCTGCACGCCGAAATAATTATATCTTTGGCGGACACGTCTAGTCCCACGACTTAATAGGCCAATGCTCCAGCTACATTGTCGCGATAAGATTTGTGTCGCGTAGTCGCGATAAAACTTCGTGTTCGACTTTACGACGAAACGCTTGGCCACATCTTATAAAAACTTCGCGTTGTCGCGACAACCTAGAACGTCGCGACAATCATTTCACGGAAAACATGGACGAGGCGGTTGCACTGTGTCACATGGCGGCAAATAATTATTTACTGCATCATGAATATTTAAACAAAAATAATAATAATTTTTCTAAAACGAAAAACCGACTTCCTCCCAAAACTCGAGCAAACTAAAGTAAAATTTTACTAAAGGGCAAATATATATTGTGTTAAGCCGTGCACGAAATTTAGAAGTTGTCAGATTTATATGCCAGCAAATGATTAAATATGCCACATAACAAAAGAGAGAAATGACTAGGCTTCGAAACTTTACGTCTGACAATATAAGCAACATACTCGTATAATTATACTCCTTCTCCCTGCCCTACTCCCAATCATTTGGGGTCGGTGCAATATGTAGGCACTCTTCTTTCATTCATCCCTATTATCCCTCATCTCATGTCTACCTTATTTTGTTACTAAAAAGTTCCACTATCTGTTTTTCGGCGGTTCCATCATCAGACCCTCGTTTCCTTTATATTATGTGTAGCTGACCAAAATTCTCTATAAAAATCTAAAAACGGACTACTCGTTTCAATTATATTTGAGGATATCCCTAGATTCCTTAGAGATTCTATCATTAGGTAGAATCGTAGGTGATCAAAACGCTCAGTAAAAGTATAAAAACAGACTACATGTGCCTACAATATTTGAGGATTGCCCTCGATATCTCCAAGATCCCATCATCAGATCCTGATGTGGTGAATATGGGACCAACTTGGAAGCATACCATGACAAACTATTTAAAATAAATTGAAATCGGTTCATAAATGACGGAGTTCTGAGGAGAGCACACATAAACAATAAAAATAAAAACATACAGACGTATTGATAACCTCTCTTTTTTGAAGTCGGTTAAATAATAACTTAAGAGGAATAAAAAACCTTCTTTTTTAAATGTTCTTTCGTTATGTACTCCAATCCATGATTAAAGTTGAAATACATTTAAACCGCCCGGTGTCTCGCAGTCTTTACTTGACTGCGCGCGAAGTGTAGCCAACTACACGAACTTTGTGGCGATAAAACCCTTGATGTGCGGCAATTTACCGACATTGCCGCGAAGTACATTTTGTGTTGCGATGATGATTCGCGACAGAACGAACTCTTTTTCGCGTTGTCGCGACAATGTAGCCGGAGCATAACTGGTGAAAAGTCTTAGATGAATTATATATAACCTATAATCACGTCGCTGGTGTAAGCACGGCTCTGCCCAACCTCTTTGGGGGATAATGGGCGTGAGGTTTATGTATGTATATATATGTGTGACTGAGTGAAAAAAAAATTTTGTCCGGAACACTGCGGAATCTATTATTGCGTTATTAATCAAACAAATAACTAAGCAAATGTTTAGAAATTTACCCAGAAATTTATTTGCCTTTAGTTAGGTAGATATCTCGCCACTAAATCAATAGACCAGGAATAATCATTATAAGAGCTAAACAAGCAAATTAACGCCATTAGCATAAACATATTGATGCTGCCCAATCAATGTTCGACACATGCTTGCTAACGGACAACAATCCCATAAACTCAACCGTGTATCCACACTGCAGTTACCTTTTGTTGAGCAACACTCTGAACCACGATAACATTCGGTAACATAGTGTAACTTTGTGGCTACTTGTTAATTTTTCATCGCGTTCATAAAGACACTCATCATATCACAGCAACATTTGTTGCCAATAAATGACTTTTTGTTACCTAATATTGCTGAGTAACATTTGGAAACGTTGATCGACGAAAGGTAACAGCGGCGTGGATGCACGGTAAGACTACCCTTAATGCAGAGGTATTAGTACTGATATCCGCATAGGTAAAATTATTATTATAACAAAAATAATAAATATTGTATTATAGGTAGGTATATGGTCTTACAAAGTATTATATGCTAATGCGGGGCTTAGGACTAGAATACATGAGCTGCATCTCCTTCCACGCATATCGTAAGAGTCAACACGAACGTTCTTTAGGCGATAAGTTAGCAGCTTATCAGTGATCATTTACATCATGTCCCCGCTTTGCTAAACGTGGGGATCTCCTTCATGATCCTGCAGTTGTACTTACCCCATTTCAGGAATACAGCCGTGTGTATATATCTATGTAACAGTATGATCGCATAAGAAGAATTAAGTAAACTATTTCCAAGAATTACGGAGTTGAATAAAACATTGTTTGCTTTGAAACAAGAAGAAAACAAAGCTGTTTGTTTATTTTGATGGATTGGCGACAATTTGTTAAGCTAAACCGAGCACTGTTAGCTTAGTACGAAACACAACGCCCACTAAATTATTTAGCCTATTACTGGGACGGGCCGACGGGAATTAATCACGAGAATGACAGTAAAGACGTTTAACACTTTCCGGTAGAATGGGCATCGTCCTGCCCCTGCTGTCGCTGTATTATATTTATTAGTAGGCAATAAGGTATGCTATGACAAAGGTATGTGTGTAAAACTGTAAAAAATATCCTGGGTAATATCAGTTTCCTCGTTCACACTCGTCATTTAGGTGTACAAACCTACTATAACTGTCTTAGTGAGGCATAACGAAACCTTAAAAAGTTGAAATTTTAAGTTTGCTTCTATTTGTGTATATGTAAAATCTATAGGTATTCTAGGCGCAGCTGCCTTGTATCAAACTTTAAAAATAGATAAGAGCCATATATCTACATTCCACATACATCGGTATATCAGCCAAGTCTAAAAGACCAGGAGCTCTCAGTTTTCTTTCTTGAAGGCCGAGGCGACGATGCAGAACACAAACGCGGCTGGAAAACAGATTAATAAAGTTAGAGTCTATGAAAACTTTATAACTTTCATTAAATATTTTAAACTTTCACAGCTTCTTTACAGTGATAAATTAATCACGTCTCATTCGCGTAGCTTCAGGATTGCCGAATTGTTTAGTGACTTGAATTGTTTTGTTTCAGACGCTATGATTCTTTTATTACCTGTAAGAGTTCTGTAGTGTTAAGCAATTCAGTATCCAAGGTAGAAAAGAATAAACTAAAGACTTCACGTCACTGACTAAAGACGAGGAAATAACTTAAAGTTGAAGACAAATCACCCATGCGATATGGCGTCGGGCGTCATCTGTCACCCAGCATCGGAACTGTCGAACTGGCCTGCTAAATCGATCACGCGCGAACTAATATCGAAGTTTAGTTGACGGATCTGCTGCGTTGGCCGACCGATCGCCCGATCGATCGACGCAAGAAACTTTTTAGTCGCAAACTGTGAACAAGCGCACTTCGTTTTATTGGATGTTTCCGTGAAAGTTCGCCGCTTCCTCTTTTTACACGCCTCGGAAGACACAAAACGTGATCTTCGAACATGCTCAGAACAGTGCCGCCTCATTGAACAGCGCGACGGCTACATTGCCATTACAGTATTTTTATTTACTGATGTTTTTGTACCTTCTAGGGTACTCGGGAATTTCGGGAAATTCTCGTTATATAAATGGAATTGATTTTGCTAGAAGCAAATTACGTCTCGTAAATACGAGCACCTGCAAGGTGAGGGCATGATGCAGGGTTAAATATTTATATAGCCCAAAGTTTGCACGATTCCATATGACGTCGAAGGAAGCGTGGGGGAAAGGGAGGATTAACGAAGTTCGAAATAACGTTGAAACTCGAAAGGTTAAAGCAACTCAACCGAAGAACATTTTCCCTGTTACGGTTGCGTTCTTTTATTTTATAAGACAAATGTTATGCTGGAGGCGAGGTAAATTGAATGAAATATAGGAATTACCTAACGTCCACGATTTTTTTTTATATAGAGAATAGATGGGATGATTTTATCAGCTTGTGCTGTTAAGACTGAAGAAAAACCGGTCAATTGCGACTATGACTCGCGTAAAGAGAGTTCCGTACAATGCCCAAGTCAAATATTTTTATTCACCTGTGTTTGGATCACAGGATTAGACTATTTTACCTTATTTGGTCCAGTATATTCGAAGCAAGATAGTTTGTGACAGACAGATATACGAGTGATCCTATAAAGATTCAATTTTTTTCATATTTTGTACGGTGTCCTAAAAGACGTTTATATTTTTTATATCGTCACCGAGGGTCCGCAAAGCTCTTGTCTAAAGGTGTATTGAATCCCGGGAGGTGTTTGTGGAGGATCCCGGACAAACGAGCGCCGCGTTTAGTCCCACAATGCGGATGGGCCGCCTCGATACCCCGATATATTATCTTTGTTGACACCGCATCATGTAGGTCGTTTTTTGTGGCCAATTTTCCTATTGTTGGTGTAAAATAACTTTAGGCCTGGGATCTCTTTCATGTTGTGATATATAACATTATTGTAGGTAGGATTTAGTATTGCGGTTTATGAATAGCGGATGTAAATAGTAAAGATTCTTCTATAAGGGGTTGAGATTTATTGACGTAAATATAGTTAACGTTTTTCAATCCTATGCTGAGTTTTAGTACAATATATCAGCTTCATCTCCTTTCGTGTATGTCGTACTAAGGAACTCGGGCATTCTCTCAAACAATAAGCTACTTGTACTTAATAAGCCGCGTGGTGCCGGCAGAGTAGAATTCGTACCATTTCGTCGCCCGTGGGTATCGTACGAGGCGATTAAGGGTTTCCGGGAGGTGGGCAGCAGCGCCTCCCGTGTTGACAACATAGTCCAAAATACAAACTGCGGTCACCAATCCGTCTGCCCAGCATGGTGACTATGCGCAAATACCCCCCATTGCAGTCTTGTGGCGTGCCCTGGGGGAAGCCTACGTCCAGCAGTGGACTGCAATTAGGCTGATGATGATGATGACTTAATAAGCTAAACTTGTACGTAATGATTATTTATATCTGTTCTCGCTATGCTAAATGTGGCTGTGGGATTTGCTTTGGGATCCTGCAGTTCTGGTTATCACATATCGGCAACACAGCCGTGTCTATATGTGTGTACCGTATGTTTGTATGTATATATTTTTCAGTTATTATGCAATATGAGACAGCAAAAGTACCTACCTGTTTCCTGAACGGAATCAGATAAGTGTTTACTCTGCGAGATTTGTAAACATCCTTTGTACTCCGAGCTGAGGTGGAACACCTATTTGCAAGGCTTTTTACTTACATTTTACTGCTACATAAAATCCTTCACAGGATGAGCACTAAAATGTGAAGTGCAGATTAGAATGTACGAACCATCGTATTTACGGGAGATAGACTAGAGTTTAGTTTTTACTCTGTAGCAAAGTGTACATTTATTTTTAAATACGCGTATAAATCTATGTAACTAGGTGTTCATCAAACATTGATGGATGTGTATACAATAAACAACTTTATCCCCCTATAATCAAGGTTCAATTATACTTGTACTCAACCATTGAAAAATACCCTTATATGTATTTTTTTAAACTACTACAAAGTACCTACTACCTACCATCTCTGCCCTGATGCCCTGGCGATGTCAACCAACCACTAAGCAGTGAGCATACGAGCGTAATCATTTTCACTTTCGATCATGTATACAGGATGTTTTTTTGTGGCCACCTTTAACGAAGGGTACGTATTCTATACATGAAATAAAGTAAGTTTATGCCAAAAAAAATGCTGGGAATATTTTATTTTTTTATTTTTTAAATTCCTTGATCGTGCGAAATTTATAGTGTCTAGTGTTTATGTTAGTTTTTTCATAGACAGATATTAATTATTTTTCGTGAAAAAATCCTGCTACGCGCTTCTATGTGCATTTATACAGAAAAACGCAGTCTATTTACTCAACTTTGGACCCTAATATTTTGGAAACCAGACACTTCCCAGGTATGATTCCATGGAGAAAAATGATCGTGATGATGAGGAGATTCCGTAGTTTTCTGGAACGTTGACGACCAAAAATCATCCTGTATACAGGATGTAACAGAAAGGGTATGTTAAGCGAAAAGCTATGTAAATAGCCCACTGTAGAGAACCTATTTCCAAAATTTGAGACTCGAAATGACATGTTTATTTTTCAAAATTGTATGAACTTTATTTGTGAAAACTTTACTGTGTACAATAAAGCATAATAATAATAATAATAATAACATTCCTGAATTGTTTAGGAATTCTCCATACATAATTCGTGTCTAAAATTTTGTGGGTAGGTTCCTTTTATCGGGCTATTTAAATAGCTTTTTGCTTAACATACCCTTTTTGTTATACCCTGTATAGCTGGTACAGAATGCCTTGCAAGGCATTAAGCTCGCCCTTGTACATGTGTTTTTTGCTGAAAGAATAACACTTGATTTCGAGTCTTTAATTTATTGAATATGTTATCTAAAATGCTTAACATACCCTTTTTGTTACATCCTGTATATATAGGAGGATATTTTAATAGCATTTCGCTTAAAATGCCCTTTATGTTACATCCTTTATGTTACACCTTGTATACGTGCCTCCACAAAGCCTAGAATTCTCCAATCAGTTCGTCTCCTCTCTCTCACTATACCACAGACTATTAAGGCACTTGACCTCCTCATGGTGTCTTAATTATACGGCGCCGGAGGGTCAATCATTCGGGGTAAAAGGTCCTCAGTCGGCACTATGTATCAATTGATATTATATAAGTAGATTCCATTAAAGAGATTAATGTTAAGGTATATTTGATATGTAGCAAGAAAAATAAAACTCAGCTGGGTTAGGAAGAAACTCGCCTCTGGGCCGCGACATTGGACACAGGGTCTCATATAAATGTATATTCATATGATAAAAGTTTGTTATATGAGAAAATAAGTATATTAATATTTTTTAAACCTTCTTATTACAGCATTGTAAATGAGTTACTAATGAGTGTGTTTTCCTTTCAGGTAATGTTGAACTTTCTCCTCTCGAGCCCCCAGAGCAAAGAGTGAGTAAAAAAACTTCGCCCACTTAAACGCTGACCCCTCGGCACACAGAAAATACTCATTCATAAAAGACTTCCATGTTATTCCTTAAGACGTATTCAAAAAGTTATATGCCCTAAAGGAACGCAGTAGAATATTCTATGTTTGTACAGAAAAAAGTGTATTTTCCGAGTCGTAGATCAAAACACAGCGGACTTTTCTCGAGCAAGGGAGGAATTATTAAAATAATGTTCCATAACATGAATAACATAGAACGAGATGTAAGATGAAGTGAGCTCAATTTTGTCGATGTTCGGAATTCGTTTGTTGAATTCCAAATGGCTTGGTCTCGTGGCGTTATGGCGGCTCTCCCATTTTATACTCGAACGTAATTTCGGGCCGTAACGAGTAATAAGAATTTAATTGGCGCGCCTCTTGTGTGTTTTTTATTAATTAAGGCAAAGCTCTTTTAATTAGTCCATAGGAACTCCGGAATGGTTTTGCTAATCCTTCTATAATTATTAAAGTAGATGGGATAATTGAGTGTCGGCTTTCCTTTTAGTTCGACGTAATGAAGTTTGATAATATTATCTATTTGCTCTTTACCCATCTTAAACCTGAAGCATCATAAAGGGCATAGTTACTAACTATGTAGTTTAACTTTTCTCTAGTCCTAGGTGTGGCGGTTATATTGGAGACACTTCCAGCGATTCATAAACCAAGGTCTAAGGTTAGACCTGAGGGTTAGACTCTATTTGAAAATGACATTTGACAACAAAGTGTATGGAATATCTGCTGACAAAATCAAATAATATTTAGCTTAAATTGATGATTAAAATCTTTTGTATTAATAAAAACGGTTGTAGTTAAAAATAGAAAGACATTCCTAATTAAAGATCAGAATATGGAATTATTTTCTCTAATAGATATTTATTTATTTACCTATTACTATTATTATGATTTCATTGATATTGTTGTTTACATTTACAATAATAACCTAGCAGTCCGATAGCTTTATTAATAAATACAGAATTTCATTCTAATTTTATCAACAGCGCTAATATTATTATTGGCAATAATTTCGTAACAAAATACATTCAGTTAAAGGTACTTATAGGAGATAATATTCCGCTAAATGGACAATTATTTTAATCGAATACAGCTAGGAGTTAATTGGCCGAAGGAAAGTCTCTTGAGAATTGTTTGTGGGTGAACAAGATGACAAAACGCTAAAAATATAATATGTGACAGGCATATTGAATAACTTACGGTATTACAAAATCGCTGGGCATTTTGAACAGTATAACTTTCGTTACGCGTCATCGCGCCGACACAGCCGACATGTGCATAGAAATTAGTTTACACGAGTAGTTAGGTATATGATGCCGATGTGAGATGGACGGACGTCCTAGCCAAGGTCGCGGGTATCGGCTGGATGCAGGCCGCTTATCCGATTGTTCGGAGTGGAGGTTGTTAGGGGAGGTCTATGTTTAGCATGGCTGATCATCAGCATGGACTTCTCGTAGCTCTTTATGATAATAAAGTATACATATGTGTGTATCAGTTTCTGGACCTTAGTTCTGGACAGTCATCAAAACGCGAAGCATGAATTTAAACTTTCGAACAGTAGTGCCTGATATAATCCAGCATGTTACAAGTAAACAAAGTAAGTAACAGACACGACAGAATAAATAACTAATTTGCTCTCATTATAAATAACATAACATAATATTATAATTCTTTGTGACTAAATTGAAATTAAGGAGTATATTTAAGAGTAGATTGCTTTTTAAAAATTGATTTTGTAGTGTTGAACCTACAATTGTTTTCGATGTTTTGCGACGCCTATTATTAATCTTGAACAACTGTACCCTGAGGTTGTTCACTTGTCAGTTACTCCCCAAGCTCATTGTGAGCTTACGTAACGTAAGATGTTTTTAATACGGATATAATTATTAGATCTCAGAGTATGATTAGTAACTTTTCTTCTATTAGACACGAGTGTCTAACACGTCAAAAAACATATAGGAAACTGTTTAATAGTAACTTAAAAGCATGTTAGATAGTTAATTCGTTTCGCAGTTGTGCGCACTCTCGATTAGATATAAAGGCCTGGGCACCTATTCTCTAATCCTTTGACATTGTTTCTAGACGTAAATATTTGTACATTTGAAAAACAAATTAGCGGACATCTAATCAGCTGCCATCAATAGTACTTTCCTTCGGTATCAATTGCTAGTACTGGGAAGTATGTCGAGTGGTAGGCAGCATAACTATAGATAAATATCGAGTACTAATATACTATGAGAAATATCAGCTGATCATACGCCTTTTTGCAGTGATGGGTAGGTTTTAAATTGTTATTGGAAATTATTCGAAATTGAGTTAATATTTCATTAAGATTAAATATCGTCACTTGAATTACTTAAAGACATCTCCTAAAAAAATATATTTTGAAAAATTAAACAGTATTAATGCGAAGAGACGAATTATATCCGATATTATATGGGGGGATGTGAAAATCGGGTGTAATGTGCCACCTGGTACATTCGTGCTCGTACCCGCTCGCATAGGTATCGTGTAAACATTCTCGCGGAACATAAATTTCTACTCTATCGACGCGCGAACGCCTGTGGCGGTACATCGGGATGGATTCGAGCTTTTGTTTGTGACTGTACTATGCTTAATTACAATTTGTGCATTCACATGTAGATAGGTACGTAATAAACAGAAGTTTTTATGTACTCGTGTAAGCGTGAAGTGCCTACCTCTGAGCAGTTTATGTGTCAAGAAGAGATTATTAATCTTATAACGTACTATGGCAAAGCTTTATATAACCTACCTACCATATACCAATGTGGTGTCATATCATATCTCGACAGGTATACAGACCTCGCAGTATCCAAATCTGTGTCCCGTTTATGTTGGTACTAATTATTCATTTGAATGATTTTTTTCTTTAGAAAACCTTCTTCCCTAAAACCATTCATTACTAAATAAACTTCTTAGTAGACTATCTCTAATTGGTTTATCCTAATCCTGAGCTAATAAAAGCGATCGGACAGAACTTTGCTTTAAAATGTATCCAACGTAAGGTCTTAATTGCTACTGACAAGGCTTATTTGCCCTTTTTCGGTAGAACCTTTTGGGTCGTTCTCTTCTCTCTACCAAATTCAATTCCTTATTGAGACGTTTAAAATGTCATAAAATATGCTCTTTACAATAATTGTGTATTTAATTTAAAATTTGTGGTTAGAAAATCCTATTTAACTTTGAAATTGGTTCATATAAACTGTGCTACGCGATATCGTAGCACTTCGTAGCACATGCTACGCCGGCTCCCAAAGTTGTTTTATTTAAATGAGAGTAAGTAAAGTTGTTCTATATACATTATTAGTATTTCATATTTTGTACCATATTAAATGTAGAACTTTTAAGTGAGAGTATAGACTTATACTTTTATTTTTATATAAAAACTAACCGCGAATCAGTCTGCATTGATAAGAGTTGTAATTTTGTTCACTTTTCAGATATCAATTATGTAAATGTTGTTGTAAATATAATTATCAATTATTCCCGATGGAATATGGATTTCAGTTGGTTTTAGTAATGTTTCCATTAGCCCTTTAGTTTTTGTCTGTACCTGTAATATCGCTAGAATATAATCTGTGAAATAGTTAAGTTGAGATAAAGATACAAACAGCCAAACTTTACTTTTACATATACAACATAAGTCAAAACAGAATTATGTAGGTACATACTTAGTAAAACCAATCAACCAATTTTCATGCACTCAAAATAGCAAAAGGAGCAAAATATTCGCAAAAGAACTTTCTAGCAGCCATATTGTACTATGATAAAAGTCGGCGAAAGTTAATCCGGCCGGGCAAACGTTGATCGGCCGACACGGGAGTGACCCCGGCTTGTCAGCGTAATTGATCGTCACCGCCGCCGCTGCAAGATAATTCTGTGACGTGATCCGCATTGTTCCGCTGCTTTTATAGCACCCTTAACATGAAGGAAGCGCACCACGCAGGTGGCGTATCAAGTGCTTCGCTAGATTACATCAGATCCATCATCACGTCAGGCATCCGTGCACGCCGTAAGGAACTCAGATACGAGGTGTAGCAACTTGTCACTGTTCTCTTAAATGTGCGCTATGCTATACGTGGCTGTAAGATCTCCTTTGTGATCCTGCAGTTCTGGCTTATACCACTACCGGTGGTGTTTAGGTATACAAGTTTTGGACCCTTTCACACTTTTGGAGTTTGGATTCTAAAGTGGATGCCTACGTTAATATATCATTATGTATCTATGTAACAAGTATTTAACCCACCAACATTTTATCTCTCTTTTAGTAGATTTGCCGTTGGATTCCAAGCGGAACAGTAACAAGTTAACAACTAATATTATGTGCTTAGATGCAAGTTACACCTAGCCATTGTTTGAAGTCGTTGATTCACATTGATATCGTATCTCCTTTGTGTTCTTTCTTCGCGATCCTTGCCCTCCCCCTCCCCTTGTATCCCCGCGACGAGACGGAGATTCAAAACAGACGAGCGTTAATTGGGACCCGACTTCAGATACGTCTCAATGAGACTAATGCTGTATTAAAGCGAGATGTTACGGGAAATCCGGCTGAAAACTGTGATTTTAGTCTTTTAAGTAGGTTTAGGTAATCGGGTCTTATTCGTTACGTTTCTAATTGGTTTAGGTAATCGGATCTAACGGTAACAACACTTATAATTCATGGTGACATTGATATAAATAATAATAGTATTTAAATCAATAATATACCTATAATTGCAGTTGATACATTTATTTCAGTGTTCATTCACATTCATATTAAGAATCAGTAAAGATGTAGGTACTAACGCCGGGGATTATAATTAAATTCACAATTAACTTAACAAGAGTTCAAAAGATAGACTTTCCGATACTTCTATTATTTTGAAACAATCAGACTTAAAAGCCCCTAACCATAAATAATTTAATAACCCAAATCACCCTAAAAAATAAATGACATAAATAATTTTCAGGCAACAAAAATGTAACTCATTGCGGTTCCATTTGGTAGCCATCAATCATTCGAGATTGCATGCCCCGGCCCGGCGCGGGACGATACAGCGCTGTGAGCTTTCGAATTAATTACATACAATCGTATACAAATATACATATACAGTGACTACAGAAAATAATAAATAAATCTTATTATTATTTGTCAAACTTATCTTGTCCGTGTGAGGTAATCGCAATGTGAATTAACCATTTTCAACTTTGACCATTCACTATCTTTATATTTTTTTAAATTTACCTGCTGGGTTTTTGATGAAATGAGCGCAAATTTTAATTTAATGGGCCCAAAGAAATCAATCAATAAGCCCAGAAGCAATAAGGCGTAAGTTTATTTACTGGAAAAACGTTGAGTTTTTCACTGCCCTACGTAAGTACAATATTTTCGACACTTATAACTATAGCTATAATACCGCCTTAGACGGACTTATAGCTTCTTTTTTTAATCGGTGACTCCATCGAGTTCATGCAGGCTTCTTGTTTCATTTAAATATCGGAGAGATATTTTTTGCAGTAAACTCCAACAAACTCCCCAATTGATCCCCAGTGGACGTATTACCCGATGTTTTCTCTAAGAATTCAGCGGCTGCCCGTTTGTTAGCATTTATTTTTGTGCCAATCCACGCAGGAGCAAGCTCGGAAAACGCCGCCGTGGGGTTTATCCGGGAAAAAATTGAAGCGCTACCCAATATGCCGAGCTTTTTCATAGCAGGTCCCAGTCGCTTTACGGATCAAGTATTGATTTGCCTTCACTTTTATCAGGTGGTTTTTGTAAGATCGATTAACCCGCGCTGATATTAGGATCAATGGATGAATAAAATGGATATCGTTAGGCTATAAGAAAGCTTAAATACTTACTGACTTGTCATTTCCTAAAAAGCCAAAGGAATGTCAACTTCACATATTCTTTAACGATATCAATCCATTCCACACTGTTCCACGTCAATTATAAGGGGAGGGCTGTTAAAAATTTTCCGGGTTCTTTAACGGGATTCATTCATAACTCACGGGCGAGTGGAGGCTTCGAATATTTCAGGCTGTAGAGGCGCCACCCCCATAAATTCCGCGTGTCGGGTTGCCAAATTAGGCGAGAGGAACGACTTGCTCCCCCCATTTGCTCGCGGCCCGCAAGTAGGGAAGTTGCCACGTGCGACGTGTGCTGCCCGCTCTTGTATGATTTGTGACTCTGCTTTTTAAAGTTTTGAGCTTCTATTGAGAGTGTTTGTTTAGAAGCCATTTCAATTTTAATTAATTATATTTTTAGGACATTTTCTATCTTTTGTGTCGGTTTTCAAATACTTACGATGTTTATCACGTAATATTTGGTACAAGCCTATGATTACCTACATTATTTACGTTGTTTTGTAAAGTGAAAAAACTAAACAAGAACCGCACCCAGCACAAACACAATGCCGAAGTTAAGATATTAAACGAACCGCAAACAGTAGGTACATCAAAACACATTCTAACCGCATTTGAGTCGACTTCCGCTCAATTTGCTTGATGTGTTACCCATTATTATAATTGCTTCACAGTATAAGTTGAGCCTAACCGGTACGTTCGGGCTACGGAGACACATTTACTCAAAATTGAAGCCGTTTATTATGATTTATAATTTACGACATGACACAAGGCGTAGGTATACTCGTGTCGGCTAAAACGTGTGTCGACACTCAACTGGCACTTCGAAATTAATTCAGATACGTTCGTAATGGGAGTTCGAAATCGCATTCAGTCGTACTGTTGGAAATCTGTATTCTCAAGCAGGTATTTTGTGAAAGCGATAATATGGTTGAAATCCAAAACTGTTGTACGGTTTCGAGATGTTCTATTACTTTAAACTAATTATGTTGTTTTAAACTTATGCTATAAGTGAAATATAAAAAACAACCTACTGGGGACAGAATAGGCTCAAAATACATATAGGTAGATATAGATTGTACCAACGGTTGTGGTTAGGTAAAAATCCGTCATTCTTTCGATAGGTATTTGAAATTTTCTGGTATGTAATAAATAAAATGCTTCTATGCTGCTCTGGGAGTGAAAAAAAGTATAATACTACAGCTGCTTCTCTTCCTGAGCATACTGTACAAGTCAGTAGAGGGACAAGAGGATCTTGGTGTTTTGTAGGCGATGGGCTGACCACCTGTCACTACTAACCGAACTTGTACACCTCAACTATACCCTCAAAATTGGTCAGAAGTGGCACCATGTGGTTCTATCGGCCCTTGGTGCTCTGCCTACCCCGTAAGGGATAAAGGCGTGATTATATGTATGTAATAAATAAAATACGCAAAAGCTTTCCACGTTTCTACCCAGTTTAAGTTAAGTAGATATTAAGCATGTATGAAATTTTCAGATTTTTACTGATGCATCGCTTAATACCTTTTTTTAGATACATACCTACAATTTATTAAGTGAAATGAAGAGGAAATTTTAAACTAACTGAACAAGTTTGTTAATGTAATCCTATGATTACATTGCCTTGATATCCTACTTGCTTTGAGCGGAACAATTAAACTTTGTCTCAATTTCTCGAGTTGTTTTAAGTAAATTCAGTTAAGCAACTTACTTGAAAGGAGATCACTTTATGTCTATTCTTCAAAAATAAATCTAAACTCGACAGAGTTCCGACATGTTTTTGTTTAATACTTTATGATCCTTTTACAATTATCTATGAGCGCCACATATTTCTATTATGGCTTTAGATCATATTTATCATGTCGTAACAGCTAAACGCATATAATAGAAAAATTTAACTGTTGTAGATTATGGCCTTATTGTAAAGAGAACAGGACCCAGAACTGAAGATAATGGCAATAAGGCTATTTGAAAATAAATCCTCTAACTTGAAAATAAATCCATCCCGGAAAAAACTATTACAATATTCTACAGTCCTAAACATACGTAGTAATTCCCCAATATTTCAAACACGAAATAAATGTAAACAAACTTAACTTTATGAAAATACCGTTCAACTATAACGTCATATTGCCCCCCTTTCCTCTCTCAAAGAGTGGTACAAAAATACGGGGCTTAATGGGCACTACAGCGGAGCGGCGCCGGGGCACGACCTGCCGCATTCAAATCTGTTTGATTTATGCGAAATCGCTGCGTGTTTCCTCTTGCGAAGAAAGGATAGCAAGGAGGTGGACTTTTTATATCCAACTTTCGCTATGCCGAGTTTGCTGGATGAAATCTAGAGAATATAGCCTTTGTATATAGATAAAGAAATGGTCTCACGACGTTTATAATGGAATAGAGGATGTAACAGAAGAGGGACGTTAAGCGGAAAGCTATGAAACTAGCTCAATCTAGAAAACCTGACCACAAAATTTGAGACTCGATATAATATGTTCATTTTAAAAGATAGTATGGAGAATTCTTACAAACTCAGGAATGTTATATAATCTTGAAAAATAAACATGTGGTTTCAAATTAGAAATTTCACAGTGATGATGGGCGAAAGACTAAACTATCGAGGCAAATGTTAGCCATCTTCATACTGTATACTGTACTGCTTAGCTAGTAGCCTTCATGTCGAAATTACATCTCTTCTTTGTCCTTGCTCCATGTCCCGTTTCGCCCGACCTCCCCTTTCACGCTGTGTATGAAAACAAATAGTGGGAGAATGGGGCAACAATTACTATGATTGGAGTTGCCATTTATAGGCTGGTTTTAATGAGGGGCAACGTTTAGCTTGTAAGAGGAGTGTTTGATTTCTTTTACAAGAATCTCTTATTATAAGTGCAAATTCATTGTAGGACTAATATTCACTATGTTTGTCTGTAACTAGATTTCACTATATTTTCTGTAATATTTTATCATACTAGGTAACTTTTATATTTATTGTGAACATTATGTTTCACTTGTCATAAAGTTAACATTTTATAACATTTTCCTTCGCTAAACAAAATTTAATAAAGTAGAACTACTAACACACGCAACTTTATATTTTATATCCACTGCATACTCTCCGAGGCTTTAGGGGGGATTCACACGATAGCGTATCTAAGACGAACCGTGCCTTAGTTTTATACTGCTCTGAACAGTTTAAAGATCCCTTTGTTTACCTATCTAAATAGTTGGTAAAACTTTTCACGTCTACTTTTAATTTATTTTGTGCTTTTAGGCCAAGTATTGGCCCCCTTGTACTCACCATCAAAATCGGGGATAACTTGCTATCCTCGCTTAGTACGTCTACCGACTTATATTTCATTTGCTTCAAAAGAGTGTAAATTTCCATTGCATTTGTAAGTACTTAATTAGTTTCTTTAATGAAATACCTGGTGATAATTCGCATTTAATTTTTAATTTAACTTAGCTTCGCATTTGACGTGCTTATCTACAATTAATACCAATAGCTATTTTTTGTCATCCCAATTGTGTCATAATAGTCAAGAAAAGACATTGTACAAAAATTAAAAAGCACGCCGTATTATTCAACATAGTCCGGTACGTGTATAGTGTAGTCACCCTTAGGCGCCTGAACTTGTTTATCGTACGCCAGAATTTGCGCAAGACTTAAAAACTTTCCTCACTGATAAACACAACTTCCTCGCACTCACCGTCACATGAATAACAGCAAGTTGCACGCGCTGGCAGCACTGACTAAAAATGGCATGACTTCGTTCTCAAGTTGCACGCGATAACTCCGGAACCGATTTGAACATCTTTTTTCGGCGTATGACCTTAATAAATGGCGAAGAAAATTATTTTCTAGATATTTTGCATTATTAGGTGTAGTAGTAGGTTAGCTGATGGCTTTGGGATTAGTGAGAAATTTATTTATTGTTTTCATTTCATTATTATGCAAATTATGTCATGATAGTGCCAAAATTTAGAGTTTTTTTTTTGGGATGGCGGCGATTTTCTTTTTTTCACCTGTTATCCTCTATTCATGTTGGCCCTGTAAACCGTGTCCCTGTTACGGGGACAACATACCTTGTTATAGCTTACACTGAACGATTCTTTATTTAAACTAAGTATTATTACATTTAGATACCTACCTAAATCATCAACAGAGTTTCTTTATAAAATATTAATAAGAAAATGAAAAAATTCTTCACCCGAGTGAGATTTGAACTCACGACCACTCGCAAACCGTGCTTTCGCTCTAACCAACTGAGCTATCGGGTCAATTAACTCGGATGACGAATTTTACCAACTTTTCCTTAGAGTTTCTTTACTTTGACTTTTTTGCACTCGTTTCTTATAATATTCTCGATTCCAGTTATGGATAAACAATCCAGTGCAAAAGAAAAAAATAACTCCAGTACCGAAACCGTTATAAAACAGATCATATCATTGTAGGTACAGTTTCGGCGAGCTACCTTAATACTTTCACAGTGGAAACTACAAATTGAATTTCCAGCTGCGTGAATATTTAAGAGCCCCGGGGCCTATTGACTTCCAAGCGGTACGGGTCCTAACATTTGTAAAGTAAACACAGTTTTACTGAGCGCTCCAAACCGCACACACATATGTGCAAGGGCTTTTATATAATTGCCTCGAAACATTTTTTTTGCATGAATATACAAATATTGGATATTTCTGTGGAAAACTGACTTTTTGCAGTGTCTGTAACCACAATGTTCCTGTATAAAATAAGTCGCATCAAATGATGACGGACTTACACATAGGTACGTGAGTATACAGGGTGTAACAAAAAGGGTATGTTAAGCGAAATGCTACGTAAATAGCCCACTGTAGACAACCTATCCACAAAATTTGAGACTCGAAATCACATGTTTATTTTTCAAGATTGTATGATTCCTGAGATATTTAAAAATTCTTACTATCGGGAAAAATAAACATGTGATTTCGAATCTCAAATTTTGTAGATAGGTTCTCTATAGTGGGCTATTTACGTAGCTTTTCGCTTAACATACCCTTTTGTAACATCCTGTATATGCTTTATCCAAGAGACGAACAGATCCTAATGAATGGATTAGGCCACTATAGCGGGAACAAGACAAGTGTGGGCTCAAATGGGGGAGGCCTTTGCCCAGCAGTGGGACACAGCATAGGCTATTAAAAAGAAACATTAGCGTCCGCCCACCACTCCGTCCACATAAAACTTAAATTCCCGTTTTTCCTGACACCGTGAATTTTTTTGAAAATCCTTTCTTATCGGATACTTCCATCTTACATACTCGTAGAACACAACTCTTCAAGTTTCAGGACTTTACTATCAGCAGATTAGGCTATACGTTGATCCGTCAGACAAGGCATTTTATATGTAGGCTTAGATTAGGTAGATAGCAAAATATTTGAGTAAGAACAATCTACCTGATTTATCGTTTTCTATAGTCACGGAAAACAACAAGTAAATATGTTATAAAGTTCTTTAACAGCCAAATAAATCCCCAAGTCGCATTCAATAACAACAAAAGAATTGATTCATGCGATCGCTATACCCGGATAGAGTGTTGAAGATTCTAGTTTGAGCATTGTTTCAACTTCAATAACTTGCAGAAATACGTTTGGAATGCCCGGCGTCCTGTAGCCTTCTGCTGCGGAATCGCTTTAAAGAGATTATCGCTAAGGAATCAAGTCACGTGCGGGGAACTTACTCTTGCGATTGGTTGCAGATCTATGGGCGAGATATAAAATGGGGATAGAAAAATTGATTCTATTTAACTCTACGGAGTTTGGGACTCGTGCCATTTGTTTGTATACCTGCTTGGGGTGTTTTTATATACGAGTACATATAGATACAGGTTCTGTTTTAGACGTAGAATAACATAGGGGTTAAGTTATAGGTGCAAAACGTGCTTAATCTACTATACTAATGTTTGGTACTTACGACAATATACGATGACAAGATCAAAAATAATCAGAAAATGATGTAGAAGCTTTACAGTGGTAAGTTCACTGTTAGTCGGTAACGATGGTGATTGATGATTGAAGGCTCGAGCACACCGGATGCGTGTGCGTGGACGTAAGCGTAGACGTATACCTACCTCTGAGTTGTAATGTATGGAACTGTATAGGCACGGGCAGACCGGATGCGTATGCGTAGACGTAAGCATAGACGTCAAGCGGTGACAGTTCTATACATTAAACTCAGAGGTACGTGTACGTCTACGCTTACGTGCACGCACACGCATCCGGTGTGCTCGAGCCTTCAATCATCAATCACCATCGTTACGGACTAACAGTGAACTTACCACTGTAAAGCTTCTTAGCTTTACTAAAATTCTTAGCATCTATATTTACTGTATAAAAACTGTCATACAAAAACCTTTTCTACTATACAGGATGTTTTTTTGTTGCCACCCTTAACGAAGAGTACATACTCTATACATCAAATAAAGTAAGTTTATGCAAAAAAAAATGCTGGGAAATTATGTAATTTAAAGAAAAATAATTACTTGATCGGGCGAAATTTATAGTGTCCAGTGTTTATGCTAGTTTTTTCATAGACAGATATTAATTATTTCTCGTGAAAAAATCTTGCTATACGCGTCAATGTTCATTTATGCAGAAAAACGCAGTCTATTTACTCAACTTTAACCCTAATATTTTGGAAACTAGATACTTCCGAGGTATGCTTCCATGGAGAAAAATTATCGTGATGATGAGGAGATTCCGTAGTTTTCAGAAACGTTGACGAATAGAAAAATCAGCCTGTATGTACTATATCATTTATATTATAGGCTTTAACATATTTTTCCGTGCCTAGATACTCCCATCTAGATGCTTATAATAATATCTAATTAGCTATGTACTTATACAATTGCGTTTTAAAAGTAGTAAACAGAAATTTTAAAAATTTCCGTCCGCTGTGTACAGGAAGTTATGCGAAATTTATTTCCCAGAAAACTTCTTAAGAATGTTAACTGAAGACTTTACAACTCATCTCAAAGGTTGAAGCTTTATAAAGGCATCGTCGAAATAGTTGAAAGTCTACATAAGTTTGAAGTGAAGAAAAATGTAAATAAATATTTTTTTATCACGAACCCGAATATAAACCTAAGTAAGTAACTTTAAGAGCTTTTAGATTTATTGGATTGAGAACATCCTCGGGTCTTACATTTTTATATTTTGAGATTTAATTTTATCAACATTCGTTCAGCCATTTTGCTGTGATAAGGTAATAGACAGACTAAATAAAGTTACTTTCTGATATTAATACCTCTTAGTTTCTGAGAGCTTGTGTACCTATTACGAAATGTACGTGAAATACGTGTGCCTATAACTAGATCAGCCAGAGATAATATCTCTGTATATTATACAACCGTTGGAGTAATAAATAAGGTTATACAAAGTCTAATTCGATTTAACGTTGATCTAAAGCAGGATCATCATTGCTCTCAAACAAATTAATCCAGCACCCACCGACCGATCTATATTAGATCGTGTCTCAGTTTACGATCATTTGGGAACCGAATAACACGTTAATTAAGTAGAGGTGTTCGCGTCTGCGCGATGTCAATAAACCAGTGCCAGGGGCGCCACCGACTCATTTTAATACTAAACGAGCCGGTGCATTATTAAGTGCGCCGTGACAACCCTAACTAGTTGAATGTCGACTTAATATAGCTCTACTAAAACGTAGAATTAGTTTCGAAAAAGACTTATTTGCGTTGCGTTATTTAAAATTGTTGTAAAAGTCGGGTATCAAAACACACACACAGCGATGTTGTGTTTAATTATGCTAATAACTCATCCTAAGAGTTTAAATATACCAACCAATTGAAGCGGAAACATACATACGACATCCAAATTGTGGTCCTAACATATCCAGATATTATAGGTATAACCTCTCATTGCTTACAAAATTCCATTACGAGTTAAAAGCATACAATTTTTGCAAAATTTTAAACATACCTTTCTTCTATTATATTGAAAACTGGCATGTTCTTCTGATGCTTCTTGTAGTGATCATCGTTTGATTGTTTTTGATTTTGTCCCTCGTGGTGGCCCGGATGATGGTCTTCCTGATATTATTGCATTAGATTATTGTTATAAAACCAATCACGCCGATTGGAACTTTTTCGGAATACTATTCAAAGCGCACTGTGAGGATTTTATGATCAGTAGTTATTCAGTATCAGAAAGGGCTAAGTCGCTCACTGACACTGACACCTTCATCTATTGCGCCGACGTGGCTCTGGGTCGAAAGTCTCGTAATAATACTGACAAATGTGAATGGTGGACTGACAGTTTAACTTGCATTAGAAGAGCGTTTCGATATGCTCGTCGGAAATTTAATCGCGTGAATAAACAGAAAATTCAAGGTTAACGTTTTATTACTGCGCGTACCGAATATCGTATAGCTATATCAAGATATAGGCGATATAAGAAAGGGCGATTTCTTAAAAAGAATGGTCAATCGGTTTATTATGGAAGGACCTTGGTCACCCATCTCCTTAAGCCCAAAAAATTTATTACTGAGGCCTATTTCTCCAGTCTTCAGTTAGATAATAATTTAAATAATGTTAAATTCTATTGAATCTGTCTCCAGACCGATTTATAATTATGACCTTATCTCATCTAAGCACAATTTCCGTGCCTTCAAAGAATTTTGTCACACTTATTATTGGCATTATAACTTATATAGGTAACATAAAGTAGCCGTATGTTCCAATTGTAATAATATTGTCAGTCAGTGCTTAATGTAATATTAAGCATACCTATCTTCATACTTCACATTCTGTTTTTCTATTAGTTTTAATGCTTTATAGTCGCTAGTTAGATCCCTCCTGGATTTTCTATGCTATGTTATGCATTTTTCTGGTCGCCTCTGTTGATCCTGGCTCACAGGAGTTGCAGAGGCGGGAATGAGTGGTGGGCCAATCCCGGTTTTATACCTTTCTTCTAATAATACATGTTATGTAGCGACTCTATTATAACATGGAGTAGTGAGGGCGTTCTAATAGAACAGCGATGCTCCGAGTTACACTCACCAGCTAATTTTCATATTAAACGAGGCGGTGCATTATTAAAATTCCAGTGTGACAACCCTCGCGCAACTTCACCGGCAGCCGGAGGTTTGACTTGATAACCGCACAGTATTTAGCGTCTCTGCACTGCTTGTCACTTAGCATTTAGCTGGGTAGAACCACAAGCTTATCTTTATATCATGCAATCGTGGACTCAAACTTTAGTAACTTGAGTGTTATTGAAAAATAACTCGGATGTAAAAGAAAATAAAAAGTCACTAGATACTAAGAGAATAGACTAACAAGCTGACTTGGTTTTATGTTACGGAAATAATCGGAAAGAAATGTGGGATACTTTAAAATTGTGGTTAGGTACCTATTTAGCAAATTTGATCAAATAGGTACATGATTAAACTCGTACATATCGGTAATTCGAGTAAAAAAGAGAATACTCGGCAAGACTCGGCCTGTCTTCAACGCGTAGATATAAATGTATATAAGGTCTTTCCGAAATTAGTGATTTGCTTTTGACACAAAACTGGGTAGGTAAAAAGAAACAACTTTCACTATGGGGCCAACTCCGAAATAGTAATCAAATATTCCATACATTTCAGTGCAGTGTTTATCAAGATTTTTTACAATAGCAGTTTTTTTTTAAACACCTTATATAAAGGAGTTTATATTTTTCTTTGTTACGTTCAACAAAAAATCATATTCAAACTACGTAGGTCGTATTATTCGCGCTTAAAATTACGAACATTAAATAAAATACCTCAAAAAGCTCTGTATGAAATATTAAAACATTTTCATTTAAGATTTCATGCATTTTTATTCCTCCCTATATTGTAAAACTTTATAAAAATATAAAGATACCAAACCAAAAACTAGCAGTATCTCTCTGTATACTCGTAAGCACTTGAACACTATCTAAGACTATAACGTAACTAAAGTGGATATTATTTACGTGCAAGTTCATGTTTGGGACACGGTCCCCATTCTTGGCATGTTTGCGCTATCCATCTACGTGCCTCCTGCCGGAGAGCAGGTGTCAAAACTGAGAGGGACGTTAGCCTAATGTATGCAGATTGCACCTCTCGCCTCTCCACACTGGCACTACTGCCATAGCGAAAAGTGCATAGTAGGTCACCTTTGAACTGAATATCAGGGGTAGAGTTAGGCACACAGGTGTTAATATGCTTATTCTATTTACGTTCATAAAGACAGAAATGGTAGGGCCACTAGTGCAACGCAGATCTAACTTTTCGCGTTGTCACAAAAACAAGGTTGCGTCTCCGTGTTTAGCTTTTGCAATTTGCTAGGACACTAATTAATATCATCACATCTAGCTAAGGTTGTTTAACCTGCGTAATCGCGTCACCAAATTGGTCATAGTAAGGGTTCTACTGGGAACTAGGGTTGCCACAACTAATTGTGCCAATCTGAATGCGTTGGTAGCACGATTGGCTACTCCTCCTCTGGTATTCTAGTAAACAGGCACCTAATCCTCGTCAGCGCGTGTAGACTACCGTACTCTCTGTTGCTGGTACCTTTACATTATCGTTATTAGTGTTACTTTATTTAATGCCCGGTTACTCTGTTGCATACAAATTATGTTTTTACACTAACAACTGGGATGAGCGAGAACGTGTTGGTTTATTCAGAATGCTGCGCTCCATTTTTCTGTAAATAAGAATGATCCCCGTAGTGTGTTTAATATGGTGCAGCTGTAATGAAATGCAGTCTGCTAGCTTTGTGGAATAAATTAATTATATTTGTACATGAACATTTTATCAACATGCTGGATGAGGCAATTAGATATTGCAGTTGTTACGGATACGGACATAAGAATTTTTTCATATCTTATTAACTGCTGAACTGACACTAAAGTTCATTTATTTTGTTTTCCAAAACACCTAATGATCGTTCTTTATTTATTGATTGATTGCTATAACATAATTAAAATATAGTTTTGTTAAAACATAATGTATATGTAATAATAGTTCCGTTTTGTTTGCAAAAACAGTCCAAAGAAAGTCTTTTTTTCTAAAACAACAAAGGCCGATCTAGGAATCCGGCTAGGAACACGTTGTTTAGTGACAATTTAAATTAGTGTCGATTATTTAACAAAGTTTTGTAATGAAGCAGTAAATTTAGTGACAAACGTAAACAATATCGGACACCGCGAATTGTTAACAAACATAATTTGCATTGACATTGTTGCCAGTAATTATACGGACGGCTTTAATTACGTTCGATTAAAACTGTTCGAATCGAAAATGTGGATTTTGTTACTTAATGGATAATGTGTATTATAATGTTCGCATCGTTATCTTTTCATTAAAAAATTTGCTTAATTGGGTATAACAGGTGTAATTGGTCGACCATTTTGGTTTGCCAATAAACTTATTATACATAAACCTAAGGGTAAGTAAGGTTATAAAAATGTTAAATTGTGAAAGAGACTATTGTAATAAATATTTAGGAAGTTCCTCAATTTAGATACATTTTGGAACCCATAAAAATCCTTAGTTTGTATTCGAAACTACACCCTTTTTCGACCCATGTCACAGCCACTATCATTTGACAATGTTAGACAGGGAAAAACAAGCTTTTATCTATGATTTATTCAATTTTTTTTCCGCTTGAAACAAAAATGTACATTTTGCCTCGTAGCGCATAGGTACGAACTATTTTTGCTATACAAACGTTTGATTTCGTGAATATCAAAGTAAATACTTGCTTTTATAAATGTTCCAATTGTATCAGTATGAACCTCGTATTATTTAAATGTATAGGTAGGTAGGTAGAGGTACTCAATATAATCACCATCATTTTCAGCCATGAGAAGTCCGCTGCTGAACATAAGCCTCCCCCAATAACCATTAATGACCACTAATTTTCGGGCACAGATGTGGTAATTCGTGTATATAGGTATATTCTTTAATTCTAGGCGATTATTTTCTTTACTTTGAATTTTTAAAATAAGAATTGAACGAAAAACGGTGTTATGAATATTACGCATAAAAAACAAACGCAATGGAAGCAAAATAGTATCTCATTGGAGTCCCGTTGTTAAATATTGAACAATAGCCGCGACACTCCGAGACGCTTCCACTGTAGAGACGGGGCGATGCATATTTAAAACAAAGGAGGAGGGAAGCCCTTGGAGAATTCTTCGATAGAGGCCAAATGACGAAGGAATTGTTTCCATAAATTATAAAGGTGACCCGAAAAAATCTTGTAGGCCCAAATCAAAAACTTGAGGCAAAGTTTATTTTAAGAGCATAAAAAGCACCTATTTATGTAGGTACCTAAATTGTAGTAAACTAGAAGAAAAAACTTATATACAGCGAAACTAAGTAAAAAGAAAAGTATATAGTAAAAATGACAAATTTGTGAACACAAAGCATAAGTACCATGAAAATAATATCCAACCAACCAAAGAGCTAGAACCCGCAATGTTAGACAGTCACTTAAACGTTATAAATTATATCGAAATCTCGTATTAGGAAATGACAAGCGCAAGTCTACATGGGTTGTTTAATTACAAGGCGACGTTTTAACACAATTTGGGGGCTGACGAGAGGGTCCACACGATGGCACGAACCAGAGACTTAGGCAATTTATCTCAAGACAAATCCGACCGCGTAAGACACCTGTCACGGGAGGGAATGACGGGACGGGATGGGCGGGTGTCTCGTCTCGTCGGGTGCGTGTGAAACTCCCGTATTAGCTCGAGGTAAATTAGAATATTCCTAACATAAATAAAACAATAATTAACGTTTAACAAGACAAGTTCAAGTTTATGAGGGAATTTACATAACTTTAAAGGTTGTGTGTGTATTGTATTTAATCGATGTAGTGCTTGTAAATATATCAAAAGCTTAGATGTAGCTATATTTTGTGGTAAGGTGTGTGGTGTAAAAAATTTAATAGTTTAAATAGAAAGTCTAGCAGCTTTCAATTTGCATTACAGCAATACAAATAAAAATCATTATGAAAAATAGTTACTCATATTTCATGTAGGGATACGAGTATTTAATTTCAAAGGACAACTATTTGCATTGCAGCAATACAAATAAAAATCATTATAAAAAATAGTTACTTACATTTAACATAGGGATCCGAGTATTTAATTTCAAAGGACAACTACTAACTACAATATATCGTGCAATTTCAAGTCAACGCCAACAAGACGGGATTTAAAGCCACACGGTTATTTTGTTTAGATTCCATCCAATTTAATTTAGAAGGAATGTTTCCAGCGTATTAATTTACGCAAACCATTTTCGGCATTGTTACGTATCTCATTTGCACAAAGGATGGCGCGGTGTCGAGCCGCGCCGAAAGCGGGTGTTGCAATTTGTCCTCAGATAAACCCAACCGCAGACAGATGCCTTCTGTAGCAAGCTTTAACGAAATCATTTTACCTTTTTTTGTTATACTCTACTTACAGTGTATTTAAAGTGGTATACATTTTCGTGTGATGTGATGTCAGCAGAGTAGAGTAGCACCATAACATGTCAAGTCAGCCCGTGGTATCGTAAGAGGCGAGTAATGTTTCCGGGAGGTAGACAGCAGTGCATCTCGTATTGACAACATAGTCCGAAAATCACACTACCTACGGTTACCAACCCATCAGCCCTAGTCTGGGAAAAAACTGCTATGGCAGTAGCCTTGTAGCATTTTGTGCAGATCTACGTCCAGCAGTAGACGGCAATAGGCTGATGTGTATGTGATGAGTGTATAGGTATACATACTACTGGGCATAAATTTATGCTAAACTAATGCTGTTTGTTTTCTTTTCAGGTAACGCCAAAACACATTTGCCCCTTGATTGACAGCGGTAGCGGTATGTTATTGCAACATTTCACACGCCCAAGTTTGCCATTTCGTCGGAAATAGATTTATGATCATTCCCCAACACTTCAAAGGGGGCCATTAAATTTTGAGGCGCAAAATGTATAAATTTCAATTTCTCGAGACGTGTGGAGCGCGGGCGGCACCTGGCCACTGTCAACATTGACTGCCAATTTGAATATGGCGTGGCCTAATTGGTTGACAGCTCGTTCCAAATAAAATTTAAAGGTCGGTTCTGATCGCATAACGAGACGTCGAACGTGCATACGCCGAAAGCGGAAAAGCTGTTATCCGATATACCTACGTGCAATTATGCATTTCCATCAAATGTAAACAGTGTTGCAGTACGGGCGACGGACGATGGAAAATTAAAATATTAAATTATAAACTGCCATTTAACATACAGGAAAATTTTGTGGAGCATAATGAATAGGTAGCTAACTAATGAAATTATTAAATGTTAATCGCGGCTTCAGTAGGTACAATAGGTATATTTTACACAAAATCATCACACCATCACAAAATTTCAACGCAGATGTAGGTACAGACTTATTTCGTAACCGTACCTACTCAAACAAAATAACATATCGAAGTTGGAACTCCCTTGACAACAGGTATGCATTGAATTCCAAACTCACCCTGAAGCTATTTTAATATTAGAAACTTCGAACACCTGTAAATTGATGTAACAGATAGTTCGGGCGGCTTTCGGCACAGCTGTATTTATGTATGTAATCGTATTGGGGCGTAGCGTAGCCCAGTTTCACTGTGTACCTTGGGGTATATTCTGTATCCCTCAATTATGTTGTGTATGCCCACGAAGGGAGGTGAGATTGTGGCTTGATATCGTTTGTTTATAGAATAGTGTCGCTATTACATGACAGGCGTTCGGTATCTCCACTGTGTCCTTCCTTCATGACTGTACCCTCAAATTATGTAGCATATGGCGTCTCGATACCTCACCGGTCCATTTCGAATGGCCGCCGGAACGATTCCGGCTCGTAAACCAAGGTTGTATGTACCCCGAGTCATGAATACTTAAGAAGGGAAATTGTGCCGAGGAAGCTACGGCATGAGTAAGGAAATCTTAACCTTGTTTTTATATAGTTGGCACTCGTAAATCGACTTAATTCCATGAATTTGTTTAGGTATTAAAAAGTATAGAGAAGTATCTCGTCAAGTATCTCATCTAATGCCATTCCAAGGCTAGCGCTTACTAAACTAACTTTACAAGCAATCGTTAATGCTATTTAATTAGTATGTCGAAATTACTTATAACAAAAAAACTAACATAGTAAATAATTAAGCTAATCTACGGTTCCATATTTTATTACATACATACATTAAATTATGCTAAACGTGACTCTCGGATTTCATTCACAAATTCGCTATCCTGCATCTCTGGGTTACCCCATTTTGGAGTACACAGCTCATCTCATAATGCCAACTTCGCGAAATGACAACTTCCGTGTGTATATGTAGTATATTTGTATCATACATTTGAAACTCATACGAGGTAACTGGGTGCCTCGCTGAAATGTGACCCACATGGCATTCTGTGTAATACAGGCATTCTGTACTAGTGCAGCTACGTTGCAATGCGAGATGGCTGGTGGATAGCTTGAGTAGCAGGTAAAATCTGCGCTACTAGCTTGATTTCATATAGGTATAATCTTTTATTTGTAAATGACTCTACATCATTGTTCGTTTATTTGTATAGTTTGTTAGAAGCTTTAGAGAAACCGCACTGTATTTTCACAGTTTAATGTCATGATATATCAGGGTGCTGAAGACAATGTAACATTATTTCACATTGAAGGTGGCCGTTGTATTCTACTATTATAATAGCATAATATTATAATAGCAGTTAAACTCCATCACATATTGGAAAAAATGTTTCGGTGAATTCTATCGATTCGATATAGAAATAATTCTACTTTGTCTGAGCCCTCTTTTAATATAAAGAAGAATGTTAAAATATTGATTAACTCCGTCATTTCCTTTAGTATTAATGTTTCTGCCATTCTATGTAAAGAAACATTTTATATAAAATACTCCCCCATCTATATGTTTAACTATTTAGGTCCCAAGTCGTAAAATGCGGTCATACCTACAGAGTCGTGAATACTTTACGTGTGTTCTTCAACTGTCACCCTAGTGTGACCTGAGTAAAGGTAGAATATTAATCTGTTGCTTTACATAACATATTTTGAGCAACAAAAATATTATATCTACTGATATGTAAATTTAGGTTCACGGTTATTATAATAGCGCCTCTGCAGCTTCACTTGCTGAAACTCGATCGCAGCGCCACCTGTTAAGTCCAAAAAGCGCTTATATCTTCTCTAGGGCCAGTCCAATTCATACAAAAAATTTCACTAAAATCGGTCGAGCCATCTTCAAGTTTTAGAGAGATAAACTTTATATTCTAATAGTGGTATTACCTATTGTCCCGAATAATATAGAAACTTGAGTTGCTAACATGACGTGTTAAATTAATAATACGAGCACAATTACAACCACACCTCTGCGATTCACAACATTTAATTAGAAACCTAGTATGTGTGGTGGAACATACTTCAACAGTAACTGTATTTGTTGTCGAGTCTTATTTCTAATATTACGTTGTGGTTATTTTCATTGGTATATGTGGACTAAACACGGGATAATTATCTTAGAGATTTTGAGCTTTCTATTCTAGGATATCTATGTTTAGCTAGGTTTTAATTTGTAACAGCTATAGGTAATTTGGTTTCACGTGTGTCTTCCAGTTTTATGCTCAGATCATGTTCATATAAATTAACCAAAAAAAAATATTTTATCGAACTAATAGACGGTTATAATTAAGTACCCAATATTAAAAGAAAACTTCAAATCACATCTTTATTTTTCTAAATAGTATCCATACTCTCTAAATTATCCAGAATTTCTAAACAACTCAGGAATGTTCACACAATCTTGAAAATTACACATATGATATCGAATCTCGAATTTTGTGGATAAGTTCTCTCTAGTAGACTATTTTCGTAGCATTTCGCTTAACATACCCCTTTTATCACACCCTGTATGTATCCATATGTAGTAGTCCTAATGATTCCCGAAAATGTCTCTACGGAAACTAACGGCTTTTAATTATCACATTAGTGTTGTAGTTTCAAATATTTAGACATCCACGCGAATAGTCTAGTCTTTAGACAAAGCTAGTGTTAATTACAGTCTAGATTTAGAGCTTTCTTGAACGTATATATATCTCGTTATCTAGTTAACTGCCGACGCGTAGAGTGCAGCTCGGCTATTAGCAGCGTCTGCTATAATGACCCTTATTAACACCGTGTTAGGGATTACAATGGCTACGGGTTATACATAAGTGGCTCGTGTATTACTGTATTTATGTCTGTACTTTATGCGGTAAGTCTAATGGTGCTGTAAAGGCGGAACGTTTATGCATTTACGAATGTAAAATGGCGGAAAAACATTGATTGATTAAAATTTATGGTCATGACCAGTGATGTGATTATAGGTAGACACGGGGTTTCATAATGAAATCTTTATAAAAAGTGGCACGAGTCAATAAACGTAATAACTGCATTAGACCAGATTTTTAAACTTGAATAGATTTACCTCCTTCTCAAAGTTGGACCTACCTAGTTTGATCGTCTGTCCCAGGTAAACATACTCGTCAATATATATTTTTTATTTATTTAATATATATTTAGAGATGTTGTCCTATCCCACGTCTTAAATGCAAACTTTCTGAAATAATCTGTAACAATATGGACCGTAATAAAAACATTGTCTAATTGACCGAATTGTGAATCTAAACCATTTTACATCACACAAAATTTCATCAAAATCGGTTGAGCCATTTAGAGGGAAATCCATTACAAACACACGAAAAGAAGGTTTTTATATATCAAGATGTATATATAACGCTACTCCTCAATCGCGAGTCGACAGCAGAGCAGACTATTCGCAGTCAGTCCGAACATAAGACGGTGTCGAGAGGGTGATGCCTGCCAGCGACATGCGTATGGTAATGAGCTAGTGACATCAATTTATTGCACTAGGTACGTACGTACTCGTACGTAAAGTACGTATACGTACACACTTTATGTATGTACATACATAAAGTGATAATTCTATTAATCGTAAAGTAAAGTAATCCTCCGAAAGTATTCGCCAAATAATACCCGCATGAGCAGTACCTAACCTAGTCCTCGAATAGCACCTATTTTTGGCAGGTGCTCTTCGTTGATTCATATTTACTATGTAATCGACCCTTTTTACTAGTTAAATATCGATTCTTTATAAAGTGTATAATACCGTATATCTATCCACGGTTTACGGTTCAGCTGTGTTCCCAAAAATCGGGTAGCCACAACTGCAGAATCGCAAATGAGATCCCACAAACACATTTAGCATAACTGGCCAGGCGAAATAAAACTATTTAAAATATTTGATTAGCAAATTGTTCTGTGATATCTATAATTACTAATTTACATAACTTAGCATTATTTGGTACTAGTGGACGCCCGCCACTTCGTCCGCGTGGACTGCAGAAAACACAAAATGTCGAAATTATCCGGGATAATAATATTTTCCCGGGATAAAAAGTAGGCTATGTGTTAATCCAGGGTGTCAGCTAACTCCATACCAAATTTTATTAAAATCGCTCCAGCCGTTTTTACGTGAAAGAGTAACAAACATCCATCCGATCTATCCATCCATCCATACTTACAAACTTTCGCGTTTATAATATTAGTAGAATAGTACAGTAGGATAGTTAAAGATGATGGCATTTTCATGACAAGAAAACTGTCGTCATGTAAATAATTTATGGTATATTTATGCGGGCCGCGGCTTAACAACCCCTTTGGTTGTATGGGGGCACAATATTATAAGCGAAGGGATTTTTTCAACGAGTACAGTTGGCGAAATTGCTCATTTACGAATTCATTGTATTTTGCCGAAAACATTCTAAAATTGATATCGTTATGCAAATTTTTGTGTGGCCAAAATTAGTTCGCACATTTTAATAAATTTCCTGTAGGGTATTTTCGAACATAATATATTTTTTTTAAGTCAAACAAATGGTTATACAGCTGATATACATACGAAATTCTACACACATATTTATTTAAGGATCCAGTCGGCAAACATTGAAACCATTTCAAAAAGTGTGTAATAACTTTTTGTAATAGCAAAGTGTAGTAAAATATGGCACACATTTTTAGGTCTCAGCAAAGATGTTACTTTAAAATACCCAACGCCATCTCGTGTCTTATTACTTACTCTCAAGTTACTTTCCGGTTCCTTTGACATACCTGCTCCGCAATTCTGGTAATCATTCTAGCTGAATTTCAAAAAAGCCGCCGAAGCGCAAATGGCAACCTTTGAGTATTATGATATTCGTTCGTATATTAGTGGCTAATATGACGTTATACAAATTATGTCTGCAGCATTCTAATATGTCGGAATAAAATATCTTAGATTCTAGATGAACTATGTGAAAATACCTATATAAGAGCATTTAACTTAAAAAATATTGTGTTTAAAATATGTGTAAGATCTTTTCACATAGCTATTCTAGAAATCGAAAATATCAGTAACACGACTTAAATTACATTTCGAGATGGGTAAAATTTAGCAGAATTGACCCACTGTAGGAGCTCTAGGACACATGTAGAGACGCCGGTGTGTGAATGACACGCGGCTCAAGGCGTGTTGTTAAAACTCAAGCCGCGTCGAGCCGGCGCGCGCTAATTGTACTTCTACCTACCACCCCTACTCTACCTAGCGTACCTGCTCTACCCTACATTGTAGCCACTCCACCTAGTGCTCTACACTCCTTTCGGTGCCTCATTGTGACCGAGCGAAAAACTTTGTAACTGTTGACACTGAGCTCGTCAAAAAAGTTTTTTTTACTCGCTTTTTAATTGTAATGACAGATGTATGTTTATGTTCCAGTGGTTGGCTGGTAGGTTGGATTTTTGAGGGTAGTTAGAAAATTTGACTATTTCTTATTATTTTCCAGTATAATAAATTGCAATAGACTTTGTACCTACATTATCTTACGCTACGTGTAAGAAACTTTGTAATAAAATTAATGTCAATAGAGATATTTATTATTTTGATAGTTGTTAAGAATATGTGTGTTCCCACAAATGCAATGAATACATAAGTTACAACAGTTCAATCGTAGGATATTCGATTCTATTAGGATATTCGACAAAACGAAAAAATGGGAAATAGTTAAACGTATCATGTAGTTCAATTCCCCACCGCAATCTGCACTCCGTACAATAGAGCGGCCGTCTCGATGCACCAGCAAAAAGTTGAACTAATAAGCGGCCGCACGAGTGTAGAACGCAGTGTTGCCACTTTACTGGCAACTGCACGGAGCGCGACAAAACCAACCTCGGATCGGAACCGCAACAACCGTGCCGAAGTTTAATTCAATCGCTGAGTGTTGCTGGGTGAGAAGTTGCGCGGGAATTAGGGTTGCCAGCTTATCTTGGGAATTTGGTTGAACTTCGGAGTTGGGCTTGTATTTTGTGCTTTTGGAGCTGTTGCGCGTGAAAGATGTTCGAATAGGAGTTGTTTTGATACTGATAAGATTAGTCTCCGATTTTATTCTTATTAGAATTCAGTACGTAAAGTCTCATAAGGATGAGCACTCAGAATTTACGAGTATATAGGTATCATTCATGTTATCTTATGACCAAACTTATTAAATAAGCACAAAAGGAGATAGGAGGTTTTATTGGAACCCCTAGATATTATCATTCGCATGGGCATTAAGACCTGTTTATATTATGTTTGTTTATATCAGTATGAAATTAGTTGGTGTCTGAAGATTACGCCAGCCAGCATTCCCCTTAAATTCTTTTACGCTATTTGTTATTCTTTTAGAGTTTTCGAGTAAAGCTGGCAACCCTAATTAAGGGGGGAAACATGTGGACTGAGGGGCGCGGGCGGCGGGGGCGGACGATGTTAATTACTACTCGTGTGGCGTGCCGCATATCGCAAACTTTGGCGCCCAACGGGGGGCCGCCATCAGCGTGTTTATCTACCCACTGCTCCCTTGGGGACAGTTCATTTTTATTATAATTAACCCGGATGTTGCAATCTTTCGTAATTTTAATTAGCTTAACTTTTTTTCAATTTGAATTAATTTCGCGGTGTCAGCGGTTTTGCATAATAGTCGACTATCAGGCGCCTAGCAGCATCGACTAGACGGGTCGAATTTTAAACTTACCTACTCTAACTGGATACATTTTACATATTTAACTCCCAAGTTTAGTCTCATGATATAATATTGCGTTCAAAAACAACATGATAAACTTAAACTTTCACAAGTATTTTATAAGTTTCTAATAGTACCTACACAAACATATCCCACTTCTGAAATTACGCGTGTTCTTTTTATTCCGCCCCAGTTGTTCTTGACAGACAAAATTCCGAGTGAGAGATGTGCGATATATGTTCGTACATACAAGTTTGTTGTCGATTTCAATCAAATATTCCGGTCTCGACCCACGACCCGGCATGTTCCCGACGCGCTCGGATATCCTCGGTTGGCTGTGTTGCGACATTTTGACGTACAATTTGTATTTTTGGTAGGCACACTTAAGACTTTGTTGATATGTTTATATATTCCTCGCTTCATATGTAGACATATTTATTTTAAGAAACATATTCTACCTACGGAAACATTGTAGTTATATAAAAATGCAATAGCTTATAGAGTTCATTTACTAATGAACTGAAAGTAAACTACTGTTTACTTTCAATTGAACTTTGTTCAAAATCGTAATATCTACTAACTCACAGGTTTTCTAAGATTACATTTATTGAGATACTCGCATAATTAATTACTCGCCTATCCAATAATTATGCTGCCTAATTATTACGTAGCCCATCCTAAATAACAATACGTACACGTCTGGGTAGGTGTTTGAAAATTGAAACATTTATGGTCCCGAATCGATATCGACGGGTAGCTCGGGCAGTAGACATAAATACGTATTACTGCCACCTCTGGTCGACTTTACGACGCTTCAGCCCGGTTATTGCTGCATGTGCCATTACACCGTCGTACTTATTCCGTGTACGTTAAATACTGGGTATCGAAAATAAAATTGTCGCGGTAAATTTTTATACGCTGTCACGCTCGATGCTGTTGTACGGCAGTCGTAAATATTGAGGAATGAATGGTGTTTCTGGTACTTACTCTTGGTACCGGTGCAACGTGTTATGTTTTATTGTAGCGTGAATTTTACGTTATAAATAGTCGTTATTTTTTATGGTTACGTCAGTATAGCTAACTTTAAACAAACCCAAACAGTTTAATCTTACCACCATTAACCCGTCCGGTTTCAATCCGGCTGCCGACAAATATGACAAGACATCGGCGCGAAATTAAGTGAGTTTGTCGAGTGTAAACTGGGATAATCCTTGGCTTGGCTATGATTAGCATATCGCGGGAGTCGGCGTTCGTTTCCAGAGGCCATCTGCAATTTAAATCAGGGACTTCGGAACGCCGGGCTCCTTAGCCGCGCACTCGGAATTCGAGATTCACCACGATTGGATGATTTCGGGTTCGATTTTCCGCTTGTTTGGACTGATTGAATTCGTCCTGGAAAATTTTCACTTGTACGGCATGCCGGCTTGTGATTACTGTCCTTGTTGAGAGTGACCGATCCGATTGTTGTGTAGTTTTTTTTACCCTGTTATAAAATTATCTTAGTAACTATGGCGGGTACAAGAGAAGTGTAGTTACGAATTACTCCTGCCGACAAACTGCTGTGCAGTTTGGCAGATGGTTAAAATGATAAGATAAATTGTATTTTATTTGAAATAAATAAAAAAAAAATCGAAGAGGCCTTTGTCCAGTAGGGATATCCGTGTTACATGACTAGTGGGTAAAAACCGCGTCAAAATTTGTTGTCCATAGAACTTATATTTGCGGTTTTAACTGTAGTATGTGCGTCTCGAGCGGTATTGCGGTTACGCGGTTAACCGCTTGCGGGAAAAAACCGTAGTGCGGCCTGGTACTTACTCTACAATAAAATAGAAGACAAAATTTAGTAACATTTAATTATTTTAAGTCGGCTACGTGCAATAATTTCGCAATTAACGTCTGTATGAGATAGCTCAGTATAAATATTTTCCCTAGAAACCGTTTTGAAGTTAAATTAATAAACGCCATATTTCCAGAGATTTAATAACGCCGTTATTTCATAACTAAAATATGTATTCGCAATATTGTTCCATTTGACATTGTAAGAAAAAAATGTATTTTTGGATGAAATAAATACGAGTTCTTTCAGATTGAATTGTATTTCTGCGTCGAATCAGTTGGTTATTGAATCATTGAATAATATCTGAATGAGATTGGAAAATATTATCATATGAGAGGTTTTCCCGCACGAAGTTGGTTATAAATCTTCGAGAACATTCTTTACTTGTGGAGATTAGAGCTATCAATCAGGCGGTCGGGGGAGAGCACCGGATACCTCTATCAGTTTGTTTTAAGTTTAAAGCGGAGAGCGAGTATTTTTTTACTGATAACTAGTCAATGACGCTGTTACGCTGATGCTTGAGACGTTAAGGTGACTGTAAGGAGGTTTGCAATCGCATAACTGCGGCCATTTTGGATTGATATTAAAAATAGGTTCTATCTTCCAAATTGTGTTTCCTTCTTAGTTTTGCATCAAGAGGGGTATCTACTCTCTGTATTCATAAAACAGGATTGTTTCTATCTTAGAAGCGAGATATCGCTCTACTCTGCTCATAATGACGTATTTCTATGAAAAAAATCTCCTGCCAATGTTTATGGTACCTAACTTTTCTTAAAGTTCGACTTAGTTGCAGGTTGGTCTTACTTTATTTTTGTGTCAATTGCCACATACATATGAGAAAACATACATACAGGTGTAGCGGGTCGGCACGTTTGCATATTCCCAGTGAACAATAGCACAGTCAGTGTTCCAGGACACTGCATTTAATGAATGTGTGCCTCTCGATACCTTTGACCCCATTGATTGAACAACGTAAACAAAATGAAATGTATTATTAATAGTATGAATGATACATAAAAATGTAGATATGCAGAGCAAAATAGAGTCAACAGGAAGGCCCCGAAGGGTTCCGTTTTTAAACCTTCGCTTCTAAAATAAAAATTCTTCACTAAAATACATCAGCTGCTTCTCCTTCCGTGCATGTTGTAGGAGTCAACTTAGGAACTCAGGCATTCTCTCAGGCGATAAGTTAGCAACTTGTCACTGATAATTTACAACTCTCCCCGCTGTGCTAAACGTGACAGTGGAATCTCCTTTATGATTCTGCAGTTCTGGCTAACCCCGTTTCGAGAACACAGCCATATGTATGTATGGTGATGATGAAAATCAATGTGAAACTCTAATTCGGAACGATAGCTTTACCGTATTTTTTCTTGTCTATATTTATGAGTAACAGCATAGCAAAATCGCGTCCACGTGCCCCCGTATAGTTTAAAGATTGCACCGAGCGTCGAGCGCTCTAACAAGACGCGAGGTACGGCGCGGTGAGAAATTGTCGGCGATACAGACGTCTAGTGCCGGTGTTCTGTCCACGCCGCTCCACTACACTGGAGAATTTAATCGTCTCTAAAGAAACTCGCAGAACACTTTTATTTATTCCCAAGTGGGTTTAGAGAAATACTGAATAATATTACCTTTTTGATGGCTTAATGAAATGTCGAGCATATTTTTCTGTGAGCTGCAAAAGCGCTACAAATTGAATCTTTTGATTGAATATTGTAATCAGTAATATTACTATTGCTAGTCATAGTTATGAACGATGTAAATGGCGGGTATATATAATTTTAAAGAATTCATTAATTTCAATACAAAAAGTAATGAAAAGGCATATTACATGATACCGCATCATAAATATATATACCGCATCATAGATAAAAGGCATATTATTTGTTGCATACAATTATATTCAAGCAATAAATGACTGGCATGGCTTTAACAATACGTGTCATTTAAATTACATTATTAATTATAATTACGTATCAATTTTAACTCAATTATTGCTCTTGCCTGAATGTACAAGCATGTACGTGGTTTCATGTAAAAGAGCCTTTACAAATGACTTAAAAGTTGAAAGATTACTTTTCTAGTAGTTATAAATCATCCATAAAATACATGTTCCTTTGTAGGTACTTTTTCTTCTTCAGCCTATTGCAGTCCACTGCTGGACGTAGGCCTCCCCCAGGGCACGCCACAAGGCTACTGCCACAGGGGGTGTTTTGCCCATAGTCACCACGCTGGGTAGGCGGGTTGGTGACCGCAGTGTGATTTTCGGACTATGTTGTCAGTACGGGAGGCGCTGCTGCCCGCCGCCTCCCGGAAACCCTTAATCGCCTTGTACGATACCCACGGGAAGTAGAGGTGGTACAAACTCTACTCTGCCGGTACCACGCGGCTCTAGGTACTTACACCCGCAATATAGATATTTCTGAATTAAAATGTGAGTAAAGGGAATTCAACTTCACCATTCGGTAACTTTAGCTCAACTTCCAGACATACATACGATTTCAATAATATTTCAAACAGTACCGGATATACAAAATTCTTTCAAACGCAATATTGTTCGAACATATTTATTTGCTCCAAAGTGTATCTCAGTGTAAGACGTTTACACCCACAGTTTTGGAGCCAAATTCAATTTGGGGGCTCGTAAATCCAAACCTAAGGAATTTGGGGCCAATCGTGTCCCCACCTGGGCATTTGAATTTCAAATTGAAGACAGTCCGGGTTTTGTTGTAGCCGTGTATGTTTATCGTTGTCGATAGTTTCGCGAGCACCTGCAATTGGCTTTGCAAGCAAGGCTTCTGGGCTTAGATATTCGGCGTTAAGTTACAATGTATATTCACATATTTGAATTAATAATGAAAACTTTATATTATTGTTTATAAATTTCCTATAGACCTCGGAGAAGTAGCGTAAAACATCTATTGAAGATATTATTATACAGACGAAGTAAACCCTAAGTTCATGAAGTTAATAAGATGGAAAATTTTAATTGGTGCCAGCCCTTCCCGTTGAGACCGAGTTTTCTTGGGGGAAAAAAGGGGAGTGAAGCAACCCTAATGTCAATAGAAAATTAAGTATGCTTAAGATTTATGGCTACTTAATTGCTGATTAAATGGTCGGCTATTTTGCTATTTAATTGATTTATATTAGTATGTCAGGTAATCGCAATTGTCACTCTTATAGGGTATGCAGCTCCATAGGTTGTGTGCGTATAAAATTGAAGCAATATGCATGCATACAAATCAGTTTCTCCGCTTTATTTTCCTATTCGTGTTTATGAAATATGAAATTTAGCGGCAATATAAAAATATACGATCCTTAATCAGAGCAAATAAATTTTATTTGCGACCAAGAAAACAACGTTCGTTCGCATACACCATAAAGCGACAGCGACGACGCAAAAATGTCACGACGCAAATGTCAGCTGCGTCCATGATGAAAACAAAATGTCTGCTAAAAATGGACGTAATTAATAAAGGTCGTTAAAATGCTCACGCCACGTTGATATAGCTTATAATGCTTGTCTAGATGGTCGCCATTGTTATTGAAGTGAACTGGGACTATTAATTATCCATTGAACATAATTTGGGCGGAACGCGCCGGGCTGCGGTGTCCGTCGACGTTCGAACGTCGATATCGACTATTGTCCCACTCTACTCTCTATAATGTCATTGATTGAAATTATTTTACTTGCTAATATTGATTTTAAACTTTAGACGAATAAGTAAGTTTGCTCTACATTCATAAAACTGCATTGTTTTCAGAGGATGTACCTTAGTTCTTATCCTAATAACATGGTATTAGCAACAATTGAATAGTTTACTTTTACGACGTTTTTGCAATTATTTACTCAGATATTTATATATGACGATTAATATGTGATTATGTATACAGGGTGGACGTGACAGCCAGGCAAATACTGTAATGCTGAACCAGTACCATTGTGTTGAGTTATACGACAGTGTTATTACTCGCAGGAAATTAATTTTTAATATGATTATCTGCAATGTTTGCTTTGCGCGCTATTTGTATTAGGCGATCCTGTGTCTAGTTAAATAGGCTTATTAATTATTGTGTGACACATTACTGTTTTTTGGATCATTGCGACTCTATTAGGGTTGATCAGTATTTTCTACTTTATTGAGCCCAATTTTTTTCTGATAAATCATCTTTTCTTTAAAATTTGGTTTTTGAGCCATTGTATAAAGCCTAATTAAACGAACAAAACCAATTTTTTTCCTGAAAAAATAAAAAAAATGTCGGAAAATTTTGGAATTTTCCTGAGAAATTATTCAGTGGTTTTCATCTCAGAATCATGGTCTGATATCACCCTATCAATATTTGCCTGGCTGTCACAAACATCCTGTATAAAATATTTTATAATATAATATACAACATTATACATATACCTACTAGATAACAAATGGTAGACAACATTCCCGGCTATAAGGCGAAATAATAAATTGCCTTTCCTCCCCTTCGAAAACTTTGTCCGACCAGAAGAAGCCATCTTTATCGCGAAATAACTTTTTTTACTGAACGTGTAATGTACTTTTAGTGTCTCCTTTTTAATTTTACTGGGTTTACTTTCTATCGTATTTGTCTTGAGATGAGCTTGCATTTGGTGCGAAATTATTAATTACCGAAACATGTTCTGACATGTCGTTTTACTGAGATGGATATCCAAAATTATGAAAATCTCTTTTATACTTTACTAAGACTTATAGTTGATACTTTACTTAACCATAATTAAGAAGAATCTAATAACAGTACAACAAAAATGCTTGGTTTAAGCTTATCTTATACAGGGTGTAACAGACAGGGTATGTTAAGCGAAAAGCTATGTAAACAGCCCTCTATAGAGAACCTATTTCCAAAATTTGAGATTCGAAATCACATGTTTATTTTTCAAGATTGTATGAACATTCCTGAGTTGTTTAGGAATTCTCCATACTATCTGGAAAAATAAACATGTGATTTTGAGTCTGAAATTTTGTGGATAGGTTCCTTTCAGTGGGCTATTTATATAGCTTTTCGCTTAACATGCCCCTTTTGTGACATCCTGTATATACAAAATGCCTTGTCTTGCTAAAATTATTGACGGATGAACGCACAACCTAAACCGCTGATCATAAACCTTAAACTTGGATGATGTGTTCTTTGTATAACATAGGCATCCTATAAGAAAGGACTTCTCGAAATTCCCACGGGAACAGGAAAAGTAGAAATTCTTAAGATTACGAGGACGAAGTCGTGGACGTCCATTAGCTTTTAATATAACTTAAATCTGCGTTAGTGACTATACTACAGTAAAGTTTAATGATGCAGGTTAGGTAGGTTTTTTATATTCACTTAACTCCACGAAACAAGTTTTGCTGCTTTTATTTAAGATTTATATTTAGCCCGACTTGTAGCAAATCTTGATTTTATTTAATCAGTATCATACACGACGTCTCTTTACGTTTATGTCGAAAATAATGAGACGTTATGATTTTGTCGACATATACAGAAAGTTTGTAGGTATGCTAATACGTGATAAAATTAAATCCACGCTAGGCAGGGTTGGTAACCGCGGTGAGATTTTCGGACTATGTTGTCAACACGGGAGGCGCTGCTGCCCACCTCCCTTTTACGATACCCATAGGCAGACATGCTCTGCCGACACCATGTGGCAAACTCTAATTCTGAAATCTAAAAAAGTTAATCTATAAAGCAGTTATGCAAAAGTTAATTTGAATATACCCCAAAGTATAAGCAGAAGTCGTTATAACTATCTAGTTAAATAATGTCTCTATATTCCCTTACCCTTTCTGCCACGCTCGGTAGCTTCACACTGAACTCGTTGGCGAAGATTGGGGCTTCCATAAAATAAAAGTTAACTTTATTATGTTCCTACTGAATTGTCGCTTGTTTCCTCCCTGTCAGTTTATAACAAGTGATAAGTTTCTCTCTCTTTCTGAATTGAATAGGGTTATTTTTGTCATCTCGCAAACTACTTAGTAAGTATTATTTATGTGATTTTTTGTGTAACTCTTTATTTTCTGTATTAACCATTTTGCTTTTTACACAAGCTAAGAGAAAGGTCTTTTATTTAGGATAAACAGTCTTTAGTGACAAACGGAGCCTACTATTAAAATAAAACGTCTAACAAGCTATAGTGTTTTTGACGTATTTTGATCAATAGTAAGATTGACTGATGAAACAATTTGCCCTTAGTAAAACACCCATATTACAAGTCATTTATTTATACGTCAAACTCTTGAAATATAAACTTTATATCAATGACATAATGTACCCATCTTTCGACGGCCGATTGGTGTAGTTGGTAGTGGCCCTGCCTGCGGCGCCATAGGTCCTGGGTTCGAATCCCGGTAGGTGCAAATGTTGATATGATGAATATTAATGTTTGTATCCGGGTCATGGATGTTTCTATACTTATCTATGTATTAATATACCGTTGCTTAGTACCCACGATACAAGACCATATGGATCTTAATGTGGGACTAAGTTAATGTGTTGTGAAGTGTGTGAATATTTTATTTATTCATTTTACCTTCTTGGCTAACTGCAAATTACAATGGAGATCGAGATAAATCTCACATATTTTTATTCCAATATATGAAAACAATTAAAGAGACTTGACTTGGATACGCGAAAAAAATCTCCATGTTGGTTATTGCAATTGACTGTAAAAAGAAAAATAATACAACTGCGAAAAATAATACCTACTTTAGTCCTTATTTTCAACAGAAGAGACTTATTAGACAGGCAATATTTTTAGTCAGCAAGTTTCCGTGCTGAGTAGCATCGTCTCTTTCCAGCGTAGTGTCGGTGAGTAGCGCCATCCCTTTCTAACGAGGTGACGGCTCCTCTGCAATTTAGATTAGTCCTTTAATTAAATTAACATTATGATCCCTATCTGGTGGAGCAGGTGGTTGGACCTCTGGAAATGCTCTCGGATTTTAATTGTTTCCATAAGGTTTGCTTTCAATGCTTTTGTTGGGTGAGATGTGTTTATTATGATTCTGTTTTGCATTGATAATGATTAAAAGCAGTAATACTCGTATAAAGCTTTTACATACATACATTGTTTTCCCGGAATGGGGTGGCCAGAACTGCAAGTTCATAAAGGAGATCCCATATTCATGTTTAGCATGGCTTTCTAAATAAATTAATCAGAATAATAAAAAAGTTGTTAAGTATGCAGCTGAAGAAGTAACCAATTAAATAGTGCCCATAGTCCGAGTGCTACGAACCGTAGACATACTACGAATGCTACGACTACCGAATGAAACTAGCGTAGTAAGCTAGCAAGTGAGTGGGTTTATAAACCTCAGACTCGTTATATTTAAAATAATATATTGGTTTTTTTTTAGTATAACTTGATATACGTTTGACTACGTTTATTTATTTTAATGCTTTTAATCAGACGTTTAAGTATAACTATAAGGGCGTATTTTTTTGTTATATTTAGGTATTATATGGTTTGTATCTTGACCTATTGCCAGCAGTGAAGGACTTGGAAATTGATATCTACTCGTATTTATGAAATTTGTAAAAATAATAGATAATTTCGTTTGTAACTTAATTTCAAGATAACAAGACTAAGTGATTTGCACTATTTTATTTACGCTCAAGCTAGTAAGTTAGTTAGGGTTATTAATGATAGTGGGGTAAATAAGCGTTTTTGCTATTCGAGTGGATTCGCGCAGGCCTCCTTACAAAGAATACTCATTAATTTTGTAAAAGTATATCTTTTCTAGCGATTCTATTTATTGCTTGGATTAATCAACCAATTATTTTATGGTTCAGTAGGTAAAAATCGATTTTAAAATCATCATCATCATCATCAGCCTATTGCAGTCCACTGCTGAACGTAGGCCTCCCCCTGGGCACGCCACAAGACTGCCATGGGGGGTGTTTGCCCATAGTCACCACGCTGGGCAGGCGGGTTGGTGACCGGTTTTAAAATATAAAAATATTATAATACATTTTAGCAGGAAATGACGAGAAACAATGTCTTTTTCGAGGCTTCATTGTTTAACCACTAATTTAAATTAAAAATGTATACCTATACATATAAGTTCCAGTCCAGCGGCAAACCGAAAAATACATACATACATACATATAATCACGCCTTTATCCCTTACGGGGTAGGCAGAGCTCCAAGGGCCGATAGGACCACATGGTGCCACTTCTGACCAATTTTGAGGGTATAGTTGAGATGTACAAGTACAAAACCGAAAAATAATAGCAATAATATAGAAAAATAATCGCTATGATCTAAAATTTATTTTATATTTTTAATAAATATAGTCTTCGAGATGTTTCCTTCGAGATCCTGCATTCTGACTTCTCTAGAGAACACAGCCATGTGTATACCTATATATGTATGACTAGTGGACGCCCGCAACTCCGTCCGCGTGGTGTGTAGAAAAAACAAAATGTCAATATTATCCAAGATAAAAATATTTTTCCGGGATAAAAAGTAGCCTATATTTTAAGTGGGACCTATCATAATATATTCCTGAAAACTGCATCGAAATCGGTCCAGCCGTTTCTGAGAAGAAGATGTATAGATCGAAGATGTTTGAAAAGGAACTTACTCAGTTTTACCTAACTTTAACTTATACCTTTCCATTGTTTGCAATTCAATGCCTGCCTCAGCTCGGGGCTGCCACCTCTGACGAACTCTGACTTGCCCGATAACCGGGGAGGGTCGTGAATTATTGCCCCCGAGATTGACGCTGCAAAAAAAGTCACCCTCGCCGAGGTATGAGAAGAATAATAGGTAGTTTTAATACACACATATGCCTTTACTGAATATATTACTGTGATGGCCAAATAGTATGGTATGTTCACTATGGGTGCGCCCACCACCGGGGCCTACACCCTCCACTGAACCTCGGATCTGATAACTCTTAATTGCGAAAACAAGCACTTGCACTACCTACAATCGCACGAAAATCCAAACCCGAGCACCTAGCATGCAAGATAATACATCGCACAATTTCCGAAATAAAAAACTAGATTAATAATCTACATATGTTTCGCCAACAACCGTGGCATCTTTAGGATTATAGAAATTAGTAAACCACTAATTATTCATCATCATCATCAGCCTATTGCAGTTCACTGCTGGACGTAGGCCTCCCCCAGGGCACGCCACAAGACTGTCATGGTGGGTGTTTGCCCATAGTCACCACGCTGGGCAGGCGGGTTGGTGATAATATGATAATAATTATTATAAAACTCTAAAACCCAACACATTACCTACACATAATTAACTACCCAGTGGTGGGCGCACCCATAGCGAATGTTTGAACTTCCGAATTGTAACGCCTAATACAATTTCATTTAGTATGGTATGGTTCGATCCCAGTAAAGGGCCTCGTACGGATTTTAAAATAAGTACTAAAATTATCTTAGGTATACCCGCCAAGGGTTGGCGTTAGCAGGCAGCCGGTTGTAAAACAAACGTGTCCATGGCAATATAAGTTTGGAAAGAAACCATATTGCGCCGACTCCATATAAACAATGGGATAAGAGCGGGAAGATGATGATCCTTCACCACGTTTTATAGTAGGGTACAGGAATAAGGCCTATTGACTATAAGTCCGCCCCCTTATTACCTAACTAACAAAAGTAAAGCGATAGCGAAAATTAAACAACTTGTCAAATTCGTATTACGTAAAATGAATTTCAAAGGAACTTTGACATTTCAAGGCGAATATTGTACAATTTTCGCTATCACTTTGCTTCGGCTTTGCTATTGCTTTTACGTAATCAGGGGGCATACGGCCCTGGTATTTTAAGATTAGTTTAAAATAGTCCTACTTATACATGATAAACAAACACTAAAACCAAGATTAACTTTATCCACAGATGGGTAACACGAGGTATGAAACATGATTTGCTATTATCACTTTTATATCGCGCCACAGTGTCACCCCACTACATCTAAACTTACCCCGGATCCAACACATCGAGTCTGACGTCAATTTAAATACCGACACGGGACGGATTTCAAAAAGCATTTTATATTTACATAAATCGGAATAATATTTGAATAACAAAATGGACGTATTTTCATAATTCCGGCGAATTTTTATGTGTAAATCTTACAGCAGTAATAGTCTCCTATTAGTCGGCTGTTAGTAAGCACAAATACAGCTTTCGGTAACCAACCTGAAAATAGAGGGTCGATGCAGCCAAAACTACCTGAGACCGCCCCCCCGCTGCTTTGTTCAGTTCAATAAACTACAAAGGTGAAGCCAGATGAATTGTTACGAGCCAACTTACATTGGACAATGGGTAAAGTAACAAGCGATTCCTATTCAATGAAACCGTTGTTTCAATCAGGGAGAGAAATAGAAATAAAAGAACTCGCTGGCCAGAATTAAAACCGGGTACGTGGTTTGATTTACCCATTTCCTTGATTTAAGCGTTTTGCGTCAAATTTGTTACTGTGGAATCCCTTTGTGTAACGGTCCAGTTTTTTATTGGGTCTTGGGAATCGACTGAGTTCCAATCAGGGTAATGTGGAAATGCCAAAGTTTGATATAGTGACGTCATGGTTCTTATAGCATGGCACAAATTAAAAATATGTTAGGCGCCCTTTTGTACGTTCCTATTTACCGACAGCAAACATTTTAAGTAACACTTTTACCACATTTTCGTTTATGGAAAAAGAAAATAAAACAGAGTGATCCTGATCTACTGTGTGTCTGTTCCAGTATCGTTCGTAAAAAAATATTTTCTTTTTTTTTGTTGCGCCAGTTACAAGCTTTTGCCATTTAATTTAGAATCTCTTTTGTTGTGGTTTATTTTGGAGAATGGTTACGTTCCCATCACCGCCATTTTATTAAACCAATAGTTTATGTTTTCATCTAAGGGTCGGTTCATATCTGACGGAAAATGCGTCGAGCGTATCTCCAGGTACAGCAAATGTACGCTCGACGCACTAACGTATCACCGGTTGAGTGTGAACAGCCGAGGGTTTTTCTATACATTTTGTCTGTTCTGGCGTTACGCGACCGATAATACGCGACCCATGTTCTGTCAGATATGAACCGACCCTATGTATTAATGTTATAAAATTAATATTGACCGTAAAAATGAAGTATAATTAATTATATGCCACATTTATACTTATTTATTCTTCTATGCTGCTCTGGGAGTGAAAAAAAACGTATAATACTACAGCTGCTTCTGTTCCTGGGCATACTGTACAAGTCAGTAGAGGGACAAGAGGGTCCTGGTGTTGTGTAGGCGATGGGCTGACCACCTGTCACTATTAACCGAACTTGTACATCTCAATTATACCCTCAAAATTTGTCAGAAGTGGCACCATGTGGTCCTATCGGCCCTTGAATAGAAAAGAATAGAATAGATTTTTATTTGAAAATTACACGGACTTACTTGGTGCTCTGCCTACCCCGTAAGGGATAAAGGCGTGATTATATGTATGTATGTATGTATGTATTATACTTATGCCGTCACAGACATCAATATGTTCGTGCGGAAAATTAAATACTTATAAAATAAATTTGTTAAGCATAAAGGTCGTAATTTTTCTTCCTCGTTTTCATCTCCGTTCTAAGTTATTTTTGTTATTAATATCCACTCCTAAACATGCCAGATATCGAGATCAAAGTTATACATATAAAGCTGTGTACACACGGCGTACGATACGCTGGCCGTCGCTGGCCCCGAGCGCTTCCGCTCCGTTCGTCTTGGATGCGCCCCTGTGCGATCGATCATGAATGTGCACCCTTATAGATGGTTTATTTTTGTATAGCTATTTGTAATATCTTAAACACTCGGTGTATTTTATCACGTGACATCACTATCTTACTGCCAAAGCCCTGGCATTAGTTTTTACGGCCGGCTGCCTGCATACCGGGTAAAGCTAAGTGACAATTTTTAGAAAAATGTCATTGATTGACATTTATTTATTAATAAATATACCTTCATATTACCAGGCATAGAGTATGTACGAAACTGTAAGTAGGTATAGGTTGCGGTAGCATCGCTTGGTATTTCTAGTTCGTCTGCGCCTTCACATGTGTCTGGAGAGACATAGTGTACTCACTCCACTCCGTCAAGAGCGTACTGTACAACTATCTTAGGACCTCATCACACTAGCGAGTGTCAAGCGAAATTGAAAGAAAACATGTTTGTGAAAATGTTTCCACAGTAAAGTTCGTCGTTGAATTTGCATATGCTGCCACATTTATAATACGCAACAAAATCTTTTGAGCTCTCTATTCTCTTCGAAAATTCCTCAATCAATAATCTGTGAAATCCTCAAGATAATCACTAGCTATTCTAGCTCTCAGTTTGAAACCACAAAGCAATAGGTACAGTACGAACTAGCTCTTCAACTTAAGCAGCAAGTTTAGATCTTCGAGTTAAACAAAGAAGGGAACATCGCAAGTACGAGTACTAGTGTGCTTAGTGAAGTAAAGTTTAATTTGTTCCGCGTAAAGTTGCAATGAAGAAATTTCCGTTCAACAGGTAAACGTGGGTACTAACGAGATTTTAACTGCCATACTCATACACGGTTTATCTATACAAAAAAATAATATATAAATTTATTAATCTAAAAAATCATACACTTAAGTACATTTAATTTTAAGTTATCAGTTATCAATGCTAAATAATATCAACATTTACTATGTAGGTATCTGATAAAAGTCTGTAATTTCATAACTCAATAATAGCAGCTAGTTGCAACATGATTTTGTTTAAGTTCATCTATTGGTTTATGTGCCACTGAATAGTTAATCGATTCTATGATCGCTCGTTCGTGACTCGGTGCTACTTGCAGGGCAATGATAATGGCAGTCCAGCGGTTTAATCGAATTATTTATAATTGCCGTTGCGATAGTGTGTAATTGAATGGAATTATTCTTTATTCAAATGCTCACAGCCCTGACTAAAATAATTTGCGAATAACTAACACGATATAATCGTTCCCGGGGTTTAAAAGCAATAGATTAAGGCTCCAAAATTGAAAAAGTAGGAAGCTATATTTTGCAATTTTTTATAGACTAGCTGACTACGACTTCTTCCGTGTAAACTTAAGAAATCCCGATATTTCTCGTTCCGGGAATTGCGGGATATCTTTTTTAGCGCACCTCTATACCTGCAATGCAAATTTCAGCTTTATGCGCCTAGTAGTATCGACTGTGCGTTGTCACTTTTAAAATAATAGGTAGGTTAATAATCTCAGGCCGTAGCCAGATGATAAATAAGAAAAAAATGAGAAACCCCAAAAAAAATACAGTTTTTCCCTTTTCAGAAAAAAGAAACCCAACAAAAACATAATATCTGCACTTGAATTTTCCCGTACATATCTCACGGAGTCGAGTATAGACATAACTCAATAGTGGGTCGCGGGGCTTGCACGCAGTGGACTGGAAAATGGCGGCCGTGAAGGGGCATCCCCGTCCGGACGCGGTGAAATATGTCGGTCCGGCGAGCGAGCCTGTCTACTTTCTTGGCAAATTGATTAGAGGGCGCTGTGTACTTCATTATGCACGTTTTTTTACCCGAATGCGCCAGAGGGAGGGTTATGTTTTTCGAGTGTATGTTTGTATGTATTTTTTTGGGATGCTCTAGCTAGAGTCTAAACGGCTTGTCGCGTTTGAGCTTGGGAGGTAGGTTTGAGCTTCGGAGGTAGGTATCATGGAGGATTTCGGAGGTCAGGGGCGTTGTCACAGGTGATGTGCTAGCAACTTGTCACTGATCATTTAGGTAAATCTGACCCATCTAAGCTAAACATGGTTATAGGGTCTTCTTTGTGATCCTGCAGCTCTGACCCTATTTCTGTACACAGCCGTGTATGCAGTTCACTGCTGGACGTAGGCTTCCCCCAGCTTACCCTACGCCACAAGGCTCGATCTCCTGTTTTTGCCATCCAGTCACTACCAGCCGTCGTCTTTAAGTCATCGGTCCATCTGGCCGGAGGGCGCCCAACGCTACGTTTGCCGAGGCGCGGTCTCCATTCGAGAACCCGTTTACTCCACGTCCATCGGTTCTACGATAGATGTGGCCGGCCCACTGCTATTTCAGTCTGCTACGTTTTGAGACTATGTCTATCACTTTGGTCTTCTGCCGAATAATCTCGTTTCGGACTTTGTCCATTAGCTAGATACCGAGTATTGACCTTTCCATAGCTCTCTGAGTGACATGCAATCGGTGAGCCAGCCCCGCCGTCAGGTTCCACGTCTCGGCTTCGTAAGTCATGGCTGGTAGAACGCAGTGTATGTACCTTAGAATTTAGTAATGTACCGGTACCGTTTTTATATTGTATGTAGGTAGTGTTATTAACAAAAATTTTAAAATCCAGATCTAATACCATTGCAAGTCATCTAATCTGGATTTCATTTCTATTTTTTAAAGGTAGCTTTAAACTTCCATAAGACAACCCTTTTTTTTCGTTGAATAATATAACAAAAGACAACGCCCTAACTCTTAAAATAATGTTGTAAACTCTTAAAACCCCTCCGGTACACGATGTGGTACTTCGACATTTAAGTTGTTAACCAGCTCACGACTTTAAGGTGACCAAATTTATGTGATACCGCACCACTTTATATCTCTTTAATCCTATAAAACAGGTAAAACGTGTTCTCCCCTTAGAGGAAAGGTGGAGATTAAAAAAGTTAAAGAATTTGTTTACTTCGAGACGTGGCAATGCTCATACTGACTTCAAAAGGTCGCTCTCTTAACGTTTTGTTATTGACTACTTTGCGACGAAAAAGAGAGGAGAGGCTTTTGATGTCGCTTTTTATGGCACCTTTTATTTCATGGATTTTATAGTATTTACTTATTTTGAACATTGAAAAGGGTCATGTTTTGTAATATTGATTGTCCATTGGTAACATGGGTAGGTACTTCGGTTTTAAAGCGAAGTCGATTTCGATTCCATATATCAGCATTTGGTCGAATTGAAAATGTTTCAGCTTTCCATACCAAGATCTTCAATTTAAAGATATTAAAAATGGGCGTCGTAAAAATATCGTATAGCGTCCGAGCATCGGGTATTCCCGGGCATCGGACCGGAAAATGGCGACATAAAGGTCCGGCTGGCGCTGACCGGGCCGGCGATAAACTGCGATCTCTCTGCATAACAATAGGATACTAAAATTGTATCAGAAAAACATAACCAAAAAAATTATTTTCTTCGTAATTTTGTATTTATAACTATCGGTAAACAGCTCTGATTAAATTAATACTTTATGTCGTTTTGTAGTTAACTTTCATTTTTCATGCTTAATAAGGTATGGTTAACTCAGTTTTGTAACCGAAGTCTATTTCAGTGTTTGCTGTAGTAATTATTATATTCTATGCATTATTATTCTCTAAGCCCCCTTTCGCCCTGATCCTCACATCACAGCAGTAAAAAATCCTCGATAAAGACTTTCAGCCGAACACGAGCTAAAGCATAGTTTCGTAAAGTAAGCTATCTATTGAGACAATCGCTCGGAATTGGCCAGACGTAAGTAATAGCAGCTGTAACTTAGAAAAGCTCGGATAATCTTAGAAAAGACGTGTTAGTTATAATAATATTAACAAAATACTTAATAATGCTTTTCACTAGAAAAGGAATCAAGTGATAAATTTGTCCGGTACTAAAGGAATTGCTTATTATATAATTATTAAGGATAAAATATTTGTATTTTATTACGGCAATATAAATCAGTGAAATAAGGCGCATAAAATATAATGGATAATAATAAGAAGTCGTTACCGCATATAAAGATAGAAGTGCGGCATTACAAGTAAATTAATCTTCATTTTAGGGGCTTCCAAATTCTCCTCCATTAGAGGTTTTATTTCATTAAATGGACTGCCCGAATTAATGTGCTCAAACATTTACAAAAGTGATGAAAGTAACGCCATTCAATTCTTTTACCTACCATTGTGCGGGTTCTGGGTAAAAACGTACTCCTATTGTTTATTTAAAATCGAAATCCCTGAAACTTAATATGAATTTCTAAAATGTAATAAAATGGGTAGTGTAATATGCTAATCAGGGCCGATTTTTCTCTAAAACTTTAACTAGATCAAGATAGATCAACAGCAACTTTATTCAAATATTTTTATGCTGAAATTAAACAATGATCAATTCATCATCATTTACAGCCCTGGGAAGTCCACTGTTGGACATAGGCCTCCCCCAACAACCTCCACTCCGACCGGTCGGAAGCGACCTGCATCCAACCGACGCCCGCGACCTTGGCCAGGTCGTCCGTCCACCTCGCGGGTGGCCCTCCCACGCTGCGTTTGCCGATACGTAGTATCCACTCTAGAACTTTCCGACTCCATCGGCCATCAGTTCTTCGAGCTATGTAAACAATGATATGTAAATAAAATAAACAATCTTCTCTAATTTATGTATTCTTTTGTTCCAGGTGCGGACGCTGTTCGTCAGTGGGCTACCAATGGATGCAAAGCCCAGAGAGCTATATTTACTATTTCGAGCATACGAGGTAAGTTGCCTAAAAATATCTAACAGCCAAAACTTTTCCAGTAGGATATAAAAATGCAAAATGATACAAATAAACATTCCTTTTATAGGAATTTATTTGTTTCATCAGCCGAAAACTTTCTACATGCAACTTATAGTACCTAGTCTCGTAAAAGTGCTTCAATATTTACAACTACCAAAAGGCATCCTACCCGGACTCTATCGCTCGTCACGCGATTCATAAAGGCTCGATACAGCTATAGCCATCGTAAATATCAAATGTCATACTCTGATTCTATTGGAAACGAATCGATTGTACGTCCTGATAATTTGGCTGGCACGGCCGGCACCGAAGACATAAAGGCGAAGTTAAACAGGGTCTAGTCTGAATCGCGTGCGGAGCCCGCGCCTGGCACCGCCTCGAACCATTCTCCACCCAAATGATATTTTGAATAGAATTTCACGTGACACGATGATACCGACAATAGAAGCAATTTGGTAACTGTACTCGTAAACCCATTAGTTGATTTAAGCTCCAAATGCGACCCCAAAAAGGTAAATGTAATGGATAATTTTATCGACATTAAGAAACAATTTTTTTTTTCAGGGCTATGAAGGTTCCTTGCTAAAGGTCACGAGCAAGAACGGGAAAACGGCTTCGGTAAGAACTGTTCCTTGTGTCACGTAATATTTTATTGTATTAATGGTACGAGTAGGTACAAGCTGTTATTTTCTTTTGCAGCCCGTTGGATTCGTCACGTTTCACACTAGAGCTGGAGCAGAAGCTGCAAAACAAGATCTTCAGGTTGGTATAGACACATGATATTTGCGATAAATTCAATGATATTTTGATATATATTTCTAATTGAGATTGCTCCTGAAAATATTATGACAATTATGGTGTGACCTCAATTGAAATAATTTCATTTAGAACTTACTGAATAGTAATAATACTAAAATGTATTTTTGGGACAGTAATCATTACTATGACTACAACTTTGTATTAACATAATAAATTAATAACTGAACACAGACACCACTTGGCTTGTATACTACAAAAACGGCTTGTATACTTAACACTACAATAATTTACACATAAGTACAACTGAATATATCTGATTGATAGATATTATGTATTAACAAGAACAAAGACCTCGATTTGCTATTGTAAATACTAAAACATGTAAGACGCACGGTGTTACTAAACCTTTCTCATCACATGCCTCAACACAGCCAACGAGCACTAGTTAATATTTTCATTGTAGTCTTGGAATAACATCCCGAATCTACTGTCGTAACCGCATCGTAAGTTATGCTAAGCCCATGCACATTCAGATGAACCACAGCGCCCTGTCGAGACGCGTCGCCGACGCCGGAGTGTGATCGATCTTACCTTACCGTGTAAATACGCAATGCATGTCACTGTTTGACAGGTTTTGATGTCACACCCCGAGCACTGTGTTCCGTCACCCTAGCAGGCGCAGGCGCGGACTCTTAAAATCTATAAGACATCAAAAATTAGGCTTGTTTCAAAATTGTTCGACACCTATTAGGTCTTGTATTTAAAGTCCAATATCAGTGGCTTTTGGGCCGACCCATTACACTCTAAAGCCTCGGAGTAGAGGATTCCTGCCACCGTCATTATACCCGCGCCGCACCGCTCGCGGCTGTTCACAGCAGGGCGTCCGGTTCGACCCCGACATGCCGCAAACGATTCGGCTGGAGTTCGCTAAAAGCAACACGAAGGTCAGCAAGCCGAAGCCGGCCGTTGCCACCGCCGCGCCAGCCACACACCCCGCATTGATGCACCCTCTCACTGGACGTAAGTACCGCCAACGCACACACCGCCCGGCGCGAGCTCGACTGCCCCTCACCCCTACCTATTCAATTACACTAATGACTTCTCTGTGATACTCTTACACTTATACCGCTCGAACCCTTCCTTTATATATAGGTACGTACTAATACATAGATAGGGAGTCGAGCAACCGCAAATTTGGGCAAGTATCTGTGATCGCTTACACGTACCTACCACGCAAGGCCTAGCTCCGCGAAGCTATTTATCGATTGATCTGTGGGGTTCTTACCGCAACTTAAAGTTTATACATGTTTTCATGATACTACCCTACATAGTTTTGCAATTTGCATTATTGGGAGTGTTTACTAACTTTGTAATGCAATTATAGAACTTGTATTACCTACACGACTAATGTATAAATTTCGGCTGATTAAATTCATAATCATCTTAGTAATACTCGTATGTACTTTTTATATGGATATCTCTATGTCAAGAATTATAACAGTGAGTACGTTAACAGGTACGGCGTGAAAACATGTCATAAGCACAATGTACATAAACTTTCATAGCAGTATTATAGTAAGAGAATAATAGTAGATCATCGACTGCGCGCACTACATTTTGCACGCACACAAGCGGGTCTTCTTTCTACGTAACCACTATACACGCATTCTCACGTACCTTTTAGGTCCCAGGAAAAACTATGTCAAAATGATAACAGTGACGTTATTCGGATTATTCTGATCTGTCACCCTGTTTTGTGCCGAAATCGGAAAAAAATATCTGTCTCCCTGACTCCATACAAATAATTAGGGGGCAGATCAAACTTAAGGTAACGAAACCCGCTGATAGTTCAGAAAAATCCCAAAATTCTAACATACCTATACATAGTGGTAACGTATGGATGGACAGCGCGCTTGTATTCGTGCACAATTGATAAGTCAAGGTGTTTGCAAGAGGATGCTTCCCCTTAAGCTTTAACCTACATGTGGTTAACTTCAGTAAAGGTGTTTGTAAGGGGCTGCTTTCTTAAGGGGAAGCTTTGACCTACATGTGGTTGAGTTGTGTGGTATGCTGCAGACCTAGCGAGCCCGTTCTTCCCGGGCGGCGGCGCGGAGCTGTGGCACCACCCGCTGGCATATGGAGCTGAGCTGCCGGCGCTGTCGCACGGCCTGGTGCACCCCGCCATCCACCCACAGATGGCGCCGGTGCGCTCGTACCTCTGACTAGCTGCCGCCGATAGGCCACACCACGTGAGTTGAACATTTTTTAACTTGCAGCAAATGCTTAATTTAGATTTTTTTATTTACAACACATTAACCTAGTCCCACACTAAGATCTGATCTAATCCCAGAGGGTTAATATAAAACGCAATATAAATATAATAGCTTCCGTCTGTGAAGGATATTGCGAATTAATATATAACGGCCAATTTTATTTAGTTGGTTGTGGTCTGCCTCGTTATTTATCTACATACAGCGTGGAAGTGTGGAAGTGACAGCCGGGCAAATATTGATATGGCGACTTCAGACCATGATTCTGAGGCGAAAACCACTTAAAATTTTCCGATGTTTTTTCATTTTTTTAGGAAAAAAATAGTGTGGCTTTGATGACTTAAAAATAAAATTTATAAATGAAATTGTATTATTAAATAAAATTTAAACCTACGGATAATTTTCAAAAAAAAAAGTTGCACTCCTAAAAGTTCAATTATCTGATCAACCCCAAAGGAGAGTCACAAGTGATCCAAAAAACAGCAATGTATGTCACACAATACCTAATAAGCCCATTTTAACTAGTCACATGGCATGGCCGCGTGGTGCCGGCAGAGTAGAATTCGTACCACCCCATGTCTGCCCGTGGGTATCGTACGAGGCGATTAAGGGTTTCCGGGAGGTGGGCAGCAGCGCCTCCCGTGTTGACAACATAGTCCAAAATACAAACTGCGGTCACCAACCCGCCTGCCCAGCGTGGTGACTATGGGCAAATACCCGCCATGGCAGTCTTGTGGCGTGCCCTGGGGGAGGCCTACGTCCAGCAGTGGACTGCAATAGGCTGATGATGATGATGATGAACTAGTCACAGTATTGCCCAATACAATTGGCGCGGAAAGCAAACTTTGTAGATAATCAAATTAAAAAAGCATTTCCTGCGGGTAATAACACTGTCGTATAACTTAAAACAATGATACTTGTTCAGTATTTCAGTATTTGCCTGGTTGTCACACACACCCTGCATATCTAGCTATACCTAACATAAGCTGGTATCAATGTTATTGGGGATTATAGTGAAGGATTAGGTTAAAGGCTTCTTAAAATGTGCGTGAATCGTAGACGTAAATTTAAATTCTATGAAATGAGATGATTCAAAGTTACCTGTACGAGTAAAAGTCGTTTAGGGCTTTTTGCTTTTCTCTAGCCTTCTGTTGTGGTGTAAGCGTATTTTGACCCTGCCTTAACAGACCCGCCCCCAACCCTTTTTGCGTAGTCGGTGTTTTGGTTTTGTATTTCCTTAAAGACCGCAACGGTCTATTAATAAATGACCTGTTAAAATAGATGGAAGCATTTACTTCTAAACATTGTGGTATTTTTCTTATACTTTTGTTCTTAGTATAGTTTTGTTAAGTGCTTCTCAAATCAATCTTATTAGCATTAAGCTACTCCGAAAACACCGGGATTTCTTTCGAAACACACCTATGCCTACGTCATAGAAGCTTTGAAGTTCCAGGTCTCTAAAATCAGCGTATTAGGCCGTGTGTTGATTCAGTACAAAGCAGACAAATTAAAATTATTTATACGACACGAAGGTATACACAACTTATTTGTCGACTGTCATTTGTTATATGTTACTTTCTATATTTGTTACGGTCTGTCAAGCATAACTTGGCGTTTCGGGGCTTCTTACCCACCAACCTGGAACAATTTACGGTTATGAAGCCTAAAGACGCCTTTGACAGGTCACGGAACACTGTCTGGCGCCGACAATATGTTTCAGCAAACAAGCCCCGCGTGGACAGAAGAACACAATTGTATAATTTTTGAATTCGCTTGGATTTTGTAAGCTAGGTTTTAAGGGAGCTTTACTCTCTAGACCCCCCTGAGTTTGAGCACAGCACGCAGGCAGGATAATTGTACAATATTTAGTTTCGTTTGGATTTTGTAAGATAAGTCTTTTTTCTTTAGACCCCCCTGACGTTGGGCGCCTGCGTGCTGCCTGCGCCGGCGCTGGGCTCGCCCGGCGCGGCCGTGCCTCCGTCACACCCGCACGCCGCGCACCCGGCGCCGCCGTGCTCCACGCTGTTCGTCGCCAACCTCGGCCAGTTCGTCTCCGAGCATGAGCTCAAGGAGATCTTCAGCAGGTATACTATTGATCTTTGATTTAAATACATTATATCAAGTACATATTTACATTATTATTTATATTGGTCTCGATCTTGATTAATCTTTGATCATACGATCTAGGGTATTGATGTTATGTCATGTTGTTATTATGATGTCACGACATGGTAGTGACTGTTGATAATTAAACGAATAATGTGTGAAGTTCTATCATAATTATACCTTATAATAACTATATGCATGTAAAACAAAAGCCACCCCTAAATACCCGAAGTATATCTAAAATTAAATATTACAACACTGTGCATGTAGCACCGATCACAATGTCGTCGATGTATGAACGGTTCAAATTTTTATTTTAAAAACATGTATTTGCGTCCCACGCACTCATGAACAATCGGTTTCAAGCTTGTCGATGTGTGCGTGAGGACGACTGGCCTGCATTTGTACCACCCGAAGCATGACGTCACCGTATACCCACACTTGTCACAAATAGCCTTATATCAGCACTATTACACCACACATAAAGCCGTTTATTTAATTTAGCACTCGTCCGCAACAGCCACTTTACAGTTACAAAATGTTCGACGGAGATAAACATTAAATTCCAGCGTTAATTTTCGCTTCGAAACTGGCCGAAAGTACCGATCGGACTTTATCTACGGCGCTCCAAGTTTTTTCTCATAACATCGAAATTGAATTTGGAATACTAATGAAGTGGGACTCTTGTTATTGCTGAATTAATTCTTACAGTTACAAAGTTAGGTGGAGATACACTGGCCCCGCGTTAGTACACGTAACAGCCGTCGTATTTGCTAGGAACATGATGTATGCTAACTTAGAACACGTTTCCCTAGCGACACGATGTTATACGCTATCACTGAATGCGCCTTCCTGAAGTTTCTGAACATAGAGACAAACTAAAGAAAAGTTTTCCGACATGTAGTCAAATGGGACATTATAAGTTCTTTTAAGTAAGTAGTATAGCCTGTCTAAAACGCCGCAAACCTAAATAATTTTGATAAACAAGATTTCATGTTGGCAATTTCCTTCATTTTTTAAAACGTGAAAGAAAAGTCAATCTAAAATTTCATATAGTAAGCTCACCTTTGCGGCTTTTTAGGACAACAAACTGACTTTGCTACGCGGTTATGTTCAGAAACATCACGGGTACGTATGTCTGTATCGACGCGGGCCCAGTCCGTCTCCGGCGGTCGATGACGTCACGACGCTCGGTTGGTATGAGTGCACGATTGATGGTGACAGCTGCCCGGGGTACTCGCGGCTGCGGCTGCTGACGGGCGGCTGCGGCGCAGGGGGGACTGGCCCAGTGGCCTTCGTGGACTTCATGAGTCCCGCCGACGCGGCCTCGGCCATGGCCCGGCTGCAGGGCGCCCTGCTACTCAGCTCCGAGGGCGCCATCCACCTCGAATACGCCAGGCATAAGATGGCCCACAACGGCTGGATTCTCGCACATGAAGTATGCACGCGCACATTTATATGTTTACGTATCACATGGCACGACAGTATGCTGCGGTCAATGTTTTAAAGTTATTAGTCATTCATTCTTAAATCGATTTAAAGTTGGATTATGAGATTCACAATGCACCTTGCACTATAGTTTAATTTAATTCTTACTAGAGTAAAATGTAATATTGGATATTATATTGATATATTGTGAGTGTGTTGCAGTAATTGTTGTCTTCTTGACAGGGAGCCAAAGGCGGAGAAGAGAGCGAACAGCATTAACTCGTTCGTGACTCTCGGCACTTGACAACCGGCTAACTGAGGGACTCGCGAGCTTGATCCGCGCAGGGGGGCACCCGCGGGCGGCGTCCTCTGCTGTGCGCCCTGCCCCTACTACTGACGGATCAAGACACTCTGCTCGACCAGACCTCTAGTTGTATAAGACGAGCTCTTATCTCTTCTTCAGTTTCATTTGTATTCCATAACGTCAGAGGTGTGGTTTTTACGTTCATACCAAATTTAGCATAATGGTTTTTATTATTATCAACATTCCAGGTTTATTGTTTATTGTTCGGGATATAATTTATATTTTTTTTCTCCAAATCTAATATGTTTATTTAAAATTATTCTTCATTTTATTGTGTAATATAAGATTTATTTACAAGTAACTTATTATAGTGGTACAGTGTAACTCTTTGTTTTTACAAGACCGATGTATACAACTGTGAGGATTTGTTATGAATATAGAGTATTACCAGAAATTAAACATTTTAGGATATAAATCTCATTCGAATAAGCTAAAAACCAAAGGTGCCCTTCATAGAAAGATTACGTTTTGTTAAATAATATTTCAAGTTGAATGATTTTAAATGAAGTTGTATGTAATAATTACTATACTTTTGTTTTAGCCTCGATAATGTTAGCGTATTTAAATAAATTTCATGACTATTTCAAATTATATTTACCTAAATCTTTCTTAGTAATTTTTATAATGTTCATCACTCGTTAAAGCGCTGGCACTCTAGTGTTGGTCCCTAGAGATCCTCCCGGTACGGAGTCAGGTGGGGCTCGAGCTCGCGCCCGCCCTCGGCCGGCCCTGGCCGCCTCAGTGCAGTGCTGAACACTCCTCTCGCGTCGCATCTCCGTGTTCTACGTCACACTATCGTCTCCCCAATGTTTCTTGTGCCTTGAATTTTTAATGAAATTTTGTTATATCTATTCTCTTCGACTCTTACATGCATCATTTTGATTGTCTTTCGGATCTTGATGCGATGCGACTCGAGTTTTGTTCACATTTGTTGCGAGAATTTAGTCTTGGCCTTATGAGAATTAAATAAATTAAATATAATCATTTATATAATTGAATAGTAATTAATTAGTTGGCAGCGAGCCGACGCTGAATAGTGAACAATATTCTACTATCTGCATGCTTCGACGAGCTTTTTGGTAATAATCTAATTTAATATTTAGTAGTTACTTTTTATTGTGTAATCGTTAGGTCAATACTATAAAATTAGATAAGGGTATTTATTGTAGACAATCAGCATAGTTACAATAATATATAATTATGAAAGTTATTCTTACATAATAATGAAACAGTGTAATGAACTTTAAATTAACTGATGTGTTAGGATTAATCAAAGGAAAATTTAATATATTTTTTATTTTTAGCTAGTTGACTATCGCATACAGGAATAATACTTAGTTACCTTCGATTGTAAACCGAGGTGACGCGCAAAGTACACATCAGTGCGAGATAGCAATAAACCAAAAATGAAATCTTAATGTTATTATAGGTATATAGTGACGTATTCTGCTGATGTAAACATGTAAAAATTATACAAAAAAAAAGTAAAAAAAAATCCCTGCTTAGGCTATTATAATAAGGTTTTGGATATTTGGGTTAAATCTTGACGTGGCAGAGTTCGGAGTATTCCGGCAATAGAGATTCCGCATGTGAATTCTTATGAAAATCTCTTAGTCAATATTTAATAGAAATTTCGTCAATTTTTGACATAGCAAAATTTTATACGTTGTTTATAGTGATTTATATGTAACATTCACAATGTACCGAACATCTCGTGGTGTATAGACCAAAGATAAAGGATTATACATAATATTAATACTTACCTCAGACCGTACCAAACTTGTATTTTGTAGACACATTTCAACAAGATTCGGGTTCGTACTTTGTGGAATGCCTAACATCCGTCGATAGGAACTACGCTGAGGCTAAGAGGCTGTAGTACGGGTGACACCTAGATTAGGCATCAATCATTACTATTTTCCTTGTTACCTATCTATCTTAATATACTTTGTTAAAAATGTTCGATAATTTTAAAACCAATTTTATGTGAACAATTCGTAATAAGTTCTTATTCCGTGATATGTTACTATTAACGACTAAAAGTTCTGATTTTCCTGTATATTCATATTCATTGTCGGTTTAATAATTAAGCTAAGTCAATGTTTACTTATTTATTTGGATATATTATGCTAATTCGTAGATAAGTAATTGTGTAATATTGAAGTAGTGATCTCCCATACTTCGGCGAGCGGCGTCCCCAAACACAGACTAACGTATACAACGAAAACTTTAATATTTTTCGTTACTGTTGTGACTGTGGGGCCATTTCGACGACTACCGCGATCAGTAATTGTTAAATGCTCTCTGATTTGGTCGCCTTCCTTTTATACGGGTACTGGTTTCTGAAACCGTCGAAATGTCTTAAAACTTTTGTTTTTCGTGCTCTTTATCCGCACGCCATTTTGTGATCCGTTGCGTGAGACAAGATGGCGGATGTAGTGCGGTGTCTTGGGGACGCCTTCGCTGCCATGATTCCGTCCAACAACCGTAGATAGCGAGTAAGAGACGTCCAGTGGCTGCGGACACGGCTACGTCACCTTTTGCGGGACTACTCGATACATATCATCGTGTAATATTAATGTGTAATTAGAGGTAAAGAGCGGTTTCATAGAGACGTTTATTCTGTATTCTCGTCTACTACTTTAATGCAATCGGCTACGTGTCACGCTAAATTCAATTTTGATTACGCTTTTGCAACTATACCTGTCATATTTGTCGGAATTTCAATATTTGCTTCGGTTTGTTTAGCTGTTCAAACGTTTTAAATTATGAGAAGCAATGAGATGAATATTTTCTTAACGTTTACTGTGAAATCGGGTAGATTGCGTTCGGCTGGGCGGTAGGAAGGCGCGTGACAGTGGCCCGCATGTGATAGGAGTAGGGGTGTATCATCGCCTTGCAAGTTAGGTTAAGTGAAGCGGTATCACACAAACACCGTATATCGGAGACATATCAATTCTGTGCCCCTTAATAAATTTAGTTAAATACTAAGAGATACATATGAATAAAATAAAGAAGCAAAATAAACGTTTTGAATATCAAATTACCAAATAAGTTTTAGTATATCGATGGCAGACCGTCGATGCGTTTGTGTTTTTTAAATGTGGATCCTTATTACATACATACGTAGTGGCCGAGTAGTGTCGCGCAAGTTACGGTTTAATTTTACTTATCGCTATAGACGTTACTTTATTGTTATTTTTATTGTATTAATATGGCTTAATTACCAAATTAAATCTAGCTAATTGCTTCGGATTCAGTATTAAATAATGAACTCTTATTAATTTTGGCGACAGCGTTGCTAAATAATTTATTTGTATATCGAGCAAAGTAAACCATACAAACAATATAGTTAGTAATTAATTGTTAGATTTGTGTGACTTGAATTATTTAATGCTTTAGAGCAGAGGTAAAGTGTTATTGTGGTTTAAGAAAAAAAAACATAATGACATTGTAAAAATAGTGATAAAGTTAGCTTAATTAATTATCATTATTACGACTTTTATAGATGTTCATTATTTTCTTTTCTTACTTCATGGAGTATTGTGGCATTGGAGACGTCATTGTTATTTCAATAAACTTGAGATGATCCTCTATCGAAGTTTTCATTGTTCTCAACCCTCGCCCAGCGTCTCCTAGCTCTCAGGCAATTGACAGATCTTAACTCCAACTAGATGTTATTGTGGACGTCGATAATCCTCTGTTTGAATTTTAACAAAATATTCTTGTATTCAAAATATTAGTAATAATGGTAGGTGTCTAGTTTAGATTATACCGAGATTAGGATATTGACAGTTGAGCTTTTAATCTTTGCTTTGTAGAATTGTCTGCTTTCGCGCGGGACTCGTGTAAAACGAATTTACCAACTTTAATGAATTTTAACAATGTCTGTTATACATAATTGCTGTTAGTTTCACATAGAGTACGTGAACGATGGAGTTGCTATGGAGTGTCCTAATTTCAATATTAATATTAATTTATAGCAGTGTTGTATTTTTGTTATTATTAGTTATTAAAGCATTATAGGGTCCAAAGATTGGGAATAAACATATGTGACAAATTCATGTTCTTGTTTATTTATATTCTGTCGAGTATAAGTTGGTGCAAGTTGGATTAGCTAGTTGGCGTAAACTTGGCCAACTTTGCGATAAACCGGCTCTGGTAAGGCACTGTTGGTAAATTATTTAGACAGTTAAAACTTGCAATGACCTCATTCTGTTGCCTCATGCAAATTAGTGCAAATGGCATTAATATTGCATTAGTTGCAAGCTGTATAGAGTTGATATTAGATTATAGATGTTTCAGTGGATATAACCTTTTGATGGAAGTTACTGGTGTTCTGCCACAGATATATAAATGTACTTGAATATGACTAACCCTTGAAAAAAATATATTACTCTGTAGGTATACAGACTGGAGGCAAAGGAATGACATACAAAAAGGTGGAATAAAGTTGTTCCGAGCATAACTTAAGAAAAAGTTAAATTACGTTTAGTCAGATCTCAGAACATGGAATCAGATCATTTAAATCTATTTTTCTTGTTATAACTTTATTCCACGTGTGCTAAAGAAAGTATATGTATATATATATATATATATATATATATATATATATATATATATATATATATATATATATATGTGTGTGTGTATATTAAATCAACAGGTGTAATAGGTATGTTTGTATAACCAAGTCAGTTGCATAGCTCGAATTTTATAGAACTAAGAACCACTTGCAGCACTTTTCATAATCTTCATCAACATAAGATATCATCATGAAAACAAAGTACCTACCCTCAATCGAGTGACCTTAAGGAAAGTTACCAGGAATACGAGCACTTGTATAAGCATCACCATCACGATGACTAGCCTTCCGGGAAGCTGAAGATAAGTATGTTTGTAAGTATGAAATACAGATATTCCTTAATATTCTTGAAATACCTGGAATCCCGATTTTTTATATTCAATCTAAACCTACATATAAATATATATAAATACCTATATATATTCGCCGCGTGGTGCCGGCAGAGTAGAATTCGTAGCGATTAAGGGTTTCCAGGAGGTGGGCAGCAGCGCCTCCCGTGTTGACAACATAGTCCAAAATACAAACTGCGGTCACCAGCCTGCCCAGCATTGTTACTATGGGCAAATATCCCCCATGGCAGTCTTGTGGCGTGCCCTGGGGGAGGCCTATGTCCAGCAGTGGACTGCAATAGGCTGATAATGATGATGATGACGGCTATGTTTCCAAAAAAGAGTTGATACAACTGCAAGTTCACGAAGGAATTCCTACAGCCGCGTTTAGCATAACGGGGCCAGATGTAAAAGATCCATGACAAGTTGCCAGCTCATTGCCTTAGAGAGCGCCCCTAAGTTTCTTTGTAGACTGTTACGACATGCGTGGAAAGAGAAATATGTATTAAATTATACAGGATATTTTTCAATTACTTGATCGGGCGAAATTTATAGTGTCCAGGATTTATGCTAGTTTTTTCATAGACAGATATTAATTATTTCTCGTGAAAAATCTTGCTACTCGCGTCTATGTGCATTTATGCAGAAAAACGCAGTCTATTTACTCAACTTTAGACCCTAATATCTTGGGAACCAGACACTCCGTAGTTTTCGGGAACGTTGACGACCAAAAATCATCCTGTTTATATAGTACAACTCCGCATTACCACAGGACCCAATTTAAAACACAAGTCAGAATATGTTACAGTAGGTGCATGATTAAATTTTCCCAATTTAAAATAGATAAAATCTTGCCAGGATCATTATTAGAAATAGATACTACAAATATTAAATAACATTAATAGAAACCATCAGTACTATCAAATATGAAGCTTCATATAGCAATTAGTTTAATATTGAACGCTAATGAATAATATCTGAATAAAGCCCGTCACGAACGCCTCGCTATTCGATATAATACATAGTAGCTATATATACATTTTATCCCTAAGTATACAAGGTGTAAATGACAATGTTCAGTACTTAACCGAAAAGTGCTGCAAGAAAGAGTAGGTAAGTAAGTTCAAGGTATGCTCCCATCGTAGCAGGTTCGTAGTTCGTAGCACGTGCTACGTAAGTAGACCTACGTGCTACGCGGATCAACTCTAGGGCTGAATTAAATTCAGCAAACAGTCATGTATGTAAATAGAGCAAAATAGTATTATTCACACGACTGTTTGCTCTATTTACATTTCGAGTCATCAAAACTCCAATATCTAAAAAAGGCATATTCGAATTTTTAAAATATACACAAACTTAACCTAGCTAAAAGCCATCGGCTTATTTATCTCTCGAACCTTTATTAGATTACGATGCAACAAACACCCTGTATAAATATTCCCAGCTTTATTGGAGAATTACTCAAAAATAGCTCGTATAATAGAATCAGATTTGCAGAGAGGGTTCATTAGCGATTCGGCAGCCAATACTAATTAGTTCACATCAGGCTACCTACTCGCTAATGCCAGGTATTATGCGCCATTACTGGTTAAGAAATGTCAAAGAATGAAGATGGTTTAAAAAACTTTTCTTAGGCACAACTATAAGAGACATCATTTTCTTGATTAGGCGTCACAATGGTAAAGTTTAATCCAAATATGCACCAAAAGCGTGATGCAAGATGTGTGAGCAAACCTTCACGTGTGACTTCTCTTGGAGCTTAACTGCCATAGAATGGTTTTTTCCCATACTCACCACGCTGTAGGTATGCGGTTTTATTATATAAATACTCGTATGAAATTGTGATTTGATCCACCTAATCATACTTCTACAAATAATCCTATTTTTACCAGACTTATATTCCTGTAAACTAGAACATAAACAGCAGTAATCCTCAAATCTCGTATCAACGTCTTATGACTCGACCATGAGGCAAATACAAAGGGGATATGTGATAATCAATTAAATCAAACAATCTCTAATAATCATAATGGTGTATGCCATATAAATTACTGGATTTGAATATATGTTAACAAGCCACAAAAAAAAACCGTTAAAAAAAATAATAATAACCGTGCCTACCTACGGCGGATTAAACGTAGATTTTCAAGGATAAAAATGTGTGTATTCTTTTTGTTCATATTCATTATTGTACACAGAAAACATAAAATATAATGACATTAAAAAAGGATAATGTACAAAGGCGAGCTTATCTCTTTCATTATATCTATCATGTGTATTCATCATAGACCTCATTTTCACAAACGTTTTACCGCTGTCAATATTTACGCCGTACACATGCATGGTCGTCAGTGTAATCAGTGTTGTATGGACCATAATGGGAAGTTACTTTTATGATGCTATGCAAACACGTCGTACGGTTAAAAAAATGTGCCATGGACAACAGCGACATTTTTTCTATCAACAGACGATGTCACAGCATCTCCTATTTGTATCAGCTGTACGGATTCGACACAGCGACACTGCCCAGACGTCGGTCGTTCAGACTTCAAAGACATGCCACTGCCCACTTATATCGGTTTAACAGATTTGATATAAATATCGACGTAGAGAAATTATTTCAACAGCGATACTGATTGATGGAATTTAGCGTTTTTTGATGGTTTCTGCCGGATTAAATGATCGGAGAAATGTAAATAAATACGAGATAATGGGTTTTGAAGACAGGTGTGTGTTGATCTGCGACTTTACGAGTAAATATTTGGTTTTGTCGTAGTTCCTGGAAAAATTCACAACACCTGACTTTTTCTTCAGAGCTTATGTTAAAATATTTCCCGGTAAACATCTAGAATTTCTTGAATCAACAATAACTTATACTACTCTTGGTACAAAAACATTGTGTGGCCCTTTCCATTTTCAATATTGTCACTTTATTTTTCTTGGTCTTTCACAAGAGAATTCATAAACCTCGTCTAATATTACGAAAGAGATAAAACTCTCTTTAAAATGGAGAAGCACATGTGCAGTTTTCAAGTTGTATTAGTTCCTGATACTTTGCTGTAAACAATGAGTTGGAAGTTTTAATGGAACTCAGCAGTGAAAATACAAAGTCATGGATTTTGCACAAAACTTTATTACAAGAAAATTGTTGATAAGACTCATTCAAACTAACATGTTTCTATCATAGATAGACTATAAGTAGTACTGCAGTAATTTGCTACACTGGCTTATGTGAAATGTAAGTCGCCTAATATTAACACCATTAAAACATTCTGCAATATGATTTTCAACATCTATGTAATCTATGTGCTCGAGTGTGATCTCCTATCATCTCTACTTACAAAGTCTAATCTACCACTTGTTTACCATCGATTGTAAAGCCAAAAAAGCATAACAGCAACAAATTTTTAAATTCAAAATACTTTATTTGCACAAAATAAGGTGAAGTGGGTGTTAGTTTGCTTTAGAGTCTCTTATTTTACCGACAATGGCATGCAAAAATTTACGAGTTCCTAAAAATAATTTATAAAAGAATTTGCATTAAACTTAGCTAATTAAAAATAGTAATATAATAATCAACATTATGCTAAATTAGATGACTGGAAACTTTGAACTCTTTAGCATGTGGAGTACCTAGATTGTGTATGCAATAAAAACTATGTACTTGTATTGTTACAGAACAAGCATTGTATCATAAAATCGGATGGGTGATACAAAAACAGAATCCGGTTAGCTCTGAATTTTTTATCGCCCCTCCTTGTAAATGCGTGTAGGGAGGTTTTTACAATGTACTGAATTCAAGGGAGTCTGTCCTTACATTTAAAGCCTTTTAATACTTGAACCATGACCTTTTATGAGAGTTACGAAGTTACTGAATTACTTGGTTCAAGGCTTAATACTAAAAGCTACACAGACGTCGAAGTATTAATGAATGAATAAATTTTATGCGACGAAATTTAAAGCAGTGGAGGATTAAAGGTGAATAAAGGTAGGTTTTGTTGGTATTTAATATAAGTTTCTGCGTGGTTTTGGTGTTAACTTAAATTTGTATGTATACATTTTTAGGATAAAAGTACCGTTACATAACAGTGAAATGACGTCACTAGAACTATGTCCACGTTATCAAAATAGCGTGGTTTCCTAGAAAGCTGTAATTAATACCATAGCTCATATAGACAACGTTATTTGGACATTATTCACCGCTATATGATGAGACGACACTTTAGTTGTTCGCGACAGAAGAGGCGTTATTCGTAGCGAATTTGTAAGCGACTATTACTTAGAATTAATCACCAGCGAACACTCCGGCCGACTACTTCCAGCCCCGGCAACTTGGTTTCGGCACTAAAGGCGGCTGCAATGCTACAGCAAAACCACTAAATTAATATATAAAGACTACCCATTAGACTCAGCATTTGGTTGGCAGGTATATTACGAATGTACTTAGTATCCTCTCAGCGACAGTGGGATAAGCCGCTCTGCAATTTGTTATGGAAACAGCTAATAGACAATAGCAGAGCGCGCTTGTTGGTCGGAGAGTGGGAATCGGGACTATGGCTGCAGACTCCCGCATAGTACCATGCTGGACAGAACCACATTCCAGTGCTGCGTGCGGGTAACAGTCCCCATATCACCCAGTGACATCGTGGGTCAACTTGGTCACCACGGTCTTTCATGCATAAGCAGCTCAGGCCGCCTCCCAAGGCATACAAACTTAAATGAATCGATCCGTCGGATCTTGGAAAAGTCAACGCGCCGGCAAGCTTGGAGCCCAGAGGCCTAGCCCAGAGGCCTATGACGCGCTTGGGAGACGACCGCTTGTGTGGGAAGCTTGGTTCTACATCGGCCCAGGTAAGGCCGGTGCTGCTGCTATGTTTAGAAAACGCCAAGCGCCGCTCCCAGGAGAGCGCGTGACTGGGACCGTGGGGACCAGGGATCGCCTCTGGGAAAAGCGAAAGTTCCAGTGACCAGATTCTGGTGCGCAAAAAATTAGCATTGCCATACAACGTAGCAATGCTGCAAGCATTCTGGACACCCTCCCGGTACTTTGTAAATACAGGGTTTTTTTCGTTGCCTTGGGAGTACTCTATACATCAAATAAAGTAAGTTTATGGCTCAATGACCGCAGTGTCCAGTGGCTACATAGACAGATATTAATCGTTTCTCGTGACAAAACTTGCTACACGCGTAAATGTGCATTTATACGCAGCAACCTTATTATCGCAGTCACATCGGCGAAACATCTTTGGACCTATTTAAGTCTTGCTATCGCAGTAGACCATGAGCGCGGTAACATGTTACGAATACTAAGTATAAATATTTGTTTTCGTAATTATAATTTCAAAATTTCTATTTATTCCGTTTTATATTTGCTTAATTTTTTTTTTGTTTAGTTTATCCCGAAGGAAAGGCAAGGGGAACTAAGCCCAACAGCCATTGTCCAATGATCCTCAAGAACAAGTGTAAAGTTAGTCGTGATGTAATGACTAGATAAAACCATCCTAATTCACATCACAAGTAATCAAAATATAACTTATCTACCAGAAAACATCAACGGACACATGGCCGAATCTATTTGATCTTAAGTATTTTTTTTTAACTGTTTGGATTTGGAATTATTTTTAGGGCAATAACCTGACGATCAACAAATCCCGGATATGTACGCGGAGTTGGATCGTGTACATAATTTCGTCGGAGGATATGTAGGATTATAGTCGGAGTGATAAAAAGTTAATGCCTACCAGGTATGCTTCCATATGAAATATAGAAGAACGTTGACGTAGTATACCGTGTATATTTAATTTTGTAGTATAGTTATAGGATTATAATGTAATATAGTTAGTATAGTTATATTAACTAAACTCATCTAAAGTTATTACAAAATCACCAGGATAACGCAATAATCTTTAGTAAGTATATACCTATACTATAATAATCTGTCAATTAAATGGATAAAGACTTACATGCCAGCCTCTTATCTACAGATGCCTATGAAGCCTTTCGTATGCTACCCCGTAACACAATTTTAAGCAAAAACATCGACCTTTACTGAGATTACAAAGTAACAAATCCGGGTTTACCTCAGTTCAATCACTTTCTAAAATACCCATTAACACACTTATAAAATGGAGTAGTCCGACACACGTAGGACCAATGCACGATAAATCACGAATGTACGTAAACATCAAACGGAATAGTCTCAAAAGACGAGTGACTGGAGTCAGAGGAAACTAGGCCGACTAATTACACGGCCAGGTGTTAGGTGGAGACAACGTTATGAGGCATGTGGATGAGGTAGGAACTATAAACTTTGAGGAATTGCATTACATATAAGATGATATTATTCTATATCTGATGATGATGATCTCCGACCGTATTTAGGCCAAGGCGACCAATCTCTACGGAGATTGGCCAGGTACGCAGGAGATATTATAGTGCACAAGTGTGTGCGCAAACACAGATGCACTCTCTATTCCGTTACTCTCATAGTCCGATGGGATGGAAAGCCGACACGATTCTATATCTATATCTACTACATATAGGGATCTTTTACTATGGGAGCTGAAATCGATTTCCACAAGTTTGTATTCTATATCACGACTTCAGAGTTAGTCCCATAGTAAAGCCTAATTAACAAGATACCATTTTCGCGATTGCTTTTTTCATACCTGGTAAAAGTTCAAGAAACTATCATCTGAGTGAGTTACTATGGGTAGTCTCGGGTCAAGAATAAGTAAACTAATATAAAAACATCTAATATAAATAGATATGCAGTGGCGCCAATGCTGGCGTATATTGGGTATTGGAATGATGTCAAACTCGATCATATCAAGAAGATTTCGTAAAATATAGATATAAAAATGAGGAATACAATGAAAGTTGTCCCAGTATGGGACCGTAGAATACTCCTTATTGAGTTCTTTGTTTACTATTAATAATATTATCGGCAGGGCTGATTGATGTAGCTGGTAGTAGGTCACTGTCGACCTCGTCATAGGCTCTGGGTTCGAATCCCGGTGGTAGGTGCAAACGTAGATTATGATTATCGATGTTTCTTTCTCAGTCATGAATGTTTCTCTCTATACCTATTGACGTATTTATTTACCGTTGTTTAGTCCACAACCAAAGACCTCAGGGATCCTAGTGTAGGACTAGGCTAATGTGTTGTGAAGTGTGTGATTTTTTAAAATTATTTTATTATTATAAATTTTGTTTCTAATATTTCAAACATACACTATATACGAGTATACACAAGGCTACGTTCCCAAAAATGGGGGTAGCCAAAACTCTAAAATCACAAAGGAGATCCTGCAGCCACGTTTAGCACTTCCCTCAATAACCCGTGCTAAATCAAGGGCATAAAAGCCCCAGCCTCCCCGCGGTCAGTAAAGTGAACACACAGTGTACTCGGCTCGTACTCCTCGTAGAGCAATGTTTTAATTGGATTACTTTTGCATGATTTGTTTTAGATTTATTTGTTCGTTTTCTTGCAGTATAATTAAGTAAAATATTAATGAAACTAGTTAAACATGAGATTTTATTTTAAAAACGCAAAATATATACTTATTTCCAGTACCTACCTACAGTAAAGGATGAATCCTCCGCAGTGAATTGAGGAAACAATTGCAATATTTTTTTAAATTTATTTATCTTTTAAATGGTTTTACAAAAAAACCTTAGTTACAATAGCACTTTGTAATGCTGTAATTGTAATGTAAATATGAACTATGTTGATTGAAACATGGACTTTTGAGAATTATTTTTGGAGAAAAAATACTCTGTGAACTCTGTACGCATACAAGAGTACCGCAAAAAGCAACATACCCTACCTAGTCTTTGTGAGTTCTGATGAATATAGGTAAGTTATCAAACTGCCAAGTTTCATCAAAATCCGTTCGCTACTTTTTGTGCGAAAGAGTACCAAATATCTTTACCTTCTCACAGATTCACAGCCATCTCAACGGAAATTAGCTAACTGCGCAGGAGATATCTATTATTTATTACCTATAGTGCACACGTGCGTGCGTGTGAAAAGGTGCACTCTCTATTCCTTCGCTCTTATATCATACATTTATAATGTACACAGAACATATATTCTTAGGCATTCGGACGCTATTATAATAATTGTAGTAACCAGAAGGGTGTAAGAGTAGTACGTGATACACAAAGTTCAGTAAGGCCAGGCGGCGCAAGGTGAAATGTGGTCGCGCGCTGCTGAATACCAAGTAGCTGCAGCAGGGGTAACACACTAGCAGATAAATGGGAGGCTGAATTACAAATTACAACTCTTTACGAACGTATGTTTACTCTATAGTATAATATAGATTAAAGTTTCATACTGTTTGGGAGTGGAGTCTCGTATAATGATCTACAACATTATGGTCTAGGAGGATATATTTGGATGCAATAAATACTCTTTCTCTATTATAGGTGATATGTGATCTTATAAAATTTTAATAGTATCGGAGGTGCATCATAATTTAGGAATCATAATTAAGTAGGAGCTTTTTTTATATATTTTTGCAACTGTAACCTTATTTACCCCTTTTTTAGTTACTTACCTACTTATTTAGTTTAAAATGGTAATCGCAAATTATACTCGTATAAAATTACAACCTACTTCGCTACTTCAAGCTCATATGTAAGCGATCCTTAACCGTAGCATATGTAAGCGATCCTTAACCGTAGGTCGGCTAGAGAACCACTAATATAAGTACTCCGTAACATCACGTACGCAATACGCATACCATACTACCGTCGTTCCATCTTACCTTTATGTCGTTCTAAGTACATCGCTATATAAAATTATTACATATAATACATAATAATCACGCCTCTTTCCCGGGTGGGAATACGATCTCCAATTGCAATACGATCCTGACACAACCACTGAGCCACCGGGTCAATGATATTTTTCGGTTTAGGGTACTCTTAACTTTACGAATTTCACCAATTTGATCGGTATATTTATGTCCGGCGAGGCTTATGCTTAGTTTTGTATTGTATCTTTAATATCATTTTATTTACACTTAGGGCAGATTTTTCCAAATGTCCAATAGCCTATCAGAAGAATAAAGTTGATGCTTCTTTCTCTAAAATTTAATCATAATAGAGACAGCATCAACTTTATTTGATTTTTTTTAAATCGACCCTTAAAAGGTCAATTTCTGATGACAGGTACTGTACGTATCATAATAATACAGGGTGTGTGTGACAATCAGGTAAATACTGAAGAAGTACCATTGTTTTGACTTATACGATAGTGTTATTACTCGCAGGAAAGGCTATGAAAATAACCCACTATAGAGAACCTATACATGAGACTTGAAATCACTTGTTTATTTTTCAACATTATGTTAACATTCATCAGTTGTTTAAAAATTCTCCATACTACATATCAGGAAATAATCTTCGGCGTGCCGTCGCTAACTGCATCAATGTTTCTGATATCTATCATCAATACTATTATTAAATTATAGGCATTTACTAACATCAACCTGGATACTACAACATAGAGTAACAAACTGTATGTAACAATTAGAACTCGTCCGAAAAAGTGCAACAATGTTCGTATAGCACATTGTAAATAACTCTCGGAAGCCTCTATCAGCTAGCACTAGCTAAAATTTAAATTCTACACTATTTAGAAACAATTTATTTGTGAGTGTAAATTTAATTTTTTCGTGTTAATATAGAAATTGCAACAATTGGGCAAAACAAAACCCCCCTGTGGCAGTAGCCTTATGGCGTGCTCTGGGGGAGGCCTACGTCCAGCAGTAGACTGCAATAAGCTGAAGAAGAAGATAAAAAATGTAGTAAAGTGACTTCTTGTTGAATAGTTTAGAAAATATACGATTAATGCACCAAGTGTAAGTTCCAATATCTATATTACCTAATACATATGTATTAGGTAATATAGATTTTGGAATATATATATACATACTACGAGGCTTGACACAATTCTACATCACTATCAATAGCCAACTAACGCGTACACAACTTATCTTTAACACAGAGACAGGATCAGTATCATGTTATACCAACTAGCAGCCACCGCCGTTTATTCCGCGTAAACTTTATAATTCCCGTTTCACTCGTGGAAAATTCGGGATATTCTTTCTTAGCACTCCTCTACACTCTGCAAGGAATTACGCAGGAATTGGCATAGGTATACATGCCAATTTTTTTACTTCATACGTTAAGTGGATTCTACTATACGTTGTCTGTCAGTCACTAGGTAATGTGCAAAGCCTTTGTATTGTACTATGGTAAGTACCTGTCCCATCACATAACATCAGTTCTTACAGTGCTGTACCTGTAGGGCGAGCACGAAAATTGTATCGAGAAAGTAACCTGAACTAACGTAATCGAGCCCTCAATACTATTGTACGATGACGTCATACTAAGTAAAAAGGATCGAAAGATGCGTTCTAAAACATGATGCTATTTAACTTAATTTTTTAAAAGTTGAAGGTTACAATTAATATTATTACTATCTTTATATGAATATTCGCGTAAAATAAACAATAAAGGTAATTTAATGTTGAATTACTTTATTGCTTCTCTAAAAATCTTTTTAATTCTAGCATTTTTAATAATTATGTTTATTTGTGTCAAATACGAGTATGTTTTAGTTTTTGAACGAACCTGCGTTTCGAACGAAGGCATATATTTTTTTTATTTGTGTCGAAAGAAAGACAAATAAATTTATTTCCATGTATCCATTGTCTTATAATAAGGAAAAATTTGTGATGAACAATAATGATGATAATTGGAAACGTCAGGATAATCCTCAAAAACTAGTGTAAAAGTTGACATGGAAAGTATAAAAAAAATTATCTACATTGTGGAAACGGAAATTCATCAAAGTGAAGTCTCCAAGCTAAATAGCGATGATAATGGAGATCATCGTCTAAACGAAAAGTTTTTATTTTTTTATGTATTATCCGTGACGAACTGATAATTCATTAAAATTACAATCTAGCATAATTAGACTAATAAGTAATTTTTATCTAACTTAAATTTACCGTGTAAAACTACGAGTACTTATTGTGAAATCACTTTGTTCATGTGTTCTTTAAAATTAGCACCCACTGCACTATATCACTAATTTAATGTCATCAAAGTGTCAGGATAGCCTCGACATTCAAAGCCTTTTTTCATGAGCTCTGCGTATTTTTTTATAACTTTTACGACCATGTCCACTTTGAGGTCCCGATGGAGGTCGCTTATATAGCGTACATTATTTGAAATCTTTGATAATGGAGCTGAATCGTCGTACTTGTTTGTATAAAAGTAGACGAAAAGTGATGTACAATAGCGAAAACTCGTCGCGTTTCTTTTTGACGTGGGCTTTCCAGCGAAGCTTTGCGTCCAGAGTATGCCCAAATACTTGCGGCGTATGTTGCCATTTATTAATACTGGATGATAATTAAATCTCTTGTTTGTAAAGTCTATTACGGAGCATTTAGCTTTATTCGCCATTTTTTTGTCCACTGGAACAAGGTGTTGAAGTTTGCACTTTTTCCACTGCTTCCGCATGAGTACGCACTCATCTGCGAATGTAGCAATGGTGCTGTTTTCAAGTAAATGTATACTAGTACTCCAGCATGCTTTAGTTCTGAAATCGGCTTACTAATAAGACTAAGATTTTTGCGAAGTAAAAAATTATGCATAAGTCCTATATGCCATAATCGAATGCCTGTTTACGCTTCTATTTTTAGACTAGTTATTCTATGAACTTGATCTATAGTAGAGTGCTTTTTCCTAAAATCAAATTGATAATCAGGGATCAGGTTTCTCTCTTCTAGAATAGGCTTTAAGCGTCTTAGAAATAATTCAAGAATGGGTAACAAGGAAAATATGATCATGGGGGGGTTTTCCACTTTGGCAACATAAAACTCGATAGCCAGCCTTGCATTGATGAGGTTAGTAAGTTTTACTATGGCTTTTCGTGAATGTCGAAGGACTTACAGTAATTAGGTCATAGCCAGGAGATTTCTTCCGGTTCAGATATTTAATTTCGTATCTCAAGTCTTATTTCTAGTTCATCAAATTTTTCCTCTTAGGGCTTCTATGTCGAAAAATGCTTCTAAATGCCGATCTTTCTGCTTTCTGTTCACTGTTCATTGCCCTCTTCGGCTTCGGAGGGGTCTGTATTATAGGTTTTTTTAGTCCTTTTGTCGCTTTCCACAAGGAATAATCTGTAGTGCGATCAAGTTCTTGAAGATAACTTTTCATATTTTCATCATGAAAATTCTGAATAGTCCGCCTTATCGTGAGATTATTTAGCTTACCTGCCGGGAATCTTGTTTGTTGCCAGTCTTTTTGTGCTATAAGTTTTCTTATATATGTTTGATAGCAGTTATTTTTACTGAGGTGTATTTTTACGCACATTGTTTACGTGACAAATTTTCTTACATCTAGATCTAATACGAATCGATTACAGTATCTATCTAAAACATGTTTTTATTGACAAAGTAGGGTGTCTCACTAAAAGTTAGCGTTATTGGTGAGTGGTCTGAATTCATATCATAGCCTTCCTTGATGTGGATGTAGTTAGATGATATGTTTTTGTGGATAAAAAAGTCTATCAGGTCCGGTTTTCTGTTCCGATCGTTCCAGGCTTTCCTGTTAATATAACATTACATTTCATATCACGCAGTGCAACAAGTAATTCTTTACCTTTTGGGTATTTAGTCTTGAACCCCAGTAGGTGTCATTGAAATCTCCTCCGATAGCATAAAATTTTATATCTATCTGACTTTATGTTATTAGACGAAAAGTGATGATAAAAAATTATTTGCGGCTGCGCAACCTAATTGATACGTATCAAGTAAATGTATAAGTCATTAAAACCTCAGTAAAAATTAAAATAATATGTTTTACGCATTTTTCTCACCAAAATTTTGCTATCGTAAAAATAGAATGTTCGAATAATTATGTTACGTTACTTTCTCGCATATTTTTCGTGCTAACCCCACTGTAAGTAAATAGGACAAAAATTTGTAAATACAAAACCATACCCTCTGTACTTCGTAGTCAATCTATTTCAATGCAGTGAGCCCTAAAAAAGGAGCACTGCAGAACCACATTGTTGATGGGTTCATCCGTTCATCCGTATTGCCAATTAAGCCGGGTGGATAGAAAATATAAACACTCGTTATTGCTTGATTGCAGCTAGCTTTGTTTATCAAAGTGCACAGTCAGGTGTAGTCGCGGGCAATGCTGTATGTACTGACAAACTGGGTTGCAGGATTCACTTAATTGGTTAATCTCGTTGAAATGGGTTCACTTGGATTAAAACAAATTATCGAAATTTTGAAGATTTTTGGGACATAAATTTACCCTTTGCTGAATGAGCACGCGTAGGTGGAATAAATAATTACGTTGTAAAAATAGTTACCTACATAGAATTATTTATGCCGGGAAAACTATAAAATATATAGTTTGTGAGAAATATGTTTTGATAATAAAATCACCAAACGGATTTTGATGAAAGTTAACAGTTTTGTTAGCTTCTACATCAAAATAATACATAGACTACATAGTTCACGTGAAGTAAGTCGCAGGCAATCGCTAGTACCTACAAAATAACTTCTAACAAAAATAGATCAATTACTCAAGTCCAAGTTTAACCTGAAACTAAATGAAGCCTGCAATCGCTAGTACCTACAAAATAACTTCTAACAAAGCTGAATAGTATGCCCACAAAAGTGCGAGTAAGAAGATGCACGCATTTCGTCACGGTGAGTCAAATAATTTACGTAAGTGTTAACGCATGAAGCACTAGGTTAATGATATTTTGTTGCCATCTTACATGTACTATCAGTTTATGACTTCACCGCCACTAATAAGTAACGGTCATTTTGTTTCGACTTTAGTTCGGGTAATTAGGAAATTGTGTTAGGTGCGTCATTTGCAATACCTGTGATAAATTACGTTACGTGTGATTTGTGCTAAACTAAATAATTATAGCACCTACTTTTAACTTAAGTATGTTTCGCAATTATATGGTTCGTGTCTCCACCGCGGACTGATCTCAATTACCGATATCGGGTAAATACGAACACTAATGTATTTAATTTTCTTAATTTTTTTATTATAAAGTTTATTTCCAAAAGTTTTGAGTTAATTTCCTGGATAAGTAACGTTCCTGTTGCAATAAAAGTAACTTTCACGTTCCCAAATACCCCACTTTCCCCTAACTTGCGTAGTTACACTACATTGCGAGATATTTCTGCCCCAACATTACTATTACTATGTCTTTTCACGAAGATCTACGTATGTTAGGCCTTTAGTAAAAAAGAAATATGTAGATCTAATAACTTTTCATTAGCTTTCAGACTGTGAAAGTAGGTGTCTAATATTTTTCTGATCTTTTTTGGTGCAATTTTTGCGAAATCTGCGTAGATTTTATGCAAAAATAGAATTCTACGAGTATTTTCTACGAGAGGTCTACTTTTTTATAAATATCACGAAGAAAGTTATTTTGTTTGGCTGCATTCTAAAATTGAACTTCTTTGAATAGAAACAAAATAAAATCAAATCGTTTGTGTTAAAATGGTATGCACCTTTGCCGGTCAGGTTACAGTCGAATATTGAATAAATATTCTTCCTTTCCAACACAGTGTGTTTCACTAATTCCAATTCGCATGTGGCGATGATGGCGACTTTTATTGTCAGTATTTCCGTTTCCAAAGCATAGAACTAGATATATGTAGAGTATCGTCACAAAGTTTTAATAAAATAATCCAGAAATATACCTAGGTATTTTGAACAGTGTGCACTTTTTATCTATTAGCCGTGAAAGCCCGTTACTCTTCTCGTAATTATTATAAAGGGTGAGTATGTTAAATGAAGTGCTATGAAAATAACCCATTATCAAATTCACATATTTATTTTTCCAAGTACATTGTACCCTTGGCGAGATGTCTAAACTTTTGACAAATGTTCGTACTTAACCTGTATAAAAATACATGATTCGGTAAAATATATACCTACTATTTGAGTTAACATATACGCTATACATAAAATATTCTAGACTCATAATCCATATCAAGGTATTATACAATATATAGGTAGAATTACCAAAAATCTTCCACACCAAACCTACTTGTAAAGTCGTAACAGCGCCGAACCGTATATAGCACAAAAAGTTAATGCCGCCTCTATAACTTGCTAAACTCTGCAAGGCCGGAGGCGGTACGGGTTACGCAATCGGCCCCTAATTACTGCTTGTAAAAACTAATTGCGATCGACAGTGCTGCCACCACATGCAATAATGCATTATACGAACGATGTTATGTAAGATTTGCACCTACCTTGTCTAAAATAATAATTAATTAAATGTATCGGTTATGTAATTTATATAGGGTGTAACATACATTAAGCAAAATGCTATAAGAATAACTCATTATGGAGAACCTATTCCCAAAATTTAAGAAAAGAAATTATGTGCTTATTTTTTTAAATTTATAGAAACTTGCCTAAATTGTTTCTCAAATTTTGCGGATAGTTTCTCTATAGTGAACTATATATCTAGGTACATAGCATTTCGCTTAACAAACCCCTTCTGTTATAATATCCTGTGCTGATTCTCTAGAACAGGTAGATCAGATTCGTCCAGGTACTATCATTGCCATCCCTTTTTATTATTTTATTATTATATATTATTATTATTTTATTATTATATATTATTATTATTTTATTAAAACTTATACAGTAGTTTATGTATCGAATTTCTTATGACTATTCATTACACACACCAAACTCAATGTCTAGTCTAGTAGATTTACCTCTATCATACAACTAGACTGCACTTACATCGTTAGTGGTGCGAACTTCACAACATACAGGGTGTGCACACTAATGCATAAACTGGTAACTTCCCACTGCACTTGCTAACTATTAGAAACCCCGAGGAAGATAAACATGTGCTTAGAACGGCTGCTGTATTCTGCGCCTACAGACTCTATTGTCGCAAACGTCTTTTAAACTGTTTAGTTTATGTGTGTTACGTACCTGGGTGGGTGTTATACAAAATTGTTATAGAGATGGTTCTCTTTAGATTTTAAATTATAAACTATAATTTTAATTTAAGTATTTTAAAAGATCCCCGTAATAATGTCGTTCAACGAGACATATTTCAAATAATTTTACGGAGACAACTAGAAATAAATGATAATGCTCACGCGAAATACTGTGCCGACCTATAAAAACATAATAATTAATTATTTATTTTAATTAAACGAAGTGAGGGCGGGTTCAAACCTATTTATAGGCTAGGTTCGTTAAGTAAATTCAATATTTAATATGAAATTCAGTATTCAAAATCAAAGTGTCATTAAAGTTTTTACCATTATCCCAAAAGCCCGAAAATTTTACCTAATTTTACATATTTTCATTTTACATTCCTGTGTCTTTTAAACCATAATGCAACACGAGATTATGTAAAATAAACCCTTATTAGCCATAGGCTCGTAAAATGAAATTGCCATTTTTATAACATATTGTCTGGCCGTAAATCCTACCTGGTTATGAGTTACTGGGGTTTACATGTTCTCGGACTGTCCCAGTATTAAATTACACCCCCGTTATTATAACAGCCCCGAAATGCCCCCAATGGCGAACATTCTCAGACGCCTTCGAGAAAAGATGTCCTTTGTCCTTCAAAGATTATTTTTATGCTCGTATTTTGTTTGAATTTGTTTGATGTTTACAAGATATAAGTATTGCGAAGTTTGAGATTTTTTTTGATAAAGCTCAGTCCATTAATTATGCTTTAAAACCTATACTGGCAGCTGATTTTTGTAATGGTTATAATAGATAGTCTATCAGGAAGGACGAGTTTGATGATGTTTGTCTCTAAAACTTGATAAAGGTAGAGACAGTTTCAACTTTATCCTTCAGACAGCCTGCCTGACCGTAAGAAAAATCGGCCCTAAGAAACTTATTGCGACTAACATTCACCATTACTAATCAAGTTACCTTTAAATGGTAAAATTTTAGAAAGTTTAGAAAATAGAAATAGGTAAGCATCTTACTACTAAATTACCTAATCATTAGTGAACATTGCTATTAGTTAGAGAGTTACACATGACTTATATATCTCTGTGCTAGACCGTAGTGGAGGGTTGCACGCTATGGGACATGATATTGAAATTTCTCAATTATCAGAACTAATCATAGGTTAATCTAAATGTTAAATAGCTTCTTAATTAATTTTCCTCCTAGGTAATAGACCTACCTTTATATATTTTTTATAATATGTCCTCCACGTTAAAGAAGTCAGACTCGCGAAACCGAACCAAAAAGACTGCCCGCTTACATTCGTAATTGCCTTGCGCCACTCCGATCTTGTTGGTACCATGCGACAAGCCGCAGGATGTTAGTTGTCGCTAAATGTTAATTACCCTTAAGTTCTGAGTAGAAAACGGCCGCAATCGAGAGGCGTCCATGCGTACAAGATGACCGCGCCCAAATAATAGTGCCCCATGATTTTCTTTAATATGGATCGAAGACATTATAGTTTGGAGAAACAATTGATTGCTTGATTTCTAGTAATTAAAATGTAAATACCCGTGAGATAAAGGGAACATGGCAGCAATTTCGGTCTCGACTGAAGTTTATACCGAAACGTCCTCAAGCGGCTTCCCGCCCAGAAGAATAACCGGGTCGATGTGCCTCTTGCGGGCTGTCTTAGTGTTTGAGTTTTTATATCAGGATTTAATTCATCGAGATTGTCCAAGTATATTACTGTATGTAAGACTTCCAGCATGGTCATATTTTTGATCTATTATGTTAGCTTCTATCGGATCTAACGTTGATCTGTATCTGTTACAATATAGACATCCCAAAAGGGCAAATAAAGGATTGTGTCAGCCGAAACTCAGGACATCATATCTCTGATGCACTCTATCAAACGGATCCACTCAACGGTGCTGTTCAAGACTCTTCTCTTGCATTTGTTTAACAACAAATATAGCGTCAACCGAAAATTGTATGCCCGGTTAGTGCTCTCCGGAAGAGGGTTGCATCTAATGCTGCTGTGCTGCGCTATGGGATTCAGGACGTCGAACAGTCCCTTCTTAAAGGTCCTCCATATTTGTAAACTTCAGAAGGTAGACCATCTGAACCGGGAGATTTGCCATTCTTCAGTCTTTGGTAGCTTTGCAGACCAAAAAATCCCTGATGATGAGCATCATGACAATGCAATGTTCAACAATTATAAGAACTAATGGCCCTAGGTCCAAAGGGTAGGGCCTGATGAAGTTTGTAGTAGTCCCTTTTGCCGGGCTCCAACTGTCGCGTCGAATCTTGTTCCGAGTCATCTAACCTGTCTGTTTTTTTTCTGCGGTTTACCGATTATGCGTTGGGAGATTTAAGATCCTAAATGTATTCTTCGCCAAACTCAGTATATAGCTATTCTTATTGATAGTCTTTATGCTCCTGATGCTTAGTTAGCTTCACTACAGAATCGGTCCATCCTTGAGCACCCCGCATGGCTCTTGTTATGTTTACATCTTTCAGGTCCTCTCTTCGAACTATGAATGGAATGCATCCAGGACGATAACTAATATGTAAGTGACCTACCTACAGAACTCCTTAACGCGCATTAAAGTCGCCAAGCAATATAAGTTATACTTCGCAATACGACTCGCAGGTCTTCATAAAACTGTATCTTATCGTAGGTGTAGGGCTAACTTAGGGCGTATACACTTATATGCATAATGAAGTCGCAGTGTCATGAGCCTGTCGTTGATTCCCTTTGGTGGCTCCACCAGAGATCCTGACGTTTTTCACAGCAAACCCAACGCCGCTAAACTATAGGATACCAATTGGTATCCTCCTGACAGATGTGTCTCGCTAATCCTGATAACTAAGGGTACGTACTCTTTAAACATTATGTCATACGAGATTTTATTAATTTTCTTTGCCTTTTCTGAACCGCGATTATTTTTTAGTATTATTCAGTGCAATTTTTTATTAATTATTTCTTTAATTAAAGTCTATTTACTGCAGAGAACCCTAAACCGAACCCACCACCCAATCGCCGCAGGAAAAAGTCCATATATGAAACGAAATACTTAAACCGCAGACCCACTTCAAAAGCATACGATCATTCTCATATTTACAACTTAATACCTAATACTTTACTCACTAAGTAGTTATTCCCGCTTTTATGTAATTAGCAGGGAGCACCACGAGAATATTAAACCAACAACCGTATGTATTTTGCCGTGTGTGTGGCTTTGCCAACCGCGCGGTTCTGTTCTCCCCTTATCCCCAACCAGAAATATTATACCTATCCTAATCCTGATTCTTTAAACCGATTTCTTTAATTAAAGTAGTAAATACCCAGAAAAATATATTAAACAATATAAAAATTTAAATAAAGCAACCAGAAACCGAGTTGTAGAGAGTCGGTTTAATGTTTTTTTAAAAAGTCAGTCTTGTTTATTAAATGTGTATAATAATAATAGGGATCTAACTTACATTTAATTGTATATGTTTAAATACTTTCCAGTTAATAATAAATGGTATAAAGACATCTTTTAGAAATTCAGACTTAGCTATAGTTGCAATATTAGAGTAAAAGTTTGCTCAATACGCAGCTTTATTCACACAAGACATTTACAATATAGCATATGAAATAAAGTACATGGCAGGTAAATAAAAAACTAGAAACTGCAGCGCTGTAAGCAAAAACAGCAACACAGTTGCTGAACTGTGTACAGCAAATATTGCCTGTACGTGACGCCCGCACCGCCCCGCGCCGTGTCTCCGCTTCCATGCACGTTTCTTTCCACAAACACTGACTCGAATAACCGTATACAGAACAAACATAAAAACCGCAGAGCTAATTTAATATTTTAGCAGAGAGCCAGGGTTTTTTCGCTGTCCGGTCACTCTTTATTCATGGCGCCGGTGACCCGATCGGTTTACGATCCTGTCCCCTGCGACGTCTTCGATTCTGCATGCAAAGTTAGTTTTACTGTTGACAATAAAACACTTTCTTTTTATAAGACATTTTATAGCTAACTTATTAATTCTGTTTATTAATTCTGAATGACATGAGAGGGACTTTAAAGCATAAAGCACTTGTATGTAATTAAATATTCTCGTAGGTAATGTACCTATTTGCATTTTCTGACTGCACAATGGTATGTGGATATTATAGAAAAATAATACAGGATGTACCGAAAATGTATGGCGTAAAAAGTATAGTATGCAAGTTACGGCCACATGTGGCGCTAGCTTGATAATGCAAACCGAGAGGATAATAATTTAGGCGAATATAGCCCAAGCGGGAGCCCCGCGTTGGGCGCCACTCGCTCCCTCCATAATAACCCGCTGTTCAACTTTTCGCCAACTAAGCTCAGTTGAAATATTATTTACTTCGCTTCGTAACAGAAGTTTATATATTAACTGCTTAGTATTTCATGGCGCAAAATCTAAAAATTTTACGACCACCAAACCAATATCTAGCGAGCGAGCGACAATAGCCAAACTACGGAACAGGATGAAAAAGGCGAACAGAAATAGCGTGTATTTTATTCACGAGCCGCCAGTAAAGCTATCAGACTATTAAGTATGGAATATTATATCGATGTCCTAGTCTATATAAATTTAAGAAAGAAAACTGTTTCACTATTGGCTCACTAGGAGCGCTACTGTCTTTGCCTACTTATGTGTCCGGGGTTACCCATGTCAGGTCAGATATAGAAACTACCAGTGTGCAGTGAATAAATACTTTTAGAATTTCTTGCATATTTATTAATGTTTCCTGGATATACCTATTATCCCAACAGGTTATGGGCCCAGGTCATTAATAAAGTTGTAAAGAGCAAACACTCGGTGCAAGTAATTACATTTTTACATAACCTCAAAGTGAATAACCTCAAAGTTCGACGCCGGTAAAATGGATGTTGGTGGCCTTAAAATGAATGTGGAGAGGTTTGATGGCAATAATTTCCGCCAATGGAAGTTCCAAATCATGTGTGCATTAAGGGCGAAAGGAATCGATCTGTCTGTATCGAAACCAACTGATGGTAACACAGCAACCGCATGGCTCAAAAATGACGGCATGGCCATGTTCATCATCACATCTGCAATGGACTACAGACAGATAGCACTTATTGAGAATTGCGACAGTGCCAAGAAAATTATGGAAAAACTTGAGTCAATATATGAACAGAAGTCAGAATTCAATAAAATGTTAGTACATGAAAGATTCTATCAATACAAGATGAGCCCATCTGACAGCATAGCGCAACATATATCTAAAGTAGAAAGCTTAGCGCAACAGCTTAAAGATAATGGTGAGCAAATCAGTGAGACTGCGATCATTACAAAGATTATCAGTACATTACCTTCCAAGTATCGGTCTGTGCGCCAAGCCTGGATGTCGCTTGACTCTGCTCAACAAACTATACATAATCTCACTGCTCGCTTGATGGATGAAGAAGCCAGTTTAACTTCAGAAGAGCAAAATGAAGTAGCACTAGCGGCTGCTCAAGAAAAAGCCGAAAGAAAGCAATAATAATTCTGAAATACACGTCATCGTTTTGTGTGCTACAATTGTAATAAGCGTGGTCATTTTGCCAGGGACTGCCGTGCTAAGAAATCTAGTCGAAGACGTCAAGAGCAAAACAATATGTTGGCATTCCATGTAGATGATGCATACTTTACCTCTGAAACTAATGATGATGTGTGGTTATTAGACAGTGGAGCATCTGTACACATGACTTACAGAAAAGATTTTTTCTTGAATATAAAGAAATTTTTCAGATGAAAATAAAAGACAAGTGAAGTTGGGAAATCAACAAAACCTGAAGTTTGTGGTGTAGGTACAGTGCTCATAAGAAGTGTATAAATGGACAGTGGGAGAACAATATTCTAAAAGAAGTTATCTATGTGCCTGAACTATGTAGAAATTTATTTTCTGAAGGTGCTATTATGCGTTTAGGCTATGTAATAATTAAAAGAAATACTACTGCTTTAATCTACAAGGACAGTAAAGTAGTTTTGAGTGCAACACAAACACCAAATAATTTGTATCATATGAATTTTAAAACAATTATTAGTGCTAGCTGTAATGTGGTGCAAACACCTGACAGTTTAAAAACATGGCATGAAAGACTTGGACACTTGAATATAAAAGAAGTGAAGAATATGATTAAAAGTGGACTTATTCAGTGTAAAAATTGTGAAGATGAACAGTTTGTGTGTGAAGCGTGCATGTATGGAAAGCAAACTCGTCTTCAGTTCCATACTTCACAACGGGGTGTGATGAGCCCTGGAGATCTGGTCTACAGCGATGTGTGTGGACCTATGAGTGAGTCTTCAATACAAGGTATGAAGTATTTTGTCCTTTTTAAAGATGGTGCTTCAAGTTATTTACATGTATATTTAATGAAACACAAAAGTGAAGTATTGGATCACTTTAAGTGTTACAATGCTATAATACAGAATCAGTTTGGACATAATGTGCGTACTTTACATACAGATAATGGCACAGAGTATGTAAACAATAATTTTAAAGAGTTTTTAACTCGAAATGGAATAAAACATGAATGCACTGCCCCCTATACACCTCAGCAGAATGGTCGGGCAGAACGAGAGTTACGTACAATAGTTGAGAGTGCGCGTTCCATGCTTTATGGTCGTAATTTGCCTTTATCACTATGGGCAGAAGCAGTGAACTGTGCAGTCTACTTACAGAACAGAACAACCTCCAGTCAAACTCCAAGTAAGACACCATATGAAATCTGGACTGGTGAGAAACCTGACTTAAAAAATTTAAGAGTGTTTGGTTCATGTGGATATGTCCATGTTCCTGATGTATGCCGAACAAAACCTTCAGAAGAAAAGTAACAAGATGATTCTTGTGGGCTATGATAATCACAATTATAGAATGTATGACCATAGTACAAATAAAATTAAAATATCAAGAGATGTTTTCTTTGACGAAATTATATTCCTGTCACAAAGAATATGACAGAATTTGAAGTCACTGAATCTATACAAGAAACCCCTATTCCATCGATATCTCAGACCGAGCCAATTGATATTACAAGTGAAGCTACAAGTGAAGACACAAGTGAACGAGAGTGATGATTTATATGAACCATCTCAAGAAATTTTAGAGGATGTTGAACCATCAAATATTAATTTGAGACCAAGGAATAATAGAAATTTTCAAGCATTTCTTGTGGAATATGTTTCCATCCACTTATGAGGATGCAATAAAGAGTCCCAGATGCTAGAAAATGGAAGATGGCAATAGAAGAAGAATTAAGAGCTCATGAGGAAAATAAAACCTGGACAATTATAGATAAAACTAATAAGACACCTATAACAACAAAATGGGTCTTTACAATAAAGAAAAATAAAGAAGGAAAAATTGAAAGATACAAAGCAAGATTGTGTGCTCGTGGTTTTTCACAAATAAAAAATGTTGATTATAATGAAACTTTTGCACCAACTACTAGATTTGACTCAATCAGAATTTTACTTAGTTTGGCTGCTAAGTATAACTATGAAGTTGTTCAATTTGATATAAAGACAGCTTTTCTGTATGGGGAGCTTGAAGAAGAAATTATTATGGAAGTACCTAAAGGTGTAGATGTTGAAAATGGAAAAGTGTGCAAACTCAACAAATCCCTATATGGACTCAAACAGGCTCCACGCTGTTGGAATATGAAATTCACTCAATTTTTAAAGTCATATGGGTTTATACAATTAGAATCTGATCATTGTGTATTTAGGAGCTATTTCAACAATATGAGAGTATTATTGATATTGTATGTAGATGATGGTCTAATTTTTGCATCAAACAAAGATGTCTTGAAGTTGGTTATAGATGCACTTAAAACTAATTTTAATGTTAAAGTCTTAGATCTGAATTGTTTTTGTTGGATTAGAAATACATAAGTCAGAAGAGTCCATTCATATTTCTCAAACAAATTATATTGAGCAAATAATACAGAAATTTAATTTGTCACAAGCAAAATCTTGTAATACACCAGCTGATTGTAATATTAGTTTGACAAAACTCGAATAATGATAATGATATTACTGTAAATTTTCCTTATAGAGAGGCAATTGGATCTCTGTTGTTTTTAGCCTCAGTTTCACGTCCAGATATTTCTTTTGCTGTTAACATGCTATGCAGATATGTAAATAATCCCAGTTTTTGAACATGTAAAGCAGTTAAACGTATAATAAGATATTTAATAGATACTAAAAATATAGGAATTGAGTATAAGGGAAATGTAGAGTTAAAAGGTTATTCTGACTCTGACTATGCTAATGATGTAGAGTCTAGAAAATCTACTACAGGCTATTTGTTTTTGATGAATAATGGTCCAATCACTTGGACAAGTCGCAAACAACAAACAATTGCACTGTCCACAATGGAGGCCGAATTTATGGCAGCTGTGATGCCACAAAAGAACTTTTATGGCTAAGACAATTTCTATCAGAATTAGGTGAAACTCAGAATTGTATTAATTTGTTTATTGACAATCAGGCTGCAATAAAATTGATATGCAATCCAGTTTGTCATCAAAGATCTAAACACATAGATGTTAGATATATGTTTATTCGTGAAAAGGTAGAGCAAGGCTGTTTGAGCATTAAATATGTACCTAGTTCTAATCAATTAGCAGACTTTCTTACAAAGGCTCTACCTTCAGAAAAATTTTGTTTTATAAGAAGTAAAATTCTATGTTAAGTTTTTTTTTATTGTAGGATTGATATAATATTAGTGGGAGTATTAAGTATGGAATATTATATCGATGTCCTAGTCTATATAAATTTAAGAAAGAAAACTGTTTCACTATTGGCTCACTAGGAGCGCTACTGTCTTTGCCTACTTATGTGTCCGGTTACCCATGTCAGGTCAGATAAGAAACTACCAGTGTGCAGTGAATAAATACTTTTAGAATTTCTTGCATATTTATTAATGTTTCCTGGATATACCTATTATCCCAACACAGACATGTCCAAACTTCGCTGAGTGCAGCTTGCTTTATTTCCGTTTGACCCGTCCCGTTCGACGCTGTTCCTGAAATACCACGACCCAGACATGCTCGCCTGACAGCCGAATGCAACTCCTGACAGCGGGACCTGCCTCGCTACTGCAACAACACGGCTCTGCACTTTCAAATTTGAATATTTAATTGGGACTATTTTAGCGCAAGTCTGGCTAGTTATTAAAGCAAATTGACAGTTCTAATGAACTCCACTAACCGGATAATGGAAGTTATTTCGGTTTTATTTAAAACGCTTATTGGATTTGGAATTCAATGCGGACTGTAAAGACAGGCTATTTTGCGATTGCACAGCCGTATTTTCTGTTTAGTGTTTTATTTGGTGCATTTCCAAAGGAGCTACAGACGTGATATGAGCTCGGCGCAGGTCGTTTCTCTCTCCTTTCATAAAATATTCTCAAGTTGACATTGTTCTCTTTCTATTCAATATCGCATGAGCTTACAAAGTTTCTTTTAGCTTTGTAGCGCGCTACCGTATTCTATTTTTCACGACAGGATTTATGTCATTGTAAAATTTAATGAAATTATACATTCAACTACAATACATATCAAATTCATTGTTGTTTTTAAATTATCTTGAAATGTTATCATTATTCGTATATTTTATATATAAACCGCGATGTAGCTACAAAATGTGTTTTTCCAAAATTCCTGATATGCGCCTCCAGGGAGGTATAAAGCGAGAGAGCCAGCTCTAACTTAAAGCTAACTTAGATGTAGAGTCTCTGGAGATCCACATTGAAAACCCGAGCCCGCATTACATTACAAAATAAGTCTTTGCAAGAGGTAGGTTATTTTGTAAATCCATTTTGAGGTGAGTTTAAAAACCACTCCGTGTTTCAAACAAAAGATTCAATTGGATAAGAGGAAAATTAGATATGATCGGTTCGAAAATGTAAACACCTATAGCTATAGCAGCTAGCTGCTATCATAAAAATATAGCAGAAACTCATAAATTACATAAAGTAACATGTCCTGACTGATTCATTAAGGCCGAGGCAAAATTACTGAAGCTAGAAAGGTTTCTTATTAGGTAATTAGACCGTGGCTTGCCTTTGATTTTATGACGCATAGATCCACTATGAAAATATTTCCCGAAATTCCTCCGGGAACCGGAAATAACAGGAACTCTAAAATTTACGCGGACAAAATAGTTGGCGGCGGCTAATCTATTAATAAAACTTCCTATTATTTTATTAATACATTCAACATATATAGAATAGGAGTCAAAATATTGAACAGTAGTGAAAAGTCCCGTGAACTTTTGAACAAACAATTAACAGACAAGAATCGTGACTCGAGTCTCGAAATGGGGTTGAATGTCTAAAGCGTCAGAAACGTCACAAGTTTCGCACCAAATTGTCAAGATAAAGTCAGCTTCCAAATGTACCCCCAACCCATCCCCAACCGAAATCTACGGGACTCGACGCACTTGGCACTTTGTTAGATACTTCTTTCCTTGTAAGATAGAACCAAAGTTAATTTGGTATGCCTATTTATAGCTTTGTTTATAGGTATTTAATAATACATGAGTCAATAAATATCTATAGTGACTTCACCATTTATAGTAAATATCGCCTATGACCTAGTAAGTTTTAGAAAATTTAAGAGATACACTTTGAAATAGAGTTCACAAGTCTTTTCTATTCCCCGTTCCAACCTTTTATAACCTATACAACTGACCGGGTTAATTCTACAAACATTTGCAACCGCACAAGTATTGTTAGGAGGTGTTTACACTGTTGCGTTTTCACATGGCACGCGACGGGCTGAAGGGAGATTGTCGGCTAAATTTTACTTTTAAATACGTAGCTATCTATATTGTACGGCCAATTACACAGGATGTAACAAAGGGTAAGGTATGTTAAGCGAAATTCTATTTAAATTTTTGTGGACAAATTCCCTATACTTAGTGGGCTATTTTAATAGCATTTCTCTTAACATTCCCTTTTGTGACACCTTCTTCTCGCCCTTGTTCTCCACCTATATTTCTCTTCTCTCTTTCTCTTCTCTGTTTTTATTACAACTACAACTCAGAATATTATTTTTACAATAGTTGTTTATGTGAATTGTGTTGATTATTTGTTTCAATTAATCAGTCGTAAGTAGGGTATTCACTCAAAATTTATCGAATAATTATGAACCTCGCAAAAAGAATGTATGGCTCAATATAAATAATTTAGTAAAGAATGTAATATGACTCAGTGTGAGCTTGCCTTACCAGTCCATTCCCGCGTACCCATTGCTGCATGAAAAAGAGCTGAATGTGGCCCGGTCGGGTGAGCAACGCCAATGGACTCGCAATTCAATGTGTGGATACAATGATGTATGCGATTACCAAGAGTAGGTAGGTATTAATATTCGGTCGGTATAATACGAGCTATTGTGTTTTGTTATATAAGAGCAAATTATGAACGAATATATTTTTACAAGTAGGTCAGATCACTATAATTATGAGTAATTATGTAGGGATTTTCTGACAACTATTAAAACTAAAATAATTGTACCTACAAATCGCCTGGACAGATGGCGTGAGTGAATCTCTTACCCGAAATTCTTTATGGTCACGTACAGGGGGAGGTGAAGGTGGGAGGAGCTAGTAACGCCATCTATTATTGACAGATATTTTAACTTGTCAGAAAATCCCTCATTATTGATACGCCTTAAACAATGTATATATAATATAGTATATAATATATGATATACCTACCAGTTATTTACTGCTTCAATAAAAGTGTATGCAACAGGTAAGAAAATCATGTTATTATAAGCCTCTAAAATAAACCGAATAAATGTTAGAGATGACAATAACGTTCATGATAGAACTTTATTTTACTCGTAATACCTATTTCTGATTTATGCATTGAACAGTTTCCTGGAAGACTCTCATAAAATATTATAATAGCATTTACTAACTAATTCCGAACTGATTAAAGTCAAAATAAATCCATCAAAATGTCAATTGGGGTCCGAGACAGGCGACCAATTAGCTAAGTGAATTAAAATTTTAAGAACGCGGATGATGGGCCACGCTCAATCAGCTACGTAATTTATGAAAATATTCTCGGAGAAAAATTTTACTAGAATTTTTATCGTTTAAGAGTTGTTAAAAAGACCGTCTTATTACTCGGATACTTACTATAGATTTTCGCTTCAATTTTACTTTATTTTAGAACCATAGAAAACGTTCTTAACTTCAACTTAAGTTAACTTCACTTATCGCCGCATTACGGCCGCTAAATCGTACGTGGAACAAAAATTCACTATGAAAAGGCTTATAATAGGCTTTAATATTTTTTAACCTTTATTAATTATAAATCTAGAATATCCAGCAATTATTACAAATAATAGAAACCTTTTGCAGATACGATCTGAAGACAGAAATAGAACTACTATTAAAGATTCTTTGTACACCAATCGATCGGGAAAACCGCCCTTCTTTACCAACAGGAAAATTCCATTTTCCAAACACAAATCTGAGAACAGACGACAAACCTAAATACCTTGTAAGTAAACGAAGCGCAATAAGTAAATAGAATTTTCCGCTTTGAGAAAATTTCAAAACAAACGGCGATGAAAAACTCTAAACAACTTTTAACGGATTTGCGTCCTCCGAATAAATACCATTCATATTCTCTTATTATTTTTATTTCCTTTGTATATTTTACAATAAAATATCGGAATTTAATCTTGCATTGTTGTTAGGGTATCCTGAAAAGGAATAACCGATTTTTAGATACTATTACCGACATATAGAGCGATAATTTATATTTGCCAATGTTAAAATTATACTTAAGTACCTACAATACATAGTAAAACAGAACATGGGTTATGATTACTTGAATAGTACTAGTACCTATTTTTTAAGGAATATTACTACGAATAAAATATTCGCCACATACTAGAACATTGTAGTATATAGATAACAATGTCGATGAGTCATTTGTTACCTGTGTCACCCTCAAAACATCAACACGAATGACTCATTAAACTGTCAAAATATGAGGCACATTTATGAGTCATAAAAATTAAATATGGTACATTTTAGGTACTTAGAGGAGAAAGCAGTGGCTATGTTCAGTTGTAGACTCTCTATGACTAGATTGATGATGATCTAATTTAAAACAAACTTTAGGTACAATCAAAATGAAGACCAAGCAACCAAGACTTCCTGGGGCAATACACATTTTGCCATAGAGGAATAAGATGTAGACATAAAGTGCTAATGTCATACTAACAGTTTCGATGCACCATTAGACTTCTCGGTGCCTTACAATTCCAGTCCTTGACACTTAGATTACATAACTATATGTTACAATACGTTAGTAATGTAGTACATTACTACACATTACACTAATAGAATCTAAGTGTCAAGGACTGGAATTGTTAGGCACCGAAAAGTCTAATGGTGCATCGAAACACTTAGTATGACATTAGCACTCTATGACATCTTATTCCTCTATGATTTTGCTCAAGCACACAGGAACCGTGGAGGCTGTGGGCTCTCATTTATGATCCTGCAGTTCTGGATACCCCGTTTCGGGAACACAGCCGTGTATATAATATGTATGAACAGAGGAACCGTATAGTGCCTAATACATATTATAGTAAAGTTATATACATTTATATACATTTTAACTAGAACCAAGTCTGCTAATACTATACAAGTCCTTAAATGTCTTTCACAAGAACTCTATCTTCGATAACTGTACAGATTAGTTCACTATCAAAAGATTGCGAATGGTTTGCAATAAAAGCTTTATCATCGGGTGTTTACGAGCAGTATGAGTTATATTTACATACGTACTAGTTGTCATTTGGATAAACTTTTCTTGTAACTTGTTGTTTATAAATCGAAGGTTAGTGTTTTTCTCTTCCTGTTTATTTTGTGTTTACTGAATACCTATTGTCATTATTTTCTTGGGTGTAAAAATTTCTTATATTTCCACTAGTTCTTGGACATTTTATGAAATTGTTATAACAATTTTAATTATGCATTTCAATTCTGAAAACATTTATTCAATGAATGTTGTTTCCGGTAGTATTTAGCAACACAAGTGTCTGTTATCACTTAATCAATAACACCTTATCTATGTAAATAATAATACTATGTGGATAGATAACACTTTATTTGTTTCAATGTTATTAAAATATTTTAACTTTTTTTTTTTTCAAAGTATTGGAATTTAATTATTTTAATACTGGTTTTCCACTTTCAGATATGCCTCCCCCGCACGCCTTGCCCTGTGGGCCTAGTTGCGGCTCGTATTGTGCGCCTGGGTGCTACAACGGTCCCCGAGTGTTTGTGGGCCCGCCCCATCACTACCCGGGACCGCCGCACCATCCGCCGCCGCCGCCTCATCACCACCCGCCCCCGCCGCCCCACCTTCACCATCCCCATCATCACCCGCACCACCCCCATCATCCCCCAGGTCCTCATCACCCCCCACCGCCTCACTGGCGCTAATTCCTTCTCCTTACATCGAATTGGACGAAATGGTTTTGACGAAATGGAACAAATTATTTTTGGAAGAATAATGTGATTTTTAATCTTAGTAAAGTGTTTTTATATGTATACTTAGATCTGGTTTATTAATTTCTTTGGACTCCACGTTATCACAATCTCACAGTGATAATTTGTACACGTATTATTTATCTTGAATTTTAATAAATACTCGTACCTACTTACCAATTCTGCTTTTTTTAACTCTATGTAATATAAGTTTCCTTTATGTATAAGCAAACTCAATTTGACATTGTTATACGATGAACTAACAATATGATAAGACATTTTTTTAAATGAAATTATTGAATTAATAGCAATAGCAACAAAAAACATCCTGTATACAGGGTGTAAAAAGACAACTTTGTTCTTTTACCTCGTATTCTTTGTAACATCATGATCATTTTTTTCTTCTATTCATCTTCTATGCTGCTCTGGGAGTGAAAAAAAAACGTATAATACTACAGCTGCTTCTCTTCCCGGGCATACTGTACAAGCCAGTAGAGGGACAAGAGGGTCTTGGTGTTTTGCAGGCGATGGGCTGACCACCTGTCACTACCAACCGAACTTGTACATCTCAACTATACCCTCAAAATTGGTCAAAAGTGGCACCATGTAGTTCTATCGGCCCTTGGTGCTCTGCCTACCCCGTAAGGGATAAAGGCGTGATTATATGCATGCAATATGCAAGCACCCCTGGGAAACCACGGGTTTCCAAGATATTGAGGTCCAAAGTTCCATTAATATTATTATTATTTTTTACATAAATCCATCTGAAATCGGTTAACAAAAAAAATTTTTTTAAAGATTCCATGTCAAAATGTTATAATGTTAATTTTGTAGGTACATTTGTACTTTGCACATCAAATGAATAGATTGCTTGCAATAAAATGACAGTATTTGATCATAATTTTTTTGTCGTTTCCCAGGGTTGGTTCCATAGAAGAAAATGATCGTAACCTTACACGAGGTATTAAAAAAACATTGTTGTCTTTTTACACCCTGTATAACATTACCTATGTTTTAGCAGCAGTGCAACATCTGTTCCATACGATAACTTTGGTTAAACTTTGCTTAATATTATTTAGATATACGAGTATTTGTTAGAAAGTATCTAATTAACATAATAATTAATATACTAAGGTATGTATTCTATATTAGAAACTACATATGCAATTTTCGATACGTGATTTGTTACGGGTTTTACTTTCTAAATAGTACTAAGTACATATTTTACCTTTATTTTAGAGTGCCGCCGTAGGTACAGTATATTTTCTCGGAAACATTAAAATCAATTTTAAAGTGAACTTAAGTGTATTAATCTAGATAACAACAGTGTAAATAACCGCCAGGTGTGTGTCTGGCCATTTACAATAGAGTTCCGGAGTTAACACGTCAGAATACACCTGAGTTTGTACATCTCCTAATTAAAGGCCGATTTTTCCAAACGTCATATAGCCTATCAGAACTTGATCATGATAGAGACAGTATCATCTTAGACTTTATTCTTCAGATAGGCTATCTGACGTTAGGAAAAGTCGCCCCTAAGTCGACAAATTCATTTCACTTTATGAATACGAATGCCAAAATACAAATCAATGCTGTCTGAACGAAACTGTGCAAAGAAATATGATAAGGACGGACTGGACATCAAAGCAGAACTAACTTACACATTTCTTCACTTTGGGTGCGCCCACCACCGGGCCCTACACCCTCTACTGACTCCACTGGTGGGCGCGCACCCATAGTGAAAAAGTTTGAATTTCCGAATTGTAACGCCTAATACAATTTCATTTATACATTTCTCCTAGATTTAACATATGGCAAATAGGATTGTTTCTATGCGGTAGAATACTTTAAACCACAGTCTTAAGACCATTTATCAAATTTTTTTTTGGCAGCCATAATGCTCTGTATATCTAATTATTTTAAGCTTTTCAGTCAATAATAAATAAGAAGGTTTCATGGAAAATACTCATTTTGACTTTGATAAATGGACATGACAAAACTAAAAGGGTTCTTAATTATTCCGTACCTACTACTGAACCCCAAAAATCGATAAGGTATGATGTAAGAGATAATAAAAGTGATGACTAAAATATATATCAGTGCAAAGAAGTGAATCTACTAGTAGTTATCGAGTTTGTGTTCAGGATATTAGTGCGATTTAATAATAAAAATTAGGTAAGTCTTAATATTTTATTATTATCTACGAAATGAGGAGTACAAATACCAGGATACATACAGGATGTTTTTTTGTGGCCACCTTTAACGAAGGGTACGTATTCTATACATGAAATAAAGTAAGTTTATGCCAAAAAAAATGCTGGGATTTTTTTTTTTCAAAAAAAAAATTAAATTCCTTGATCGTGCGAAATTTATAGTGTCTAGTGTTTATGTTAGTTTTTTTATAGACAGATATTAATAATTTTTCGTGAAAAAATCCTGCTACGCGCGTCTATGTGCATTTATGCAGAAAAACGCAGTCTATTTACTCAACTTTGGACCCTAATATTTTGGAAACCAGACACTTCCCAGGTATGCTTCCATGGAGAAAAATGATCGTGATGATGAGGAGATTCCGTAGTTTTCGGGAACGTTGACGACCAAAAATCATCCTGTATATATATATATATTTTTTTTTTTCATTTATTTAAGGGCTTTGATCACGGTGTGAACATGTCAGCCCTATTGGACCACTTATATTAAACTTACATAAGCTATTACTACACAAAACATAGTTATAATTTACTTTGAATATTATATATTTAACTTTGGAAATTATATAAAAGCCCAAACAAATATGAAAAAGGATAATTTACAACGACGAAAATACTTATGAAATTAATAGGGAAAGGTTTTATATGATAAATAATATATATAGAATATATATTTATAGATAACATAGATTCTTTATAAATATAGAATATAGATATATAGATAGAAGATGAAGAAAATAAAATGGGTACTTTTAATATTTTTCAGAAATGCCACCACCACCCGGTCCACACGGCCATCCCCACGGGCATCCCCACGGGTATCCCCACGGCCCCCCACCACCAGGCCCCGGCGGTCCTCCACCAGGCCCCGGACACCCACCAGGACCCCATCATCCGGACCCACATCATCCGGGTCCTCATCACCCGCCTCCACCACATTTCCGTTAATTTCTTGACAATGTAACTTATTTATTGTTTGTATTATTTATTTATATTTTAAACAGAAGTGTGGTTACTTATGTAAAGATGTAATTCTTTGAATGGTGTAATAACGTGAACTAAGGGAGCAATACCATCAAATCAAAATGAAATAAATATTATTAATTAAAATTTTTGTTCCACATTTATTAACAACATTGTCCAAAAATCGCACTGCTGTCACCAACCCGCCTGCTCAGCGTGGTGACTATGAGCGGAAACCCCCCTATGTCTGTAGCATTGTGGAGCGCTTGGGGGAGGATGACGTCCAGCAGTGGACTTCAATAGTCTGACTTAATTTTTAATTAATTTAATTTTAAAATGTCTTTATTTGCAATGATATAGGTATAACAAATAATGACTAAAACTAGTGTACTTAAGCCTAGTTGCCCCACAATTGATAACTTAATTGTTTTTTCCAAGCAGCAGCTTATATAAAACTTTAAGAAATGTCTATGATTAAACAATTATGTACGTACCTAATTTGTTGATCAGCTATTACTTCTACATGTTGTTAAATTATGTAGGCTTTAGAATAGCGTTACATTTACTAGTCTTGTTTTGTTAGGAAAGGAAATTTAAAACCAAGTTTTACTCAATAACTTTAGCAGTAGGTAGAAATAACTAATATTTAGACAATGCAAAGATTAGGTAGGCGATGGCAACGCGCATCGAGCCCACTGGTTTGTTATCTTCACTCACACGTGCGCGCGCGGTCGTCCGTGCGGTGAGCGCACGCCACTAACGCCTTTCAACTCCTAGGAGCACGGGCGAGAGTGGCGAGCGCTCGCCCGGCGCAGACGCAAACGCACGCGCAGCGAAGTCGAGCCTATTCATTAGGCACTGTGCGACAGAAATAAGTGATGGGGTAATTTATATCGATTATATTTATTGATATATGGGAGATTGTGTTTACGGGTTTTTCCGATGTTTTTTATAGATTTATTTTTATTTGTAGAATTTTTGTGTAGATAGAATTTTTCCGATAATTTATAAACGTAAATATCAATGGTAGGTAAGCCTATTTGAAGGTGCAGCTTTTGAAGATTTGTTCGGAAGGGTGTATTGTATGTGTATTTAAGGGCTTTGTTTTGCAAGGCTTGGAGTTTCTTGAAGTTAGTTTTGCATGCTTGAAGTTAGTTTTGCATGCTCCATACGGGGCAGGCATAAGTAATGCATGGACGGACCAGTGTGCAGTATGGTGCGGCTACTAAGACAGGATCGTCTTCTAAGCAGAACACTTAAAGCGCTTAGAGCCTTGGTGCCCTTTAAGGTAAGGTTAGTCGTGTTATCTGTCCAATTTAGTTGTTTATCTAGTATTACGCCTAGGTACTTAACCGAGCGGCTCCAAGGTATACCGTGTCCATCCATTTTCAATATGCGAGAGAACTTTCGTTTTCTCGTAAAAAGGATTGCTTCTGTTTTAGTGGCGTTTATTTTCAACTACCAGCTGGCAAAATACTCTAGGAGCTGGTCAATAGCGAGCTGGAGACGGTCGATCACCAAGTCAATATCAGTAGATGATGTAAAGCACGCGGTGTCATCCGCGAAGCAGGCCAAATTTGTGCGCGGTTGGATTGGAATGTCGTTTAAGTATATAAGAAAAAGGTACGGTCCCAAAATAGAGCCCTGCGGGACGCCAGCGGGCATGGGTTTTGAGGATGATTTTATATTATTTATATAAACATGAAAATTTCGATGTAAGAGAAACATACCAGACGATTCATTTAGATTTAATTTGTGTGACACAGTCTTAACAACTCGAGCCAATTGTAGGACGGTTGAATGATCTTGTCTGAAGCCAAACTGTTCGTCGATTAAGAGATGTTGTGAAACACGAAGCATGCGAATATAGATAATTTTTTCAAATAGTTTACCGAGACATGGCAAAAGACTTATTGGACGGTATGAATAAGGATCTGAGGAATCTTTGCCCGGTTTGTGGATTGGGATGACCTTTGCTGTTTTCCAGGGAGTCGGAAAGTAATTAAGTAATAATCAAGCATTGAATAAAACAATATACTTTTGCGGGAGGTTTTTGATAAGAATGTTTGATATTTGATCAGGACCTGGGGCTTTACGAGACTTTAGTTGTACTATGCATTTTTTAACTTCCGATGGACGTACCAGTAGCACTGAGTCATTTTGGAAGATGTCATTTAGTGTTGAATGGGAGGCCTCAACTTTAGATGCATTATCACTGGTCCAGTTGTGCGTAAGCAGCATGTTATGTAGGAAGGCGTTTGCCAAAACATCACATTATTGTTGTTGGGTGGAAGTCAGGGAACCTGTTTCTGTTTTGAGAGCTGGGAAGGATGGACTTGGATTACTACGTAGACTTTTTACCAAGCGCCAAAGGTCAGTTAGGGTTGTCAACTCTATTCAGTTTTTGGTTCCATATTTTACTGTTGTGTTCTTCGATAGCAAAGTGCACTTTCCGTTGCAGAAAGTTTACCTTAGAACGTAGTGTTTTATGCGTACTTATATCCGGTTCCTCTGCCGCGAACCTTCGTAAGCGATTTTTATTCCGAATCATTCTTTTAATAGAACGTGATAAATTAGAGGATGACCACGGATGCAATGTAGTTATAGGGATACTGTGCTCTCTGCTCTGGAGTATTTTATTTTGAATGATTTTGAAGGTTATACACCGTGCTATCAATGTCAGTTGAGGAGACAAGCGTGTTAGGTGAGAGTGATATTTGGCTGTTTAAGTAAGAACGATAACTGCCCCAATTGGCCTTAGTATAATTAAATTTTTTAATTGGGCTACGAAGGAGTTTGCTAGTGAACTCGACAAAATCAGGAAAGTGGTTAGAGGAAAGTGCACGTACGGTAGCTATTACATTAGGTGGACAGAAATTTTTGGCTAGGAGTATGTCGGTAATGGAGGGTTTGTATTCGGCACGGTAATGTACGAGTGTAAGGGACGTCGGAGCATGGATGACAAATTCATGATTAAGTCCATGTTCAAAAAGTCGCTTGCCGTGCTGGTTACAAGGACCCGGCGACCATAATGAATGTTTGGCATTTAAATCACCTAAGAGTAAAACCTTGTCACCTGAGGACAAGAGTGAATCAAAGTCATCTACAACTAATGGGAGATTTGGGGACTGGTATATTGAATAAACAAGAACTTTGCTGTTAGTTATTCTTAGCGAGATACCTATGGCCTCAAGAGAAAGTTAGATGATACTCATACCAACGAACCTTTCCATTGAATCATTGGATTGGATAAAGTTTTACATCAACTTTACAGTGCCATTAATCTAGGGAGCAGTGCATAAATACTAAACACGTACCATCACTTTTGGACGTAGTCGGGTAAGCCGGTGAGTAACGGTTATGGCGGCCGAAGAGGCTTTCCGTTGCTGATCTACCAATATAGATTATATGTACATAAAAACCAAACATCGATTTCAAAATGGAGTAGGCAGTATTAAAAAACATATATTTACAGTGTAGGTTTAATGGTATGATCAGAATTCGGTATAAGTTTATGCCAGGGTGGACGGAGTTAGTTTTAAACCGAACTGTGTGGACTCAAAAGGCAGCAGCAATGGCAGGCAGGACACCACCATTACTAGGTACATAAAAAATAGATTATCTAAGCAAAGTCCCAGATAAAAGAATGTTTTATTTTATATCTTGCCCTAAGCTTTTTTGTCAGACTCTACCTTAAGTTACAATATATTGCCTACGAATATAAGCGAATCACAAAACATATCATTTCGAAGTTACAGCCCCTAGTAATTATTTCATCGTTACTTCGAAAGAAAATAACTAAGAACCAAACATCGCTGGTCCTTATTAAGAAAGTTTTTCCTTATAACAAGATTACGTACGCCAGATGTGTTAGATGTTAGGGGCCTAAGTTGTAAGCGATGAGCGGTTTATGACCTATAGCGTTAGGTATTAGAAATCAACATTGGTTTGCAAATCGCAAAAATTTAAGTAATCTGAAATCAGTAAAGAAATAGCAAAAATTTTATCTACGCTTTGATCTGGACTGTGCAATGTTGTATAAATCCAAAAATATTTTGTAGCTTTGTTCACAGTCTGCCAGTCAGGGCGGATTTAGATTTAGACCAGACGAACATTTGTGTACCTACCTTCTGTGGGTAGAGATTTCATCACAGCACATACCTATTTAGTCAAATATGCCCTTTGTGGCCTCTTAACCCAATAAAAAAGTCTGCGCCCATACATAATATTAGGTTTCCTCAAAGGTTATACTCGTTATACAGGGTGTAACAAAAAGGGTATGTTAAGCGAAAAGCTATGTAAATAGCCCACTATAGAAAACCTATCCACAAAATTTGAGACCTGAAATCACATGTTTATTTTTCCCGATAGTATGGAGAATTTTTAAATATCTCAGAAATTTTCATACAATCTTGAAAAATTAAAATGTGATTTCGAGTCTCAAATTTTGTAGATAGGTTCTCTATAGTGGGCTATTTACATAGCTTTTCGCTTAACATACCCTTTTTGTTACAACCTGTATACTCGTATAGGCAGAATTGTGCAAATGACATACCCACTTTTCACCAGAGTTCAAGTACTCGTAAGTAAGCCATTCTTAAATTGAGAAGCAGGTAATTACAGTTAGGTACTTAGGACCTTTACAGAATATAATAGGAACGTGATCCCGAATCTTCTTTCGGTTTTTATTACAAAGTTCTCTCATCTAGACAGTCTGATAAGATTATATACCGTTTACATACCTAATCGCCTCAACATTATTTAGCCACACTTTTAAAAATATCTAATAGAAAAACTCTACGATTTCATATACAAGTTTATATAACATTTATAGGTAATTATAAATATAAAGCCAAATATCATAAAAGTAACGTTACTTTCCCTCACCTGCTTATCCTGTGCTCCTTACTACCTCACACTTCCCAGGGTTATAGGTAAAGTAACATTATTTCTCCAATGAATCATTAAAGGTCGTCATCGGCAAGTTTGCTCAAATGTAAGCCTTTATTTTCGCGCGTTCGTTATGTCGCGTGATGAAATCTAACCGCTATTCTTGTGTTACGATAACTGACATCGATAAAACGTTACATTGTCTAAACACCCTGGATATTATTACATTTTGTTTTATTTTGTAATCCAAGCAAACAAACTGTCGTTGGCAAAAATTGTTTGTGCTCAACATTTTGTGTTAAAAATGGAACAATTAGTGTATGTTTTATTAAAAAGCGTGAAAAAACTCATAAGCGCCTTGAACTGAAAGCCAAAAGGCCAACACGTCCTGGAATTTATCTTATTCAAAAATATAAGTACATAGTTAGAAAAGTAAATCTTTTACGCGGATTTTAAAATCTGAACAATAGGTATGCTATAAAAAAAATTGTGAACCCCTATCAAAAATATAAGAGCCGCCTCTGGTCGTTGGGTTACTTGCGTACTGGCGTTGGGTTACTTGCGTACTGACGTTGGGTTTATTTCCAATGATTTTAGGTGTTATGTATTACGTTGCAAACACTTTTTTTGTCTTTATGCTTATCAAAATTAAGTACTTACCTATACAGATATATCTAATCTAAGCAAATAAGTACTGCCCCAGTACAGATAACGAGATATCGATTATTGCGTCCGTGACTGAAATATTATTATGATTCAATGTTTTCCCAGAAAAAACAGTCAAGCTTGTCTCGGACATGGTACATAGTGGGTTTGGCCAATGACCTTGCACCACGCCTTGGGTAGCTTAGCAAAATGAAACTCTAAGAACACGATCAATTGCGGGAAATACAATATTATTTAAGGGGCAGAAAATTAATAATTCGTTTTTCAGTCTAAAATTTCGTAGACAGGCATTTCCCTTTAAATACCCTTTCTGTTATACTCTGTATAAGTGACCTATATTTCAGACCTAATACGTAGGTTTATCGTTTGGAAAAAATATTTCCACGTGAGTCACGTCACAGTAAAACAGGGGTGGAGTTTTGGTTAGACCCAAGATCTACTTGTGCTGTTCACTGATGATACTCTGTACGATCTACTCGTACCAATTACATCTTGAAATATTAAATGAAACAGTAGGTATAGCATATTATGTAAAACGTGCATTGCCATGATCGACTGGATTACTAGTTCACTATATACTCGTAGTATATACAAAGGCTGAAGAGACTGTATATTGTTTCTTTGACAATAAATGGACTTCATAAACTGAAAAACATGAAAGTATGAACGCAGTGCGCAATTGGCAAAATTGATCTTAATTCCAAATCTGAATTGTGAGATTCGTTAATGGAAAAATTCGGTTCTTAGACCGTATGACAGAACTTTATGTACCTGCGAGTATAATGTAATACAACCCGCCCTGTCTTCGCACGGGTGTAATTTTATAAATATTCCTCTTGAATCATTCTTATCATCTCTGTCTATTTTAAAAAACCGCATTAAAATTAAAAGAACTGAGCTTACATAGGGACAGACAGACAGCGGGTAGAGACTTTGTTTTATACTATGTTATGATAAAATTTTGGGTAAAAATCGAATTGAGATGTTTATTTTATTATATACTAGCGGCCGCCCACGGCTTCGGCCGCGTGAGAGTGCATTACTCCCGTGAGAAGCCGGGGCGATTCCCTAGTTATACATTATAAACCTTCCTCGTAAATAACTCTATCTATTAAGGCGCTCCAATAGACGAATTTTAGGTATTTGAGGGGGTTGAGGTAGACGTAACTGCGGGGCGCCCCCCGCAACCAGCGCAATCTGCCGCGGACGTCCTTATTCTGTCGCCAGCCGTATTCTGGTTGATTTCGGGATTAATTGCCGGGATTTTAATTTCTTTCCTGTATAATCAATTTTGTAACTGGGTTGCTTACTGCGTAAATTGTAAATATAAATAAAAAATTTACAGGGTGTAGGTGACAGCCAGGCAAATACTGGAATGCTGAACAAGTACTATAGGGTTGAGTTACACGACAATATTATAACTCGCAGGAAATGCATTTTTATTTTGATTATCCGTACCTAATATTTATTTTCCGCGCCAATTGTATCGGGCGATATCGACTAGTTAAATGGGCTTATTGGTTATTGTGTGATACATAGCTGTTTTTTGGATCACTTGTGACTCTCTATTAGGGTTGATCAGGTTTTTGAACTTTTTGAGCGTAACTGGTTTTTTTTAAATCGTCTATTGGTAAAATTTTTGTTCTTAAGCCATTTTCTAAGGCCGAATTAAATAAACAAAACATAACATAATGAGTGAGATCAACACTAAAATATCGTTTCATCAATTCGATTCTGAAACTTCGCCGGCAGCTGCCGCGGCACGCTCGTTCCGCTCGCTCGGCTCGTGCGTTGTTTGTCATACTCTAACCTAACCTAACTTATTATTTTTATCATTGTATGAAAAGGGAACTGTTACACCGACAAAACGTCATTCGTCTTATACTAGTTGTGCGCTAAGGTTAATTTGATGTGCAGTCAGTATTTATGATGAGATTGTAGTATTTTTGTACTAAAAGGTATTAATTTGTCTTGCATTCGAGGAAAACAGTTTATGTTGGGCTGATATTATGTATTTTCGAATTATCTTCTGTAGTTATTTTGTAAAACATTGAGTTTATTTGTACTAAAATAATTTAATTGCTGTAATAAAGTATATAAAGGGCATACTGTACAAGTCAGTATAGGAACAAGAGGGTCTTGATGTTTTGTAGGCGATGGGCTGACCATCTGTCACTACTAACCGAACTTGTATATCTCAACTATACCCTCAAAATTGGTCAGAAGTAGCACCATGTGGTTCTATCGGCCCTTGGTACTCTGCCTACCCCGTAAGGGATAAAAGCGTGATTATATGTATGTATGTACGAGTATGTAATAAAGTATATAAAAGATGAGATTAAATTGATGGGCTATTTATAACTCTTCTACCCCAAAGTGGTATTAAAGTATGATCTTCAAATTCTTCCTTCGGATTATAAATGCGAAAGTAACTCTGTCTATCTGTGTGTTACGCAATCACGCCTAAACTACTGAACCGATTTAAATGAAATTTGGTACAGAGATAGTCTAGAGCCTGTGAAAGGATATAGGCTACTTTTTAATGCAAAAAAGAGATGTAAGGGGTTGAAATAGTGGATGAAAGTTTGTATGGAAATTACGTCATTTTTTAAGCTAGAAGCTTAAAACTTATTTTTTAGGCTTTTTATTAGATATAAATAAATAAGACATTCAAAGTTTGTAAAAGAATACCATAAAGGGGCTAAAAATAGGGGGTGAAAAATTTTGTGTGATGGATGACATCGGAAAAAAGCTTAGGGTTGAGAAAATAAAAATATAGAACAGAACAATACAGAGAATTAAGTAAGAAACTTGCCAAGCACTGCGCGCCATATTCAAAAAAGGGATGTAAGGGGTTGAAATAGGGGATGAAAGTTTGTATAGAAATTACGTCATTTTTTAAAGTTTTGTCTCACTACAAATATGCGAGTACAACTTCATAATGATTATCAAGCAGGACAATATGCAACAAATAGCTCTTTTAAAAATCGTACTAAAAACGTCGCATGGGTAATTCCATATGTGACTGACTCTACATTTGACACAATTTGCGTTTTGTTTTACCTTTTATTACGATTAGTACTATGTTTTTAGTTTCAATTTAAACATGTCTTTGTTGCAGCTTCAACAATTATCGTATAGAGACAAAATGGCAACCAATGATATTGTGAAATATCATTTATTTAGTAAAATATAAACGTGACTGACACTACATGCAAAAGGAAGTCTTTCGAGAGGGTTTTGAAACATCAATAATCTTCCTCTGTACTGGCGTAATAACTTTAATTTGTGTTTTTATCGAAAGTGCATGAAACAAACTATTATAAAATGGTGAAATAAAAGCTTTAAGTTATTTAAAAAAAAATATATTAGTAAAATAAATTGTGACTGACACTACAGGCCAAAACGTGACCGACACTACATTCACTTTTTATAGTGTAAAAGTCAGTATTTTTACATGAAACCTTAGTATTCAAATCACAGCACATGAAAAAACAACTCTAAAATTATTTTAAAGAAAGACAGGTGTAATTAATGAACTCGTTAAAATTCTATTTATGAACAAAAACACCACCTAAACGAAATCATTAATAATATGTTAGAAACCAACATTGAAACTAAAATAATTCAAAACAAAATCTTTTTGGAAATAAGAAATATAAGTAATTAAAAAACTTAAACAATTTCTTTAACAAAGTATAAATTCTTTTAAGCCTTTTCAAAGACATCTAGACTCTTTGGAAACTTATAGTAGACTCTATTGCCCTTAAGAATCAGACTAGGATTAGGTAATATCTCCAGTATGTCATCAAAAGACACATAAGATATATCTTCCTCATCAGCTTTAAATAAAGAAGCATCGTTATTTGTTACTTTTAGGCTCATAAGTTTGACTTCGCCCTCTTCATCTACATCACTCTGGCAAATAGTGACGTAACGATACATCTGTCGTTTATTTTTTGTGGCAAACTGTGCCAGTACAAACACACCATTTCGGATGTTATTAGCAGTAAGTTCTAAACTACTGGGCCCAACGTCTAATATTGGAGCATTATTTTCTTTTTCGTCTGATGATTTATCAGGCATTAGAAGATCACTTTCATCATCGTCTGCCGATTCATCAGAAAACACTTCTTCATACGTTGTTTTTTGCAAGAGAGATAGTTGCAGGGCTTTGACGTAATTAAACTTATTTACGTAAAATTTGTGCATTTTTTTAATGTTCTTAATAACCATAGCTTTCTCAAAAACCATCTTTAATGCTAGGTCTTCATGGCATTTACTGAAGTCCTTATCCGTCATTACAATTATTTGTACCTTTGAGTTTTTGTTTACAGCTTCAGAAAAATCGCGTGCATTTGACACAATTTTCTCTCTCCTCATCACTGAATTTCGTACCTGACGTTTGAGAGCACCTCCGATTCCGTCTACTGGCCCTTTCCCATGAGACGTTGCGAAAAAAATCCACATAATTTTCAAATTATGACGTTTTTCCATCATTGGAAGAGAGTTAGCAATAAATCGGTTTTTGAATTGTGAAGCTGGACCATCTGACCATATGCGTACTTCTTTTACATCTTCTGGTATTTCTGTTAATATTCTATCAATATATGCTATTACCGTATCTTTATTGTGGTGAAGATTATCCGATGCTATCGCAATTGCATGCTGTTTTTGATGATACCACAAAGACACAGTAAATAAAGAAACTTGCGGCTGCACCCAATGATACGATTGAATTTCATCCTGCGAAACACAGGTATAATTTTCTGCAAAATCCACTTGCAGAAGCGCAAAGTTGCAGTCTGAGCTCATACAATCAATGCGATCTTGATTGTAACGCTGTGCTTGTTCCCTTTTTATGTAACTGTGCTCCTTAAACTGTGGAGTCATTTTCGAAATATGTTCACAAAGCATCGACACTGTATCTTTTAGTAAAACCTTTCTAAGCCGTCCATTTTCCTCTTTCCATTCATACCAGCTAACTTCCCTATCTTTAATGGAACAAGTAGCTTTGTCTAATTTAGATTGCATCATAGTTTTACATTTTATACATTTATCATTCCAACAGGATGTTGTTGGTGCTTCACAAAGAGCAGTTTTTATCAAAATGTTTTGGTCGTAACCAGGGATGTCATTGCAATTTTTGGACAGCGCGTTTACAGCTAATATGTAATTTTCATGATACTTGCAAAGGCAAACATTTTCAGGTGTTTGGCAGCTCAGGAGAACATGTTTTGGTCGTAGTTCAGCAAATTTACTTTTACCTAAAATCGTTCCGAATTCATCACAAAACAGAGCATATGTTTCTAGAACATTGCTGTACAAATGCCTGTTTTGCATTTTAACTTTTTTTCCATCTTCGAGATGGACTATTGTTGTGTCTTTAATGCCAGGATTTTGGCGACTAATATCATCACGGAGATAAAAAAAATTGACCTTTTCAACTGTGTCAGCAGAGATTGTTTTCTTCGGTATTTTGTATTTAGGCGTTACTATTTCAGGAGTTATTTGTCTTGCTAATGTATGCACAACTGCTCTACACTTCGATGGACTGAATGGCAGATTCCGTTTGACTTTTGCGACCGCTTTTCCATAAGAGCTTTTTGAGGCAAATGCCTTAGTAGGAGTCTCATCTCTGGCAGGTGTATCAGTGGATTCTAACATTAGTTTTTTTTCTTTAATCTTTCTTCTGTATCTTCTCATATCTTCGGATTTTTTTTCACGTAAAGCTTTAAGCATATCAAGCGATGCTGTTTGTTTTATCAAACGCCGTTGGCGTTTTCTGTTCTCAGATTCCTTTTTTTAAATTCTTTAAATAATCCTTTAGCTTTCAGATTCTCTCTCTGCTTGCGCTTCCTTTCTGCAGCTGTTTTCGCCATCTATGAGAAAAAAAAACAAACAAAAAGCTACATTTAATTATGATACAGGCTGTGACTGACTCTACCTACGACGTGACCGACTCTACAACGTGACTGACACTACAAAAATGATTCTTATAGAGTTTAGGCATTATAAAAAAGATAATAAATTTTTAACGTCGGCATCATTTGACTTATATCGTCAAGTAGGAAAATACTTATTTTCATGATAATTAAGTAATATTGCTGTAGTTAAAGCGAAATGTAATGTCTATTCTGTGACCGACACTACAACTTCACACTGTAAACTTATAAACCTAATATCTCTTTAAAAATTCAATTTCTATGAATTACGGACTCTTTATCGATATGTCATCATTTGAACAGTCAGTATGTAAAAAAATATAACAATAATTCAAAAGACTTACCGTGAAAATTAATTAAAACTTCACCACAAAAAATCACTATCAGCTGAGCTCACGACACCATCTCGTAAATGACAGTGTTGCCAGAAAAATAATATCAAAAAATTGTTGCCATTATAAAAACTTAAAAGTAATATAATGTTGCCACCATACTTAAGTATTTTTACTACCAAAATCAGATATTAATTTTTTTCATTTATGGTAGACTTATGCGTGGAATTGCCCGCATATAAAAATGTACTTAAATAAGCTTAATAACTTATTTTAATGTACATGTGTTTTACTTGCAAAATAATTAGCCTAAAAAAATTTAAAATGCCTCCGAAAGTCACTATTCCACGCGGACGAAGTCGCGGGACAGCTAGGGATTCGCGGGCAACTTAGGGATTTATGTTCGAAACAATTTGAAATCATATACATATATACATAATAGTCACGCCCATTATCCCCCAAAGTGGTGTATATACAGGTGTAACAAAAGGAGTATGTTAACCGAAAAGCTATAAATATAACCCACTATAAAGAACCTATCACCAAAATTTTAGACTAAAAATCACATATTTATTTGTCCAGATAGTATGGAGAACACCTAACCCACTCAGGAATATTATGAACATACAATCTTGAAAAATAAACATGCGATTACTAGTCTAAAAATTTCGGGATATGTTATCTATAGTGGGTTGTTTTTATAGTATTTCGCTTACCATACCCTTTTTGTTACATCCTGTATATACTGCTACTTGTTATATTTGCTATTGATACTAAGTTATTTGCAGTTTAATGTCATAAAGAGGACTATACTAACACACGTAAACTTTTGCACAAAATGTTCGGAAAAATCCCGGATTTTTCCCCCGGGATTTTGTGGATCTAAAAAAACTAAGTAGATATATAAAATTATACTAAGTCATAGAAATGGTAAAATAATTACCTACTTATGAATATCATTTTTAAATACGAAATCACTACATATTATAAAACAAAGTCGCTTTCTGATGTCTGTCCCTATGTATGCTTAGATCTTTCAAACTAGGGAACGGATTTTTTTGATGCGGTTTTTTTAATAGATAGAGTGATTCACAAGGAAGGTTTATAATGTAACTAGGGACCCGCCTCGGCTTCGCACGGGAGTAATGCACTCTCACGCGGGCAAAGCCGTGGGCGGGCGCTAGTACAATCTAAAACATACTATAAAGTATCTTTGTAGGTAGGTACTTAATGTTTTCTACGTAAGTCTTTTTTACGTAAGGTCTCTCTTTTTTTAACTTTTGTTCCAAGTCTACTTACTAAATAAATATAGTATTTTATATTATGTATTTGCGCGCGAAAAAACAAGCACAGAACCGGCGTTGACAGTGGTCACGGCGGTACTGAATGTTCCGAGCGAGACTGGCCAGTGCAAGGATTAGAACACAGCGTAGTTGTAGATGTGTTTTTTATTAATTGTTAATTATCTACAAAATTTACAAAAAATGTACTTTGGCCATAAACTAGATCTGATAAAGCGCTATACAACTATGCAAGTTTCGTGTTGATATTCACAATAGTTTTCAAGATATTTCGCTTATAAAAACGTAAAAAAGGTAATTTTCAAATCGAAATTCTATCGAGAATTTTTTAAGTAATTGAGTTTCCACGTTGGCCACAAACTTGATAAAGATTTAAATAATAACATATAAAAAAATTAGAGCTGTGGTTATCAGACAAGTATTTAAAAAATCGATTCTAAAATGCCTGTTTTGTCTGATCACACCGCCTTAACAAAACCGCATAAAAATCCGTTTCCTAGTTTGAAAGAAGCATACATAGGGACGGACAGACAGTGGTAAGCGACTTTTGTTTTATAATATGTAGTGAAGTTACCGAATTTTACTACGAGTATGTTCATAGAAATCTTAATCTGAATAATTTATTGAATCCTAAAAAACAATAATAAAATCTACAAACAAATATCATAATTTAGATATGATAAAGAATGGAGAGGGGATGATGTAAATTATACGATTATAACAGATAATGTAAATTATTTAACCACACATCAAAATGCTAGACACGCTATACTAAAGTGAACCAGCTAGTTGTAGCAAAGTTTGTACCTACTTGTAATTTTATAATCCATAGGTAAGTAATTCCTTTTGTTGCTATATTATTCCGCTGTTTATTGTAGGTCTTAATATTAAATTTTAAATATTTACAAAGTGTTAGAAAAAGTCGGAGTCATAGTTACAGTTTTAAACGCATATAAAACTAAAATCACAAATTCAACTGAATCTGAGTCGAGTAGCCAACCCCGTTTTTTGGATGTTTACTATGGTTGAATTTTAATGACATTTTATGCTTATCAGAATAAAATCATCAAAATCATACCTATGTATAAAATTACAATTTGATAATGATGTAGTAATAAGCATTCAAAGTTAAGTGGGCAAGTCCATTAATCAATTGTGAAATTTATTGAAAATTAGTACATCACATGTCCACCTGCATCATTTACAGCAACTTTTGCTTTGTGACCATATTTATAAACGCAATATCTAAAATAGCTGCACAACAAAAGTTCTTTTATGCGACGTCAGTGACGTCATAATTGTGGTAGCCGTTTGTATGGAGCGTTTTTTGGCAAGTCTAAAATTGTTATTTTGAAATCGTTATATCCCGGAAAGTTTTTACGCTAACGAAGTTTTTCTTTCGCAAATGTTTCTTTTATTTTATGATCTTTCGGTATAAATACAAATAAAAAAGCCGTAAACGACCCTATTATAGTATTTTGTTGTTCTTGCGGGAGTATCGGGAAATCCTCTCTAAATACATTCTTCATGGTACATGACAAATTTCAAATTCCTACGCCTAGAAATTTTGGGTGTGAGTTTAGTGATGGAAGAGTTTTATATTCATATTATTATATTGATTGATATAACCTTTTACCAGATATGCCACCACCACCCGGTCCTCATGACGGTCCCCAGTGCGGGCCCCACTGCCCGCCACCAGGCCCTGGGGGACACTGCCCCCATCACCCTGGACCACACCACCCACCTCCACCACACTTTCGTTAATATGCTGAAGATTTTGTGTTAATGTCTATTTATTAATAAATAATTTATTTTCATACCTTGTATTTGTATTTGTCATTTTACTTTCGTTTCGAATTTTGTGAGTTTTTTTTAATAAATTGACCCGCTGTTTCTTTACGGCGATCATGTACAACATTTATCAATCAAAACTACGGTAGTGGTTGATGACCAGGGCTGCATGAATTAATAATTGTCACTTAGATCGAGCCTCGGAAAGCACCTCGTAAAACCGTTGGTCTTGCGCCTGATCTCTCTTCGGTCGTGTCGACTTTCCGTCCCATCGGTCTATAAGAGTGAGGGAATAGAGAGTGCATTTGTGTTTGCGCACATACTTGTGCTACTATTACGTCTCCTGCGCACCTGGCTAATCTCCGTAGAGACTGGCCGCCTTGACCGAAATATGGTTGGAAACATTATACAGAATGTTTGTGACAGCCAGGCAAATATTAATACCACGACTTCAGACTATGGTTCTGAGGCGTGAAACATAGAAAATTCCAAAATTTTCCGACAACTTTCTCATATTTTCAGGAAAAAAATATTTAAGTTCGTTTAATTAGATAATGACTTAAAAATAAAAAATTTACCAAAATATGATTTTCAAAAAAAGAGCTGTCCTCAAAAAGTTCAAATAACTGATCAACCCTAATGGAGCGCCACAAGTGATCCAAATAACAGCAATGTATCACATAATACCCAATAAGCCCATTTAATTAGTCACAGGATCGCTCGATACAATTGGCGCGGAGAGCGAAAAGAATAAGATAATCAAATCCAAAATACATTTCCTGCGAGTAATAACACTGTCGTATAACTCAACACAATGGTACTTGTTCAGCATTTCAGTATTTGCCTGGCTGTCACCCACACCCTGTGTAGCTGTTAGGTAGTAAAAAGCAAAAATATCTACAGGTACATTTAGTACCAATAAGCGAAGATTTCTGTTCATTACGAACAAATGAATTTTAATATAATACGACTAAAATGGAGAAAGGTTATAAAATTCGTAGAAGCCAAAATTTCGGCAACTTTTTACTGCCTCGTTTTAAGTTAACGATTTTACGAGTATTATTAGAAAAAGCTTCAATAAAAGAAATAAGACCCAAAATAGAAATAAATATAGGTACCTTATTGGGTGGCTACACACTCGTACCTATAGTACAAGGTGTAACAAAAGGTATTTGTTAAGCGAAAAGCCAAGAATAAGGCTCACTATTAGCTATTTACAAAATTTAAGAGCCAAAATCACATGTTTATTTTTCCAGATATAGAGAAATTTCTTAACGACACAAGTATGTTTATACAATCTTGAAAGATAATTTTGCGACTTCAAGAGAACGTATGCAATTTTGCATAGGTTCTCTCTGGGAGATGTATTTCGTTTCTTTTGTTACAACTTGTATATTGGTAGTAGCTAAACAAAACAATTGCAAAACACCTACCGTACCTACCGTCAACTGTTTTGACCCGTAGTAGGTAGCAATCTCTTAGCAATAGCAATGCGATAGTACCTACAATAGTATTATGCGATATCCATAACCTAATACGAATTTTAAATAAATAAAATAACTTTATTTCAGATTTTCATCCATATTTTGGTAATATTTAAAACACTTATGAGAACAATGTTAGTATATGATTTATACATTCTAGTTTTGAAAGTACCCGCCCTGCCCACCGGGCACAACAACGTTCAATTGAATCCAGTGCCTCCAGATGGGACAGTCAGGCTTCTCTCTAACGACAGTCAGGATCGTGTTAGGGCTGCCAAGCACCCTACGCATTAGCGACGGCACCCGTCACGCAACACCCCATAGAAATCGCTAGTATGCGCACCCGCGAATATGGCCGATGCGCTACAGTATCGCGGCAGACCCAAAATCACCCTGAAAGCGTTATTGTATTGTACTCGGAGAGCATTGAAGGCCCTCTGCGTATAGTTGACCCACAGACTGCACGTATATAGATTTTGACAAAAGGCCTTGAAGAGAGTTATTTTTACCTCTGTAGGTACATCTACATCGCGCAAATCTGCGTGCGAACATATTGCATCGGACCGCCACGGCTTTCTTTTCCCTTTCCATATCCTCGTTATCCTTGAGGTTTTCTGTAACCACATGGCCCAAGTACTTGAAACGTTTTACTCTTTGCAGGGCCGTGTCATTTAAATTTAATGGGAGGATTTCACTGAGTTATCTGCTCCCTGCAGTAAACCAACAATTCACTTTTTTTAACGTTATATTTTAGGCCATGTGATTCAGCATGAGAAACTTTCTCAAGCCTCTTATAGATGGACTTAGCAATACAAAGTCATCTGCAAAGGCGATGCAGTTCATTTTGTAAGAGATCACCAAAATTGCTTAATTTTAGCTTTCGCATTGCTTTTGCAAAATAATGTACCTAAAAGGTACCTAATGTCCTAAGCGGAAAAAAAATTATATTTTCAACACACTAGGTATACGAACTGACTACATAGATATAAAGGTTCTAGAGGATATAAATAACAGGAATACGTAAATCTAATATAATGTATTAAGAAATAACATTTTCATATTAAATATTAAAACATGAGAACAGCAGAAAAACTGCAGCACACTTTCTTAAAACTAATAAGAGATACTGAAGCAGAAAAGTTGTTATGAAAAAGCTCGTTGTTATTAAATGCATGTGGAATTAGCTCTAAGCCAAGGAACCTGTAACCCCGGGAAAAGAATGAAAAGCCGCGCACTGTCGGCACCACGGAGGAAGGACGAGGCAGAGATGGCTTAACTACGTTTGTATGTAGAAAATACATGTCGCCGCCGCGCCGTTGCAAGAATGACGGGCGGCAAGGTAATGAGGCTTAGTTCTGGCTACACTACATTTTGAAAATAGCCGTGCGTGTGTACATGTATGTATGTAGTTATAGTAGAATCATACGGTTTGTCAAACCTATTGTTTGGTGACTTTTACAGTTCTTGTTTATCCGACATTGGACTATTAAAACTATTCATTTTATAAGCCTATATATGTATAGAGCCCCGCAATGCCAACTTATACTTGCCAGACTGTAACACAAGTAACATATTTTTAAAAAATACAATCAACAAATAAGATGTGATGCAAATGCTTGTTAACCGACTTCAAAAAAGAGAGGTTACAAGTTCAGTTATCATATATCGAATAAATGATGTTTATTTTAAATCAACTGCAGAAGGCAAATATTAACCAGTGATCGATGTATACCGTAGCGATCGAAAGTCTACATTGAGTATCGCATCTCCTATATGTTTTTAGTTCATGGTCGGCACTTAATTAAAAACTTCACAACAGGTTGTATCAGCGCGGGGAGAGCGGGGCTAACAAACATGCAACAATGGTGTGTACTGGTTAATGAGATAACAATTGTTTGTTTTAGATAGGACTGAGCATTTGAGTGGTGCTTCAATTAAAACTACAACTTGTATTGGTCATGTAGACAATAAAAAATCGTGCCATAGATTTTTACCAATATTTAGATCATTTAATTTGTACCCTAAACGCGGCGGTAGGCTCACTCTTCTTATCACATGGAACTTAATAGTGTAGGAACTTAATATAACTGGTGAAAAGTGTGTAATACTTTTTCCCAATTCGATTTGGAATAATCGGGTTGGAATAACCGAACTTGTACATCTCAACTATACCCTCAAAATTGGTCAGAAGTGGCACCATGTGGTCCTATCGGCCCTTGGTGCTCTGCCTACCCCGTAAGGGATTATGGCGTGATTTTATGTATGTATGTAATCGGGTTGACTGTAGTTATGTATAACAATTTATCATTAGCTATCGAGATAGCCGATAAGGCTTCATCTACAAAGAAATCTTATTTATTGGAACGAAGTTCCTTACGGCAGGCTTGGAGGAGATAGGGATTTTGCTGCGCGACCGAACTGAAAAAAATGTGATAATAAAACCGTAAGAAAAAGTGCGTGGAATAAAACCGTTAAATGAGACGTGCGCAGGCGCGACAGTCGTACCTATACACAAGCGAGTAGTGCATAATACCTTTCTCTTTCCCCCTTTTTCTTTTCGTTCTCTCATCCCTTCTCTCTCTATTACTACTCCACCCCGCCAATGCATAGTATATACTCATGAATTCATGGACAAGCACGTGGCGAATACTCACATTATAGATACATTTTAAACCTAAATAAAATTGAGCACGATTTTTCTTTTGCAAATTGTGTCGATTCTACATTAGCCGAAGGAACTTCGTTCCTACCTGGTGTCCCACGACACCACATTTAATTTTTTCTTATTTTTTATATTTCTACACGAAACACAGCATTTTAAAATAAAGTATACCAAAGCGTGGTTACTACTGCAAGTGGTATCTTCAAGCATACCAAAAACAAAGATATTCTTCAATCAAAATAGTCAAGTATTCCCCGGCGGTATTATCCTCCTATAAACGAAGACTAAAATATACACCTTTGTGGACACACAAGACTCGAAGATTCAACACGTCCGTTAGCTCGACCGGAATGCTACAAATGGGAATCTAATGCCCCCATAAATCCCAGTTGTGCCCCTTCTCCCCTTTCCCTTTAAACTCCCTTCTAAGTAGACGATAAATTACTATCGATTACGGCTACATTAAAATTTGCGGTAAAAATCCAACGTGCAATAACTAATGAGATTCACTGACGAAGGTTAAGTCAGACCCATGGGAGGAAGGTATTCATGATAAATACTTAATTATCGGAAACGTCAATACGATTATACATATACGTCATAGCCACCTTTCCTAACTTCACCACTCACAATACGATTACGGCTGGGCGGATTTTTATACATGCCATATTTTTTCAGCCATTATCAATTTACTTAATTTCTTGTACAGCAAGTGTCTCATATGTAGCTTCATATGCCGGGTACGAGTACAAGTTCTATTTCGCTTAAACTCTTTGATTATGTAACTAATACATAACCATTATAATTTGTCAAATACGAGTATTTTTGGAAAGTAAGTTAAATAAGGGCATATACCGATTTAGTGACTTTTTTACTTGCAATCGGAATGCGACGCGAGGCGGCGCAACTCTGAGGTCGCTTTCTACCAAATTAAATTTTGATGTTCGCTTGAAAAGCGAGTAAGCAGTTTTTTAAACAAGAAATTTTCATAATGGATCTCTTAGATTTCATATTTGTGTTTGCCGTATAAAGCTTTTAAATACAAATGTAATTTCGACTATCAGAGAGTGTTAACATTTATTTCTTCTTCGCGTTTCATTTAAAACTTTAGAGCTGTTCGTATGTACATACGAGTATATAGCAAAATTTCTTTTGACTCTGATCTTAGATTTAAAAACCACAAAAAAATATTTTTCTATTTATGTGTCCAGTCAATCTTATATGTATAATATTTGCATGCACTTGAAAAATTATTCCACTCTATTCTAAAAAAGAAGAAAAATTAAAAATAAGTTATTTAAAAGGCAAAACTGCCTCAAACACCTGTGACGATGCCTCTCGTACCTGTAATTGAATAACATTAAAAAATAAGTGACAAATTCTAAATATGAGCTGCTTATTTTCGGATTTCCATCTCCATTCATGTTTTATACTTACCACTTCACCGATAACTGTCATGTAGCCAGAAGTGAATCAGAAAATGGCTTTTCAAATATAGCAGGTGGGGTGAGAGCATATCAAATCAATTTTCACATTTACAGAATGCTATTTTCAGTTTAGTCTGGCTTTTCTATAGATAGGGAGGTAGAGGAATAATTTTAGTAATAGCAATTTTATAAACCTCACACACACATACAAATCAGCCTATTGCAGCCCACTCCTGAATGTAGACTATGCCGGCGGATTGGAGACCGCAGTCTTATTTTCGGACTACACATAGTGACAAGTTGCTAGTTTATCGCCTGAGAGAATGCCCGAGTTCCTTAGTCGACTCTTAGGAATGCACGGAATGAGATACAGCTGATCAGTTCTAGTGAAGCCCCGCATCAGCACAGGAATAGCTTAGGATATTGTAATATAATATGAAGCGGTGATAGCCCAGTGGTTAAGACGTGCAAATTCCAAGCGGGAGGCGTAAGTTCGATCCTAGTCACGGGCCTGTACCAATGAATTTATTTAATGTACAGATTTTAATGTTGCAAAATTGTCACTTAGCTCGTGCCTCGGAAAGCACGTAAAACCGTTAGTCCTGTGCCTGATCTCTCTCCGGTCGTGTCGGCTTTCCGTCCCATTGGACTATGAGAGTGAGGGAATAGAGAGTGAATCTGTGTTTGCGCACACACTTGTGCACTATAATATCTACTGCCTATCTGGCCAATCTCCGTAGAGATTGATCGCCTTGGCCGAAATACGGTCGGAGACGGAGATCATCATCATCATAATATGTTCCAAATCACATGCTATTTTGTGTGACAAAGAAACAGAGTATATTAAAGAAGCTAGGCCATTTAAGGAGAAGGTCCACTCAGCTCCTAGACTAACTCCAGCATTATATTTAAGGGGCGACGACGCATCAGCACAGAAAAAGCTTAGGATATTTGTACGTTTAATTAATAATATGTTCCAATTAACATGCTTTTTCATAGTTCCAACAGAATACCTATACGTTAAAGAAGCCATTTAAAGAGAAGGTCTACTCAGCTCCTGGACTAACTCCAGCATTCTATTTAAGGGGTAGACGAGCTGTCCGCTGCGACACAGGCCAACTGCATTCTGACTGCAGCGACAGCGAACTGCACTTTAGCTCTGAATCTTTAATAACCCAGCTATTTTAGCGCGATCTGACTAATTAGTCGCTGAAAGCTCTACTGTCTCATTTTAAATGCCTAAGCTAATACCTCAAGTGTACTCAGTGTTAATAGGATTTTTTCTTTGTCGTCTCAGTAAGGTATTGTAACTTGAAAATTAAGTTTATACCAAATATAACGCAAAGTTACTAAGTTATGTTAACGTTACGGGCGGCGGCGTCAGGAATAATATCGACGAGTATACGAGTACATTGCCGTTGATACGTTAAGGGTACGCTACATGTATGGACGGTGACGGAACGTGCCTGTGGGCGTTGATTCATATAAAATCATAATAATATAAATCAAAGACCATGCACGAAATGCTACGTCATATTCCTTATTACTGTGATAGTATCAGTGGGCAGGCTCCTTTATTTACACTTATACCATTATGGTCCCCCTAATCGACGGATAGATAATTGAAATCAACTTTAAAAATGAGGCCGTAACGTTATTTTCACATTGTTTATAGGTACTTCACAAAATTAGGATTTGTAACCAAATCAAATCTCTGTAAATTAAATTCTATCGTATTAGGGATAGAGTTGGCTTTAGAATAAGTGAGGGTAGGATGGGATTGATTGGACTCTGATTTTGTGTTAGACCCTCATATCAGACTTAGTACGTAGGCTTAATTAAACTGTCAAATGTCTGTTTTGGCCGAGTTTAGAGTACGTTAAGGGTTAATTCAGTTTCTATTAATATAATATAATGTAAGGGTTAATTCAGTTTCTATTAATATAAAATAATATAATTTCTATTAATATAATGTTGGTTATTTCCATGGTAAATAGACAGCAACGCTAAAGCGTCACTATACGCAGAGAAAAAAACTTTACAATAATAAGTGGTCAACAATAAGTGACTTATAATTTCCGACCATATACATATGTATAATACTGTTTTGCCTCTCCCGGTACATGTTATCCACACTAGCACTACGACTCCATGAGCCATCGGGTTCTTCAAGCAATGTGCCCTACCCACTGTCTGTTACCTACTTGACTTTAACTAAAGGTCTTCTTTTCCTTTTTAAATATGGGTATTTTTCATAATTTTTCCTACGTTTTACGTAAAACTCCAGGTTTTACGTCACTAAATCAATCAAACAGGCTTTATCCTCATAATTTCGAAGCAGCGATACCTTCAGTAACAAGTATTGACAGCCCTCTGTTTTCCGTGCACACGAAGTTCCCTTGAAACGCAAAGACAAGGACGGCTAAATTTCCATCTACAAAGTTAGACGAAGACAGAGTAAATCCCCCATTACAGACTGAAAAGTCCGCCATTGATCACAGTAACGCGTAAAGCCTTAAAAAATCCAGCAATTTATTTAGTAGCTAACAACAGCTTAGTGGGAATGTCTTTGGCAGGAAACGGTCTTAATGTCTTTTGTATCTATTTATGGGAATACTTCCCGAAAGATTACTAGATCCTGCTACTACTATGCTTGTGTTGATGCAGGGATTTACTAAAATACATCAGCTGCATCTCCTACCGTGCTTGCATGTCGTAAGGGTCGACTAAGGGCGTTCCCTCAGACGATGAGCTAGCAACTTGTCACTGATTTTTACCATATGACCCCGCTATGCTGAACGTGGATGCAAGGATCTCCATCGTGATATTGCAGCTCTTGCTACCCCATTTTTGAACACAGTTATGTGAATATGATGTAAATTACTAGGTACTTGCATCATTTTTAAGTCTTCGTAAATAGAGTTGCGACAACATTAATATGGTGGCATTACAAATTACAGATTTTCGGTGTCTATAATAAGAGTAGTATAGAGACATTTACTTAGAATAAAATTGCCAAAAGAGTAAGTAAGAATGAACTCACATTTGCCAGCCGTCCAATGATATATAAGTACAACGCTACTCTGAAGTAGGAAACTCTCATTAGGCTTATTTTACAAACAAAGAGCAAGTTTCTGCTACCTTAACGACTTTCTTTGTATTCACACCAGCCGCGAGGTTGGCCGTCATTCTATATTGTGCCTAGCCGAATTGATGATTTTTGATTGAGCCGAAATTTCACTGCTAATTACTAAAATCCCTATATATTTCGTTGATATAAACTACTTAGGATAATTATGAAATGTTATTCTTATTTAATAAACAATTTAATTGAAAAACTTTTAAAAAATTGCCGGTACATCTCGTGGCTAAGGTATATAGATAAATAGCTAACTTTATTATAATACTATAGATCTGACGCGTCTTTGCACGGGTGCAGTGCCCTTTCACGTGGACAAAGTCGTGGGCGGCCGCTATGGAAAAGTGTTATTTTTAGACTTTTTTAGGCATTTTTTTTATTTTTTTCTCTGTGTAAGAACTATCCTCGTACTTCAAGGAATATTCAAAAAAAGAATTAGCGAAATCGGCTCAGCTGTTCTCGAGATATGCGCTTAGCAACACATTCATCGGTTCATTTTTATATTATAGATTATTATATGTATACCTATAGATTTATGGGAAACTATAGGTTCTCAATCTTTTTGAATAAAATGGTATAAGAACGGACACCACGCGTACTAGACTATAAATACCTAAATCCTAGTACAACCCATTAATTTTATTTTTAAACTAAGGTAAATTTTACCATAATAAGGCTTTACCGTGGTAACATTCTGGCATATTAAATTGACTATAAAAACTACCGCAGGTAACTTAAACTACCGTTTTAGTAACTTTTCACTTTAAATGTAATACACTCACAAGAATGTTACAATGTTATTTAATTCACCCTTACATACATAAATACATTGTAGTAGTAAAATTCACTAATTGCTTTCCTTCTAAGGTTCTAAACTTGAACAACCTGTATATCAACAACTAATACACAAATACATACAGAGTATTTTTTGGTCGTCAACGTTCTCGAAAACTACGCAATCTCCTCATCATAACCCCTTCTGACCCATGACACTACCAGACCACGATCATTTTTCTCCATGGAAGCATACCTGGGAAGTGTCTGGTTCCCAAGATGTTAGGGTCCAAAGTATAAATGTACATAGACGCGCGTAGCAAGATTTTTTCACGAGAAATATTTAATATACTCGTATGTCTATGATAAAATTTGCATCAACACTGGACACTGTAAATTTCGCCCGATCAAGTAATAAAAAAAAATTACATCGTTTCCCAGCATTTTTTTTTGGCATCAACTTACTTTATTTGATGTATAGAGTACGTACTCGTACCCTTCGTTAAGGGTGGCGACGAAAAAACACCCTGTATACACACGGCTGTGTTCCGGAAGCAGGGTAGCCAGGTCTGCAGGTTCATAAATATGATCAGTGATACGTTGCTAGCTTATTATAGAATGCCCAAGCTTCTTGTTAAGCCCTACCTCAGTACAGAAAACCAGAAATTGTAAAAAAATGAACCTAACTTTGCTTCATTCTGTTTAGACTCTATACTTACCCTTTCATTTCAACAATTCCTACACAGTATGAAATCAGAGATGGGTCAATTCAGGTACCTATATAAACGTATCTATTCCACAAATTCTAATATGTATTTAAAAATATGTAATACAAATATGTACTTATTTTAAATATTATTATAAGTACTTAGTCTAATGCTAAAGACCTTGCTTCGCTTTTAGCTTTATAACGTCTTTGTAAAACTATTATCAAACCCGAAAAAATACTCATTAAGAAAACGTTTAAGGCTTCTACATAATTCATGTAAGTTCGTAATAAATTATGATATTTTAAAGAGGCACAGAATTAACTTTCTTTGAAAAGGAATTTCGCGAACAAGTTTCAAAGAAGTTTAATAAATAATAAGAATAAGTTTTTAGACGAACAGGGTTATTTAATGATCTAAAACATTAATCTTAAATAATGTAGGCTTAGGAGGTACAGTCACAGTTTTTCATTAATTATTATTTCTACAATCATTGTGAAAACATGTAGCTTTTATAAATTAAATTTTATATAAACCTCGCTTAGTAGCGGTTTCATATAAAAGTGCGAATATTAAGGTAGTGTAAAATTATTTAAAATGCAACATTTAGCAAAGTACTTAATGCAAAGGACAGTCAAGTACGGAAGTTTTATTAGACAGATAACACACTGCGCGAGCCTTGCGCAGTTTTACGGTTTTACGTTTACGAGTATAAATGTATGTCACGCGCAGAGGTGATTTGTCAATGTGTGATAACTGGCCTTGTTTTATATACAAATTGCGGTATTTGCATACAATTTTAAAATCTGCGGGCCCGACGGGACGCATTGTAGTGTGGATATCGACTTAAATATTTTAAATAATATTTAATACAACCCTGCGTAGCAGGCATGCCACGTCTGTGCTACGAAACTCGTAGCACGTGCTACGCATTGCGCACGCGCTCCAGATTTATCTTTTTTTAATGATATTTAATCCTATATTCGTATGTTTGATAATTTCACCTCACCTTATAATATTCAATTTATGGTCTGGTAGGTTATCTATAGATATTTAAACGTTTTCATGTATGTAATTGAATAAATTAATCTTGTCTGTAGGCACATTTTTGTTCTGGTAACTAATAATGTCAGTCAATAATCGTACAAGTGTGAACTCTGACAGTATGATAATGAGAATAAATACACTTATTTAAAGCATTTTATACCATATTATGTTCTGTGATGTTTTGAGACACGAATTAGACATTAGCATGTATAAGAAGTACTCGTAACGTATTGTACACTGTATACCTATGTAATGGCCAAAGGTCGAACTAACTAGTACAATACTCGTTTTTCATAGTAACCATTATTTAAGCAATGAGAAGTCTACTTCGGAACATTGGCCTCCCCCATCTCCACTGCGACCGGTTGGAAGCGGCCAGCAGATACCAGCAATCTTGACTCGGTCGCCCGTCCAAGCTGTACATAAAACTCTCAATTCCATTTGTATATCGAAGTCTTTTTAAACCTTTTCATATTGAGTAAGACCATCAAATATGACAATACTGTGTTAAATATTAACTTAGTAAATATTACAGATTAGTTATCTTGTATATTTCTATCACCCATTGTGTTCTAAACAAGTAGACATAATAATTTAGATATGAATACCTGCCAAAGTCTAAACAATTTTTTGCTTGGTAAGGACCTACCGTGATTGATTCTACTTTCATCTTTCAACCCCTCCGGTTTAATGGCACCCTGAACCTAATTGTAATTCTTTTAAAAATCAAAAATAAATAAATAAAAAATCAGCATTATTAAGAGACCTAAAGTAAACCGTATTGGAAATAAAGGTGAACGAAACAGTAACAGTCGTTATATTTTTACAGATAAGATTTTAATATTGTGTAAAAAAAAACATTAAATTTATCACTAAAATAAAATTATCACTGATAAAGAAATTGGTTCATTCCTTCTTATCTACATAATATATCCTTTTCAACTTTCCAGGATATGTACATCCTCTATTTCCATTTTTTTAACGACGCTGAAGATCATCATTATCAGCCTACTAGACTGCAAGACTGTATTTGCCCAGTCACCACGCTGGGCAGGCGGGTTGGTGACCGCAGTTTGCATTTTGGACTATGTTGTCAACACGGGAGGTGGGCACCTCCCGGAAACCCTTAATCGCCTCGTACGATACCCACGGGCAGACATGGGGTGGTACAAATTCTACTCTGCCGGCACCACACTGCCAGGAGCCAGGGGTTGTAAAATAAGTCAAGGTTGATGAGCCCAATTAGGCTGAGTTGTAGTTAATTCGTAATTAACACAATTTCATTTTGATATTCATATAGCGCTGGAACAAGGCATACCTAAAGGACATTTCCAGGTACGACTAGGTAGATATCTTCATATCTACGAATGCATGTCATGTACAAATCCCAACTAAGTAATAGTTCGGATTTGTACTATGACGAATTTTATTTTTGTCGAGAACAGCTTACATTACAATATATTGTTGGTACATAGAGAATAGTTCCTATTACCTGATAAAAAGAGCTCTTTAGTTTATAATTTTCCCGTATAAAAACAATGAACCGTAAAGTTTTAAGCCATATTTCTTTTAGAAATACTATCTTTTAGATTTAGAAATACTACGAGTATCATTTATAAACCTATATCCAAATGTATTTTCGATATTTTCCATGTTCCAAGCTATTATCACAGTTGTTATTTCAATTAAAAGAATCCTACTCGTATTGTCGATAATTTTTAAACTTGATTTTCTATCCAGTCATAATTTTACATCTTATTTAATTTAAGAAATCTAATTGTGAGCAACGGACAACCCTACCTGTATCACAAAATGTCCGTCTGTTCAACCACGTACAATTGCAAGCAAAATATCTTTCGCAAGTCGTGTTTCCATAGCTTTTGTCCTCCAGTCCGACGTTCCCAAACTTTACCCGCAACTGTTTACCGAAACATACTTTAAATAATTGAAAAGCCAGCACTATTACTGCTGTTTTGCTATTTGTTTTTCTCGTTCCCCGATTGGCATTACAAAGTTTGACTTCGGTTATTTTTGTGGTAATTATTATTTAGAAATGCGCTTTATAAAAACATATTTACTTAAATAAAATTAGAAGTACCTATTCATTTACTCTATTTTTTTTTAAATTAAAGACTAACGTTTACGACATCGCCTTTCAGAAGGTTACTTTACGGTCAAATTCTTCTCCCTAACTTAACCGATCTTCTAAAGCAAGTACGGCGTTATAAATATTTTTAAGCAGACGCTAGACGCCTACTTTCTTTTACTTTCTTTTTAGGGACCCGTACTAAAAGGATAAAAGGGGACCCTATTACGGCTGTTCTCAGAGTTATGCGGAAGACGAGGTCTGGGTGCACATATGTGACGCTAGAATATCGGTTCAGTGACGCGGGTTATTGATACGGGTGTCTGAGATAGGATATTCTAGTGACACACAATGTCATGTCATGTGCGCCCGCTCCGAGAGAATGCAGGCGCCCGTAGCTGGTCTCCTGGATAGCTGTGAAACCAGCCTTAGACTACGCTTTCCGTTAGTCTATCAGTCTGTCTGTCATAAACCGTAATAGCTAGAAAATTGAAGTTTTTACATATGTTTTTTTGTTACCGCTATAGCAACAAGTACTAATACCAGAATAAACCATACAACAAACGTGTTTTTGCCATTTGTACAAACAAATGGCACTGAACTCTTCGTACACGACTCCGACCTGCTCTTGGCCGGTTTTCTATGTTGAAGTCATAAATAGCTCTACTTAGTAAGATTGAACGTTCTTGTTATTCTTTCCTCCTATTTATATCAGAGGCTTTTATCTCAGAGATTTCTCTACAAAGATTAACTTAAATTCCCTTTCATTAACAAAAGAAAAGAGTTTTTTAATTGGGCCACGGCGTAACGGGCAGTGTTTATATATTATTATGCCTTTATCTTCAAAATTAACGAAATTCAAATTTGCTTTTGGTTAGTGTAGTTAATTGTGTTTACCAGAATATTGCAAAGGCAATTGAGATGTAGACTAAAATAGAATACACGGTTTCTTTTATAAAACTCTACCTGCTTCCACGAAATATTAGTCATAAAATATCTAAGAATATCTATTTCTCCTCTTTATGCTGACTTTGCAAATACATAGGTTACCTACTAGGATTTGGGTAGTGAATCATGTCAGTAAAAAATAAAAAAATAAATCTGTTTGTCATTGTTTCTAAAGCCAATCTAGATACCGTTGGATGCACCTTTTGGGAACTCTGGTTACCGACAGGGATTGATAGTAAGGTAATAACAACGGTGGTCACAAAACCTATCTAACTTAGGGTTGTCGTCCGCACTGAATACTAAATTCTGTGGTCCCAACAATATTATACGGTTATTATATATATATATATATATATAATAAAAATAAGTCGGGTTTTCCTTCCTGACGCTATAACTCCAGAACGCACGAACCGATTTCCACGGTTTTGCATTCGTTGGAAAGGTCTCGGGCTCCGTGAGGTTTATAGCGAAGAAAATTCAGGAAAAGTTTCAACAGAAAAGCAGGAAAATCTTTTTTACATACAGCGCCATCTCTGATACATAGCATGTACTACAAACCAATATTTTAAGTAGATGGCGCCGGTGCGTTCAAAAGAAGATAATGGTCGAACTATCAAAGTTAAAGTTCAAAATCAAGAGATTGAGATCGGAAATGAATTTATTGTACCATATTGCCCGCTGCTATCACGAATTTTCGAAACACATGCAAACGTTGTGAGTTGTCATTCGGCCAAATCAATCAAATATTTGTACAAGTACGTCACAAAAGCCAGCGACATGGCTGTGATTGAGATCGGAAATGAATTTATTGTACCATATTGCCCGCTGCTATCACGAATTTTCGAAACACATGCAAACTTTGTGAGTTGTCATTCGGCCAAATCAATCAAATATTTGTACAAGTACGTCACAAAAGCCAGCGACATGGCTGTGTTTGGTATTGCGTCGGAAAATGCGAATGACGAAATCAGCAACTTCCAAATGGGCAGATACGTCAGTAGTAATGAAGCACTGTGGCGATTATTGTCATTTCAAATTCATGAAAGATATCCCACAGTTGTACATTTAGCAGTGCATTTGAAAAATGGCCAAAGAGTTTACTTCACTGAGGCTAATGCGGCACAACGAGCTGAGAGACCACCATCGACAAAATTGACTAGCTTCTTTGCAATGTGTGAAGTAGATCCATTCGCAGCGACGCTGATGTACGTTGAAATGCCCAAGTATTACACTTGGAATCAATCAACAAAGAAATTCCAACGTCGCAAACAAGGAGCCTCAGTTCCTGATTGGCCACAGGTGTTTTCCACTGATGCACTAAGTCGCATGTATAGTGTTCATCCTAGAAATGATGAATGTTTTTATTTGCGACTGTTGTTGGTAAATGTACGTGGACCAAAATCATTTGCGCATTTGAAAACTGTGAATGGCCACCAATGCCAAACATAAAGAGAAGCATGTCAACTATTGGGTTTGCTGGAGAACGATTCTCATTGGGATTTAACACTTGCGGATTCAGTTGTTTCATCAAATACGTACCAAATACGAACGCTGTTCGCAATTATCATCACCACATGTTTTCCTTCACAGCGAATTTAGTTATGGAACAAATATAAAGACGACATATGTGAAGATATCTTGCATCGCTTGCGCATTCAAACGAATAATCCTGACATCCAAATAAGCGATGAAATCTACAATGAAGGATTAATTCTGATTGAGGATCAATGCTTGACTATTGCAAACAAGCTACTGATTGAAGTAGGAATGATTGCGTCAAATCGATCGATGCACGATGCATTCAACCAAGAATTAAATCGAGAGCTGCAATACAATGTTGATACATTGCAGGAATTCGTTCAAAATAATGTGCCGTTGCTGAATGAACAGCATAATCAAGTGTACGAAACATTAATGCAAGCGGTGGACAATAATACTGGTGGTCTATTCTTCCTGGACGCACCTGGAGGAACAGGGAACACATTTGTCATTTCATTGATTTTGGCCACTATTCGATCAAGATGTGACATAGCTTTGGCGTTAGCATCATCTGGAATTGCGTCGATTCTTCTAGATAGCGGTCGTACTGCACATTCTGCGCTTAAGTTGCCACTCAATTTAAACACAATTGATACTCCAACATGCAATATTTCCCGATCCAGTGCAATGGGAAAATTGTTGATGCAATGCAAGCTCATTGTTTGGGATGAGTGCACAATGGCACATAAGAAATCACTTGAAGCACTTAACTTCACACTGAAGGATCTTCGGCGAAATAACAATATCTTTGGCGGCTTGATGATATTATTGGCAGGCGATTTCAGGCAGACGTTGCCAGTAATTCCCCGTGGAACGCCTGCAGATGAATTGAATGCTTGCCTGAAGGCATCACCTTTATGCAATAACGTAAAAACATTATCGCTAACCACTAATATGAGAGTTCAACTTCAAAATGATCAAAGTGTTGCACAATTTTCCAAACAATTGTTAGCTGTTGGAAATGGAAAAGTCCCAGTTGATGCGACATCTGGATAATTACTCTTACCAACGACTTTTGCCGATTTGTAGACTCTCAATTAGCTCTTATTGAAAATGTTTTCCCTAACATTAGTGAGAATTATCAGAATTATGCTTGGTTAAGTCAACGAGCAATTCTTGCCGCAAAGAATAATGATGTACACGCACTGAATTTCAACATTCAATTAAAAATTGCTGGCGATTTGGTGACATACAAATCCGTTGATTCCATAACAAATCCCGATGATGTAGTAAATTATCCAACAGAGTTTTTGAACTCTCTGGAGTTACCAGGATTTCCACCACATAACTTGCAACTCAAAGTTGGTACAGTTATTATGATATTACGTAATTTGAATCCACCGCGACTTTGCAACGGTACTCGACTTTCGGTAAAAAGACTTATCCCGAATTTGATTGAGGCAACCATTCACTATGGGTGCGCCCACCACCGGGCCCTACACCCTCCACTGACCCGGGCCCTGTGTAGGTGTGTGTGTAGGGCCCGGTGGTGGGCGCACCCATAGTGAATGTTTGAACTTCCGAATTGTAACGCCTAATACAATTTCATTTATGAGGCAACCATTATTAACGGAAAGTACGCAGGTGAAAATGTATGTATTCCTCGAATACCAATGATTCCGACTGATCTTCCGTTTGACTTCAAACGATTGCAATTTCCAGTTCGCCTTGCGTTCGCAATGACAATTAACAAGTCGCAAGGCCAATCGCTTAGTGTTTGCGGGATAAATTTAGAAAATCATTGTTTTTCACATGGGCAGTTATACGTTGCGTGTTCACGAGTTGGGAAACCATCCGCTTTGTTTGTGTTAACGTCAGACCAAAAAACAAAAAATGTGGTTTACCAAAGAGCACTCAGCATTCAGTATTTACTTTGGATTCACTTTCATTTACTTAGAGAAGTTCAACAAAATAACACTTCATTTTTGTAATCGAAATGAATTCATTACTGTTGTGAAATTAAATAAAATTTTGCCTTTTCAAATATAAAAATAAAAAAAATTTTTTCTTCATCTTTTAATCACCAAACGAAATGTTACATAAAACGAAGCCATCTGGTGGCGAAACGGAGTTCGCCGGGTTTGCTAGTATATATATAATAACCGTATAACTAATAACATATATATATGACGTAGATGGGTCGAGTGGCGTGCCGTTAGGTGTGTCCGACATCTTCCAAAATCCGAAATAAAGAATGCGGCGTGTAGTAAACAAGCTTAATTAGGATTCACAAGCACTTTCACTGTATCTACGCTCAAGATTACTAGGATTCTAGCGGATAACGTAGAAACGTGGTAAGTACAAGACAGAAGCTGATTAGCACCCGTGCTTCGCTCGACCGACGCAACCAGCAAGACAGAATACCCTCCGGCTCCATTCAAACGACCCGGTGGTCGTTGTAAATCTACAGTGGCGCCCTCTCAGTACTCTGTCTGGTCTTTACCCAAGTGACAGCTGTCCTCCAGTCAGTGATAGCTGTCGACTTGACGTTTCTAACTTCAACGATTGAAAATAGATGGCGTTGGAGATCCGACTGTAGGATATGACATCTTGATCTCCGACACGGCCATTTTGACAGACTACCCGTCCTCGGGTAGAACCGATGAATCTGTGAACAAGATAACTCAAGGAAGTATCTGCGCTCGGCCATTCTGCCTTAACTTAAATTTAAAGACTTCCTATTACAATAGTTCATGAAATCACAAAAATCGCTCACCGACCGTCAAGTTCCCAAAATCTTTACGTAAAGACATAAAAAATAAAAGATAAGCAGACTCGCACATACGTTTAAATCAGTCAGACCTTTCCTTCGGTCAACATTACACAGTATTTGCTGGGTGCTGAATACACTGGTTTGACCAATTCCCGTTAGAGAGACAGTTTTAGCAATTCTTTTACCATTGAAACTTGATGCAACGCTTTCTTTTATTAGTGAACACTCAGCACCCGAATCAAAATGAAAATCATAAAATCTACCTTGATTATTAAGAGCTCCGGTCGGTGGTAAAGCGGTAAGTGCAACTATCTTTCGTGGATTCAGACGAATTTGACCTCGGCGCACCTCGAAGCCTAGGTACTCTACTTTTTCTTTCAGGAATGAGCACTTTTTAGGATTTAACGAAAATCCCTTCCCAGAAAGAACTTCTAATACTACCTTTAGTCTATCGAAAGCTTCGTCGATGTTACTGGCCACAACTAGCACGCACGTCATCCATGTACACTACAACGTACTTGTTCACGAGATCGCCTAGAGCATGTACGAGGCTATAGAAGTTTGTCCTATACCAGTCATAGAAACATTGTCATAAATTAGCTTACCACTAAATTTCAAAGCAATCGATTCTTTAACTAAGGAACACTCTGAACCTGAGTCGTAAGTAAATGGGAATGACTCACCAGAGTGACGCAGAGAACCCGAAGGCGCATTCACAATGCACACGTCTACTCGCTTTTCCTTAGCTGGACCAGTTCCAGTGCCGCCGCTGGTACCGTTGTTCCCCTCCTTGATTTTCCTCTTCGGGCAGTCGGATGCATAGTGGCCTTGTTCCCGGCAGTTGAAGCAGGTGATGCGATCGGTTCTCCCTGTAGGTTGGTTGGTCGAGTTATGGTCCCCGTGAAAGGACTGTGTTTGGACCGGTCATCTTGCTTCTACGAATTGGCTTTGTTGCGACATTGAAGAGATTTGTGGCCTAGTTGTCCACAATTAAAGCACTTGATGGTCACAGCAGATCCATTAGGTCGGTTTCTTTTTAGGTCGGGTCCATCACGATAAATACTTGATGAATAACTTCTCTTCAGGAACGAGACAGCCTTCAGTTCCTTTTGTAAATGGTTACGCGTCTTGATGTCAGTCGTTATAGCAATCCTCTGAACACGTCGCTCTTGTTTTGAAATATGAGCTAAGACAGTGGCTATTGCTATCTGTTCTGTAGTCAGTCCATTCCACCTTGCCATTAAGGATGTTATGAGGGTAGCGGCGTATGAGGCCAGGCACTCGTTATCTCTCGGTTTCTTGTCATGCATACTGATGAGAAAGGAAGCAGCAGTTTCAGGACAGTCATACCTTGCTACGAAAAGCTCCTTAAAATCGGCCCACGTCATATTAGGAAACGATATTGAAGACAGCCAAGATGATGCTTCGCCCTTGAGTGCGTGGCTTAACGCGATCATCAGAGAAGATCCATGGCGATGTCGATCTGTGATACACATGTCCGCGGTCGATATCCAAGCTCGGGCGTCGATGTCTCTTTTCTCTGGGTCGAAATCAGGAAGGCGAATAGAGTCCGAAGATGCAGGTAGTTTTATTGCTTGCACCAACGCCAGAAAATTTTGATTTTGTTGCTCGAAGAGAAGACGCCATTTTTCTTCGCTCGAGTCACTATTTGAAGCACGTGTTTCATGTGGGTGATCCGGGTTGCATCCCACGCCTGATGACGTAGATGGGTCGAGTGGCGTGCCGTTAGGTGTGTCCGACATCTTCCAAAATCCGAAATAAAGAATGCGGCGTGTAGTAAACAAGCTTAATTAGGATTCACAAGCACTTTCACTGTATCTACGCTCAAGATTACTAGGATTCTAGCGGATAACGTAGAAACGTGGTAAGTACAAGACAGAAGCTGATTAGCACCCGTGCTTCGCTCGACCGACGCAACCAGCAAGACAGAATACCCTCCGGCTCCATTCAAACGACCCGGTGGTCGTTGTAAATCTACAGTGGCGCCCTCTCAGTACTCTGTCTGGTCTTTACCCAAGTGACAGCTGTCCTCCAGTCAGTGATAGCTGTCGACTTGACGTTTCTAACTTCAACGATTGAAAATAGATGGCGTTGGAGATCCGACTGTAGGATATGACATCTTGATCTCCGACATATATATATATATTATATACAGGATGTTTTTTTGTGGCCACCTTTAACGAAGGGTACGTATTCTATACATGAAATAAAGTAAGTTTATGCCAAAAAAAATGCTGGGAAAATTTTTTTTTTTTTTTTAAATTTTAAATTCCTTGATCGTGCGAAATTTATAGTGTCTAGTGTTTATGTTAGTTTTTTTATAGACAGATATTAATTATTTTTCGTGAAAAAATCCTGCTACGCTCGTCTATGTGCATTTATGTAGAAAAACGCAGTCTATTTACTCAACTTTGGACCCTAATATTTTGGAAACCAGACACTTCCCAGGTATGCTTCCATGGAGAAAAATGATCGTGATGATGAGGAGATTCCGTAGTTTTCGGGAACGTTGACGACCAAAAATCACCCTGTATATGTTATTAGGTTATTATTATTATATATGGTTATATAGTTCTTTATCACTTGTAATAGACTATAGATTTCATGTTCTAATGAAACTGCATGCAGTGGAGCAATTATCCCTACTATATAATATGTTCGGATTATGGACCCAAAGTGTGGTTTTTTTTATCGAGTTCCATGTTCAATTTACATTTTTGTCAGCCCTAATCCAACGTCATTGCGATCAATACTTCCCGGAAGCAGGTCATAGAAATTTATAATTGTTTCTACGTTATAATAAATAGGGAGCCTCGTCCTTTACGAGCCCCCAGGGAGTCGTGGCGGACTCGCGACAAAGCGTGTAGAGTCTATACTTTATGTAATATCTTTGGTGAATTTACTACCTTTAGGTCTTGGTTTAAGACTAGACAAGTTTATGAGTTAGGTTTGGGAGAATTCCTTTCAATATCATAAGTGGATCATAGCTTAAGTATAATTTAGGTTTAGACAGAAATTTGACAGAAATTTTCCCGCTCATCATTTACAGCCCTGAGAAGTCCACTGTTGGACATAGGCCTCCCCCAACAACCTCCACTCTGACCGGTCGGAAGCAGCCTGCATCCAACCGACGCCCGCGACCTTGGCCAGGTCGTCCGTCCACCTCGCAGGTGGCCTTCCCACGCTGCGCTTATCGGCAATACGTGGTATCCACTCTAGAACTTTCCGACTACATCGGCCATCGGTTCTTCGAGGTATGTGCCCTGCCCATTGCCACTTCAGCTTGCTGGACCGTTGAGCTATGTCGGTGATCTTTGTACGTCTGCGGATCTCCTCATTTCTGATTCGATCACGCAGAGAGATCCCAAGCATAGCTCTTTCCATCGCTCGCTGTGCGATCCTGAGCTTCTTTATGAGGCACATAGTTAGAGACCACGTCTCGGCACCGTAGGTCATCACCGGCAGCACGCACTGGTTGAATACCTTCGTCTTTAAGGACTGGGGTATCTTGGACACAAATAAGCTTCGTAGTTTCCCGAACGCTGCCCAGCCGAGTTGGATTCGCCGATTTACCTCCTTCTCAAAGTTGGACTTACCTAGTTTGACCGTCTGTCTCAGGTAAACATACTCGTCAACAACTTTGAGCATCGAGCTCCCAACCAGTACAGGAGTGGGCGGCACATGGACGTTCGACGTGATCTTCGTCTTGTCCATGTTCATCTTCAGGCTCACCTGTTGGGAGACTCGATTGAGGCCATCGAGCATTGTACTTAGATCCTTCAGCGATTCTGCCATGACCACGATGTCGTCTGCGAACCGAAGGTGAGTGATGTATTCGCCATTGATATTGATGCCGAGTCCTTTCCATTCGAGAAGCTTAAAGGCGTCTTCCACTGCATTGGTGAAGAGCTTCGGAGAAATAACATCTCTTTGTCTCACTCCCCTCTGCAAAGAAATCGGCTCAGTGCTCCGCTCCTTTACTCGATATATCGATATATCGATGGTCAATATGGCACCGCCGAAGAGACTGAAGCACTGCCCATGTCTCGACCGATCAATGTACGATTTTCTTTGTGTAGGTACGAATACTTCTATGCTGCTCTGGGAGTAAAATAAACGTATAATACGACAGCTGCTTCTCTTCCCGGGCATACTGTACAAGTCAGTAGAGGGACAAGAGGGTCTTGGTGTTTTGTAGGCGATGGGCTGACCACCTGTCACCGAACTTGTACATCTCAACTATACCCTCAAAATTGGTCAGAAGTGGCACCATGTGGTTCTATCGGCCCTTGGTGCCTACTCTGCCTACCCCGTAAGGGATAAAGGCGTGATTATATGTATGTATGTAGGTACGATATATAAAAAAATAATTCCTCAACTTACACATTAATTATTCAAAATCAAATAAAGTAAGTATAACCTTACCTACGCGCCGTCAGTTTATATCGAAAAATGTATATTAAGTTAAGAATTAAAGTCCAATCTATCAATCACCGTAGCGAGGGTGTCGTGATTGAGAGGCAGCCCCCAATCCGAGGAGAAAAACCACCGGCTGCGATCGACTTGAGTACACTTCACGAGAGAAGTGTCTTACTTCGACGGATTGATGTTTCATTATAGAAAATGCATATAAGTACACTTTTACACACGGAAATGGGTACTATGCAATTTCCTTAGATTCATGTTCGGGGATTGTCATTTTTAACGTCTTACGTACTTTATGTACTTATTTTAAGGATGCATTCCGATTGAATAGCCAGATTAGGTTTTGATCCCTTGTGTAACATAATGTCCCCGTCCTTTAGTGAATAGTATGTACCTACAGAACTTTCGATTTATTATACGAATAATCTGTAAAATAAATTATGTCGAAAGTAGAAAAATAAATAAAATAATTCCAAAGAATTTTCCTTCATGAGTGTACCTACTACATAAATTTTTCAGGGATGATCAATCTATCTCCGAATTATTTTCAATATTTTTCTTTCTAAGAGAGTCAACTAAGATATGATTTTTTACATTTATTCTCTATAAAAGGAAAATTTTGTTCAATAATAAATAAAATAGCTTCAGATACTCTTGAGCCAGATTTTCGCTGACGCATTTATTTTTACTTGGGTAGGTAATACTTGAAAAATGTAATCATTCCTATTTTATACTTGTCTAAAACTGTGTGAGCCAATCGCAAAATACACAGAAAAGATACCTATTTGAGTTATCGTAGAATAAAGACGATAAAAGGGGAACCTACAGCTCCTTCTAAACCCACCCACGAACGGGGCCATGGTGAAAATTAGTCAATACAATACTCCCCTATTTCTAAAGTTCACTTCGATCACGTAGATACTTTACAAATATCGTTACAAAATATCTCAACAAACGGAAATTATAAAGGTAAAGGTAAAGCAGGCAAATGGCAGCGTGCTCTATCTACATCGCGGTGAAATTAGCTCGCTCCTAACCTCTGCAGCGCTGGTACCTGGCTGCTTAATGCCCGCCCTAAAATGTTTATTATTTATGTAATTTATATGCTTTTATAAAATTATAAGTACGTTACAACTAAATGGCGTCAGATATTAAGGTGTGTTGTCTCGTAATTTTACGTACTCTTTTGTAATTTTAAAAATGATTGCTGAAGATATTAAAGGTAGGAATAAAATGAATTAAGCGGAGAAGTACTTATTTGGCAATATTTTACGGTAAAGATTTAACGGAATACGGTCGCATACACTTACGCGAACACTTGCTGTTCACTCAGATGATCTTAGGCTGTTCCCAGACGATGTATAGACGGTGTTCGTTCGTGCTTTTCGCAGATATTTAGCTAAAGATATAGATATATTATAGGCGAATACAAATAAAAATTGCGATGTGTGGTGCCGGCATATTTCTTTGCTAAACTTCCTTTGACTAAAGGTATATTAATACCACAAACAGACCGCTTAGCTTAGATATTAATATTCAGGACCTCAAGGGATCAGACTGGATACTACCGGCGCATATCGGTCGATTATCGAACTGTATTTAATTGATGAAGTGGATGCCCGACGTAGCCGCCTAATGCGTTTGTTTGCCTACACTTACATATCGAGTAGATATGTCAATGTAAATGTAGTCAAACGTCTTAGCTAAAGACTGCTAGTTCCATTTACATGCTTAGTTGATCATTAATCAGCAATACGGACTAAATTACGATGCTTTTGCTTAATAATGAGTACCTATACAAGGTATAACAGAAGGGTATGTTAAGCGAAATACTATGAAAATAGCCCATAATAAAGAACTTATCCACAAAATATTGAAAATTTATATTTTTTTGTATGCGAAATATTATTCAGACAGTTTGATAATAGCATCATAACGAAAATCATAATTCTGAATTACTAGAACTATAAAGGGGCTCGACGATTAAGCTTTTTTCACCGCCGCATATAAAGTGCCCATAACGTAAAGTAATATAGCTCTTAATAGCCATGAAGTTTGTCGCTGACTATATGCCGTGATTTCCCTCTAGGCCCGTCAACCCGCTCGACGTCCCTTACAACTGATTCAATATTAATTACTTAAACTAAAACATGAACATACGGTGCATATACAATGTACTGCCTGAACGACGCAAAATAAGTAATTGGTTACTTAATATCATCGTGAATATTAAGTTCTTCCGGGGTTTGGTTGCTTTGATATCGAAAGCGCAGTCATTGATGTTGCAGCCACGAAGCTAAGAAACTCTTGGCCATTGCTGCAATGGCTGAAAAACAGGCAAGCAAGTGACACAACAAAAAAATCGAATTGAAAATAATAGTTCTTAGTACTTATCGATTCTTCGAATAAATGGGCGCTCTTGGACTGTCTAGAACATAAATAAATAGACTAATACATTTGGTACTCAAAAAATAAATCGTCGCTTATATTACAACACCGCGAATATGCCATTTTCTTAACTTTACAGGAGAAACATAAAACGGAATTATTAATTATTAACAAAAAATAAAAATCGGATTGTTTCTTAGAGATCATTTATTAGCTGTTCTACAAATAATTAAATGCAGAAAATAATTATATCCTTATGAATTAAATAAAAATGACATATTGGCGCTGTTGCCTTCTTAAATATGGCAGTTTGTAGCATATAGGCGGTGTTAATGGGAACTTAATAACCAGTCTTCATTATACTATACTACTTTAAACACTAATCTTTGTAACAAACTTATGCAAAAAAATTATAAACAAAAAAATATCTCCAAAAACAGAAAATAATACTTTGCGCATAACAAAAACTACAATAAAAAATATAGGTAAAATCTAGTGAGGTAAGGAGTCATAAAATCCATGGCAATCACTAGGGATCACATTCTTAAGCTCTTGTAGGTGTTGCCACTTTCGGTCAGAGATCGGTAAACGCTCTTTATACAATTTCGGCAAGCTATTGATAGTATTTTTGGGTACTTTTGAACGCTGCGGCAATATCTTTGGGGATTCATCGAAATTCAACTTGTACCAAATGGTTCCATCGGGTTTGTAGTTAAGTACACTGATGTCAGTAACTGTTGGGTCTCCGGCCTTTCTGCCTGGCCTTATAGACTTGTAAATTTGATCTTGAGGCTTTGAAAAATCCGTGAAAAATCCATAGTCCAAGGAAATGGCTTCATATGGTTTTGGGTGAACTCTAGCAGCCTTGGTTAGCGCAGAATATTGGCTTGGCAAATAAATTTCTTGACCCTTAAGTTTTGACTCTATGGAGCTATGAACTGAGTCACATTCCATTTGCGTGTGCCCTTTGACTAAAAACTTTTGAGTGACCTCTGTGTTCTGTTCTATTGCTACTCTAAGTAAAGCATTGCTAAGGTAGCTATTTCTATTTTGAGCGCAGCATCCATCCGAGTACAATATCACAGGAAGTTTCTTCTCAGTCAGTAGATGTAAGATAGTATCTACAATGCAAGAGGCAAACACTGAGGCTTCAAGACCTCCGTTACATTCGTCAAACCAATAACATCTCACATCATGGTTCGCTAAGTTATATGTGGTGAAATTGTGGAGACATAATTTAGTCTTAAAGTACAAGGCGCTTGCCTGCAGACTTGGAGCCATTTTCACTGCCTGAACATCTTGTGTCAAAACATGACAGATACCTTCAATGGCCGAATTTTTGTCAGCGGATTTTTCATCTCTAGCACGGTTTTTGAGATCAATGTGTTCTTTCCAGGCCTGTTCTGTTACGTTACCCACTTTAAACGAGCAACAGAAGTCGCACTGGTCCTTCTTTGGCATGTATAAACTCAGGTTACTTCTGAGGAACTCATTGTCAAAAGTACGACGACTCAAGTACTCTTTATCATTTTCCTGACAATCATTTTTGTAGGCCTCGTATAGTTCAGAAATGTTTCTTACGGTAGGTTCCAGGTAAAGTCGGCTAGACGTTTGTCGGCAATAGTGCGATGGCAGCTTTGGCAGTTTATCAAAAAAGACAGTCAACGTTTGGGACTGTTCTTTCTTTTTTGGAGATTTTCGTCGTTGTAGTGACGTTTCTGATTTAGGCGCTATGCCGTTTAATCCCCTAGTTTTATCGAGCCAGTACCTAAGGAACCACTCCGACAATCCTAATGTGTGAAGAAACATCCCTCGACAAACTTGTACTTTCGTAACATTTGAATTTCTAGACACCGATAAATAGTATGTCTTAGTCTCACTTTTTCTGGAGTTTTCATTCTTTGTTACCTTTCGTTTACATGGCGCTAAAGTAACAGTTGAACATACAAATTGTCGTCTCTGTTCCCAGCTCATTGTTTTCCAGAAACTATAAAAGATACTCTGCCGCTCTGACTCGGTAATGTCATGACATCCACGGAACTTAGATTTTTGGCAAACAGCAGATTCGCAGCGAGGACCCATATCTTTAGCTGGTTTAAAAGTGTCATGTAAAACCTTGAAATTAGGATTGTTCTGGTCAACTTTCCTATCACGCCTGTAGCCTAAATATGACTTCCCTTCTTCTCTCAATTTCTTATTTAATTCCCTTTGCCACTTCTTTGAATTTTTATTTACTTTATTTTGTCTCTTCCTCTGACTTTGTGGTTCGCCGTGAAATATTTTTTCAGGTGGTAATAAGATGTATTGTAGTATGGTTATCTTAGGCGTTTGTTTTGGTTTGCTTGTACTAGGGGTTGGCTCTTCTAAAATAACGATGTTGTTCTGCCCATTCGAAATATTTCCGTTTTCCTCTGTAGGCTCAACCACACTAAAATCACCTATCATGTCAATATTTTCCTTATTGATAATCTCACTACAATCATCATTCGTAACCACTTGCATGCTATTTTAGCAGCAGCCGGACTGCTGTGTTAAAAATTGTATGGTGGTGTTTTCGGCCTGTTTACTGCTTTGCAGAGGAACCATGATTAAAGTAGGTTTATGGTTACTAGGTTTCTTGTATTTAATATGTGCTAATTTACACAGCTCCTCGATTTCTGTATCATCCTCACTATCTGAAGATGTGTTGAATGCACTGTTCATGTTTTGTCCGTATAATTATAAACCTGTAAACACCGCTAATATGAAAAAAAGTTGCAATGGAACACCGCGAATAACAAAGTATGACTTTAACGGTAATTTACTAATATAATACAATACATTTTGATATATTTTATATTCAATTACCATAAACCAAAATATTTTTTATAACTTAAAGCATTTTTAATTTCAAATAATTCGAAAATTCTTATAAAAACAATAAAATTACGCTTACCTAAACTTCCACCACAAAGAATGTATGAGGATTAATGCACATTCGCGGTGTTTATGCCAAACTAGCCAATCGCCGGCATTCGCGGTGATACAAATTTTGAATTCTAGCCTGTGATTGGCGAGTTACCTTGAAGGCGATTGGTGCACTCAACGCGTGAATTTTTTCTATATCCAATAACATTCAAAAGTGAATAACGGAAAAAATGCATGTTCGCGGTGTTGTAATATAAGCGACGAAATGCATTGATGTCCGCCGCGCCGCGGTGAAAACCCAAAAACTATATTTTGATTAGGCTTCGAAGTTTTCACTGCAATGTCACTCACTTAGTCGGTATTATATGTTCTACATCGAATAAACTCGAGAGCTCTTTACAGTTTTACACAAAAAATGTAGACAATTAAATTATAATACGAAGTAAGTATTTAAATCCGCCTAACATTAGACTTATTAGATCGGGTGTCGCCTGATTTCCCACTAGACATGTCGACTGTCATACTCGTACTCCACTCGTCTGATGCCTCCAATTATGTATTTAATTAAACAGTTCATAACAGGCACTCATTTTATTTCTTGATTTTTTTATCACATTCAGATGCCTTCATAACATTAAGTATTTACGTAAAATCTATTGATTATTATTATTCGATTTGCATAACATGGTACTTATACAGGGTGTTGGTGACAGCCAGGCAAATACTGAAATGCTGTAGTAGTACCATTGTGTTGATTTATACGACAGTGTTATTACTCGTAGGAAATACATTTTTAATTTGATTATCCGCAATGTTTGCTTTCCGCGCCAATTGTATCGATCGATCATGTGACTAGTTAAATGGACTTATTTGTTATTGCGTGATACATTACTGTTTTTTGGACCACTTGTGACTCTCCATTGGGGTTGATCAGTATTTTGTACTTTTTTGGGACCAACTTTTTTTTTAAATATCCATATGTTAGAATTTAGTTTTTAAGTCATTATCTAAGGCCTACTTAAACGAACTACATATTTTTTTCCTGAAAATATGAAAAATATGTCGAAAAATTTTAGAATTTTCCTGCGAAAATTTTCAGTGGTTTGCGCCTCAGAATCGTGGTCTGAAGTCGCCATATCAATATTTGCCTGGCTGTCACTTCCACCCTGTATGTATAAGTAATATATCAGCTATATACATATGTAAGTTATTACAATTAATAGGTATCAATTGATATACCTAGAAAGGAGGAGGTAGTCATTACTCGTGCAAAATAGCTTGTATTTAATTAAAAATGATAGAAAATGAATCTAATGGATTACTAGTCCTTGACCATTCTCTGTGAATGTCTTTTAAAAAAATGGAACGGATGAAAAAATTAAAATGAAAAAGTTTATTTGGTTAAAACAAAAATGCATTAGCTACCTACGAGGTTCTTCTCAGAATTAACAGTGATTGTCGTATAGCAACAGTTATGTAGGAGTTTGTAGCCTACCTAATAAATATATATAATACCTATCTAACGAAATAAAAAGAAAAGATGAGTTACAAGAATTTATTTACAACACAAATTAACACAATATAGAAGAGATATCACTATGAACAATGCGTGAAGGTGAGTGAGGGTGAGTAGAGCGTGGATAAAGGATTGTAGAGTGTAAAAGTGTAGGAAGTCGGTGAGCAGAGTCCTCTTGAGGGTCCTGGGTCTACGGCGTTCCAGGAGTCACGCCCCCGGGTGTTGCAGGCTGGAGTTGAAGGTACTGGATCCGACGGATGGGTCAGTTGTAGATGCAGGTGCAGAAGTTGTAGGTACCGGACCAGACGGCCGGGTCACTATTGTAGATGCAGGTGTAGAAGTTGCAGGTAGGAGTTGCAGGTATCAGACCGGACGGACGGGTCACAGTTGTAGATGCAGGTGCAAAAGTTGTAATTACTGGATCGGACAGATTAATCTTCTCGGTCGCGGATTACTGAACGCGACGCGGGCGCGGGTTATTCGCGCTGTAGAGGTCCGTGGTCGCAGAGCGCGGTTACTGAACGCGACGCGGGCGCGGATTGTTCGCGCTGTAGAAGTCCGGCGAAGTGCAGCAAGGGTCCCGGGGCAGGCGGCCCCGGGACTAGGCCATTATAATTCACTCTGGCTGAGTAGCCGACGGAATGCTTGACTTTTTCCCGTTTGTATGGCTTATATACGAATTTTTCTCTCCATTTTCATATTCTGGAATTCGAAATGAATTTTCTTTTCCTTCGTGAAGTTTTGTAAAGATTTAAGTGTACGAAAAGAAAAATAAAATGAAAAAGTGACATGACAAGGGCTTGCCAAAAGGATGACTTTTCGTTTCAAAATAGACCAATTTCTGTGTTTTCGCTTGAATTAGTTGGATAATTTGTGATTTAAATATAAAATCAAAAGGAAAACTGTATTTACTATTTTATTTTTATTATTTATCTTATTATGTATCTGAAAAGCACATCCTCGAGGAATGATCAGGTGATGAGATAAAGTTAAAATGAAATATGTTGTGATAACTAAAAAGTCCCTTAAACTCCTCGGATTGAGCTCCTAGGACTTCTATAAGGTCCTCAAGGTTAGTATATTCTACATGATTTACTTTTATAAATGCACAATATACAGGAGTCTCCAATTTTGTGGATAGGTTCTCCATTAGTGGGCTACCTTCATAGCATTTCGCTTAACATACCCCTTTCTTACATACTATATTTATCTCGTAAACTTATCCAATAGTTACTCTTATATTAATGTATAGGTACTAGACCGGAATAAAACTTCAATATCAGTGAGAACTTTCAAATGATTACCTCAAAATAATAATGGATACAATAAAGCAAACAAAACCATAAAGAAATATAGCAATTGTTCTAAGAGCATTGGCAACATGATACACTACTTCGGGATACATTATTTTCAGCACATTTTGCTATCCTTGCACGTCGCGGTATTGTAAAAACGTACAGCAAAATAGAAGTGTATTGTTTTACGTTGTCACTCCGGCGCGACCTGTCCCGAGGCAATTGTTCTAAGCCCTAGACGAAATTGGCAACATAGAATTAATAATTTTTATATTTCAAAAATAATTTAACGAAAACAAAATTTCAATCATACTATGACGTAGGTTTGTAGGTAGGAATGGAGCACATATGTATATATTTTATTTTGGAGACATTGCCGATTCAGTGCACCCGATTAAAACGCTCGCTTTCTCGCTTTTAAGCTTGCAAATTTATCAACGATTGCATCGGTCTCTGCACGTCTGCATTCGGATAAAAACGCGAGACTAGGGAGACGATTCTGACCCATCGTATTTCGTAAATAAGATTTCACTCTTTTCAACGTCGAAAAGGAACGTTCCCCTGTAGCGTTACTGGAGAAAAGCGTGAGATACATTCGAAAAACGATATCCATATTGGGAAATGTAGCAACAATATTCTTCTCGCGAATGATCATCAAATATTTCCCAATGTTGATTTCATCATCCGTCAATCCGATTTCCCGGATAAAATTCCGGAAATGTATACATTCTTCACCAAAATCGTTGTCGAGATCGGTGGAGTATATCGTCTGTAAATCTTCACATTGTGTGATGATCTCTGCATCCGTGGGTGATGGCAAACGACTGAGAAAGCCAAAGCAAGCGTTGATACCTGACTCGCCATAAATAGATTATAGAGTTACAATGTTTTTATATAGAACAGAAATCGAGCAGAAAATCTTACAACTTCAAGTGTTTAGAACGGTCTAGTGTCTAGAGCTATATAATCGGCGCCAGTTATTTTTTAAATTTTCAAAACTATCTGATGTAAAATGTCTGGAACACAAGACACTATATTTTGTTGTTAGGAAATTGTCTCTTTGAGTAGCATTGCTCCAGATTTTTTTCTTCACGCCGTCGTGTGGAAATCTAAAAATGTGAAAGTACGAGTAATAAGAATGCTGATTTAACTGTAAGTAAATAAATAGGTAATATATAAAGGACTTGAATTTTTAGTGTCAATAAAGCGGATTAATATTTTATATTAGAACTAGTGGTCCCTTAGCAACTTCACATGCTGCATTCCGATCGCACACCATTTAATAGCACAACTAGGCATGTTTAACAATTTTTTGTGCGCTTAAAACGGGACTGCAAGACGTGCGCACTTTATAGACTGTAAAGTCCGACTGACTAAAATTTTCGAAGCATTATATTGATATAACATATGTTTCGTGAGTGCGGTCGCCCCGTATCCGCTCTCCACTGGTTCGCTTCTTCATGGTTGTACTATAATGTAGGGACTGTAGGATGGGAAATTTGTTCGCAGAAATGTCTGACAACAAAAATGGATTGAGCACGAAAAAAATTGAATTCGCTTGTCAGGATGTTTCACAATGGGCGTACGATTTGTATGGGTGCATAAGAGAAGGGGGCGCGCAAACTTGCGAATTTCGCCGGCCCGTGGCGCCCCCTTCGGGCACGGCGCCCTAGGCTCGGGCCTAGCGGGCCTAGTGTATAAACCGCCCCTGAGGCTAAGTAACAAAACAAAATCAAATTGTAATCAACGAAGAACAAATTAAAAGCACCCAAAAAGTAACTTCCAGAAAGATTCTCCATTAATTTCCGTAACTGGCTCACTTCTGTATTGTTGGATGAAATACGATGCTGTTCCCTTCGTTAAGGCCGGTTTACACTAAACCAGTATACGCTAAAAATAGTGCCATGTAAAATTGTAAGGTTCGTTGCAACTCTATCGTACGTATGAAAATATAATATCTACTTATTAACTTTTGTAATCTTTGAAATTTATTTATTATCACACATTTTTATTGTTGGGTAGTCTTCTTTCAATATTAGGTCAGGCAAAGATCTGATTACGGACTTATCCCCGAATCTAATAAGTATTATGATGATACCAAACAATTTATTTATTTATTCCTAAAAATCACATAAAATAACAGTAATTAAACCAATATAGTGACGACAGATAAAGTGAATCTACGATTATAAGTTTAAACGCAGTTAGTAGGTACTTACCTACATCAATAAAAACATACATTGCTCCTAAAAATTAGTTCATAGAGTCAAGAGCATCTTTTTTTACAACCACCGATATGCGAACCGAATTACACATCATGCCAGCGTATACTCGTACCTATTGACATAATGTAAACTGGCCCTTACAAACAAATGTTAGAAGTACGTGGAAAGTCGAAGTATAGCTTATTATGGCGATCGGAAGGCGAGTCGCATGCTAATTACTCCCTTATTTCGTTAACAGAAGAACAATGGCATTAATCAGAGATGATTCTGTATGTCAAAAAGTAAGGGCTGCACGTATTTTATTAACTTATGTTTTTGTACTTCCAAAAAATCTGTACTTACCTTTATATCCTACTTATTCTGCACGTGCCTTAATATTTAAAACATTTCAAAATAATATTGAAAGTAAGTTAATAATGTACATTAGGGCCGATTTTCCAATGGTTAGATATATGACGGGTAAAACTGATGCTGTCATTCTTCAAAACTTGATCAAGATAGAGACAGCATCAACTTCATCCTTCACAAAGTTTATGTACCTAGTCATTGGAAAAATTGACCGTAAAACTATTTCTTATTTCGCCACAAACAACATTGCGTGTTCCTAAACTATTGCTACCTACATACCTAAAGACGTCAATAACTAAACTGTGTTTTATGAAGGCAAGTGAATTTACATTAACCAAATAATAGCTTTGCGTTTTTAGAGCTTAGCAACGAAAAGCTATTAACTACACATAACTATTAGGTACGAAGAAAAGGCAATAAATTACACATATGGCACGATTTACTCGTATGACATGATAATTATATATATTTTATCTATTGTAGTAACATTTATAAATAATCATCAAATATTTGGTCTATAACACTATGATCACAAATAAATATATGCCAGGTACCCAAGCGAGTTGATACTCAAGCTGAAAACATTACATAGATCTACCAAGCATCTACCATTGTTTCATTGTCATTTCTAAATAAAAAGATTCTGTAAGGATTGTGGTATCACTGTCAAATAGGGCTTTTCATTATAGTATGTAATGTAATATTGTAATGTAATAATGTATCGTCATGCCCGAAGCCCCAAACAAAGGTCCCAAAGTTTATTTATTATACCTATCACTCAAATAAGTAAGGAATTATTAGCAGAGTTCAAGAGTTCAAATAGATATGGGGTTTTGGGCCGTGCGGAGTATACAAATCACGGCAAAGGTACATGATTAGATTTCGCCTGAAAAGCCTGGTGTTCACATTCAACTAATATGAGCAGTATTGATTAAGTGCTATTTTAAGTTAATTTCCTTTCAAGCAACATAACTGTCACCAATTTACTCCACATAATGGCGGGTTAAGTTAAACCGTATCAAAGTATATTAAAATTAGTAGCGAGGTATCTTGACGATTATGTGCCGACTTTGCAAAGACTACACTCTAACTTATGATGTCTCTTGGGGTATGTAATCTTATTGATTTTACAACCTGAGACACTAGGTTACCTGAGAAGCTTTGTTTCTGGTAAGTACTATTATCGATGATAAAAAAACAAGCCAAGTAAAAAATGTAGGAGAAAATTAGGCCAATAAATACATACCACGATAATGTAAGTAATAAATTTTTCTTTATGGTAAGAACAAAATCTGTAAGCGTAGGTCATCGACCTCATGATTTTCTTTGGTTTTTACTTTCTTTTAAATTTATCTTTATTTTCGCGCCCAAGCGCCATTTTCACAAACCGCGGTTAAATGCGTGCAAAATTGGTAATTATTATACTATGACCGAACCCTTCTTGTCCCTTTGGGGTCTACGATGTAATTAACGACACGATTTGAGCGACCGCTAGGTGCCTCAGTACTGCATACTGCGGGTCGACCGCGACCCAAATTGGGATCTTGCACGCAACTGGTTAAATTTCATTTATTAGCTTAGGGGTCACTGCTTGATGTATTGTTCTTAATTAGCACACTGTTACCAAGTTAATCATGTTAATGTCCGGTGGAACATGCGGTGGCCCATTGTTTTGGTGGACATGACTCTATGGCGTTGTGTCATTTCCGTTTCGATTTCCAATTTACATCTATGAACTATATTATATTCTATATAATCTACGATGGTCTCTAAAGCATTGTAAGTAATATTGGGATTAAGTTGATTTTCAAAGGTTTTAGAAACTAATTTGAAATAATTATATATTCATCTTGTATCATAATCCAGCAGGATTTTTACTCATTAGGCCCAATCCTGGCTATCAATTCTATCTACTAAACTAAACAGAATCGTCAATTCCTTAGTGAACGAAACAATCGCAATTCTAAATATTTATTGAATTAAGAACCTCCTCCATTAAGCCGGTTCAAAATGAGCGTAGAATCCTCCAAACTCTGAAGCATCGATCAAACCCCGATCAACTGCAGTAAATCAAACGTTGCCGTTGCTCAAATTATATTATAGATAAACCGCGCTAATACCTCTAGCAATTATCTATAATTATAACCGTATATTACCAAGTAGTTATCATAATTATGTTGGTTGATCCTGCCAACAGGCGAGTCTCAGATCGGATTACCAGTGTCCTGTTTGTACTATTAATAGCTAACAATTATACTAGGATTGTCAATTAAATCAACAGAAAGCGGCTTAATCCGGGTCGGCCGCTGGACACAATTATTCATCAGTTGGACAAAGCCTAGTAATCCATCCAACCATATTGACCGGACTGGACGTCGCTTTCTGTGTTGCCAACTTTAACCTGTCATTTAACTTTAGGCCTATTTCCAAGACTGTATGAACTATCTGAGTTGTAAAGGAATCCATACCCAAAATGAAGTCAGTTAAAAAATTACATTTAGCTTGGAGTTTCAAATTTTGCGGATAGGTTTTTTTGCTAACATATTCCTGTAGATATAACAAAGAAATGAAACTAATAGGTGTTCTCATGTTTATGTGTGTCCTTATTTGCAATTTAATAACGATTATGAAAACGTAATCGGGAGTTTAAATCTATTTTGTTGAAAGGTTCGGATGGCGGATTAGGTAGTGGGCACGTAGCTACTTAGTTAGCTTTTGATTGATTTTGTTTTGAAGGTGCTAAATAACTCGTCTGTTTTGGGTTAACTAAATAAGTTCAATAAAACTCTGTTCTCCTTACGTAAACTATTTGTAAGTAATTTTTTTCTACATTTTGTGCCTAACATTTATATAAGGATGAAATGTTATTATTATTATTGTATTTCTTTCGAAATTCACGGGCCTACAGAGTCCCGGTCCATAGAGAGGCGTGCATCGGGCCGTAGCCAAGATGTAGAGGCCCTTTTATGATATAGGATACACATGGCGGATACCATCACCGAGCGCACAATATGATACACCCGGTGATGGTCCCCGCCATGTGCAAAGACTATTGGAGTGCAGATCTAAGTCGTGCGATGGATAACTAAGGTCATGGGCTATAGGGTTGAGTGTTGGGTGGCTGGATAAGGGCTATTTCATATAGGGAGACTATCGGACGCCTGCCATTACAATCTAGTCCCAAAATTGTTAGGTGGCAGGTGGTGACTTGCCGCCCGTAATTTAAGGCCATGAGGTGGGCTTCCCATAAGTAGCGCATGCCGGGGAGGCAACACCGGCGTGGGCGGCTGAGGGTGCAGAGAGGTGAGACTGCGGGGCGTGAACATCAGTTACCCCCGGCGTTATGAGTTTTACACTTCCACCCTGAAGCAAAGGTTCCGCTCTTGCGCTGCTCTCTCTTAGCCAGCCAATGAAGACAAGCTAAAAGTCGAGGGCCAAAGATGATAAAGTGACCCTCTAAACTTGGGTCCGTGGTGACGCCAATCACCAACAGCTTCGCCACAAAGCTACCCTGCGGGCTTATTATTATTAACAATGTGGTCAATTCTGATCGTCATACTTAAGCCTTAAAGTTAGTCCTACCTGTTTTTATTTCTGTTTTAGCCATTTACATTAAAAACTAAACAAATAAAAATTAGGTTTAAGTGCGACGGCGCGGGGCGGTCAGAATCGACCACATTAACTACTTACTATAATTAAAGGACTATTCGCGATTTTACAAGGGAATTAAAGGGATAAGTAGCACTTTTCGTTGATATAGAATCATAGCCAGATCGTCGCAAGCCATTTTCCTTATTCCGATATAAAATATACCACGACACTTCTTATTAGAGAATTTTCATAGTTTTCCAAAATGTCAGAAACCTAATTTATGGAAGTTTATCAGAATCACTAATACATTATAGTAAAATGAGTCCCCTGTCACGCTGTCACACCCACGATTAGGAACGGGATGGCACCTTTAAATTATAGAGGTAGCTCTCGGGTTATTGATTTATTTTAAATGGGGATGTCTTCTGTGAGTTATTGAGGATTTCTGTATATACAGGGTGATTTTTGGTCAACGTTCCCGAAAACTACGGAATCTCCTCATCATCACGATCATTTTTCTCCATGGAAGCATACCTGGGAAGTGTCTGGTTTCCAAAATATTAGGGTCCAAAGTTAAATAAATAATAAATAAATATTCACACATTTCACAACACATTGACCTAGTCCCACACTAAGATCCCTAAGGTCTTGTGTCGTGGGTACTAAGCAACGGTATATAAATACATAGATAAGTATATAAACATCCATGACTCGGAAACAAACATCGATATTCATCACATCAATGTTTGCACCTACCGGGATTCGAACCCAGGACCTATGGCGTCGCAGGCAGGGCCACTACCAACTACACCAATCGGCCGTTGAGTAAATAGACTGCGTTTTTCTGCATAAATGCACATAGATGCGCGTAGCAAGATACTTTCACGAGAAATAATTAATATTTGTGTATAAAAAAGTAACATAAACACTAGACACTAAATTTCGCCCGATCAAGTAATTTAATTTTTTTTTTAGTTTCCCGCATCATAAAACCGAAGTGGTGGACCCTGTACAGGCATATCAAGCACTAAAGTAGGCATAAAATTTTAAATTTTGCTAACCCCATTGGTTTCTCATTCTCAGCTGATTAGGAATCCACATGTATTCTTGGAATAACCAATATGAAAAAAATATATTTATAAAAGTTAAAATTTATGTTTACAAAATTAAGATTTAATTTAATGTGACGTAGGTATCTAAATGCAAATACGTGTAGGTACCTATAGGTTTATACATACCGACAATCATATGAAAACTAATTGCAGGTAAATATTGACTTGAATACATGAGACACCTAAGTAAGACTATTCAATCAAGGGCTTCATATGAAATTTAGATCGTGAATAGATTCGGGATCGCTTTCCAAGAAGCAATCGAAACCAATTCCATAGAATAAAACTCTACCGAAGAAGATGCGCTATAACAAAGCTTAATATAAAGTAGATCATTGATTTAGCACACCGAAGTTTTCGGTAGGCGTTTTGAGCAGTAACATAAACGCTATAGATATAATCGTACTTAAAACTCCATTAAGACTTACCAAGCATAATAACTAAATCATTTTTAACTTCTGTGTAGATACCTATACAGGATGTAACAGAAAGGGTAAACGAAAATGTAAATAACTATGTTGATTTCCCAAAAATTGAGACTCGAAATCACATGTTTATTTTTCAAGATTGTATGAACATTCCCGAGTTGTTTAGGAATTCTCCATACTATCTGGAAAAATAAACATGTGATTTCGAGATTGAAATTTTGTAGATAGGTGGGCTATTTGCATAGCTTTTCGCTTAACATACCCTTTTTGTTACACCCTGTATAATGAATTCTATGGATATAAAATTCTGACTAACGGATGTTTTGTATGATGTGTGTTAGCCGCGTGGTGCCGGCAGAGTAGAGTTTGTACCACCCCTGCCTGCCCGTGGCCCCCGTGGGTATCGTACGAGGCGATTAAAGGTTTCCGGGAGGTGGACAGCAGCGCCTCCCGTACTGACAACATAGTCTGAAAATCACACTGCGGTCACCAACTCGCCTGCCCAGCGTGGTGACTATGGGCAAAACCCCCCTGTGGCAGTAGCCTTGTGGCGTGCCTTGGGGGAGGCCTACGTCCAGCAGTGGACTGCAATAGTCTAAAGAAGAAGTAGTGCTTTGTATAGCGTAGGCATCAGATAAAAGGGTTTTCCCGAAATTCCCACGGGAATGGGAATCAATAATAAAATTAAGCTTGTGGATAGTCTGTAGCTACCTATTCAGTACAGTTAGCACGCCGATCACGTCGCTACTCTACACACGTGTGGGTACTGCCACTGCTACCTGCTCTCTAGTAATTTGTCTTTTAAACTATTTACATAAATGATTATCGGCTATTGATCCTACTGATTCCTGAAATTTGTTTGCTCTGTCTACTTAGTTAGCTTCGGTCGGTAGCTGGGAATAGATTTTAGACACTTGTATTTGGACCGAATTCAAGATTTCTACTCGTACGTTCAGCTTACGAAAAGAATTAGTTCTAACTGTGAACAAATCATTTCATATTGGCATTAACCATGAATGGGTCATGATGATTAGATAGGTACCTACCTAGTGATCATTGAATTCATAGGTGCCGAAAAGAAAATGTAATAAAATATTAATGAATAGAAATTACTTACATATTTTACAACATAATAAATTAGTCCCATCTATGCTGAGATTTCTAAAGAATAGAATAGAAGTTTATTTGCTTTTGAACAGGGCATACAGTAGATCGAAAATAATGATATAGGTAAGTTACCACCTATCCAGCAATTAGCATGCAAATACTTAAATATTTTAAATATAGACTACTATTAGACAAATAACAAACATTTTCTGTCTTCTAGTCCAGTTTAATTACATTGTAACATAGCCAACAATACAATAATATCTTCTACCTACATCGCTCATATTTCGTGCCGTTTCAAGTTGATTGCAAGGCAAGGTAGGTTGATATAACAAATGCACCCCTTCACTTCTGCCGGGGAGAACATCAGTTATACTGTCACTTGGAGCTATTCCTGACTGGAAACAATTCCAGAAATGAAATATTTTTCACGCCATTTGCTGGAAAGCCTTGCTTCTCGAGTTCCAGACTTTGTTGCATTTTTCATAGGGCTATCTTTAGTGGGACGCTACTCAAGTATTTTAGTTTAGAGCCACTAAATCTTGTAGGTTTGGTTCAGAGTTTCATAAAATAATTGTTATGACAGACTTTATTTATAAAATGTCTTGAAATAAAGAGTTATATTAATTTAACATTGAGTAACAGGCCTTAGGCACTCACTACTAACATGCTCATTCTAAAATTCTAGCAAAATACTTACTTTAACAGAACACACATACATCAGCCTATTTCAGTCCACTACTGGACGTAGGCCTCCCCCAGGGCACGCCACAAGGCCATAGCAGGTTTTGCCCAAATTCACTACCGGGTGACCGCTACTACTTAGGTGTAATAATGTTTGTTTATATTTAATTATTCGATTTTAATATGATTATAATATCACAAATAAGTTTGAAATTTAAAAGGCAGATTTAAAAAATATTAAGATGTAGAATTTAATATTCTCTACGTATACAGTCTACAACTCTCGTAGAGTAATTGAAGCTACGAAGTTACGAGTGCTACGTAAACAACAACCACATTTTATGGTTCTTCAAAACTAACCGCATCCTCAGGAGAAATGTCTTTTACTTAATTATTTTTTGTTCAGCTTGTTGAAATGAATACAGGGTGATTTTTGGTCATCAACGTTCCCGAAAACTACGGAATCTCCTCATCATCACGATCATTTTTCTCCATGGAAGCATACCTAGGAAGTGTCTGGTTTCCAAAATATTAAAAAGTCCAAAGTTGAGTAAATAGACTGCGTTTTTCTGAATAAATGCACATTGACGCGTGTAGCAAGATTTATTCACGAGAAATAATTAATACCTGTCTATGAAAAAACTAACATAAAAACTGGACACTATAAATTTCGCCCGATCAAGTAATTTAAAAATATTAAAAAATAAATTACATAATTTCCCTGCATTTTTTTTGGCATAAACTTACTTTATTTGATGTATAGAGTACGTACTCTTCGTTAAGGGTGACAACGAAAAAACATCGTGTATACAGGGTGTAACAAAAGGGGTATGTTAAGCGAGAAGCTATGTAAATAGCCCACTAAAAGGAACCTATCTACAAAATTTCAGACTCGAAATCACATGTTTAATTTTGCAGCTAGTATGGAGAATTTCTAATCAACTTAAGAATGTTCATACAATTTTGAAAAATAAACACATGTTTCACATGATTTCGATTCTCAAATTTTGGAAATAGGTTTTCGCTTAACATACCCTTTCTGTTCAATCCTGTATACGTATAAATAAAATCCCTATATTTTTAATATTTTATGAACATTTTTACTGATACACGATGATATCTTTAATATTTGACTAGCGTCCACCCTCGACTTCGTCCGCGTATAATTTAGAATTTTCGCAATTTTCCTGTGAGAAAATCTCTTCTCAGTGGACCTATAAATACGAGTATGTCACAAAAGGAAGTCACGGTCCAAATATCAAAATTCTAGCTCCAGAAGTTTTGTCTCGGCGTTGATGAATCAGTCAGGACATGTTACTTTATATTATAATCGATTCTTATTTATTTACCTTTATTTACTTACTAAAAAAATAGTTTAGAATCTAAATATTTTATAATGCTATTGCTTGTAACTAATACTACAACTAATCTACGGATCCAGATTCAATTAACAATGTAAGTGAAGATAGTGCGCTCTGCACATTAATAACGTGACTTTGGTACTAAACCAGGGATGCCACGAGTATTGAGCTTCTACAAGATGTAAACTGCACCTACATAACGACATAACATAACTGCAGGCGCATCTAACCAAATTTTTTACTTCACTTGTAATTCATAATATAAATACGACTATGTTACCCGAAAGCGATAGCGAGAACTGCTGAATCCTAAAGAGATCCCACAGCCTTGTTTAGCATATCGGCCCCCTGATTACGTAAAAGCAATAGCAAAGTCGAAGCCGCGCGATCGCAATAATTGAGAGTGTGTGTGTGCGCGGGACGAGGTGCGGGGCGCGGGAGGACGCTGAGCGCTCGTTGCGCGCACGCACACAATCTCAATTATCGCAATCGCGCAGCTTCGGCTTTGCTATTGCTTTTACGTAATCGGGGGGCTGGTGCACAGATGTAAATTATTATCAGTGAGAAGTTACTAGCTTATCGCCTGGAAGAAAACCTGAGTTCTTAGTCGACTCTTGCACGGAAGGAGCTGTAGGTAGCCTAGTGAAGCCACTTGCAATACGTAGGTATTCCTTTACTTAATTTTACGTGCGATTGATCACTTGCTTTTCGTAGCTATTGAGGTCGTGTTTAACACAAGTAATTTAAAATTAGGCCTAAGATAAAGGAGCTTACAAGTTGGTGCAAGTGGATCTTAGATCTTTATCTACGCAGAAAGGCACGATGCAAGGTCTATGCATCTGCCTTTCACACTATTTTGTGGATCTGCGTTCGCTTAGATTTAGACTCTGAAAGGAGAGTCAGGGATACAAAGTTATGCGAGCTGCAGTGCACATTATTACCTATGTCATTATATTTAATAAACCTACATACTTACACGTAACTAAATTATTGTAGGTACCTAATAAAATAAAAAAAACGATTGTGTGGTAACCCTAATCCGGCGACGCAGGTGGTTTCACTTACTTAGGCATCTTATGTCTGCGGCTGTACATTGTACGTAACGCCTGGCGGTTCCGAGCCGAAAATTTAATTAATTCTCCCCTACAGCCTGTAACGAACCTATGTATTAGCGGAACAATCTCCAAACAACATTACAATTAATTTAATAATAAATATAAGTAAATATCTCTCTCACACGCAACTGCTTGGTGCTAATAACAAAAGCGTAACATCTAAACGACAATTTGTTTCACTATTTTTTCATTATTACTAGTATAAGTATCATGTGTCTGTAACAAGAAGTGCAAATGCATTTTTTCGGCTAATATAGGTACGTATATACCTTTAATATTAATCTATCGTTTTGCTAGCTAATTGAGAAAAGAACAATAATTGTTTTTGAAATATTGATGATTTATAAGTTACTCATTAAATAAATACCTAAAATCATACCTTGCTGTAATGAAACAACCGTAGAAATGGCAAAAAAACATAAGCTACATACAAAATTTAAAAATAACAACAAGTCTCTTTGTTTTTCATTGAAAACGAAAAAGGAAGGGAATTTTTGAGAGGGAGAAAATTAGGGTCTTCTTAAAGAGCCACGGGCGTGAATGTAAATCCGATTTGAGTAATGAAACAGACTAATTAAAAAGTCGGAAGAGAAATTGTGGGACAACAGGCTTTCTCCGAGCCGCTATTTATTTAAATCGGACTTTACCGCTCACTTTTTTTTTAAATAGGGACATTTTGTCTGTTTTAAGCGTGACATCTTTGCAAATTCAAGGATCTGCTAAAGTTGTTTTTTAGAACCAACATGTTAGTTAGAACAAGCCACTTCTACTGCAAAGATAGTTTCTAACTTAAAGTAGCGACGTCATAACTTTACTCCTAGGTGCAAAGCAGTACCTACTAAGTATCATTTTGTAATTTCATTAGAAAAGTCTGGATTTAAAGGTCGAACGAAGCTTGCTTGAAATAAAATGACGGATTCTTATTATCTACCTATAAAACCGCAAATGAGAATGCAAGAATATCTAAGACTACGTACCTAAGTAATATTCAAATTGTGGAACCAACGCTATGTTCGAATCCAATAACTAGGACTTCTGTACCTAAAACCTAGTACCTAGAAAGAAACAGCAAACGCGCAGATAGCTAAAACATAGATCTTTAAAAATTATATTTGCTTGCATCTCTATAGAAAGATTGGGCCTTAACTGTACAGTAGTCCAAGGTCGGCAGTCACGGTGCAATCTAATGAAACTCACGTTTTATTTCATCTTAACATATGGTTATAGTCCTTTGGTCCATTCGTCGGCTCTATTTTACAAGCCATTCAATAACCGGTTTAAACGTGAAACATCTATCTAACATATACATGAATTTTCCATGATAATAATATCTACAAGTATCTTCAATTATACAAGATAATGTAGATACTTAAGTGCATTGATAAATATTTGCTCAGCAATGTGCGACATATAAACAAGTGATCTCTCGTCACTCAGTTAGAATAAAGTACTAGTTTATGAAATTAATATGTCTCTGTTTGTGTATCTTTCTGTGGTCATATGTGTTGTGTGTGCCATTTATTATGTTTACTTCAAAAATAAGTTAAATTATTGGCGAAAAAAGGGAATTAAAGGACCAGCTCCCTTACCCTTGGCTGGAAACTTTTTAACAGTCCTACTGCAACGACAGTCAGTAAGTGTACTTTTGAAAGATATTTATAAAAAATATCCAAATGAAAAAGTGGTTGGATTGTATCAAGGGACAGTTCCTGTTCTACTCATTAAAGATCCCGTCTTAATAAAAAAAGTCTTGATAAAAGATTTCGCTAACTTTCAAGATCGGGGTGTCAGAACTAGCAACAGCCCCCTTTCCAATAATCTATTTAGTGCAGAAGGTGAAATGTGGCAGATATTGAGGCAGAAGTTAACACCCACTTTTACATCAAAGAAATTAAAAGACATGATCCCTCTTATTGATAAATGTTTAGAAAACTTTGTCGCGTATGTAGATACGCTGGCAGAAAACAAAATACATCACGAAATAAGATCTCTAACAGCTAAGTATACGCTGCAAGTTATTGGCTCTTGTGTGTTTGGAGTTCACATGGATACCTACGCAGAAAACAACGAATTTTATATGATGGGAAAAAAGGTATTCAACCCTTCAACAATTTCAAAAATGTGGACGATATTGGAAATGCTTGTACCTGGAATAAGAAAGGCCTTTGGTAACCTTTCCGACACGAGTTCTAACATAACGAAATTCTTCCTGGATTTCGTTCAAGAAGTTATTAAAAGTCGTGAGGGAAAAACGCTAAGCAGAAGGGATTTTATGGATCTCATGATAGAATTAAGACGAGAGGGTCGCGCTAGCCAGAGAAAAGAAGATGGAGTAAAAGAAATAGAAATCGACGATGGAATTATTGTGGCACAAGCTTTCGTTTACTTTTCAGCTGGGTTCGATACATCATCCGCCACTATGTCCTTCATGATTCACGAACTTGCAATCAATCCGCATGTCCAAAACAAGGTGTACAATGAATTACAAACTGTCGCAAAGAAATATAATGGGAAAATTAATTATGAAGCCCTTTCCGAGCTGCAATATTTGGAAAAGGTATTCGATGAAACACTCCGAAAGTTTTCCGTGGCGGGAGCTCTTCGTAGAGTATCTTTAACTGATTACACATTTCCCGGAACAGATATAAGTATAGATAAAGGAACACCTATTTATGTAGCAATTAGAGGATTGCATGAAGATCCCCAGTATTATCCTGAACCTAATAGGTTCAATCCAGAGAATTTTTCACCGGAAAACAAGCAGAAGATTCCGCAATGCGCGTATTTACCTTTCGGTGACGGACCTAGGAATTGCATTGGTAAGTCCGAATAATATTTTTGTATAACCAAAAATAAAAGTGTTAAGTTTTAAGACCGCGTTGTCTGGCAATGTTGCCAATATAATATTTTCCATACGAACTGCTACTAAACTATACTCACGCAATTTTTTTTTAGGAATGCGCTTTGCCAAAATCGAGACAATGATGGGCATGGTGGCAATCATACAAAACTTTAGAATTGAAAGATGTGAGAAAACAATGGATGAACTAGCTCTAAGTCCTGTAGGACTGACATTAACTAGTCGTGATGGTATTTATGTGAATATTGTAAAACGTTGAATGATTTTGGCCATTCCAAAAGCCGCAAATTATGCAAAGGATTAGGCACGCCAAAAATACTTGCTCAATTTTACAATCTGATTGAAGTCACACATACAGATACTATGGTCGATTCCGGCAGTCACACTTAAACCTAAACGTAAAATTAGTCCTACCTGTCCTTTTCTCTCTCTCAGCCAGTTATGTTAAAAACGGAGAGAGATAGACCTGACTAAGATTAGGTTTAGGTTTAAGTGTGACTGCCGAAATCGACCCTACTGTGCTGATGCGGGGCTTCACTAGAATACATGAGCTGCATCCTTCCGTGCAAGAATCCAATAAGGAACTCGAGCATTCTCTCAGGCGATAAGCCAGCAACTTCTCTCTTATTATTAACATCTGCCTTCGCTGTGCTAAATGCAGCTGTGGGATCTCCTTTAGTCCTTCTGTTCTGGCTACCCCATTTCGGGAATACAACCGTGTAGGTAAATGCATGATGTATGAAGCCTCGCCAAGTAGGTACACTATTGAGATTACAATAAGTACTTGTAATATTTAATACCTAGTTAGTATAACAAGTCAAAAGTTTATCAGTGAGGAGAATCGACATAACTACTTTACTATTTGTATTAAGTAATCTTAAATTAAATGATAAGAATATATACCGCGCATCTTATTTTACTGCAGATGTTCCACATTCTGCAAAATAAATAAGTAAGTAGTTGATGTAGGTACCTAGATAAATAGGGAATTACTATGTACACATCTAGTTAATAGATACTCTATGCTTTGTTTACACATTGCATTAGGTGCAGATACGAAATAAAATCAACATCATAAATTTCAACTTAATACTAGATATCAATGCGTATGAGTACAAACAAACAAATTATGCATTTTTTGCTTTTTTGTCACAAAATTAATCGTCATGTATAAAATAATATACATTATTTAATACTAGTGGACGCCCGCGATTTCGTCTGCGTGGACTGCAGAAAAAAGAAAATGTCGAAATTATCCGGAATAAAAGTAGCCTATGTGTTAATCCAGGGTGTCAGCTAACTCCATACCAAATTTTATTAAAATCGCTCCAGCCGTTTTTACGTGAAAGAGTAAGAAACATCCATCCATACATACAAACGGGTTTATAATATATTATGTTATTATGTTATGTTACATTATCTAAGCACCTTGGTAGACATTTAACAATCTCCCTTTTCCTAAGGTCTCTCCTATAAAAAAATAAGTTTAGGCCACTTAGTCAGCCGACAGCAGCTGAGTGTATAGTCCGTTTCACCTTATAGTTCCGATGATGATGACGAAATTTGCCTTCCTGCCATAGAGTCGACCCTTGCCCCACCAAATAAAAAAATAAACATTTAGTACTCAACACAATTTATTAAACGAATAAATTATGAACTCATGAATTACATAAGACAGTACTAAAATTATAAACATTGTACTACTACCTAATTTGAGTACAACATTACAATTTCTGCTCGAAATAACTTTTCTAAAATGTTTCTTACATTAATATAGGTGGTAATAGAAAAAAAAAGCAATATAATATCAAATCATTAACAAAAGTAGGGAATAATACTTTGAAAAAACTTACGTCAGAGTCCTAAAATATCACACTATACTTTCAAAAGCATGCAGTTTAAAGACAGGCATACAAGAACATCACCTCACTACTTCATACTACATAACCTCCTAAATAAATATAAATTAATCTTAAGTAGATATAACCTCCTAAATAAATATAAAGCTTTTAATCTTAAGAAAAATATTAGATATAACAATGATGATTGAATGATACTATTATTCTTAACTACTAAAAATAAAGCTTTTAACTTGGACTGCCTCGAATTTAAATTGTACTACTTCAATTTTCTTGTCGCGGTCGATGAATGAAAAATATTATGAAAATGATTGAATGACATTTGAGGCGTCAGGAGGCGCGCATATTTCGTACTACTTATTCTACGCCTCGCCTATTTGAAGTGGGACATTGTACTGGCTCAGGACAAAAAAGAGGCTACTCTTACAAAAGTCGTGTCCTACTCAAACGATCAAACAAAGATAATGAATAAATTAATGAAAAAACATTTGATAACATATCGATTTCATGATCTTAAAATATTTTAACAGCACAAACACTCACATCACAGAAATATAATTTTGGAATATCCAGCATCGCCTATTGTTTTAAATTTACAACAAAAACATAATGAAGGCGTAACAACGTTCCGAAAATAAGACCGATTTACAAAACATTATCTTTTAGTAAGCACGAGACTGTTTAGAGAGCTACAATAATAGGCATTGAATTTTCAGTGACAAATCGTTTAACGTTTTTGTTAACATGTAGGTGAATGTAAAAGTAAAACAATAGGGTAACAACTCGAATTATGCAAAGGCCATAGACTGGTTGTTTACAGAGAAGTGAAATACGAAATTGTACGTTTTATATAACAGACCACTCCACACAGTTTGTTCGTAAGGTAACTAAAGCAAATTCACTACACATTTTACTACGGACCTAGAGAAATATGAAATACATTTCCCATATTTAGTATAGTCTGTAGAACTGTCTTAAGTAGATATATTTATAAGTTCCTTTTCTATCATTCTATCCGATAAAGTCCAACTTTAAACTAAAGATAAATCAGATGTTAAAACAAATTTCAAGATTCTTCACGTCACACTTCACGATTCTTTAAGTCAGAAACAGAATGTACCTATAAAGTTCATATTTCTTACATACTTATTTACTTTACATTTTGTGCGAAAGATTTTTTGTGGCCAATAACATCTTGCTCAAACGGAATCCAAGTCAAAAGTTTCAGCTTGTTACGACATATAATACTTAAGGCCTGTTACACTGTTTCAGATCAAACTTCCATTTTGCTACCTCTAGTACATTCACTGATAAAAGCCTAATGGCAAAATATCGGCAACTTATCAATCAGTCTACTAGATGCAAAGTTACTTATCAAATCTAAACAGGCCCGAAAGATGCTACCGTCATATTTCGCTACACCTTTTGTCGTAAACAAGCTTATGTGACATGAACATATTAAGAACAACGGATGGAGGGTTGTCACTACACAGTTTAATAAGGTTTCATTGTAGCTTACTAACGTAACATATATTCCATAGAGTAAGGATGTCCATTCATCTTGTCCATTTTACACCCGCCAATCAAATTATTTAACAGCTGGTGGATATTAGTGGTAGCTAATTAAACGTATAGTATAATCATACACTAGACAACTAGCGCCACCGTTCAAAAGAACAACATATTTGATAGTAATCGTTAAAATAACGTTACAATGTTACGAAAGAAATAGCGCGCTACTTGCATGTAGCATATCACTTTCACGCGTTCCGAGAATAGAGCTCTTTTGAACACCACTAGTGGATATCACACGCATTTGTAGCAACGTATCACAGTGTCTCTGGTGAAAAGACAGCCTAGGCTTGTAGCCATTACGGTGCTTCAATCTGCGCAGTGACAACACCCCGTCCGTAATCTTTACACGTTCATTTTGTATTAAATTTGTACGACTTACAGAACAAACAAAATTTGTACGATTGGTTATTTACCGATGGTTACATAGACGTCGGAGACCAGAAGTTTAGTTCTCGTAGTTCCGTGGGTTTGGGTCGGTAGGAGTGGAGTTGTTTGGACGCTTGAGGTTGCGATGGGCCCACGGTGGGAATAGAGTCCTTAGCGCGGGGCGCCGGACCCAGGCTTTCCACTGATTCGGCTAGAGTACCTCCTGAAATAGACATTTTAATATTAAATTAGGCAAGATTTCCAAAACTTCATTTGGTCTACGCTAACTTTTTTAAGGGCCCATTTTTCCAATGGTGGGATGCCCTACCTGATGGATAAAGCAATGATTGTTAAATTGATGCTATGTCTATCTTGATCAAGTTTTTCATAACAGCACTAAGTTTATCCTTTACATAGGCTATCTGATCATTGGAAAAAACGGGCCTTAATTAACGAAATATACAAATTATAAACATAATCACAACTTTTAATATAAATATCTTTGTAGCGGAGCCATCTACAGGACGCAAAAAAAAACAGAACTAGAAATCCTATAACACGGTATCGAAGTTCCCCACAATTATTAGAATATACCTATACATGGGCCAAAACAACAACTAGTGGCCCGGTGGCGCCGGAAGCGCTTCCCTTTTTACTACACCCACATCCTTTTCAAAACACAATTCCTAGAACTATCTTAACGATGTGAAGTAAACAAGTTTTGTGCGTGTATATGTGATCCAATACTAATGTAACTATGTAAACTACCGTTATTTTTCTCCTATGATGTTGACAGAGCACGAGCAAATATAATACGTCACGAGTGTCGGCAAATATAAACGTGTGTAATCTTATATTTTTACATAATAGTTTGTTTTGTTTTCGAAACATAATGAGAATTGAACTATATAGGTAATCTTATATTTTTACATACGATAGAAAGCGACAAAGATACATCCAGATCCTAGATGTTATTGTGACTGAACTTTGACATCTGCCCCGTAATGCTAAACGTGTCTGTAGGATTTTATTCGCGAATTTGCAATCCTGCAGTTCTGGCTACCCCATTTTGGGGAATAGAGCCGTGTATGTCTATGTATACCTATATATATATATATATGTTTAAGAATTTTTTGTAATGCCAGGGTAATTTTATATAATTTGCATTTACAGTATGGTTATATCTACAGGGTGTAAAAAGACAACGTTGTTTTTTAATACCTGGTATTCTTTGTAAGGTTACGATATTTTTTTCTACGGAACCAACCCTGGGAAACGACAAAACAATTATGAAAAAAGTCATTTTATTGCAAGCAATGTATTCGTTTAATGCGCAGAGTACAAATGTTCCTACAAAACTAACATTTTGATATGTTATCTTTTAAAAAAAATTGTTAATCGACTCCAGACGGAAAAATGCTAAGATTAATGTAATTTTGGACCTCAATATCCTGGAAACCTATGGTTTCCCAGGGGTGTTTCTATAGAAAAAAAATAACCTGTTGTTACAAAGAATACGAGGTATTAAAAGAACAACGTTGTCTTTTTACACCCTGTATACTAATATTATAAAGCTGAAGAGTTTGTTTGTTTGAACGCGCTAATCTCAGGAACTACTGGTCCGATTTGAAAAATTCTGTTAGTATTAGATAGCCCATTTATCGAGGAAGGCTATAGACTCTATATGATCCGCCCCGGCTTTGTATGGGTGTAATGCCGCGGACGAAGTCGTGGGCGGCCGCTAGTGTGCAATAAAGTGTAACAAATCAGTCAACGAACCTTGCAATCTGGACTCGACGGCATCTTCCTCCGCGAGCGTGGAGGTGGACGAGGCGAGGTCCTTCTTGAAGCCGAGCAGCGCCATCGTCAGCCACGAGCGACCGTGCGCGTCCTCTGACGGCTCGAACGGAGATGTGAAGTAGCTGCAAACGTAGCACAAGTCAATAAGTATTAAAACATTTCAAAATTAGAACTTAATGTGATTTTGGGCCCAGTGCGGTAAATAGGGCGGTGCCACCGGTGCCCTGGCATAGGGCATAGATTCTAGCGTACCCAAGAATGGTCAGACCAAGCAGCAGAAAATGGGGCGCAGTTATAGAATCTCGCACAGGGTGCAGAAAATGCTATTTAGTCTCCTCGCCCCGAATAGGAAAATAAGTCTTAAATAAAAAATTCAAAAATTAATTGATTCTATCTATGCCGGTACAAAATATAAAAAAATATTTATTCTATCTATACCCTACCGGTACAAAGTATGGCTGAGCAAGTTTCTATCGGTTAGACAAGTCTATCACCAATATAGCGAAACTACGTCATCGCCTTTTTTTGTCTATATGTTACCGGAAATGTATGAAATCTAGTAATTGTATACAAATCATAGGAAATGTATACAATTCCGTAGCTATTTAGGTAATGTATAAAATATTGTTTCAAAAACTATTTAATAGATAGATATCCTAGGAAATGTACACATTTCCTTTCCTTTCCTAGGAATTGTATATAATTCCAATATCGTATTAGGAAATGTATAAAAATAATGCTTTCTGTAATAAAACACGTTGTTAAAATGAGAATAATTTTTTTTATTAAAGCACTCGTTAAGTCAATTGGTTAACAATCATACCGTAAAATAGCGTCACCGCCGCCTCATTCATCTAACCTTCGGATCCGCCCAAACAGGTAACCATAAACAAATAACTAAACTTTCCGCGGAGAGATTATAGTCTTAAACTTAAACATGTAACCTAACACTGAAGAAATCGATGGCGGCGGGCGCCGCCGCCTCATTCTTCTAACCTATATTGCCAGATTTGGATCCACCGAAGAAGGCAAAGAGAAATAAATATAAATAGAGGTAAGCACGCCCTTGTATACAGTTTACGCGATCGCCTGATCAGACGAAGCAATACCCTCCCCTCGCTGAAATGTTTTACATTTCCGATTGCTATTTAGGAAATGTATAGATTTCCTAGGAAATGTGTCTTATATGTATAATTTATTGCACACATTTCCGTGCGATTTTAGGAATTACAAACGTTTCCTAGGAATTGTAAACAATGACGGATTACAATACATTTCCGTTAATATATACAAAAAACTACTATTAGAAAGTGAATGATTAGTAACTGGATGCCATAGACAAAGTGTCTGCAACCTATCCACTGTATCCGCTGGCCATGTTAGGATAGGATGTCCTGTGACTATTTTGGTTTATCTAAAAGTTTCTGCCCTTTCATTATGCTACTATCATTAATAAATTGTTAGATATTTCGTAGGTTTGAAAAAGTGGTGATATCTAGAATTACTAGATCTTAGCGATCACCACCAAGCCATACTTTATGTCACTGGCTTACTTTTTTGCAAACACGGCTCATCTTTAATCTATATTTGTTTTACTACAGGTCATGTGAGACAGGTGCTTATTATATGCTTATTTTATTATTACACATTTAACATAACAAAATTGTATAGAATTACACAAAACTTAAGGGTATAAGATAAATTGAATGGGGTATATAGATTCATTGTGTGCCATTTTGAGCAATAGATTGCCGTTATCAGAGAACCGTGTAACTATTTTATTAACCTAGTATTACGTGGGGGGAATTCTTATCTACCCACAATTTTCTTTATCACTATGCCAATAAATTGTAGGTACTAGAGCTTTCCTTTCACCTGCTGATTATTTTAGGTTATTTTCTACGCTGACGCAACATCGAGTGAAATATTAGTTTATTGTCATTCATTTGCTTGTGTAAGCAATTTTCATTCTTTTTTAAGAGATTATCACGTTTATGTTGAGTTAAGGATACCACATTCAGAGAGAGAAGGGAAAAACTGGCAAACACATTAATCTAGCTTCACGAAACAAGCCACAACAAATAGGTTATCGGTTCTTTTATATGTGAATACGTCAATTTGTCGCTTTTTGTGTGTCATGAGAACCTGTGTTATTAAATTAAATATACTGACGTCAGATATTAACGATTATTCAAGTTTATTTTCTGTACATTAATAAAAACTAGTAAGTATTAGCACAAGATAAGTGGGGGTAACAAACAATTTAAAAAAAAACTAAAAATAGATTGTCAGTTTTCCCAGGTCACTCACAAACACAGCATTTGGTTTCCAATTTAAGAAAGAAGTGCGTCACAATGTTATTTACGACATAAATATACACAGATGAATGAAGAAGCCTAAGCGTAAAACTATGACTTACCGATTCGGGTTCATTTTCCTGCGTGAATTGGGACTGGAAGGCGGCGAGTGTACAGGAGTGACTGGCAGACTCTTGCTGCCCCTCCTTGCCATAGGGTTCCTGGCTTGGTACGTCTCTTCAGGGTCGTCAGAAGGAGAAGCGACGGTGTAACCACGAGGCGAACGCGACGTCGATATCATCTGATGTGCCATCTATAAATGCCAATAATCATAATGTATGGTACTAGAGCTTGTTATAATATATTAAAACAATAACAAACTAATGGCAATGCGTGTGATGCATAAGTAATTAATTATACTGGAACATTAGGTACGGTCGGTGACTTATCGGCCAACTGCCGCATTGCTTAATGATTATTTTAGGAATTATTTTTACACCTCAGAAACGATTAGCTCGTCATATTCGCTGACGAACTTTACAATTCGCTGCGTCTCCTTCCGTGTCAGTCGTAAGAGTTGACTTAGGAACTCGGGCAGGTGACGAGCTACGAGTAGCAACTTGTCACTGATTAATTATCTCTGCTCTGACTATGCTAAGCGTGGCTGTGGGATTTTCTTTATGATCCCGTCATTGTATCTGCACCATTTCGAGAACACAGACGTATTTATGTAGTTGGTAATCTTTCTAGAAGGTTATTAAGCACTTTTTAGTCAATACAAATTTTCATACGATCGTAAACCATTTCTCATCGGGTATGTAAAAAGTTGAAATTAAACCAATAATACTAGCAATGTATAATAAATTTGAATGTATCAACGGACAGTATCGGCAGTATCAATACTCGTCAATTGAGCATTTAGGTTCGGCCCTCAGGTATGTTGTTATCTATTTCTACCTAAGAGCAATGATCATGCCATAAACCTGTCACTGAGTGTTCAAGGCAACCAGTGAATGTAACCAATACTAGAATCGAAACCTTTATCTAAAACTAGTGGACGCCCGCGACTCCGTCCGCGTGGACTACAGAAAAAAAAACAAAATATCGAAATTACCACATTCCCGGGATAAAAAGTAGCCTATATGTTAAGTGGGACCTCAGGGAAAAAGCCGTTTCTGAGATTAGCTGCACAAACGCACATACACATTGTTTTGGGTACTATTGCGTTGATAAAGGTATTCTATAATTTTTTTTTCTTATATATCTTCCATGTACAGACAGCGATCCGTTACATTTTTATTATATGTAAGAGATATAAACACGAGATAGGTGCGTACCTATTAACCCACATTAACTAGGTGCTAACGAAAACACGCACACAGATTACAAACATTATCATCACAATAATACTACACTCGTAAATAATAAGAAAAATTTAAACACAAACAAACTTTGTGATGCCACTATCCCAAGATTTGCGAAACAAAACGCAAACTGTAACGCATATCTATGCGTTTAACAGGTTACTGAGCACGCAAATTCTGTGTAAATCAAGCCCCCACAGAGAAGGTTATCCAGTTATCTGTAAGGCAAGAAGGGTAATGATATGTCATGTTTGTTCTGCGACTAACCTTGACGATAGAGTTCCCGCACGCGGCTCCTTCGCCTTTGAACCCATCGTCGATTCCCGCTGGTTTTGGTTTCTCGGAATTTACTGAAAACAATAGAAAATTCACCTAAGTTACCTAACTTAAATAATGGATGACATAAAATCTAAAGCTAAGTAAAAAATACATATTACAAATAAATACATAATATCAGGCGGTTCTCTTCACGAAAATATACCGGGATCAACGGGAGATCTATATGAGGTCAGAGAAACATAAAATAAGTTTATTTTCTGTATACAAAATATTCTACATTAATAAAAATCTGGCAACACTTTCACTCTCAAACTCCGATTGAACTGTCGAACTAGATGTCATCTGAGTTATCTCTGGAGTTTGGACTAATGTACTTACTTGTACTATATTATTGACGCGAAGAGCGATAAGCGTTACAGAAGACTCGTATTATATGAATAAATCAAAATATAAAGATACTTTCTATTAATTGGCGCGATACCATGCAAAACTTCTTGGCAGGGCTTTGTGTGCTTCGACCAGTCTTTGCTATCCTTGGGCGCGGCGGTGATTGTGACAGCCGACAGTTCCTTTGTCTGCTCACCGACTACTGTAGTTATATCGGCGCTCAGTTTAGTCTTCCCAAATAAAAGGATAGATAGAAGAAGGAATCTTCTGGCGTGTCAGTGCAACATGTTAAATTTGACGTCAAAATCCCATGGGTGACAAACACTCATGCAGGAAAAACTAAATGCAGTGTTGCAGCATTGCAATGGAAATTTATAATGGGCTTATTTTCCAGTTGAGAAATACTGGGAAATTGTTGGAACAAGAATTACGTAATCTCTAACTTTCAGATTTAAGGGTGGACTTGTTATTGTGCAACCACGACATGTCTAATAATAACACTGCTATACCACACGTGGGCAGCTGCAACTATGCCTCTATTTATAACGTCCCTGAATCTGCACTTGTGAGACTAAAATTATTGTAACTCAATAATCGGTTATATAGTTTGTACAGTTACGATTCGGAAGTTCATTTTCCTGCGTGAATCATTGGGACTCCCGCACGGTAGAAAGCACATGACACGATATGACGTAGTTAGAGGTCAAAGACAGGAGTGACTGGAATTCAGACTCTTGCACTCCCAGAACTCCTTGCCATAGGACAGTTCCTGGGATAAATTGGAATTTTACGTCTCCGCACTTCAGGGTCGTCAGATAGGAGAAGCGATTGTAACCACCACGCTACTGTCGTATCATCTGATGTGCCACTAAAATTGTAAACTACTAACACACTTTATACTTGAATTATTATTGAAGTTAGATTTTTTTCTATTACTTAGCTATTAATTTTATTTTATGCTACTGGAGTTGTCCGTTCTGATACTACCATTTTTTATGGTTATTACTTTGCATTACTTGTTTTGTATCAGTGATTTATGCGGCCTTAAAGTTATAATAATTTATCGCCAACAGATAGACAAACTCAATGGCAATGCGTGTAGACGCATAAACTCGAAACCCCCTTTCTAGAACACTATACAACTGCCAAAACACTACGTACGGTCGTGACTTATCGGAACTGCCGCATTAGACCACATAGTTCACTGTATTACTAACTTCTGGTAGGTGGCTGATATTAAAGAACCGGTTTCTTTGTGAATCTAACGACGTGTACACCTGCACTTCGAAACGATTAGCAGTTCTATTTAATGATATTCATTTTTCACAGGATTACCAACAATTTATGTTCTTCTGCAAAAACGTACTAAGAATATATGTTTAGGATTCGCTGCGTCAAATTCCGTGTCAGTCCGTAAATTGACTTAGGAACTCAGGTGAGAGCTCTGCACGGAATGCGAAGGTCTTGTCACGTGATTACTTATCTCTTCTTAAAATGCATAAGCGTGGCTGTGGGATTTATTATTTATGTATCCCAAGTAATAATCGCATCGCCGAAAATATTTAGGAACACAGACGCAACTAGTATGTAGTTGGTTAATCTTACCTCTAGAAGGTTACTTGGCTCTCGCATAAAAAAAAAACAAACTTGTCAATTATAAATTTCAGCGAAAGACAGAGATACCATGCAAGTGACTGAGATCGGGTAATAGTAAACAAAGTTGAAAGATAATTGAAAACTTTCAATAAACCAGCAATGAGCTAATAAATGTTGACGATCGTTGCAACCAGAGTGGCATTGCAGATGCACTCGTCAATCACGTGAGAAAGGTTCGGCCCTCATAAATGTTGTTATCTTACCTTTGTACCTGTCAATGACTCATGATATGAAGCCAGTGTCACTAGAGTGTTCATTTAGCGCAACGGTCAGTGCGGACGTGTATGTAAACCGAAATTTTATTGCTAAGAAGTCATACCTTTATCTCAAAGTGTTAAGACTAGTGGACGCCCGCGACTACCGTGGACTACAACATGTTATAAAAGTGAAATATGCGTGTCCGGGCTAAAAACATTTTCCCGCGAGTAAACGAGATAGCTGCTATCATTCTTAAAGTGGGACCTCAGACCTATCGCACGATGATATTCCTGAAAACCTACCAGCTCAAAATAAGCGGTTCAGCCGGTCGTTCCTGAGATTAGCGTGCATCAGGACGATGGCGACAGACAAACAGACAAAAAATCCAGATCATTGACTTTGAACTACAAGTGGATGAATCGAAAGGTATTTATGATTCAAAATTTTGCTGATCTTCCATGTACAGAACAGCATCAAAGCGTTAACGATTTTTACTATATGTGGATATAAGGGCGAGATTCACATTAACTAGGTGCTGAAAACACGCAACAGATTACAAACATTATCTATGGAACAATAAACTACAACTCGTAAATAATAGAAAAATTTAACAACAAGGACAAATTGATTGCCACTACAAGCTGATTTGCACCGGATCAAAACCAAACTGTAGCGACGCATATCTACTGCGTCTTCCCACGAAACATAACTGAGTACCAAAATTGCCTGCGAGAAAGTATATAATCAAGCAGAGAAGGTATATCCAGTTATCTGTAAGGCAAGATTAGAGGTAGCATGATTATGATGGTTTGGTAATTGACTAGAGTTCCCGCACGCGGCTCCTTCGCCTTTGAACCATCGTCGATGTCCCAAACTCGGAAATAAAACAATACGTTTGGGAAAGTATACACCTACAGTTCCTAAAGGTTTTAAATTGGACATGACGTTATACGCAATAATCTAAACGGCGATAAGATAAAAATATCCAGACCAAACATTAATGCAACAATAACTTTATACCATAAAGGAAGAACTTATCTCTTCGGATAGTGCGGTGAAACCGATCTCTAATAAAGTATATTAATGGGGCTCCCAAGATATACAGGAATTCCAAAAAACCAAAACCTGGAAATCATGCCCACGGTAACTGCGAATAGACAAACTGCGAAATATACGTCAGTTTAAAAGAAATATCAGAGACCTACCTAATGTTCTTCATAACTTTGAATTCGCAAAAGTTATGTAAAGAGGCATAAGTTGAGAATTGATTATTATAATGCATACTCAGTATACAATAAATGATTCTCAATCTCATATAATACTTACCGAAAATACTTAAATTGAATTAACGCCAGTTATCAGTTATTTAACTATGGCAACACTTTATAACTATCTGATTCTAAAGGTGGTGGTGTACTCCGATTTTCGACACAATGGTTTGAATTCGAGACTACCTGATGATCATACCTGAGATATTATTACCTAAGTTTGCACTTAATGTACTTACTTGAGCTATTTATTGACCGATTTACGAAAGAACTTTTTGCAAGCGATGAAATTTAGACGCAACTAGTAAAAAAGAAAAGAAGATATTACATTCGTTTACGTAGACTGTTGGCCCAAATAAATTTCAACAATTATCTAATACGATAACGGAGGCTGGGTATGTTGTTATGAACAGTATTAAACGGTTGTACCATCAAAACTGCGTCTTGGCAGGGCAATTATGTGTGCTTCGATAACCATCTCCAACTTGCATCATTGACGCCTCGATTCTGACAGCCATAAACAGATTTACCTTGAACTCTGCAAATCACCGACTACTGTAGTTATATCGGCGCTCAGCTTTATTCTTGACACTCTACGTAGTGATCGCAGGTAGGAAGGCTGGCTATGTGAGGCATTGGAGACTTTGAAATGTCCCAATAAGGCCAAAATAGCTACTGCAAAACAATGTTAAACTTGACGTGAAAATCTGGATAAGAAAGCCTATGGCGTAATAGACTGCAAATAACGTAACTAAATTGTGGATGGAAAAGATTAAAAGTGTTCCCGAACATGAACAATCCGGAAAGTTTATAATGAAAGGTAACCAAACTTATTCAAAAAACTAGCCTACTCTCAAACAGTAGTGACAATAACCCAAGAAAATACTGGATTTAAATAGTTTCTAATAATACTGGAACAAGAATTACGTTCTCTAACTTCAGATTTGTGGACTTACGACAGAGAATAATCTGTGACAACAACTTTTTTCCCGGTTTTCATTGGCGAAGAAACATACCGTCTAATAATAACAACAGACTGCTCACTAGTTGATAAAGGATGATCACGTGGGCAGCTGCAACTATGCCTCAGATTTATGTTCCTAAAGTAAAGGAGATTACAAAACTATATATTAATGATCTTGAATCTGCACAAACACAGCTCTGTATTGAGCACTAAAAATTGTAAAGTCGATAAAATCGGTTTAAAAAATAATAGTTGAGGAGTTACGCTGTATTAATGAATGTCTGGGTAGTGGCATCGTCCCGATAGTCTATGAAGATAGCAAAAATCATGTGAAAGTCCGATAACATGTGACGAACCGACGCGCCGACCAATCATAGCTCACGGTTGTGTACACTCCTATCGCAAGATATTTGAAAGCACATGACAAATGACTAGTTAGATAGACCAAACTTTTTGTATGCATCGATATTCTAGGCCTAAAAAAATATCTGTGGCTACTATTGACCTCTTACAATAAAACAATAGTTGGGATAAAATGATATCGCACTTTGGGTTCTTAGATTAAGACCGTTTTAAAAAAAGCTTTAATGATACGTTAGTCATCAGCTACTGTCTTTTAAATGTATTAAAAAACTACTAACAGGATTATACTTGAATTATTATTGACAGATAGTTAGGAGTCATGAAAGTTGCAAAAAGTTAATTGTATTCCACAGGGTCAATATCGGGCATTATTTTTTTTATTTACTAAACAATATCAGGAAGATCTGATTAGGCCATCAACGCTTATGCATACTACTCATTTTTATGGTCTATACTTTGCGAAATTACTTGATTGTGCCCAGACTATCAGCGATTCAACAATGGTGAGCTTAAAAGTCTTTAATAACTATTTATCGCCAAACGAGAAACCTCATATATGATTTTTTGCTAAAAAGATACCAAACTATACTCCTTTCTATAACCCTATAATGTAACATACAAAAATCTGAACAACGTATCGTGGACTTATCTTAGATAGTAAACTAACGTACCACAATATAGAACTAAATATGTATACAAGAGCAAAAGGTGGCTGATACCATTAACAGAACCGGTCTTGCTTTGTGAATAGTAGGATGTCACCTTATTCCCCAAAAGATACGCAGTCCTATTTTAATGATATTCAATTTATTTTATCACAGTACCAACATCGCATTTAGAATTACCTCGTGGAGGTGTGGGGCTGTGCCGCCAAAAAAACGTAAACAACTAAAAAGTTACACATTAAAATAAGATTAATTCAAACTTTCGTTCCGAGTAATATGATTATAGCTCAGTTGGTGAGTAGCTCTGCACGAAATGCGAGAGGTCGTGGGTAATGAAAACTTGCGTGAAGTTATTTAATCTTTCTCAACTATACGTATACAAAACATGCATTCTGGTTAGGAAGATTCTCACAAATATCCATATATTTGACTTTTGATAGAAGAGTTAATTAAATCGCATAACTTAAGAAACTCCAATAAACTCGTAGTTTACGTAGACACAACGCAACTGCAGTATGGTAACAAAACCATCTTATTTGAGGGAGCGCAGCTATACAATACCTCTGGTTACTTGGCTCTCGCATAGGAAGCGCAATCGCTTAACAAACTAAACTTGTCACGTTTATAATGGGATATTCCAGCGAAAGACACGAGATACCATTGACTACCTGGTAATTAGTTAATTACATCCAAAGTGTGAAAGATACTATATGAAAACTTTCATAGAAAGCATGAGCTTTGTTCGATCGTTACGGCATTGCGATGCACTGCCGATGAAGGAGATAGCATAAATTTACCTTGATTTTATGTCAATGACTTGATAAGTGAACTTGTAGGTATAGGTAGTATCAATATATGCAACTATCTGTAGAATAAAAATATAAAAATAAAATTTTGGTGTAAAATAGTTATGCAAAAGTTATGAGGTGGATGGGTGTGTCTCGTTGCCGTGCTACGTATCATGTTATTTTGTATGTACTGGATTTACTAAACATATCCATAATAACTAATACAATAACCATATCATACTTAACACATAAATGTCATAACGCAAATATTTTGCAATTCAAATAAGGTACCTAGCTTCAATACACTACGCACATGTATATTTGGAACCTACGTTTATCTATCGGATTAGGAAAAGCAGGAAAACAGTAAATATTTACACAATGACATTCAATTTACTCTGTACCTTAACTCTACGCCGCTACGACCTCTCAATTTACTCGAATTAGTTGGACCATGCAGTCAAATTGCCATTGTTTTGCATGGAAGTTCGTCATCTATTCGTGTCATACCTATCGCCCAATGACGGTTAAATTTGCAAGGGTGACTAGAGGCAGTCAGGCTGATTTCAGACAAAGTCCGGAGCGCTATGAAGTAGGAATCTATCGGGAAATGGTAGCCTAAATGTTTACCAGTCAAATAGGTATCTATACCGCATATTTCGGTATAAAATATGTTGATACTTTGCACTTGTCGAAATACTTACCTACTAGATTAGACTATTAGAATATCTGCTAGCAACAAGTTTTATCTCCATTATTTTTCATTGAAAATTTAAACAAAGATAAGTGATAACATATGGAACGTGTGGGGTCGCGAAAATAACTTGTGTAGGTATGAAGTGAACCTAGCGACCGGGTATTGACATGTAGATTCTCTACAAACGATAACAATTCTGATAACAAAGGAAATATATAGCTTTAACTGTTATATTCAATACATATTTAGGCAAGCGTAAGGGAAGTTGAATGGAAAACTAATTTAAAATTTTCGATAAGGAATGGAAAATGTTATAGTGTATCAAATCAACTAATAACTAATACAATAACCATTAAATTCACCTCCTTTTTTTTGTTTGGTAGCGGTTTCATTTTGGGGTGCGAACATAGAAAGTAACATAAAAAGACCATCGACAAACAAATTGTTATGCTTTCATGTCGAATAAATGATTTTGAATTGAATTTGAACTGCTGGATGTATCTAAAGGTGGGTTCCCACGGTGCGTGATTTCGCGGACGGACGCGGACGCACCGACGGCTACGGACGGACGCGCACCACGATCCGTTGCGTGGGCTGGTGCGCGTCCGTGCGTAATATCACGCACCGTGGGAACCCACTGTAATGCTTATTCCTTATTGTAGGTACACTAACAAATGTGAATAAATGTACAAAAGTATGCTCGGGTATGTACTCGTATGTATAGTGAGATATTTATTCCAGCAACCCAATTGGAAAAGGGACATTTCACAGAAAATTGCATATTACATGATTATTTTATAAGTTCAAAATCAAAAAAAATACTAAAACAGTAAAAGGTACATAATTATGTTAATTGAGTTATCGATAAGTACCTACTTAAATAAAAACAATAATGATCACCTCTACCTACCTATACTATAGTAATTACTTATATCTACTCCAAAAGCGATGCAAAACATTGTATCTATACATACGTAGGTATTACAAATGGTATTTCTTCTCAGAACAACAATAGATAACAAAGCATCAGTTATACCTAGTATGTCACCAATATTTTTAACATCGCTTCGATAACATATTATGCCACGATTAAATAGACACAATTAGTATATTACAACAAAATACCTTACAGAATCGTCCCTATTTACGCGTCTAACAACTGCAACTGATCTCAGTCATCTATACATATAATAAAATTGTAACGGATCGATGTTTGTGCACGCTAATCTCAGAAACGGCTGAACCGATTTCGATGCAGTTTTCAGGAATATATTGCGACAGGTCCCATTAACATATAGGCTACTTTTTATCCCGGGAAAATGTTTTTTTCTGTAGTCCACGCGGACGGAGTCGCGGGCGTCCACTAGTATTTCATACAACTATCTACGGTGTAGAAACCGTGTATATAATTTGACTAGACATCTAACGCTGCCACAGAAATGGAAGTAGCCAAATTAGAGAAATATTAAAAGGAGTCCATTGCAAATGTTTATATTTTAAGGATTACCTATTGAAGATGTGTTAAAATTTAAGTCATCGAAATACAGGATTATTTACACACCACTATGTAAGACGAACGTATTGCACTACCTTTAAAAGGGCAAACACTACTAAAAAAAATTATTCTTGCAGTGAAAAAAATAAACATATCTGACTAAACAAGCTTAACGAGATATTTTGAAATATGTAACTGTAAACAATGATAAGGATACCACAACAACCTCGAATAGTTGTATTGCATTGCACACTACAATGTTGCAATTTACACACATGTACGAGTACGACGTGCCAACCTACGTGTAGTAATTAGTCGTCATAATCAGCCTATTGCAGTCCACTGCTGGACTGTACGCCTTCTCCAGAGCACGCCACAAGTCTGTGCACTGCCATGAGGGTTTTCTGCCCCTAGTCACCCATAGTAATATAGTAAACGAATTGAAATAAATTCAACAGTAAGGGGTGGGAAGTTGGCAACACAAGCCGCACTTGCGAGCAAGGCAGAGAGAGTGTGTTGCACATGGTGTTGCATCAAATAGTTCCATTGTATGATGACGCTAGTTAGTATGTGTACGATAACAGTTATTATCTTTGTTACTGCATTTAAAAAATGTTAGTTTCAAAATCAGGTATAGAAGTTATTGTATAGAGTAGCAGACTACACATTATAAATACCTGCTGTCATGAAAATAAATACTGAAATATCTATACAATATACCTAGTAGTTAGTTTATTTTTAATGTTTACAAACAAGACTTGTAATTTACTCAGTAAATAGTACAATAAAGGCAATTTCCATAGGTTAATCACTGGACACCACACATGTAAATAGCCAACATGATAATATGTTAAATGTAAACACGTATGGTCTAATGTATCCCTATCATAATATGTGTTTCAGTGTGAAGAACTACATAAATGTTACAAACAAAAAGGCCGCATAAAAGCCATTGCAAAAATTGAGTATCCAGTATCCACGTAAATGTAATCCTTATTTTAAAATGACAATGAAATACGGTCAATCTTGATTGTCACAATAAAGTTACAGGTCTTCCTGTCTATTCTTAACATAAATGGCTGCTACAGAAAGGTAGGACTAATCTCAAGTTTAGATTTAAGTGTGAATGTTAGAATCGAGCATAATATGTACTAGTAGATCCAGAAATAAAAATCTTACCCAAATATCAATCATTCACAAAGTAGATACCAATTATCTGATATTTGATAATAATAATCATTACTGACAATGACAAAATATATTTGTAAAAATATCAAAGGTTTAAAAATAAGGTAGATACCAATTATCATGATATTTGATAATAATAATCATATCACCACGCTACTGACAATGACATGTTGTCAAAATGCCCATATTTGTAAAACATATTCACTCTGCCGGCACCACGCGGCATACATACATAATACCTACATGTTTTATATGCATGGCTATGTTCCTGAAATGGGGTAGCCAGAACTAAAGGATAGAAAAGTAGGTAGTACATATCCACAACCACATTTAGGATAGGGGAAATAAATTAAAATGATTAAGGGCTGATTTTTGTTTTACTAAAATACATGATAGAGACAGCATCAATTTTATTCTTCCGATAGGCCATCTGACACCTAAGGCAAGTTGCCTGAGTTGTTGGGAAAGAGAAGCGCCAATGGGCCTATTGCTCGAAAACAACTTGACGCTATTAAACTCAATTTTCAAGAAAAAACACAAGAACAAATGGACATGGATATCCCCAGATGGACGGACTAAAAACGAAATTGATTTTATATTGACAAACAAACCCAAACTATTCAGGGACACACACATAATTCAAAGCCTCAATTTCAACACAACCACCGCATGGTACGTAGCTGCCTAAACTCGGTACCACCTAAGGGATCTAGGAAATCATAATAAATGGAAACTTCCTATTGCCAGAACCATAAACGATCACCCTAATGGAAATTGCTAAGTCCGAAATAGATGTACTAGAAAAATACAATAGAATAGAAAACAGACTTACAGAACTAACAAAAACAGCATTAAGAAAAAGCAAACATAGTGAAAAAAACGCTGGAAGAAAGGAAGAAGTTGTTTTGATGAGAGGAACAATTGAGGAATTAAGCCCAATATTAGCAGCGGTATTCAACGACATTCTGCGCACAGAACTCATCCCAAATCAATGGGGCGAATCCCACATTATTCTTATACATAATAAAGGAGATAAAGACGAGATGGGTAACTATCGGCCAATAAGCCTCATGTCAAACGTATATAAGGTATTTGCCAAGGTTCTACTAGAGAGAATATCAAAAAGTCTCGGTGGAGCAAGCGAAGAACTTCAGCACCATTGACCATATCCACACCGTAAAACAGATTATCCAGAAGTACAATGAATACCCTTGCACATGGCTTTCAGATTATTCCAAGGCGTTTGGCACCTTCGGTAGAACAAGGGCACAATTGTCTAACATTGCAAAAGCAAATTGTGCCTTTGTTCTACCGAAGCTGCGATATGGTCAAGCTTAAAACAGCAGGGTGTCAACAAAGTTTATGTGAATATAATTAAAAACATCTATGGAATCAGCAAAAGTAGCATAAAACTAGAAACAACTGGTCACCCATTCCCTATACAGAGGGGTTAGACAAGGGGACCCACTATCCCCAAAACTCTTCTCAGCTGTTTTAGAATGTATCTTCAGGAGTATAGACTGGGACGACTTTGGTCTAAATATAAATGGTTGTCGTCTTAATCACTTGCGATTCGCTGATGATATCGAAGGACAAACTAGCACTCATGATCGAAAATCTGGCTGCAAAAAGCATGGAAGTAGGGCTAGAAATGAACGAGAGCAAAACCAAAGTGATGACCAATGCCAAACAAGTGAACATAATTATCAAAATACCTTCGATTATGTTACCGAATATGTCTACTTAGGACAAATAATCTCCCCAAGCGATCAAATGACCAAAGAGATAAACAAAAGGATAGCCTATGGTTGGAAGAGATACTGGTCCTTGAAGGAAGTTATGAAGAGCAATGTACTGGGAACCCATCTCAAACGTAAACCTTTGATACATGTAATGACCTATGGCTGCGAAACCTGGTCCCTAACCAAACTTCACAGGGAAAAAACTTTCAAAGTGCCAGCGAGCAATGGAGAGGAGTATGTTGGGAATGAAGTTAAAAGATAAGATCCGCAACGACGACATCAGAGCCAAAACAAAAGTTACCAACATACTTACTCGTATTGACCAACAAAAATGGAGGTGGACTGGGCACATGCTAAGAAGCAACGTGGAAAAGTGGAGCAAACGCGTTACAGTTTGGTATCCTAGGGACGGTAGACGCAAAAGGGGACGCCCAATAAGAAGATGGGAGGATGAGATTCACCAAACTCTAGGGTCATTATGGACACGAGTAGCACTAGACAGAGCCCAATGGAGACAATTGGAGGACATGAGGCACACTGAGATCAGAGATCTTATATAAAAATTTATAATTTAACTGTAATATTTAAAAAAAACTCTGATCTTTGTATTAATAAAGGCTATTTTATTTTATTTTATTTATTTTAAGTTGCCTGAGAGAATGTGCGAGTTCCTTATCAACTCTTACAATACACACAGAATAATCTGCAGCTATTTTAGTGAAGCACAGCATCAGCACGGGACAATTTTTTTTTTTTCTTGTAATAAATAAGTCTGTCAGTATATGCTGTTAATTAATTAATTCCCTTATAGTTACTACCTAGGATTCCTTACACATTGTTCATAAAAAAATAGGTACTTGCCAATCATTGCAAACAATGAAAATTAACCTTATTTGAAATAGCATAGAGTTTACAATATTTAAATAGAGACTAAACTATAGCAGTGCCAAGAATATGCCCATTAAATTCTAATAATACCAGAAGTGGAATGTAGATCATATTTTAATGCATGAACACATATTCAATTAAAGTTTTAATAAATATTGGTTTGGTTATGTACCAAGATTGCTTTTTCATTCAATAAATGTATGTAAACATATATGAAATGGAAGCATAGATTTGTTGAAGACTGTTGCAGATGAACAGCTTTGCTTACTGAAAACTAATTGCAGCACCACCTACCAGATCCATCTTTTGTGTTTAAACTTTCCCAAGACCCACTTAATAAATAAAATTTCATTGAAAACTTGTCACATTGCAAATTACTAACTGATGCCCATGACTTCATCTGTGTGGACTACAAAATGTATTCTTCCTACTCCTTACCATGAACGTATAAAGAACATACAATGGACACAATGCTGTTAATGCACATATTGAAGCACCGAAATGGCGGCGCGTTGCGCATGTGTGCGTATTTTCTAGTAGGCGCCGAGCTTACTATGTTTTGTATGTGTGGGTGTATAACATGTCATTACACATCCCTACTCCATGGAATATAATTACCGAGCTTACTATCAATGCCTCACTCTGTGTATTGACAACACTCTGTCCGTTATTCTTTATATGTTCATGCTCCTTACTAGCCTATAGTATGTATGCAAAATTTCAAGAAGATTGGTTGAGTAAATAAAATGAAGAGGTAACAAACAAACTTTCCTATATGTACTTATATTATTAGTTGGGACTTGGGATGTGAAAAAGAACAAGACAGCATGAGGATAATATTAATTCATGAATTGAGAACTTGGTTGGTACAAGTGTCAAAGTGGTATAGTTACTTACTTAGTTGGTTTTGTCTTTATCCAAACTGGAATCCTCAACCCGTCCTTGATTTTTGGATCACTAGATGCCATTTTAGTAGTAGTGCTTATAAAATTAAATTGTAATATAAAAAGAAGAAATTTTACAAGCTGTATTATCTTAAAGTCACTGTTATCTTGAGCAGAAATGATAAGATTGTCTCAACTAGCAATAACGAAAAGACATATAATATTAGATTATTAAAAGCAGAATTACTGTAGTCAATGAGCTCAAGACACCATTTCAGACTTCCTCAAATTAATGAATACACTTGATATTTCCATCTGAAACAAAGAAACTGTGTTATAGTATTAGCCTTGTAATAGGTGCTAAATAATAAATATTAAAAGTACAAAAATAAAGTCGGGAGGTATGTTATAGCAACAATCTAAACAAAATAAGCTGTAAGTGAACTACCTAAACTGAGGAATTATTATCAATCAAATATCAAGGAATCAAAGCCAATCAAAGTATTCAGCACATGTAGCATTACCTGCGAAACACGATATGATAAACCGATTTATCGACATTTAGCCTGTCAAAATACGATAAATATAGCCCCCATGTTGAATTTTGTAGAGACGATACGATATCCACGATGCGTGGTCATGCTACGGGGGCTGGCCTAGCTATATAACTATTCATCTCATAAAAAATACAAATGAAACATATGTTTTTCAATTGAAGTGTGTAAAGTAATAAACAAAATACGATAGCTAGCGTGGTATAAAATGAAAGCAAAAGAAACCACACATAACATTATTTCTCTGGAGGTCATATGATTTCTTTTTCCTTATACACATACATAGGTACATTAATACCTTGAAACAATGATAAACAACTTACATTTTTTGCACTACTGTGAATAAAAATATAAATCATTTTACACTTTCCAAATCAACCAAAATATTAAATATTGAATTATTTTATTTCGGACCACCACACACCACAGAAATACGAACCACAAACTAAGTAAAGCTGTAACAAACCGTTTGTATTCGTTACTGTGTAACGGGTGCTGCATCAAGTACCGAGTAACGAAACGTTACCCAGGAATTCGTCTCGTTACTCGCATGTTTCGTATCATGGGTATTTTTCGTATAATACACTGTTTCGGATCGCAAGTGGTGTATTGATACGTTTGTTTTTGATCGTATGTACTACCAATGCGCGTGATGCGGTTCGTTTAAATCGCTTATTTCAAAGAACGGTGATTAATTGATTACTGATTAGGTTTGTTTAAAGTACTTATATATTTTTTTAAATCGTCAAAGTTTTTTACTGTTTTGTACTATTTTTTGTAATATAATTTAAGTTTGTGGTTAAAATTTTCTAAATATGTAGTAAAACCATTGCAAATTTGGTATATTACGTCGACAGTTCACGTAGATTCGACTCGTTATCATACTACATACTACAGGTACTATACCATATGCGATATCAGAAGTAACGAGTTCGGTAACGATACGATAGTAACGAGTACTCATTAGACATGGGTAACTCCGGACACAACTATATCCTCGGATATATATCCAGAGGTGGATATGAATCAACTCCTTCACTTTAAAGAAAGTTACTATATCCTATATCCGACCCACTCCGACCTACCGAATAATGCCGAAGATAAGAATAAGTGAGCGAGACGGAATGCGAACGCGCCGGAACGCGCTGTACTATCGCAGTAGACGCATGAGCGCGAATGTAACGACATTACACGAGTATATACGAATACTCACGAGCGACAGGCATGCCGTTTAGTTCGTTGCAATGTTTGTTTTGAAATATTTGTTTTCATAATTTTCAAAATTTCTATTTATTCAGTTTTATATTTGATCTTAAGTATTTTATTTTAATGTAAATATTTTTATTTTAATGGATTTGGAATTATTTTTAGGACAATAGTTTTAGTGTACCTATTTAGTGATTTTTAAATACGCCTATCAAATATTCTAATTATTATTTGGATAGATCATCCCAATCATATCTCGGTTCGCTTAATCTCTTCATTCCCGGATATGTACGCGGAGTTGGATCTGTTAAAAGGACACCTACAACAACCTAACCAAACCAATCCCAGTCATATCTCGCTCCACTTAATCTCTTCGTTCCCGGACATGCACGCGGAGTTGGATATGTTAAAAGGATATATATCCATAGTCGGAGTGATTTGCTACATGTTCAATCCTTTCCCGGATATGATTAGCCCATGCCTAGTACTCATGGTCAAAGTAACGAATACATACGGGTAAGCTTTTATTCGTTACTTTACACCTCTAAAACTAAGTAGAGATGGTGTTGCCGCTCGATCGATACTCCACTATCGATAGTCTATCGATAGTTAGGCAAAAACAAAAGTATCGATAGTCCTATCGATGCTATCGATAGTATCGATAGGACTATCGATATTGTACCATGGCAACCAAAGACAACACTCAGCTGATTCAAATCAATGTCTGGCTGTATGGGCTTAGTTCCCCTTGCCTTTCCTTGGGCTTGTCAAGTCAGTCCCCTTGCTTGTGAAAATCAAAATTTATTTGTAAATGGCTTGCATGTGTCCGTAAAGTGATGTTTTCTGGTAGATAAGTTATATTTTGATTACTTGTGATGTGAATCTTCGGAATGCAGGTAAGCCGAGTAAAACTTTAGCCGGATTAACTAAACAATAATTTTTCATTTTGAAAAAAAAATCAAATTGTCATTCATCAATGTCAATGATTCATGGGCTTAGTTCCCTTTGCCTTTCCTTCGGGTCAATTCAGTCATCATAATGGTTGATGAGGGCGGGAAAAGCTGGAAGGGTGCAGGTGTAATTTTCTTGTGAAAATCAAAAATTATTTGTAAATGGCTTGCATGTGTCCGTAAAGTGATGTTTTCTGGTAGATAAGTTATATTTTGATTACTTGTGATGTGAATCTAGTGCGTGTGCATGGTTTTATACGCAGGTAAGCCGAGTAAAACTTTAGCCGGATTACGATCTCTTCATGGGCGCATGTAAGTTGTTTCTGCAATAATTTTTCATTTTGACTAACTTTACACTTGTTCTTGAGGATTTTCCCGACGTTTCCATTCATCATCATTGTCATTCATCATAAATTCAGAATACATTTTACTAAACAATGATTAGGCTGTATGGGCTTAGTTCCCTTTGCCTTTCCTTCGGGATAAATAAAAAAAAAATCAATGTCAGTCAATAATGGTTGATGTTCTGTCTAGTTTGATTTCGGGATTTTCAATTTTATAAAAATTTTATAAAATTACTTATATCCAAAAGTGATATAAATATTAATTTATTGCAATAGAATCCTACGTTTATCACATAACCTGGCAAAATGTCTACAGAACAAGAACCTACTGATTTAGATTGGATACAATTACGCCGTGAAATGGGAAATGCGCAACAAACTGAAACTACTGGCGAAAAATTTGTTAGAAAAGTGTCTGATAACCCATTTGTTCCCTTAGGTAACATTTATTATATATCTTATACATAGTCAATAACATAGATCTAATCTAAGATCGTTGGTAGGGATTTTTTTTTTTCACCAACAATCTCAACATCCCAGTTTTATGGCTAAACTAAACCTAATTATAAATTATTTCAGTCTCTGGATTTCATAATTGGCTTGATTAACTTAATATACACATTACAGCTCTCTAAAGATCCTACCCATGTAATGGGGTAGTTTCCTATGGTTGAATCTTAACATTTTATGCTTATCAGAATAAATTATCAAAACCATACCTATCAATAAGCCTTCAAAGTTAAGTGGGCAAATCCATTTTTCAAATGTGAAATTAATTGAAAATTACAACATTACATGTCCACCTACATCATTTACAGCAACATTTCAACACTGTTTCTTTTATTTTATGATCTTTCAATATAAATACAAATAAAAAACTGTCAACTACCCTATTGGTACCTCTACATCTCTGGCACTTTGTTATTGATACATTACAAAAAGCTTACTACAAACAGGCATACATTCCTCCTATAGGTACTATTCTGTATTAGTATTCCATACAGTAGTACTTAACTACCTTCCTACTTGTGCTAAAAAGTAATCCTATGATAGAGACTAAATTTGCATAGAACACAGGGTGTTTTTTTTGTGGCCACCTTTAACGAAGGGTACGTATTCTATACTATGGTATGCTGGGATTTTTTTTTAGACTATCTATGTCTAGTGTTTATGTTAGTTTTTTATAGACAGCTTCTACTATGTGCATTTATGCAGAAAAACGCAGTCTATTTACTCAACTTTGGACCCTAATATTTTTTCCCAGGTACTTTGATTGAGAACCATGACGACAAAAATATATTTATTTAGTATCCATAAATTACAGTAATGTCTAATATTATACTAAATTAATTTCAGGTTGCCTTGCTACTGCTGCAGCTCTGTCATATGGGCTTTATAGTTTTAGAACTGGCAGGACCCAACTATCACAAAAGATGATGCGTCTCAGAATTGCTGCACAAGGATTTACTATTACAGCATTAGTAGTTGGAGTAATATTGGCAGGCAGATAATTAAATTCAATTAATAGTGTACAAGCTCATCTTGTTATGAACACTGAGATATGATTTCGGTGGAAATTATTCAGAATTGTTGTTTTATTTTTAGTAATTATCTAAGTAATATAAATGTGTCAATATAAACAGAATTTTATTTGTAATTTGCTCATTTTCAAAATATAATTTTGTTTTATCTTTAAATTTCAGAATAGTTTGCAGCATTTATTCCCATTTGTTTGTACTCTGCACTGTCACCAGGTATTTGGAATTACTGTCACTGGTTGAGAAAAATATTCTGCTCCTGGTGACAGTGTTACACTTTGAACTGTTTTATTATCAGTCAGTACTACAGGTTCTTGAGTGATTTAAAGAATATAATCTAACGATAGGAGTGTCTATAAGTTGAAAAAGTACTCATCATATAAATCATTGTTGGAAAAATACTCATCATATAAGAAGCTTCGCTTCGGAACCTATCTACAGGTACAGCGGTTTTCGTTAAAATTTGGAACTCTGAACCCGTTGGTCCTCTTCCTTTCGGGAAATCCGTTCTTAGTGCTTCCTCATAGTCCCTAATCCGATTTCAGCTTCATACAAATAGCAGTTTTCTTAAAACTTTGGAATTCCCGTTTGCCCACGTGTAGGGAATTTCGGGAAATCCGTTCTTAGTACTCGCTCGTAGTCCCTAATAAACATACAGGTCTAATTTTAGCTCTTTTATTTTATAAATTTTAGCTCCTTCCCATGGGAATTTCGGGAATACCGTATTTAGTTCTTCCTCGCTTTCCCCAATGAACATATATGCCCGATTTCAGCTTCATATGTATAGCGGTTTTCGTAAAAACATATTGAATTCCCGTTAGTCGCCTTTCCGTGGGAATATCGGGAAATTCTTATAGTCTATGTTCATTCAGGTCCAATAAGGATTCTAACGGTGAAAGAATTTTTGAAATCGGTCCAGTACTTTCGGAGCCTATTCGCTGCAAATAAACTAACAAACAATCGATTTACCTCTTTATAATATTATATTATATATTATTATTATATTATGTATATACATAGATAATAGCATGGAGGTAACAAAAATAGGCTGTGTGAAATCTTCTTTTGCTTCTTCTTCGTATTGAGTTCGTAACGCTTGTAATAATTGTAATAAACCCATTCTTGACGATTTTCCCGACGTTTCCAATCAATATCATCTATCATAAATTCAGAAATCATTTACTAAAGGCTGGATGGGCTTAGTTTCCCTTCCCTTTCCTTCGGGATAAACTAAAAAAAATATATATATATAATAAATAATTCACAGACTACATCAAAGAATATACTACTCTCTGATTCGGCGGGAAAAGCTGGAAAGGAGCGGGTGTAATATTCTTGTGAAAATCTAAATTTATTTGTAAATGGTTTGCATGTGTCCGTAAAGTGATGTTTTTTGGTAGATAAGTAATATTTTGTTTACTTGTTATGTGAATCTAGTGCGTGTGCATGGTTTTATATGCAGGTAAGCTGAGTAAAACTTTAGTCGGAATACGATCTCTTCATGGGCTCATGTAAGTTGTTTCTACAATTATTTTTGATTTTTACTAATTTTAAACTCGTTCTTGAGGATTTTTCCGACGTTTCCACTCATCATCATTGTCATCCATCATAAATTCAGAATACATTTTACTAAACAATGATTAGGCTGTATGGGCTTAGTTCCCCTTGCCTTTCCTTAGGGATAAACTAAAAAAAATATATATAATATACTACTCTCTGGACTACATATAATAATTCCTGAGATTCGGCGGGAAAAGCTGGAAGGGTGCAGGTGTAATTTTCTTGTGAAAATCAAAAATTATTTGTAAATGGTTTGCATGTGTCCGTAAAGTGATGTTTTCTGGTAGATAAGTTATATTTTGATTACTTGTGATGTAAATCTAGTGCGTGTGCATGGTTTTATTAAGCTGAGTAAAACTTTAGCCGGAATACGATCTCTTCATGGGCCCATGTAAGTGAAACACTTGAGGATTTTCCCGACGTTTCCATTCATAATCATCATTATCATCCATCGGAATAGGCTGTATGGGCTTAGTTCCCTTGCCTTTCCTTCATAGACCATGTTCCTCATCGGCGGGAAAAGCTGGAAGGGTGCAGGTGTAATTTTCTTGTGAAAATCAAAAATTATTTGTAAATGGCTTGCATGTGTCCTTAAGGTGATGTTTTCTGGTAGATAAGTTATATTTTGATTACTTGTGGTGTGAATCTAGTGCGTGTGCATGGTTTTATACGCAGGTAAGCCGAACAAAACTTTAGCCGGATTACGATCTCTTCATGGGCGCATGTAAGTTGTTTCTGCAATAATTTTTCATTTTGACTAACTTTACACTTGTTCTTGAGGATTTTCCCGACGTTTCCATTCATCATCATTGTCATTCATCATTAACATTTTTCAGATTAGGCTGTACTTATTTCGGGATAAACTAAACATGTTCCTGACTGAACAGCATATAGTATTCGGCGGGAAAAGCTGGAAGGGTGCAGGTGTAATTTTCTTGTGAAAATCAAAAATTATTTGTAAATGGCTTGCATGTGTCTTTAAGGTGATGTTTTCTAGTAGATAAGTTATATTTTGATTACTTGTGGTGTGAATCTAGTGCGTGTGCATGGTTTTATACGCGGGATAAACGGATTACGATCTCTTCATGGGCGCATGTAAAATAAAACTAACTTTACACTTGTTCTTGAGGAACGTTTCCATTCATCATCATGTTCATCATAAATTCAGAATACATTTTACTAAACTGAATGGGCTTAGTTCCCCTTGCCTTTCCTTCACTATAGCATATAGTTTGTGGACTGAACTATGTAAGAGTTGTAATGTAAGAGTAATGTGATTAGGTACTGCTACAATATCTGCTGGGTCATATTGTAATTAAGATACCTACTTACTGTTTATAGGCACTTTCTATTTTGTGACTATCATCAAATATCTCACCTACCCCATAGGAAAGATATCAAGGATTATTCTATTTGAACTGGAGCTTGCCTGAAACTGAATATTAATATGAATGGTTTTATTGCTGTACATTGCGGTAAGTTACTGAAATATACATACAGGGAAGTATTAGGCTACATGTAGTGGTAGAATTTACTTACTAACAGCAAGTATGTTCTAGGTGCTGGTTACCACTGTGATTCTCTGAAAAAAGAGTATCAAAAAACATGCTATGTAGCTTGTAGGAAAGCTACAGAGTGTTTACATTCTGGTGGAAATGCTGTGGATGCTGTCGAGAAAGCCATAATTGGTAATAAATTTTTCTGTAAGGTTCCTAGTTTCCTGACCACACTTTTATTTCTGTTTTATATTTTTGAATATAACATTTTGTTTCAGAGTTAGAAAATAGTCCTCTAACAAATGCTGGATATGGATCAAATTTGAGTTGGGATGGTTTAGTGGAGTGTGATGCTTCAATAATGAATGGGCAAACATTACATTTTGGAGCTTGTGGTGCTGTATCCAATGTATGGAATCCCATAGCTTTGGCCAAGCAACTTTGTATGAAGCAATGTGAGAATCTCTCTTTAGGAAGAGTTCCTCCATGTCTTCTGACTGGTAATGGAGCTAAAATCTGGGCAGAGAGAATGGGTTTAGAGATAGTTGATGAAAGGAAAATGATATCTGCTCGGGCATTTCGAAATTTTAAGCATTGCAAAAGAAAATTAAAAAGATTTTCACTTCAGAATGATATTAAGTTTAGCCCCTTAGATACTGTTGGAGCTATATGTGTTGATTCTAATGGTGTAGTTGCATCAGGAGCCAGTTCAGGTGGAGTTTCCTTAAAGCATGAAGGCAGAGTTGGACAGGCAGCTTCCTTTGGAAGTGGAGTATGGGCCGCAATGAGTAGAGATGGAACAAAACCATCTGTGGCTGCATGCACTTCAGGATGTGGTGAACACCTTATAAGAACTCAATTAGCTAAGAATTCTGCTGAAAGCCTATTAGGATCTACTCCTGTGCTAGACCTAGACAAATGTTTGAAAGACAATTTTATAAATTCACCATTTTTATGGGATGTACCACAAAGATTGGGTGGCACTTTGGCTTTGAAATTTGATTCTACAGTTGGGGAAGGAGAGTTATTATGGGGGCACACTACAAAAACTATGTGTGTGGGATATATGTCCACATTGGATGATAGACCTAAGGTAAATATTATTTTAGGCTTACATTTATCTGCAATTAATTTTATTTTATAGTTTTGTAAGTTGAATGACATTAATTAGATTTTTTCTTTATTCTAGTGTACACTATCCTATCTCCCATCAAAAGCCCATTGACCTGAAATCTGGGTGGTATTAATGGTACAGTGGATATATTTATTCTTCTCCGGTCATCCATTTGAAGTGTGCCCAGAAATCACGATCTGCATGTACAGAATAACTACCTATATATGTATAGTCTTTCCCCATTCTCACTGTTGCAAATGTAACAAACTGGTCAGCTGTGATGCTTAGATCTTTAAAATTACATAACGGATTTTAAAGTGGTTTTTTAAAAATGAAATCAATGGAAGAAATGTCAATGGATCTCTACGGTCACAGTGTATACTACACCAAGGGGTGTTTCACACCATACTTGAGTATACACAGTGCCAATTATATGAATACACCTCCAACAAATGGCTGAAAGCGTTGGCCCTGGAGAATGTACTAGTGTATTGGGGTTTGATTATGTATAAAAATGAAAAAGTTATGATTTTTTTTTTTAGACTTTTATATAGGAACATACAAAAAAAGTAAACATGTCAGTCTTAAATCAACTTATTATCTTATCAGATATATTTACAAATATTTCTTACTGGGCAGCGTATCAGTGAGCAAACCTTTCTTCGGCGGAGAGTTCCAATGACAACTGTACTGCAGGCTGCTTGTCGTGGCAGTTCACTTTGGTCAATTCTGTTCAATAACAAGCTCTCCCCAGCAGGGACTTGTACCAATTCAAAAATAAGCTTTCTATACCACTTCACACAAAGTGCTGAAGTAAGAATCAATCAATGTTTCCAAGTATTATAGGAAAACAGAAAGTTAGCCAATTCTCCTCTCTTCAACGACTTCCTTTGCATCTCCGCTAAATCGGAATATAGCCAGGAGTATAATAGTCTACCTGTATATAGTGTGTATACCCTGTACAGCTTTCCAGACCTTTTATGTCGATGATGATTTCAATAAACAATTATGTGTATGCATAATTTACCTTTATCGACCTGTGTCTTTTGAGGTATGTACTAAAGATTAATCTGCCACATGATCACATCAACACATATCCAGGAGTATATGAATTTGATAATTTTTTAAATTCACACTTTACATATTACAAAACAAAGTCATCCCGCTGCCTCCTTTGTATGCTTAGATCTTTAAAATTACATAACGCGATTTTCTTCCACAATGAGTTCCATAATATCTTGAGTAAGAAACAACTTAGTTGTAAGCTAATATAGTATATATCTTTCATTCCTAATACCAGTAATTCTGAATCTTTTGGTGGGATTTGGTCAAAACTGTTTGACAATCATATCTTCAGTTAATTTGCTGTTGTACTGGGCAGAATCTGGTTGGTATTCTCAATCTCTAAAGGAATATTCATCACTAACTGCTGATCAATGTCTGCTCATTAGAAATATAGTCGGGCTCGTCTGATGCCATTTTTTCGTAAACACTAAATGTCTCAAATCACTCAAACTATAACAATCATATAGAAAAAAATCATTGAAAATGTATGTTTTTCTATATTTCTTCTATTTTCTTTCTTCTTTCGTTCTCTTCTTTTGTGTATCTTAGTTACATGTGTACAAAATTCTACAAGGCCGGTGATATAATATATACCTTAAAAAAGGGGGATAAAAAAATAAATAAAAAATATATATATATTAATACTACATATTTGTGTTCCAACTACAGAAAGCGGATAGTGGTATGCAGTAGCTGTGACCGCTTATGCTCTGAAATCAAATTGTGTACGAAATAAAGTTTTAACTTTATCTTAAAAGAACCAAACATGAAGTGTTGTTTTCCTGGGTGTTTGAGTGACTCGGGAAAACAAGGGGAAGGTCCAAAAGAGGTATCTTCACACTTTTTGTTTTTTGACTAGATTTCTCTATTTAAATGTGACAATTGGCCTATCCTACATATTAGTTATGCTATCTCCTCCTTATTCTAAGGCTATCTCCCAAGATGGATTCTCAAAATTGTGAAATATTATCGATGAAAGATGGTATTTTACTTCAGTCTGTCCTAGTGAGTTAATATTCATTAAAAACCAATTCTATTTTTCTATTTCAGTGTTAAATAGGTCTCTTTACCCTCTAAAATTAAAGTTCGTAATAATTATCGCGTGCAATAAACAAACAGGGTAGAGTGTACTGCTACGATTTTTTTGGAACTGAACAAAATATGAAAATATTATTACAACTAGTGGACGCTCGCGATCCGTCCGCGTGGACTACAGAGAAACAAAATGTCGAAATTATCCGGGATAAAAAGTAGCCTATATGTTAAGTGGGACCTGTCACAATATCTTGAAAACTGCATCGAAATCGGTTCAGTCGTTTCTGAGATAAGCGTGCACAAACGCAAAAACAACCAGACAAAAATTTCAAAAATCATTCTTTTGGGTACTACTGCGTTGATAAAAGTCTCCTGTAATATTTTTTGTAATATATCTTCCATGTACAGACAGCGATCCGTTTTTATTATACAGGGTGTAACAGAAAGGTTATGTTAAGCGAAAAGATGTGTAAATAGCCCACTATAGAGAACCTATTACCAAAATTTGAGACTCGAAATCACATTTTTATTTTTTCAGATAGTATGAACATTCCTGAGTTGTTTAGGAATTCTCCATACTATCTGGAAAAATAAACATGGGATTTCGGGTAAGATTTTGTGGGTAGGTTCCTTTTAGTGGGCTATTAACTTTTCGTAATAGCTTTTCGCTTCACATATCCCTTTTGTTACATCCTGTATGTATAGAAGACACCACTAGCGCTTTTATCAAGGGACTTCATTACTGAAACGTAGTATAGTATTGCCACCTAGTGATGAGTAATTGCACTAGTAAAAACCATAATTGTGATGATGAGTAATTGCACTAGTTGAACCATATTAATTGAGCAAGTAGTTTGGCTAGTCACTACAAGGCGGTTTCTATGTAAATGGGCAGGGCTACAATGTTAGGATGCTCCCCTCGTCCCATACTTCACCCCCACTCAGCGGCACACTATTTTTGTATAAAAATATACATAGCCGCTACTCCTCTTTTATTCCTTCTCGATGAATACCCCTCACGTGGACGAAGTCGTAGCGGCCGCTAGTTTATAAGTAAATGCAAAAGTTTATACAAATTTCATGTATTTATTTAATAAAAGACCTGTATTTAGGAAGTCATGTGCTTAAAATAAATTCGGTGAGAGGCAATTAAGTACAATATTTAAATTGTGTGCATTAAACTTGTAGATAAAAGGTATGTGGTCTACATTAGCAGACAGCAGTGGCATTCCCTTAAATAAATAATAAAATAAAGTTATAATAACTACACAAAATAAGTTCCATACAATGAAAATACTCAGTTATATTACAAATAATATCAGGTTAGATTTGTATAAAAAAGCCTTTTAAATTCATCAAATTATATTTATACATTTTATTTTGGTACAATACCAATGTAGAAAAAAATATTTGGATTCAAGCACCATAGGAATTTTTTTTACCATTTGTTTTACTTAGGTAAGATACCTACATAAAACCAGTCATGGAAGGAATTGTCAAAATTTACATTAATAAAGTAAATTGTAAATACGACTGGGCGCGATCGTGCTTAACTCGGACAAAAACCTAACAACGAAAATAAAGAAAAGGATTTCGACCCGCAGCTTTCGGTTTCGGCGTATGTCATAACAGCAATAGGATATTCAGGACTATTGCCTAATTTGCAACAGCAGAGCTGAAGCAACGCGACAGCAAAAATTGACAGTGTGCGACCCCCTAAATAGACTAAAAGTAACCTAATCAGGGGTAGGGTCGCGCGTTCGTAGATACACTCTCATTTTTGCTGTCGGGTTGCTTCGGTCGGTCCAGTACTTATTAACTAACTAGCAAAAGTAATGCGATAGAGAAAAATTCGCTGTCGTTTACAAATTTCGCTATCGATCGCTTCTGCTTTGCTTTTGCAAGGTACGTAATCAGCCTGAGGCTCTGCTATTGCAAATTTCGAGTAATACCTAGCTCTGAGGATCAGTACTGGCTAGGTATCCAATTCAGTGTTGGCTGGACAGACCCCTATTAGTGGCCCGCAGGCTGATTATCTAACATGCAACCGGTCGCAATCGCTGTCAAACATGACATTTGGACTAGCTAGATTAAAAAGTCTGCCCCTTACTCATAGATTATATGCCGACCAATCACAAGTTAGTAAATAAGCCTGCCGGTAAGTAGTTACTTAGATCGTGAACAGTAAGGGAAGACCCTCGTAAAATAATTAAGTACTTATATTTATCCTCATTATGTTCCGGCTAAAGACCGAAAATGTGCTACATTATTACGCGGTTAAACTTAGTTAGATAAGCTAAATTGACATTTCTTTAGCCGCAACGCATTGCCAAGTTGAGGAATAGGGAAAATATTATTTAACTACCTACTAAAAATTAAAAGGTATAGCCATCTATTATAGCATGAGTTGTCATTAGTTTGTGCATCTGCCTTTGTATTTAGATAAAATTTGAATCCAACTTATTACGTAAGTACTTACAACTTTAAGACCACTGTCTGTATACATAACTATGTTTAAGTTTTGTTCTGAATGAGAAAAAACATATGAGTATTGAATACATTTAGATATTTGATTGGTATAAGACAATGTGAATTTTATTTATAATTATTTTCGAAAGTAAATCCCCAAGTTACAGTATAATAAAATGTTACATATCTATCTTACGTATTTGTACTGAATAATATATAAAAAATATTAAAGTTGATGTTAAAACAAAACATTACAATATGTAAGCTTAAACTTATATTATTTAAACTGTAGGGGGAAAATACAAATTCGGATGTCCATTAGATGAAGGTATGTAAAGCCTTTTTTCACGTCTCCATCGCGCTTTTGCAGTCCCGGAAAATTTCGTTTACAAAACCTTACAGTATTAGGGCCCACTTGCATCAAATGCCTAGGGCCCATTTGCAGCTAACACATAAATCTAGATTTCAGTAAAGCAAGAACTGGCGGGTTCACGCAGAGCAAACAGCTTCGCGAGGCATTTGCACGAAACAAAATACGCCCGCGGTCTTGACTGAGGCACGTCCGCCTAATCAGTACACATCTATTTCTGTTTATGTTAAAAAAGGATAATGGCATGCTAATTATCGATTTATTCAAATCTAGTTTTACGCATGCGCTACAAGTGGACCTAAATCTCAAGCTGGGCACCCACTACGATCGTAAGTAAACCTTTTATGCGCGTACTCCTAAAAATGCTCTATGAATAAGTTCGCGTTCAGAGCCACAATCGGTGACAGTTTTTGTCTCAACACAAAGATGAGCTTAGTCTATTCGTGGACGCTAATCGCATAGCGTCTCAATGAAAGCACTTGCAGATGCGTGAAGCACAGTGGATACCCAGCTTCAGATAATTTTCCTCACTTAGCACACCCAGTACTTTCTTTTGTTATTAACTGCAATATACGGCATTTAGTGCAATCGGGCCTAAGCTCTGTTTGTCTAAATGATCACGTTAAAGCTAATAACACATTTCATAATATTTTGTTACCATATTGTCTCGGACCTTACACAGCTCCATTAAACAATTCTAACGATCGTTCTCTTTAAGTTACCACTCCCTAGATAAAAATTTTAGCACTTATATCTTTTACTACATACATACTAATATTGTATTATCACATTATTATGTCTCAAATACAACTACGGAATATCAGCAGTGATAATAGTTATTGTACAATCAATATTATGCTTACATAACACTTTTCAATACATAGCAACTTCATATGAGAGCATGTTATTACACAACACTTACAAATGTCACATAACTTATTTATCGTTTCTTTGCTTTGCACTAGCTTGTGACGCTAAACATGACAAAGAAAGCGTTGCGTAAACCGCCCCCCTTATTATTACCTATCTAGCAAAAGCAAAGCGATAACGAAAATTGTACAAAATTCGCTGATTGCTTGTCAATTTCGTATTACGCAATGCTTTGGCTTTGCTATTGTAAATAAGGTAATCAGGGGGCCGGCCTTATATTCACATCACGATTGGTGATCTCATGTAATATGAATGTCTTCTTGCACTGCAATTGACCAAATAAAACTAAATAAACCAATATTTCACAGAATCACTGGCAAGGCACTGTTTAAAACTTCATTAAAATTAATGTCATTCGAAAATAAAATATTAAACACAAATTAATTATTTACTTACAAATAAGTACTATAATATTATCAATACAAATAATCATAATATGGAATAGTAAAATAAAGTAAAATAAACTAATTGATTACAAGCAAATCGGGACGAGAAGTCTAAATCAAATATTTAAAGCTCTAAATAATAGACAGCAATATAGGTTAAAACTTAAATGCCAAACTAATACTGTTATTACTTATTAAGTATGGAAATTGCTTCATACTTAGATAATATCGTTAAATGATGCCATCATATTAAAATTAAGTTAAATAAAGTTATGTGTTGATCAAAGGTACCCAATCACATTTCTTATTACTTTCGATGCATACTTCTAATCTAACATCAATCTCATCAGTCTAACTGACCCAACCTACGTTTTCCATCAAACACACCCATACTCGTACCAAATGGCAGATTCTTTAGAGTTGTCCGGCTTATCGCTACGACTTACAGTTCTCCTATCGTGTCTAACGTCGTCCTTCTCCTGCGTGTCTTCAATAACAGATCGAGACCTTTCCGAACGTTGGTCTACCGTCGACCGGTCCATACTTTGGCTGGCGACGTCACCGATCACAGTTGATATTCTGTTGTAGACCAAATAAGTGGGGTTTTCCTTGATGGGGGTGCTTTGAGGTTTAGAGTTAATGGTAACGTCCGGGTTGTCATCGGCGACGTAGACAGTGCGTCGTGTGCCGGCAGCGCCAAATACTGGCGATGGTGTTGATGCTGTAATAGAAAAAAAATACTTGGAAATATTATAAATTACAAGTTGAGTGAAAAATCAAATACCCTGAATAGTACTGCAGGATATTGACAAGAAAGGAGACATAGACCGGCACATAAACTTATTTATTTTAATTAATTAACTTTAAGTAAACGTAAAGTAAAGTACACAAACGCACGCGCAGTACGTCGTAACCCGCCATCATACTTCCTCCCTTTCTTTCCTTCTACCTAATCTATGTCACTCTGTATCCCGTTCTGTTACTTACATATAACTTCCTTACAGTACCCAAGATCTAGATTTAAGCATCTAAGTATTTAGGAGTAATTACCTGCAGGTAATCCATTGTCAGCTTCTAAACCTTGAAAGCTATTGCGATGCGAGGATGGTATGTTCTTATGTGGTCTTCGTCTTAAGGAGGCTCGGATAAGAGCGTCATCTCCACCACCGCTGTGCATCGACGCTGCTGATAATCTTCGAACAAAATTCCCCTCATTAGCTAACCTAGTTGAATCCAGGCTTGGAATAGATCCCGTCATCAACGATCCATCAAGAATGTCCGACTTTTGCAAAATTTTGTCATCGAAACGTTTGCTAAAACCAGATTCGGAACTATGCCTCGGCGATTCTACACTAGGATTAGAAGATCCCTGGTCTTGGTCTGAGTTTTTGGAAATCTTCTCTAAGTCCTGGCTTCCAGGGTCTGATTCTCCAGATTCCGAACCAGCTAAAGTGAGCTGAGATTTGGAACGACCAGCTTCATCCATTCTTTTATTACTGCGAGACGGCACTTTGTTTATTAAATCCGTGCCAGCTTTGCGCACTTTCTTAACAAATGACGCCCCAAATCCTCTTCGTTTGGTTGTACAGTTATCAAGCTTCTTGTAATGCTCCATAATTTTCTCCTCCAGTTTTTCTTTTTGGCGGCATAAAGCATTCACTTTATCGGCGAACATCTTCTCTTCTTCGTGATAGTGTTGTTTATCTTTCAAAGAATGAGCTAGAAGTTCGTGATATTGAGTGAGGAGCTGAGATACATGATCCATCAGTGATCGTCTATCAGCATCTAAACTTTTATTCATTTGCACTAGCATTTCACAATGCTGATTAGTCTTATTTATTTCTAGTTCCATACTTGTTATAACTTCCAATTTTGTGTTGATTTCACCAGACATTTCTGTATTTCTCAATTTCAGTTGTGTTAGTTCTGACCTTAGATTTCTATATTCTTCTTGCATGTTTCTGTACTCATTCTTAAGTCTATCACTTGCAGTAAACAAATTCCGGAAATCATCCTTGAGTTTCGAATGTTCAGCTCTGAGATTTGTTAAGTTCCTAGACTCGACTTTTAAGTTTTCTCTTTCTAACTCGAATTCGCTTATTCTTTTTTCATTAAGTATCACTTGTTCTTTTAGCTCTCTGTTTTCCATCTTTAGGTCTCTAACAGTAGTTTTTACAGGTTCTCTTTCACTAAGCAAAGCTTCATATTCGGTATTAAGTTGTTCATGAAGTGTTTGTAGAGCTACTTGGTCGCGCATTAAATTGTCTTGTTTATCTTTTAGAATTTCTAATTGTTTCATTATCTCCTCCTTTTCCGCAGCTAATTGACTATTCGCAAGTTGCAATGTCATTTGCTGAGAAATAAGTGATCCATTTTGTGAGTTTAGTGTTGCGATATTAACTTCGAGCTTAGCGTTTTCAGCTTTTGAATTTTCCAGTGAGGCTTGCAACACAGCTAAATCTGAGGTAAGTTGCTCTACTAAAGGATTTGTTGTGATAAGTTCTTCTTGCTTTGCCTTCTGTTTACAATCACATATTATTGTTTGCAATAAGTTCGCTTTGCCAGCAATCTCTGACACAAATGCTTCATTTTCTGGATTCCTTAATATCTTCTCTAAGATTTCTTCAACATTCAAATCCTTTTTAATGATATCAGACGCATTTATACCCAGCTTATCCATACAATGATTTAACTTATCAAAGTTAACCTTTTCTACAATTAAATTCTTTTGTAATGTTTGAATTGTTTCCGAGTCCATTTTCTTTTGAGATTTTAGTTCTTGGACTTTCTGCTCAAAATCTTGTAATCGATTAATTGAAGTTTGATTTATTTCTACCTGTCTTACCAATCTTTCTATTTCCTTGTTTTTTAATTCTATCTCTGTTGTTACTTTATCTAAGATGACATCTTTTTCTTCAATAGCCTCCTTTAACTTATTAACTTCGCGTTGCAAATTATGTGATTCCTTTTCACTATACGACAATTTCGTTTTTAGTTCTTCAGTTTGAATAATAAGACCTGTTACTTTCTCTGCTTCAGGTTTGGCATGATTTAGCTCCTTAGTTCTCGAATCGAGAGTTTTCTCCAGATCGTCAGCTCGCCTCTGTATGGAATCACACAACATTTGAATTCTTTGTTTGTCTTTAGTTAATGATTCTAAGTGCTTTTCAAAATCTTGTAGTTTATTCTTTTCCGAATCTCTATCAATTGATTGTCTGTCAAGGAAAGACTTTTGATTATCCAAAGAATCTTGAAGTTTTCGATTTTCTTCCAATGCATTCTTGAAAACTTCTTCAAGTTCAGAATTTTGCTGAGTTAGCCTGTTACAATTTTCCTGTAATTGCTCACACTTCAGAGTCATTCGCTTTTTTTCTTTTTCCAACTCCAGAACTTTATCACTGCCTTCTAATATGGACTGTTCTCTGAGATTGTCTATAGTTGACAGAAGTCTTTTATTTTCAAGTTCAAGTTTTAGAGCTCTTGCCTGTGCATTGCTAGTTAACTGTTCTGATAAACTATTTTCCCCAGATTCCAGAGTGCTCTCACATTCATTATCAGTATCTAAATTACTATTGTTGCTTTCACTAAGAACTGACTTTGTGATGTACTGAAGATGGTTGTTTTCTTCTATAAGTTCTTGAATTTTTTGCTGATCTGCATCTCTTTCCTAAAAAAAAACAGTTATCAATTTTAATGATACTATTTACTGGGTATGATATAACTAAGTTTAATTAGATAAATAAAGCTTTACTTACAAGAGCTATATCATTAGCTTCCCTCTTCAGTTTGATCATAGCTGCTTCAAGGGTTAAGCACTGTTCTGCCCTTTTTCTTGCTCTTTGCAGTTGTTCTTCTAATGCATCCCTAGTCTCCATTAGAGCCTTGTTGTCTTCACGTAATTCCGTTACACGGGTTTTATAATATTCCGCGTCTGCTAAGCGATCTCGGTATCTTTGAATTTCTTGCTCTAACCTGTAAAATCATTCAAGTATGTTAATTCCCAGATTTGGCTAAAATTACACCTGAGAAATATTGTGAAATACATACCGGTCACATCGTTCCGCCTTTTCTCTGAGAGCGTCTACTTCGTCTCTATATCCAGCCGACTTTCTCGCTTCGTTAAACCATTCCTGGCTATCAGTTCTTAGCTTGGAAAGTTGCATTTTTGTATGTTCTAAATCCTCGCGGCATTCTGATAACTGCTCCGATTTTTCTTCCCTGAAAATACATTAATCTAATCAACATCTACAGCTTTTAGTAATACATATATTTAAAAAAAAATTACATTTCGATCAGGGATAGCGATCTTCTTATCAATCTATACCATTTTACTTACAGTTCTTGTCTTTGTTTACGTAAACGAGCTTTCCAATCAGCTAATTCCACAGCCAGATGCTGACTATCGCCGTTGTTTTGATTGATGTTTTGTGTAGATCTGCTCTTTCCGTTTTTATTCTCATTCTCATTGTCACATAAACCTTCAGTTAACACTAGAGATGCCCAGTTTTGTAAATAGTGATCTCTTTCTTTAGCCAACCTCCTCATGTGGTTAAACATAGTGGGTGATTGGAAGAGGTCAATTGCATCTGGGGTTAAAACTACTGTCTGCATATCTGTTACCTGTGGAAAACCTTAATATTTTTAACAATAGCATAGATTTGCCTTTATATAAAACTTGGATTATGTACTGCATGTAACACCTATATAACCTGTGACATGCAATAAATGAATGCCTATAAACAGGCCAAAACTCTAGAAATAATTAATTAACAAGCTTAGAGCAACGTAGAAACCTTCTGGATCTAACTTTTTTCTTCAAAATAATGAGAAACCAAATACGTTGCCCAGCCTTACTGGAAGTGTTCAGCTTTAAGATACCCTATCATATACCTCGGAAACCAATTAAACCAATCGTGCGTCCGCTCTGTAGAACTGTCCTGGGCGCTAATTCTCCGATATCAAGAATTGGTAAAATATATAACGCGAGTAGCGGATCTGTGGATGTACACTTTATGTCCCTGTCTACGTTCAAGCGTAAGTTGCGTGAGCATATGTAAATCTACTGCATGGACACTGTGTAACTTAGATCTTACATTACAATTAACTTTTGTCTTATTTTGTTACGTAAATTTCTAGAATTATATATATTATTTTTTTTACTGGCAAATTTCTGTTGTGCATGTGATGTATACCTGTAATTGATTGTGCATTTAGATTAAGTTTTATTTTAAGTAGATAAATGTTTATTGATGTAACAATTGTTGGTATACTAATTAAATAAATAAATAAATCAATTTTATTAGGGGAAAGAAATACATAGTTCAATTTAAAGGTAAAAAGTTGCTTGTTGTAAAGTAAATCACTAAAAGACAACCCATAAAATTGTAGGTGTACAAATAACTGATTTATACAATTTTACAATATTTTGATCTTTCCTCAAACCCACATGCATAGCATTAGGAAGCAGGATAGGGCTCTATAACAGGCTCTATCGTTTTTATAAAATGTTTGGTGTACAAGTACATAAATAGAAAACCAGATGAGTTGACCCAATTCCATACAAACTTATCTAAAGATAAGGTCATAAGTTAAAAGTACATGATATAGGCAGCAAAGATAAAGTGCACTAGTAGAGTAAAATCTAATATTTTAACCAGTTGCTTTAAGGTCAAGGCCCTTTAGTTTCATCACTTCACAGCAAACAGCAGGGCCTTTGCTTATGAAATGTCTCACCTAATGAAGGTCAAGTTTATTATATTCTTCCATTTCATGTGGTACTAGCCATTTGCATTATGAATGCAGAGGGACAACTTTATAGCTAATTTGATAGTTTATGTTTGTTTGTGTGATGGTCAGAATTGACCATATTGCTGATAATATCAATTAATAAATTAAGACAAATATAGATCTGAGATCTGGCAAGGCTTAACTATTACAAGAGGTTACTATTATTTTTAAATTCTAGCTTGGCTATGTAAATTGTAAGTAAAGAATCTATGCATTCCAGTCAACAAAAGTAGAAATGCCATCTTAATTCATTATGAACATACCTGTTTTATGCATTCCACAATATTATGCTGCAGCTCCACATCAAGCTCTTTTATCCTTGTAATAAATAGCTCTTTATTGGGACATTGCACGGCCGCACCAAGTAACAACAGAACCAGTAGCTTCATGGTATCCAGACCCTCTCTAGACTCGGGAGATTTGCCTAAACAGACACACTCTGGGACAACCAAAAGTGTCATACCCAATTCATCTTCATAAAGAGCTTTAACATTCTTCACTATGGCCTCAAAGTTCTTAATTCTCCCTAATGTTAGAGCTTGATCTTCTAACCCTGCTAGTTTTATAGTATGATAGGAGGGTTCTGGGTCTATCTGCAGATAAACCTGGTGTAGGATGTTGCCATTGAAAAGGTCTGAATATTGTGAAATACATTCTGGATTTGGTAGGCATGATTTCAACTGAAATGGTAAGAAGGAATATATTCAGTCATCGCTTATAAATGTTGTGCTAGAATATTCAAAATGAGATCATATTTTTAACAATATGCTAACAATGGTATGGGAAACACATATTTCATTTTAAAATAGATTTAGAAATTTTATGTGTAATAAGCTTCAATGAACAATAATGCATTGTTTGAGTGAAAATACTGTAAGTATGGGAAACTTTTCCTACAATAGTAAAATAACAGGGCTTTTATTAACAAGATAATATTGAACATGTATGAGTCTTTGTATGGAATTTATAGCTATAAATGTTAAATTTTAGTGTACCTAGTAGTACTACATCACAATATTTGAAGATATTATGAAACATCTCTACAAAAATAGTGACAAAATGCATCACTAACTTTTTAAATACAAATCTATATTCAAAGCTTCAAAAAAAATAAAGGGAAAAAAATACACTCCTTTAAACCTTACTATTCTTGGGAGCAGCAATGATTACATGGTGATTTTTTGCACTTGTTAAGAATTAAGATTAACACAAGAACATAGAAGCCCTCATGAGAAAACAAAGTCACACGTTCATTCAAGCGGAACGGCCAAGTAAATTTGTCTCACGGTTAACGTACGCACAAAGAAATATGCCGAAGGCATGGATCGCTGAACACTCACCCACGAAACTAGAGGCCCGTTCAAGAACTCTTCAATTTCGGTGGATGAAGCAGCCATCATCGCCAGATGTTAAGACGACAGCAACCTTCTTCTGTTAAATTGTACGAAAAACATTGCATTCAGCAAAATATGTGGTAGAATAACAAACGAAAATACACATTAACATCTGTAAAAACTTATAAATAAAGTAACTCTCGTATTACTTTACATGCATGCAAAATAAAGCACAACACATACATAGGTACGCACGCACAATGTGTATATTTTATTTTGACATTTTTTGTTTAGTTTATCACGAAGGAAAGGCAAGGAGAACTAAGCCCGTACAGCCATTGTCTTTAGTAAATGATTTCTGAATTTATGATGGATGATAATGATGATGAATGGAAACATCGGGAAAATCCTCAAGAACAAGTGTAAAGTTAGTCAAAATGAAAAATAATTGCAGAAACAACTTACATGAGCCCATGAAGAGATCGTATTCCGGCTAAAGTTTTACTCAGCTTACCTGCGTATAAAACCATGCACACGCACTAGATTCACATCACAAGTAATCAAAATATAACTTATTTACCAGAAAACACTTTACGGACACATGCAAGCCATTTGCAAATAATTATTGATTTTCACAATAAAATTACACCTGCACCCTTCCAGCTTTTCCCGCCGAAAACCGTATACTATTGTTATTTTACTACGGTTTTAGTAAGTTCTAGCTAGTCTATGATTACTGTCAAAGTCAAAAAGCGTTTTGTTTTGCAATTTGTTGATACACCGTTATGTTATAGGTACCTTTTTCCTTCTGGTATACTTGCTATACATACAAAAATATGTTCGTCCTTTGCTAAATTAATTTCTACTGGTGAAATTATTTATTATATTTAAGAAAAGGCCTGATAAGCCTCCCTCAGTTTTATATAGGGCTTGTTAAATATGTTTGCAAAACCATTAAATAATAAAGTTACCTTTCAAGATCAACAATTAGATGAGTATGAGTTGGAAGTAAGTTAACCTATGTAGGGATCAATACGAAGCTAGGGCTCATAAATTCTATTTGGTTTCTTCAGCGTCCCTTTTTCGATACCCTGACTCTTCATTGTCACCCCTTGGTACCAATGGTTCTCATTATGCACATTTATCATACCAAACCTCCTATGGAACGCCGACTTATTAGTACCTATTTATTTTAGTCGAATTATTTACTATCCGATGTGAAAAGAACTTACTTCCTTATATTTACATAAATTGTAAAAATTTGTGCTTCATCACTTCACTTGAGATGTAACTAAACAAATGTGTTTTTAGAATTCAGTTCTGAAAAGTAAATTGCAAAGCAAAATAGATGCCCTATCTATTATGAATATACAATTAGATAAGTGCAGCATGGAACGAGACAAGTATCAAGTATTGGTTGAACAGCTACAGTCTACAAGAAATACTTACAGCAACCATGATGGTTGTCACTACAAGTATGCTAATAGTTCCATAAGTGGTGGTGAAATGCTTGCTAAAACTCGGGATCACAATAATATACTTCAACTTGAGGTAATGTTGTATTGTGTGTTTATTTTGACTTGAATTTGCACTGGCCATTAAATACTATACATAAACTATCAGGGCCCACTGTTATCAAGATTGTGAAAATGGTTTTTAATCTTTAAGAATAAGTTATCAGACCAAAATGTTATACCTAATTCAGTTAACCAACTGCATTTTAATTTAACAATGTATATTAAGCATTTGAACATATTATACACAGGTAGAAACCTTACGTAGCAAACTGGAAGAGGCTACTGGTGACATAGTGGCTCTAAGAAAGCAATTAAAAGAGACCCAGCAAGATAGGGGTGCCAGTAGAATAACCAGCACTAATGGTATTGAACATGATTATGAGCAGCTGGTCCAGGAGTTGGAAAAAGTTAAAAAGAAGGTAATTTATGGAGTTTTATAGTGTTTGTATATTTGGTATGACTACAAGAAAATAAGATTAAGATTTTAGAAAATAAGATGTTTTAGTTTTGTCATCTTTCTATAAATTAGCTAAAACTAAATAAGTAATAAATCCACCACTAATATACCAACAAGCTGTTAAGAAAAGTGCATGGTAGTATCCTGCCAAGACACCTAATAACTCTTGACAGTGTAAGCCATATGGTCTTGCGTTGCCAACATTTTACATGATATTATCTAACAAATTAAAAGAGAAATTAAATTAAAAGAATTTCTTTTGCAGTATCAACAAATCCAGTTAGACTATAGAGCAACACTTGATGAGAAAGAAGAGCTAGTTGCAGATAGAGATTACTATAAAAACAAGGTTCAGCGGCTCAATCACCAAATAAGCTTTGTTCTCACCAACAGAGTATCACAGGATAATGAAACAGAGAGTGCACCAAAACCTGTGGTTGACATTGATGCTATAGTTACTGAAAACAAGTATCTTCAAGAAAGAATAACCCAGCTGCAAGTAGAGAAGGAGATTATTAAAAGAACATTGGTCAAATATAAGGTGAATGAAAATTTTTAACCACATATTTATGTGCAGACCAAGTACAAGCAAGTAGAAGTACTAAAAAGCAAGTACACAAAGTGTGTATAAAGGGTTCCTGATAACAATAGAATTAATACTGAAATTATTTTCTTTCAGACTTTACTTGACAACAGAAGTAAGGATTCAGTGGGCTTGAAAAAAGGGTTTGCTGATGTCATGACACAGAAACAAGGTTAATAACAGCTTCTTATTCTAATACTAATTATGTGTACCTATATAAGGTCTTTTCAAAATTAGTGATTATCTTTTGACACGAACTAAACAACTTTCACTATAGGATCTACTCCAAAATAGTGAGAAAAAAAATCTGTGTTCCATACAATCTCGAATATTTACTGCACTGAAATGTATGGAACAGCTGATTTTTTTTCACTATTTCCGAGTTGGTTCCATAGTGAGTTGTTTTTTTTACCTACCTAGTTCCGTGTCAAAAGATAATCACTAATTTTTAAAAGACCTTATACATAATGATAATGGATTTAGGTGCATCAGCTCCGATTCCCAAAATGTCATGTTTGCTTATGCTAGGTACCTATAAAAAAATGATGACCATAATCTATTTATTTTTTTATAGTTCGCGAATTTTTGGATAATAATTCAAAAACTGGTTTGAAAAGAACATCTGCAGCAGAATTGAAATCTCTGTGCTTGGGATTATTTGAAGCACTAAATGACAAATCAATCGCATTGCAGCATCAAAGGAAGACCAACCAGTGAGTGTTCAATAAACCATGAGATTCATGCATGTGACAAAGTTGTCAATTTTGACCAGCCCCCCTAATAGCCTACGCAGACTACATACTTTTCTCCGTGGTGGGAGGAAAATACGCCGAGGATTTACTGCAGACCTTCGTGGACTCAACGCACACGGTGTGCGATCATTTCATAGATGAGAACAAGTATAGAGGAACAGAGAGCTTACTGACTATTTTCTGTCACCTTACTGACCTTATTTAAAGCTCCATCTCTTTTCTGGGTTTCGAAACTTTGATATTATATTGTAGAAAATAGATACATATCTACACATTAGCTGTACTACTAACTAAATAAATGTGATGAGATAAATAAAAATTCATTTAAATTAATAGTTAATTTAAATTTAAATAATATTTTTGCTTATCACAATACTTACATAATTTTGAAGTTATCATCACCTTTAAATGACATGTCTATTTTTGCAGATAGTATGGAGAATTCTTAAACAAGTCAGGAATGTTCATACAATTTTGACAAATAAACATGTGAATTCGACTCTCAAAATAGGTTCTCTTAAGAGGGCTAATTTACATAGCTTTTCACTTAACATACCCTTTCTGTTACACCCTTTGTAGGTGCCAACGGAAATATCAAAGTTTCGGAACCCAGAATAGAGATGGTGCTTCAAATGACATAAGTGAGGTGGCACAAAATAAACGAGTTGGCTCCCTTAGTTACACAAGTTCTATTTTTAACCGACTTCAAAAAAGAGAGGTTATCAATTCGTCTGTATGTTTTTAGGGTTCCGTACGTCTGAATACAAAAACGGAACCCTTATAGGATCACTCGTGTGTCTGTCCGTCCGTCGCTTACAGTCAATTATTTCCGAATCTATTAGACCGATTAAGTTGAGGTGGCACAAAATAAACGAGTTGGGGGGGAAGGGGAAAATTAAAAAAAAATTCTGAAAACTGCATCGTGTGGCATATCAAATGAAAGGTCTTGTTGAGAAGATCTTAAATGTATTTTTTTGTAATTTTAAAATAAATAGTTTCCAAGTTATTCAAGAAAATAGACGAAAATTGACCATTCCCCCCCCTTATCTCCGAAACTACTGAACCGACTTCTATAAAAAGAGTAAATCACTCAATATTGTGCGTGTCAGATTTCATGATAGGTAACATCGTACGGAACCCTCTTCACGCGAGTTCAACTCGCACTTGTCGGCTTTTTTTATTATTTTTTATGTGTGTTACCTCAGAACTCGCGTCATTTATGAACCGATTTCAATTTTTTATAGCCTACATTAGCCTACATTTTCGAAGCTCATTTCTTACTCATTTCTCTCTTTTGTCAGGCGGCCTATTTAATCATTTGCTGGCATATAAATCTGACAATATTATGCCTTCTGAACTTCGTACACGGCTTAACGCAATCATAGAGGAATAAAAGACTATTCCTCTATGACGCAATATATATTTGCCCTTTAGTACAATTTTACTTTAGTAAGCTCGAGTTTTGGGAGGAAGTCGGTTTTTCGTTTTAAAAAATTATTGTGATCTAATTTTTTCGAGGACTACCGCATACTTTTGTCCGCGTCGGTCTCTGCATGTCCGCGGGTATTCGGCGGATTTAAATACGCTGTATTTTAATCCGTCGTTTGCGTTTCTCGATACATTTGTAAGCGTTCTATTTTATTGACGGAGCGTGCTTTTTAGTACGCCGCGTAGAAAAGTACGTCGTCTGCGTAGGCTAATATTGGCTATCTTTTTTGACAGTTCATAGTCATGATCACTCATTGAAACTTATTGAACTGGAAGTGACATGTATGTGTGTGTTGCCAAAATTTTCTTCAGATAAGGCATTATGCCACTTCCAGTTGTTGAGTTTCACTTGAGTGATGATCACTATGAACTGTCAAAAAAGATAGCCAATAGGCCTGAAGAACACTCTAAACATAAACTTAAAATTGTGTTTGTTGCTCTCCATTTCTAACGTAACTGGCTGAAACAGATGGAACTTACAGTGCCATTGAGAATTGACCACATTGTAGCTCAGTAAATATCTTGGTTTAGGTAAAAAAAAACTAATTTCGCTAGATATGTTTGTGTAGGTTAAATTATGGACATTTTGTTTTTTTTAGAATTTAGCAAACATGCTGCCTCTTTCGTTCTAAGTCATAACGAATGAGATAGCATGGCAGTAAAATATTTTTCTCATTACTTTCAGAATTCTAGCCAACAGGATTAATGAACTAGAGAAAACCTTGGAGAGTTGGTGTAATGGACAAAGATACATTCCAATATTCCCTTCACAAATGCTGCTTGAAGATTACCTTCCCGAAAATGGCTCGGTTAAATCAGATGAAAAGGACAGACATACTAACGAATCCCAGGATGAGGGAGATAGTTATACGAACAAGAAATATGCTGAACTAGATAATGATAAAGACAATCATATATCTGATTTACATGAGAAAATCAATGAAAGCTATGAATATGATACAGATAGCTCAAATATAACATCTAAAACAGTATTACCTTTTGAGTTGGAGCAATTGGTTAAGGAGGCGTTAGCGGAATTGAAACCTGACAATTGAATATAAAAACATACATATAAACACGGCTGTGTTCCCGAAATAGAATAGCCAGAACTGCAGGATCATAAAGGAGATCACATAGCCACGTTTAGCATAGCGGGGACAGATGTTAATGATCAGTGACAAGTTGCTAGCTTATCGCCTGAGAGAATGCCCGAGTTCCTTAGTCGACACGCCCGTGATTTTCTTTTTACTATGGATAGGTAATCTATTTTATAAACCACGCAGCTTTGGCGTAATAAGTCAACGTTATTATCAACTATTCAGTTGCCGTTATTTATGAACAATATTGTGCAGTGAATTTAATTAAAACACTTATCACAGCCAATCCCACCATGTACAGTGGCCAGAGCGGTACATATTGCATATCAACTTCTAGAAACACGACTTTCAGCCCCCCTAGCATGACCACGCATCGTGGATATCATATCGTATTTTGACGTCGTTGGAACAAAATCGCATCTGCTCTTTATTCAGCTGTGCGCATCGCCATACCTACCTAACAATGATACGGGGCTTCTGGCAGTTCATGCGTAGCGCTCTCCGCGTGGGTCAATTACTGATGACGTAGCAACGTTATTTTTCATCCCGATAGTATGCACTAGTAGCTGATAACAATGTTTAAAGATGCTTTCATCGACAAAGATAACGTGCTATTGAGTCAGCCACCACTAATTACGAACAACGGAAGTATTTTGTATATGCATTAGGCTGTTTTTTTATGCAGTTCACGTGGAAGTACTATAACTTTAAGAGGATAAAGCGATTTATTTGCTGGAATAGCCTACCTAACTTATTAATTTCTCTGAATTACAAAGGAACTTTGTCAAGGCGAATATGTAATTTTTGCTATCGATTTATGTCTAGCTAATAGTTTCTATACCCCTCGACAATGATCATCAAATCATTCACCACGGTTATGAATATAAATTCGGCTGCTCATTCCGTGCGTGATAGTGCTTCTCTGGATGTCTTAGAAACATGCATTGTCAAGTAAAGTAAGTACATTTATAAAACCTACTACTTGATTTATTGTTATACTTTTTCTGTAACGATACCAAAGACATTCTATTTACATAGCTTTAAGATAATATACAATTTAAAAATAATTTTATCTAGTCAAATAATATATTTTACGTTTTCGTATGTTTATTTTAGAATTTTATTTATGTTCAGAATGTTGAATTTTATTATATTATAGAAGTTTAAATATACCTTATTTAAACCTTAGTTCACTGTTGTTTTTTATTTATAAAAAAAAATGTTAGGGTATATTGACAAAATAATTTATTTTTATTACACAATAACTGATTAGATAGATACTGGAATATTATCATATAAACAAAGACAAATATATTATGATTCATATACAATTTTTAGGTACTAATGATAGGTACAATAATAAAATATATTATTGTGAAAATAAATGTAACATAAGTTTCAAAATAATGTAAGTAATTATTTAGTTAACATCACACTCAATAAATTATTACGTAAAGCATTCAAATTGATATTACTAAATGCTTTTATTATTGCTTTTTATATAACATATGTACAGCAAAACAGTGAGTGTCATGATATCTTTTTTTCTAACATAAAATACAAGTAAGTATCCTTTCAATTTTATTACTATCTTTATATAAATTTAAACATCCCTATTATGTCATAATAGTTTATTAGGGGGCGTCCATAAATTACGTGAGGTGTTTTTTTAAATTTTCCTCTCCCTCCCTCCCCCCTGGTGAGATGGTGAGATTTTATTCAACACCCTCCCCCATCCCCCAATCTCACGTGAGATTTTTCAAAATGTGGGTTTTTTTGTAAACGCGTTGGATTGTTATTGTAAAAAGAAAAAAAATTGCTTCGAGCTTTTATTTACGATTAGTTAAGATCAATATTGCTGAGAGGTTATAAGTGTAATAAAAATTTAACAATAGAATACTTAAATCGTAACTAGGTACATAAAAAAAGAATATCAACTCTAATTCAGTCCATGTAGAATCATGCGCGGTCTCAAGAGAGATTATTGGGACCAACATGTCCATATGATTTTCAGTAAAATCATCTGCTCCTTCAACTTCGTTCTGATCAAGCCACTCTAAGCCGTTGGTGCTTGCGCACAGTAACTCATTAGCTCGTCTTGTGTCAGTAGATGTATAACGTCGAAGTATACATACATACATAATAATCACGCCTCTTTCCCGGAGGGGTAGGCAGAGATCACGGATCTCCATTTGCTACGATCCTGACACACCTCTTTCGCTTCATCTACTTTCATGACATTTTTCATGCACGCTCGTCGGTTTAGGGTACTCTTGACCTGACCTTTGTTTAGAATTTCACCAATTTGATCGGTGAAAGTCCGGCGAGGTCTTCCCCTTCCAACCCTTCCATCCACTCTTCCGTTGTACACTTTCTTTGTCAGTCTACTTTCACTCATTCTCTCCACATGCCCAAACCACCTCAACATACCCTTCTCAATCTTCGTCACCACGTCCTCATTTATACCGTATAACGTCGAAGTATGAATGAAATTATTTCCTTTCTAACGAATTAGTGAATGATCTTAGTCGTATTACGATTACGCTTAAGATTAAATCTTAAGCATGTACAATCTGTATTAAATGGACCAAAATAGTATAATTTTTTTGTTTCAATCAGAAAAAAAATTGCGTGATATTTGCCGAGACTCCCCCCTCTCTCCAACGTAAGATTACATGAGATTTGACTCGACCCCCTCCCCCCCTTAAGCATCTCACGTAATTTATGGACGCCCCCTTAGCACTGTATTGCGATGGTTAGTTGCCATCATATAATTTATTTCATTTATTTACATCATAAAGAGCTCAGAGCCTAAGTTTAAGCCACGTTCACACTAGGTGACAAAATGTTACATCTACTGAAACACGGTTGACACAATACGACGACATATCACTTAAGTAGTAGTGACACGGCTTCAGTAAAATTCCTTAAAATATCAGTACATAATGTAAGAAAAATATTTTTTTTATACGTAATAGAAGCCTCTGATGACCATTTCTGAACTCTAAAACTAAATTAGTAATTTAAAATTATCATTTACACGTATTATATGTAATAGAAATGGCGCTGATTCTAGTATTAATATTTCGTGAATAAAGAAAACCCTTTCTAAGGAGATCTTGTCTAGTAACAGAGAGAGAAAGAAATAGAGGAACTGATATTGCCATTATGAGACAAAAAAACTCTGGAATGAGCCGAGCTGATATTCAATCTTGGGTCTTTCAATATCTACACAAACGTAAATGAACATACCACTATTATACTACTATAACCTATCCACAAAATTTGAGACCCGAAATCACATGTTTATTTTTCCCGATAGTATGGAGAATTTTTAAATTTCTCAGGAATTTTCATACAATCTTGAAAAATAAAAATGTGATTTCGAGTCTCAAATTTTGGAAATAGGTTCTCTATAGTGGGCAATTTACATAGCTTTTCGCTTAACATACCCTTTCTGTTACACCCTGTATAATCGAACATAAAGTATTTGAATTAATTGCAGGCGCCAAATAACAAGATTTTTATATTTCAATTTATAATATGAAACTGCGCCTGATTCAAATATTATAGCAAAGTACATTTTGTGAATACCTTTAAGCTAAATTGAATATTAATGTAGGCGTTTATCTTTTTTCAGTTTTCTTAAACGTAATAAAACTTTTTTCAGATGAATTTAAGTAAGTACCTATGTAGAAATATGATTATCAAGGACACAAGCCTAATTACCCTGTGTGTGAGGCCGAATGGACTATTAACTATTAATGTCTTACAATAGGTACAGGGATTAAATTAAATAAATCAATGATTCAAGATGAACTAAAACCGTGTAAAACAAATCACTGTACTGTCACGGTTACTGTAACTTATGAATTATCACATCACTTTTTAATTTTTTAAGTAGACGATATAGTAACTATACAGGTTATTAAAAAAACCATTGTTCTGAAATTCGACAAAAGATATTATCTGGCGTCGGTAGCTGAATTTGTACCAGCTGAAGGTCTAGGTCATTACAAATGCACTGTTAATCAGGATACAATTGGTATTGTTATGATGATCTAGCAAATAAAGTATGTATATCAAATAAAAAAAAAAAATCAATAACATGTACTATTTTTTGTAAAATTTTAGTTAAAAAACTGATTATTTATAAATTAAAGTATTGTCAAATCAAATCAAATTTTATCGTGTGGAAGGGGTATAAACAGCGATTGCAATGGAAGATATCTCCTTCTCTCTCTATGCTAGTAACTTATTATAAAAAGTTTCTAGTCTGTAATATAATCAGTTCATGAGATAGTAGTATAATGCGACAACAACGCGGTTGTTTGGTCGTGCAGTGACGCCGCACTACTGCGATTCCTAGCTGAGGAAATAGCAAGTAACACCAGACGCGACAGTAAAGGCCTGTGTTCCCGTTCTGAATACCTCTCGTACGCTTCCAAACCTTCTTGCAGTTTGAGTATCAAACTGTCGTAATTTTTGCGCACTACGTCTAATATCTGAAACATAATCATTTGGTTTCTAATAGGTGCTTGTATTTTTAAGCATTTTTGAAGTATGTGCTTACAGTACGCGGAGTGGATATATCAGCCTAATACAGTCCACTGCTGGACGTAGGCCTCCCCCAGGGCACGCCTCAAAGCTACAACCATAGGGCGTACTGCCAGGGAACATCTCAGCGAAAGGCGTTGTAAATACAATGTCGGGAACATTTTTCAATATTCGAAAATTCGATCATATTGTGATATTAGACTACTAGATTATTATGATATATATTAGACTATTAGAGAAGTAATATTTACCTGGTCTTCAGTAGGAGTGGATAGACTCTGCGAGGCAAGCCACGCGTCTATCTTAGGCGAGAAGTGTTGTATAATAGCTCGAACGTTCACTAAGCAATTTGCTAGTTTTAACGCTTCCGTTTTGAATTCACCGTCGCCGGTAGAATATCTAAGAGCTGAAAAAAAAGAATAAACAAAAAAATATTCAAACATCTTCATATGATCAAACTTTCACATTTATTATTAAAAGTATTTGCCGCTTACCCATATAGAAAAGGTTATCAAACACTTGATGCATCCGTATAAGTTCATAATAAAGCTGATCATAAGAGGCCGGTGTCGGTAGAAACGTATCTCCAAAGGTGATAAATAAGTTAAAAATGTTTACAACCTGGAAGAAAAGTGAGTACATAAAATTTCTAGGCTTCTCATAACGGCAGGATCAGGAATGAAATCTTATAGCCACGGTTATCATAGCAGTGCCAGACGTTAAATATCAATGACAAAATGCTAGCTAGATCGACTCTTTCGACTGATGTAGTGAAACCAAGCATCGGCACTGGATACAAATAACTATGTAGGTTTATCAAATATTCCGCTAAATCTGCTGTCAAAAATAAATAAATAAATATTCACACACTTCACAACACGTGTACATATCTGACGGAAGATGCGTCGCGTATTATCGGTTGCGTACCGATAGAACAGACAAATACATATTATACAAAACATTCCACCTTTCACATTCAACCGATGATGCGTTAGTGCGTTTACCTGTACCTGGAGATACGTTCGACGCATCTTCCGTCAGATGTGTACCGACCCTAAGTCCCACATTAAAACCCCTAAGGTCTAAATGTTAAATTAGCGCACATACCTGCTGAGCCATAACGAAGATATTATGCCTCCTCAGCAGCGCCGCCTCGTTAGCTACCAGAAACTTAAGCAGGGCTATTAAAGCCGCCCACAGAGAGCGCCAATCGCGCGCCAAGCGAACCCGACACCGCTTCTGATAGCTTAACAGACGTAGTAACACGCCTACGCATAGGGAGTACAACTCTCCGGGGAATTTCTTTAGTAGGTGACACATCATGAACTCTACTAGGAGATCTGGAAGTTATAAATTTTTTGATAAGTCGATGGGCGTGAAAACAATATACTTATGAGTACGCATGGGAATAAGAAGATAACCAAAGATAATTAATGTTTTTGAAGCATCAATTAAAGCTGGGAGTTTTACAATACTTTAAATTAGATGATATAATAAACAAAGAACAGCAGACATTCATGATATATTTACATTCTAAAATCTTTAAGTAGGCGCCTAGCATGTCTTGGTGAGAGTCAGGGCCGGCCCGCCTATACGGCGAACGGAGCAGTCGCTCCAGGCGCCAAATCCTAGACGGCGCCTAAATGGTAAAGATATAGGTATATATTATTAGGATCAAAAAAGAGAGGCGCTATAATTGGATCTCGCTCCATTCTACAATTTACTTCGGGCCGGCGCTGGTGAGAGTGAGATATCTCATATTTATGCAATAATTACACGTAAAAAGGGATGTTGCCCTTGGTCCCGTGCAAATTCACTAAGTCCGGGCTCGAGTACGACCGTGTCTAGTCTAATTCCCAACTCCGTTTTTATAAGCCGTACATACACTTATATTGTCTACTCATTATTACTGCTCTGTGAATTTGACGTTAAAATAGAGATTTGACGTTAAGATATCTGCTCTCACTAATACACTACGGGCGCCGGAAAATATATCTATAGCTAGATAAGTACAGATGTCGCAACGGATCATTACTGTAAAGTTCGTGTTGCATTCATTACAGCCATTGACGTGATTATAGGTAGACGTTGGATTTCATAATGAAATGTTTATAAAAAGTGGCACAAGTCAATCTATATAAACGTAACCGTAAACGTAACGTATTAGACCAGATTTTTAAACTTCAATCTAACGTAGATACCATAAGGCCCGACGTCGCTTGTCAATATGTCAATAGACGTCCAGCCATACATTTGAGCTTCTATTTGTCGTGCCATATTTTGAGCGCTGTCACTGAATCTAGTAATAATTTCATCTAACATTACAATAGCTACACCCATTTCGATGCGTTCGGAGGAAAGTAGGCTTCACGCTTGTATACCCAAAGTGTTTTTAAAACCATATTTAACTAACATTAATTATGTACCAACACCGACATACCAATTAAAGTGGAGGCAAGCGGCTGTGACGCTGGCTCCTCCGGAACTATCTTTCTATGGCGCATTGGTAGCCTATATAATTGAACCTAGAACAAGAATACACACATCAGACAAGCATTCCTAACGTTGACGTTGCAAAAAAAACATGACGTTACTCGCGTCTTACGTACATGAAAAAAATATTTAATTACTAGTGGACGCACGCGACTTCGTCCGCGTGGACTACAGAAAAAACAAAATGTCGAAATTATCGGGGATAAAAACATTTTCCCGTAGTAGCCTATATGTTAAGTGCAACCTGTCACAATATATTCCTGAAAACTGCATCGAAATCGGTTCAGCCGTTTCTGAGATTAACGTGCACAAACGCACAGACAAACCGACAAACATACAAAAATTCCAAAAATCATTATTTTGGGTACTATTGCGTAGATAAAGATCTCCTATAATATTTTTTCTCATATATCTTCCATGTACAGACAGCGACCCGTTACATTTTTAACCGACTTCAAAAAGAGAGGTTATCAATTCGTCTGTATGTTTTTTATTTTTATTTTTATTTTATTTTTTATTTTTTATGTGTGTTACCTCAGAACTCCGTCATTTATGAACCGATTTCAATTTTTTTTTATAGTTGGTCATGGTATACTTCCAGGTTGGTCCCATATTCACCATATCAGGATCTGATGATGGGATCTTGGAGAAATCGAGGGCAATCCTCGAATATTGTAGGCACATGTAGTCTGTTTTTATACTTTTACTGAGCGTTTTGGTCACCTACATATAAAACATAACATCTGATGATGAAATCTCTAAGGAATCTAGGGATATCCTCAAATATAAAAGGCACGAGTAGTCCGTTTTTAGATTTTTATAGAGAATTTTGGTCAGCTACACATAATATAAAGGAAACGAGGGTCTGATGATGGAGCCGCCGAAAAACAGATAGTGGAACTTTTTAGTAACAAAATCCCCCTATGGCAGTGGGGCCTACGTCCAGTAATGGACTGCAATAGGCTTATGAAGATGAAGATAATTGTGTTAAGTCATGAAATTATATGTTGCGTTAAGCCGTGTCCGAAGTAAGATGGTTATAGAGAAAGAGGTAGAAATGAGAATAACGAGATGACGGATAATAGGGATGAATGAAAAAAGAGTACCTACATATTGCACCGACCCCAAATGATTGGGAACAGGGCAGGAAGAAGGAGTGTAATTATATGTTGCTCAAATAAGTGTGTACATGGCTGTTGTGCTGCCAAATCTCTTATATTCCTCCGAGGCGTGGTGCATGTACCGTCGCCACATACGCACTCTGGATCGATTCCACCTCAAGTGCCTCCGATCCATCATGAGAATCAGATGGTCCAACCGAGTGCGTAATACCGAAGTATTGCGAAGAGCCAATGTAAGTGGCATTGAGGCCTACTTAATGCGTCGGCAGCTTCGGTGGTGCGGTCATGTGTCTCGTATGGCGGAGGAGAGATTGGCTAAGCGCATCTTCTTTTCTGAACTGGAGGAGGGCAAGCGGAAACGCGGCGGGCAACTCCTCAGAGACAAAAATGTTCAGAAAAGACATATGAAGAGATGCAATATAGATCCATCTAAATGGGAAGTTTTGTCAGCACAACGACCAGAGTGGCGCAGGACGGTGATAAAGCAAGTACACGAGTTCACCATCTCCGAGCGCATGAACGCCAACTTAGTAATATCTAGGAGTAGAAGTGGTCGCCATGACCGAAATTGGTCGGAGGTCATCATTATCATCATATTGTCAGACGTAAAGTTTCGAAGCCTAGTCCTTTTTCTCTTTTGTCATGTGGCCTATTTTATATTATATAATATATATAAAAATTATATAAATCTGACAAAATTATGCCTCTTAAACTTCGTACACGGCTTAACGCAATATACCTATATATTTGCCCTTTAGTAAAATTTTACTTTGGTAAGCTCGAGTTTTGGGAGGAAGTCGGTTTTTCGTTTTTATTATATGTACTAGCGGACCTGACAGACGTTGTCCTGTCCCACGCCTTTGAACTAACGTCACTCATTTGTTTTGCCTTCCCGGAATCTTTATACTAATGTTCGAACTTTCAAATTTCGAACAAATTATTTGCATGGAAGTAAAGAAAAGGGTTTTTAGTTTTTAGACTTGTTTTACGCATTTTTTTTAAATTCTCTCCGTTAGAACCATCCTTGTACTTCAAGGAATACACTAAAAAAAGAATTAGCGAAATCGGTTCAGTCGTCCTCGAGATCCGCGCTTACCAACAAAAATAAGGATTCATTTTTATATTATATATAGATTAGCATTAATAAGCTAACCAGTGAAACGTGAGCGTGTAAGCGGCAAACTCCTGCCCGACCTCTTTGGGGTTAATGGGCGTGACTACGTATATGTATGTATGTATTTTGTTTCATGCAGTAGGTAACCTATAATTCTATTCCTTATACAAGCCAACATATACATTACACAAACATAATAATCATGTCATTTTCCTCCATATGCTATGATTCAAGCCAATATATTCATCAGGTGCACCCAAAATGAGGTAGACATGACTGCAGGGAGATCCTACATTAGCCGCGCGGACTATACTAACCTTGAAAGTAAGATTTTGGTCGTGCATAATGGAGTTAGCGAACTGTTCCTCCACAATACACGTGAGGGTTATGAAGCACAGGCTGCATTTGTTTATACTTGTTTCTATTCGCGTGTCCGCCATTACTATTGAACTGCAATTTAAAAACTCGAGTTAAAGGAAAACAAATTATTTGAAACCCTATATTAAAATGGTGATGGTACGTCATATCTATCATTCACATAGACGTACGTCACATGTCGTAGACGTGATTTGACTCTCCTCGGTTGAACTTTTGCAGAGTTTTCTTACACCATCTGACGCGGGCCGCCTTGTCATAGAGGAATAAGATGTCATAGAGTGCTAATGTCATACTAACAGTTTCGATGCACCATTAGACTTTTCGGTGCCTCACAATTCCAGTCCTTGACACTTAGATTCTATTAGTGTAATGTATAGTAATGTACTACATTACTAATGTATTATAACGTATAGTAATCTAAGTGTCAAGGACTGGAATTGTGAGGCACCGAAAAGTCTAATGGTGCATCGAAACTGTTAGTATGACATTAGCATTCTATGTCTACATCTTATTCCTCTATGGCCTTATGATCGTCGGAAAGCAGATGCGGTATCCAACGGCAAACTAGCTTTCTCACATCAAGCGCTTCACGCAAGATCTTCTGAATGGTTGTTTGTCCCTGAGATGCCTAATAGAGCCTCTATCTCTCGATACGTCACATGACGATCTTCGAGAATTAGTTGTTATCTTCAATGATGTTATCTTCAGTGAAGGCGGAATTTGGGCGTCCATCGCGAGATTTGTTACTAACACTAGTATGTCCACGCTGGAATTCTAAATACCAGCGTTCGACAGTCCGCAGACATGGGGCTTCATCACTGAACACAGATGTTAGCTCTTCAAAACACTGAAGCCGTGTCAGGCCTCTTCTAAAGTAGTAGAAAATTATTGCACGAACATTTTTCTTTGAAAGATTCATTTTCGTACGTAACCTGACAGATTCCAATCGACGCTGTGACTAAACAATAGCATTAATCCTAATCAAAGAATATACTTTTGTTTTTTTACAATTAGCTAGGCAAACATTTGACCGCCATCGTACCTGATGTTAAGCAAGATGCGGCCTAGGGTGGTACATGTTTGCCTAGAAAGTGCCTATTCACTCTAGCTTTGAAGAGACCAATGTTGTAGTGCTCGGGAAATACATCGGCAGGAAGTGCATTCCACTCCTTAGCCGTTCGCATTACAAACGAGTTAGCATAACGTTTGGTGCGGATGGGTGGGATATCAACAACATAAGGGTGATACGCTAGTCTGCGTCTAGTATCCCGATGGTGAAAAGGGGCTGGTGGAACTGTATTGTGAAGTTCCCACGCACACTCTCCAATGTGTATCCTGTAAAACACTGACAAGGCAGCAATTTTACGGCGGTGGGTCAGGTCCTGGAGTTTCGAATTTGCTACGGTTTTATCTCCAATAAGTTTTATTGCCCGTTTTTCCACCGAGTCCAGTGCGGCTAGCTGATCCATCCCAAAGGTGGCAGCAGTACTCCATACAAGGGCGAACTTACGCTTTATATAGCGCCAATAGTTGCTGTGGAGTAAAATACCGCTTAACCTTGGATAGGACGCCTAGATTTTTAGCTGAGATTTTTGCTTTGGACTCGATGTACTTGCCGAAATTCGACGTTGCTGATATGTCCAGGCCTAAGAGTTGAGACGACAGAACTCATAAGGCATGACTCGTAGCAATGGCCCTAATACACTTCCTTGAGGTACGCCATATTTATTTTGTTTATAACCTGATTTGTAAATGGTAGTTTTTTCTCGTTATTAAGTGATTTTGTTTCTTCTTTTATTTCGATATTCTACATATTATGTTTATGTCCAATCGTATGCTGGGTTATCCAGTAAGTATGTATAACATTTATTTAATAACGTTTTGTGGCAAACAAAGTCGAAAGTCTTGCTCATATCAAAGAAAACTATTACCGATTGTTCTTTTCTGTTAATAATTTTGTAGGTGCTTTTCCACAAGAGATGTGCTATGCTACGTTGCTATGGATGCGTTTGATATTCACCAATCATATTCATTGGTGCACATGGTTTAGCACTGGTGGAAACGGATTCAACTAAGGTATGTTTTTTATATGGAAGGATGTGTGCTATGGATGCCTGCTATGGGCCGCCGTCGCGAGTGGTGTGCAGAGCAGAGTACCTACAGTATGCCCACGTTTGTCGCTGAAAGTAGACATGCCATCGTGGAAGCAAAAAGTTATTTTATATCTCGCCGCTTCCGTACTATCGATACATCGCATAGCTCGAGCTGCGCATCTTTCTCGTGCAGCTAGTTTGTGGCGGCGCATCTTCCTCGCACAGCTACATAGCTTAGTATTGGTGGAAACGGTCACATGTTGTCGTAGCGTAGATTTCACATCTTCGCAGCATAACTGCATAGCACATCTCTAGTGGAAAGACACCCTAAAGCAAGCAAACGAAGAAGTTATTAAACGCGTCTGCAATATTTTGTGGCTCAGTGATTGATTTCCCATCTATATACATATATTTCCTCGAGTCCGTTTTCCTTATCATTAACAATGGCGGGAACAATGGCGGTCAGAATCAACCACATAAGCTCCTTAAAGTATTTTCTAGGGCAAACGGTAATTCGGACCTTTGTATTGTATAATTTTTTATTAATTGTATAATTGAACTGAAATTTTCAAAGCCGGGTTATTTCCATTATGTAAGCGAGACACCGCAGTAGTATAGAGCGATATCTCATTTCCAGCAGAGTAGATCACATAACGCTCGTATTCTTGGTTAACTTTTCCCTTAAAGCTTCCCTTTTCCTTTGGCGAGACTTCGGAGAGACTAATTTGTTTTCTTCAACAAAGTTATTTTATAATGGTGGAGTGTGATTGAAGTTTGAGTTCATAATTGGTGATACGGCCTCCTAATTATCTAATTTGCAATACCAAAGCCGAAGCAGCACGATAGCGAAAATTGTACAATATTCGCGTTGAAATGTCAAAATTCTTTTGAAATTCATTTTACATAATAAGAATTTGACAAGCAATTAGTGATTTTTTTTACAATTTTCGCTATCGCTTTACTTTTGCTATATAGGTAATAAGGGGGCCGGAATTATAGTATAAACAGCACTTACCAATATTGAAAGAAAGTGACTAGTAAGTTTGTAGGTTGATCAATATCCAACGCTTGAATCTGTGACAAGTTTGGAGGGGTCTGAAAACAAAAAATATAGTATAAATTAATCTACCTGCATACAAAAAGTATACTTAAGTGACATGCTATGATAAAGCAGCTATGATATTAAAATATATAGTAGGTATAGGTTATTTTTTTAAGATTATACAAGATGTTTTAATAGAAATAGGCATTATGTCCATACCATCTAAAAAAAATAAACATTTGATTTCGAGTTTTTACACCTGATTTTAATAGGCATATAACATAGTATTCCTGAAGTGTGATTAGTGTGAATATGCTTATCTAATCGGCAACTGAAACTATAAACCTTCATATAAACATGTGTCCGTGCAAACTTGAATATCCCCTATTTAGAAGTGGTTAAAAATGTTTCATCAAATAATCGGTCAATTAATAGCACCAGAATGACTTGGTATTCTTAACTCTCTAAAAATACATTCCTTTTTAAATCTTAACATAACAGGAACTTAGGTTTTAACAAAAAAAAAACTTTAGAATAAAAACTTTGGTTGTTTTTTTCCTGTAAAAATACAAGTTTTTTTAAATTGTATGGATTGTAACCGATATATTTACCTGATTAGGAGGTAGGGTAGCGGGCGGCGAGGGCGGCGCGGACGAAGCCGCGGCGGAGGACGAGTGTGCTAGCGTCGTCATGAAGTTTCGGTTCAAATGTGCCGCCTCGTATAATGCGAGCAACATGCCTTCTTCTCCACCACTGTCATACAGATAATCATAATAACTACATATTATAAAACAAAGTCGCTTCCTGTTTCCTGTGCCTATGTATGCTTAGATCATCAAAACTACGCAACGGATTATGATGCGTTTTTTTATATGTAGATCGAGTGATTCAAAAGGAAGGCTTACATGTTTAACTAGGAACCCGTCCCGGTTTCCCACGGGTGCAATACGGGTCACGCGGACGAAGTCGTGGGCGGCCGCTAGTACATACATAAAATCGCGCTTCTTCCCGGAGGGGTATGTAGAGATTACGGATCTCTACTTGCTACGGTCCTGATACACCTCTTTCGCTTCATCTACTTTCATTCATAATATCTAGTTTAGGAAATGTTAGCTAATATGTTTTTCGAGTATGTTCTTTAGTAGGCGGGTCTCCACAGAGTGAGCAATCTCGCGAGGCAATTCTTCTTGAGTTGTACACTGCGAAATATTATCACTTATTTTGTACAAACAAAATAAAATCTTGATAAGTTTACCAATAGAAAATGCAACAAACCATAATAAGGCAAATTGCCAAGTAGACTTTACACTACCTAATTACACTAATTTTTACCTAAATAGGCAACCCTCGTATACAGACTGTTCTTGGCATTCTGATTTATCTACTTTTTACCTCTAAAACTTACCTAGTCCTCTGTCCTCTGACTACAGGCTGTGTTTCGTCACTGGTCAGAAAGATCCCCCCCACCATACTAGTTAGAGAGGAGAACCAGCCGCCCCCACTACCGCCTCCACTCATACCACCAAACGTTGACAGTACATAGTCATTTAATGCTGCTGTTATTACCTGCCCATAGCTGAAATATACATATACCTGTTAATTTGATTCACCTTGTATCACTGGCGGCTCGTCCTAAGGAGCGCTGGTGCGGTGCACTCCCACCCACGAAGATTACATAGGCAATCTATATTTCTCTATATTTATAATTATCTTTCAATTCTACTATGTTTATACAATAGTGTCTACGCGTTCGTCTCAAGTAAGTTGTAATCTAATGTATCGAGTAGAGCTCTAGCGATCGCGCTCTAATGAAACGAAATTTGGTACGAATCCTAGTACTGTATTCAATGAGTGCGAAAGAGACATACCGTCATAGGCCGGCGCGTGAAACATAAGATTTAGTATGAAAAATTTAGGTAAAAAAACCTTTTTAAAAACAAGCTTTTATTTAAATGCGGCACACTAAAACTTTTACTGTTAATTTATAACGTCATTTCAAATTTAACACATTTGACACAATTTATATGTTATAAAAGCTTGTCGCGACATTTAAGTACTCGTATTTACGTTCTTACTTTTAAATGTTTATCAGGCAGCATCTTTGTGTTGATGTTTCAGATTTTCCCATATTGTTCCCACGCATATCGAAGAAATATCCGTCGACCCTTCCAGAGCTTCATGTAGAAGAGTAAGAGAGTAATATACAACAAGGTGGTATGTTCACGACATCATGTCATCATGCCACTCAGTCCTCGGCACGGCCTCACCTTGACTTATTAAAAATTTAAAACTAAGAAAGTAAATACGAGTACTTAAATGTCGCGACAAGCTTTTATAACATATAAATTGTGTCAAATGTGTTAAATTTGAAATGACGTTATAAATTAACAGTAAAAGTTTTAGTGTAAAAGTTTATTTTTTCTTTTTAGCGCATTTAAATAAAAGCTTGTTTTTAAAATACCTAAATTTTATTTTATACTTTTTAGTTTTCACCTGGTAAGTTCCTAAGTCTGTTCATCTCATTCAACGCATCATTATTTTCAACTCAATTGCTTAAAAATATCTGTTTCAAAATAGATTTTCAAGTTTTAGAAGTCCGCCATATTGGATTAAGAGTGACGTCACATTTTTTTCGAGTTACTCTCAGCTAGCCCTTTAATTTGATACCCATATTATAGGAATGCATTAAAAATAATTGGTCCGCCATTGTGGGTATGCCGCCATGTTGGACTTAGAATGACGTCACACTGTTAATCATGCATTGTCATCCGAACTGAACGTGCTCACCAAATTTCAGCCCAATCGGTTGAGGGCAAGTGCCTTAAAATTGAGTTGTAAGATTTCACCCGAACAAACATACATTGCAAGTTAAATAAAAGCTTGTAAAAATTAGCCTTATCTGGAGCGCCGCTCACGTATGCCGCCACTAGGGGTCGCTTAGTCCGAGTTAGAACGCGATATGGTTGTCTTTAATGTGTTTCATTAGGTCATCTGAATTTTTATAGGTGTACGGTTGAACTTGCCATCTCATTCGTTAAGAGAGTGAACACCCATCTAAAAATGTCAGCAGCCACCTCTGCCTTGTATCATTTGGAATGACATCAACTTGCAGGATACCATATATACTAGTTTTGCAAGAGCTTATACAACAGTTTAAATAAACATAAAAAATAAACAGAAAAAAGAGTTTTTGATGAGCAGCTTATTTAAAAAGTAGGTGGACTGTGTTATTGTTAATTAAAAATGTGACTTAATATTCTTACCCATTTAATGCAAGTTCATCATCAAGAATAGACAATTTGACTACATAAGGGTTGGTAGATTCTTGCTTCTTGTAGTTCACCAAAATCATTAACAATATCACAACATCATAACCTGCAACAAATATGACAGTCACAGACATAATCTCCAAAGAGTTGGGCAAAATTGTGCAATAGTTTTACACCCACCTTTCACCATAATTTGCATCAAATTGTGGTTGATTTTGATCATCACACTTACTTAAAATTAGTTGTCTGTCCCTCTCCATTCTTAATGTAAGTGGCTGAGACAAAAAGGGACAGGTTGAACCAATTCTAAGTTTATGTTAAGTGTGAAGGTCAGATTTACCACATAAGCCTATTAGCCAGAAATCAATCCAAAATCACATAATTATATATACAGGATGTTATTTTCGTTGCCACCCTTAACAAAGGGTATGTACTCTATACTTTAAATAAAGTAAGTTTATGCCAAAAACAATGCTTGGAAAGCATGTAAATTTTTTGGATTTTTTTTTATTACTTTATCGGGCGAAATTTATAGTGTCCAGTGTTTATGCTAGTTTTTTCATGTAATATTGCATGTATCTCTAAGAAACGGCATACAGATTTATTGTGTATGCAACATAAAAAATATTTTTGGGTTTGCACTATAATAAAAAAAAATGTATATAGGTAATTCTATTCTAAGTTTTGTTCATGTACATAACTAGTACATACCATGGGGCTGTCTTTCAGTGGAAGTGCATAATAATTGAACTAAAGGTTCAAAGAGAGAGTTCAGCATGAAATACTCAATGAGGGGATTCTCATCCACATTCTCCACACCTGTGGCTATCACAAGAAGCAGTTTTAGAAACATTGCTTTTAAATTCTCTGGAACATCACCTGAAAAAAAAAATGTATCATAGAGTGTGCCACCGAATTCCCCTTGCCACATTATTTGGTGAAACATGTATGTATCTGATCTAATAATAACTTTATTGGAGGACCACCTTTTTCTGGTTTTCCTGACCAATATTTATGAAAATTTATATTTACATTGGGTAGGTCTGAGAATTAGTCATATAAAATTGGTTGTTCCTCGCATTCTTTAGGTTTAGTGTTACACAGATGATAGGGTGAGATTTAATTGAATTTGAATTTAAATTATAAGACTGAAAAACATTCAGTAGCACTCCCAATTATGCACTCTGTATGATCTAAGTGCAACTACAATTAGTAACTGTATACAGTTGAAAAGTATATAAAATGTACTATGTAGTATGTACCTGATAAAATAGTACTACAGTGTTCCAACAACTTATGCATTTTGCCTGCCGCAGTCTCTGTTCCAATCAGAATGGTCTTGACATTGATATTGGAGTCTTGAGCTGCACGCTGATACATTGTCATGAGTAAAGCACTTAGTGTTTGAAGAGCATATACCAATCTACAAAAAACAATATATAGTCCTTTATGAAAATCATTTTTCATCTTAAATATTTGGTAGTAGCACAGAGGAAAATGGAGAGATGTGATAATCAATATTGCACTACAACCACTAAGCTGTGTAGGCTACAGTACAGAAGGGACTATCACTGGGTAACATTTGCCTCCCCCTTAACTGCTATCCATCATCTGCACTAAGCCAGCACTTTTTTCCATAAATAAACCTAGTTAGGCTGGTCTCCTATGTTTTTGTTTGCTCTGTGTTTGTAGACATAGTTATGAAATTCCTACAAATGCAAAGAAATTTTACAAAATCAAAAATATACCTGATGTGGTGTTCTTGACCTAACATCTCAATACATTGAGAAACTAATATGTTAATACTATCTTTCATATTCATCAGCTGGTCTGTTGATAGTTTCTGGATCTCAGCCTCTAATTGTGGGATTTTAGGTTTAAGAAGAAAGAACTCATCCCAAAATGTAGGGTTATCTATAGTTAGATCCTCTCCTCTAAAAAATGATTCGTAAATCTGAACCACTTTTTCTTTAATGTGCCTTTTAGAGCCGGAACCACTTCTCTTTCGTGTAGCCATTTCTAGGAGTATGAGGGAGTATGTTATATGAGGTGCATTTATTAACTATATAGTAGTAATCTATGGTAATAAATTATATCGAAATAAGAGAGCTATTTAACTGTATGTCCTCAATTGGAATTTTTAACAAGTCTCAATTATTACAAATCAAATCAGTGCAAAATCGACGTGAAACACGGTTTTTTTTTTTTTTTTTGTTTAGTTTATCCCGAAGGAAAGGCAAGGGGAACTAAGCCCATACAGCCATTGTCTTTAGTAAATGATTTCCGAACATAATGATGGATGATAATGATGATGATGAATGGAAACGTCGGGAAAATCCTCAAGAACACGTGTAAAGTTAGTCAAAATGAAAAATAATTGCAGAAACAACTTACATGGGCCCATGAAGAGATCATATTCCGGCTAAAGTTTTACTCAGCTTACCTGCGTATAAAACCATGCACACGCACTAGATTCACATCACAAGTAATCAAAATATAACTTATCTACCAGAAAACATCACTTTACGGATACATGCAAGCCATTTACAAATAATTTTTCATTTTCACAAGAAAATTACACCCGCTCCCTTCCAGCTTTTCCCGCCGAATCGACGTGAAACACGGTTTTTGGTTATTTTGTGGCGACAGTTGACATTGTTGACAATTAACTGACAATGACATTGACAGCAGCATTTTTAATTATTTTTTTAGCACAAGTTGTTAAGCCGGCTTGAGACGAAGTTACATTTCTTATGCTACAAGCTTTAGTACATTAACAAGATTTAATGCTATTGAATAACCCTTTTTTAAAATACCTGACCCAATGTGTAAACTCTCTCTGTGGCTTTGATTTGGAAACTGCTCGAAACAAATACCTATTTGTTCTTCGAGAACCCAGCTTGCAGTTGCAATTGAGTTGCAATCACTTGCACTTTTGCATCCATTTTTTTTTAGTTTATCCCGAAGGAAAGGCAAGGGAAACTAAGCCCATACAGCCATTGTCTTTAGTAAATGATTTCTGAATTTATGTGATGATAATGATGATGGTGATGAATAGAAACGTCGGGAAAATCCTCAAGAACAAGTGTAAAGTTAGTCAAAATGAAAAATTATTGCAGAAACAACTTACATGGGCCCATGAAGAGATCGTATTCCGGTTAAAGTTTTACTCAGCTTACCTGCGTATAAAACCATGCACACGCACTAGATTCACATCACAAGTAATCAAAATATAACTTATCTACCAGAAAACATCACTTTATGGACACATGCAAGCCATTTACAAATAATTTTTGATTTTCACAAGAAAATTACACCCGCTCCCTTCCAGCTTTTCCCGCCGTATCACTTTTGCATCCAGGTAGATCTTTATTTCATGGTATTCTCCATTGTCTATGGTCAAGTCAATTGTCATTCCTATATAGATTCGGCGGGAAAAGCTGGAAGGGTGCAGGTGTAATTTTCTTGTGAAAATGAAAAATTATTTGTAAATGGCTTGCATGTGTCCGAAAAGTGATGTTTTCTGGTAGATAAGTTATATTTTGATTACTTGTGATGTGAATCTAGTGCGTGTGCATGGTTTTATACGCAGGTAAGCCGAGTAAAACTTTAGCCGGATTACGATCTCTTCATGGGCGCATGTAAGTTGTTTCTGCAATAGTTTTTCATTTTGACTAACTTTACACTTGTTCTTGAGGATTTTCCCGACGTTTCCATTCATCATCATTGTCATTCATCATAAATTCAGAATACATTTTACTAAACAATGATTAGGCTGTATGGGCTTAGTTCCCCTTGCCTTTCCTTCGGGATAAACTAAAAAAAAAAACTAAAAAAACATTCCTATATTTTTTTTATTTATTAGGGGCATTGGTATTCAATACCATCAGCTCAACCAAATAACTTTACAAAGAACAATAAGGACAATAAATGTAAAATATAACCAAGAACACAAAAACACACCACTAAAATAATTACAACAGACATTAAAAAAAATAAAACTAAACCTAACATTAACAAAACATCAACAAAAATAATAATAATTAATATAACCAATTAACCATTAGAACTCATTCTTATATTGGTTTCGGCGGGAAAAGCTGGAAGGGTGCAGGTGTAATTTTCTTGTAAAAATCTAAAATTATTTGTAAATGGTTTGCATGTGTTCGTAAAGTGATGTTTTCTGGAAGATAAGTTATATTTTGATTACTTGTGATGTGAATCTAGTGCGTGTGCATTGTTTTATACGCAGGTGAGCTGAGTAAAATTTTAGTCGGAATACGATCTCTTCATGGGCCCATGTAAGTTGTTTCTGCAATTATTTTCCATTTTGGCTAACTTTACACTTGTTCTGGAGGATTTTCTTGACGTTTCCATTCATCATCATCATTATCATCCATCATAAATTCAGAAATCATTTACTAAAGACAATGGCTGTATGGGCTTAGTTCCCCTTGCCTTTCCTTCGGGATAAACTAAACAAAAAAAAATCAATAAAATCATACATTCATTCGTTCATGTCAACTCTTGTCGCGTCCGCGTCGTGTGGTGATTTCCTTCTGCGTTATTTTAGAATTTTACATCTAGTTTTGTCTGATTTGGATATAATGAAGTCCAAAAAACGCCATCAAAGCTCATCAGAAGAAACTGAAGAATCAGATGCAAGTGTGCAATCAAGCAGTTCGTCAGAAAGTGAGAGTGATGACTCCTCTGTTGCTGAACATCGATACAAGAAAAAGAGAAAAGAAGCAGATTTTACTATGTCTGATAGTGGTTCCGACAATCAAAGACGAGCTAAAAAACGTAAACATAAGAAGAAGAAGAAAAAGCACGGAAAGAGAAAGAAGCGATCTGAATCTCCTGCTGAAAGTATTTCGGAAGAGCACTCTTCCGCTAGCGATGGCGAAATTTCGTCTTCTAAAAAGAAACGCAAACACAAACATAAACACTCCAAACGTGCACGCGATTCTTCAGTCAGTGAAGGTATGCAATTAATTTAAGCCTTTTTATTATCATCTTATAGTCATCCACAAAATGTCAATCACACAATGAGTAAATTGAGATAATCTTTGTACTTGGAGTTAACAACTTACAATAGTGATTTCTTTAGATGAACAGCATGAACGCAGACTTCACAGTGTTGTAAAAGAACGTCGGGGTTCTTCAGTAGAAGGCAACCAACCTGCACGTACATATTATCAGTAAGTATTTGTAAAAGTTGAAACTGATAAGACTGTTAGGGAGGTAAAGTAACTTATTTTCAAACAATTCAAACTTTAAATGCTAGCAAATAATAAATTGTGTTTTTTCCTTTTATAAGGCACTTATTTGTAAAACCACAAACAAGCAAACATAAATATTTCTTTGCTTTTATTATTTTATTAGGAAAGAATATCGCCACTCCCCTAGCCATGATTATGAAAGGCAACAAGAAGTACAACGTTTCTACAGAGGGTCTAGTAAAGAGAGGAAATTGCAATATCAGGAATATCAATATCAGCGTGAGCGAAATAACAGGTATTAACATATAGTCTCTTATAGAATCAATCAATGAACAATATAAAACATTTTCATTCCTAAGTTACAGGCAGTCTTAGATGAATTATAACTAGATTCAGTGATAGCACTCAAAAAATGGCAAAAATAGCTGCTCAAATGTATGGCTGGGCATCTATTGTCATAAATTGATACAAGCAAAGCCGAGTCTTACGGTAACTACATAAGATTCAAGTTTAAATATTTGGTCTAATGCAGTTATTACATTTATATAGATTCACTCATGCCACTTTTTATAGAGATTTCATTATGATACCCCGCATCTACCTATATACACGTCACTGCAGGCAGTGCCAGCCAAAACTACCTGCAGTGGCAAACTAACAAACTTTTTTCTAAATTTTCTTAACATGATATAGCTTAAAATTATTTCTATAAAACAAGTTGTCAAATGTTGGCTGTGTAGTTATATACACTAGGAATACACTCAACCAAGATGGCAATGTACTTGTTTGTACTTTACCATGAAAATGAATTACAGATACCCTTACCCAGAGAAATATGACAAAAATAGAGATATTCATGGACAATACCATAACATTAATGAGGAAAACCATAGACATTCTGAATATGTGGATTATAAAAGGTATATCATATTGTGAAGTGTTTAATAATTTATGTAATATTTTATTATATTTACTTATTTGTTAGTGCAGATAAATGTTTTTAGATATGTAGCCACAAGTAGTTTTGAAGTAAAACACTCACAATGTTGTATATTTTATGAAATTACAGTTCTACAAATTGTTATGAAGTTCTGTATGATGTTCTTTTGCACATTTTATTTTATTTTTAAGGTTAACATAATGAGACTCAAACTGTTTCTGATTATATTATGTAGACTGTTACACAAAAAAATGTAACAAGAACCAATTTAACATATATTTTATATGTAGGCTTCAAAAGTATGAAGAGCGCAGGCCTGAAGAAGAATATCATAGAAGACCAAGAGAAGAAAATTACCACCCCAGAGAAGATCATAAAGGTTAGTGTTTATCCTGTAGGCATTATAAAACAAGCCACATTTGTATAAGCTATAGATAGATATTTGTGATCAAGTAATTATGACCAGAGGCGGCGCGTGATATTTTTTGATGGGGGTTCACAAAAATGAAAAAGAAAGCTAGAACTTACCACTTATTATAATTTGTATAAAAATCCATTCGCCGGTTCTTTTTGCGAGCTAAGACATCAATCACTTTACCACACAAGTTCACACAACCAAGGTGTTTTAAAATTCTGTTCTGATTTAAAAACCCCTATAAACGATTTCGTCTCCAATAACATTTTTTAGTAAGAGCATTTTCAGGACGTGGTGGTCTTTTTTTTAAGTTCCAGGCGCATTTCGAGAGTGTTTTCACAATGTTTAATAAAAATACACTACATTCCATTTTTGACACAATGTATCACACTCATATCATCTCTAATATTCAATTCAGTTAAATTGTCCGTGTAAAAACTGAGAAATAACTTGCAAAGCCGACCGACACGTTTGTTTGTAAACAGAAAACTGTAAAATCGGCAACATCGCACACGACATGCAGGTTATTCCCGCGCAGTGCGCAGGCCCCGCGCGCCACGGTTTGGCAACGTCGCGATTGGGCTGCGCTCCAGATTAGGCCATTTTCTCATACGAAATCATTGATTCGCGCTCCGGGCTAGGTCGGTGACAGTACTAGGAATTGTATTAAATTTCCCCTGGCGCTCCCCCCGGTCCCGGCGTACATGTTAGGTACATTGGTATATATTACTTACTTGACACGAACGCGAAGGCGCGTAGGCATAGGTAGGTAGGTAACCTATTAGTAGATTTAAATAGAAAAATACTATATTATACGGTAACTAGCTATTATAAAGAGAATTTGATTAAGTACATGTAATTTTCGTGTGTGGGAGTGCACTGCACCAGCGCTCTATAGGACGAGCCGCCTCTGATGATGACATTTAGGTATATTGGATCAGAGATTAAACAGAAAATTTGACTAGCCCTTTATATTATTATACATATTATCAATAATAAAATTCAGATTTCTCATTATTTGCTTATAAATACTGGTAAGAGTGAGAAATAAAATTACTTTCACAAGAAAGAAAGAAATAAAAAAATCACATTTTTAGTAACCAATTTACTTTTACAGGATTCCATAAATACAATCAATATGAAGAGAGACCAAAAAGGCGCGACTATGACAATGGACGGGACTATCGTGAACGGTACTTAATTTCTCAGTGGAATTTGGTACTTTGTGAACTCTGGAACATAGTATTCACATTAAGTGTTATTTTGTTTCAAGCCGTGGACCACCACCAGAACCCGATCGCTACCACAATAGAGAATATCAAGAGAAAAGAGAAAGATATCAGAAAGAAGAGAAGTTTCCTCCTGACCAGTAAGTAATTCTGTGTTATCTATTTTCTATCTAGATCTGAAACTTCCAGTAAAACTTAAAGATTTCAAGTTGCAGAGAAAATGTTTTATATTGCTTATAATTATGTTTTGGATAGTAAAAACTCTGTATGTTTATAATCTGCCGTATTTAATGGCAGTTGTTATGTGCGCCGTTAAATTACCGTATTTGTTTTTACAGTGACATCTCTACAGAAAATTGTTATGAATTCAATCCGACCATGTTGCTGTTGCAAAGATACTTTAATATTTGTATATTAAAACATTGCTCTAGGCATGTGTGAAATTACTACATTAGGAGTCATGGACAGACTGAAACACTGATTGATTGAATTCCCTTTTGGGATTATTCTCAGGAATTAAATGAGGGAAAAGACTATATTCCTACATTTTCCTAGTGTTCACCCCTGTGGCCTGGGCCTAAAGTTTGTGTCATACAAATTCAGACTTCAATCATACTAATGTGTTTCTTAGTAAACATAAAACTCACCAACCAATTATTTCACATCTTTTAAATGAAATTCTAAATTTAAGGTTGTATAAGAAGATTTTCTGTAAGTCCTGCATTTTGTAATCTTACAACACCAGAAATTAAATGAAGTTACTGAATATGTTATGCAAGTCTACTTTTAAAAAGGGATCACAAGAATGGAAAATTGGATATTTAAGTTTTATTACAGAGATAACAATGAATCTGAAGAAGAGAGTGAACTATTCAAAAACTCAACATTCAAACCTATGTATTTATGCAGATTTACCCTTCAATAAGATAGAAATCTTAAATTGAAATTAATTAAAAGATTTATAATCTCTTTTAGAGATAAGCTCGCCTTTGTACTATTTCTTTTACAACTTACTGTCTATGATAAAAAATTATGTGTATAATAAAGAATACTAAAGATATTTTATAGAACAGTAATTTCTTCAACTTCAAGAAAAATCTTTGCCTGAGAACAAAGTAGCAGAAACTGTCTTTGATACTATAAGTAGAGTCACCAACATTATAAAGAAGAAAAACTTAAATGTCAAGGATTCTATTGTCTGAGACCACAGTAGCAGGTAAACAACTTTTGATACCATAATTTTGAGTTACCAACATTATATTGAAGAAAGAAAATACCTGGATAAAAATTAAACATGGATCATTCTTCATTTGCTAAGTGAATATAGTTGCAATAATAAGAAATATTGCAACCATAGAGTACATAAACCGATAGAACATGATAAAATTTATTAAAAAACTATAGAGAGATTGAATATACACAGATTCTTGGATCAAATGAATATTTTTTAAACATTGATGTGGTTATGAATAAAAATATGAACTCTTTAATATCTTGTTTTCTGAAAAACAGATTTTTAAAAAAGAAATTACTCAAGAAGCTGGAGAACATCTGAATTTAAATCGAAACAGCAAAAAAGCTGGTTTGAAAATTCTTAATAAATTTATAGTGAAAAACTGGGAAGGTTTTAGGAGGATTTTACATTGCAGATAACACAACATGAATAAATAATAGAATAAAATACTGCACTATAGAAAACATTGAACACATTGATAAAATTAAAGATTAAACATAACCAATCAATAAATTTTCATGTAGTAGTGTACAACATTAGCAAAAGAAACTAGCACACAAGAAGTACTTTTGATTTAAATGGTTTATTTATTTCCATTGAAATCTTCATGAAGTTGACAGAATACCAGCTGACATGAATATTAAAATTAATAATATGCTAAAGATGCAAATTAAAATGAAAAGGAAATGTGATTTAAATGATCGCAACCAACAACGATCTCACTAGGTTATTTAAACAAACCTAATAAAATAAAGAATTTTATTAGTGTAGAAAAATCCACGATCGGATGCGTCTAGTATGTATAATTATTCTTGCTGAAATCGTCATAAACGAACTCATGTCTGGTAAGTGTACGATACATAGGAGTGCCATTTATACTTCGTGTTGGAGATTTTTCATGGTTATGTTTTGATTGTGTAAAAGCAATAAAGTTTACAAGTACTATTGCTTATTTTATATTCGGATTGTTATAATATGTTAAAATATTTAAGATTTTTTTCTCTTTTGTTAATTGAATACTAAGTTAAAAAAAGAGTCCTTGCTACCTTGACCCCTAAAGATTTTGTTGATGTGGTGTGGTGTTTCCCCGTAGAGTTCTGAATGTTTACGTTTCTGATGACAGGACTCGGGACATGCGTCGGGAGCGGCCAGGCAGATCCGAGCAGCCAGCGCCGCAAAGATACAGGTAAAATGGCCGCCTATAGGTACTTCGTGTACTCTCGAATAGATACATAACAGTCACGCTCATTATTATGCTCCAAAGAGTTTGGGTAGAAGTGTGCAAATTAAATACCCACTTTTTACCAGTTATACTGTCAAGTCTCACTTGGTAAGGGGTCAGGCGTTATATGAAATTTTATAATCTAGTTCTTAGATAGAAAATACTTGTATATTATATAATGTATGTCGGAGTATTTGAATTATTTTTTAAATAAAAATGGGCAGAATCGTTGGCCTTGGACATGGCCACCGATTCTGCCAAGTAAACTAAGTACCTACCTAGTGACATTACTAGCAAGGGATATTTAAATTGTTTTAAATCTTTACAAATAGAATTATTTATTAATTATAATTAACTCATTACCTAAGTAACAAAACAAGTGAGTATCAATACAAGTGGGTGTCTAAACACTTAACTAATTACCTGTGGAAGCAATACACAGTTTTACATCACCGGTAAATATGAAAAAGGTAAAACAATTTGAAATAAGAAACTAGATACTCAGAACTAAACTTAATGCGAAGTAACAGAGTTTCTACTTACTATGCTTTCAGCTTCAGGACCAAATACAGAATGCCCTATTTCTAATTCTCTATTGCTTGCCACGCCATCCTTACCGCCAAATTAATTTACATCTAAACTGCGAGTAGGTGGCGCTACAAGCGTATGGATTTACATTGTTATTACAACAAATGGGCACTATTAATTTACAAAGCTATTTCTAAATTAATTTCTTATTTATTTAAGCTTGTTCTTAAATAATTAAAGCCAATAGAATAGGTAATAATAAATAAACTCACATTGTGTATCGTACTTGCATTAGTCAAAACACTGCTTGAATAAACACTTTACATTTTAGTATTTACACTTTTAATTTGTTAAAATGTTAAATAATGTTATCTGATTTTAGACCCATCAGACATGAATCACATCGATTATAATTAAGAATTTTAATAAAGAAGTATTCTAACTAATCGACTCGTTACGTCGTCGACGACGAGTCAATAATAGATTGATCAAAACAAGTACTAGACAAATAATGCTTAATGAAAATCTTGACTAAATTTGTTAATATCATCCAATTTATTATTTTGAAATTATTGGAATGACTTTTCATTTATTATTATTTAATAATGTTGTAAACAAAATAAATAGTTGCTACTTTGGTGCAATGCGCAAAGTTATAATCCAAACAGCGCCTTATTTAAAATGAGATTACAACGAGATACCAAATCCCTGATTACAACTAATAAATTAATCAAAATAGTATCCAGCTATTTTTCAGGACAGATAAATTCTAAATCAATTAGAAAAGTTGGTAATCAAGCTTGAGTTCATGGTTGCGGCGACATGTATATTAGGATAGATTGATTAGAATTATTCTTCCAGAGAGCCATCCAGATCTCGAAGCCCGGAAGAGCGCTACCGTGAGAAGGCGCCGGTAAGAGATGAGGAGAGATACCGGAGAAGAGAGGAGCGACCTCGCAGCGGTGACGTCCGGAGAGAGGAAAGGAGGCCGCCGCCGCCGCCTGGCAAGCCCGACCCAAAACCGCGGGAACGCAAATCTAGGTTTGTTTATTGTGTTTTACAATTTAGATGCCTTATTCTTATTAGCAGTTTTTTCAGTTGTCCCTTGCATACGATCCACTTTTAAATTACATTAATATTTATGTCGAGAGTATATTGAATGTAGTATACCTATATATTTGTAATCCTTTTTTCAAAACCTCAACCAAAATTTTTATATTCAGATTTGAAGATGACAAAAAAGAGTACAGTTGGGGCAAAACTGAAGTGAAGAAAGAAGGGACCGAAGGAGAGAAAGAGAAGCCTAACTTCGGGTTATCAGGCAAGCTAACGGCAGACGCAAACACTGTCAATGGAGTCGTCATCAAGTACACTGAGCCCGATGATGCTAAACAACCCAAGAGAAAATGGAGGTTAAATTTGGTTTCCTATTTCGTGAGACATTTGCCAAACATTTGCCACTCTTTCCCTCTACATCTGCATATTTGATTGTCAATTTGTTATACTTGCTAGTTAATTCTCTTGAATCAGAAGTAAATTTTGGAGTGTATTATGACTCCGATTTTATTTGATTTCCACAGCTGTATTCAATAATTTTATATAAAAACTCATTGGCTGTAATCTTATCTTTACTAATAGCCTCAATAAAAAAAGTTACTTTGTTGCGCTTTTACGCCAAAACTATTGCTTTTCGTAGATAGGTAGTCTAAAGCCTGAAAGGACTAGAAAAGGCTACTTTATGTCCCGGTAAAAATATTTTTATCTTGGAAAATGGTGTATTTTTTTCTGCAATATACTAATATGTGAATCCCTTTCAGATTCTACCCGTTCAAAGGCGACAAAGCATTGCCAATACTATACATTCACCGGCAGTCGGCTTTCCTCATCGGCCGCGATAAGAAAGTGGTGGACATTTCTCTGGAGCACCCCTCGATCAGCAAACAACACGCCGCCCTACAATACAGGGCGACGCCCTTTACTAGGCCTGACGGGTCGACGGGCAGACGGGTCAGGCCGTATATTATTGATTTAGGTAAGTCCCTTAATAGCCAATTGCGATATATGATTACTGTGGTGCTTACTTAAGATCCTTTTTTCCCTAAGATAGGGCAGAGGACCTTCAAAGTTTATCGCCATCCCGCTCGGTCTTGAGCTTCGCGCTTTAATTCACTCCCTTTACGTATTTCGACACTGCCACGTTTACGCTTTGTTTGGGGATTCCAATCTAGGACTTGCCTCGGTATGTCTTTATAGTTCCTCATAACGTGTGGCCGATCCAGATTAATATTACATGTACACACATAATTATCCAAAAGCCGAAATATGTAGACTTAAATTGCTTAAAATACAACTTATATAAAAATAACTTTTTTATGTCTCATGCTTATAGTGTAGTGAAATGGGTGTACTTACTTAATATATTTTGTTATAGAATCGGCGAACGGTACGTTCGTAAACAACAAGAAGATTGAAGTACGTCGTTATGTAGAGCTGTTAGAACGAGACGTTGTCAAATTCGGCTTCTCGGAGCGAGAGTACGTGTTGTTACATGAAAACAGCAAGGATGATGGACAGGTAATTAGTATTGTTTATTTAGGGCTGATTTTTCCAAACGTGAAATAGCCTATCAGAAGAATAAAGTTTATGCTGTCTTTCTTTAAAGCAGAGGTTCCCAAACTTTAATTTCTCGTAGACCCCTTTCAAAAGTTTACTGGTTCTGGTGGACCCCCTACAGGCCTACATCACATACAAATTAATTGTGAACATCAATTTTTTCACGCCAACGTTGACCCCCGTCGAGTCTCCTGTAGACCCCTGGGGGTCCACCTGGACCACTTTGGGAACCACTGCTCTAAAGCTTTGTCATAATAGAGACAGCATCAACTTTATTCCTCTGATAGGCTATCTGACGTTTGGAAAAATCGGCCCTTAAGTCTTTGCTAGAAATATACAATCAAGGTTTTATATTTGGCCACGCCCACCGTGAAGTTCGTGCTGCACGTTTCATAGTAGATACATATATTTAGGTTTGCTTGTGGGAAGAAGCTAGGGGGGGCGTAACGCAGCTATATTCATGACGGAAAGATTATATCCTACTATTCTATGTAAAATACTTAAGGGGCGCAACTTCAGCACTGTGAATATGAATTGCACATAATGGAGAAAAATGGAGATGCGCTGTTGTATTTTATTGAAGTTGTAGCACAGTGTGCTTAGCCTTATAGAGTAAAGATATTGATTATTATGGATATTTTGGTCAATTCTGACTGCCATTTTAAATTCTAACATTAAAATTAGTTATGTAAGTACGAGGGTGCATTTTTATATTCGCGGAATGGTAGGTAATTAATAAATGAGGGTACTTTCCTTAGTCGTAACTGGTTAAGTAGCTCATCATTAGTATAAATAGAACGTTTTGTTTTAATCGGGCCATTACTATTTGAATTATCGTCGATCAAACAACTCAGTTGGGAAGAACATTGTGAAAAATGGAGAAAATCGAGCACCGCGCTGTCATAAAGTTCCTTACCAAGCAAGGTAAATCGGTTCAAACCATACTAGAAGAGATGTCATCCGTTTACGGGGAGTCTTGCCCCGGTAAAACTATGGTTTATAAGTGGCATACCCTTTTTAAGCAAGGCAGGGCCTCACTTGAAGATGATCCTCGGCCAGGACGGCCGATCGAGGTGACCACTCCGGAAATAATTCAAAAAGTGGAAAAATAAAAAGAAGAAACAGCTCGCAGAAATGGTTGGAGTATCCGATACAACCATATTTAAAATTCTTCACGATCATCTCGGCATGACCAAAGTCAGTGCAAGGTGGGTGTCGAGAATGCTCACGCCGCCTCAAAAACAACAGCGCGTAAGTGTTCTCGCGCGTTTTTGGACCTCTGTAATGAAGACCAGGATGGAGTATTGACTCGAATTGTTACTGGGGATGAAACTTGGGTTCATCATTATGAACCTGTGTCCAAACAAGATTCTATGCAGTGGCACAAAAAAGGTACACCACCACCAAAGAAATTTAAGGTGTCACAGTCGGCGGGAAAAATCATGGCGACAATCTTTTGGGACTCAGAAGGAATCTTGTTGATAGATTATAAAGATAAAGGTGTCTCCATAACCGGAGAATACTACGCTTCAATCTTAGAGCGATTAAAGGAAGCAATCAAGGCAAAAAGAAGGGGAAAATTAACCAAAGGTGTCCTCCTTCTGCACGACAACGCGCCTGTGCACAAGAGCCGTGTTGCGTTGGCTTTCCTGCATAAGGTGGGCTTCGATATTTTGGTTCATCCACCCTACAGTCCTGACCTGGCTCCCAGTGATTATTATCTCTTTCCAAAAATGAAAAAAGAACTTCGGGGGAAGAAGTTCTCAAGCGATGAAGAAGTGAAGGAAGCAGTTTCAGCTTATTTTTCAGACAAAGAAAAAACATTTTTTTTCGAGGGTTTACATAAGCTAATTGAAAGATCTGAAAAATGTATTAGGGTTGCAGGAGAATATATTGAAAAGGAAAAATAAACTTGTATTTTTATTTCCACGTCTTACCCCCGATTCCGCGAACTTAAAAACGCCCCCTCGTATATCCCACTCTATTTTTAATGTAGCTGAGACAGAAAGGGACAAGTAGAACAATTTTTTAGTTTATGATTAAATCTGTCAGTCAGAATCGATCACATTATGCCATTTACAACTACGCCTTTAACTTGATAATAGGGAATATGCGAAAACGGTTTTTCATATTTTATTCAAAAGATATTACAAATACAAACCGAATAGTGCAAAAATAACATAAATCGGTTATTCACTATGGGTGCGTCCACCACCGGGCCCTACCACCCATAGTGAACTTCCGAATTGTAACGTCTAATACAATTTCATTTATAAATCGGTTAGTAAATACCAAAGTTAGAGGTGTTTAAATTTTTAAATAAAAGGGCACATATTTTGAATTATCTCATTGATTTAATAAATACTTTATTAATATCTGTACCTATTAATAAAAAAAAACCCATACTAATTTGAGACTGCTGTGTCCTATGACGTCAAAGTTTATGCCATTTTAGTATGGAGCAAACGAAGCGTTTCAAAAGCATTTCGCCGGCTCGTATTTTTGAATCGCTGTAAATCCAAAACGGTTAGACTTAGATATGCCATTACAAGGGCAAACTTTATTCATTTTTACGTAGAATCTAAAAATGTTATAAAAAATTTAATGCCTGTACCCTATTATGCAAGTATTGTATTTGTTTAGGACGACGACAACCAAGACCCGATAGCTTTGGGAGCCGCCGTGACCACTACTGAACAGATCAAGGCAGAGAAGCGAGTCAAACTAGAACAGGCAGAAGATGGGTAGATGTAGGTTTTTTTATTTTGATGCCTCATGGCTAAATAATCTTTAGTTTTACTTTTGTAGAATAACGTTCTTTTTTTAAGTTTTCTTTTCTCTTCTATTTACATAGTAAAAAATTATGTAAATCCATTCATAAGTTGTAATTCACACTTGTAATTCTTATTTTGTATATTTTTTTGTGATAAAATATGCTGCAGCAAGCATAGTACATTCTATATAAAAATTTTAAGTGTATATTATATTGTATTACATACTATCAAATAGAAGTCCAAATAAACGATACTTGAGATAAAAATTATTTTATTTTACTAGGAATGTCCCTTAAAATAAATGCAATAATAAAATGTTTTGGTCGCTAGCATCATTTCATAGTCACTACCTACTTTACATGCACACTTAGATCAAATATTTACAGCGGACACTATATTTACAATCCAGAATAAAATAAATAGTGTTAAATACAATCTTAAAACATATCGTTCGGTGGATTATGGTACACAAATAATTGTCTAATATCACAGGTTTAGAATGTAGTTTTGAACACATGTTTGTCTACGTCGTCGAAGCGAGAGGACGTGGGTCGGGTTTGTGCCACGCCTTCACATAGTGACGCTCGCTTGACGAGGCCGTTTCTCAGAGGGATTATAGTAGCGTTATGTGGCCTCGTGCTGGTTCGTAAAGAGTGTGTTCTGTACAGAGGTTTGATCAGTCTATTAGGCGCCACGCCCACTATGCTATGTCGAGAGAAAGGCGCGTAAGAGATCGGTGCGCGAGGTATCTCGTAGCCGTCGCAAATGATGCCGCTATTGGAATCGCTGTCATACATCAGCTCTAGATACTTCGGGGCGCGCGGGAGTAAGTGTGACGGCTCCATCTCCTCTGGTAAATCTTCGTCTGAAATATAACGTTTTGTTAGCCAAGTGATAGCCCAATGGTTAAGAGGGTTATATTTCCAGTCGTCCCCACTGGGTACGAGTGGGAAAAAAAGTTTCGTTCGTGTGACGATTGGAACTTTTTATTTCCCACTCGTTCTTTTTTTACGTTTGCCTACCACTGGGGACGAACGAAACTTTTTTTCCACTCTTACCCAGTGGGGACGACTGGGTATACACCGTTAAGACGTGCGCCTTTCAGTCGGGAGGCGTGAGTTCGATACCAGTCACAGGCCTGTACTACTGAATTTATTTCATGTACGGATTTTTCTAAAAATTTACATTTAGCTATACCCGAGAAGGGTTAGCGTCAGGCAGGCAGCCGGCTGTAAAAACAAATGCCAAAACTTTGGCGATGTGAGTTTCGAAAGAAACCATGTTGCCCCGACCCCATAAATAATGGGAAAAGGGCAGGAAGATGATGAGTCAAAGAGGCATAATATTGTGCAATAGCTCAAGCCTAGTGTCAATGCAGTGTAATAGAATCCGCTATTTGCATAACGTAGGTATTATATGTATGTACTTTCAAATTTCTTAAAAAAAAACAAATGCACATTTTCACAAAATCGTGGGTTCTACTATTCTGCTACCATAACGTGCTAATTGTTTATATCAATGCTTTATTAGTTCAATCTCATTATTATTGGTATAAAAGTATAAAATGAGATTTAATTAATTATAATACAATAGAAAACTGTTTAATGTAATAGGTATGTGATGATATGTAAACAGGCACTCTGTCTTGTCTGTACGAACGAATTATAAATAAGATCACATACAAAAGAATAACCCACCTTCAACAATTCCCAAAACGAATATTTTTTTATCGCAGATTATTGTAACCCTTGAAAATTAAGTCGATTAATTAAGAAAGATTGTATAAAATTTTACCCTGAAGGGCTTGGTGCAAGTGAGGCCAATATTATAGTGACAATGACAATGTGCATATTGTGGTCGATTCTGACAGCCATTTTTAAGACTCAAATGCAGTAAAATTGTGTAAATATAAATTCAAGTTCAATCTAAAATTAACACACAGCTCTCTCTGTTTATGTCATAGAGGAATAAGAAGTCTATAGGACTTATAATCTTATTCCTCTATGGTTTATGTAAAAAAAAATTAGATAGTTAGATGCAAGACGGCATGTGTCAATGAATGAATTAATGAATTAATTTAAATGTAGATATAGCATTGGCTGCAAGTTGGCGTTAATCCTAACATTAAAAGTAGTTATGCCTGTCCCTCTCTATTTTTAGTAAATGTCTGAGACAGAAAGGGACAGTTAGAACAAATTTTTAATACTTATATACATACATGGATATAGTCACGCCCATTATCCCTCAGTATACGCCCATTATAGGTTGGGCAGAAGTGTGCAAATTACATACCCAAATTTCACAAGTTGCCTGGGCACAATTACAAGAATCTAGCGACCGGTAACGAATCCAATAGGAAATGTTTCTCTTTGTATATGTAATATGATTAATTTTGTATATGATTAAGTGTGTAGTCAGAATCGAGCACATTGAACTTAAAACAGTAAACAGAGATAGTACTTATGTATAAGTAAGACGAACCTATGAATGCGTTGTCATTCTCATCCAGCAGGTACGTGCGGTTGTCGACGGCGGCGCATGCTGCCGACCAATGTAGCGCAGTGTTAGTTATCATGGCGAATGATTACGATAGGTACAAGTTTTCTACTCGAATCAAATTTGATCGTTTCGCAGCTAACGTAGTGACGTCTTATTTTTCCATGAAGGAAAGGAAATATGATGTAAAATTTTGCGCAGCGTAGTATGAGCCAATCACTGGCAAATGTTTACAGTTAAACCTACGGCCCGTCAGCCGCGAAATGGAAACACTACTTTCTTTGAACCAACGTTGTTAAGCCACCCTTTGACCTTCATTTATTGGTTTATGGCATGACACAACGGTATAATATGATTGGTTAGCTGCGAAACGTAAACGAGATCAAATTCGAATTAAAAACTCACACTCAGCGTACAGAATTACAACTAGAACATTTCCGATTACGAGGAAAGCTATATGAAAACATTCTATTATCTTTATAAGTAGGTACTATAGTTATAATGAATGGTACATGCAGATTATGAAATTGATTAATGAAAGGGACCACTTATAACTTTTTCCATGAGATTGACCATATTAACTGGGAATAAATGAAACATAATATGTAATATTATGTATAAATCCCTGAATGCTTAGCGAACAGATATTGTTACTTTTAATGACCAGCTATAGCTGATTTAAAGAACAGATATCACAAGTACAAATACAATTAAAAAGAACATAGCATAAGTTTACCATCTCCCAGCAACGTGAGATACGGCGCGTGCGCAGGCGCGGCCGTTAGTTTGATATTCGGCGACGTTTTGTCACGGAGTGACGTCACTACTGCGAGGCACTCCCGGAATGAGGGTCGGCTCTCGGGGTTGTAGCTCCAGCACTTTTGTAGAAGCTCGTAACTGAGAACAGAGTAATATGTTGTTAGGAATTTGACATCTTTTATACTCGTAATATAGCCTTTGTTGTAGGGATGTACGGGCAAAGCGGGAGCTTAGACTCCACTACTTATGTCAAACTCTTATGTGCTTATTGTCTGCCCCCCCATATACAACTCTGGCTACGCCCTTGATGTAACAAAAAAATGTCATGTTTGTACCTTATAGTAATCGATGTGTATATGTGGTCGGTGTGTAGTTAGTGGAAGATGTGTAGTTAGTGGTAGATGTGTAGTTAGTTAGTTAGTGGTCGGGATCGCGCGTCACAATAGGTGTCCCACAAAATTAAATCATTGGTCCGTTTCTTTTCCGTATTTATATAAATGATTTGCCATACTTTGTAGGTAATGAGCATGAAATAGTATTGTTTGCAGATGACACCTCCTTACTATTTAAAGTAAAGAGGCAGCTCATCGTATATGACGTGGTGAACAATGCTCTCTCCAAAGTGTTACATTGGTTTAGTAATAATAATCTTGTCCTAAATGTAGGAAAACGAAATTAATAAAATGTTCTACTCCCAACGTGAAACAAGTTAGAACTGATGTTTACATAGGCAACGAGAGACTGGATCAAGTGGATTCGACTGTTTTCTTGGGCATAACTTTGGATGCCAAATTACAATGGGGTCCTCACATTGAAAAACTAAGTAAGAAACTTAGTTCTGCAGCCTATGCAGTTAAGAGAATTCGTCTACTGACAGATGTCGAGACTGCTAGAATTGTTTATTTTAGCTATTTCCATAGTATAATGACATACGGTATTTTATTATGGGGAAGCGCAGCTGATTGGGAGTCAATATTTATCTTGCAAAAAGCTGTCCGTGCAATTCTAAACTTAGGGTCCAGGGTCCACTTTAGCTTCGAATTATATTTATGAAAATTTTCATAAGTAAATATGTTCATAAGAATTTAGATAAATTTAATAAAATGTGCACAAAATAAATACAAGAGGTAAGAACAGACTTGTTGCTCATGTGTGCCGTCTCCGCAAAGTCAGTAAATCATTAATGGGTCAATGTATACTTTTCTACAACAAGCTTCCAGATACACTCAAAGGGCTACCTATCTGTAAATTTAAAAACATTGTGAAGAAAAAACTTTGCATGGAAGAATATTATACAGTATTAGAATATTTAAATGATAGCGAGCCACGGAAGTGAATTGTTCTAGCATCTCCAAGTTACGCAATCTATGTTTTACTTTTATAGTAGGTATAGTTAATTTGTGTTGGTGAATGTGACCAGAAGCGCTATAGTGTATCATGCGTGACTTCTTCAATCTAATGTTATTACCAGCAATAGGTATTATATATTTAAGTTCTGAATGCCACGTTTGCTCTTCTGTTCACATTTTACCGTCGACTTGTACTATTGTACACAAATATATTTTTTATAGTTTAGTTTAGTAGATACTTATTTGACATGGACCTGTACTTACTTTGTGTAAGTGGGTATGTAATTTACCTATATGAATTTAATTTAATTGTGTTATGATAATTGAATTTATACACACTAAGTGAGTTAAGTGTTACTATGATTATCTGATATCTAATCCAATCTAAGATTCTTTTGTTAATATGTTACTTAGTTTTGACTGTGTTGCTGGGAGCTTTCTTGCTATTTCTTCTTCCAAGTAATGACACTTCACTGAAATAGTGTAACATTAATAGTAGAATCATGCGGTGTGTCAGACCTAATGTTGGTTTTGCCATAAAGGAGAACTGTCTAGCAGCTCTCCTGGATTTCGTCTTTAGGCGACCTTAACTCTTATTAGCTCCACGTTAGTGGCTATTAAGCCCCAAATCGCCAACTTATGCCTGACAAACCGTAACAAATCGCACCTTGGGGTGGTGACCGCTGCCAAAGCAAAAGCTTTGCGATTTTTTTGTTTGAGGTTGTTAAATTCACCTCCTTTTTTGTTTGGTAGCGGTTTCATTAGGGGGTGCGAACATAGAAAGTAACATATAAAAAGACCATCGACAAACAAGTTGTTAATGCTTTCATGTCGAATAAATGATTTTGAATTTTGTGTAGTTATTGGTCGGTGTGTGTATGTGGTCGGTGTGTAGTTAGTGGTAGATGTGTAGTAAGTGGGCGGTGTGTAGTTAGTGGTAGATGTGTAGTTAGTGGTCGGTGAGTAGTTAGTGGTCGGTGAGTAGTTAGTGGTCGGTGAGTAGTTAGTGGTCGGTGTGTAGTTAGTGGTCGGTGTGTAGTTAGTGGTCGGTGTGTAGTTAGTGGTCGGTGTGTAGTTAGTGGTCGGTGTGTAGTTAGTGGTCGGTGTGTAGTTAGTGGTCGGTGTGTAGTTAGTGGTCGGTGTGTAGTTAGTGGTCGGTGAGTAGTTCGGTGTGTAGTTAGGGGTCGGTGTGTAGTTAGTTGTCGGTGAGTAGTTAGTGGTCGGTGTGTAGTTAGTGGTCGGTGAGTAGTTAGTGGTCGGTGTGTAGTTAGTGGTCGGTGTGTAGTTAGTGGTCGGTGTGTAGTTAGTGGTCGGTGTGTAGTTAGTGGTCGGTGTGTAGTTAGTGGTCGGTGTGTAGTTAGTTGTCGGTGAGTAGTTAGTGGTCGGTGTGTAGTTAGTGGTCGGTGTGTAGTTAGTGGTCGGTGAGTAGTTCGGTGTGTAGTTAGGGGTCGGTGTGTAGTTAGTTGTCGGTGAGTAGTTAGTGGTCGGTGTGTAGTTAGTGGTCGGTGAGTAGTTAGTGGTCGGTGTGTAGTTAGGGGTCGGTGTGTAGTTAGCGGTCGGTGAGTACTCACAGTCGGTGCGGGCAGTTGGGCGGGCGCGCGGGCACTCCGCCGGCCCGCACATGCGCTAGCACCTGGCGGTTGGAGCGCGCCGGGTAGGGCTGCTGGCCCAGCGACAGCACCTCGCCCACCAGCACGCCCCACGCCCACACGTCCGACTGGCACGAGAACACGCCGTCCACTAGGCATTCTACCGCCATCCAGCGAACTGGGAGGAGGCCTGGGACAAACGATATAATAGGGGCATGTTAAGCAAAAATCTACGAATTTACATTAAATCCACTAGGCATTCTATTGCCATCCAGCACACTGGGAGGAGGCCTGGGACAAATTATACACAGGGTTTCACAAATGGGGTACGTTAAGCAGAAATCTACAAATATCCAATTCTAGTGGATGCCCGCGACTCCGTCCGCGTAGACTACAGAAAAAACAAAATGTCGAAATTATCCGGGACGCATGGTATTAAGTAAAAAAATATAGCTTACCTTCTCCCTCCTTCCTATAATAATCATTCTTGTAAATATCCCTAGCCAGGCCAAAGTCTCCGATCTTGACAACGCGGCCATTAGCGCGATGTGCGACCAGACAGTTCCTGCAGGCCAGGTCTCGGTGGACGAAGTGCATCTCCTCCAGGTATCGGCAACCTTTGGTCACGTCCACACACATGTTCAGCAGGTCTAGTAGGGTTAGAGACTCGGGGGTGTACTGGGGACGGAATTGCGAGGTTAGATATTAATATATATTCACACATTAAGTTCCATAAGGTCTTGTAACGTATAGTATCTATATACCTAAGTATTGAAACATCCAAGACTCGGAAACAAAAATCAATATTCATCATATCAATGTTTGCACCTACCGGTATTCGAACCCAGGAACTATGGCGTCGCAGGCAGGGTCACTACCAACTACACCAATCGGCCGTCAAACTGATACTGTGTGTACACATGTGTGTATATCTATCTATATCGCGTTTGCCTTGGGCAGTTTAAGAAAGGAATTGTTTCAATTCCCATAGGAACAAGAACGGGAGCTCCAGAATATAAACGGTCCGTGGGTGGCTGTTAGTAAGCCCATATAAGCGCGTTTAATCATTTGAGATATCGGGATCACACTACGCCGGACCGGCAAATCTGCCGGAAGGGCTAGTGGCTGTACAATTTATATAGAGCTGTTCACATTATCCCGAGTCCGGTATTTTTTGCCGAGCCCGGCATTTTTACCGAGCGTTTTGTCACTGAGTACGATTTTCTTGTGGGATCCGGTGTAATGTGAACACTCTGTCTGAAGTCCGGTTTAATAATCATCTTAATTGGTCAACAGACAGACAGTAGCAGATATAGGCGTATTCTATACACTCGTTAGACATGTCTTAAATATTTATGTTTATGTAGTATTTAGGAATGTTTATAAAATCTTTATAACTTACCAAGGACGCCCGTTTAGCTCTAAGGTAACTGAGCAAATCGCCTCCCTCCATTAACTCCATGACGATGTAGTTCGGATCATTATCGAGGCAGACGCCTAACAAGCGCAGAATGTGCTCGTGTTTGAAGTTAGACATGAGAGACGCTTCCTTCAGGAATTCCGCCTTTTCTTGCTCTGTGGCGCCTTTACGGAGAGTCTGTAAAAAAATTATACTATTACCATAAATACAATACCATAACAAAAAGTTATAAAATTTATATTAAGAGGCATACCGACAAGGCTTCGGATTTCGTATTTCGTACGGATTCTGTATTTGAACCAGGGTTCGAAATTATCAAGATAAATATTTTTATCCGATAATTATCCTAGCTGATTTGTCAAGTAACTCCTTGAAATTTTCTTTATTTCAATTATAATATATTTATATCAAAAAGGGTCTCAGTTTTTCGGCATTATTAGATGAACAGCAAAGAATAATACATTTTAAATGAGAAAAATACAATTTATTATTTAGAGTTTGTTTTTATGCTTTTTATGGCATCAAAAAAAGTAAGAAAGTACGTAAAAAAAAGAGAAATTCCTGAAATTCACACATCTCTTGTCAGTAGGAAAGGTTTTTTTATGTCTAGTGCGTTTGGATACGTAAATAAACTTAGATTATTTTAGTATTTGATTTGTATAATTGTCAAAGATAATTATCAAGGTATATTTATCAAGATAATTATCGTGATAATTTTTTTTTTTATTCGGGAAACAAACGGTTGACAACAACTAAGATTATTACAACATAAGCAACTATTTACCACTTAAAAGTTTCCACATTTAGAGACTAGTATAAATATATAACAGATACCTTGCCATGTTATGATACCTCAGCAAATTGTGAACAGAAAATCAAATCAATATAGTCTGTTAGCTTGGCATAGTAAAAAAGAAAAAACTTGCTTGGCTTGCTGGAAGAGATCTCTGGTAGAGATAAGCTTGCCATTGTACATGCATCTCTTCTTTAATGTTGTATGCCATATTTCTTTTTGTGTGTGTGCAATAAAGAATAAAGAAAGAAAAGAAAAGCTTAGAGAACCACATGCTCATCGAACCACTCTTTGGATAATATCGTCTTAAACGTGTTTATTTTTGTATTAAACAGGTCTAGATTAGCTTGCCGCGCTAGCTTGTTGAACTCAGAAGGCGCCCTGATAAAAAATGAATTTTGCCTATAGTTACTTTTTGATTTTGGTACATACAGAAAAATAGGTTTTCGAATAGTTAATCTAGATGGTACTTTTATATCAATTAGTGATAATAGCTGTGGGGCATCTACTTTACTTTGAGCAATTTTATTTAAAAGTACAATATCAGCTATATTACGTCTTATGTACAAAGGTAGTATATGATGTCTTTTGCATCTCGCTTCATAAGAGTCGTCATATAGTTTGATTTTAAACTGATGATAATTATCACTTCGAACCCGGATTTGAACTAGGTTTAGCACAAGATGGATGATCTGAGTCGCACTGAGTGACTGTTTGAATGAATGATTTATGTTAATGAACTAATAGTCGGGGAGGTAGCGTTGCATTTTTGATGGTGATTTTAGGCCGATCGATTTTGAGTGCAATTGATAGTTTAGATGAGGACATCAATTGAATTGAGCGTCAGCAGGCGCACTCAGGGTGGGGCGAGTGGGGAGAGAATGTCAAAAAAAAATCCAAAAATTATTTCTGTTCGTCCGAAAATTTGCACATCAGTAGTTTTAACAATAATAATAATTATAGAAACCGTCAGCTGTGAAGAAAATGGCGGGTTGTACGTCAGCAGGTTATATATACCTATATTAAAAATAATTATTTTCATTTCATTTCCGGTCGAATGAAACTGATACAGGTTATTCTTTATGCTATAAAAATGATAAAAAAAAGCCTCAGCAGATCTATCGATAGGGGTAAAATCTTCAGCAAGGGGATTATATGTGCCGAGCAGGTATTCAATCCGAGTATGCATTAACCTTGCTGACGATTTTACCCCTATCGATAGATCTGCTGAGGCTTTTTTTATCATTTTTATAGCATAAAGAATAACCTGTATCAGTTTCATTCGACCGGAAATGAAATGAAAATAATTATTTTTAATATAGGTATATATAACCTGCTGACGTACAACCCGCCATTTTCTTCACAGCTGACGGTTTCTATAATTATTATTATTGTTAAAACTACTGATGTGCAAATTTTCGGACGAACAGAAATAATTTTTGGATTATTTTTTTTGACATACTTGAAATTCTCTCCCCACCCTTACTGGAGCTGCTGACGTTCGAGTTACTCAATGACTATCCATGAAAAGTACGTTATGACATTAATCAATCGACCAGAAATTATTTTGTAAAATGCAACGCTACCTCCCGGACTATAAATGATGAAATGAAAGACTGAGAAATTTTGATATAATAATAATAATAATAAGCCCGCAGGGCAGCTTGTGGCGAGCTGTTGGGAGGTAGCGTTCCCACGGACCTGAAGTACTCCCGGGGGAAGACCCTGTTCCTCATCTCCGGCGCCGGAGTGAAGTCTGACGAGGAACAGTTCCCCACCTCTGCCTTGCCTTCGCCGGCCGGGCAGAGTGGAGTCGCGAGAGCTATGACAGCTCGAGGGTGGACGTGCCCGTCAGTAAGTGGCGAGTTGGCTTCGGTTTAAAGTCCAGGGGCACCCCTCCACCCTAGCCACTCACCAAATGTTGCCCCCTTTGTCGCTCCGTGCGTGCGGCCGTTTCAGGGGGCCCATGAAATGAGTCGGCGAGTCACCGCCTGCCACCAAACAATTATGAGACTTGGTTGTAATGGCAGGCGTCCGTTAGTCTCCTTCAATAGCCCAGTTACCCAACCCCACCCAATATTCAGCCTCATAGCCCATGACCTTTGTTTCCATCGCATGACATAGATCTGCACTCCAATAGTCTTGCACATGGCGGGGACCATCGCCGGGTGTATCTTATTGTGCGGTCGGCGATGGTATCCGCCATGTGTATCCCACACCATATTAAAGTTCTCTAAAAAGGGCCTCTACATCTTGGCCACGGCCCGATGCACGCCTCTCAAAGGACCGGGACTCTGTAGTCCCAAGAATTTAAACAGAGATACAATAATAATAATAATAAAATTTATTTAATATCAAACATTTGGTATACATACATTAAAAATCTTAAAATTTAAATAGGTAGTATATAAAATTTACCTAAACTAGGCTGAGCCTGTGCTTTAGGTTTGCGAAAACTCATGATTATGTAAAAGTAAATTAATAAATACATGCATAAAAGATTCTTACATTTTGATCTATATAACTATTTCTTTACATAAAAATTAAAACTAAATAAACACATGTAAAAAAGAGTGTTACTATATAACTTTTTTTTTTAACATAAAAATAATTTAAAACTATATATTTACTATTTATCTACCGTAAGCAAGTTCTCGGTTTCGTCATAGGACAGCTCCTGCAGACATTTGTAAACTTGATATTTCAATATCATATGGAGATCCGTGATCTCTGCCTACCCCACCGGGAAAGGGGCGTGATTTTTATTTATGTATAATGTAATTTCATATTTTTCGAGATCATGATAATATATTCTACCTTATTGTACATACATACCTTAACAGCAACTTTAGTGACAGTATTCTCCCCATTGATCTGTCTGGCCACTCCCTCGAAGACTTCCCCGAAGGCGCCCGATCCGAGGAACTTGCTCAGGGTGATCTGCTCGCGCCGGATGTGCGTCAGACTCGATAGTTCTGCGTCACTTGGCAGGTGGATTCCCTGGGAGATTGTATTGATATACTACTTATAAAAGTTTGCCAAAAAGTTATGGCGGTACTATCGGTCTTTGAAAGTGACTAATAGTGCAAGCTGTCTGTACTATAACAGCTAATTGCAATAACTGATCTTGAGAGTTTTTTGCATATCTCAGTTGTAATTGTCTGCGACTGCGCATAACACGGTTAACTTCTCAGCCTTATAGAGCCATCATAACTATGCTTACAGTTCAATACCTATTGAGGAGTGTAAAGCGCGGATAGTCTGTCGCCATACGGCAGCCGTACATATACCGTGCATATACACATAAACTCGGCTGTGTTAAAAAAATGTGGTAGCCAGAACTATATAATATAGCGCCGTACGAATGCAAAGGCAACCGTATGTTATAACGGTGAAAATTCCTTTGTGGCTGCTATGTGACGGATATGGTTTCCTAGGATAGGTACCAGTTTTGCGGCACATGAACATTGCATACCTGATTATAAAGTATATTAGTAGAGTGCGTGATGGGCAGTTGCCGCAATGTTGCCAACTCTACGTCGGGGCCCCGCCGAGGCGCGTTTATCTGTATCGGGTTCTCCAGGGCTGCCTTCTTCTTGCTTCGCTTGTTGTATGCTACAAAAAGTAGGTGTTGGTAATTGTTTGAAATGATATACAAACATACAGAAATCTACTTATTGTTAGCGAGCAGAGGCGCGATCGCGCGAGGCGGCGGCGCGAGGCGGCGGCGCGAGCGGGACAGTAACACTAGAGACACTCACTGCAGGCGGCAGTAGCGACCGCCGCTGCCAGCAGCAGAGCAGCGGCGGCGGCGGCGGCGGCGAGCGGAGGCGCGAGCGCGCGAGGCGGCGGCGCTAGCAGCGCGGCGGGCGCGGACAGCCGCCCCCAGCCGTGCGCGTTGTGCGCCTGCACGCGTGCCGAGTACCCCGATCCTATGTCGCTGTTGCTTAGCAACCAGTACGTCTCTACAGTAGAAATACACCATGTAAGAAACAATATAGAAATGAATAAAAAATTCGATTTTAATTTAAAAATCTAATTTAATATCACCTATAGAACGATAGTCCCGCCCCCTGATTGCCTAATTTGCAGTGGCAGAGCCAAAGCAATGCGAAAGCGAAATTTGAGTATGTGTGCGCGGAAGGGCGCCTCGCTCTACTACAAGTCACGTAATCTGGGTGTCGAAGGCCAATTTTACTCAAAGGAGAATAGACAAAATGTCCCAACCGACCAATAACGACGTTATGGTTGGAAAGCTCTTTTTGTGACTATGAATTGTTTCCATTGGGGCGATTCTTAAATCGTAGTGGGAAAAAAGTTATAGGCAAAAGAAATCTTCAAAAACTAGAAAAAAGGTACAAGGTTTTATTCCTTCTTTACTTAAAAAACAAGTATTTTTCTAGAATCTCAAAAAGATGTGATTAAAATATAACGATAAAATATTGATGAAAATAGCCTATTACCTACATACATAGGAATATACCTACATGGTGTTTTTTGTCGTCAATATTTGCGATAACTACGCAATATCCTCGTTATCATTAACATTTTTCTCTATGAAAGCATATCTGGGAAGTCTGGTTTCCAAGACATTAAAAGCCAAAGTTGAGACGCGTGTAAAAAACATATTTGTAAAAAAAACCTTTAAAAAAACTAACGCAAAGACTAGAGGCCACACCTACATAACGCGCGAATAAGTAATTTAGTCCAGTGTTTATGCTAGTTTTTTCATAGACAGATATTAATTATTTCTCGTGAAAAAATCGTGCTACGCGCGTCAATGTGCATTTACATATGCAGAAAACGCAGTCTATTTACTCAACTTTGGACCCTAATATCTTGGGAACCAGACACTTCCCAGGTATGCTTCCATGGAAAAAATGATCGTGATGATGAGGAGATTCCGTAGTTTTCGGGAATGTTGACGACCAAAAAATACCCTGTATATTCTTAGGTATTAATTAGGAAGCAATATTAGTAAAACTAGTTTAAACATACATATAAGTAAATAGATTTACCAGTTCCATTGTGCAGTAGCTCTAACCCCTCGCGGATGACCAGACGTTTCATTTCATCATCTAGATCGGCTGGCATGTCACTCGGCAGCATTTCGTCCAACTGCTCTTTTGTTATGTTGTCAGGAATGTACTGGTTCTTTCTGTAAAATTTTAAATCAAACATTTACATACATATGGCTGTGTTCCTAAGAATATGGGGTGGTTAGAACTTTAGGATCGCCAAGGATGTATGTACAGCCACGGTTAGCAGAGCTGGGTCATATATTTTAGATCAGTGACAAGTCGCTAGCTTATTGCCTCAGAAAACGCCCTTAAATTCCACAGGCGGTACCTGAGGTCGGAGCGGCCCCACAGGCGGTACATGTCGCCGGGCGCGCCGCGCTGCTCGGTTCCCCCACGGTACCTGAGGTCGGAGCGGCCCCACAGGCGGTACATGTCGCCGGGCGCGCCGCACTGCTCGGTTCCCCCACGGTACCTGAGGTCGGAGCGGCCCCACAGGCGGTACATGTCGCCGGGCGCGCCGCGCTGCTCGGTTCCCCCACGGTACCTGAGGTCGGAGCGGCCCCACAGGCGGTACATGTCGCCGGGCGCGCCGCGCTGCTCGGTTCCCCCACGGTACCTGAGGTCGGAGCGGCCCCACAGGCGGTACATGTCGCCGGGCGCGCCGCGCTGCTCGGTTCCCCCACGGTATGTCGCCGGGCGCGCCGCACTGCTCGGTTCCCCCACGGTACCTGAGGTCGGAGCGGCCCCACAGGCGGTACATGTCGCCGGGCGCGCCGCGCTGCTCGGTTCCCCCACGGTACCTGAGGTCGGAGCGGCCCCACAGGCACATGTCGCCGGGCGCGCCGCGCTGCGGTACATGTCGACGGGCGCGCCGCGCTGCTCGGTTCCCCCACGGTACCTGAGGTCGGAGCGGCCCCACAGGCGGTACATGTCGCCGGGCGCGCCGCGCTGCTCGGTTCCCCCACGGTACCTGAGGTCGGAGCGGCCCCACAGGCGGTACATGTCGCCGGGCGCGGCGCTGCTCGGTTCCCCCACGGTACCTGAGGTCGGAGCGGCCCCACAGGCGGTACATGTCGCCGGGCGCGCCGCGCTGCTCGGTTCCCCCACGGTACCTGAGGTCGGAGCGGCCCCCAGGCGGTACATGTCGCCGGGCGCGCCGCGCTGCGGTTCCCCCACGGTACCTGAGGTCGGAGCGGCCCCACAGGCGGTACATATCGACAGGCGCGCCGCGCTGCTCGGTTCCCCCACGGTACCTGAGGTCGGAGCGGCCCCACAGGCGGTACATGTCGACAGGCGCGCCGCGCGGCTCGGGCTCCCCCCACCACGCTCGCAGCACACGCTCACCCACACGCTCCACGCGCATTGCTAGTGGCGTACCGGGGACGTCGCCTGGGGGATAAACCACCTTTAAGTTTTACGTATATAGCCCGTTTCATGAAATAACTCCTATGCCTGTGTATTTCGAAACGTAACATTTTTCAACGTACGTGGAACAAACGTTGAAAAAATGTTACGTTACGAAATACACAACGCAACCTCCGTTAATAATCGCTGGGTCGTTGCGTGTGCAGTTTATGCTTCCAGAGTAATGATAGGTATGATTGGCTCCGGTCAGAAGAGCGCCGTACTCGTACATCTGCAGTGGTATCTTAGGCTATTTGAGCTTACTTCCCCAAACGTTAGATAGCCTATCCTACTAATATTATAAAAAAGTTTGTAAGTATAGATGGATGGATGGATTTTTGTGACTCTTTCACGTAAAAACGGTTGGAGCGATTTTAATAAAATTTGGTATGGAGTTGACACCCTGGATTAACACATAGGCTACTTTATATCCCGGGAAAATATTTTTTTCCCGGATAATTTCGACATTCTGTTTTTTCTGCAGTCCATGCGGAAGAAGTCACGGGCTACCACTAGTCTGAAGAATAAAGTTGATGATGTCTCTTATCATGATCAAGTTTTAGCATCAACTTTATTCTTCTGATAGGCTATCAGCAGGCTTATTGGCTATCTTGACAGTTCATTATAGTGATCATCACTCAATTGAAACTCAACAACTGGAAGGTGCATAATGCCTTATCTGAAGAAAATTTTGGCAACACACACATACATGTCACATCCAGTTCTATAAGTTTCAATGAGTGCTGATCATGACTATGAACTGTCAAAAAAGATAGCCAATACGGGGGATGACGTTTGGAAAAATCGACCCTTAGAGAAATGATATTCATATTTATTTGTGATAAAAAAATTGGATGTGTTTTCCAGCCCCAATTGCTTTTTGATCATGTAATGTAATACAGTTGTTTCCGAAGTTTCGCAATGCACATTATATATCTTGAATACATAACTGTAAAAGATTACCCAAAGTCTCGAAAGTGAAGCTATCGTCGCTAGGCCAGTGATACAGCGGGCCGGCCGGCACATATTGCAGGCGGAGGCGGAAGCGGTAGCGGGTGCGTGGCTGGAGACCCACCGCCGAGAAGTTTCCCTTCTTCTTAACGTCCTCTATGCACTGCTTCCAGTTGATAGTGCTTACTTCTGTATATTCCAGAGAATATCTGGAGAATTTTAAATGTTGGTTAAATCTTTAACTTTATACCATAGAGGAATAAGATGTAGACATAGAGTGCTAATGTCATACTAACAGTTTCGATGCACCATTAGACTTTTCGGTGCCTCACAATTCCAGTCCTTGACACTTAGATTGCATTACTATACGTTACAATACATTAGTAATGTAGTACAATACTATACATTACACTAATAGAATCTAAGTGTCAAGGACTGGAATTGTGAGGCACAGAAAAGTCTAATGGTGCATCGAAACAGTTAGTATGACATTAGCACTCTATGACATCTTATTCCTCTATAAACATTACTCTATTTACATGTAATATGACATTTTATAATTTTAATATTGCACGAACAATTTAACCTATTTAGTTTGTAGTCTAAACTAGTAAGTATAGGTTGTAAACATTAAAAAAGTCAATGCACAAAGTCAGTCCGTAAAACCATTACAACGTTCTTACAAAGACCTTAAATAACCTAACATACTTAATGGTCTTTCGAGTCGGATTTACACCAGTTATTGTGTGACACATTGCTGTTGTTTGGATCACTTGTTTAATTTAATGTTTAAGTCATTATTTAAGGCCTAATTAAACGAATTTAAGGTTTAATTAAACGAATTTAAGGCCTAATTAATTAAATTTTCAGTAAAGTCTTGGTATCAATATTTGCCTGGTTGTCACAAACACCTTGTATACAATTACGGGAATCCATAATTTTATCGCAAATTCCTTTCAACGATTTTCATTACCCATAAATTCGCAGAACTTTTAGTACAATATTTAACAAATCCTAGAATTAGGTTACATCGCAATTTCATATCCTCGAATATACATTATATAAAAACACAGTTCATTGTTATTTGTTTTCATGTTTTATACATTTTATCGAAATAATGTTACATCGAAGTTTTGTTACCCATATTTTTGTTTCATCGTAAGTTTCAGTTTGCAAAATAATTTAAACATCGATTTTTACATCAATAAATCAATGGACATGGCAAAATACGATTTCATGCAGTTAATTAGTAGTTCTTCTTTCTAGAGCATTATTCAAAACAAAAATTGGGATGAATGAACAAAAAAAGTATTTAAATCGGCCCGCGAGCTGAGGAGCAGGCGGATGCAACGCTCGCCGCCGCGGCTGAGCAAGCCGACGGTGCGGTGGTGAGCGTTACATTCATCTGCGACGATAAGCTCGCGTGGGACCGCCTGGGCCCCGCAGCGCCGAAGCCGTGACAGAAACCATGCCTGCTGCATGCTGTATGTTTGCTTGCACGCTGCATGTTTGCTGCAGTCTGCTTGCATGCTGCATGCTTGCGTGCATGTTACATAGTTGATTAATACTAAAAAGTTGTTATGTGCAAAAGTATTATGGGTTCCGATACACATTGTAACGTGTTTTTACGAATAGTTTCATCGATAACTTAATACTTTTATGAAATGTAAGTTCGATGTATCGTTTTTCTGGTAATCATAACAACTATAAAAGATTTTTTTTAAGAAACGTTTTTTCAATTATATGAAACAGCGATAATTAACTATTAGATGAAATGAAAAAAATATATTATAAAATTATTAATAAAGAAAATGGAAAAAATTCTTCACCCGAGTGGGAATCGAACCCACGACCACTGCAAACCGTACCAGCCGCTCTAACCACTAAGCTACCGGGTTTATATTCGACGAATGAAAAAAATATATATTAAAAATAGTTGAATAGTTTTCGGTAAAATGAAATTCGAAATAAAAAATTATGTATTCTAATAAGCACCCAATGACTACTATTCTACAAACAAAACCGCACAAAGCGTTGTATTGTAATAAGCGGAAAGCATGCATACACTGAAACATACGCTATGTACTTAGATCGTAGACATAATACCTAAAAGTTTCTATACTCACGAATGCACAGTATAATTCTTCGGCGGCCGCCACAGTACGCTCATGGCATACGGCGTGAGTTTGTCACAGACTATCTTGGGCGGATCGGGGTAAGTCCTCAGCTCGATATGCTTAGACTCGGCCTTCGCCTCGGCGTAGGGCGACAGCGCTTGCACCCAGACTACGTATCGGGTTCCCGGAGACAGGCGGGATATCTGTGCCTCGCCTAGATCTACATCTGGTATTTTGAAAGCGTTGTGCTCTGTTGGAAAAGAGGATACTTATAAGACTGGGAAAATGTACCTGAGGCTTGTAGTTATTATGAACGAAGGAGACTTGGCGAAATGGTTGCAAATAACCCAAATAGATAAATGAAACGAACTTGTAAAATCACAATAGACCCCTTATATCCTAAGTAATACATCATCATCATCCTATTGCAGTCCACTGCTGGACGTAGGCCTCCCCCAGGGCACGCCACAAGAGTGCCATTGGGAGTATTTGTCCATAGTCACCACGCTGGGCAGGCGGGTTGGTAACCGCAGTTTGTATTTTGGACTATGTTGTCAACACTAACTAATACATAACATAATAGTATTATAGGAGATCGGTTGGCCTGTTTACATAATAACAGAAACTGTGAAAAGATATCTTCTGTTAGTAAATAAAACTTACCGGTAAGATTATGAGGCATGAAGGGCGAATCTTCGGTACTCCAGTGTACTTCATACTGCAGCCCTGGCTCGCGTTTCCACTGCACTCGCGCCAGTACTGGCGACAACGCCAGCACTTTCACATGTTTAGGTGCAGATGGCGCTGGAATAAAGTAATACCGTATGAAAGTAAGCATTTTTATAATTATGATTTTGTCAAGGTTATATGGGTCAAGTCATGTAAATAATAATATTCTACGCGTTTTCAAATTTGAAAACGCGTAGAATATTCATGACTACCCTACATAATATGTTGTCAGATATGAGGTACGTAATTAACAACACAGCCAGGATCCATATTAGCTTGCTGCGGAATGTCCATATAACCTTGAAAATATTTTATGTTCTTCAATAGTAATTCCATAATTATATATATAAATCTCCTGTCACGATGTTTGTCCGCGAAACTCCTAAACTACTTAACCATTAAATTTAGCTTTGCTGTCCAACGAGATAGGATAGCTTAGATCTTTAATTATAGTCGCGATTTGTTGACAGTCACAATTATCTGTTAACTCCAAAAGATTCTAACAGATGTCGATACTTTTCGACTAGAAGTAATATAGATGGCACTGCTATGGTAAACCGACAAACGTGTCATATAGCTATTCAATTTCCACGCCGAAGTCGCGGGCGTACTAGTAATATTATAGAATTCTAGACCACCGGACATCTAAGTGCTTGTTTTTTTCTTTTCAGTTTTTTTATTATGTACATTATTTGGTTCTTTTTTAAGCAGTTGGGTTTTTGGATTTTTTAAATCATGTTTTTTTATTTTATACTTTTTTGTTATGAGTACCTAGTTACTAATAGGTACGCTTCAAGAAACATGCTCAACATGCTCGCCAGCAAGAAGTTTTCGTCTTGCTGCTGTCTAAAAAGTTATATGTGAAAATGGTTGTTACGCAACTTTCAATCGATATAGATCCTAAACGGTTGGTCGAATCGAAAAATGTTGAGAGAAACCTAAAAATGATTTTTAAATACATATTCAACGATATCCCACTCGATATAATTTGTCGACTTTAATTTTTAAATTTTCACAAAATGCCGTCCAGTATTTTCAGTAACGTCATGTCTTTAGTGACACTCGCCGGAGTAAGAGAAATCGATTGATATATGAATCATAAAAATCGGCCGAGGCGTTTGGTCTGTGTAGTGCTTCAAAGGAACATACAAACATACATACATTCATAGGCTGCAATACCACTCCTTTGCGTCGCGCAGTCGGATAAAAAATAAACATTCGATATTGAGTCTTCAATTATCTGTAGTTAAGCCTGTATAACTTACCTTCAGCTGCCGTTTGCACAACAAGCGAAGCTCCAACAACCGGCTTCATTGTGTAAAGTACTCCATAATAGTTGGTCGCCTCTAACACCACCGTGTAATTCGTAAAGGGTTTTAACTCATTCACTACCACTTCATCGCTCGTGGTATTTACGTTCGTACAGTCTTTGTATGCAGTAGGATCGTCAAAATGCAAGCAATAGTAAATAGTGAATTTCGTTACTGACATCTCGTATGGTAAATGCTCGCAATCCTTAGGCTTTGACACAGAAGGGAGATGAAGTTTCATTGTGTTAGCGGATACCATAGACACATACGGTTGAAGATTCTGAGGGGAAATAGTCAAGCAATCCTTCGGCGGGTATGGTTGAATGCTAGGATCTAACGCCATTATTTTATACCCAAAATTCGTTTTAATATGCTCAATTTTGCCTTTATGTTTTTTGGTAGTATAATAAATAACTTTTTCGGTAGAATTAAACCAGTAGATATATTTACTGTCTGCCGTGATCGACATTGGTATGAAGCCGTATTTCTTCTTATCCGTAGCGTCGACGACAACTCTACATTTGCAGGCGTTCATATCTGCGGCTATGATCTGATTGGTCCACGGATCGACCCAGTAAAGTTCGTAATTCGGTGCGGTAACGTCTATGAAGAATGTAGGAGCAACTTGGGGGTTTTCTGAGCAGTTACAGTTGGAGTCCCTTTCGGAATTGTTAAAAAAGGGTTGCGGAAATGGTTTATCTATTCTGGATGTCATTAAAACTCCTAAACCTGGATGGACGCCGTCTTCATACCAAAACAAAGACCTGAAAAATGTAGTAATAATGAAACAATCTCGTATAGATAAGGCTGGCTGGTTCCAATTCCAAACTACATATAGGTATGTAACACACACAGCTGAAGGAAATTCTGTAAGTGCAAAGCTGAGCTCCGATGTAATCAATTTTTTAGACAAATTAGTACAACAGTAATTAAAAACAAATAGGTAAACAAACACATCATGACTATCTAAATATTATAATGATATGTTAGAAGAGGAACATACCCAAGTGAAGGCACAACTTGCAAACTATACATCGGCTTCTTGCGATGAAATAGTTTAACTGCCTTGGTGTCCTCCCGAGGTCGTATATTGGTATCATACAAGTTGGCTCGATACAGGACGTGCTTTTCAACGGAAGATGTCTCTCGTTGACTCCAGTAGAGCGAACGACTAACCCAGTCCAGGGTTATGCTACTTGCCGAATCGTATATTGCTATTAACTGGACATAGTATTAAAAGGTTTATGGAAAACATTATTACAGGAGTAGGCAGCTGTAAGAGCAGTGATAGTCCAAAGACGTGCGCCTTTCAGTCGGAAGACGTGAGTTCGATCCCAGTCACGAGCCTGTACTACAGAATTTATTTAATGTACGGATTTTTCTAAAACTTGCCACTTAGCTATACCCGAGAAGGTTTAGCGTCAGGCAGGCAGCCGGTCATAAAAAGTAACGCCGAAACATTGGCAATATGAGTTTCGATATGATGATGAGGATGGATGCTTCGGTTACAAATTGCATTTACCTACATACATAAAAGGACAACAATTTATTTACTTTTACCAAAAATGGGGTAGCCAAACCGCAGGATCACAGAGAAGATCGTACGGCCGAGTTTAGCATTGCGTGGCCATGATTGTAAAACATCAGTTGCTAGCTCATCGCCTGAAAAAAGTCGCTTATTTAGTCGACTCTTACAACATGCACGGAAGATGCAGCTGATGTATACTAGTGAAGCCCCACATCAGCACAGGCAACTTGTTTAGGAAGTAGCTTAAATGTTTGTACTTATGCTCACCTTTTGATACCCACTGCCATTGACCGTCAATGAGAATATTTCTCCCATATGATTATTGGCCCAATACACCATGTTTTCCTCTATAGATAGGGCGAAGTCCACCGGATGTCCGGTCCCTTTCGGTATAGTTTCACTTTCGTTCAAGTCCAAATCGATGATTTTAAATGACTCCATAGAAGACATGATAATTTTCGGTATAGGGTTTATTTCGTCATTAGTTACTGTTACGATTTCTGAGAACGGGCCATAACCAGCGTCTGTGTGTGCTCGAACCTAAAATAGTAACATAAAAAGATTTTTCAAAAGTTATAATTAAAATGTTGTATAAAAAAAAGTATGTATAAATAAAGTTAACTGTACGTACAGTTAACCTTATTTATACATACGTACAGTTAAAATTACAAGTACAAAATAAACAAAATAAAATTACAAGTTTTTGACGATTCGTAATGTAATACGAGCAGTCACATTGTCAAATCTCTTTTGATTTTTCTTGCATGACGCCTGCTTTACGGATTTTGGGATGTTAGGTACCCTCACCTCGAAGTAGTACTCGGTGCGCGGCTGCAGGCCCGCGAGCCGCAGCTGGCGGCGCGCGGGCGGCAGCGTGGCGGGTGCGCAGCCCGAGCCCGCACTGAAGCACGCCACCTCGTACCCGCGCAGCACGCCGCGCGCCTGCGCCGGCGAGTCCCACCGGAACGTGGCGCTGAGCGGACCGCCGCTGGGGGAGGGGAGGGGTTACATTAGACCAAATTAGCATTCACGGCGTATTCGTCAATGCTCAATGGTTTCATTATTGAGTTTAGGTTTGGACTAGGCACATTGTGAAAATAAATGATATAGTATATTTTGTATTATTATAGTTCTATACTTGCCTGTCGGTCTTGTGTGCATAATATGGACCAGTAACTTACCGGGGCGGGCCTGCGGGTGGCTAGGCAGGCGGTACTTGCCGGGGTGTCGGTCTTGTGTTGCGATAGGCAGGCGGCAATATGGCGTCCGGGGCGACCAGTAACGGGGTTAATACGCGGGCGGGCGGGCGTTCCGGGGCGAGAGGACCGGGGCGAGCCTGCGGGGTGGCGCGTGCACCTACCTGTGCGCCCGCTCGGGTGCACGCGGGCGGGCGGGCGCGGTGTAGGCGAGCCTGCGGCGGTAGGCAGGCGGCACCTACCTGTGCGCGCGCTCGGTGTAGGCGCGCGGGCGGGCGGGCGCGGGGCGCTCGGTGTAGGCAGGCGGCACCTACCGCGGCGGTGTAGGAGCGGGCGGGTTCCGGGGCGAGCGTAGGCAGGCGGCACCTACCTGCGGGGTGGCGGTCGGTAGACGGGCAGCGGCCCCCGCGCCCCACGCCGTGTGTGCCCTGATTCGTGCTTGTAACACGCTGTACGCTGGGATCGAGTTGGACTTCACGTTCACCCAGTTGTCGTACACGGTTTTCTAGAAATAAAAATAAATAATAAAGTTTTATTTTGACTGTATACATATGAAAGCTATCTAAATAAATATATTAGATATATAGCTATCTAAATATATTAGAATAAATTAAAATATTTGCATGCCACATTTTTTGGCAAAACATGTCTCTGATCTAACAAATACAATACTAACTTTATTTTACCATGTTTTGAGCAAATATAATAATTTCATTTCATAAAACCGTTCTGTATGGCGCACAAGACTACAATAACAAAAGCTACAATATTCATTAGTAATCTTAAAAATCAATCAAATTGTTTTCATAATGACAAACAAATCTGTGCACTCCGAGTTACCATATCACTTTTATATTATTTTTTAATATTCTTAATGTGCTTAAAATCTTTATTTATCTTTTCCAAATATCTCTAGCTCTTCCAGAATTAAAATAAATTCCCATTATTATGATGTTCCTAAACCAATATTATTTCCTTACCTCAATCTTATAATGTCCAGGGAACTGCAAGCTCACATCGTAGTAAACTCGACTGTTGTTGACATTGACGTTGGTAGTGCGAGCCCACGACACGTTGAAATTATTCCATTCGCCCGTCACTTTTATTATCGTCTCTCTGGTAGCAACTACGATTCTGATACAAATTAAAGCATCGCAAGGTCTATTCTTTATTGCACATCAAAAAGTCATCATTAAAGAAGAGATGCATGTACAATGGGCTTATCTCTACCAGACTTATTGCATGTGATTCTAAGTACAAAACTAATTATGACAGCATATTCATAATGTTAGTGAAGCTTTTCCCTAAATGTCAGTTGCTAAGGAATGTAAGGAAGAAAGCAATAAAGTATTGTAAACTAATTTAGAGGACGCAGCTAACACCTACTACAAACTAAATAAATCAAAGATGTATACTACTGAACAAGATAGCAGATAACCATCTATCCATTAGTTAGAATAAATAAATTGGTCATCAAAAGGTGTGGGAGTCCTTTAGTAGGCAAACAACAATTGGTTTGAACGTACAAAGTTACGCCTGAATGAAGCAATATATTACCCATTTAGGTATATCTGACTTAACAAACAACTATACCACGAATTATTCCTGATAATAATTATAAATTTATAATACCTACCTATTTATCTACTATACGGAAACATATCCCACTGGATTAATTACCGGTGGCTACACCGTTGTATTTGTGCCCGAAAAGCGGCGGTAGGCTCACCCCTTACCACGTGGAACTTAATAGGCTAACTGATGAAAAGTGTGTGTGTAATTTGCACACTTCTGCCCAACCTCTTTGGGGTTTTTTCGTTGCCACCCTTAACGAACGATGCTACGATGTAATTAAAAAAAAAAGCGGTGGGGCTGTGTCGGGGCACACGGCGGCGTGGTTTTAACGGCGTCTATGTTAGAATCGCGCATGGACGCTATACATAGAAACATAAAATACATAGCAAATGTTTATATATTATTGTCACTTTCTGTTATTTTAAATTTTCCGCGTCGTTGTACCCGTGCCTGTACCCTTGGTAAATGGGCTATCTAACACTGAAAGAATTTTTTCAGACCAGTAATTAGCGCGAACGAACGTCCAATTACACTTATTTTGTATAAATCAATCGGTTTCAAATCTTGACAAACACACGAAAGAATCACCACGCTATAAAGTCGGAGTCACGATACACTTAGAAACAATCGCACAGTTATCGCAGTATAAATAACAGCGAGCGTATAAGAAATATTTATAAGACCAATAATTAAGGTAAAATAGCGTTGGGTTTTTAAAACCCGTATCGGCGCGTAAAACGTTTACGTCAAAAAAAAAACATAAATATTTTTCTTGATCGGGCGAAATTTGGTATGCTAGTTTTATCATAGACAGATAGTAATTATTTCTCGTGAAAAAATCTTGCTATGCGCGTCTATGTGCATTTATGCAGAAAAACGCAGTCTATTTACTCAACTTTGGACCCTAATATCTTGGGAACCAGACACTTCCCAGGTATGCTTCCATGGAGAAAAATGATCGTGATGATGAGGATGTCCGTAGTTTTCGGGAACGTTGACGACCAAAAATCATCCTGTATGTATGTATGTAAAAAAAAAAAACAAAAATGATAGACTTACCACTGCCAGCATGTAACGTAGGATCCCTGACAGCTATAACATGCACATTGTCGATCAGTTCCGCCGGATATCGGCCGGTCAGGTCAGCCACGACCGCGCGATTCGAATCCTGCACCCAAACCAGACGACTGCTGAAATAGCACAGCGGGCCTACAGTGGCTGTACCCGACATCTTGGTTACTAGGGTACCCGATATCTGGAAATAGAGGGGAAAATGTACTGGTTCTTTCATCATGTTAATAATCATGTTAAATGCTTAAGTTACAAGTTGCTAGTTTATCGCCTAAGATAATGCCCGAGTTCCTTAGTCGACTTTTACGACATGCACGGAAGGAGATACAGCTGATGTATTCTAGTGAAGCCCTAGAATTTTTCTGAAACTAAGTAGTAGAATAGGCCTTCTAAAATCATAATTAGCTATAATATATCTTTATTATGTAAAGTGACTATTTATTAAGTTTAATGTTTCATCTAAATAACACTTTACTAAGATCTTTTGATTGCTTTCAAGAGACGAGGAAAATATTATTATGATAAATTAATACTATTTTTGTGTTAGTCCTTACGAGTCGGATCCTTATGATATACATACTTAATAGTTTTTTTGTACCTTTAACGAATGATTCTAACATGAAAATTACGTTACATAATGCAAAATGCTGGGAATTAATATTTATTCAAGGCAAATTTTGCGAAATTTATGTGTCTTCTAGTGTTTATGTTAGTTTTTTTATAGAGACTGATCATTATGCATTATTTCTCTGAAAAAATCCGTACGGCGTCTATACAGCATTTATGCAGAAAACGCAGTCTATTTACTCCAAACTTTACCCTAATATGGAAAACCAGACCTGCAGGTATCATAAATGATCGGATGATGAGGAGATTCCGTAGTTTGCATCGGGAACGTTGAGAAATCACTGTATAATTATCATAGTTTTTTTTTACAGAAAACATACTATGTATAAGATGTTACATAATGCAAAATGATTAATATTATATCAAGGCAAATATAAAATAAATATCACCTCTGTTAACCCTTGCGATAACTGATCAGCGGTGGGCGCCTTATGCAACTCTGATCCATCGTAGCTTCGAACAAGCCAGTACAGCCATTTATTCTCCAAATCTGCTGTTATACCCATAACTGCAATCATAAATGTATGGTGATTTATTGCATTGAGATCATGGATTTCTATATTATACAAGTAATATAAAGTTTCCTATCTATTGATAAAGCATTTATTACTAACTTATATCAATATAGTCGTACAACCTTTACAGTAACTTATCTCTCAGGTATGCATCACACGTCCGTACCCATCGAAGGCTGAGCATGAAATGGCCCCCCATCCAAACAAAAATCAAATTCGTTATCAAACTACCCTCTATTGCGGAAGGTGCAAAGATTGATGAATATTGATGTTTGTTTTTGAGTTATGGATGTTTGTATAGTTATCTATGTATCAAATACCGTTTCTTAGCAAGATCTTAGTGTGTCGTGAAATGTGTGAATTTTTTATTGCTATAAACAATGTTTATTACAAGTACTACGTACCTTGTTTCCCACTGAACAATTGAGCGGGGTAGTAAACCATTTTGTTTTCTCCATTCAACCGGGCCGCTTCGACCGCATGGCCCGTATTCCAATAGATGTACGCTCGAAGAGAATCGATAGTCAACTCTTTAGCCACTGTGACTATTGGCACCGGCTCCCGGTTACTACCGTCGAAATTGCCGCGAGTTATCTAAAAGGGGTTTTATATTGTAAGACCATGAACGTATAATATACGTATATGTAGAATAACATTCTTCTTTTAAAATGACTGAAGAACTTTGAAAATTTCTTTATGCGTTCATGTGTAAGACTAAGTAATATTCAATCTGTGGATAGAGTACGGCATTTCCATACGGTATCCTATATTTCACGGTAGCATTCCGAGACAAGGTATAAGCCTTTATTCCAGCATTATTTCGTACGTAATATAGGCTATTCTAGCCGTCACATTTAAACCTAAACTTAGTTGGTCCTACCCTACCTGTCCCTTTCTGTCGCAGCCATTTATGTCAAGAATGGAGAGGGACATACCTGTCTAATTTTAAGTTTACATTTAAGTGGGACGGTCACAATCGACTATACACGCGGACTAGACAGATAATAATATGGACACAAAGAACTAACTTACAAGTTGCTGCTTAGGGTTCGACCAGTAAATCTTCTTCCCGACCCAGTCGACTGCCATGCTGCCTACATTATCCATATTCGGCATAAATCCCTTTGTTTTCGTGGTAGTGTTGTACCAAATTACTGTCGAGGCATTCGTAACTAGGTAAAGCATATCTTGGTACCACGATATGTCAGTTATAAGCAAGCTTTTTAGCTCGTCCCTGTGAAGTTAAAAAGACTGAGTTTAGATGATATAGGAAAGTATAAGTAAATATGACATTTGGTGAGGTTTTTCTAGCAGATTTTCTAGGACTTCCTGCAGCTGAAATTACTTTACTTTAAAGTACCTCATCTTTTATTAAGCAAGTTTAATATAATAAATCAGAAACAAATTATGAGTATTTGAATTTGAAGCTTCAAATAAGTAGCTATGCCGCTAACGATCTGACTTTTATGGTATTATTCAGAAGGCTGATAAAGATAATATTACGCCACAGAATAAGATCAACAAAGTATTTAACGCGATGTGCAAGATGCATTTAACTTTATTAAGCCTCATCGAGACTCGATATTAGTACTACAAATGATCTAGTAGCAATTATGTATTTACTTTGCTCAAATAAATACCTGTAAATCAGAGTGCGTGGTTGTTCACCAGTGAGATTAGTCTGCAGAAGTCCGTCCGGCCCCGACCAAAGTAACGTACTGTTGAGGGTATTACTTGTTGCTGGTAATGTTTTACCCACGAATTCTGATGACCACGGGCCTGAGAAACGAAAACTTACTGTTAGACCATATTATAATGATAATGAGCTAAAAGCTCAATGATAAATGCAGAATGATTTCTACTGTAAGAGCGAGACACCGATACGTATAAACAGTGTAGAGAGACTTTCACAGGAAAAAATACTGCTTGAAGTATTCCTTAGAATATTTTTACTGTTTAAACAACAGAAGAAGATAAAATATTAGGTAACTCTATAACGTTACCTAGCTCTATTGCAATGGAAAGACAAAGATAGGTTTTGTAAATATAATATTCACACTAATCACGTCTGTGGATTATTCTGGAAGAATTTCAAATATCACACTAGTCCATTTTATCACAACAATATGGTTTACCTTTGAAGGGGATTAGAAAACCCTCCCCCAATTTTATAGGTATATACATATAGTTGAATTTCTTACCTGACCCCGACTTAGTAACAGCCGCAACTTTAATAACATATTCTGCGTCTTGTTTCAGGTCTTCTACTATGTAAGTCGATTCTGTTATGTCATTCCTGTAAAAAGGAATATAATGTTTTTAATAAATATATATATAGTTAACAGTATGTTAACGTTTCACCCTATAACGTCTAATTCGAGCGGATACACGTTAATCATTTGATAGAATCGTACAATGAAATGCGTACTGAACGAGTACCTATGAAATCTATTACGACAATTGCATTTGTAAACTTTCTTGGTTTTTGAAAATTTCCTGTATGGTAAACGTGAACTTTATTGTGCGCCGCCGACATATGACAGTTTGACGATAGCGTTACGAACTATTGTGAGGTTCGTGCTTGCCTCACTGGTGCCTAACAGCCAATTTCAATAACTGATCTCGAGAGATTTCTGTATCTTCTTCGACCTATTGCAGTCCACTGTTGGACGTAGGCCTCCCCCAGGGCAGGCCATAAGCCTACTGCCATAGGGGGATTTTCCCATAGTCACCACGCTGGGCGGGTTGGTGACCGCAGTTTGATTTGCTGGACTATGTTGTCCTAGCAAGTGCGGCGCCGCCTACACGTGATGACATCTCGTCCCCTCACCTGGCGACGACGTGCCCGCTGGCGACATCCGTGAGCTGCAGCCGGTAGCTCCAGCGCTGCCAGGCGCCGGCGCCCTGGTGTCCGAGCAGGTGCGGCGCCGTCCACCGCACCTTGGCCCGCGCGGCTCCCATCACACTCTGCACTAGTATCGGCGGGTTCACAGGCACTGGTATCGGCTGGCAGCTGCGTAGCGCTACTAACACCTGAAAGTACACTTGCTTTTTGGACATTTACTGGAAAGGTAAGGTCTAACTAGAGCTAACACTACAGGGCGTTAAACAAAGTAACATTATTTCTCAGTGGAATCGATAGTGCTTTGTCACTGACACGTTTTCTTCCATAAGAAGCCTTCGAAGCACGAAAATGTGCGTTCATCAAGTCACGTGATGCTATTGATGGGGTCGTGTTTAGCATGCCGAAATCAGATGCAAAATATCAGAAACAAGTTGCTAGCTCATCGCTGAGAGAACGCCCTTAATTCTTTCGTCAATTTTTACAACATGGACAGAAGGAGATGCAGCTGCACAGCACAGAAATAAGATAAACATACAAAATTAAAATAAAACTTCGCTAAGGCACGAACCTGTCTAGCGACAATCTTGTTATTATACGCCAACGGGTACTCATTGTGGTAATAACTGTCAGTCTGTACGTGGTATTCTTCAGTAAGCATCTCCCTGCCATTGGTCCAGTAGAATAAGCCGCCCGCATAGGCGAGCCAACTGGTCGATAGGAACATCGGTTTCTGCGTGTTGCTACGGAAATCGGACACTTCGCGGCTGGAAATGTGGAATAATGTGGATAGCATTTACTAATAAAGATTAAAGCAGGATATAGTGATATAACTTACTCGTAGTAGTAAAATAACATCGAAGAAATGTGACTTGATTAAAGTCCATATTGGACTTTAATCAGCCTAATAATAATTGTACCTACTCTTTTTTTATATTAAATAGGCTTACGCTTGACCACAACGCGCCTGATGGTAAGCACCGTTGCAGTCTTAGATGTAATGTAATGTAATGTTGACGTTTATCTCTTAGCAAACATAAGTATTTTGTGCTAATACGAGTATATTGTCATGGCGATGGGACTTGTACCAGGGCCAATAAATACTACTTACAAGTAAAATGTTCAAATGTTTAGAATATTTGCATATCATTTTTGACAAATCATGTCGCTGACCTAATAGGTAAATGTAATAGCCTTTTTATTATAGGTACTAGTTTATAAGCAAATACATATTCACACACAGCAACTTACCCATCTAGCGAGACAGCCAATACAGTATTGCGTTTAAGGTGAGCGACAAGTATCCTAAAGTCTGCATGATCGACCGTAAAGGCGCCCAAATGAGCGTCCCTCACGATCAATTCCGGAGGGGAATCGTGATGGACTCCGTTAGAAATGTTCGCGAGATCCAGCCGGTACAAACCACTGCGAAGGTCCAACTCTTGGGAGCCACGGCGTGGACTTCTTGTTGCCCAGAATAGGTATCTGAAAAGTTGTGTATGCGTTTTTAAATGTTTTCATCTTAGGCTCATTTAAATATGAAATTGCAAAACATCAGGCACTATATTCATCCTTACTAAATTGAGTCAAATACTGTCAACCAGAAACATTGTGGTCACTTCTGATCTTAAACATAAACTTAATATTATCTAGTTATGCCTGTCTCTCTCCAATATAAATAGCTGAGACAGAAAGGGACAGATAGAACAAATTTTAAGTTTGCATACACAAGACATGCACGGAAGGAGATGCAGCTGATGTATTCTAGAAAAGGCCCGCATCAGCACAGGATGACAACTCTTTCTCACATACATAATACCTATACGAAATGAACTCGAATAAGTAACATATGCCCAAGGAGGATAAGAAGTTCTTTATATCCCAGAAAAAAATAAGGTTTCCTCTACTCGTACTTACCCATTATAAGCATCCACTTCAAAATGTATCGGCCTCGAGTTCAGTCCAGCAAGAGCGACCATCTGATTCTTCCCGTCAAAATCACAACGAACGATCTCCCAACTAGGAAAAACGTCGGAATAATTCGAAGCATTCAAACCGTCTTTGGTGTAGTAAACCTCGCCGAGAACATAAAGGTGTCTATTCAACCAGTCGACGGATAAATCGAGTGGTTTGTAAGACATTTTGTGCGGCTCCAGAATCGGTTCTGAGACGCTTTTCTTCGATAACGAGCTGCGGTATACGAAACCGTTTGATACGGACACGAAGAGGGAGTCGCTTGATATGTCGAGACCAACGCCTGTAAAGAAATAGTTTAAGACAATATTATACGTTATATGAATACGAGTATTCATCTATGTCGGTCGCATACAAATAGAGAGAGATAGATACATTAATAAGTAATAGCGATATGGTACGAATGGATTCTTATAAGAAGTAGGATGTCATTTCCATATATTTATTTATCGCTTTGATAACTCGGGTTGGGGTGTGTGACTGCCTTTATCACTACATATTATAAAACAAATTCGCTTTCTGCTTTCTGTCCCTATGTATGCTTAGATCTTTCAAATTAGAGAACGGATTTTGATGCGGTTTTTTAATATAGTGATTCACAAGGAAGGTTTATAATATAGCTTGAGACCCGCCCCGGCTTCGCACGGGAGTAATGCACTCTCACGTGGGCGAAGCCGGGGGCGGCCGCTAGTAAATAAATAAAGAAACAATATGGTCGATTCTGACCGTCACACTTAAACCTAAACGTAAAATTAGTCCTTCCTGTCCTTTTCTCTCTTAGCCATTTATGTTAAGAACCGAGAGAGATAGACCTGACTAAAATTAGGTTTACGTTTAAGTGAACGGTCAGAATTGACCATAATAAATACCCGTAATAATATATTCTGTGCTGTAAAGTTCCACCGGATCGGATAGCATGTCATTTGCAGGCGCTGCGAGAATGTTGTGATCGCCTCCTAAGATCAATATTGGTTGCTGACTGGGAACCGCTGTAAATAAATAGTGATAGATTGTTATTTTAAGATAGAGGGAAATGCCCTAAATTATCGGCATGTAGAAATTTGCATGTCATCATAAAAGTATATTGATCAAAATAACCTGTTGATAGTTACTTTGCACAATGTACAAGGTCTATTTCATAATAATAATTAAGCTCTAAATTTCAATGATAATGCAAAGCGTTGATAGTTCAATGGCGATAGAAGTGATAAGGCTGCAAAACGTAAAGTGCTCCGTTCGGTAGAAAAGGAAACGATTGGAAGCGTATGCTACTTCTCTAGGCCTTCTGAAATAGAACGTCTATGCAGATCTGTTAATATGTAGTATATTAACAGATCCGCAGGCCTGCCGGCTAACTTTTTTGCCATACATGTGTGTGTTGCCAAATTTTCATCAGGCAAAGCATCATACCACTACCATTTGATTAAATTTCAATGGTCATCACTATGAACTGTCAAAAAAGATAGCTGGCTATAATGAAACGTACTTACACGTAGGTAAAGGTGGCGTAGATATCCTGACGGAGGCCCGCGGGCCCTCCCCCACGGCGTTTCTCATAGCGACCGACACCTCGTACTCCCGCGCCGGATCCAGGTTTTGGAACATGTAGAACAGTGTGTAGTTTGACGCCGGCATGTCCTAAAAATAAGGATAGAATATAACACAATAAGAAAAAATACAAAATGAATTTCTACGCCGCAGCATAGAGGAATAAGATGTAGACATAGAGTGCTAATGTCATACTAATAGTTTCGATGCACCATTAGACTCTTCGGTGCCTCACAATTCCCGTCCTTGACACTTAGACTGTATAACTATACGTTACAATACATTAGTAATGTATTACATTACTGTACATTACACTAATAGAATATAAGTGTCAAGGACTGGAGTTGTGAGGCACCAAAAAGTCCAATGGTGCATCGAAACAGTTAGTACGACATTAGCACTCTATGACATCTTATTCCTCTATGGCCGCAGCATGCAGGCAGTTGTGGAGAAACAATACCTGTACCTAATTATAACATGTAACTGAATCCATGACTACAAATAAAGAATTGAATTAAAGTTTGTTTTTGGATCTAAAATATCCAAAACTAGATGTTGCCTGCGTCTTCGTTCGCGTAGACTACAGAAAATAGCCTATAGAAGGATTTCTCCGTACTCCTAACTATGTGTAAGCAAGATTTCAACAAGATTGGTAAATAAAGCGTGAAGATATAACAAATTACTTTCACATTTATAATATTAAGTATATAGGGATTGTGACAACTAAATCAAAACTTAGATAGTTCATATAAGTATAGATAGTACCTAAGTTTAGATGAGATTATTAAGGATCAATATAAAGCTACTTACTTCCAAAGCATCAATAGTATTAGGCTTCGTATCCGTCAACCGCAGTACATAAGAGATGAGAGGGCCGTTAGGAAAGGGTCCGGGCTCCCACGATATGGCAACCCGCCTGGGGTCGGGGGCCGCGGCCCTTAAGGCCGTGGGGGCTGAACTTGGCTTTCCACTCTCCAGTGTGGATATCACTACAGATGAGGCTGAATAAACCGGCTCTCCCGAACCTTCTCGACCTGATAAGAAGATGGCTACCCGAAACTGAAAAGAAAATAAAAATAATTTTATAATATGTACTTAACTAAAAATGTCATAAAGATAAAAAAAAAGCATAATAATGAAGCAGATACAAAAGGGGTTGGTTAGGGATGATAAATGTAGCTTTCGCATCTGATAGAACACCTGTATGCTGAGGGTAGTTTGCAATGCGAACTCATTCGCGTTAATATGAAGCAGCCGGCCAATCGAATTGTAGGATGACGATGTGATGTTATAAACAGCACAACGTGATTGGTTGACTGCTTAATGTTAATGAATTCGAATTGAAACTTACACTCAGTATACAGATTTTATAGGCATCAGCTCTATTTGTCACCATCAATCATCATATAACAAAGTACAAAATAAAGTCGTTTCCCGCTGTCTGTCTGTCCCTATGTATGCTTAGATCTTGTAAACTACGCAACGGATTTGGATGCGGTTTTTTTAATAGATGGAGTGATTACATAAATGGAAGGTTTATGTATCGGCATTGCACCCTTTTGAAGCCAGAACGGGTCACTAGTAGTCGATAAAACCTACCCGATACTTCGTATACGGCCGCAAATCAAGAACGTGTATGATTGGACGATCAGAGTAGCTCGTATTGGAGTAGTACTGCCAAGTACTTGGCAGCTCTTCGTACCGCCATTGGACCAGGTAGCTCAAGTTGGAGAGACTTGGCGCCTCCCACACTAGGGAAAGCGAGGTGGCTGTGAGACTGTCGGCTACCAATGCGGGCGCTGGCGGGGTTCCGATCAACTCTGTAAAGGGAAAATATGAGAAAACTGGCTGTGTTTACCTATAGAAATATATAATTTTTTATCACGAACAAAGTTATTTTTCCGGGATGGAAAAAGCCTATCTAGGACAACCGATGGTAAGTGCGTTTTGTGCTATGTGAATTTAACTTTCAAACCACACAGCTATACTTATTTTACATTTATAAGATACAGTCATCGCCATGGAAGGACCGAATTTAAAATAAATCTGAACGATTTAGATGAAATTTGGTATATGGATAGCGGAATATCTGTACAACATACTCTTCTTAAAATTCTTATACCCTGTGCCTTAACCTACTCACCTCTAAGCTTTTGAGAATATGTGTTCAACGCTTCATTACATCCCATAACACAGTAGAGTTCTCGCGAGAACACTGTTTCAGTCGTTACATTCTGAAAAAAATATATAGATCAATCGATTAGAATTCTTATTATAATGGTGATCGTTTCATCAATTTAAACATTGTGCTGAGGGATTCAGCTTTGTTTACTGTCGGGATGAAAAATAACGTTGCAAATATGTAAAAATGGAAAGAGAAGGTCAAATTCGTCATCCGAGTTAATTGTCTCGGTAGCTTAGTTGGTAAGAGCACAAGCACGGTCTGCGACAGGTCGTGAATTCAAGTCTCACTCGGGTGAAAAAATAAATCCATTTCTTAATATTATTTAGATTATAATTCTGTTAATTTGAATCTTCTATTCTCTTTTCTATCTAGTTTGATATAATTTTATTTCTTCATCGTAATTTCCTAAAATTGTTGATACTCACGCAAACTGTTTGACACGAATTCTCTAAAGCTTCCTGCCAAAGACTGCAACCCAAAGTGCACTGAAACCAAGGAAATAATACATCGTCAAGTTTTAGGTACTTACATATTACTCATTTGGTTACTTGTGACATAGAGGAATACTCTATGCTTGTAATAAGTAATGCAATGTCGTTTAGATTCGCCAATCCTGGCGGAATATTATTATTTTACCATGGATTAAAAAAAAACACTTGATCAAGTATAGACGCAAAAAAAATTAGTACATCCAACACCTATTATTATTAAGCCGAACAATATGTACATATCCTTACTAGAGTCATAGCTACAGGTTAATTGTGTGTTTTTTATTGGGGACATAGAGTGCGGCTAAAATTTCACAGAGCGTTGGAGCATGTAATTGATGATATTCAAGGGTTGACGGAAACTGATAGAGGTTCTAAGTATTATAGTAAAAAAATGTAGCGTTTCATTGCTCTTAATTTGTAAGTAGGATAGCAGCCAGTATAAAGACGTCATGATTTTAACATTATAAAATACATGGTGTAACAAAAAGGGTATGTTAAGCGAAAAGCTATGTAAATAGCCCACTGTAGAGAACCTGTCCACAAAATTTGAGACCCGAAATCACATGTTTATTTTTCCTGATAGTATGGAGAATTTTTGAATATCTCAGGAATTTTCATACAATATTGAAAAATAAAAATGTGATTTCGAGTCTCAAATTTTGGAAATAGATTCTCTATAGTAGGCTATTTACATAGCTTTTTGCTTAACATGCCCTTTTTGTTACACCCTGTATAATAATATTTAGAAAGATACATAACAGATTTTTATTCACCCACAGAAAAAAATACTAAAACTGTATGAGCATAGTCGAGCCAGATTCACAGTAGGAATTTAGGTATTTATAGGTTTTAACCTAGCTTTCCTAAACAAGTGTAATAAATCGCTATAAAACTAATATTCTAAACATTTCTCTTCAAACAGCACCAATTTGTACAGAAGGGCCGTAAAGTAGCATTATGGTAATTTTATGTAAATTCTGAAGAGGCGATGACAAGATAGTCCTGCTTTAGTTTACACCATGGGTGATTTACGTCTATTACTCTCTAACGGTACGGGCCCTAATCTAATTAGTTAGCCACTTTTTACCTAACGTTTACTTTGCCTCCGTATTCTTTGTTTAATGCAATTAGCTTCTCTTTTACTTTATATTAGGTAATTTTTAATTCTTATTATTTACTAGATACACTTCAAAACAAGTAAGTATATTTTTTGTGAAATACATAATCGCAATACATATGAATATTTAGGATTTTCCACACCTATTTCATAATATCCAACAGGAAATTAAATACCGTTTACGGATAAGTAAAGTAATATTGACTTTTTACGGCCTTTTCCATATGTTATGAAATCAGTTCGCAAGAGAGCAGATTTGCGCGTGTTTACATCACGCGTGCACATGTTCCTAGTCTGTTTGTATACAACACTCAAGTGCCGTAAAACTTTAAAGATGCTAGACACTGTTTTAAAATACAACTGATTACTATCTATGTTGTAAGATACGACATAGATTGCAATTTTTTTATCTAACCGCTGACTCCGATCAAATTCCAAAAGCTTTAGTACTAAAGTTTATAAACTTAGTAGTGCATGTCTACTGAGTTTATAAACTTTAGTAATCTGCGGCAAAGTTCCCACAATATTTTTTTGTAAGATAGTAAACGGTACGATTAAAAGGAGCGTAGCACGCATTTGTAACGGATTTCTCCGGTCCGATGGCGTCCTTTATGGGGTGGTGACTTGGAGACAGTGACCGGATGTCGCAGGTGCCCTTCCAAACCCTTACTTTAATCAACCTGCTCGCTTTTATGCCGTAAGATAGAGTAGATTCCCATATTGCAAGTCGCGGCGAAGAAGTAGCTAGCGTCAATTTTATAAAAGGATTTGTTTTACTCGTAACTATTTTCATACAAATTTTCAGAAAATAAAAACCTCGATATAATAATTGGCCGTTAATTCGTTATTTGCAATATTTTGACGGTGACTCTATGTTCGATAGCACGAGTGTGTAGCCGGGATACAGGCACTTAAACTAAATCAATTTGAATAGCTACACATAATTAGATAAAATCAATTAGCTACTCAGTGGGTGCCCTCCATTTAAATAATGAAGATATCAACTAACTGTCAGCGGACAATTATTCAATAATACCTCGTGTAGATAAAAACAAATTTGGGTGAATAGGGTCAGGGCATTAGGCAATTTGTTGTGGTATATTTATTTGTGATACCATCAAATGTCCCGCCAGATATGTCACGAAATGTTACTGATGCTTAGTCTGCCCTCAATTTTCCCGACTGACAAGCAAATTAGAAAAACACTAAAGAATGAGACATAGTAGAGTGAGGTTGACTCGTTGGTTAACATGAAAGAGCAATGTCTTGATGTACTTCAAGCCAATATGAAACATATGGTAAAGACACACGGACTGCAATTTAACTGCAAGTCGACTGCAAAATTGCCGTGTAACTGCACACCAACTGCAATCAAACTGCACGTTGATGTGCAGTGGGCTTGCAGTTTCTTTGCAGTCGTGCCAACTGAATTCAAACTGCATCGTAACTGCAATTTTGCAGTCGAATTGCAGTCCCTGTGTCTTTACTCTTAAATGTGGTGAGAATGTGCTCAATAGTGAATAGTAAGTGAGGTTTATCATCTCCATATGCAGGTACAAATGTGATTTAACTCATTTGTAATACAGGATTCATTGCGTACTGACCGCGGAACAATTAAAACGGAAGCATACCAGCCTACTAACTTATTTTAAACCCGATAAACAAGAAAAACTCGCTTCAGAAATAGCTTAAAGCCGTAGGGAAACAGATAGTAGCGCCACCATGAAATTCCTGAAGAATATAGTCGTGGCAGGCATGAGTCTGCGCGCGATCTACGCTGTTCGTTTTGGCTTTATAATTACAGGTCGCGGCCTCCGTCGCACTTCCATCAGGGATCTGGGCCACAGGAATCAGCGTTATGATTCCAATCATCCGGCTATCTGACTAATCCTATACGCTGTTCTCATGGACTCGTAGAATCAAACGCGCAGTCGTATATAAAATACGTATTCTTATATTATGATGGCCGGTTGGTGTAGTAGGTAGTGACTGTGCCTGCACCAACATAGGTCCTAGGTACAAATCCCGGTAGGCGCGTATATACCGTTGTTTAGTACCCACGACACAAGACTTCAGGGATCTTAATGTGGGACTAACATGGTAATATGTGCAATTAACCTAATTGTAATACTTGTTATAATTTTAGGTGATAATAAAGCTGCTACAGCTAGTCAAGATTTTTATTGAGAGATGTGGATATACTCGTACAAAACCAATGCATACGATTATATTTATTATTTCTGTAAGTAATGTATGTTAAACTGACATACTAGTTCGATATTATGAATCGGATAAAGAGATCAATCTATGTAGATAGTATCACATTCAACATCCCTCAATAACGCGGCTCTTCCGCCACGGCTGTCACAACACCACGCCCATGAACAGACACCCTACGCTAACAATTTACAGATCTGTCTATCAGCCTCAATTCGGCCACAAACCAAACTATTTACAACTGTCCATCATCATTAACATTTTCAAACTTAGTTGTAACTACAACGGAAACGTGTACAATAAAACAACAAATAATTTCTCATAAAAATATTTTATAACGCGCTTGGCACGTGCCCCTATTAAAATTAAAACAAAGAGATCTCGTAAATACGTACGATAAGTAAGTAAATTAGTGTCTAATTAACCGGCATCCTGTGACGGATAATGACTAAACAATAGTCCTCCCTCGGACCTAAAGTGATTAAAACCGTCGCGTTTCGGAAACGGCTCGGAAGTCCAATTGGGAGCGCAGGCGCATGCCGGATGCAGGGCGCTGTGAAAGCACTCAGATAATTTGCTTGTTAATTGCTATATGCTAACAAAACTAGTGGCTTCTAGTCTGCATACCATCCGTTATTATTGACTTACATCTATTAAAATACTTGAGAAAGTTACAATAATGTTGGAAGATTAGGATAACCATCTTGAAGGAATTTTACTGTTTAACTATTTTACGGGAAGTACTTATACTCGCATAGAGACAGTTTATTATTTAGATGTAGGACGTGATATATTAGAGCCGATAACCTATAGAGCATGCCCGGTTTATCTAATTCGACTTGACGCTTCTGCGATCTAATTTATTCATAAACTAAAGTTCAATGGATTTATCAAATGCTTAAGATTGTAATATAGGTAACGTTTAGTTATTTTGTTTTACGTAGATACATCAACATGAAATTTTAACAGTTTCTATTGTAGGAACATATTAGAATGTGACTGTACGTACATACCTACGTACATGAAATGTACCACGTAGGTACATTACAATTATATTTCTACGTGTTTTTAAGGTTTTAAGTCCGTTTTGATCTTTCAATTTAAATCACTAACTGGAATACGAGGCTATAACTCAATGATATGAAAAAGTAGGTAGATTAGAATCGCGTAACAATCACAGTACGTGAACTCAATTTACAAAAAAAAAATTATTATCTTAAAAAACGACGACTTATCATTAATGGTTTGCCAGCTAGGCGCCACCGAGAAAGCATTACGTTATTGCTGTTTTTCCAAATACACGTTACTGACCCAAGATAAACTAAGATATCGAGGAACTCAATTATTTCATAAACTATTTATGTAAGTAAATTAGATGATAAATCAACACGAGTAAGCCATCTATTAAAATTATGGGAATGCGTGTTGACTTAGATAGGACTTGCATGTTTTCCTTATTATTAATTACTTATTAGCTTGCTATTTCAATGTAGAGTCGAATGGGAAAAAGAAGGAAGCCTTAATCCAGCAAAATTAAATTATAAAAAGGTTTAAAAATCTTAGGGGATCCAGAGATTTTTAAAAAATTAACCCATACTCAATAATATGTTATTTTATGTATATAAAACATACACGTTCTAGTCAAATGAAATTAAAAGCATCAAATCCAAAATTTTATGGGGTTTCAGAGTGTTTCTATCAATTTTATCCAAAGATCTTGCGTCTCATGCTCAGTTTCTCTATGGTCTCATGTTACGGGTATTTCTATAACTTTACCCGACTCAATGATCCTTCGTGTCATCGTCCATGACGTGCAATAGTTGATTGAAGGAAAAAGCTAATGCGGAACTAAGATGCGTGACTTGTGTGAGCAGTTAAAAGAGGATTAGCCGAGATATAACACAGCCAATGTGTAGTGTAGTAGCCTTTGTGTAGTGTGAAAAAAAAGTGAAAAGGCGGTTTTGTTACATAATCACGACGAATGCAGATTTGGATATATAGATTTGTCACAGAGATAGACTAAAGGTCTGGAGAAGTATATGGGCTACTTTTACGGCAATGATACCCGGTTCCCTTTTACCCGTCTACAAGAAACAACGAAACCACATGCATGGCAAGACAAATAAGTGTAGAGTTTGTGAGGTTGGAAAGCTTTGCGATCTTCCATGTCGGCTTGGCAACATTTTACAGGAAAAATCTCTGCTTCGATTCGGGTTTAACAGAACTGACATCGGCGAACACCGTTACGAATCAGAGACAAATTTAATAAAGCCAAATCCAACTAGAACTAGACACAATATAGGACGCTATAAAATATTCACAGAAATACGCGTCAGGTCACGCGCGGGCCCACGCCAACCACTTTACGTTGGCAATTGGATAATGTTGGATCAAATTAGGGTCCACCGCACGTTTCCCGACGAGAGGACTTCTATATACTCGAGGACTCTTGTACACCAGCTCTTTGATGGCCTCTACCAGCGTGAGCGCGAGGTTGGCCTCTTATGGGCAGTGGATAATCAACTTTCGGCCTCTTTTGGGCAGTCATTGAAATAAGCTTTCGTCAGTTGTTTGTAACTGGTATATTAGGGATGAAGGAAATGCAGCTTAACTACATAATGAATGATACATAAATCAATGGAAACTATAATCAAGTACATCAGATTAATGACAACGGAACACCACGATTACCCTGTTAATGTGGTGCTATTTATATTCGACAGTGCAGTTGAGTTCAATAAATGGACAATAAATCACAACACTTCATCGTGAATAAGTGCAGCCGCAATTTCGCTCGCTGAATGTACGAGGATCGAGGGGGTGGGACATAATTGAGGCAGAGGAGAGGGGGGGTTGAATGGCAGCACAGGCGCGGCGCAAGAGTCGAGGGCGGGACCGGCCGTCAGCTAATGAGGAAATAGGAATTAGTAGACCACAGAGCCGAGTGCACTTCTTTATAGTAACTAGCTATTGGAATTTCTTCATGTTCCAGGTCAAAGATTTATCAAGTTGATATTAAACTATCTCTCCTATGATAGCGGTGCTGCCATATAGCGGGCCGTGAAGGAATCTTTTCACATTTCGGCAATGTAAAGATGGCCATAATATCGCGACACCGCTAGCTAACTTAAGAAACCGTAGCTTTAGAATGAAATTTTATCAAATTCGCATAAGCTTTTTGGTTACTTACAGTAAAAAAAATTATGGATTCGGAACAGAAACCATTACCTACTACCTCACACTATCTCATAGTCTAACTACAAATTGTTTAGGTGCAAAACGAATAGAACAGATTAAACCGTCTGTCTAGCTCTCAATTAACGTCTTAGCAATGTTAGGATCAGTTACATTGTTCTAGGTAGCTATTTAAGGAGAGTGGCTACTTTATCAAATCAGACACTAGTGGGGCAGATGGCTAAAAATAGCATTAAATATTTGAATGACCTAAGACTTGGTTTAGAATACATATTTCGTTCTAGGTTCTAGATAGATACGGTTACACTTATCAAAAATACAAAATAAAGAAAATCTGCAAAAATAACGCACCAATAGGTACACTAGCGACCAGCCCCGGCTTCGGACGGGTGCAGTGCTGATACTATACATATAAACCGTCCTCGTGAATCACCCTATCTATAAAAACCGCATCAAAATCCGTTCCCTAGTTTGAAAGATCTAAGCATAGGTACATAGGGACGGACAGACAGCGGCAAGCGACTTTGTTTTATAATATGTAGTGATACAGGTTGGTATATAATTAATATTTAAATAAGACCCAATTTTTTCCGTTATTTTACCGGCCCATAATACATTTTTTCTTTTTAAATCTCCAAGCCTACGATTGGTCGTTGCATTTACTCAAGTACTTTCGTTTCATACTAAAAATAAACACATAATCAGCGTTCATTGAATAAGTGAAGGGCCCAGTCTTCATAATATCGCACATATTTCAATTAGACGACTAATTGACGTCCTTACGCACGAGCAAGTCCTCAAGCAAGTCACATGAGAAAGCAACTATGTTATTAAAATGTCTAAAGGTCCACCGCGAATAAATATCAAAACTACTTTTTTTTTAATTAAAGGAGGAAACTGTGAAGAACTGTGTGGATCGACTTGCACTTCTACCAATTGAAATCGTTGCTTTTTGTAATATTTATATAGTGTAATACTGGAATGTTACACAGCGCTAACATTACATTACTCCACGATTAATGCAGTTATACGAGTAAGGCAGTTATGCTAAGCTAATAAACTAAACTTAGAAACGTAAGCTTTCATACTGGTGAGTAAGGTAAGTAATACTGGCGATATTAGTTATTTGACGCATTTACTATCTCAAACAAAAGGTTCAACCATTATTAAAGCCATGAGAATTTAAATGCTATCTTTCATGAAGGGATTACGATTTGAGGGATATTCTTCTAAATCATAACAGCCACTTACCAGCGTAACATGGGTGTCAGGGTCCAAATTTAATTAAATTCATACAATTCGATGTGTAAATTATTCAGAATATTCATAAATGCACCTGACGCCATGCACTGTCTGCTCTCATTCAGCTCGTATGCTATTAAGCTATAAATGTATAAAAACATTGTTTTGATGGTTTTGCTCTACTGACTTTAAGAATAAATTATTGTAATTTGAATGTAAGCGGTTAGTTTCCCACGATTTAAATGTAAATTATTGTGTAATATTCATAAGTTGAATTTAGACGTTATGACCAGTTGAGATTTAACAAACTTTTAGTATTAATCATGTAGAACCCTCTTAGTTTCATTACATACAAATAATGTAATACCTAATATGCATGTTGCAGATTTATATTTCGACCGCAGTCGTATACTAGGCGAGGTCAGATATTAATTGTAGAGTGCAAGACAAACTCACTTTACTTTTAAAACATAAATCACAAAATGTTTGATAATAAAACCCATTTTCCACCTCAACGAGTTCAGATTCAAAGGTCTCGTAGGCACATAAATAACACCACCATTTAATATGGTACAACTTCCGATAGGCAATTGTTCGTTTCCGAAATACGGAAGGGCAGCCAAGCGCGTACCTACTGGAAACGAAATGCCTGTCCACTTGGGCACCGGACCATTGACAGGCGAATGACCATCGCTATGCGTCGGTAGAATTTCCGGATATCCTATGATTTGAGGCTGTTCCATAATCTACTTAGATATAACCTACTAAATGACGTTTTTTGGCTTGAATCCTCTACCGCTACTAAGCTCCAATGGCGCATTACATTACCTATACGAGCATGACAATAAATATATAAATAAATAAATATTCACACACTTCACAACACATTGACCTAGTCCCACACTAAGATCCCTAAAGGTCTTGTATAGTGGGTACTAAGCAACGGTATATAAATACATAGATAAGTACATAAACATCCATGACATTGAAACAAACCATCACATCAATGTTTGCACCTACCGGGATTCGAACCCAGGATATATGGCGTCGCAGGCAGGGCCACTACCAACTACACCAATCGGCTGTGATTGATGACAAACTAAAAATTAGATGGCTAAATGGTTATAGTGGCTGGCACGGTTTGCAGTTGTCGTGGGTTCGATTCCCACTCGGGTGAAGAATTTTTTCCATTTTCTTTATTAATAATTTTATAAAAATTAGATGTTATCGGAGGTTTTTAACGAGTGCTAGCACTTATAAAAGCTGCTGTAAATAGCCTATAAAACTTGAAAAATACATAATTTCAAAATAACGTGTTACCTTAGAAATAAAAATACATTGGTATTGATTGCTTAACTTAATCCTTTCTCTCGATTATCTAGAGCTTCTTTAGGATAATTTTTCATACATTGATTGAATATCTGTGAGATCGACAGTCCAGTCAAGTAAAGAGAGAGTAATCATCTCTTGATAAAGGGTACACTGAAGGGTCCAACTCCACCCAAGCCATAGTTTAATAAATGGTACAAAATAAAACGAGTGTACTCTAAAATAGACGAAGGGGAGCTTGGCAACTGGCTGCTTCCTTCCTGCGTCCATCCGGCGTACAGTCTCACGCGCCCCGCCTGCTGTGCCTGCGTAGAGCCAAGCGCGATGACCAGCAGCCTATTGTACAAGAATACAAGGGGCAAGTCACCACGTGGATGGGTGACACAAGCTGAGTCGTGACGTTAATATTTGTATAATACTGGATTTTGGACGTGGACTTGGAAAAGCCGATGAATTTAGTGTAAGAAAGACATGGAATTGATAGTCGTCATAGGAATAGATGTAAAACCCGGTCAAAATATAGGTTTATAGGGTATAAAAGATTTATATTAGATATAAAATTCAGCTATAGCAAAGACTGAGATCAATGACCTGGATAGATATTATCAAATAAGTCAATTAGTTTTTCGGATTCTCAGAAAAATAGTAAAATAGAACCCTTATTTTATAGCGATGGGAAAAGTCCTGATAACCACACAAGATGAAACAATAAAAGCAACATGTCATAATAAATTATACCATGAGAGAAATAAAAATATATGATAAAATTATATCAGAAATAACAGTCATAAAAAAGTACAATGACAGATAATGTACCTACTTACTGTACCTACTATTACATAAGTACGTAAACACAATAAAAATACTTATATTTTAATTAAACACTTGTATTTTGCGATTTTAATTAAACACGTGTTTAGCCAGATGGTTCGATCTCCCGTTTTTGCCATCCAGGCACTACCAGCCGTCCTCTTTAAGTCATCGGTCCATCTGGCCGAAGGGCGCCCAACGCTACGCTTGCCGAGGCGCGGTCTGCATTCGAGAACCCGCTTACTCCACCGTCCATCGGTTGCCCAAGGTATACATACTTCTGGACAACTTCTAGGGCTTCGACGGATATCGGCTCAGGGATGATGTGTCGATTGAACATTACCTTGGTCGTGTCCAAGTTCATCCCGAGTCCCACATGCCTTGGCAGCATTGAGACAGCATTTTTTACAGGTCCTGCTGCGATTCAGCCATCAAAACTATATCCTCTGCAAAGCGGAGATGCGTGAGATATTCACCATTGACGTTGATGCCCAGTCTATCCCACCGTAGCATCTTGAAGACGTCCTCCATTGCGTTGGTGAAGAGTTTCGGGGATATTACGAGTACGTCACCCTGTCTCACACCTCGGAGTAATTGGATCGTTCTTGTTCGGTGGGTTTGGACTTGAACGGACATCGCTGCCATTTAGTAGATATTTCTCAGCATCTCCACATATCGCCAGTCGTTTTGGCATCGCTGCAAGAAATCCAAAACTGCCTAGGTTTCGATGGAGTCGAAGGCTTTCTCGTAGTCCACAAAATCCATACACAGCGGTTGGTTATACTCCTCCGACTTCTGTACATACTATAGTATGGATGTTGCCCACGGTGCTGTAGCCTTTGCGAAACCCGGCCTGTTTATGTAAACACAGGTAGTAGTAGGTTGTAGGTAGTGCAAGTGCTTGTTTTCGAAGTTATGAGTTATCAGATCCGAGGGTCAGTGGAGGGTGTAGGGCCCGGTGGTGGGCGCACCCATAGTGAATAAGTAAACACAATAAATTTGAGTTATATTTTAATTACAAAGAATACCTACGTATAAACAAATGTTTAAAAGGATATACGAGTACTCAGAAGGTCTATCCATAAAGAAGTGTTTAAACTGACTTTTAAATGATTTAAGAGTTCAAAGCTAACCACTTCTCATCTTGTATAATTTCAAATAGTTAAATACAGGAAACTAGCATTCCAAAAAGGGCTAATTAACAAGATGTTAGTGTTAATGTAATAAAGTGAAAGTGGACTGACAGTTCACAGGAACTAACATTACGTTTGTATAACATATACAACTCTACATTACGGGATGTGCGTGCGCTGCTACGAACGAAACTATCAAGTACCGCACATGCTACGGAATAGAGATTAGTTTACAAGTAAGTTCAAAGTCAGCAAATAGGAACTGTAACGTATACTACAGCTAAAAGGCACCACACCTTTGCACGGTGACGATTGACGTTGCCCGTGCGTGAAGCTGGTGCTTTTAACCGCACATCACAATAATGTAAATATTCTCACGATGCAACATAATTTTTTTAAAACGAAAAACCGACTTCCTCCCAAAACTCGAACTTACTAAAGTAAAATTTTACTAAAGGGCAAATATATATTGCGTTAAGCCGTGTACGAAGTTTAGGAGGCATAATATTGTCAGATTTATATGCCAGCAAATGATTAAATAGGCCACATGACAAAAGAGAAAAAGGACTAGGCTTCGAAACTTTACGTCTGATAATATGATGATGATGATAATGATGACTTCCGACCGATTTCGGCGACCACTTCTACTCCTAGATATTACTAAGTTGGCGTTCATGCTGGATCGGAGGCACTTGAGGTGGAATCGATCCAGAGTGCGTATGTGGCGACGGTACATGCACCACGCCTCGGAGGAATATAAGAGATTTGGCAGCACAACAGCCACGTACACTCTTATTTAAGCAACATATAATTACACTCCTTCTTCCTGCCCTGTTCCCAATAATTTGAGGTCGGTGCAATATGTAGGTACTCTTCTTTCATTTATCCCTATTATCCGTCATCTCGTTATTCTCATGTCTGCCTCTTCCTCTATAACCATCTTACTTCGGACACGGCTTAACGCAACATACAATTTATTTAATACAATTACCTATATCTTCATCTTCATAAGCCTATTGCAGTCCACTACTGGACGTAGGCCTCCCCTGCCATAGGGGGATTTTGTTACTAAAAAGTTCCACTATCTGTTTTTCGGCAGCTCCACCATCAGACCCTCGTTTCCTTTATATTATGTGTAGCTGACCAAAATTCTCTATAAATATCTAAAAATGGACTACTCGTGCCCTTTATATTTGAGGATATCCCTAGATTCCTTAGAGATTCCATCATCAGATATTATGTTTTATATGTAGGTGATCAAAACGCTCAGTAAAAGTATAAAAACAGACTACATGTGCCTACAATATTTGAGGATTGCCCTCGATTTCTCCAAGATCCCATCATCAGATCCTGATGTAGTGAATATGGGACCAACCTGGAAGTATACCATGACCAACTATAAAAAAAAATTGAAATCGGTTCATAAACGACGGAGTTCTGAGGTAACACACATAAAAAATAAAAATAAAAATAAAAAAAAACATACAGACGAATTGATAACCTCTCTTTTTGAAGTCGGTTGAAAATAGGATAGATTGTCTGTGGGTAAAATAATATTCATAAATGTCTGGCTATACAAATGACCTAGTAAATAACATACTTTATATATATATGTTACTTGAATTATTTACCTACAGCTCCACTTTACTTTTGTTTGACTGAGTGAATGCAATGCAATTTTTCGGTTTTTCTAAAATTCTTCTCAAATTAGACTACGAGTATGTTAGCGCGAATATGTTAGCGATCTATTTTAGTGTAATTCAAAGTGAATAAATAAAAACAACTGAATCATAAAAATAAATTAACCGAACACGGCCACAATTTATTTAGCATCGCCCATATGAATGCTGAAATGGTAACAAGTCAATTGACCGGGTGCTCCAGACGGGGGTGGTTGGAGTTGGTCCACTTGAACTTTTTGCGTAGGGGCGTAAATTGAACGCTACCGATAATTTTGACGTTGAACAGCACTATCTGTCAAACTTTGGCGGGAACATGCCGTTTTATGTCAGTTTTTGTGTATTCGAATGATGGATAACAGACCCTAGTCTGTTTATTGCTATAATTCCCTTTGTTCACACAAAATTAATAAACCAGACATTTTGTGGGTCAGTTTCGGTTATTGTGGGTGTTAATAAAAATAAGTTACAAGTAAGTAATTAAAGAACGTTAACAAAAGAAGCTGACCTGTCTGTAAACATCACTCTTACCTTAGAATTTAATTATACTTATTATCAGACAACAAAATAACTTTCGCGTTAAGGTATGAGCAAAACTAAGTCTACAATTTCGTTAAGACAATTACCAATTGCAACATAACGGTCGCATTCCACATATATAACTACTTGGATTGTAGGTAATATAAAGAAAATATAGTAGGCAGGTATTACATAATCACTACATACATACGAGTATCCCAACTAATATTATAAATGCGAAAGTAACTCTGTCTGTCTGTCTGTTACGCTTTCCCGCTTAAACCTCGCAACCGATTTTGATGAAATTTGGTACAGACAATCTTTAGACCCTGAGACAGAACATAGGCTACTTTTTATTTCGAAAAAATATCATATAAATATTTTAATCGGGTTTATATCAACATTTTGTTTTTTTTTGCAGTCCACGCGGACGGAGTCGCGGGCGTCCACTAGTAAATATTATAAAACAAAGTCGCTTGTCGCTGTCTGTCCGTCCTTATGTCCCCGTATGCTTAGATCTTTCAAACTAGGGAACGGATTTAGATGCGGTTTTTTTAAATAGATAGAGTGATTCAAAGTGTATAATATGTATATGCCTAGGGACCCACCCCGGCTTCGCACGGGAGTAATGTACTCTCACGCGGGCGAAGCCGTGGCCGGCCGCTAGTGAAATAATAAAAATAAGATAAAACTGATTGGCAGTGCCTTGTTTACTGTCAGTTTCCTAAGTAAATAAATTGAAAGCTCGTAATGTTTAGTGACAACTTTACCTTACACTCTAGTGAAAAAAATGTAGGTACCTAGGTATTTTGTACTATTTAGCTGTGTGATGAAAGTTCGGGTCAATGACTATGGTTAAATGGTACGGGCATAAGGCTATGGCTTAATTCTAATTATGGTAGTACGACCCAAGAAGGTAAGCAGCAGCTATAATTTCAAAGCTTGTTTGCATGAATCACTTACTATGAAATAGCAACCAAGAAGTATGAAGTGATGGACCTGCCCTTCTTGCTCTTGTCTGTTACCGAGGAACATGATCGCGTCCCGCTCGCACGTGTGAGTCTGTCTCTCTCTAGATTGATAACTAAGTACCACGCAAGAATTTTTAAAACGCAAATGTATAAATCTTCTTAATCTTAATGTGTACCTTATCGAATGTTTTTAAACTAGTTAATTTATTAAATATCGCGTTAAAGGTTAAAGTTGGAGTGCCTAGAGGTAATTTATTTATCTCTGAGGTAAATTATTAAAAATGTTTATTTTTGCACATTCGTATGGTCACTAACAGAATAATGATGTCTAGGTTTTGATGAAATTAATTAATTATTTCCAATGATGTTCGGTCAATAAGCAAATTACCTACAAATACTTTTTTAAAGTATTTTAAATTGTCTACCGAATTTCTAATTTTATCCGAATTAGCTGATCTACGAGTGTCTCTGAGTTAGCAAGTAGCAATTGATTTTGTACTTAACAGATTTTTATTTCTACAAGTTTTTCGAACTAAATAACATACATTTTATGTATCAACATAGGTTTATAGAAAAAAAAATGCCTATTGTTATGTACCATTTCCGCGAATAAAATAGCTTGGCCAACGAAATAAAACTTGTAAATCAGTTTATCGCACTGAATACGAGTATTGTGGATTTACTTATGGACGGATTCATATATGTATGTATAGGTACACATCACACACATCAGCGTAGTTCACTGTCGGACGTAGGCCTCCAACAACTTACGCAACGAGGCTACTAGGTGGGCTTTTGCCCATAGCCACGCTGGGCAGGCGGGTTGGTGACCGTAGTATAATTTTCGGAATATGTTGTCAACTCGGGAGGCTCTGCTACCCACCTCTTGGAAACCCTTAATCGCCTCTTACGATACCCACAGGCAGATATGGGGTGGGGCTTGTCTAGTCTGCCGACACCACAAAACACTCTACGGCTCTTAGCACCATTCCTAGTCATATTTAATTGCTTTCAAGTAACGTAGTAAACAATGTCTTACCTGCTGCACACTGCATTCTGAGCCGCAGCTGACATCGAAGTGACCTTCCTCAGTTTTATTCTGGAACAAAAAGGAAATTAGGTAAAATGAAATCATCCGCTGTCCACGAATCTGGCAAAGGAACGGTCCAAAAGTAGATTTTCAAAAGAACATTTCTTCTTAAATACAATATCAACCTACCTCTCAAACATGACAGTAGGAAAAAGTGTATCCAATTAATTAATTATGAAATACACATCAGTATTTTATTAAAAAATAATCACGGAGAAGTTTAATAATCGCTCCCAAATAATAAAATAAAACCATGATAAATATATTTTTTTTATCTAATCAAATTTAGTACCTATTGCCTTTTTACTCATTTCTTGTGTTGCTACAAACCAGATATACGAGTATGTATTAGAATTTGCTGTAGGTGTTTATTTTTTCATCATAACTGAGGTTGGATTTCATCAGCTTCATTGATAAACTGACTTCTTATATTCAACTAGCGCCCGCCCACGACTTCGTCCGCTCTCTAGTAACTTTAGGTCAGTCGTTCTTCAGTAACAGGTGAAAACGCTCTATTCTTCAGGTTGTTTCCATAATGTGTGTGTATGTAATTTCATTATTTACCAATATGAGTTAATTATTTATTATACGTAGAGCCGACTTTTCCAACGATCGGAAAGCCCATGTGGAGAACATTTTTGATGATGTCTTTCTTTAAAATTTATCTGTATTGTCTGTACATGGAAGATATATGAGAAATTCAAAATTAAAAAAACCCCCGACCCAAAAAAAGTACGCAATCATTATGACAAAAGGTTTAAAATGCTAAACCCTACAAAAAGCAAAAAATAACTTTTAACACTATGTAAGTACCAACTAAAGCACGTCAGACTATCTACTCGGGACTTTGTTCCAGCTTTATGTCGGAGGCATAACAGCTAATTTTGAACTGCAAATGGTTAACTTGGCCTGCTGTTGAATTTATATTGTATGAAATTAAATTTTGTGAAATGTTTTTATCCCGAATAATTTCGACATTTTGTTTTTTCTGTAGTCCACGCGGACGGAGTCGCGGGCGTCCACTAGCATATCAAAAAGTATAGAGACAGCATCAACTTTATTCTCGAAATAGGCCATACGACCGTTGGAAAGAGGCCCTTGATTAAAAGCAAAGGTCATAGTCGGAATAGCTTTACATTTATATGTCAAACAACAACCAGAATTTGATTCAACTATCTAAACTGATGTGCTGCTGTATAATTGTTTTTTTTTATACCTTAAAAAAAAACAATTATACAGCAGCACATCAGTTTAGATAGTACCTAAAGATGAGAATCAGCAACAAAAAACTTAAAGGGAAATATTGAATATTCCAGGGAAACCTAATTGCAACATAATAACTGTAATCAAGGACCTAACCAAGGGTTTTATGGTGAACATCGAGACCGCACCGGAGACACAGTCCCCTGCCTCCCTAGCGTGACCACGCATCTCGGATATCGTATCGTACGATATGGTATCGTCTCTATACAAAATTCAACATGGCGGCTATATTTATCGTATTTTGACAGGCAATATGTCGATAAATCGGTTTATCATATCGTTTTTCCCAGGTCATGCTACTTGGGCTGGTGCGCGGAGTGGCCGGCGCGTGCGCTTTAGAGCGTACCAATCAGAACCAAGGCTGGGCCGATTATTTGTAATGTCACTTCGACTGTACCTGTGCTACACAATGTATGTAATTATGTGTGTTTCAAATCTACGAAAGAGCTGATTATATTTTTGAAAAATCTGTTGGTTTCTGGTTTCTGGTGTCGCACAATCAGATTATCACAAGAGAAAATAAAAATAGAGGAAGAGGTAGACCTAAGAAGTGTTGGATGGACTGTGTAAGAGCGGATATGCGTGTACTAGGAGTGAGTGATTAGATGATGGATAAATAATAGATGACTGGAAGAAGAGGGCATATCTCGCCGAAACCAAATTAATGGGAATAAGGCAGGAAGATTATGATGGAATAAAATGTACAAAAATACTTTTTACACAAATACTGTCTAGACAGATTAATTATCTACTTATTTCATCTACCACCTATTAAATATAAACATAGAGAGGCATGCGGGTGAAGCGTGGAATCATTATTTATTACTTAATTATTTCGTTATCTCAATATTATTTATATTAAAGGGTCGAAAACGTATAGATTAATATAGTTAATATTTTCTGGCTTGACCTTAAAATATATAAAACAGAAAGTAGGTATTTCAGCAACTATCTAATAACAGCTTATAGTATGCGTGCATGTGTATTGTGCATAGGTAGTTTTACTGCTTTGCTTGTGTTCTGCCTTAATCGGTAAAAGACAAAAAAGTATCCGCTATATCGGTACCTATACAGGATGTTTTTTGGTCGTCAACGTTCCCGAAAACTACGAGTCTCCATATCATCACGATTATTTTTCTCCATGGAAGCATACCTGGGAAGTGTGTGGTCCCTAAGATATTAGGGTCCAAAGTTGAGTGAATAGATTGCGTTTTTCTGCATAAATGCACATAGACGCGCGTAGCAAGATTTTTTCACGAGAAATAATATCTATAAAAAAAAAACTAGCATAAACACTGGACACTACAAATTTCGGCATAAACTTACTTTATTTGATGTATAGAGTACATACCCTTCGTTAAGGGTGGCAACGAAAAAACACCTGTATAATGTCTTAAAGCTTTATGTTATAAAGTCTGAACGGATATTCCGAAATTATAAGGGTTCCGTTTTTTGCAAGTTTGGTGGCGGAAATCAAAATCGGGAGCTAATTATAGTACCACGGGTAATGATAAATACCTTTTATGTAGACATAATAATATATTATTTGTTGATTTAATGTTAAAAAAAACTTGATTTTTTCCAAAAGTCTTAAAGGGCATTTTCATATTTAAAAATACATACATACATACATATAATCACGCCTTTATACCTTACGGGGTAGACAGAGCACCAAGGGCCGATAGAACCACATGGTGCCAAAAAATTTAAAATAAAAGAAACATTTATACTTTATACCTTCACACATATCAGTTGCATTAACATTTTTGATGGGAGAAAATATAAAATGAAACCGATAGTAAACCGTGGTTACTTTTTGCGAGCGTGTGACCGGAATACGGCACCTTACAGGCTTCACGGTGAAATTCAATACGCAATGCGGTTTCGCTTTTTATATTATTAACAGCCATTAATTTATATTATAAAGTGGTAAATCACTATTTTAAAATATAAATAAATTACAAACAAATATACAACTTAAATTATTATACGATGAGCAAGATTTAAAAACTCTTCAGGGCTGAACGACCTTTTCTACGTAACCTATAAAAATTGGATTTGTTTGTAAACCTTTGCTACTTTCGCAAATTTATAATCAAGATCAGATACCCCTATTAATTAAAAACATACATACATACATATAATCACGCCTTTATCCCTTACGTGGTAGGCAGAGCAGCAAGGGCCGATAGAACCACATGGTGCCACTTCTGACCAATCTTGAAGGTATAGTTGAGATGTACAAGTTCGGTAAGTAGCGACAGGTGGTCAGCCCATCGCCTACAAGACCCTCTTGTCTCTCTACTGACTTGTACAGTATGCCCGGGAAGAGAAGTAGCTGTAGTATTATACGTTTTATTTTCACTCCCAGAGCAGCATAGAAGATAGAGTAAAAACATTATATCTAATCCTGTGTAAAGATGCCATCACAATCTTATTGGCACGTCATAAGTTAGAGCAGTACTACCTACGCGCTTCTTTCTTGCCAATCAACTTTTATAAGACACAAGTACCTTATTGTAAAATATTACAATACTTGATATGAGCGCAACTTTATTGTTTTATCTCTTCAAGAAATAATATGTAAGAACTTTCTGGTTATCAGAGAAACAGAGCAATTTTTACGACTATTATCTTATTACACGAATATAGATCAAGGACAATATGGTCTGCCATACATTCTAACTGTCATACATACATATTCAATGTTATTATTATACTTGATGTAAGTAACAGCAAGACAAATATTGATACTGACTTCAAACCATGATTCCGATGCGAAAGCCATTTTCGCAGAAAACGTCCAAAATTGCTGTTTTTAAAAGAAAACATGACAAACATTCAATACCAGAATACTCTAATAATACCTACCTATACTAATAGTAGAGGTATAACACAGTCGATAGTTTACTTGTGTCAACTACTTAGAATCACTCTATTTTCACAAGTTTCCACAAGTAAGAACCAAGACATACGAACTAGCCTGCGTCTACTAATTTGATTTTACTATCCCAATGTTTCAGTAACGCTGATCTATATTTAGCGCGCCCATCTCAACAATCGCTAATTGTTGACAATTCATTGTGCGTTGAACCTAACAAACAGACCCATCAGGACTATCTTGCCATTGATCGGCCCTTTATCAATGAAAACATGCCAATAATTCACTATTATGTTGATACTTTACTTATTAATCGTACATAGTTAAAGAAGCGTTATGTAAATAAATCAGACTCGACGGAGCCGTGTCGGATAAGAATAATGCTTGTTTTCATCGTATACTGGCAAAGATAAAAACATTTATATAAATAAGGTGATAATTAAGATCACAATATCGAACACTTTAATTAATTGTGTTTTGTTTAATAAAAGAAGAATTCAAAATCCGCAAGTAACTTTGCGACACCAACCTGGAACGGGCATTTTTCATTGCATCTCGCCACAGCTTCCGCTCCAAATTTCTCGGTGATGGTACTGTAATCGCATCCAATTGGCAGAGCGGACAAAGCCAATCCGAGCAGCGACAACACTAGCCATTTATGCCAATTCTGCGGAACACTCATTGTGCCCACTCCAGTGCACTCATCGACGTAACACAAAAAACGTTTATTTAGATCACAACATTTCTTTAAGTCTATGATTTAAACTAAACTGCCGGCAAGTTTACGCGCGAAGATGTCATTAGTATGCTGAGTGACGCATGGGTATGCGCGTACGCAAGGAAAGCTGCTAATGCACTGAGTTGAGCGCCGCCCGCGCGCGACTCTGCTATACGACAGGGCGCTACGCCATTGTGCGCCTAAACGTCTACCTGTGTCGCAACGCGGTTACAGTTCAACTACTTTACTCGCTATGAATGCTCATAAAATAATAGTGTTACAAGTGAAGCCTATAATAACAATATTTATTTAAAATATTGTGTTGTTTGTTTATCATGCTTATTCAGGAAGTATTAGTTTTTTCTTTGTACATACATTGTACATACGTTTATTTTTACATAGATTGTATTATTATAGATATTACATTAATATAGCGCTAGATGCGCATAAATAAAATAAACGTAACAGGTGTTTAACGATATTCAAATACAATGAACGTAACAAGGTCGTAGCATCTTTTCCTCGAGATACGTTCGTAGCATGCTACGAAAAGTTTTCATAAGATACCAATCAATCGTTCGTTGTTATCGATCAGTTATCTAATGTTAATAATGTAGGTATCTTAAATTATTCTATATGTATAATGTACATTTTATAAAATGAAAATAATACTATTATAGACCTCTTTCTTTATTAAATATCAGTAGAGTTGTTCTACAGATGGGAAGGTACGACTCCGGTTTACTCTCTTACTGCACTCGACTATATAAATGGCTCAAACAGAAAGGAACAGGTAGGTCGATTTTAAGTGTAGGTTTGTATTTTAAGAGTGACGGTCAGAATCGCCCATATTCTAGTTATATAGGTATGTCTTAGCTTAGAAGGTAGTTATGCCTCCCTAAGCAGGCTAAAAGATTATCCCATGGTGAGTTCGGAATTATTTCGAACTCTGACATGATACTATATTAGAGATCCTGCTCGTTTCAAATCGAACTCACGACCCTCTCTGCTCGAACTGACCACAGTTATCATAGAGATAAGACGCGATCACGTTCCTACTAAAATGTGGTAGCCAGAAATGCAGGATCATAAGGGAGATCCCACAGCCACGTTTAGCATAGCTGTGTCAGATGTGATCACTAACGATTTTCTAGCTTATCGCCTCAAAATAAGCCCTACTTCTTTAGTCGACTCTTACGACATGCACGGAAGGAGATGCAGCTGATGATTTTAAGCCGCGTATCAACACGGAAAATTTGCTATCATAGTTTAAAAAAATAAATTGATTGATTTACATCTTTCTCCCAAAGCCGAGTTGACCTGTTTGATCCTAATTCGTGGTTATAGCGCCGTATATCAAGCCAAACGACAAGGACGCGTGAGACAAGAACAAGTTACATTCAATTAATCCAACTACCTAGCAGGCCACTTGATGCTTTACGATAACATGATTTCATCTCTACCATGAACGTTGCTACTTATTTTAACAGAAAGAGATTCCTGGGCATCATTTGGGGGAAGAGGGGAGTTAGAAGGGAATTGAAAAAAACGGATAAATTATAGATATGTATGTTAAAGTGTTTATGTTTATACCTACCTACATCTTCTATGCTGCTCTGGGAGTGAAAAAAAAACGTATAATACTACAACTGCTTCTCTTCCCGGGCATACTGTACAAGTCAGTAGAGGGACGAGAGGGTCTTGGTGTTTTGTAAGCAATGGGCTGACCACCTGTCACTACTAACCGAGCTTGTACATCTCAACTATACTCTCAAAATTGGTCAGACGTGGCACCATGTGGTTCTATCGGCCCTTGTTCCTCTGCTTACCCCGTAAGGGATTAAGGCGTGATTATATGTAAGAAAATTTAATAAAAGCACCTTTAAAACAAGTAGGTACGTGTATATTCTCAAAGACTCTTTGCGACTATTATTTTCTAATCATGTTATATCAGTCAGAGTCATCTTAAAGCCCATATACACTTCATCGTGAATTCTCGACCATTTCTCGACTGCCTTTTCTCGGTCCATCACCTTCCAATGCAAGTGTCGAGCGCAATAACTAGATGGCGCTGCTAACAAAGTTTTGTATGCAAAGGTTACCAACAGATGGCGTGCCTATAAACACACAGTGTTTACAAACAACATAATTTCTAGTAAAAATTTATGACGATGATATTTAGAAATTTAAGATAAGGATAATCAGCAACCTTGCGGAAAGACAATTTAGTAGAAAGTTTTAATTTACATTTTCAGTTGATATTGCTAGGCCCATGTGCCATGGTGTATATGGATGGGATTACCACTTGTGAAAATAGAGTACCTATCTATTAGTAAATAAGTAACTTACCTATAGATACCTTAGGAACCATAAAATTAATTGACTTTAATCCATTGCGTTAAATTGATTATTACGGTTATATAACAATTCAGCATCATTTAAATTAAAATGTGTACCTATTACCATTTTAATTATACCTTCTAATTGCATCAAGGTAAAGGCCACCATTTGCAACGTTAATTTAATACACGAGTAGCTTTCAGTTTCGAATTTTGAGGTATAGTTTACTAGTTTATATTAGTTGACTAAACCTACAAACCGAATCCAGGTATTTCCCATTATTTTTCGTTCAATGAGGCACAAAGCTGGCCTCACCTGAATGTAGGAACAACTGTATGTTAGTTGCCTTACTCTTGAATTCAAAAGTCTTCCAATTTATCTTTTATTGGACAACTGCAAGCCTAGCATGACCTGAAAAACAAAATATGATAAACCGATTTATCGACATTTAGCCTGTCAAAATACGATAAATATAGCCGCCATGTTGAATTTTGTAAAGAAACGATACGATATCGTACGATACGATTTCTACGATGCGAGGTCATGATAGGGGGGCTGGTGGAGAATAAGAATCGTTAAAATTCTATTTTAAATACCGACCTAATTAAAGGTCCAATATGAGAGTACCATTAGAAGACGAGGAAAGTCATGGAAGAGATAAACTGGACCTAGGCTATCGCATAAACTAGGTAAACCTAAGCCGGTTTTAAGCAATTTACATTACGTGCGACAGGTGTACCTGCCATGTCATTTTTCAGCAAATATCGTGACGTCAACACAGGCGTGTCGGCGTTTGTTATTAGTAAAACTGGTGCGTAATTAGCAGCTTGACAACTAGGTCTACATTACATCTTGATAGCAGGTATGCGTTTTTGAAACCATGTTAGATTTCTTTAAAAATTATAAGTACGAAAAATATATCGAAACTTAAAATAAATCATTAATTACCTACATGTGCTTATTAGTAGGTAGTCTACATGCAGTAGCACTAATATATGTATAAGTAGTAACTAAACTAATAAGTAGTAACTAGTAGTAACAGTAGCCAAGCTAGAGTCTATATACAGGATGTAACAAAAAGGGTATGTTAAGCGAAAAGCTATGTAAATAGCCCACTATAGAGAACCTATCCACAAAATTTGAGATCGAAATCACATTTTTCCCATGTGCGCCCACCACCGGGCCCTTCCATTTTTCCCGATAGCCATACCTAGCATGGAGAATAGATAAATAATCTACATATGTTTTGGCATCCTTAAATAAAACCCAACACATACTACACAGGTATTAAAAAATATATAAATAATTACCCACCATTATTTATATTTCAAATTTTGCACACAAACCATATTCAATCACCTTGAAATGTAATAATTGTGATTTTGACAAGCCACTACATTCTAAGGTTCTGTTTAATTTTTGGAAAGTAGGAAAATTCAACTCTAAAATAGAATATTTGGGTTCCTAGACGAATCACACGTTACAGATACAGTCATCTTTGAAACTCAAGTGTTGCAAAATGTGATTTTCAGGGAAATTGTTCCATACCCTCTTCTACGACCCGTTACACCCTGAGTAATATGGGTGTATTATTTAAATCTATATAAGGTCTTTTCAAAATTAGTGATTATCTTTTGACAAGAAACTAGGTAGGTAAAAAGAAACAACTTTCACTATGGGACCAACTCCGAAATAGTGAAAAAAAATCTGCTGTTCCATACATTTCAGTGCAGTAATTATTAGAGATTGTATGGCCTACCTACCTACCTAGTTTCGAGTCGAAAGATAATCACTAATTTTGAAAAGACCTTATAGTAGATTAAAATAATACTCACCCATATTACTCAGATACAGGAAGTATAAGTGTGTGTAAGTAAATATGTATCTACTATAATAAGTTTATACGCAACACAGATATCTAAATGATTGACAAGTGAAGCTAATAAACCTTCAAGCCTACTAGATTTCACTCGTCATGAAATAAAAGTAATTTTCCGAAACATCTGTGACAGACATCTGGTTCGCACTATAGGTAGAATTTGAAATGACATCAGTTTGCGATACTAATTTACGTTTAGGAATAAGGAATTCAATTATATACTTTTGTAGTGTCACACTGCTGGTCAGTAAACTCGTCGAACGCAATTAGAAACATGTGATACATACTCCAGCTTCGATTCACTGGCCCCACTAGTTGGTACTCATCCAAATTTACGTCTATCACTTGCCAAAGTTGTTATCTAACTCTTCTACCTAAGTTTCCACAAGCCCCCCTACAAGCACTATCAGTGCTATGAAAAACCCTTTGTCGATGGATTAATGTGAATTACTTTATTGGCCAATAATACCACTTATTTGTAAACGGAATTATATAATCATGTATTGTTAAATTTTACAATGCATATCAGTGTTGTTGTTAAATGAATTCTTGTGCCTGTATTTAAAGATAGGGCTGTGTGGCAGTGCAGATAAACGGTTTTATTGTACAAGGTTAATAGAAAAGACGAGCAAGTGAATTACTTTACTCATTACATTTCTAACCGTGTCAGTGAGTGTACAGGAAAACTTTTTAGTTAACATGTCCGGAGACTTAGTGCACCTCAAGGTAAATCTAATCTAATTGCTTATAACGTTTATGTAATAACGTAAGATTATTCTGAGTATACGTATGACAACAAACGCTATAATCAGGAAGGAAAATGGTAAAGTTAAGTTATGTAAGCTTTATGTAGATTAAGATTACATTTTAAAATAATTTATAACAAGATGTTTATGTAATAATCGTAAAAAAGCTTTAACATCTGTAAAATAAACACTATTAAACTGACCAATAATTTTATTTCTTACTAGTGGACGCCCGCGACTTCGTCCGCGTGGACTGCAGACTTTATAAAAAGTATAAAATAGGTATAACATAAAAATAGCCTGCTATTAATCGCTCCAGCTGTTTTTAGGAACTTTCGCGTTTATAATAATGATTCAGTAGGTCTAAAGTTAAGTATCCACGCGAGCGGAGCCGCGGGCAACAGCTATTAAATATGATATACTTTGAGTAGATTTAGAAATTCATTTGAATAATAAAACACACTTCAAAGTTCTGCATCAGGTTATCTGCACACTTCAAAATTATGCTTATCATGCTGAGCAACTTTTCCTAAATTTTAAAGCTGGGCTGCTAATCTAGTCTAGACCTTCAATTTTTTTCTTTCATATCATCGTCAATTAAAACTTGAACCGTTTACGCAGCGCACGCAACGGAAGTCTCCTCCCCGTATTTTTAACATCTGTAACTGTGAATAATACAGCCTTCCTCGATAAATATATAACACAAAAAGAATTTTTTAATTGACCAATAATTTTATTTCTTATTTTTTATCGCTATGCATAAACCAATTTTAAAATTAGACATAAAATCAAGAAAATTGTAAGAGTTTTTTGAATGCAGTTTCAATTTGGGTTACAAAGATACTTGTCATTAGTTTGGAGTCCAAAATTATGAAGATTTAAGTAATAAGACAATACCTATTTAATATTAACGGTGTTTTCAAGGTGATCCTTGCCGATTACTTGCATTTATCTGTGAGTGGTCAGGTCATCTCTGTACATTGCACTGTAAGGATAGTTTTTCCATAATAAATATTTACTTGTACGTTGTCGTTGTCGTAATCGACGCCAGTCACTAAGTATTACGTGACATTATAGATATAATCAAATATAAATCAGTGTAAGGTAGATAGTCTAAGGTATTTATCATTGCATATTTTAAAAATAAAATAAATACAGTTATGTATTCCAAGGTCAAATTCAAGGATACTTTTCGCGCGCGCTTAGTCGTTGTACACGTATTTATTACCTATTCGTATTTATAAAATGGCTAGACTTAGAAACAGCTATACAATTTGGTAGGTATTGCAGTTATGATGGATCACTATTGAACAGTTTTGAAAATAATACCTTCAAAAGAAGACACAAACAAACATACTCGTACATACCCAGAATCGTAGATTTATAGGTAGAGACAATTTAAAACTGTAACAACTCTAAGGAAAGACATAATATTTTAAACAGGAAAGTATTTTCAGAGTCAGTAATAAAAATGTAAAAAAAAATAAGACTTTTAGCTCGAGAATAACATTAATGGTCGTATGACGTAATTACACGTGTGTGTACTTCCCCGCGATCTCGGCAAGTTTCCTTCCTTAATTTCATATAAGTATGTATGTAACTCGTGCACACATTTGTCGAGAGTATAGGCACTAAGTTCAGTACTTATTAGTTTAGTTTGCATTTAAATAAAAACTTCATGCAATTATTTGAATAACTTTTAAGGACCTCATTGTCATTGCTAACCACTTTTTCGTTTGAAATTCCCTTTTTCCTCTGTCTCTGTCGACGCTCTTACATTTTTTCCAACACTACACTACGCGATTTGTAGAAAATTTACTGGCTTGTTTGATATTTTTGTCTACATCTTTAATTTTATGCCACTTATACGTAATTTATTTTAAAAAACGAGGCCGCCCCCTACCAGCCAATTTCAATAACCGATGTTGACAGATTTTTTGCATATCTCAGATTTTAAATCTTCAATCGATTTCATTTTAAGTGAATTGAGAATCATTTTAATATCTAATATTAATTTGGAGTAATAATAATAATAAGCCAGGGCCACATACAATCAAAACAATCGTTTACTTACTATATTATAGTCTTATGTGCAAATATAAGCAATCACTCGGAACACAGCGTGCAACTTTATTTGGTTAACTCGTATATTCGTATATCGTTCATTATGAACTGGATTTTAATTTAGCCCAGAGAAGATAACAAACGAAATGTTAAATTAATTTCTCATGATTAGGCTACGTCTGAACATGTGTTTCCCTCTGCCAAGCAGGGACTCAAGACAGAAGTGATTGTGACGATGATATAAATCCATAGATTGTCATAGATAAAATATGCAACTATAGGTACTATAGAATGTCCCTCTGTTGACTTGTTTAGTTCGGGGAATGGTGTAATTGGTTTTCTTTTTTCTTTATTATTTTTATTCTGCGTATTTTAATTTATATGAATCTTTTGTAAAACATAAGTCATGATTTCATACAGCGAAAGAAAAGTGATATGCCTCAAATTCCGTATTAATTTTAAGAATCTTTGTTTTATTTGTCTATCTCAGAGACTCAATACATAAGAAAAGTGATTTTGTTTTACTGAAATAAAGCAATTTTTATTTTATTTATTTATTTTTATGATGAGAGCGTATTTAAAAGATAGAAACCAGTACATACATTTATGAGCAATAATGGAGTTTTCTCAGCGACGACGGCGACACTGTCAAAATATATTGGCCTGGGGTCTTGCGTGGGCGAGTGTGGTCGAACTTGGTTTTAAAAGTTCGATCGTTGCAACGTGCAGTTGTACACGTAGGATGAATTTGGTCGGAAACACAACCGAAAACTTTAAACATACCCATTCAAATAGCTTATTCGACATTCAGTAGCAGAAAGTTCCTCCGCGTTCCAAAAGATATACAGTTGGTTGCATTTAGGTAATTTTGCCTTTGTGGAGCATAAAACAATAAACTGATTGCACTACTAACCAGATTGGAATTTAATATTCTATGGCATTGTCCACCAAATGTACTGCAGCCGCTTTTGCAATTCTAGCACAAATGACAGATTTCAGACTAGAAATGATTAATGAAAAGGATAATTTATTGAGAGACCCATTTCTTGAAGATAATTTTCTCTAAGAAATTTTTCTGTGGCAAGTTTCTTAGGATCTAAATAACCGGTTCAAAATTTTCACCATATTTACATATTCTCATTGTTTAATCTCCATTATACCTAGTTTGCATGTTTCTAGATAGGTATTCGTTATAGAATCTAAATTAATTAAAACATATGATGAGTTATTTCACCACTGGATCATAAAATTACAAACGCACTTGTAACACAATTCGGGTTAAATCTACCTACCTAGTAGGTATTGTGAGCTACTGATGTCCTACTATTCCAGATCCAGAAAAAATGTTATCTGAGGGAAATTCCCTTTCGTGAAGGTAATTAAAAAAGATAACGTCAACGTTATTTGCTTTACAGTCGGATCAGTAAATAATCATGATGTTCCGATAAGAATAGAAAATTAATTCGTCGTTTTATTAAGCATTGTTTACGAGAAATCGATACAGATACATTTACAGCTTCATTAACTTATTTTCTTGCATCTACAACGTCCGATATTAATCCGTTCGGTCTTACACTTTCACAATCATAATCATTTACATAAGTCTACAAGTTGGTTAACGTGCTTTTTGACATGCAGCTAGTAGTCACTTGTTACTACAACATCCATGTTGGTATATTCTGTCTGCGGCTCTACCATGCATGGAACACGGGTCAAGTTTTTAACTGAAAATCATTTCATTCTTCAAAATCTAATAGGTATACAAGAAGAAATTGAGTAGGTACGTTATTACAAAACATTCTTTAGCTACCTAGTAAAATAGTAACCAACTAGTTAGCGCATTGTCTAACATTTAATTGCATCAGCAGATTACTCAACCATATTGCCAATAGGAAGGCCAATTCTAAAGAACTCGTAGTAAATTGTTTGATGTACTAAAACCTATGACTAAAACATTCCAAGGTGGACAGACGTTCGCTGTTGCGTGAGTAGCGTCGCAACTTTTAGTGTCATTTTCCAATAGACTATTTTCATAACTTGTATACGATAGCGAACTACGTAGCTACGATCCACAAATAGTTTCACCTAATTATTTTAGGGCTGGAATACATAGTTTATTTTACTTTCGCCTGCATTTCATTTTTGGCGCGATATTTGCGTACTATTGCGTCAAACATAGGGCATCACGTGACATAAGTCATGCAGAGTCGCGATAAGTCGGCGGCGCGGCGCGGCGGCGTCGTCGTACGGGGCCGGGGGCGGGATAGCGTGACGTCACGCGGCGGGGGAAGAGGGGAGGGCCGAGGACGAGGGTGTGGTGCACATGCGCCGCCGGCCGCCGGCTCAAGGTGACCTCGTAGACTCGCCGAGCAAGTGCCCCACGACGATCACGTATCCGCGATCCCTTTCACTTGTACACGACTTTGCTGCCGAGTTATACCGGTGTTCGCTAAAAGCGGATATCAGAAATTCTTGAAATAGTGGAATTTATGCCAGCAAACTGTGGACTCCAACGCTCCTCGTTCATCATCTTTTATCTCAGTCATCGCGACTGACAAGACAAATCGATATGCGTCAAGCACGAGACATAGTGAGTACAAATATTTGACGAAATTTAAAAACTTCCTATGCACGTATGTTTTTTGTTAAAATAGCACTGTCTTTCATTTTAACAGGATGACATGTATTTGGCTTTGCAATCCAATTTCTAACCCCAATTTCTTTCCGGACCAGTCCAAACCCGGAAAACACTCGATCGATATAAATTTAACCCGCCTCATGTTCGAGGATTATCTTCAAAACGGAAAAACTGATATTGCAATAATTTAGTCTTGAATTTTTTTTTAAAATAATTAAATAACCTATATATAAAAGGTCATGACACAAGGTCAAGATTCTTACCCAACCGAACCCTGAAAGTTAGCCGGTATAGGGTGGCCGGCTATAAGGGACACTTAATATTTGGGGTAGATTACGTCATTCTTGTTAAATTATGTTCATCATTTAAAAAATATAGAGGCATTTACTTTGCTAGTTAAAGAAACGTAATTAGGGCTATCAATCAAATGATTGTAACGTTTAAAGTCAAGTTTACCGACGTCTTTTATTCTAAAGTCAATAACTTATCAGAATCACTTACGTCTTTATCAAAGTTCACAGTACAAAAAACTAGTTTGGTCTTCTATGTAAGAAATAATTAATAGTTAGCGTATCTACGTTTACTGTATTCTCAATACTTACTATTTTCTTTCATGCTATTACATTTCCAAAACCTTCAATATTGCTTCGGAGTTTATTCTGAATACCTATGCTTTTCTTAAGCCTTATCGAACAAGATGTCGTAAAATTTGAATTGAATTTTGCTGTGAATTTTCCGCCGGTCTTTGTTTTATTTATCTTACCTACCGACATTGGTTTTATGATCATTATCGTTTCCTGCTTTTTGATAAGACGCCTTTACGTAACTGAAAGAACTATAAAAATAATACCCACAATAAGTAAAATTATCAGTTAATACAGCAAATAGTCTACCTACAAACGTTATTATTGATTTCAAAAATTTCATCAAACTTTGTCAATATTTAATGTAATATTTAATTTTATGTTCAGAGGGTACCCTGAAGCAAGCAACCAGGATTATGGTCAATAGGATACAATAGGATATTTAAGTTTAACAATTTTTATCTTATTAGCAGAAGGTTTTCTCGTTGCACCACATCTTTCATGAAATATCTCTTTATATTTGTCTCTGTTTATTTCATTCTCTCGTATTTTTCCATGTCCTCTATATAATTTTCTACGCGTACCTACCTATATCAGTGGTTATGAACCAAGCTATAGAATGGCGTATGTTATTCTAAAGAATTTATGATTATTAGCAGCTATTACACTATTATCACGCTTGTTTGCACTATCATGATTACGCGAGATAATATCTATAAATATTTGCATTTTCATGAAGTCAGGACTGATAGTGCCACTTGAAGAACCTAGATGACTGAGTTCAGAAGTAGGTGCTTAACTAAATCACTACATATTATAAAAATAGTCGCTTCCCGCTGTATGAATGTATGCTTAGATCTTTAAAACTACGTAACGGATTTTGATGAGGTTTTTATTAAATAGATAGACATTTAAGAGGAAGGTTTGATGTATAGCTAGCGACCCACCCCGGCTTTGCACAGGTGCAATGCTGATACGAATTTCCCTTTACGAGGACGAAGCTGTAGGTGGCCGCTAATAGTACCTACCTAAATGTAACATTCAGATGAAGTTACTACTTCGCAACCTAGAGGCACAGACTGACATAATATATAGACACGAATTTGTTACCGAAATGTGATAGCCAGAACTGAAAAGTAGAGACACAGGCTTTTAACCAAAGTGTAATGAAAAATCAGGTTTGGGCGATATAGATTCTGGTTACCCGGAAGCCCGGAACTAATTAAAAGACTTCTATAAATCAGCAAATAATTAAACAGAAGAACTAAGATAACCTTTAAAATAAATGTTGTGTATGATAGATAATTATCAAAAGAACGGATGGATAAAAGATTGTTGTACGTTATAATGTAAAACAGGATATAAGCGCTCATGGCAGCCCTTTGCCAGATAACTTAAATAAAATAACAAAATCATTTACAATTTTTACAATACATAATTTTCATGGATCTATTACTATTTCTAATAGTAAACAAAATTGTCCCGTCTCATTTGAATATTTTTAGGGGCTCGACAGGCTCAATTCAAGTAGACTTTTGAATTCAAGTACAAACGCGAATATGTATCGCGTATTATAAGAAACTATGATCTTTTAATTTATTGGTCAGATAGATATTTACTACAAAAAAAAATATATTTGACAACTAGCAAAAAATCATCATCAAACTCTCACGATAAGTTTTCTATATTTGATACCCAATACATGATTACAAGTTTGGTCGTCAACGTTCTACGGCTCATCAGCATGGAAGCAGTGTCTGGTTTCCAAAATATTATCAAAGTTGAGTAAATAGATCTGCATAAATGCACTCGTCACGAAAAATAATAAGTTAACATTCTAGACACTATAAATTTCGCACGATCAAGGTCATGTCGGCGAATATACCCAACCCTGTATAATTTCATAACAAATCGAAACATAAGTCAAATCTGCAAAATTAATGCAGGTACATTAAACTGATAGGTAATCGTAATAGAAGAAAGAGTTTATCTGGCAGATAGGATATCAAATGAATCACTATAATTTGCTATCAGAAAGCGATGATACGGAGTGTTATCAACCACTCAAATTGAAGTAGCAGCGATCGCATGACAAGCGTCTGGCGCACCTACTCGTACCTGATAACTTAGATGTGTCAATTAAAAGCATTTCAGTGTTTTTCCATTAAACAATTTTTCACAATTTCTATAGCTAGCCTAGTGTTACAAAAATTGCGAAGGACTTTCGTCCGTCCGTCTGTCTGTCACCAGGCTGTATATCAAGAACCGTGATGATAGACAGTTGAAATGTTCACAAATTATGTATTTCTGTTGCCGCTATAATAACAAATGCTAAAAATGAAATAAATATGTAAGGAGGGTGCCCCCATACAACAAACGCAATTTATTTACCCTTTTTTGCTCGATATCAATAATGGCAACATTTTTCACAAAATACTCATACTCATACTTTAATAATAAATATTTAAGGGAGGCCTCCATATAAAAAAAAAACAAAAAATGTATTAATGGTGCGGAACCCTTCATGCGCGAATCCGACTCGCACTTGGCCGGTTTTTGTCTAATTATATCGGTTTCCAATATGCGGCACTATCCGTAGCATATGCTACGAGCATAGGCTAGCTACGAAACTACTATAGTAGAAGCATAAAAAAACGGTACTATTGTATACATTGCAGTTTTTTGAAAACTATTACGCTACTTTACGTAAATAAAAAAATATGTACCAGCCAATATTTATTGTTACCAAAAGTCTTGAAAAATTCAATTTACAAATAATAACATTTGATGATGATGATGACGATCTCCGATCGTATTTCGGCCAAGGCGACCAATCTCTACGAGATTGGCCAGGTACTTACGCAGGAGATATTAGTACACAAGTGTGTGCGCAAACACAGATGCACTCTATTCCGTTACTCTCATAGTCCGACGGGCAGGACGGAAGCCGACACTACTGGAGCGAGATCAGGCGCAGGACCAACGGTTTTACGTGCTTTCCGAGGCACGAGCACATGAAATAAATTCATTGGTACAGACCCGTGACTGGGATCGAACTTACGAACTTACGCCCGCTTGGAAGGTGCACAATGGGCTATCACCGCTTATACTTTTTTTATTTTTTATTTGTTATTAGTTGTTACACCCCTCGAAATATCCATTACGATTATAGTGAGTTGGTACATGGTATAAATGCGGTTTTCCTTACTCAATTAAACGGGCAATACCTATATCCACTTTTCAAAAATGCTGGCATCTAAGATAAACGCGGAAGTAAGTCATAGAAAAGTTAAAAACAAAGAACTTTGAAAGAAAGTGTTGATTGCAATTCGTTTGTGTCCCTTCCAACAGTATAAATAGCTCGTGTCGACGAGCGGCCGACACTTTAGGTATCAAAATAAACAACCCGTACCTACCAGTAGGTACGCCAAGAAAATACGTATAATATTTAGCTTTTCCTGTATTACACTATTTTAAGTATCGTCGTCTCGTCTTCAGCCTATTGCAGGCCTCCCCCAGGGCACGCCACAAGGCTACTGCCACAGGGGGGTTTTGCCCATAGTCACCACGCTATTTTAAGTATAGCTCCTGTTATATGTTTTAATAATAGAAATATAACCTATATTTCTATTGTTTTAATATAAGAAGAAAAATACAATGGCAATACAAAAAAATCAATTTTAAACAACTAGGGTAACTATGCGTTCTATGTAGTATTTTACATTTTAGAGATTATCAATCTAAGTTGACAAAATATAAGTAATAACTTTGCCTCTTATAATTTTATTTTAGTATTAACACTTACGTCCAGCTCAAACTAGTAATATCCACTTTTAGATAATTCAATCAAATGTGTGAATAAATTATACAAACATTCTTTAGCCAACAACAAGCGTGAACTATCAGTTTTCAAATATGTTCTTTCCATTTTGTCGGGGATAAAAATATCCAATATTACTTTGTAATTAATTATGTAGGTAAAATAATAAATCAAGCTATATGACAACTGCAGGAGCTGACTAACAACAAAGTTATACATACATACATACATACAATCACGCCTATATCCCTTACGGGGTAGGCAGAGCACCAAGGGCCGATAGAACCACATGGTGCCACTTCTGACCAATTTTGAGGGTATAGTTGAGATGTACAAGTTCGGTTAGAGTGACAGGTGGCCAGCCCATCGCCTACAAAACTACAAAACACCAAGACACGACTTCGTCCGCGTGAGGGGGCTACCCTGCGAAGCCGGGCAGGTTGTTGTAGACCCTTCTTGGTAAATGGGCTATTAACACTGAAAGAATTTTTCAAATATACTGAGATTAGTTACTCTTGCCCGGAAGAGAAGCAGCTGTAGTATTATACGTTTTTTTTTCACTCCCAGAGCAGCATAGAAGATTATAATATGTAACAAAATTATATTTATAACAAAGTTATAATATGTAATTAGTTTTATGAAGGCTCCGCTACATAGATATATTATAATAATAATAGAGAGATATTATAAGGAGTTTATAATAGGTATAAACAAACTTACCCAAAAGTATTCATTTAATATTATAACGAGTTCTATTGTATTAAGTATAATTTATTGTTTTATCATTAAATTTATTATTTATTATTTTGTTTGTACTGTTAATAGTAACCCTGAGAGGTTTCAAATATGTGAATTACTGTACCTATGTATTTTTTCTTATACTGTAGACCATAGTTTTTAACTATCATTGTATTTCAAAAATGACCGAGACGACGACGACGCCTGCCCATTTATTATTTGTCCAAGCCAACACATGAGTGCTATGATCACTACCACTAATGCAATTTGTATAAAACATAAATAGAGATTATACTGAAAGGAATTTATTTGACGTCACGAGCGAGCCCACGCGGGGCGGCCAATCAGAATGTAACACCCAGAGGCTCGCCCGTAGAAACTTCATAAAGATCGTTGGTCCAATAAATACATGAAAATGCATTTGAAAATACACCCATTACAATAATAAAACGTAATAATTATACGAATAATTTTTAAATTCATACTAGATACAATCCATCCTAAAAACTTTGTATTTAAAATATTTTATCTAGCTATACTGCTCTGACGCATGTGTTTTTTCTGCCAAAGAGGGAGATAACAGCAGTTTATTATCGGTCATGAATGAAAAGGAGCGCATTCAACGGTTCGGCAGTGTCGTAGCCTAGTCGTGTACGAGTTCAATTTCATTCCTCATTTCTTGGTTGGTTTGGCAAGTCGTGTGTAGTACGCTACAAAATTCTATACGCTTGCATTGTGTGGTGGTCTCTTGTATATCTATAATTAGTTTGCGGTTAATTAAAGAGTAGAGATGGGCATGGCAGTGAATACTTTACCAATTGTGAGTAGTTTTGATATATTTTATATAAGTTATATACCTATTTTTACAAGCCGGTGTTGATTTGGAAAGCAACGGTAGTGTTGTAATGACCGCTTTGACCTTGTGAAACTCGTTCGCGACTCGCGATAATGAACGGCTGGTAGTCATCGTAGTGTTTGGATGTGCAAAAGAAACTATTCCCTATTTACATATGAACTTTGATCTATACAATATGGCTATTTTTTTACAAATGACAAATAAAATGTAATATTACTAGAGTTAACGACCTTATAAAGAAGTACGTATTTAAAACCGTCTTTAGCTGCCGTAGTATAATTTACAAGAAAAAAGTCCGGAATTGAATATTTTTTCGCTGTACACTTTTTCTAATAAGCTAAATCTAAAATTATCCCTGTCTTGTTTCACGGACGTCATTACTGTGTATGCGTAGGTAGACACTTGCTATATTTTTTGTGTTTTTGTACCTAACGTAACTGTTTGTTGCAGATTCGCGAAGAATGCGAAATCTTACATATTACGGACAAACAAGCACGAGAGATCATGCACAGACTTCACAATGATCTCGTGAAAGGACTGGGCAAAGACACACACGCCCAGTCTATTGTCAAATGTTGGGTCACCTATATTCAGGACTTACCTAATGGAAAAGGTAAAATAATACATCATCATCATCATCAGCCTATTACAGTCCACTGCTGGACGTAGGCCTCCCCCGGGGCACGCCACAAGACTGCCACGGGGGGTATTTGCCCATAGTCACCACGCTGGGCAGGCGGGTTGGTGACCGCAGTTTGTATTTTGGACTATGTTGTCAACACGGGAGGCGCTGCTGCCCACCTCCCGAAAACCCTTAATCGCCTCGTACGATACCCACGGGCAGACATGGGGTGATACGAATTCTACTCTGCCGGCACCACGCGGCTTACTAAAATAATACATACGATTAACTTATTATTATTCCTTACTCATAATCTTTTCATGTCAAATTTAGCTTTGTCCATTAATCCCATAAAATTAGTAAAAACTGGTCACCCTACTAAAATTATATTCTTTTACAGAACGTGGCAGGTTTTTGGCGTTAGATTTAGGAGGGACTAATTTCAGAGTGTTGATTATAAATCTGGGGGCAAATCATTTCGACATGCAATCTAAAATCTATGCCATACCACAACACATCATGACAGGAACTGGAGTAGCTCTGTTTGATCACATCGCCGAATGTTTGGCTAATTTCATGAAGGTGTGTTAAACGTGAGATTCAAGTATTATAGTTATACTTCAGTCAAAAATAGGTACTTATTTCTTGAGATAAATTTCCCTTTCTTTTTTAGGAGCACAACGTTTACGAGGAACGTCTTGCATTGGGCTTTACTTTCAGCTTCCCTCTAAGGCAGCTAGGGCTAACAAAGGGCATCTTACAGCGATGGACAAAAGGTTTTTCTTGCTCTGGAGTCGTAGGGGAAGATGTGGTACAAGGCCTCAAAGATGCCATTGCTAGACGCGGGGTGAGTTGCTATGTTTATTTGGGATCATTGAAAATAATAATAATAGGCAACATTATACACGTTTTCGTTTTCGTACGTTTGAGCGCGTGCTCCCTAATATTTAAGAATCCGATGCGGAAGTGAAAATACAGTAACTTTCCAGGACTTATCTTTATCAGTGATGGGCATCTTAAACGACGCAACTGGCACTCTTATGTCGTGTGCACATAAAGACCCCAAATGCAAAGTAGGGATTATAATTGGTGAGTTGATGATGATGGCAGCTCTTCAATAGCTGTATGTAAGGCATGACTGCAAGCTAAAGAGAGCCCAGTAGAGGCTTTCAATTGCATTTGACTATGTAAAGCTCAGTTATTACTAACTTCGTCCATCCTAGAAATTGGCAAAGTAGATTCACACGCAATCTCATAAATTACTTTCACTGTTCTCTATCAATATCAGATTTTGTTTATTTTGGTTCAACTTTTTTATTTAATTTATTCCCACATCACTCCTTGTCCATGTTTTATTATGAAAAACCACAATCCCTCATTATCAATATAAAAAAATCATTTGCCTAGTAATATTGGAGATAGCATGACCCTCATTGTTTAAGTGAAGCACATTTTCTTTTTTCGTTCGGCTTTTTCTTATGATTTTCCGAATATCTTCTATTATATTGGTTTTTTTTTTCAAATACACATTCAAAATCATTTTGTATAAACGTAAATCAATCAGTACTTATACTGAGATTATATTTTATTGGAAGCCTCTATTTTTATGATCATCTTCAACATTCAAAATTTTCGGAGATAAAATTAATATTATTACCTACATAGGCTTTAGAATATTTCAAATAAGTTATACCTGCCATTTATATGCCAAAATATCAAAATGTTATGGCAGTTATTCTATTGTAAGCAACTTATCTGTCAGCAACACTTTTACGAATGCCAGTTGGTGTTTCTCTCAACGCCAAACGCTATTTCTTTGCGGAATGCGAATCTGTATTGCAACTCTTCTGAAATACGCATGTTTTCTCATTCTTGTAGGATGTGCAAATTGATATTTGCGCTATACTGAATGACACCACGGGCACATTGATGTCCTGCGCGTGGAAAAACCACAACTGCAAAATAGGACTCATTGTTGGTAGGTTTACCTTATTTATTGCTGTGTGGTGGTGTTTTAGATCTAATGTTGTTTTATCTGCTGATTATATCATCGAATGAAAATTTAATGTAGTGCATGTGCATGAATCGTAACATAACACATTGTTTCTTAAACATTACGCTTGACAATTTCTTAATAATAATGCATGATATAACATCCATACATCATACGCAGTGTTCTATCAAAACTAATTAGTATAACTTTTTATAGATTCGTCATTGAGTCCAATTTGTTTTGGGATTGTGTAACGTTATTTAAGTTTGCCTTAAAACTGCATAAACTAATACAATATATTTAAAGGCTTTATGGCTTGGATAGATAATTTATAAATTTGGGCGACATAATCTTATTATTATTTTTTTATCAGGTACCGGTAGCAACGCTTGCTACGTTGAAAAGACAGAGAACTGTGAAATGTTCGATGGCGAATCAGGCAAGGACGAGCTTCTAATAAACACGGAATGGGGTGCCTTTGGGGATGACGGCACACTGGATTTCGTTCGCACTGAATTTGACCGTGAAGTGGACAGTAACTCTATCAATCCAGGAAAACAAATGTACGTATTGATCTTACAGTAAATTGCTTTAAACCAAAATTAGTTGTAAGACATGTCTAATATTTTTTTCTAATCCTTTACAGCCAAGAGAAAATGATATCTGGAATGTACTTGGGAGAATTAGTGCGACTAGTTTTAGTGAAATTCACAAAAATGGGATTGTTGTTTGGCGGACGCGGTTCAGATCTTTTATTCGAGCGAGGAAGTTTCTACACCAAATATGTATCTGAAATAGAATCAGAAAAGCCAGGAGATTTCACCAGTTGCATGGACGTATTAGATGAACTGGGTAAATATTAACAAACTATCATGTTACTATGCACAAATATCTACTGAGAAGATACACCTTGACAAACACGGCTTGATTGTAATCGTACAAGAAATCCTTCATTTGACTTTTATAACTTATCATGACGTAGGTATCATGTCACCTGGTACACCAGATAATACCTGTGTTGTAAAAGGTATCAATCATTATGAAAACGACGAATTGATATTAGCAAACCTTACATAACTTCAAGTGTATTACCTATTATCAATATAATAATAAAAACAAGGGGTAAATACAGCAATAATTTTACGAGATAAGAGCCGACATTTTCTAGCAAACTGTTATTGAAGTCCGTAAAGTTACAAGAAAATTGAAATAGATACCAACGATGATCCTTGTACCCGATCGATGATACTTACTGAGGTCAATGCTTTGTCATAATAAGATTACATTATCGTTTTTCTTGAATCAATATAATTACTATTACGTCGTGCAGCATAGTCTAAACAAAAACAAATAGTGATTGTTAATTCCCGATAATTATTATCACGCAAATCACAATATTATTGCAATTATGGTCACCCTACATAATGTTTTCTCAATTAAATTGGCAGAAACTATCAATAAAATCGGTAATGGCATGAGATTGTTGACTACAACATTTTGTACTTGTAGAGCAGTAAAGCCTCTTGTCCATTGCACGTTTTCTTAACCGTACGGTCATAAAAAAAGTGCAAGCTTGGTATGCACATGACGCGGCAAAGCAAACCTCCCATAGTGATCTATACTGACAGATCCAAGTACGGCGAATCAACCGTAGATTTTACGGCGGAAAAGCGTGTTTGAACAAGAGGCATAATGGTTTCCCGGTTTATTCCAGGCTTGTCCCACGCGACCGAGGCGGACATGGCGGCCGTGCGACACATCTGCGAGTGCATTTCGCGGCGCGCCGCGCACCTCGTCTCGGCCGGCATCGCCACGCTGCTCAACAAGATGAACGAGCCGCACGTCACCGTCGGCATTGACGGCTCCGTCTACAGATTCCATCCCCATTTCCACACGCTAATGTGCGAGAAGATCGCGCAGTTGGTGCGCCTGGCTTAAAGGTGAGGACTGTCTTTATGCTGACGATGCTGTCATTTATAACAAACTAGCGGCCGCCCGCTCGTCCGTAGCCGGGGCGGGTCCCTAGTTATACAATACATATACCTAAACCTTCCTCTTGAACTACTCTATCTATTTTAAAAAATCGCATCGAAATTCGTTGCGTAGTTTAAAAGATCTAAGCATACATAGGGACAGTCAGACAGTGGGAAGCGACATTGTTTTACAATATGTAGGTAGGTAGTGATAATATAGGTAGATATGCTGCGCTTTGCGCGTATTTTACATTTTCATTATACATAATTTTTGGCATTTATACGGGTATTTTGACTACATCTAGGTAAAGACATTACAGGGGTTTCAATCACTTACACAGAGGTAGCAAACACAAAACAAAAATGGCGATTAATATGGAACGAAATCGGGCATGTCAAGTTAATAATGATGAAATAAGTAGGTATCCATACAACAATGATAAGTTATATTTTACGACTATTATGAGGAATTTAATTTAATGCGATGATTCGACAAAAAATCAAGCGCGTCATCTAGCAATTTAGGATTAAGCCGCGCAAAAAAATACAAAACACAAACAGATGTAATAAACGTCTCAAAGTCTGTAATCCATAAGTAAATATATAAATGTGTGAGGGCACTGCCATATATTGCGCTCATATGACTGGTAAAATTCCATGAAAAACATGGATTATAGTAATAAAGAATTTAAAGTTAGATAAGTAAACCAAATTAAACTTTACGTTATAATCTTACCAGCTATCATTCTATGATTGCCTTGCCAGCATAACCATAATTTGCGAGGTACATGCAACCTAATAGTATTTATTCATTATCTTCCTGTCCTTATACAATTATTTATGGGGTCGGTACAATATGGTTTCATTCGAAGTTCACATTGCCAAAGATTTGGCATTTGTTTTATGGCCGGCTACCTGCCTGACGCCAACCCTCCTCGGGCTTAGCTAAGTGACAATTTTTTATTGAAAACCTAATAATATTTACTTTTTAAAAATACCCCGGTGGGTACGAATGTGAATAAAAGTTTCGTTCGTCCCCAGCAATTGTGACGATTGGAACTTTTTATTTAATAAGAGATTTCACGGATTGTTTAATTACGACTTACTGAACAAGCCCGAAGAATATTTTTGATTGAAAATAATTTTAAAAGACTAAGGTAATCGTCACCACTGGGGACAAACGAAACTTTTTTCCCACTCGTCCCCAATGGGGACGATGGAGTGGGGACGACCGGGAATAAACAGTTCTGGATCAAATTCAATAGTATTTTGGTAGGAAGATGATACGTACATTGAAGCCTCTAGAAACTACTGACCAATAACATTGATAGGTATTGATTTATTATTTTCTAGACAGATACCGATGCGAAGGCGAACCCCTTTTACTTGCGTTAAGTTCAATGGTCAAGTAGATAACTATTGTTTACGCAAATTTCATTACGTTTTTAACAAATATTTATATTAAAAAGTAGGTACGTGAAGATAACAGCACCGGACTTTGAGATTGAATGTTTCAATGACCTAGACACACCCCTTTCATATTTTTGTTAATCCCTACTACTGTTAGTAGGTAGGTAGGTACAAGTTTATGATCATAAAATGCCATATTTATTCATTTTGATTTTGATATCTTAAAAAAAACATATTCATACATACTCAACTGGGTACCATTATGTAGGTATCTACACTATCTACCCAAAAATATCCGTTTTATTTATTAATCCCTTATTTCACTTTCTGAACAATTAATTTCGAGATAAATGTTCCCACAGAAAACAATAAAAATAAATAAAACAGGGTCATCTATAATTAACGCAAACACGAATAAGTACCGAAGGGAAAGTAGGTTACTGCTAAATAATATAAATAGTTATAAGATTTTTGCAAACATTTGCGCTAAATTAGTGTGCAAATTTAAATACACGACGCACGCTTCACGTAGTACTATTACTGTCTGGGAGTCTTTTCTTCCCATGTATCTAGGAACAGCTGTGGTTCAGATAAAACCTGTAGGTAATTTTGTAAAATGTGATGACGTGTGAATTATAAGGTCTTTTTCGACATTTGACTTTAAGCACGTAATTCGCTTACGCAGAACATTTAATTTATTCAGATTAATCACGCCATTGTTGCATTGTTCTCTCTCGAAACACTTATGTATTTGCAATAACATTTTGATATTTTTTTAGGATATGTTGTGGGTCCTGACTAGCAACTACGAACCTAAAGTCAATCTCAGCTGCAACCTTATGCAGTCTGCTTAATACCAAACAAGTACAATAATAAGACTTGGTAGAAAATTTGATTTAGGTTGTTTCTTTTGACATTTATTACCGGTCTACACTATGATAGCTAAACGTAAATAGGTGCGCAATTTAATTATTAGAAAACAATTGCGCAATCTGCAATCAAATTAAAATAGAAATATCGATAAAAATGTCGGCGCAGTAATCGGCCTTCTTTTCATTACCAATCTCAAGAATTAGCGTAGGGAATTAGATAAAATGAGTACTCGATGTGACGTTCCATAAATCAAGTAGATACTGTTATTTTACATATTATCAGAGTTTTTACATATAAAAAAGACATACCTAAGTAAGATAAAAATAAAATCACTAACCCGTCTGCCCAGCGTGGTGACTATGGACAAATACCCCTCAGCAGTGGACTGCAATAGGCTCATGGTGATGATGATGATTCTAGCAGTCATTACAGGCCGCACACTGTAACAATCATCAGGAGCAAAATGAATGAGTTACTTGCCTTATTAAAATGTTCCATATCTTTGTTTCCAGTTCGACCTCATGTTGTCTGAAGACGGTAGCGGTCGTGGCGCGGCGCTGGTCGCCGCCGTCGCGTGCCGCCAGGCCTCCGCATAAGGCCCCATCCTAGCGATCTCTCCGCTCGAAGACCCAACTGTTTTTCAAGCACCGCTATTAGAAAAATATAAAGAACACGTTAAACGTAAGGTTTCCAACCAAAGTACAAAAAGTTCATGTTACAAGCGTTTGTTTATTATTATCTAAAGATTATAAACGTATTTTGCGCTCTTGAGCTGATTCACGTCAGGGTCGTGGGATGTGCCGCGCTTGATTTACGATGAAATGGATGAATAGCGGTCATTTAATTCAGTAGTTGCTTTAATTTTTAAGGGTCTCGATACTTTTCCTTCGTTGCAGTTCGATCATTATAAATTTCTTAATAATATTTGAAAGCTCTCTGTATGTAGGTACAAGAAATATTTCTTATTTCTTTTGTCCTGTTGTATACAAGATAGGCACGCGGTAATGTTCTTTTGTTTCGTTCTTACTACATACGTCCATATCATTTCGGTTAAGGGTTCGAATGTACTTATTTTATTATCGTAGTCTAGTCACCAACAGGAGTGGAAATAATTTTACTAAAATTGCGACATACAGCGAACTTTAATTTGTGGTATCTACCTGCCTATAAATTACAATTTCGCATAGTCACGAGACTGATATGATATCTTGGTAAACAATAATCAGACATACAACTGCACTGAACTACTTAGGTGATTTCATACAAAAGATAAGTGCCTGTCTTACTCAGCACGTCACGTTTGCAAGCCCTACATTTATTTCCAGTGACTTAATTATTACATTAAGAAGATTAGCAATAAGTAATTATACTTATACGAGTAGATATTGCATCGGAGAGAAAGCTCTTGTACCTAACACTAAATAGGGGTATTTCTTACCTATGGTTGAAATACTAGTTAGAAATGAAATATAATTTTAGACAAATTATAACAGCCGCTGGTTAGCTGATTTTTTACAATTTAGTTGAACGAATGTTTAAGACGTGCACAGTTTACAAGAGCTGAAGATTGCGTAGTTATAAGAATCCTTATAGGTTAGGCGTGATACCTATCGATATAGTATTGCGTTTGGTTTAGTAGACACAGCATTATAGAATCTCAGAGACAATTCTGTACAAGCTGTATCATCGTTTGATCATTCCAGAGTTGGAAAACTGCTTTAGGTGTCGCCTTAGCGTTAGGTAACCTATCTGTTTAGATAAAATGTCATACAGCTGGATAAAATCAAACCGCGTTTCTCGTATAACGTCAATCTATACCTTGCTTCCGTCAACTACTACGCGATTTATTTACGTTAGATCGATTTCAGTGACCAATATAAAGTTTAAAAATACATAAATAATTTTTGATATTTTACTGTGATAGAACTAGTAATTATCGTATAAATTAACTAATATCTATTAATTTTCGTTGGAATTGAAAACATAATTTTAATTGCAAGACATTTAGGATTTGTGTACATACTTTTTAGTTTTGAACGAATACATCCCAAAAAAAAAAGTTTAGCGTATCACACGACAGCTCGTACGCACGCGATCTACTGTGACTACGACTGTGACGATCTCCTCCCTCACCTACGTCACTCACATTAGGTACTATTTATGTAACCTAACTATGTATTATGTATGCCACCGTAAAATTGTAAACATCATCGTCAGATTATATTACAAATTGCACAATTTTTTACTCATGTACAATAAACAAAAATTAGTTTAAACTACGTAAACTAAATACTTAAGAATTAGGCAAGTACCAACCACTTTCATATTAATTTCGAAATAAAGAGTAAGTAGGAAGGTAGGTAAGTAGTACCTAAATTTAATATACCTAGAGCATGCCACATACATTTTAGCTGTGTCGTGTTAATAAATAGCAATTACATTAAAAGATATTTACAACTTTACAGTGACATTAAGGTACATCACATGAATCACAACACATCCTATTATAGTTCCTAGATATACATAGGTGCATTTTAATTTAGTTACGTGCGTGTATTCGTAATAATTTGTTGCATGATATTGGTAACAAAGGATTTGTGTTTTAATTATAAATATTATTAGGTTAATTTGATTAAGTAGTCGTTATTAAGTTACTTATTTATGTATGTACAGTGTTAGATTTTGTGAAGACAATATTTATTATATTTTGTTATGGAGTATCTAAGCGATGTGAAGATATTGTATTTTTTTAAACATAGTATTAACAACCAGTACAAAGATCACACGAATCCGGTCAGAATCAGAGGTAATTAATTAGCCGCATACGGCTTATAAGTAGCTAATTTGGTAACTATATGTATAACTAACAATACGACCGACTTGTAGTCTGGTATAGTCTGCTTTCGAAATACAGTAGAACGCCGGTTATCCGAATTAACCGGCGTCGATTCGGATAATCAAAAATTTTGATAATCGGACATAGACTGGTTATAAAGAAAAACAAACCGTCACACACAGAATTAAATTTTTAAGTTTAACAAACACAGTTCTGCAATACAATAACGCTCACTTGAACATCTCGATCAGAGTAAGTTGCAACACCCCATCAGGCCTTGACAAAAATACAAAGTATAAAAATAATAGAGGTACATTTAAGCTTTAGGATCGATTCGGATAATTGGTCGGCGTTCGGATAATCGGCATTCTACTGTATTGTATATGAACGGAAATAATCGATGAGATAATATGCCAGCCATCGGTATCGACCGATAAAAGTAGGTTACACTAGTTTGCCTCTGCAGTGGCTGCTATTGTAAAGTTGTATAAAAGATAGTATAAAATACAGAGATAATATTTATAAATGTTATAAGATGTATTTCTCTAGTATAGAAGAAAAGCTGGCTCCATAAATCCCGTTATTTGTCCAATATTGCTCTAAAACCTACATTTATAGAATACTTACTTATCATGTTGATTTGAAGGTATTTTTGGTTGCCATAGTTAACTATGCAACTTACAAGTTACTTACATTCCACTACTGTTTTGGAACTTTTAACTTATTTACGGCAGTCTCGCAGACCAATTTTAATAATTAGAACATATCAAAAGGTTTTTGTAACTGTTATATAATGAGTTAAGAGAATATTATAATACCTTCAGTAACAGTTGAGCTGCTATTTTCTTGTAAGTTTATTACTCCCATCAGGCCTGGAGTTTGATCCATTTGTTTTCAATCTAAAAATGTACACGTGTTTGTGAATATTGTTTGTAATTAAGTTTGGTGGTTTAATTTGTGATTAAACCAATGACATAAGTATAGATATTATGGTCGATTCCGGCAGTCACACTTAAACTTAAACGTAAAATTAGTCCTACCTGTCCTTTTCTCTCTCAGCCATTTATGTTAAGAACGGAGAGATAGACCTGACTAAGATTAGGTTTAAGTGTGACTGCCAGAATCGACCCTATTGTAACATGTTGAACCAGACAACGTAGGTATCTTAACCTTAGCTAGTTCTGTCTATGCTATGATTCTATAAGAATATTAGCCATGTTACTTACCTATATCTGGATTAAATTTATATGAATTCCATTTAATGCTCTCATTTAACAATCAACAATATTTCCTACCATGGTGTAGAGCAGAGGTTCCCAAACTTTTATTTCTCGTAGACCCCTTTCAAAAGTTTACTGGTCCACATCACATACAAATTAATTGTGAACCTCAATTTTTTCACGCCAACGTAGACCCCCGTTGAGTCTCCTGTAGACCCCTGGGGGTCCACCTGGACCACTTTGGGAACCACTGGTGTAGAGCGAAAAGAACTATTTCAGAGAAAAGACAAATCGCTCTAGGCCCCAATTGTCAAAAGGAGTCTCTACTATGTACGTAACTGACCAACGTTAGGCGGTATAATGTTACACGGCAAGCATTTACACAGTTAGTACGTACGTAGTGTGACAGGGAAACCAGGTGAAATTTGGTACACGACCGTACAGTAACGTGCTTGTTGCGAATGTTACATTTAATCAAACCTCGTAACGTCAGTCAGTAGCAGTACCCACCTTAATACGCCAATTTCTCAGGGCAAACAATGTTAATTCACGATAACAAAATTAATTCTCCAGTAAAAATATTTTTAATTTGTGTGCAATAAAGAATAAGAATAAAAATATAGGTACTATCCAGACTTCCAGAGTTAATTGACGTTAGAGCAAAGCGTTAAGACAAACTAACGGTTAGAAGTTAGTCAAATTGAAAACAATCGAGCAAAAATGTAGACCTACATTTTTGCTCGACTGTACCTGTACCGTCAACTAACATACATATTATTTTTGTATACTGAAAGGTAGAACTTCGATAAGTGATACCTGATATCTACGCCCACTGATAACATTAACTTAGCGTGAATGCGTGGTGGGTAGACTGAAGTGTTGAGGCATGGTTTAAAACCTTCCACGAGTAAACGTACCGGGTGGGCTCGTCAGCCATTTAGTCTCAAACTGAACATTTTCTTCAGTTTTAGTCTAACAGAACTTAAATTTTGAGCAAATAAAAAAATACTTTTACTCCTAACATTACTTTTATTCCTTAGGTATATTACGTAAGACGATTTAGGAGGGAGGGGGGTCGACCATGTCTTATTTTTCTGACAAAGGGGTCAACTTGTTCTTATATTTTTTCTTATAATATGAGAGGTGCTTAAAAACTAGCGAAGATAGCCTTACGTAATAAATGAATGGCGCCCGATTCCTGTGGGGCAGATTCCACTGCAAATTTTTAAGGCGTACTACTCGGCCTCACTACTGGAGCGGCTGTGTGGGGCAAAATAGAATTATCTAAGTATCTACTGGTAAGTATGGACAAAGACTATGTATGGAAATAGGGAGATATCTTTCTTGACAGTTCATAACGGTCGATTCCTGAGGTTGATTCTGACCGTAAACTCATGTGGGTCTTATCTGTCCCTCTCGGTTCTTAACATAAATGGTTGCGATATAAAGGGATAGTTAGGACTAATCTTAAGTTCAAGTTTAAGTGTGACGGTCAGAATCGCCCATATAGTAAACTTAATAAATGAAAGTGGCCTGTATATGGATGTTGCCAAGTTTTCTTCAAGCTTCAAACGGTCGCTGATGGGAGATATACGGTTTCAATACAAAATTGACATTCTCAATACACGGACTGCCTCACGTTATCTCAACTGCTCTAAGCAGTCCGTCCATGGCCGGCCTTAGGGACTGTCAAAAAATATAGACTATACGGAGGTTGCACCTTTGTAACTATGTATGAAGTCTCCAAAAACGCTTCAGAACAAACATTTTTTGTAGCTACACAAATTGAAAGTCAAACAAACAACCACAAACAAATTCCACAGTTCAACGGAACCATTTGGTGAAATGCAGAAAATCTAAAATTAATTATTATATCTCTCTGGTAAAGGTGTGATCGTGGTGAATTTAAACCCAAAATAAAACATTAAAAACTATTAAAAATATGTAATATTTTATTTGCTAACAAGCACTATTTTGGATATTTACAGTAGGTACAACGTAACTAAAATATTCGCCTTATTGATATACCTAACAATGTTATTTTATCTACCTCAGACTCTTTTGTCTTGCAATAATAAGTGAAAGAAGGACAAAGAGGAGATACGATAATTTATAATAGGTATATCTTTGACCGTCAATGTAGAATATGCAGCGCTTTATGGCCCAATCACTGGCTAACATTTGCCTCCCACCATAGTCTAGTCTTTCGGTGGCGACACTATACAGAATCTCCTAAAAAGAGCACGTCTTAGGCTAGGCATTCGGCGCAGGCTAATTTTTTAACTTGCGACCCGGTCAGCAATGGAATGCTAAACCTCAAAACACCTCTAGAACACTGACTTTTCTAGAAGGATAATAATACCAAATTTCATGTTGACAACATGAACATTGAAGATGTATCTCGAAATGGTGATCGGTCGCAACTTCGCAAGTTATAAAATAATACGTGGCGGTGAGTGTCAGTGTGACGTTTTTTTTTTGGGACGTCCTGTATATATTTTTAATTATATTCTACTAGCGGCCGCCCGCGGCTTCGCCCGCGTGAGTGCATTACTCCCGTGCGAAGCCGGGGCGGGTCCCTAGTTACACATTATAGACCTTCGTCGTGAATCACTCTATTAAAAAAAACCGCATCAAAATCCGTTCCCTAGTTTGAAAGATCTAGCGGACTTTGTTTTATAATGTGTAGTGATGAACAAATGTTGTTATAACGCCCCCTCTATCTTTCATTGATGGTCAAACCACTAGGGGCGCGGCATTGTATAACAATTTATAATCTCCTGAGGTTATTATTTCACTGTCACGTACATTATATATCGTTGTATGTTTGGACATATTTGATTAAGTCACGTCTTTTGCAAATATCTCGCAACAGAATTGTGCTGGCTGCATGCAAGTAAGCAATATGATGCTTCTAAAACTTTTCAAATATTAAAAACGTCCTTATCTTAAAGAGATAAGTTCATCTCTCATAAACTTAATGAAAAACTTATGTTCGTTATTAGAAATATACATTTAACATGACATTTAGGTATGTATGTGATACAATCTGCTAAATTCTAAAAAAAATCAGATCTTATCCACTTCCTACTATCCTATTAATATTACGCGAAAGTTTGGAGTATGGATGGATGGATGTTTGTTACGGCTGGAGCGATTTTAACGAAATAGGTATGGAGTTAGCCGACACCCTGGATTAAAACATAGGCTATTTTTTATCCTGGGAAAATATTTTTATCCCGGATAATTTCGTAATTTTTTTTCTGCAGTCCACGCGGACGAAGTCGCGGGCGTCCACTAGTAGTTAAATAAAACCACTAAACTAGTAAGTGCATTGCATAGTAATTTACATTGTTATGCTTTTTTATGTTAACTGATAGCAACAATACCCATGTCATATTGTCATGGTATTCTGTACATTAGTAGTAAACTATTTTAGATCACGGGACTTGTTATGAATATGACATTTATCTAAACACCATGAGAACTAGTCTGACACTAGTTCCTAAGGTCCACACATCAGTAATAAATAACTCTCAATATTCTAGTAATTAAAAGGCTAACATATATATTGAACTACAAGAATTACAAATAAAATTATCTGTTAATCATTATAATAATTGACTACTAACATGTGTGCATTTATTTTTACAGCATTATCTTCCTTACCTAAACAGTGATTACCTAAACAATATGGAATATTTTTTACGATTTAGAAATAATGAAGTAGTATGTAAGTATAACTGAAAAATTTCAAATAAACTACCTACCTAAAGGTAAGTAATTGATTTGATACACACAGCATTAAGTGGCAGGCACATGCCAATGACTATCTTGTCATCAAATCACCTTTCAAAAGGAAAAAGGACCCACCTTGCATTTATCAACAATAACCAGTTGAATACAATAACATTCTCATTGAGAATTTCTTCTCACCTTGGATGGTAATTTAGTTCAACTCTTTAAAATATGCACAAAAATATCTTCAGTCCCACATATAGGAATATTTTTCATCTAAAAATATATAATTAAATTACTTTAGGACTTAAATTAGATAAACTTTCCGAAATACAAATGATTTCTTGAGTTAATAACATATAGGATTTCAGAGTCAAATAAATAGCTTCAAACACGGCAGGCACAATCAGAAGGAGGTCGTGCAGGTTTCTTCAGTGTTGATATCCTCTTAGTGTTTCCAGTACCATACTGAATACCTGACCCTATTCGCTCAGGATCTAAATCCCCTGTCTCTATTTTAGCCAAAATAGTCTTAGAGCATTTAAGAAATGCTTCTTCCACATTCTCTCCTGTTTTGGCACTGGTTTCCAAAAATATTAATTCTGTAAAATTTACAGCATCATATTAAATAAGCATTGAATATGCAATGTATGTGAACTTAAATTTAAAAAGCCATTAGGGTCGATTCCGGCAGTCACACTTAAACCTAAACGTAATCTTAGTCAGGTCTATCTCTCGCCGTTCTTAACAAAAATAGCTGAGAGAAAAAAGGACAGGTAGGACTAATTTTACGTTTAGGTTTAAGTGTGACAGCCGGAATCGACCATATTAGTATTACAGCTTACCATTTTCTTGGGCAAATTGATTTGCTTCAGTAAATGTGACTTCCCTTGATTCTTCCATATCTTTCTTATTTCCAACTAGAAGAATAACTATATTTGGACTTGCCAGAGTTCTGGCATCTCTGAGCCAATTAGATAGAGCATTGAAGGAATCACGAGATGTGATGTCATAAACAAGGAGAGCACCGGCTGCCCCACGATAATATGAACGGGTCACTGAACGAAATCTCTCTTGTCCAGCCGTGTCCCATATCTGTAGTTTTGTTGATTTGCCTCCAATATTCACAATTTTAGAACCAAACTCCACACCAATAGTGTGACATCTATCTTCTTTAACTAGAAACAGTTAAGAACTTGAGTGAACTATAGATAAACTGTGTGTGTCACTTAAACATAACAGTGAACAGTGAACAACTAAATATTGTTTTAGGATTTTGAACTTGTACCTACTGAGTATCTACCTGCTACAAATGTTGTGTTATATTATATTATATAGGAATCTAGTAACACGCTGATATTGTGATACATGATTTTATGTACCTTGCGCTGTTAATTAATATTTGTAATTTTTAAAAACGATATGTCGACTGAACTTATTGATTTGTGTAAATTCATGGAAATTTTTAATTGACCATTCTTTTGTAAGTTATCTCTGTATCTATCTATTTATAACGTTGTAAATATCCCGAATAAAAAAAATAATAATAAAAAAAATAAGGTGCATCCGGCTAATTCCGAAAATGGGTATATTCCGAAAATCTAAAATTTCTACCAAATCCTATGGTCTTTTATTGCTTTGTCAACTTTTCTAGGCGCTATTTTGTCCTCTTCCCCGCTTCCGTTGTCTCATGTCTTTTTCCGACAATTCCCGCATTTTTGGTTTATCGGAATTACCCGCCTTGATATTACTATGAATATTGGTATGTTATTGAATTAATTGTTTTTGTGTTCGATTTTGTTTAATTTTAGCGAACAATTAAATATATTCAAAGCGTTCTAGGTTCCTTTTTTGGTATTTTCAAAATTCCCCGACTACGGTAATTCCGAATCACAAAAAAATCGGAATTTCCCGATTTTGATTTTATATGGAGAGAGCCAGTGATTCTCAACATTTCATTTTTTATTCATCAACATCAAGTGAAAAATTGTTTTAAAATTGATATTTTTCTTTATGGTGTACCTAAAAATAAGATTCTGATTCCGCCGCCATAACTGTCAGACGTTGTTAGTGAGCTCCAAACAAATTAAATTTAAAACTAGTGTTTAAATCATATTTACGTAACAATTACAGTGTATACAATCGTATTAAAGTATAGGAAGTGTGATCCAGAATATAAATAGCCCCAGGAAAGCTTTTGGAGACAAGAAACGCGATCGGAAAACTTCGCGGGAAGTGCGCCGTCGTAATTAACGATTTTTGATTTTGAAAATAAAAAACAAGAGAAACTCAAGTGGGTACTAAACCGTGTATACAAATGTGGCAATAGAAGCAGGCAAGCACTAGTCTAGTAACAAAAAACTATAACTAGAAAAATCTTCGACATAATCAAGAAAAATAAATTAAGGTTATGTAAACAAAAACAGTGTTGCCATACCAAAAGTATTGCCAGTATCTAAAAATTAAAACTCCCTAAAATCCAAAAACATGACGGACCTATCAATTCTACTCTCTAAAATGGAAGAACAATTTCAAAAACAGACAATCAGAATAACGGAAAATGTGACAAAAAACCTTTCCGTAACCATAGATGAGAAACTGAGACCGCTCTTTGAAGAAAACCAAGAACTGAAAAAAGAGATTACTGTATTAAAAATAAAAGTGCAAAACATGGAAAGAGATCTAAGGAAGAACAACCTAATATTACATGGAGTCCAGGAAACTGAAAAAAATTCCGCGGACCTTTTAAATCTGGTATTAGAAACCCTTAACATGGCCGGCAAAAAAGCTGGTTTGGAAAATTGGGACAAATGGGAGATCAGTAATGCCCGTAGGCTTGGTAAACTAATACAAAACAAAACTAGACCAATTCTTGTTTCTGTTACCCTCGAATGGCGCAAAAGGGAAATGTTAACTAATAAAAAGTTCTTTCCACAAAATGTCTACATTAGTGAAGATTTCTCAAAAGACATCCTAAACAAAAGGAAAGAGCTGAAAATACAGCAACAGAAAGAAATCGAAAAAGGTAAACAGGCTTATATCCGCTATGATAAACTGATTATAAAAGACAAACCGACAGAAAAACGGAAACGATCGCCGTCAAAGTCGCCTAAAACTGCAGTATCTGCTGAAGAGCAATCTACTGCTGCCCCAACCAAAGCTAAACAAATCAAACAAACTTGAACAAGTACATCGAGCCAGATTGAACTCACTCTCACTAACCACAGCAAGCAACAAATAGCAACTACCGAAACGACAGGACCGGGAGACAGACAACAACCAAACGCAAACAACCACAACTGAAAAAAATCCTTTCCCAAGCCGGTTGGTCACCGTGGGGAAGTACGACCGACACCCTCCAACAGAAATAAATGACTCAAATAAACCAAGTCAAAATCAAAAAGAAATTATATATATCAGTACGCTAAATACCCGAACAATGAGAACAGAAGAAAGCCTTGAAGAACTAGAACTTGCCCTGCAAAACATCAACTGGGACATACTTGGTATCAGTGAAATGAGAAGGGAAGGTGAGGAAATAGAAGAAAGAAAGGACTATGTCATGTATAACAAAGGCGGGACTTCTGGTCACCGTGGAGTAGGCTTCTTAGTTAAGACAAACTACAAAAATAAGATAACAGAATTTGAAGGGATATCAGACCGACTAGCAATTCTCCACATCAAAATCCCCAACCACAAAAAAGACTGGTCAATCATTCAAATATACGCACCTACAGAGCAAGCTAATGAGAGCGATACTATTCACTTTTACGATTCTCTGTCAGAAGCTGTAGAAAAATACTCCAACAATTACCTCATAGTGATGGGAGATTTTAACGCTCAAGTAGGCACAAGACAAGCGGGGAGAGGAACTAATTATGGGGACTTTTGGTATGGGAAAGAGAAGCGCCAATGGGCACAAGCTGGTAGAATTCCTGCTCGAAAACAACTTGACGCTATTAAACTCAATTTTCAAGAAAAAACACAAGAACAAATGGACATGGATATCCCCAGATGGACGGACTAAAAACGAAATAGATTTTATATTGACAAACAAACCCAAACTATTCAGGGACACACACATAATTCAAAGCCTCAACTTCAACACAAACCACCGCATGGTACGTAGCTGCCTTAACTCGGTACCACCGAAGGGATCTAGGAAATTCATAATAAATGGAAACTTCCTATTGCCAGAACAAGGTCTTATTAAATGGGATAAACCGATCACCAAACCTCTCATGGAAATTGCTAAATCCGAAATAGATGTACTAGAAAAATACAATAGAATAGAAAACAGACTTACAGAACTAACAAAAACCAGCATAAAAAACATAAGTAAAAGCAAACATAGTGAAAAAACGTTAAATCTCCTGGAAGAAAGGAAGAAGTTGTTTTCAGAAAAAGGAAAAAACCTAAACAAAATCTCAGCACTTAGCAAACAAATTAGAGAAAGTATGAAAAGCGATAGAAAAACAAGAAGACTACAAACTATAGAAAAACACATAGCAAAAACAGGAGGTATAAAGAAAGCCTTAAAAGAACTGAGAGAGAAAGGGAAAGAATGGATACCCAAAATGAAAACTAACCAAACTATCACCAAAAAGCGCAAAAATATACAACGAATAGCCACAGACTATTACCGCACAATGTATTCCACAAGCCATCCTAACAATGCAAATGAGCAAAATAAACCTAAACATCGACCCGAAGAAGACCCAGTACCAACTATACTCCCAAGCGAGGTCAAGAAGGCCATAAATTCCCAATAGCTAGAAAAAGCAACAGGACCGGATAAAATCCGAAATGAGCTGATGAGAGGAACAATTGAGGAATTAAGCCCAATATTAGCAGCGGTATTCAACGACATTCTGCGCACAGAACTCATCCCAAATCAATGGGGCGAATCCCACATTATTCTTATACATAAGAAAGGAGATAAAGACGAGATGGGTAACTATCGGCCAATAAGCCTCATGTCAAACGTATATAAGGTATTTGCCAAGGTTCTACTAGAGAGAATATCAAAAAGTCTGGACGAGAACCAACCGGTGGAGCAAGCAGGGTTTAGGAAGAACTTCAGCACCATTGACCATATCCACACTGTAAAACAGATTATCCAGAAGTACAATGAATACCAGAAACCCTTGTACATGGCTTTCATTGATTATTCCAAGGCGTTTGATACACTCAACCACAACTACATATGGTCAAGCTTAAAACAGCAGGGTGTCAACAAAGTTTATGTGAATATAATTAAAAACATCTATGGAAAGCAAAAGTAGCATAAAACTAGAAAAACTGGTCACCCATTCCCTATCAACAGAGGGGTTAGACAAGGGGACCCACTATCCCCAAAACTCTTCTCAGCTGTTTTAGAAAGTATCTTCAGGAGTATAGACTGGGACGACTTTGGTCTAAATATAAATGGTTGTCGTCTTAATCACTTGCGATTCGCTGATGATATTGTTTTGTTCGAAGAACATCCTGACAAACTAGCACTCATGATCGAAAATCTGGCTGCAAAAAGCATGAAGTAGGCTAGAAATGAACGAGAGCAAAACCAAAGTGATGACCAATGCCAAACAAGTGAACATAATTATCAATGGGAATACCTTCGATTATGTTACCGAATATGTCTACTTAGGACAAATAATCTCCCCAAGCAATCAAATGACCAAAGAGATAAACAAAAGGATAGCCTATGGTTGGAAGAGATACTGATCCTTGAAGGAAGTTATGAAGAGCAATGTACTGGGAACCCATCTCAAACGTAAGACCTTTGATACATGTATCCTACCATGTTTGACCTATGGCTGCGAAACCTGGTCCCTAACCAAACTTCACAGGGAAAAACTTTCAAACTGCCAGCGAGCAATGGAGAGGAGTATGTTGGGAATAAAGTTAAAAGACAAGATCCGCAACGACGACATCAGAGCCAAAACAAAAGTTACCAACATACTTACTCGTATTGACCAACAAAAATGGAGGTGGACTGGGCACATGCTAAGAAGCAACGTGGAAAAGTGGAGCAAACGCGTTACAGTTTGGTATCCTAGGGATGGTAGACGCAAAAGGGGACGCCCAATAAGAAGATGGGAGGACGAGATTCACTAAACTCTAGGGTCATTATGGACACGAGTAGCACTAGACAGAGCCCAATGGAGACAATTGGAGGAGGCCTTTGCCATGAGGCACACTGAGATCAGAGATCTTATATAAAAATTTATAATTTAACTGTAATATTTTTAAAAAAAAACTCTGATCTTTGTATTAATAAAGGCTATATTATTTTATTTTATTTATTATTAAAGGAATAAAATTGAAGAATCTGTTTGATATGCTATGAAAGTACAGAAAACATTTTCTTTTTTTAAACAATTTATGCGACTAAAATTGGTTAGCACGAACTTGTAACATGGACTGGACTTGTAACTGGACCTGAATATTTTTCTGTATACAGTATAATTTGTGACTCAGTTTATAAAATAAATCTTTATTACTTAAGTATTTGTATTTTTAATCTATTCCTTTACATTATTTGCACAATAAAAAATGCCCAACAGTTTGAGAACCATAGAATAATTTTCGGGTAATTCCAAGGCATAAGTATGCCATAAATTTGGTAAAGTGTTTACAAAGGCCAAAATCTAAAAACAATAACCTTGTAGGACATCTAGTCCTAGTTAGCTATCTAGCTAAAATCATAAAAAATAACATTTTTTTCTACGAGTTTTATCATAACTCAATACATTAATTAAAAATTATTTTCCAAGCTTTTATTGGGACTATGTGACATTTGTAAGTCTATGTTCCAGTCATCAAAATGTGACAAATTATTAAAACTCATAGAACAAATGTTGTTTATGATGGTAGCAACCTAGTCTTGTGAGGTTATTGATGTATTAAAATTAACCCTGTATAACTGTAGGCAATTTATTCAAGAAACAAAAATGGATTTAGTTGGTTGTATAAATTTCACCTACTTTGACTACTGATTTAAATACAAATATGCCAACCCGTCCAGAATTCATTTGTAATTAAATTACCCAAATGCACCTTATAAAACAAAGCACATAAATAAAAAATACTCAACCCAAATTATTTCCTATTTAGTTGTGTACATAATTCCTGGATTATACATAAATGACCAAATATGAATCTTTTGACCATAATAATAATGTAAACAAGCAGTTAGTATGTACCACGCCAGAGAAACCTTTGGTTAATTTGAATAAATTATAAAACAGTAACAATATGTACATGTGTTAGATTTATTTTGTGCATCTATTTTGTAATCAATTTTTACGATAGCATGCACCTGATTCGATAGGTATCTAGGTACTTACATTTGTTTCCAATAAAATTATTTAACAGACTTGATTTGCCTGTCCCAGCGCTGCCAATAACCAGGAACTTAAACAAATACTCTGCAAAATAGCGAAGAAATTATGTATGTATGTATTTATAAGCAACATAGTCCTACGCACATGAGCATGAATTAAATTACCTACCATAAGTTTCTGACATTGTTTATAGACTTTGTAAGTATGCTAGTGAATTTAGTATCGAATCGACACGAGAAGTCTTCAATAAATGGAAAATAAAAATATATCGCGTAGAAAGATTTTTCACCATTTGTTGTCGTTAGAGAGTAGTATATTCTTTGATTTGTTGCAATTTTTTTTTTTTTTTTTAGTTTATCCCGAAGGAAAGGCAAGGGGAACTAAGCCCATACAGCCTAATCATTGTTTAGTAAAATGTATTCTGAATGTATGATGAATGACAATGATGATGAATGGAAACGTCGGGAAAATCCTCAAGAACAAGTGTAAAGTTAGTCAAAATGAAAAATTATTGCAGAAACAACTTACATGCGCCCATGAAGAGATCGTAATCCGGCTAAAGTTTTACTCGGCTTACCTGCGTATAAAACCATGCACACGCACTAGATTCACATCACAAGTAATCAAAATATAACTTATCTACCAGAAAACATCACTTTACGGACACATGCAAGCCATTTACAAATAAATTTTGATTTTCACAAGAAAATTACACCTGCACCCTTCCAGCTTTTCCCGCCGAATCGATTTGTTGCAAAGATCACGGAGCCAAAAATTTATTGTTGTTGTTTTTTTTTTTAGTTTATCCCGAAGGAAAGGAAAGGGGAACCAAGCCCATACAGCCATTGTCTTTCAAAAATGATTTCTGAATTTATTATGGATGATATTGATGATGATGAATGGAAACGTCGGGAAAATTCTCAAGAATGGGTGTAAAATTAGCAAAGATCAAAAAGTATTGCAGAAACGACTTACATGAGCCCATGAAGAGATCATATTCCAACTACAGTTTACTTAGCCTACCTGCTTAAAACCATGCACACGCACTAGATTCACATCACAAGTGAACTAAATATAACTTATCTACCAGAAAACATCACTTTACGGACACATGCAGGCCATTTACAAATAAATTTTGATTTTCACAAGAAAATTACACCCACTCCCTTCCAGCTTTTCCCGCCGAATCCTGACAAAGATCACGGAGCCAAAAAAACTTGATGAACTGCAAAAAAAGAGCTTTATGATTATAAAAAAAAATGTTCATCTGATGAAATGCAAAGGGATCTATGACCATACAGACAGCCGTTGCCTTAAGAGGACGCATCGAATGATGTTTTCTGGTAGATAAGTTTATTTTTTTTACTTGTGATTTTTAGTGCGTGTGCATGGTTTTATATGCGGGTAAGCTAAGTAAAACTTTAGTCGGAATACGATCTCTTCATGGGCTCATGTAAGTTGTTTCTGCAATTAATTTTGATTTTGACTAATTTTACATCCATTCTGAAGGATTTTCTCGATGTTACCATTCATCATCATCATTATCATCCATCATAAATTTAGGAATCATTTACTAAAGACAATGGCTGTATGGGCTTAGTTCCCCTTGCCTTTCCTTCGGGATAAACTAAACAAAAAAAAGATCTTTGTCATAAAGTGCGAGTTGAACGAAGCGCATAAATGTTCCATAGCAAACTAAACGTACAGTACTCTAAGTAGTCTGTGAACTAAACACTAGGAAAAAATATTTTAGTACAGAAAGTCGAATGAGGTAGATACATAAAAAATATAGTCGGAAAATCGAGCTAGTAAAAAGCCATTTTAACTATTTTTTAACTTTCTTCATATCCCATAACCATAATTTTATTTTTACTCAGCAGAAAGTGGAACCCTATAAATAAACAGACAGCAGCAGACTAAAGATCACGGAGCCAAAAGTTGTGTTCTGTGGCCAAAAGATCACGGAGCAGACAGCTGGGGGCTGTCGGTCGTCTGTCAATCAAGATTCGGCGGGAAAAGCTGGAAGGGAGCAGGTGTAATTTTCTTGTGAAAATCAAAAATTATTTGTAAATGGCTTGCATGTGTCCGTAAGTGATGTTTTCTGGTAGATAAGTTATATTTTGATTACTTGTTATGTGAATCTAGTGCGTGTGCATGGTTTTATACGCAGGTAAGCCGAGTAAAACTTTAACCGGATTACGATCTCTTCATGGGCGCATATAAGTTGTTTCTGCAATAATTTTTCATTTTGACTAACTTTACACTTGTTCTTGAGGATTTTCCCGACGTTTCCATTCATCATCATCATTATCATCCATCATAAATTCAGAAATCATTTACTAAAGACAATGGCTGTATGGGCTTAGTTCCCCTTGCCTTTCCTTCGGGATAAACTAAACAAAAAAAAAAATCTGTCAATCAAATAAAAAGTTTGTAAATCATTTACTAAAGACAATGGCTGTATGGGCTTAGTTCCCCTTGCCTTTCCTTCGGGATAAACTAAACAAAACAAAAAAAAAAAAAAAAAAAAGTTTGTTTATGTTATTGTAATTTTTGTGTCACATACCATACCTACGTAGAAATTACTTACATAGCACAGGTTACATAGTTTTTTTCTTCCACCACAGAACACTCGTAAATCAAGATGATTTCCCAATTGCGTAATGTATGTATTCTATAACTTACTCTATCCTACATAGGTACATACCTACTACTTCTAAATAATCTTTGATTCTGGTTGATGGATGACGCAGTAGGTAGGTATACCGTATACCACAAAGAAGTACATTAGGTACTGCAGATGAGTATATAGTGTTCTGTACTGCAGATTCACAGCAGCTATTGATTTAGAGCATTTCAGTATTCATTACGAAATCAAAATATGCACCAAAAGTTTAATTATTATCTAGGTTATAGGTGTGAGTAAACTGTTAGACAAGCATTTTCAGATATCACGGAAAACTGTTACAAAACCATTACTACCAGGAATTTGTCAAGTTCGCTCCCTTTGGGAATATGTCAATATGATGTTCAATAAGCCAGATGAGGCTCGAATTAAACAAGTTGGCCCAGATAGAGCTTGTGCAGAATGGGTCTTGAGAAATGGTGGCGCAGTGGAGTGGAGTGGAGGAGTGAAACTTGCAGACTATAATTCTTTGCCGTCTGATGATGTCCCAATGCCTAAGTTAATAACAATTGATGGATCTAAATCATCAATATCACATTATGGATTTCCACATTTAAGTAATACTTATGCATCTAACAAAAATTATAAATGAATTTGCAAAAACTCTAAAAAAGCTTTATATTTTATATCCTTGTTGTTACAGGTGGATGTACTATGTTACAGAAAATTGTTCTTCATGATAGCTCTTATATTGACGACAGAGCTATGAAAGGCTTATCTCATGGAAAAGATACACTAACAGATGTTGAAGTGTCGAAATGTCCGGATGTTTCAGATACAGGATTAAAAGAAGTTAAAGTACTGCATAAACTCAAAAACTTAAAAATATTCAATCTAAGCAATGTCAAGAATATGGAGGAATGTAAACGGTTTCTTGAGTCACAATTGCCATCATGTAAAATCCAAGGTAGTTGATGAAATATATCATCATTTTATGGTTATTGAATAATTGTAGGAAATCCCAATAATTATATACTTTCAGATGAGCAGCAAGTAGATGTAAAAGAAAACAATAACATCTAAATATAAAGAACAACATAAGTTTTAAATATGCTTATTTATTGTAAATTAATATTTTTTACAATTATAAATCTGTAATTAATAACAACTCATGTAATATTATTTTACACCTTTACCAACAGCTTCATTAACATTCTTATATCCATCTCTTTCAAGAAGATCAGCAAGTTCTGATTTTATTTTAGCAATAACAGGTGGGCCATGGTAAATAAGGGCTGTGTAGATTTGTACAACACTAGCACCAGCTAAGATTTTGTTGTAAGCATCTTGACCAGTAAATACTCCTCCGACACCAATTATAGGTACTTTTCCTGTAAAAACGGTGGAATGTTATATTGAGGTTGACTCATCAGTTAAAGTACCTAAATAAAAATGTATACTTTACCTTTAGTAAGTTTGTACATTTGCTTAATCATTTCTGTGGATTTGTCAGCAAGTGGTTTTCCACTCAAGCCCCCTACTTCCTTAGAGTATTCTTTATTTATTAAGGAAGATCTGTCAATTGTTGTGTTTGAGATTATTAACCCATCTACTTTACTATCTTTTCTATTTAAAACTGAAACTATATCTTTCACCTCTTCTTGGTTCAAGTCTGGAGCTAGTTTAAGAAGTAATGGTGATTTCCTTCCATGAAAACTGTGTAAGGCATCTCTTGTTTTATTAATTTCAGTCAAAAGCTTTTGTAACTCATCTTTTTGCTGCAATGTTCTCAGGCCAGGAGTGTTGGGACTGTAAAACAATGTCTGAACTGATAAGGCTACTTGATGTAGGTAGTTACATCCTGTTAGAAAGTGTTTTTCGCTGATTGACTTACCTGCTGACATTAACTACAAAATAATCTGCAACATCACAAAACTTTCTTATTCCTAAAATGTAGTCTGCTGTAGCATTCTCAGACAGTTATTTTTACCTAAATTAATTCCTAGCAATGTTTTGTCTAGCAGTGATTTATCTATTTTGTGTAACTTCTTGTAAACTTGATCGTGACCTTCACTGTTAAAACCATATCTATTTATAACAGCTTTATCTTCAGGCAGACGAAAAACCCTTGGCTTAGGGTTACCAGGTTGTGCTGCTGGTGTTACAGAACCAATTTCTACTATAGAAAACCCAATGTTTTTAAGTCCTAATACAGCATCACCATGCTTATCAAATCCTGCTGCTATACCAATAGGATTGCTCAGGTCAGAGTTGAGGAATTTAGTTTTCTGAAAATAATTTTGTGTACTTAGCCAATAGTTTTGTTTCAAAAAGAAAGAGTGTTCTGTAGTTCATATTTACCAAGACGTTTGGATCCTCATTTTGTTGTTTCGGAAACAAGCCATATTTAAAAGCTGTAACTCCAATCTTATGAGCCCATTCCGGGTTCAGATATTGACTGATTGGTTGTAAAATATTATTATAATATCCATTAAAGTCTTTCTTTAGATAGATGAATTGATATGCTACAGTGCCTCCTAGGGTTAAGTAACATAACGATTTCAATTTCCGCTGCAACCAAATCCACATAAATTAATGATTATTAATAAGTTAATTTTAATAACTTTAACTGACAATAATTTTTAACATACTATAGCTTCCTTATTTTTACTCATTGTTGCACATTAAACATGTATTCATATCTGTCTGTATGTATCTATGTAAATTAATAATTTGTTTATTTATGAACGAACAGTAGATTAGAACAAAACAAACCAAACATAACCTAGTTTTTTAGGGTTCCGTACCTCGACAGGTAAAACCGGACCCTTATAGGGTCACTTTGTTGTCAGTCCTTCGTCCCGTCCGTCTGTCTGTCAAGACCAGTGTTGGCAACCTAGAATGAATATATCGTTATGAATTTATCGTTATGGTTATGGTAAACGTAATCGTATAATTTTGTATGAATACCATTGTTCTTGAGGATTTTCCCGACGTTTCCATTCATCATCATCATCATCCATCATAAATTCAGAAATCATTTACTAAAGATAATGGCTGTATGGGCTTAGTTCCCCTTGCCTTTCCCTTCGGGATAAACTAAATAAAAAAATTGTGGCGATAGTGAAAAAATTGGGATTCGGCGGGAAAAGCTGGAAGGGTGCAGATGTAATTTTCTTGTGAAAATCAAAAATTATTAGTAAATGGCTTGCATGTGTCCGTAAAGTGATGTTTTCTTGTAGATAAGTTATATTTTGATTACTTGTGATGTGAATCTAGTGCGTGTGCATGGTTTTATACGCAGGTAAGCCGAGTAAAACTTTAGCCGGATTACGATCTCTTCATGGGCGCATGTAAGTTGTTTCTGCAATAATTTTTCATTTTGACTAACTTTACACTTGTTCTTGAGGATTTTCCCGACGTGTTTCCATTCATCATCATCATTATCATCCATCATAAATTCAGAAATCATTTACTAAAGACAATGGCTGTATGGGCTCAGTTCCCCTTGCCTTTCCTTCGGGATAAACTAAACAAAAAAAAAAAAAGTGAAAAAATTCTCTGGGTTTTATTCAAAGATCACGGAGTCGTTTTATTCTTATTTTCATCAATATCTCATGTTTAAACCGCTGCGTTAAAGCATTTAAGTCACTAAGATCGTAGCCACACAGGATCTAAATTTCGAGTCTGATATAAATATCATAATGAAAGCAACGTTAATATTTGATGGTGTAAATGATTTATTATTTTCAAAATGGGACGAAGCATTTATCAAAAGAATGAAATCCTTTTCGGACCAAGTAAGTACAGTTCATACCTACAAATGTCCCAGCACTTTGTTTTACACACTTCCAACACAACATACAACATTCCGTTTATCTATACACTATGTTATTTGCTGTGCAGGAACCTGATGAAAATGTAACAGATGCTTACCATGTTGCTCAGCTGCTTTCCCCTATCATCACATCACAGAGGGTGATGGGAGCCCAGTTTGGAAACACATATTCTTCAATGAAATGCAAGGATAATACCACAATAGTGTTCGATGAGGTAAATATATTACCTATATTTATAGTATGTTATGTGATGTGCTAAGGAAATGTCTTGCTTGTGTACAGAACTTCATTGATGTGGATGAGGCAAAAGAAGTATGTTGAGAACATACTAGTCACTGCCTACCCCAATGGGACATAGGCATGAGGTTATGTATGTACATATATATTTGCTGCCATTTTATTTATTGGTTGTAACATAAATCTATACATATAATAAAAATGTAACAGATCACTGTCATGGAAGATATATGAGAAAAAATATTATAGGAGACCTTTATCAACGCAATAGTACCCAAAAGAATGATTTTTGGAATTTTTGTGTTTGCTGTGCTACAGACATTTGCAGTAACAGACTTATCATACTTGCATGTATTGCACTGGCATTTTTCTACTAGTAAACATTACTCACACAAGTGCAAAAGCTCAGGGCCGGACTAAGGGAATCCAATATCTGACACTAGAGAACCTACGTAAGAAACCTACTGTATAGTTCCGAAGGATAATGGCACCAGCTACTATGTGTGTGACATCTTCTGTTTCACTGCATAGAAAAAATGTTAGTTCCAAAATCATGCATAGGAACACATTCTATGATACTGACAATAATGTAGGTTGAGTGCGTTTAGTTTAGTGAATAGTTTTTTGGTAATTGAAATTGATGCTAGTAGGTTAATTAATATAAAAATTATAAATACCTACCTAACTATACCCATCTATTTTCAAAAGTACACAGCATGAAATTTCTTGTGACTGATGATGTTATGAATTATCGTGTGATAAAAATATGAAGTGCCGTTATATAGTTTACAAACAATATATTTATAAGTAAAATAAATTCCGAAAATGTCACTAGTTTCTTGTTAAGTTTTATTATTGTATTCTTTATTGTACTTGCACACAAACATTTATTCTTATTATTTTCTTTTATTGTAATAATTTCATTCATTTTTTCATCTTAACAGTTTTACTTGTAATTATAATAGTCACTGTGGTGAATATCGGACATATTTGAAACTGTGCTGAAACAAAAAAAAACGCATATTAGTATTTTTTGTTACTTATTTACTATACCAAATTACATCTTACACCTGATGACAAACAGGGTTAACAAATTCTACAAAGTAAAATACCTGTCAATTGGTTGTAAATTTTCCGATCTTTACTAATTTTACACCCATTCTTGAGGATTTTCCAGATGTTTCTATTCATAATCATCAATATCATCCACCATAAATTCAGAAATCATTTACTTAAGACAATGGCTGTATGGGCTTAGTTCCCCTTGCTTTTCCTTCAGGATAAAGTAAATAAAAAAAATGTAAATTTTCCATAATAATATTCCATTTATATCAATAACTATTTGTTAACTGACGGACTTGTTAACTGCGTGACATTTTCACTATGAAAATGAATGCACTCCTAAATACGTCCCACAAAAATACAAGTCTATAAAACGTCAACAGGGATACAAGTGGATAAATAAATCACTTTTATAATACTACACTCTTTAGAACAGCATAAATATAAATATTTACCATAAAATAGCCCATTAATTTTATCTACAATGTGTTTAAAGCGAACTAAATATGATAAGTACACAGTAATCAATAATTTATCAGCGCAATAGTTTAGCACAATAAAACTTACCGATGAAATTCCCATGAGTCGGATTAAAACACAGCCTTGCACTACACTTTACGATGATAAAACACTTCAATTTGTATATAAAATCATAAAAACTCAGACAAAATCTTGTTTATACAGACAATGACAGGCGATAGACCATAGAGTAGTAAACTTTGCTCTCCATAGACACCAAATGTTTCAGTTTTGTTGCAGTTACTCTCTGTTAAGCAGCTTTCTGCCAATGTGTGCGTTATTGTAGGAACACAACAAAAGAAAGAGATGTCGATTTACGTTTTTGGTTGAAAAGAAAGAAATGGAGATTCATTGCTTATTAGTTGTCAAAATGTGTTCAGTCTGCTACTGTATACAAGTTTGTAGTCCATAGACTATACACTAGCTATTGTAGTCTGTGCGTTTGTGCATGCTAATCTCAGAAACGGCTGAACTTTTTTCGATGCAGTTTTCAGGAATATATTGTGACAGGTCCCATTTAACAAGTAGACTTTTTATCCTGGATAATTTCGACATTTTGTTTTTTCTGTAGTCCACGCGGACGGAGTCGCGGGCGTCCGTGTTACTAGTTGAGAAATATAGGCTTTTTAAATGATAAAGTTCATGTGAAATATGTGACAGCAAGTTAAATATTGCAGTATCTGGATCATGTGCTGATGATAATCTGTGAAGATGAAGTAGATGATGCTAACAGGGAGCTGCTGGATTGCAAGACATTGGTCCAGCATATCACTGGGCAGAACATGAATCTGTAAGATTGGTTTGTTCTATTCTAATGTTAGGATTGAACCTTAAATACTAGTTTGACATACTGTACAAGTCAGTAGAGGGACAAGAGGGTCTTGGTGTTTTGTAGGCGATGGCTAACCACCTGTCACTACTAACCGAACTTGTACATCTCAACTATACCCTCAAAGTTGGTCAGAAGTGGCACCATGTGGTTCTATCGGCCTTTGGTGCTCTGCCTCCCCAGTAAGGGATAAAGGCGTGATTATATGTATGTATGTATATTGTTTTAAGCATCTGGTAAATAAAAGTATATAATTTGATTAACAACTGACGGGTAAGCACGAACCTCTCGATAGTCTGTAACGCTATCGTCAAACTGTTAATTTCCATAGATTTTGCTAGCGAATCGCTAGCGTTACGCCGCGTAAAAAGGTTCGTGCTTACTTCACTGTACTGTAACATAACATCATTTGTATTGCAAGAAGAAACAATGACTGACTTGAATCCTACTATAATATTACCCATCAGTTGTATTAATAAAGGACACATGGACCAAATCCCAGGCTAGTAATCCCTATGTCTACAATAAAAACTAAAATGTACTGCAATACATTTCAGACTACACTCACCAGTGTATCAAGAATGGTTGTCAGTGCTGCTTGAAAGCCACGGTAAAGGCGACTGTATACCCGGCGCAAGTGGCGTCATAGGCGAGAGTGGCGCGTCTGCAGCCGCCCTTAATGCCTTGAAATCTGTTAGCAAGGAAATTAAGTGCTCCCCGCATAATCACTTCCATTTGTTATTGTTCGTTGGTGATAAACTTCTGGCATTATTCTCGAGGTATGTAGATTTTCCTGTACAATAGGAAAAACATTCAACCTTTTTAATTATATAAGTTAAAACACACAAACTTAATATTAATATTAAATGTATAGCCGTGGCAGTGAAGACTTGACACCTGCAGATATAATCCTCTTGAGTATACAATGTGTGGCTGCCCAAAGCTACTGGGCTGAAGAGGGTAGTGATGACGATGATATGCCAGAAAACATAAGATTGCCGTGTAAGTATCCTACAGACATATCAAAGACTAATGATGACCAACTGACTTTGTGCCCACCAGTTGGTGCCAATATTCTGGTACTCATAGATATAGAAGATTATTAAAATCGAAGAGTTATGCTTAAAAATACACATGACAAACGAGTCTGAGTAGATAATAATAACATTATATTGTATGTTTGTTGCTTTTTCACGCAAAAACTACTAAATAGATTTTAATGACTTTTGAAACTTCACAATAATATAGATAGTTTACATATCAGAATAACACATACCTAGGATATCCCAGATAATTTCGAGATTTAGTTTTTTCTGTAGTCTACGCGGACGGAGTCGCGTGCCTCCACTAGTAATAACTTAATGTCTTTGCTGGTACTGCAGGGCTATCGGAGGAGAACAGCGCGATAGTACATCTCTGCGGCGCGGCGGGGGGCGGGCCGAGCGCGCCGCACTCGCTGCACGTGGCGCCGCTAGCCGCGCGGGTCGTGCTGGCCGTGCTCGCGGACATGGCGCGCGGTCAGTACACTGCGGGGGGCGGGCCGAGCGCGCCGCACTCGCTGCACGTGGCGCCGCTAGCCGCGCGGGTCGTGCTGGCCGTGCTCGCGGACATGGCCGCGCGGTCAGTACACTGCGGGGGGCGGGGGGCGGGCCGAGAGCGCGCCGCACTCGCTGCACGTGGCGCCGCTAGCCGCGCGGGTCGTGCTGGCGGTGCTCGCGGACATGGCCGCGCGGTCAGTACACTGCGGGGGGCGGGGGGCGGGCCGAGCGCGCCGCACTCGCTGCACGTGGCGCCGCTAGCCGCGCGGGTCGTGCTGGCCGTGCTCGCGGACATGGCCGCGCGGTCAGTACACTGCGGGGGGCGGGGGGCGGGCCGAGCGCGCCGCACTCGCTGCACGTGGCGCCGCTAGCCGCGCGGGTCGTGCTGGCCGTGCTCGCGGACATGGCCGCGCGGTCAGTACACTGCGGGGGGCGGGGGCGGGCCGAGCGCGCCGCACTCGCTGCACGTGGCGCCGCTAGCCGCGCGGGTCGTGCTGGCCGTGCTCGCGGACATGGCCGCGCGGTCAGTACACTGCGGGGGGCGGGGGGCGGGCCGAGCGCGCCGCACTCGCTGCACGTGGCGCCGCTAGCCGCGCGGGTCGTGCTGGCCGTGCTCGCGGACATGGCCGCGCGGTCAGTACACTGCGGGGGGCGGGGGGCGGGCCGAGCGCGCCGCACTCGCTGCACGTGGCGCCGCTAGCCGCGCGGGTCGTGTTGGCGGTGCCGCGTGGTCAGTATGCGGTGCGGGGCGACACTACTGGCGCTATTGACCATTTATACACGTCGAGCTGAAACATCTCTTTTTCTCACATTACAAGTTCTTTGTGAAAGAGGTAGCAGTTATATATACGGATGTATTAAAACAGGTATTTATTACACAGCGGTTATTTAATTTTGGTAAATGCAATGTGTCCATGTCAATCACTGAATCTAATTACTAATAATATTACCTTATACTAGCTAGAGAAACACAATTGAAAGAAACAATATATTTTTACAGTGAACTTGGCGTAGCGACGCAAATGTCTTGCCAGATCCTCTCGAACCTGCGTCGTTTGTTGCTGCAGCGGAATCTGGAACTGTTGCCCAATACCCTGGACGCTCTAGAAGCTTCCTTGAAGAAGGTATTTATGCTCTGACACTCATTACTTATTAGCTCTCTTATTACTCACTAGTGATGTGCCGGATCGTTAAAAATACGGATATTTGGTATCAATATCCGCGGATACGGATACGGATCTTAACTTTCTTACGCAGTCTGTGTCAGTGCGCGCGACAGATAGATACCTACCTAATTTAAAATATCATTTAATTCGAATTTAAAATATTATGAAGATCTAAGTTTTGTTTTCTTAATAAAAGGTGATCTTATAACTCATATAATATCGATTTCATTAAGAAGATAGATAAATAATTATAGTAACTAACTTAACTACTGTTGTTTGCAACATAAAGGAGCCAAATATACAGGATGAAAGTGGCAGCCAGGCAAATATTGATATACCGAATTCAGAAATTCAGACCATGATACTGATCCGAAAACCACTGAAAATTTTGCAGGAAAATTCCAAAATTTTCTGACTATTTTAATTTTCTCTTGAAAAAAAGTGTGCTTCGTTTAAGGATGTGGTAGATAATGACTTAAAAACAACATTTTTACATGTGAATTTAGAAAAAAAATGCGCTCAAAAAGTTCAATTTACTGATCAATTCCAAAGGCTCTCCTTTGCACTCACAACTAGTCACAAGTATTTCAAAAAACAGCAATGTATCACACAAAAGATCCGCACAAAAAGTAACGGTAACGGATCTTCCTTTTGCCTCGGATATCCGTGGATACGGATACGGATCTCCGGCACATCACTATTACTCACAACTTTGATCCAGCCATGTAAGTTCAAGTGTTCATTAGCCTTTTACATAGCTGAATTGTTAAAATTGAAAATTTGGTTATGGCGATTAGGACCTCTAAATTCACATATCAATGAATGACATTTTAATTGAAAGGATAAAATAACCTAAATGCTATGTGCAAAATTATTTATGCAGCTGACAGAGAATAAGTAAATGTGTAAACTATATTTAAAGTTACTTAACGCGGCTGACGCAATGCAAATAAGACAGCTACCTATCACTATCTCTCTTGCACTTTCACACAACTTAAATCTTCCAGACCACCGACGCTCTAAAGAAAAACAGATCCCAATCGAATCTCTGCGCGAGATTGTCAACGCGAATGATAGAGCTTCGCAAATCTTGTACGACAACCACGCCTCTAACGCCGGAAACTACAGCGGCAGCCATGCATACGGCTTTAGAAACTGTGGTCGATCAACTCAAACCGGACATACCCAGTTTGAAATTGGACAAACCGATCAAAGATTTGAGAGAAATGTTGGCGCCGTACGTGGATTTTCTACGCGTTAAAGCTATGAGATGCTTCGGCTTGGGATCATATCCTTTTCAATTTATCAATTTGAGGAGTATAATTTGATTTGAAACGACGAACTGAAACTGCAATTTATTTATCCTGAGCGAAGACCTATCATTAATCTAAGCCTGTGTGCTTATGTCTGTCTCACTAGGATAACTAAGATACATAGACAAAGATAGATATCCATACAGTCTACCCAGCTGTAGAAAGTCCCATTAGGCTGGTTTATAAGCTTGAAGTGTCGTGTAGGCACCTCAGTGAAGTCAATTCAATATTTAGACTGGTGTAATCTCTCATGTGTCGTTTTGCCTTATTATCATATCCAGTATCCATCTCTCTATCAATAAAATATGCCCATAGACTTAGGTAGAGTTCACATTGCTGATGTATGAATGGGGCATGATTATATTGTCGATGCCTGATATGCTCGTTAATCACATACATAATAATATATTACATGCATGACATGAAAGTAATGAATGACGGGTGACGCCTGATGGGGTCAATACTTTTTTTTAATAGCCTATTCTGTATCCCACTGCTAGGCAAAGGCCGCCCCCATTTGAGCCCACACTTGTCTTGTTCCCGCTATAGTGGTCCAATCTGGCAGAAACTTATCTAGATCGTCCCTCCATCTTCTCCTAGGTCTTCCTCTACGCGGGTTTCCGTCTCCGGGGTTAATACTTTATGTTAAAAAAATAAAGTTTGGAGAGGTTATGAATGTAATTTAGTTCTCTTGCATTTTTATTAAAATCAGTACATACAGCCGTTTTAGCATGATTTAGTCACAATCATTCATCCAAACCCGCCCATTTGTCCATTCGTGTACCAATGTGGTGCATGTAATGTAGAATCACCTTGTTTGGAGAAACAACAGAAGTGAATTGAGTACCAATAAATAAGTGTGTGTAAAAATCGTTCCAAAAGCCAAAAAATAAATCTAAATAAATAGCAAAATCCAAATCTAAGCGCACAGTCATCAGACAGAACAGAATATGTATATCTATACAAACGCTAAGAAAATAAATTGCTATTTATTAAGATTTCATAGTCCTAACATACCTAATCATCAGCACATCCATCAATACGATCAATTATTTCGCTTAATGTGTGCTGTGGGCTTGCACGGGCGACAGTGACGGTTCCCTAACCATGCACAAGTATGTGGAAGAGTTCCCGGGGCTCGTTCACTTCGTGTACATAGACCGGGCGGCCGGCCGGTACATAGCGCCCGATCTACACGACTGTGCTGATATGATCACTCCGCAGAAGGTCAGTTGGTTGCTGTTGTTGTTTGTCTTTTCTTATTAGTCTGCGATGATAGATAAATATATAATGTATCTTACATTATCGACGTGTTCATTTGTAGCGGAGTCACCTATCGGACGGAGGAGGAACAAAGTCCAATCGTCGATGTTTCTCACAAAGATAAATGAAGATGAAATACATGGGCCAAACAATAAATATAAAAAGTTATTGTTATTATTATTTTTTTTATCATCATCATCATCAGCCTATTATAGTCCACTGCTGGACGTAGGCCTCCCCCAGGGCACGCCACAAGACTGCCATGGGGGGTATTTGCCTATAGTCACCACGCTGGGCAGCCGGGTTGGTGACCGCAATTTGTATTTTGGACTATGTTGTCAACACGGGAGGCGCTGCTGCCCACCTCCTGGAAACCCTTATTGCCTCGTACGATACCCACGGGCGGACACGGATTTTTTTTTATAGTGTGTTCCTAATTTGGATTGAAAACCCGCAGGTTCGCGGCATAATGTCGCGCTGGCTGTCGATCCGGCGCGAGGGCTACGGCGCGGGCACGTGGCGGGCGCGTGCGCTGCACGTGTGCGGCGTGGCGTGGAGCGAGCGCCGCGGCGTGCCGCGCGCCCGCCGCCGCCGCCGCGCGCGCGCCTCCGCCGCCCGGCGACATCCTGGGCGCCTTCTACAGGTATGTGCGGGGGGGGCGACATTCTGCACCGGTATGATGAGTTTGGCGAGAGTGAGATGTCTCACTTTTAAACGTCAAATTCACAGAGCTATTAATAACTAGATAAACTAAGTGTATGTACTTTGCATGTAAAAATAGACTTAGAATTAGAATAGGCACTCGTTATCGAGCCAGGACTGAAGGAATTAGGGCTGATAGAAGTGGTTTGCAATCCCTTTTTACACACCAACTAGAAACACTTGCCTTGTCTAGTAATTACTTAGCTCTGTGGATTTGACGTTTAAAAGTCAGACATCTCGCTCTCACCAAATTCATCATACTTCTGTAGGTAGACATACTAGGGCTACAACAGGTGGACACCCTGTGAGCTTTTTACGGGTACTGAGAGTTACTACAGGTAAACAAACTGGGGGGCTAATACAGGTGTATATACTGCCTGCCTTCTACAGGTTAACATACTGGGCGCCTTATTCAAGTAGACATGCTGGGGGCTACTACAGGTACACGAACTGGACATACTGGGCGCTTTTTACTATGGTGGTCTATCTAAATGTGTGTACACATGATGGGGGCTTTAAACAGGTACACAAGCTGGGGGCTTTCTACAAGTAGATATACTAGACATACTGGGGACTTTCTTCAGGTATACACATACATATATCTACTTATACATACTTACCTCATACTAGTCTTAAATATTTCATGCATAAATTCTTCCAGGCAACTACTAGAGCAGTCATTTCCCAACGACCACCAAGGCGTTAGTATAAAGGAGCTGATTTGCATCCACTTGGGGCTGGTCCCGGCCCCAACTGCGGTGCAACAAGCTCGCCGTCTCGCTCACTCGGTCACCGAACTCAGTCCCACACTGGCTAAGGACTTGCTATAAACTGTACTGCACTAGACTGTATAAGATTACAAGTTACATTACAATTTTTTACAGAAATAGAGACCATCAAACTGACTTCATTATTGTGCAATCTTATTGTAAGGAGTTGATCTATAACTTAGAACCATTTACAATGTGTAAAACTTTACAGAAAGCTTCTTAAATGTGCCAACTGTTACATAAATTTACACATAATAAAACAATCGATTATAAAATAGATTTTGTAATATGTATTACAAGCAACTAGTGGATTTCCATAAATTCCTATTATAAGGCTATCATGATGAATTTTAAGACTGATATTTTCTAAAATTCCATTTATAAATCTCAGACCTTGTGGAAAAAATGTGCATTGGTGTTAAATTTATACCTGTACAAATTCTTATAATCTGGTATCAATATGGTAGAAAGTAGAATACTATATTCACACTATAATTTGTGCATTTTTACCCGACTGCGCGACGCAAGAGTGGTATTGTGTTTAACAGCCTATGTATGTATGTATGTTCCTTTGAGGCACTACACAGATCAAACGCCTCGATGATTTTTATGATTCATACGTCAATCGATTCCTCTTAGTCGGGGGTGTCACTAAAGACATGATGTTAGTGAAAATCCAATATGGCGACTACTAGACGCCATTTTGTGAAAATGAAATAAAATCAAGTAGACAAACTATATCGAGTGGGGTATCGTTGAATAGGTAATTAAAAATCATTTTTAGGTTTCTCTCAACATTTTTCAATTCAACCAACCGTTTAGGATCTATATCGATTGAAAGTTGCGTAACAACCATTCTCACATATAAGTTTTTAGACAGCAGCAAGACGAAAAGTTCTTGCTGCCGAGCATGTTGAGCATGTTTCTTGAAGCGTACCTATTAGTAGCTAGGTACTCATAACAAAAAAGTATAAAATAAAAAAACATAGTAAAAAATATCAAAAAACCCGACTGCTTAAAAAAGAACCAAATAATATCAAATAATGTCTGGTGGTCTAGAATCTATACATATAATAAAAATGTAACGGATCACTGTCTGTACATGAAAGATATATGAGAAAGAATCTTATCGGAGACCTTTATCAACGCAATAGGACCCAAAACGATGATTTTTGTAATTTTTGTCTGTTTGTCGGTTTGTCTGTGCGTTTGTGCACGCTAATCTCAGAAACGGATGAACCGATTTCGATGTAGTTTTCAGGAATATATTGTGACAGGTCCCACTTAACATATAGGCTACTTTTTATCCCGGGAAAATATTTTTATCCTGGATAATTTCGACATTTTGTTTTTTCTGTAGTCCACGCGGACGGAGTCGCGGGCGTCCACTAGTTCTATAATATTATTATGGAATGAATTAAAGAACATAAAATATTTTCTAATGATCGTAACATAACCACTGAACAGTCGGGATCCATTATCCGACAGCCAAGCTAATATTTCAATGGATCCTGGACGTCTACTCTAAAGTGACGATAAACGAAGTATTGGCGGAATATCGAGGTGTTTTCTACTACGAACTTCCTTCGATCGATCAGTCGCGCCGTTTTTTCATTCGGTCCGATCGAACTCTATTTGACAGGTATTAGGCCAGCTAATAGAAAGCTTATAATATTTTAGTCAATGTGAATTATTCTCTATGGTTCCGAATGAGTTGTGAACTGAGATAAATGAATCCGAAGCACGTCTAAACTGTCTGATAAGGGCAGCGTGGGGGCATCAGTCTGGATTCCCCGATTCAAAATCGTCTTGTCCTTCAAATGTCCTTCCCAATCCTCAGTATTCTCTGGTGAGGCTATTGCCATTTTAGAAGCGATCAAATACTCCCTATCACATAATCTTAAATCCATCATTCTGTCCGACTCACGGAGCTCATTACAGGCAATTTTATCAAATCCATTCAAATCTAAATCCAGTTTTGTCTATACCGTTGTCATAGATGAACTAAACCTTGTGATCTGCGCTTGTCAGTTTTGAGCAGATTACGGACGATCCGTATATTGAGAGCTGACCCTATATCTAGTATTAATTCTGTGGCCTGGTGCTAATAGGGCCAATATCAATTATCATTGTTTTCCGTAATGAGCGTTTTAACAATGCATCAGCATTAATAGTTATAATTAACATGTTATATTGTAGTATAACAAAAATATTTTACTATTATTAGATTTATGTTTTTAAGTAGATTTATGACTTAAATTCTAATATAAGATATAAATGGTATTTTGGAAAATATTAACGACTTTAGCCTTTTTAGCACTTATGATAATTATTATGTTAGTTCCTAATTATGTATAATATTAAAAAGGCCAATGTTGTTTTTCTAAGAAATTTTATTATAGAGTTTACAATATTTTTAATTTTCTTCATCAGAACATGACACAATATCTTCCATTTCGGGGCCAGTCTCCAAAGACTCATAAAATGGACGGCTGGATGGTTGAAGGTACTCCAGAAATGATTGCAGGTCTCTGACCTTTGGTGCAGGGAGTTTAATAGGTCTCTGATTTAGGGGCATGAGAGGTGCCACTGGTGCAGTATCTTCTGATAGTGAACGTGTCATATTTCGGTTTCTTTTTACACTTAGCACTTTGAATAATTCTTCACTATCATCAAATGAGTATTTGTAGTATAATACCCCTGGATCTACTTTTCTACACTGTATCCATTTTATTTTATTCCAATTTACCTTTTCTTTCACTGAATTTATTTTTCGGTGTATGTATTGTGAAGTGAGCAGTTTTTGGAAGTTGTAGAACTGTGACTGTTGCATTTCTACAACATTTATTTTTGGGTTCCTATGGACTGTTCTGATTAGGTTTGCCCAGTCTTTTGGTAATTCTATTTTCATTGCAGTTTTTTTTTTAGCTTTTTCTATAGCAGCATGTATAGTGTCTGCTTCCATATGTGTGTGGCCAGGTTCTAGAAACTTAAGGTTTATAATGCTTGGCGAGTTGATAGAGTTTTCTATAAAATACAAGATCATAATAGCAACATAAATATTTCGATTCTGTCCTGGGCAGCTGTCACTATACATGTTAATTTCGTCCAAGTTATTAGGTAGGGTGTTCAGATGGTGATATAAACAAGAAGCTATCTCTTGTCCTCCTCTACCAGCAATTGTTTCATCCCATAATAAACAATATGCATCAACTGATGATTGTGATACTCTATAAATTGTTAAGTTCAGGGTCCATAATTGTCGCTTATAAAAACTGAACCCTGCTGTTAAATAAGGTGTTGGAAGACACTTCTGTAAGTCAAAAGACAGTGTTATAACTTTGTCATTTACTTTAGCTTTTTCATTGTCTCTTCTTTTCTCAGCATATGAAGACTCATACAGCTTTTCATGATCATATCTTTCTGCCTCTATTTCTTGTTTCTTTTCTAAGTTAGGCTCCACTTCCAACTGCAATTTAAATTTGTCACATTTTCCACAAGTGTCATTTTTCGGTTTTTTAAATGTCAAATTAAACTCTTCCACAAAAACTTTCCTGTAGTAGCTCTCTTTAACGGGGGTATGCCCATTTTCATTACAATGCGTGACATATAGGCGATACATTAATGCAATAGAAAGATCACCATTTAAATATTTTTTTTGGGTATGAGACCTAGAATAGTGGCTTTCATAAGCTGGAAACATTTTAATATGCTCTTTTACTTCTATCTTACTGGCCTCGCTAATTCTCTTCTGTTTTTGGTGCCTTCCTCGCTGATCATTAGAAAGTATCCCTACCTCTGAGTTCCTTTTTTTCTCAACAATTACTCTTACTTTTTTCAATGACAATGATAATGTGCTAAGGAACATAGTTTGACATACTTCAGTTCTAGTTTCACTTGGATTAGTGAAGAAGTATTTTCGGCTCCATTGGCGTCTACTCAACCCATTGACAACCTTAGTCGACTTTTTTGGAAATTCTTCAATTAAGCTTGCTATATACTGTGATTGACTTTCTGCACTTAAATCATACAACTCGTCAAATATCTTTTGTCTCAGATATTCAGGGAACTTATCAGCACATTTTTTTTTGCAACTGCAAGAAGGCCCAAGTTGTTTGGCCGGTTTTTAGGGTACCTTTGCATGATGTATAACTTCTGCCATGAGTCCTATTCTCCTTTCTAACATTTCTTCTCCATAATTTAGGATTCCTTTATCTTTTTCTTGTCAACTGAGTTGGACTCTCATGAACAGTAATAGCAGAGGCAATATTTGAGACATTATTCAACTGTGAAGATAAACTTTCAGTACTGGCAGCTGGAGGTTCTTCATTATCTGATGAAGAACTGCTAGACTCATAAGAATCAGGTATATACTCATCCGAACTGTCACAAGATAACTCTAAGTCATGTAGTAGCATGCTTCGGTTTTGTAATTCTTGTAGAACACCTGTAAATTAAAAAGAAGGTATAAAAATCATTATTAGATTGTACCTACTTACTATTTTTGGTATTAATATTTTCATGTTGAATGAAAAGATATTTTTATCTCACTGTCATCATTTGACCATCCTTCCTGTTCCATAGATGTGTGAATAGGTTAAGTGTGATCGGTGTCCAGAATATTAGGCATACAATCATTAGCATAAAAAATCAGAAAATGAAACTTGACCGATAATAACTCCCTGTAATAAAAAAATACAATTATAGAAACTTACCATCATTCAGCTGGTCACTAGAATATGTAACTGTTGGCATTATTGATTTCTCTTCCATATTACATCCTTGCTCAAACCGACAACCTACAATTAAAATACACAATAATTAGGTACACTCATCTAAGCAACTATATATCTAAAACCTGTAACAATAATAAACATCTGATCCCTAAGTCGGACAGTCAGTTTATAATAGGTATTTTTCCATTCATGAAGACTAAGATAAGTATTTTACAAACCTTCGATACTTGAATTTGGTACTGGATCCACTTGTGGCCGATTTAATTCACAACTATCACCATAACACTGCTGATCTTTTGCTGATGATGCTGTGTTTAATGGCGTGAACGATTCATCTTCGGCACGATGTTCTTGCACAGATTGACCTACAATTTACAATATAACTTATAATTTAACATATTTTCACGTAAAAAAGCAAGGGAGGACACTTATAAAACTGAAATCTTACCGTTATTATCAGATTCTTCTTCGTCAGTATCTTCAACAAGCTTAAGTAATTGCAACATTTTCACACTTCGGTTATCTTTAAAATATCTTTGCGATCGATTCATGGTAAGAAGCAATTACAAGTACACGACAAAAGAAAAGATTATTATTCAAATAAACATAAAAAAGCAATATTTTATCACGCTAAACATCAATTTATCGCGGCTAAATTGTCAAATAAACAATTGTGACGGTGACTGACGTTTGACTTTGACACGCAGGACCACAGATTATACAGCCAAAAATGTCGTTTCGTTTCACGTAAGAATGGCCAATGTAATCTGATGCCTATTTAACAGGGATGATATTTTATTTTTTTACTTATAACTTGGTTGCAAATATGACCAAAGTTAACTTTGGTCTTTTTAACATTTGGTTAAAATAGTAAAAATATTACTGACTTAGTGCAAAATGTACCAATGTATACATTGGTCTATTTTACTCTAAGAAAAATAAAGCAGCAAACTAAGATTATAGCACACAAAGGGCTAATGTTAACTTTGATCGTTTTAGTTCTAACTCTATTACTAACAAAGTAAAAAATAATAATTTCTTATCGGCTTAAGTCTACTGCAGCCCTTTTATCATATTTTTTTTTTACTTAACTTTATGAAACCGCACACTACTTTGGCCTTTTTACATAGTAACTTTTGAAACAATGTTGATGAACTAACGCCCTTTTAGCACAAAAAAATATCATACTTTTTCAATAAACTGGCATTACAATCTTGTTTCACACAAAAACCGACTTTGGCCCTATTAGCACCAGGCCACAGAATTCATCTAAGGTAATAGTTAAGATTTTGAAATACCAATTTAAGCATTAGTTTACCTTAATATTACCTGATGATAAAAAGATGAGGTCATTTAGTAGTAAGTAAATATTATGCTCTTTATGAATAACATTGTTGTTAAGTTTTTTATACTTATTTTATTATTGTTTATATTTTTTAAAATATTAAGGTTTAATTTTGCCATTCCGATTTATTAACTTATGTTTGTTAGATATAATCATGTAATAAAAAGCTTTAATAAATTAACTTCTTTTTATTTAAAACAGATTAGACGACATTTGAACTACAAAGTAAACAAATGATATTTGTATTCTTTACATTACTTGTTACAAAAATATTACTGTACAATCCTTATAATTATTTAACAAAGCATGAAAGTTGTGATTCAAATAGGAAACCAATATAGCATGCATGTCCAAGTAGTATGTTCCTTAAAGTTAGATATATGAAAGGTATAAGCTTACTCGTCCAAAATATTGCATAAAAAATATATATTTATAAACTCAAATTGTTAATATAATATGACTTAAATGCACGAAGAGACAAAAAATATTAGAGACCAAGGCCACTATCCCTCTTCTTGGTAATTTCTGGTGCTAAGATTATCCTTGTTGATACAACGAGATCACCTTGGATCCAAGATAGCCAATTCAACTCCTTGGTAATAATAGATAGCCAGAATCATACTTTAAACTTTTCTTCACTATTCATTATATTTTGTTGAATGAATGCACAATAAATTTTAAATATTAACTTGAGAGAAAAGTGTATGCAGGTGAAGTAATGTCTAATATTTATTTTAGTTTGGCAGATGGGACTTAAGTGTTTTAGGGATCTGTAGAAAAATGTTACCCTCAAGGATTAAATGGACATTTACTTAAATAGTGTTAAATAAGTTTTATATAATTGTTAACTCTTGAGTATTAATAAAAAATGTTTTCCTTACTTGGTAACTACATACATAAAATAACATTTGACATTATTTAAAATTAAAAGGCACTTCAGTATTCTGGTGAACTGTCACCCAAAATTTTAATATCATCATTTATGATGATGGATTTCTTATTATTTTTCTCTTCTACATCAAAATTGATTAGGTCATCATTGAATTTCTGAAAATAAAATAATAATATTAGTACACTAGTAATAGGAAAATTAAGCTGAGGCTCTTCATTGAAAAAGTCCCTCTGGGAATTACATTTTTATCCAAAAATATCTACTATCAGATACCTGCCTATGATGAATTGTTTTAATACCTACCCACAGGTTTTATAATAAGTGAATTCAATTTACTCACACTAGATGAAGCAACCTCAGGTTTATTTTTCAATACTGAGGCATAATTTATAACTGGTTTTGCTGAACTTGACGGCAATACAGGACTGGGACTTCTAACTAAAATAGGTCGGTCTATAACTCTAATAGAATTTTCGGCTCGAGGTACATTTCTGCTATTCCATAAATCATTTGGGCCTTTTAGTATGTCAACTGATGTTGGTGTTTTTAAAGCCTGGATACAGGCTTCCACTACTTCCTGGTCCCTGTTAGAGTACTTATCTTCTTGCATTTTAACATATGCTGCCTCTAAGTCCACAACTTGTTTGTCTGATAACATGGCAGTCATCTGTTTTATTTCTGCCTCTAGCTCTCTTATTGTACTCTCATTCTTAGCAGCGATCACAGCTTCCTTTCTCAGTCGAACATCAACAGCTTCATGAATACATATAATGGCATTGCTCGAGTTATTAATTTGTACATTAATATCTTTTACAATTTTATTGAAAACACTGTGAGATAACTTTTGCGGCTTCTTATAGCCAGTTAGTTTCTCTCCTAAATTTGCAGTGACATCTTGTATATACTCATACATGTCAAAGCAATTTATTTTTCCAAACCTGTATGTGTAAGTGTGTGTAGATCCAGCTGCCGAAACTTTATTGGACAGATGGCATGTCACAAAATGCTTTTTACCATGGTGTTTTTCAAAGTATTTCTGCAAGCCTTTTGATATTAACTTATCTCTGAATGTAGGTTTTATGCCACTATTTTTCCTGTATTTATACCAACCTACAACTTCACTCGCCATGTTATTCAGGAATTCACGCAAAACATCTTCTTTGATTCTACCAGTAGGAAGGTAAAATAAAGAAATAGATGGTAATGGTAAAACAGTTCTTACGACAATCTCGGTATCCAAACGAGCGTTATCGCTATGTGAATCGGAAATGTGGCTAGTTAATTCAGTGGTAGCATCCCCAATTAGAAAACCTTCCTGAAAATATATTTGCAATGTAAATTATTACATTGTAATTGCAAAAAAGTACTATAAGAATAGAAATAATAAGTAACAAATACCTGACTATTTGAAGAATTTACACATTCGTAAAGTAAAAATGAAAGTGCTGAACCACTAACACACACTTTTTCAGTATATGCCATTGTATTATATGTTTTAAACCACTTATTTAGTTTTCATTACTTTAAAAACTAAAGAAATATGTAATTATTCTAAAAAATAGAAATACAATTTTATTTAATAACTGCTCGCGTTTTTTGCAGTTATTGTTGTTTTTTTTTTGACAATTGATTTACTATTTTTTTTTTGTTTAGTTTATCCCGAAGGAAAGGCAAGGGGAACTAAGTCCATACAGCCATTGTCTTTAGTAAATGATTTCTGAATTTATGATGGATGATAATGATGATGATGAATGGAAACGTCGGGAAAATCCTCAAGAACAAGTGTAAAGTTAGTCAAAATGAAAAATTATTGCAGAAACAACTTACATGCGCCCATGAAGAGATCGTAATCCGGCTAAAGTTTTACTCGGCTTACCTGCGTATAAAACCATGCACACGCACTAGATTCACATCACAAGTAATCAAAATATAACTTATCTACAAGAAAACATCACTTTACGGACACATGCAAGCCATTTACAAATAATTTTTGATTTTCACAAGAAAATTACACCTGCACCCTTCCAGCTTTTCCCGCCGTTTTCCTGTCAAGTCAAGGTATTCTGAATTTTTTTTTTTCTCTTTATTTTTTTAAGCTTTTATCGCACAGCGAAAATGTCAGCTTCGTAAACTTTTTCTTAACCTACACTTATACTACCTATCCACCAACATATGATGGATGACAATGATGATGAGTGGAAACGTCGGAAAAATCCTCAAGAACGAGTTTAAAATTAGTAAGAATCAAAAATAATTACAGAAACAACTTACATGAGCCCATGAAGAGATCGTATTCCGACTAAAGTTTTACTCAGCTTACCTGCATATAAAACCATGCACACGCACTAGATTCACATAACAAGTAAACAAAATATTACTTATCTACCAAAAAACATCACTTTACGGACACATGCAAGCCATTTACAAATAAATTTTGATTTTCACAAGAATATTAGCAAGCTCCCTTCCAGCTTTTCCCACCGAATCCGGTTTTTGTTGACAATTGATTTACTTTTTTTTATTTTTTTTGTTTAGTTTATCCCGAAGGAAAGGCAAGGGGAACTAAGCCCATACAGCCATTGTATTTAGTAAATGATTTCTGAACATATGATGGATGATAATGATGATGATGAATGGAAACGTCAAGAAAAATCCTCAAGCCAAAATCCAACAAGTGTAAAGTTAGCCAAAATGAATGAGGACTGCATCGCTGGTGTAAACGCCTATTTTGAAGTAACAACTTACATGGGCCCATGAAGAGATCGTGTTCGAAATAAATGCTAAAGTTTTACTCAGACTTATCAAACACACTGCGTATAAAGACAATACTTTATTTTTGCCAAGCACTAGATTCACATCACAAGTAATCAAATCTTTTCTTTGATATAACTTATCTACCAGTAAACATCACTTTACAGATACATGTGTAGCTACTCCGCACATGTTAGAACTGTGCGTCGGCAGCTACATACACGTGGCGAGCAAGATAAAAATATCAACCATCTCCTTCGTACCTATCGTTGCGATCGTTTGTGATTGGTCAATTTAATTTATTACTCCTTACACCACCTTAGTTCATAAGTACCTAGCCTACCTTTAAATATAAGCGAAATTTCAAATAAATTCATTCCGAAATCAGCAGTCAAGACTTTTAATACTCTACAAACACCAGTCTCTAAACATGCAAGCCATTTACAAATAATTTTTGATTTTCACAAGAAAATTACACCCGCTCCCTTCCAGCTTTTCCCGCCGAATTACAATTGATTTGTCAGTAAGTAGTCTGTGAATTGATTGTCATTTTTTGTTTGTTTAGTTTATCCCGAAGGAAAGGCAAGGGAAACTAAGTCGGAATACGATCTCTTCATGGGCCCATGTAAGTTGTTTCTGCAATTATTTTTTTATTTTGACTAACTTTGCACTTGTTCCTGAGGATTTTCCTGACGTTTCCATTCATCATCATCAATATCATCCCTCATAAATTCAGAAATCATTTAGTAAAGACAATGGCTGCATGGGCTTAGTTCCCCTTGCCTTTCCTTCGGGATAAACTAAATATAAAAAACAGTATATTCTTTGCTCGTTCGCGAACTTCGCTTTGACTTCGCTCTATGAAAATTAAATGATTTTCTTTATGTATGTATGGAAATTAAATGCGCGTCTTTTTATTAAAAATATAAATTCATAGGGCGTGCTACAACATAGCCAGTTTGTTATAAAGTGTAATTTGGTAAGTATAATAAAATTATATTTAGAAATGAGAGTCACCTATCCAAATCTAAAATTAGTTTACCGTGATTATTATTTATAAATTTTGGCACTGTAGATATTCCGTTTCGGTTTACTATGTCTGGACATTTCATACCATAGTCATTTATGGTATAAAGGTATTTAAATAGATACAACCTACCACTTTGATAAATGATCAATACCAATATGTATCTAATGTTTAAAAAACAAAATAACACCAGCTCTCCCTAATCAGCTTATGGGATGGCAATGTATGAATAATAGGTACTAAGAACATACATATATATTATCATAAAGCACAAACATAATATTTATTTATTTATTTATTTACTCTTAGGGATGATTTACAGCAGTATAGTATCAATAACTTAAAGAATATCCATGTATACTATGCATCTCCACGTATAAATATAAATATTATATAACCATTTTCATAGAATCTTAATAAAGATATTTGTTGCAGGAAATTAATATTGGCTGGTGCATGTTCAGGCTATCCACCATACTGAACACAAAATTAGGCCCTACAAAATTTATTTTTTATGATAATAGATTTAAAAAGTACAAGACCCTAATTGGTCAATTTGAGAATATTATCATGGATACCTGCAAGAAAAAGGAATGTCTGTTAACTCAAGATAAACCATTGTACTCAAAAAAGTACTACAGAAGAGCTGAACACAGGTAAGATAATCACTTTAACTGTCTTAATATCAAATTGTGTAAAAATATAAGTATTAGAAGAGATGAAATCTATCTACTTTATTGTATGTAAATTGTTTGGAGAGCTGATAGTTTAGACTCATAAGATACCTATGTTGTACTAGTCAACATGTTTGGGATAAGATATAATTACCCTTATCTTTTATTGCTGTGAAACACTAAATCTGAGTGATAGATCAGTCATATATGTTCTATGTTTATAGACTTTACAACTCACATTAAAAAATTGTGTTTTGTGAACATTGACAACACTGGTTGTGTGTATTACTAAAACCTTCTACTACATTTACAAGTGTACTTACACTTTTAGCATACTTCTCAATATAATTATTAATCAACCAAAAATTTTGGACCATAAATGGGTTGGTAATGATTGACCCTCTAACTTAGAGCCAATGGTGGCCAGTGTGTGTTATTAAGACAAACTAAGTGTAAATAGTATTAGAATTTACTTACAGAATTTCAATAAAATATTGTTTTTATTAGCAAACATTACAAATTGTAAGAAAGATGTTCAAATAACTTTGTATATAAATGTTATTTCAAGACCAGAATTTTTTTGCAACAATTTATTCTTTAACTAGTGGACGCCCACGACTCCGTCCCCGTGGACTACAGAAAAAACAAAATGTCGAAATTATCCTGGTAAAAAAATTTTCCCGGGATAAAAAGTAGCCTATATGTTAAGTGGGACCTGTCACAATATATTCCTGAAAACTGCATCGAAATCGGTTCAGCCGTTTCTGAGATTAGCATGCACAAACGCACAGACAAACAGACAAAAATTCCAAAAATCATCGTTTTGGGTTTTATTGCATTGATAAAGGTCTATAATATTTTTTCTCATATATCTTCCATGTACAGACAGCGATCCGTTACATTTTTATTATATGTATAGATTGTTATAAAACACATTAGTTTTACATTTGTTTTGACATGTACCTACATTATGATAACAGAAGTAATTAACGTCATTGATATTATTATTATTTACTCACATAATATTATTGTCTGCTATCAATAATAAAAATAAACATCTAGTCTTAATCACATTTGGAAATGTACAATCAATACTAACTTCCATATTTATAAGGTCTATTTTTGTAAGGGTTTTCTATATCCATTTGAGTCTAGCCTTATCAGGTTGGTTTAGAAGTTTTCCTAACATTCCCTATTTTCATGACCACCTATTTTGCTATTAGGAATTACCTTTGTTCTAAATAATCCTACTTGTATCTAATCTCTAAATTACACTCCATATTTTCGATGGGATGGTTAAATATGTTCAAAAATTTATCTAATTCTAACCTAGTTCTACACATTGCTGGACAAACAGACCATGTTCATAAAGCACTGGTTAGGGCGACACTCCGGCCATCAATCCTTTTGTTAGGATCATATCTAAATTATATTATCTTGTCTACCATTTACCTAAAAAAGAACTAACTTTGTTAGGTCCCCCCATAAATTTAAATCCATTAACCTGATTCTTCTGTTACTATTTACACCAATATTATTTGCCTGTTGATATGCCTGTAACATTTTCATCAGGCGCAGATCAAAAGCTATCTTTACGTGGGGTCCAGCCAGAGGTCACTCTAGTGCGATTAGTTGTTTTGCATTGGCGCCCTTTAGTCAGTAGTCATCAGAAATTTGTGGTGAACGAACCTCTCGTGATTTAATAAATTTGAAGAAATCAAAATGCCCGACGGCTTCGAAAGTGCGTATCCTCTGTCGCCCAATGTTGATCCAGAGCAAATGCGCGCACGCGCTAACTCGTCGTCTAAAACAAAGCGTCCCGTGGTCACGTTTTTCGCTGGAGATGAAGCCGTAGAAATTCCTGACAAATCGTTAGTTGGCATCGACAAGCCGTTAGCTAGGAGCGATAGAAGCGAATGGGAATTGGATAGTTTTGCTGAGTCCCTCACAACAATGCACAGTACGTGGTTTGATAAGCGAGAATTGGACCACAGGTAAGAAATATAAACTTAGCAAAGGGCCTCGGTCATTTTTGTGTGCGGGCCTAGTTTCGTTTCTGCGTTTCATCCGTTTTCTGCCGTCAATCAAACACACCTAGCTTAATCAAAGGAACCAATTAATATAACTTAGAGCTGACCAAATCAAGGTAAACAATGTATTTTATATTGTAGTTAGAAGACGTTTTAGGAGATTTTCTCTTGAACACTTTTGCGATTCAATCAATCATTGACTAGATTTATCGATTAAACTACGTTTGATCGACGTCCGCTAGATTGAGTACATATTTTTGTTTCGAGATAAAGCTGTCTGCCAGACATGTCCTAACTTCTTTTGCCATTTACGTCATAAATCTCAACATTTTCATCTCTTTCAAGAGTGATAAGATTGGATATTGATATATTTTTGAAACTTGAACTCTTTGCTTCATTTGAATTCTTATCAGACGTTTTGTTATCGGCCTTATCGGTTGTTTTTACTAACGACTATACATCAAAGTGTTTGTAGTCATTATTAAACATGATAAATATTACCTTATTATTATTATATTCTTCTATGCTGATCTGGGAGTGAAAAAAAAACGTATACTACAGCTGCTTCTCTTCCCGGGCATACTGTACAAGTCACTAGAGGGACAAGAGGGTCTTGGTGTTTTGTAGTCGATGGGCTGACCACCTGTCAGTACTAACCGAACTTGTACATTTCAACTATACCCTCAAAATTGGTCAGAAGTAGCACCATGTGGTCCTATCGGCCCTTGGTGCTCTGCCTACCCCGTAAGGGATAAAGGCGTGATTATATGTATGTATGTATAAATATTACCTCAACTTATGTGTGTCTGTCTGTGAAAAATGAAATGTTTGTTATTCCCACGCAGTGTAGAAATTAATCTGCAAGCAAACGTCGTCCGTCATAAGTTAATTTAATACCACTCGCTTAGGGTGGCAGAGTAGAAGACTTCGACTGATACATCTAAAATGTGCCAATAACTTCCCATAGATATGAGTAGATGCCATAAAAACATTTGAAGCTATAAGTAGGGTGTTGCGTCATCGCGTTAGATGCAAACATCTTATGGATTTAGGATTTATCAATAGATTGGTTCTTAATTGGCTGTCAATAATTGCTGTACGGTTTTTGTAAAGCAGCATCGTCTGACTATGATAATTGCTGTCATGGCTTTCGATAGTTTGCTTTGTTGATATAGTGAATCAGCTGTTCGGTGTCGCAGCGGCAGTGGGGGAACTGGAAGTGGTATCGACGGTGCTAACGAACGCGTCAGTCAGTACACGCGAACACTACGCCACTGCCGCCTGGCCATACTCGCTTTTATATCTACACTTTATCAACGCGATCTCTTTGTGTATTTCTGACGTTTGTTTCGTTATTATTAACAATCTTCGCAGGTACCTTTTTGTATGTACCAGTTTTCAAAGTTTTATTTACTTCGCCGGATATGAAAATTTCGTGGTATCCATATGTTTTGTTTATTGAAAAGTTTTCCTTGACAGTAACACGTTTTCTATGAATACCGATGATATTGACGACACTTTAATTACTGTGCGTGGGTAAATTATACAAAAATAGTATTGTATACATAAGTATTTATAAGTATCTACCTATTTTAAAATTAGTCATTTTTTGTTTAATTTAATTGTATTGGTATTCGGTGATCAATGTAATCAACTCAGTAGGCAGGTGATTCGATGTAGATACCTATTTCATTATCCTAATTACAAATTTGTAAGCAGGTAGTTAGTCTTACATTACCTTGGACATAACTATGTAATGTGTTACATACATTTACTGAACAGTAACTTCATTATTTTCAGTGGTAACATTACTGTTGGTATGAAGTAAACAATCCATGTCATAAGTCTATTTATAACTGTGTTACCTACATCTATCACTAAATTAACATTTAAATTCTAAGGTGCCATTTCGAGTAAATGCAGCGATATTCCGCATGCATGTAATACTGTTTGGGTGTCTAGCGAAATTATATCGATTTGTAGTCTACGCTGGCACAGGCTCCCCCATGCGCCCGGCCCCTGCTTCCCACTTCTTTTACACAGGAACTCATTCATAAACTTCCAAAACACCACTAGCTGGGCTATATCTACTTATGTAGGTTACATGTTGACTATCACCCTTATCTCTGTTACCTTCTACGTTACTTTATTTTTTAACTTGTGAATAGCATGCTTTACCAAAGTCAAAATACCCATTAAATCCAAATATATGTAGATGTGTTTTCATTCAATGAACTCTTTGTTCTTTGTCAGTACATATAATAATAGCATCTACGTGCGACACACATTTGTCTTGAATTTATAATGAATGGTTGTTGCATGCGTGCACAATGTGTGTGTAGTAATTTGATAAGTGTACCCAATCTTCTTGCTGGACCGGTCTCCTAACCTTGTTACTGTCAAGGAAATCCATTTAAATGCTTCCTGCATTTTACCAGTGTACACGCAGGTCACTGTGCGTTCCCGACTTGTAGGTCTATTTATATTAACCGATTTGTTTATAGATATAAGAGAGCTCTTTCCGAGAAGGGGAATCAATAACATTTAAAAGTTTGAGCTTTGCAACGATTTCAAAATAATCGGATAAATTCCTACATTAAATTAGTGTGTCATTGGAATGCCATGAGGCTGCAGGAGGTCATGGCAAACGGATCATCTTCGGAACATGACTACACCAATGGGTCTTCGTGTTATGGGAAAGTCGACAGATACACTGCAGCGCCAAATGAGTAAGTTCACCCAATGCGGATATTTCATTACGATTGCCCTTGACTTGACGCTAAAATGCCTTTGAAATGTGAAATGGAATTCTCCGCTCATAACAATGTGATAATTGGTTCTTTTTAGAGCACTTTTAAAAGTAATTTGCTAAGTAATACATACTTAGTTTTGCTTTACAATTGAGGCTAAACTATATAATGCCATCTTTCTATACGAGAAAGGAGGATATTAAAAGCACTTTCATATTTAAACACCAAATTCTAGGAACTTCATTGGTATTACACAAATTTTTCGTCACGCTACTTTAAAAAACACTGCAGTAGCTACGATTTACGGCGCATTATAACTGAGTCATGCATATGACCATACAATTTCGCATTAGCTCAAAACAATCTGTACTCAGACAAAGGTGTTTACACGTATTAAAACCGTTCTAAACTAAGTTTAATAGCATGATCTTGAACCAATTCTTTAAGATCGTCAGAGATAGATGCATCGTTTGAAGTGACAATTTATTGGCAATAGTCTGGCAGTCTTCGCAGTAGTTTGCAAGAAGCCGGTCCTCATGAAATTAATTTGGACATGACACCGGCGCCATTCGGATATATTCGGATAATCACCTGACTTGAATTCCTTGCTATTCGCAACTATTTCCATTTATGTTAATTATATAAAACAACTGTTAGGTACTGGAAGTCGTATTCTAGCATGTGAGTTTTCTCAAACTCAATGAGGTTTCCCAAGGTTCCCCTTGAGATAAATTTCCAATTACATAGCTATTGACATGGTCATGTCTATGTCGTGGCCATATCGTAGAATTGATCATTTCATGAAATGGCCGAGCATTTCATGAAATGGTCGCATTTCATGAAAAGTTCAACTGTCTATTGGCCACATCATGATATGGTTTGGGCAGATCGATGATAAAAATCGTTTCTATTGGGCAACTAAACGCCCGATCATTTCATGAAGTGGTCAAGATTATTGATCAATTATAGTTACATGAATTACCGGTAGACAATTTTTCTTTTTGTTATAAAAACAAATTAAAGAGAGTAGGGTGACTATGCAGAAGAAGTTCACGGATAGTGTGTTATATTGTATAATGTATATTAGACTTAATGGTGGTTTATAATAATATTGTTAAACAAAAACCTTAGATTACTAGACTATGACAAATGACGCACGAGCCGAGCGAGCGGAGCGAGCGTTCTATGCGAATCGCTTTTGTAAAGTCTTTTATGTTTTTAAATATTATATTGCGAAAATATCACATAAATAATAGCAAAAAAAATATACCATCATACCTTATGGTATCAATGACGGTATATATTATTTATATAAACTCTTACCACCAATGGGTAATACGATTTGGCCAAACGTGGATGACAAAATCGTGAAAATGTAGACGATTTAACGATCTGGTCAAATTGAATTGGCCACTTCATGAAATGCGACCACTTCATGAAATTGACATGGTACAATATGGCCACGACATCTATATAATTTAAGACGTCAATGGAAAGAAACTACGGAAAGTTACTCAGGAAAGTTACAGAAAAGATTTATCGCTGTCTGTAATTTTTTTAATGCTTTACCGGCCAAAAAGTTTCGTAGAACCAGCTACATTGTATCTTCTTTTATGATATCTAGCAAAAGTGATGATATCAGCCTTATTTCCTTTATGGTTTTAGGCTAATTCCGTAGGTATATCAGAATTTTTTACCCGTGACTATCTAACTTATTCATACGTTTATCATTGTTTAGCTTTTCGTCATCGTGTGTGATGTAATTCTTATCGGAAACACTCCACTATCTAATCTAGTAGTTTTTCGATTTGCAGTACTGTCGGCTATTTATTTAGGTATTGTTAAATTATTTTTTCATGTATCTACTGTCATTGGTATATGCCAAATTATTTACTAGAGACAGAAATATTGATTTCCTTTATCGCTTTCAAATTTTTGGATAAATTTGTACTAGGCGCTTTTTGATTTAACGTTTAGTTTGTATGATTCCAGCCGCAAGGCGTTGACAATAAATATTTTTATTTGTTTTCTTTCCGCAGAGTTAACCTACAGATATAGTTCATAAGGTATAGTAGGTTATTGCTCTTATGTTTTGTCATGGGCATCATTATACTTTTGTAAAGCTTTAGAAATTATACCTTCTATCTGACCAAGAGTCTCTCCCAAAATCTTTAACACTTAGGGTTTGTTTACCTACTTCAATTTAGGTGCTTGTACGAAATTTTATTTTTAATTCTTGGCGTGTGTATTTTACAATCTTAACTTAATTGCCATTAACTAGTTCTTCAATTGATTGGCTTAGAGATCACTGTAGTTATTTTTGAAAACGTCTTTCGCGTGAATAAGTCGTGGTTTAATGCATATATTTTGAATCATCATTTACAGCCCTGAGAAGTCCACTGTTGGACATAGGCCTCCCACAACAACCTCCACTCCGACCCGTCGGAAGCAGCCTGCATCCAACCGACGCCTGCTACCTTGGCCAGTTCGTCCGTCCACCTTGCGGTGGTCTTCCCACGCTGCGCTTGCCGATACGTGGTATCCACTCTAGAACTTTCCGACTCCATCGGCCATCAGTACTTCGAGCTATGTGGCCTGCCCATTGCCACTTCAGCTTGCTGGACCGTTGAGCTATATCGGTGATCTTTGTGCGTCTGCGGATCTCCTCATTTCTCATTCGATCACGCAGAGAGATCCCAAGCATAGCTCTCTCCATCGCTCGCTGTGCGAACCTGAGCTTCTTTATGAGGCGCATAGTTAGAGACCACGTCTCGGCACTGTAGGTCATCACCGGCAGCACGCACTGGTTGAATACCTTCGTCTTTAAGGACTGGGGTATCTTGGACACAAATAAGCTTCGTAGTTTCCCGAACGCTGCCCAGCCGAGTTGGATTCGCCGATTTACCTCCTTCTCAAAGTTGGACCTACTTAGTTTGACCGTCTGTCCCAGGTAAACATACTTGTCAACAACTTCGAGCATCGAACTCCCAACATATTTTGAATAAGACACATTTATTAGCAACATCCATTCCAGTCACGGTTTTAATATATAGTTTCGTTTCGCCACTTGGGTTGTTTGTGCACGTCGCGTGTTTCTAACCACTTAAACCACTAGACGCGGATTAGATTAGACTCATCCATTTAACCTAAGCTTTAGGACGTGGCAATTGCCGCCAGGAAATTGCTAATTTTGCGTGAGACCTCGAAAATGTTCCCAATAAGGCTACGTCGTTGTGCCTCCCTTAAACTGAACTACCTATTCATCTTAAATAACACTGATATATTATATCAGTGGCTTAACCATAGTATATTGTGTCTAGACTGACTCTACAAAATCTCATTCTTTACCATTGAAGACTTTGCAAAATTTTTGCATGACAGGGTGTTTAATACATTGTAAGACTTGGAAGTGGCACTGAAGTTTTACAACATGAAATGGCGTAGGTTTCAAAGGGTGTTTACTGTAGGGCGTACAAATACATTCCTGAATATATTAGGTACTCCGCGAATCCGGTTTGTTTCGGAATTCAGATACCTACATATAAGTCAACTTTCGCCTTGTTGCGCTAAACCGACACAACTCTTAGGCTTCCATAAATAGAAACTTTCCTTTATCGTAACCGACCCGTTATGTGAATGTGGTGCACGTGGGTTTCATACCATACCTTGTTATGAACCTTTATCCGTTACTGGTCTTTCTTTGCAACTATTTTTATCTATGACTGGATAGTGTGTCTATTAGTATACAGAAGTAGAGCGTCCCATCACAGATTACTTAATTGGCTTGGGCTACTGGTTAATTAAGGGTTTTCACGAAAAAAATCGGATTATCGCGTAAAGAGAGTCGTTTAACGGGACAACTGTTCCTTATTTGTATCTGCGCGAAACTCAAATCAAAATTTGCTTTTACAGAAAAAGAAAAATTCTTATTTCAATGGAATGGCAAGATAGATTTGACGTTATAAGATGATTTTGGATTACCCATGGAATTGATTCAGCTATGTTCAACGTAGCTGTATAGATATAATCTCTTTCGTGATCCTGTAGTTCAGGCTAAGCGGGTCATTTTGGAAACGCTGCCGTTATGCATTTACTGACTTTACACATGATTCGGAATATTCGTGAATACACAATTTATGTACCTCCCTGCCTGTACGTGACACAGACGAATATGGAATCTCCTGATTGTTGCCTTATTGTATATCTATTGATAAATGTTAATAGCTAATTAATAAGTATTATAATAAATCTTGGCCGCGTGGTGCCGGCAGAGTAGAATTCGTACCACCCCATGTCTGCCCTGTGGGTATCGTTCGAGGCGATTAAGGGTTTCCGGGAGGTGGGCAGCAGCGCCTCCCGTGTTGACAACATAGTCCAAAATACAAACTGCGGTCACCAATCCTCCTGCCCAGCGTTGTGACTATGGGCAAATAGGACTCAACTATTTGTTTGTATTTGCCATAGACACATCTAATATCTAGAGGTACTTATACGTTTCTATTATTTTTCCGAAACTGAACTGTAAGTAATGCAAGTTGCGATAAAGACAAAAAAATCAGAAGATACCTGAAGCAGAAGAAAGAGTGCTTAGGTTTCGTATTTATATTGGTAGGTAAACCTCCCTGTGCATTTTCTAAAGTATCGAATTTAGTTTGCAACATTAGTCATGAAAATTGACTAGAGTCGCCTGGACTGTTGCCAACTTCTGGAGGATACGAGTTAAATGTATCTCTTTCCAGCTCTCTTGTTTATCATAGTGTAAATATCATGAAATTTTTGTATGTGTAAATACAGTGAGTGTATTATAGGTAGTTTACTTTATAATTATTTACTTATAAACCATTTAATACTGAATAAATTAAATATTGAATTCGTTTTAGTTAGCTGGGAATTTTTCGCATTTAGCCTCTGAAGTTGGGGTCATTATAAGTCTTTTTACCCCGCTGTCAAAGAAGGGTACAGCTAATAGGGGTATCAAGTATTACCAATATTATAGCTTGATTTTTCCTTGTTGCAGAATATTTGTGAACAGATCATTGCATTTGGAAAATGTTAAATTCTACGGGTTTGATATGGACTACACATTGGCGGGTGAGCAGCTATTTATTCTTTGGGATCTAGTTATAATTGCAGCTTTTCCACATATTATAGTAAAAAGTATTAGTTCCACGTTGGTGGCCATCATAGATAACAGAAACACAGGAGATGGGCCGCTAAGCGCACTTAGTTTGAGTTCTGATGTAAGCGGCTATAAGCCACACTTACATTGACATCTAAATAATAACACAAATTACACCCAACATTGATAAATCTCTGACACTCACACATTTAAGGCGGTACTCTCATTGGCGCGCACACATTGCTATCTACTGTGTAAGTACGCGCCTCAGTATAGCAAATACATTCAACAAATTTCACACGTACGCTAGTGATTGACTGTCGATAAATTTGTTATCGAGCACTTGCGTTGTTGCACATCGCGAACAATTTAGGCTTTAGTAGCTGGTCACAATACAATTTTAAACATGTTTTTACTTAGCTTCATCTTAAAATTCAACCTACTTTTTCTACTTCTCGTTGTCCGATTGAGCTTAGATTTTGAGTTGCATCACAGTCACAAAAGTATGAGGTCACAAATAAAAGGTTATTTTTCTTGAAGGGATAAAGAATAAAGTAAATTCGTAGCGGAGTCTTTAATAAATTAGTACGGTATGTAAATGTTCGATGGAAATAAAAAACTATAATAATATGCTTATTGGTAGTCATTTATTATCTACATTTTTATCACCATTATTAAACGGGCAATCAATGTTGGGGTACCCCATTACGTCTCCTAAAATTATGTAATAATAGTATTTCCTAATTTTAAATGACATAAAGTCATAAATATGTCCTAAGTATCACTACATAGTATAAAACAACCTCGCTTCCCGTTATCTGTCTGTCTGTCCCTATGTATGCTTAGATCTTTAAAACTACGCAACAGATATTATAATTTAAAAAAATATTTATTAATAAGAAACACAAAAATAAAGAAAGTTGACTTTGCACACATCTACATTAATTTAGGTACTTTGTTACACTAATAATAATAAGTAATTCACCATTGTTTTACATAAACATAATATTTTTTAAACTCTCAAAATTATCTACTTAACATTAGTTATTACTCGTAGGTACTATTCGCGGCAACGTGACGTATCGACAACAAGAAATGACAGGTACAACTCTATGTCAAAGCGCTTAGCAGCGGCCGTGCGCGGGAGCGGCCGATTCAATATGCGCAATTATCATCACTCGGTCAAACTGATTTCAACACCAGGCACGCTACACTTAGCGAGCAATGTATTAGGTTCAATCGTTAGGTTACATATGTCACTCAGTGAAAATTATTTTAACGAAATAAAATGAAATTTGGGTATAAATGCTAGAAAACAAAATTGTTATTGTACTTACCTATGAAAAGTGACCCCTTCAAGTTTATGGTCACTTCGATTCTTGCACACAACCACTGAACAAGCAGGCATTATAAAAAAACACTCCCGTGTGACGCGTTAGGCAATCAAGTCCCGACTGATTGCGTTTTCGCGATGTTTGCCTATTTTGTTCATAGTTCAATTACACCGCCCACGCCCCCACGGCCACTCTATAGATCTCTGTGGTGGCCATAAAGCTCCGAATCGCCAACTTATACAGGGTGTAACAGAAAGGGTATGTTAAGCGAAGAGCTATGTAAATAGCCCACTATAGAGATCCTATTTCCAAAATTTGAGACTCGAAATCACATTTTTATTTTTCAAGATTGTATGGACATTCCTGAGTTGTTTCGGAATTCTTCATACCATTCGGAATAATAAAAATGTGAATTTGAGTCTGAAATTTTGGAAATAGGTTCTGTATAGTGGGCTATTTACATAGCTTTTCGCTTAACATACCCTTTCTGTTACACCCTGTATATTAAAAAATTACTATCGACAAATTAATTGTGTTCAGTCGTATTTTTCATAAGTAAGTTAGAACAGTTGGGGTACGTGAAGAACATAAATATAAGTTTTAAATTTTTTGGAAAAATGTTTATTATGGTTGTCACCTGTTGTATGTACTTCTACTGTATGTTGTATGTACTGCAACTAGCTATTAACTATGGTTTCTTTTTGCAGAATACAAATCGCCGCAATACGAAACTTTAGGATTCAATTTAACCAAAGAGAGACTAGTGGCCAAAGGTTACCCCGACGAGATACTGCTGTTTGAATATGATCCGTCCTTCCCTGTCAGGTAGGACCATTTATGTATATTTAATATTTTTTTAATAGATACGTAATAATAGATGAAAATTCAGGCTTCTAGTTTCATACACAACGAAGTTATAGGGGGTCAAAAATGGCCTGAACTACTTCGAGATAAGGATGGTACGGCCGTGCCACTTTTTTGCTCGATTTGGCAGGGACACTATAGTGCCTCCAGATACAAGAGTAGGTAAGAGTGTGTGAATGTGGTACATAGTATCACTGGCACATAGTAATATTCGCGTAATAATGAAATACTTGGCTGCGAGTGGGCTTAAGTATCTTTTTTATGAATTTATGAATAGAAATAAGTTTATCGTCACCCGTTGATTTATCTGGTAAGCCGCCATGTAATAGCTTTATTGTGTAGTAATACATATTTGTTTTTAGAGGCCTGTGGTTCGACACACTGTACGGAAATCTATTGAAAGTGGATGCATATGGAAACATTCTAGTTTGTGTACATGGATTTGAATTTCTAAAGCAGTAAGTTTCGCTTTCATATTTGTTAAACTGCCCACAATACGTACTTCCTAGTTTTCATAGAATGCTGTATTTGCATCCCAAATGTTTACTATACCTATTGTGACAATGTTGAGATTTTCTCAATGTCGTCAAATAAATAAGTAGAAGTATGTATTACTTGAAATCTGTCGAAACCTACCATTAAATATTAGACCCAAAACTTATTTTATGATATATTATGAATCAATTAACATTTGATCTAATTCTTTATATTCCAGCTCGCAAGTGTACGAATTATACCCGAACAAATTTTTAACGTTGGACGAATCTAGAGTATATGTTCTGAACACGTTGTTCAACTTGCCTGAAACGTACCTGATCGCTTGTTTAATAGACTTCTTCACCAATTCCCCGCAATATGTCAGGTAAGAATATTTTACTATTTTATATGTACATATAGATATTACTTTCTTACAATAAGTGGAGGAAAATTCAAAGATTTTAAACTATACTTCGTGACTGGCCAAAATGGAAACGGTAAACAAATTTAAGTTAATTTATTCCTCGATTCTTTATTCCTTATCTAAAACCACTGTAAAACAAGACATTTTTAGTAGATAATTTTGTACTTTTATATTGAAGTGATTTTTTTTTTTTTATTTTATACTGAAGTTAATCAGTATATTGGTTTTTTTTCAGAAGTAGAGTTAATGAACAATTTACTACTATATGTACTGGTATATGTGATAATTCACATACCATCAAAGGTTATATCAATATTTAGTCTGGCGACGTAAAAATTGTTAAAAGCGGTTTTGAAAAATGAAAAAAATTACGATATACGGGTCAGCTAGAGATGTCCATTTTTCGGGGTTTTCGGAACACTGTGGAAGAGGATTAACGGTTTTCGGAAGGTGGGCAGCACGAAAGGTCGTGTTGACAACATACGAGTAGTCCGAAAATCACAGTGCGGTCACTTACCCCGCCTACCCAGCGTGGTGACTATGGGCAAAGCACCCTTATTGCAGCCTTGTGGCGTGCCCCGGGGGAGGCCAACGTCCAGCAGTGGACTGCAACAGGCTGATGTGTGATGTGTGGGCCTAGGTCACGCGAGATACATCCATTATTTAGGTATTTAACACTCCGTTGTTCCTTACCGCAGAGAGAAAACAGGCGTACGCTGCGACGACTTGGCTATGTCGTTCAAATCTATATTCCAAGACGTCAGAAGTGCGGTGGACTACATTCACCTTCACGGTGACCTGAAGTCTAAAACCACAGAGAATCTAGACCTGTACCTGAAGAGAGACGAGAGACTCCCAATGTTCCTCTCTAGGATAAGAGAGAGTGGAGCCAAGCTGTTTATATTGACAAACAGCGATTACAACTTCACGGACAAAATTATGAATTATCTGTTTGATTTCCCGCATGGCGCTAAGGTATGTATCATACAAGGTTTACATTTACAGGACGTATAACGTTTTAATTAAAGGAAAGAGAAGATTGATTTCGATGGTGAGCGTTGTCTCTGTCACACACTAGTCAAAAACTTAGTTGACTATCTTCTTACAAAAGTCGATATGGATGTTCCAAAGAGATCTTCTGAAAGTAAACTACGAATTTCGTAGACCCATGGCATGGACAGATGCTATTATATCTTCATTGATAATTTAATTGGATACTTTGTAATTATAAAATTGTGTTAAATATGAATTGTGTTTTTTGCACGCCCCATTATTGGCAAATCATAGAGATCTAAGTCCATTTTTTTCTGGTCTGGTAATAGGTACTCTCAATAGGATGATCCACAAATAAAGATAAGATTTTTTTTATTGCACTATTAGATACAAAGGAGAACTTAGTGCTACATAGCATTCTCTTGCAAAAGATACATAATTTAATTAGACTATGTTTTGTCCTCAGCACTCAGACCCGCACAGAAACTGGAGGACCTACTTTGACTGGATCGTGGTGGACGCTAAGAAGCCGCTGTTCTTCGGTGAAGGTACCACGCTGAGGCAGGTGGACACCAGGACCGGAGCCCTGAAGATGGGCCACCATATAGGGCCGTTGCACGAGGGATTGGTTTATTCCGGAGGTAAATATTTATGTTTATTAATCTAAAAATGCGACTTATTAATCTTAAAAGTTTGAATTTATCAGAAAATAAATTTCTCTCAATGTTTTTTGTACATTCGCACTACAATATTCTGTTCTTAAAATAGTTAAAACCGTTGCGGGTAGTTTACCGTAAAATATTTATTAGCTATAAAACTGACAAGATTTATTAGAATCCATTCAGTCGTTTTTTTCGTGAAATGAGTACATACATACATTATATAACCTCGCCTATATCCCACAGGGGTAGGCAGAGACTACAGATCTCTATTTAGTACGTTCCGAACATACCTCTTTCGCCTCATCCACATTCATTAACATCTTCATACATGCTCGCCGGTTTCGGGTGCTCTTGACTAGTTCTTTTTTTTAGCACATCCCGAATTTTGTCTATGTAGGTTCGTCTAGGGCGACCGTCTCCCAGCATTGCCATTCACTTCTGCCATATATATATCTCTTTCGTTAATCGTCTTCCATCCATACTTTCCACATGTCCAAACCATCGAAACATACCTTTCTCTATCCTTGTCACTACGTCCTCTTTCACACTAATTATCTTATCACATTATGAAATATGAACTGAGTTTTTGTTGGAAATATAAGAAAAATCTACTTGTTGATTTTTATATTAATAGATCTAATTTAACTAAATATTTCCACTTTCGGTAGTGCGATAATAAGGTCATTTGTTTATCGGAACTCATTTATGTGCGAACTGCACGTTTTCATTAACGTTTGGGTATCAACATAAATGGCATTTTTGTTAATTAGCGGAACACATTCAAGAGATTAAAATGTGACAAAGTGCAATTGATGATAATCTTATCAAATATATTTAACTATATGTAATGAAATGGATTAACTACGTTGATGCGGGGTTTTAATAGAACACAATTATCAGCTGCATCTCCTTCCGTCACGACATGCACGTAAGAGTCGACTTAGAACACAGGAGTGTTCTCTCATGCGATGAGATAGCATGCGATGAGGTAGAAGATGAGGTTCCGTTCATCCCATATTAATAGCATTTATTATTCTAGAGAAAAAGAATTTGTGTTGGTTGTTTAATTATTTGACATACGGAAGTGGGACGAATAATACTCAACCAACTACTTATTAATTTGAGTTATTTAATTTTGTGACTTTATTTTAGTTAAAACTTTATAAATAATCATGATATTATTAAAAACATATTATAAAATATTTTACGAACGATTTAACAATTATTATTGTAAAACTTAGTATAAAAGTATTTGTTTTGTTACATTAAGAGCTTTGGTATCTCCTTTATAATTACATTACAACTATCTTCTATGTGCCAATTACAAATGTGTTACACATTCACAGAGAATATTATAGTGGAGTGCGTTTCATCAAACACTTACATACTATGATGACTAAACACTGTTCACATACAAAATGTTAGTTGCAAAATCAGGCATAGCTATTTATGACTTACAGATTGGTGTAACATTTCTACAAAAGTAAAAAATCTGATCTATGTGCCTTGAAATTACAAATGTGTTACTTATACATTTAAACACAGACTAAATTCTTACAGTAAATAATGGTGCTGTATCAGCAAATATAGGTGAGGGAAGTATGTCGTAACTAACCTAAAATTAATTTAATATTGGTCTAAGACAAAGAAAGAAGACTAATCTAAACATAATTACTGACCCCTGGCCGAGGGCGCCAGCTACTATATGTATGCTAATAAATCCACTTAAGTACACCATGCCTGTGTCACTGCATACAATGAATGTTAGTTGCAAAAAAGATGTATACGCTCAATGAAAATGCACATGGGCAAACCTCAATTCCAAAAACTAAAAATACTTACACTTAGGAGCTATTCCATCGAGAATCTGTACCTGCCAAAACCTTTAGTAAAATATGGGGTAAAATCATTAGGTTACAACAAGTAAAGCAATTAACTAAGTGAGAGTCAATACATAGGTTTTGTAATTTTGTAATTTTTGTTGATACTGAATTTGTTTTTGGTAATTTTAATAAGAAAATAGGCTTAAGTAATATGACAATTAATGGTGAAATAACCCATTTTAATTTAATTAATTTAGCATAATATTGATTATTATATTACTATTTTTAATTAGCTAAGTTTATTGATCTTATACTCGAAAAATGCCAGCAAAATAAGAACTCTTAGTAACACCAACTTCACCTTATTTTGTGCATAAAGGAATTTGAAATTGATTTGACACTTTGGTGGTGACCACGGTGAGGTACGGTCGTGATCGATATTGTGAGAATAAATGAACACCAGTTCATCTACACAAGGGAGTTTTTCTTACACTAGCTCCTGATCTTTTAGGTCCATCTTACCCGCTATGCTAAACGTGGCTGTAGGATTTCCTTCGCGATTCAATAGTTCTGGTTATACTCAATTTTTTGGGAACACAGCCGTGTGTATCTGTATGTATGTATGTTGACTATGTTGTATGTAATTGGATCAAGCATTGTCATAGTCAAGTTTTTGTTATTAAATGTGAAATCGTAGGCGCGGGCCAGACAGAAAAGACGTAAGACGCAGACGGGGCGCGGACATTTGTCTCTACCGCGTCCCTTTCATACAAAATGTATAGAAGCGTCGCGACGCAAAACGTACAGAAGAGACGGGGCGCGAGCGCGACGCAGGAAGAAAAGAATCGTCTCCGCCCTGTTCGCGTCTTACGTCTCTTCTGTCTGGCCCGCGCCGTACGCTATCTTCGGTCGGCAGTAACTGAGATTCAACTGTTACGACAATTAGGATAATCCTAGATTAGATATGCGAATCCAATACGGAAGGAAACCACCTACCTAATAATACGAAAAGCAAACTTTGCTTGATTATTTCTCATTAATAATGAGTCATTATACAATAATGTTAAAATTTTGCAATACCAAGTAATAAATAAATTCTTATGTTCTAAAATTAAACCTAAAATAGCGTAAAGTTCCATGTTATTTATTGTATGAACTATTATTTAAAATGTGATATTATATATAGTGTGATAATGAATTAATATGATATTGTTTTCCACTCTAATCTAAATGATGTCTCATAAATTGGGCAACCTAAACCGAATTCCTCCTATGATCAAACATTCCATCAATTTATCTGTTTACTTAGCGTCACCGCGGAATCTCCCAAAAATTAAGACATACTTATGTCGAAACTAAACATTTACGTTACTCATTAAACGGGTCATGGCACAAATACATGAGCTATTAAATTAAATTAAGCTATCAAATCGAATTTCTGTTACCATCTGTAAAAACGCCTTTGTGCATCTTCCTTCTTATAAACTTTATTTGTGAAAACTGTGTACAATAAAGAATAAAAATAATAACTTCTCTACCTTACAGAAGTAAAAACAGATAATTCTAAGGCCCATTTAATAATACATATTGGCATGAGAGTGACCCATAAAATACCATCGGCATTTCTAGCGGCTCAGAGTTTAGAGAGAGAGATACGAGTATCAAGTAGGTAAAATATCTCTAACGGGTCTTAGTACAAGATTACGCTGTCACATCTTTGAGTCTGCACCTATTTTAGACGCTAGGGAATTTATAATTTATACTCGCGACCTTCAAGCTTAGTTAATCAACATAATACATGTACAATATTTTACAATCATGTTGAATGATAAAACAACGTAGTATCTTCCAAATGCCGATGGCATTACGAAACTAATTTAAATATTGTCACCTGTGGTTATCTGTGTTCTGTGTCACGATGGTGGGATACAAAAGAGATAATCCAATAAATTCTTTTTCTATGTATGGAGATTTTAATAAATGGAGACAAGTTATGTTTGGAACGTGCTAAATAAATAAATAGAGTCTTTGGGGTGAGACATAGGGGTGAGGTTATGTGTGTATGTATGATCAAGATTGATTTTGGACCATATTAGCGCCATGCGCTGGTATCCGACAGAAAGGTATGGTGGGAGGCAATATAAAAGTGGGTGTGTAAATGGGCGTGATTATATGTTTGTATGTATTGGTTCATAGTTCGCTGTACAGTCGTCTGTCTACATAGATTATAGTTGCTCCTCTTCGTGTTTGCTTCATGATATGCACACTGGACGTTTGGTAACTCGGTCCGGTTGTATACGCGTAGGTTAATGATTTATTGAGCTGGTTATTTATGGCTAGGTGTCGCCGAGGTTTCTTATGTTCTAAATACAGCTATGGGGTTGGATATTGCGGGAAACTTGTTATAGGCTGGATGTGTGTCTCTTTATTTTGTAGGTTTTCTTTGTTTTTATGACAATAAATTTTGATCTTATAATAAGATCAAAATTTAAGTAAGATAAAGAACATTTCGTCATTTTATTTCATTCCCAAAATAACAATCCGGTATATGGTATAAATTACCTTTGGACAAATTGAACTATAAATGAAATATGAAGTTTTTTATAAACTTAAAAAAAAATCCTGTCCTATTCCCATTCACTTGGGATCGGCACAATATGTACATTTCTCCCATTCCAGTTCAAATAAAAAGTTAATCATTTAACTCTGTCTTCCAGGGTCATGCGACGTATTCACAGAGCTGATAAGCGCGAAAGGCAAGGACGTACTCTACATAGGTGACCATATATTCGGAGATATCCTCAAGTCGAAGAAGATTGGGGGTTGGAGGACGTTTCTCATAGTGCCCGAGTTGGTTCAGGAGTTACATGTGTGGACGGATAAGTGTCAGCTGTTTGCTCAGCTGCAGAACCTGGATATACAACTTGGGGATATGTACAAGTAAGTATACAGGGTATTTTTTATGACTCGATTGCGCGAAATGTATGGTGTCCAGTGTTTGTTTTTTTATAGGCAGTTTTCAAGATTTTCGCGCGTTTCGAGCATTTCTGTAAATAAAAACAATTTAATAACTCAACGTTGGACCTTAACACGTTAAACGCTTTGACAGACACCATATGACTGCCAGTAGATATTTTTAATAAGCTTCAAGATTAATTGAAAATTGGTCCAACTTTGTATACGTGTTTTATTGCATTATATGAAAAACAATAGATAAAATATAGTATAAAATAAAAACAATAGCGAAAAATAGCAAAACTGGACCGAAAGTGGCTGGCAGACACCATTGTCTGCCACGGCCCAGCCGGAGCACATTTCTTTATTTGGGCGGCGGGGGCCGCGCGGGTCCCCGTGTCACCCAGTAAAAACGCACGCGCAGCTAACGCACGGACCGTTTAGATTTCCATACTGTAAATATGGACGATTTTGAACTCACTGATGAACATCTGACGCAACTGGATTTACCTAGAAATATCTTTACTCAACAGTAGTTTTAGACGACCAAGTTCAGACGACGAGTGTAATAATGGGATTCAACCCCGAATACGGAAGCGCTGCCGATAATATTATCAGCCAGTGTAGACAGCGATTCCGAGAATATTCCATCTTGCTCCAATGCTGATAATATAAACCCCTCAATTATTTAGACTTGGCCGCAAGGTAATCAACGCCATATTGTTCCGTTTACTGATATTTCCGATCCTGCACCTCATATTAATCGTTTGCACGGAATGACTCCTGCTGAATGTTATATGCTTTTTTTTACTGAGAACATACTACAACTTATAGTAGATACCACTAATAAATATGCAATCAACCAAATAACAAAAATGCCTGAAGCTTCCAAGTTTGCAAGAATTAAAAAATGGACACCTACTAACCCCACCGAGTTGAAAATGTTTTTTTTGGTTTGGTTTTTTTTTTTATGGGCTTAGTGAAGCTACCTAAGTTAGCTGATTACTGGTCTAAGGACGATATGATTAGCCACCATTTTCCAAAGACCGTTATGTCTCGTAATCTCGTTCTCTTAAAACGTTTTGATCTACTGCTTCAAGAAAACTTTTCAGAAAATGACATTGACCATAAATCAGATAGACTGAATCGTGTCCGCAAGCTTTATGACGAACTAAATAAAGTGAAAAGAACTTTTTTCCAGGAGAAGACCTTTGTATAGACGAAAGTATGGTTTGTTGATAGAAATTTGCTAGAAATAAAACTAAAAAAGTCAACACATTTTGTGAAACCTGCCCTAGCAAGCCTTTTATGTGTTTTGATTGTTTTAACAAGTTACATAGAGCTTAGATTTTATTATTTAATTGTATAATTAATTAAGGAAAGAAGTTCCTACTTTATTTTATTTAAATAAGAGGATTACTTATCTTAAAAATTACCAAGGTGATATCAGATCTCAATAGCTAGCTACTGAAAATAATGTAACTTTTTAAATTTAATAAAGTAAATAATATATATGTATATAATTTTTATTTTATTTTAGGTACTGCACTCACTGATGTCATTGATTGATTAAGATTCATTTTTTAAAATAAAAAAATATATGTTTTACAATAATATGGAAACAGATTTTTCAATGAAATGTGTCGGGTCCGTCAGGTCATTAATATTTTAAAGGCTATAAAGATTTTTTATGCGCTAAGGCATGAGGCTTATTCTACAGGGCCGCGCGGGTCACTGCAAATAACATTCACAGTAGTTGAGATGTCTGCAGGCCTAGTAAAAACATTTTATCTCAGACCCTACTGGCAGTCAAACCGTATCTGCCACGGCTCGGTGGACCCGACCTACTGTCGGACAAATGGTGTCTGCCATGGCCTATATGGTAAAATAGTAATTTTGATTTTGGCGTTCAACGTGTTAATATCCTGGGAAAAAAATCCCAGGTATATCTTCCACGGAGAAAATTGTTTATGACGATGAAGAGAATCCGTAGTAGTTATTCGGAAACGTTGACAACCTAAAAACACCCCTGATAGACTGATTTTGTAACTTGCAACCGGTCGGCAAGCGGTCGCTAAATGTCAAATGACGATTATGTGACTGATTAGAAGAATACCTATTTTGTAACCTATCGCTATGGAGCACTGACTTTTTAATCTAGCAGGATAATACCAAATGTCATGTTTGACAGCGATTATCTAGCGATTGCGACCGGTTACAAGTTACAAAATCAGCCTACGGATGTCTTAGAACGCTTTTCCACTAGATATCTGATACGTTGCTATGAATGTCTGTGATATCCACAAATCATATCCATTGATATTGATTGATTGATTGGTGTATATCAAACGCATCCATAGCAACGTAGCCTAGCACATTTTTCGTGCAGCTTGATGTCTTAAGTACTCGTTAAGCATGCAATCCCCATATTATTCGCTCGCTGGACTTTGACATAAGAATATATCGCGCATACATTTTGGAGCTTAAATATTAAGTAAAAAAGCCGACAAGTGCGAGTTGAACTCGCGTGAAGAGGGTTCCGTACGATGTTACCTATCATGTTTTTTTTAATCTGACAAAAAGTTGGTACGCACAATATTGAGTGATTTACCATGTTATTTTAATATCATGGACTTCTTATAGGTTTTCCTATAATCTATAAGGAGAAAACTAATTTCTGTATTTTTTTCAAAATTTTAGGTTCAGTAGTTTCGGAGATAAGGGGGGGGGAATGGTCAATTTTCGTCTATTTTCTTGAATAACTTGGAAACTATTTATTTTAAAATTACAAAAAAATACATTTAAGATCTTCTCAACAAGACCTTTCATTTGATATGCCACACGATGCAGTTTTCAGAATTTTTTTTTTAATTTTCCCCTTCCCCCCCAAAAATGACCCCCCCCATATACAGATTTCATCTGCTCACGTCACACCTCTGTGTTTGGGTCACAGGAATTGATATGTGTACCAAATTTCAACTTAATCGGTCTAATAGATTCGGAAATAATTGACTGTAAGCGACGGACGGACAGACACACGAGTGATCCTATAAGGGTTCCGTTTTTGTATTCAGACGTACGGAACCCTAAAAAAGGTAGGAACATCAGCCTAATGTGTGTTTTACACGTTTTTAATCGACTTTTAAATGTAAAGATACGTTAGGCGAACTTAATGATTACCTACCCGTTAAAAAGTGTATTAGATCGTAGCATTTCGTTCCCAGAGACTTGGACTCGAGTACACAAGAGAAGCCGGACATTTCGAAGCTGCGCATGTCGATCCGTGACGTCACGCACAAGATGGACCTCGCTTACGGCATGCTGGGCTCGCTGTTCCGCTCCGGCTCTAGGCAGACTTTCTTCTCGTCGCAGGTAATTATTATTGGATGATTTAAAAAAAAAATCAAAATATTGTTCAACATGAAAGCATCCGCGCATACGCATTTTGTGCGTAAATTAGCTTGAATCATAATGTGCTATTATGATCGATTCTAACAGTCAAATTTAAAAATTATTAATAAAGAAAATGGAAAAAATTCTTCATCCGAGTGGGAATCGAACCCACGACCACTCAAACCGTGCCAGCCGCTATAACCAAATTTAAGCCAAATGTGGGGCAATGTGAGTTTCGAAAAAAAAAAGACTATACTGTGCCGACGCCATCTTGTATCACATAAACGACGATCGCGTTTGTGGCCAGCTCGGTTAGCACGACCGAAAGATTAAGCGTATGTCTCCATCTATCGCTACAAAATTGACGTCATCACTATTGTCTCTTGCCATCTACACGGAAGCGAGCACGTACATTGCACCTCAAGGTTTCTCTCTCCCTCTCTCTGTAAACTTTTCTGTTAGGTATTTGGTCGTTTCCTCGAGCGCGACGCCCTTGTTTCGTCTACATACTTATATAAGAGCATTTGAGCAGGTGGTGAGGTACGCGGACCTGTACGCGGCGTCGTTCCTGAACCTGATGTACTACCCGTTCTGCTACATGTTCCGAGCGCCCGCCATGCTCATGCCGCACGAGTCCACTGTGGCGCACGAGCAGCGCTTCACCCTCGACCACCACACCATCGACAGGCGAGCGCCGCCATACAGGGTGTTTGTGACGGCCAGGCGCATATTGATACCATGATTCTGACGCGGAAAACACTGAAAATTTTCGCAGGAAAATTCCAATTTTTTCCTACATTTTTATCGTATTTTCAGGAAAAAATAGTTTAGTTCGTTTAATTAGGCCTTAGATAATGACTTAAAAATAAAATTTTAAACGAAAGATGATTTTCAAAAAAAAGTAGCTCTCAACAAAGTTTAAATAACTAATTAGCCCTAATGGAATAACCAATAAGCCCATTTAATTAGTTACAGGATCGCCCGATAAAATTGGCGCGGAGAGCAAAGAGCAAAGATTACTGATAATCAAATCAAAAATACATTTCTTGCGAGTAATAACACTGCCGTATAACTCAACACAATAGTACTTGTTCAGCATCTCAGTATTTGCCTGGCTGTCACCCACACCCTGTATATATATATATGTATATACATAATTTCGGTCAAGGCGACTTATCTCTACAGAGATTAGCCAGGTGCGCAGGAGATTCACTCTCATAAATCAATGGGACGGAAAGCCGACATGACCGGCGAGAAGTCAGGCGCAGGACCCCAACGATTTTACGTACTTTCCGAGGCACGAGCTGAGTGATAATTTTACAACATTAAAATACGTACATTAAATAAATACATTAGTACAGTCTTTTATTCCTCTATGGTACAGGTGAAAACCACCGACCGTGACCACCGCCACACTATTGACAAGTGAGTGTGATTCTAAATAGCTAATTAAATCACGTCTTATGGAAACCCTATACATAATTCGAACATTGTTCCCAATTCCCTTTAGATGAAGTAGGATAACTTGTTTCATGTTTTTTTTCTCCTTGACATTGAGTAGGTTATGTAACTAACATTTATTTATCTTATAGGTCTCGTCACCCAAACGCACAACGAGCCCACAGCGTGATCTGCATTTCCGAAGACATCCCTGAGGACTTCGGCGCACAGACAACAGAGTCGTTGGATAAGGTCTGTATCAATATTAACACTAATCGCTTTCACCAATCGACTAACTAGACTAGCGGTCGGCTTCTGAGGGCTTAGGACGAGTTTTCACTTCGAACTCGATCGTGTTAACGTAAACTATTCAACCAATCACGTATAGCCGTTGTTCTCTTGTCGTTCTACATCACGTCATCACGCCATTGTGATTGGTTCGCTGCTAAGCAAAAGGGGCGTGTTTTCGTAGGAATTTGACTTGCATTTAGGAGACGTCGTAAAAATCTCGTCAAGATGCGCCAAGTCTTCAAGATTTAGTGCTAATACTGGTACTGAATGCATTGAATATAACACTGTGATTGATGGCTGATTTAATATAATTCAATATGACCTCTACTACAATAAAGAAACAGATAGGATGTTGAATAGTTTATCTGCTTCTAGGTTTTGTTCTATTTTACTTTGAATCTGAACATCTGGTTTATTTCTTTTATGGCGAAAAATTCAATCTGTATTATGTATTATAGTATGTACACATGTTCAATACACATACCTACAGAATATTTATTTTATATTTTCAGGTTCTATGTAAACGATCAACGGTAAATAAAATTACCTAATATTTTAATGTTTTTAAACTATAGTTACAATTTGTTTCCATTTTTAATATTTTTATTTATTGTTGTGTTAGTGTTGTCGTTGTGTCCAAATAGTGTAGAAACAAGTTTTTTGTATCATATAAGTTACATATGTTGAGTAAATTTTATTATTTTAGTTGAATTCATCAGTACTGCTTGCATTGGCCTGTATAAAGTGAGTGACAGCCAGTTTCTAGAAGGCCATTTGTCTTCACGTAAAATTTTGTTTTTTTTTTAGTAAATTAACATTTGATTAGCGTTTGAGGAACTGGCGGTAGTTGGTATTTAACTCGACTAATTAGATTTTAATTTACATTTGGACAGACTTTTATGCCGCCTTTATTTTTTTTACTTTATTTTTCAGAGATCAGCTGAAATTTAAATTCTGATTAGGGTTTTTGTTTTCATAGCTATCTTTGAAATTGACAGCCGTCTATATAAGACGACTTTATACTAAACGATAACGCTTGGCTCATATCACGTACTTATTTGCCCACTACATCTTTGCTTTCGTAGAATGAAATAGATAGGTACAACGTACAAAGTTTGGTATTCTATAGCTGCCTCGCACAACTCTCAGGTCCTATGTCAGCAAAGATAACATATTTTGCTTGTACATGTATTTTTATGCACATTTATCCCACTTCTGATGACAATATATCACGGTTGTACAAAAAAAATTGTGTAGCAACAATGAGTTTTAATCTTTTAAAGTGAAAATCAAGGCCTATCTGAAATATAAAGTTGATCCTGTCTTACTCTGAAACTTGATCATGATAATGACAGCATTAACTTTATTCTTCAAATAGGCTATCTGAACATTGGAAAAATTGGTCCTCAGTAACAAAAACCCCTGTTGTAAGGCCTAGTCTCTTTATAATTCCTAACACTGTTTCATATTATATTTTCTTTAGTTCCATACAAATCCGTAGAACTTCGTTCCTAGGACGTACCGCCAAGTATATACATACATACAGGTGTTTTTTGGTCGTCAACGTTCCCGAATACTACGGAATCTACCCATCATCACAATCATTTTTCTCCATTGAAACATACCTGGGAAGTGACCGGTTCCCAAGATATTAGGATGAAAAGTTGAGTATATAGACTGCGTTTTTTTGCATAAATGCACATAGACACGTGTTTTAACATTTTATTCACGAAAAATGATCAAAATCTGGCTATAAGAAAACTATCACAAACACTGGTACTGTAAATTTCGCCCGATCAAGTAATTTATAAAAAAATCATTATTATTAATATCGTTTCCCAGCAATTTTTTTGTTAATAAACTTACTTTATTTAATGTATAGAGTACGTACCCTTCGTAAAGAGTGGCAACGAAAAAACATCCTGTATATTGTTCCCGATATGGTTTACACACTTGCTAATAATGTTGGACTTTCCAGGTAAGCACATTGGTCCCACACGTGCGACCGGAGACGCCGCGCCAACTCACGCACACTCACGATGAAGACTGCTCTGACGATGAGGACATTAAGGCGCAAAATAACAAATAAACATATTCACACAGATTACACGTATTCATTATAGCGATGAATAGACTGCGAAGCCAATTAATTCGTTACTAGTGTCGAAATTAGCTAGCTAGTTGTAGCTAGACTTATTTGTTCAATATTAGTATGTATTGGTTTTTTGATCGGGAAGGTATTGGAATTGGTAACGTATATAAAGTGCCCTAATATGAAATTTCTTCAGAGAATTTCAGCGATTAGTCTGAGTAATGTAGGTACGGTCAACAGGTACACGTGTTAGATATGTATAGTTCAAAAATTTTTCTTTAGGTACTCGATGAAATAAAACTTTCCACTATACCATGTCACGTTTTGTGGCATTAATTTTTCGGCCATTTTGAAAATGTCACGGTATGAAAATAGCTATGTAAAGTGTTTACATTTTTAGGGGCCATATTTTTGTTTTTTATTTAACTTAACAAATTATACAATAGAATACATTGCACGTTTGTGTAGTAACCGTTTGTCTTTCTGGATGCTTTTAATTAGCTTTACAAATATGTTAATAACAGGGATATAGTGACAAATGAGTGTAAATCGAGGCTAATTGTAAGATGAGAGAGAAAATATTTTAGTGTAAGCGCGTAAAATTTTTCGATTTAAAAATTGCCGAAAAGTGATCTCTAGGTACATACCTGCTATATTTCTGCTATATAATATTTCAATTTTAACTACAGTCGCGCTAAACACCAAATGTTTTATTGTAAATACTAGAAAATAAATACAAAGATCGTTTTTAAAGAGTACAATTTTATTAAGAAACATTTTTACTTGCATGGAGGGGTACGTGAAAAGTTAAGGCATTGTAATATTGTAATTTGAAAGTCAAAAATACCTGCATTACTTACAAGCATGGAGCATTTAAAAATTAGTGTATTTCCTACAGATTGTTTTGCCTGTCTAGAATGAGTACATAATTAATAGATGACGCGTACTAAACTTTCTTTCTGACTGAAGCCAGATAAAGTTATATCTACTTTTTGCGGTTTATGGTTTTTAAAGTTCCGTGGGTGATTTGTGTTTGGAAATCAAACCTATAGTCCTAGCTAGAGGTTAAGCATAACCCCACACGTGTTGAAGTGGGACAACGTTGTCTGAAAGAAAAACCTAAAGTATCCCGTGTATTTTATACTTATTTTACATTATAGCAGATTTAGTTTATTCTAGATTTTGTTCATTCTGTAAGTGAATTGTATGTTTATGTTCGTTGTATGTAGTTTTGTTGTACTATATTTTGAGAAGTTTTATTTGAGTGTTGAATTATGTAATTATTATTATTTATAAATGTTAATTTTCAGGGAAATTTTAATTGCAAGTGACAGAATCATGATACATTTTTGTGCTGGGTTATCTTGTTGATTCGATTTGTAATTGTGCGTGCAAAAAAAAATGTTGATAATATTGTTTATTTTATGCGTATATTATAGAGCGTGATATTTTTGTTACTTTAGCAACTCCTTTTTTACGTAAATAAATCTGGATATGTTATATAAACGATTGAAGCAATAAAAAATATACTATATAATAATTTCATTGTTTTATTAGTAAAATAGATTTTAGTTACTTACAATTGGGTATGTAGGTACTTGGGTGCCTATAATAATAAATCTTCGAGATATTCTTCGAATTCTTCCTCTCTGGTCTTTTCTTCTGCCTCTGGAACACCTGGAATAGATTGGAAGTGATAGATGGCACATAGTTATAGGTGTTTTTAGGGAAGGGGCGGTGCTGTGCAAAATGAAATTATACATATTGCATTGCATTGGCTGTGATCTCGAAATGTGAGCCAGAACTGCAGGATCATTAAGGAGGTCCCATAGCCACGTTTAGCATAGTGGGGACAGATGTAAATGATCAGTGATTAGTTACTAGCTCTTATCGCGTGAGAGAATGAAAGATAATAAATATCTATATACATGTAATAAAAATGGAAGATATATAAGAAAAAATATTATAGAATACCTTTATCAACGCAATTGTACCCAAAACAATGATTTTTGGAATTTTTGTCTGTGCGTTTGTGCTAATCTCAGAAACGGCTGAACTGATTTTGATGCAGTTTTCAGGAATATATTGTGACAGATCCCACTTAACATATAGGCTACTTTTTAGGTATCCCGGGAAAATGTTTTTATCCCGGATAATTTCGATATTTTGTTTTTTTTCTATAGTCCACGCGGACGGAGTCGCGGGCGTCCACTAGTATTATAATATTATTTATGAGGAGCCTAGGTTTGCTGTAAGCTTTCTTGTGGACATCATGTCATCGTGTGCTCTCTCCGCTAGGGGTGATATTGTTCTAAGCTTATATTAAACAAGCACACAGGCAATGTTTCATAGTAATAAATTCTACTAGTGGAAAGTCCAATACCTGAGAGGTCTACTCTCTACCGCACAAAAAATGATACGCCTCACTGGAAGATATTAATTCGTGCGTTAGTAAAGGCAGTGTAGAGCCGATCTCATTCTAACTGTTGTATACAACTATCGATTTCAAGATCAGGAGGTACCTACCTAGCTAGTGTAGTGTACCCATGGAGAAGAAATAAAAGAGGAGCAGCGGCTAAGTATATTTTCATACAAAAATAGTGTGCCGCTGTGTGGGGGTGAAGTATGGGACGAGGGGAGCATCCTAACATTGTAGCCCTGCCCATTTACATAGAAACCACCTTGTAGTGACTAGCCAAGCTACTTGCATAAGCGTGTGGTTACAGCTACTGCGTTACACACACTAGCCCCTATCATGACGTCATGGCCTCACGATTGCCACACCACTCGGTTCATACTCCCACCTCCTGTTTTATACCTTCTTCATGAGTGTACCTGGTCTACCTATGTTTGACAACTTATGTTTATAGACTAATGATGGATAAATTGAAAGACAGAGATTTGTATTTGAGAAGTTCAAATAGAACAGATCACGACACCACACAAGTGGCTTTATCTCATGTGTGACATGGAATAAGGGGTTAAGTAGTTACTATACTTAAAGACGACCTATTCTTGTGACATTGCAATTTCAGGGCCCATGGTAAAAAATTATAAGTACCTACAGTCGAATTAAGAACCTCCCTTTTCAAGACGGTTATTATACCTACCTATATTGCGCCGATTAAAAAAAAATGGGATAAGGATAGGGCAGAAGACCAAGTTCAAGAAACTAACCTTTTTTCCAAAGCGATTCTGCACTGGTACCAGCCTCCTCAACAGCTTCTACTGCTGGAGGAGTTGCATCCAGCTCCACAGCTTCAGGAGTCCCACCTTCGTCTGCACTACCTTCGCTTGATCCTGTCCTCTTACGATGCTTTTTTTTCTTCTTCTGGCTCTTCTTTAGCCGTTTAATCTCGCGCTTTTTTGATCTGTAGTTCAATTTGACTGAGCATTCAGGGCACAAACCTGTAAATAGGAGTTACCTATTATTTATGTGATATACAACGGTGGTACCTGTGTTAAATATGTTATACATACGAGTATACGGGTAACTTGTACCCACACACACACACACACACACTGTAGTGTGATTTGAAACGGCGCGGCGGAAGAATGAGAAGTCACTGACACTTACGTATATAGGACGTAGGTATAACAATGGTTTAACATAAAATATGTAGGACTTAAGATCAGTGACAGTCGCTAGCTCATAACCGCTGAGTGAACTTGACTTCGGGCAAAAGACATACCGATTACCGAACGACTTTTAAGACTGCCTTTCCACCAGAGATATGCTATGCCACCAATCAATTCACTGACATCGTAGCACAATGAATGAATACGTTGGTGGATATGCACATACACATCTATAGCAATTTAGTATAGTGGAAAGTCAGCCTTCAGGTTATATATTCACGTGATTACAACATAGCGTTCCTTAATTACATCTACTTACGAGTAACCCCACAGACTGCGCTGTAAGCGTTGCGTTGCTCACTCCCTTTTTTGTATTACGCTATAAATACCACAGCATTCACAGCATCACAGCCTATACGATACCTCCTCTGCGTATTGTATTGTAAAATACAGCCCTTGACCTTATTCAATCAAACTCGTTGGTAGATATTTCCGATTAGGTAGGTATATATATAACAACCACAGGTTGGAAAATGTTGCTTATTAAATTTTGTCTCGTCAAATAAAGACTGTGACGTCACTTTTTAGCACCACCACTGTGGTAGGTAAGGTAGAAGATATAAAATTATACCATCTTCATGGGTAGAACATTTAGAATATAATGCCTAAAAAGTTTTAATGTAGTAATCGTTTTAGGTATCTAATGTTGCCTCGGAAAGCACGTAAAACCGTTATTGGTCTTGCGCTTGATCTCTCCGGACGTGTCGGCTTTCCGTCTCATCGGACTATGAGAGTGACGGGATAGAGATTCGATCTATGTTTGCGCACACTTGTGCACTGTACGAGTGTAAATTATCTAAGGTACGAGTAATATCTCCTGCGCACCTGGCTTATCTCCCTAGAGATTTGTCGCTATGACCGAAGTACGGTCGGAGACATTATTACTTATGCGATGTATAGTTGGGCACGTTTAAGTAGAATTATAGACTTATTAGCTTAACGGAGCCCTAGAATAGATGAAACTTACGTAATTTCACCAGAGCGTTCCTCTTTTCCCCTTCTTCCAAATACGCGAAGTTCACCTCCCACGACTTGAGATCTTGATCGTTGCTGCAATGTTTGCTGCCGCATTGGAATTGTCCTTTTCCCATTACCACTTCTTTTTCGACACGCCATCTTAGAGCTACCTGCACAGAGGTGACTCGTTAGGCTGTGGTTTCACTGTAGGCTATGAGACAGAAGATCTTGCTTGAGGGTAAGTATGGAAGCATGTGTGTAGTGACGTAGTAACTGGCTGTAATTGTTTTATTTTTAACCACAGCCTCTCATGTAGAGTATTGAGAGGACGGTTGCTAACAACCGTGCGATATTAGATGGTGGAACTTTAGTAAACTAGGCTAATATTTTTTGTAATAGGTAGGTACATTGGAAACAAAATAGGCAACTGTGTAGATAGTTCTATTATTAGTAGGTACTCTACATTATTAAAGTCCCCTAGAATACTCGTAGTAAGTACCGACTTATGTAGTGCCTTAAGGCACATCAGGCGATATTTAGTTGATTTGATTATGTTGGGATAGGTCCCAAGGTAGCTTAATTCTGATTTACTTTAACTTTTCACTAGTTTCGTAGGTAGGTAGTCTTTAAAGGGGTTTACCTATGACTTCTTTGATATTATTATGTACCTAGGTAGATGCCGACTTAGCTTCATACATAGGTACATACCCACAAAATAATTGTTAAAGGAATTATAAACAAATAATATGAGGGATATTGGTTATTTATCTATCATGTAGGTAAGTATTTATACTAATGACGACATAGAGGCCTTATAGATGTTTACTCTTCTAATCTATAACAAACACAGGTTATCTATCAACTGTAGCCAAGCCAAGTAGATAGTAGGTAGGTAGGTACTGACGCGCTCCGCAAACTAAAAATAGGAATCTAATCGGGAACGCTGACCACGAAACCTGTAGGTATATTATTACATTACCTACCAGGCCACGCTACGACGCTACCTAGAACCGATATCATTAAAATAAGAGACAAACGGTTATGTACTTTTGCGAATATTGTGACGTTTCCCCTAGCTATTCATGGTGCAAGTACAACGGATGAGTATTATGCCAGGCATGAATATTTGATAAGTCCGTTATAATATTGCCTTGCCTCTATGGAGGCAGACAGATGTGCGTTGCGCGCGGGTGTGCGGCAATACCTCTCTATATTTAGCCTGAAAGGCATCACCGCCATTGTTATTGTTGGCTCCACGCCCGGCGCTCCCCAGTAAATCACAAAGAATAAGGTCTCGCCGGCAAAAAAGGCAATTGAGAAGGGGACCGACCCCATCTGACTGAGGCTTATCGAAAGGGAGACTGTAATAAATTAACGCGATGCTGTAGTCGTATGTGTTCATTGTCGTATTTCCGTTGGCTACTGACTGTTACACATTTTAAATATTCTCTATCGATTCTCTCACATTGCGTAGGCTACCTACATTCATTAAAAAATATAAATTTCAAATAGATAGGTACATATTTACTAAGTTACTTAATTATAATAAGTAAATACCTAATTAATCTATTATCTAAGGCATAGAGGAATAAGCTTTCTTATTCCTCTACGTCTAAGGCTACTTAGTAGTTATTGACACTACATTAAACTATTTTCATTTCAAAAAATTCAATGTAGGCTACGTCGTAATTTAACGACGCTCTTAACTAAGTACCTACAATTAACACAGAGTTAAAAGTTAACTACATAATAGTAACTTACTTTGTTTTCTTTATACCGAGTTAAATCGCATATACAGTATTCTTTGAAGAGCTTATCATAATATTTTTTTGCCAACTGTTTGTCCCAAGTATCGGCAACGTCATCTTCCTCCCAAAGGAATTTGTGATTCTCTCTGATGACGTCGAGGTCGGTTCTATCTTTAGACGTATCTCTTTTCAAGAGCCCGGTCGAGCCTTTAGTGTTCAAACAGTACACATTTACTAGATATTTATGTAACTCATACGGATTAAGATTGCGTAACCTTGCCGACATCGCTATTGCAACCTAGAACAAAGGCAAAACCTAGTTAGATAATAAATAAAACATATTTTCCAACAAACAACTCTTTAATAAAAATCGAAATTACATTTTTCATAAAAACACTTTTGGTACATATTATATCAAACGGAACTTAATCTAATTGTCATGTTGAGTTTAACAAGGTGCATACTAAATAATTTACGAAGATTGCAAATATTTTTATCAATAAATTATATTTTGTGCACAATTTAATATCTACTCTGAATATTTCTGTCAGTCTTGTAGATTTTTGTGTACCTATATTTTCCATTTGGCTCAATATCAAATTCTTAATAATTATTATAAACAAGTCATGCAGTTAAACATTTCATTAAATAAATATAATAAATATATGATTATTGTCTAAAATTACAATTTTAACTAACTAAACATCTAAAAGTATTTGACAACCAGTTTTTATATAAAGACGAAAGTGGCACAGTTGACTTAAAAAGCTTTGGTATAAGCCAATTTGATAATAAATAGATAATTAAATAATTTTTCTTTGGGATTATAAAGTCTGAAACATATTTCAGGCAGTGTTTGATTCACATTAGAATAAAATTACAGTCAATAAACATTAAAATAGTAAATATGTAGCTAGGTGTATCATAAATAATATTCACTGTAAAAATTTAAATTGTGATGATTAGAATTTCTTACATACTGTCAATTATCTAAAACTATATTTATGCATATTCTAATTGTTCAAATGATTAACAATTTAACTTATAGAACCCTGAAACCACTAGAATTGAAACTAACTATTTAGTTTCATTTTACTATTTCTAAACTAATATTTTTGGGTCCAGTTAAAATCACTTATCACTATCATTAGGCCATGTCACACCTATGAATATAAAATATTATTTGGTATCTTTGCAGCTACAAAAATAGAATAGGCACATCACAAGTTAATAGTAGAATTATTGCTTTGGTTAAAACACAGTTCAATAATATAATCACTTGATTACAACTTATTTCTAAAATTTGGCAAAAGCATACAACTGGTAGAATACCAAGTTAAAAGGTATCCAAAAATATATTTTTATTAAAGCTTGCAGTGCAGCAGGAACAGTATGTAACAACTCAGTGACAGACATTAAGGCCTCAATTATGTAATGTTCCTATCTAATGTAAATATCTGAATCTTTGGCCATCTTGACCTAAATTCACATAATGTATAATATCACTCTCATATCTAAAAAGGCAACTTTGGATTGAGATATGTGTGACTTCATTGTAGGTAAGCACCTGTGAGGTTATACTATTATAAATATCCTTATACTAGTCCCAAACATGCATTATAATTGAAAAATGTATATCTTAATGCAAAAGCAACTACAGCAGCACACCCAAGTGAGTAGACACTCATTAACACACCCTAATGACTAATTTATGAACTAGATCAAGATATTTTCAATTTGGTATAAAACAAAGCAAACTTTAACTAAACTAACAAATAAGAGACTAAATTTTTGGCAAATAGAGAATTGGAAGTTACAGTTTAATGAATACCATCACATAATGCATAACTTTCTTGTCCTATGTGGTCATTCATTAAAAGAGTTATTAATGTACCTTTATTTATAGAGAAGTAAGAATAAGTTAACTCAATTTTAAATATTCTTAAATGCATTAGTACACAATATAATTTTTATGTGATGCTATTTATTACTGTAACTCTTTAGCCATGAGTTTTCTCATGTTTTTTCATATTGTCAGAGCGAGTGAAGGCTTTATCACACACTCCACAATAATATGACTTTTGTTTAGTGTGGACTGTCATGTGGCGAGACAGTTCACTTTTAGTAACAAATTTCTTTTCACAGACTGTACATGCATGTTTACGAACATTCAGGTGAAACTTCATGTGTATTGATAGGGAACTAGACTGTGAAAAAGCCTTCTGGCAGAGTTCACATACAAAAGGTCTTTCACCAGTGTGTTTGCGAAGATGATTCATGAAACCTGTCTTAGTGTAATCTTTTTGGCAAAGGTGACAGAAACTGGATTTGGAATCCAGCATTCCGGGAAAGTGGTTGTTCATGTGCTTTCGTAATTCCCAGTAAGTCACAAATTTTTCTGCACACACATGACAAGGGAATTTCTTTTCTTCGGTGGGTTTAGCACTACACTGATGTGATGAGAGTAGTTGTGCACTACTGAACATTTGATTACATTGACTACATGTATGACTAGCCTCAGAGTCAGTAGATAATGTAACCTCCAAATAATTTTCAATGGACATAATATTTCCATTTGAATTATCATTATCACCCTCATCTAAATGAGATGGTGTATCTCTGTTAGATATATTTTTGGTATCATCCTTTTCTAAATAGTCACTGTAATCTAACGACATTTTCGCAGAGTTATTGTTTTCAGGCTCCACAAGATGTAATTCAGGTGATTCACTTTGCTCTCGATCCGGAGAAGTATTTTTCTCATTGTCTGAGTTCTCAGGTCTTGATGAAACATTGTTATCAGATTCCCAATCGTTTTCAACGATTTCTACGTCGGAATCAGAATCATCAGCGCTATCAAAACCAATATCATCGAAACGCAGTACATTTGTAGGAAGTTTAACCCCCACGATAGCCTGTATCGCCTGCCATGAAAGCTCCTGGGGGTTGTTCTGCATATTAGATCGTACAACTATAACCTATAAACGATATTTCAGGTATTACTTTAAAACATTTTTAGCTAAACTGTATCTACTTAAGAAAAATATATATTTACCTTGTTTTATGCACTAATAAACACAAATTTACAATAATTAATGGGCAGATGAAACCCTATTTTCTACATCTAAAAATATTATGCTTGCTTGCTTTATTTAAAAAAAAAGTAGTCTTTTTTATTTTTAAATTTGATTGCTTACAAACAAAGACATTATGGTCGATTCCGGCAGTCACACTTAGCGAGGCCGCAGACGTCAGGTTTCCTGATCAGGATTTTAGATTCGGAAAACTGAATGCTCTAGTTACATACAAAATGTTCAACAAGGCGCACACTGTTCTTATTTTTCAGAACGGAATAAAAACCTGACGTCCGGTTCAGTGTGTTTACCGAACGGAAAAAACCTAATGACGTTATCCCGAACGCAGCGCTCACGCACATTTTGGCTCATCCGCCGCACACGCACGGAAATTTTCATTCTGAACCGCGGGAGCCTTGTATCGAGTAGACGTGTCAACCCGTGGTCGTCGTAGATAACAAAATGTGTGTAACCTAAAATTTAACAATGGCGGTGGAAAATTATCTGTGCATATGGGGTATCAATAATGCGGACTACCATAAAAGATACGTAAAGGACTTAGCTTTGGAGCAGAAGGTGCAATAGCAATCAATTCATCTTCGTCGTTCATGACGTGTGCTTGCACAAGCATCTCTACACGTTTTTGGCTCCGTGATCTTTGTACTCGTCTTATAAAAATCAGAATGAAAAAACCGGATGGTGTGCTTTAGTCATCAGGAATTACGGATCTGAATTCCTGATCAGGAAACTGTATCAAGAAACCGGACGTCTGCAGCCTGCCTTAAACATAAATGTCTGTCTATCTGTCTTTTTCTCTCTCAGCCATTTATGCCAAGAACAGAGAGAGATAGACCTGACTAAGATTAGGTTTAGGTTTAAATGTGACTGCCGGAATCGACCCTATTAGATAAATACCATCACAGACTAAGTAGAGATGCTGGTATTGTCACTTCATCGACGACTTCATTCACTGTGCGATTCGGCGTGGATTCGGCGGGAAAAGCTGGAAGGGAGCGGGTGTAATTTTCTTGTAAAAATCAAAATTTATTTGTAAATGGTTTGGATGTGTCCGTAAAGTGATGTTTTCTGGTAGATAAGTTATATTTTGTTTGCTTGTGATGTGAATCTAGTGCATGTGCATGGTTTTATGTGCAGGTAAGCTGAGTAACACTTTAATCGGAATACGATCTCTTCATGGGCTCATGTAAGTTTCTGCAAATCTTTTTGATTTTCACTAATTTCACATTCGTTTTTGAGGATTTTCCCGGCGTTTCCATTCCTCATCATCATTTATCATCTATACATATAATAAAAATGTAACGGATGTACAATGAAGATATATGAGAATAAATATTATAGAAGAGCTTTATCAACGCAATAGTACCCAAATCAATGACTTTAGGAATCAGCTGAACCAATTTTGATGCAGTTTTCAGGAATATATTGTGATATATTAGTATAACACTTAACATATAGGCTACTTTTTATCACGGGAAAATGTGTTAAAACCCGCATAATTTCGACATTTTGTTTTTTCTGTAGTTCACGCGGACGGAGTCGCGGGCATCCACTAGTCCATCATAAATAATTTACTAAAGATAATGGCTGTATGGGCTTAGTTTCCCTTGCCTTTCGTTCGGGATAAACTAAACAAAAAAAAGGATTTTTTGGCAGTGTTGCCAACCGTACGATTTAAATCGTATCTGTACGACCTTTGGTATTGGTACGATGTACGATCCTGTATTCGAAATCGTACGCAAAACGAGGTTTTACTGAAACGGGTTGTTTTATTGAAATTTCCTTGGGTACCTATTTTTTTCTTAGAATTTTCAGCAAAATACGATCTTTTCTAGTCTGTGTACGATCCAGTGTTGCCATCTTAGCCCTTTTCGGGCTAGATCTAGCACTTTTTACTGTAGTAGAACTCGTTTTTTCTTGTTTTAGCCCGAAAAGAGCAATCTAGCCCTTTTCAAGCGATACGAAAACTTCATACCACGATTACCAAGTTATGAAACTATTTTCGTCAGTCACACCTTATGATCACTCATTCGGTATATTTTTAGTTTTTTATAGCAACATTAGTAATGCTACCTAATCTTTCTGCTTCTTTACTGGGGAATCCCCAAGTTTATTTCCAAGTATAACAATTTTTCAAATAGGTAGGTACTTAACTTATTCTTTTGAAAAAAAAACTTTTGGAAAAAATCTTTAATGATACTACTTTAAGTACCTAGGTACTAAATTGTTAATTAAAATTATACTTTAAGTACTAAATATTTTATTTATAGACAACTATAATCGATACAAGCTACCACATCACTCATTCTTAGAGCGTAATGAATAGGATGGGTACCTACTAAAACCCGTGCGAGCTTCTCGGGCTAGCCCGGTGAGGCGCGCGCGCCGGTTACGTCCGTTTGTCTGTGCCCATTCGGGTGGCATTGGCGTGCGCGTCGCGTGTACTCCGTGTGTGTGTATCTATGCATGATGTGATTGTTCCAAAGCGAAGTTCTTGTTGCTTTTTAAGTTAAACAGGTAATTTGTCGTCAAAACATTAATAAGCCGTACCTAGTATTCTAGGTTTATTATTATATGTGCCGTAATGCTTTTTTACCGTGCTCACCTCTAATTTAGTATTATAGTTCTTTATGAAACGTTATCGCCTGCTAAAGCGAACGTACTAATTAGTATCAATTTGCACTGTATATGTAGGTATATCATGTCAATGTTTTTGTACTATGTACTCACAAGCCTTTTCTGTAATTAGGTACTTATGTCTTATGGCTAAAAGTTTTATATGAGTGTTATGCTCGCCAAACAAGTATTTATAATGTTATGTAGAACTAGGAGAAATGTACACTAGATTTACATGTAATATTTGTCAATGAATAATAAAGACCTTATAAAATGAAAAATGAACTAAATTATTAATAAATAATTATACTTTAAGTACTAAATTCGTTTCATATACAAATAAATATTAACTTTTGCATTTGTATTTATATTTAACCCTATCTAGCATTACTTTTGATAAATCTAGCCCTTTTTAGCTTGTCCGACTTCCCTTTTCCAAACACCGAGGTGGCAACACTGGTACGATTCTGTCAAAACTAAAGTTGGCAACACTGAATTTTTGAAGTTATAATTTTTTAAATTTTAATGAAGATGCGAATGAATCTAAGATGAATATTATTACAACTTTAATTAAACGTTCATGATCATGATATATAATAAATTAATTTTAAAATTAAATATAAACAATTATAGGTACCTACTTTCGGAAACTATAAAGTATACAATATCTACGTATAAAAATGAAGTCATTGCAAGATGTTCGAGATTTTATTTCGTCAAATACAAATTCGTCTAAATTTGTAAATATTTCAAAAGTTCCCGAAATTTGTAAATCGGAGCCGTGTATGCTGGGAGTAGATGAAGCTGGACGTGGACCGGTTTTGGGTACATATAAATTTGCCATTATATTTTTTGTAACCTACCATAAAAATTTTTTTGATTGCAATTGATTTTTACTTACATGCTATTTTACATAGGTACCTATTTATAGCATTTGTTAAGGTATCATAGCTTAGCTATGTAACCTTTTGGTCATTATTTTCCCCAGTGTTTACAGCTGTTTAGCTTACACAAGTTAAAATTAACTCACATGTTTAATTTTGCAGCAAAATATTCATTCATCTTAACAAATCTGTGGAAGAGGATTCCACTGTCTTTTTCTTCTAATCTGTAGATATGGGTTCATCAAATTAAAATAACTATTAAGACATTAAGAGCAGACCCCCAATTGACTATTTATTCCTTTACATCATCATCTCGTGGACTAGGATAAGGTTTATAGATTTTTCTAAGCAATGTATTCTAATAAGTGTCATATTTTTTTCAGGTCCTATGGTATATGGAGTGGCATATTGCCCTATAGAGAAGAAAGATGTGTTAGAAACCCTTGGTTGTGCAGATTCAAAAGTTCTTACAGAAGAGAAAAGAGAAGAAATTCTTACAAAAATGCTGGTAGAAGAAAGTTCAGTTAACAATGTAGGATGGGCTGCAGACATTATTTCTCCTAATTATATTTCAAACTCAATGTATAGAAGAGCAAAACATTCTTTGAATGAGGTAATAACAGTTTATTTGTATGCTATTGTATCATAAATATATTCTTCCTTCAGCACAACTGAAGCATACACTTACATTTAGATAACATGTGGCAAAAATCTCAAAATTCTTTATATATAATCAATCTGTTCTGTGCTGATGAGTGGTTTCACCGGAATACATCAGCTGCATCTCCTATACATGTTATAAGAGTCAACTAAGAAACTCAGGCATATACATACATACATATAATCACACCTTTATCGCTTACGGGGTAGGCAGAGCACCAAGGGCCGATAGAACCATATAGTGCCACTACTGACCAATTTTGAGGGTATAGTTGAGATGTACAAGTTCGGTTAGTAGTGACAGGTGGTTAGCCCATTTCCTACAAAACACCAAGACCCTCTTGTCCCTCTACAGACTTGTACAGTATGCCCAGGAAGAGAAGCAGCTGTAGTATTTATACATTTTTTTTTCACTCCCAAAGCAGCATAGGGAAACTCAGGCATTCTCTCAGACAATACCAGCTAGCAACTTGCATAATTTTTATTTCTCCCCGTTTTGCTAAACAGGGCTGTGGCATCTCCTTTATGATCCTATACACACAGCTAGGGGTATGTGTTTCTATAATCTGTAATATCCAGTGTAATATTATGTGACTAGTGGACGCTATTTTTTCTCATATATCTTCCATGTACAGACAGCGATCCGTTACATTTTTATTATATGTATAGATTATAAAAAAATATTTATAATAATAATTATGTTCTAGGTGTCAATGAACTCTGCAATAGATCTTATCAAAAAAGTAGCAAAAATGGGAGCAAATATCACAGAGGTTTATGTGGACACTGTTGGACCTCCAGAAAAATACCAAGCAAGGCTCTCAGAGATTTTCCCTAATTATAAAATAACTGTAAGTTAACTTAAAACCATCTTCATTTTGTTACTATTGTCACTGATAAATTTTATTGGCACTAGTCATGTGTAATGAACATCAAAATATTAATTAGACCTCAAGTATAAACTAAGTCTCTTTATTCCAACGGTCAGATAGCCTATCTGAAGAATAAAGTCTATGTGTCTTTCTCTGAAACTTGATCAAGATAGTGACAGCATCAACATTATCTTTCAGATAGCCTGCAAAAATCGGGCTATAACTAGTTATGTAATTAGAAGGATGTAAGTAGTGAATGATGGTATCTCAAATTGCAATAAAAAATGTGGCGTTCAAGTATTACGTAATGCAATTTGGGGGGGAGGGGAGTCTCGTAAAACGTTACGATGCATTACAGGGGCGGGGTCTTTCTTACAAGACATTACGCAACATTGTTTCTCTTTTTAAATAAAAAATTAGAGATTTAAAACTTATAAAAAAGCTTATAAAAGAGCCAAACATTTATAAAAAAACTAGTGATCCGCCCTCGCTTTGCTTCGGTACATATACTCAACGTATTCACCATTTAAACCTTCCCTGAACTTCCTTGAACATTTCAAGACTAAAATTAGCCAAATCGGTTCAGTTGTTCTCGAGTTTTAGCGAGACTAACGAACAGCAATTCATTTTTATACAGGGTGTTAAAGAAAGGGTATGTTGAGCGAAAAGCTATGTAAATAGAGAACCACTATAGAGAACCTATTTCCAAAATTTGAGACTCGTAATCACATTTTTATTTTTTAGATTGTATGAAAATTCCTGAGATATTTAAAAATTCTCCATATTATCGGGAAAATAAACATGTGATTTCGGGTCTCAAATTTTGTGGATGGGTTCTCTACAGTGAGCTATTTAAATAGCTTTTCGCTTAACATACCCTTTTTGTTACACTCTGTATAAAAGAAGATTAAACAAAATACGCAGGAGTTGTGAATCAAAAATCTCTTGTTTTATTTAGTACATGTGGATGCCCGCGACTCCGTCCGCGTGGACTACAGAAAAAATAAAATGTCGAAATTATCCGGGATAAAAACCTTTTTCCGGGATTAAAAGTAGCCTATATGTTAAGTGGGACCTGTCACAATATATTCCTGAAAACTGCATCGAAATCGGTTCAGCCGTTTCTAAGGTTAGCGTGCACAAACGCACAAACTGACAAAAATTCCAAAAATCACCGTTTTGGGTTCTATTGCGTTGATAAAGGTCTCCATGCACAGACAGCGATCCGTTACATTTTTATTATATGTGTAGATTATGTGCTGCAGTTGTTTTGTTAAACATTTAGTTTATTTGTACTAAAATAATTTATTTGATGTAAAAATGTATATAAAAGATGAGATCAAATTGATGGGAGATTATTTATTTGATGTGCAATTAAAAATATCCCTTAGTTTACATATTTTAATGTCATGGCAAATACAATAGTAAGACAATAATTTTAGCAGATGTATTTTATGGTTGCAGTGCTCAACAGACCATAGTCAGTTTTATGATAAATGCTTAGGTAAAAAGTGTTGGTTGGATTTATGCTTTACAATTTATTTATTTGTATTTTCCAGGTGGCAAAGAAAGCTGACTCAATATATCCTATTGTGTCTGCAGCTAGTATAGTAGCTAAAGTTACAAGGGACAATGCACTGAAAGTATGGAAATTTCCTGAAGGCCTGGAAATGGATTACAAAGAATTTGGCAGTGGATACCCTGGAGGTTTGTTACAAGCACTACATAGGTTTACCACTAGATTATACAACTATTGGTAGCTAGCTAGTGGTAGGTAAGCTAAGAAAGGTAAATTATACCAAGACATTAATGCCTAGTTTTGAAAATCAGACGTCATACTTTCATTGTCAATGATCCAATCCAACTTTCTACTAATATTATAAACGCGAAAGTTTGTGAATATGGATTGATGTTTGTTATTCTTTCACGTAAAAACGGCTGGAGCGATTTCAATAAAATTTGGTATGGAGTTAGCTGACACCCTGGATTAACACATAGGCTACTTTTTATCCAGGAAAAAAAATTTATTCGACATTATGTTTTTTCAACTACAAGTCGCCAGCATCTACAACAAAAAAATTAACGACTGTGTGTTTCTGGGTAACTTACAAACAGTTTAATAATTATAGTTAGTTATTTTCTCTATCCCTTGATGGCTCTGTTTAATTAATTAAGAAAAATAATGCACGCTTTTTTTAAATTTTGCTTGCAAAAACACCACTATCAAAGTTTTTCACAGATAAACTATTGATAAATGTACACATGTGCCTCATAGAACTTGGTATATGTATGAAAAAAATCACTGGATATTTACACCTAGCTTCTTTTATTTCAGATCCTCTAACAAAGAAATTTATTCGTGATCAAATAGACAACGTATTTGGTTACCCCCTACTTGTTAGGTTCAGTTGGTCGACGGCCGAGCTGATGCTTCAAGAGAAAGCCGCCGCTTGCACCTTCGAAGAGATCGAGGATCCAAACACAACCAAAAAAACACCTGGCACCAAATCCATCAGTACATTCTTTGGAAAGACAGAGGATGAAAAAGTGAAACGGAAGAGGCACAAGTTCTTTGACGAAAGACTCCTTTCTGTCAGCAATGCTTTCGAATAGCTAAGGTTAGAGTTATGTTTATTTTTAAGTTAGTATTAAATGACTGGTTTTAATATTCTATCATATTTTTTTTTAGTCCTATATGTATAGTAAGTATGTAGGTAGATCTAATCTGTGTCTGTAGTTAGTAATTCTTTCTATTTTTTCCCAATTTCCTGTACTTTTCATTAGTATCTTTTTCCTATAATATTAACAGTAGGTAGATGAGAATTCTCTTTCTAAGGTTATTTATATAGGTCTATCACTATTACACATAATTTAATTGTATTTGTGGTAAAAAAAGTAAGAATATTTTTTTTACTCAATTTTGACAAAGTTTTCTAAGAAAATTTTGGCCCTTTCTATTTTTGGCCCATTCATGTGTCTTACACCTATACTCCCATTGTCATTAATTTATGTCCATAACTTTAATGTTAATTAGTATGTTTCTTCAATGTACACAAAAACTGACAAGTTTACTTACGTATTTACAATTCATAGGGTTCAGAAATCTTAAAGTATCTAGTTAGTTTTAAGTTAGTCATTGGAAAGGCATTTGGTTTTACTTTACATTGTAAGTGAAAATGAATTGTGTTGCATCTGTGATCAGTAGAAATCGGCAAGGATTTCAATACCTACTTATTTATGTTGTTGCATAGGAAATATTTGTATGCACAGCCAATTTGAAAAGCTGCCAAAGGTTATGTTATAAAAACAAAAAGTTTGTGAAATCATATGCAAAAACTTTTGGCTTTATTTCGTTTTTAAAACCTGCTCGCATATACAAATCACTCTTATGATTGTAGTACCTGTCGTTTTGACTAGCGAATATGGTTTAAATATAGAACTTTCACCGGCAAATTGGTCTATTAGAACTCTCTTTATGTGCCAAAAGGTCTTAAGGTTCGGGCGGTTCATCCAAGAAGGTTAGCCGCCTGGCGCACGTCAGTCTGTGACGTGATTAGCATGCGGGCCGCGCCGCCCGGGCACCTACTTACCATGAGCAATGCGGAACGCACGGGCCACTCGGAGAATTTAATTGTGTTCCATTATCATATTTGGGTTCTTTTACGGTAAGTCAAAAGTGAAAACTGACTGAGAGACACCAGCCGTTGTCATTCGTCAACCGCGATCGATGGAGACAACTTCTTCCGGACAGTAGCTCGAGGATTTTTCGCAAAATGGTACCGCGGAGCTGCATAGCGGTGTTGTGTCTTTGCGCATGTGCGTCGGCGATCGTGGGCCCCAACGGCACGAAATCGCAGAAGACCGATACATATTTAGATGCTTACTCGAAATCGCGGATAGACGCGGAAAAGGCAAAGCAAGGTGTTATAATAGTGACGGCGAAGGATGGCGCAAAGGAGATTTCGAATCGCGACGACAGTTTCTCTGGCTACGACTATTCGCCGTCGTATTCTGGTGACAGTTTTAGCTCCTCTGGGTCTTCAAGCTACTCAGGATCCTCGGCCTCTAATTCGTATCTGCCGCCGTCTAATTATGGACCACCTGTGAAGTTTGAGTCGGATATAACTTATAATGCACCGGCAAATAGTTACGGCCCGCCAGCTTCGAATTATGGGCCGCCAGCTCCATCTTATGGGCCACCTGCGCAATCTTATGGACCACCTGCGCAATCTTATGGACCACCGTCTTCGGTTTATGGACCCCCATCTCCATCATACGGACCGCCACACAAGCCTTTAGCACCAGTATACGGGCCACCGCTGAAGCCTACGTACGGGGTACCTTACACTGCTCCAGGCATACATGCCTTAGGCTTAGGATTCCTAGACAAGCTTGCCCTAAAGTTGGATATACTGACGGTGGCAAAACTGATGCTGAAGTTTTTCATCTTCAAGAAAATTGTTACTATGATCGCTGTTGTATGCATGCTGCTTGTGATACCGAAACTGATCAGTTTTAAAAAAGAAACCACCGGTGTTACCAGTAACGACGAAGAAGACCGGACCTTCAAAAACGGTGGTAAGTACATTATACTTACTTGTTTGCATCGAAGATATACGCACAGATATATAACTAATTAAGGAATTAAGGAGGGGCAATTGCGAAATGTAATGAACGAACAGTAGGTACAGCATATACAGTGTGTCCGGGTTAGAGTTAGCGTTATTTAAGGGCGTGTTGTACACTTCATTTTATCGATAAAAACACCCCCATGTGGGGGTCTAACTGACCTCTTTTAGAAATGACAGCTATTTTGAGTTTAATTTTTTTTTCATGTTAGTGGTAAATTTTGACAATATCAAATAAGTAAGGAAAAACTGTGTTTGAAAGCTAATAGTATTGTTTATCATTCAATTAAAAAAAAAACATGGTACTTAACAGCAATGCCACATAAAAAATATGTAAATTTTTGTCTCAAATTTGTTTGTTTTTTTTTTCTTATTACGTAACATGCTATGAAAATAGCCCGTTAATGTGATTTTTTTTTGTAAATTACAGAAACCTAGTAATAATAGCTACAAAACAACGCCTAATTTATTGCTCTGAGTCACATAGTTTTGAATTTATTGTTATTTGAAATTGACCCTTGCGCAAGCGCCCATAGTCCGTCACTCAGGTACCACTACTCAGGTACTCAGATAAAAGTGGGCAGTTAGACCCTCACATGGGGGTGTTTTTATCGATAAAATTAAGTGTACAACACGCCCTTAAAATATCGCTAACTCTATCCCGGATACACTTTATACTAGGTATATAATAGTACCTATATTATCTGAAGAAAAAAATCACAAATATCAAAGCTACTGAATGTGGTAATATTGTGAGTAGATGTGAGAATAAGATGTGCAGGTAGGTAAGTATTATAACATCGTTTCACAAGTTTAAAGAAAGTGAAAATAAGAGCAGTAGGTATGTACCTACTCAAATAAATGTTCTTCTAGCATTCATGTCTTGAATATTAACATGGGTCCATAAAATTCTTATATACCTACGTTCAGCAGAGAGAGATAGTGGAACGTAAGAGTACAGATATGATGTTCTGCAGATTCTGCTGGATGCAAGCCGCTTCCAACACGTCGCAGTACCTACCTAAAGATTGTTGGGGCGGGCCTATGTTCAGCAATGGACTTAACGGCTGGTATTGTGATGACATAGGACTATACTTTACATTCAGTGGTATACGGCTGAATGGTGGCTTCTTTCGAAATTCATATTGCCAAGAATTTGGTGTTTATTTTACGCCAGTCGGAAACTATCCCCAGGTAAAGCGACGTGACAATTTTAGAATATTAAAATCTGTACATGAAATAAATTCAGTGGTACAGGTCCGTGACTACTGCGATCGACCCTACGCCTGCCAACTGAAAGACGCATATCTCAACCATTGGGCTATCACCGCAGCTCTTGATCCTCATTCCTCACCATGTTGTTTATTTATTATGTATTTTGTCTTAATCATTGGGCGATCACCGAAGATTTTCGGTCTTATGTTGTTATATTTACTTATGTATTTTTCCAGTGGTGGAACTAACGTCCATTCAGCAGCTCTTTGACCGGGCGGTATCGGTCTACAGTCGGCAACAGTCGGACTGCGGAGTCACATGCAGAGTCAGAAGGGTCATCGATGATCTCTACGAGTTTCAACCCTACTACAGGTACGTTTAGATAGAACTATGCCTTAATCGTTTACGACACGTGTTCGCTGATTGCATTGAACATATATGTTTCAATGTTTATTAATTAGTTTGATAATAATATGAGTTATGTTGTTATGAACAGATTGTAAACTGGTGCAATGCTGTATCAACACGATTAGTATAGGTCTTGATCTTGGTAAAAGGAATTTCCTTGTTTGATAGCGCATTTGTATTTTTTGTGAATGGGAGAAAGAAATTATTTAAAGCAAGATTCTTGAATCAACTTTGTACCTATTCCTTATAATTTTAAATCTATGTAAAACCAAACGAGACATTATTGAGGATAAAAACGTATCAGAGAATAAGGTACTTGGCCTAAGAATAAATTTTTACCCTGATTGGGATAACCGTATTTCTTTTTGAAATACTTATGTAAAATGGTTGTTTACTAGCGGTCTACATCTATAATGTAAAGTAGGATAGGATAGAAGGAAGTATATTGAAGGAAGGATATTACCCCGCTTCCTTTCAGTTTATGCAAGGTTCTCAGTAGAGAACTAGTATTAAGTAGTGAGTCGTACTTGGTCGTACTAATTAGCGGATTTTCCGAGTTAATTCACCACTCGCGAATATATTGCAATCGTATTCCGACAGTTATAATTAGAAATCATACAATTTACTCCCGAATTTCATGAATATGAAAAATGTTAAATAGTAGGTATCTGCCTAGTTGCTTAGTACCATATCAATATCCGTGGTGCCGGCAGAGTAGAATTCGTACCACCCCATATCTGCCCGTGGGTATCGTACGAGGCGATTAAGGGTTTCCGGGAGGTGGGCAGCAGCGCCTCCCGTACTGACAACATAGTCCGAAAAACACACTATGGTCACCAACCCGCCTGCCCAGCGTGGTGTCTATGGGCAAATCCCCCCTGTGGCAGTAGCCTTGTGGCGTACCCTGGGGGAGGCCTAAGTCCAGCAGTGGACTGCAATAGGCTGAAGAAGATCATGATTATATAAAAGTATAGTAACTATAGTTTTACATATAGTGTGTGAATATGGCCTATTCCACTCTAATCCACTGGGCAAATCCATTAATGGATTAGATTCCACTTTTTTATCCACTCTAATCCACTGCTATAAAACTCATTGGGGAGTGGATTAGAGTGGAACTTCTATTCCACTATAATCCATTGGTCAAATCTATTGATGGATTAGATTCCGCTTCTGAGTACACTCTAATCTATTTCCATTAATCCTCCGGCTCGAAGGACCATATGTTTATTGAATAATTAAACGATGAAATTAATAGAAATTGATATCAAAGGAAGAATCTTGTTTAATTAACAAATTGAGTTAAAAAACGAAAGACTATTTACATGCATATAAATCAATTATTAATATTAATCTAATTTTTTAATACAATGCAATACAAAAAACGTACTTCTAACCCTAGTATTTTTAATCGACTTCAAAAAGAGAGGTTATCAATTCGTCTGTATGTTTTTTTTTATGTGTGTTACCTCAGAACTCCGTCATTTATGAACCGTTTAAATTTTTTTTTATAGTTGGTCATGGTATACTTCCAGGTTGGTCCCATATTCACCACATCAGGATCTGATGATGGGATCTTGGAGAAATCGAGGGCAATCCTCGAATATTGTAGGCACATGTAGTCTGTTTTTACACTTTTACTGAGCGTTTTAGTCACCTACATATAAAACATAACATCTGATTTTGTAAGTGTTGTAAGTAGCCTAGTGTTGAAAGTATTATTTGTCATTGACATTAGAAATAAGAACCATACCATACCATACCATCATATAGTGTTTAGTATCCCATCAGTAGTATAGTGTATGTTGTGTAGTATAGATAGAGTATACTGTATAGTATAGTGTATACTGTATAGTATAGTAGTGTATACTATATAGTATATTAGAGAGCATGGTGAACATCCCAAAAGTTCTATAGAATTACAGCTATGGGGTTCTACTGGGATGCACCCTCGGAAACAAATCCATTGATGAATGTTAGTGTACTCAGAAACGTAATCTAATCCATCAATAGATTTGACCAATGGATTATAGTGGAATAGAAGTTCCACTCTAATCCACTCCCCAATGAGTTTTATAGCAGTGGATTAGAGTGGACGAAAAAGTGGAATCTAATCCATTAATGGATTTGCCCAGTGGATTAGAGTGGAATAGGCCGTGAATATGAATTAATCTTTCCTTTAACAGAACAATTGAAACCAGCTAGTGGCTCGTCTTCGTGAAGCTTGAAGGTGCCATTACAAAACCAGTGTATGTATTTGGAAAGCCTGATCAATTTAAGTATAAATCGAAGGGTAATTATTTTTACTGCATTTCCCGTAGAGTGCGTGTTTGTAGTTAAATTTATGCTACATAATTGGCCATTTAGTTTGTAAAATTTAAATTTATTTATTTAAAGTTTCCTATTTATTTATTATTTATTATAAGTAGAAAAGTAAGGCTCCCTTATGTAGATTAATAAAAAATGTTGAAATAGTTGTGTTTAGTAGTTTTATTCTTGATTATTGATAAATATCATATTAAAGTACGTGTAGCTTACGATATTTTTTGTATTGACTCATAGTATATCTAAGTATACGTCTTTTGCTTCGCCCACATTCACCGAGGCATCTCCATGGCGAAAATTCCTTATTTGACATTTCTGTGTATAAGAACCTATAGTTATTAATACTTAAGAAAGTATAAAGTTTAACGTTAACACGAGTTGATGCGGGGCTTCGCTGGAATATATCCGCTGCATATCTCTCCGTGCATGTTGTAAAGGTGGGTTCCCACGGTGCGTGATATTACTGACGGACGCACACCAGCCCGCACCACGGATCGTGGGAAACGGAGCGTCCGTGGTAATACAGATGCGTCCGTGGTGCGCGTCCGTCCTTAGCCGTCGGTGCGTTCGCGTCCGTCCGCGAAATCACGCACCGTGGGAACCCACCTTAAGAGTTGACTCAGGGGCAGGGCAACTGATCTTTTACTTCTAGTCCCGCGTAAACGTGACTGTACGATATCTTTCGTTGTCCTGCAGTTCTGGCTACGTCATTTTGGGAACGCAGCCTTATAAAGTTTAATATTACGTTTTAGAATTTGTCATTTAGCTACGTGTTCGTAGTTGTGAACTTTCTCTAACTGATTTATCGAGGTGAGGGATCAAAGGCCTCTTGTAATGCTAGGTACATCCAGTGCGGTCGGCCAGTGCATACTAATGCAACTGTCGATCCTTTGTTTGCATTATACGCGGACAAATTAGAAAATTGGGTGACTTTGTAAGGTCACTTAGCATGCGACGCCAGCGCCAATTGGCTGAAGAGGGAAAGCGGTTATTGGTTGTTTATTGGCGGGTGTGAGCCCGTATCTCGGATATTTAGTACGAATTTGGTCCTTTTCAAAGGGAACAGCCCAGAGCGCCAACTTCGGTACAAACTATATCTTTTTAACAACGGTCAACTTTATGCTAATAGCATACATACATACACACTCTGTGATCCCGAAATGGGATAGTCAGAACAGTCACGTTCAGCATAGCGGATACATATTTAAATTATCAGCGACTAGTTGCTAACCAGTTTGCTACTACTGAGAGAGAATGCCCGAGTTCCTTTGTCGGCTCTTACGACATGCACGCAAGGAGATGCACATGCTACCTACTAATAGCATGTTTGAGTAAAATAAATTTTATTATGATTTAGAACAGACTTGATTAAGATTGATCATTTACATTTTTCGACTCTGTATGATACTTTACGTTTTGTATACCTAAAGGTATAGTTTCTAAACCAATTTTCTTTGGCGTACAACTATCTGGGCCTACTTATTTCAAAACATAGCAAACAACCTAAGAAAATACGAGGACTATTATAACGAGCGATGGAGCAAATAGATAAAAATAATTGTCCTTTTTACCTATCCCCTTGATAAAAATAACGATTTTTAAAATAATTGTCCTTTTTCCCTAACCCATGACATTGCCGTCAGTGTCGTCTAGTTTTTCTTCTAAAATTATTCTAAGAAATCACTAATCTTTGTAATTTAGGTAGTCAGTCTTTATTCTTCTTGCTGTGAAGTGATCGCTCTTAATTTAAACCAATTTAAGCAATTGAGACGTTCTTAGTAGTGCAGTATTTAGTATTTCTTTTATCTCGATACAAGTAACTCTATACCTATAAAATAATTTAAAGCGATGTGTTAGCACCAGATTAAAATGGTCATCCTCGATACTGGTTGGTTGATATCACAACCAGAGACTCTTGCAGGATTTTTGTTAAATGTTCAGGAAAATATAAAGGTGGAGGCTAAAGATTAGTGTTATGGGACATCTCGTCCAAGTAAAAACTGGTCTGCGGGCCAAATGTCAACTTTTAAAAATGCGCATGGTTAGATTCGCCCGAATTAGTTTGGAACATCGGACCAGATGTCTCCTATTCAAATCAAAGGGATATTAACATAACCCAAAGTTTAACTTCTAAATATAGTGTATACTGGTAATAGAATATAATGAAACCGTTTATTTGGCTTTTGGCATGTACACGTACACAGACAACACAAATCAAGAAAAAAAAATAGATAAAAGGGAATACTGTTATAATGAGATTATAACAGTAAGAAGGTACAGGCAAATGACAAATACATAAAGACGATACATAGAAGTATGGGATACGCTTAGTCAATCTCCTAGCGTGCATGCATATGTGTAACTACCAATCAGGTCCCCTTTCAGCTGAATGCTGCTTGAGAATATGGCTACCATTCAAACAGCGCTGGTTTTCAAAAGAGGCTTGGAGGTAGTGACATCTATACTAATATTATAAATGTGAAAGTGTGTGTTTGTATGTGTGAGTCCATGTCCCACTTCCTATTTTAAAACCTGTCTTGGTTTGATCCCATCCTTGATCTAAAACTTGTATATTTATAAATATGGCCACGTTATTAGCTATTAGCAGCTTGTTGACGGATGATGTGCATGAGTAGGTACATCGTACTCTATTTCAACGCGATTTGTACAAGATATCAACAATAATGAGTTGTGTTGTATTGTTTGAGACGAAATTTGCACGGCACATTGCAAGTGACTTGTAGGTAATGTTAATTCGTTAGATCACTGCGTTTTCAATGACAATTTGGCCGTTTTGTAAGGATATCTTTACTTGCTTGGCTTGCTGGAAGAGATCTCTGGTAGAGATAAGCTTGCCATTGTACATGCATCTCTTCTTTAATGTTGTATGCCATATTTCTTTTTGTGTATGTGCAATAAGAATAAGGATATTTATTTACACCGATTAATTAGGATGCTATTATAAATACATATGCCACTTTTCTTGTTATTGTACAAATTGAGTAAGCGCTAAATATAGTGAAAACTTGACCTGAATTGTTTTATCTATATCTTGTTAATATCATGGTCGGTCATTATTGTTTTATTTCGCGTAAAGATTAAAATACGTTAATGGATGTCGTATTAATCAGGTAGTTAATTAAATATTTATTTCCATGTAAGTCACAATTTCAAAGAAGCAATTCAGTTAATGAATGAATTAATGCGTCAATGGGATCGATAACAAACAATTGATATAAAAACTAGAGATGCGCCGAATACTGGTTTCACCGAATACCGAATAGTCATCGGTTTAATCTTTACCGAACCGAATATTCAGTACTGCATATCGATTAGAAAAATCGATTTTTTTTGGCTCGAAAAATCGATTTTGCGATTAATCGATCTCTGATCGCCATCCCTACTGTCTGTCACTTTGCTTCAAACATTGCACGATTACGTTGTAAATAAAAACAAAAACGGTTTCATTACATTTCATTTCATTGCAATGCGTTGCTAGTAAATGGGATGGAATGGGATTTTGTTGACTTACAATCTTTACTAATATATTATGTTATCTTTCAAATTTAATACATAAATAATATATTAAATGCGAAAGTTACTCTGTATGTCTGTCAGGCTTTCACGCCAAAACTACTGAACAGATTGAAATGAAATTTGGTAGTACCTGTGTACTCTAGAACCTGAGAAAGTATAACTAGGGCTAGCTTCGCACGGATGTAATACCTTTCACGCGGACGAAGTTGTGGGCGGCCGTTAGTAGAACATAAATGTCACATAAGAAGTTTTGTCCTTAGCGCTATACCGTACGTGTAGGTAAAAATATGAAAATACTCGAACCGAATATATTCGGCGCCAAAACCGAATGATTCGGCCGAATACAAATAGTGAAAAAGTTGCCGAATACGCCGAATACCGAATACGGTTCGAATATTCGGCGCATCTCTAATAAAAACTATTTGTGATTGGTGGAGGAAATTGATACCAGTATTTTTATATTTATCCTATTCATATAACCATTGTTATGTAAAGTTTTATTATCTACCTAAATTAAATATAAATAAATATAAATATCTTTGATTATTTTATAAATTGATAACGTGACATATACAGATGTAACAAAAAGGGTATGTTAAGCGAAAAGCTATGTAAATAGTCCACTATAGAGAACCTATCCAAAAATTTGAGTTCCGAAATCACATGTTTATTTTTCCCGATAGTATGGAGAATTTTTAAATATCTCAAGAATTTTCATACAATCTTGAAAAATAAAAATGTGATTTCGAGTTTCAAATTTGGAAATAGGTTCTCTATAGTGGGCTATTTATACAGCTTTTCGCTTAACACCCTTTCTGTCACACCCTGTATATTAGAGTAAGTGGCTACTTCAGCCGTTCTAATAATATTAAATAAATAAATAATAATTTTAATAAATGTTCAAGACTTGTTAAAGCGAAGCTTACAAGTTTAGCAAAGAATCTCCGATAAACTTTTAGTATGTAAAGAAAAGATGCAAATAAACTTATATGTAGATGACGTATGTAGCTGATCTAAATAAAAAAAGTTATAAACTGTTAAAATCACAATCACAATTGTAGTTTAGTTGATAATAAAAGATATGGACAACATATATATAAACTTAATTGAACTGATGACGCGACGTCTTTGGCGCTTCTGTAAAAGGACTCAACATGGGCGGAATAGGCGTGGAAAGCTCACCATTCACTAACCGTCTCTATCATCCATCGTCCCTGGTCACAGCACATTTCAAGACATCTCCAGCATCTGCCCTGTTCCTGACTGACAAACTCCCAGCGTTAGGCTGAAATGATATTGCGTGCGAGTGCAAGTAATGAGAAAACTGACTTTACAGGACTAGAAAGTGGTAATTATCTAATCCTGATTCGTTATTCGCGCTTTATATTAGGATTACACTGGAAACTGTAACAGCAGGATTATGTATGTGAAACTGTATTACATTATCATAATATAAATAGTGAAGAGCTATTATTGTCTATTATGTCACGAAGGACTAACAGTTATTAGGTTACAACTATTATGGGGTCATGGAACATGTAGTGAACATAAACGACAATGAACTTGGCGGAAGCACTTGTCACGCTCAGCGCTGCGAACAATGCCCTCTAGATAATGCTGTTGCCCTAGTACTTTTCACCTGCTTTTGTCTATTGCGATTTAAATAACACGATTAATTATATGCTCACTAGTGAACGCCAGCCAGCAACTCCGTCTGCGTAGACTGCAGAAAAAACAAAATGTCGAAATTATCCGGGATAAAAATATTTTTCCGAGATACATTGTGCGGTGCGGTGGACACGAGGCTATCTATACTAGTATATGTGTCGCTACTTCGGCGCCGTCATCTCGTTCTCGGTGACGGTGGCGGTGGACAAACGGCTTATGTTATTCTGATATGTAAGCTATATTATTGTGAAGTTTCATTAAAATCCATTCAGTAGATTTTGCGTGAAAGAGCAACAAACATCCTTACATAAGTACAAACATCCTCACAAACTTTTGCGTATAATATTAGTAGGAAGTAGGATTATAAAGGATGATTTTTGGTCGTCAACGTTCCCGAAAACTACGCAATCTCCTCATCATCACGATCATTTTTCTCCATGGAAGCATACCTGGGAAGTGTGTGGTTTCCAAAATATTAGGGTCCAAAGTTGAGTAAATAGACTGCGTTTTTCTGCATAAATGCACATAGACACATAGACGCACGTAGAAAGATTTTTTCACGAGAAATAATTAATATCTGTCTATAAATAAACTAGCATAAACACTAGACACTATAAATTTCGCCAGATCAAGTAATTAAAAAATATTTTTCAAAAAAAAAAAATTTTTTCCCAGCATTTTTTTTGACATAAACTTACTTTATTTTATGTATAGAGTACGCACCCTTCGTTAAAGGTGGCCACAAAAAAAGACCCTGTATAGGTGGTATTCGTGGGTATTTTATTAGAGAGCTTAAATTACTATTGACAATAATACTACTACTACATTATATAAAACTAAAAACTAAATTAATCTACACGAAATCTACATTAAATGTATAGGTTAAATCTCAATGAAATAGTAGATGTATTCAATTTCTTTCTTGCATTGTCCTCCTCCACTTACTTTAGCTATAATGTTGCATCTTGTCTATCAAGCGTATCCTTAACCTATTGAGATTCAGTATTCTGTGTTTTCTAAACTTCGTCGTATATGTAGTTAAGTATGTAGCTCTACAGAATTTGTACGATTGTCATACTCAAGACTTTGGGTCAAGAGCATCGCTAGTGTTTATAGATCCTGGGGAGTTTCCGCAGTAACTCGAAGCAGGATTATTTCCATTTAGAAAATTAAACGCCAGTGTGGTGTGACATCTCGCTTCCACGATGGAAACAGTCATGCTTTCAGAGTTCATGGTATACCGGTGTTCAGTTTTGGAGTAGGTGTACCTACTATATGGTTTCATTTTCATTGTATACGTTAAATATACAATGAAAATGATACCATATATTGTATATTTCGAAGAACCTGATGAGATGCAGACCCTCACAATAATCGAATTGGGTAAAACTTTAGAATTTTTAGATTACCACGCAGCATTTCATTACTCCTAATTAAGTCCTAATGTATTCGATATAAATCCGTAGTAGGTACTCGATGAATAATCTAACAAGCAATGTTTATAACTATGACACAGGTTACGTAAACACCTGTGTGTGCTACTGCGATGGTATAAGAATGCATACCATTTCCTTTTTTAATCTAGTTTTCCACGATTGCATCAATGCCGGTCTTTGTTGGTGGATGGTCCATTTAGTCCATTGTTGTATGGAATGGGTGGGTCCAGCGAGCCAGTCAGTTGATTTCGAACCACTAGCGTAACAACATCTAACAAGGGCTGTCGTCCAGGCCTCTTTAACTGCATCGCTTACATTGTAGATACCTAGTAGTCTCCTTTTTGAAATATTGTGGATTAGATGGTTATAAACAACCATACATAGAATATATTGTGGTAGCCAGTAATTAGAATGTGAATGATTAGAGTAAACTACTTCAAGAGACAATTATTGTTTTTACTAAAGATTTGTCTCCATTTAAGATCACATTGTCAGATTTTCTCTGAATATTTTCTTTGATACCTATCTACCTTAGCTAGGTTTGTAGTTCAACCTCATTATGAAAATTGGAGAAAATTGTCTACGAGAATAGTTACAAGGTAGCTAAATGCTGTAGAGTAGGAGCCTGGTAGCCCTATTAGTAGGATGAGTCAAGTGCGGGAGCATTCGCCTGGAACGACAGAGGCTCACAGTGGAATCCACACGTGTTGCCAGCACACGTGCGGGACGTTCAAACTGCAATAAACAGGCAACTTGCGCTTGCGCATCCAGTGTATATGGACCTTTACTGGAGTGAACAAAGCGGTGCAATTTTTTTGTGCTCTGTGAAGTGAATTAGCCATTGGATTTGCATGGTGTTTGACTGAATATTTTGGCTATAATGATTGGTAAGTACGAGTAGTATCATGTATGCATATCTGAGGTTTAGTTTTGACTTTTGAAGTAGCTAGGTGCTAATACCAAAAACAAATTATCCACGAAAAAGGAGGTGTATTATTTTACTATATTTAAAAACTCACAGTGAGAGGTTTCTGCTATATTTTCTCTATATTTCACAATCTTACGAGTAGGTAGTTGATAGATAGGTATTTAAATATAGCTCATATTCTTCATCAAGATATTTTTTGATACATCTACGTAAAATGGAAATGACCACAGCGCTACCTTAATCAATCCATCCATCTTAATATCCATCACAGGAAGCATGGGTTAATAATAAACTTTAGTCTATCATCATAATATTATAGAACTAAAAAAAATAACGTAGGTAAATTGAAAACACCGTAAAGTCCTACATAGGCAGCGAACCGCAAAGAAAATTATGTAATTCGGAACATATTTTAACAATAGCTGTGGAACGTGCAGACAAAAGCAAGTCAGATGATCTTGTTTCCTTTTCTCAATTTTTCGACGATGAGTAATACCGCTACCTACCGATAACTGAAGTGATAACGTTCATCGGTATCAAATTTTATCTCGCGTATTGTCTTATCATCATCATCATCATAGTACCATAGAGTTTGTTTAGACATGCATTTACTAGTGTAAACAAGTGAAGTACACATAATTATGTGGTTTATAACTTTATATTAGCTAGTTCTGTTTGTAAGAGTTCTGTTTCTGTCTTCATTAGAGTTCTTAAGTGAGTTAAGTGGTCCTTAAACAAAGGAAGAGGGTTGTCTTTCATCATCGCAAGTAAGATATCTGTTTATAGCACTTATCAACCTCGTTAGTTAGAAGTAGCTACTTATGTTTTAAGGTTATGTAGGTAAGGTAGTATAGGAAAAAGAGATTCATATAGGCAAAGAAGCAAATTAATTTTATTGTAAGTAGGTAACAATTTTCTAAAGTTTGTCAACTCTACATTACCATATCGTGTGTCGCGCTAAGTAATGCTAGGCGGTAAAAAAAACCGGCCAAGTGCGAGTCGGACTCGCGCACCGTTGGTTCCGTACAAACCTGTTTTATTATGTGATGTAACTAAAAATTTTCGGATTTCGCAATTTTTCATTTATCTCTGCTATATGACGTTGCTTTCTTCTGAGTTTCTGAGTCCACGGGAAGTAGGTTGGTTAGGTGTAGGTTTTGATTTCTTTGCGAAAATCGAAAATTTGCGGAAATTTGCGACATAAACGGCTGTATCTTTTGCTGCGTTGGCTTAGAAGTTTGTTTTTTTCACAACTTCTAGGTATAATAGACCTGCCTATTTGATATAAATTTCAGCTACCTCCACGAGTTTCTGAGAAAAAGGGTCTTGACAGACAGACGGACGGACGGACGGACAACAAAGTGTTGTCCTATAAGGGCTGCGTTTTTATCTTTCGAAATACGGAAGCCTAAAAATAACATTCGACAATAATAAAATGTACCTACATAATCTCACATCTATGTCCTATAGGGGTAGATAGAGACTACAGACTCACCTCGTCAACACTCATTAAATTCCTCGGCAACACATACCCATAGGTCTTAAGTTGTCTGTAGGGATTGATTTCTTTTATGAATATTAACCACCTCTGCAGCTACAGCCAGCCATAACTTACCAAGAACCAAAGTTTACTTGAAATGAAGCGATATTATGTACTGTACTGGATTTTTACCTAGACCGCTTCTTTCTTATCTCGTAAATTCTAACCAAGCGGCACATTCGGACATGGGGAACTTGCCGCTTGCCCAATTCGTAGTGACCAGCATAAAGACTAAAGGACCGTGTACCGCTTAATCTTCGAGGGTTTGACATAAATTGGTAAACGATCTAATAATGACCCACCCAATCAATCAATTTGTCCATTCTCTACCTCAAAAGACAGAAATAGAGTAACAGTTAAGCCATTATAGTGCGCTACTGAGTTCACATACAAAAAGTGGAATCCATCTCTAGACGCTCCATGTTATGACGTTGAATAGGTACCAATGCGACAAGTTTGGTATGAATGAAAACGTACAATATTTCTAGGAATGACCGAACTACAATTATCTAGTTGTGCATGCAAGGTCGGCTACCACCGAAACTATTAATAAAACATAAGTAGACAACATCTAAAACTCATTAAGTTAAAACATATCATTTGCCAATATAAAGAATTGTATTTGCAGTTTCCGTTTATATTTCACAGAGACTGTTCATAGAAATATACCTAATTGCAACTATTCCGGTAACCAGGTACGTGGTTACTTAGATAGATACGGTATTACCGACTAACATAATGTGCTTGAAAGGACACCGGAGTTTTCGATTGAGGCTAGAAATCGAGGTAAAGACTTAGTACCTATACAGTTATAGCCGAGGGCAAGTTATAGCATCCGTCCGAATACTCCATCGCCTAGTGAGTGAGCAACCGACGATAGGATATACTCGTACCTACCTAATGGGTTGTCTTGTAAAAAAAATGTTTAAGAGCCTTTCCTTACTTTGAAATGATTTAAAAGAACTATGGGTTAAAGTGATACTTATAATAGTGTGATACTATTTGATCACGTAGTCCGTTAGCCAAAGGACTCTTTCTCAGGAACGCCTAGTAATATCATGTTGAACTTTATAGCAATACTCGGGTGCCTATCTGCTGAGGAAATCATATATTCCTAATCAAGAACTTGCACAAACTGGTACTTATTAAGTATATATTTATCGATTAATACACCACTTATGTGGGTATAATCTCTGAGTATGTACTTAGCTCTTATCGTAAATACACAGTGAGATAGAGGTCATGATCGGACTAATCATCATTATTGAACCACAAACTAAGCAAATTGTAAAGGTATTACCGTATTTTGTCACATCTACATATATATGGATAGAATTGTCATAGATTTGGTTACAATTTGGTAAATTTGTATGGTCTACCTACCTGAATAATGGTATTCATTATCCCTATTCAAAATTTATTACCTACTTCCTATAGTCCATGTCTGAAGAATTGATTTGTTCTAGGACAAATCAGATCAGTCCCATGAAGCTGACAAAGCTTACTGCCATTGGGCCCCGACCTTTGGGTACTTTGTATAATTAATACCTACATGTCTTAATCAGATCATTGCAGGTCACTGCCCCTTGGGTTTAAGACACAAGTTTCTCCCGGAACATGATAAGTCATGAATTTCCTTTTGACAGGTTAATTGGTGGTTATGTTCTAATTTAATCAATTATTTTTACAGAAAGCGACGGGAAGACTGCCTGTTCTAAAAAAACAGGAAACAATTTACGGTTCATCCTAAAGATGAACAATTAACGTAGTCGAATTATTAAATAAATAAATTCGTTATACATTTCGAAACGAAACTAGTCCAAAATGCCAGAACTGGGTCCTATGATGAGGGCACTGGAGCTCCAGAGGCTGATAGAAGACAAAGTGTCTGAGTGGCGAGAGAGGTCAGCTAGGGTCGCGAGAGCAAACGTCGCTGAGTCTTATCAGCAGCCACACAACTTCAAACGTCACACAAACAGACGTAAGAATAGCTCTGAAATAAACAGAATTATCGCAAAGTACTCCAAACCTAAGCACCGGACGGTCGAGCGACGTTTCGAGCCAATACAGTTGCCCGAAAACGCACCGAAGAGGCCAGAGAGACAGAAAAGGATAAATAAGAAACTGTCTGCAAGTGAAGATAATTTAGCCAACGTTGGAACGATGGATCACCCTGACCCGCCGGCGGAAATCAAACCTCCACCGCGTTTCAAGTACATTACTAAGAGCTGCGAAGATATAACTGCTTTTGTAGACGTTGACCAATCAGTGAAAAGTAAAAATTTTGACCAACATAGTATCTTAAATTCAAAGGGTATAAGACGGGAGAGACGTCATCTTCACAGCATCAGTGAGGATTTAACTGTAACACAATTAAGTGATAGTGGTGTTGACTTTCGATGTAAATCTGATTTTGCAACTTCCACACCTTTGTCGAAGAGGAAGACGTGTCCTGTTAATCAATCAGTGCCAGTGACGGATTTTGACAAGTGCACGAATTATAGTGAAAGTGGCCTTAGAAAGGGTAGTTCTGAACCAGATATTCTGAGCCAGAACAGTCGTGACTCTATTGACAGTACAAAAACGTTGGACTGGAAAAAGTGGAAATTGTTGAAGCCCGGTTTTCGGAAAGGGACTTTTGATTGCTTACTTCTGTGGAAAACTAAGAAAGCACGTAAAGAAGCTACTAGGTAAGTTGTAAATTTAAAAAAAAACATTCTAATAATCCTAGTTTCTAGTAAGTACTTTTAGTAGTTAGCGTATGTTGTGTTTATTTTTATTAAAGGTGAGCATGTATTTCGTTCGATCCTGTACATAGATACTGGCCGCACGCATAGTGTACCTACTATAATGCTTTATTGTACACAGTAAAGTTTTCACAAATAAAGTTTATGACAAAGAAAATGTACAAAGGCAAAAATGTAAAAATGTATAATGTGTATTATCTCCCGTATTATTCATTATATTATGTGCCCGTGTATTGACAATCAACCATAAAAACGCAAGCTATCTAAAGGTAAGTAGTTACCTAAATGAAATTGTTTTGTTCAGGAAGGTGAGATAATTAATGCAACTAAATTGAGTAAGTCCGCCGGTAATTCTAATAAAGTTTAATTATATTTTAATTAAACGAATAATATTTTTATGCAATTAATTGCACGTGATGTTTTTGTGACAAATTTTCAGTGCAAAATAATATAAATAGGTAATGCATACATAGCTTGCTTAATTAAAGATCGAGAATGCTTGTTTTGTTAACTTTTAGATCATTTTGCTTAGTCGATAATGGTTGTGAGTTGCGTTTAATTCATTTTGTATTGTAACCAACTCGCACGTTTCTTGCTCATATTATCGTTCTACACCACGTAGATAGATGGCGATACACGTTGCTAGTTTTCTAATACTTTCTAGTTCTCAATCTTATTAAAGTATACTTATCTGCTAATTTAATGACTTCTGGGTCACAATCTATTAGGGCGAACAGGGCACTGTGTCCATTTATTATCTATCCAGCTATAGTCAGAGGAGAGAAATCATGAACAAATTTTAGCAGATCTGCCCCCGTATTGACTATCTTTTTTAACAGTTCATAGTCATGATCACTTATTGAACTGAAAGTGACATGTATGTGTGTGTTGCCAAAATTTTCTTCAGAAAAGGCATTATGCCACTTCCAGTTGTTGAGTTTCAATTTTTCAATTGAGTTATGAACTGTCAAAAAAGATAGCCAATAGGCCTGCTGAAGTCTGTATTTAATTTATATTCGAGCAACAGTTCTTTTTTTTTTCTATCATACATAATCCCTACCTAATCATTCTGTAGACTTAGATTCTATGAGACAAGTAGGGTATACCCTATACATACTAAACAACTACAACTTTTGTAACCTTTACCTACTGGGGGCCGCTTTGGGTACATAGATCTCCATGATTGTACTCTCTATGATTCGGTACCAGAATGCTTGCAAAGGCACAAAATTCTCGATGGAAAAGATATGTCGGAAAGATGCATCAAAAGTGAGTGGCTACAGCTAACAAGTCAGGTTTGACGATTGTGTACCCGGCGTACATAGATTATTTTATTAGACTGTCCTCCCGTATTCGTGGCCTTACCAAATAATTTGACCTCACTTCCAAGCGACTAGTGCCCTTTATATTCAGATTTCAAAGCACGTCTAAGCTATAAAACCCTATGGTTACCTTGAAAGTGGTTTTATTTCCAGATACGAAAAGGGTTAGGGTGATTTTTAGTTTTTGGCTACCCTCAAACGCCATTAAAGATATGGATTTACTTGCTGATGTCAATGTCCCTTACTGGGGAATATAATGACGCCATCGACCTATTATTTACTGAAAGGGAACGGGAAACTACGAAGTTAATATTGTATTTTTAGTATTTTTATAAAAACGTGTGAAATTTTAAAGGAATCCCCGAAGTTCCAGTTCGGTTATCACGATGGAATGGATTCGACTTTTCGTCACATGCCTTAGTTTCCAATTCCAAAGCCTTATGCCAATCTCCCAATGGATATTATATACAGGTTTGGATAGATCACTATTTTCTAAAAGGTTTTAATCGCTATGTACCCTTATGGCTTTGTAAGTATTAGATGGCCTAATAAAATGTTCCATCAACTATGGTTCCACGGTGCTGACTGACTAATGAAGCGGCGACCTTGAGTTGGTCATCCATTCTGTTGTCGGTTCTGTGCGTGGCTGCTTCGCCTCGTTGTGTAACGTTTATCATTGATATATAATAGGGCCGCCATAAATTACCGTGACGCCTTGGATTACAGGTTCTTGATAATAAAAGTGGAAAATATCACTTGAGGCCAAAGTTAGTGAATCATCGACTTAATTCCAGAGTTTTTTTTTGCTAGATGCAACGTTCGTTAGGTGAATCACTGTCATCTATTTAAGTGTTCTATTCCAATTCTTTTTTCATTACGTAAAATCTTTAACTCTATGTCAATTTGATTGATTTATTTAGTAAATGACAGTGTGTTTATTATTCACAAATCCAACATGGTGCTCCTACACATTAGATTGTGGACGTGGTCTAAACGACTTGTTTTGCGAGGAAGCGCTCATAAAGACATAAGATCAACCATTGTCTGTCCAATAGTTAATTATTCAGAAATTAATTAATTAATTATTCTGTTGATCCTGGCTTACAGGAGTTGCAGAGGCGGGAATGAGTGGTGCGCCAATCCCGGTAATTATTCAGAAAAAAGTTTTTGTATTTGTTAATGTAACATCGGGTTGCACTTACTGAACTAAAATAATTTTAGTAAGACGTATATAATCTATCATAAGAAAAAGTAGTAAAATTTTGGACTATTGCATGTAGATAGTAACAATGCCTAACCTATGCACTTAAATAATTATTTAATAAATTTAATTATTGCGTTAACTTTGAAATAATTCAATTTTTTCAAGACATAATTCGTTTACGTAAGATCAAATCATATTATCTTATCGCGATAAGACGACAGACGTAAAGTTCGCGATTACCCATGCCTAACTTTTTTAATTAGTACTCATACTGTGTAAACTAGGGTTGTGATCTAACTAAACTCATAAACTGATGTTGTTTATTACTTTCACAAATATAGGTAGTGTGAAACTTGCTTTTCGGTGAATCATCTGCACATCTCTGAGCTTATTTAAATGTTTTTATAAGGTGTTTAATGTTTTCCCGAAAATTTTATTATATGCACGAATACTCATATGCCAGAATTTTACTTGCCCGAATTTCTATACACGGAAGATATATGAGAAAAAATATTATAGGAGACCTTTATCAACGCAATAGAACCCAAAACGATGATTTTTGGAATTTTTGTCTGTTTGTCTGTGCGTTTGTGCACGCTAATCTCAGAAACGGCTGAACCGATTCCGATGCAGTTTTCAGGAATACATTGTGACAGGTCCCACTTAACATATAGGATACTTTTTATCCCGGGAAAATGTTTTTATCCCGGATAATTTCGACGTTTTGTTTTTTCTGTAGTCCACGCGGACGGAGTCGCGGGCGGCCACTAGTTACAAATAAAAACAATGAGATATTATCTAACAAAGGCAATTATACAAAGGAAAAATTTTTGTGTGGTTTAGCATCAAATTTGTATTTGCACTAATAAAAACAAAGTATTAGAAATAATCATACTGTCATAAATTAACTTTTTATACTTGGGTAGGCATGAGTGGAAGACAAGTATTGCGCCGACCCCAAGTTAATGCCAATACGAGTAGAGCAAAAGAAAATAAGGAAAGAGAAGCTTTAAGCAATGTCGCTATAGCAGCCCTGCCAATGGTTGACATTGGCAATTTATTGTTCAGGTTTTACACGAAGGAAGATGCCAATTAATTGGTCTTGTCGTGTTTAGCGCATAGCTCTGTGAATCTAACCAGAAAATTGCCGACCTAGATCTTTGGTGTATAGGTAGGTACCTATAGAATGACTAGTAGCTGGAAATTTGAGACCTGTAAAAAAAACTTTAAACATACCATATATTTAAACTCTATCATATAGCGTCACCATTTTAACAACATTACTGAATCTATAATTGAATTACTAGAAAATTTAATATACTAGTAGGTACTAGAATCAGCCAACTGCATAAGTCATTATTCAGTTTTTAAATCTTATCAAAAGGCGTACAGCTTGTCAAGTCAATATATTCTAACTGATAAGTACATGAATAATCTTTTGACACCCAAAGCGGTTTGGAAACGCCTACTAAAACCTGTTTATTTTTTCAGGAAAACCATGCCTATTCAATGGTTTTCCTCAAGTTATTAAATGCTCCTAATTACATTATATTATGTTATTAATATCTAATGCGCACTTGTACTAAACTAGTATAAGGTAATATACTTCACTCATTTATTTAGCTACTATCTTGTTAGCACAACTAGCTCCTTGTGCTGTGTACGAGTAACTATTGCCATGTTACCACCTTATTTCTGTCTAACGAAGAGAATAAAGATTAATAATATAATATCCTTTAGGGACAGATATTTAGCCCAGATAATAATGTTTAGTTTCTAAATATTATTAAACAATAAACAATGCAGTTTTAATTAGCGAAATTAGTATATATTTTCTTAGACACGTTTACACCATTACAATCAAGGTATTGCCAGAGAGCACACACAGTGTTGCCAAATGTGATAAACAATAATAAAGGTGAAATTACATTGTATTAGTTTTAACACCCCCACTCAATGTAATTACACCAAAGTAAACTAATAATCAACATAAATGTTACATAATACACTTTAATAAAATTTTACATCTTTTCTATATTACCCATACTACATTTTCCTAAGAAACGAGTTATCAATTCTCTATTTAAAGATTTTGTAAGCATATCTGCAGGTTGATCACTTGTTTTAATATAATTTAAACATATCCTTTTATTTTTAATTAATTCCTTTATAAAGTGATAACGGATGTCAACATGTTTTAATCTTTTGACAGTATCAGTGCAGGCAACAGATATAGCTGACTGATTATCACAATAAATATGTACAGGACATACATTATTTATCTTAAAATCACTTAACAAATTAATGAGCCAGCAGGCTTCGCTGGCTGCCATACTGATGGCAATATATTCAGATTCTGTAGAGGATAGACTTACAGACACTTGTTTCTTGGAACTCCAGGAAATTAGACAATTAGAGAATTTGAACAAGTAGCCTGTAGTTGATCTTCTATCGTTAAGATCACCTCCCCAGTCTGCATCACAGTACCCCTCCAAAACATTATCTGTACATTTGTAAATTAACTTATAATCTAGAGTATGTTTGACATAACGTAAGACTCTTTTCAAAGCACTTAACAGCACATCATTTGCACATTTTTGATATCTACTTAGTAATGAGACAGTAAAGCATAAGTCAGGCCTAGTGCCAGATACAGCATACATTAAACATCCTATCATTTGTCGACATAATTTTTCAATGTTTTTGTCTACTTTATTGTTATTATTTTGAAAAAGTTTTAAATTAATATTTTGATCTATAGGTGTAGACATTGGCTTACAATTTTCCATTTTGAATCTTTTAAGAACTTTCTCTAAATACTGTCTTTGGCTCAGTTCAGTGACTCCTATGTCCAAATTTTGTTTTATGGTTATGCCTAAAAAATCAGTTACAAAACCTAAGTTTTTCATTTTGAATTCTTGATTTAATACAATATTTACTTGTTTTACTACATCATTATTTGTTCCAAAGATCAAGACATCATCAACATATAATAACAAATATATTTGATCATTATCTGTGCACTTTGTGTAGAGACAAGAATCACAATTCGACCTCACAAAGCCTTGTTTGAGCATAACCGAATTAAATTTATTATTCCAACATTTTGGCGAATTTTTGAGACCATAAAGGGATTTATTCAATTTTACAATGTTTCTATTACCTGAATAAGCTCCCTCTGGCAAGCTAACATAAACATTTTCATTAATATTTCCGTACAAAAATGCCCCTGTCACATCCATTTGAGTTATAGGTAAGTTAAGTTTAGTAGCAATTATTACAAAAAGCCTAACAGTTGATAATTTTGCAACTGGAGCATAACAATCATTTAAGTCTAAAATATCATCCTGTTCAAACCCTCTTGCTACCAATCTAGCTTTATATTGAGGAAAGTCTTGATCACCCCTCTTAATTTTAAATACCCACTTACTACTCACAACTTTTACATTTTTAGGTGCATCACATATTTCCCAGGTATTATTTTCTTCTAGTGTTAGCATTTCTTTTTCAATTGCCTCCTTCCATTTGCTGCTGTCGCTTCTCTTCATGGCCTCTCCGTAAGTGATTGGTTCACTTTGTTCAGTGTATGCATATTGGCAATTATAGAAAACAGGTGGTTTCCTTACCCGCTTGCTGGTTTCTCTCTGATATACCTCACTGATAACTGATTCTAATGAGCTGTCACTTTCTTCACTTGGGTTATATTCAGTTTCTGAATCTTTTGACATACTATCTGTCACCATAGATTCATCGACATCCTCTAATGTAGTTTCTGATTCGTTATGCAACTCATTAATACTATCATCACTTTCTTCTGTATTGTTTAATTTTAATTCAAGTTCACTAAGGTTTGGCTCCTTCTCTAAGAAAACTATATCTCGTTTTAATTCAACATCATTCCTATGTGAGAAGTATATTCTAAACCCTTTCACAGTTTCTCCATACCCAACCATTATACCTCTTTCTCCTTTGCAGTCCCACTTCTTCCTCTTCTCTTTAGGAATATGCGCATATACTGGGGTTCCAAAAGGTTTTAATTGATGAATGTCAAAGTCTTTTCCACACCACACCTCATATGGCGATTTGTCACCATCTTTACTTTTTCCGGTTCTGTTCAACACAAATACTGCTGTGTTTATGGCCTCGCACCACAATGTTTTTGGCAGATCCTTACATGCATTCAGCATTGTTCTCGCGGCTTCAACTAACGTTCGATTTTCCCTTTCTGCCTTCCCATTTTGTTCCGGTGTGTAGGGGACACTTGTTTGATGTAGTATGCCGCGTTGAGTAAACATTTCTTTGACCTCCTTATTTATAAATTCAAGACCATTATCAGTTCTGAACACTTTTATTTTATTTTGAGTCATATTTTCAGCCTTGTTAGTGTAGTCTTTAATACAATTCTTTATTTCAAATTTATTTTTGACAAAATAGACAGATCTATAGTTGGAAAAGTCATCTTTCAGTATAACAAAGTACTTTGAACCGCCAATTGACGTAACCTCCATCGGGCCGCAGGTATCGGCATGAATTAATTCACATGTTTTCGTTGTAACAGTTTCACTGTTCCCAAAAGGCAACCGATGTATTTTTCCTTTTAAACAACTCTCGCATTTTGAAACCGGAGTTTGTTTCACTTCGATATTATTTTTCAACAGTACTTTTCTTACATATTCAAAGTTTTGATGCGCTAATCTTTCATGCCACTCTTGCAATGTATTTTTAACTTTCTTAGCCACATTAGCCACTTTGTTTGTATAGCGTAACTCCAAGTAATATGAGCTTCCAACTCGTTTTGCTACTGCACAAACAATATTGTTTTTATAAAATTTACAAGAGTTGTTATCTGTCAACATGACATAACCTTTGTCTGACGCACAGTTTACGGAGAATAGGTTAGTTTTCAATTCCGGAACAAATAGAACTTTATCTATGGTTGTCTGAATCCATTCACTTCCGTCATACACCTCCACCACCATCTGTCCATAACCTCGAACACTTATTGCCGCACCATTACCGACAATCACAGAGTCTTGTTCAGCATCGGTAAATGATGTAAACAGAGCACGATCACAGCACATATGTTCACTTGCCCCTGTGTCCACTAACCATTGAGATTGACTATATTTTTTTAATGAGTTTGAGACTACAAATGCATTACTTTTCTTATGTTCTTTGTTCTGTTTAAACCAGCACTGTGACTTGTTATGACCAATCTTGCCGCAATAAAAACACTTGTTTTTCTGTACTTCACTTTTATAGTTATTGTTGCTTTTACACTCACTAAGAAAATGTCCCATTTTATTGCATCTGAAACATTTTATCTTACTTTTGTCTTTAACAACAAATGCAGATGAGCCTGAAGGTAAAGATTGATCATTTTTTTCTTTCATTCTTTCTTCTTCTACCAGCAATCTTGCAACTAAATTGTCCATTGTTTGTTTATCGTCTGGGGCCGACTCCCAAGCCGAAACAAAGTGTTTGTACTCATCAGGTAACGACATTAACACTTTAGTTATCACAAACTTGTCCGACACATCTTCTCCCAACTGCTTGAGTTGATTTTGTAATTCCTGGATTTTTGACAGAAAGGCAGACATTTCAGTGCCTGATTCAAATTTATACTGAAAAAAGCGCTGTTGAATTATATGGATGTTTGTTTCTGTTTTCTGCTCATAAACACTTTGCAACTTTCTCCACATTTCCGCTGAAGTAGAGCACGAGATAATGTGTAGCATTACATTTTCCGTCATTCTCGTGACTATCAGTGTTTGTGCTTTTGCGTCTTTATTCTCCCACACAGATTGTTTGCTGGGACTGGGATCTTCAGGTTTTAATGTTTTTCCTTCGACAATATCTAACCAGCCTTGACCTCGTAGCAAAACTGTAGTTTGGAACTTCCAGATGTTCCAGTTGCTAGCTCCTTCCAGCTTCATCAAGCCGTTATTATTATTTGGATTGACTTCCATTTCGCTATCCTTCCTTTACTATGCACGTCAAATATATTCTTAATATTCTTTGACTATCTCCACGTTGCCGTGCAAACTTAACCTCACTTTTTGTCAAGCCACAAACGGAACGCGAATATTGTTCTTTACAACAATAACTTCCTGTATTATTTATTTAATTATTGCGCGGATATGTGCCTGAGCCCATAACCTATTATTAAACAATAAACAATGCAGTTTTAATTAGCGAAATTAGTATATATTTTCTTAGACACGTTTACACCATTACAATCAAGGTATTGCCAGAGAGCACACACAGTGTTGCCAAATGTGATAAACAATAATAAAGGTGAAATTACATTGTATTAGTTTTAACACTAAAGTTTGTTAATTTTCTGAATACTCCATGATGTCCGTTAATAGAATAACTTCTATGCCTGATTTCGAAACTTTTTTATTATTATAGTAATACAGATAACGTAGTCATATACATAGTATCTAGCGCCATCATCCAAAGGAACTATTCGGTGAAACGCTCTCTACTTATTTATTTCTAGTTTCAAAGACAACAATGTGCCTAATAACAAGTTCTATCTATACTTAGATCTTGTCTGGACAAAGAAACAATATGTATCCAACTACACAATAGAAAATGATTGTACATGCTTTAGTCGTATACCTAGTCGTTTATGCTAATAAGTTTTTAGCCGTTGTCATTCACGATAGCTTTACAAATAATTTACCCATTTTAGGCTTGACAGGGATGTGGCACCCGGGCGGTACTAACGAGCTTGCCACCTGTTCTGGTAGTAGAAAATCACGATTTCGTAGATAGTAGCGCCGCTTGAAAACTCTCCATCAATACTTTGTCAATGAATCATTCTTTCAACTTGAAATTGCACTCATATTAGCTGTCGTAGTGTACAAAAAACTGTTGTGAATAAGTTCCTCCTACATTCGTTATTTAAATTAGATTTGGGAACTCTTTACGTTAGCACTATACATTTTTTGGTCGCCAACGTTCCCGAAAACTACGGAATCTCCTCATCATCACGATCATTTTTCTCCATGGAAGCATACCTGGGAAGTGTCTGGTTTCCGAAATATTAGGGTCCAAAGTTGATTAAATAGACTGCATAAATGCACATTGACGCGTGTAGCAAGATTTTTTCACGAGAAATAATTAATATCTGTCTATGAAAAAATAGCATAAACACTGGACACAAGTAATAAAAAAAAATAAAAAACATTACATCCTTTCCAGCATTTTTTTTGGCATAAACTTACTTTATTTGATGTATACATAGAGTAGGTACGGACCCTTCGTTAAGGGTGGCCGCGAAAAAACATCCTGTATAAGGCATTTATGTCTGTCTGCAATATGTTTTTGAGTCCTGTGTATAAAATTGAATTTTTGGTCAATTTATCTTTAGGGGAGAAGGTTCGTCTCTACAAATTTAATATTACTCCATGATACACATTTTGTTATTTGTGTCTTCTACAGTTTACACGCAATAAAATCGTGCCTTTGCCTTTTAATTTTTGTCTATTGTCACAGGTTTACCTAAATATTTAGGTGAGTTTTTAAATTCGTATTGAGAATAATTTGATAGAGAATTCAGATTCAAAGTAGATTAACAAATTTTACAAAACCATGGTTAGTGTCTCGTACTTTTGTATGGTTTTGTTACATTTGTAGTAAAGTTGGTAGGTATTGTATGCATAGGTAGGTATACTTATGAATCTGGTCTAGTTTTAGCAAAACATTCATTATGACCATTTGAGATGACTAATTTATAATGACGCGATGTTGCTTATGTAGATGATGAACAGAATAAACAAGGTTCATGAAAGAAGATGTACTCGTATTTTTAACTTTATCTCTTTAAAACTAAAATGTAGACCGATGGCATAGAAGCCGATGAAGTTCCAATAGATTTTGAGTAAAGTTTTAAAATACATAACATTTTAAGTAAAATTAACAAGATCCTCGGTGTTTTATACATTTTTGGTTTAAATAGTTTTCAGATAGAGCAATCTATTTGACTGAACTTTATAATCGATGCATTGAATTTATGATTTTTTAATATATACCTACGTAAAATTAGTCTTACCTGTCCTTTTCTCTCTTAGCCATTTATGTTAAGAACGGAGAGAGAAAGACCTGACTAAGATTAGGTTTAGGTTTAAGTGTGACTGCCAGAATCGACCCTATTATAGCATTAGGTTACCTTATATGCACAAATAATTTTAAAATTTAAAATATAATCCATAAAAAATTCCATTAGGCCGTTTATTTCATGATTCAGAGGTAAGAAATAAAGTTCCAAACATGTTAGGATTTTCCATCTTGCAAGTATTAGGTATATAAAGTAATTGTATACTATGAGAAACTTATAATAAAATGGCGAATCGGTTTATTGGTGTCGGGTTCCGCCTGTAGGGTGATATGCAGGATTAACCGACAACACGAGTTTTTTCAGCTTATAGCTTCTTTACCCGGATCTTCATATCTAGTTTTACTGTATTGTCTTCAAAACACAGACAGACGGACAACGTATTGTATCTGTTAATTTGATTACATATAGTTGACCTGTAAGATAAGTTAATTATAATTAATTTAATTATTTATTAATTGCAGCCAAAAGTAGAACTTAATTTCATGTAAAACTAAGCTCTTCACTTAATTAGCGACGGAGGATATAAAATATCACCGCACGTGAAACAACCCGTCTTTTTACTTCAACAATGGTTTAACAAAAAATGGTTTCCGTGGTACAGCCTTGGATCTCTAAAAAACTGGAGTAGTTAAGCTCAGTGCAAACAATACACATAGCTCAGTCAGTGTCAGTTCTCACCGTGGAGTCAGACTGAAACTTATCGTGGCTGTGGTTTATTATGTCTGAATTAAATACACGAATAAATTGTATGTAGGCACTTACCTACAGTTTTATGTCATCGGGAAACAGAGAACCGATGTTATCTATCTTGAACTCACTCGGTGCTAATATTTCGGACATAGCGGCAGGGACACAAACTCGGGTTCAGATGCAAATATTTTTAGTTAAAATAAGTGAAACCTCGTGATTTTTATTAATTTTGAATCCGTGTGCAAGTGACTGCAATGGAGCGAACAGTGCATATTGACCCATGGAAGTTCGTGTATAAGAAGTTGCAAGAGAAAGAAATTATTAGCCGAAAAAAGTATGTAGTGTTCAAAAATTTTCTGATATTTAAAACGGATAAACTGCTTTTATTTCTAGATATTACCAAATATTGTTGTACCTACAAGGTTCTTTTCATTAGAAGTAACTACACTTACTACACGTTTACTGCAAAATTTTAAGTTAATTAGCACTAATTAGGACTTATTATTTTTAAAAGGCCTTAAATAGTTCGTGAATTTGCCGAGAAATAAGGTTAAGTATACGAATATTTTGGCAAAATGCAATCAAGGTATTTTTCACAAGTGCTCTCTGGTTTAATATGTCGCGGTGTGAGAAAATAGTCTAATTACAAGTTCCATAACTCAATGTTTTTTAAGATACCCAAGCGTATCTTTAATCATTTATTTGTGTTTATTTCCTTATTTCGCTTAGATGAATTATTTCGATCTGTAACTGGAGGACTGTTTTAATATTGATTTGATTTATCTCGTGACTACTTTTTTTCGCAGATTTGTTTTCTCTCTAGGGTTTGGTTGTTTTAAGTTATTAGTGCCTTCCTCTTTAGACCTTTATTCCTACCTACCTCATACATTGCTTTGTCATACTAATTAACAGTAAATCATGTGTGTTTCTGGTCCATGAAAGAAGCTTATTATGTCAGTAAATTATCTGTGTTTATATTATAATGGATGTTTGTATACCAACAATCCCAATGGTAACTAATGTAAACTCTCAGTAAGGTGCTGAAGAGTTTTATGGGAAAGCATCTGCGTAGAAATAAAGTGACATTTTGAACTTAACCTGTTTTGTTGATGAGTTACTCTATATTTCGGCAAATATCTAGGATAAATTTGTAAGATGTCCTAGATAATTGTAACAGTGAAGTTATTCAGGTGCGCAAGAAGTAGAGGCTGTTAACAGCCTGTACTTCTGTGGTATCAAGGATAAGATCCTTAATCAGATTTAAACTTTCGAAACTCATACAAGTATTGCCTAGCATTTGGCGTTGTTTTACGGCTGTCTGGCTATCTGACGATAACCCTCCTCGGGTAGGTATATCGGAGAATGCCTCTACCAGAATGAAGTGAGCAGCGGTCCTATCATACCTACCTACCATCTTTATAATTTATAATGTATCTGTGACCGCATGTGATTGACTGTATAAAAAGAATACCATAGTCAGAAAAACACTGTCTTACAACAAAAAACAAGCGAATGAGGAGCGATTCTACAAGTTATTTAGATTTTTTAGTTGGAACAAAAACACTGTAAGTACCTATCTGAGTAGGTATTTGTCTTAAATTTTACATGAGGTACAATGTGCTTTAGTAATTGGGAATAAGGAGAACGAAATACTCTTTCATATTATACATTTACATAATATACATAGGTAGAAATGCCCTTTTCCAAATATGTATAGTTAAGTAGTCTTTATTTATTTATTTAGTAGTTTTATAAAGCTGAGTTTAGCGAAGATTTTTCACATAATTTCCTTTGCATTAATTTCCATTTAGAGACAAAAATTCCTTTAAAATATAAATATTTTTAAGATTTAAATGAAATACTGATAACAGTGTTATATTACTATAAAGAACTATTTTAACAAGGTATTTTCTTCAGATAAGGACTTTAGATTGACACGGTGCAAGCCACCGAAACTACCTATTAAAATAGAACCTATGATAGATATCGTATACAATAATAATGCCTACAAAATACCTATGTGGCTGACTTAGGTCAGGGAGAAATTGACCCTGACATAGAGTATTTATGTAAGTAGGTACATAGTAGTTGCTTTCCGTAATTTCGACTACGTCCGTGTATTAAAACCGATTAAAGAAAAAAGTAACTAAAAATGTGAAAAATATCCGCGGTGACTTTCTCTGTATAAAGAGTTTTGTACTTAGGCTGGCTTTTAGCATTTATAATACTTCGAGGACATCATCATCAGAATTAACTACCTAGTAGGTATAGGCAGTAGGTACCTGACTACCTACCTAGTACATATTTTCACGCGGAAATAATATTTTTTAAAATACATTTCTATTAGCAAAATTAAGCTTTAATTTTCCTTACATGTACCTAAGTAGTATTACATTAGATATTGTAAATTACCTTGAATAGTGACCTTAGCCTCATGCCCTTCACGTTTACGAGTTCAAAACTTTTAGCTTAGGTACTAGGTACTTACTATTTTTCTGCACGCACATTTTTTTTTCATGACTGACTCTCATTTTGATGTCTTACCTATCTATTCATTCTATTTATTGTATGGTCAAAATTATGATTATTCAATACAGGTTTGCGGATTCCCATGTAAGAAATTTTATATTCGTTTCCACATAACCGTTTCTGTATCCGAGTGATGATGAACTGACCTTCACAGTAATGTCTATTCCAAGAATGTCGGCAGGTAAATGCCCAAATTTGGTCATTAGACCACTCAGATAACGTGACATATTTTCCCCAAAAGTATGCGAGCATAATTTTATCTATGTGTACCTATTAGGGAAAAATAAGACTAGAGTCTGATAGAATCTAATGTTTATATGCGTGTGTCTGGGAGAGTAAGGTAAAGTCATTTACGGCGAGTCTTTTGAGACGAAAGAAAATATCTACAAATAAGTATATTAGATAGATAACCTATGCTAATCTCCTAGTAGAGGCATAGATGAATAATTAGAGGGGAACAGGAAAAAAGATGATAATTATGTTTGCGCAGGACTTACCTATTAGACCTACCTATATTTTGAAATCACATTTTCTATCTGCAGAAAGATGCATAAAGGCAAAAACGGCAGAAAGAAGTAGAATGTCACGATAACCATAATGGGAGCATTTAACACAAATGACAGAAGTAAATGAACTGTTTATGCAGAATGCACACACGACATATTATTATTATCTTAACTATTCAATTCATTTATCACCTTATCTAAGCTAGATGTATTTATTCACAAGGATTACATCCAACGTCCAGCTGGCTATTATGAATCTTAAATTCTAAAAAAAAGGAATTTAAAACGAAATGAATTTGCAAAACTTTTAAATACGAGTAAGCTAGAGGAACGGAACAATTTGTCAGCAGTTAGTTACCCTGATTTTGAATAGAATAATGGCTACCGGCGTTTTCCTGAAATTGAAAACTAAAGTGGGAATGTTTCATGAATCAAGTTCCATTATCACGAGAAAGAACAGTTAAATAAAGACGCAGGACGTGCATTGCACCATTGTGTATATTGTATTAATTTAAATGAATTGTCAATGTTTACCTGATGACACTACTTGACATGGTTACATACAAAAGACCGTGCACCAGTGCAGGCTAGTTAGTTTGTTTCTGGCACGCCTCAGTGTGACGGTGTGCGCAAAACGAGTCGCCTTGGATTACGTCACTGTGGACTGGACTCGTAAACTAACCATAATAACAAACGAAACTCGCGATTACAACCTCCAAAGACGCATGTAAACACGTTTTTACCTATTTTTGAAGACAAATCTGATCGCCTTATTAGTAAATTCTTGTGTAAATCGGCAGACGTGTCAGTAACCTCTTAGTGCAGACAGATGCGATGAAAACGTTTGAATACACGCCGAATTAAGACGCTATTTCCGTGGGCTAAATTCTCGAGCCTTGCTGCTGTTGTTGTGTTTACGTCATCTCAACTCAACACATATGACTCGTTTCGTTTTGTGATTCACTGGATTTTTCTTTGTGAGGTCTGTGCGGTATCGCTATTGCCGGTCAAGCAGTTTTTCTCTAAAAGTACTTGTGAGTGTTATTAAAAATGGATGAAGAATCAATGTGGAAAGGATTTTATGAAAAATTGCAGCAACAAAAGTCGATGGAAGAACAGGTTCATGATGTAAAGTAAGTGTTCAGTAAAAGTACCAGGAATAATATTGAAATTAGCAAAGTAGGCACATAGTTAGCTGTGCCTTGTAATTTTTATAATTTCTAAACTAAATGGTTTTTATCAAGATAATTTAGTTATGGAAGGTTATGTGCTTACGTAGGTTAAATGCTGTTTGTTATAGTAAAAAATATTCCTTTTAAACTTTAGCACTTCAATCCGTTTGGTAGGAATACGTATACCTTCTTAAATCTTACCATCTAAGCGAAACAAGGAGGTACATTTCAAAACTAAGTATAATTTTAATAAAAAAATACTTTTGTACCTTCAGTAGTTAACAGGAAGATTTTTTGTGTCCTTAATTTAATTTTTCTGGCGGCAAATTTTATTTTATTCTACGAAAAAGGGGTAGGTAGGTATTAGGCAGGATAATACACCGATGTTTTGATGTTTAGCATATAATGTGAAGCTACTCGTAGATGTAAAAAGTTCTGTTCCAAGTTGCTAGTAGGTATTTACATCGTATGTAAACCTCAGCCCTCCTCGTCCTTAGCCCGAGTGGTTGCATCCCCATGTAGGTAGCTGACGTAGTTATAGGTAGGTAGGTCCCTCTATTTATTCTAGTACTAGTGGACGTCCGCCACTCCGTCCGCGTGGACTACAGAAAAAACAAAATGTCGAAATTATCCGGGATAAAAACATTTTCTCGGGATAAAAAGTAGCCTAATGTTAAGTGGGACCTGTATATTCACAATATATTCCTGAAAACTGCATCGAAATCGGTTCAGCTGTTTCTGAGATTCGCGTGCACAAACGCACAGACAAACAGACTAAAATTTCAAAAATCATTATTTTGGGTACTATTGCGTTGATAAAGGTCTCATATAATGTTTTTTCTCATGTGTCTTCCATGTACAGACAGTGATCCGTTACATTTTTATTATATGTAGGTATAATATAGATAGCTGTGTCTGTACGAGTATCACCACAAAGATGTCAGCTTGCATGCCATCAGCTTCTTAGGTACCTAGTTAGCTTGAGTTAATTTTTCATCAATTATATTGGAAGACATCCAAGCTGTATAAAATTTTAAAATACTAAGCAATACCTTGCATCTTGTATGCGTACCGACATTTGGCATTGGCCCGCTATGCTAAACGTAAGTATAGGATCCCATTCGCGATTCTGCAGGTCTGGCTACCCCATTTTTGGGAACACAGCCTTGTGTATTTGCATGTATGCAACTGTACTGTATGGATTAGTTTCTACTATAATATTATTATTATAGTAGAAACGCACTCCACTAATCCATACATATGTAGATCCTTTGGATGATGGCGCTAGTAACTATGTGTATGACAACATTTTCTGTGCCACTGCATACAAAAAATCTTCGTTCTAAAATCAGGCAAAGGAGTTATTCTATGAATCGGACTCCAATCGGAATAACTGGTTAATTTCAAGTTATTTACATAGTTGTGTGTAGGCATAGATATATTAAATAAATATATGTGTTAGGTAACACCGAAACGCACTAGTCGTCGAAAAATCTAATTTTTAAAAATATGTTACTTTGCTTCAAATTTTAGAACGGAGGCTCAAAACGTCAACGTCACAATGACATTGATAGATTATTGTTTACTTGGGTGATTTTGCTTTGTATTCTCTCTCGCGATCAAATCTGATTCTTGTGTAATAAAAGTAATTTATTCAATCGTAGCAAGTACTTTATTTATATCTCAGCACTTTAAACATACGACCAATAACAATTCAGAACTGTATATTCATTTACGTGTGTTCCTCATACAAAACAAGATAAACTCTCACTGATAAGTAGTCTGCGATAATAGAGACATATTCTTAGCTCAGTTGCAATGAATATCTTAAGAGTTGGAATACTAAGGAACGTAAATATGATTTCTCATAACTACCGAAGAATGCATCTTCTCAAATCCCAAGCATACATCAATGGAGAATGGGTAGGTGCGGATAGTAAAGTTGTCTTTTCTGTGCACAATCCAGTTGACGACAGTGTTATAGCAGAAGTACCGGATATGGATGCGTCGGATGCGAAAAACGCAATCCAATCCGCCAAGGAAGCATTCCAGACATGGAAAAACACAACAGCCAAGGAACGAACAGCAATCTTAAGGAGATGGTTTGAAATTTGCCAGGAAAATACTGAAAATTTGGCCCAGATAGTCACAGCTGAATCTGGGAAACCTTTGGCAGAAGCAAGGGGTGAAATTGCCTATGGAAATTCCTTTTTAGAATGGTTTTCTGATGCGGGCCGCCATGTTAACGGAGAGATAATCCCAAGTCCCTGGAACAATAAGATGATCTTGCATACAAGACACCCAATAGGAGTAGTCTCTGTGATCACTCCCTGGAATTTCCCATTTGCAATGATTACTAGAAAGGTAGGTGCACTCATGTCTGTGGGTTGCACATGTGTTATAAAGCCATCTGAAGATACACCGCTGGCTGCACTTGCTGCTGCTCATTTAGCAGAGCAAGCTGGGGTGCCAAAAGGTGTTATCAATGTGATTACAACCAGCAGGAAGAATGCTGCAGCCACAGGCAAAATTATGTGTCAGGATGATTATGTGGCTTGCATATCTTTTACTGGATCTACTCAAGTAGGAAAAATCCTGTATGGCCTAGCTGCCTCTGGTATCAAAAGAGTTGGATTAGAACTTGGAGGAAATGCTCCATTTATTGTGTTTCCCAGTGCTGATTTAGAACATGCTTTAGATCAGGCCATGCTAGCCAAATTCAGAAATAATGGACAAGCTTGTGTGGGTGCTAATAGATTTCTGATACATGAAGATGTGTATGATCAGTTTGTTAAAGGATTTAAAAGTAGAATTGGTTCAAAGTGTATTCTGGGACCGGGTACAAAGGCTGGAGTAACTTGTGGCCCCCTAGTCAATGATATGCAGGCAAAGAAAGTATCTGGTCTAGTTGATGATGCTATCTCAAAAGGAGCTAAAGCATTGATTGGTGGAAAATTTGCAAAGGATTTGGGCAGCAAGTTCTATGAATCTACTCTGCTAATAAATGTGAAACCAGATATGGAAATATACAGAGAGGAAGTGTTTGGGCCGGTAGCTGTGTGTTTGAAGATTACAAGTGAGGATGAAGCATTGAAAATTGCAAATAGCACTAGAAGTGGTCTGGCCTCATATGTTTTTACAAAAGATATTGGGCAAGCTATGAGGATGTCTAAGCAACTAGAGTTTGGCATGGTTGCAATAAATGATGGAATACTGTCATGCGCAGAGGCAGCTTTTGGAGGAATTAAGGAATCAGGTATAGGAAGGGAAGGTAGCCTTCATGGAGCAGAGGAATATACTGATCTGAAATATACCTTAATATCAGCTTTGGATAAATGAATTTCACCATGAATTAAAATTAAAGTGTATTCTTTACTTGTAAGCTAATACTATTGAATTAGTTACGGATGCTATATTGCTATGTAGCCATATTTATGCCAAATACTCATTATAAGAATTAGCAAATAGGATATTGTTATGAATTGTTTGATAATGTATGTAAATGTATTTGATATAGTTTTTGTTATTACATTTATAATTATAGTATTACATTCCAGTCTTCCAAATGTTTGTGATGTTAGGCTAACGTTTTTTGGAATTTATATTTAAACCTACTAAATAAGATAATCAATGTGTATGATTTCTATTGTTTTCTGGCAACCACTACTGTAAAATATGTACCTAATTATTGTATAAATAAATTGCATAATATTCAATCTTCTTTATTTCCTAAACTAGGCATATAATATTTAAAAACTACCTATCCTTGTCCCTATTCGCTGCTTATCAGTAATAGTAGGAAAGCAGACCTTAAGTAGATTAGATTTACTACGATAGTTAAGGCGCGTAGCCCCAATACCAGAAATTGGGCGAATACTTTCTAAATACTTTCTCATAATTTATGGCAGAAATAAACTCTAGGTAATACAACACATACCAGGGTCTTTACGGTGTGTCAGCATTATTTCAATTTTTTTAAATATAAAATCCGAATGAAGTGATTTGGCTTCCATTAGCTGGCTCCTAAGCTTCAACAGCACATGGAAATATATTCACATGAAAAAAAATATACCTATATGTTATAAAATAAAGAATTCGTTGTTCTGCAGACCCTACATAGCATTTGTAATACATATTTACATTTGATTTTTGTATTAAAAATTTACAAAACAAAATCAATTTCGAACTTTAAGTTAAGCCAAGATCACTCCCGATTTGTATGGCCAAAGTCAATCACGACTACAGACCTATTAACTTTAAGCTAACATAAACTCGTTATTTCACAGAATACAAGAAGTAGACGACAGCTTTTTTGAAAAATTCGGGTCGATACTCAAGCAAGCATCTCAGAGGGCAGCCATAGCTGAGGCTACACCTCTAGCGCCTTTGAAAGAGGCTGAAGAGCAAGATGGAGACCAGAAACTCGAAGGAGAAAGAAGTGTTACCAGGGACACTGACAGCGGGAATGAGACTCTATTGGACACGGATTCTGAGCCTGATGAGACCGAAAAGATAGACCTATATGAAGAGGCCGTTGGATGGAATGTAAGTGTTTAGTTTGAGTTACTATTTTGGTGTTTAAGATGTGTGTATTACATTGTCTCTATCTCTTATATTCGTAAAATGCTACTCATAATATCGCCGCTCTCTTCGGCGATAGAGTTCATTACCTATTATTACATTGCCTATTACTCGGCATAGCATAAATATGTATCAGCTAGCTATGTTCTTAATAACTGTTAATACCTAACGGTGAAACCGCCTACATTCTAAGAGTCGTACCTATCTACTAAACTGCCTGTGATTTGATTATTATAAACGTACGCATGGCAAACTCACGACCATATTTTATGTAGAGGTAAAAACGTAAAAGTGATTAGATTTATCTACAGAAGGAATAGGTACCAACATCACATATAGTTCAATGAAACTAAAATCGTACATAATCAACTCGCTCACTATAAATGAAAACTACGAGTATGAAAACAGATTGCGTAAATCTAAACGAATGATATAAAACAATAAACATTTTGATAGTCTCGTAAACCTGTGCGTAAAGCCAAAGTATAACTGTGGCTGTCGTCACGCATCGTTTTCCAAAGGGTGGTGGCTACTAACGCACTTATTTTTAAACTCATAATACCGATTTCTCGGTCAGTTTTGTTTGCAAAGTTTCCTGTATTGAACTAGACATTGGCGGATAAGTATAGGTAAATGGGTCACTGCGAGTCACATTTCGAGAAATGACGTAGCGGACGCAGTTAAACTTTCGTGCTTTCGCTTGCGGGCAATCGTCCAAGGCTAAAGCTCTTTTTGTTACGAATGCAGTTGTAAAAATAAGTAATATTGAATTGATACTGACATAATATATAATAAATCTGTTTTATATGCACAGGAGACACATTTAGAACATACCTACAAACCTAACTATTCAAATTAGTGATGATATAGGTAGGAATGTCCGTTGAAGTTTCTAGGTAGGTAGGTAGGTATTCTATCTACGCGGTTACATTCGGTAATCAATCATTCATTACAATTCACTTTACAATTGATACTGTCATATAGATATTTACGTTTATACAGTACTTTGTCATAAGTATAGTTAAATAAATGATAATCATGTCCACATAATGTGGCATCTTGCCAGATCTGTTTCACTTTCCACCGGTTATTTTGTCAAGTTCCTCGCAATGACCCTTGAATGGTCGACATAGTTAGATAATGCATTTAAAATTAGTTCTGTTCTGTAATGTTGGAAATTCCTAGATTTCGGTATACGAGTAACGTCCATCTTTTATCAAAAAAGCGGGTGGGGCTGTGTCGGGGCACACGGCCGTTGGTTTTAACGTGAAACGTCTATGTTAGCGAATCGCTTTTAAAGTAAAAGATTGAAATGAAAACAAGATGGACGCTGTTTTAAGTATTTTAATAAAAAAAGAACAGGTACGTAATAGAAACATAAAATACATAGCAAATGTTTATATATTTATTGTCACTTTCTGGTTATTTTAAATAGCAGCCGCCCACGACTTCGTCCGCGTGAGGGGGCGTTGTACCCGTGCGAAGCCGGGCAGGTTGTTGTATAGACTGTAGCCTTCCTTGGTAAATGGGCTATCTAACACTGAAAGAATTTTTCAAATCAGACCAGTAGTTCCTGAGATTAGCGCGTTCAAACAAACAAACAAACAAACTCTTCAGCTTTATAATATTAGTATAGATATAAATACTGTCCAAATTACACTTATTTTTGTATAAATCAATCGGTTCAAATAAACTTGACAAACACACGAAAGAATCACCACGCTATAAAGTCGGAGTCACGAGTTACACTGAATAGAAACAAGCGTGAGCGCCGGTTTCGCACAGTTATCGCAGTATCCCTCCCCCGCCGCCCCGCTTGACCCCGACACGAACTCAATGTCATAACAGCGAGCTGACTATATAAGTGAAATATTTACACCACATTTTTGTTTCTAAGACCAATAGTTTTTTAATTATTAAGGTACGATGATATAGACCTTTTCGTTACGGTCCAGTTTTTAAACCTGGTACCCGTATGTGTCGGCGCGATTTTAAAGACGTTTCACGTCAAAAGTGCAAGTGCATTGTATGGCCAGTTTGTAGGTAGATACCTAGACTGTAGGATGATAATATGTGGAGTTAGGTAAGTACTTGTTCTGTGTAAAACTCTTGTGTCAATCAACCCTTACATTCCAAGCCGTTTTGTTTTGATCCGAGTTCAAAGGCCGCTATCGATGTCGAATAATCAATCGACGATTAGTTCATCAATCATCCGTGAAATTGTAAACTATTCATTCCATAGAACACGTACTTTGAAGGGTCATTTTGCCCACATTTTACTATAATTATAGATACCTACACGAAGTAAATATAAGTTACTTTAGTATTGATTTAATTATGTCCGATAACTTTATTTACTGTTTTAACCCTTTCATCAAGATATCGCAATACAAAACAAAAAAATAAAAAAAAAGACGTCAAAAAACCCGACTGCGTAAGTTGTAAACAAACCTATGTACATAATAGAAAAAAGTAAAAAACAAGCACTAAGATGTCCGGTGGTCTAGAATTCTATAATAATATTATTCAATGAATAATATTGAAGAAAATATAATATTTTCTAATAATGGAAATACCAACTGAACAGTCGGGATCCATTATTCGACAGCCAATCTAATTTTTCAATGGATCCTGACTGTTCAGTTGCTATTTCCATTATTAGAAAATATTATATTTTTTTCAATATTATTCATCTACCTATATATCAAAAATATTACAGGAGACCTTTATCAACGCAGCAGAACCCAAAAGAATGATTTTTAAAATTTTTGTCTGTTTGTCTGTGCGTTTGTGCACGCTAATCTCAGAAACGTCTGAACCGATTTCGATGCAGTTTTCAGGAATATATTGTGACAGGTCCCACTTAACATATAGGCTACTTTATCCCGGGATTTTTTATCCCGGATAATTTCTACATTTTGTTTTTTCTGTAGTCCACGCGGACGGAGTTGCGGGCGTCCACTAGTTCAATAATATTATTATAGAATTATAGAATTCTGTTAAACACAATACCACTCCTTTGCGTCGCGCAGTCGGGTAAAAAGAAAAAAATACTTGGTCTATCTGTGGTCTAACTAAATGATAAAATTACTGGTTTTGAATCAATACAGCACAGTTTGCAATATGATAAAATGCCTCTTGTATCTTCCAGAGTGTAGATAACTAAATTCACGTTTAATAACATTTGCCGTGTTCTGTTTGCTGTCTGTTATGTTTGATGTAAGTCTGACCTGCGCACTTAGGTAATATTAGCATAGCCTGGAATCTGGATATCTTCAGAGTGCACTACAGCAATCATGGATATAATATTTATATTCATCTTTATATCGTCATATGCAATGTCATATTTACGTTAGATAAACTGTGAGAGGCTCGATATCAAATATAAACGATCTCGCGACGTTCTATCTAAATCCAAATTACATTGACTTTGAAACCTAGAGCTTTTTTTTTACAAAACTTGCAAATAATGAGCAATTTTGTTATGAGTTTGTTTTGTTAATGTGGTTTTAAACTGGGATTCCCTGGACTTTTAAGCCTAATTTATTTTAGCTCTAAAATTATCAATACCCAGAACTGATAGATAACTTAGGGTCCCCCTAGCAACAGATGGCTGTTTGAGTAAACCAGCGCACGTATGATGAATTTGGCGAGAGCGAGATGTCTCACTTTTAAACGTCAAATTCACAGAGCTATTAATAACTCGATAAAATAAGTGTATGTACTTTGCATGTAAAAAATAGACTTATGAATTAGAATTCTTAAGTCTTCTTAAGACATTCGTTCTCGAGCCAGGACTGAATGAATTAGGGCTGGTACTCGTAGAAATGGTTTGCAATCCCTTTTTACACACCAAGAAACACTTAGAAACACTTGCCTTGTCTAGTTATTACTTAGCTTTGTGGATTTGACGTTTAAAAGTGAGACATCTCGCTCTCACCAAATTCATCATACGGGTGCTGGGTTCGACTCGGGTAATTACCGATGGTTATTCATTTCGGTCGGTAAACAAATCGACCACAATTAGGAAAACGAAATGTTTGATAACTTCGCTGAAAGGGGAATCCTTTGAAAGGCTGGGTTTAGTTAGTTGTTCTTCTCGAGTCCATTCGGATGGACCATTAAAAGTAATTATATTGCATCGGAAAAAGTAGCCTTAGGACTTAGCCTGTCCTAATTTGGCTCAGCGACTAAACAACTTTTAAAACCATGTTCTAAGGCGTTATTATTATATTCCTCATTCGTATACATTAACTTTTACTAAAGAGCGATCATGGACTTGTGTAAATAAATATGGCATAATCCACTAGCTTGGTAATGGAGTAAAAACTGTAGATCTGTTAACAAAATATATATTTCCATCAACACGCGCCGGTTTCCCTCGCACCTGACTAGAACCTTGGAATCCGTTAAAACGCTTACCGCAATATAATAAACAGTGGCTAAATTAGGATTTCTTACTACTGACATTGGGTTTACGGATTTTACGCAGATTAATTAGGTGGCTATGAATGAGTGCGTGTGCGTGCGTGTGACCGTGTTATGAGTTCTGTGTTTGGTAATGGTTTGGTAGGTATGTGAATAAAGTTTTTGATAGCATTTTTGACGGTTCTGAATTATGTTGATGACATGTATGAGTTCTACAATGAAAGCTATTAAACTACCCAGATTCCTTTCGTTAGATAATTTGTGCGTAATGTAGGTAGCTGTACCTACCAATGCTGCGACCTTATTCAAAATCTAGATACATTTCAATCTTAATAGATTCAAGTGTGTATAAAAATTTATTGCTCAGATGCCTCAGTTAAATTATCTATAAACTTTTCTTAATATACTTTTTTATTGGTTTTCTGTTTCTTCAAGAGGTATATAAATTTATATCCTCCATTAGCAGAGGCATCATGGGCGGGTAGCAAGTTATTATAGCGTATATCATGGGGTGTTAGATTTATCGATATATTATGTTATTCTATCAAACGCCCTTGACTTGGCTCCGGATGTAGGTGGGAACAAAAAAGGGAATAAACATTTTCAGCGACGTTTTATTCAACTCAATATGGTTAACATACAATTCAGTCACAGATTATTTCAGTCTGCTTTTGTTTAAAAAAAAAGATTGCAACTTTTGGACATTCCATTCGATTTTTAAGTCGGCATTCGTCTTCGTTGGCGGCGCTTTGCAAAAATAGAATCTGGCGGCAGTCCGTACCCAGCCCCAGTCCAAACTCTCAGTGCACCGGCGGCTCCCACAGGAGTATCTGTTTCTAATGATGTTTCAGTGGTGTGGGCTTATTGTTGCCGACTTATGAATGAAGTGTAGTTTGTGATGCAAGTTACGTAATAGTGCGGCAAAGTTTGTTTCCATCATGCACGGGACAGCCACTTTGCGGAGGTTTAGAGGGGTGAAGAAGGAGCTGTTGGAGCGGCAGACCAGTATGCAGATCCAGAGTATGACTGTGTGTATTTACTTAGAAATATCAAGTTAATGACACAATGGAAAATACTTCTTTGAGATAACAACTTTCGGTTTTATTTTCTTTTCAAATTACAAAACTTTTTGTTGTCCACGGTAATGATATATTCCTTCAGACAGGTTAATTTTTGTTAATGCTTAGGTATATCATGATGCTTTTCGATGAACCCTAGGAAAATAAGCATGTTTACTACTCGTATTATTTATTACCCCGTAAGGGATAAAGGCGTGATTATATGTATGTATGTATTGTTTATTACCTTCTATTTATTTACTGATTCGTATTATTCCAATCTCACACAACTGATGGTAATCAGTTACATGTGGCTAAGATGGGACACAGGATTCCAGTGATCGTTTACTCTTAGCGATCACTTAGCTTATTAGTCACGCATTCGCGGAAGCTTCGATACATACATTTAACTTCTGACCTAATAAACAAAAAGAAGTACAGTTAGTTTTAAAGCGCTGAAGCGACAAATTGGACACAGCTTTCTATCAGATCAATACGATTCCCACGTTGAATAAACCTGCCGGGTAGGGTAGTCGTTATAGATAGTAGAGGGGTTCTTCCTAGCGAGACTACTGAATTCGGTCGAGTTGACCCTAGTCTGGTCGCTGGTACCGTGGTAACCACGCCATCAACTGGCTTGACTCATTCCGTGAAGCTTTTAGGTGCAGTGCTGTTGTTCCGCGTCTTCCAAACTTTGCTGTTTTCTGTCATAATCTGATTTATGAAATTACAGTATTACTATGAATCTTCGGTAGGTTTATATTTAACGGTTTTTTACGAAAACCATACGTGGGTTTACTTTAAGTTAGAATTGTTTATGACGTTGAAATGGAAATTGATTGCAGTAAAAAATGATATAATTGATGTCAATTTATATTGCATTGTATGAATTTAAATATCTATGTAACTTCTTCCTGGCATCTAAAATATTTATACAATAGTTATAAATTTTTAATTATATCAAATAAGATTACCCGCGAGATTCGTTCGAACTAAGTACAATAAAAACCGCTACTTGTATCTCTAGCTGTTTGCCCGCGAATTCATCATGTTTATGAATATTTAATTTTAAATTTAAATCATTCCATTCTGAGAGTCGCTTAAACACTCTAAAAAGAAACATAATAATCGAACATTGGATAGACCAACAAACAGCATTTGGTTTTTATACCTATACTTAAGACACAGATGTCATTGTAATATTTCTTATTTTTAGATCGACGAACTCTACCTTGAAATACTTTACGAGATCCTGCACAATGTGGGGGGATGTGACATAGGCCGCGAGGTGGGACAAGCGTCCATGCTGTCCTACGTACAAGAGGCCTTCAAAATTGCCAATGAGAAGCACACACAGCTGTTCACGCAAGCGGAGGCGAAAGAACCGCCCGAACTGATGCTTAACGTGGAGGTAGTTGAAGCCAAAGACCTGGTTCCGAAAGATCCGAATGGTCTTAGCGACCCGTTTATTACTATTTATCTGATGTCCAATTCGTCGCATCGATATAATACGTCGGTGAAGTCGGGCACGTTGAATCCGACGTGGGAAGAGCATTTTTCTTTGTAAGTATTGTTAATAATAAACTTGTCTATTTATTTTGTAATATCCGAAAAAACTATATGTTGTAAACAATGGTCAATATTAATTAGGCAACATACCTACATTATAAAATGCATCAATGCAGTCAGAGTTTCAATATCCAAAGAGTAAGATCACGAGTAGGTAGGTACATGAGAAGTGTCAAAATCTCGTAATTTTAACCGTAATCACTACTATGGGTTGCGGCACTACGGCGGATCATGGGCAACAAACACTAAAGGGCAACTTATCCGAACAAGATAGCAAGATTAAACATTTTACATGCTTTTTATTACCTTTATATTTCTGTTTACTTAAGACTTGACGTAGTAAGGTATCTTATACCACTAATCCTGCAAATCTCCATTTATAAAACTCCATAATAATTTGATTGCCCGTGGTTTTACTTTTGCGGCGCGTGCCGAAAACGTGTATTAGCTAATTTAACGAGCGCATTAGGCAGTAAGCTTGGCCCAGACCTTGTAGTATAACGTTTAAACTACGGGAGTCATGCCAATCACTGTATCAAGTATTCAGTTGTACCTAGCAAAATCAGTGAGGTAGGCATGAAACTTTTCACGCGGCGTAACGCTATCAAAAAATCAAAATGAAAAATGGTTTATTTGCACAAAAATCATAAACTCGCAAGCAAAATCTATGAGATATGACGGTGTGACGATAGCGTTACGGACTATCGAGAAGTTCATGCTTGCCCCACAGATGTCTAAAAGAGGTTAAAGTTTGAATTTTGTATAAAGTATAGTACTTATACTAGGTACTTAGAAAAAAAAATACCAGTCTGGATATGAATCTATGTAGCATATTCTCATGTCGCAGTGATTGTTGTTATGAAACTATTGACCAATTGTTATGAGATGTACAGTATATTCAGTAGTTATGAGAATAGGTCGTGAGCTATTTTTTGAACCCCCCACTATCTTCTTATAATATTTGTGTCGATGCTCATCTCTCTGAAGACGTACTACATATTCTTGTTCTATGATATTAGACAGGAAATGCGCTGACTGTGTTTTGGTTTTGCTTTATGTATGTAATGTACCTGTGTATTAACGTTTGCATATTGTTTATATATTTCAGGCCTATGCCGGAAAATGTTCAGGAGGATACACTCTGCTTGGAGGTCTGGTAAGGTTTATTTTATTGTTAGTAACATCATAAATAGTAAATACTCTGTCTGTTGTATGTGCAACATGTAACGGCTGAACGGATTTGGATAAAATTGGCAGATACACAAATGGAGAAGGAAAAATATTAAGGTTTCTCGAGAACTGCACCCGTATGATGAATTTGGTGAGAGCGAGATGTCTCCCTTTTAAATGTCAAATTCACAGAGCTATTAATAACTAGATAAACTAAGTGGATGTACATTGCATGTAAAAAATAGACTTAAGAATTAGAATAGGCACTCGTTATCGAGCCACGACTGAAGGAATTAGGGCTGATAGAAGTGGTTTGCAATCCCGTTTTACACACCAAGTAGAAACACTTGCTTTGTCTAGTTATTACTTAGCTCTCTGGATTTGACGTTTAAAAGTGAGACATCTCGCTCTCATCAAATTCATTATACCGGTGCTGGAGTGCGTTTCTACAAATAGGTCCTTTGAATGATGGCGCTAGTTGCTCTGAATATTACTACATAACCTGTAAGTCCTCAAAGACATTAATGGCATCAATTTAATTAAAATCAACTTATTGACAAGTTGCTAGCTTATTGCCTGAGAGAATGCCCGAGTACTAGTAGTTGACTTTTCACGGATAAATTAACGTCTGTACTGTTCCCGCTACACTAAACGTGGCTGTGGTATCTCCCTTATGTTCCTGCAGTTCCGATTACCCCATTTCAGTAACACGTCCATGTCTATTTGTAAATTATTGAATTTATTTTGTACATTTTCAGGGACTTTGACCCAGCAGAGACGGTGAAGGAGAAAATGACCAAAATATTTGAAGTGAAAGGAGTAAAAGGCTTTAGGAAGTTGATGAAGGAAACCGCATTATTGTTGTCTACGGGGAAACATGATAATGAGCTTATTGGGACATCTAATATACCTCTAAAGGTGAGTTTACGGGTTCGGCTGAACAAAAATAGTACGAGTAGAATTAGAAGGACAAAGAGAAAATGCGAGGAATCGATATGAACTTGCCACTTATGTAGCGCGATATGAACTAATAACACTAGCTAACATTTGCCTCTTGTGATAAACTTCCGCCTGTTACGCTAGTAACATTCGTATTCGTAACTACGTAATATATTCGCAACTGCAACTATTTTCTATGATTAGGTATTCGTATCTCATTGAGATTGTTTAGAACAGAGGTTCCCAAACTTTTTTTACTCATAGACCCCTTTTAAAAGTTAACTGGTTCTGGTAGACCCCCTACAGGCCTACACCATATACAAATTAATTGTGAACCTCCATTTTTTCACATTAACGTAGACCCCCACCGAGTCTCCTGTGGACCCCTGGGGGTCCACTTGGACCACTTTGGGAACCACTGGTTTAGAACATTGATGGCGACTAATTAAGAGCTTTAGGCTTGATTCGTCAAATCAGGAGTTGTTTCTATTGTTTGAGACGACGCCGAACAGCGACATGTCGGTTTCACCATAGAAACAATCCTGCTTAAAAGTTCATTATAACCGTGCAAGTTAAGTGGAAAACCTCCTTTCCAGTCGATTCCAGCCGGCGGAATGACAATGTGGTTCAACCTTAGCAAGAAGAGCAAGTTACGTCGTCAAGGCGTAGTGAAGGTGCGGCTTAACTTCTCATCTGAGAAGAACTCGCAAGTCGCTGCGCAGGAGCATCGACATCTGCTGCGGATATTGTTGTTGCACGAATTGGAGAGCTCAAAGGTTGGTGTTAAGGTTTTTATTTGATTGTCGACTATTTGCGTGTTTCCTTCCGTATGACTATAGAAATTGCTTAGGGCGGATTTTTTAATAGGTAGTTATAACAGATGATAACGAAGATAGAGACAACATCAAGTTTATCCTTCAAATAAACCAGTTGATTGATTATTTATATCGGGGTAAGAAGTAGCTTGTGTACTTGTGTCTTTGGATGTTTCTGTACTTATGATACCTAATTTATTAATATGAGGTTAGTCGTTTTGACATGGAGAGTCAGACAGACAGATTAACTTTCGAATCACTTGCTGATATTTATCTATCTCTGGGTTTGTTTTTTGTTCACATAAAAACTTAACAGACGATATGCAATGAGTTTTGTTATAAATGTTGTTGTTAGGTACTTATCTGTTTTGGTATTTTTTATATCAATAACCTACAGACGATTTTGAAGGATATATATTTTTTTTCATTTAACCATGATATTTTAGTAAAGTGTTTATACTTTTCAAAAAAATATCTTTAGTTTTTAGCCAGTGACTTTGGATAGATGCTTTATTTCTCAGAATATAAATAGTATAATCCATTTGTTTATACTGTTAATTATGCTACGATTATTTACTACATAAACTTTTTTGTATGCTCTAGTTTTAAATAGTACTATGAATATGTTACGAATATAGTTCACCACTACAGTAGACCTCGTCATAATCTTTATTCTTTCTTTATTGTACACACAAACATAACACAATATAGTTATCTAACATAGCTACACAGAAAGTGTACAAAGGCGAGCTTATCTCTTTAAGAGATTTCTTCCAGAAACCCAAGCAAACAATTTGTTACACAATTATCTGTCTTAACCCATTATTTATGGGGTGCGCGCAATATGGTTTTTATCGACATTCAAAGTTTGCCATTTTTTATTTATTTATTTCCACATAATTTACAATAGTTAGTGCCAACTGTGTATACATAAACCATGACTGGTTTGGACTGAACACTGCCGTTATCCCTCTTCAAACATAAAAATTCAAAAGTATGGTTAGTTTTTCTTCTACTCGGGTATAGCTATGTGTCAATTTTAAGAAAAATCCGTACATGAAATATATTCCCGGTTCCCGTGACTGGGACCACAGGGAACCTCTCAATAAAAATTTACATGTAACTTGGAGTCTCCAATTTTGTGTCTAGGTTCTTTATAGAGGGCTATTTTTATAGAATTTCACTTAACATACCCCTGCTGTTACACGCTATTGATTCCTAATATAATCCATAAGGTGGCACCCTACTGGTGGAGCGGTAACTTCAGCGCACCCGCCGAAGCGGTGTTAACACAGCACGCGGCACAAAGCGGACTCGACCAGCGAGAGAAATGTCTGGCGCAGTGGACGGTGTACTGCACCGTTACTGTGGAACACCCGCTCAGCTTCGCGCTGTTCAATCTGCTGCTTGACAAGCTTAACAAGCCGCTGAAGTCTGGTGAGTCCAATATAGGGTAGAGAGGAACCATTTTACGTAATGCTTTAGGTATACAGAGGCTAAATACATGGTTGTTGGTGCTCCTGGGTTGTTTAGGAGTTTCTCCATAATATCTGGAAAAATATACATGTGATTTCAAGTATATTTTGGGGTTAGGTTCTCTATAGTGGGCTGTATTCATAGCTTTTCTCTCAATATACCCTTTCTGTTACACCCTGTATACTATATCGTACCTAATAATTGTTACACTTAGCACGCAATGTAATGATCTGATTTCGAGATTTGACAATGTGATCAGGGGCGGCTCCTGATATTTTTAGATGAGGGTAGGATGAGGGTATGAGCGCATGCAAAATTACAATTTGGAAACGCCGAGCGTGTGCACTTCCTTAACGAATGAGATGTTTCTGATTCATATTAAAATTCAGATGACCTAATCAAACATATTAAGGACAACCATATCGCGTTCTAACTCGGACTGAGCAACATCTAGTGGCCGCATACGCCACTACGATTTAATGTGAGCGTTGCTCCAGATAAGGTTAATTTTTTATACGAAATCTTCTGTTTCACACGCCGGCCTATGTCTGTATGTGTCTTTCGCACTCATTGAATACAGTACTAGGATTCGTACCAAATTTCGTTTCATTGGAGCGCGATCGCTAGCGCTCCACTCGATACCGATTCGAAAGATAATTATAAATATAGAGAAATGTAATCTTCGTGGGTGGGAGTGCACTGCACCAGCGCTCCTTAGGACGAGCCGCCAGTGAATGTGATAATTACCTATGTTAGTATCCGTCTAGTTCGTGCTTGTCCTATTGATCCGCAGGATTATTTTATATCTTGCGAGTGGTCTGCAACCGGTTGCTAAACGCCAAAGATGACTACGCGACCTAAGTATTCGAAATGATTGTATTTTGTGCTCTATCGGTTTAGCAGCAGTCTTGGGATAATATCAAATGTCATGTTTAACAGTGACTACAATTGGTTAGACGTATTAACATTTTTTTTTTGCGTCTACAGCGTGCAACATGCGCTACTTTTCATTTATGTATAACAACTTTACGATTAAAATACTTATAATCTAATTTCCAGGTCTAGTAGACGAAAAAGACGTGAAACTATTCTGGGACGGCGCCAAGAAACTGCTCCCAACGTGTTACAGTCACATCAGGAAGCTTCGTAAAAAAACCGCCGGAGACAAAGCCGTCATCAAAACCCTCAGAGAGGTCCTCAAAATACTCCACAGCTTATCCGTTTTAGATGTGCCCGATAGTGTAGAGTTGTTTCCCGCACATTTGTACGGCTGGCTGCGGACAGATGGCGTTAAACTGACGATTCACGAGGTGTTGAATCAGGCGGCTACTCAAGGCGCCTCTGATTGGTTCGTCCATATTCTGGATAATAATGAGTGTAAGGACAAGACGGAGGACTCGAGGCTTCAGCACTTGATTAGAGTGATACAGCTAGTGAGATCTGATCTGCAGCGTGCCATAGAGTATTATGACAGAGTTTTTATTGAGTAAGTATTTTTTCATTCATTTATGTTTGTTACTTGTGCTTAGTATTCACTAAAATATATCAGCTGCATCTCTAAAAATTGAATTTTCTAAAAATTTTAGCAATACCCAAGAAGGGTTGGCGTCAGGCGGGCAGCCGGCCGTAAAACAAAAGCCAAATCTTTGGCGATATGAGTTGCTAAAAAACCAACATATTGTGCCGATCCCGTAAGGGCAAGAAGATAATGATTATGGTCATACTTGTACTGATGCGGGTATTCACTAGAATACATCAGCTGCATTTCCTTCCGTGCATGTCGTTATTGTCGACTAAGGAACTCAGAGGTTGTTTTCTCTAGGGACTAAATATCACGGAATAGTGCCAGGTTACTAGCCGCAAGGCCATTGCCTATTAATAATGAAATCATAAAATAATAAATAAATATAGTTTTATAGGTTAAACACGATTTATCACGAAGTTTTTTTATTACAATTTAAATTCTTTTGTTTCTGGATTTACATATACCCATAAATAAATAATAATTAACTGTGAATATAAAACTAGACTTTTAAATATTCTGAATACCAATGAATAATAAAAATAACATAAAATTGTTTTGTTTTTTACCATAATATATATTTATATGCCATACATAACTCAAATAAATTAATGATGTACCAACGTTTATTTTCAGTATGATGGGATATGCATATTCGAAGGCTCTATACGGTATCTACGAGAGTAAAATAGCCGATTTAGTGGAGCCGGAAGTATTGGAAGTGTGCAAAAGTTTGAAGCGGCTGCGGTATAGTGAGACGTCAAACAGTACGGTGCATTTGGCGGGGGGCATTAACGGGGAGACCAGCTTGGGGGGCTCGAGCGAAGTGGGTTCAGAACCGCTGGCTATGGGGACCACGCTGTTCGAGCTTTATTTGGCGCTGCAGAGGTTTTTGACGTGAGTGTTAGTTTTTAAATACACTGCTGTCGTAAAAAAAGATGATTCTACCTTTTGTCCCTGAAAAGAACTCCGAAATAATTAGTAATAAAATAATATTAGGACTATAAGTTTTATCCAGAGTGGGCTACTATAGCGGGAACAAGACAAGCGTGTGCTCAAATCGGTGAGGCATGTGCCCAACAGTGGGACACGGTGTATGATATAAAAAATGAGACGTCATAGTTTACCCGCAATGTATTTAGGGTACCTATACTTGCAACTAATGCGTTATTGTATATTTTATTTAATACATGAATTAGCACAGTGCTTGCTTGACCTCAAACAGATAAATGTGGCTTTTAAAATTATTCGACAGATTGAATAAAAATGAATTATTCAGTAGATTCCGTAAATTCTTCTGCAAATAACGACTCACAGTAACGTTAGTTGTCCGAAACAACTGAATAACTAACCTTGACCGGCCAAATCAATGGTTAAGTTAAAAATATCTTTGGCATGTTTCCGATTACCCACTATGTTTACAAAAAAGTACCTACCTACAAATAGGCACGGCACCTATGTAAATAGAAAAATCAAACAAGATAATCCCTTTTGAAGTTCAGCCTATATAAAATGTATTTGCATGAGTCAATATTGTACCAGTCGATTATAAAGGCACAAAGTGATTTTGTTGACATACCGTGTGATCTGACAAATGTTGATACATCTGTTTCAATGTTGAACGTTTGTCTAAGAAGATTACTTAGTCATAGATATACGATGAATGCATCACCGTGGAATGTTTTACATGGAAATCATTGTTCTTTTTTGTTATTTTGATGAACTTTTATAACTTTACGCCCTGGGTTACTTCGATGTAGGCATAGCTAACTGACAAGGTTATTAAAATCCGCTCAGTAGTTTTTACGTGAAAGAGTAATGCCACAGATACACAAACATTTTCACATACTCGCAAATTTTCATGTTCATAGTATCAGTAAGAAGCAGGTTTATTATACTGGCAATCTTATGACGGATAATTTTGCTTAGTTTACCTACAAACTTGTCGTTTTAGTGTTTGTTTTGTTGGGTTGATCATGTCATAACTTTTTTCCATACTAACACACATTCTTTTTCTAAAACTATTACAGTCTGGGCCAAGGCTTGAACGAAACAGATTGGAACCACTACGCCATATCCAAATTCCACTCTTGGTTCTTCGGAGGCGTAGCGCAGTGGCTCGACATAGCCGCATATAAAGCGCTCACTCGAATCGAGAAAGCGGTTGACCTGGACAACCTAGTTCCCGTGGATTCGAACGTCAAATACAGCAGTTCCGGAGTGGATACTCTGGCTATATTCTACCAGATCAAGATATTCTGGCAGCAACTGGCGTGGCCTGATGTGGAGGGAAGTTATACGTTTGTCGCGAAGATTATTGATGTGAGTAGTTTGTTTTGTTTGCTTGGAAAGAGTCCGACTGAAGCATTATAAAGCTATATACTAGCAAGACGGTTGCTTAGTGCCTTCATTTTAAGATTATATAAGAAAATGATGTAATGCACTATTAAAAATATTATATGCTACAGTTTAGGTGGCTACATAGCGATTAGTATAGGTAACGCCAAACAAGCCTGCTTGTGCGAACATAGCTTCAGAGTAGACAAAGGTCTTAGTTCTAGATGTTTCTAATACACAAATCGAATAGAAGAATCTGTATTGTATTTACCTATATGAGCTAATCTGTGTGGTTTCGGCTGTGTTGAATAGCACCACCCCATATCTGCCTGTGGGTATCATAAGAGGCGATTGAGAGTTTTTAGGAGGTGGGTAGCAGCGCCTCCAGTGTTGAAAACATAGTCCGAAAATCACACTGCGGTCACCAACCCCCCTGCCCAGCGTGGTGATTATGGGCAAAAACCCTTATGTGACAGTAGTCTTGTGGCGTGCTCTGGAGGAGGCCTACGTCTAGCAGTGGTCTGCAATAGGCTGATGTGAGATTTTGTTAGCTAAAGACATTAAGCTAAATAATCCAATTTATTTTTCCAGGACATATGCAGATGTTGTGTATTCTACTCTGACAAAATGGCGACTCGTGTGGAAACCATAGGCAATGTCAGTACAGTGTACGAGGATCGTTTCGAGGTGACGACAGAGTGGTGCGTGGCCATAAACAATATAGACTTCGTGAGGCAAAGTCTACAGCCGTTTGTTAAGGAGCTGGGCATGGATGAAATTATTAATAAGTTGTGTGAAGCTCGCTCGCCGTTGGAAGCTGAAAGGTAAGTCAAAGTAGTGCGACCAGTTAGGAATACTTTAGTAACATTACAAAGGGCATAGGGCGCCCTACTTATAGGCTCCTTATAGAACCTATGTAAAAAAATAAGGAGGAACTAAAGCAGGAAATGGCTAAGTTTCGAAGTGTCAGAAAGAGATGCGTATGTATATACCTACGTTACAGTACTATACACGGTGTTTTTTCGTTGCCACCCTTAACAAAGGGTACGTACTCTATACATCAAATAAAGTATGTTTATGCCAAAACAAGTGCTGGGAAACGATGTAAATAAAAAAAAAAAAAATTATTACTTATTCGGGCGAAATTTATAATGGCCAGTGTTTATGCTAGTTTTTTCATAGACAGATATTAATTATTTCTCGTGAAAAAATCTTGCTACATGCGTCAATGTGCATTTATGCAGAAAAACGCAGTCTATCTACTCAACTTTGGACCCTAATATTTTAGAAACCAGACACGTCCCAGGTATGCTTCCATGGAGAAAAATGATCGTGATAATGAGGAGATTCCGTAGTTTTCGGAAACGTTGACGACTAAAAATCAATCTGTATATATTTAAAATAAAATATAATAAAAATAAAATGAAATAAAAAGGACAGTCAATATGAGATGGTCAATTATTTTGATGTTTTTTAGGTGCGCTATTAGTATTTAGTAGTTTTAATTGTAATTAACCATTTTATGCTTTACAGGTGCAGAGACACTCTTGAAAATGTTATTGCAAATGCCATAGACACAGTGAAAAATAAAATAGTGGATCTCCTAGAAGTTATGATCAAAAAGGTATACAATTATTTTTATATACCCGTAGTGAGGCTCTCGCGTTCACTGCTAATACCTATTTAGTATGAATTTGGAACATTTTCCCTTGTATTAGTTACATACATAACGCTGGCTTTTTTGTATTTGTGCCCGAAAAGAAGCGGTTGGCTTATCCCTTACGTGAAACTCAATAGGCTAATGCCTAGCCACTTTGGGTAAGACAGGCATTTGTATTAACTGGTTGGCTGCAAGAAATCTGTGTTAGAGGAAAGCTCGCCTTTGTACATTTTCTTTGTTAATATAATATTATTATCTCTTGTATTTTCTGTGTACAACAAAGAATAAGAATAACTATGTTTTTCAGATGATGCCGTCCATCACAAGGTTCCTAATAGAAGGGGCAGAGTTACTGCATCAAGACTGTTCGAGTATGGACCGTGTGATGCGATACTTAGAGGCCAATCTCGATACGTTATACCAGCATCTTAATATCGAGAACTTTTCAAGAACTCTTGACGTGGTGTGGGAGCAATTAGCCGAAGTTCTGTACGAATTGATACAGGCGAATTTGGAGGTATGATGAAAACCTTTTTTTGGTTTTCGATATTGATCGAAAACATTTTTACTGCCAATGTAGGTTTTTGATGTTGATCTAAACTCGCTAACAGCTGTAAATTGCGTAGTACTAATGTTGAGTTAGCTGTTTCTTTATTTTCTGTTTACTAATGTTCTTGTTATGATCCAAAGAAAGGTGAATTAATCATCGAAAGTTATTTATTATGTTTTTTTATGACTGATTTAATTGAAGTTTAGGAGGGAAGGTTGATTAGTTAGTCCTAATATCCGCTGTGAATCGTTTAGTCTTTTTATAAATTTTGATTTTGATGAAGTACCTATATTTATTGTCATTATATATTATTAGATTTCATTCAATTTTTTTTGGATCAACTCTTGTTTATTAACTTTACGTTTTATTTTGAACTAACAATCTTTGTCGTTTGTAGAAAGAGAAACTCGCCACTCGTATCCGCTTCATTAGCCGTAGATATTTTGGAAAAAATAAAGTATCTCCAAACTATAATTATTTTCGGGTAAATAATATTGAAGTAAAGCACGCTATGGCAATATATTATGCACGACAATATTATTATTATAACACTAACTTATGTAGTTTAATTTTAACATTTTATTTTATTCTCAAACTCTAGTCATAGACAAAGTTACGTAGATGTTTTATCAGCACCGGAAGTGAAGCATAGACAATATAGTCTGTAATTGTTTTTATTTTTTTTTAATAGCACCGAAGGGCAAAGATTGCTCGATATATCGACCCCAGACGGTTGACCCGACGAGCGGCCGCCCAATTAGATGCGGTAAACCTTACTGTACACTAGAGCACCTTGTTTTTGTAATTGTTCTGTTATACTCTAGAATCTGACAGTCAATAAACGTAGGAAACCTCATCATTATAAAATCAGTTATAACTTTCACTCATTTTCCATTGTATAAATTAATTCCATGACTTTCATTTTTCATAGCTAAAATATAGCGCTTATAATATTATAGAGTGACCTCTGAATCATAAGAATAAATTTGATTAAAGATGGAGTAAACATTTTGATCATTTTTTTATTAACAATCTTACAACTAAATAAATACTTACAACGTAGAGGCCTTAACATAGTTATGGGCATTTTCCCTCTATTTTTATGGGCATTTGCTCTAATACCTCTGTAAAATCTATTTTACTACCGTGCTAGACCATAAGAGGAGAAATAGAATTTTACCATCTCTTCTAAATAAATTCATAATAATGCTACTAATACAATTCTGTTAAATCTATTATAGTTATGTAACACCTATCAGATACGTAAATGTTTCCTAATTTTATTGATGTCAGATTATAGGCTGATTTCTTTTCTACTTTGTGCCTAGCAGAATTCCGAATGACAAACCTATCATGCCGTTTTAGAATTTTATATTATTTGTATTATACTACATTGAAAATTATATACGAACGTTTTTGCATTGCGATTTCAAAAATGTATTCTACCTATTTGTTTTGAGTATACCTATTTCTGATTTTTATTAGCCTGATTTTTGCCTATTTGAGAAATATTACTTATGTATAATTAAAAATTAAGTTAAAACAGGCTTATTATAATTTTGCTACATATTAAGTTGATATTTACCTACCTTAGCATGTGCATGATTTATTGATAATACCTTATCTTTGTTACTATATTTGGTGTAAGTTCCTCTGTATTCTATAAATAAATGTAAAAGGGGTTGTGGTTGGAAAGTCATAGAAATAATGTTATGGATTTTTTGAAAGTCCAAATGACATCCTATACATTTGCTACCTCGCTCGTTATGATATAAAGAGAATGAGATGGTAAATATAACGAGTGTCTTTGAAGATTGCATTATTACTTAGATGACCTGGCTATATGTTTTGTCTGCGATACAATCCCAATCAGTAAAACTATTATAATATCTGTGATATTCATATGGTTTCTTATTACTATGACTTCGTATTGTGTCGTCTTGATAATGGGCTGTATTATGTTCGTTTTATATGTACTATCTACACGTTACTATCTTTATATCTCTCTTATATATTTAAATAGGCATCTAAGATAAAAACTACATTTACAGAAACGTCGCCCACCATCGTTCTTCCATAACCTACATGAATGCGTCAAGATTATGATAAGATCGTTCCGGCAAGAGAGCAACGAAGCGTACTCCTCTGAAACGCTGAAAAAAGTGGAGTATCTACTGAAAATCCACGGCATGGAGACCAGAGAGTTGATTCACCAGTACCATTTAGAGAGGTGGCAGGAGCAGCAGACGATAAGCGAGCCTAAAATGGGCATTCTGACAGTCAGAGCACAGCTCATTGAGACTACCCTCAAATTGGAGATTATGAATGCGAGGAATCTGATACCGACGGATTCTAATGGTAAGTTCCGTGACCGAGACTAAATCCTGAAATCAAATTTTGCATTATGCTTTTTAAAATTTTCTTTTTGCTAGTTGTATGTAATCTGAGATGAGTTGTTTGCTTAATTAAACACCTTCAAATGTATTACCAGTGGGATTTGAAATTAATAGATAGATAGTATTTTTGTTATTTGTGAGCCAATTCTTTATCTTATGAATGAATACTTCGGGAAACTGGCTTCTATATTATAATGTAGTGTATTTGTGCTGTTACGGAACTTTACTAGAATACATTAGCTGCATCTCCTTCCGTCTATGTCGTGAGAATCAACTAAGGAACTCAGGCATTATCTCAGGCGATAAGCTAGTAACAACTCAATTTCGGGAACACATCGGCGTCTATATTATTATGTTTCAATTCAATTTTGTTTAATGGTCACAATTGTGTCGGGCACAATAATTCCGCCAATGTCACGTAAGAGGAAAATACACGAATGAGATTGGTCAATAAAATAGCAAGTAATTAAATAAGACCAGATTGTGCCTAAAAAAACCAGATTAGTATAGTCAAGTTTAAGTCATTAAGCCAGAAAGATGAATTCGCAGCCCTACTCATCATTTTCCTGCCCTGCTCCCATTTATTTGGAGTCGGCGCAATATGTACTTTTCTTCCATTCATCCCTATTTATTTTTCTTCCAGGTCTCTGCGATTCCTACGTGCGCGCGCAGCTATTACCTGAAGACACGTTTGTCAACGTACTGAAACCTAAGACGCAGACGCACAACAAGAATCTATTCCCGCTGTATGATGAAATGTTTATGATGTAAGTGCTGTTCTATGCTGGTGTTGTAACCGAGAGGTTTCTGTATGAAAACCAATCATTTTAGTTTTGCTCTAGGGCTTTGTTCTTTTTGTATAAACTCGCACAACTGAATTATCGTCACGTCGTGTTCGGTATTATGAAAATAGAATCATCAACTTTCGGAAACACGTAGGGAACCCCTTTAATTCTACTAGTTTTTCGTTCATAGAGTCAATCAATCCGGTTCGAAGGACCAAAATGTACCACAAAGTTCTTTACAGATACGGTTCAAAGGACCAAAAATTAGATATATTGACCAAAACGTGTTTTTAGTCTTTTATATGTCTAGAGCTCTAACGTGGACCAAATATTAGTCGTGCCTAGCTTAATCCATTGTCACATTTCAGTCAACTGACACCGGAACAAAAGAGCATGTCGGACGCCCTAATCCACCTAGTAATAAAAGACAAGGACATGTTCAGTGTAAGCAACACGTTTGTTGGCGAGGCATACGTCCGACTGGCTGACGTGGAAGAGACTGCAGCGCCTATCACCAGCCTGCCTCAGCGATTACTGCCGCTGTCCAGGCCTACTAATATTGGTGAGTCACTATCTAGCCGGCAGAGTAGTTTGTACCACCTCATGCCTACCCGTGGGTATCGTACGAGGCGATTAAGGGTTTCCGGGAGGTGGGCAACAACAGCGCCTCCCGTGCTGACAAAATAGTCGCATAAACCACTTTGCGGTCACCAACCTTGTGGCGTGCCCTGGGGGAGGCCTACGTCCAGCAATGGACTGCTATAAGCTGAAGCCGAAGACTATCTATACAGTCTATATATCTATCTCTATCTTGGTATACCTATCTATACAGCTTACAGGAAAAAGCCTAAAGCCTTCCTCTTTACTACTCCATTGTCGTATTTCCTGGGATAACCTCATCCACTGGTTCCCCTTTTAGTTTCCCACAAGAATAGGTTTACTTTTACGTCTTCAGCCAAGGGCTTTAATTAGATTACGCTCGACTCGCATTCTGTGGGGTAAGCACGAACCTTTTTACGCGGCGTAACGCTAGCGACTCGCTAGGAAAATCTATGTGATTTGACAGTTTGACGATAGCGTTACGGAGTATCGAGAGGTTCGTGCTTACGTTGTGTGTTTGTAATCAACATTGATTGCCTGATTAAAATTTTATGAAGAATGCAGATTTTCTCTGTATCACAGTAACTAATTAATTTGAATTTTTTGAAGGCTCGTTCTATATAAGAATATTTTATAAGCTATTAGTGTTGTTGCCTCGTCCGTTATACATATATCAGGGTGTACCAACCACGGGCAGGTGAAGTCGACTTTGTGTCCATAAAATACCTTAAGGTCGAACCCACCAACACCGGAATAACTTATTATTTTAACCATATATCTTCTTAATAACAGACGGACACGCCATCAAAGCGTTGGAATCAAGACAAGGCGACAAGCAGGCGCGTGAATTCCTGAAGAAACAAAGACAGAAGGTGCCGGCTGGAAAGCAGTTCTTTTCCCTCAGTTAAGTTAAACCTAGTCTATGGTTACAATGAATGTACAGATTTTAAATGAACTGATGTTTATGAGTAAATTTTACAAGGCTGACGTGCAGTTTGACGAAGTTCTATAAGTTTTTAAATGTAAGATCGACAGATTGTGGCCCATTTTTGTGCCTCGGCGAAGCATGTTTGAGTTTTGTATTGCTAGTTGCGATGTAGGTACCTACTTCTAATTTCCTAATTACTAATGTTGCAAATGATACGTTATTTATGTTGTGATTACGAATGATACGTCTTTTTGGTACTAGCAATAAATTGGTGTGAGGGGAATGTATGAAATACCTGTACCTGTATGAAATACGTCCATACTGTGCGTCTGTATTTCTAACGATATATACGATCGATTCCGGTCACACTAGGCCATAAGTCGCACTGTAAGAACTACATCAATCAAACTGGTATATAATATGTACATCCCTACATGTATATAAATCGTATTTTTAGCTTGCGGACTACTTTTTTCTTATTCTTTATTGTAGGTACACAAAAATAGATAAAATTATTGATAAAGATAAGGTACAACGGCGAGCTTATATAGAGATATCTTCCAGCCAAACAGTTATAATTATGTTCACGTTACTCATTTATTAATTTCAATTTACGTGTAATAAAGAGGCAAAAGTTAATGTGTAATAAGTAATAACTAAAGTGGTAAATTAAGATTACATAGTTTTATAAATTTTATACTCGATATTTTGATAACTTTAATCCACTTAAATTCAAATTGTGTTAAAACTTATCTGCGAAATTTATTGTTAACGAATCTCTTATTTAAACCATATCATGCAGAGACAATAATAATCTACTTAAATGCAAATAAAATTTGTTTTCATACACTATGAATATTAGTCAGATCTCCTATTCTCATTTATAATATATTTATGTGTATACTCTTTACAAGGACAACGTGATAGTAGAATCATGCGGTGTGTCAGACCTAATGTTGGTTTTGCCATAAAGGAGAACTGTGTAGCAGCTCTCCTGGATTTCGTCTTTAGGCGACCTTAACTCTTATTAGCTCCACGTAGCCTACTATTAAGCCCCGTGTCGCCAACTTATGCCTGACAGACCGGAACAAATCGCACCTTGGGATGGTGACCGTTGCCAAAGTAAAAGCTTTGCGATTTAATTTTTTAGGTTGTTTAAATTCACCTCCCTTTTTGTTTTTATTTTTTATTTATTTATTAACTTTAAAATTATACAGTTGTTGGTTTGGTAGCGGTTTCATTTTGGGGTGCAAACATAGAAAGTAACATATAAAAAGACCATCGACTAAATGATTTTGAATTTGAATTAGATATTTTATAAACCACAACTTTATCAAATGTCATCTTGTAAAGAGGCGATATGATAGTTTTCAAGATGTAAGTCAAATATGTAGCTAAATTACAGCAAAAATGTAAACATTTTGTGTATTTTATATTAAAATAGGGTAATGTAAATAGCAATAAGACTTGAGTGCTATATGTATATCATACAGTCGTATGAATACTTTTTTGGATAAGTTTTTTTAGTGTATAGTTGTAGGTAGTTTGTATTCAATTGGTTGATATGAGCGGTCCCCTTATTACCTAACTAGCAAAAGCAAAGCGATAGCTTGCTTGTCAAATTCGTATTACGTAAAATGAATTTCAAAGGAACTTTGACATTTCAAGGCGAATATTGTACAATTTTCGCTATCGCTTTGCTTCGGCTTTGCTATTGCAAATTAGGTAATTAGGGGGCAGGTTATTGTATTTCTGCTAATCGTCGGTGTCCAGACTAATACAAACTTATTTGCTGGATAGGTGACCTTACTTGGACTGATCACAATCATCAGTCGTCGGATTCGAGTGTCAGTGAAGGGTGTAAGGTCCGATGCTAGACGTAAATCAGTTGAGTACAAGCTCTTTTTATGCTAAAGTCTGTGATACAGATACAAGCCTTATTATCTAAACAGTAATTATTGAAACTGTGTTATTACAGTCAGCTTAAAACGTTTCTTTGATAGATACTCCATAATTGGCTGTCAAAAGTGTTTATTGTGTGTCTTGCAATAATGTCACTTCGAGCAACGAGGGAGCCATTTACAACCAAAAGTTGAATCTGTAATAACACTGGCAAAAATGTTAAACAATCTGATCACATTAAAAAGGTATATACGATTGATTTTACAGTTACATTTGATAATACTATATTAAATCATGCACAATAGAAGCAAATTAATGTCAGCTCTAACTTTTCTTAGATTCAGTTTAGCACCATGAGAAAATGTTTCGAAACACAATGCTTGTAAGATTAGTACATATTATTTAATTAAGTATGTTTTTATTTATTTGGCCACACTTGCACCGACTATCAAAATTTCGGATAGTTCGTTATTGAATTATTGTCATACATGCTATCTCTTTCGATTTATTTAAAAAATAACGAGACAGCATATGTGTTCATCAGGGATCATAAATTATCCAATATATTGATATTTTGGTTATCTAATAAATTGACATTTGGTGCAAGTTGCCCTTCTGTATGCTTATGATATCAGTTGATTTGTTTTGTTGTAACTGAAAGTTTATATTTGTCAAAAGTTTTTTATTTATGTTTTTTATCGATTAGCAATATATTTTATATACATTTACGATTTTTATTCAAAGTACTGAAGCCCAGCTAAATCGATTCTACAGTAGTTGCACCGAAATCACAGAATACTAACCTAATTGCTTACCTAAACAAAAGGAAACAGCCCTGAAACACACACCATAATCTTTCATACTCCTGTATCGTCTAACTTTTATGACAGTTCATAGTGAGCGATCATTTTTTCAAACTTAACAAATTGAAGTGGCATGTCTCAAGACAGTTTGGCAACATAAACATACATGCCATGCCACTTCCTGTTCATTAAGTTTCAATGAGTGATCTTCATTGTGATTTACTGCCAAAAAGATAGCCGATTGGCCTGCTGAAGATCAGAGCAGAAGATGAACATACATACAGGGCCCTAGAACAAAAGTAAAATTCCTATTGTGAATGTAAGTATAGACTCTTTTAACAATGGTTAGAATTCTGTTACACATCTGATTTACCAAACGCACTATAGGTGCCTTCCTATTGGAGGAAGTCATGTTCGAGTTTTTATTCACTTTCCCTATCTATTTTTGAAGCAAACCTTATTTTTTCTTACTAAATTACTCAATACATTGCACACACATTTATAGTATGTAGGTACATACATACAGGGTGATTTTTGGGGTAGTCCCTTTCTTCTCCGAATATCGATCGTCCAAAAATCATAATCCCTAACAAGTTTGCTATAATCATCACTTTCCATAATGTTCGCGTATACGAAATTGTATATTACCTAATTCTAATATTTTGGTGCCATAAAATCGGGTGCTATAATGATTAGATGTCCTAATTTTTCTTGCAGAAATTGCTAGAAATCTGTCTAGAGCCTTATTTAAAACATAAAATTAACCAGGCAAATATTGATATGGCGACTTCAGACCATTATTCAGAAGCGAAAAACAACTGAAAACTTTTGCAGGAAAATTCCTTAATTTTCCAACATTTTTTAAATTTCGTATTTCAGGAAAAAATTGTGTAGTTCGTTTAAGTAGGGCTTAGATAATGACTTCAAGACAAAATTTTAACCTATGGATAATAAAAAAAAAAAATTGGTCTCAAAAAAGTTCAAAATCCCAATGGAGAGTCACAAGTGGTCCAAAAAACTGCAATGTGTCACATAATAACCAATTCGCCCGATACAATTGGCGCGAAAAGGTAACATTGCGGATAATCAAATTCAAACTTCCTGCGAATAATAACACTGTCGTATAAATTAAAACAATGGTACTTGTTCACTTGTTCAGTATTTCAGTATTTGCCTGGCTGTCACACACACCTGTAGGTATAACAATAGTTTCAAAATAAGTCACGCTTTTATCTAAAAGATAATTTTGCCAGTCTTTATTTCCAATCCACGCGGACCCAGTTGAGCAGACTTCAATAATGTTTTCTCAAAACTCAAGATTGATCGATCGTGTTTTTGAGGCACATTCATTTTACTTGGTAAAGTTATAAGATTGATTTACCCATGGGAATTAACCCTGTCATGGACCATTCCGCCTGCTTTTAAATTAAATGTGACTTTACAAATAAAAATAAATTTTGGTGTTTGGTTAATTTTGCGTCCTATGTAAAATTAACATAAAACAAAAATTCCACATGAAAGGTTGAAAGTAAGAAAAGAAAAAATTAGGCTATATTTATTTTTTTATATTTATGTTACTTTTATGTAAGTAGCGAGAAGAAGAGTTAACATGGATTAGATAGATAGGTAGGTACCTAGGTACATAAAATTTTTTTTTTGTTATTGTGCATTTTTCGCAAAGTTGTTTCAGCTATGGGAAGTCATTGTTGGCTTCCTAGGTAAAACAGCAAATTCAATTATGTATTACCAAAAATGGGAACCTAGGTAATGGGGTATGTGCCTAGTAAGGATGTGAAACGATACATCGTTTTCGGTAGGCACTTGCTAAATCTACCTTTATTCCGAAAGTAGAATCATTATAGTCGCAGCATGCTTTATTCGAGACGTATTAAGTTTTGAATAAGTAATATTCTTATAAAACTCAAACTCAACCCAAGAGCCAACTACGTGAATGTGCTACTAACCCAGTGTTGCCAGATCGTACATTGCGAAATGATCTTATATTTGTTGAAAAAAATTATTGTGTTTTTATCGCATGATAGAATATATGGACAAGGTATGAAATCCTAGCCCCCCCCCCCGCTCACGAGTTGGAATTTAGTGGATTTTAGGGGTAAATTTCAAAATTCTTGGGGGTAAAATTGAGTGTTTAAAAAATATCGTAGATTTGACAAATATATCGTAGAACTTGAACGAATTATCGTGCGATACCTAATTTTAATTTTTATGGCATGGCACTCAAATTTATCGTGGATCTACGATAATTATCGTGCATCTGGTAACGCTGTACTAACCTAAGTATTATTTACTTCAGATAGCCTATCTAAAGAATAAGGTTGATGCCGTCTCTATCATGTTCAAGTTTCAGAGGCTATCTGACGATTGGAAAAATCGGCCCTTAATCTTAAATTATTTATTTATCCACTCCGATATAAAGTACTTGTACCTGATGAAGTGACATCAGAATTTATAGCTTACCTAATCTAGTAAAACCATCCTTTCTACCCCAATTGCATGATTCATCCAAACCTTCGTCATTCAACGTCGCACGTGTCATTCCGAATTTAACCGCGCAAGTATTAATTAAAATGTCACCGAGCGAAGCTGGAGGCCGCGTCGGTGGAAACGCGGTATCAAATGAAACATCTCCGACGGCGGCGCGTTTCAAGTCCTAGCCGGCTTTGATCTCGCCGCGCCGACAATCCGCTCCACTACTTATCGACTCAGATTTATTGTGATTCGGAGCCTGCGGTCCGCGGGGAGTCGATCGCCAAGTACTCGAATGTGTATTCATGGTATATAAGTGAGAGCAAAAGTGATTTGCGCGTGCGGCGGTAACTTAGCAGATTTGGTTACTGATACGACCGTTTTAAAGGAGTTTTGAAGCTCGAGTTTTATTTAACCCTAATTATTTACTAGTGGACGTCCGCGACTCAATTCAAGTGGACTGCAGAAAAAACAAAATGTAGAAATTATTCGGGATAAAATGTAACTTATGTCCTTTCTTTTTCTTGAGTTCATAAAAGGTCATTTACAAATGTGGGTAGTAAAACTTTTTATATCTATAGGAGCGAAATATAAAATAAGTAATGTAGAGTCTCTACGAAATATAGCTAAATATGCACCGTCACGTTTTAAATAATATTGCAGAGCTTTCAAATCTTAGTCCATTGAATCAGGCCTTTCGGAAGTTAAAATTTTATAGAGCTACTAGCGGCCTCCTGCGACTTCGTCCGCGTAAATGAGGATTTCGTATCAGTATTGCATTCATGTGAAGCCGAAGCGGGTCGCTAGTATAAAACTATGTAAAAACATAAAAACCTTCCTCTTTTTATTACTTTATCTATTTAATAAAGCCGCACCAAAATCCGTTGCGTAGTTTTAAAGATGTAAGCATACATAGAGACGACAGTGGGGAGCGACTCTACGTACCTACGTATTGCATGGTAGCTTAAGTGCTCGGATCTGGTTTCGCATCGCGACTTGCGGTTGCCTGGAATTGCAAATCATGGGTTTCATATTTAAGAGTCAGCAGATAGTGTAGGGCGAACACCAATTGAAAACTTTAAAAGCTTTTAAAATTGCGATTCGAAGCTCATCTAGACACGTAGCGTGTCAAGCCAAGTTCAAGCAAACAGAACTGGCACACACACCCATTAATATATTATGGAAATATGGCATCTATCTACCCTGTTGATTGTAGTATCACATTACTTTAGTGAATTGTATTCAGCCACTGACATAATACACAGTAGGTACCTACATACCTCCATACTTTATACCTACGATGAATACGTTCCTTATCATACTTCCTATCATCTGAGAATGATATCCTGCCTTTTATTATAAGGTCACGTGAATATATTCTCAGTGTACAACTTGGTACTTGGGACGAAATGGGGCCACTACTAGTAAAAATAAATTACCTAAGAACCATTACAATGACTCTATTACATAATCATGTAAAACGCTTCAGTCTGTGTAAAAACTGACAGCAAAATAAGGTTTACGTTTACGGTTACCTAAAGACGAAATCACAGATATTGTTATCTCTTAGATTTCTACAGTAGGTACGAGCAAACGAGTAAGTAGAAGGTTTCTACGAAAATTTACGAGGCGGCGACGTAGACGTATCTGCTCGTAGTAAAACTGCCTCAGTTAAACAATCTCAACTAGCTAAAATTAGGGATTTAGTGAAGGTAAATAGTTATATCCTTTGCACTGCATGATTATCGTACCTGAAAGTAGGTTTTTTTTTTTTACTTTAATGTCATACCTATACTAGCACTAACTATAGCACTAACACACAGTGAAAAGCTTGTGTTGTGTGACCCATTTATAGATAAATAACTATGAGAAATAAGCTGTTTTTCTTCCTTTATTTAAGTTTTATGACGTTTTATGCTTCTATGGCTATGCGTGTCGAAATTTAACAGGCAAATTTAGGAGATACTATATTTCTCGTTCTACCAGAGCTAATCTGGGTATAACTTAGCTAAAAGTAAGAACATGTATAACAGTTGTCTCTATAAATGTACCTCTGCCATAACCTATTCTACAAGTGAGTATTTTTTACCTCCTCACCGACTGCCGGCACCGACGGAGGCGGTAAAAACTGCCTATTGATAACTGAGTGACTAGCTATTTATTACTTGTTACTATTGTACAGTCATTACGGAGCAGCTACTGGTTTTTATTTGTACGTAATTTGAAAAAGGTAGTAAGGATTTTTTTCATACTTAAAGAAAATCCTTTTCGACTGGTATGTTAGGTATGGGATAGAAGCAAAAATTTTTGAACATTCACATTCGTCAGTCCTGCTTTTCACCAATAGGTACTTACTTACCTACCTCACCTCATAATCTTTCTACCCCATAGAATACACATTCGCTTCGTTCTTCTACTATTGCTCAGCGCGAGCAAAATTTTCTTGATATGCTACTGGTTAACAGTGACGGTCAAATCTGTGCCTTATGCGAAATTATAACTGTAATTTTTTTATAACAAACTTATGCGTAATCTATGATCTGCCCTTATCCCACCCCATACTTAAACTATGATCGTTTCGCCACAATGTTGTTTTCTTTAGAAACCCATAGGTAGAAACAGCTTAAGAAAGACTCATGGCCTGCATACCTGACGGTAACCCTCTTAAAGAATATTCAAGTAATATTTTTTACAAAATTCAAATGTAGAAGTACCTACCTAATACCTACTCATATACATATTTGAGGTTTATTCAGAAATATGAGTCATACAATCTAGTTTTCTATGAACGCAGGTGTGGGAATTTGGCGGCCACTATCGTTTTGACAACTTTACACCAAGTACTTACCTAATAATTGCTATATGATTCATAAAACAACTGCAATAAAAACTTCATGCAAAAGTAGGTGCCGCTGAAATCAGATATAGGTAAGTAAGTGGAAAATTAAATTACACCTTCATGAAACTCATGAAGTTGGCATTTTTGATTAAATTTTTAGTTTATATTTTATAAATGAAATTGTATTAGGCGTTACAATTCGGAAGTTCAAACATTCACTATGGGTGCGCCCACCACCGGGCCCTACACCCTCCACTGACCCTCGGATCTGATAACTCATAATTGCGATAACAGGCACTTGCACTAACTACAATCGCCATGAGAAACCAGACCCGAGCACCTAGCATGCAAGACGATACATTGCACCATTCCGAAATCAAAAACTAGATAAATAATCTACATATGTTTCGCCAACAACCGTTATGTGTTGGGTTTTAGAGGTTCATAGTAATTAGTGGTTTACTAATTTACTAATTTCTATAATCCTGAGGATGCCACGGTTGTTGGCGAAACATATGTAGATTATTTATCTAGTTTTTGATTTCGGAATGGTGCAATGTATCGTCTTGCATGCTAGGTGCTCGGGTCTGGTTTCTCATGGCGATTGTAGTTGGTGCAAGTGCCTGTTGTCGCAATTATGAGTTATCAGATCCGAGGGTCAGTGGAGGGTGTAGGGCCCGGTGGTGGGCGCACCCATAGTGAAGTTTATATTTTATAATTACCATTTTAACTGTTATATTCTGTAATACTTTTGTCGCTAAACTGTGTTTTTAATGCCAGCTAAAATTTCATCTCAACCCTTAGTAGGGAATGGCATCGGAACAGGAAAGAAAATGTAAGTTTAAGCAGACGATAAGTCTACGTCTACGCTAGTTAAAAATGTTGATAAATAACAAAAAATACCGCATGTATAATCTATGAGAAATCGATTTCAAGAATCTCCAGTAGAGCCAGATGGATGTGTGTTTTTATCTATAAAATATTTTCTCGTTTAAAATTCTGTTAAATATCCAATTGTCCTCAAAAATAAATCAGTTTTATTGAGTAATCCACATATTTTAATGCACACATTTGTAATTCTAATTCCAGTTTATCCGTTACAGGTGTGACGGACTCCCAGCTAAGTAGAATATAATTGGCGGGCGGCAGAACATCGTTCAAAGCCGGAGCTCGCCTGTAAAAATGCCATCGCAAAGGCAGCCGCTACAATAAGCCCTTTGACAGTCGTACCACCTTTATGTTATGATGCCGACTCTGATATACAACATCATTAAACTCACTTTATCGACTCGCATACATCTAGCTCCTCACTAAATCAGGGAATCTAAAAGAAACGCCACCACCGCGGCACCTACAAACAACCCGAGAGAATAAACGATTTGAACCATTAAAATCTTTTATAGATGATTATTCAATCTCATTTAGGACTTTGTCTGACGGCCTCTTTAAAAGCGGTCCATAAAAGATTATAATGCAGCTCATTTTTCATAACAATGAACGGCTTTAATAAGAGTTTTTATTCAATGTTTATTAAATTATTACGGGCTGAGCAGGGAATTTAAAATTTGTTTTGTGTGTGTCGGCCCTTAGTGGGGTTCCTAAGCGTTTCGATTGGATCGAATTACCCGTTACAGATTCTGGGCTTTTTGCGTCTTCCCTTTTCCGCGTTCAAATTACTTAATATTATTTTATTAACTGAATAAAAGCAGAAACGTTCAATTTAAATACGAGCATGCTTAAAATGTAAAATTTATATATACCTATATAGCTTCACACTAATTTTCTGACTATGAGGAAACAAGAAACTGAAAAATTTTTAATATAACGGTACACGTCCTTGTCGGATGTATATCGAAAATTATACACATCTATAGTCATCCCAATGTAAGTATCTGTTAAAAATCCAATGTGAGTAAGATTAAACATATTTTTTTCTATCCCTGAAAACTTCGACACTTTGTAATACTAAATTATCGACCTTTGGTAGGCTTATTTATTCTATCATTTATCTATACCAGGGGTTCCCAAACTTTTGACGTGAAACGTCTTTAAAATCGCGCCGACACATACGGGTACCAGGTTTAAAAACTGGACCGTAACGAAAAGGTCTATATCATCGTACCTTAATAATTAAAAAACTATTGGTCTTAGAAACAAAAATGTGGTGTAAATATTTCACTTATATAGTCAGCTCGCTGTTATGACATTGAGTTCGTGTCGGGGTCAAGCGGGGCGGCGGGGGAGGGATACTGCGATAACTGTGCGTTTACCGGCGCTCACGCTTGTTTCTATTCAGTGTAACTCGTGACTCCGACTTTATAGCGTGGTGATTCTTTCGTGTGTTTGTCAAGTTTATTTGAACCGATTGATTTATACAAAAATAAGTGTAATTTGGACAGTATTTATATCTATACTAATATTATAAAGCTGAAGAGTTTGTTTGTTTGTTTGTTTGGACGCGCTAATCTCAGGAACTACTGGTCTGATTTGAAAAATTCTTTCAGTGTTAGATAGCCCATTTACCAAGGAAGGCTACAGTCTATACAATAACCTGCCCGGCTTCGCACGGGTACAACGCCCCCTCACGCGGACGAAGTCGTGGGCGGCTGCTATTTAATTTAAAATAACCAGAAAGTGACAGTAAATATATAAACATTTGCTATGTATTTTATGTTTCTATTACGTACCTGTTCTTTTTTATTAAAATACTTAAAACAGCGTCCATCTTGTTTTCATTTCAATCTTTTACTTTAAAAGCGATTCGCTAACATAGACGTTTCACGTTAAAACCAACGGCCGTGTGCCCCGACACAGCCCCACCCGCTTTTTTTTCTCATAGACCACTTTTAAAAGTTAATTGGTTCTGGTGGACCCCCTGCAGGCCTATACAACATACGAATTCATTGTAAACCAACATTTTTACAACGTAGACAGACATCCATCGAGTCTCCTGTGGACCCCTGGGGGTCCACCTGGACCACTTTGGGAACCACTGATCTATACCAACACAGGTGGAAAATTAGGCTGATATTCAAATATATTCACACACCTAATCCCTAAGGTCTTGTGTTGTGGGTTAATTGTAGATAAAGTTATGAATATAATTCAGGACGTCGTAGTTAACTAAGATATAATTTAATTCAGGATGCTAAGATTAGTTTGTAAATTGTTCAAATAGCATTTGTAAAGTCCATGTTATACCTACGATATACAAGTACCTGAATACCTATATAATATAAAATATCTATACAGGGGACAACAGTAAGGTTATGTTCAATGAAATGCTCTGAAAGAGCCCATTACAGAGAAAGCTGTACACAAGATTTGATTCCTCATAATTCCTTAGTAGTTTTAAGAATAATTTTGTCAAAGTGGAAAATATACATTGAATTTTGATTTTGTGTCTCTTGTGAACAGGTTCTCTATAATGCGCCATTTTCATGGTATTTCCCTTACATACTATACACCGTCTGTTACACCCTGTATACTATATGAGAGCATAATATACTGTGGGTTGCACGAACAAAAGCTTTATGTAGGTAGAGAGGGTTCAGTAATTACTCCATTGCTAGTGGTTTGCTAGTGGGCTATTAAGTATTCAGGGCTCATCGATAGTAAGCCCACACAATCTTGAAGTAACCTATAGATAGACAATAGTAATTGTAAATTAGTTGTAATGCACTAAGGTAGAGGTAAGGTACAGTTCGACCTCTAACAATAAAATCCTAATAAGTCCTAGCTAAGTTAGTAAAAAGTTTTATATGTTCGTATGATGGAATATTTAGATGCCACAATTTTTTTTTTCTCACACACTACACAACACATTAACTTAGTCCCACATTAAGATCCCTAAGGTCTTGTGTCGTGGGTACTATGTAACGGTATATAAATACATAGATAAGTATAGAAACATCCATGACTCGAAACAAATATCGATATTCATCATATCAATGTTTGCACCTACCGGGATTCGAACCCAGGACCTATGGCGTCGCAAGCAGGATCAGTACCTACTAGACCAATCGGCCGTCAAATGTCAGTTACTCTTTCACGCATAAATTATCAAATTGATTTAAGTGTAGATAGACATATAATGTATGTATGTAATGTAAAATGTAAAGGACACCTTGGCATAGTAAACATTTATCTCGCAATAAAAATACCCAATTTATGCGACCACCGCACCGGTTAAATATAGTTTTGCGTAGCCTTTATGCTCCATTCCCTTTTAGTTATCGCGTTTATTGAGGTTCTTGGAAAATGTTTCACCGAATAAGTTCACCCTGAAAATCCTGAAATAATAAATAGGCATACTATCGCTGGCTGGCCATAAATAACAAACAGGCTTTTTGATCTAAATTTTAATTCAGAATGGAATTTATTTATTATTAATTTATTAATATTTACCACATATAATAATATTATCTCTACATCTGTACGACTGTCTATTTTAATATATAAAAAAAAAATGTAAATCGCATATCATTATCATTAAGCATATTCGTGAGAGCAGCTCATTAGACGCCGCGTACAAATTGGGAATGTAAACATGCTCGCGCGTCCGGTAGCAACGTTCGCCAAACAGAGTCATAAAATATGGTGCAAAATATCTGTATGTAGGGTTTTGTTTATGCGCGTGGATAATCGGGAGGAGGTCCGCTGACAGGTGCAGGACCGGGGACCCGAGGCCCGCCGCCCTCTCGCCCGAGTCACGCGCGCCTCGTAATGCTTGCATAATAATAATGACGGATGCCGATCGCGCGGCGGCGCCTTTGATCTGCGGCGCGTTTGATCTCGCCGCTAGCCGGTCCCACTGCCCCTGCACAAAGAGCCGCCTTACCTTTATTCGGTCCGACGCCGCGCGGCAAGTCGTTCGGCCCTTCGCTCTAAATAGGCTTTATTTTGTAAACAGCGGGAGAGCTACCGTGGGGCGAGGCAGGCTGGTTGCCGCAGTGGTGCGCGTGCGTCGGTCAGGATGGGGTGTGTTCCCGAGCAGGCCAGCCAGCGATGAGTTTTCGCGTTTGCCTCGTCACATGGACGTGGACGATTTGTGTACGTTGTATTGGTTGCTTCAGGTGTTGTGTTTACGCCGGTGCATTGTGTTTGTGTGGTGTCAAGTAGTACTTATGTTACAATAAGGCTCATTGCGAAATAAGATGTAGAGTTCAAGTTTCCATTTTTTTTTTGTAAATACATACTCTTAATGTTAAATTACTACCTAATTCTATTGATGACAGACAATTAATCTACCTATATTAAAGAATCAAAATTGATTATTGTATTGTAAGGGATGAGGTCTTATGAATGTAGAGTCCTACAAATATTTATTTATGTATGTACATACATCGTATGTGCATAGTATATTTTTTTAACTTTTTATTTCTATTATAGCTACACGTTTCAACAGATTACTAATTTCGAAGAGCTTTACATAGATTTTCATCTTAGGTTTATTCTCATTGGAAATAAACTTAACTCCATCAAATTTGTTGTTACATCACGTATCGTATTTTCAATTTTCATTAATGAATATCTACCACAGAATTTAATTTCAAAGTTATACTTAAACTTAAAATTACCTCAGTATCGGCAATGATGTAAAAAAATATTAATTGAAAGTTAATCGCTTCTCTGAATTTGCCGCTAATCGGATAGTAATGATAATGCATTTAGGCCTCGTAATCTTTCCTCTGATTTTAATACATACTTTCTGTAGAGGCAGTAGACTCTACTGTCATTACATTACTCGTACTTACGATATTCTTGTCGAGAGTTGAATCTCTAATTATGCGATATAATATAGTAACGTAAAACGTGAATAGAGTAACGTAAAATTATTATTTCCGGGAAATATTTTCAAACTTTATAACGAGGTTCTGGTACTAACAGCTTATAATACCTATTAAGAATGATTTATGATTTGTTAGCAGTCGTTGTGTTTATGTGCCCGAAAAGTGGCGGTAGGCCTTACCATATGCGACTTAAAGGGTGATTGGTGATAAATTTTCTGTTTTAGCCTGTTTTGGGATGGTGGGAGAAACTAATAAATATACATATTTTCAACTTTGCACAAACAACATCTTTTATAAGTATTATAAAGATTCATAATATTGATATCATAATAGTAAAACTGGTAGTCTGTTTGTTTCTTGCCTTTTCGCGACAAAAACTCAATCGCATTTAGCTTGCGGAAGAAATATTCGAAATCATTCGAAGTAGAACTTCGATAATAAAGTTACAGGACATGTATGACATGGAAGAAATCTCTGTCGCCTTTGTACATTATCTTTTTTTAATATTATTATAATTTATGTTTTAATAAGTAAAATAAGTAGATTCTCGCTAAAGTTTTCCATATAACCCTCCTTATTCTACCACTAGTTGCCCGCCCTCGCTTTGCTTCGGTACATATCAGTACATAGCTACAACTTCATAATCATGGAGGTAATAAAAAATACCGGAGGAAGCCTTCAAGAACAAACATCTGTTATGTAGAAATGGCGGCGATCTGTCATAAATAATAGGGTTGCTCGCATTTATCTATGAATTTATCTGTGAAATTTACCCCATTAAAAAAAATTACCTTTAGATACCTGGATCTATTCTCAAGAAGAAAAAATAGTTGATAATTAATTATTTGAAAGTTCTCGTGTTACTTCACAAAACTTTTGTATAAAGTACGATTTATAAATTATAAAAATTAATGTAAAATTGTGTCAAGAAAATCTTTTCGGTTTAATGGCAGTTTAGAATCTAGGTGTAACCGTTAATAGATATTTGAAAGATTGAATATATTGTACTTAAATAAATATTTATATCAGTAGGTACCTACTATACAGGCTGATTTTTGGTCGTCAACGTTCCCGAAAACTACGGAATCTCCTCATCATCACGATCATTTTTCTCCATGGAAGCATACCTGGGAAGTGTCTGGTTTCCAAAATATTAGGGTCCAAAGTTGAGTAAATAGACTGCGTTTTTCTGCATAAATGCACATAGACGCGCGTAGCAGGATTTTTTCACGAAAAATAATTAATATCTGTCTATAAAAAAACTAACATAAACACTAGACACTATAAATTTCGCACGATCAAGGAATTTAAAATTTTTTTCAAAAAAAATTTTTTTTTTCCCAGCATTTTTTTTGGCATAAACTTACTTTATTTCATGTATAGAATACGTACCCTTCGTTAAAGGTGGCCACAAAAAAACACCCTGTATTTACGCGAAATAAACGAGTACAATCTTTTTCGTTTTATTTGGCGTACATAAAATTATATCTAGAGACATAAATGAAATAAGTTTTTTAAGCACTAAGATTTATTTGCCAGAGTAAAACTTTCCATCAAGGGTTCGCCCACCGCCGCCGCCGGGCCCTACACCCTCCGCTGATCCTTGGATCTGCCGGCTCATGTTCAGAACTAGGGTTTAAAATATATACTGCAAATCACACTAGACGTAGATGGCGTCCAATCATGATCATTTCTACACTGTCTTATTATTGTAATCCATTCTTTTTTCCACGCGTTATTTGCAGATGGGAATCTGTAAAATTTATCATAAAATTTTACTGTGACTTTTTTCTTAATGTCATTTTACTTTGACATAATTCTTAATCTTTTCTATCATAAATACAGAAATGTTTTCTTTGAGTTATAAATTTTATTTTCAGTTAGTACTATTTCCCTACTTCTGGGGTAATTTCCCCATTTTTTAAATGACAACACTGGTTGGTAAAAACAATGTTTTCAATTTTAAAAACGATTAATATTTTTTATCTAAAAAGACTGCAATTGAGATAAATAATTACATTCTTGCCTATGAAATGCTATCCCTTCACTTTTATTGATGTAACTGCTATTGTTTTAACAGATTTTAACTACGCACGACGGCATTATTTATATTTTATTGCACTGCAAAAACGAACTTTACACATCAAACGTTAGTAGCCAAATGTGGTCGACTGTCATACTTTGAAAAACTGTCATTTATGAGGTGTCACACTTTTTGTTTAATAGGACTTTCCGGTATTTTTTATTACCTCCATGTTCATAATGTAGGTTTTTGTAAAAATTTGGAATTCCCGTTTGTCCCCTGCCCGTGGGAACTTCGGGAAATCCGTTCTTAGTACTCCCTCGCAGTCCCTAATAAACATGCAGGTCTGATTTCAGCTTCATATACTTCATATGCTATATAGCGGTTTTCATAAAAAATTGAATTCTCGTTTGTCCCCTTCCCATGGGAATTTCGGGAAATCCGTTTTTAGTGTTTCTCCACAGTCCCTAATGAACATATATGCCCGATTTTAGCTTCACATATACAGCGGTTTTTATAAAAAATCGAATTCCCGTTAGTCCCCTTCCCGTGGGAATTTTGGGAAATTCGTTCTATGTGCTTCTTTGTAGTCCCTAATCAGATTTCAACTTCATACAAATAGCCGTTTTCGTAAAAATTTTGAATTCCCGTTTGTTGTCCCCTTCCCGTGGGAATTTCGGGAAATCCGTTCTTAGTCCTTCCTCGCTGTCCCTAATGAACATATATGCCCGATTTCAGCTTCATATGTATAGCGGTTTTCGTAAAAAATATTGAATTCCGTTGGTCATCTCCCCGTGGGAATATCGGGAAATCTTTATAGCCTATGTTTAACCAGGACCAATAAGGACTCTAACGGTGAAAGAATTTTTGTAATCGGTCCCAGCGGAACCTATTCGCTGCAAATAAACAAACAAACAATCAAAGTTTACCTCTTTCATATTAGTATAGACGAGTATAGATAAAAAATGGAAGTCCATTAAAATTTACTTATTATTTCTAGGTACTGCTAACAGCTGCCCCTGTAAGTGAAGGGGTTGATGCCTTGAAGAAACTCGATAGCCTAAAGCGAGTATTCCTCACGAACTCCTCTCTGACATGCAATGATGGATCTCCTGCTGGGTATGTTCCTTCTTCATCATCTCAGTTCTTTTCACTTGACTGAAATACCTAATGTATGAAGATATTGTTTGGACAATGCCGCCATTTGGCATTGATTTGCTCTACCAAATTACGGGACTCTTAAGCAATATTCGAAGAAATCATTGGGAAGTCTACCATATTTATAGATAGAGATAGATATAGATATTTGGATATAAAGCGATAGCTTTTGATGTAGGAGGTAGGAGTAGAAGATCAGGTTACTAACGATTTTATATGTACCTACTAATAAAAATAGCAGTCAACGTTATTTAGAAAATTCGAATCACAATCTGTCATATGAACTATAATCTCCGTTATGTAATTCCAGGTTCTACATTCGGCGAGGAGCTAACACGTCCCACTGGGTGGTGTACCTGGAGGGCGGCGGGTACTGTTGGGATGCGAGTTCCTGCGAATCCCGCTGGCGCCGGCGGCCGCAGCTCATGTCGTCACGTCGCTGGCCGCCCACGCGCCGCGCTCCTGCCCTGCTGTCACGTCACACTAATGCCAACCCACTGTGGCACGAATCCTCCCACGTGTTGCTGCCTTACTGCACCAGCGATATGTGGGCTGGCACGAGAACACATGCTCGCAACGGTAGCTTCACGTTCACCGGCCGACTCATAGTGCGGGCCGTGCTGCTGGAGCTCCTGCGCTTAGGTCTCTCAGGTCGCCTGCTGCTTGTGGGGTCGAGTGCAGGTGGCGCGGGCGTTATGCTGCATGCAGACGCCGCCCGTCGAATGCTACGCGTTCATGGAGTCCGTGTGGCAGCTGTGGCTGATTCAAGCTGGTTCCTCGACCGTCCTTCCCGCCGCCACGCTTCTTCAGCGGCAACCATCGCGCAGCTCGGTCACACACTATGGCGCGGTGCCCCACCAGGATCATGCGCACGCGCCTATCCGTTAACGCCCTGGCTGTGCTACTTCGGATACCGGCTATACCCGCACGTTCGTACCCCACTGTTCGTGATCCAGTATCTGTTTGACTCGGCGCAGCTGGCGGCGGAAGGAGTACGAGCGCCGAGAACCAGAGCCCAGTGGGACGCTGTGCATCGCACCGGCACTGCACTGAGGGAGAGTCTGCAGGCGGTGCGAGCTGCATTCGCGCCGGCGTGTTTAGCGCATGGCGCTCTAGCACGTCCTGAATGGCGCTATATAAGCGTTTCCGGCGTAACACTGCCGCGTGCACTGCAGTGCTGGGAGCGACGACTGGGAGCCGGGAGACGCTCCAATCATAGCAGTGTAGGAGGCGGTTGCGCCCCTCGACGGCTACTGGAGCGCTGCCTGTGGCCGCAGTGTAACGGCTCGTGCCCGCGCCTGCGCGACCCGCGCACTGGCGAGGAGGTGGCGCTGGCGGCGCTTCTGCAGAGCTTCGGCATGGACGTGGCAGGCGCGGCGGCGGCCATGGGACTTGACCCGCGCGCCCTTGCTCGTATGAGCCGCGCAGAGTTGCTGCCGTTACTGGCGCCTCGCTCATCCGCATAAAGACTGTTTTTTTGTGCCTCGGCACCGTGAATCTACCTCGTTTTTTGTTTGCGCAAGTACAATTATTATAAAATATTATTTATTGTTTCCTGATGTCTGTACTAGTTGTAAGAAAAAAAACAGAACATACCAAATTTTCTCATTTTATTTATTATCTTTTTTATATCAATTTATAGGAGCTACCTTTGGCACAAAACGTATACGTCCTCTATGTACAGTGACCGCTTCTGGAAGCGGCGGACTAGTTTACATATACATACATATATACAACATAAAAATATCTCACTACAGTCTAGTACTGCGACGTTTGGCAATGTTACTGGTTAGGGAGCTCGTCTCGGCGTCGCAGCAGGGGCAGCCAGGGGGCACGGGGGGCAGCCCCAACATAGGCAGCGGTGCGGTGGTTCACGAGCAAGCCGGCGCCTGTGCGGCGACTGCGACGTCATAACCTAGCAGCGCGCTCCACACAAATATTGATGGCGATATCTACTACGTCGTTACCTAGGAAGAAGTCGGTGGAGACGATGTTAGCGTTCTGTCTCCAGGTGGTGCTGAGGCGCTCGCTGACGATGCGGTTGACGGCGTCCGCGTTTTGACGCAACGACCCCCGGAGGAATAGGATGTCCAGTACTGTTGGAGTGGTTTGTGCCATCGCTGAATGCATCGGCGAGCGCGCAGACGGCTGCGGCGACGAGGCAATCGCATTGTCTAAGTACGTAAACAAATTATTTGGGTTGTTCGTGTTCGCCCAGAGGTGAGGTAGAATCGGCCATAACCAGTTGTTTTCTGAAAACAAACAAGCAAGAAAAATATAAGGGAAAATGCAGCCATAAACTTGGATGAAGCGAAATGTTTTGGTTCATACCGCTGCAATAACTTTACATTGAAAAATAGCGGTAAAGTTACTTTGTTAAGCTCAGCATTCAGAGAGCTTTCTTGATAAGGGAGTTTTGGTTTAATTGCATTTGGGAAAATTCATAAAAGTTGTATTTATTAGTCCGAGCGAGAACCAATCAAATTTGTCAGACACCTCATCATATCGAGATACCTATATGAATCTAAGGTCTATGTGTCTTCCTCTAAAACTTATACAAGGCAGTGACAGTACTACCTACCAGTTGATGATGTGCCTACCTTGGCCAAGTTTTAGAGAAAGCCAGCATAAACTTAATCCTTCAGATAGGCTACCTGACTATTGGACCGCTTAGGCAATAATCTCAGATAGATTTTGAAAAGGGAAGCTGATCGATGCTCGTTTCAGTTCAATCGATTATTTCTGAACAATTTTTCCGAGTTATTTGTACGAATATTGCCATTGCAGGATAAAGACGTAGGCACTCGACAAAAGAATCACGGATAGATAACAAACTTTCAAGAAACTTTGACAAATGATGGGATTGCATGCTATTCTAGAACTCTTGACTTACTTTATACAGGGTGTGAGTGACAGATAGGCAAATACTAAAACGCTGAATACTTATTGCCATTATTTTGCGTTATACCTACGACGCGAGACGAGTTACTCGCAGGAAATGCATTTTTAATTTGATTTCCGATTTAAGTTCCTCGCAATAAGAGATGAGCCTACCGCCGCTTTTCGGGCACAAACACAACGATCTAGCGACCGGTACCGAATCCAATAGTAAATGTTTCCTAATACTTACGGGCAACAATGGCATTATCGACGTAGCTAAACACCAATCTTCTTTTAGCGTCAACGAGAGATTGTAGCGTGGGACCCTTAGTGCCCACTCCGGTGGCGAAGTCACTTGCATAAGCTAGATGGGGTCCCAACTCCCTCTGGACCAGTTCTAAAAGACCGGCGTGCACGTTGCGAATAGGGGAACCGTCGGGCTCGTAGAAACCGATAGGAAAGTGATGAGCATCCAGGAATACTACCTGAAAGAATTATTTATGTCGCATTATTTGCAAACGATAATGATTTGAAAATTGTACGTCTGTGATGCCAGAAAAGGAAAATTCGCTGCTTCTTGAAAGACTTTCTTTTTATAATATGATAGTACCACAATCATATTAAAAAAGGACATGGGCCCGGGAGCCCATGTCCTTTTTAAGGGCATCTCTAAAAGACTGGTCGAGGCATCCCACGACCGAAGGGCTGGCCAGTACTTTGGTCAAAGGATTAGCCTCGCCATCCAGCGGGGCAATGCGACCAGCCTTTTAGCCACGTTGCCAGCGGTGGAGGAGTTGCAGGCAGTCTTCTATTTGTAAATATGTTCTAGATTTAAGCTTTTTATTTTGTATTATTATTCCCACAATGTAAATTATAAATAAAAGTTTCACTTGGAACTTTTCCGATTGTACCACTTATAAAAGTACCTTATAAAAGTACTTATAAAAGATGGAGGACAAAAATAAAATACAGTAAATAACTAACGTTAAAGCAGCGTCATTAATACTGCACAAAGTGCGTGTATGTCCAGGATTTTTAATTCATCAGTATACTTACTTCATGGGTGCTATCTAAGAACGCTCTAATTTCCTTGAGTAATGGCACTAATGGACGGACTCTTATTAAGTTGTGGTTCAGCCAGTACCTGAAAAAGAAACAGTTTTGAATCTTGATAGATTTTTAATATGAATAAATAACAAATACGTCTATAACAAGTCTTCGTTGATCACGAACGCAGCAAAAAAATATCATAGTTAATATCACAGCTGCGATCTCGAAATGGGGTAAAACTGCAGGATCATAATGGAGACCTCATAGCCACGTTCCATGGCTGGGACAGGTGTAAATGATTAGTGACAAGTAGTTAACTTTTCGCCTGAGAGAATGCCCGGTTTCTTGGTCGCCTGTTATGGACAAGGTCGAGGCACGGTAGGAGGTAAAGCTGATGTATTCTAGTAGATCTCTGTGATTCTAGTAAACCCCGCAGCTTTGAAAAGATTATACCAACATAATACACAAGTGTTCTTTGATTTGGGTAACTTTTGAAGTGGTTTTGTTATCTGTCACTAATAAATAAAAATCATTTGTTTTCTCTAGTTACTACGAAAACTCGAATACAAAAACTTATCTCATTGCATTTACTAGCGTAATATCGACTTACGCCACGATTATGCCGATTATTCTCTATTTTATTGGTTTTATGCAATACAAGCAGGCAGGAAACACAATCGCCGCTCACGTAACACTGTAGATGTATACGGAACCAGTAATGACATGATAATAGTGGAGAAAAATTGCCGGTCATTGTTTCTAAGTTGGTAGAATTATCTCCTAAGTACAACGCCCTGTATAACAAATAATATGCAGTATCTACAGCTAGTATAGAAGGTATAATCATTATTTGGTAGCGTACTAACACGGTAAAGCTCGTTATATATACCACATGTCTAGTTTTCATAGTGTATTTATTGAATGAGATATCGGCCTAAATGCTGCACAGGCAAGCTACTAAAATAGTATTTTTTATGTACATATATATCTATCGGTATATGTATAGTAATACGAGTAAGCCTTTCTTGTTATAGATATTTTAGATAACGAGCACAATAAATACATAGGGAGGAAAATCTCTATCATTTATTTATTTACCAAAATCCACAATCCAATCCAAACAATCATCATCACTGTCAAACCCCATCCGGCAGTGTGGAATATCATTCAAATTAGTATTAAATCCCCGATTATTTATACTGTCAATAAAAAAAGGTCAGGAAATATGTTGTATATGGTGTTACATGATCCCCGTTATGAGGTGTCAGATAATGCGACGCTACACGACACCTTCCTGTAACAAACCACTCGGTAATGGGCACCCATGTACAATTCTATAACCCATTGTCTACCTACGGTATGTCTTTTGCATTGGCATTGCATATCCCACCAGTGAAGTAAGTAAATTAGGCCTCAAATCGTGATTTCCAGTATATAGTATTTTCAATTAGGTTCGGGATTCCCTCAGACCACTTAGTACTCGTACGTAGGTACATATAATATAGTAATTTTTTTTTATCCTATTAAGTCCCACGTTGTAAGGGGTGAGCCTACCGCCGTAGGTATAATGATGGTACTAAATTACCTATCCTCTTCATTCGGATAGAAATCGTAGTATCCGATTCTGAAGTCAAAGTATCTGATGCCATGGACCAGCTGGGCCCAAATGGAACGGTCCTGACACAGCACGAAGTTGTCTCGAGCTGCAGAACTGAGCTCAGTGTTGAACCGCCAAGCACCAGCGTTGTGGGAACCGGCTATTGCCAGGTCCCCTATTCGGAGATGGTTGATCTGCTCCCTGGAAATCCAAAGGAACTTGTTTACTTATATCCATTCTTCTTCTTCTTTTTCAGCCTATTGCAGTCCACTGCTGGACGTAGGCCTCCCCCAGGGCATGCCACAAGGCTACTGCCACAGGGGGGTTTTACCCATAGTCACCACGCTGGGCAGACGGGTTGGTGACCGCAGTGTGATTTTCGGACTATGTTGTCAGTGCGGGAGGTGCTGCTGCCCACCTCCCGGAAACCCTTAATCGCCTCGTACGATACCCACGGGCAGGCAGGGGTGGTACAAAGTCTACTCTGCCGGCACCACGCGGCCACTTATATCCATATCAATTTAGTTTTACTTAACATTTTACTTTTTAATACATGTGATGTTGGTGTGCCTAATCTTAATAAATAAATAAATAAATAAAAACATGGTTTTGGGTTAGGTCAAAAATGGAGTGAACAGAATTTTTTGGGAGAGTTTGCTCTACCAAATTCGATAGCGTAGGTGTCACGCGGTGGAATTGCCACTTATGAATGGATGAATACCATTAAAAATTTAAGTTTCAAAAGTTTATATCATAATTTTCCTGCTCTTATCCCACATTATTTTGTTGCCAATGGTTGCTGTTTATTTAAAAAGTTTATTTGTGTAAATGTAAATATAAAAGTAAATGTTATTTGGAATCTGTAGATAACATAGATTTTGACTCCGTGGTAGGTGACTGGATGTAATCTAAATAAATAACTAACAACAGGACTATTATTCATTAATAATTTAACTTCAACTTTTCAAAATACCCACGCATGGTCTTGCATCCAAGTAGGCTGTATCTTCAAACAGTTGCGGGACGATATTGAGTCATCCCCTGCACCGACCCAGGGCCACAAACAGTGAGGCCCTTTTTGCCCTGTTCCACTCTGCCAACCCGCGGGCAGGGCGCCCTCTCCAAGGGGCACGTTGGTGATCAAGTGCCCTTGTTCTGAAGCTATGAGGTGGGTCACTAGGGCCGTATCCCACGACTTCGGTTCGAAGGGGAATAGGCCGATCTGCAAAAGAATAATATTTATATTTTAGCACATGGAGTGGAAGGTCATAATAACATAATTCTTTTTTCCATGGTAATGTTATGGTAAAGTAAATATCCTCTACAGTGGATATCCATATTAGGATTTTATGCAATACGATAAGCTTGCAGTCGACTGTCTATTGAAATAGCTGATTGATCACATCCTCTGAAAACTTGAACTCTTTTGGGTCCCTAACCCTACCGCGCCGAGGGTTCGACCAAGGACATTTCCATTGACTCATAAATTGCATCAGAGCTGAAATTTACGATTCTGTTCAATGTCTACCTAATATTACAGACATTTTGCAGTTTAAAGAATACCTACAGTATATTCTGGATTAGCAGTTTTTAAAAACTACTTTCATATTATATTGTGCTTGACCACACTTCTTTTTCTTCGATCTGTATAATAATCATCAGAGCTATCAATAACCTATTAATTCGCTCTAAAACTGCCATAAAATGTGTTACATAATTTAATTCTGCGTTTCCTATCGATCATTCTCCTTGAGGGCGATACTTATTATCCTATATAATTATGTATTAACATATTTAACATACTCGTACATTAACTACCACTCGCCTTATCCAGTGGAAGAAAGTGTAAACACTCAAACTCTTATTACAATGTTAGAGCCATAAGATATTGATATCCTGCTGCATAGACACTAGCTCCAATGACAGCAGTCCATAAACTTGGACCTCTACAATACACGCAATACGACAATGAGTTAACGTGCATACAACCGCAACCATACTTCGTTTCAGCAACGTGGTCCCACGACAAGAGAGCAAGTGTCTACTTATCCTAACACTGCCTCGAGTATATTCTTTAGTTTCGTACATATCTGTGGGACTTTGTTTGATGTTTGTGGTCTTTAAGTGGCGGTACATCGGTAAAGACTTCCAGTATCATTATTTCATAATGTACTTCGTGCGCACAATGCGTGTTAACCAATCATGTAGACGCTCGTATAAATATTATATCATAACCAGTAGTATAAGAAATAGTAAAGCCTAGGCATTTCTGCAGCAAAATTTGAGTAACACTATTAAATTGTTCCCAAATGTTTGTAAAAATAATTATGCTGGGTCCAATTATATTATTAAACACTCCCTTAGCTCCCCCAGGGTTTAGCAATAATATAATTTTGCACTTGACAATACATCCGTTTGTTTTTATCCGACTTCACAAAAAGGAGAAGGTTCTTAATTCGTCTGTATGTATAATATTTTTTTATGTATGTTCACCGATATTTCCGTCAATTATAGACGGATTTAAAATGCTGCTGTGCTGATGATGAAGCTACAGAACTCCAAAGTACTGCAATTGGTCGATGGAAACTATTTGGTAGTATGTAGGGCAAACGTATAACTCGTATCAACATCTAATGCTGCTGTGCTGATGATGTAGCTACAGAACTCCTTAACGGTTAGGAGTTGGGAGACAGTACTGAAATTGGTCGATGAAAACTATTTAGTAGTATGTAGGGCTAAACTGTTACTTGAATAAACATCTGATGCTGCTGTGCTGATGATGAAGCTACATAACTCCTTAACGGTTAGGAGTTGGGAGACAGTACAGCGATTGGTCGATGAAAACTATTTAGTAGTATGTAGGGCTGACTTGTTACTTGAATCGACATCTGATGCTGCTGTGTTGATGATGAAGCTACAGAACTCCACAGTACTGCAATTGGTCGAAGCGATAAATAACGTAAATGTATTAAGTAGATAAATTAGTTACGTTATTTATCGCTTTTTAGTTAAAGGTTGAAGTCGATTAATGTTTTTTTTTTAAAGTCAGTTTTTAGATTCAGTTTATATAAATTGTCATAGAAGATTGATTCGGTATTTGTATATGTAGAGTAACTTCACCTAGACCGATTAAGGGTAGAAATTCTATCTAGGGGGGATTACTATCATAGCATCTGTAAACTAAGATTTTTGCGATACGCACTGTTAATATAGATGGATGGAGCTCTACTATCTTTCTTGTACTGAGGCTCGAATGTCATTTCCATGTTCTCTTACACCCATCGGTTACGTAACATAATATGATGTGATTGGGCAGAATCGGTTCGTATTTTTGGGCAAACTAGATGTGCTAGTTCTCTGTTTGCTAAAAACTATCTGAATGTTGCGCAAGGTCCTAGTTTTTGTGCAAATAACTAATGGTATTCACGTTACTTCATTGGTAAGTATTTTGTTTTTTGTAATTTATGATGAACATTTTATAACACGAGATTAGGCTATTCGTGTAATTTTACTGTGGACTGATCGAGTTATGTAGTATTTTCTTATAGAATTACACTTTCAAAAGAGTTAGGGGTCGAATATCGACAGCTAAGCGGTTAACTACTCATATAACCTACGCAATTGCCCACTGCCTTCTCATTATCATCATCAACCTTCTGCCCTTATTATTATTTTCCTATTATTTATGGGATCGGCGCGATATGGATACTTTCGAAACTCATATTGCCAAAGATTTTTCGTTTGTTTTACGGCCGGCTGCCTGCCTGACGTCAGCCCTCCTCAGGTATAGCGACTGCCTTCATCATCATCATTTACTAGTCCTGAGAAGTCCACTGTTGGACGTAGGCCTCCCCCAACAATCTCCACTCCGACCGGTCGGAAGTAGCCTGCATCCAATCGACGTCCGCGACCTTGGCCAGGTCTTCCATCCACCTCGCAGGTGGCCTTTCCACACTGCGTTTGCCGATACGTGGTATCCACTCTAGAACTTTATATAACGTAAATTAAAAAAACGCAAATGCGAGTCGGACTGGCGCACCGAGAGTTCCGTACAAACATGTTTTATTATATGACGAGTAAAAATTTACGGTTTTAGCAATTTTTCTTTTATCTGTGCTATATGACGTTTAGTTGCTTCGTACCAAATTTCTAGATTCTGAGTTCACGGGAAGTACTCTGCAGGTTTTGATTCCCTTAGAAAAGTCGAAAATTTGTGGAAATATGTAACATAAACGGCTGTATCTTTTGATTACGTTGGCTTAGAAGTTTGATTTTTACACAGCTTTTAGGGACAGTAGACCTGTGTAATTTATATAAATTTGAGCTTGACACCTCCACGCGTTCCTGAGAAGCAGGGATCTTGAAAGACAGATGAACGGACGGACGGACAACAAAGTGATCCTATAAGGGTTACGTTTTTACCTTTTGAGGTACGGAACCCTAAAAATAGCTCACGTGCCTATATAGGATGATTTTTGGTCGTCAACGTTCCCGAGAACTACGGAATCTCCTCATCATCACGATTATATTTCTCCATGGAAGCATACCTGGGAAGTGTCTGGTTTCCAAAATATTAGTGTCCAAAGTTGAGTAAATAGACTGCGTTTTTCTGCATAAATGCACATAGACGCGCGTAGCAAGATTTTTTCACGAGAAATAATTAATATCTGTCTATAAAAAAAACTAATATAAACACTAGACACTATAAATTTTTCCCGATCTAGTAATTTAAAAAAAAAAATCATTTTTTTTTTCCCAGCATTTTTTTTACATAAACTTACTTTATTTGATGTATAGAGTACGTACCCTTCGTTAATGGTGGCCACAAAAAAACACCCTGTATACCTATGTAGTTTATACTGGAACACTTATCCCCCTATACAGGCTGTTAAAGATGTAAGATAAATAAGTGACTCACTTGGTTAGGTAAATTGGAGCACCCCACAAAGTTCCAGTTGAGCTCGATGGCGTCCAGCACACTGCTGTTATCATCCTGCTTTAGTTCCGGCGAGTGTACCGTCAGCCATATCCGACCGCATGGCGACTTTTCCACAATCTTCGCTGTGGTCGGCGCTGGAAAACATTAAAAGGAAAGAACTGTTTAGGGTCTTTACTTATTAACTTAGGTCTGACTTTTCCAAACGTCAGATAACCTATCTGAAAAATACCTAAACATGGAAAAGACAGCATCAACTTTATTCTTCTAGTAGGCTATCTGACGTATGGAAAAATAAAATAACTTTTATACCGAAAAAAAAAACAAAGTAAGTACACAATCGAGTGCCTTAAAGGAAAGGTTATCACTAAGAATTCGAGCGTTAGTTATGGAAACTATGCTTTTGTTGAAATACTATTAAAATGACGCCGAAGCTGAAAAATGTAATTTTTTCGCAATAAAACTCTGTTCGATATATTTTTAAGGAAGCTAAATAACATGTTCGACGTAAATCGAAAACATCTAAACATCTAAGGATTATTATCTCCTCCTGAAAATTAGGTCACTTGTTCTAGTTTTGGCTAGATTCGCCAAATCTGGGTTCGTAATGTATTTGATTAAATTCCGAATGTATCTAATCAAAATTTATGTCGCCTACTCGATTACGGCTTACTAAAACTTTCGTGATTGAATATTAAAACCTTTTGCTTTACATTTTTTATAAAAAAAAAAGAGTTGTTGACTTTTATTGTGCACACTTGCATCGTTTTCTTTTAATTTAAATTCCAACATGCTTTACCAGCAGTTTATCTAACCTACTTCTATGTTCGGATAAGTACTTTATCAGGCTCTAGCTGGACTAGGTATGTGTGCACCAAATTTCATTTAAATCGGACCAGTAATTCTGACCTGAAAGCCGGACAGACAGACTGAGTTACTCGTATTTTTGCATTTATAAGGATAACGCATTCTTATATGTTGTTTTCATTCTAATGTTGGCGTTGTGATCAATTATATTTTAAAATAATAAATTACCACCTCCATGGATGATAATATAATAATCTAAGTACATAATGTTTAGTGTCCGTAAGTTAAACATGCTTTTGTTAAGTTTCCTGTGCGATATCTATATTTTATACACACCATACATGCTATATGAATATCTAATGACTACTAAGGAAAGTAGGTACTCAATGTATACGAGTATAGCAAATATAGCCCGGAAAATATCATAATAATTTTATTATTTCAGTTGGTATATAGAACCTTAAGAAGAGGCAGATATTATATACAGTTATATTACAGACTTCCTACAAAAATCTTTTCCCACATACAATTTTTTGATTAATATTGTGAAACACCGAACGTTAGTAAAAAAGCATATCTAATATTCCAACATCTCTACCACATCTCTACTAGTTAAAACAACGGGGTTAAGAAATTAGATACTATAGGGGCATTAGACAAGGTAACACTAGCTCTCGATCGAATAGTCAATAAAGGTTCAACCGACATGTTTGCTCCAATATCAAGCCTTCTATTTCGCGAGTTCGTCAAGTCATGCGATGAATTCCAACAGCTGCTTAGTAGTGCACTAGTGTTAAATTGTCTAAGCACCCAAATGGGTAAGTTAACCGACTAAAACTACGTTTCTACTACAGACTGTACAATTACGGTTAGTAGAAAAATATGCATAGCCACCAATCACCATAAAGATATAGATGTTCCCGTATGCCATAATGTTACGTACATACACGTCTCAAAGTCCGCACGCTTTTCTCCGATTTCATTCGTTCAGCGTGTCTGTGGTTCATTACTGGAAGCAAGACTGAAAAGCAATGGTAATGGTGTGAATTATGAAGCAGATGTAAAGAGGAGGATGTATTACGTCAAATATAATACCTATTTAGAATGGCACGGTAACTTTACGATTAGATTCGTTACCGCTCGTGATTGTTGTATTTGTTCCCAAAAAGCGGCGGTAGGTTCATCTTTACCACGTAGGACTTAATAGGCAAACTGGTGAAAAGTGGATGTGTAATTTGCACACTTTTGCCTAACCTCTTTGGGGGATAATGGGTGTGATTATATGTAGGTACGTGCCTGCGACGCCATGGGTCCTGGGTTCGAATTCCGGTAGGTGGTATTGATACGATGAATATTGATGTTTGTTTCCGAGTCATGGATGTTTCTATACTTATCTATGTATTTATATACCGTTGCTGAGTACCCACGACACAAGACCTTATGGATCTTAATGTGGGACTAAGTAAATGTGTTGTGAAGTGTGAAAAAAGGAGGTATTGTAACGAACTCTCTTTTTTATACGTAAGGGTTGGGTTTCCTTTAGCGGGATCAGGATTTTCATCGCGACAGTAGTTGCCTGTGAGCGTGATTATGGGTTGCTTGATTCGATTATCAGCGGAGAGTGTGGGTCCGGGGGAAGAGGCGAATCCCCAGTGGAATACAATGCAATACGAGTAGAATATGGTGTCTGCGGTGTGACAAAGTACTGCAGGAGTCTAATGTTAGACATTACATGCTGAATTAGGGTTCGAATGACTATATTGATCACATCTCCCCTTGACTTCTGCTCCATGGTATCAATACATGATTTAAATACACTCGCTCCAGAGTCAAGCGCGTATGACGATGGTTTGGTCCAGATTTAATGAAAAATATTATGAATGAATCTAAGATAACATAATATAATGATGATCGCATAACATAGCTACATTTTGTGAGATGTGAGAAAGAAAAATTGGAAGCGATTACTATGGAACTATACTTTGAGTGTAGTCCGAAATGCACTTAGCCAGGCGTCTTAGATAAAGCAACATAAGCTATTTCTCGATCGAATCGATAGAGGGTCGTCAGGTCGTCACCGACATGTTTGCTCCAATAAGCCAGCTCCAGCAAGTCTTCATTTCGCGCATTCGGCAAGTTACGTGATAAATTCTAACCGCTATTGCTGTTGTTGTTATTGTTGTTGCTAGGGGTGTTGCGACAATGAACGTCGATACCATGAAGAAGGTATAAAAGAGGAGGTGGGGCTATGAAGTGAGTTGTGTGGCAATCGTGAGGCCATGACGTCATGATAGAGGCGGAGCTTCAGGGCCAGTGTAACGCAGTAGCTGTAACCACACGCTTGTGCTCGGAAATGTAACCGTATTAAAATTACAAAGACACTAGCTCTTTTATCAGGGTACTTTTTTACTAAAACGTAGTATAATATTGCCATCTAGTGATGAATAATTGCACTAGTAAAACAATCTTGAACCATATTGATAATGAGCAAGTAGTTTGACTAGTCACTACAAAGTGGTTTCTATGTAAATGGGCAGGGCTACAGTGTTTAATGCTCCCCTCGTCCCATACTTCAACCCCGCTCCGCGGCACACTATTTTTGTATGAAAATGTACTAACCCGCTACTCCTTTTATTTATTATCCGTAGTCGATACTAAACGATGTTACATTGTCTTAGCATTCAGTTTTTGCGTGCCTATAAAGGTCTTCGTCTTCAGTCTATTGCAGTCCACTGCTGGACGTAGGCCTCCTCCAGAACACGCCACAAGGCTACTGCCACAGGGGGGTTTTGCCCATAGTCACCACGCCTGGGCAGGCGGGTTGGTGACCGCAGTCTGATTTCGGACTATGTTGTCAGCACGGGAGGCGCTGCTGCCCGCCTCCCGGAGACCCTTAATCGCCTCGTACGCTACCCACGGGCAGGCATGGGGTGGTACAAACTCTACTCGGCACCACGCGGCTAAACGACGTCGATACTAAACGATGTTACATTGTCTTAGCATTCAGTTTTTCCATGCCTAGTCTACGCGAAAGGTCCATGACAACAATTAATTAATCAGGAAAGTCCTTAAGAAGCTTAATTCAAAATTCCAAAGGATCAGAATGCTCTTCCGATTTACGTGAAGACAATAAGAATGAACGTAGGTTCGTGCTTAATGAACTGACGTAATAACCACGCAACCACTGATGCCGGCAGCTCCCTACTGGCTTGCGTAAGTCAGGCAATGTGAACAATTACACATACTATGTGCCTAGAATATGCAATCAAACATCTTATGCGTTTGATTGTAATCCTTGCTTGCATTTAAAAACTACTGCATTCGTGAATGTAAAAGAGTTAAACTGAGTCTCGTATTGGGCTTAATTAAGGTTGCCTGTCCACCGGAGTTCGGAGATACGGAGAAATATTAATAAATCCGATTGCAGGACTTGAGCTAAGCCGATATTTTATAAAATCTTATTGCTTCTCCGCGTCGGTCGACGAATACCAGCCACTACTAAACTATCCAGCCCTCGTACAGGCAATCTTTTATGACAGTTCATAGTCATGATCACTCCTGTGTGGGTTTATGTTAAGGCAGTATTCCACTACGATTTGTTAAGTTTCAATTAGTGATCATCACGATGAACTCTCTGAAAAGATAGCCGAAACAGGGGCTGATCACAGTTAGGTACGGAAATTTCTAAGTATCAGTTCTTTTTTTACCAGGATTAGATTTGGTTTCACACGTAGAGTTTTTATTTGGCATTCCAAACAAAACTATTAAGCCACTAAAGAGCTTTCCCATTTTTACAGAGTTTCAGCTGTGCCTCCCAAATGCGGCTGAAGCTGTGTCGATTGTGGGAACCAAAGTTCTACCAAAGGTAGGCTAAATTTTATATCGTGTTATTGTATATATATATTTAATTATAGATATGTATTTGTTTACTGTTGGGGGTAAATAAACTTATCAACATAATCTGGGTATCTAACGACAAAATAAAAATATTACTCGTATTCTCATACTACATTAGTTACAATTTGGACTTCTAATGATAAAAGTCATGACGTTTTGTATTAAAATTATTATATTTAGCTGTTATCTATAAAACCAGGTAGCGTTGATCTAATCAATGAATAATTATTTGATTATCATTAATTTCTTACTTATACGTCATCTTTATCGCTGATAATCAGGCAAATTAATGAAATCAGGTACCTACCCCACGAGGATTATCGTAAAGACGTTTGTTTTATAATCATTAGTTTAACACGACAGCAAAATCTATATAATATCTTGTTTGGCGCTTATACTATTGTATAAACGAGTTTCGACAGAAACGATGGAACCCTTAGTGCGCTAGTCCGACTCGCACTTGGCAAGTTTTTTTCAAGACTGTACGAGTATTTCAGATGTGGAAAAGGTTTTCTATAGAGGGCTATTTTTATAACTTCTCGCTCAACATAGGTACCCTTTCTGTTACACCCTGATATTGAACTCTAATATCTAGGTGTTACCACGCTTCCTAATCATTCATGTATTTAGAGTATAGTATAAATAGTATTAAACTAGGCAACTGTTGCTTTATGACGTCTGGTATGTGCAAGGTATATTATAAATCCGAGATTCTTTATGATATCTAGTATTGAAATTGGCTGTTATACAGTTCACGCTCTTCAGTGGTTTTTATTTTGGTAGATATTTCATAACCTTGACATTGTAATGTAAATAATTAAATGCGGAACGCCATTATAAAATACGAGTATTTACGAGTATCCAGACAAAACAACGCGTAATCAAAATAATGAACTAGGTTAATTACCTACTATTTCTTAAGATAATTTTACAAGACATAGGTACCTACATCTTTTAAGAAATAAAATTTCAAAATGCGGTTCAGGCTTATCTTATCTAAACGTTTTTTATAGACAGACAGATATTTAACAGATATTTTATAGATTTTGTTGTCAAATGTGCGAATTAACGAGTTTCTAACTTTACAATCGATTTAGTGGTTGGGTTTTACTTACGGAAGGATTTGTAACCCGACAATTTTTATTTTGACATGACAATCATTTATACCTACCTGTAAAATTATCTACTTATAAAACTAGGATTTTTTCCATTAGGAATCCTTGAAAAGACGGAACTGTCAAAATTCAACCACTATAATAATGAAAAGGAAGAGTAGAATAATATGAAATATCGGAAACTAAACTAATAACCAGTACACTTTTTTTTGTACAGCCATATTTTAGGTACTGGTAAATCCAGGAGTTTTATTTGTGTATAGATTCCTTTTATTGAATCATATTAACTGTGGTTCCAATCAAGTATTCAAATTCTAGAAATTCCTATTACTTATAATTTTTATTTTGTTGTTATACATACTTTGAGTATTTGTTTTATAAGTTATTTATACATTCCACGAGTTTTTAGTAAGTACTCTACTTGACTTTACAAGTCAATAAACTAAAAGGTCAATATCATTGGAGTTGTAGGTAGTGAACTTAAACGCAGAACATAGTTTACAGTGAAAACTAAAAAGACAATGGTAAAAGATGCTTACCAAACCGGAAGAATCAAAACTCAGGAGGTCTACTCTGAAATGCCGCTTTCGAATCTTTCGGTCCGACCGAAGCCCGACCGAATCGAAACCTTTGACCCTACTACGAAATTGCTTCGGATTCATTCATCTGAGCTAACAACTCATTCGGAACCATAGAGAATAATTCACATTGACTAATATTAATAAGCTTTCTATCATCTAGCCATACCTGTCAAATAGAGTTCGATCGGACCGAATGAAAAAACAGCGCGACTGATCCGATCGAAGGAAGTTCGTAGTAGGAAACACCTCGATATTCGGCCAATACTTCGTTTCGTTCTCGTCACTTCAGAGTAGACGTCCTGATTTTAAGCCATAACGTGAAAACAAAACACTGTCGACCACATTGATAGCAATGAAAATCGCAATAAAAACAATGCACTCACGTGTGGTTGCACCGAACGCCGTAGCGCACAGCGCTAGGAATGTAAACCAGTTGATGGCCATCTCTCACGGTGGCTGCCGAGCCACTGACGGCGAACCTGACATAGAATCGTCTCAGGCGCAATCGAAGCATGCACTAAGTTAAGCGGACTCCACATGCTAGGTGTTTTCACAAAAAACAGAAGAGAATGATTCGATCACCCAACATACAATAGAACACGAGTCATAGCAGGTGCTCCAAAAAGCATTTATAATATGGCTGATATAAGCTTACGTCATTTTATTATTTCAGTTTTTACTTCAAAGTGAGCTGGATTGAGTCCGTCGAAGTACCGGGTATTATTATTTATGACACCTTGTTCTCGTCCAGCATCCTCATGCTTAGTCATAGAAGGATAAGATATACCTTAGTAAGTAAAGTAAGTTTGACATGCTTGCGTACATGAATACATTGCAAATCTCAACCACCAGCACCTTTTAATTGAAGAACACAAGAACCAAAATAAATAACGATCATATTATACGAATACTAACACTTATCCTATGTTCAATGTTTTATGATCGCCATTTAACAAGTATGTGGAAGCGGCACAATATTAGGTAGCTCGGAACGCGCTTCATTGCTGCGTCAGTACCACGACAAACCAGATCTTTGTGAACTGCACTGGTTCATGTATCGTTTTTAGATAGGTAACGTACGCACGTAGAGTACAAAGCATTGCTATTAGCAGTAATGGTACTGCGGGCTTGATGAGATCCACGTGAGGTTGTGATGTATATGTCGTGGCCAAATCACTTTAATAGTAATTTCATGAAATGGTCGGTTAGGTTAGGTTAGTATCATGAAATTATCAATTCATTATCATCATATGGTCAAGAGCATTTTGACCATTTCATGATATAAATAATTCAACGATATGGCCACGACATATAGATTAGTGTGAAGTAGATCGATATCCGGACATTTTCAATAGATACTCTTGCACGTATATCAATAGACGTTTATCTACTCGCATTTTACTTCAATTCTGAGGCTTGAGGACCCTCTTCGGGCGAGGAAGATCTTTAGGGTAAAAATACGACTAAGAATACCGAAAATAAATTAAATCGAAGTTTTATCATATCCAGTCGAAGTAGATCAAATCGGTTGTTGACAATTGAAAGTTACGAAATGCTGAGATAGGGAACAAAACGCTTAAAAACAATACATATTACGTCAGATCTAAAAAACTTTTCGGTGATAGTGTCAACGGAATAGCAACCGCCCGTGACTTCGTCTGCATTTCGTGTAAAAGAAATGATGAAATGAAATGATATTTATTTGCATTAAATATGGTACATTTGGTAAGGATGTTGGTTAAAATGTCGCAATACAATACACAACACAAGAATGATTGTCGTAATATTAGTAGATAAGTAGAATTTAAAATCAGAAATAAAATTTAAGCCAGTATGCACTAAAATACTGCATGAAGGTACTGAAATAAGACAAACTTATATATTAATAACGATTTTAATAGAACTTTGATCGGAGTGGGGTTTTAAGTTAACTATTTCGCAGTACATAATAAAAGGCAGTGCTAAATTTTATTTTCATTTTCTATTTCAGATAGAAATCAAACCCAGAAATATCTCCTCTTGTATTTAATTATGCTATAAAATTATAATATTATACACACTCACATACAAAACCAATAAAATTTTACACTTATGTACGATTTATTCCAATGGTCAGATAGTCTATCTGTAGGATAAATGTTGATGCTTTTTTTTCCTCAAAAACTTGTTCAAAATAGAGACAACGAAAGTTAAAATTTCCATCGAGGGTTCGCCCACCACCGGGCCCTATACCCTCTGCTGACCCTCGGATCTGCCGACTCATGGTCACAAAAACAAGACACTACAGTCGTAACGAGAAGCCAGATCTAGCGGTGGGCGAACCCTCGATGGCGACAGCATCAACTTTATCTTACAGATAGGCTATCGTGACCGTTGAAAAAGTTGCGGATTTTCCTTGGTGAAATTTATGAAAAAAATAAAAACTGATAGTTATGCTAATAAGGAAAAATAAATCATATCATGCAAAACTCACATAGCACTGAAGCGCCTAGCAGCGTCGCCCATAGAGCCAAAAAACTTAGCATGGCTACTTCTCACGGTGGTCGTCGGTCTACTGCCACTGATTTAAAGCACTTTAAAGGATCTTCATAAATGTTTAGGTCAATATAAGCGAAATTGGTCCAGGCTATGGCCCAATGCGCTAACGTTTGGCCATTGTGTGCACTCGATAGACCTATTCAACTCTGCTTTCTCACTAAACAGGGGCTTAGACCAGTGATGTGATATCATCGAATATATCAGCTATGTAATAATTTTATTGTTATTGAATCATTTCCACCAATGAAGTTTAACCTCTAACGGGCGTTTTTTCACTAGACGACACAACAACGATACGACCACGACATTTCGTCATCTAGCATGGGGCGCCGTGTCGTGGTCATGTCGTCTAGTGGAAAAACGAGCCATACTATTACATTTTTGCTTCCAAATAAGCCGTGGTCGTATCGTTGTCGTGTTGTGTAGTGGAAAGACGCCCATTAGCAAATAAACTTCATCATGTCATTTAATAAGCACGCTAACGCTTTATTTTCTTAGAATAGGATTTTCACGTCCTCTTTGCCGTCATGTGAAATGTTCCTTCAAGGGATCTATATAACGGCAAAGTTTAAATAAGGCTTATTGGAGGAAATGTTTCGATAACTTTGCCAACTTTGCTGTTGCTCGTAAAATTGTTACATTGTTGTTGGATTTTATTGCAAAGATTGGCCCAGCGAGACTGTCCAGTGTGCGCTATATAGGTATTTATGTAACTGTATTAGCTAGATCATTATTCAAAGGCAATTGTATAAAAATATATCGATATTGTATTTTCAGCATTGGTATACTAGTAGATATATTGAGTGCGTGAACTATGTGGCCGTAATTTGTTTTATACTTATCCTATTTCAGTTAATTATGTACTATGGATTTTTTATTATGATCTCCTTAATAAAGGTAAGAGTGTAGTACCTACCTATGTCATGGATGTGAAAATAACCGGCAAGACTTCAATAGTATATGCACCTATTTATAAGTCCATTGTCCATGAAGCTTTGGCTTCCTAGGATAGCGGTGCCGTAGCGTAGCGGGCGTAAAGGAATGTAACATACTTATCGGTACCGTAAAGACAGCAATATTTTTATGTATTTATGTGGCCGTTATGTGACGACATCACTATCATAGGAAACCCGAAATAAGTATTGGTATTACCAAAAAGTTTCTATTATACAGGATGATTTTTCGTTGCCACCCTTAACGAAGGATACGTACTCTATACATTAAATAAAGTAAGTTTATGGGAAAAAAAATGTTGGGAAACGATGTAAATTTCTTAGATTTTTTTTTATTACTTGATGCCCACCTCCCGGAAACCGTTAATCGCCTCGTATGATACCCACGGGCAGACATGGGGTGGTAGGAATTCTACTCTGCCGGCACCACGCGGCGTACGAGTTATTTATGTTATTTTCAATTCCTTTTTCATTCAATTTTTTTAATTAAGTTAGTCCTGATAAACCGGCCTAAAATTTAAATACATGATGTCAAGGATGCAGGCTGATTCCGACCGGTCGGAGTGGAGGTTGTTGGGGGAGGCCTATGTCCAACAGTGGACTTCTCAGGGCTGTAAATGATGATGATGATGATGTCAATGATGGTTATTTAAAATGAGCATTCAAGTTTAGGAAACCCTATCTTCTAATTTGCGACCATTACTGGGACAATTTATATTATGACCAACACCATATATTTGTAGGGAAAATGTATGATTATGAGTTAGTGATAAAGAAAACATTGTAAGTAATAAATGAATAACTACGTAGTATTTTAGTATTTAATTTTAATACTTCCATTCTAATAACGTTTACATCACGTCTATAGAATTAACTGTAATCACGACACGTAATTCTAATTATACATAATTTTAACGTAAAATGATTAATAATATAATTATTATGATTTATTTACAGTACAGTATAATAAGATTAAAATAAATTAAAGTAATGCTAAAATGAATTTAAATCTTAATTACACAATTGTTAGAATCATACGATGGCAAAATATTGTAATTAGCCCTTGGTTTATGGGTTCATAAAACTAGAAAATCCATGTACGTAATTCATCCGGAAATTAAAGTAAAAAGATAGCCAAACATACATAATTGGTAAGTAATCTAATATCGATATCAGCCTATCACGCGGCTCGTGATATTTTTTGATGGGGGTTCACATCTTTTTAATATGAGCGCCGTGACAGTTTGGAAACGCCGCGTGTTCACTCCCTTAACTGAAAGATGATGAAATTGTCCAACTACACTTTTATTGAAATTCAGTTGACCTAATGAAACACATTAAAGACAACCATATCGCGTTCTAACTCGGACTAAGCGACATCCAGCCGGCCCGGCCTATGTCGGTATGTCTCTTTGGCACTCATTGAATACAGTACTAGGAATCGTACCAAATTTCGTTTCATTGGAGCGCGATCGCTAGCGCTCCACTCGATACATAGTATTACAACTTACTTGAGACGAATGCGTACGCACTATTGTATAAGCATAGTAGAATAGAAAGATAATTATAAATATAGAGAAATATAGACTGCCTATGTAATCTTCGTGGGTAGGAGTGCACTGCACCAGCGCTTCTTAGGACAAGCCGCCTCTGCTATTAACTGTTTATTATTCTCAATAAATCACGCTGTTCAAATTTGTGATAGGTATAAAACTTATTGTATGGCTGCCTACATGACTTGTTTCTCAAAGTCCATGAAGTTCCCTAAAACAGCCTCCCTTCTTTTCTGTTTTTCTTCCGAATCTAGTGAGGACGCTATAGAAGGTGCTCTACTTGGGTTCCGTAGCACCGGCTTCTCCAACTCGAAAAAGTTTAACGAGGCTTTCAACTCCTTGATAAATACTTCTTTATGTGACACCTGTGAAAAGTAATTTTGTAACTAAATATCTGATTTATCGTTTTGATAATGATTTAGATAGCCACTGTATACGAGTCACTGAATTCCTGCTAAATGAGCAAGCATAACAATTTGATATACCTTAAGGTAGAATAAAACAATTGCTGTAAAATCTTTTTAGTGGCAACATTGAATACCTCTGAATATAGCATGCGAATGAATTGCTTTCCTAAACTATTTATATATTTTGGGGCATATATCTTGATAGATAGATTACACAAGTCAACAAAAAAAATTTTTTTTTTTTGGGTTTGTTGTTAAATTAGTATTTTCTGATTGTCTACAGCTAATAGTAACCAGAGGTTTCATTTATTGTAAATAAAGTTTGCTTTTGTACATTTTACAATGAAAATTAAATATTTTACGATTTTGGCATATAGTTTGGAAGAGCAAAGGATTTATAACGCAAGAGATGGTGTGGAGGGGGTGAAGTGGGGGTTACAGGTGTTTAGTTAGCGACGAGCTGCAAGTAGTCTCGGTAGTATTCATGCACGAATCGCCAAGAAACGACGCCATTTTTGTTGCACGAGGTCCAAAATGGCTTCCAAAAAGTGTAAAAATGATGTTAATTCCTTTTGCTACATTTGAAGCGAATTCATCAAAGTGAGAGCTTAAAAATTCAGTTTATCGTCAAATATAAAACTCTGTGAAGTATATGAAAATTATTTTAATCTTCCCATTCGAAGTCAAGATAAAATATGGGCACCAAAATTCACATGTAGTAACTGCAAAAACACATTAGAAGGTAAGGGAGTACATCATAACTTTTAAGGATCGTAACTGCAAAAAATGTAAGATATGTAATGAATGACGTGTGTATCTATTTATATGTTTTTGTTATAGCCTGGTATCGAGGAGAAAAAAAAGTATTAAGTTTGCAGTACCAAGAATATGGAGGGAGCCCACAAATCACATCAATGATTGCTACTTTTGTTTAGTAAATCCTTGCAAGCGTCGGGCTGGGAAAAATGCCCAAAAGATTCTGTACCCAGATCTACCCTCAACGAGCGCTCCAGTACCCCACGGTGAACATTTTCCTGTACCTTCTCGTTCAAATACGAAGGAACAGCCGCTGATGGCAGTAGCGGATGCAATAAAGTATATGTACTTTGCTTCATGCTTCATGCTCACTTAGACCAGTTTAAAGATAACTTGGCTGCATACTCAGAAGAGCAAGGAGAACGCTTTCACCAAGATGTGATGAACTTTGAACAGCGTTATCAAGGACAGTATAATGAGAATATGATGGGTGACTACATTTGGAGTCTAATACGAAAAAGTGCGTACTCATACAGAAGAAAAACAAAAAATATTTCATTTTTAAAGGTTTTTTCTATTTCTTGTTATATATTTAAGGATGTATCTTTATTGTTATTTGTAAATAAAAGTGATTAACATACAAATTTAATTTGTTTTTCTTGGTATTGTATTCTACTGAAACAAAAAGTTAAGATTTTATTAAAATTTAAAATTTCGATCTGGTTACTACAAAAGCAAACTTTATTTGATGAAATATTTTTTTCTTTGTTTAGTTAGATATAATTAATCAAAATCGATACTACAGAACTCAGACTCAAAAATCGTGTTTACCTGTGTTATACATATCGTACCTTCGGTGCAACAACGGCACAATTGACATAAAATACTAAAAGCAATTGTGTCCTTATTCTACTGTAGAACAAGGGCACATTTGTCAAAAAATGCAAAACACAATTGTGCCGTTGTTGTGCGATATGTACATTACACATGTTATCGAAGTGGGGTATCCATGCAGGATCAAATTGCTAGGTGAGTAAGACAATGCCCCAGTTCCTACACAATGCACGGAATAAGATGCAGCTGATGTATTCTAGTGAAATCCCGAATCAGCACAGGCAAGAATTATAATAACGTAAAATTTGATCAAAATTACTTGTCCCTAATTTATTTAAAAAAGATACCACTCAGATGCTGCTTAAGGCTTCTCCCGAAGAATAATTTACTCGGTTCCGGCGAACCATTTTCGTCTTTCGTATCAAATTATAGGCTTTTCGTTTAAATAATTTGGAGTGTTATTGTTATAAATCTATCCAATCATACTTTTAAATACCTACTTGTTCTCGGACCACAATATTGCGCACTTCGTTCATAAACTCTGCAGCTGTGATGAACAGACAAAATACCAGTCCAACAATTAAAACTACGAATGCACCAATCAGATTTTCCATCTCGAGATCACCTTTATCTTCATCTGTTTCTTCCTGTAACAAATGCTCTGATATTTTATTTATTTATTAAAGCTTTGCCAGCAGTTATTACAATATTCTTACAACTAAAAATGTAAGTCATAACAAAAATAACTAAATGCTCAACTAATTAGAGGAAAACACAACTTGCAAAAAGACAACCCACCCTATACCCTTGTAAAGCAAAATCTAGGGATGCCTCCAGCTGTGGACTGCAATAGGTTGATGATGATAATGAGGATATCCTTCCAACTATGAATATGAAAATTTGTGAGAATGCATAAATTGATGTTTTTTACTCTTTCGCGCAAAAACGGGAACAAATTTTAATGAAATTTAGCAGTTGAATCGTTTGAAGATTAAAAAAGATAGACATTAAAGTTATCGCAATAGTTAAGTTATAATTCTTACTTCACATTCAACGGCCCCATATTTTTGTTCCCACCATTTCATTGTAATATTATCAAGTACAGTCATTTCTTTTAGTTTCAATATGGCTCTATTTATTTCCGTTCGGAAGGGTGAATCTGAAACATCATTGTAAGTTCCGATAAACTTATAACTATAATCATTGTTATTATAACAAACACTTTCGTTTGTTACGTTTTCTAAATGATCACTATTAATTATATTTTATTACAAACAATGCTAAAGCTGTTATCAAAACTGCGTTCATCATATAAAATAACATTGAATTGTATCAGGCGTCACTATTCGGAAGTTCAAATCTCTATTGAGGGATCGCCCACCACCGGGCCCTATACCCTCCGCTGACCCTCGGATCTGCCTACTCATGATAACCTAACCTAACCTAACCTAACTGTTGTTAGTTAGTTGGTTCGGTAGATAGAACTAACATGGAAAACTAATCCTGATGATGCCACGGGTGTTGGCGAAACATATGTCGATTAAAATTTTAATTGGTTTTCGGATTAGCAGCTATGTATTTATGGTTGCATGCTATGCTAAAGTGTCTTGTGTTCGTGATCATGAGTAGGCAGATCCGAGGGTCAGCGGAGGGTATAGGGCCCGGTGGTGGGCGATCCCTCAATAGAGATATAAAATAACCATTATATAGGTATAATAATTTCAGGACGTTCCATCGGATACCTCTCTCAGTTTCTCTATAACCACGCATTCTCAAATCACTCTGATTTCCGAATATCAGGTAAAATCATAATTAAAACATTGTGCTGAGGGATTCAGCTTTATTTGCCGAGATTTGGCTTAAAATAACGTTTCCAATAAAGTAATTTAAAGAGATGGTAAAATTCGTCATCCGAGTAATTGATCCGGTGGCTCAGTGGTAAGAGCGCTGGCACGGAATGCAGAGGTCGTGGGTTCGATTCCCACCCGGGTGAGGAATTTTTTCCATTTCTTTATTAATAATTTTATTTATTTATTTATTTTATAACAGAATTTGGCAAAAGTTTTAGGTAATTTTCTCATCTTCATAAAGAATAGGCACTTACTTGATGGCATGGCGATTCCATAATCCTTCGAATCTAATTCACCGCCAACCTTTTTCAGATCGCAGTTACGTTTCAGCTTATACTTAATAGAACTTGATTCCATAAAGAAGGCATATCTACTCTTTCCTTTTAAAACTCTCTTTTCTCCTTCGTCGTTACTCTTTACTAGAACTACATCATTGGCCATCATATTATCATACATTCTTCTGTACATTTTGTCTTTGGAATTCTTAAAAGGTGTTATAAAGAAGTTATTAGTAAGGTATAAGGGAGTTTTATTTATTCTTATTGAATATAAATAATTTACACCAGACCCCTCTATGCTAAGTGTTGCTATGGGATATCCTTTATGATCCTGCAGTGCTAAATGCCTCTTTTTGGCAGCGCAGCCGAGTGTATTTGCATGTATGTATAGATAAGTATATACCTTAAAAAATCCCAAAGTAGATCCTCCATTGATGGCACCGTACAACACTTTATTCTGCGTGGCCAGGTCTTCGATACTGTTAATGGATTCGCTCTCTAAAGCTGAGGTCATGGAGGCAGCCAGTTGAGCGATGTATGTCTGACAGACAATAACAGCAAAGAACCACCACATACTGCACACCCAGCGAGTGCCAATTGCTCTGGAAATCAGTCACAATGATGAAAATCGAACCGAAAGGGTGAGTTAGATTATTCAACCTATGTTTTACTTGTTTTGTTTGTTTTTATGTATCGTTTGTTTTTTAAATTATGATTATTTTATACTTAGGTAAAATGTCGCATCCCTGAGTCATAATAGACCCCATAGTCAACCAGGCGCAGTTCTTAAAGTTCCATATGTTTTCCAATTCCTCAGGATCCTTGTCGCATGGTTGAGGGTTTTCCCAATCAGCAGGAGATATTCTAGTAAAAAAAATATGAAAACTCATCAAACATTGTAAGAAATAACGACAAACGACAAAAATGCACAGGAAGTAGGTACATAAACTGACATAGATATAAAAAAAGACAGATTTATTATAATAATGAGGATTATAGTCTTGCGATTTCATATCAATTAAGATAATATAGTACGCGTGCCTTTGTTTTAGATAACAAGATTTTCTTGACATAATCTACAAAATGTCGATTGATTGATGTAACTACGTATAAATAATAATCACCTCGAGCATATAAACAATACTATGGATACAACGCAATACGCCGTCATGGTGTATATCCACACATCGACGGTATACGGCTTCAGGAAGGAGAACATCCCAGGCACCACTTTGCGGTCCCTTGTGTACAGTATACTGATGCCAAGTGACATGAATGGTACCGAAAAGTCAACAACCTTCTTACGTTCCTCCGTTATGGTTAAATCAGCCACTGCTAGGTCGGCTTTCTGTAAGAAAAAAGTCTTTATGGCACATACATCACTGCGTGATAATTTGTTTTGGATTTGGTCAAAATTAATATAGAAATTCAGCCAATTTCAAAAACTGATCTCGAGAGACTTTTTGCATGTTTCAGATTAAATGTTCCATTGTTTTTATACAAAATTTCAAATTTGGAATAAAAAAATTCGAGATTCTTTATGATCTCTAGTATTGAAATTGGCTGATAGTGAGATTATATATTGATAAGACTTTATACAGGGTGTTACAAAAGGGGTGTACTCGAATGTTAAGCTAAAAAGCCATGAAGATAGACTACTATAAAGAACTTATCCACAAAATTTGACGCTTGATGTTTATTTTTCCAAATTAGTAGTATAGGCAATTTCTAAATAACTTAGGAATATCCATACATGGAAAATCCTGGAGAAGAATGGGTACATAGTATAATTTAATCGCCAATCGTTAATTAACTGTACTTACCTTATCTAATAAGCTGCCAACAAGACCAGACCATTTTTTAATTTTAGGATCATAGCTTCCATAGTCCATTGTGTGTATAAAGGAATAGGTGTAATTATACCCTTCGTTTTTCAAAAACTCAAAGAGGGCAACTACCAAGTCAACAGAGAACCCTTCGAACTTAGCTTCAGGAGAGTCGTCATCACATTCATCCTCATCTGTGCATGGTTCTCTATCCCAGAAGTAGGGTTTTGCTTTACGCGATATTATCTGGAAATCGTTAGTTTCTATATTCTTTTCCTATTTTATTAGATGAAAAGTAGTGATTTCAAGAGCTCGGACAAAAAGCTGAAGGTATACATACCTACTCGTATACAGGGATGTAACATTAGAGGTATATTAAGCGAAAAACTATGAATATAGCTCACTATAAAAAATCTATAGGTATTCTTTAGATGTATGAAAATTCCTGAGTTGTTTAGGAATACTCTATTCTATACTATCTGGAAAACTAAACCTTCGATTTCGAGTCTCTTCAATTTCGTAGATATGTTCTCTATCACTGGGCTATTTACAGTCTTTCACTCAACATATCGCTTTTGTTACACCCTGTATATTAAACTGAACACTATTCTATTTGATGCCACCTAAGGCTTACCGTAAAATGTTTGCTTCCTTCCTTAATACCCTGACTGGGGCTGATAGATTTGGTGACGTTTATCTCGCCAGGTATCGAGGAGTCCCAGAAGCCGATGGCCTGGATAGTGGACAAATACTTCTCGTTGATATGAAGGGTGTAGTTCACTCGCTTGCCTGTGTCATCAAACTCTATGTTTCCGGTTACACCATGGGACTGCGTCTGTATTTTGAACAGAAAATTTATTAACGTAGAAAAAGGATTTTTTATTTCGATGAAATATGAACTAAAATCAATGTCTGGTATTATCTTTCGTGATGAGCAACCACACCTGCAATCAAGCAAATTTTTTGAAGCAATTTTTTGAAGCACTTACCGTGGCACCGTTCATCCACTGTTCGAGGAAAAATAAACGTCCTATCTCTTCCTAAAGTGCCGGATAATATAAGACGACAATTTATTTAGGATTCATCTGATCTTGAATTTGAATTACCTTAAGGATTTTCTCCTGTAGTAACGGTCCATAATACCAGGCTGGGGCATTGTTATCGCAGATGGCAGCTGTCGGTTTCTCAACGTTCCTATTCTCTTCGGCTAGAGCTTGTACTGATCTTAGCACATGGTTCGCTATGTCGTCCATTAGAATTGCATCTAACTAAAATAAGAGAATAGTAAGGTACAATATCCATATACAATTATCTACTTATTATGGTATTTTTCAACCACAAGTTAGCCTCGCCATAAAATTAATAAATGGCATATTCATCAACTTACCTGGCCTCTTTTTAACAATAATGTTTCTATAAAATTATTAATACAGAAATGGAAAAAATTCCTCACCCGAGTGGGAATCGAACCCATGACCTCTGCATACCGTGCTAGTTCTTACCGTAATAATGTTTCTCTAAGGTATATCATATAGAAATATTACTGAATGACTGAATATTTATAAATGTGTTTGAACATAGTTTTACCCGTGCTGATCATACGGCTTCAATAGAATACATCAGCTGATTTCGTGCATGTCGTAAGAGTCAACTTAGGAATTTAGGGGCATTCTTTCAGGCAATGTGCAATCTTTCGGATCTCCTTTATGATCCTGCAGATCTTGCTACGCTAATTCGGGAACGCACTCGTGTCTATATGTGTTTTACCTGTACATCCGTTACCGCAGTTCTGTAATTAGGCTTCTCGCTGACCCAAACTCCGACTCTTCTCGACAAATGGTGCTGTGGGTCCTTCAGCATGTTGTGCTCCGTCAAACTCAACCAGGTAAAGTTGGAGGGGAAAGACGCAAGTTTCTCACTCGATATTGAAGCATCTAGTGACACTATAATGAATTGCTGCAAGTATTAGTAAGATGTTGAAATGTTTGTCTTACGAAGCTGTCTTTTTGTTAATAGATCGATAATCATCATCTTGCCCTTATTCCATTATAATATTATATGGGGTCGGCGCAATGTGGTTTCTTTGAAAACTTATATTACCCAGGATTTGGCATTTGTTTTACGCCCGGATATCTGCCTGATGCAAGCCTTTTCAGGTAACTATAGTAAAAGATTTGTTAATAAGTAGTAGATAGTTACTTTTGTACTTTATAATTATCATAGTAGCAAATACATACTTACTTGATAATGATCAACCATTTTAAGTTCTCGAGCTTCATTTAGATGTTGATATATTCTGTCTACATGGCAGTCCAATAAAAAACGGCTTTCTTGAAAGGCAACGAGCTCTTTGAATATCTTAAACATCATTAAAAACAATTTGACAAATCAATAAAATCTGACCTCGTTTCTATATTTAACGATACAAAGAAGATTAAATTTATGTAACAAAATACATTAAAATTAATTATTACATTTTGGTTGTTTCCTTCTGGACGTATTCTTCGAACCGTAATTTGATGATTCTCAGAATGCTCTGCAAGGATTTTTTGTATCCGCATGAGCCCTGGAAATCAGTTTATTGATAATTCATATAATCTTATTAAAACAGGTATCATTACACTTGTATAGTTTAATCAAAAGTAGTGTTTAGGTATGTTTACGGATAGATGTACTGCATACTAAATAAATACATCGATAGCTACTACAAAGATTCTCTAAGTAGAATTATTCGATCGATAAAATCAGATTTATGATGAATAAGTACTAGTAAATACTAGGCGTTTTTCTACACGCGAGCTAACACGCATTTCATGATTCGAAGGCTAAACGCACTAAAATGAGTTAAAACTGTAATTAATTGCATGACTGCTGCTATTTCTTCTAAAGGAATATATTATTTACCGAATGTAATATATTTAAGACTACATCTAATGCTAAAATTAAAGATGCCACAAAGTTATCTTACCAAACTCATCCTCATAAAGTACAACAAAATTCTCCCACTTATAATACTTCAGAAGCTGTGCATATGCCTGCAAGATTTCATCTGAGTTTGGATAAAAGTTTATTGTGATCTTTTTAAACGCGTTTTCTTCCGTTTCCTCATCACCCTGTTCAGTGGTCTCTGCAGATTCGAAAGGAGTCCAAGTGGCTTGAAGGTGAGGGATATGTGCTCTGGCGCATTGGTCTCTGATCGCTCCATCGGTGATTGGATTCTGTGGTCCTACTATTGCTATTGGCCGGATGGTATTGTCTTGGCACACTGGAAACAAAACTATGTTTATTTATTTTACAGATTTGCTGTTTGTCACCATTGTTAGTATTTTTTAAGCACATACAACTAAAAAAAATATACGTAACATTTTCAGTATTTTCAGTTTGTATTACTTTATTAAGAATACAAAAATGCTATAAATTAAGCGTAAAATTTAGCGTTTCGTAACCAAAACTCATCTGTTCATCACAAACGTTTTCGTCATTATAGTAAGCTGCAACATACATTCCCTCCAAACAGAATAGCTGTCAGTTCTGCTAGGCTGCAGGATGATGGGATCTAGTTGGTACTCTTCGATGCTGTTGTGTCGCATACTCTCATTGAACGCCAGTCGCTGAGTCAGACCAGCGTGTTCGAAGATACCAGCTAAAATAAATGCTTGGTTATAGTCGGACCAAGAAAGCCTAATTTAAGTAGTAATTGTTAAAACATAAACTATTATATATAAGTAAGTAGGTATCTACCCTTTACTAATGAGCATGTAATAAATGGTCTCATAACAATCTTTCTTAATGTAATATATCTTATATCTAAGAATAGTTAAAAAAATTATTTATGCTTACCTATTTGATAAGAAACATCTTCAATTTCCGTCAAAGTTATTTGAGGAGTACCAAAATGTACAAAACATATAATAAACACAAACCACCACATTTTTTTCTATTAGTTATTCCAACATTTTCACAAATTCCACATTAAGATATACAAATTTCGGGACTCCTGATTTGTATTCAAAACTTTAGGTACCTAAGTAGTTTTTTGGAAAGTACTTTCAGTAATCTATAAAACACTTAACGCCGTGTGGCGATCATCTCAATACAATTTCCAATAGGACATGCCATGACGAAACGTCGGGAGAAACCGACGACGCGACCTAAAATATTTTTCCAAAAATACTTCAGACGGTTTAGTAGTGGCCACCGCGTCGCATGGCGTCCAAACAACTACACATGGACAAAAATTATGGCATTTAAAAAACTACTTTTATACTACTTTATATTAATATACATAAGAATAAATGGATCAAGAGTGATTCGCTATCCAATCGGTAGGTGTTATAGTCTATTTATTTCGTTTTAGAATCTGTTAAGACTAGTGATTTGTTATATCGATTTGTTGACATTTCAGGCGGTTTGTTCAATGAGGATGCCGAAGCAAATTCAGAGAAGATATATGATAGTCTCGTAAAACTTGGTGGTTCAAGCGCTTATCATGGACGCACTATCCATACTTCATCAAGAGATAGTTATTCGACTGCTTTAGAATGTGAGTACGTTGATAATATATCATATGTATAGAGATTATATAGGAATGTAGTGTAATAATGTTATTGATTTTATTGGAGTTCTGCATCCGAAGACAGGACTTTATCGTCGTCACCAGGCATGAACAGCGCGTTAGACAGTCGTATTTTTGACGAATTATATTTTCTGTTATCGCTATAACAAAAAATAAAATAAATATATAAAGGGAGACGTTAAACATGTTTTTTTTGCCGTTGTTATAGATATAATTGAACGCGAGTCCGACTTATCTTGACAAGTGCAATAATATTAATAAGGTAATTAATAATATAGGTATATAGGCAGGTAGGTTACTATACGCTTTTCTAACTGAACATTAATAAAATCAACCTCATTTAATTTTTTTTTATTATGAAGAAAAGATAAGTTAATTGGTAATCTTGTACACTTAAACCTGTTTATTTTCCCGACGTTAGTACATTTTTACGATGGCATAAAAATGTAGTAGTCTTTAATGTTAATGATGGCTTTCCGTAGGTAGAACTATCTCGTAAAATTAAACAACTTTATCCCAAAATGGAGTAAATATCAGCATCGCCTATTTGAAATTAGACTTTGTCCTGTTTCATGTAAAAGTAGCGTTTATTTTGTTATAATTTGGTTTCATAATGAGGAGATTATACTATATTATAAAACGGTTATTTAAGTAGAATCTATTCACAAAATCTATTTGTATCTCAGGTTTAGTAAATGAGAGATAGAGAATACTAATTGAAAGGTACTAGATTAGCTCTATCATTTACTCTATCTAACTAATAATTTTAGATCAGAGTGCGGGCACTATAAGACTAATCCTTTTGTTGTTAGTAAGGAGGTAGGCATCGAGGATATAGAAGCTTTGAATGAGGTATTAGACTAGATTGATCAATCTGTGACGCTATAAATAGGCGCCTTACACTATGGATGGTTACAGATAATCGTAATAGGAACAATTTAGTTTGTTCTTTGTTTTCAGTATGCCCAGAAACTTCAGATGGAAAAGGTATAGTAGCATTAATAGATTCCCGTCCAACAAATGGAATTTGTGATACAGTTTGTCAACTCTGCAATAGACTTAATGTAAGTTATTTTATAATAAATACAAAATTGGCTTTTTTAAATACATATTTGTTATGCTGCTCTGGGAGTAAAAAAAAGTATAATACTACAGCTGCTTCTCTTCCTGGGCATGCTGTACAAGTCAGTAGAGGGACAAGAGGGTCTTGGTGTTTTGTAGGCGATGGGCTGACCACCTGTCACTACTAACCGAACTTGTACATCTCAACTATACCCTCAAAATTGGTCAGAAGTGGCACCATGTGGTTCTGTCGGCCCTTGGTGCTCTGCTTACCTCATAAGGGATAAAGTCGTGATTATATGTATGTATGTATATTTGTTATATTTAAGACCTCTTAAGTATCATTGGTTAATAACAATTATATCTGAAGTTTAAATGTCTTCATTAATTAATATCTATTTTCATGTAGATATCCCATTTATCTCTGGGATGGGAACCGGCCAAGACGCAACTTGAGGATGTTTTCACGTTTTCTTACTACCCGCCACCAGAGTTGATCTCCAAAGCATTCGCATCACTTATCAGGAAGTTGGATTGGGATAAATTTTCCATTCTATACGAAGATGAGGGCAGTAAGTTGTAGATTCTATAGAAGTCAAAATAACAATAAATATATTTTTTGTTTTGAGATAACTCTAGAAAAGATCTACGGTAATCGAAGTCCTCAAATTTAGTGAAATTCCGTAGGTATCGCTAAGATATCTACCTAAAATGAAATAAAATAGTCATAACAGGATAGGATGGTCTCCTATTCGTAAAAACAATATCATAGATTTCATTTTTTAGGTTTCGTTCGTCTTCAAGAAATTATTAATTCATGGCCAAATAACCCATCACAAAAAGAACCTATACTTTTTAGAAAACTGGACCCAGATGGAGATAATAAGGAGACGTTTAAATACATATTCAAAATAGCTAGAATGACCTACCATGTACTGGACTGTAAGGCAAAGAACGTTCATCATTATATGGAAGAAATTGTTGAAGTCGATAAGAGGACGTTTTATCAGGTAAGGTTAGCTATAGCATCTTTCAAGATCTAAAACTCACTATTAGTGAAGACCATATTAATGATTTAGTTATAAAAGATGTCAGTAAGATGATTACTTTTCCAGAGTTTTATCCTAACAGATCTCGACGCATATACTCTGAACTTGGAAAATATAACTGACATGAAAGGAAATGTATCGACGTTACATATTACTACCCCTGGTGATGTCAAGTGGATGGATATTAATGCTGGAGTTACTGAAGCTCCGGTAAGTAGAGCAATAACAATTTAAGCAATACCTACTTATAAAGAAAAAAAAATAGTTTTAAAGACTGACATAAGGAAATTATTTTAAAATTTTTAGCTAGAAACAGCCTTAACAATAGATGCTTTGTATCACCTAGAGAAGGCTATAAGAAGCATGCAAAGTAGCACTGAAGAGGAATTGAAGATGACTTCAGAAGAACCTCAGTAGACCTAGCTCAACCACCAGCTATATGCTACAAAGATACTAAGGCAGATTATGAAACTATCGCGTGGCCTTTAGGCAATAGTCTACGAGAAGCTTTAATTAAGGTAAACAATTGAATAATAAAAATAAAAGTTAGTGTGTCAACTGTCAACCTCAGATCAAGCTGTCAATATTACTATCTCTGAACTTTATTGTGGATATGATCTATCTCTTCTATTTATGGAAGCGAAGATTCTGGACAATAGTTCATTCACTCACGTTTATTATACGCAGAGCAGTAAATTGCCTTTTCTACGCCCTGTGCGAGCATCTACAACTGCGCTCTATTTAGTCCTGCCTGGTCTGGCCAAGTGACCATTCTTGCGCCCCCCAGAGTCTACGCCCTGTGCCTGGGCACCGGTGGCACCGCCCTATTTACGACCATGATAACACCTAATTATCTAGATAAAAGTACTTTTGCCCTAAAAATAGAACTATTTTTTTCAGACTACTTCAAAAGGTTTCACCGGAAACATTGAATTTGATGAGTTTGGCAGAAGAACAAATTTTATTTTACACTACTCCAAATTAAGTGGTGAAAGTAAATTTACTTATGACGGATACTGGGATTCAAAGACTGATATTGTAAATACTGAGAACCAAGTAGAAGACCTAGCTCTGTGACGGGTCTACTATATTATGTTTTTTGATTAAGTGTATGTCATTTAAACCTAGCTCTGTGATACGTATTTACTTAGTATTTTATAGCAGTATGTTATGTATGTGTCTGGCCATATCGTATGTTTTTTGATTAAGTAGCATTTCATGAAAAGAAAGGTGATATGTCAAAATGGGTAAATGAAGGTAGGATCATATTACATGAATGTAGATAAATTGTAGGGACTATATCTGTAGTTACGATAGGTTAGGTTAGGTAGATATCAAATCGTAGCGTCCGGCGAGCCAGATATCGCTCTTTTATGTTTTTAAATATTATATTGTGAAAATACACAGAGTTTAGCTCGGTACGATTTGGCCAAACGTGGTTATCGTGTAGACGATTTAACGATTGGTATGAAGCCACTTCAGACCATTTCATATGATCATTTTTATGACATATGCATGCAGGCTGCTGGTTGTTGGAGAAGGCCTATGTCCAACAGTGGACTTCTCAGGGCTGTAAATGATGATGTTATGTATAATGTTTTTTTTAGGTCGCAACAAGAAAAGGAAAGCCCTATGTAGATATTGAGGAAGTAAATGGTACAACAACATTCAAAGGCTATGCAGTAGATCTGATTGATGCTATCTTCGATCATATTAATAAGGAGAAAAAGCAGAAACTGGAATACAAGTTTCAGAGAGTCCCATTCGATAGTTATGGAAACCTATTGCCAGGTTCTAAGAAGTGGGATGGACTTATTGGGCAACTAATGGATCACGTAAGAGTTAATCTATCTAGCTAGAGTCTAGGTTGTTATCTGTAGAGTTTCAACGAGCTTTTTTTAATCAAAACAAACTTATTCGTTATTACTCGCTTCGTCACTAAGCGAGTAATATTGAAATAATTATTCACAAACGATACATATCTATGTAAACAGAAAAGCCTTAAGTTATTGTTAAAAGTTGACTCAATTATTTCTTTAAAGAAAACGTCATAAATATTTTTCAAATTATTTCCAGGAAGCTGAGCTGGCTATTTGCGACTTGACCATAACTTCGGAGCGTAACGCTGTCGTGGATTTCTCCCATCCCTTCATGTCTTTAGGGATCAGCATGCTGTTCAAAGAACCAGAGCCGGAAGCCCCGGATATGTTTTCATTCATAGCTCCTCTGGCGTTAGATGTCTGGCTTTACTTGGCGACTTCCTACATTATAGTTTCATTTGTTTTGTTTATATGTGCTCGGTGAGTAGACTACACAACTATTCCTATGGCTTATAAAATATGTAAGTAAACTAGCGCTGCCATTACATACGTGTAATCAGATTGACTGGATAGTTTTCATTGTAGTTCGAACTATTGATATTAGATGGCGACACAAGTAGCTAAAGTCAAAGTATTGTATTAACTTTTTTTATTCTCATTCTTTACTGTACTTACACAGAAACACATTTCGAATAAACACTAAGGGGAACTTATCTCTAATAGAGATTTCTTTCAATCAACCAGTTGAAATGACGAATTAGATTTATTCCTCATTTAATGACTATCTTTATAACTGCCAGAAAAGTGAGCCATTTGAGCGTTTTAGTTCAATATTTCAAATATTTATAATATGAATTTAATTCTTAGGATGAGCCAAGACGATTGGGTAAACCCGCACGCCTGTAACCAGAATCCTGAGCACTTGCAAAACATCTGGACCCTGTATAACTGTATGTGGCTCACAATGGGGTCCATTATGACCCAAGGATGTGATATATTGCCAAGGTAAGGGTATAAGTATGGTAGGATTTTGAAGAAAACCTTTATAAAATTTTATCGCCAAAATCTAACTATGAATTCATTGAATACGTATTATAGAATATTAGGATTACCTACGTAAGCAAAATAAATAATTCTGAATTTATGTAATCGAAAATAAACTTTAGAATTTCTGTTATTTCTGTTCCCGTGGAAATATCAGTCCCAGTCATAATCTACTTTCATACCAAATTTCATCTTCTTTCAAGCTTCGAGCTTTCGTAATGAGTGAGTGAAATGATCTTTCGCTTTTATACTTATTTAATTTACATTATTTATAAGTAATGTTAAACCTACAGAGCAGCAGGCTCGCGCTGGATAACCGGCCTGTGGTGGTTCTTCGCCCTCATCATCACGGCTTCATACACGGCCAACATGTCCACCTTCCTCAGTAACAGTCGACGAAGCACCGACATCGAGGACGCTAAAGCCCTTTCTGAACAGAACACGGTCTCTTATGGAGCTGTTTATAATGCCTCAACATACAAGTTTTTTGCTGTAAGTCGATTTAAAAAACTTTGTAAGCGCCAAATTGGTAAAGGCATACTATCCCAGCACCGTGCACACCGTCGCATAGTTTTATATAGGCGACTTGAAGTCATTCTTGAATTTTGCTCTAAATTGAATGACAAGGTAAATTGACGATCGAGGTGGATTCATATTATGATGCATTACTTATATCTATTCCATAATCTCTCACTGAAATCAGATAATTTGAACCTAGACATTGTGCGTCGCTATAATCTACTTTATGTAACATAGACGATAATTATAATTTGGAAAAAATGTGATACTATTAGTATTATTAATATTCACACATAAGATCCCTTTTTACATAGATAAGTTAGAAACAAACATCGAATATTCACAGGGTCCTTCTAGACCAATCGGCCGTCAAAATTTACCATTACCAAAAGTTTTATGATTTTTTAATACAGCGGATAAAATTACCGAACCATATTAAGGTGGGTTCCCACGGTGCGTGATTTACGCGTCTTTATACCGAACATTAAGATAACATCAGTCCCTGCCTAAACGTTGTAGGATTTACTAACCTGAGGAATAGAAGCCCTAGGAGCTCAATCCGAGGAGGTCTTGTCGAGGATGCGCTTTTCAGTGATTTTATATTTAAATCACAAATTTATCCAACAAATTCGCCAAAACACAGAAATTGGTTTATTTTGAAACGAAAAGTGCAAGGTCATGTCACTTTTTCATTATAACTCTTTTCGCAAAACATGAAGGTATAAGCCATAAAGTATTCCGTCGGCACTCAGCCAGAGTAACGGTAATGCCCCGGGAGCAACTTCTACAAACAAATCAGACCGCGCTCCGCGTACCTTACAGCGCGAACATCCGCGCCCGCGTCGCGTTCATCCGCGACCGAGAAGATCCATCCATACCTTGCACCTGCTACCTGTACCCGTTCGTCCTGGGCAATCTTGAACTGGTCCACCTGGCACATTACAATGAGTCCGCGGTCCGTACCTTCAAGCAACTACTACAGAGACTCAAGAGGACTTGCTCAGACTTCCTACACTTTTACACTCCACATTCCTTCATCCACGCTCTACTCACCCTCACTCACCTTCACGCGCTCATAGTGATCTCTCTTCTATATTGTGTTAATTTGTGTTGTAAATAAATTCCGTCAAAATTTCACGACAGTTTGGCGCCCACTCTATAAAAAAGTTATTTCTCTAAATTCTAAAATAACACTTCTTCTAGTGTCTAGGTCTTTTTGGTTAACTCTTTAGGTATAGTTTTCTGGACTTCTGGAATTTAAGTATAGGTTTTCTGGATTTTTTTAGGTATACTTTAGGCTAGCGGAGCTTGTACGGAATTAAATCCTTTGCTACTATAACCTTTACTACATTATCCTCTACTACTTTAATTTTGATTAAGAATACTTTATTTTTTATTGCGATTTTGTGCCTGAAATTTTATTTATCTACATTTTTGGATCATGTTCATATTAATGCTTGGGTTCACCATTCCCACTAGGGAATGCGTGATCTAGGAGCTTGATGCTCTCTCCTTTATCTCTAAATTATTTTGATGCGAACGGATGCGCTATGATGCGGTCGGCTCGTCTTGCTGGGCTCGTTCGCAACCATTACCACCGGACGCGCCGACAGCTAGCAACCATTACGGACGGACGCGTAGACTACTCACGGCCTTTAAATAAGCCTTAGGTCAAATTCTTTTTCCGCGGTCGAGCCTCGTCGCATCTTTAGAGTGGTGTCATACCGTTCCACCTTACAGACTCTCTCGAACCTTCTACAAAATTTTCTCGCGTGGGGGAAATGTAGGATTTCTAACCGATCTTTAGAAGCCCTCAATCCACTTTTTAGATCACCGATCATTCCTCGAGGATGCGCTTTTCAGATACATAATATTATACAGGGCCAAAACACTGGCAAGCTCTTGTGCATGAAGAAAAAGCATTTCCAAGAATTTGAAAATGGAGTCGTATATAAGCCATACAAACGTCAAGCATTCCGTCGGCTACTACTTCGCCGGATACAGCGCGAACAAATCAGTAACGAACATCCGCGCCCCGTCGGTTCAGAATCCGCCCGAGAAGACCTCCAGTTACTACCTGCATCTACTGTGACTGGACTCCTAGCAACTTCTACACCTGCAGTGACCTGGCTGTCTGGTCCGGTACCTGCAAATATAACCTCGGATCCAGTGCTGCAACTATACACCCGGGGGCACGCCGTCGACTCAGGAGACTCTTGACTTCCTACACTTTTACACTCCACACATCCAGCTCTACTCACCCTCATCATCACGCACATAGTGATCTATATTGTGTTAATTTGTGTTGTAAATAAAGTAACTCATATCATATAGGTAGGATTCACCTTATACATAGGTAGTACAAACCCTGCTACTGTGCTCACGAAACGTGCCTGTGGGATCTCCTTATGATTCTGCAGTTCTGGCTACCCCATTTCGGGAACTCAGCCGTGTGTGTTATGTATGTACGAAATACAAAAATTCATGAGAAAAATCCATTCTTTCAGACTTCAAATGAGTCGGCCTATCAAAAATTTGGGCGGTAATGAGTTCAGCAAAGCCCACTGTGTTCACCTATAACAATGACGAGGGAAAAGACAGGGTACTCAGAAGTAAGGGAAAATACGCGTTTTTCATGGAGTCTACTGCCATTGAATACTATATGAACAGGGACTGCGACCTAAAGATGGTCGGCTCGAAATTGGACTCCAAGGAATATGGTATTGCTTTTCCTAAAAGTGAGTAATTATCATTACCTTTAGTACCTATTAGTTACATAATATAGATTTTTTAAATTTATTTAAGTAAAGCATGTTATATTTATCATTTCTAAAAAAAACTTAAACACGATATCGAAAACCCTTTGGGTTTATCCGCCTAGTGCGGTCTATCTTAATAAAGGAATTTGATGGCAGATACTCATAATACATGCAACCGATTTAAGCATCATGCAATTTAAACAGCATGTTGGCGTTCAGGTAATAAGAGGAGTGTAGAGATTTACAAGATTCACTTGCAGTTGCTTTACCAAGATAATTTGGTCGATTCTGTGGGTCCATATTGGCTCACCTAAATTATTTCACCAGAAATTGTTATTCCTACCTATTTGTAATCCGAATGATCACTTTTCCAAAAAATTTCACTCCTAAAGTTTTCAGTCATACGTTTTGTAATACTACAGACAATGTTCAAAACACTCGTGTTTCCAAAAAATTAATTTTTACTAATATCACTAATCAGATTTTAATGTTGCAAAATTGTCACTTAGCTCGTGCCTCGGAAAGCACGTAAAACCGTTGGTCCTGCGCCTGATCTCTCTCCGGTCGTGTCGGCTTTCCGTCCCATCGGACTATGAGAGTAACGGAATAGAGAGTGCATCTGTGTTTGCGCACACACTTGTGCACTGGTATAATATCTCCTGCGTACCTGGCCAATCTCCGTAGAGATTGGTCGCCTTGACCGAAATACGGTCGGAGATCATCATCATCAATATCACTAAAGTTATTTAAACTCTGTACTATTACTAATTTAATGGTCAGATGTTTGTTAGATTCACCTCCAGTTGCAACAATTTTTTTAAAAAAGTTAATGTCGGATTAGTCTTGTCAGTACAAAGAAATAAAGTAATCATTCTTATTCTTTATTTCTCACAAATTAACAAATATACATAAGAATAAATTACATACAGGAGAAATGTACAATGTAATTATATTAAACATTGTGTCGATAAAGCTTTGAAGTAGCCAATGTTATATTAACTAAGTTCTCAGTAAACTAGGTTTCTTGATTACTTTATTAGTATTCAGACGCGTGTCTATGTAGAAAATAAACTATTTCAGAATCTCCGTATAAAAGTTTAGTGAACACCGCAATATTGGCACTTCAAGAAAGGGGCGTGCTTGAGGCTTTGAAAACTAAATGGTGGTCCGCACAAGAGGGTGAAGAAAAATGCGAGGTAATTTCATGTAATCTAACCAATATAATTCAACTACTAGAAGTGATTGCGTTTTACGACTAACTTCTCAGCCTGTCAAAGGCATTTGTGTTAACTATAACTAGTTTAAAGTTAGATTGAGGAGGATTATTAGAAAAATACTTTTATAAGTAAGAGATAATTTTGCATGTACCAAACACTTTATAATGATTTACCTATGATCCACAAATAAAGAATATTTGATTTGATTTAAAAATAAAGAATATTAGCAAATGATTATACCAAGATTAATAATAAATAACAAGATATTATATATTATAAGATTATTAATAAAGAAAATGGAAAAAATTCTTTATAGGAATTTTTTCCATTTTCTTTATTAATAATTTTATAATATATAATATCTAAATTTTCCCAAATCGTTTCATCTTTAAACATTGTGCTGAGGGATTCAGCTTTGTTTAGGTAGTGTAAATCGGGATGAAGAATACGTTGCCAATATGTAATTTAGAAAAGAGATGGTAAAATTCGTCATCCGAGTAATTGACCCGGTGGCTTAAACAATATACCAAGAATTTTTTCCACTTTATTTAATACAAATTGGTATCAAATTCGATGGAAATGATTCTGAGTAATCCTAAACAGAGGCTCAGGCTGTTTGTTATATAGAAAGGGCCACGGGCAGTTCACATTAGTTTTAGGTCTTTAAGGTCAAACCTACCAAGACCCCTTAGCATTGGTGATAAATATAAGAATAAACCTAACCATTTATCATCATCATCTTCCCTTATCCTATTATAAATGGGATCGGCGCAATATGGTTTCTTTCGAAACTCATATTGCCCAAGTTTTGGCCTTTGTTTTTATAACCAAACCATTTATGTTCAAGCAAAAAGATAAGGAGGTAGATGACAGCGGGTCCCTACAGATGAAGAACACAAGTGGTATATTCTTGGTGCTAATCGTTGGCGGTGTGCTGGGCCTCATAGTCGCGGTCATTGACTTCCTGATGCATTCCCGACAGATTGCCGTCAAAGAAAAGGTAAATTTAGTGACGCTTGAAAAGTATGCTTATTATTCCCAAATTCCTGTATGAAATATCTCTTTCTGCCACAGATACCGTATAAAGAAGCTCTAGCGAGCGAATGGCGTGCCTCGCTCGACCCGCGCGTGTTGCTCCGAGCAGCCGCGCCGCCTCGCTCCGCGCCGCCCTCTAGCGGCTCTGCTTCGCCCGAGCGGGAACGCTCCCAGTCGCGAGCGGTCTCCGTGCTCAGGGCTGCAACCTCTTTTATCAACTTTGATGAGATTTATTGACGAAATGTTTTTGTTAGTGACAGTAGGATAAGGATTATTTTAATGTTATCTTACAACCGATTTTGCTAATGGCCATAGGCTATCCTACTGAACTAAAACTGAACATAACTAAAAATCACAGATTTAAAATAGTTTTAAATGATAAGTGCTGGGTGTTGAAACATTCTCTAATCTTTAGAGAAATCTATTCTTAGTTGTATTTTAAGGCAAACTAAGGAATTTCTGGTTAAGTAGTTGAAAATCCAGAAATAGTTTAAATATTTCAATAGATAATGGCTAGTCAATAACGTACCTAATAGAGAATTATTTTAATTAATAAAATAAACTTTATAAATAAATAAGAATTTATTTTAATCTGCTTATAATGCCTGATGGAATATAAGAACCCATTATTTATTAAAAACGCCAAAAAGGTCTGCCGCAGACCGGAGTACTGAAGATGCACGGGATCCCATTTTAGAACCTGACCCAGAGGAAGAAGGTCTAGAATGATTTACAGGCTTTTCTGTCTCCCAGAAGCTGAGCGCAAAAGTTAACTCTGCCCAGAATGCCTCAGACTGTGTCATCTGTAAAATAAATAAAATCGGTGTTATTACAAAGTCTTAAGTTAAACACCGTTTAAAAATAAAATTTGTCAGGAAAATGTATGTAATACCTATCTGTCCTATTTAGGCATGTTTAGCTTGTTATAACGTGGTATATATTACGTAATAAGTTACGCAAATCATTCACATTTCGAAGTAGCTTATGTTCTTCACAGAAAAAGTAGCTGTACAGAATATATGAGGTATTGGAATCGACAAACAAAACAGTAAGCAAAAAAGTTGAAATCTACTTCGAAAACAACCTTATTATATTAAGATTCCACCTTGAGGTCTACCACAATCTCTCAGAAAATATGATATTTTGAGCTCATTTTGTTCAAAGATTTGCTTAAATAGAATGGCGCGTATCGGGATAGAATTTAATTTGTATTTTGTATACATTAAGTATTTAGCGAAACGTTGGACGCCCTCTGGCCAGATGGACCGATGACTTAAAGAGAGCGGCTGGTAGTGACTGGAAGGCAAAAACGGGAGATCGAACCATGTGGCGTGTTCTAGGGAGGCCTACGTCCAGCGGTGGACTACAATAGGCTGACGGCGACGACGGCGATAGGTATTTATGGTTACCTTTTGTTCTATCGCAACTTCTCTAACATGCCAGAGGAACTCGAAGACGCCCATAGCAGCAGCAGCACCGCATCCAATGCCGAGCACCACGAACACACCGCCCACGTTGTCCACTCCCAATTCAGCTGCACTGGCGCCCTCTTCTCCTGCTTCCTCAGACTGGTAGATGGATTATCATCAGGAATGAAAATGTCAGAAGGAAATGTTGCAAATCTTGACATTGAAGATTTTTATTCTTCAATTTCAAGCATGGTTTGTTGTGAGTTCAAACCACTGGCACTGCAAATATGACACACGGCTCTTTTCCCAAAAAGGTCAGGCAGTGATACAGGACAGGACCAAAATAATGGAATAAGGCTGCATTCGTTGACATCATGGACTCATGATTATAATTGGTATGGTAATATCACACGCATCTGCAATGTAGCATTAGTACATCACTGGTGGACGCAGCCTAAATGTAACTAGGTACATCGTAAATTACCCCGATATAATTTGGCCACAATTCCCTGTAATAATGGGCTCACATAAATGGTACTTACAATACAGGCCTGCCCTTCCGGTGCTTGCCACCATCTGTTCTTCAGTTCCACTAATTTTCCACTTTCGGCCAGTTTTAAAACCGCATTGTCTACCGCTGTCCGATATGATGAGACTGGAATAATTTATACAAATTATCTGATAGCTCAAACTATCGGATAGATGCCTCTTATAAAGTAGGTCAATAACTAGGTACCTAATTCTTATTATTGAGCCAAACGCCTGATTTCTCTCCAATTATGGTCGGATTATCGTCCCATCGGATTATAAAAATGAAGGAACAGAGTGTGCACCTAAGATTGCGTACACTATTGAGCACTATAATATCGCCAAGGAGGATAAGTTTTTATATGAAAAAGTACTGTAAATGCGAAAGTTAGTTTGTTACCTTTTCAAGCTTCAGTTATTGAATCAAGCTTCTTGAAATTTTGCATACAATGAGTACATTTGAGTACAGAGAAGGACATAGACTACACAGAGTCCAATTAGATGACGGGGTCCATGGAGTCCAAAAACTATGGATATCAACTATTTACTGTATGAATGTGCATCACCAACAGGAATACCACTGTAAGACTGTTTAGAGTACAATGAATAAATCATGATTGAAACCAAAATGGATCATTATACAGAATAGAACAATGTTACTCGTGTTGTAGGTTAGTAACGTATAGGTACACCACTGTATATTTTGATTGAAATACAAACCCGGAATCAGCTTCGTTTGTTTATTTTCCTCTAAGCGCCTCCATCATCTAATCGTTTTTAGTGAAACATTTACAGCAGTCTGATTTTGTTGAAAAATAAAGTGGTTCGATAAACAAGAACATGCTAATTACTAAGGGTGTTATTTAATGGGAATGTAAAATATATTAATGTTGAATATCTATGACGATTATCATAATAATCTAAAGTAACAAAGTTATAACATAAAACTTTCACGTCTTTAAAAGAAAGCCTGAGTATTATATTTGTATATCTTGGTCGGCTGTGTTTCAATTTCTCTTTCTTATTGTACTCGTATTAATTTTTAACTGGGTTTCAGAATTATTTTGTAAATTTCAGAAATTACAGTTCCCTAAATAATAATGTCTTAGATACCTACGTATTATACTTACAGAACGGCATAGCAATCCCGTATCCCTTAGAGTCGAGAAGACCACCAACTTGCATTAAGTCGCAGTGCCTTTCCAGTTGGTATTCTATCGCAGTCGACTCCATAAGGAAGGCGTACGCCCTCTTACTCTTCAGTACTCTTTCGACACCTTCCTCGTTGTTTTTTACGTAGACCGGAGGCCTGGCTGACTCCATCGCTGCGCCCATACGCGCGTAAATTGTTACGTTAGATCTCTAGGAGAAAATATATAGGTATAAATATCAATATTAAAATTACTTGAAAAGAAAAAAAGTGAAATATGAAATACGCTTACTTCATATAAAATAATAATATTATGATGGCTGAATAATTTAATTCGCCATTTGGAATAAAATTCGTGGAAAACCATTAAATTGTAATGGAAAATATAAACGTACAATTTTACAGAGGCCCAAATTCAATACTGCAAAAAAACGTGCAGGACAATGCCGTGTGAACCTAGCTTTACCTTAAAGAATGATGACGTAGAGCCTCCATTCACAGTGCCATATTTAATTTTGGTTTGCATAGCGAGGTCCTCAGCACTTTTGATTGAGTCATCCATTGCGGCGTTTGTGAGGAAAGCGGCCAAGTTCGCCGTGTATGAGGAGCACATGATCAGCGCGAAGAACCACCACATACCGCACACCCAGCGAGTGGAGTAGCCTCTGGGTATTAAGAATACAAAACTTCTTTCATCATCCTTCACCCTATAATAACGTGCTCTGTACAAAAATTGTAATTTAAATATTCTAATATAACATTTTCGACCACAAAAGTGCCATCATCCGCCGGGCCCTCTCCACCGCCGGGGCACCATCTGTCTTAGAACCCCTTGGTTTGGTGCGCGACGATGGAAAGAGACCGGACGGCATGACCCTTGTGCCTTGGAGGATGGGACGATGCTTGGTATGGGACGCAACCTGCGTCGATACCCTTGCGGTGTCTCACCTCCCAGGCACAAGCATCAGAACCGGTTCAGCGGCGGCCTCAGCAGAAAACCTCAAGCGGCGCAAGTATGCAAACCTAAGCGGGGATTACATATTTGAGCCGTTTGGGGTTGAAACCATGGGGCCATGGGGTCCGGGTGCGCATGCCCTTTTCAGGGGCATTTCTAAAAGATTGGTCGAAGCATCCCATGACCGGAGGGCTGGTGCCTATTTTGGCCAACGCGTAAGCCTTGCTATACAGCGGGGCAACGCGGCAAGCCTTTTGGGCACGCTGCCATCGGTGGAGGATTTGCAGGCCGTCTTTTATTTGTAAATATTTTAGTTTATAGGTAATTAATATTTAATTTTAGGTTCTATTATTGTTATTCTGAACATGTTGTTAAAAGATAAAAAAAAACTTAAGTAGTTGTATATCTATTAGAGAATTTTCTTTGCATTCAATTTTGTTAGCTTAATCTATAACAATGTAAGATTCCATAGAAGACCACCACATCAGATTCCACCGAAAAAAATAAAAAATGCTTTGTTATAATTTATAGATTGGTAAATATATAAAGTAATTATAACGGGTTTAGCATTTTACTCCTCTTATAAATACTTTGAGATGAGTTTGTGTCTTTAAAAATGGAAATTTATATCAAGAGATTTTGGGATTAATCTGCATTTAAAATGATAACATAACCATTTTTAATTAGCAAACTGGATAAAAATAATTATATACATTATTTTGAGGAACATTTACATACTAAATTATTAAATGAATTTCTTAGTTGCTTTTTGTTATCTATTTTGGGAGTTAAATCTATAAACTCATATAACACACTGTCTTATTTTGGCCTCGACTAGGTTAAATTTTATTTGCTGAGGTTACATAATATGATTTTATTTGCTAACCCCAAGCCTATCCTTCGAAAACTTCCATTATATGTTTCTGTAAGAACACTTAGAACACTTACAGGGCTCTACATACCTACTCTTTTTATTACCTATGTTGCAGGAATTTATAATACTATTAACAGACGTTCCGATTTGGCTTGAATTATATAATGATTTTCCCTGTTTGTGGGACTTAACCCACAAAGATTATTGTAATAAAGAAATCAAGCATATTTAATCATGCTGGAGGTTCTAATGACATTAGGCTAGGCGGCTACATTTAAATTTAACCCCAGCAGAATATGGCTTCTGCCTCACTATACTCGTACCCATGCAGGTGATGTGATGCAATTTACGTAAGTACCAAAGTTATTATGAAATTGTTATATGCAATTGTAGACACGGATATAACAGGTGTTACGAATGACTTGCTAAATATATTATATCCTAACAATGCATTATCTACCCAGAAGTAATTTTCCTTTGTTTAGCAATGTAAGATCTTACACCTATCTTTCCGTCAGGCCAATTTAAAGATCTACTTCATAATAAACAATAAGGATGGGAGGAATTAATGATCACGATATGCATCAAGCCATATAGGTAGTGCTCTAGCTAATGATAGAACAAAGATAGGGTGTATAGAAATTAGAACTTTGGTATAATAGATCAATTGAAAATCTTATGTTTTGTAGGCGATGGGCTGACCATCTGTTACTACTAACCGAACTTGTACATCTCAACTATTCCTCCAAAATTGGTCAGAAGTGGCACCATGTGGTTCTATCGGCCCTTGGTGCTCTGCCTACCCCGTAAGGGATAACGGCGTGATTATATGTATGTATGTATGTAGAAAGTGAAAGATTTAAATACCGATTTCACGGCTGTATTTCTTTATATAAAATATTTTACAATTTTATCCACTATGGTTACGTCTTCCGTCGTTTCGTTCGTTCATCCTCCTTTTTTCTATCCTGCCATTCCTATCTTCCCTCTCTCTCTCGCACTCATTACTTCTCGCTCATTACATCCATGCATGCACTCCTATCATAGATAAACCTTCCATGCATCCATCCCACATGTATATATGTATGAATATATCTAATACTATAGTTAGCTTAAGGCTTACTTCATAATAAGGTACAGCAGCTAAACAAAATGTAATACACACACACATACGGCTATGTTCCTAAACTGCAAATTATAAGTAAAAAACATACTTAGGTAAGATGTCGGAACCCTGAGTCATGATGGAGCCCATGGTGAGCCAGCAAGAGTTCTTTATGTGCCAGATGTTTTCTAACTCTTCGGGAGACTTGTCACAGGGATGAGGGTTTTCCCAGTCATTAGGAGCAAGCCTGCAAAATAAATTGTTAAGTAATTGTTAACTTTTGATCAGTAGGTATATCAGATCAATTTTGTAAAAATATTAGGTATTTACATATAATAACATTATAAGTGGCAGTGATAAATATAAATAAACACATATAGATTTCTATCGCACTTCCAAAAGTAACCTATGTAAACTACCAACATATTACACACCAAGTAACATGTTACACACCAAGAGTATGAATGAAGTTTATAGAAAAGCCAAAAGGCACCACACGTATAGGTCTAATTAGCTTGTCTAAAACTTTGCCGTTGGTTGTACCTGAGGCAATGTTCAGAACGCGCATTTGTGATACTTGTACATCGGAAGTTTCATCTTCTTCAGAGTATTTTTGAATTTGTATTTTTTTTTAATGTTGTGAAAAAATACAGCAGGTACATTCATACAAACGTAAAAACGCATCTTGAAAAAAGCAACTAGTTAAATATCTATTATTTTTACGATATTTTACTTAAAATTATATCTACACTAATATTATAAAGAGGAAAACTTTGTTTGTTTGGTTGTAATGAATAGGCTCAAAAACTACTGGACCGATTTTAAAAATTCTTTCACCGTTAGAATCCTTATAGGACCTGGATGAACATAGGCTATAAGAATTTCCCGATATTCCCACGGGAAGGCGACAAACGGGAATTCTATATTTTTTACGAAAACCACTATACATATGAAGCTGAAATCGGGCATATATGTTCATTGGGGAGAGCAAGGGAGGACTAAAAACGGATTTCCCGAAATTCCCACGGGAAGGGGACAAACGGGAATTCATAATTTTTACGAAAACCGCTATACATATTAAGCTGAAATTGGGCATAGATGTTCATTAGGGACTGCAAGTAAGCACTAAGGACGAATTTCCCGAAATTCCCACGGGAAGGGGGCCAACGGGAATTAATTATTTTTTATGAAAACGGTTACACATATGAATCTTAAGTTGGGCATATTTGTTTATTTGGGACCCCGAGGAAGCACTAGGAACGGATTTCTCGAAACTCCCACGGGAAGGGGACAAACGGGAATTCATTTTTTTACGACAAGCGCGATACATATGAATTCGAAATTAGACCTGTACGTTCATTAGGGACTGCGAGGGAGCGCTAAGAACGAATTTCCCGAAATTCCCACGGGAAGGGGACTAACGGGAATTCAATTTTTTTACAAAAACCGCTGTACATGTGAAGCTAAAATCGGAGACTGCGGGGAAGCACTAAGAATTGATTTCCCGAAATTCCCACGGGAAGGGACTGTCTGTGCGTTTGTGCACGCTAATCTCAGGAACGGCTTAACCGATTTCGGTGCAGTTTTCAGGAATATATTGTGACAGGTCCCACTTAACATATAGGCTACTTTTTATCCCGGGAAAATGTTTTTATCCCGGATAATTTCGACATTTTTTTTTCTGTAGTCCACGCGGACGGAGTCGCGGGCGTCCACTAGTATTTAATAAGAAGGTACGATAAGTTAGGTACGTGCTTTTTTCAATCTAAACTTAGCCTTAAGCTCGAGCTTCAAAGAAAGTATTAAATAATCGTCTAGACAGAAGGTAAAGGGGATTGAAATAGTTCTAGCTCTAAAGTAGTCGGCCACTTGAATAAACTTTTAGGAATAATTAGGTCATGCGAACTTATACTCGTGTTGTCATTTAAACATGACATGTGTTCTCATCACAATATTAGGGGTAATATCGGTAAGATTACTGCAAAGGTTGCAATTTATTCACTTTATGCCGTATACATACTATTATTAAACCGACGTTAGTATATCCGAGTTCACTGTATCGTGTAAGCTCCTATTTGATCTGAAAGTTTACCTAGCTAAAACATGTAGCAACAAAGACACCATCAAGTAAGCGGCGGCCATGTAAATCCACACGTCGACGGAGAAAGGCTTGAGGAACGAGAACAGCTCCGGCTCGGGAGGCGTAGGCTTTGAGTACAGAATGCTAATGCCGAGCGTCATGAATGGTGTCGTGAAGTCGACAAACGCGCGCCGCTCGTACGTTATTGTGAGGTCACAGATCGCTAAGTCCGCTTTCTGGAACAGAAAACATTATACAGACGGCTGGAACGCAAAGTCTGAGCTGTGTTTAAGTTGACCATTTGTTCGCTTTAAAACTGGATGTTTGGTATATGATAGGATTACACCTACAACTATAAACTAAAACTATATTTGTGTAGAGATGTAGTCACAATGGAAATTTTTTTCCATTTAGTTTAGAGCCTCAGCTATGTAAAATTATATTAAACGTCATAACTTACTCTTTCTAAAAGATGCCCAACAAGCCCGTCCCATTTTTTAGTTTCCTTGTTATAAGATCCATAAGCGTTAAGCGGCACGATTTCCAGTTCGAAATTCAAGTTGAGGGTTTCTTTTAGAATCTCGTGTATTAAATCCTTGGAATAGCCTTCGTACCTATCGTTTCCGGTCAGGACTTGACCCTTTTCTGGAACTCTTTCAACTAAGAAAGGCGCCCCAATACGCGTGACTACTTTGAAAGTTTTGTTCTGCCATTTCTCGGCCAACAGATCGGATACTTCGTTCGGCGAACGGATATACACAAATCCGGTCTCCGGATTCCATTTAGCGATATTATTGAAACCAATATTGGATAGTTCCATTATTTCCACATTGAAATTAGTCCGTTCTCCGGTACTGCCATCAATGGTTATTTGGTCCGTTATGCCGACTATTGGATTCTGTAATTACACAATAGTTGATGTTTAGTCTCAAGTGTACCTACATGTTACAGTCTGCGTGCCAAATGAATATACCAACAAATGGTTACTGTTTTTATCATACTTGCATATAACATGTTCTCCATGTAATTTTGTACAATGAATAAAACATATTCATACATTACAATATTTTTTTTGGTATTCAGATAAGTACGAGTATCAACTTTTTTTAACAAAATTAATGAATTAATTAACTGCCAATTTCAATACTATTCCTAATTTTTAATTTTGTATGAAAACAATGGAACATTTAATCTAAAATATGCAAAATCTCCCGAGATCGGTTATTGGATTGGCCTTGTTATGCTTTTTGAAATTGAAAACAAACATTGTTAATAAACAATTTCTTGAATAAACAATGTCTATGTATGCCGCTCTATACTCGTATACAGGTAGTACCGTCAATAAATGATTTGTAAATTCTTCACCAATGTCCCACTGCGCTTCCGAGTCACATTGTAACTCTTGAGCCTCCAATTTGAATTCTTCGGGAGCCTTTTCAATCGCATCTGTGATAAACCTCGCCGCGTCACTTGCCAATGCTGCCTCTACCTAGGAAACATAAGTGAGAAGTTTCGGCATTTCTCAACACAATACTAACTTTTTATTTATAGGTATACACATAAACACATAAAGCTGTGTCTTCGAAACGAGGTAGCCAGAACTGTCAGATCATTAAGGAGAATCCACAGCCACTTTTAAGCATGTAATATATTTGCATTAAAACGAATGCTTTCCAGCTTGGTAACTATTGTAAGTTTTCGTTTCCAGCAAATGTACAAATAATTCAGTTTTGATAATAGACGTACACAATATACTCGTACGTGCAGGAAAATTATAATAACTGTGATACATAATTTTGGAGGCTTTGTTTGTATTGTAATAAACAATACGACGACATATAATGGTGAATATATTCAGCTCAGAAGAGCCTACTTAGTAAAGCGTCATATTTTCAAATAGGTCCTCAAGCAGATAGTTAATTTCGGTAGCTAGCTAAGAATGCTAAAAATCTTACTGTAATCTCATGTGATTCCTTTGGGATCTGGACATCAGGGGTAGCTCTCACTTTCCAATCGGCCAAATAGGACCTTGTCCTGGAATCTGAATGATCAAATATTCTGAAGCAGGTCACATTAGACAGTCCGTAACGTAGCTCTGCGAGATCTAAAGTATGAGCGTCCAAAGACATAAGCACGTAACTCTGAAAAATAATTTAGATAAATGTATTTCTGACAATAATTATTAATTTCGGTAAGGATAGTACGAGTAAAAGTCATGTAGGTAAATATGGCATCCGGCATGAAAGTTCTCAGAGTCAGAGATTTATCAGTAGGAAAACAAAGTCACAACCACATCAACAAATATATTTGCGATATGCTAGCGAACCCGAAATAATACTGATAATCGATATGTCTGACGAATTTAATTGACACACTGACCAGACCACATAATGAAATCTATTATCGAGCTAATAGAATTTCACGCTACAGCGTAATGTGGTATGACAAAAATGTTGCTCAATAAGTAAACTGCGTCGACAATAAATACAGCAAACCTCAAATCGACAAATAGTATCAATGGGTTTTGGGGAAAAAGACAAAAATATTAGAATAAATTAATTTACCTACCATGTAATCAGCAAAGAATTTAACTTCATTCGCTTGACGAAGATATTCAAGCACTCTATCGGAGGGGCAGTCGAGAATGATCCGAGTCTCCCCACTGGCTTTGAGTGCCTTCATCATGGTCCTATTGTCTTCCCCGGGAACAAGCCTTCGGACTAGCCATTTGTGGTTAGGGTCAGCATGTTTCAGTATCTCTTGCAGCCTTATTAACCCTGTAATGTTTTGTTTTACGATGCTTGGTCTCTTTTATTTAAGTTCATGTAAATTTTCAGTAACTTTGAACTTTAGGATTAGATTTCGTTCTTTTTAATCACTACTGGCTCAATGATGGTTTGGCCAATTTCTGATGTTTTAGATGTATTTGTTTGGCTTTCGATTATTGACTACTTTGTTTTCGTCGTCTAATCCTCATCAGTGGGGACTGTTATTTAACTACGTAATCCAAAAATATACCTATCGATGAATAGATTTATTAATACACGATTTAAAATTTCTACAAAATGCTGAGAAGGACAAAAACTTCTACAAACTCTACAAAATGCTGAGCACGTGTGTCAATGATAATAATGCAAAAAATGCGTTGTAATTTTAATTTACTTTTAATTTTATTATAAAATTATTAATAAAGAAATGGAAAAAAAATCTTCACCCGAGTGGGAATCGAACCCACGACCACTGCATACCGTGCTAGTTGCTCTAACCACTGAGCTACCGGGTTTATTTTATTTTAACTTTTTATACCAAAACTAGCATTTTCAGCGAATCGTGTACTGTATAGGCAAGAGAGGATTATATTTGTTTCATGTATTTTAAACTGAAAGCATAGTATTAGGCATAGACATACCATCGTCATCATCATACAGCAGTGTATAGGTATTCCAATCACTATCCTTTATAAAGTGTGCTACTGCTGTCGAGAGTGCAACAGCCTCCGGGTACAAGTTGATGCCAGGAGGCATAGGTTGCTCCAACCCTCGCATCGGGGGTGGACGCCATACTGCCTGAAAAGATAGATGAAATTCTTTATTGTACTACAACGACAGTTTACATACAAAGTCGAACTTAATGCTTACAATGGCATTCTCTACCAGCTGACTTAGTAGTGTACTTAGAAAACAATTTACACACGATGAAGAAATAAATACAAAATGCATACATAAATAAATACAATAGATAGATCTACAGTCCGTAGATCCGTCATAACAATTTTATATTAATTATTTATTTATTTAGTACTAATTTATTTCTTGTATGCATTTTGTACAAATTTATTTCTTCACCGTGTGTTAATTTATGGGTGTTATGAATTGAAATTAACCTAGACCGTCTAGTCATACATTTCACGGAAGCAACCAAGATTGTTGAAATTACTTTGCGCTTCACAACTAATTTCCATTAACGAAGCATATCAAAGGCATTCAGGTTATTTGCTTCATTTGCATGCATGAAATATGTGTACATATCGACAATACTAACTTGGATATGTGGAACTTTGGCAGCCCGGCAATGTGCTTGGACAGCGTTGGCGGAGTTGGCGTCAGTTGGCCCAAATATTGCTACCACGCCCCCACCGAGCAGCTCGCAAGCTGGAATCGTAGATAACACGCATTTCACGCTATGAAAATGCAAATTAATCTCGTTGTATACGCATTTGTTTTAGGAAATTGTCACATTACTGCCAGTAGCGACTAAATATTGGCACGCTGGCGACAAACATTTCTGATTTTCAGTTTATTTCACGAAATACCTACTTAGGTAGCACAGCTAAAGAAGGCGCACATATTGCAAAAACTACAAATTCTCGTGAATCATGCATCTTGCTGTAAAACAGTTTACGTTTGAAGTATACCTAGTTTACACATAAACATTCTTATTCTTTATACACAAAAAGAAATATGATCATTTACTTAAAGTAAAAAACACAACTGCGAAAATTTTTTGACTTACTGTCACTCGCCACTCAACGTCAAATGACAAGCTATTTAGGCTCTAGAGCGTGCTTAAGAAATATACATACATACATATACATACAAACTAACATACGTACACTCGAAAAATATAACTACTTCTGGCTGCGCGGCGTCGATTAAAAATACCTTGAACAAGTAAAATTTTTAAAAACCACATCAAATCAAGCATGTCAACAAACAACCACATGGGAACTAAATGTTCGCCATAAATGATTACTGTTCGCGGATGCATTCCCTCTGTGAAATATCATCAATACGTATCACATGCCCCGGGAGCTTAGTGAGCCATGTCGACATATTGCTCCCGATGGGTTAGCCGAGCAAATGTGGGCTTTGATAGTTCTATCACCGAGTACATATAGTGCTGACTTTTATTGCAAATGTACTTGCAACTGAGCTAGGAAGCCATTGCCTTAATGAGGTCGTGGTACAAAATGGGAATCAAATTTAGCGATATATCGACGGCATCGGTCATCATCGAGAGACTGGTCTGATAGAAGCTTTAATTGTCTGGACGAGGCTATCGATCGACATCCACTAAACCATTCCTACCATAGTTTCATGTCGTCGATCGATTGGTCTGGTAGAATCTATCGATCGAAGTCGAATGATCAATTCTTCGTCGAGCAATGCCGTAAAACTTATATTCTTTCCACAAAATCTTTTAGCGTCGGTTATGTGACAGGTGCCTAATTATGTAATACGTCAGCTGCTGTGACTATAAACGCGCACATTGAAAGCATTTGGAAACGCTCAGATATGCATTTTTTTTCTGGATTGTTCTAGTTGTTACTGTTATAACCATGAAGAAGTATGGAGGAATTATACAGGTGGTTTTTCGTTGCCACCCTTAACGAAAGGTACGTACTCTATACATAAAATAAAGTAAGTTTATGCCAAAAAAATGCTGGGAAACAATGTAATTTTAATTGAAAAAAAAAAAGTTTTATTACTTGATCGGGCGAAATTTATAGTGTCCAGTGTTTATGCTAGGTTTTTTCATAGACAGATATTAATTATTTGTCCGTTATTTGCTACGCGCGTCAATGCAGTCTATTTACTCAACTTTGGACCCTAATATCTTGGGAACCAGACACTTCCCAGGTTTGCTTCCATGGAGAAAAATGATCGTGATGATGAGAAGATTCCGTAGTTTTTGGGAACGTTGACGACCAAAAATCACACTGTATAAATAAAAAAAAACGGAAAACCTTGGCAATATTAATGTCGATAGAAACCATATTGCGCCGACCCCATATATAATGGGATAAGGAAGATTATGACGAGATTATTCACTGTAGTGGTGAACTATATTCTCATAGCACTAGCTATTAAAACTAGAGCCTACAAAAATATTTCTGGAGTAAATAATCGTAAACAAATGGATTACTTATACTGTTTATATTCTGAGAAATAAAGCATCTATCCAAGTCACTGGCTAGAGATTTTTTTGAAAAGTATAAAAATTTTAGATATTAAAATATCATGGTTAAATAAAAAAAAAAATATCCTTAAAAAGCGTCTGTAGGTTATAGATATAAAAAATACCAAAACTGATAAGTACCTAACAACAACATTTATAACAAAACTCATTGCATATCTTCTGTTAAGTTTTTATGTGAATAAAAAACAAACCCACAGATAGATAAATATGAGCAAGCAATACGACCAAAAAACACCTGTATATTAGTAAAAAGTACAGTGAAACTTTATCAAAAATTCAACCTACCATCCTACTCCCTAATGTAAATGTGAATATTTCTTTAGGTATTTGTATATATATTAGTTAGGTAGTTCTTCGTGTAAAAACTACCAAACTTAATAATCAGATAGATATATTTTAAATCTTTTTATCTCATGTACTTAACTATAGATACGAGCAATATCCTATCCTACTAATATTATAAACTCGAAAGTTTGTATGGATGGATGGATGGTAAAATTATTAATAAAGATAATGGAAAAAAAATTCTTCACCCGAATGGGAATCGAACCCACGACCGCTGCAAACCGTGCCAGCTATATATTTAGGCTATTTTTATTCCGGGAAAATATTTTTAACCCGGATAATTTCGACATTTTGTTTTTTCTGCAGTCCACGCGGACGAAGTCGCAGGCGTCCGCTAGTATTATATAAAACAATAATATGAGTATCAATATTCAGAACAACTTAAGAAAATACTGACCTGCTCTAGATGCGGCAAAACTATCACCATAAGGCACATACACCACTTTCAATTCAAAACGGTATCGTTCACTTTCCATAGACGCCCTCACCAGGGCCGAAGCGAAAGCCACCTCTGCCACCGTATTCGGGGGAAATATAGCTCCTAAACAAAAACGTTTTATTTGAAATTGTAATAACGCATTACCATTTGGAGCTCCATTCCAGTCTTCTAAAGGCAAAAGTTTAATTCTCACCAATATTCACCGACGTCTTTAGAGATTCAAAGTTCGGGAACGCTCCGTCGGTGTTCCCGAGAATTAACCCTATTATTATAAACGTCGCGTACCTCCCTGTTGGCAATAAGTTGTATTATTTTACTTGAGATTATTTGCAAGAACATAGGTATTATAAAGTCCAGAGTTGTGTGAGAGAAGGTACTCGCCCCTCGCTTGCATTTTCCGAGCGTCTTGGAAAATAAGACGACGGAATTCTGCAGCTGTTGCATTAGAAGTTCGCCTGCGAAGGTTTGTTTACTTTCCAATAGAGGTGTCTCGTTGTAGTCAGTATCGGAAGTTCGCGACATATGCACTGAGCCGGTCGATCTCCCTAGTGCAGAACAGATGCATTATCAGTTTTGCCAACTGTTCTATTTATAAAATAGGGCCTGGTCTGGTAAATATAGTTGTACTATTTTATAGTAGTTTTTATGCTGAACCAATTCAGTGGTTCAGAATAAAATCTACTATAAAATAAAATTATTAATAAAGAAATGGAAAAATTTCTTCTATGCTGCTCTGGGAGTGAAAAAAAAGAACGTATAATACTACAACTGTTTCTCTTCCCAGGCATACTGTACAAGTCAGTAGAGGGACAAGAGGGTCTTGGTGTTTTGTAGGCGATGGGCTGACCCACTACTAACCGAACTTGTACATCTCAACGATACCCTCAAAATTGGTCCGAAGTGGCACCATGTGGTCCTATCGGCCCTTGGTGCTCTGCCTACCCCGTAAGGGATAAAGGCGTGATTATATGTATGTATGTAAATGGAAAAATTCTTCACCCGAGTGGGAATCGACCCACGACCTCTGCATTCCGTGCTAGTGCTCATACCACTGAGCTACCGGGTCAATTACTCGGATGACGAATTTTACCATCTCTTTTCTAAATTACATATTGCCAACGTTATTTTCCATCCCGATAGCTATACACTAGCCAAATTTCACTAGCTGAATCCCTCAGCACAATGTTTAAAGATGAAACGATCAACCATATCCTAACGGATTATATTAATGGAGAAGTGTTTTTATCAATTTATCTTAGTCAAGATATCATATATTATAAAATAAATAAAATATAAAAAATAGTTTAAAATTAGACAAAGCGTTGGGAGACAAAGAAAATATCAAACAAAATAATGAAATAAATATTTTTACATGCAGTAGTAGAAATAGTCTTCCCGGAATTCCAAAATAAGCTCTGCTAGGTAAAGTGGTTTGTTTTGTCCTAATAAAATAATGAGCTGTTGTGAGACACACGATCTACTTATACGTGCAACGTAAGCTAAGTCGGTAGGTACTTATTATTGGAAAATGAGAACAAATGGAGTAAAAGACAGACGTGTGTTTGCAACCGAATCTGTATTTGAACAACCACAAGATTATAGAAATACTTTTACACTCTTGAGTGAGCGAGAAAATAGCAATTAAATAAGTAATACATTCAATTGGTATTTACTTTCTTGTCTTGTACACCTTAACCCATCGATTTAATAGTTATTTTTATTATGAACTAGCGATCCGCCCCGGCTTTGTATGGGTGTAATGCTCTTTCACGTGGGCGGCCGTTACTTATAGAAAAGTGTTGTTTTTGCAGTTATTCAGATTTTTTTTTCAGAAATTCTCTCCATCCTCGTACTTCAAGAATAATTCTAAAAAAAGAATTAGCGAAATCGGTACAGCTGTTCTCGAGATTTGCGCTTAGCGATTCATTTTTATATAATAGAAGATTTTAACTTCTTTGCTATTACAGTAAAAATACGTTACATTACAAACAAACTAAACTTAATCAGAAACATAATTATGTTCTCCAAAAGTTTCAAATCCGTGTGCATGCTGTATGTCTACAATTAGTTAGGCAAAGTTAATAAGCACTCAGGCTCTAACTTGTCGACCATAGAGTATATCAATGTGCAAGCCACTGCACTAACAAGATTATTAGCGGCAAAGTGTGCCCGTATGTCACAGAGTAAATAGCAGGTGAGGGAATAAGCCACGGTCAGGCAGCTTGGCTCTCGGCCAGGCGTCCTACTTGCACCGTAACTATTATTGTCTGTTAACGTGCGATGTTCTAGAAACGGCTAATTTCTGCCCCATATTAAAATCTGGGGGTTACTATTAACTCATCATCTTTCTGGCCTCATCTCATTAGTTAAGTAGTTGGTGGAAATTGAATATATCTATATCGATAGTTATGCGGTCTAGACAAGATTTGCAGTTGTCCCACCCTCAAGAAAAATGGCATTCTATTAGTGAAAACGCTGTAACTATAGAATACTACTCTTATAAACTAGGGATCAGCCCCGGCTTTGCACGGTTGTAAAGCCCTTTCACGTGGGCCGCCGCCGTTACAAAAATGTGGAAAAGGCCATTTTTATTTATTTTTTCTCCCCGTAAGAACCACCTTCGTACTTCGAGAAATACGCAAAAAAAAATTGCGAATTCGGTTCCGCCGTTATCGAGATCTGCGCTTAGCAACACAATCAGTGATTCATTTTTAAACGACTTCAAAAAAAGGGGGAGGTTCTCAATTCGTCTGTATGTATATATTTTTTTTATGTATGTTCACCGATATTTCCGTCAATTATAAACGGATTTCAAAAATTTTTTTTTGTTTGGATAGAGTTCACTTCTGAGGTGGTCCCATTTTCACCAGGTCAGGATCTGATGATGGGATCCAGGAGAAATCTAAAATTAATTACTTGATCGGGCGAAATTTATACGGTGTTATTACAAAAGAGCGCCTAAAGTTAGACTTGATTTAAATATGACATTTGACAGCAAAACGTATGGAATATCTGCAAAATTTAGGGCACGTTTGCCTTAAACAATGTTTAAATTCTTTTGTAATAACACGGATAGTGTCCAATGTTTATGCTAGTTTTTTCATGTTCTCGTGAAAAAATCTTCCTACGCGCGTCTATGTGCATTTATGCAGAAAAACGCAGTCTATTTACTAAACTTTGGACCCTAATATCTTAGGAATATACTTCATAAGTATGCTTCCATGGAGAAAAATGATCGTGATGATAAGGAGATTCCGTAGTTTTTGGGAACGTTGACGACCAAAAATCATCCTGTATGTACGTATAATCACACTTATATTATAAAGGCGAAAGTTTGTGAGTGTGTATGTTTGTTACTTCTTCACGTCTAAACGGCCCAATGATAAAAAATATTTGGTATGAAGTTAGCTGACACTCTGGATTAACACATAGGCTAACATATTATTCCGGGAAAAATCCCGTTTTTATCACATTTTGTTTATTCTGCAGTCCACGTGGACGAAGTCGTGGGCGTCCACTAGTAATGTATATATGGATGTTATGAAGGTTCTAAAATCTAACTAGTCCGTTACAAATCCACCTGTAAAATTAAATTTCTGACTGAAAATTACTCATTTTAAATTAGGGACTGGAATGAGGGTATTGAGGAATCAAAGAAAAATATTTACTAACTTTATTTTATTAAGCCCTAAATACGAGTACTTTGGTAATAGATAATATAAGCTTATTTTTCTTTCTAAGGTCCTAACTAACCCATGACCTCAATCCGTATAGATCATTACTACACCATGTCATCTTATGCTTTCTTATGCAGGGTGTAACAAAAGGGATACATTTATTACGCAAAATGCTACGAAAATAGGACAAAAATAGAGAACTTATTCACAAAATTTAAGACTTGAAATCACATGTTTATTTTTGTACATTGTATGAAGGTTCAAGGGCAAAAGAAGGCAAAGTCATGTGGATAATGTCGTCATGATTAACTATAGGTAGTTTACAGTCAGGCAAATATTGATATGGCGACTTCAGACCATGATTCTGAGGCGAAAACCACTGAAAATTTTCGTAAGAAAATTCTGAAATTTTCCGTCATTTTTTCGTTTTTCCAATTTGTGTAGTTCGTTTAAGTAGGCCTTAGATAATGACTTAAAAACAAAACTTTACCCTGAGCTTTAACCTATGATTGAATTTTAAAAAAAAGTTGGTCCCAATGGAGAGTCACAAGTGATCTAAATATTTTTTTTAAGACGAAAACCGACTTCCTCCCAAAACTCGAGCTTACTAAAGTAAAATTTTACTAAAGGGCAAATATATATTGCGTTAAGCCGTGTACGAAGTTTAGAAGGCATAATATTGTCAGATTTATATGCCAGCAAATGATTAAATAGGCCACATGACAAAAGAGAGAAATTACTAGGCTTCGAAACTTTACGTCTGACAATATGATGATGATGATGATAATGATGACCTCCGACCGATTTCGGTCATGGCGACCACTTCTACTCCGATATATTACCAAGTTGGCGTTCATGCGCTCGGAGATGGCTTACATAGCCAATCTTCGCCCTGAACGCCCGCGCACACAGAGGACAGGTTAGTGCGCCATTATTGTAATTATAGATAATGGCAGCAAGAGGACGAGTCTTTAGTTCATCACATTTAACGTCAAGGTTAACTTGACGCTGCTCCTCGAACTCGTGCGCTTGCTTCATCACCATCCTCGCTCAGTACTCGGTCGGACCATCTGATTCTCATGATGGATCGGAGGCACTTGAGGTGGAATCGATCCAGAGTGCGTATGTGGCGACGGTACATGCCTCGGAGGAATATAAGAGATTTGGCAGCACAACAGCCATGTACACTGTTATTTAAGCAACATATAATTACACTTCTTCTTCCTGCCCTGTTACTAATAATTTGGGGTCGGTGCAATATGTAGGTACTTTTCTTTCATTCATCCTTATTATCCGTCATCTCGTTATTCTCATGTCTACCTCTTCCTCTATGACCATCTTACTTCAGACACCGCTTAATGCAGCATATAATTTCACGACTTAACATAACTATCTTCATCTTCATAGCCTGTTGCAGTCCACTACTGGACGTACCCCTGCCATAGGAGGATTTTGTTACTAAAAAGTTCCACTATCTGTTTTTCGGCGGCTCCATCATCAGACCCTCGTTTCCTTTATGTTATGTATAGCTGGCCAAAATTCTCTATATAAATCTAAAAACGGACTACTCGTGCCTATTATATTTGAGGATATCCCTAGATTCCTTAGAGATTCCATCATCAGATGTTATGTTTTATATGTAGGTGATCAAAACGCGCAGTAAAAGTATAAAAACAGACTACATGTGCCTACAATATTTGAGGATTGCCCTCGATTTCTCCAATATCCCATCATCAGATCCTGATGTGGTGAATATGGGACCAACTTGGAAGCATACCATGACAAACTATAAAAAAAAATGAAATCGGTTCATAAATGACGGAGTTCTGAGGTATCACACATAAAAAAAAACATACAGACGAATTGATAACCTCTCTTTTTTGAAGTCGGTTAAAAACAGCAATGTATCACACAGTTACCCACAGGCATTTTACATATCTATAAGTTATAAAATTATTAATAAAGAAAATAGAAAAAATTCTTCACCCGAGTGGGAATCGAACCCACGACCACTGCAAACCGTGCGAGCCGCTATAACCACTAAGCCACCGGGTCAATTACGCGGACGACGAATTTTACCATCTCTTTTCTAAATTACATATTGGCAACGTTATTCTTCATCCCGATAGCTATACACTAGCCAAATCTCGGAAAACAAAGCTTAATCCCTCAGCACAATGTTTAAAGATGAAACGATCAACCATATCCTAACGGATTATATTAATGGAGAAGTGTTTTTATAAATTTATCTTAGTCAAGATATTATATATTATAATTATAATATACAGACCCTAATATTTTGGAAACCAGACACTTCCCAGGTTTGCTTCCATGGAGAAAAATGATCGTGAAGATGAGGAGATTCCGTAGTTTTCGGGAACGTTTTCGACCAAAAATCATCCTGTATATATACAGTATGTATGTATGTATGTATATATTATATCTATAAGTTACTAATTGAATTTTAACAAAAATTAATAAAAGTACCTATTAACTAGTTTATTATTGAAATGAAAGCAAAATAACGCGGCATGAAATAATTCCTAATTAGCGAAAGGTGAAGCTCGGAAAAATAGTTTTACGGTGTAAAGTCGTAAAGTACAGAGCCAACCAGCGTCGTTGAGTGCCATTACATTTTTACTGCTGTTCAATTTATGCTCTTGTGTTAATAAAAATGGTTTTTACTACTAGCAAACATAAATCGTGAATATGAACAGAAAAAAAATAGTGTGTGTTGATTGAGACTGAAGCTGTTGGCAAAACGTTTTTGAAATTACTCTTTTACTCAAAAATTGTTATTGGAAATATATCTAATTATACTTACGTATATAAACAGAGAAATAGATAAATAACTAGGTACACAGACAAGTCTATCGATTACTGAAAACAATTTATTGTATTTGTCTTTACACCACATAGATTATCCTCTATTTATTTATATTAACCTAGGAAAAGTATAAAAAAATTTAATGGAGATACTGTTATCCAAATGACTTAATAACACTGATTGATTACTTAATAACATCTTGCTTAACTTCAAGACATAACATACATGTTTATTTATTTATTTATCAGTGACAAGTTGCTAGCTCATCGCCTGAGAGAATGCCCGAGTTCCTTAAACGACATGCAGCTATGAATTCTAGTAAATCCATCTGCATCTGCACGAGAATACATAAATTTATCGATTCAATAACTTGTTTACTATTAAAGCAAATACGTGTATTTTACACGTACCTAACTGTGCACCCATTATATAATTCTAAGGAGCGGAAGTGTATCGTAAAACGGAAATGAGTCTCACCTCTCTCAGGAAAACGCTCGAGAGCTGGAAATCGAATTGCGAGGTATGCACCATGTGCAGCAGAACCTGGGGATGCTAACTCATTGGGATAAATTTATAAAGACAACCTACCCTTTTATTCGTAGTTCGATTGGATTTTCCGTTGATGGGACGATGGATAAAAACATCAACGGGGTATCCAATGAAACTACGGAAAATAAGGGACAAATACTAAATTAGCACTGCCATAAAAAGGGGCAATGCTGCCAGCATTTTGGACACCCTCCCGGTAAACGGTAATTTTGTAAAGATATTTAATTTGTATACGATTACTATTAGTTTACCTTGATTAGGTTTAACCACGAATAACGTAACAACGGAAAAAATATGTACACGTAGATAGTAAATTAGATGTTAGATTAATCTCATACTTTATGTTTCTAGGTAGTAATGATCTACCAATTGAGTTTCGCTTGTCTGGGAGGGCACAGGGCTTAGACAATATAGGTAACTACTCTATGAGCGAAATTGATATGCGTTGAGTTATCGAAACATTCCCTACAATAGAAAGCATTCATTTAGCGCATGTTTTAAGTGACGTGATGAAGACTAAGCGCTGCTGGCGGAAATATTTCGATGACTTTCGAACTTCGCTGTCGATTGTATCCAATTGCATCATTCGTTTTGTTGAGTTGCACCACCACTGTGGTATCCTATTGAGATGGGACCCTAATAGCGTTATGCACCCAGTGCAAACGCGCCTAATGGGCATGCATATTTAGCGAACCGAGGAGTGCAGATTTGTTTATGATCACTGTGTAAATTGAAGTAAATTTTTCAAACGCGCCTTACTTATGAAAATTTATTTCTTCTCATGTATGGAGCCTGCATCTACCTATAGATATAGGTATAGGTAGATACACACGCGTAGAATTTTGTTAAGTACGTACGTACTACATGAAAAACAGAACAGAGACATGATTTAATTAAATTCTACCTTGATTACATATTGTATGTATGTTCCTAACGAATATTGATTACGATATACTCGTACTTCGGTCTCGCAACCATCGTAAAAACACGCGGAATTAGATACGCATACAAGTTTATTCAATTTCCACGAACGCGAAAACACTCAATAATAATATTATGTTTTCATCGAACCTCGGAGTAATCGGAGTATTGTGATTCAAATAACAGCGGCAATTCCAAAGGAATAGGTGGACATGTGGGTATATTGGAGGGGAATAAATAAAATGGATCTATCCATAATTCAACAGGTAAGGGTCTTGTAGGCAGCGGAGATAGATTTGGATGGGTTTCCAGTATTGGTGCACCTCTTGGCTGTTCGCCAGCCGACGACATGCGATCCAAGCCACTGCTGCAATCTACTTATTGGAGAAATTTACGTGTACTTGTCAAAATGCGAAATCTTTAGGCAACTTTAACATTCAAATTATAAGGTCTAGTTTCTATTCTGAAACTTGGATGTTTCCGTTAGTTTTTTGACGAAAATCTTGCGCTCAGAGAAAGAAGGAGTTCAATTCGAGACGTTAGCGACCGACGACGCCACAATTAAAAGCAATCTCGAAACAGACAATAGGTCTTCTAAAAGAGATTCAATTCGACAGGATATGTGCTGAATGTATGTAGACATTTTCCTTGCATTGCCATTGTAGTAGCTATTGTATAAAATCTAGGGTTTTGATACGAGTTATACAATACGATTTGTTTGTTATTTGCGTCGAAATGGAAATTAAGGTACTCCTAAATCTATTTAAGATTGCTGGCTAGTTAAATATATTATGTAAATCTTCCTTTCTAGATAATCAATAGTCATAAATAACTTTAATTTAAGTTACGCCTCTAATAAGTTTACCTACCTAGTAAAATTCAGGAAGGTTAGGGTAAAATTGGTTAGACGAGAAAATGTAAGTAATTGGTATCACAAAAGGTTTATCATATTTATAAGTAGTCTTGAGTCTCAGCTCCCTATTATTTTTCCATTCATAATTGCCTTCTAATTTTTGTGTCTAAGGTAAAAAAGTAATTCTAAGCTTTTATTCCGAATTCCAATTCTCCTGTATACTAAATATCAATTAATTTGCCTACCTAATTTTGTAACCGAATTCAATGTCTTGTTAATTAAGTCCCAGCCGAAGAGTTTTCGATTGGTAGGTATTTTGTGACTCATGATTCCCTTTTCTTTTTTCATTCAAACTGCTAGTCAATATAGGTAGTATCAGCAAAGCATTAAAAAGTAATTCTGATTTATTGAACTACCTGTAGGTATACCACACATAGGTATACTATACCTATATGTGTTTATCCGGAAAAGATTTTTTATTCAAAAGATAGTATTTGTAAAATAATCATTGTTGAGTCGACTCTATTTCCGCGGGTTATGATAATGTTATGAGGTCTACGCAACGTGACATAATCATTTTGTTCACGTATCTGACTACAATCCGGCTATACAAAGTATATTAGAAGAATATTCGTTGTAATTGGGCGTACATTTCGGTATAATGCTATTCCCCATTTACACGTGTCTGTAATGTTATATTTATTTATTTATTTCCACATAATTTGCAATAGTTAGTGCCAACAGTGTTTTTTTTTGTTTTTTTTTGTTTCTTTGGGTTGGTTTTGTTTTGTTATATTTTCATATAAATATCTACAGGCATATGATTACAATGATTCCAAATTAGCAACTAAATATTTTAATACAGGGTGAAAGTGGCAGCCAGGCAAATATTAGTATGCCGACTTTAGACCTTATTAAAGTTTCCTATTTTCAAATAAACATCTTTAAAGATCTACGAGCAATAATTTAAAATTCTTAAAATGTCTTTACTTTCCGGTTCCTGTAAAGTTATCTTTATAATGAGGCAGCTAAGAAAAGCTGCCTTGCAGCTGGGGAAGTTAAAGCAACTTTGTTCGCGGATACTTGCCTGCTGTGTGTTATACCAAACGAGACAAGTGCGAAATTACTGTGAAACGTGAAGTTTCTTGCTGCAAAGTGAATGCGAAATACGAATTACGTCGTATAAAACAGTACTCACGTTTATCTCTGCATTTACGCGCTGTAGATTTTACGCAGTGAATTTTAAAGTCGTGTTTTCTATCCGTTATTACTTAAATAATTTGCTATGGAAAGATGATGTACGTACCGTACATCAGCTAGAATACTAGAATACATCAGCTGCTTCTCCATCCATGCATGTCGTAAGAGTTGACTAAAGAACTCGGGTATTTTCTTTCAGATGATAAGCTATCAACTTGTTATTGATCATTTAGCAGATCTAATCACCTCTATGGTAAACGTGGCTATGAGAACTCCTTTATGGTCCTGCTGTTCTGGCTATCCCATTTCGGGAATAGCCGTATATATAGTATATGTGAGGATGCTATTAAAGTCCGATTTGTATAAATTTTAAAGACTATTCTAACGAATAACAATCAGTTTCTAGGTACGAGTAAGTGAAGAAGTATACTATAAATTATAGATAAGCTCTTACCATTGGAGACACATTTATCTCGAACGAATCTCTGAGGGTAGTCTGGGTAGCACAAGTTTAAATAGTACAAGAGAACCCTGAAAACTTTAGTGTACGGCCATTAAAGGTTTTCAGATGCAGCTCAAGTTTTCTTCAGGGAATTGATAAAGTTGCCGATACTGTCAACTGTAACCAAGTCATCGCATTTTATTATTTGCAACTTTTCCCTCGTAAAATGTTATGTGGCGCAGAAAAATTGGCAACAAAACTCCAGCGACTTTGTAACAGATTTCTCTGATGAAGTAATATGGGCCGCATTTTTAGTATGTATGGTTTAAGTAAAACTGTGTTAAAAACTCATCAGTGTAGATGTTATTACACGAAATTTATGATAGACGAAAATAAGGTTTGTTTAATTTTATGGTAGCCAAAACAAAACAAAACGAGGTAGAGCGAAACATTAAAAAAATTGATAAACCCCTTTCACAAAAATATTTTTTGCACCTTTTTTGCCAAATACATTAAACACCTTCAATATAAATTATGAATATGGGAGGCTTATGTTAAAGTGGACTTAACGGCTGAAATTATGAATACATGTAACTTATAAGAATTCCTTATTTGAGAAATAAACTTAGTGAATTTATTTATATAACTGACTTATCATACGAGTACATATATTAAAATCAGCCAAAATGCGAGGGGCTTACTAATAAACCATATCTGTTCTGGCTCATCATCAGAACCAAAGACTTAAAGATAAATGACCCCAAACTTTTCTCAGCTCCATAATCAGACCCTCGTTGATAGGTATGATAGGTAGGTAGGACATTGAGAAACTAAACCAAATGTTCTTTATAGGTATATACCTAAATCTAATCACCGACTACATTTGCCTACAATACCTATTTGAATATTGTTATCGATTTCTCTCGATTCATATCGTCAAAAAAAAACAGAAAAAATGATAATGATGATTATAGAGTTCTGAGGTAATGTATCTCTACATACACAAAAAGTTTTAAAAAATAGGTACAACTGAATGAAGTTCCTTTCTTTTGGAGTTCATAAAAAAGTAATATTTAGCGTCCATGTTTAGATAGGGAGAACACAGTAGCGGATCCGGGCGTCCATCAATGTTTAAACTGATCCACATCGGCTGCGAACTGCGAGTTTTATCGATTTATAAATCTCGCTGCTTCTGAATTCTAACTCGATTTGCCTCTTTGTGTTATATTTCTGATTGTGTGTGGTTTTGTTCTGTTAAATGTTTCCTGGGTGTATTCGGGTTGGTTATTAATTAATTTACTAAGCTCTTATAAAAATGGGACGTCGTCGATTGTGCACGCACATATAGATGATTTGGTACACATCATATAAAACGAAGTTTTCCTGGAGAAAGAAATTCATACTAGTATTTGTATGTCAGCCTATTGCATTCCACTGCTGCCTCCCCCATAGTCAGGAGCTGGGCAGGCGGGTTAGTGACCGCAGTCTGATTTTTGGACTACATTGTCAGCACGGGAGGCGCTGCTGCCCACCTCCCGGAAACCCTTAATCGGCAATCAACCATAGATTTATGCATATAATAGATAGATACTTTCATTATGTGGAAGGCATTTTCTTCTCTACGGCAAGAAATATATTCAAATAACATCTGACTACAATGAAGCCTCATCAAAGCTGAAAAATTTTCACGCAAGCCGAAAGACTTTTGCTCTAAAATTCAGGCTCGCTTGATCTCTACATGTGGGTCAATTTATACAAAAATTGCAACGTAACTCCGACGTGAAGAGTGGTCGAGCTGTACCACGAAGAAAGTGCAAAGTAGAGGTTGCCTGGCGCCTTTTTTTTTTTAGAAAATGCTTTCGCGGATGATGAGCTGAAGGGTAGACTGTCATTTAAGGTGATTGTTAGCCCGTTATTTGTTCATACTGTGCGGTACATTAGTGGTTTTATACCAAGACATGCATGTATTTTGGCATTTCCTCTATCATCATCACCTTCCTGCCCTTATCCCATCATAAATGGGATCGGCGTAATATGGTTTCTTTAGAAACTCATATTGCCAATGATTTGGCGTCTGTTTTACAGGATGCCTGCCTAACGCCAACCCTTCTCGGGTATGGCTAAGTGTACATTTTAGAAAATCCGTACATGAAATAAATTCAGTGGTACAGGCTCGTGACTGGGATTGAACTCGCTTGGAAGGGCAAGTCTTAAGCACTGTGCTATCACTCACCGCTATGGCATTTCCTCTATGTTTCTCCTTAACGGGCAGGACGGTCGTCCATCAATGTTTAAACAGATCCGGATCGCACGCTAACAAACGACGGCTCGTTGCAGTGATTGCTTCTCCAAGAATTGTAATCTAGTTTATCTGAAACTTTTATTGTGGAAATTGCATTTGTTTTAGCTGTCTGATAGACATGTTTAGGTATGTTTTAGAATTTGTCTGCTTCTCTTTCGTAAAACGGCATGGCTGTATCATACTTTTTTTGCTGCTTCGGCATCGCTTCGGCATCGGCTTCGCATATGCTAAACGTGGAATCTTCTTTGTGATAATTTAGCACTACTAAGTGATTACTTAACCTTATTGAAAGAATGCAAATTTATAATGGTCGATACATTTTCAGTGAAAAAAAATAATTTAAAACTACATATTTATTTCCATAAAAAACAAGGATACATATCATCTTAACGCTAATCTAAGTATAAGCTTCACGTGAGTCTACTCAGCAGTATTGAGCGCTACTTCTATACTGTACATCATCATCATCATCATCAGCCTATTGCAGTCCACTGCTGGACGTAGGCCTCCCCCAGGGCACGCCACAAGACTGCCATGGGGGGTATTTGCCCATAGTCACCACGCTGGGCAGGCGGGTTGGTGACCGCAGTTTGTATTTTGGACTATGTTGTCAACACGGGAGGCGCTGCTGCCCACCTCCCGGAAATCCTTAATCGCCTCGTACGATACCCACAGGCAGACATGGGGTGGTACGAATTCTACTCTGCCGGCACCACGCGGCTAATATAACGTTTGGCCTGATTTTGAGTCATATTCTTGATTTTATCATACAAATGGGGTAACTTGTTTAGTATATCTGGTAAAATATAATTGTATTTATATACTTAGGTAGATTAAACTTAGGCAGATAAGAAAGCTTTCGAAGGCTACTTGATCTTTTGTTTATTGTTAGTGTGTTAATTTTTAGGAAATAGGTACTCGTTAACCAAAGACAATTTCACCTTATCAAAAACATTCACTATTCTACAGTACTGGAATAATCTGCCATATTAATTTTTATACTTTAGTTTTATTTTGTAGTCTACAATTATTTTGAGTATCCTCAATTGAATATCATATATCTTTTGTAGGTATGTTACATATGTTCGACAATAACTGGTTATTCCATAACTGATAACTGATGAATTTAGTATTTCAAATTTGTGTTTGCCAATTAATAACAATATTAAAAAAACATATTTATAATATTAATAACACGTTTTCAGTATTATTTCGGCTTCCCTAATTTAATTTCTGACTTGTCAAAATCATGTGCTAAGATGTTATAGGAAAGCAACCAATAATTAAACAATTTCAATAACAAATTTGGAATCGCTCTTTGTAATCTATATTAATTGAAATGCCCCTGAAATTATTTGTGTTGTTAATGCCATATTTGGAATATATAATAATAATTATAACTCGATTAGTTTACTCGCACTTGTAAATATATTTTTTTAGTTCAGGTTATTTTGGTATGTGTCTCCAAGTTTTCTGTTTTTGATAATCCTAAACATTACTTAACTTATTTTTTTTCCTGGAAAATGCATTACGCAATACCACCCGGGTGCAGGGGGTACCCGAGTGGTTATGTGGGACTCCCGGTGGCTAATGAGACCCACGGTATACTCACTGAAAACCCCCCATCTTCCTCCTCGCCGCCTTGTGACGGGGTTACGGGAACGCTTTCGCACACATCCGCGACTCCGCCGACGGCAGCCGCCCGCAAGCGGCTCCATCGCAAAAGCCCGAAGGCCCTCCACGATGGGCACACCAGATGGTAAGGTGCGCTTCCCTCCTCGGCCTCCACTAGTACTGTAGCAGACTCCCCCCGAGTCTGCTACTGGGAGCCCATGGATATCAGATAACTGGTACCCGGTGGCAGATCAGGTCTGTGGTTCTGCCACCCACTACACCTCGGCCGCAGAGGATAGGGCAAGCGGCGCACAGTAATACCGACATGCCTCTTCCTCTGCGGCCCCACCAGTGCCGTTTCGACGGAACGGCCCTGCCAGCTCGCAGAGGGTAGGGAGAGTGGCGCACCGTAATACTAACACGCCTCTCCCCCTGCGATCCACGACCGCAGAAGATAGGGAGAACGGCGCATCGTAATACCGGCACTCCTCTTCTTCTGCAGTCCCACCTCCACGTGCGACCGCAGCGGACTTGTTCAGCCCGCTGGGAGCGTCCTCCTCGGGCCAGCCGGCGGCCCAAACAGGCCGGCCCTGGTTGCCTCTTAGCTTCACCGTGGGTGACCAGTCCACGGTTACTAAGCCCCCCCGCCCCGACAAGGCGGGCAACCATCGGGGGGGAAACATTACTTAACCTAGGCTTACCCAATATTTTAGGTTGTTATTCAAAGAAAGTATCTGACTTTTAAATTGGTGAAGAAAAGGTGTTATTTCGGGGATAATACAGGTAGAGTGCAAAAATAGGTTCTAAGTTTTGTCCTGTATGTCGTAACGTAGGTACAGTATATTTAAAAAAACACTGCAAAATTGAAGTCAATATACTAATTTTACTTTTTAAGTATTTCAAAATACATGTTGAATACAAGTACTCGTATACGATGATGTTGAAGCTAAATAAATATTAGATATGGTAAAACCCTTTTAATTAATTTTAATAAGGATTCCCTGCATTGATGAACGTGGTCAAATATCCAGTAAACGTATTTTATAATTTGCAACTCTTTACAAACTCCTCTCCACCCTTAAAGAGACTAAGCGGCGCTTTTTATTTAAAGTACTTATCCGAGTAATTGACCCGGTGGCTCAGTGGTTAGAGCACTGACACGCCGAATGCAGAGGTCGTGGTTTCGATTCCCACCCGGGTGAGGAATTTTTTCCATTTCTTTATTAATAATTTTATAATATATAATATCTTGACTAAGATAAATTTATAAAAACACTTCTCCATTAATATAATCCGTTAGGATATGGTTGATCGTTTCATCTTTAAACATTGTGCTGAGGGATTCAGCTTTGTTTGCCGAGATTTGGCTAGTGTATAGCTATCGGGATGAAAAATAACGTTGCCAATATGTAATTTAGAAAAGAGATGGTAAAATTCGTCATCCGAGTAATTGACCCGGTGGCTCAGTGGTTAGAGCACTGACATGCGGAATGCAGAGGTCGTGGGTTCGATTCCCACCCGGGTGAGGAATTTTTTCCATTTCTTTATTAATAATTTTATAAAGTACTTATAGTAATTTTAGTTCTTTTTCTATATACTCTTAAAACCTTAAGGTCGGTTTGAAATGTTACTTAACTTTGGTAATTTTTCTTTATACAGATGTTTTTTCGTTGCCACCCTTAACGAAGGGTGCATACTCTATAAAGTAAGTTTATGCAAAAAAATGCTTGGAAACGATGTAATTTTTTTAAAACAAAATATTTAATTACTTGATCGGGCGAAATTTATAGTGTCCATTGGTTATGCTAGTTTTTTCATAGACAGATATTAATTATTTCTCGTGAAAAAATCTTGCTACACGCGTCAATGTGCACTTATACAGAAAAACGCAGTATATTTACTCAATGAATTAATAAATGAATTTTAGTGTCGGTCAGTTTTCTTAATTACATTTATTTGTCTGGCTGGCACCGACTCCAAAGTGATAATTATAAATATTTAAATAGTTAAAGATGACTTTTTTAAGTAGATAAATTAGTTACGTTATTTATCGCTTTTTAGTTTAAGTTTGAAGTCGGTTAATTTTTTTTAAGTCAGTTTATTTTTCGATTTTTCATTGTGTTAATGCGTTGTGGACTTAAATAGATGCTAGTTTATACAGGCTGATTTTTGGTCGTCAACGTTCCCGAAAACTACGTAATCTCCTCATCATCACGAACATTTTACTCCTTTTAAGCATACCTGGGAAGTGTCTGGTTTCCAAAATATTAGGGTCCAAAGTTGAGTAAATAGACTGCGTTTTTCTGCATAAAGCCTCAAGCACACCGGATGCGTATGCGTTAGGGAATGAAACCCGGGTTATTCGATACTCAAAAAAACCGGGTTTTCGAGTATTTTAGAATTTAAAAAAAACCGGGTTACATTCGCGGTTTTTTCGAATTTTTCGGTTTTTTTTATGTTATTCAAATGGCAACACAGGCATTTCGGCCATTTAAATTTATTTGACGCCGTCGTTGATTGTAAAAAAATTTTTGGTTGATACGATTACGTTTATCTCGGAATAATTCGATACTTTACAAACTTTTTAATACTCTGTAGCTGTGACAAGAAGCGTTTTATTATATTAGTATTTCGCCAGTGAATTTGCTGCACATTACAGCAGTTATTATCGTAAGTATTCAGCGATCACGATATATTTTTTTGGTTAGGTATGTGTTATTATATTATGTTACTGTTTTGAACTGTTTGGATATGAACATACATTATATATCTACATTCTATTTTGTAATTGTTATTTGTTACATGAACTACTTTTATCACGTCGGTATATATCAGTCGCCAATCGCCATCCATACATTTTGACATGACATGTTTTTTAAAAAGGCTCCGTAGCGAAAACCAGGTGTAACGAAATATGTTATGACGCCAAAGCTTATAGCTCTGAAACTATGGTACCTATCTGCGTAATTTTGGTATCATTATTTAGATGAATGAAGCCATTACTCGGGATTTACCAACGCTGTTATTTTTTTGGTAGCGGTGGTGCGGGCGGTGATGGATAATAAACATATTTCGATTTGCTTTCAGCTGCTTTCAGACAAATATGGCAGACTTCATAGAAAACACCAGAAATATGGAAGATAAAAGCAGCGTTTGGGGTCACTTCTTAAAGTCAAAAACTAAACCAGAAGCTAAATGCAAGTATTGCAATAGAGTACTATTGTGTTCTGGAGGCTCAACTTCGTCACTAAGAAGTCATCTCAAAAAGAAGCATATTATATCGTTGGATTCTATAAAGGCAGTCCCTGGGCCTGGGCAACCAGAAAATGACGAGACGGGACCATCGACATCTAAAAGACCAAATAAAATCACGAAGTACCTTAAAACTACGGATTCTCTGGAACTGACAGTCTCAAGTATGGTTACTCTTGATGGTATTGCATTTAGGGTGTTTGCGAACTCTGTGGACTTGAGGAGATTATTTAAAAAAGCTAACTATGAGCTTCCAACTACAGCTAATACTATAAAAAATATTGTTATGCAATGCAGCCAAAATGCGAAGGAAGAGGTAAAACAAATAATTTCTAGATTAAAAAAGAACGGTCGGAATTTTTCCCTTAGTGCAGATGAATGGACATCGTGTCGCAACCGGCGCTACATGAACATCAATTTGCATTTACCTGACCTCAATAGCAAAAATCACATCAGCTTGGGACTTGCTCGACTGGAAGGATCAGCGACGGCTCTGAAGTGCGCCCATGTTTTAAAGATGCGGTTGCTTGAATTTGATTTGTCTCTCGAAGACGATATCGCTGGCCTTACCACTGATGGAGCTTCCGTAATGGTGAAAATGGGGAAATGTTTACCCATATATCATCAGCTGTGTTACGCCCATTGCCTACAATTGGCAGTACTTGATGTACTGTACAAAAAAAGTAACGAACCAGCCGTTGAACTAGTTAATTTGTCTGACTCTGATAGTGAGAGTGACGATGAAGAAGATGGCGTTAATGTTGATACAGAAAATTGGCAAAGAGCCACTATCACGAACCAACATTATAAGGACTTGATCCAGAAAGTCAGAAATGTTGTTAAAATTTCAGAAAGTCCCCTACTAAAAATGATGACCTGCTACAAAAGTATGTTAGAGAGAAGTTTGGCCACGATCTGTGTCTAATCCTGGATTGCAGAACAAGATGGAGTTCGTTATGCGATATGCTGGACAGATTTTTAGCAGTCTATGAGTGTATACAGAAAGCGTTGTTAGATCTTAAATCGGATATCAGTTTCACAAACGACGAAATGATTTCTCTAAAAGAACTGAAAGAAGTTCTTGAAATAATAAAAGGAGTTGTTGAAGTCTTGTGTTTGGAAGATGCAACTCTTCTCACAGCCGACACTGTGTTGAAATGCATGTTCAACAAATTGTCAAGCATTTACGGCATCCTAAGTTTTGAACTGCAAACAGCTCTGCGAAAGAGAATTGCTGAACGATACCTTTTAATACAAGGTGTTTTGAAATATTTAAACAATGCTCAAGAGTTTTTCCAAGACAATGAAAATCTATCTATATTTGAAAAACCAACTTCAAATTTTATAAAATCTATCGTGACAAAGATGGTTACTGACAGCGATGATTGTAGAATCCCTTTGGCAGCCTATCAGAGCTCGAACACTGCTTCTCAAACTCCTATTTTCAAAAGTTTTAAGGATGAGCTTTTACATGTATTAAAACCGACCAAGAGTTGTAGTATTCCACTTGCTCCACCAACAACAAATTTAGACGCGGAAAAAATGGTGCTATGTGAAATGGCATTACATGAAAATGGCGGTGGTCGAGGAAAATTTTTAACGATGGCATACGAAGCCTTAATCACGATCAAGCCTACAAGTGTGGAGTCTGAGCGTGCCTTTTCGACGGCAGGTTATTTTTGTTGCAAGTTGAGATCTCGTCTCAATGATTCTACTTTGGACGCATTACTATTCTTAAGATCTCATTATCTTGCTAAAAAGTCTGAATAATTGTATTAACACTCAATAAGTAATTTTATTAATGTTTATATAAAGATAGAACCTAGAACCATTTACTTAATATTTTATTAATATTATGCGGGATTTACCTATCATTATCCCTAACTAACCTACCTAAATACATAGCTTAATATGAATAAATGAATATGATAATTTAAATACAAATTGTAATAAAGATTTTTGATCTAATAAAGTATTATTTTGAGTTGTACCTTACTTTATGGTATTTGAAAGTCCTACTGTACCTATTAATTCCTATTTTATAAAAAAAAAGATGAACGCAGAGCAAACATATTTTCAAACCGGTTTCACCGAAAACCGGGTTTTAAAAATAAAAAACCGAAAAAAAACCGGGTTTGAATTTGGGCGGTTTTTTCATTCCCTAGTATGCGTGCACGTAAGCGTAGACGTACACGTACCTATGAGTTTAATGTATAGTACTGTCACCGTTTGACGTCTATGCTTACGTCTACGCATACACATCCGGTCTGCCTGTGCCTATACAGTTCCATACATTACTCTATTGAGGGATCGCCCGCCACCGGGCCCTATACCCTCCGCTGACCCTCGGATCTGCCTACTCATGATCACGAACACAAGACACTACAGTCGCAACGAGAAGCCAAGATCCGAGGGTCAGCGGAGGGTATAGGGCCCGGTGGCGGGCGATCCCTCAATAGAGATTTGAACTTCCGAATAGTGATGCCTGATACAATTCAATATCCATACATTACAACTCAGAGGTACGTGTACGTCTACGCTTACGTGCACGCATACGCATCCGTTGTGCTCGAAACTCACATGCATGTAGCAAGATTTTTTCACGAGAAATAATTAATATCTGTCTATGAAAAAACTAGCATAAACACTGGACATTATAAATTTCACCCAATCAAGTAATATTTTTTTTTTTTTTTCAAAAAAATTTACATCATTTCTCAGCATTTTTTTTGGCATAAACTTACTTTACTTGATGTATAGAGTATGTAGGTACCCTGCGTTAAGGGTGGCAACGAAAAAACACCCTGTAAACTTAAGTGTTTCATCGTTACCATCTCAGGAGTAGTACCTACCCGTATAAGTATCACGTTAGCCCTACATATATAGTTTCCATCGACCAATTGCAGTACTGTCCCCTAACTCCTAACCGTTAAGGAGTTCTGTAGCTTGACCATCAGCACAGCAGCATCAGATGTTGATTCAAGTATACCTCACAAGCAATACGGTAGCCCTACATACTACTATATAGTTTCCATCGACCAATTGCAGTACTATCTCCCAACTCCTAACCGTTAAGGAGTTCTGTAGCTCTTCATCAGCACAGCAGCATCAGATGTTGATTCAAGTAACACGTTAGCCCTACATACTACTAAATAGTTTTCATCGACCAATTGCAGTACTGTCTCCCAACTCCTAACCGTTAAGGTGTTCTGTAGCTTCATCATCAGCACAGCAGCATCAGATATTGATTCAAGTAACACGTTAGCCCTACATACTACTAAATAGTTTCCATCGACCAATTGCAGTACTGTCTACCAACTCCTAACCGTTAAGTAGTTCTGTATCTTCATCATCAGCACAGCAGCATTAGATGTTGACACCCTGAAGCATATACCTGAGTAAGACATGATTACGTAACAAAAGCACCATACGAGCATACAATTTTCGGTGGTTGCCCTAGATTTCTCCTGGATCCCATCATCAGATCCTGACCTGGTGAATATGGGACCACCTCAGAAGTGAACTCTATCTAATAAAAAATATTAAAAAATTGAAATCCGTCTATAATTGACGGAAATATCGGTGAACATACATAAAAAAATATACATACAGACGAATTGAGAACCTCCTCCTTTTTTTGAAGTCGGTTAATTAGAAGCCAATAGAATCATATTCTATTCTATTAGTAAGGGGAGGTGTTTGTTTTTGAAATTGTAGAGGGGCACTTAGAAACGATTTTTCGAAATTCACACGAAAACAATTTTTTGGGAATTCTAAAGTATACAATGACGAACGTTAGTTTGTCATGAAATTGAACTTTTTCCGTGTTATTAGAAAATAATTTAAGACATGTATGTTATAAAGGGTGTTTTTTTGTGGCCACCTTTAACGAAGGGTACGTATTCTATACATGAAATAAAGTAAGTTTATGCAAAAAAAAATGCTGGGAATTTTTTTTTTTTTGAAAAAAAAATTTAAATTCCTTGATCGTGCGAAATTTATAGTGTCTAGTGTTTATGTTAGTTTTTTTATAGACAGATATTAATTATTTTTCGTGAAAAAATCCTGCTACGCGCGTCTATGTGCATTTTTATGCAGAAAAACGCAGTCTATTTACTCAACTTTGGACCCTAATATTTTGGAAACCAGACACTTCCCAGGTATGCTTCCATGGAGAAAAATGATCGTGATGATGAGGAGATTCCGTAGTTTTCGGGAACGTTGACGACCAAAAATCATCCTGTATATAACGCATTTGTAGTGTACATTGACTAAGCCACAGGGAACGGCAAAAAATACAATGAAATGTCATCGTCCCGAATCTCGGTCACTACTGACCCTAAATGTGATTTAATTAAGTAAGAACACTCACTTTTTTCACAAAGCTGAATCAAGTTCTTAAAGTAATTGATTTTTCGCCCGGACGCTTTAGAGACTGAGAAGCTAATCAAAGGTATTTGAGAAAGCGTACCCGTAGGTACTTAATGCCGACCTGTCCCTATTTCGCATGGGCGGATATAGGCATGGGTGGTGCTTTTTAATATATTTAATTAAAATTTAAAAATATATCTAAGTTTTTTAAAATCGTTGATACCATAATTTTTATATCTAAGTGGTAAGTTATGGATATGATTCGCTCACATCATTTTAGATTTTGAAGATTTCGTCGATAAATTCTCAAAGTGGGCATCTTTGAAGATAGTTAGTAGCTACACACTATTATTTTTTACACACTTGGAAAACGAAGACGTATTTTCAAAACCTTGTTCACAAACGAATTGTGAGAAACAAAATACGAATAACGTACACACTAATGGAGATGTGGGAAAAATAAATGCAAAATACTACTCAATGCTAATTAGCTTGTTAATTATGTGACGGTATAAGCATGATATAATAGTTGACAGTACCCTAGTAGCATTACAACACACGCACTTTGTTAGTTCTCGGTCCCGCACAAACAGAAAGATTAATGGTGAAAGATTCAAGACAAAAGTCCCCTAAATATGAGGTCACTGAGTACGGGCATTAGTCAACTGACGCTATCAAATGGTGAAGAACTAAAAGGGGAACTTTTTAGGGTTCTGAAGTAAATATGAAACCTTTACGGCTGTTTGCAATTGTATCGGAAGCGTGTTGTGACTATTGAAATGTACACTGACTCATTATAAAATATGCACTATTGCACAGTGTTCAGAAATCCCCGAAAAATGGACATCTCTAGCTGATCGCGTATCGTATCGACGTAGTTCGACGAGAGAAACAATTCGCTAGAACAAACTACCTATCAATTGTTGATAGTTTCCTGTCCGATAAAAAGACTGTGCAGTAGCTACAAGCGTGTCATGGGAATGCTGAAGTCCAATAATATGGACATTGATATTTTTTGCAACTCGATATTTGTTATGCGAGGAGTGTTGAGGTAGTGTCTATAGTGGGGGTTTTTGAAGTTAGCTGTAAGCACATAAGGGTCATTCTTCGGGACTCGTTTTTCAAGTGGCTTCGCTGAGAAACAATGGAAATCGAAAAGCCAGCAAGCTAATTTTTTTTTGTGCTGACTTTTAATCCTCTTTTAACTGGGTCATTGATAATTATTTTATTATCTGTACATTTAATATAATAAAAAAAATAAAACACCCGCTTTCTTTGATTTTCATGGAGTGTCCCAAACCCCGATCTGGTTATTTATTAAATTATATTTCGGAAAGTAAACGCCATATGCTTACCAAAAAAAATACACTAAATCCTGAGAAGTTGACAATGCTATGAAAAATAAGAACAAAGTTCTAAAAGCATTACATTAGCTAAAAAAAAAAAATAACTGTCTCGAGGTAGGCACTGATTTGCGTGGATCATTGTAAATTCAATCGCACATCCCTAATTTCGCGTCCTATGTTGCGGTCATCCTAATTCAAGTTAAAACTAGTCGTGCTACGGCGGCCGAGCAGAGTGGATATGTGGCGTTGCGTCGAGTTTCCGAAATATAAAGGTAAGAACCACATTGCGTGGGTATGGTTTCTCAAAACATTGATTTGCGTGGTACAATTTTTTCCGATAATTGTGACCTGTTCAAAACACAGTTAATTAGCTCTAAAGGTTTTTACATATTATTAGTATAAATGATTTATTTTGATTTTCGTGGTAGTGATTTGCGTGGTTTACGTGGTAGATTTAGCCACGCAGATCTGTCCATTTCGTTATAGTTTCGTATAATGTTTTTAATGTCGCAGTTGGTCTCCTGATTTTATAAATACCTAATAATAATAATAAAATATAGTGATAGATTAGGTACCATTATTAAATTATTCTACTATTACTACCTACATACTACACTGGACAGCAAATAAACCGAGCCACCCGTCACTTTGGAACTCTAATTAGATTTTCTCAAAAAGTATCAAACTTACAACTATCAAACTTATACCTACAGAAAGTGCATTTAATTGACAAACAAAATTAATTGAAATTTAATTAAAAGTATATTTAAGTCACGTTGTAATTAAGCAACAGACACAATGCTAACAATTTTGGTCTGTTTTGACTTGAGTTCCCGCTTAGCGTTTTTGTCTTTTACAGTGAGGGTAGTTGGATATTTCTTATAATTTTTTAAATTTTCTGTGCATTGTTAGGTTAACGTGTGTATTTTTGACACATTTCCCAAAAAAAAAAATTGGATATAACACCTCAGGAAGCTGCTCAAGCTGTAGCACAACTTCAAACTGGCCTTAGTCAACGTGAGGTCGCTCGAAGACTTCGAATCAGCAAATCTTCGGTGCAACGAGTTTACAAGCGTTACTTATGGAGGAGGATCTGTAATGGTCTGGGGCGGCATCTCGTTAACCGCACATACAGCTTTAGTTTTCATCGAACCAACGGGCCGTGCACGTGGATTGACTTCTCATTGCTATATAATTGAAATCCTCGCAGAACATGTGATACCTTATGCAGGTTTTATCGGGCAGGACATGCATTAATTGATGCATGATAATGCACGGCCTCATGTTGCTCATTTAGTGACCCAGTATCTACACGAAGTCGGCATTCGCACAATGGACTGGTCTGCTCGAAGCCCGGACTTGAATCCTATAGAAAATTTATGGGATGAACTGAAACGACGGGTTCGAGCCTGGGTACCTGCACCAACAAGGCTTACAGAGCTGAGAATCGCAATTGAATTGTAGTGGAACGCGATTCCTCAAGATTTCATCGTCAGGTCGTAAGGTCTATGAATACGAGGATGCTGGCAGTTATTCGAGCAAGGGGAGGGAATTATACTAAGCATTAACTTTTTATTTATTTTTGACGTGAAACGTCTTTAAAATCGCGCCGACACATACGGGTACCAGGTTTAAAAACTGGACCGTAACGAAAAGGTCTATATCATCGTACCTTAATAATTAAAAAACTATTAGTCTTAGAAACAAAAATGTGGTGTAAATATTTCACTTATATAGTCAGCTCGCTGTTATGACATTGAGTTCGTGTCGGGGTCAAGCGGGGCGGCGGGGGAGGGATACTGCGATAACTGTGCGAAACCGGCGCTCACGCTTGTTTCTATTCAGTGTAACTCGTGACTCCGACTTTATAGCGTGGTGATTCTTTCGTGTGTTTGTCAAGTTTATTTGAACCGATTGATTTATACAAAAATAAGTGTAATTTGGACAGTATTTATATCTATACTAATATTATAAAGCTGAAGAGTTTGTTTGTTTGTTTGTTTGAACGCGCTAATCTCAGGAACTACTGGTCTGATTTGAAAAATTCTTTCAGTGTTAGATAGCCCATTTACCAAGGAAGGCTACAGTCTATACAACAACCTGCCCGGCTTCGCACGGGTACAACGCCCCCTCACGCGGACGAAGTCGTGGGCGGCTGCTATTTAAAATAACCAGAAAGTGACAGTAAATATATAAACATTTGCTATGTATTTTATGTTTCTATTACGTACCTGTTCTTTTTTTATTATAATACTTAAAACAGCGTCCATCTTGTTTTCATTTCAATCTTTTACTTTAAAAGCGATTCGCTAACATAGACGTTTCACGTTAAAACCAACGGCCGTGTGCCCCGACACAGCCCCACCCGCTTTTTGTTTTGTTTTCCGCTTAATTTTTTGTTTAACTTGAGGCTTAACCAGACTGGGAAACAACTCCTTTTTGTAAACTCCTTAATAAAAGCTTAACAAATTCGTAAATCTCAATGTGTTTCTATTTCGCCATTAAATGCACTTTCTGTAGGCATAAGTTTGATAGCTGTAAGTCTGATACTTTTTGAGAAAATCGAATTAGAGTTCCAAGGTGAGGGGTGGCATGGTTTATTTGCTGTCCAGTGTATAAACTATTACTAGGTACTTACTACTACTATTATAAACGCGAAAGTTTGTGAAGATGTATGTAAGGATGTTTGTTGCTCTTTCACGCAAAAACTCCTGAATGGATTTTGATGAAACTTTACTAAAATAGAGCTTACATACAGAATAACATACATAGGCTACAATTTATTCAGGGAAAATATTTTTATCCCAGGTAATTTCGACATTTAATTTTTTCTGCAGCCAACCCGCATGTTTGTAATATCTTTAACAAATTAATAAATAATTATCGACAGATTTTCTTTTTTTTTATCACATTACAGTTTTTTATTCAGATAATCCATGTAGGTACAATATGTAATTTAACATGGTAAGAAATAAATTATTTTTACTATAAAGTAATATTAAATAACTCATTCCAGGAAGTTGAATTAAAAAATGATTTTCGTGGAGTGTTTTTTGATTTACGTGGCCTCATTTTTTTAACTTCGATTTTTTCTGTAAGTATATTGCACTCCAATGTGCCTCTTCTTTCAAAAAAAATATTTTTTAATTTTAACGTTACTTTGAATAAAATACCATCTTTAAATATTCCCACGCAAATCACCAAAGAATTACTTGCTCGAAGAAGCACCCATAAATATGCATGTTCAAGTATTGGCTCTTGTTTACTTTTGTAACAATGTTACCCCAATTTGGGGTGAGTTTCATGGAATAGCTCCTATGCCTGATTTTGCATCTAACATTCATTGTATTCAGTGACACAGATGGTGTAGTCATACATATGTATAGTAACTGGCGCCCTCGCCCAGGGGAGCTGTTTGATGAAACGCACTCCACTATAATATTCTCTGTAAATGATGTAGCACATTTGTTATTGGCACACACATAATTTTTGAGTTGTAAGTGTAATTATTGTTGCTTTTAATGTATGTTCCATAAGTGTGTCTAAATAAATAAATTAATTAAAAATTAATCTGTCAGATAGAGGCTAGGATATATGTACCTGTACCTATCTTTCTTTATCTATCTTGACTATGATCTACGTAGGTGTCATAATATTTGTCGGAGATCAAGATGTCATATCCTACAGTCGGATCTCCAACGCCATCTATTTTCAATCGTTGAAGTTAGAAACGTCAAGTCGACAGCTATCACTGACTGGAGGACAGCTGTCACTTGGGTAAAGACAAGACAGAGTACTGAGAGGGCGTCACTGTAGATTTACAACGAATTTTGAATTGAGCCGGAGGGTATTCTGTTCTGGCTTGTTGCGTCGGTGGAGCGAAGCACGGGTGCTAATCAGCCTCTGTCTTGTACTTACCACGTTTCTACGTTATCCGCTAGAATCCTAGTAATCTTGTGCGTAGATACAGTGAAAGTGTTTGTGATTCCTAATTAAGCTTGTTTACTACACGCCGCATTCTTTATTTCGGATTTTGGAAGATGTCGGACACACCTAACGGCACGCCACTCGACCCATCTACGTCATCAGGCGTGGGATGCAACCCGGATCACCCACATGAAACACGTGCTTCAAATAGTGACTCGAGCGAAGAAAAATGGCGTCTTCTCAACGAGCAACAAAATCAAAATTTTCTGGCGTTGGTGCAAGCAATAAAACTACCTGCATCTTCGGACTCTATTCGCCTTCCTGATTTCGACCCAGAGAAAAGAGACATCGACGCCCGAGCTTGGATAACGACCGCGGACATGTGTATCACAGATCGACATCGCCATGGATCTTCTCTGATGATCGCGTTAAGCCACGCACTCAAGGGCGAAGCATCATCTTGGCTGTCTTCAATATCGTTTCCTAATATGACGTGGGCCGATTTTAAGGAGCTTTTCGTAGCAAGGTATGACTGTCCTGAAACTGCTGCTTCCTTTCTCATCAGTATGCACGACAAGAAACCGAGAGATAACGAGTGCCTGGCCTCATACGCCGCTACCCTCATAACATCCTTAATGGCAAGGTGGAATGGACTGACTACAGAACAGATAGCAATAGCCACTGTCTTAGCTCATATTTCAAAACAAGAGCCACGTGTTCAGAGGATTGCTATAACGACTGACATCAAGACGCGTAACCATTTACAAAAGGAACTGAAGGCTGTCTCGTTCCTGAAGAGAAGTTATTCATCAAGTATTTATCGTGATGGACCCGACCTAAAAAGAAACCGACCTAATGGATCTGCTGTGACCATCAAGTGCTTTAATTGTGGACAACTAGGCCACAAATCTCTTCAATGTCGCAACAAAGCCAATTCGAAGAAGCAAGATGACCGGTCCAAACACAGGTCCTTTCACGGGGACCATAACTCGACCAACCAACCTACAGGGAGAACCGATCGCATCACCTGCTTCAACTGCCGGGAACAAGGCCACTATGCATCCGACTGCCCGAAGAGGAAAATCAAGGAGGGGAACAACGGTACCGGCGGCGGCACTGGAACTGGTCCAGCTAAGGAAAAGCGAGTAGACGTGTGCATTGTGAGTGCGCCTTCGGGTTCTCTGCGTCACTCTGGTGAGTCATTCCCATTTACTTACGACTCAGGTTCAGAGTGTTCCTTAGTTAAAGAATCGATTGCTTTGAAATTTAGTGGTAAGCGAATTTATGACAATGTTTCTATGACTGGTATAGGACAAACTTCTATAGCCTCGACCATGCAAATTTTAACGACAATTGACATTGACAATATTAACTTTGAGATACTCCTTCATGTTTTACCTGACCATTGTTTGCGATACAACATTATGATCGGACGTGAAATTCTAGCTATCGGTTTGACTGTACATATGTCGGTAGATAAAGTACGTTTCGAGAAAATTAACATAGTCGAATCATGTGATGTAGTTGCAAATAATGGTATAGACCTTGACTTGGTAGATACTGACGTTAGTAATGAATACAGACCTAGGTTGATTGAGATTTTAGAACGGTTCAAGCTTAGTTTCATTACCGGTACACCTACTTCTCCTGCTGACACTGAACCTATGCAGATACGGCTCGTAGACCCGCACAAGACGGTAAATCGTCGCCCATACAGGCTGACCCCAGATGAACGTCAAATTGTGAGGGGCAAGATCAACGAGCTGCTTAATGCTAAGGTAATTAGACCTAGTTCTTCACCGTTCGCAAGCCCGATACTTTTGGTAAAAAAAAAGACGGTTCAGATAGAATGTGTGTCGATTATAGGGAGTTGAACGATAACACCGTTGCTGACCGTTTTCCTTTACCACTCATATCTGAACAGATTGCTAGGTTGCATGGAGGACATTTTTTTACAATTTTAGATTTAGCATCGGGATTTCACCAGATCCCTATCGAGTCGGAGTCCATAGAGCGCACAGCATTCGTGACAACTGAAGGTCAGTATGAGTACCTTACTATGCCCTTCGGTTTGAAAAATGCTCCTGCAGTGTTTCAACGTGCTCTCATACATGCTCTAGGCGATCTCGTGAACAAGTACGTTGTAGTGTACATGGATGATGTGCTAGTTGTGGCCAGTAACATCGACGAAGCTTTCGATAGACTAAAGGTAGTATTAGAAGTTCTTTCTGGGAAGGGATTTTCGTTAAATCCTAAAAAGTGCTCATTCCTGAAAGAAAAAGTAGAGTACCTAGGCTTCGAGGTGCGCCGAGGTCAAATTCGTCTGAATCCACGAAAGATAGTTGCACTTACCGCTTTACCACCGACCGGCGCTCTTAATAATCAAGGTAGATTTTATGATTTTCATTTTGATTCGGGTGCTGAGTGTTCACTAATAAAAGAAAGCGTTGCATCAAGTTTCAATGGTAAAAGAATTGCTAAAACTGTCTCTCTAACGGGAATTGGTCAAACCAGTGTATTCAGCACCCAGCAAATACTGTGTAATGTTGAAATTAATGATTATTGTTTAGAACTTTTATTACATGTTTTACCCGATGTGTATATGCGTAGTGATATTATGCTAGGTCGTGAAATATTGAGTCAAGGCTTCGTTATTAACTTGTCAACAAATAATTTTAGCATTTCAAAACAAAATAATTTGACAGTTTTAAATTGTGACGTTTTAACCGATTCTAGTATCAGTAACGACTTTAGTAATGTTGACACAGATATACCCTCTTGTAAAAAGTCAGATCTTTTAACTATTTTAGGTGAATATTCCAGTTATTTTACAACAGGTTTGCCAAAAACTCGTGTAACTACAGGTGAACTCGAAATTCGATTAATTGATCCGAAGTATAGAGGTCCTTTTAGGGTATCGGAGGTACTTGAAGGTAATCGTTATGTTCTTAAAGCCCTTAATTCCAATAGAACCTATAAGTATGCACATGACAGACTTAGGCGAATGCCTGCGAATGACATTACCAATGACACGCTGACATGTGACCGTGATGATAATCTGTGCGAACTTGACGGGGATGGACCGTCATGTTCTAATTAATGTTGAGTTGACTGATTGAGAGTGGTTTACGGATACCGGATAGAGGTACTCGTATTCAAGAGTCACTGGATGGAAGTGACTAGACTGGTATACGGAAGCTGGATGGAAGTTTCCAAGAGTCACTGGATGGAAGTGACTAGACTGGTTTACGGAAGCTGGATGGAAGTTTCCAAGAGTTGCTAGATTGAGGCAACTAGACTTACTTGACTGACGTTACTCTATATGGATTGTGTATACTGTAGCCTTGTTTTGGAATTATTTACCTTGTGTGTGCCATGCCGTTTGGTTTAAAGAACGCCAGTTCAGTTTATCAGCGGGCTATAGCAAAAGCTTTAGGTGAATTAGCTCATAGTTATATTGTTTCTTACATTGATGACCTGCTGGTATTGTATTCTACAGGAGAGCAGGGGTTGGAACGTCTACGACGTGTCTTAGATGTGTTAATTAAGAATGAAAAACGTAATCAAGTTAAACTAGATCCTAAATTTTAAGGACCGTATAAAATTTAATTGTTAGATGGTGATAGATACCGACTAAAATCTTTGTCTTCAAATCGAACCTACAAATATTCGCACGATCGGGTCCGTAGGGTGCCAGACCATCAAGTTCCTAGTAATTTTGATATCGAAATTAATGTGACCTCAGAGTCTAAATGAATGAATTTTCATATGCGATGTACAAGTTACTGACCGGTTTTTTAAATTGTGACTTTGACAAACCCTTGACAGACAGTAGTATGTATTTGTGGCAGAACCGAAGGACCGAGTTTCTGCTGTAGCCGATGGACAGTGCTACATGTGTGTGTGTGGGAAACCGAAGGACCGTGTTTCCGTAGTAGGTAGCCGATGGACTGTGCTACATGTGTGTGTTGGAAACCGAAGGACTGTGTTTCCATAGTAGATAGCCGAAGGACTGGCTATATGACTAACTGTTACTGTAATGTTGACCGAAGGAAAGGTCTGACTGATTTAAACGTATGTGCGAGTCTGCTTATCTTTTATTTTTTTTGTCTTTACGTAAAGATTTTGGGAACTTGACGGTCGATGAGCGATTTTTGTGATTTCATGAACTATTGTAATAAGAAGTCTTTAAATTTAAGTTAAGGCAGAATGGCCGAGCGCAGATACTTCCTTGAGTTATCTTGTTCACAGATTCATCGGTTCTACCCGAGGACGGGTAGTCTGTCAAAATGGCCGTGTCGGAGATCAAGATGTCATATCCTATAGTCGGATCTCCAACGCCATCTATTTTCAATCGTTGAAGTTAGAAACGTCAAGTCGACAGCTATCACTGACTGGAGGACAGCTGTCACTTGGGTAAAGACAAGACAGAGTACTGAGAGGGCGTCACTGTAGATTTACAACGAATTTTGAATTGAGCCGGAGGGTATTCTGTTCTGGCTTGTTGCGTCGGTGGAGCGAAGCACGGGTGCTAATCAGCCTCTGTCTTGTACTTACCACGTTTCTACGTTATCCGCTAGAATCCTAGTAATCTTGTGCGTAGATACAGTGAAAGTGTTTGTGATTCCTAATTAAGCTTGTTTACTACACGCCGCATTCTTTATTTCGGATTTTGGAAGATGTCGGACACACCTAACGGCACGCCACTCGACCCATCTACGTCATATTGAAATAAAAACAACTTGCCATGAATTATAGTATTTCATTACGTCGTAAAATTAAAAACATAAATCTAAATTAATATAATGCCTTACGGTATAATAAGACGTTTTTAATACCCTCTGGGGCCATTTGAAACCAGACGTGGTCGTCGTTTTGGGGGCCATAGCTATGACACTTTTGAAATGACTGCTAAAAATTATAATAAGAAAATCTTAGAGAGAAAGTAGATATTTTTGGTAACAATTTTTTTGTGTTATTCCACGCGCGGAGTATGATTAATATGAAAGTCATCGAATACGTAATTAGAATATTGAGGAAATTAAGATATTGTAATTTTTTTATTATTTATCTATTATTCGTTGTTACAACACAACAATAACAATGTACAATGTACAAAGATGTACAATATGTTGAAATATGGTTTGTGTAGTGCCGATGATGGTGACAAGACTAACAATTTAATGGTATTATACCACACACAAAAAACTCCTACATAAACGTGTACTACTTAAAAGTTTGCATCGCATAGGAAGTAGACAGTAAGTAGATGTCCTGTTTGATTGATCGGCAAATCAATGTATTTAAGTAATCTAGTTTAGGAAGTCAGTTAATTGTTTAATTAATGTACAAAGTTGTATGATTTTACGCCCAAAACCCTTAAAATAAGCTTTAATATAAAAGGTTAATTCATTAAAATAAACGAGTTTTATCTTCAGGCCTTTACCGTTTAGGATATTTATAATCTACCCAAAAGCCAAGCCTTTAGGTATTCGAGAAGTTATACATATAGGTAGGTATGTTATAATTATATTTATCTAGACTTTAACCCTCATATTAATAATAAACATGAAGTAGAAACATGGTGATCTTATTTCGAGGTATAAAGTGGTATTTTGTATGAAAAGGTATTATTTGAAATTCAGCATATGTTTAGACAGTGTTATGTTATGATGGTGAATGTGTAGCGAAATGCGATTACATTACGATTTTCCAGTAGTGAATTTCGGCGGTAATTTCGGCATACAATACTAGCAATGTACTATCTCTGGTATTATTAGGCTTCTGTATAAATTCAGTGGACAGCAATGGTATTAATGGAACCTCTCTAGATACACATTCGCTCTTGAAAAGCAACAATAACGCAACTACAAAAAATAATATGATTTCGACCAAATTACATACGGTACACAAAAAATATTGTTATGTCATTGTTGCATGCAAAGTTTTTTTTACCAATATATATGTAGGTAGATTATAAGGGTTTAACCTACAATCAAAACAAGATGTAAATAAAAGAATTCTCATTTTAAGATTCAAAATATTCGTAACGTTACCATTCGCGTCGAAGCCAGACCAAGCGAGGACGAAAACATTATGAAACGGGGACGAAGGCAAGACAATCTACCTAAATAATAACGGAAAAGCTTTTCCTGTAAAGCATTTATCAATTAAGGTAAGTACAGGAAAAAACAACTCCTGTTTTGAAGACGTTCGTAGGTATATTGTAGGATTATGTACCAAAAATTTGCAGTACAGGTTTTGCCAAATGTTTGGTCTTGATAATATTAGTGGTAAAGGTAATTTTCTTATCACATAATTTTGATTTAAATAATATTTTATATAAATACATCATAAATATCGCAATCAAATTTCGAGCACCTTTTGTTATAATAATGGATAAGCCTCTGAAACAGAGCTTAAACAGTTTTTTTATGTCTGGTTTTGATATTATAGTCTGATTTTAATTAGGTATGTAGAGTAAAATGACAGCTACAATTGACTTTGTTTCTTTTTAATGTTGTTAGCACATTGTCATTAGTGTTGTAATATTTTATTGTAAGTGATTAATTGAATCGCGATATTATTTTCGATATTGTGATTTCATTCATTAATCTATTTAGATATATACAAATAAACTAAATGTCTAAAACAGCTCTTTTATTTAATTAAATTAACAATTAAACACATAAATCGATAAAATATAGTTTGAAATATAACTTTTTTATCTAACACATTCTTAGCCTCATCGATTTGGTACGTTTAGTTCGAAATTCAGACATTAGCCAACCTCTGAACATTAACTATAACAGAAATATAGCTACATGAAATTTTGGAGTAACACTATTTTTTTATTTTGCTAAAGTGGTACCCTCAAAATGTCATTTTACTCTACATAATTAAAAACCGCAGTATAGCTACCTATTTGACTATACTACGTATTATAGATACAAAAATGTAAACTCGTAGCTCGTCTCGTAGTGAACAAACACGTCGTGGTTGTATTACGGATCCACTAAAGTAACTATGGAGAATGATTCTGCATAAAACATGTTACTGAAATGAAAAGCTGCACTCCTGTCTAAGGAGCGTAGGTAAAAAAGGTAGACAGACATGTAAAGGTCATTAAAATTTACATCTTTATCATTATAATGACTTATAATTAAAAGTTAAGAGAAGGTAGTCAACATGGCCGGCTACTAAAATAAATTCATTCAAGCTGTGATGTTGTTTCTAAGTTTATCACAGTAGAGAGTATCCCGAAAATTCACCGGAATTTTAGGCCCAGTATTTCTTGGTATGGTATCTATATTTGATCATTTTATTTTTACACTTTGGTGTCTGAAAATATATTATTCATAACTAAATTTGAAATACCGTTCACTATGTTTCCATACATCAAAATATAAAAAGGTGAAGTGTAGTTACCTTAAATATCAATAAAACTGACAGAGAAAAGACCTATAAATTATATTCTATATAAAACCAACAAGCAGGCAGGATTTTTCCATGTGATCTATCATCCTCTAAAACTAAAATAAAAGGAAACGAATAGTCTGATTTATTTTCACACGGGGTTCTAAAAAATGTGGGTCTAGTAAAACGCTATCGGAGCGTTGACGTGCCCACCACGCCGCGCCCCCATTGGACTGCGGCCAGATTATACGAATTCTCTGCTCATTTTTACACTACTTTTTCAATGATTCACGGCCTGTCTCTACGTATAACTGGATATATGTGTGTTTTGTGACCATAGGTTTTATTGCTTTAGCTGTATACAATCTGTGCATCAAGCACATGGCATGTTCTACCTTAGGCAATATATGCCACTTATTCATTGTAATTTTATTAATGAGAATCATATATTATATAAGTATATAAAACTAGAAGAACTTTTTTCTTGAAAATGTCCTAAATTTGTGAGTAATTTTTCGGAGATTTTAGTTTTTCATGTATTGTGAAAAATAAACCAATTCCATAAGGCTTTGCATGTGTATGCATTATGCATAGTAATCTCAAGAACGATACTCTACAGATAAGCCTAAAATAAATAAATAGTTCTTTTCGACTTTGAAAAATAAATATTTAATACATGTTTAATACCGATTTCGTGCCCGTATCGAGGCAATGCTTCATGCTCATCCCTCCCAATCTCTAGGGAGACTAAAGGAAAAATCTCGTATAATTTTCTGTAATTTTTTGTATGTGTCAATAAAAGTTCGATGCACCTGTATTGGCATACTTTATGAAATGGATACAAAAGCTTTTAAATTTTCATTGCTGTAAGTACCTACTATGAATATTTAATGTACCTACCTACATATTTAATACTAGTGGACGCCCGCGACTCCGTCCGCGTGGACTACAGAAAAAACAAAATGACGAAATTATCCGGGATAAAAATATTTTCCCGGGATAAAAAGTAGCCTATATGTTAAGTGGGACCTGTCACAATATGTTCCTGAAAACTGCATCGAAATCGGTTCAGCCGTTTCTGAAATTAGCGTGCACAAACGCACAGACAAACAGACAAAAATTCCAAATTCATCGTTTTGGGTTCTATTGCGTTGATAAAGGTATCCTATAATATTTTTTCTCATATATCTTCCATGTACAGACAGTAAAAGGTTATAGATCAAAAAGGATTTAATTGTTCATATAAAATATTATTATTATTATCTCTTTCGAAATTCACGGCACTACAGAGTCCCGGTCCTTTAGAGGCGTGCATCGGGCCGTGGCCAAGATGTAGAGGCCCTTTTTAGAGAACTTTAATATGGTGTGGGATACACATGGCGGATACCATCGCTGACCGCACAATATGATACACCCGGCGATGGTCCCCGCCATGTGCAAGACTATTGGAGTGCGGATCTATGTCATGCGATGGAAACAAAGGTCATGGGCTATGGGGCTGAATGTTGGGTGGGGTTGGGTAACTGGGCTATTGAAGGAGACTAACGGACGCCTGCCATTACAACCAAGTCTCATAATTGTTTGGTGGCAGGCGGTGACTTGCCGACTCATTTCATGGGCCCCCTGAAACGGCCGCACGCACGGAGCGACAAAGGGGGCAACATTTGGTGAGTGGCTAGCGTGGCGGGGTGCCCCTGGACTTTAAACCGAAGCCAACTTGCCACTTACTGACGGGCACATCCACCCTCGAGCTGTCATAGCTCTCGCGACTCCACTCTGCCCGGCCGGCGAAGGCAAGGCAGAGGTGGGGGAAGTGTTCCTCGTCAGACTTTACTCCGGCGCCGGAGATGAGGAACAGGGTCTTCCCCGGGAGTACTTCAGGTCCGTGGGAATGCTACCTCCCAACAGCTCGCCACAAGCTGCCCTGCGGGCTTATTATTATTATTATTATTATGCTTTATTGTACACAGTAAAGTTTTCACAAATAAAGTTTATTTATTATGACAAAGAAAATGTACAAAGGCGTGCTTATCTCTAAAAGAGATTTCTTCCAGCAAACCAACCGTGAAAGAGAAATTTATTTATATATTTAATATTTTACACCATTACAGATAAGAGTTGCGAGAAATATAATCTCATTGTTATGGATATTTTTTTATAAATCAATTTTATTTCAATCACGTTTAACCGTAAACCTAGGTGAAAAAATATTTTACTGAAAAGGCTTTAGTAACAATTACTGGAAATGAACCTATAAAAATCTTTTTTTGTGACTTATATAGAATAAATTTATATTAGCGAGCTTATCTCTTTTAGAGATTTCTTCAGCCAACCAAACAAAAAGTTACACAAAACAAAACTGTAAGGGTGATGTCCATAAACTAAAATTAAAGAAATAATTCTAAAATTATATAAAATACATATAAATCAACCAATAAACTAAAAATACTACCTACATATATTTTTACTTATGCTCTTTTGTAAATAGCTTGGTTTAAATAACCAAGTAATGAAATTAGGTGACCCTTTTCTTATTTATAATTTTAACGGTGGTCGTAAAAGTGAAATATAATGGCATTAACTCAGAAAGTATAAGGTCAAGTGGTTTACACATTATAGCACTTACGGTCGTGTAGTAGTTCTTTACGGAGCAAATGGGTCCTTTGGAGGCTTCGTAAAGGTTCACTGCTCTTTACTGAGACATTTGAATCTATTTCTATCATGAATACCTCAAAGGACTCTTTTTAGAGGTAACTGAATTTATTCTGCATTAATTCGTTTTTGTACGTGGTTTTTTAATAAGGTTTATGGTCAATTTGAATATTAAATTTACCTTACCTATTCAGACTTACCGACTGCAGACATATATCTTACGTAAAACATTTTATTTAATTAGAAATTTAATGTCTGTCACAATAATTTGTAAAACCCCGTTCAATGATTTTCTCTTATAATCTTGTACCTACAACATGAAACATAGCAGCGCTTTCTACAGGCTGTAGCAGAAGGGGTATATTAATGCTATGAAAATAGCCGCATTTGAAATTCAAAATCATATGTTTCATTTTCAAAATTGTATGAACATTCCTGAGTTGTTTGAGGATTTTTCCATACTATGTGGTAAAATAAACATGTGATTTCCAGTCTATTACTATCGATGCGAATTTTGAGGATAGAATCTTTTTAGTGGGCTATTTATACAGCATCTCGCCTTACGTATATAGTACACCTTACACCTTACCGTACTTACATACATCCCTTTTGTTACATTCTGTATAATCCGACTGGACTGTGATACGTATCCAAATAAGTGGCAGTAACGAACCACACAAACTTTCATTACCTAACATTAGTGAGGTGCCCTGATTGACCTAATATAGTCTAGACAGGCTATATTTAGGTATACTAAATTTCCAGCTCATTATGTTGGATAAGGTAAAGACACAACAATTACGGTTACATATTTCATCTAAACTACACTTTCAGATTTATAATACAGGTTGTGTAAGTATTTATAGTAACAAAGCATAATATCGATCCCTCTAGGATCACCTTATTTATTGATTCTTCTAAAACCCTAGCGATAAATATGTTTAAAGTGATATTTTAGTGGACCCGATTGTGATGTCGCCGAGGAGCAACCACTGAACGATATTTTATTACGCCGGACGCCGACGCTGTACACGTAACTAATGGTGTTGAAAAGATTTATGTCTTGACACCATAGAGATTAACCTGCTAACAACCATATTGAACGCTTACTGAGCCGTATAAAAAGGTTTTACCGAATGCCAAATTTATTTCATTTTGTATTATTGTTCTAACTTCCTCATGGGAATCCGAAAGGTGCTCTACTGAATGATTCCAAAAAAATGTCTCCTCATGTATTATACGGAAGTTGTAAATATATTGATAAAGTAACGATTTGCTATCGTCTTCAGCCTATTGCAGTCCACTATCGCAGGCCTAACCTCCCCCAGGGCACGCCACAAGGCTAGCCATAGGGGGGCTGCCCATCACGCTGGGCAGGCGGGTTGGTGACCGCAGTCTGATTTTTGGACTACGTTGTCAGCACGGAAGGCGCTGCTGCCTACCCCCCGAAAAAACTTTATCGTCTCGTACTATGCCCACAGGCAGACATGGGGTGGTACAAACTCTACTCTGTCGGCACCACGCGGCATAATTTATACTTTCAAATGTTTTAAATCTTTGTTGCCTACTCAAATTCACTGACCATTTCCATATGGACCTGTTAGCTGTACATGTATGCTGTATACGCGGGTGTGCAATATCCTTAGTGATCCTGCAGTTCTGGCTACCCTATCCTACCTATTTTGGGATCATAGTCGTGTGTATATAAGAGGTTTATTATATAAACCTACTACTTTCATAATTTAATCAGAATAGTTCAGGAGCCTCGAAGAGAACGAAAGGGCCAGTTAGTTTCAGCTTAGCCGTTTCATTTCAATCTCGCAGAAAACTTAATAGTTCAGCCACTCTTACAATTACTTTGAACACTGAAGGCACAATGTTGTACCTATTTACTTACAAAGTAACAGTATCAAGATTAAATAAACGTAGCGTATAGTTATAACGTGCATAGACATAACGTGATTTCGAGTCTAAAATTATGGACAGTGATCTCTATAATGTGTTATTTTCGTATTATTCGATGTAATTTTTTAACACACCTCTTTTGTTACAGCCTGTATAGATATAAAACGAGTTTTGGATACTCGTATCTTACTTACTCGATATGCTGAGTGCGAGATTAAATTTTGAACTAGCTCGCGTTAACGTAAAGCAGCCAACCAATCACATTTCGGCATGATGACGTGATGTAAGTAATAAAAGTGAGAACAATGGTACTACGAGATTGGTAGAAAAGTTATAGGTGGATTAGTCATATATTACAGACTACAATAACTAATAATAACATTTACTAAATGATCAATTTAAACGGAAGTGTATCCAGAATGGACACAATTAGGTTACAAAAAAGGTGAACTTATTTTACCTGAACCGAAGCCAACTAGGTAAGTAAACTGAGTACAAGCGAATAGCTAACGAGATTCTGGCAATAGGTCGACTCTTTTTATGCCAGTCGCTTAAATAAATAGTGGACAAATTGGACGTCAACAACTTTTAGAGAAGTTTATATGGAAAGTCTAGATTAAGAAGAAGTGAAGAAACTACGCCTACAAGTCATATTTTCTCAATCGAATCGATAGAAGTTCGTCACCGACACGTTTGCTCCAATAAGAAGACTTCATTTTCGCGCTTTCGTTAAGCCACGTGATGAAATCCAACCAACGAATGTCGATTCAAAATAATGTAACTTTGTCTAAGTACACTGATCATAACAAATACCCAACGTGTACCCAGTGTGGGTTACTGCAATATTGTATTTGTAGTATGAATATACTGTGTGTCATTTTCCATGTATTGATAATTTTATTGCTTACTAGTGGACGCCCGCGACTTCGTCCGCGTGGACAGAAGAAAAAACAAAATGACGAAATTATCAGGGATAAAAATATTTTCCCGGGATGAAAAGTAGCCTATGTGTTAATCCAGGATGTCAACTAACTCCATACCAAATTTTAATAAAATCGCTCCAGCCATTTTTACGTGAAAGAGTAACAAACATCCATCCATCCATCCGTACTCACAAACTTTTGCGTTTATAATATTATAGTAGGAAGTAGTATACGAGTATAACAAAACTGAGGTAAGTGTAGCAGCTTGTGTAGATGTAGATATTTTATCACCAAAATGAAAGGTATATCGAGTCACTGCTCTAAATCGGTATTCTTCTCACTCTATGTGGCTTCTGCTTTTTAATCACTCGCTCATGAATCCTCCATTATAATAGGAATTACAGCAGACACATACACTTCTCTCTTAAATATTTCTCCGCTTTAGACACTTGAAAAGTGGATAGGTATCTAAAAAAAAGCTCGAGACATACGCAATGAAATAAAAGATAGATGCTAGCCATTATATAACACCTTTGTGATTCCATTATAGTTTTAGATGACGATGTCGATATCAAGAAGATTGAGGTAATGACGTGATAAATTTTTAGATCGAGTGATGTAAGACATCATAATAATAAAAGTAGAATGAATTGAACAATTTATAGTGCATACTTATTTATTGGGGTTATATTTTAGACATTTTTAGGGTGCTGAACCGCTGACTTCTAGGTCACCTTTTCTGGTCAATATAATCTAAATGTGTAAGCAACATCAGCTTAGTATAAGTAATATTGATTTTCAAATATTAGAAGCAAGTATATATATGTATATGTAATTGAGCTTTTATAGAAATACTAGGCCTATTCGTATGACCAAGAAAAACAGGACTTGGAAGTGCTTTATGTATATCGGCATCGCTTTCAATGAGCGGTATAGATTTCTTGCATCCACAATAAAAACAAACGGTTACCTCACCGTTTCTAACGCTAAAACGAACATCTATGGATCTCATAATATTCACAGAACACTACTGGAAAGAACATAAATCTGCGTCTGATGATGTATGGATATAAAACACTACCTATTTAGGTAACTAGGGTTGAATGATTTTCAAATAACACAAAATCCAATTGAATTTCATTTGCACAATCGACAGAAGTAGCAGAACCAAAGAATATACTTACTCTCTAACGAGAGAGCAGAACTAATTGGAAAAATAACTAAGGGTAGCGTATTTTTCAAGTGACACGCTACAGAGTAAGCTGTGCTCTGTCACATGCCTATCTATGAAAGAGCATGAACGTTTTTATTTCCGCGACAGTGGCGCCTCTGTAGCAAAGAGATTTTATTGTTAGGTGAAATTGGCTTGGATTTAGCTCCTACTACTAGTTTCTCTATATCAGAATGGGCAGGTATTAATTAAAGTTGACAGGAGTGTGATAACATTTGAAAATAATGAAAATATAACAATAGTTAGAAGTATTTTTTTAGGTTTAAATAATATTCAGTCCTCACCTGCAAACTGTATCACTTTCAGGCTATAAAGTATCAAATATCAGTTATCAGTAGAATAATATGTATATTATTCTACTCTATAGTCTATATAGTCTTTACCATGTGAATAATTCAATTTTAAAATCATACTAAAACAGAGTTTATTTGAAACCTGCTTCGATTTTACTAGACGTAAGATAATTTTAAAATCATACTAAAACAGAGTTTATTTGAAACCTGCTTCGATTTTACTACAGAAGACAGTTGTTTTCATAGTTCATTAATCTTCTACCAAAAGTCATCTTCAACAACAAAACAAGAGTGATAAGCGTCCATAGTAGGGGCTCTGAAACCGGGTACGATTGTCAAAAGCTGTGTTGAAATGAATTCCCCGTAGGCAGGCTCAGTATCTACTTTCTGATATCTGTGAAATATACTCCACAAAAGCTGCCTCTACCGCTGAAAGTGGCTTTAGGGATGTTTGGGGACACTGCAAAGTAATCTCTATAGCCCCCATAATTAGGCTTCAATTCTGTAGATAGTTAATTGGATTTCACGAGAAGGGGAAAAAAGAGGTTTCTGAAATTATGCGCTATGAATGAGTTGAAACATTGAAATGTTTTACCCAAGTTTGTTTCATAAAGTATTCCAATATGAGTATTGAGGTATCGAATAATTTTAATTACTACATGCAGACTAAATAAGTTCATCCGCCTTTTTAGGGTTCCGTAGCCAAATGGCAAAAAACGGAACCCTTATAGTTTCGTCATGTCTGTCTGTCTGTCCGTCCGTATGTCACAGGCACTTTTTTCGAAACTATAAGAACTATACTGTTGAAACTTGTTAAGTAGGTGTTTTCTGTGGACCGCATTAAGATTTTCACATAAAAATAGAAAAAAAAATCAATAACTTTGGGGTTCCCCATACTTTGAACTGAAACTCTTTTTTTTATTAAACCCATACTTGTGAACGGATTTTGATGCGGTTTTTTTAAAAATGTAGAGTGATTCACGAAGAAGGTTTATAATGTATAACTAGGGACCCATACCGGCTTCGCACGGGAGTAATGCTCTCTCACCGCTAGTCTAAAATACGAGAATGATAATACAAAAAAAGAATATATGATGTACATTACCATGCAAACTTCCGCCGTAAATTGGTTTGAACGAGATCTAGTAAGTAGTTTTTTAATCCTACTAATATTATAAACGCGAAAGTTTGTAAGTATGGATGGATGGATGGAAGGATGTTTGTTACTCTTTCACGTAAAAATGGCTGGAGTGATTTAAATAAAATTTGGCATGGAGTTAGTTGACACCCTGGATTAACACATAGACTACATTTTATCCCAGGCAAATATTTTTATCTCAGATAATTTCAACATTTTGTTTTTTCTGCAGTCCACGCGGACGAAGTCGCGGGCGTCCACTAGTACGTCATAAATCGTAAACTGCAATTTACCTTTCATATGGAACCCATCATGGGCGAGTCCGACTCGCACTTGGCCGCTTTTTTATGTAAGCTAAGCGCAGATCTTTCCAATGGTTTTTTCGACGGACCGATAGCCTATTTGAAGGATAAAGTTGATTCTATCTCTATCTTGATCAAGTTTTTGAGAAAGACAGCATCAAATTTATCCTTCATATAGGTTATCTAATGGTTAAAAAAGATCCTATAATCGAATGTCTGATATTCTAGTTAGTAACACATGAGTGGAGTACGGTTATGTAATGATGTATGCAGATTGCGGGTAGATAGTGCACGTAATTGCGCGTGCTTGCATACTGCGCCTGCAATGTACGTTGTAGTGTGCAATCGCGTCGTAATATTAGGCATTAACCGAACAAAAGGATTATGAAAGCGGAATAGTCACTTGTGTGGCTCAGTATCCAATAAGCAATTGGTACTAGAAATTCATGGCCTAATGTGTATTTGACTAACTCTTGAACTCTATCAGGTGAAAACAATATATTTCAGCTAAAATGACAGGAATATAAACAAATCAATCAACTGAGACTTCTGTCCTGTAAGTGTTTTTTCCGTAATTATTAGACTACCAGCTAGATGGTAAAGGCACGGGACCAGAGTCGACGTATGGTGGATCGTTGTATGGAAAAGGCCGGATGACTGTGGATTGTCTGATGTTGATGATTAATAGCACTACTTACCATAGCATTATAAAATCTGCGATATCACGTTATTAACTCTTTCCGTCACGCTTTTAGATTAAGAATATTTTAAACATATGTATGTAAATTTTAGCATTATTAACAATAAAAAAATCATAAAAAGTAAGAAAAAAATCATAAAAAGTAAGAAAAAAATTTATTTATTAAGGTTTTCGAAAAATGAGGTGGTTAGTGCCACTAACCACCATGAATACTGATACAAACTATTAATGATAATTTATGCATTTCGATGTGAATACACTGCACAAAACTTAAGAGTAGTAGTACTTTCATGTAAATATATATAAAACAGATAAATGAGAATAAAGTTAATAAAAAACATTGAAGATAAAAACTTACTTACTTACCTGTTATTTTTTTTATAAAACACGCAATTAAAATTACGTAAGTGCAATATTCAATTCAACTAAATTGAGTTGTCATTCCTTCATTTGGCGGTATATTCGGTCGTATCTTGTCAAGCATGAATCGAACTTTCATGATAGTTCAACCGATTATAAGTAGATGGCATAGATTTTAATTAAAAAATTCAGAAATAGGTGGTTAGTGACACTAACCACCAAGACTGAAAGAGTTAAGATCCTTTAAGTTTGAATTTTAAACTTTATAAACGTTTGATTCCAAAACAAAGCTTCTCTACGATTTTTTTCTCTTGCTCTTACCTTTAATTTGAATACCGAAAATAGATTTGGGAAGAAAATATAAATTTAGTGGTACTGAGTTGAAACCGCTTTTAGACTGAAAGGAGAATTAGGTATTACTAAAGTTTATTACTTTAATAGAATAAAACGCATGAAAAATAAAATTTATTAGAGAAAAGATGTTATAAATTTTAGTTTACCTAAAGTTTACAAGGAAACGAAACTTTGAGGCGCTTACTGGAATTTGTTAATATTGCGACGATCAATCTTCATGCTTACATCTCGGAAGAAAAGGTTCAAGTAAAGTTAATTCAACGAAGAATTTTTGAACTAACTGGAAATTTATGAAAACGTTACAAAAATACTGAGCATCTAGCGCCACTCTCACGTACAGAACTTTACTAAAGTTAAAATAAAAGGAACCGAGAGATTTGGATAAACTGTAGCTTCTGATGATTTCAATATTATTGGTTCAACGGTATTATACGTAAAACATTACAATATTAATTAACAACAGACAGAAGTCTGTTGCAGGAACAACATAAATATTAAGGTCAACAAGGCAAAGAATTAATTGAATTATCATGGAATAGGATAGCTACAGGGAAAATTTGCAATGTTTTATATTTTTTTACACTTTTTTACACAACCAATAAACAACGTGACAACCAATAACAGAAGTGGAAAGAACCAAACGGGTACATTTACGCTAAAAGGGGCGCACAATATGGCGTCCTATCCCTATACCATTAATTATTCCATGTCACACTCCGCTATTATCTCGAATGATGCGACCATCAATACCCATGATATGAGACCAAGAGATTAGTTTCCCGGAAGGGTAAGCTGATATTATGGGGCATTTAAATTGCTATATTCATATAGGGTTTTGTGCGCATATGTATATTATGTATCGAAAACTTCAAAAACTAAATATTAGTGATTGAGATAGCTGTGTTCCGAAAAATGGGGTAGCCAGAACTACAAGATCGCAACGGAAATCCTACAGTGAGGTTTAGCATAGCGGGGTTACGTGTTAAAGATAAGTGAGAGGTTGCTATCTTATTAAATCGTCGTCTTCTAATGGAAAAACGAGCCATACTATTGAATACATTTTAGCTTCCCAAAAAAAAACCGTGGTCGTGTCGTGACCGCGATCGTGTCGTTGTTATATCGTCTAGTGGAAAAACGACCACCGTGATGTTCTGAGTCCGGTCAGTAGACATAATTAGGTATTAATAAACGCGTGCATATAAGATATTTCAACATCGTAGTATCTTAAGAAATATATTCTTTAGGGCGCGAAATTAGTGCTTAATCTGCTCAACCGTATCCTGTAGTATGTAGGTAACTACAAAAACACAAAATATCTTTAGTACTTAATAAACAAATCTCATCGCAAACACCAAGTCCTGCGAAGTGACATGATAAAGCTCTACAATTTTATTCGCCTGTATTATAAGTCATTTTACAAAGTAGAAGATGAATGTCCTCCGGGGCGCGATATCGGAGCGAAATTGCAAACTACTGTAATGCACCAGATAATACCGGTTTTACGAAGAATTGTTCGTACAGGGTCTGAATAATAAATTTCTTATTGGATTCTAGGAATACTTGTCTGATATCGGTTTTGGGAAAATATTGCTTTTGCGGAAGTTGATTTTCTTATTTATGCATGTACACACGTCTTGCTTGTTATTTGATTTATGGATTTTCCGAGAAAGAGATAATTGAGGAATTTATTTGTTGTAGTATGTTTTATATATGTACTAGGAATCCGCCCCGGCTTTGCACGGGTGGCCCTTTTACGTGGACAAAGTCGTGGGCGGCCGCTACAGAAAAGTGTGGTTTTTAGACTTTTTTCGGCAATTTTTGAGAGTTTACTCCGTGAGAACCATCCTCGTACTTTAAGAAATAAAAGAATATAGAAAAGTGAATGTCGTAAAGCGAACGTCATTTTCCAACTAACCATGGAGTGTGCGAAATGCTAGCTAGTGTTTTTTTGTGAAGAGCCTCGGCCGCCCACGACTTCGTCTGCGTAAATCGGTTTTTGGAAAATATTGCTTTTGCGGAAGTTCATTTGCTAATTTTAGTAGAACAATAGCTTGATATATTTATGAACTTTCTGAGAAAGGGATAACTGAGTATATTTTATATTTTAGGTATATGTACATAGGTGAATTATCATACATACTGTATATAAAAAGAATAAAGAAAAGCGATGTCAAAAATAAAAATAATTTCCAGCTAACCATGGAGTGTGCGAGGTGCTAGCTACCGTTTTTTTTATTTTCTCAAGGCCGCCTACGATTTCATCCGCGTAAACTTGAGAATTCCCTTTTTCTCCTTTCCATGGGTATTTCGGGAAACCCTTTCATAACTAATGTTTACATCATACAAACAACACACTCTCCAAGTTTTAAGTCTCTAAGATGAGTGGTCTAGGCTGTGCGTTGATCCGTAGCCATTCAGAATCAAGCTTTTTATATTTATTGTACAGATAGAAGTTTGAAACGTTGTGAAATACATACGAGTACGGTAAGTTTACATTCACTACGTTAATCATTTACATTAAGATTTGATTTTTGCAAAGTCTAAATAACGATAATTGTGTAAGACAGATGAATCATGGTATATCTCTCCATTCCTTCATGGAATTCTTGGTAATAAAAATATTACAGTATGAAATCATACAAAAGAAAACTTAAGCTCGTACCTTAAATATGACGCGGAGGATTTCCTATATTGAGCAGATACTAGCAGGAGGCGTTCTAACAGTATGTCATAAAACCACAGATAACATAGTAACACCGTTACATAATAACAGATAACTCACCTCCAGCGCGGAATCGATCATAATTTAAAAAGTAAAATTATGACAAAATAGGGCTTAAGTAGTTATAGCTTGTAAGCAAATTTTTTATAAGTACTTATTTGAAAATTTTTAGAAAAATTAGGGGCAACAATAAGTTTAGTGGCAAATAACTTAGTGACCGTTGTTAGTTTATCCGTTATTAAGAAGCTTTTTTAGTTTTCAATAGTTTGTTCAAAAATAATTGGAATTAATATTTTCGTTCGAGTCCTTACGATAAAATAATGTTTGTCATTACAAGAGTAGTAATGGTTTTCGAGGTATAAGGGCTAATAATATTAGTTAACCTACGGTTCACCCAGTGGAGGCTATATTGGTGGTTACATGTCAACATTGTAATGCCAGCTTTCCTACATATTTACTTCATGGTTTCGTACTCGTAAAACTCCATATTTCGTAAGTAAAACGAATGAATATTGTATTACGACGTGTAACATAAAATTTATTTTACCTGGAAGAAAATACCGTTGATGTTGTCATTAGAAATGCCGATAGTGTTACAGCAATATAATGTATAGGTAGGTACAGTTGAGAGATTTTAAATTTGTGTTACAGATTTTATTCCGGCAGTTTTTACAGCACATATATGATTTATCGTATAAAATCATGAATAACTAATGAATGTCAGACAATGATAGATCACAATATCAAAGCCTAGATGGCTGATCATAGAGACTGGAAACTTGATGCTTGTGTTCTTTATACAGGATTAAACAGAAAGGGTATGTTAGGCATACTGCTATGTAAATGTGGGTTTTATTCATAGAATTTCGCCTAACAGTCCCCTTTTGTTACACCCTGTAGAATCTATACCAAGTTTTATTAAAACGTACTCGGAAGACTATGCGTGTAAGAGTATGTCACGGACAGTTAAAACCTTTTTGTATTTAGTTTATCCGACCTCCGTGGCATCCGCTGTCTAATATAAAAAACTATATGTCATTGTCATTCTTCTGATTACACGATCGATATTTCCGACAACGAGTTTGATTTATTATAATTATCCAATGAAATCTATCCCTAAGATCCATTTTTGGTGACCCCGACTATTAATAAGTACGAAACACGTAAAGGATCAGTCCGCGCCAGTCGTATTTCTAAAGAAACTTAGAAAAGCTAACAAGAAGTCAAGCGAGATCTCTTGGTTCGGCGACGGCCCGGCACGGCGAACATTACCTATTATTTTCAGTATCTTAGGAAGACGATTTGGATATCGACGAGTCAACGAGTCTAAAGACTAGACAATTTACCGAGCTCTTCATAGTCCTGCATAGCATAGTGACGGCCGAAGGGATACTTCCATCACGTAAGTGGCTGGAGGATTCATGTAAGTTCTATACCTAATTTCTAGTGTTGTTTGAGCTTGGTTAGGTTTCCTTATTACCGAATATGACAATGTCTGATTCCGAATCAGACTGCGAGCAGCCCAAACTTTACAAGAAAGAGCTGAAACAATTAATACAACAACGGGGCGAATCATCGGCTGCTCTCACGGACGCGATGGAGTGACGAGGGTAGCCCAGATCCAGACGGCGCGAGGAATTATTACGCGAAGTTTTAATGTTATTTGCCCGCTACCAATTGATAATTAATTTTATTGACTTTATTACCTATTTTTATTTTTATTTTGGCTGGGAGCATGTCACGGACAGTTAAAACCTTTTTGTATTTAGTTTATCCGACCTCCGTGGCATCCGCTGTCTAATATAAAAAACTATATGTCATTGTCATTCTTCTGATTACACGATCGATATTTCCGACAACGAGTTTGATTTATTATAATTATCCAATGAAATCTATCCCTAAGATCCAGAGTACAAACATCAAAACATTTTAACATTTAAAAAATATTATAATATTGGAATGATAGCATGGCTCTACACATAATGGAAGTACCTACATTACTTAAGATTTACGTATACAGGGTGTAACAGAAAGGGTATGTAAAGCGAAAACCTATGTAAATATCACATATGTCATTATAGAGAACCTATTCCCAAAATTTGAAACTCGAAATCGGATGTTTATTTTTCAAGATTGTATGAACATTCCTGAGTTGTATAGAAATTCTCCATACTATCTGGAAAAATTAACATGTGATTTCGAGTCTGAAATTTTGTGGGTAGGTTCCTTTTAGTGGGCCATTTACATAGCTCTTCGCTTAACATACACTTTTTGTTATAACCAAACAGTCAAATAAAATAAATAATAGGTTATTTTTTGGCTTTCAATCAGGTATTTGTTTCCTGTTATAATAAGATATAAGTAATCAACATACAACAATTGAATAATATTATTGTGCGTAGCAAATGTCACAAAAACACATTTCACAAAATTATTATCACGGTATACTGTGGTCTGGATAAAGTATTTTGAATTTGTGTTTAATACGTAAACCATCGAGATCTACTTGAATGTAGTCTTTACTTTGACGACCAAAAATCACAAAGAAATTCAACGCAAAATGCATAATGCATTCAGTTAATGTTCCTGCACTTATACCGCAGCCAAAAACACTTGAATTTATGTTACTTCACTGGAGTATTGGTATCATTGGTTCCGGTTTATTGCCTTTCAAGGACTAAACGGGCATTTCCTCTGAACAAAGTGGAACTACGGAATTTGTTTGTGTTAGTTTCTTTACTTACCTAAATATCAGAATAGAGTGTAAAGGAACACCGATTGACTGACTTACATCTGTCTCCGCTATGCCAAACGTGGCTGTGGGGTCTTGTTTATGATCCTGAAGTTCTGTCTACTATATTTCAAAAACACAGCTGTGCGTATATTATGATATACCCATGTATGTAACAGTTGCCTTTGTATGGTCTGAAAAAATATAGTATCTACATAGGTACACTGAAGAGTTTTAATTTATGAAGTTGAGGCTCACTCGTGTATTTACTTTCCTCCCTCGGCTAGTGTTGTTATTTTGTATACAGGATGATTTTTGGTCGTCAACATTCCCGAAAACTACGGAATCTTTTAATCACGATCATTTTTTTCCATGGAAGCATACCTGGGAAATGTCTGGTTTCCAAAATATTAGGGTCCAAAGTTGAGTAAATAGACTGCGTTCTTCTGCATAAATGCACATAGACGCGAGTGGCAAAATTTTTTCACGAGAAATAATTAATATCTGTCTATGAAAAAACTAGCATAAACACTGAACACTACAATTTTCGCCCGATGAGTTATTTAAAAAAAAAATTCAAAAAAATTACATCATTTCCCAGCATTTTTTTTTTGGCATAAACTTACTATATTTGATGTAGAGTACGAGTACATACCTTTCGTACCTAGGGTGGCAACGAAAAAACACCCTTTATGTATGTATAGGTACCTAACAAGTTACACTTTGGGTAATCTGAGAGAAGACCAATTGTTTCTTAGAAGTTACGTATATATCAGACAAGAGGCCGCCCGCGACTACTTCTGAAGCTTGGAATTTCTGTTATATCCTCTGGATTTTCGGGAATCCAATTCTATTTGAATATAGATATGATATATAATTTGACTTTCACGTATTTCCACCTACATACTGTGTGAAATAGGAAGAATTTCAGTAAGTGCCTCTATTTGAAATAGAAACCAAAAGCCGTATGTGGGTGGATGTAGATAACAAAATAAATAGAATTTTATCTTCTACTCTTGTCGCATTTGTTCAACCAGACACAGCATTTAACGTAAATTAATGGGGCTAAAGCGGGCTAAAGTGAGCACACCCCTTTGGGTCAGCAGTCCTACTAAACGAAGCCGCAAGTTCACCATTTTAAAATTTAATTAAACCGCCGCGTGATGAATGTACATATAAAGCATTTTTAATGATATCTCTCAGCTAAAGAGTCTTAGGTTTGCGTAATTACTGGGATGCTCTGGTTGGTTTTTCATAAAAGTTATCTTTTTTATTACGAATAGCTCGTTTCTCTACTTCAAGTGTTTACCAGGCAGGCAGCATCTTTATAAAGTATCTAAGTAGTCTAAGCTATGAGATACGATAGGGAATTTTAGACCTTGTACCTACCTATGCATAGCGCACAACTATCGTAAGCAAAGTGCTTGTGCCTTGCACAAAGAATGCAATTTTGATGCAATTTATAAAAAGAACGCGCGACGCAGCGAGCACTTCTAAAAGGTCGAATAGGAATCCTCATACGAGCCATATTTGTTTATTTATCTGTCCAAGGTTCAGTTTAGCGAACGCAGTATATTTGTTAGTTATGTATGACTCTAAAATATTTAAATAAACTATTGAGTACACGAGGTGAACAAGAACAAAAATAACAAAAAGTAGTAATTAGATAATTAGTGTGTGTGTGTGAATATGTTACTTATATTTATATATATTTATATATTCTATGCTCTAGGAAGATAATATAATAAATTCTTATAATATTCTCACTTTAATGACACCGCTGTAAACAGATTATACTGTAGTTAAGCGATGTAAACAAAATTTAATGTTATTGCATGACCGCCAGCCCGCCAACACTAGTAAATTAGTTTGGGCGTTGTTTGCGAACAGCATACAGACAAACACAACAAACTCTACATGCCTGTAATATCCATTAAAACAATACTTACCTAGACTTTCATTCGAAATGTCACCTCTAGGCTTGTGGTCATTGTTTGTTCAATTTGTAAAAGCGGTCAAATATTTCGCGAAAACTTTTGTATTATTAAAGTTTCATGTACAATTACTTTAATCGTGGAGATTAAACTGCTCTCACACTCGGATTGGTTTTCTTAAGCAATTTTTTAAATTAATATCAAAAAGGCTTGGTTCGTTAATGAATGTATTAAATATTGCTATTTTTAAAGTTTCCACACAAAAGATATATCTACTACATCATATATTAGGTAAGTATCCACAAAATATATTTATTCTGGAGTGAGAATATACTATTAAAGTAATTTATAGGTATTAAAGGGACCTAAGTGCCCTTGTCACACGGTACACAAGCGGTTATCACACAGGGTGCTTTACATGCAAATACATAGAGCTCAAAGCGCAGTTGCAGTACAGAATGCTACGCAAATACCATACATTAACTATACATTGGTGCAAAGGGAATATATTAGATTTAGTTCGTGGTATAAAGTTATCACGAGTATAAACATTATCTAAAATAAGAGAAAATATGGTCAAAACATAGAAATAAGATAATGACTCCAAGTGCCACACGTTTATTCTTAGGAAACAATGAAGCCATTGAGCGGGTAAATCTATGTTTCTTACTTCTGGCACAACAAAATTGAAGGTGCTATATGACGTCACGTAGGGCAGGGTGCAGGAAATTTTAAGTCAGTAGGCTATTGGTTCAAAAGAGGCACATGAAGAGGGCTGAACAGTAGTTCAGGTTGCTTGTGTCTATGTTAAGAAACCTTTCATTGCAGTAGCCTTGTAGCGAACCCTGTGGGAGGCCTGTGTCTGTGTATCTATGAGGTCTGTGTACACAATGAGTATCTAATAATCTAATACAGGGGTTCCCAAACTTTTATTCCTCATAGACCCCTTTAAAAAGTTAACTGGTTCTGGTGGACCCCCTACAGGCCCACATCACATACAAATTAATTGTGAACCCCTATTTTTTCACGCTAACGTAGACCCCCATCGAGTCTCCAATAGACCCCTGGGGGTCCACCTGGACCACTTTGGGAACCACTGATCTAATACATAAGCAGCTATTTTATTTTAAATAGAATGGCATGTCAGGTGTTCTTGCTCAGCAGTGGGTCGCCTTCTGGTAGCTTTGGAAGCTGTCTAAGGTTTTACTAGTAATTCCTGAAAAACATAATTATGAAATATATTGAAAAAATACAGAAACTTTACTCGCAATCTGTAGGAATATTAACACTTCCGTTGCAAACGGATATCGCAAACGCTTTGTATGTAAATCACGTCACAGTTCGAAGCGTGTAAAGCTGCAATGCACGGGTTGTACTTTGATGTACGTGATCTCGAACCGACTTTCACGTTATATTCGCACACCATTACGTTCGAGCACGCCAGCAGGGAAGAGCATCGATATAGATATAACTTTGTCGAACGTGTGAAGAACAAGTGGACTTGTTATATAATGTTATATTATTATATGCTCAAAATTATTTATCATCATATTTATTATCCCGATCTACCCGATGGAATAAACTATTCTTCAGAAATCAACTTTTTATGCTTAGAATAATGATTGGTCTAAGACTCATGATTATTCTAAGGTTTTACATTTTTTTTTTTTTTAAGAATTCAAGTAATATAAGATGTGTTGCTTATAGTACCCAATAGGCATAGCTTACGATATAAAAAATCTACGAGAAGAAATGACTATTGATAGCACTATTCACTGTGTAATTAGTTAATAGATTAAAATAACAACAATTAAAGTGCTCACAAATTAATTAATCTAATTAAATTTAGTAATAACATCTCGACACCAAAACAATTTAACGCTAAGCATGTCTAAGCACGTTTCTGCCATCAAATACATACAGTTGTCAACCCAAATTTGATTTTAGGTTCTGCATTATGGACCCTATTTCATTTACCGTAAGGGAGTGTATTTTCGTCTGCTTATACAAAGAAGCCTGTCTTCCCCATGAGAAATAAGGAACCCTTTATAAGGGGTCCTCACGTCTGCCCCCGACATGTGTACGTGATTATTAAAGGCACGGCATTTCATTTTCAATTTGCTGGTGTATTTGGTATTATCTGTTTTATATGTGTCATGTGTGTGAAATGAAGTGACAAAAAATTTGCTAGAAGGAAAAAATTAGGTAAAGATGCAAATTCATTTTAACATAATGTATAGATATGTATAAGGGCTATCATATACCTTATTTCTCAGGCTCTAGACCACTGGTGTATAAAATTTCATTACAATCAGTACAGTAGTTTTGGCATGAAATCCAGACAGACAGATAGACAGGAAGAGTTACTTTCGCACATATTATATATTAGTAAACATTAGGGTCGATTCCGGCAGTCACACTTAAATCTAAACCTAGTCAGGTCTATCTTTCTCCGTTCTCAACATAAATAGCTGAGAGAGAAAAGGACAGGTAGCACTAATTTTACGTTTAGGTTTATGTGTTACTGCCGGAATATTGCTTCGTATTGTGTTTCGTAAACGGTTTGTTAGTGGTTGCAATTCGGTTCATTTTTTTTCGGAATTGCCCCTTGCTCAATAAGCTCCGTCCTACTCGCCATTCAGAACAACCTGCTCAAAGTAACAGACTTCAAAACGTACAAATATTTCTTTTCACAGTTTCCCGTAAAACACTTCCTCGAAAATGCTTTTTCAAAAAGAATTGGTTTCTTATTTGAGTTTTATAAGTGTCAAAACCTACAAATCTATTAAATCTAGTGTTGTCCAAATTCAGTCTTGGTCTTGCAGTCTTGGTCTTGTTCTTGCGTTTTTGCAAGACCAAGACCAAGAACAAGACCGCGTATTTTTAGCAAGACCAAGACCAAGACTGACCGTGCAAGACTTGAGCAAGAACAAGACATAGCCTGCAAGACTCTTGCGTCTTGCAGCTAGGACTTAGCGCTATTTCACGGAGTAGTTAGGTGTAACAGTTCGGTGTATAGGTAGGTACGCTTAGGAATTCTATGAGACGCAAAAAACTGTATCAAAGAATATGAAAAACTGGACCTATGCGCATTACGACTAATACCATAAACATAGCGAATAAAAAAATATCTATTAAAATCAAACTGAGTGCATGCATAGTTATGTTTTAACCATCGGCACTTTGATAATGCGGCATCAAAGGTTTTGTACTTACTTCTCAAAGAAATTTGCCGCTTTTCGGAAGTACATGGTTATGAACTTATGATACACGCGCCGGCGGCTTCTTTTGAAATCTAAAACAATCGTTGCCGCCACGCCGAAATCATAACATTTGACACTATTTGATTGCCGCCATAGGGCGTAGGTATACTCATGCAAAATAATTTCGAATTTTAAGAGTACCTACAGGTGTTCCAAAGAATAAATAAGTTTCAGAGTGCTTAGAATGAAAATGAATACATTATACTGATCACGCAAGTAGTATTATGATTAGGATAAAATGGTAAGGATAGGTAGTAGATATCATAATAATTCATTCTAGTAAGTATATATTATAATATTGATTACTTATATGGTTTTAAACTAATTACTTAGGTACTATTATTGTACATTTAGTAATTATATTTCTTAAGTTTTTACAAGAAAAAATAGCAAAAAAGTGTTCAAATATCACCCGTTTGATAAATATTGTAGCCACTTTTAAATATACTTGAAACGTGTAAAAAAATTCTACAAAACTAATAAAATAATATAAAAAGCGTAGGTACTTACCTACTAATAAAATAAAAAGCCTGCGATAAGAGTTTTGTATTACTTACCAGCCCGAATATCTCTGAGAGAGATGATGAGAGTAAGTATTTACTAGCTGTGCCCGCGACTTCGTCCACGAGGAATAGTAACTTTGGAGGTATAGTGACGTTCAGGATTTATTTATTTATTTTAAAACTTCTGTCATCAAACATACAAACGAACTCTTCAGCTTTATAATATTAGTATAGATGTACGCCAAAACATTCACTTATATGTAAAGAATAGTGATTGGCACTAATTCTTTACATATATTTTATTCACGCGTCGCGTCTGTACAAGTAGGTAATATTTAGTGTGTGTTTGTACGCCGCACGCGGCATCGTTTGATTTGCGGCGGCATCCTTTTCATAGAGCCGGCACGTGGCGAGGCGGCGCGGTAGAAAGCAAGGAAACGTACTTCATTTATTTATACTTCATAATACGAATTATTTTAATTCCAGTCATTTCCAATTGAGCTGTGCTTCGAGTCTAACTTAATAATTGTTTTTACTAATTCTCGTTGTTTTCTAAAAACGTATCACGTGTACAATTTAATATGAGTGACGAAGATTCAAATTATTCTAGTCCGAGTGACGAGAGTTTGAGTCACAGATCTAAAAGACCCAAAAGCAAATTTGAGGAGTTTTTCGAAATAATTCATGCATCCCAAACTGCCTTGTGTAAATTGTGCCAACATAAAAAGATTGAAATAAAAATGAAAAACAGAAACACTTCAGGCTTAAGGAAACATCTAATATCTTTCCACAAAAAGGAATCAGAAATATTTCTTCCTGTTAAACCAAAATTAAGTGGAGATATCACAAGCTTTTTAGTAACCGCTGGAAGAAGTGGACAGGTAAGAATATTTTTTTAACAGTTAAAAGAATTTTAACTCCGCGTAGCTATTCATGCGATACTTTCAAAAACGCCATTAACTTACGTAAGTATTTTTGAGTTAGTGGTGTTTTCATCTAGGGGTGCGACATATTAAGTATGTAATTATCGTCTTAAATATTTTTTATAAACACCCATATTTTCATTTAATCGGCCAGTAACAACTAAGTACTTTATTTTGGTAAATTACAGTACAGTGCAACCTTAATATAACAAAACCTCCTCCTCTTATACGCTCAAACCTAGTATGTTTTAAATAATAACACAAGATTTATTGTTTTGTTTCAGTCGGAAAACAGCAGTGACAACATCACGACAGCTACAGTTGATTGGGTGGTGAAAAAATATCTTCCCTTCTCATTTTTCGATGACGAAGCTACCCAAGTATATTTTCGACGTATTTGCCCTAATATGGTGTTTCCTAAAAGGTCTACACTTAGAAGGAAAGTCAAAGAGCGATTTGAAGAGCTCCAATTCAATCTCAAGGAACGACTTCAACAATTATCATCTAAAATGTTGTTTACCATTGATGGGTGGACGTCAATTGCTGGTAGGAGTTACTACGGGGTTACTATTCATTATATAGACAACGAATGGAAGTATCGATCTGTAGTTCTTGATTTTATACCATCACGCGGTCGACATACTGGGGAAGATATTGCAACGATTTTCCATGAATGTTTATTGGAATATGGCATAATTGATAAAATACAAGCTATCACGGTCGACAACGCAAGTGCAAATACCAAATTTATGTTTGAACTGGGCAAACAGCTGCCGCTACACTTTGATTCAGACAATCAACATTTCCGGTGCTTTGCTCACATTTTAAACCTTGGTGTACAAGATTTATTAAAGACCTTAGCATTACACTGTGAGTCTGACACTAACGCGCAAGATCAGCAGTACGAAGACTATGCAGACGAAACTGAGGATGAGGAAGATGAAGAATCTGCACCAAATATTGCTGACTCGCGTACATCTGTAACAAAGTTACGCAGTATTTCCAGTAAAATAAAAAGAAGTGAGATAGTGAAGAAGAAGTTTCAGTCTGCTTGTGAAGCAGCTGGCGTGCCATCAAATCTAAATGCCATTCTTGACTGTCCAACGAGATGGAATTCCACACATGATATGATTGGATTTGGTTTAAAAGTGAGAGCGGGCATTGACATATTGTGCAGTTCTGTCACCGAATTGAATGATTTTCAAATCACAGCTAATGAATGGCAGGTACTCGAAAAATTACATAAATTTCTAATAAACTTTAAACTTTTAAGTACAAAACTTGGTGGAGACAAATATGTTACATTACCGCTAGTCATTGTATCATTCAATCTCTTGCTAGATAAAATTGAATCCATGGTAAAACAGTTAGATGAGAAACCTAATCGATCTGAAGTGGATGAAAGGCTCATTCTAGCTTTCCAAGCAGCTCGAGACAAAATGCTTAAACATTACAAGAAGAGCAACTGGATTTATTGTACTTCTTTAATTTTAGACCCAAGGCATAAGGCTCAGACTTTTGACCTGACAATGTGGGGGAAGCAACTTAAAACAGAAAGTCTGCGCAAGTTCAATGAACTTTATGAAGAATATAAAAGTCTACACTCACTGAACAAATCTCTGGAATTACCAGAAAAAGAAAATAAAGTATGTGATGAAGATGAAGACGTAATAGACTTTGATAAACTCTATGAATGTCCCTCGACGTCATCTGGATCTTGTCTTCAAGGCTTAGTGATAGACGAGTTGGAGGAGTACCTGAGAAAACCAAGAACTGCCAGCTCGGAAGACATTTTAGATTGGTGGAGGACGCATGAGACAGAGTATCCGATTTTATCGAAAATGGCCCGTGATTTTCTCTCAATACCTGCAACTTCAGTACCTGCTGAGAGGTTATTTTCTAAAGCATCATTAGTAATTAGAAAACATAGAAATAGGTTAAGTGATGAGTCAGCCAGATGGTTACTTTGTACTAATTCTTGGTCAAAAGAATTGATATAAAGTATCATAACCTAATGATAAAGCTGTTGATTTGTGTTGTATTTTATTTTTTATTCAAATAAATGATAAATCGTAAAACTCTTTTATTAAATTTCTTATAAGTTGAGGGTTCAATCTCTTTCTAGACAGATAAGTATTGTTCTTTAAAATACAGTCAAGTTATTGTAATTAATTTGTTTTTTTACATGTTTTAGCAAATGTAAGCTTATAAATCATAAATGTTTATTAAGAAACAGTTACTTCCATGGAAAACGACATATAGGTCAGTTGATTTTTCGAATTTCTTATCAAATCTTCAGTTATTTATTAATCTGCTTGATCTTTACTATGGCTATGTTAATTCAAGCTCACAATTTTTCTATTATTATAAATTCAAAAACTAAGTTGTTATACCCACTTTACTCATTCGGTGCTGCAGTGTCTCTATCGCCTTTCCCAAAACACCAAGACCCCTACCTACCTTGTCATACCTACTTACCTTACCTCAATACCTTGTCATGTTTTTGTTACAAACCAAATGCTATTTAAATGTGCACTCTTACAACAAACTGAATTACAGCTAGAAAATAATTCATAAGCGTATTTTTCGCAAATATTTCGGAACGCGGCACGCAGAATATTCCAGGGCAGCCAACCGTAATCCCTGAAATGCTAGAATTGATATTATGCCCGCATACAAACCTCTATTATGTTAAATAATGCATAAAATTGCTATTAATAAAATAAGCCTACAAAACATATTTTTCGTAGCGCCCGTAGTCCGTAGCAGGTGCTACGAACCGTAAACCCCGCCTTCCGTATTATCAGTATGGGTCTCCGCCATTTCATTCCCTTTCGTATTAACCGGAAACGGAAAACCGACACTCAATGGGTTGCCGTTCTGAAAATTTGCCGGTTTTACTTTTGTGCCAACTTTTTTTATGTTATCCTTTTAATATGTTATTTCAATTTTGTTTTGAACAAACACGTTCGCTTGATATGCGAAAAGCTGAAAATTTTCATTGTTTTGATTTTTGTATTAATTAGACACATCTGTCAGTATTGTTACTAATTTCATGGTGCAATTTCATACAGGATGTAAAAGAGGGGGTCTGTTAAACGAAAAGTTATATAAGTAGCTCATAAAAGTAACCTACCCACAAAATTTCTGACTTAAAACTGGTTAGATACGAGCTATTTTCATAGCATTTCGCTTTACATACCCATCCTGTTACAATTTGTATATTATATTAGAATACTTACTAATGTCATTATGTTATTTTCTTCAAAGTTAAAAAGCTTGTGAGTAAGTAAAGCATTCAATCTACTAGATTCCACAATAACACCTTAAATTTTTTTTTTTTTAAAGTTTATCCCGAAGGAAAGGCAAGGGGAACTAAGCCCATACAGCCTAATCATTGTCTAGTAAAATGAATTCTGAATTTATGATGGATGATAATGATGATGAATGGAAACGTCGGAAAAATCCTCAAGAACGAGTTTAAAATTAGTAAAAATCAAAAACAATTGTAGAAACAACTTACATGGACCCATGAAGAGATCGTATTCCGGCTAAAGTTTTACTCAGCTTACCTGCATATAAAACCATGCACACGCACTAGATTCACATCACAAGTAATCAAAATATAACTTATCTACCAGAAAACATCACTTTACGGACACATGCAAGACATTTACAAATAATTTTTGATTTTCACAAGAAAATTACACCCGCTCCCTTCCAGCTTTTCCCGCCGAATCATAACACCTTAAATGATATATATCTTCAATATCAAACTAAAGCACTTTAACGAATATGATTGCAATCTCTTGAAAGGGAACTTTAGAATAGTTGTAATGCAAATTGAGAGTCCATAGTCCTGATGCGATAAAAACTTATCCTCGTCCAGACTACTTTTAGACATTGTTAAAACGAACGAGTAGTTTATATCACTTGTGTATTGTTGATATAAAACGGCAATTATTATGTTTATAGGGTGCAATTAACTGGTAGGCAAAGGGATACAGGCGTGATTGTATGTATGTATGTAATTAACTGGTCTTTCTTCGACTCATCGTAAATGTCTGTTAAACTCGCGACTGGTAGATTTGACGACAGATATATAAGTAAAAAGACCAGTCACAAGCTTACTGCAGTCCTCAGTTGAAGATTAAGTCGGTCTATATGATGATGAGACTGGTCAAAAGAACCTTTACATTGAAAAACTTTTTGTTTTCAACAAGCTATATGTATTTCCTTTGCAACACTTCTTTTTAAATTCTACGCTTCTCAAATCCTCTTTTTAACTATATACCTACTTGCACATTATTAATTTAACCCAAAACTTACAAAAAGTATAAAATTTTTGGTTAGAAAAATATTTGTAAGGTAAAATTATTAACTAACACCAACTGCACCTTATTTTGTGCATTAAAATATTTGAATTTGAAAATAAAACAGTGACCTGAACAAAAAATATTTCTTAAATAACCTTATTTACTTAAAGAAAAACACCCGCCCCCTTATTACGTAACTAGGAATCGGAAAGCGATAGAGAAAATTGTTCAAAAATCGCTGATTGCTTGACAAATTCGTATTACGTAAAATTAATTTCAAAGGAACTTTGACATTATAAGGCGAATATTTTCGCTATCGCTTTGCTTCGGCTTTGCTATTGCAAATTAGGTAATCAGGGGCCGACTACGTAAAAATTTAACCCAGTGTCACTCTCACCACAGACAAATCTAATGATATCTCTCAAGCTCAAATGCGACAAGTAGTAGAAAATATATGTATCTACATAAATGTATGTATATAATGATGGCCGCTTGGTGCCGGCAGAGTAGAATTCGTACCACCCCATGTCTGCCCGTGGGTATCGCATGAGGCGATCAAGGGTTTCCGGGAGGTGGGCAGCAGCGCCTCCCGTGTTGACAACATAGTCCAAAATACAAACTGCGTTCACCAACCCGCCTACCCTGCGTGGTGACTATGGGCAAATACCCCCATGGCAGTCTTCAGCGTCTCCAGCAGTGGACTGCAATAGGCTGATGATGATGATGATAATATAAATGTAAGTTAAATACACTCGAAATACATAACCCTCCTTCTGCAGTCGCGTTAAGTCGTGTAATTAAACTACTTATCCGATTTAGCTATGTTTTACAGCAGAAAACTAAGATTTTTCCAGCTTCATAATAAAAATTTCTGCCTTCGCTGAATAATATGCTGAGGAGAGGGTTTATAAATCTTTTATTACATTTTTGTATGACTCCACAGTTTTCGGTTAGTATTATCTTTTACGACGAGATGGGCTAATTTACGACGCATAGTTGCCGAGCAGACTAGATCGTATAAAAGTTGTAAAACAGCCGTGAACACGGGTTTAACTCATTTACCTGTTGGGTTATCTTTTAATAGTAATTTCATGCCATAAGTCTCTTATTATTTCCATGGTTTTCTAGTAAATTGAGAAATTTAATAGCTTGTAATTACTCTTTATTTAGATCTCTCAATATTTTATAGGGAGAATTTTTTTGTCGTGAAGACAAGAGATAAATTTCTGAATTTGAAGTCATTATGAACAATTTACATTAACATATCTACGAGTATATTAAGGTGAGTAATCTACCTTCCTGGTTTAAATATTAATGTAATAAACACGCAAATTAAAACTACAGATTTAATAAAACGATTTATTTAATATTAGCTTCAAATGTAAAGTTACAAAATAGTACAGAAATTAATGGTCATTGCCACACATTGAGCTGTTATAGAGCATACCTATACAGGGTGTTACAAAAGGAGTATGATAAATGTGGTGCTAGAATCTATACACAGAATTTGAGACTCGAATTGACATGTTTATTTATCAAAATAGAATGGACAATAGAAAACCTCCCTGAAAAGTTTTACAATTTTGGAGAAAAGACATGTGATTTCGAGTCTCAAATTTTATATATAGGTTCTCTATAATAATAATAATCATTTATTTCAGACATTATGTAATATAATATAAGTATCATCACTAAATCGAACAATGTTGGCTTTATTACATTTTGTAAACTAAATTAAAGTGTAAAAGGGATGACGTCATCAAGGCTAGACGTCGGGAATGTAGTTAGATATGTTATTTTAATATATTGGCATATTATATGAAATGCAGTATGATCGAACATAATACATTAATTTTTCATTGGCCACATTATGACGATTAACCGCCAACTACCGTGACACGACTCGAACACCTTTATTAGTACGAATTAGTACTATTTTCAAACTTTTGATTCAATACATATGAAATAAGAAATGAATGCGGCGTATACGGAGTATCTTTTGTATTCATTTTAGAGCTCTATACAATTTCGTTTTTATTATTGTTAAAACTGAAATGAAATATCTAGGTAGGAAGACATATAGATGAAATACGTTGATTTTAGTACATTAGTACATTGTGAATTATTATTTTTCTGTCATAGTTCATACATAACATGACACATACATATTTTGATCCCTTTGAGTGTTGGCACAAAGTTCCCATTAAAATTATTCTTCGCGAACTTGCAACAACAAATATTAGCTTTCTAAAAAATAAATCCCCATGGAAGTTTATATTAATAATGAATTACTTTCCTACGTTCAGATAAGGAGTAGGTGAAACATATTATTACAACAGTTCTTAGTACCATTATCTGATTAATAAAATTCTTACAAAACTTAACTGTTTGGGACATTTATATTTTTATTTTCATGTACATATCTGTTCTGTTATATTACATTTCGATGTGATACAAAGCTCCAATGCAAATCTAAAAATAGAACTTTAAAAACATGAGCAAATTATGCCCTTCTTGCAACAATACCATAATCCTTAATAATTTTAAGCGTCTGTTTCTGTTTATAAAAAACAAAAAACATAACGGCCTAATGTATGTTAATAATAAAATTATTAATATAATAACAACTCTTGATAGATTGATTTAAAACAGATACTGTAGACAAATCTGCTGTATAGTTTTATAATGTTTTATTATCATGTAACAAAAGGTAATATCAATTTGATTTTCCGTAACATTACAGTTCAAACTTTAAAGTTATTTAATTCTTAATTTTTAATATTTGAAATATCTTATTTACATATTTTGATCTAATTTGATGCCTATTGTATGCTAATCCTAACAATTACAAATTAACATAAATAAATTATAAATACTTATTAATATTAATTATATGTATCTTTATCTAATTCCGAACTAATTGTTTCATGCTGACATAAAACTATTATCAAATTATTTAGCTTTGATTGGTTGTCATTTGGCACATTGTTATTGGCTTTATTTCGAAGTATAATATTTCAATTCGTAAAATATGGGTTGGATTTAAAAAAAAGTACTTAATTTTTTTGTATTTTACAAATATTTAAAAAAAACTTCATCTATATAGTTATTATTAGGTAATTAAATAAGAAGTTATATAAAGAGTATGAAGTCACAACGTTGTAAATACATTTTAACTTTACAATAAGATATGAATATTTACAAAAACGTATCTAATAAAAGTTCGTTTATATCAATTGGTAAGTACTTACCATTCGTCTAATCGTTTAAATCTCAAAATTGTAAGGTACAATTTCTTGAAAACAAATTAATGTTTCCGAACAAGAGAAATATGAAGTTACTTTACCCAATATTAAACTTGCGAGCTCTGACCAATATTGTTTATACAAAACTTATCCGGAAGAAAAAGCGAGATTATTGCTTATTTTCCATAGTTCTGTAGATTCAAACATGCAATATAAACTAGTTCAGCATATCTAAAATTATCTATTAAAGAATATTAACTAGAGGATATAATTTTACATTTACGTAATTGAGCTTTACTTGCATTTCATTTTGCAAATAGTTAGTTGCTATATCTGCAATATTATATTCACTAGCAAATACGAAATGACCTTTCACAAAACCAAACTATCACGATATCGAATCACACTTCACAAAACCTTGCACTTTAAGCGAACTTATAGCTGCTTCATATCTTCAAGTGTCAATATCACTTGAGTGTAACTTGTCCACGCCTACACATCGCTTGGTGGCGAGGAGGCGCACTCCGGGCGCTAGTGTAGTTGGCTTTTCGTAGTGAACCCGTAGTGTAGGTAGGGAGATCCGGCGCCCTCCCGAGCGCTTCCCGAGCCTCCCGCTCCGCTAGGGCACTTTAGAGCTGAACGCAGTTCCGATGCCATTTCCGAGCATAGTGAGGCCTGGCGTGGTTAAAATTTGGTTAATTATATCTACCACTGGTTGGAGCCTAGCTAATACTAGGTTAGGTGCTAGGTTTTGCGTGATCGGATGTAATTCTTGGCGCCTAAACATAACATTTTAGAGCATTCGTTTTACTATTGTGTTTGCTAGGTAAGTCACTATTTCTCAGGGGATAAGCAAGTCTTCTGACAAAGCGTTAGCGTGATTTAGGCAAATAGCAGTAATAGACGACTTGCCCGCTGCTGGTTATTATATAGGATTTTCTAGTATACCTACCTCGGCATTGCAGACTGGGTTGCAATATCACTTTAATACTCTATATTACTGATGAGCTAGAGATACCTAGTCGACTTTTGGTCGCCATATTAGAAACTACAGTATTTTACTATTGCCTATTTCTTCTTAGATCATAATAAATATATTGATTGCCATAAGCCTAAATCTTAAGTTTATATAATCAAAGAATTTTTAATTCAATTAACTAATCTGAGATGAAGGCATTAATAAAAAAAAATCAGGTATTACTTGTTGTACCTAATATATTACAAAAAGGACGTTTGCGATAAATAATTTGGATACCGTTTAACAAGCCATTGAAAAGGCTCCAAATGGAAATTAAATGAACGTGATGGGACAACCCAATTACATTTATAACTCTGAATTAGATACTGAACGCCCAGCTTACAGGATATTCAATCAATGTATTGAAATTAACACCAATCTTCATCAATATGAAGATTGAATTACAATTGCGAAATGAACTGTATGATTTAACTTAATTAAAATATTATTCTTAATTTCAACTTAATTTAGTAAATATAGTACATACCTCTTCCTTCTAGTTATAAGCAGCATAAAGTAAAAAAAACTGTTTATTTAAATAATATAAAAATATGATTAATAAAGCTTAGTGTCACTCTTTGGGCGCGTCCCCATTGGGCGAACAGTGAGCGGCTGACAGTTTGCTTCCAGTTTGCCTCCCTAAAATTTTTAATGGAATGTCCATACAGCGCGAAATGAACGCAGTTTGCGACGTTTCGCTTGCCGACTCATTCTGTGTACGTGCGATTCGCAGCGAATGATAGGCTCGGTCGGCGGCGCGGTTTGTTCACTACTTTCCCTTTCCACTAGTTTACATTCCCTCACAAGAATTCGCAAGCGCTTTGCGGCTAAAACGCTCTAGTTCGCCGCTCAGTTGATATTGAGTTAGCGACCGATACACCACTCAGAGTCAGTCAGCGAACAGTCAGCCGCTCACTGTTCGCCTAATGGGGACGCGGCCTAAAGTCACTAGCGGCCAAACACGAGATAACTCAAATATAGTCAAGTAGGTAATAAAAATAACAAAAATAGATAACATCTAGCCAACTACAAAAAATAACATATTTTTACCTATGATTTAAAAGTAAACCTAGAAAGGAAAAATAAAAAATATTAATAAATAAAATTAAAATGCATCCTTACGATATTCAAATGTCAAAAGAGATAAATAGTTTCTTTTTATTCGTAATCAATATTTCCCTAAAATATATTTTTTACTACATTTATTTATTTTTATAAACACATCCACAAAGGAAGTCTGTCGTCGGCTAGAGTGCTTAGACAGAGTAACATCATTTCGCATTGACGTTCGTTGTCTTAACATTTCCACCAAGAGATTACGTCATGTTATTTAACGACCTCAATAAATAAAGGTTTCCGATTGGACGAAAGCTTTTGATTACGAACCTCGAGGAATTATGTTACATTTACTAACCCCTTTGTAGCTTATTTAAAGTTGGCCAATAGCGGTTAGATTTCATCACGCCATTTAACGAATTCATCGTTAAAAGAAAATCTTCCGATTGGAGGAAATGTTTCGAATATGACGAACCTCGACAAATAACGTTACTTTGCATATATGCTCCAAAACTTATCCAAAGTTGATCACGTATTTTGTAAAGAGCGGTAAGTTTATACAAATCGCCTCTTTACAAGAACAATGTGACATCTCACAAAGTAGTGGTTTTTAAATATCACGTTGTTTATGCGAAGAGGCGAAATGTCCTTTCATCTTACCCTCTCATCTACCGCCACCTTCCTGGATTTCCAGACGAACTCGCAGACAGCTATCACACAGGCCACGCCCATGCCACCCATGAGCACGACAAACACCCCGCCAACGTTGGCCAAGCCGAGCTCATTGGCTGTTGATGATGACTTCGATGTCTCGTCCTGATCAAATATGAAATTGGCTACATACGTCGACAAAGTTGTTTAAAAATGGAAACCAGCTATTCGTTGTCTCCATTTTAGTCAAATACCCTTAAATTAAAGTACATTTACAAATGAAATGTAGAAATATAACCAACCAGGACAAAACTATAAGAAATTTAAACAAAGAAAATTTCAGTTAATCGCACATGATATTATTAACAGATGGTCTACAGTCTACACGGCTAGAGGCTACACATTGACATGATGACGATTTGATAATGTTACAAATGGATGCGTCTATATCTAAATATGGTTTTTTTCTGCATACAGCGGTGTCACTGGCGACGTTCTTGTAATATCTATCCCAGAGTCAATAGTTCGCCGGAACATTCCGACCACGTCCTAGCGGTCGGGTGTTTTCTTTCAGTACCCGATAAGATCCCCATCGGGAATACTATGCTTCATTTGATCCACTAGAATATTTTTACTCGATTGCACCTTATTTTAGCGGAACTAAATGATTTTACACGAGCTGAAGAGGGATATATGTGGAACTATTTTGTTCTTAGGTTCTAAATAGGGCCGGATTTTCCAATAGTCAGATAACCTATGTGAAGGACAAATTTGGTGCTGTCTTTCTCTAAAACTTGATCAAGATAGAGACAGCATAAACTTTATACTTCACATAGCCTATCCGACCATGGAAAAATCAGCCCTTGCCCAGCCACAAAATATTTCTGACACTAGACATAATAGAAACCTCACAAATATACCTATACATATAGTTCTACGGTGAAGTAATAAAATTATGATCGTGCATTTCAAGCAACAAGAAATGGAATGTGGTGTCTGATTATGTTCTTCTGTATCTACGTGTATGCAAGAAAGTTGTAAATTAAATAGTAATAAATAAATATATACATGATATACATAAAATAGGGGAAACGCTATAGTTATTGGCCTCTTTACAGTTATTGGCCATTTTAACTTTGATGCCATAAAACTAGCAAAGTCATAGACAAATAGTACATTTAAAACACATTTAATGACAACACTAGGTACACAAGGTAATAAATACCTTTCATGAAGTTTTAACAGAAATCTGCTAGGTGGATTGATTCTTTTTCAATGTGCAATTTTTGGCAGGAGGATGAAACATAGGTAGGTTTCTTAAAAAATGTTAAGACCGCAAATTATTTCAATACAATATTTTGAAAAAATTGCCTTGTATCATTGATATTGAAATTTGATGAAATACTTCGTTGTTATGTGTTATAAACAAATTGAAGGTGTAATGTAACCTGTTTTCTTCATAATCAAAAAAATTTGTTGTGTCCAATAGCTGTCACGATTATTTGAATAAATTGTAGTTATTGGCCTCCTATGCCAATTATTGTTTTTAATAAAAAATAAATAAACAGCGTTATTATTAACATTAACGGCATGTGGCATAATATTAAACGTCGTATTCAATTAACAGAGATTTTAAACAATTGTAGACAGTTGTCTTGGTTAATTATAGTAAAAAGAATGCACAAGAAAATAAAAGAAAGTTTATTCGAAACACAGAAAAAACCCCATTTGTCATAACTTGTGGCTTTTTTTCCTTTTTTTATGTTATATTTTTCTATTGTAAAAGTTGTCTATTGACAAAAAATCTAGAAAAACAAGAAAAAGAAAATATAAAAAAGGAAAGAAAAAGGCAAAGAGAAGAAAAGGCAGCAGCACGGGAAGAAAATGCTCTGAAGGCAGTAAAAAAGGGAAAGGCGGAGGAAAAAAGTCAAATTAGGGAAGCTGAAAGATGGAAATGATTTTTTGTTAAATGATGATTCTGACACTGATAATTCTAACTAAACCTTCTGGGGAAGAAAATCATCATAAAAGAATATTTTTGTTGTAATGTTTTTATTCAAGTTATTTAATTTGTTGATGTGGCCAATAATTGTGTGATCACATGGCTAATAACTGCAATTATATGGCCAATTACTGTAATTTTATGTTTCATATTTTTAATGTTAATTTTACCATTACAAAATTTAATAAAAGTATTATGTAAAATGTCTAAAATAATAAATACCTACATCTATAAAAACCATATGGCAACACTTTTCTTCATTTCTTACTGTATAATTCATTTATGATACAAATTTTATATTTTTAGGTCTCTTAACTGGCCAATAACTATGCCATTTCCCCTATAGATGATGCACCCAGAAAAAGTAATCCTTAGACAACGAATTTTACCTACTTCCGATTCTTTTGATGAAAATTGATGACCCGATTAGAGATACAGCACGATGATAAAATAACAAATGGAAGAAAAATTTAGATAAGCGCTAAAGGTACTCTTCTTGGAATGGATGCTTAGCGAGTATCTAACACTATCTATGTCAACTTTGACACGCATGTTGGCACTTAGGACTTTAAGTATTTCATGATCATTAATTCGCAGAATATATTTCATCATGCCACTCACCCTACAAGATCCGCCGCCTCGTTTCTCTTTCCACCACTTTGTCTTCAAGATATGAAGCTTCCCCTCCTCTTGTAACTTCAGCACCGCACCGCTGATGGCCGTGCGGTAAGGGGAATCTAAACAAAAGGTACAACTTTACAATAAAGATAAGTAAAACTCTATAAAAACTGACTTCCAACGTGTATTGAGAACCTTCTTAAACACCTTTTTATTAAAATCAAATATCTTGCTCGGTATATACTCGTATAAGTATAAAACGTGCAAACTCGTTATATTTACATATTTATATTGTTATATTTATATTACATATGTCGAGAATATTAGAGATTACCTTATTCTCTTTTTAAAAACCAACAGATAAACATTTTTATATGAGCCTACAAATATTCATAACAACATTCAAATAATATCATTTCACAATAACAATTTCAGTCTTGTTTCTAATAACACAATAGAAACAAACAAAACTAGGTTATTCATGTTATCCTACTTAGGTATTTATAGTAAGTCACAATTCTATATTTAAAGTCTCATACTCACAATATGAATCGCAAACAATACAATCCAAAAGTAAATAGCAAAATTGCTATAAAACTATTCAACTAGACTTGAACTCTGAGAGCAAAACTTGGCGGTAACAAGTTAATAAACAAAATAGTAACCCACTGTCGGTAATACGATATGAAAACTTAAGTGGCTGTAGAGGCCAATCTGAAGAAACTGGAATAGACAATAAGAAACTACTCACTTGGCGGCATAGCTATACCGTATCCTTTTGAGTCGAGCATTCCTCCCACTTGAGTGAGGTCACAGTTTCTCTCAACGACATATTCGATGGTAGTGGACTCCATTAGGTAGGCGAACGCCCCTTTCCCCCTCATCACTCGCTCCTCCCCCTCTTTATTGCTACTCGTGAAGACGGACGGTCGTGCTGATTCCATGAAGGACCACATTCTTTGGTAGGTCGAAAAGTTGGAGTCCTGTTAATTATTGAGAGTATAAGAATTGCTAGAAAGCCAAAGTACTAGACATAGACAAAATGGTTTTCTGTCTCTAAATATTACCAATTTCTGACACAGAATTCGTAGAAATAGGCACTATAACTATTTGAACGTAAGTTTACAGTAATATATCTTGGCAATAATTCATTTCAAGAAAATGTTACCATTCCGGGAATTTGCCAAATAAGAAAGCGCAAATGTTTAATTATCAACAGAACTGTAACAGTGTCTTTTAGTATTATTACGGGCGAAAGGAAACGAATTCTCGATTTTATTAAGGAAATGGAAAATCGGCCTTTGGAAACAGAATAATTTCACTAAAGCGGAAGAAAATTACGTAGCAATCTATTCGAGTACATTTTCGATGCTTAAAAGGTAATTAAGCACCTCTTACTTTCCGCATGAATGTACTTAGTTCCCGAAGTAATGTAATTATGTAGATACGTTCTACTTATAGAAACATCACAAAGCGTTAAAAGAAATTCTCCAAACGGAAATTCACTACAAACTGCTTTCAGTGTTTGTAAAACTTTTGAGGTGGGTAAGGTACTGAGAATTTCAACTAGATTTTGTTAGTAAAATAGTTCTGATATTTAGAACATATTGGTATTAACGAAGAAAATTTAAATTGGTAAACTACATATACACAAAGAAGAGGTGACATACAAGACTATGAAAATCAATATAATTATATTTATACCTATTTCGGAATATTGAGCGATCAAACTATCTTACCCTGAAGAAAGCAGCAGTAGATCCACCTTTAAGAGCACCATACTTGATCTTGGTCTGCTTGGCCAGATCTTCAGCGCTTTCAATAGGCGAGTCCATTCGCTCCACAGTGAGAAAAGCTGCCAGGTTGGCCGTGTACGAGGAGATCATGATCAGCGTGAAGAACCACCACATTCCGGCAACCATGCGAGTTGACACCGCTCTATATTTAGATTGAACTTTAAATATATTATTAGCTAAAACCATGTTGGTCTCCAATACATGAAATCGTCGGCCTAATTCGTTAACCTGCTAAGTCCATTTTTGAGCGAAATTTACATTTTATATCCGTTAAAAAGTTCAATTTAATATATACCGTATCATTTAAAGAATAAGAGCGATATTAGCCAAAAAAAGTGACAAATGCTATTCCCGAAAAACTGCTTTCTGATCACTAGTCAATCTCCACAACGTAAACCTGTTAAATCCTGTTCGGGCCTCAGTTTTGTACTGACAACGTTCCGAGACTCACGTGCCGTTAGCGATGCGTCAAGATTTATCGTGTCATAGTGAAATATGGATGGATCTAACAACTAATTATAAACAAGGTAAGTTAAAATTGTTTTATTTGTAAGTTTTTTTTAAGTTTAGAGCCTAAATCTAATGGTTTTAGTCACATTCAACTCCTAACCTAAACATTAGGGACTTAGCAGGTTTACTTACTATATTGTCGTATTTGAACACGGATTTAGCAGTTTATCAATTTAATGTTATTTATTAATCAACGGGTTAATTAAATATAATTTCGAAGATTCTGATGTGACTCATTAAATAAATTATTGAAAAAAATATTATTAGGTACTATTATTTTAATTTTCTTTTATAATTTATATATATTTTTCAAGATTACTAGCAATGTGGAACGCACATTACTAGCATTCTTGTTAACCCCTCGTGCTAAGCTTAAGCTTGTATTACGAGTGGTTTCACGCCGATAGTGTAATGGGTAGGAATCGAACTCACGACTTCAAGATCGCAAGTCGGCTACCATATCCATTAGGCTATCACAGCTTACCCTGTTTTACTTTTTTTTTTTCAGAATGCATCGGGGGAAAAAAATCGTGGCTTTGGTTTCTGAGGCTGGAGGAGGAGGAAAGAATATATCTGAACATGTAGCTCCGAAGTCAGATTATAATCCAAATAAAATTATCCACGTTTTAGAAGATAAGTTACTATGTCCAGAATCAAGAGAGTTTATACCAAGACAGCCAGATATAGTTACTAACCAAACTTATTATGAGATAAATGATAATATCAACCTAACTTCCCTGACTAATCTTGATTTACCAAGTACTTTTATAACAGACAATATAGATGGTACAAATTATCCTAGCTTAGTATTTCCCAATACTACATTCAATGACGTACCTTCAGATGATAACATTTTGTCAACGGTTTATGCTGCTCACAATTCTTTCATCGCTGACGAGAATTTTATTATAGTACCATCACAAGCAGAAATTGAATCACAAGCAACACACATTTTGATATCAGATGTCATGAACAGCTCCGATACGCGTACCATTGAAACATTAGGCAAAACAATATCTTATGAACCAAATACCAGTCCAAAAATTCTACCTCATGTTGAAAACACACATCATGTTCTACCTAATCCACCGATATCGGATGATAGTGATACAGATAAAAAGCTTGTGCCTTATTCTGATTCTGACTCAGATTCGCTTGCTAAAATTAAAAAGATTAAGAGACGAAAGAAACGTTTTAAAGTTGATAAAAAGGAATGGGTGAGTGAAAAAAATAAACAAAGAAGAGAAGAAGGTAAAACATATTTTGGGAGAGAGAGAAAACAAGATTGTTGGAATTATAACAAAACTAAAGAAGCGCGATCCATTAAATCAAGATGCTCCTGTAAAATTGGGAAGTACAGTACTTTGAAATGTGAAACAGTGGATGAAGAGGTAAGAAAAAGCATTTTTAATCTATTTTGGAGTCTTACTTGGGGCGAAAAAAAGACCCTTGTTAACGAATGGGTAACAATTATTCCAATTGTCCGGCCACGAAATCGAAACACCGAAGGGACTACCAAGAGGGCTAATACCTTTGTTTATCATTTAAAAGTAAATGGTCAAAGTGTTAAAGTATGTCGAAAAATGTTTTTGAACACTTTGGACTTAGGAAGATGGACGGTTCAAAATTGGAAGCAGGAGTTCTCAACGCGGCCTCCTAGTATACTGAGACGTCCGAAACAAATATCGGAGCCAAAACAATCACTTATCCAGTTTCTGGAGTCTCTTCCCGTAATGGAATCTCATTATTGCCGAGCGACGTCACAGAAGTTATATTTATTGCCAGAATGGAATTCAAAAGAAAGCCTCTACAAATTTACGTTAACGATTGGTGCAAAGAGCGAAATACAAAAGCCCTCTCTATAAGTTTGTTTTCGAATTTATTTGAAGACAAAAATTTCGCCTTATTTAAGCCAAAAAAAGACCAATGCGAGAAATGCGCCTGTTATAAAGTTGGAACAGTTACAGAAGAAGAATACAAACAACATATTGAGAGAAGTAAACAAGCAAGAGAAGAAAAAGAGAGGGATAAGAACGGAGAAAATTACGTATTCACAGTGGACTTACAAGCTGTACTAATGGCACCAAAATCGAATGTTAGTACGCTGTACTACAAAACGAAGCTGCAAGTTCACAACCTTTGCTTTTTTAATATAAAAAACAAAGATGGCTTCTGTTTCATATGGAATGAAGTAGAAGGTGGACTTAACGCTGAAGAATTTGCCTCGATTTGGGTTGACTTTATAGAAAACAGAATAATATGTGACGAGACGAATGCTGAAGATGAAAAAAAAACAATTATAATTTACAGTGACGGCTGCACTTACCAGAATAGAAATTGTACTTTATCTAACGCTCTTTTGAATATTGTTATGAGATACAAGAATATAACTATTGAACAAAAATTTTTAGAGGTGGGTCACACCCAAATGGAGGCCGATTCTATGCATTCCACTTTAGAACGACACCTAAAGAACAAAATCGTAAATGTGCCCGCTGAATACGTATCTATTGCTAAACATGCTCGAAAATGTCCAGTACCCTATTGTGTAACATATTTGGACCACACCTACTTTAAAAAATTCGACAAAATTCAGTTTTATAAAAGTATTCGTCCAGGAAGATCCAAAGGGGACCTTAAGGTGACTGACATTCGTGCACTACGTTATGAAAGTAATGGATCAATTCTTTATAAAACTAACCTCAAGGATGAATGGCAAAGTTTACCACAAAGGCGATCTCTGCAATGTAAACCTTGCGATATAAATGCATTGTCTCAATTGCATCAGAACCGCAGAAAAATTAGTGCACGAAAATTTGAAGACTTGCAGCAAATAAAAAAGACTCTTCCAGGAGATTATCATAAATATTATGACGACTTGCCTCATGAGTAAAATAAGAAACAATAAGTAGAATTTAAGTTTAATTACAACTTTAATGTGACCAAAGTGTCAGACTGATTTTTAAATATTGTTAATTAAGATTTTTGGTGAATTGTTTCAATTGTTATATTATTGTTAATTAATATTAACTGATTGTGATATACTCATATAGTAGTAAAACAATATTAAATGGTGATCCTTAATTATAACTAAGTACTTCGGGGTATCTTGTCATTAGAACATTAAAACTAAAGTGAGAGTAGATATAATATTAACCTTGTTTCCTATTAAATAAGACTGATTGTTTAATATTGAATAACAAATATATTTTTCAATTACTGATCTACTTCGTTTTACTGAACAATTAATTAATCTATACACCACACTAGTCTAATATTAAATCAAAAACTGCTAAGTCCTGAAGCAAATTGAAATTCCACCTCGACAAACTGCTAAATAATTGTTTTCCTAAATTTTATGAATGTCGTTAAAGTTATACTGCTAATTATATTTTTAAAATATCAAGAAAAATTATAGTAACAAACGGGATTTTCAGAATTTTGATTGCTAAATTAATAGATATATTATTCACATTTTTCTTCGTCCTGTAAAGTATGTCAAAATGGACTTGGCAGTTTAACAAATTAGGCCGACGAAATGTATTTAGTAGTCGGAGACAGATCCCTTATAAAAATAGTAAAAGCGTATTGTCTCCAACTAAAAGGACAAAAAAATTGTTTGTACGAATAAAAAATAAAAAATATGGCTAAATTTATTTTGATCTTGCCCATGTACAGTGCCTCACCGATGCGCCTGTAGTTAAACGGTGGAGCGCCATGGTCACCATGGGCTATCCTGCTATAGAAGCGCTGGCCGCATAGCGCGCCATAGCACAATTAATGATGTCATCCGTCGGGCCTTACGAACCGCGAATATCGCCGCGATGCTAGAGCCAAACGGCCTAACGCGCGATGACGGAAAAAGGCCCGACGGCATGGCACTCATTCCATGGAAGATGGAACGGCCTCTAGTGTGGGATGCTACATGCGTAGATACACTGACGCCGTCCCACCTTCTTGAAACGTCGCAAAAAGCAGGCGGCGCTGCCGAAGCTGCGGGATCCCTCAAACGGCGTAAATATTCCAGCCTCGACAGGGTTATTTGCGCCGTTTGGCGTGGAGCTTGTAGCGCTCCAATTCTACAAGGACCTGGTCGGGCAGCTCGTGGAGTCCACACGTGGCCAGAATGCTGGCTGCTACTTAGGCCAAAGAATAAGTATAGCAATCCAGCGCGGCAACGCAGCCAGCATTTTGGGCACGCTACCTGATAACGGAGATCGGTTGACCAACCTGTGAAATCGGAACTGGCCGACCGATCTACCGTATACACGCTAGCCCTAAGTAGTTTTTAAGTGAGTCATAGAAATTTCTACCCTTGTGTAAATACTTTATGTTCTTAATAAATAAATAAACTTTTGATCTTTATGTAAATTTTCTGTAATTAAAGGAAGGAATATCTAATATCTTTCAATGGAAATGCACAGTGATATCGCAAAGAAACCAACAAAATCATTGAAATCTACCTGTAAATCTTATACATTGCCAATATCTTTTCTTATTAAGTTCCCACAGAAGGAAGGTATCTGTAAACTTTTTCCTCTTAACGGAAAGTAAATAAATTAAAGTCAAAATTATCTTCCAATATTGAATAACTTCTACCTTTAAACGGACCGGGGTGAATTTTAATGTATTGTCTTTGATTAAATCCCTTTAAAACCCTAATTGAATAGATACACAGTGTTCTATTATTAACTAGCATCTACAGAAAACATTTTGGATAACACTTCAAGTAATTAATTGCTGGACTCAGAGTCTTATAAGACATAATTATTACTAACACGTGTATTAATGAGTACCTATGTTTGTACTGTTTGTATTTTAAATAATATTTGAAAAGAAATTTTGGATCAATTATTCTAATATAAACTAGTTTCACCACTTATGGAGGTTGAGTGCGACAATTAGTGCAATAAATATATGACAGATTTTCAATTTGAAACACTTGTTAATAAGCTAAAGTTTCAAATGTGAAATCCATCTAACTTACATCTAAGTAAATTTCAAACTCTGATGCAGCAAGCTAGGGATCTACGCAAGCAAGTTTTGTGCAGTATACATCGGAGAGAATTTCCTAGTTTATCAATTAGCAACTAAATTACAACTCTTCAACTATCTAATGTAAACCAAAGCTAGTTGAATTTGCCAACACGTCTCTATTTAAACTGGACGTCCAGCGACTACCGATGCTTGAAATTCACAAAGGGCTGTGGTCGCTTTGAAACTAATTAGTGAAAGGGAGTTCTTCATCCAAGCTCAGTAACGGAGGGCTACATTTCCGCATACATATAGTCTGATTACATAGCAAGTTAATTGCGTCGAATTGTTAAGTGAATTTTAATGCGATTAATACAACTCGCTAATTTAATTACGGTTTGACGGAATTGTAGCCTACATTGAGGGTATACTCGTAGTTTGGGACTTACTTCGGCGCGATGTCCGAACCTTGCTGCATCAAGGAGCCGATAGTGAACCACAGCGAGTTCAAGAGAGTGAACTGATTCTCCAGCACCGGCGGCTCGTCAAGACAATTCCGGGGACTGTCCCACTCGTACGGGCTGAACCTGCGCCCAAATTACGGCCATTTATTTAATTTGTTTTAACCCGAGTTCGTAATCTCGCCAGCGCATCCATAACAATGTTTCTTTCCCCACAATTTCTAGTTACGATGTCAAGTCACTCAACAAAAGTTATTGTGGCTTTTCCCTGTACAGCGACAGTTAGATAACTTTGAAAAGCTTATGTAATCTTACTGGAGTATACGCCATACTGTTATTTTGTCGCGGACTTAGTTACAAAGTTCTGATGCGTTGGCAAAAATTAAACCCGTTGATTTACCGAAATTAAACTTTTTAAGGACTTCGCTGAGGTCACTATTTTGAATGAAACCATAATCGACTTTGTTTCGATTATGTTTTCTATTTGGGAACTTATTTGATCTTACTTGGGCAAAAAATCACAGCTCTGTTGCATGAGCGACCCGATGGCAAACCACAGACAGTTGGCTAGTGAGAAAATGTTCTCCATTTTTTCACCGTCTGGAGATCGAGTTTGGTGCCACTCGTAGGGAGTAAACCTATTAGATTAATGCGTTTAGGATACTTAATTTAGGGTGAGAATTAACTTAATGGTCAACCTAAATAAGTCATCAACTAAAATACTTTTTCTGATAGTAACTTTATTAAGATTGATGATATTAATTTGGTATTAAATTTTTTTTTTAGAAAAATGTAATTCTCTGGTTTATAAGAGCTTTCGTAATTAAAAAAATAACGTTACTTATAGCAAACCTAGCAAAAATCAACATACCTGGCCAAAATGAAAAGTAGCACGGAAACTCCAAGGTAAGCCGTGGCCATGTAAATCCAAACGTCCAGAGACAGCGGTGATAGAAAGCTGAATAAGTTTGGAGGCTGCTTGATGGGCTTGCGGTACAACACTGAAATGCCCAGGTTCATGAACGGCATTGTGAAGTCGACCACTTGCTCCCTGTTGGGGAATAAACTGTTAAATTAATGGATAATAGTTATATAGGATGAAGTTGGTAGGCGTGATTCCCTAGGTGCTATTGTGTAAGTTTTGAAGTAATCACTGACGATACTGATGAAAACTAACTATATAGGTACTATACGACAACCGTCGTGGCACGCGCTGTCATATAACGTTTCATGACTGCGTGTGCCACGACGGTGGCGAACAGTATAGACAAAATATACGCGTCTACTTTTTTCTATTTCTATATTTAACTATATTTTTCCATTTTCTATAACTTTAGCCAGTTGTTTTTAAAACAACTCGTAAAAGCGTAAAATACACTGGTTAATAAACGATATCTAATATACAGGGTGTAACAGAAAGGGTACGAGTATGTTAAGCGCAAAGCTATGTAAATAGCCCACTATAGAGAACCTATTTCCAAAATTTGAAACTCGAAATCACATTTTTATTTTTTAAATATTGTATGAACATTCCTGAGTTGTTGATTCTACTAACTATCTGAAAAAGTAAACATGTGATTTCGAGTCTCAAATTTTGGAAATAGGTTCTCTATTAATGAGCTATTTACATAGCTTTTCGCTTAACATATCCCTTTTCTTACATCCTGTATTTTTTCCCTCTTTAAATGCGTTTAAATAAGTTGGGATGGTAAAATATAATTTTATAATTTTCTCCATTCTAGGAACGTTCGATTTTTCCTTTTAATGGTGGATTTCCTTAATGTAAATTACTGATGAATAATTTATATTGTTATTATTTTGATAAGTGACATCTTGACAGAGTTATCAATATTTACTTCAAAACTAAAAGAATATTTGATGGTAAATAACCTACAATAATTTAGTACAAATTCGAATATGAACACAAGGCTTGGATTAAAACCCACCTGTCATAAGTAATAGTAAGATCCGCGATGGCGACGTCTGCCCTCTGCTCTAACAGCTCCCTTATCATCCCATCCCATTCTTTAGTTTCCCGATTATAGGAGCCATATCGACCGTCCGGAGCCAACTTGAATGTGTAATTGAAGCCGAGAATTTTAGATATTTCGTGAATGAGATCAATCGCATAGCCTTCGAACTGAGCGTTCCCAGTCAACTTCTCGCTTGCTTCCCGCCGCATGCAGTATGGAGAGCTCTGCGAAATTATTCCATTTGAATATTTGCAAATTACGTGACGTGGGAATTGGCGACGAATTCGACGAAATGTGTTTCTTGCCAGCTTTGTGCGTTAAATTGGGGTTGTTGAAATTTGTCATCTTGCTTGTTTTGCAAATTTGCTTGTTTACTCATTTCAGCAACAAAGTAAGTTTGTATTTGATTGTCAAGGAAATAAAATTCGAAACACGAATGTAGAGATTTGAAAAACGGATACAATTTTGTTCAAACGCCAGGATATATCTGGGTTGTGTAAAGGATTAGTGTCAGGTCGCGTTCATCTAACAACTGCAACCATTTTCGTACGTAAATACGTAAAATTTTCTAAACAATAATGAAAGTAAATAGTTTGGTACAGCTATGGAACTGGAAGGAGGGTAGATTAATTTCGCTTTAGTTCCACAAGAGTGTTGAGAAGTGTTTCCCAGAGGGATAATGTTCGTGTACTTGGACAATTGTTTACTCACCAAAATTGTTGTGACTATGAGGGTTTTGTTTTGGAGTATCTCAACGATCTGCTTCTGATTTTCGCCATAGGACCTGGTGTAGTTGACACCTTCAGAGGAATTCCAGCTTCCTGCTTTTTGGAGCCCATCTCGGGTTAACTCTATTATGTCGAGTGTGAAGTCGCTGCGGAAGCCTTGGTGGTCAAACTTTATAACGCCTGTCAAGCCTTTCATTTCCACCTTAAGAAATAAAATTGATGTTTAACTATCACATACTTTTATTTAAATTTGTAACTTGAATTAGCTAGTTTATGTGTAACTCATTATCTCAAAAAATAAACTCATCATAAGAAATATCTGTATTTCTTGCAAACATACTGTGATTCTGTTTTAGAAACATTTCAAATAATATACATCAAACAAACCAAAATATCTCTGAATTAAATCGAATAGGCGTTGACACGACTTTCATTTGCGATTTCATTTTGTATCCTGTTGGGAATAAACCGACTGACTTATCGAAGCCCACTCCAGAGAGGATACATTCATATTCAGATTTGTTACGGAGGATATCAGAGGTACGATCAAAATACTGACACACTTTGAATAAATACGAGGTTCTGTAATTTTAACGAAGTAGGTAGAATAACAAAGAGAGGGTGAGTTTTAAAGTGGGTTACAAATTCCAGAAACACGGTTTAAAGTGCAAAGAAATAGAATAGATTTTCCGACAACTTCGCAATGCGAGCTACTAACTTGTGCTTTCTCTTAATCCACGGTCCGTTTGTTTGCTTTGTTATTGTGACAACACCGTTTAAGCCTTTCTGTAGCCTTTTAAATGATATCAACTTTACTTTATTCCGGATCTTTATGTTGCATAGTGTTCTCAACATTCGTCTATATAGTTTCAGCAGGTACCTATTTTAGATGTTTCTTGCTAGAGTTTATAGAATCTCACACATCAACATAACTTAATTTCATTTAAAAATCAATTAGTTTCCATTTGTTTTGTGTTTATACATTTAAGTTAATATGAATAAGGTCTAGGGGACTAGACTATTTTTGATCAAAAGTTTCTGTATCACAATGTTTATTCTAGATCCTACACCCTGCTGAAATCAGTTTTGAGCCTTGTAGTTTGCTGATTGTGGACTGAAAATTCTTTGTATATTGTTTGGAATTTAGTTTATGGATTTAACGCCTTATTTAAATTTGTTTTATAAATTGCTTCAAGGTACATCATTCTAATTTAAACATAAAAATTCAAATAAAAGTTTAAGGTTTTTGTTTGTTGTTTGTATAAAATAACTACCTAATAATTAATATAAGTATACATATTCAAAATACTGAAGTAATTTACATCATGCGTGTCAGCCAATCTTCTATTTTAAGACGTTCTACAGTTTTACTTGTACTTTAAGAAAAATACTCACAATTTTCATGTAATTGATGAGACTATACCCATGGGGCCACGTGTCCTCGGCTTCGCAGGAAAGAGGCCTCACGTCGATCTGCTGAGACGTGTCGAGATCGTGGAGGGCTTTCGCAAATAAATGTACCGCGTCATACATTAGAGCCGTTTCCGTCTGGATAGAGATAAAAAAAATATAAAGTGAAACCTTAACAAGGGTCATAGAAATGACAAGTTGGGTCATATAACTCTGGAGTCTTTTAGATGTTTTGTTCTGTAGTAGGTCCCTAAGTATAGTAAAACATTTTAGGATAACCGAATGTTTTTATTAATAATGCTAACGCTTACCTTTATGAACGTCATATTTTCCTGTAAATAACATATTTTAATTAGTAGTTAGTTAACCTCAGTCTGAATATTAATATTGACGTTGACCTATACAAATGTTATGTTTTACCTTTGCCGAGGTATGTCCCAGTTGCAGTTTGCGTCCCTTCCTGGCCTCGTCGTAGACCCAGTCCCTGACGACCCTTTGCACGTCACTCCTTTCGGGGTCGAGTAATCTGAACGCTGTTATATTAGTGCCGCCATATTTAAACTCTTCCAAATCTACGCTATGAAGATCCTGGAAAGATAATCTCGGATTATTTACGTAGAAAAACTTTGGACCCCTATGGTATTATTACAAAACTGCATCTAAAGTTAAACACTGTATAAAATATCATTTAACAGCAAAGTGTATGGAATATGTGTCAAAATTGTTGGGTAATAACACGATTAATATTTCCTTAACCTTACCTAATGTAATAGGAGTTATATTAATGTATATAACGAATATTTTTCCGAAGAGAAAGACATTCCCTTAGGACTTATTTCGAATAGTGCAAAATATAAATAAATAAAAAAAAATAGACAAGTACTTTTTGTACAAAATCGTCCTCGTGATACTATGGTTTAACTGATACGAGTAAAGGCCATTTCGTTCAAGGAAACTCAGTATATGAGGTTATAAAATTCACGGGCGTGGCAGGAGGCCCGACCTGCTTGCTTATGGTTTAATGGGAGGTGTGGATTTAGATAAGTATATTTCGCTAATTTGGTGCAACAACACAACTCCAAAAAAATTTAATACCGTCAAAATTGCACAAAATATCTACACTCGCATTGTAGAAACAGTGTTTTGCATTATTTTTACAGTTACGTTAATATTGTACCAAATGAGCGATTTGTTTAATACATATTTAATACAAATTATTGTTGAAAACACAAATAATTGTATTTCATTCAGTTCCAGGTATAATGAGCATAAAATATTTTATCCAACAACGGTTCTGCCAAAACGAAGGGTAAAGATTTTATGGATAATTGTATGTATGTTATTTGTTCTTTAGATAAATAAATAAATAAATAATTGCACCTATTTTCATATTCAATCATTATTACAATCTCACTGTCGACAGTAAGCGCTATCGAATTTAATGATAAACCTAACTGAATACATATTATTTTAATCGTTCGTTATCAGATGCTTACATCACACAAAGAACACACTCTCCAATTTCCATATCTATAACATCAGTGGTTTGGGCTATGCGTTATCCGTCAGTCATTCAGGACAAAGCATGTTATAGAGATTAAACCCACATCATTGTGACCCGTCTTTCACCACCCCTACACGTGCAGCTAAGCCGTACCAACTCACCAAAGACGTAATGAGATAGCTGTGGTAATCCGACATCATCCCGATCTGCTGAGCCTGTTGTAGCACGTCCCTTATCCTCTCAGTGGCACAGTCCAATACGATGTGCGATTCCGCTGAATTCTTTATCTGTTTTAGTAGAGGCCTGTAAGTAAATTTTTGCGTTAAGATCTTTCAATTGTGTTGCGACGTTTGATTTATTTAGTTTCCCGTTATGCATTCTTCATAGAAATAAGCTAGGTATACGCAAATGGTGCTAGGTGTTGGTTTTCAGAGTTGAAGAGCCTATAATTTAAGTCCACAATTTCAGTGCTATGACTTACATTTGTTGTCAGGATAATAAATAAGAAATTTCAAAGAGGTTCGAATAATACATTTACGACATAACATACCATAAGTGTATCTTTCATAGAAAAGTATCTTTCTGAGTCACTTATATATGGAAGCAAAAGTAATATGTAAAAATATATTATAATACATACCTGAAAATACAACCGAAATTGAGCATATTTCATAGCAATAATTTAATAAAAGCATTGTCGAAATTGCGTTGTAATGGATATCACAATAAAATGGTATTTCGAGTGGTAAATATTAAAGTTCAAATACACATGTATGAAATGTTTTTTTTTTTTATTATAAAATGTTTGGTTTCAATTAAAATTGCACACGCAATGCATGATTTATATATAAAACGAACTAAGAGGTGATTCTTTATGCTAAAAATGGCTGTACAATCTAATTCTTATTCTTTATTGTATGTACCTACAAATATAAATATTAATAGAAAAGTTGATCAAAAAGAAAATGTACTAAGACGTGCTTATCTAAATTGTAACTAACTACCTATAGCTCTCGTTATCTGAAATAAATGTTAATATAATTATTTTCTCTAAAAGAGATCACCTTCGTGAACTCCGAACTAATCTGACTAAGGGTAATTTAATCTAGTATCTGGTAATCTTAACCCAAAAACCATACCTATAGTCATGCGAGTCTGGTAGTTGCCTCACAGCCACGGGAAGCTCTGAAGGTCCATGAGCCTTTAACAGCTCTTGCAGTCTTACAAGTCCATCGCTGTTTTCGTATACTATTGTAAACGATTTCCATCCCCAGGCTCTTACTAAATCTACGTAAGCCTGAAAACAAAGGCTATTGTGAATGAAGTATTGTGCCAAAAGCTTACAGTGTCCCGGTAGAGATTAAAATGGTCTGGTCCACAAAGAAAGTATCTAAGTTGAGTTACCAAATCTAGATTCAGGATATTTATTGAGATCCTCGTTAACAAACTAACTACTTATCTATTTTAGCACAATCGTCCATAGCAAATAAGATGTCAAAAGTTAATCCTAAAAAGAAATATCTAATGTTAGTGAAGCTTTATTGAGTTCATTTTAATATAACAACATATGTGTCATAATTGTTCTATCAAGGTAAATTAAACAGCCCTAAAAGCCAAATCCTCATTTAAAATTGCTGTTAATTCAAGCTTGAACTAAGCGTTACGAGAGCCGACAGCCAACATAACTTACGCGGCTTAACGCTGCGGGATGGGGATATAGGTTGACAAGGCAGGATTCCCTCCGAGTGCGGTAGTCCCATCTGGTCTCTAAATGAGGTAGCTCCATAGTGTCGCATATAGACTGGACGTGGGCGGCCGCAGGGGCGGACTGAGGGCCGAAAATTGCGGCAACACCGCTCCGGAGAAGGTGACATACTGGGAAAAAATCCTCAATTACAAAAATAGTGATAGAGATGAGAGTCCTTTATTATAGCGAGATCAAATTCGCTTGTGTGATAGAGACTATGAATACTACCCCAACTCTACACAAGGGAATTGTAAAAGTATAAATTGTATTAAGAGATCTATTGGCTGCCATATTGTTTTAGCACGTGTCTGTTTTTGTTCGTGCATTTTCTCTAATACATAATATCATGATAAACAATAGGTAACTTAATATAGCTGTACTGTTAAATGGTTACGTACTATTATTTTAGTTATTTTATCAGTGTTCCAAATTAATTTTCTGCAAACTGAACTGTAATAAAGCTAAAATACCGATCGGACTAAGTAAATTTCTGTAGGTGAATAGTATCTCAATCTATATGGAAACGCAATTAGCAGAGTTTACCTCGTTTAGACGCGTGGAAGCTATCCTGGGGCGATATAGTTTCGACTTGGGCCAGTAACTTTGCGCGGGGAGTACGGCCCTGTCGGCGTTGACTCGCTCTACTGCGTACCGGAATGCCACCTCTTGCTTGTCATCCTCAGGGTGGAAAAGCCCACCTAACGATATGGTAGCATTAAATGAAGGAATGTAATTTTAAAAGCTATAAAATCTTGAGAAAATCTGACGTTATTTTGCGGTGCAAAAAGTTTACATTGTTTGCCAATGATAAAATCTTTTAGTTCCGCTTCAGGATATTTGCGAAGCTGAAGCTAGTTGTTATTCATTGTTAAAGAACGGTGAATGTGGTAAACGTTATCTTGAAACTCATGGTCTATTTTCTCATATAACACTGGTTTAAAAAATAGGACATACATTTATTGTGTTCTCTCTTATTTTTCACTTTGTTCAATTTTGATTACTTAGCATTAGAAATTGACAACGTAGTAAACTATTAATTGATAAAAGGTACTTTAGACTGTGATGAGGTAATGCTATTGCGTTAGTTATAATCAACCATTAAACTTTACCGATGGAAGTGGCATGTACCTGTGTGTGCGTTGCCAAATTTATTAATTGTAACTTGTAAACATGCTGTTGTCCTTTATACAGAATGTAACAAAAAGGGTATGTTAAGCGAAAAGCTACGTAAATAGCCCACTATAGAGAACCTATCCACAAAATTTGAGACTCGAAATCACATGTTTATTTTTCGCAATAGTATGGAGAATTTTTAAATATCTCAGAAATTTTCATCCAATCTTGAAAAATAAACTTGTGATTTCGAGTCTCAAATTTGCTGTATAGGTTCTCTACAGTGGGCTATTCACGTAGCTTTTCGCTTAACATACCCTTTTTGTTACAACCTGTATATGAAGAATTTATAGGTTAGTTAAAGCAAACACAAGTTTTTCAGTACAATATCGATTTGCATAAATTATTACCTATTTATATACTGGGTGTAAAAAGACAACTTTGTTCTTTTAATACCTCGTATTCTTTGTAACACCACGATATTTGTTTTTCTATGGAAGCACCCCTGGGAAACCACGGGTTTCTAAGATATTGAGGACCAAAGTTACATTAATATTATCATTTTTTTTACATAAATCCATCTGAAATCGGTTGACAAGCATTTTTTTTCTAAGATAAGATATTGTTAGGAGGTACATTTGTAATTTGCACATCAAACGAATACATTGCTTGGAATAAAATGACAGTATTTTTTTCTAATTTTCTTGTCGTTTCCCAGGGTTGGTTCCATAGAAGAAAATGATCGTAACCTTACAAAGAATACGAGGTATTAAAAAACATCGTTGTCTTTTTATACCCTGTATGTCGCAGGCGTATTGTAGAACACGCCGTATTACCTTTTAGTTGTTATTTTAATTTTTACATAAATGCCAAGTTGTCTCGCTCCAAAACTCATACTAATAGGCATTAAGCTCGCCCTTGTACATGTATTTTTTTGCTGTACTACAATAAAGAATTTTATTTTTTTCTAAGATACAGCGTATTTTACAATATGCCTTCGACGGAATCTAATCCATTAATGGATTTGACCAATGGATTAGAATGGAATAGAGCTAGGTTTATAGGTGGAGTTTCGTAATTATCACTATGAGTGAACTGTCAAAAAGATGCGTAATATCGCGTGGTAATAGCCCTGCCTGCATATAAAAGTTTTTATAAGTACAAGCTTTATCTTACCTATTCGTATCGTGTCCGGCAAAGCGGAAAGATGGCCGAAAAATAAAATTAGATAAATCGCGTTCACACCTCTCATTCTGAAACAATTGAAAGAGGGTTGTTAAAACATTGCAGATTATCTAACTGTGAACGTACAAAGTCTAAGATTTATAGTGTTTTGTGATAGATAGATGTGTTTTGTGAACACATCGATATTATAAATACGATATAAATGTACGAAAAAACCCTAAGATTTCTTGTAAATAACTCTAATTGGGCCATAGTAATCAATCTGAAAAATATTATTATGGTGAAAAAACTCTATCATCTCGCTAGCAAGCATTGGTAGAAAAAACAGGTTCCAAGACAAAATTTAACCCACTTTATTTTTCATTCTTGGTTCACTTTAAAATAAATGAAAAGTTCATAGTGCTCAGACGCTCAGACAATGGAACATCGTTTTACTTTGACGTTTGTTGTCGCAATATTCTCGCCAATGGCGTTTAGAACTCATCACGTGAAATTACGAACGCGCGAAAATGAAGGATTCCTATTGGAGCAGCAAGCAAACGTTTCAATAAAGAACCTCTATTTGGTTTATTTGAGTCAATTGAAATATAATGTTCCCGTGAAATCTCCGAAATCGAACAAGACATTGAGATTTATGCAACAAATAGCATGTGGCGATAAAGCTATAGCCTCATTGAAACCATTATGCTATACGATATTGGTAAAGATAGAAAGAGGTAAAAGTTATAACCGATGGTTTAAGATGAAAACAAGGACACGATTAAGATAAATAAAACCAATAATAGGTTTGTAGGGATATAATTGGAAAAGCGCAGATGATAAAACGTTATCGGCAAAATCTTTCGCATACCAAACGTACATTTTTTTACTATTTGAAAAATCCTACTCGAAGAAAACTAATCACTTTCACGCATGTATTACTTTCCAAAAATTGTAGCTAAGCTTAGTTCTTAATATTGAATTCTAGCATACAACTATTGTTCTCCCTCAGTGGATTGTACCCTTATACAAAAATTGGTAGATTTATTGTCGATACAACTGACCTAACTAACTAACGAATACGAAAAACCGTACAATTTATTGCGCTAATATTATTGTGTTGTACTGAAACGAGATTGCTTTCGAAAAATATATTTACGCTGAAATAACATTTCGTGGAAAAAATACCATTATTTTTATAAGTAAATCATCCTACATCAAATAACTACCAAAAAATATTAATTCCTTACGTCACATTTTTCCGTTTGACATCTTATTATAATCCTTACTAATATTATAAATGTGAAAATATTACTCTGTATTTTATCGAATCATGCTACTATTGAATCGATTTTAATAAAATTTGGTGGATGGATAGTCTAGAGCCTGAGTTAGCACATAAGCTACTTTTTAATATGAAATAACGGTTGTAAGGGGTTAAATTAACGTAATTATTATATTTCATAGCTTGAGACTTATTTCTTAGGCTTTTGATTATGAGTTAGACACTTGACTTTCGAATCTGGAGTTCCACGGGAAAATTAAACTGACAAAAAACTGCAACGATTCGCGATTTATATGTTTTCTTCATAGCAAAACTTATCGCCTAACAAGACTAACTGGGCCTGATCCCGAGAGCAACTCGAGTGGCCCAGAGTTCAGAATTGCTTGCCTCGGGGTTTTCCTAATTCGATTGAATGACCGAATCGAGCGGCCGATGGAATTTGTCGTTTACGGCTTCCGAAGTAAATTGATTACGAAATAAAGAGAAACCTCATTTGGCCAACTCTACCATGTGTTCTTCATGCTGATTGTGGTTATTCTTGGCCATCTACCAATTATATTGTGTGACGTAAAATTATTGAAAATAACAGTTAAAGTGACAACAATCTCTACGTGATAGGACGCTAGTCAGTTGCCAGCGAAATCTGAGGGTACTCTGAAATGCCGCTTTCGAATTATCGACCGAAGCCTTTGACCCTACTACGAAAATCATTCATTGGAGTTCACAAATGAAATGCCAAATTACTAATACCTGTCAAAACGGTGCGACTGAACCGATCGGAGGAAGTTCGTAGTAGGAAACACCTCGATATTCGGCCGATACGTCGTTTATCGTCATTTCAGAGTTGACTCCTATCGACATTACCACATCTTTTGGGCAAGTCTTCAATGTCATTATACACATACCCTCATAATGTCCTATATAATCAGAATCTATTCTACATGGTCACACCTTTCCCAGAAGTAGGCCAGGATCATATAGGAGATACACGCCTTAGCATAGCATATAAGATGCAATATTACTCAAATGTAGCATTATACCTTTTTGCGTTAATTTGCCATTTACAAAGTCCAACAAAAATCTATACAGTTATTATTAAGACTGTCTCAGTTTTTAGGTATATAGCTGACTGTACATAAACATGAGTGTCGTGTCGGGTACAAATGCGTGACGTTACGAGACGAGACACTACGGTCAGTTTTGATTGTCCTTGTAGATAAAGTAAGCGAGATAACTTGTCTTCTAAACTTCTTCAATGGAGGAAATATGTATCAGGGTGCTCGATTTCAGAGCAATATCAAAGAATGTCGTCATCGTCAGCCTATTTCGCTTAGTCCCTTCTGGACGTTAGGTACCCCATACGCCACATAGCTCGATCTCCCGTTTTTGCCATCCAGTCACCAACTTTAAGGCATCAGTCCATCTGGTTAGAGAGCGAAATCCCACTATAGAAAACCGATAGTACAATGTACCGATAGTAGTATTTTTATAAATATGTAATTTTCCATTTAGAGCCATTGATAACAACTTCCTATTCGAAATTGTTGAAGAGGATATAATTACTTCATTCCCGTCAAATTTTACATTTAAGTACAGCCAAATTTTAAATTCGAAACATCACCATTTTAAAATAACCCTTTATTATTAACGACAGCCTCCGAGAAGGCTTATAAAACCGAATTTTAAGATAATTAATCCAAAGGGGTACATTACAGTACAGGTTATGCTGAGAGGTTAAAAAAGGATATTTTTATGACTTCGTACTTACTGGAAAATAAAATTTAATGCTTCTTTTTCAGGTGAGGTAATAGAATATCACTCATCTATTGTCTTAATTACAAATCGAGGCATGATGCATCACGAATAAATACATATTCATACTACCGCTGTTTTCCCGAAATAAGATACCAAGAACTACAGGATCATAGACAAGATCCCAAAGCCACGTCCAGCTTAGCAGGGACACAGGTAAACAATCAGTGACAAGTTGCTAGGTCTGAGAGAATACCGGAGTTCCTTATATAGGTAAACTGACTTTGTAAAAAAAAAATTTAACCGACTTCAAACTTTAACCAAAAGCGATAAATAACGTACCTTTATCTACTTAATACATATTAAATATCTACAATGTTCCGCTTTTTACAGAGCTTAATACCTAATACTTTCGAGGACCTGAGGCGAGAGTCATCTTTAACTATTTAAATATTTATAGATTATCACATATTTTTGGAGTCGGTGCCAGCCTAGGTAACGTAGTGTTGATGGACGCGCGCGACTGGCAAAGCCACACACACGGCAAACATTACAAACGGTGTAGTAGGCAGCGGTAATGCAATTTCCTATTCTTGGAACATTTAGTGCTGGGTCAGTCTTCTTAATTACATTGATTTGTTTGGCTGGCACCGACTCCAAAAAATATGTGATAACAATAAATATGCGTTAAATAGTTAAAGATGTTGTTAGCAAGTATTGTCATTAAGTTGTAAATATTTAAAAGTTTGAGATATTTAATATCGGTATTAAGTAGATAAATTAGTTACGTTATTTATCGCTTTTTGGTTAAAGTTTGAAGTCGGTTAAAATTTTTTTTTTAAAAGTCAGTTTATTTCTCGAGTTTAGTTTTTAAATACTACTAGTTTATACAGGCTGATTCCTTTGGAATCCGTCAAGCGTTCCCGAAAACTAGCGTAATCTCCTCATCATCACTATTATAGTTTTCTCCTTAGAAGTATACCTGGGAATCTGGTTTCCAAAATATTAGGCTCCATACCTAGTTGAGTAACATAGACTGCATTATTTCTGCATGCGACTCAATGCACATAGACGCGCGTAGCAAGATTTTTCACGAGAAATAATTACACATACCTATAAAAAAAACTAACATAAACACTGGTCACACCTTTAAGTACATTCGCCGATCAAGTACCTTGAGCAATAAAAAAATTGTTTACACAACATCGTTTCTGAGCATTTTTTTTTTGCATAAACTTACTTTTTGCGATTTATAGAGTACGTACCCTTAGTTAAGGGTGGCAACGAAAAAACACCATGTATACCATAAGGTTTTCATCATTACCATCTCAGGAGTAGTATCTACCCGTATAAGTATCACGTTAGCCCTACATACATAGTTGTCCGTATCGGGTACCAAATTGCAGTACTGTCCCTAGACTCCTAACCGTTAAGGAGGGAAATTCTGTAGCTTGACCATCAGCACAGCAGCAATTCATAATGTTGATTCAAGCTATACCTTTTCACGTTGGTAATAAGCAACATGTAGTTATACATACTAATGCTATATAGTTTCCATCGTAACAAATGGGGTACTGTCTCCCAACTCCTATAGTAAAAGTTCTGTAGCTTCCGTCAGAGCAGCATCAGATTTGATTCAAGTAACACGTTAGTAAATTTTCCATTTAGAGCCAATTGATAACAACTTCCTATTCGAAATTGTTAAGGATATAATTACTTCATCATCAGCACAGCAGCATCAGATGTTACATTAAGTAACACGATTGCCCTAATTTAATAAATTCCATCACCATTTTACTATGGAGTAACCCTCTTATTATTAACACAGCCTCAGATGTAGGCTTATAAAACACGTTAGCCCTACATACTAATAAATAGTTTCCATCGACCAATTGCTGTACTGTCTCCCAACTCCTAACCGTTAAGGAGGTAGCTTTATCTCAGAGCAGCATCAGATGTTGATTTTTAACACGTCAGTACACACTACTAAAATCATCGACCAATTTAATGCTTCTTTTTCAGGTGAGGTAATAGAATATCACTCATCTATTTCTTAATTATCGAGGCATGATGCATCACGAATAAATACATATTCATACTACCGCTGTTTTCCCGAAATAAGATACCAAGAACTACAGGATCATAGACAAGATCCCAAAGCCACGTCCAGCTTAGCAGGGACACAGGTAAATGATCAGTGATAAGTTGCTAGGTCTGAGAGAATACCAAAAAAATTTTTTTGTTCCTCGGTGAACATACATAAAAAAAAAATATTATATACATATAATAAAAATGTAACGGATCGCTGTCTGTACATGGAAGATATATGAGAAAAAATATTATAGGAGACCTTTATCAACGCAATAGAACCCAAAACGGTGATTTTTTGAATTTTTGTCTGTTTGTCTGCTTGTCGGTTTGTCTGTGCGTTTGTGCACGCTAATCTCAGAAACGGCTGAACCGATTTCGATGCAGTTTTCAGGAATATATTGTGACAGGTCCCACTTAACATATAGGCTACTTTTTACCCGGGAAAATGTTTTTATCCTGGATAATTTCGACTTTTGTTTTTTCTGTAGTCCACGTGGACAGAGTCGCGGGCGTTCATTAGTCGGGACTAAAGTACTTATACAATTTTCGTTGTAAGAATTAATGATAAATTAAGGTACGCTTTTCATATCTTTGGTTAAATACAATACTTACCACAAAGGTGTGCATAAGAAGTTCTCAATTATTTTATTAAAGGTATCTACTTAGTCCTTAAGAATAAAACTAGCATAACGTTCCTAAATAGTTCACAAATTCAATTAAATCTAACTGGAAAACCGTATTCCTAAAATTGAAAACCAATATCCCTTCGTTGGCAGTCTGTCAGTGCGGGTTTGGCGGCGACCGCATCTCGCCCGATGAAAATAATTTATATCTATAGCGTAGAAAGAAAGATCTATAGGTATGTGAAATTTACATTTGTCCCCACTATACTAAGCATGATTGTGGGATTTCCTTCTGGAATATTACTGCGTTTTCGGGAGGTGGGCAGCAGCGCTTCCCATGTAGACAACATAGTCCAAAATACAAACTGCGGTCACCAACCTGCCTGCCCAGCGTGGTGACTATGGGCAAAAAGGACAGTGGACTGCAATAGGCTGATGATGATGATGATGATGATATTCCTGCAGATATCTTCTATGCTGCTCAGGGAGTGAAAAAACGTAAAATACGACAGCTGCTTCTCTTCCCGGGCATACTATACAAGTCAGTAGAAGGACAAGAGGGTCTTGGTGTTTTGTAGGCGATAGGCTGACCAGTTGTACATCTCAGCTATACCCTCAAAATTGGTTAGAAGTGTAGTAATTATATCTATGTACGAGTATGTATATTCCTGCAGCTTTACCCCATTTCGAGAACACAGACATGTCTATATCGGATGTAGGATGCATGGTGGACTCTAGTGTCCAGATCTTAACGTCTCTTTCAACCGTTAAGGTAGTGAGGTATTATTTTTACAGTAAGCATATTTTATTTATTAAATTAGAAAGCCAACATAATACATAACAGTTCCGTTAAGATACAAGTTGGGCATATGTTGTCATCAATTGTTCGGGACTATAGCTGTTGCAACAAGATATTTGCCGGTTTTCAAAGTCAACTGTATCTGACGAGTGTATTGTTTATTTGGATCAACTGCCTCCACTGTTTTATCCACAGAAAGAAACTCGGTAGGTATTCAGCCTTTGAGACATATGAACAATAAATTCACGAAATCAGGTGAGAAAGTTTGTGGAAGATCCAAATCCTGTCGAGGATTGAAATAATATTTGGGACATGAGTCAACTTTTACTCTAGTTAACAGGTAGTAGAGGTCCTCCCCAGGTACCTCAGCATGTGGACTCAGCTTACAGCTGTATAGTATAATTCATATTTGACCTCCTTCGTAATTCTTCAGTTCTGACTACCCCTTTTCGGGAACATAGCCGTGTGTTCCTATATGAATGCATAGTACAAGCAGTTGACCTGTGCAAGTGAGTGGAAAGAGAATCATAAAATTCGTTTCCGAACTCATCACTCGCTTTTCAGTCGAGTTAGTAAGACTATCCTGGGGGGCAATTCTCGAAAAGTCTCTAGTTGGAACGAAGCCGAAACGGAACCGTTGTAGACGCTCAGAACAAAGCAATAATTACTTTATGGTGACGTAATTAGACACATTTCAAAATTGTTCTATAAACAGATATTGTAAACAGTGGAGTAAGCACGAACCTTTTTACGTGGCGTAATGCTAGCGACTTGCTGTGCAAAATCTATGTGATTTGACAGTTGGATGATAGCGTTACGGAGTCGATGATGTATCCTACTAAAAAGTTGAACTTTTTAGTAGGATACATCAAATGAACAATGTCAAACGTCACTCATATCTCGCAAATACTGTGTGCTAACGCTTCCTATCCCTGCTACTTCGAAATTGTGATTTCTATCTTTTAAAAAAACATGGTAGGTATAGCATTGGTCAACCGAATGCCCTCATGGGAATAATAGCCACAAAGAATACGCGTTTAACCCAAACTGAAATTGATTAAGATTTCAGCAAAACTCAACTAAAACTCCTGACAGTGACAGACAGTACCACAAAAATATATATTTTCTAATCTTTCATTACCTTTCGCTTGGGCCAACTCAACTGATATGACCCTAATTTATACAGGATGTGTTGCCACCCTTACCGAAGGGTACGTACTCTATACATCAAATAAAGTAAGTTTATGCCGAAAAAAATTGGGAAACGATGTAAACGTTTGGATTTTTTTTGAATTTCTTCATCGGGCAAAATTAATAGTATCCAGTGTTTATGTTAGTTTTATCATAGATTAATTATTTCTCGTGAAAATCTTGCTACGTGCGTCAATGTGCATTTATGCAGAAAAACGCAGTCTATTTACTCAACTTTGGACCCTAATATCTTGGGAACTAGACACTTCCCAGGTATGCTTCCATGGAAAAAAAAATATCGTGATGATGAGGAGATTCCGTAGTTTTCGGGAAACGTTGACGACCAAAAATCATCCTGTATAAGAGGAGGCTTTTATTCGAGTGCCGAGAGTTAAGACTTATATAATTACATCAATACAGGACCATGACTCCTGACAATGCTTTCTTCAACCAACATAAAAATGTTATCGAATCTTTCCCTACCTACCCTTGCATTAAATGCAGCATCAGAGATAGCACAGACCGTACCTTTAACATACTCGTACATTGATATCGACGGGAAGATTTAGTCCAAGCAATATTTAGTATTAGGAAGACTTATTCTTTATATTCATATCAATCTACCATACGATCATTCACAAATTAGCTGAAAAAGAATTTTATGATCGATTGAGTGGGTCACACTAATCCAATTTTGGAGAATTTGTATTCAGATGGTATATGAGTAAGTTTGCCGGCAATATAAGATTTAAAATATGTTCTTTAAATTTTTTGTAAGTGGGTACAGTGGGTGGGTTCATAAGTACATTTTTTTCCATATGTCGTAATCGTAGAATTGTTATGATGGTCAGCATTTGAAATGTCGATGAAGTTCAATGTATTCATCCAGAGATTTATCGTTTCTTATACTGATCATTTCAGAATCAAGAATTGTATAAAATATGAATTAGAGGCGCTCATGGCGGATTTTTCTATCAGAAGAAGTTCACGGATAGTGTGTAGTATAAGTATATTAGACTTAATGGGGTTTATTAATATTGTTAAACAAAAACCTTAGATTGATGTTAGTTAGGTTACACAATGACGCACGAGCCGAGCGAGCGGAGCGATAGGCAGATGTTGCGAAAAAGTCTTTTATGTTTTTAAATTATATTGTTTAAATTAGTAAGTAGTAAGATTCGGTTTTACCCTGTTAATACGATTAGATGACAAAATCGTGAAATGTAGACGGATCTGGTCATTAATGAAATACTTCATTCGACCATCATTGATCAATAACAAATGACACATACATACTATTTCAATAGAGTATCTCTACTTCTATAGTCTACGTAAATAATGCAAAACACATACCTGTATTAATACTACATCAAAACATACGAACAACACAGTCACATTACATGCACTTCACATCGTTTGCTGCAAGTTATGATCGAGATTCGCTGCTACAAATATCGATATGTAAAGCACAGGTTGTCAATTAGGATCGCGGCGGTATATTGATATGTGATGGAGAGGGTATCGAGATACTAATCAATCGTTGCGAGCGATTTGATGAGAGCGACCGCCCGCGCGGCTGGCGACGTCGAGCTGACGGTCGCGGGTGAAGCGCAGAAGCCGGGGCACGCCTGCGCGAAAACGGGCCTCCTGGAAAACCCCCATCCCTAGAGATAATACTGACATGCTGATCCTAGTTTGAAAGCATTGATGAAGGTTTACAATAATTATGAGTTGAATTGTCTGTAGTGTAACTTGATATTTTGACATTTTCTTTCATGCCCTTACATATTTTAAATTTTAGTTTATTTTTTATGTAATTTAGTAAAGGAGATCCTTTAGTGTAGGTGACTTAGTCTAGTAGATAGATAACTACGTGATAAAATTTATATGGGACATTTACATGGACCTTTCTAATACTTTGCTTCATCGCATCATTTAAACATTATTTGAAACGACAATAGGTAATGTCGTACGTGGGCTTTACTGTATTTAACTGTCGTACTGTATTTAAAGCTTTATAAACTTTGATTTGCAATCAACAGTATAAAACCTTAGAAAACAAGTTCTAACATTTACAAAACATCAAGCAAATAAAGTCATCTAGATACATAAATATACGTGTACAAAACTCCCCCGTCTGGGGGACTAGCAAGGCTTCGTTCGTTTCGCACGCACCCCGCTGCCCGTGCGTTGAACCCGCACAGGATTCGCAGCGTCAACGCAAATTGTCTTTTCATTATTCACGCGGCGATTATTTTCCTCTTTGACGGACCACAATAAAAGTCAGAGTAGGCTTTGGACTAGGCCTGTGCAGATCCAACGCACACACAAATCCGACAATGTAGACTGAAGTTAAAACGATTATTTTTTGGGATTTAAACGTAAAGAAGAAATGCTTGCTACAGCGTAATAATGGATTTTTACAGATAACGAACTGCTGAGATTTATTTAATGGCCATGGCCTGATAATTTATAGAAAAAGGGCCAACACCTACATACCAGATGTTTTGTTTAAGCCGTGGGGCGTTAATACTAGGCAATGATCCATTGTCAATTACAGTTTTCAAAGGTTTCAGTTGCGTAGGCTACTGTAGGTTATTGTTATGACTTATACCTACTCTTTTTCTAATTTAGTCAGGTAAAACTTACCTTAGAAATAACGTTAAGTAATTGCCCGTTTTAAGATGTTATTATTAAAACATCTAAAGATAAACCTTCGTAGATTTTTTAGCTACAACCAAGGTTCTTGCATTCTAGAGATCCGAAACAGTTTGTAAAGGATCTTGTACAGTATTTAATTTGGTTTTAATATATTTATATTTATTATATATATTATATGACGCAAGCCATGGTCGTGTCGCGGCCGTGTCGTCTAGTGGAAAAACGTCCAATCTCGTAATGTTTTACCAGACGCAGTTCATTCATTACTGGTCCACCTACCATGACATAGACAATACGTGTGATATATCTACCTACCCAATAATGTTGGACACATCTATTGAGGAAAAGGAGAGGAAAAAATTAAATTACTATTTAGTGAATGCGTGTGTATCTGAGTGATTTTCTGTGTGTCTCACTAAGCTCGGTCCCGTAAAGTAAAAGCAAAGAGGATATGCGTAACAACGATTTCTCATGTTAAATACTTAGTATGACACAACCATGAACGTATAAAGAACAAATAACATTCTTTATACGTTCATGCACACAACGTTGCTGATTACTTAACGTTAATGCGAATAAGTGCGAGTGGTAAATGACGCTCAGAATAGACAAAGTAGTATTATTTCTCGATCGAATCGATAAAGTTTTCTCTAAAAGGAAACCTTCTTCTTCGATAAAGTCTAGGCGCTACTGATGGGAGTGTTGCGACAACGAACGGCGATCCCAAAAGATGATACATTATCTGAGCACCCAAATACAGTTACCAGATATTATTATTGTAGTGGTGATAGCCTAGTGGTTAAGACGTGCACCTTCCAAGCGGGAGGCGTGAGTTCGATCCCAGTCACGGGCCTGTACCAATGAATTTATTTCATGTTTTAATGTTGTAAAATTGTCACTTTACTCGTGCCTCGGAAAGCACGTAAAACTGTTGGTCCTGTGCCTGATCTCTCTCTGGTCGTGTCGGCTTTCCGTCCCATCGGACTATGAGAGTAACGGAATAGAGAGTGCATCTGTGTTTGCGCACACACTTGTGCACTATAATATCTCCTGCGTACCTGGCCAATCTCGATTGGTCGCCTTGGCCGAAATACGGTCGGAGATCATCATCATCATCATTATTATCGCTTTTCCTCTCAGTATTTGCTTCATGCTCGTCCCATATGGATGTGATTGCATTCACTGACCATATAATCGATGGCCTAAAAAGATATGCTATAGAATCTTACGATCATAATCTCTTTCGGCCAAAACCTATTAAAGCACCGGTTCGTTTCCACAAATACAAGTACCACAAGAAAGTGTCCTTTGGTATGAATTCTTGTATATTTGTATATGATTGGTCACCTCGAAATGGTGGAGGTGGGCTTCCCATAAGTGGCGCATGCCGGGCAGGTAAGGGTGCAGAGAGGTGAGACTGCGGGGCGTGAACGTCGGTTACCCCCGGCGTTACGACATTTTACACTTCTACCCTGGAGCAAAGGTTCCGCTCTTGCGCTGTTCCCTCTGAAGTCAAGGTAAGAGTCGAGGGCCAAAGATGGTAAAGTGGCTCTCTGAACACGGGTCCGTGGTGACGCCAATCACCAACAGCTTCGACACAAAGCTGCCCTGCGGGTTTATTATTATTATTATTGAAATTAGATCTTATGTGCGCATTTTCTGTTCAGAGTCAAATGCAATGCAAAGCAATTGTTCCCTTACTTCATAAATTATCTACCTATGACTTGACACACACAACAGCCTATTACAGTCTACTGCTGAACAGTAGGCCTCCCAAGGCTGCTGAAATAGGGGGAATTATGCCCATAGTCACCACGCTGGGCAGGCGGGTTGATGACTAATGTTGTCAACATGGAAGGCGCTACTGCCCACCATCCAGTAACCCTTAATCGCTTCTTATGACATACATTGGGTGAAGCTATTCTTCTCTGCCGACACCACACAACTTCATTACTGTTGAAGGTTTAATAAAACAAATGGCGTCATATTTACTAGGATCATTCTGCCTGACGAGACGTTGAAAGTGTCGTAACCTGACACTATCGCAATTAAAGTTTCTGTCTGACGGGAGATAAATTTCCCCAAACCCAAATATCATATTTCAAAATTACAAGTATTTCTTGCTGTTTCCTACAAAGAAGTAAGGCAAAATTTTGAAGACAAAAAGAAAAGGTCGTTTTTTAAATAGAATAAAGGTACGTGCACACCTTATCATCGTCATGTGCTATGTATTAAATATCAATTTCAGCTTAAAATAATTTCTATTAAAAATTTAGATATAGGGTCTATTAAAAAAATAGACCCCTACTTTCATCATTAAAATATATAACTAATACGTAGGTTACGCGCGATGGTCATATATCGGATATGTTGGAAATTTGAGATTTTTCGTTATATGTCATTCTTTATTTGTAACTAAGTTAAAAAAAACATGTGAATAAGGGCCGGCGTACATATGACGAAGCGCAGCGCAGAGAATTTTTCGCTGTCAAAGCATTATCGACATTATTTGCGTTAAAATAAAGTTATCACAAATCGCGTATCCGCGCGCATGCTCGCGCATTTCAGAGTAGCAATTGTTTTTACTGACTTTCCATATTATTTCAACGCAAATAATGTCTATAATGCTTTGACAGCGAAAAATTCTCTGCGCTGCGCTTCGCCATCCCCGGGCCTAAAAATGTACAAAGAAATTATAATTTCTCAGACATATTTTCCAGAACTCCAGTCGGGAAAGAGAAATACATACAGGTAACAGGTTGTGCTCTTCCCTACTAGTATAATGGTCAGGCTAACATACAATAAGTACTACGTTTATTGAATTTAATAGTAAATTCACACCATTTCAATTATTATTTTTTTACCCCCGACCCAAATATAGGAGTGTTTATGACTGTGTAATTTTTCAGCATTTTTTCCAAGTTATTTGTATTGTTGTGCTTAACTAACTAAAGATTCAGCGACGAAACCGATGTATAAGTACCTTAAAACAAGCACACGATACCGGAGGGAGGATAATTTATTCAGCTGAATAATATATTTTTGGCTTTCATAAATACCAGAAAAATACTTCTAAAATCTGATCAAGTGCGTGTTAGGCTAGATATGAGTTGAATTTATCAATCAAATTTACTTATATTTTTTTATTGCAACTCTATTAACAGCATAAGGAAACATAATAGGAGGTGGAAAACGCGTGTCTACGAGTATATGCAACACTAGTTTCGAAACTCTGAGAAGGCAGCTTAACAGCAAATCACTAATGTACCGATACCATAGTGTAGGAACCCATAGGAAATAACTAAACCCAAAAATGGGAGCCCAAAGTAAAATGCGATTGACGCCCTTAAAAGGCCTGGTGTAATATCCGCATTGGACGGTCGCCAGTGATGAGATTATAATACTGGGATGAAATAATCTTTACAGTTAAAAAGCTAGAGTTTATCTGCTTAATCTGTGGTAACATACAATTTATCATGGTACACTCGGATAGGATTGTCCGAAGACTTACCACTGCTATTTACATGCGGTAGGTAGGTATGCAAGGATTAAGTATCATCGGTTTTGAACGTAAAAAGCGAACGTTATATCGAAAAAAAAAACTTTGTGCCATTCACACCAACTGGTTTATCTGATTTTTTAGCACACAAGTTTTTTTTTCACAGATTTAATGCAGCAAATAATCATATTGGTGCAAGTACATGGGTATACCATAAAATATTTTATATACTTTTAAAGAGATCTTATCACATAATTTTATGGACTATTTCAAGTGTTTTAAATCTTTTCCTTTATACCTATATAAGTTAAGTTATAAGAAAGAACTTTTTGCGAAATAGAGCATACAGCCAAGTAGTTATTGAAGTTCTTGTTCCGAGTTTATCGGCTTTGGCAATAATACAATCACTAAAATGAGATCGAGAAATATGAGCTGACGTACCTAGAGATTTACTGTAGGATAAAATCAAAAAAGTTCAAGTTATAAGTTAAGACTTAAGTCGTAGTATTTAGGCACTCTTGGGGCTATCCGGATAAGTACTGATAGAAATTTATCCGGGATTATGGCAACTGGTTTATCTTCTAGTAACTAGATTCTAGTTGAATATTAATATGTGTGTGACGTAATACACATTTAAGGCTCGAGCACACCGAATGCGTATGCGTGCACGTAAGCGTAGACGTATACGTACCTCTGAGTTGTAATGTATGGAACTGTATAGGCACGGGCAGACCGGATGTGTACGCGTAGACGTAAGCATAGACGTCAAGCGGTGACAGTTCCATACATTATACGTCTACGCTTACATCCACACACACGCATCCGGTGTACTCGAGCCTTTATAGATACAATTGAATAAAAAAAACCCCTATTTTATAAAACCTATGTGATAAATTTAAATTGCAGGAAACTATTAATACTAACTAGCAACAGCCGCCCCCTGATTACTTAATTTGCAATAGCAAAGCCGAAGCAAAGCGATTGCGAAAATTGTACTCGTAAGTACAATATTCTTGAAATGCCAAAGTTCCTTTGAAATTCATTTTACTCGTACGTAATACGAAATTGACAAGCAATCAGCTATTTTTGTACAATTTTCACTATCGCGCTTCGAAATCTCGCTATTCAGTTACTACGCTAGTATCTAAGTATAATAAAAGCAAGGCTTTTATCAAAAATCCAACCGGTCACTTGGGAGCTTCCCTTAAGCTTTGAGAATATAGCATATCTTACAGGCTAGCACGGGTGGATCCCTGTAGCCTCCCTAATGCCCTCTTGTACTAAAGTACCCGCAAGTACCGCTTGGCGTATGCCCAACATAGACGCAAACTATCTATTGGAAACTTATCTTTATGGACCGTATATTTACGAAATTATACTATACTATTTTGTTTTGAAGACCACATTTGACGGCCGATTGGTATAGTTGGTAGTGGCCCTGCTTGCGGTGCCATAGGTCCTGGGTTCGAATCCCGGTAGGTGCAAACATTGATGTGATGAATATCAATGTTTGTTTCTGAGTCATGGATATTTATGTACTTATCTATGTATTTATATACCGTTACTTAGTACCCACGACACCCCATTAGGGGGGATCTTAGTGTGGGACTAGGTCAATGTGTTGTGAAGTGTATGAATATTTATTTATTTATATTTAAAACTACTTACTATTATTTTATAAGGCCGCAATGGTATAAACTATTTAAAAAGTCTATGCAATAAACGTTACATACATTAGCTACATGATGTTGTATACAATTTATAACAAAGAAAAAGTCACATATCTCACACAAATGAATTGGAAAGAAACGGAAACGAGTTGCAGCATGTGTAATTTCATATCTACTCTAACGAAACATGTACGAGTAGAGTATATTTCAAAGGAATACGAGGACTGCCTATACAAATCTGTCTTTTATTCTATTCAGTCGTTGCATTAAAAATACCAGGGCCCTGAGTCTCATGTCCCTCTACATAAATCTTCAGGCAAATAATTTCGGTCATGGTGGCCAATCTCAATAGAGATATTATAGTGCACATGTGTGTGCGCAAACACAGGTAAATTCGCTATTCCCTTAGTCACATGGTCCGTGACGGGCGGACATTTGAATGGGTGACAGCGGTCAGCATATTTGCTTAGGTCAGTGTTGGCAACCTAGAATGATGCGCTGATCGTACCAGGGGCGTAAAATTATCGTACCTGACGAAAAATTATCGTATACTTTTGAACGACATAAAAAAAAACGATATTATTACGAACTTATATTGCGCTCAATGTCCTTTTTCGAATTTTATGATTTTCACATGAGTACATTGCGTACAAATGGCGCGAAAATTTGTGTGTTTCAAAAGTTTTACAAAAATAAAATGGCTCCAAAGTTGATCAGTCGATTATTAAATTTATTCATGAACACATAAAAATGACAAAATATGTAATATTCAACGAGATATATATTTATATATTTCTTATCTATATATGAGTGAACGAAACTATATCCATTACAATCGAAAATTATCGTACATTTGGTACGATAATGAATCGCAATCGTACATCGTACGCTGGGTGCATGTACGATAATTATCGTACGGTTGCCAACACTGGCTTAGGTATCAATTTGTCAGCACAGAAACATCCATTAGGAATTTTTAGCGATGAACGACGAGTACCGGTGGTACGAGTAATGTACACACTAGTTAGACACTATGAAAAAAAACTAACAGCTGGTTATAAATCCGCCATTTTCTTTTTGGATTGATAAATAGTATGAGCAAATAAGACAAGTCGTGTAGCCATTATATCGAAGGGCATGAGAAGGGCTTTGCAAAGCTCGTGCCGATTTATAGTTTTACCCGCACATAGTCAGACTAAAGATTTATTTGCAAATGGATGGTAACCTTTTTGAAGGTCTATATTGAAATCGGTTTTGGATGCGGAGTATTTGCTTGTTAACATTATATAAAGTTATTTCATTATGACTGAAAGTTATATAATGGATGATGTTCCTAGAATGGATGGATTATCTCGATGTTTATTACACAGTTTTCATGGATTTCAATAGAACCTTTCCGTTACTGAGTCTGACAAAGTACAGCTGAAACTACTGGGTAGGCGTATGTTTGGCAATGTATGGTTTTTGGAAACGGGGATGTATATGTATAGTACTGAGAGGATTCCCCGATAATATCATGGGAACAGAATCAAACGAGAATGTTTGCGCAGAAGAAGACGTGTGCGGCCGCTAGTATAACATTTACTAAACTTTTGCATAAAGTTTAGGTACATTCTCTTAAAAAGCACAAAAACGCTTGTTACAGTTAGGATGGCGGCCGGACTTGTTTTAAAAAAAACAAGGGTTTTTCACCACACTAAGTTTATTATTTAAACACTATCTATTACACATTATACATATATATAGTATAGGCACAGCTTTACTTTCTCAATCTCCACGGTGGAGTGGACTACCAGAGCTCTTGATTGATGCACCAGGCCGGTAGGAAGGGAAATTAGTCCGTAGCTGGGCAGCAATTCGGCAAGAGATGATACTGACTAACTCGATGTTAGTCGGTAGGGAAAATATATAGTACTTTATTGATGATCTGCATCTTATTATTTACTACAAAATGGAATTGGTGCAATTCAGCAATAAATATATATTTGGAGTATGTAACATTACGTATAATACCCATGTTTACATCTGTCTTCTCTATGCTAAACATGGCTGTGGGATTTATTTTATGATACCGTCATATTTTTTTGCTACCCATTTCGGAAACACACCCGTGATACGTACCAACGCATGTAATATGTAAGAGTAATGATTAGTTATTTATCTTTGCAAATAAAACGGAGAAAACATTTCTTAAAAATTCCTGAATAACTGAAGCGGTCGGTATTAAAGGTATACCTTAGTTACACTCCGCTATTTGGCAAAAACAACAACTTTTATAGCTTTAGAAGTTCCTACGCCAATGTAAGTAGGTATGTTATTTACGCCCTGTTCACTACGTTAGAGGAAAAACTTTTTACTACACACACAATTTGAATGCATTCAGTTCAAAAATTCTATGCAGCGTTTTCAACAGACATGTACTTATTATATACATACATATTTTCACAGCTGTGTTCACAAAATGGGGTAGATTAAACCTTATTATATCCAGTACTTTATATACTTTTACGTAGGCATTTACAGCCTACATCCCCTAATATTTTTATTAAAATATTGACCATGTTATACAAGAGACTATAAACAAACATTCCTGTAAAGTTTGCTTTAATTTGACATACTTACATTACATAAATTTTGCTGTCAAATGCTGTCAAACAATGTCTAACTTTAGACGCGATTTTGTATAACGACGTTAATTTTTACATAAAGATAAGTTATAAAATTATTAATAAAGAAATGGAAAAAATTCCTCACCCGGGTGGGAATCGAACCCACGACCTCTGCATTCCGCGTGCCAGATATAAAGATAAGTGACAAACTGCAAGACAGTCTCTCATGTATCTGAGTTTAGCTAATATACCTACCTACCATAGAGGGCATTCAATTCGCCTTTGCTTAAGCTGCTTCTAGTATAATAACCACGTAACTATCTATTGGAATCTTAATAACCCTAGATGGAATCTTGTAGACAGCATTTCAAATAATTAAAAATCCTAACCGTACCTTGTCTCTTTATATTGGTAACTTTGACAGATTTTTGTAAAAAACTAAAAACTGTAGAGACGGCGAGCGAGAGGGATGCAAGACTATCAAACACGTAGAAAAGATGTTCAAAGTTCTATACGGCCTAGGTTGAGGGTTGTTGCCCACTGTTCACGAAATCAGTCAGTGTTACTATTTAACAGTTTACCTTCTGAATTGAAGAGTATTAGTAATGAAAATATATTTAAATCTAGACTTAAGAAATTGTTATTAGATAAATGTTATTATGATATAAATGATTATTTGAAACGCATGAAATAGATATATTTGCGTGGCACTTAAGATTACTTCCAGTATTATGTATTAAATAAGTCTGACATATTATACCTATATTATATTTGACATACTACTTATAATACTTGACATACTTATAGAATTGATTTGCGCATGTTTGTGATTGTTTAAAGTTTTTATAAATTTACGTGTACCTATTTTTTTTAATGTGATTTCAAATACAATGTTTATTGTTAATTGAAAAAAAAAATTAAAATTATTTATCTATCTTAAATAAGTAAATAAATCTTGTTGGCTATCTCATGTTGCGCCGAGCTGTGGTGGCTAACTTACGACCTAGCACTGCGGGCACATATTTGCTAAGTATTAAAAAACAGCAAGATTGGTACGTATAAACAAAATTATACTTTTTTTCATAATTTTATAGTAGAGCATAGAATTTAAAGGGTCAGCTCAAACCGAGACACATTGGTTTCACGCTGCGCCACGTGACGCCTCGAGGCGCATCGCAACGTTGCGAAGTGTACCTTAAAATCGTTAACAGCACGAACGATTTTACCGCTCTGCGTACCGTAGATGCACCACGCGGCGTCACGCTGCATCTCTGGGCGCAGTGGCTGCGTGATACAATGATATAACTATTCTGAAATTATTATACAATTAAATGTATACTTTTTCAAATAATAAATAAAGTATATTTAGATACGCTCTTTTAAAATGTGCGTGCAGCGTCGCGTCGCGTCTCGTATCGGTGTGAGCTGACTCTAGGACAAACCCTAATTGTACTAATTTGCTATTCAGTATGAAAACAAATCCAATGGTTTCTCGTATGTAGACTTACCTTAAAATTTCAATTAACGAAACAGAACCTAACAGAACGGTTGCAAACGACAGTGCCATCAAGATGTAAGTGCTTTTAGTTGTGTTTAATAATTACCAATCGTGCACGATTCGCCATGGCAAAGAAATCGTACTATCGTCTTACAACCCAGTAAAAGTGCTAGAAGAAAACTTAAAAGGAGATGTAAAATATCAAGTCGCACTGCGCCTCTGTGGGTCACCGGACGATGGAATCACGGGCGACAGTGGTTTCTATGTAGAGTGCGTTTGACCAAAAAGTTCGTTTGAGTGATGGCGCTAGTTGCTTTATGTATGACTATTATTTGTATAACTGAATACAAAAAAATAAGTGGCCATGGTTGCCAGCGGTGGAGGAGTTGCACGCAATCATATATTTGTAAATATTTTTAAATCTTTTTATATTATTCACCCAACTATGTAAATTGAAATATGTACATAGGTAAATTAAATATACAGTTGCCAAAACTATGCCCCATATTCTATGTAAACGTTTTTGCCCTTCTCCTCTTGGTGTACTAGCTCCATGATGGGTATGTACTGTGCTAGTTCAAGTGGCTTTTAGGTAGGTTGAATAATTCGCTACATTATTTAGTTCCTGCTTAACTGAATTAGGGTGCATAATCAGATGTTTACATACATACATACATATAATCACACCTTTATCCCTCACGGGGTAGGCAGAGCACCAAGGGCCGATAGAACCACATGGTGCCACTTCTGACCAATTTTGAGGGTACAGTTGAGATGTACAAGTTCGGTTAGTAGAGACAGGTGGTCAGCCCATCGCCTACAAAACACCAAGACCCTCTTGTCCCTCTACTGACTTGTACAGTATGCCCGGGAAGAGAAGCAGCTGTAGTATTATACGTTTTTTTTCAGTCCCAGAGCGGCATAGAAGTTCAGAGTATGTAACATTACGTATAATACCCATGTTTACATCTGTCTTCTCTATGCTAAACATGGCTGTGGGATTTCTTTTATGATACCGCATTTTTTTGCTACCCATTTCGGAAACACACCCGTGATACGTACCAACGCATGTAATATGCCCCATATTCTATGTAAACGTTTTTGCCCTTCTCCTCTTGGTGTACTAGCTCCATGATGGGTATGTACTGTGCTAGTTCAAGTGGCTTTTAGGTAGCTTGAATAATTCGCCACATTATTTAGTAGCAGGAAGCTTAACTGAATTAGGGCGCATAATCAGATGTTTTGCTATCATAATTAGTATTGGTTGCCTATTTATATGTTATCATTTACAAATCTGATCCCAATATGTTTAACATGGTTTTAGAATCTCACGCGTAAAGCGATCGCGCAGTTCTAGTTGTTAAATTTTACAATTCTAAAAGCATGCAATTCTGCACCCGCATAAACCTATATTTTAGTATTATCTAAAGTGTTGCATTTGATCGCAGCAGTGTTGTATGCCATATACATAGAAGATGCACATTTCTCTTTCATGGTACCTAACCATGGTACGGTATCACTCACCGATAAAAAAATCTTATTCAATGAATGTAATAGCATAGTTGTATTATTTAAATAAATTCCTGTAATAATCAACGTGTCAAAATTTCATCTAAGGAAGGTCAAAATATATAAAGCTCATCGTTGTCAACGATTTACTAATAAATCGAAAGAAATGTTACATCGCGTAGGGCATCGAACTTTAGTTGACCTCTCAGGAAAATCTACCACCAGACAGCGCTAAGGAAATAAGCAATTAACCTCGTACAATCACTGAGTAGAACTAAAACGAGCACTATAACGAATTAAGTCGCTTCCTTGAGCAAAACGCAGATTTATACGGCTATTAAAGGCTCCAGTCGATTCTATAAGCTTCATATTTCTTATCTATTCTATATTATTTTTGTTAGCGGCTTCTATGATTTTGGGCACATACGAGTATCTCATTCTCCTTATCTACGAGTAGTCATCATCTGCCCTCGCTGATGTTAAACGTAGCTGTGGAATCTCCTTTATAATCCTGCAGTTCTGGCTACCTCGTGTTTAATATGTACCTTCTTCTTCAGCCTATTGCAGTCCACTGCTGGACGTAGGCCTCCCCCAGGGCACGCCACAAGGCTACTGCCACAGGGGGGTTGTATGTACCTATAATAATGTTAATTTTACGTATGTCAATCAACTTCTATCTTGAAAACATAACATAATAGTGATATGTTCAACTATGGAGTTCGTCGTGAATTCGAAGCGAATACCTTACCTTACATGTCGAAATATCAGTTAGTTCTTACATAACCTATTATTACCTGTGCTTTCGAATTTTTACACCGCGGATTCGGATTCGAGTTTTGAAAGTGAGACTTACTTATAATACAAAGCTAGAATCACACTGATTTAAATCTAGGTACAGTATAAGTAGGTAGATAAGTGATAATTATGATAACAAAACCCCATTCATATTACCCTTGATTACTTATAAATAAGTTATCCTCGATATAATTATAATTATAAGGCTAATACCTATATAATAGTTAGTTGTAATGAATGAATAGAACATGTATATAGATAGTAATAAATATTGCAATGCCCTTGCAATATTTAAACATTGTATATGTTAAGACCTATGTATACCTACTATTACGTAGCAAAGATACTTTAGCACGCAATAAAGAATTTGAATTTGAATTTATAGTTAACCAATAAGTCGATAAATCGTCAAGTTGACGGCAGATTGGTGTAGTTGGTAGTGGCCCTACCTGCTACGCCATAGTTCCTGGGTTCGAATCTCGGTAGGAGCAAATATTGATATGATGAATATTGTCGTTTGTTTCCGAGTCATGGATGTTTCTATACTTATTTATGTATTTATATACCGTTGCTTAGTACCCACGACACAAGACCTTAAGTGATCTTAATGTGGGACTAGGTCAATGTGTCGTGAAGTGTGTGAATATTTATTATTTATTTATTATTAATAGTTGAAAATGCAATTAGAAACTGTTAATGAGTTCTTCAACTCTGTTAACAATCAAGTAGCTAAGTTTAGAAGTAATTTTACTACAGTGTAAGTCAGGCGTGTAAAATATTAAATAGTAGGTTTCTGTATTATAGAGATAGTAAATTACATTGAAGATACATCTCTAAGATACAATTCGAAAAGAGACGAAAGTGAGACATAAGTTATCAAATTATCTTGGGCAGATCGCTACTTAATTTCACCGGAGAGCTGATAAATCAACAAATTCGCCTAATTAAGTACCTATATTTTTAGTTAATTACTCTAAAAGTTTTTAATCCCTGAAAGGGATTAATGGCGATAGCGTTGTGGCTTTTACACGATTGGTCTGAGGGCAAAAATATCTTTGTGTAAAAGCAATATTGATTTTAAAATAGTATACCTATCTAATATTGACTAGCCCAAGGAACTTGAAATTACTTACGAATTAGAAGGTGCACAAACAACCTTACCCCTTGTACCTAGAACAGTAATAGTTTCCTATGTTATCTAGCCCAAGGAACTAAAAATTACTTACTAAATAGAAGGCAATTACACAAAAATTACTAACCCCCACCTAAAAATACAGCTGTTAGTTCTTTCGTATGCTGCCCTATATATTGGAAAAGGAGAGCTTTGCGGTAGTTTGACTTTAACGGACTTGTAGTTGGCTGTGCTCAATCCACTATTATAGATCCTTGGACCAGCCCAACTTTCCTCAGGTTCCGGCTATAAGATGAGGGTAGGCCACCCTTCTCTTTAATTAATCGGGGCTTGACCCGCGTCCAACTTTCCCGGTATAAATAGTAACCCACAAACACCCGGAAATACTTTGTACATTTTCTAGTAAGCTTGTTGTTCCGTGCTAAACGTTCCTGTTGCGAGATTTCTTGAATTACTGTACCGTCTTTAAGCCATAATAAAATATATAGGTATAGCTGCCTATTTATCATAAAATAAGAAAATCTGCCCGTAGAGCTCCTTGCTATACATAATGTAACAAAAGGGGTAAGTTAAAAGAAATGCTACGAATATAGCCCATAAGGTACCTATTCCCAAAAAGACATCAAATAGTGTGAACAAATTGTTACACAACTTAGGAATGTTCATATAATCTTTAAAAATAAACATGTGATTTCGAATCTCTGTGGATAGGTTAACATACTTCTTTTGTCACACTCTGTATAAACGATAAGGCCTTGGCTAGTTTAATAAAGAGCCCTTGTTACCGGTCGGGTCGCTAGAGGCACAAAAAATGTGCCCAAAAAGAGGCGGTAGTCTCACCACTTACTTGGAACTTAATAGACAAACTACTGAAAAGTGGGTTTGCAATTTGCACACTTGTGCTCAACTTTGAGGATAATTGACGTGACTATGTATGCTTAAATATAATAATAGTAAAGCTTTCCATACCTCTTTACCATTTCTTAGTACACACATTACTATGGAACAAACAATCCTTTGCATAATAAAATGTGATAAAGTCGTCAGTTTAGCGAGAGTGACATTTTCTCTACAACAAACTTATTATTTTGCTCAAGCTTCAAAGAAGAATATTTCTTAACATAATGTGCATGTATTTTGTAGAGTTTTATAGTCTTTATATAATAAAAATCTATTTTTTTATTCAGAAAAATGTCCTAGAACGAAATTAAAATAATTGTGTCATCACGCTTATACCCATAAAAGGCGCGCCATATAGGTAGTCTAAGATTTCGAAGCGCCATTTTTTCAATCAAACAAGGGATGTTAACAGTAAGAAAATTTGGTAAGTATTTCTAAAACTGACATTACTTATTTCTTTTTCTCCAATAAGGTACTATTTTCAAATTTAGATACTATTTATGTTCATATTGTAGTCTGAAAAATCTTACTGCGGAAAATTGCATGACAGTTATGGGCTTATTCAAAGAAAATACATACTCTATGCTCATAATGTTTTATCTACTTATACTTCTTATAAACAACCAAGCATTACCTTTACGGACGGTAATGAGGACTTTTCCTGTTAGAATACTCTTTATCTACGTTCGTAGACGCAGGGAACGTAAATATACTTATGCATATATAAACGTGACGAAGCTACGTGTCAACAGAAAGCACGCGACATTTCCCGAGCAACATTTCCATTGCTACGTTTCCTACGTACATAAATTCATCTCTTGAAAGTAGACAATTTAATATGAGATTCCGTATCTGCGAAAATAGCTCTGCGTTGGCGTTGCTTTAATGAATACGAAACTGCGTATAACTGAATATTAAATTTCATGCTAAGAACTACGTAATTGTAATTACGCTTGTTAATTAAATCCTACGTAAAGTTGTTCAAGATAATAATGAGCTTCGTAAAATATCGGAAGCAATTGTAAAACATTAGAAAAACAATTTCTAAATGCAATTAAGTCTAAAATACACTTCTAATTTGTTTTTCACTTTATGACAAAGAAATATATTTCAATTAAATAATTAAAACAAAAAATTCGAAAGCACGAAGTTAGTTTAAAGCCATATTTCATATCGTAAAATTATCAATTTAACGTCATAATTATTATTATTAATATATGGATAATGAAATCAGCGGTTTAGTTAAATTATGTAGTAAATGGATGTTAAATACTTTCACATATACGAGTATTATCTGTCTGGTTCAAAACCACCAGTCTGCCAGTCAAGCCTGCCTTTTCAATTTGCCCACTCTTTTTCATAAGTTCAGTCTCAAATTTTGAAGCCACTAATTTTAGAACAATAGTGCTTATGCATTATCATCTTAATAATATTATTGCTAGTATATTTTTTTTGCGTACTCATACCTTAATGGCAATTGAAGCGCTATATCAGAATAACTGATGGGTCGCACAGGCCCGTGGGTATTATTGACTCGACATAATTGGGCCATGTTTCACCGCTATACCAACAGGATGCTCATCACCTTTTTAATTAAAAACTCTTGTTGTTCCTTGTGTAACTTTGTGATCTCTTTCACGAGATGTTAAGTTTACTAGAGAGGATGTTTTATGCTAGATTTTGATAATTTGACTGCTTGAAATTCATTAATATATTTATGTTTTTTTTATGTAAGTAGGTTTCGAGGGAAAATATTTTTATCGACTTATGTTGTCACTGTATATTTCGAGATGAAAATACTTGTTTACTCATTTATTTAGATGTGCAACCAGCTACATATATTCTCAAACAGGAACTGAATAAAGTGTGCGAAATACGGAAAAAAATCTCTAAATTGAGCACATGATGCAAATTAACAAAACTCGTTCTACTTCTTCTCTTAGCATCATAATAATATTATGTAAATCCTAATTTAACTAAATTTACATAATACGTAATCAAGTGCTGACAAAACAAACTGAATTTGTTATTAATTCTACTAAACCAGACTCTGGTAATTTAATTATTTTCTATTTTGGGCAAACCATAATCTAATTGAGATTTATAATAAGCCTTTCCACGAAATCATTGTCTTCGTTTGCTCGCTTGTCTGATGTCTTAGAAGACTATCTGCCGGTTTAAAGAAGTCATTTCTTCATAACAATGTTTCAAATCGAGTGCTAATTAAATGCGAGGTTATTGCTAATTGTGAAGGGCAACGGTGAGTTAATAAGTTCTATTTGAAAATTCCTATTTAATACGTAAACCTCTTCAAAGTAATACTGATAATCACATAAAATAAATATTCATATCAAACGTGTAGATAGGTCCTACCTATAAAAAATGTATAATATGTCACAGTACACAGTATAATGTGGCACCGGCCGTATGTCTGCCTATCGTATTAAGGGTTTCCGGGAAGCAGCGCCTCCGTTTGACAACATAGTTACAAAACTGCGGTACCTATACAATCATGGCAGAGCCCTGGGGGATAGCATGGACAATACTGATGAGTATAATAATTACAACATGATGTACCTAGGTACTACTACTACTACTCGTACTAGTACTAGTGAGCCTAACAGAATGACACCCCTATCTGCATTAAAATGGTGAAGCATTCCATTTATTTTAAATTCGTCTCTTTTAAAAACATTATCTGGGGCGAAGTCGCGAAAGGAAACGCCTTCAGCATTTTATGAGTTGTCTGCGATGTCGCCTAATGGCTGTTCAATGTTTTCCAGTAACTGAACAAAAGAGTTTCGTTCTAGAACAATCTTCTATTCTAAATTATATTATTTTAACAAGACTTGATACAAATTTAATTGTATATACGATATTTACTTGATATTTTAAATATATTATAGTTACTTTAGCATGTGGGAAGTGGTTATAATAATTTAAAAGTGTTAACACTTCCAAGATTTTTTTAAATAGAAAAATCATTTTGTTGATAATCCATCGATCATGGGAACTAATATGAACTTTCTCGGATCATAACAAAACCTCACTGAAACGGAAAACAAATTACGCAACGTTTGTTCCGCCTATGCCGCTACAACTTTTCAATTTTCATAAGTACGAGTACTAGGTATCACACTAGGCTAAGTAAACAATCACAGCAATATGGACAACTTTGGCCAACTTCCGTACCCATGGGAACTACGCTGGGGGAAGATATATATTGTCACAAAGAAAATTAAATATTTCTCGTCCGTGTTCAGGGTGTATTACTGGAGCTTTTACCTTTAAATTGGCATCACATATCGTTTGTTACAAATTTTTTAGAGTGAGATAGATCATTTTATTCGTCATCCGAGTTAAGTAACCCGATAGCTCAGTTGGTAGAGCGATGCACGGAATGCAAGTGGTCGTGAGTTCAAATCTTCTTCGAGTGAAGAATTTTTTCATTTTCTTATTAATATTTTATAACATTTTATTTAAATTTACATACATACACACACAGCTGTATTCCCGAAATGGGACAGCCAGAAGTGCAAGATCATAAAGGAGATCGCACAGCCACGTTTGGCATAGAGGGGATAGATGTAAATGACAATAATGACAAGACGCTACCTCATCGACTGAGAGAACGCCCTGCGTTCCTTAATCGACTCTTATGACATGCACGGAAAGAGATGCAGCTAGTGAAAATTCGTAGATGATGAAAAGTTATATTAATTTGATAGTTTTAATATCTCTGCGTACTTATATAAAAAATAAGTTGTAGTTTTCCTTGTGGTTTTGCGCAAGTACTAAGACAATGTCCCATAATTTCAAACCGCTTTCTTGGCAACGCCGGTCGGGAATAGTGTCGTAAACTTGAGAATTGGCCGCGCATGTTGTTAGGAGTGTATAGGAGCAATACTCTAGTTATCTAGGCTGGTATCAGCTTCGCTAGCATCTACACCGTAAAGAATATCCACTTGAATGACTTACGTTTTCCATAACTTATGTTTTCCCGTACTGATTCCTGATGCGGGGTTTCACTAGAACACATCAGCTGAATCTCCTTCCGCGCATGTCGTAAGAATCGCCTAAGGATCCGATATTCCTTAGACTATTCTTACGACATGCGCGTTCTCTAAGGCGATGAGCTAGCATATTGTCATTGATATTTAACATCTGACCCCACCATGCTAAGTGGCTTTAAGGTCTCATTCGCGATCCTGCGGGTCCGACTAACCCATTTTCGGAAGCGTATATACACAGCCGTGTATATATTTATACATGTTTTCCCTAACATCCGGAAGACTGGAAAGCACTTATTACCCTCGAGGTAACACTATGTTACACGACCGCAAGCCGCGATGTATACCCACTGTGGAGTACTTAGAGCAAACTTGCTTTAGAGCATCTAGCTATGCTTAGGTAGTTTGTATTACAATTTTTAGTGCCTATAAGTATAATCACTAGACAATAGCAACGCTTTTATTTGCTACTAGATTTATATTAGTTTCATAATCAGAGCTTATTTTGGTGTACCCTCTAAACCTACTCGTATTATACATTACTGGCAGATGAGCGAACTAAACTAGGCAATATGCCTATAATGAATGAACGAATGAATATATATAATGACGATCTTATTTGTGATAAAGTAAAAATTAGGGGTAATTTTTAAAGCACAATTGGGTTTGTAAAATTTTACGAAGCTCGTTATATATCTTGAACAACGAATAACTTACTGCCGTGCATATTTTAGTTGTTGTTTCAACATCAAAGGAAAAAGGACAATAAGGTGCCGCAAGTTGCAACATATACTGTAATCGTTTACATACAAATGTCCAGGGGTCGAACGTTTGAACCCTACTATATCGCTTGTTTAGCATATACTGTTATGGAAATAAAAAACAGAATAAAACACAGATGCGCACAATCTGGAACTCGAACCGTTTTTGTACCCGATCCTTTCGAAGTTTGTGGATCAATGTGATTTGGAGACATATTTTAAATAAAAGCAGCTGTATTAATATCCGACATTTGTATTTTCCGTTACAACACAGAATATCTTATACCAATTTATAAATAAATGCGAAAGTATCTGGGGGCATAGACCAAGAAAAGCGTGGATAGCGACAAGTAATTTAGATAAATTCGTCATAATTTACCAACTACCTACATCGGTTTATTAACGGCTAATGGAAATAAGATCTAGTAGGTTATTTGAACCTAAATTAATTACCTTTTATACAGGCCGGGGAAAATCGATTTATGTAACGCGTAATCGCGGTAGGCTTATATAAAATTGTATTATAAAATTATTAATAAAGAAATGGAAAAAAATCTTCACCCGAGTGGGAATCGAACCCACGACCACTGCATACCGTGCCAGCTGCTCTAACCACTGAGCTACCGGGTCAATTACTCGGATGACGAATTTTACCATCTCTTTTTTCTAAATTATATATTGGCAACGTTATTTTTCATCCCGATAGCTATACACTAGCCAAATCTCGGCAAACACAGCTGAATGCCTCAGCACAATGTTTAAAGATGAAACGATCAACCGTATCCTAACGGATTATATTATTAATGGAGAAGTGTTTTTATAAATTTATCTTAGTCGAGATAGTGCGTATTATAAAATTGTATTGTAACATCGGTTTTTGAGTATTTTTTGCAAAAATGGTCATTTTTTGGTTACAATGATAACGCATCTTTAAACTGGAGCGATATTTTTGCATAGACAAAAAATACAGTAAAACGTGTGGAGTATGTATATTTTAATATTCATGGAGAGTTATAGATGTACCGTAACTGTCCTCGAGGTGGCAATTTAAATGAGTTACTGGTGACATCTGCACATACTAAGAATAATATGGATTATACTAGACAATTGTCTGTATCTACACAATTATTGTTTTTTGGTGTTTTTAAATTCATTGAAGTTCCATTCCCAAAAGATATTAAAAAAAAAAAAACAAAACATGGACATAGTCACGGGGAACAGTATTTACCTATAATGAACTAGAGGACTCCCAAAAATTCCCGGTACAATGAATTATTCTGATATGTAAGCAATATTAATTGAAGTTTCATCAAAAACCATTCACTCGTTTTAGCGTGAAAAAGCAACAAACATCCTCACAAACTTTCGCAATTATAGTATTAATAGGATGATCGTCCTTTCTCAGAGATTTTATACAAAAGATATTTTATACTTCACTTCGGCTCAGATCCCAAACATCAACTTTTCAAAGTCTCTTGAAATTTTTACGGTTAATTACTGCGTTGTTTTGTAACTACGTTAAACTCAAGATAAAGGGATTCTGGCAAAATTGTTAAAAATACCCAATAATAATCCAAAGTAACTTTACGCACTCCGAAAAGTTTCCTTCATAAAGTCCTTGATTTACATTTTCTAGTAATATAATTCCTTCGACGAAATATTGTGCAAATATAGAGTGAAACAGCTGCGCTTGACGCCGCGGTACTACAATTTCTAAACTCCGGAAACGGTTCGACTACGTGCTGCAGCCTTTACCATTCAATGCCCCACAAACAATAGCTAGAATTGATTTTTTGTCTAGCTTTATTTTCCATGCAGCGACAAGGACGGCACTGCTAGTCTATGCCATCGACATGTGCTAGCTAATGACAGTGTCTGAACAATACATCTCATGTTTTCGCTCTATCTGGTTGCTTCTACAGCTTTATTTTAAAGTCATACGCTTAGAATAAAGATTCGCTCCGAATGAAATAAAGATCTAAGGTCATACGTTCTATCTATATCTTTAGTTGTGTTGTGATGTATGACTGTCGAGTTCAGATAAATACTAGTGACCCAGCAGTTTCACTTGCTGGAACTCGATCATTAAAATAGAGCGTTTAAACCGCTCTGGGCATCACAGAAGACACAGAGACAATCCCATTAAAAACTGTCAAGCCGTTTTCGAGTTTTAGCAAGATGAATGACAGCAAAAAAATCAGTCTCATATACAAACTTAGATACCTACGAATAAAACTATTAGGAATACATGAAACCGTAGTCAATAATTATGGTTCTTCCTGAAGTAAGATGCTTTATAAGTCTCACACTCGCAAGTGATTTCGTTAATAGGGACCTTATGGTGCATGCCATGCACAAACCGCACTGCAATAAGTAAATTGTCTTGTAGGCCACATAATAGTTTGGTTTTTACCAAGAACACTAGAAAAGTAAAAGATTAATCGCAGTTTCTTGGCTTAAAAACCAATTAACGTCGCAAATAAGCGACGTAACAGCAAAATGGAACATAAAGAACTGAAAAGAACAACAAAGAAAAACCATTACTTAGTCGGTATTATTTCCTTGGACTCGGAGGAACAATGGGTGTGTCTGAAAAATGTTAGGATTTATTTACACCCTGACTTAAGAAGCGGTGGTAGGCTCATCCTTACCACGTGGGACTTAATAGGCTAACTGGTGAAAAGTGGGTGTGTGATTTGCACACTTCTGTCCATCCTCCAATTGCCGTGAGTATAAATGTATGAATTCAGAATTTGGGTATAAGGGTGTACCTATTGGTGAGACTGTACGAACATTATATTGATACATACAAAACTAAAAATTTGGCTTTTATTCCGTATCGTGGATAGTCGAACTTTGACGCTACTTTTTCATCTGAGCGGGAGGGGAGGATAAAAGTAAATTAAGATTTCTAAGGAGAATCAATAAAGTAGGTACACGGGAATGTAAATGGTGCTTTTATCAGAGTTAACTATTGTCATACAATTTTTAATTAACTCCTCTTCTAAAATAACATGAAACAATGTTTATGATATTTACTTATACTTACCTTATTGATATAAAAAGAAACTCTTAAAAAATCAGCTTCACCTTTACGTAATTGATAATTTCATATAGATTTACAAAAAAAACTTGAATCATAACAACCAATCCAATGAAAATATTGCCATCACAAACATGCGAAAAACACAGTCTCGACAACCACCTTCTTAAATTCAGTTTCATAACCCTCTCCATTAAATCAGGTAGAAAGCCAGGTAATTATGAAAATTATCCATTATCCCATAAATGAGAGTGCTTTTCCAGCCGTTTTTGCAGAGTGGGGCAGAACTAATCAGTGTGGGCAAATCTTTAGCGGAAGTCACCGGCCGCCCACTGGCCCAGGCAAACGTTGTGTTTACTCTGTGCGATCATTAATCAACGTTCTTCCAGCGTTTCCTTTCCTGTCACTATCCAGGTTTGTTATGGCTTTATGTTGGTAACAAAACACTGAACGAACTCCGGATTTTGTGGTGCTATTGTGTAGATGGATTTGCTGTATGCCGTTGCAATGTTACTAGTTAGGCACTAGCAAAAATAAATAGAGCTTTGAATATCCACTTAACAAATAGCAAAGTACTACAATTAAATGAAATGAAATAGAAACGTGCTGATGCGAGGCTTTACTAGAATACATCGTCTGCATTTCCTTTCGTGCATGTCGTAAGAGTTGACTAAGGAACTTGGGAATTCTCTCAGGCGGTAAGCCAGCAGCTTGTCACTTTTTTAATTAACATCTGTCCCCACTGCCCCATTATGCTAATCGTGGCTCCTTTATGTTTCTGCAGTTCTGCTACCTTATTTCGAAAACACAGCTGTGTCTATGTGTTTCGTTTATACAGAATGTTTTTTCGTTGCCACCCTTAACGAAGGGTAGGTACGTACTCTGTACATCAAATAAAGCAAGTTTATGCCAAAAAAATGCTGGGAAACGATGTCAATTTTTTGATTTTTTTATTTTTAAATTATTTGATCGGGCGAAATTTATAGCGTCCAGTGTTTATGCTAGTTTTATCATAGACAGTTATTAATTATTTAATGTGAAAAAATCTTTCTACGCGCGTCTGTGTGCATTTATGCAGAAAAATTACTCAACTTTGGACCCTAATATCTTGGGAACCAGACATTTCCCAGGTATAGAGAAAAATGATCGTGATGATGAGAAGATTCCGTAGTTTTCGGGAACGTTGACGACCAAAAAACAGCCTGTATATGAAACCAAAACATTACAAAATAAAGTTTGTAATATTTTCTGGCCGGTGTTATATACCTAGGAAATTAGACGTTATAATATTAAATTTAGTTAAACGACCAATTCACCATTAGGTTAGGTACTTCGGTGAGCTTCGGTGGTTATACAGCGCAGTGCACCATGTGTTCAGGTTAGATTAGAATTTATGGTCATAAAGCTCAGAAATTTATAGTTGCTATGCACGCTTTTACATGCAGGATTTCATGCTAGGAGGATTCTAAGAGTACATTTTTATAACAAAGGTAATATCTAAGTGTAGTTTTATTTGTTGTCTTGTCAATTTACTTCTTTCATTTCAATTTTATCTACAGATTTTGAATCTGGAATGTAAAAGAATTGAAAGCGATAAGTCACGTACGACGTTTTTTTGTTTTATGGAAAAATGCTACTTAACATTCTTTTTCAACGATTCCACATTCAAAATGTGAGATTGGACAGCATGCTCTACTATCATTCTACTACCCGCTACTACTCTACCTACCTAATAAAATAACTTCAGAATAGAGTAGCACAGTGACATCCCTTTACCTTACATGAGTACTAATATTACTATCAGTCTGCAACTTCGGAGTGAATACTGGGAGCTCTGTTGCTGCGGTGCAGAACCTCATGCTCATTGAGCTTTCCAACTTATGAAAGTTTTAGTTACAGTACGAGTGTTTTATCATAGATGGCGCTGTTGGATTTAGGATAAGATCCAAGATGAAATAATATTTTCAATTGCATTTATAAATACTTACCATTTACAAAGCTTTTACTGATTCGCTCTTATTAATCCATTATTATAAATTAGTTCGAGAAACTCGAAGAAACTTTTTCATACGTAATGCCACTCGAAGTAGTATATTGATAATAGGGTTCGTGTTTTACTTTCATTGTACAACAAGTATGTAATAGTATTTTGGAGACTTACTTATTGAATACACGTAGGTATATTTATCAAACTACCCAGTCAGTGTATCTGTTGCATTGAAATCATTCTTATAACTATTGTGAGATGTAGAGCAAGTTATTTCTGGACACAGCCTAAGCCACAATGCAATTAAGAACTATAGTGAAATAATAGTGCAGTAATATCAAGATCATAAAATATTCATGTACCTTGCAGAATTAAAGCTCATAAAGTATGTTTTGATTCGATGAATGCCGTGTCGTTACCTTTTTCGGTTGGAAAATGTGCATTTTAGACTACTTATTATGTGCCATGCTAATTGCAAATAGAGTTCATGTTAAAGCAGATAGAAATTTAGGTAAGTGAAAAGATAACTAATATACTCGTATAACTCTGTAACTACCTTTCGAAGTGCTGGGTAAATAAAATAAAATAAATGTGCAGTTTTTTAGGCAAGTTATTCTGTATCAATGTATCAATTAGTACCTACATAGATTTATCGTTATTCTGGAAACTAATGAGCTCATTGAAAATAAGCTATAGGTACATCCTTCAGAAAGTGTGAGCTATTAAAATACATTGTGGCTAATAGATATTTCAATCATCTTTCTGCCCTGTTCTCTGGCTATTTCTAAGGTACCTGATTACCCCATATGGTTATTTTTAATTAATATAATTAATTTTAAAGCAGTTGGGCGTGGGCAATGTACTTTTTTTTTACCAAAATATTTTTAATTTTATGGCATTTTAAAGTGGCAGTTGGGCGCAAACATAATGAAAACGGCACCCGATGATCTTATAGAAGTCGAAAATGCTATGTGTTCTTTAATGGAGGTAGTTAATACTAAATCCTACTAATCGTACTTCTAATTGTATTATTTTTAAGACAATGTACAAAGCAGATTTCTTTTGAGATAGCGTACACAATACCAAATAAATATACTTACATAAACCTACATAATATCAATACGAGATGGCACAGCTTTTATTAGTCTCTTAAAGATGCAGGACAATCACGTATTTCAGTCCACAGGCTGTAGACAGAGGAAGTATCCGAAAAATAAGGACACATCGCTTAAACAGGACTATGTAGCAAACATTGGGAGCCAAGCTCTTTGAAAACGGCACCGTATATAAAACGATGATCTTATTAGAAGCATCAGGATAGACATCAATAGCTATGTGATTCTAAAGTGATTTTTGTTTAATGACGTTTAAGGTAGGCACTTTCCTACTTACCTCATACTGAGATAAATCGGTCTACTAATCGTACTTATTATAATTCTACCAATATTATAAAAGCTAAAGTTGTTAAGTATGGATGAACGGATGGATGTTTGTTACTCCATCACGTAAAAACGGCTGGAGCGATTTTAATTACGAGTACTTTTTATCCCGGGAAAATATTTTCATCCTGGATAATTTCGAGATTTTGTTTCTTTCCAGTCCACGCGGACGAAGTTACGGGCGTCCACTAGTTGTATTTAAAGTGTGTAAGTGGGTTCGACTAATACCTTGGGACCCAAAGACAATCTCACCTGCTCGTGGTGCACCCTGCTATTTAACGGACGAGGCTCTATAGCTAAATAGCTTAGAATACCTATTTAGAATGACACGGAAACATTTCCTATTGGATTCCTTACCGGTCGCTAGATTTTTGAATTTAGCTGTAGGCTCACCCCCTACCACGTGGGACTTAATAGGCTAACCGGTGAATAGTGGGTGTGTAATTTGCACACTTCTGCCCAACCTTTTTGGAGGATAATGGTATGTATTTAAAGGATGTATTCTAGTTTAATAGCATGCAGAAAAAACAAGGTAAAGCACAACGGGGCCATGTACCCAGCAATTGGAAAATAATAGGATGACGTAGGCATGCGTCACCTATGTGATTATTTGTGTGACGTTTTGCTTAGTGAGATCAGAGAGAAATTGCTAGCTATCACCTGAGCTATTTCCCGAGTTCCTCAGATTATTTTCTTATGTAATGAAATCTATACTCACTATATACATACAATAAATATTGAAACGGATCGATGTTTGTGCACGCTAATCTCAGAAACGGCTGGACCGATTTCGATGCAGTTTTCAGGAATATATTTTGACAGGTCCCACTTAACATATAGGCTACTTTTTATCCCGGGAAAATGTTTTTATCCCGGATAATTTCGATATTTTGTTTTTTCTGCAGTCTACGCGGACAGAGTCGTGGGTGTCTACTAGTAAATTAATAAAATTGGTATAGATGGGTACAAGCTTATACGCTTACTTAAAAAATATATTTTCACGCTTTATTACTCTTGGAACGTGGAAAGGAGCACCTTTAAGATTTTTTTGTGGTGCTAATACTGGCAGATTAAACTTTTTTATTTTCAGAATAATATTTACGGTATATTCGGGCCGACAAACAGAGCTTCCATGCGGCATACTCAATCTATAGTAGATTTCCTAGAAATACCGCAAATAATAGTGGAGCCGGATGTCTCCCAGAATCGTAATTGGTCTGCTATAAATCTATACCCACACTATATGGCATATTCACAGGTAAGTCATATAATATCAACCTCAAATATAAATCAAAATGGATATTAAAATAATATTTACAGTAAATCGAAACCTCGATTTGTCCATATTCGTGTTTTAAATAAACAATTTGTCGCATTGTTGTGTTTGTGAGATAGTAATATCCCAGTTTGTATTTTTAGGTTTTCGCAGATATTATAGATATGAAAGGGTGGACTGAGTTCACAATTATTTACGAAGGTGCAGAGCTTTTGCCATATTTGGATAAAATAATTAACATGGAAGGTTTAGATACTAGTGAAGATATTTTGATGAATGTCGTACAGTTGCCTGACGGAGATGATTATCGGTAACTACCTATACTTCAAGACTGATGAATAAAATATCTTGATTGTTGTGAAAGTTAAAAAAAACATTATATGGGTGCTTTTGGTTTTAGGGCACAATTGAAAACCATAAAAAGCTCTGGTTCAGTAAATTATGTAGTGAACTGCAGGATCGAAATCCTGTCTGAGTTTTTGCTACAAGCACAACAAGTGGGACTGATGTCTGATGATCACAGCTACCTCATCATGAACCCTGATTTTCAAACAATCGATATCGACCCTTACAAACATGGAGGATCTAATATTACTGGCAAGTTCATTTACTTTTGTACTCTTTTGACAACTAATCTAAGGGGTAAGCACGATAGTCCGTAAAGCTATCGTCAAACTGTCAAATTCACATACATTTTGCTAGCGAGTCTATAGCGTTTGGCTGCGTAAAAAGGTGCGTGCTTACCACACTGATAATGATAGATAACTTACTGCCTAAAAAATAGTAACTGAGAGAGTCAATTATAAATGTTTTTTTAAATAGAACTTTGTATATTTATTTTATAATTTTAAAAGGTGTCTAATAATCTAGTAAATATAGGTTTTAAATGTTTTACTTGCCCAACTACCGAAAATCATCAGTCTATAATCAAATTGACATGTAACACATGTTATTTATGTATTTCTTATTTTAGGTATACGTTTTTTCGACCCAGAAATGGAGCCCGTTCAAGACTTTATCAAATCTCTAAACGAAAAACTTTCTGAATTATCCAAGGATCAAATGGAAATTTCAGTTGCAGAAAATGGTCTTAATTTGAGGATAACTTTACTGTACGACTCAGTTTTTTTATTCACTGAAGCCCTCAACATATTAGGTTTCGAAGAAGGTTCTAATGTTACTTGTGATGATAGTAATAGTTGGAACTTGGGTTCTAGCATCATAAATTTTATCAGAGCGGTATGCAGTTTCATTTATTGTAAAAGTTTTCAAAGTATTATTATTTAGGCTTCTTTAATTTTGGATTATAATGTTATGTAAATGAGTAAATGTGTGGATTCCTTACTTATTTTAGGCAATGCTCGCTCATAATGTACTTACCTATAATTTTTGAGACAACTACCTTAAATGATTTTTGCTATCTATAAAAACGATATATTGATAGGTATTCATAAAAATAACTTACGAAAAGCTTGACACCAAAAACAATCTGGAATTCTAATAACAATTTTACAGATGGAATTTGACGGATTGACAGGATTAATAAAGTTCGATGAAGAGGGTTTTCGTTCCGACTTTGAGATAGACGTAATCGAAGTGATGGGTCATGGCTTCGAAAAGGTAATGCGAAAATTATTTGGCATATTAAATTTGAAAAAGTTTCTAATAATAAAATTTTAAGAGAAAAATTGTATAATTAACAAACTGTATAACCTTATACTTACAGGTAGGCACTTGGACAGAAGAAGATGGATGGACGGAAACCAGAACATTTATTGAACCAACTGAAGCTGAAGGTTCCGATTCAATGAAAGGAAAACATTTTATTGTGCTCACTGCATTGGTAACTTTGAATACAATTTAACACTTTATAGGACTGATCTTTTTCTTACTTATATAAGTATCTACCTATTATTTCAGAGTGCTCCATATGGCATGCTAAAAGAATCATCAGATAAACTCGAAGGTAATAACCGATACGAAGGCTTTGGGATAGAATTAATAGAAGAGCTTGCTAAGATGAACGAATTCAACTATACCTTCGACATCCAAGCAGATGGGGTATACGGATCCTTACAATACGGAAACGCACAAGTGGAATGGAATGATGGAGAAGGTCATGGATGGTGTAAATGTCATTTATTTTTATTTTATGTCTAGCTTTTAGACCATAAAAGTAAGAGACTCAACGTCTTTTAGCTGAGAATTATAAATTCACAAAGAAATTTTAATTCTAATATGATTAAGTTCTAAACTATGTATAAGTTTTTGAATAATATTTATTCATCGTATAATGTACAAGCTTAAAAACTTTAAGATGCTAAACATGTTTTTTAATTTTATTTTAGAGAGCAGATTTCGCCATAACAGATTTAACAATCACAGCAGCAAGGCAGAGGGCGGTCGACTTTACAAGCCCTTTCATGAACTTAGGAATCACCATTTTATATAAGAAACCAACAAAACAGCCACCAGATCTGTTCTCATTTATTTCTCCATTTTCTCTTGAGGTAATTAAATTAGAACATAATAGTAGTAGAATGAAGTAAATCGATGCTACAAGAGAATCGTCTAAATTGAAACAATCACCGACTTTAGTCATACGTTTGCAGGTTTGGGGCTGGCTAGCAGGAGCATACGTAGGGGTCTCAGTTCTACTGTTTGCCCTTGGTCGCATGGCACCAGAAGAGTGGCAGAACCCATACCCTTGTATCGAGGAACCAGATACCCTGGATAACCAGTTCACTTTGGCTAATTCTTTCTGGTTTACTTTGGGTAGTGTGCTGACGCAAGGTTCTGAAATTGCTCCAATGTAAGAGTTTTTTAGCTTTATTAGTCTCATCTTTGTCATTCGTTTTTATTACTGTATATTGTATAGGTAATGTTCAGTTTTGGAAACGATTAAGAGTAAACTGTAACCGCAATCGGAGTTACACAATAATTTTATGGGATATATTTTTCTTCATCAGTTTGACTTTAATAATTATAGAGGTCTTATAAAAAAACTTCACCATAATTTCCAGAGCCGTCTCAACACGCATGGCCGGCAGTATGTGGTGGTTCTTCACACTGATCATGGTATCATCATATACTGCTAACTTGGCTGCCTTCTTGACTGTGGAATCTAAGTTCTATGCAATAAAGTCTGTGCAGGATTTGGCAAATAATCCGTATGATATAACTTACGGAGCCAAAGATGGTGGTGCTACTTTCAGCTTCTTTAAGGTAATGTTTTCTACTGACGTTCTTAATTCTATCGAAACATTTGTAGGCATATTATAATATATTAAATATAAATGTATATTATTGAATACAATATGTGTGTGTATATAATAATATAACAATAATCTTTCCCAGGAATCTGATAATTTACTTTATCAGAAGATGTACAAATATATGGACGAACACAAGGAATATCAGACAGCTAGCAATAACGAGGGACTTGAACGGTATTTCCTATTACTTCCTCATTTTTAGCCATTATGACTGATCTATAAGCAAAACTATTATCGCATTTTGACACTAAGGATTGAAAATATTTTCAATATTCCCTTTGTTTTAGAGTGAAATCTGATGACGAAAACTACGCATTTTTGATGGAATCAACATCAATCGAGTACTTGGTGGAGCGAAACTGTGATGTGGCTCAAGTAGGAGGGCTTCTTGATAGCAAGGGATATGGCATTGCTATGAAGAAAAGTAAGATTCGTTGTATTCGATATTTTTGCATAAATACTGGAGTTCGTGTATTTTCTTTAACGTATGTTTTTAGACTCTCCCTATCGTCAACCTATGAGTGAATCTATTCTGCAATTACAAGAACAAGGGAAACTGACAAGAATGAAGGATAAATGGTGGAAAGAGAAACGTGGTGGTGGTGCTTGTGCTGTAAGTGGATGTAATCTGTAGATGTGATGGATATTTAACTACCATTTTCTTAAGTTTAACTGCTAGCCTGCTACATTTACAATGGCTAAAATATCGCCTATCCAACGTATATTCTTTGCTATCCAACTGAATAAAGCGGTAATGTCACGTTACGTCAATTTTTTTTTTACATATTCGGATAAAGGAGCACGAAATACATCAGACTACCTATTTTCAAAATCGCTATTTTCAAAATACACCTAAAAAAATGCATAGACGTCTATTTACAACCGAAATTTATAGTCCTGAATGTTGGAGAATAAAGTCATAATAAAACATTACGCCTGTTCACCCTCCATAGTAAATGTAGTAAACTATTTTTACCGCTTTATTCGTCTGAAGTACCCCGGATATAGTTTTAGTATCTAACTACATGCTTTTATTAATCTGAATTTTACCAATACATATGGGAGTAAAAATCTATTACGTCTTTATCCAAATAGAACATCTATTAACCAATTTTTGTAAAATTTGTTACGATCCCGATAATATCGTTGCCTTTAAGTAATCTTAATTACAAACAGAAGATTAATCTATAGTATTTGCATTACCTTTTACATTAAGATTTAATATGAGTTTCAGAGCAAATACTCATTGCAATTATTACCGTATCGACGTTTTTGACGCGACGTTGCATTTCGTAAAAATAGTTTTACTGTCTCTTTCATATACTTTGTATCGTATGCATGAAGCCTTCTTCATGATCGTATGTTTGATGTTAGTTCTAGGTTGTAGGTCTACTCCAGATCCATGAAAATCAAAAGTGGTTCTACCCTTTGAGAAGCTTTGAGAATATTTTTAAAACGATTGATAGGGTTTTTACATACTTTATGTATTTTCTACATTCAGGTCTGCGCTGCTGAAACTTTTACGTGAGTTCTGGACTTGATTTTAGTTTCAGGTTACAGGTCTACTATGGAATAATAAATTGTAAAAGAGTTATTCTTCATAAATTGTTTGAAGCAATAAATATACCTGACCTGCTGTGAATTCACAATTTTCTATAGAAAGTTAATCAGATTTTTATCAATTGACTTTTTTCAGGGTTAAAACAAAATAAGTATTTATAAAAAGTATCAGGAACTATAGAACTGGGCTGCATGTGAATAGAACACCCATTTAAATTCGGCCCTTGGTGCTTTGGCTACCCCGTAAGGGATAAAGGCGTGATTATATGTATGTACCTATGTATTTAAATTTGATTTGCTCTAAAGTGATCTGCTACGGAAAGTTAGCAGCTCATTTATCAACTGACGTTTTTCATGGAAAAAGGCCAGAACTATTTGTAAAAAGTATCAGGAACTGTAGAACTCACCTGTATGCTAAGAGAACTCACTTTTTTTATCTGCTCCAAAGTGATCTGCTACGGGAAGTTAGCAGTTCATTTTTTCAATTTAAGTTTTTCGGGGTAAAAATGCCAGAACTATTTATAAAAGGTATCAGGAACTGTAGAACTCACCTGCACTAGAATAGAACTCACATTTATTTTTGAGCTGCTAAGTTCACGGATATGCAGACATCATGGTCATGGGAGAAACCCTGGCGGATCTCAGCACAGAGTTCGACTGCCTTAATCTTATTTCTTAGGTTTGCATTTATGTTTAAGTTTAGTATGACTGCCGGAATATCCAATACGAAATGCGAGTAAACCCCTAACTATAAAGTGGGAAGATGAAACTTAAGAGATGCAATTTACCACTGGGGTGGTACGCCTTAATCACCACCCCGGTGGTAAACTCGATAATGGGAATAAAGGCCTTAGGTTTACTTCCCATAGAGGTTTATATTTATAGGTTTAAGTTCAGTATGATGACTGCCGAGACCTATGGATCCAGCAGTACGAAATGCGAGCCAACCCTAAACGGCCCTGCCACGCACATGGATGGACCACTAAACCAAACATAATGGTGCAAAGTTTTACTGTTTAAAATATTAATAAATGAAAAAGTTAAAATTCATGCGGAGAATGTATCTTGGTTAAGTTTTTCGAATAAAGCAATATCATAAATTTGCTCTGCTGGATAATTTAAGGGTTAATTGACATATCACCTGATTGGAACCTATTTTGCATATTGATGTAGAAATACATCAACAATATTTTTCGAAATAAAATAGTATTTTTATTACTATGATTTTTTTCTTTATTTTTCCCATAATCTATGGAACTGTTCCCATCTATTTCAATTTATTGGGAAGTAATACAAAAAATCATGCATTTAAGGGTTAACCCTTAAATTCATAATGATGTAGATCTACATCGTACGATTAAATAGCCCATGGCTCAATATGCTGTGTGCAAAGTTGTATTTTTTTAACTTTTTAAATAATAAAGGAGGTATAATATCTTGATATAACTAATATTACAGGTGAAAATCTCTAAAACAGTTATTTCTTGCATTCAGACAAAGAGGCACGTTACATTTAGAACATGACCATTGTGTAGTACCTTTGCAATTAGGTATTTTGCACCTAAGACGATTAGAAAAGACAGCCAATGATCAATACCATCTTTCCTTTGGAATTGGATGACTAGGACCTTTTTGTTTCTTTGCTCGCAATTCCTCGTCAAGAGAGGCATTACTTGGCCGTCCTCTTTTGCTGCCATTGGTTGATCCCATATTGCAAAGGGCATCAGCCAATTCGTTACGAAACTGACCAAGATTTGGAAGTTGTTTTTTGGGAATGCCCTTTGCAATGCGGTTCTTTTTGAACAACACCCAGGAATTTATAACTGCTAAGTCTAAAAGGTGGTAAAATAGCCGAAGGTACCATTTGCGACTCTTAACCCGGATGCGATAGCGTCCTAAGAAACTATCCATAAGGTCCACTCCGCCCATATGCATATTGTACTCCTGTACAATTTTGGGACAAGGCACTTCTACCTTACGTTTCTGTTTCTTGTCGAAACGCACGACTTTTCCCATTGGTTGAGAGCCTATGTAATTTGACAATAGCGTTACTACTTTATTGTCTTTACGTGAAAAATCAACACCGTGAAACTGTTGCCTTCAATAAGTCCTTCTTTTACGACAGTTCGGAGTCTGTTTTGCTTAGTGAATACCCTGTTTTGCCAGGTAATCGAAATTATCAAAAAATACTATGTGATTTCTCATCCTCGGAATCACCCTGTAAAACCACATTGTTCGTTACTCCTAAGTCCGGACGCTTGCTATCCAGAATAAATTTCAAAACGGTATGGGAGACTGCACAAAACGAAGAGCTTGTATCCCCCTATTTTTGTGGCACATTTGCTCATCTATCGTTGGTCTATAGGTATCGATGAAAACGTTTCATTTAGGTGCTCTATTACAGGTCTGATTTTATGTAACCGGTCTGATCCGGGTGTTCTTTCGGCAAATGCTTCGTATTGTCGTTAAAATGCAGCAAACTTCGTATTTGTTCAAATTTATTGACAGGCATAACGGTTTTTACAGGATCGTAACTGAACTTTTCGTTTACGACCGCACCCTTGGAAAATTTAAATAAAAGAATACCTACAATTTTTTTTATGTCGCTACATATAATGTTGATCGGAAGCTGGGTTTTTTTGGCTCCTTGCAATTTTTTGTAAAAAATCCGGGGTAAAATAATGACTAAAACATTTATAACCAGATCTAAAATGTTTTCATCTGTGGGGTTGGGTTCATGAGCTATTGAGGTTTTATCGTATGATAAGTTGCCTATTTTCCAAATTGTTTTCTTTTGTCAAACTGAATATCTTGTTCATCTTCAATGAGAATCGCTATCTTCTGAAACTTGATAAGTCACTAGCTTCATCGTCGTTGGCAAAGTCTTCTCCCGCAAATCCTCCATGGATCGGACACATTACCATCTTCCAATGCACAATAAATCCTCGATGTCCCTCTCTTGTAATCGCTTCGCCATCCTTACAAAAAAAAAGGTATTGAAAGATATATTTATAGAAAAAAGATTTTTAAATAGTATATAAATGTTTACTAGTATCACAGCACTTTTGCGAATACTTCTCAGAAACTTAAGCATCATGAAGCAAAATATTATTGCAATATACTATTTTTCATAGTGATGTATTTATTCACCAACAAAACAACTGATATTTCGCAAAACATACATTATTATCAAAACCATTAAAATTCTTACCTTGATATGCGGAATTTGTAATATCCGCGGTAAACAGCGTAATAACTGTTAGGCGCCAAACTTATGACATACTAAGTTTTTAAAAAATTAACTGTCAAAAGTTGGTTTTTGCGTTCAGAAATCAAACGTGTAAATATCAAATTTATTTAAAAAGTTAAAAAAATACAACTTTGCACACAGCATATTGAGCCATGGGCTATTTAATCGTACGATGTAGATCTACATCATTATGAATTTAAGGGTTAAAGAAAAAAGAAAAGTCAGGCGAATAAAGTCGTAATCCACTCTCACAAAATTACCGAATGATCAAATTTCGGTACAATAAGGTGGTAATGTCTTAATACTAGCTCCATTTAAAAAATATTTTAGGCGAATAAAGCGGTTAAAAACTTTTACAAAAAATATCGTCGCCATTTACTGACAAATATAAATGTAATGTACAAAAAAACGTTGTTTGTTACAAAATTAAAACAAAGGTTTAATTATTGATTAGTAGGATAAAAATAGATTTTTTTCTGCACATAATGGTATATAAAACACTGTATTTGTGTTTTGAGTGCAAAGCTATAACCAGATTTCATGTTTTCTTGCTCTCCTGTAAAATTTGATTTTGACGATTACCGCTTTATTCGGTTGGATAGGCATATGGCAACATTTTTTTAATAATACCTGGTTTATTTGTTGTATATGTTGGGAAAATTTTCAAGAGATACCTCGTTCCAACGGATAGACCGTCACATTTAATTCCAGAACCTGCTCTTTAACCTGAACTAATCCTTCTTCGATCTAAAGTCCAAAAGTCTTTTAGTCTACATAGGTCTTGTAATCGAAATTAACGTCTGTCTATCTATATTTTTCTGCAAACTTTGACCTTCAGGATGAAGATGCAGGTGGTGGAGAAGCTCAGCCACTCTTCCTGGCGAACGTGGGTGGGGTATTCATCGTGTTGGCAGCTGGATGTGGACTGGCCGTGGTCTGTGCCTTCCTGGAGATGATCTTTGATGTCTGGACAATTTCCAGAAAGGAAAATGTAAAAAAAAAAAACTATTATAAATTATATTTGCCGGCTGTCCTTGTGTCCCCTAGTTTTGTTTATACGGTTATGAAAGAAATTACATAGAAGTAAAATTATGACAATCCACTTGCAAAATGAAGAATCCTAACCAGTTACTAAGTATGTCAATATACGAGTATACATTAATTTATATTTACTGAGGTGGGCAGCAGCGCCTCCCGTATAGACAACATAGTCCAAAATACAAACTGCGGTCACCAACCCGCCTGCCCAGCGTGGTGACTATGGGCAAATACCTCCCATGGCAGTCTTGTGGCGTGCCCTGGGGGAGGCCTACGTCCAGCAGTGGATTGTAATAGGCTGATGACGACGATACAATTCATCGTAATATTATAGTTCTTTAGTGAATCCGCCGAATAAGTTTTGCACATATAATTTTTATGCATGTAACGTATCAGGGACAGTAGATTATTCATTATTTAGACCTTTAACTGTGTTCAAAAACTAAGTACCTATAAGTACATTTAGTGTTTTAACAGAATTGAAATTCCCAGAGTGATTCCTTCGCCCTACCCCTCTCGATTAAATTCCTGCATGGTGGCTGAAACAGACATAAGATGATTTTGGTAAGTTGTAGAGATTATCTTAATATAACAAATCCCTCTAGACCTCGCCGAACTTTCACCGATCAAATTGGTGAAATTCTATAGGTAGAGAAAGGTCACATCAAAAGTACCCTAAATCGAGGGGCGTGCATTAAGAATATCATAAAAAAGATTAAGCGAAAGAGGTGTGTTAGGACCCGTGATATCTGCCTACACCTTCGGTAAATACGAGTAGATGTACTCGTAATTTGGTATTTGTGTAACTTGAACACAATTGTAGAACTAGATCCAAGTAGGTATGTTTTAAAACCTTCCTCATACACACATACGAGTAAACGTACAAACAAATCTCTTTTATTTTAGACAACCTCAATCTTTGCAACACATTTATTGATTCATTTTTATGTTTGATTAAAATACAATATAAAAATGGCAGATTAGGAACACGAACATAAAAATCCAAAGAAAAAAAACTTACCTAAAAAAAGTCGTATAAACTGAATCATCGTCTATTTATCATAAGCTAATCTACTAATTGCCGCGTGGTGCCGGCAGAGTAGAGTTTGTACCACCCCATGCCTGCCCGTAGGTATCGTACGAGGTGATTAAAGGTTTCTGGAAGGTGGGCAGCAGCGCCTCCCGTGCTGACAACAGAGTCCAAAAATTATTAGACTGCGATCACTACCCCGCCTGCCCAGCGTGGTGACTATGGGCAAAAACCCCCCATGGCAGTAGCCTTGTGGCGTGGACTGCAATAGGCTGCAGAAGGAGAATCTACTAATTATAATAATTTATGCAGGTATCTTTCAAAGAAGAGCTGATAGCAGAGCTGAAGTTCATCCTAAGCTTTAGTGGGGACGTGAAACCAGTTCGTCACCCAAACTCCAGCAGTGGATCTGGCAGCTCTAAAAAGGACGAAGAAGAACACGAAGATTTAGAAGGCCAAGCTGATGAAGACCACCTCCAAGTTCCATCTCCATCCAGTTCTGAACCATCACGACACTCTCAACATGGTTTACATAGCAGGAGACAGAGTAATGCTGTTCAAATGGCGAGGATGAGAAAGTTTAGTTAAAGATTAGATATCAATTTTCGGATTTTAAATTAATACATTTTGAATTACAAATAGGTAGTATCTACGTGTGTGTAGTGTACACGTTTTATGTATTTTCGTTACTTACAAATAGTACTGGCAATGTACCACACACAGAATTGTGTTCTTTTCCGCCATTAATTATAATTAATAATTATCAGACTATTGTACTAATGTAGCGACATGCTTTTACAGTTCCTTATAGTTTACCTCAAAGACTTTATCCAAGGTTACCTAGAATAAATGTTTATGTATACCTAATCTACATATTACTTTTTTTTTATTAAAATAAACCGAGTTGGTCAAACGTACCAAAGTATATACCCATGTGCATTAACACCAGCATCTACCAGATTGGTTATTGCAACTGAATACAACATCAAATTCTCTACACCTTAAAAACAGCATAATACCCTAAATCCATACCTTATTAGCTCCTTCCTTTCCTCCCAAACAATGACCTCTCGGCTCAATCTGCGCCCTTCATTAGCACCCTCTTCAGGAGTGACACGAGGACAGACAGCCAGACATTTCTCACGGAAGCCTTAATTAACCACCCTATTCCTAGATTCACGTGCGTTTGTCTTAAAACACATATGCCTGTTAATCTTATTTTAAAAACAACTAGTTACTTGCTGACAAACTCGAACTACGTGGTCCAGTTATGATATTTAAAACCATATTTTTAACTAAGTATCATAATCGCACTTTTTAAAAACCACGGATTTCAATATTACAGGGGTACACCTGGTACCTGCGTATCACCAGATTTTATTATTATTAGTTTATGTTTGACTCTTCAAGCTGAGAATATTAAATTTTCATGCCATGATGTTGACAGCTTGGATAATATAAAATGTCGATAGTGGGAATAAACGTGTGCATGTGAAATTCTATTATAAGGAAGGTAACATACCTATTTCTAGTAATATCTCCAAATACGTCGTTTAATGCAAACAAGCTAACTTTCTGGAAAGGATACCACAGTGGAAAAGTTGTGAGGTAGGTATGCTCTGGTTGTTAAGTTCAAGTACTTCATATCTACGCTATAAACATTCTATATTTTGATATTAAGTCAGACAGAGATTTTTCTACATTTAGATATCAATGCTTTTTTTAACAAAAAGTTTATCAAATACAAATCCTAAACAAAACAAGTGCCTTCGAATTTTTGTCAGTTTAACCTAGCCATGAAACAAGGTTCATACTATTCCTAGGCACATACTTAACTTCAAGAAAATGTACACATACTGCTCTACAAACTTCATGATTACAAAACTTTTTGCATCGCAATTTGTTAAGCTAATGGATCAGTATGAAATATTGTGGTCGTAGGGTTTGGTGTCCACTTCGCACAAGACACTTAAATAATGAGGCTATAAATCAAAACTATACGCGTATATGATATCTAGCACCGGAGCTTTGTCGCGTAGGTTCGATGGAGATGAACTCTTTGCTAATGTAATACGCTAGCCTTGTACTACGAGTATACTAATGACCAAAATGCCTCCTTACGGCACGTTTTGAGATTTGGATATTTACTAATAATTTACATACAGTTAAAGTCTCTGTATTTTTTCTGCTCAATAATAAAAGCGGCGACTGGCTCATCTCCTACAGCGCAATACATGATAGGCTGGTTATAAGGGGGATTAATTGTATATATAATTTGCACTTTTCTGCCTAACCTTAGGAATAACGAGAGTGATTGTACCTATAAATGCCATAAACCACAAAGTTAATCAAACTTATTCTTATTCTTCATTGTACACAATATAAAGTTAACAAAAAGTTGATCCAAAGGAAAATGTACAAACTTATTATTACAAATCACGGAATTACCAGAAACTTTCAGATTTATACATACCTACATTGGTTGTTTTACGATACCTCATTACGCGAAGGTCACTGTCATTGTCAGCCGCCAAGCGTTGCCCGAGAAATGGGTGGCTTATAGGGTGCTATAAGGGCAGTATGAAAAAGTTTGCTCATAACACTCATAAAGGTTATCTTTATGAAGTACTTTGTAGAGCATACGGTACATAAGGGTTTTTAGACACTAGAACAATAATAGCATTTATAAATAAATACACATGTTTTATTAGTGTTAATGTTAAGAAAATTCTGTAGCGGAAAGTCAAAAGATACACTTATGAATACGATCGTCTCTTAGCAAATGCAGTATCGAGACCAAATGCTGAGTGTCTTGAACTATGAGAGTGATGGGTCCGATGGGTATCAGTGGACCGGCCTGAACGGATAGAGGGTAATGACCTCACTTCATCCTTGCCCTCAGTATCCGCCAGTGCTTCAGCGCTTCCATCAACCTTCTGTGGCCGCTTCACTGGCTTGATGTCACCGCTAAATTTTATTGCAAACTTGAGCTCTTCTATTAGTTCGTACTTGAATGTTGTCTGAAAATATTTATTACAATAATGTATAGGTAAATGGTTATTGAGGAAAAAGAATGCCTAAGAAGTGTTGGTTGGGCTGTGTCTGAAAGGATTTGCGTAATTGGGAATGAATGAGCAACGAGATGACGAATAATAGGGATGATTAGAAGAAAACTACATATTGTGCCAAACCCAAGTGAATGGGAACAGGAAAGAAGGAAAAACATTTAAATACAAAAATAATTCCTGAGAGAGCAGGTTAAGTATTAGGCTTAGGCTTACCTTATATTTAATGCTTCTCTTAAACACACCCCACAGCATATCCAATATCGATATAAGCAGTCCAATGCAGCAGCCTACACCGAGGACCACGAATGCACCGAGCAAATTCTTCATACCAAGTTGCTTTTGCTCTTCATTTGTTTTTTGCTGAAATTGATTAAAAACAAACTAAATATGGCAGCTAATATTCAATTTAGGTACAATTGCAACCTCTAGCCATCAAAAAGTGGTGATAGCTACATTTCACTCTCATATAACTATATAGATCAGTAATTAAAGTGGCCACACTTGGTCGCGCCGTCATTCATAATAAGCTAGCTAAGAGCATGAGTAGAGTAGGTACCCCTCGTAAGTGATGACTATAAATCGTTACTATGGTGAATGCAGATACATACCAAGCACTTCCCGCCTCCCCTTTTTTCTTTCCACCAAATATCTTTAAGTTTCTGAATTTCACCGCTTTCCTTCAGCTTCAGCAATGCGTCATCGATATGTTTCTTGTATTTAGAATCTATATGCAAAACAATACATTTACATTATTTTACATGAATATATCAGACAGATTTGTTGGTTTTAAATTTGAACGATTTATGTAATTTTTTTGTACGTTTCAAATTTATGTATGTAGATAAATGGAAATGTACCTTTTTTCATACCGATCCCATAACTCTTGGAATCTAGAAGGTCTCCCACTTGGAGCAAATCGCAATGCCTCTCCTTGTAGTACTCTATGGAAGTGGATTCCATGAAAAGGGCATAAGTTGTATTTTCAGCCCTGAAATATTGTTGGTTGTTTTATTTTACAAAAAATTTCAATGAAACATGAATGGCCGGAGTACGTCCTATCTTATCTTACTAATATTATTAATGCGAAAGTTTGTGAGGATTGTTTGTTATGTATGTGTGTGGGTGTGTGTATATTTGTGACGCTCTCACGCAAAAACTACTGAACGGATTTGGATTTGGATGAAACTTCAAAAGTATATATACATCTTATACATCAGAATACAGCTTATACATCAGAATGACAGGGTATAAAGTACACGAGGACAAAGTCGCGGGCGGCCGCTAGTGCATTTATAAATTTTTAAGTTATTTCTAAGATTAGCAGGAATAAACTAATGTTATTATGACATCACAATTACTTCTATGCAACCTAAGTAAGTAACACAAACAATAGCTTGACTTACATTTCGACACCCACGTCATTATCGTTTACGAGCCAACCTTTAGATGACATTTTTTGGTATATTTTTTTGTATATCTCATTAGATGATTCCTGTTGAAATTTAAAAAATAAAATCAATGATAATATGAACAGGTGTGATGCAATATTAAGAGATTTATATATATAGGGCCTATTCCACTCTAATCTACTGGGTAAATCCATTCATGGATTAAATTCCACTTTTATATCCACGAGTGTATAATCCTGTGGATACATTTTTATAGGGGGCCTTTTTTCACAGCATTTCACTTCACATAACCCTGTTCCGTATATTATATTATGTACAATATATATACAGTATGATGTTTAAGTACATATATATATATAAATTAATATTGCTCATTCTCTTTTATTACCTTGAAGAATTGGATGGTACTTCCTTTTCCTTTAGCGCCATAAGATATTGATTTGTGTTCGTAAAGCTCCTTGGCGTTTGTGAAAGGCAGGACGTTTTTCTCGACAGTGAGAAACGCTACTAATGTACCCACATAGGAAGCAACCATCACCATGGTGAAAAACCACCATACACTTGTTATTAAACGAGGACCTAGAGCTCTGAAAAAAATATTTAAATAATAAATCATGAATAAAGGATAAATAATCGTCCGAGAAAGAGGTGTGATTTTGATTTTGATTTATGTATGTATTTTAGAGACAGCTTCTTGCAGCCTACTGACTGACTTTAAGCCCCCATGGCACGCCACAAGGCTACTGCCCCAGGGGGTTTTTGCCCATATTCAGAGATCGTAATGGTACCTAATAAAAAATTGCTTTAGTCATGATTGGTGTTTGAAAATAGGATCAAGCAGAACAAAAGACAGACTTGACTTGTGTTTGCAATGCAAGAGTGAATGATTAAATAAATATTTTTATGTGCATTCACATAAATTATGACTAGATAATGGAATAAAAGACAGTAATATTTTGATGTTCCAATAATTATCACTGTATCTCTCGATAGATGAAGGTCAGTGTCGTCTGATACAGATTGACTTATAATGGCGGCGGCGCAGCGCGGCGGCGGCGCGCTTTATTCCTAACCACATAGGTAGAAGTACATAAGTCGCACACATATTCTATGCTTTGTACGAGTATCGCCAATATACTTATATATACTATACTATACTTTTTATGCATTCCACTTCAAAATTACTTACATAGGTGCAATTTCAGATCCTTGTTGCATCACAGACCCAATAATCAGCCAAACCGAATTGGCGAAACTGAACTGATTGCTCAACTCCTCAGGCTGTTCTATACACGGTACGGGGTTCTGCCACTCCTTGTGCGAGATTCTTCCCACGAAGATCATCAGCACACCGATTCCGAGTTGCACTAACACCATGTAGTACCAAACCTGCAAAACGTTTTAGGGATTGAATGAACAATGTGGGCCTTATTTATATATTTTTTCCCTTTTAAAACTATTGATTTATAAAATTAATAAACGTTAAATAAAGTCATAACCTTACTTCGAGGGGCCTGCAATATTTTGTATGGTAAAGTCTATGTAAGTTATTCCACAAACGTATATTGGGACTGAGTTGACAGATAATAATGCCTAAATGGCCAATTTCATACTGGAAATTAAAAAGAATCTCGGATTTTTTAAAATTCAAAATATAAAATTTTGTATGAAAACAATTGAAAATTAAATCTGATATGTACCTTCGAAAAATCTCTCGAGATCGGTTACTGAAATTGGCTGTTGGTAAATAATTATCTGATTCCGTAACTATATATTTCTCTCACCAGAACTTCTGTATATATTTTTTTTAATATGGTTTACTAATGGAATATTTTCCATTTACTTCACCCACGAGTTTTCAAGCATTGTCGTTGTTTTCTAAACATGCATTCCGTCTAGTACTAACTTGAAAGTCGTATATTTAACGGAACCTATCGTTTGAAATAAAATAATGAGTGGGAAGTTATTGTATTCATTTTTGCTTGCTACTTTAGCACTGTAACATTTTGAAATATATCCTATTTTCTGTTTTTTTTTATCCTATTTTCTATTTTAGATAGCGAATGGGTACAGTAATAAAATAGTTAAAACTATTACAAACAATCAATATTAATGACCTCGAGGTTTAGCATCAGGATAGTAACATCTTAAACTCTTGTCTTTTCTAAGCTTATTTAGAAATGACGTGACTTAGGAGTTGAATCCAACTTTAGCTCACGAGGAAAAGAAACTGATAAAGATTATAATTATATTTGACACATTTCCTATTCTTCAGGTAGCAGATGAGAATGTACTTGTAACTTTGTAAGTGTGATTATTTAACTTTGAACATTGAAACTAATTTTGGCGTATTAAAAAATGATAGATAATATTTGGGGGAGGCCTATCTTCAGCTGAAGTATATGTATATAATCAACTTGTCGAGAAGAGCTTTACCAAACATAAAATTTAAAATAGATCTGTAGGTACTGCCCACGTTTTAATCACGTTTAGTGGTCAATAAAGTGCCCCAGAGACTATCAGTCGCTCTGTACACAGCGTAACTTCGCTCTAATTCCTATGCGAACTTGCAACTAATAGGTACCTCTTTGGAGAAAACCGCCATGAAGGAAAACATTTCAGGAGGCTGTTTACTTGGCTCTTTGTACAGTATTCCAATGCCTAAAGTCATAAACGGTGTAGAGAAGTCTATGCCAGATTGCCTCTCAGCGGTAATTGTGAGATCGCAGATGGATCGCAGATGGCAAAATCCGCTGCATATAGGTACATCAGCGTAATATATGGTAAGCGGTGATAGCCCAATGGTTAAGGCCATGCAATTCAGCGACTGCAGTGATGATAATTAGATAGCACCTTCCTTAGACAAACTTTTAGTATGTTGAGTATTATTTTCAAGATCGCTAGTTAGTTGTAAATACCAAAACAATTTGTTCTAGCGATAGGTGTTTTTCGCTTGTCCACTAGTACCTCGCCTTAAGACGTGCACCTTAGGAAATCCCAGTCACGGGCCTGTACCAATAATTATAGATTTTAAAGTTGCAAAATTGTCAAGCTCGTGCCTCGGAAAGCATGTTAAACCGTTGGTCCTGCGCCTAATCTCTCTCCGGTTGTGTCAGCTTTCCGTAGGTATACGGAATAGAGAATCTGTGTTTGCGTTTGCACTATAATTTCTCCTGATCTATCTCCGTAGAGATTGGTCGCCTTGGCCGTTTGTTACCTCGATTTTTGACTAATTACGCTGGCGAAATTTTATATCCACTTTCTATAACTTTTTTGTATTCGAAGTAATAGCTAAAAATATATAATATTCAGTCATATGGGTGAGATCTGCATTTAAAAATTTCAATCGCCACCGATATTATTATCAAACCACCGAAATGATTATCCACTGAAATTTATTACAACCAGCGAGAACATCATACGAATTACCTATTTATTTATTTTATAAGAATATGCTTTAGATATAGGTATCATGATTATAGCAGCGATAACAAATTTAAGGAACACGTTATAGGGAAATATTTTATTACATACTTTAAAATGCTTCCTAGTGATGAAGCGGTATCTCCTATGATAGCCCAATGAACCTAGCCGTTAAGGCCATGCAATTCTTTATATATAAGGCGACTGTCAGTGATCGAGCAAAGTATATCAACTATCGTGTACGTCATGCGAATTAAGCACCCAAAAAAGTGTAATTTATTATGAGAAAGCTTACTAGCAGCTGACCAATATAGGTTTAAAAAAATACATTCCGTGGCGCAACATCAGTGTTATATTGAGGCAAGTAGAATGTACTTTTCTGTTATCATCAGGCGTATTATTTTCGCAAGATCGGGTTTATAGTAGCGCTAGTCAATATAGTTGTAATTAAATACCTAGGCCAGTAAAACAATTTGTTCTAGCAGGAAGAAAAATATTACATTCTTATTGGTCAGCTATTAATATTGAGAGATGAATCTTCGCTTAGGAACGGTCCTATGATCTAGTACTTGTCCTTATCGCCTTACAGTGCTCAGACTGTGCACCATTAGGTATGCTTACCAAAAAGGAACTGAACAGTAAAAGCGGGAGGCGTAAGTGCAACTCGATCCCTGGGGTAGGAGTAAGACGAGATGGACGGGCCTGCATCATGAAAAGGCCCAATGAATAATTATTCATCATTTGACTACTTAGACTTGTTAAAGTTGTCAAATTCAAAATTCTTATTAGTCACTTAGCTCGTGCGCCATTATTTTGAATGAATAGGAAAGAATCGGAAACCTTTTGGTATTGTACTTTGACAATGCCAAGTTGATGTCGTTTTGTCTCCAATGATTATTTATTTATCTAGTTGAATTACTGCGCATTTCCATTTAATAATAAGGTGATTTTAAAAACATTACAAAATGGGGCATAACCCTCCGGTTAAGGTAGAAAATGGGCGGCGTTTTCCAGTCATCCGTCAATTACGGTGACATTATTATATTACGGTGCCCTCTTTTTTGCCACCGGAGCCACTGGAGTTGGACACCGTACTTAGAATTAAGTAATAAATTTCAAATTATAACGGACACTATTATTTTAATTGTAATAATTCATTTGCAATTACGTCGATACATCTAATCTTTAATCATCTGTAAAATTTCTTTTTAAACAGCCTTTTAGTTTTTTAAATACACATGACACCGTTATATGATAAATTTGTATTCTGCGCCACCGCAGGTTATACTTACGTTTTTGGCGGGAAAACTGTTCAGGTATCAAACATCCTTGTACTTGGTATACGATGGCTTGACAGAGCAGTGCGGGGAAAGATAGCTTAGCATCTATCTCATTCATTATGATGAAATAGTGTAATGTTCAAAATGCGCCAGCGTTATTGACTTTTTCCGCGGGACATTTTTAAAAAGCTGTTACAGGTACTACCGGGTTAAGTTAAATTACTGTTAATGGTGTAAATAATAGTGTTATTTAATGTATTTTTAAAATATATATGTATTCTGTTAAATTAATTCACCCGAAAATTTAAATAGCCAAATTTATTTTTGCAAAGAATGGGGACATAGCACCGCAATTAGATTTAGAGCCTTTGATAATTTTTTTAATGCGTAAACAAATAGATTTTGGTCTTAAGTTTTAAACGTTAGTCTAATCACTGTCTGAACTTAATGAAAAAAAAAAAAAAAATGTGCATTTTGGACGCCGCGCTAAAAACGTACCTGGGAAATCATATGGATTTAAAGCAGGCTCTGTAGATAATGCGGTTATAGACACGGTTGTGTTTTCAAAACGGTGTAGCCAACTGCAAGATTATAAAAGAGATTCTTAGCACAGCCTAGTTAAGCATAATGAGTATAGATGTAAATAAGCAATTTACAGAATTTTTGTATTAACCATAATAAATAATAACCTCTTCTCTTAACTGCAACACCATTCCTGTCCATTTACCCGTGGATGGGTCTATGCTACCATAATCAGTTTCGATTTCAAATTCATAACTGAAGCCGAGCATTTCTGCTATACGGTCTATAAGGTCTACCACGAAACCTTCGTAACGATCGTTGCCCGCTAAATGTTCTGAGGACTCCTTTACGTAGGCATAGGGAGGTGTCTGGAAAGAAAAAGTTATGCGTTTACAATATGTATAACTATAGGTAGATTAGAGTTATGTTCACGGATTTTAGAATGGTCTAACAGCTACGCCGACATAAAAACTAATATGTTAATAAATGTAAAAAAAATCTAGGTATCATGCTATACAGAATGTTTTTTCGTTGCTACCCTTAACGAAGGGTACGAACTCTATACATCAAATAAAGTAAGTTTATGCCAAAAAAAATGCTGGGAAACGATGTAAATTAAAAAAAAATAACTTGATCGGGCGAAATTTATAGTGCCCAGTGTTTATGCTAGTTTTTTCATAGATAAATATTAATAATTTCTCGTGAAAAAATCTTGCTACACGCGTCAATATGCATTTATGCAGAAAAACGCAGTCTATTTACTCATCTTTGAACCCTAATATTTTAGAAACCAGACACTTCCCAGGTATGCTTCCATGGAGAAAAATGATCGTGATAATGAGGAGATTCTGTAGTTTTCGGAAATGTTGACGACCAAAAAACATCCTGTATACTCACACATTGTTATCATCAATTTTATTAGTTTTATGACTTAAGAAGTCATATAGTACAAAAATTATAGGATATGGGTTGGCAGTTATAAATTAATGGTTTTCACATGGATTTTATTTATTTAGTTACTTAGCTACCTGCACAGTAGTACATTGTTCGAAACATCCTTATATAACTTTTACAACACATCCTTCAACAGTGTTTATAATACTTCCCTGGATAACAGAACCTAGCATGAAATGAACACGCGTAAGAAACCATAAGACATCCTTTGTAAGACTTACCTTGGATATTAAAACTTTAAACGTTTTATTTTTCATTATAGACTCCTCGCCTATCTCAGCGTCTGCTATGAGTGGTCTCACTATATCTAGGTTGAAGTTTTTCCAAGTACCAATCTAAAACAACATATTGAATAACATATTATAACACAAGGAATCTTCGGTACGTAGGCAATGTAACATTTCGCATTGACGTTCATTATCGTATTACAACCAAATAGTGGTTAGATTTCATCGCGTTATTTTAACAAAAGCGCTAAATGAATTAAAAAATACTGCAATTAACGATCTCTGATTCTCTTTACTGTATTAACTATATTCTTTATTGTACACACAAACATTGATCGATATAGTTACATCACATAGAGAATGCACAAAGGCAATATTATCTCTTTAAGAGATTTCTTCCAGCAAATCCAAAAAAGCTTATACCTACTGATTCTGTCGAGAAATAATTTTAAGTACTTTCTCTAATATTGCAGGTATTAATTTTTTAATGTATATGTGGTTGTTTGTAATGGAATTGTTAAGGGGGGAAACCAGTTTAGGAGGCCGAAATTTTGTTGTTTTTCGTGACTCTTTTACATATGGATAATATAAACAGATTTTTTTTTTTGAATTTGAGAATATTTTATTCATGGTTTGAAATAGACTTGAGAATTTTTTCAAGCGATTTCCGCCGGAAACAGTGTCGCTAGATCGTGCTGTCCATGGACGATTACCATCGGAGTATTTTGCTGGTGGGCATTCCTGTGGTAGCAATTTTCATCTGTAATCATCACAATTTTTTTTTTCGTTAACAACATATTTCCTAAGAATATGAACCTGATTGTGTAAAAAAAAATTGAAAATTGCATTTTTTTTGAGGTGTTTGAAGACAATGTTATGTTTTTATACCATATTTTTTCACCTTTTTCGCATAAAAAAACATATTTTTAATAATCATATAATTCCAGAATTAGGTTCATCTAGATTTGAATTGAATAAAGAATGTTCACACCAAATTTCAGAACGATTGGTCAATAACTTTTCAAGCTAGAATGCCCACAAGTGGAAAAAAAGTCGTTTCGAGAAAAACGCGTTTGAAATAAAATGTAGCGAAAACGAGATTCTGTCGAAATATCGTAAACGTTCGAGAAAGTTCTACCCCAGGTCAAACAACATCTGCCGAGATGCCCCCCTCTCTATTATTCCTTAGTACAGCGGTACTAAGGAATAATTGAGGCAGGTAACCGAAAAAGGATCACTGAGCGACCGCTCCGTTCTAACTACCGCGCGCTTCGACTCCGGACCGACGGGCGGTCACTCAAGTCCTAATAGCATTGAAAATAATGCGAATTTTGCTTTCAAATTTTGACCACATATTCTTGACGAGTTATACTAACGATTTATGCAATAAAAAAAAGTCGATTTTTTGATCGGTCTAAACTGGTTTCCCCCCTTAAGGTACTTACAGGTTGGTATCCCGCTGGTGTTAACTGAATTATATCGTAAGACACATCGTTTCTTTGTCCCAATCCATCAAATAGAAGCGTTCTAGTCGCTCCTTCTATACGATTCTAAAAATATCAATTACTTTATTACTTTGCGAGCGAAGCGTTCAAATAGATTTTATGAAGCAACTTCATCAATTCTTTAAAAGCCGCATTTACCAGGCGATTGCAAAAACACAGTAGATTCGGTTCTTAGTAAAATTTTCATTTATTGCCTATCTCAAAGATAGTAAAACTAAAATTACGTAAAAGAATTTAAAAAGGCTTTTTCTTTTCCAGAGTATTAAAAAGGTTAGTTACAAAAAAAAATGACGTTTTCGTCAATGAGTAAGCTTAGCTTTACGGTTACGTGTACAGCCTTTTGGGAAGCCTTTTGCTATCAGAGCATAGGTGGAAGGACTTACAGTCCGACTTCTACTCGTTAAATTTTGGTTCGGGTTAGACAAATGAGATCCTTACGGCACGTTTAGCACAGTGGGGTCAGCCCCCCTAGCATGAACACGCATCGTGTATATCATATCGTACCATATCGTATCGCCTATATACAAATTCAACATGGCTGCTATTATTTATCATATTTTACAGGCTATATGTCGATAAATCGATTTATCATATCGTGATATATGTGCTGATATGATAAGTGACAACTTGCCAGCGCAATGTCTGAAGGAACGCCCCTGAGTTTCTAGATTCTTAATTAGAGTTACCGTGCGCATGAAATTCAGGAATGAGGACCCGTGAGCCCAAGACTGGTAATTTTCGCAACTGAGCGGCTTCGGCTTTAATATTGTCATCTTCAAAGTGGACTCATAGAACATCTGTACTGCATCATGAACAAGTACCAGCTCAATCTTCAGCTGATCCGGTTGGAGGGTTTCGCCTGTCTTCTTATTATATTCATCGGTGAAGTTATAAATGATTGCTTCTTTATTTAGATTTACAAAACGAAATCCTGGAAATAGAAGGGCTTTTGTAGGCAAAAAAATGCGGAGTAGCCAAGCTTCCCTGTGGATAGCATGTGGATACACAGACGAATTGACGCTACAAACTGATGAATTTTGTTATTATGTTTGGAAATGGTTTATATTTTTGTGATTTTAACGTAGCGTAGTAAAAGTAGTTTAGCTTTGGATAGGGTCATTGTAAATTAAATTTCGCATACAAAATTTATCAAACAATTGAATAAAGGTAGAACATTGATTGGAGCCATCCGAATTCACCACGTACCTACGTCACGTAACGGATTTTCGATTGCTAGCAATGAATTAGTTATACAAGTGTGGTACTCCAATGATCTAAATGAATTTGTTTATATCTATATATTCATGACACTTCGTCCTCTTCATTTTGGTACAGCATTTGCCTTATCATTTTCCTGCCTTTATCATATTATTTATAGGGTCGAGGCAATATTGTTTCTTTCAACCTACGCCTTCCGACACCGCTTTCATCTATGGTTAATTGAAAACTGACCTATAAATTTATAGTTCATAAACTGACCTGTAATATTGACTCCACCATATCTATACCGAGTAAGGTCAAGTGAGAACAGGTCTGGTGACAGGAAGATGTATGAGTGCTCATCAGCCATCAAGCCCACCTGCTGGGCGTGCAGGAGGACTTGCTCCAACTTCTCTGAAGGACAGTCCACTACGAAGTTGACGTAGCCGTTTTGCTTTGCATTTATGAGTACGTCTCTGTAATATTATATAATGCAGTTTAAGTAAAAAAAAGAATCTTTTTAAGAATCAGGAATCTTCAAAGGTCTGTATCTTGGTGAACATTGCACTCATGTTGTATTATATTGCACTAACTTACATAATTAAAGGATATAAATTAAAGTACTTATTTTCTTCAATTTTACAGGAACCATACAGTGGAGGGTGTAGGGCCCGGTGGTAGGCGCACCCATAGTGAAGGAACCATACATCTTTTTAAACCATCAATGAATTAGGAATAATCTCACCTGTAATCATCTCCTCCCAATTCTCTAACAGTAACTGTATTTCTATCAGTATAATTGCCCATCATCAATAGCGCGTCCATGGACTTAATGCTGCGTCCCTTTTCATATAGCAGCGTAAAATTGTTCCAGTTCTTAACAGATACAAGCCTCTCTAATACCTTGAAAAATACTTTGTATATTGTACTACTAGTCAAATTGATTTGAGGTTGAACAGTAATTTCTTTTCATGTTTTCTTTGACTTTTCTAATATAATTATGTTCCAACCGAATGGCCTGTATGAGTATTCGATTTTCGTGACCACTAAGAATTTTTCTTTTTGCAACAGATATTGACCATTATTTGCTTACCATATCGAAAGAGTCTGAACTCGGGTACATGTTGAGAAGTGACCAGTTCGTGGTAACCAGATTGCTTTGCTGCACAAGCACGTGAGGCAGTTCTAACATATCGCATACTGCCTGGACATGCTCACTGGCTCGTCCTTCTGTGCCGTCTATAATGCCAATGATACCTTTCTGTGAATCAATAAAAAAGTTAGAACATAATCCTAACCTTTATCTAACAGAACTTAGGGTGTGGTGTGAACTAAAGAAAAACAAAAGTATTTTTGAAAATGAAACATGGTTACTTTAGGTTAAACAGATATTTAAGTGACTACGTATAAAACACTAGTGGACGTCCGCGTGGACTGATCCGGGATAAAAATATTTTCCTCGGGAAAAGTAGCCTATGTGCTAATCCAGGATGTCAGCTAACCTCATACCAAATTTTATTTAAATCGCTACGTGAAAGAGTAACAAACATCCATCCATCTATCCATCCATCCATACTCACAAACTTTTGCGTTTATAATATTAGTAAGATATACACAGCTGTGTTCCTAAAGTAGGGTAGCCATAAATGCGAGATCACAAAGGAGTTGACCATGGTACGTTTAGCATAACGCACCACATGCAGCTGATGTAGGTCTAGAAAATGATTATGCGTAGAACACAAACAGAGATGCCTATTAAGACTGTTCTCTGAATCTTTACTACACAGTTTAGTCTATGGCACGTACTAAAATATACCTCAGCCAATTGACACACGTGTTCACTTATCTCGAGGATCTCGCCCCGTTTGGTCACGTCCCGTATGGATACGTTGAAGCCGTACATCTGAGCGCTCACCATCAGCGCCGTTTTGAAGTCCTCATCTTTCTCGTAGAATATACCACCTTAAAAACCATAATAAGCCATATTATTTCAGTTCTTCGCAATCCTGGAACACCCCTTAGAGACACCTTTGTTGTTTCTTCAGTTAGTTTACTTACCTACTACATTATTGCAAATCGAAGTAATTTTTTTTTTTTACGATTAGCTAGGCAAACATTTGACCGCCATCGTGTCTGATGATAAGCAAGATGCGGCCTAGGGTGGTACATGTTTGCCTAGAAAGTGCCTATTCACTCTAGCTTATTTAATTATTGAGAAATGTATCGCAATCATATATGGAAGATCAGAAAAAGGGGTGGAATATAATTGGCTGTCACAATAATGATAAAGTCCTTCAACGAATTTCTCTAAAGCACAGAAGAGTTATAGTATGTACATAAATTCAAATTCAAATCGTTTATTTGCTAAGAATAGATACAAGTAAAAATCTTCGGTCCCAAACTCCTCACCATATCCATGTAACAATGTTTTTAAAGTAATTTCAATATTTGTATAAAACTTTGTACAGGTACTGCAGGTGGTGGGCGTACCCTTGATGGAAATTTGAACATCCGAATAGTAACACCTGATACAATTAAATACAAGTACTCTAAAATATTCATTTCATTGCATGATACCTATAAATGCATTAAATTCATTCATCCAGTCTCTTGAACACATAAAACGCTAACAAGTTGTTAACAATCAAAGTTGGATTCTTTCTAAATGAAAGCTTCCTCGTTGTCAGTGACGTGTTAATAGGTAGACGCGGGGTTTCATAATGAATTCTTTATAAAAAGTGGCACCAGTAAATCTATATAAACGTAATAACTGCATTAGATTAGATTTTTAAACTTGAATCTTATGTAGATACCATAAGACTCGACTTTGCTTGTATCAATTTATTACAATAGATGCCCAGCCATACAATTGAGCAGTTAATTGTCGTGTCATTTTTGAGCGCTGTCACTGAATCTAGTTATAATTCATCTAAGCTCGTTGTGTATACAAATCAGTTCGCTAAAACGTCAGTTAATGATTTTCTATTCTCTTGTTATATACACGGATGAAATAGATAAAAAATCTTCTTCTATCTATTAATATTTGTATACCAGAATATTTCTCCAATACAATAAATATCTCTTGCTTGCTTCAATAACATCCAAATTAGGTTGCAGGAGTTTCGTCATGGGTATTATAAGAGCGATTTTTTTAAGACAGTTGTAAGGAAGGATTACTTAGGAAATAATAACGTAACAATTTTATAATATGCCCAAATAAAAGGAAATACTGGGAAAAGGTCCCGTAATAATTCACAAACTTTTTTGTTTACATTATGTTTAACAGATTTATTTTGTTCTATGAACAAAAAAGAAAATCGTTATGCTTAGTGGGTACTCGTGAGTACTTGATTTTTTCGGTCTATTTCTCCTACTTTAATCTTTAGGACAGCCACTTACCGATTACATACTGCTCCTCAGACTGCGCCAAAACACTTGTCCAAGACACCAACAACAAAACTAATAACAAACCCATCGTCACAAAACACAGATCACTTATCCGTTCATCCTCAAACACTAGATGAGGCCATAAAACCTGAGTTTACCCATTGTTCAGTCAATGTTATAGTTTAAGCCGTAATAAACGTGAGTTTTGGCCGGTAATGTGTTTGGATTTGTTGGGATAGAGGCGCGCGACGAGACGCGGCCGAAATAATCCGCCGCCTATATTTAGGACTTTCCACAAAGCGACACACTTTGGACAAATGCGCCGGAGTGAGCGTCTGGAACCGGTGACGGATCGTGCCGCATCTAGTGTACCTATTCGCGGCATTTATGATCTTAGTTTTTATTTCCCTTATAATATTTTGTGTAAAAACATTTCAAGGTTAATGTTACGGTGTAAAGTTGAACACTGTATAAAAAATTATATTTGACAGCAAGACGAAATATCTGTAGAATTTAGACAATTTTTTGCTTAAACACTGCCTTAATTTAATAAGTAGGTATCTATTATCCTGTACAAATTTATTATGACCTATACAAAACTATGTTTACCAATTTTTAATGAGCAGACTGCACCACACACAAACTTCAATGGTTTAAGTGGTGTTCCTGGTTCTCACACCTATGTAATGAGTGATTGTAAAATAATAAATAAAAAAATAATTATTTTTTAATTACACGGTAATATTTTTACTGTAGTTGTTATTCAGCAATAAAGCTTAAGCTAGTTGACCTAAAACAATGTGTTAAAAAGATGACCCGATTTATCCTATGCCGGTCATAGAATCATTGTAAATACATCGAGCTAAGCTCTCACAACTTGGTACTTATGTTTATTTAGCAAATGGCTATCCAAAAGTAGAGCTCTGTAGGAACGGCATGAAAGCAGTACTTAGTAAAATTGCTTAAAGTTTTAATCTAGGAAGGTGCATTGGACTTGTCCTGAAAATAAACTCATCTATACATCCCTCTAATTTTGACTATCACATAGCGTAACAAGTTAGTAATGTTAGTACTCGCTTAGTACAAGTTGGTTCCTTTAATTAAAGAATTATTACCTCAAGGTACAAGATGTCTGCAAGGGTGATATTCTTCAATTCAATTTACTTCGATTTACTTCAATTGATTTACAGGACGTTTACATGAACTTCTGACCTCCATAGCACTTTCATCAGACGAGATTCAGGTCATATCCTCAGCAACGCAGAATATATATACGAGTATTTAATTTAAAAAACTAGCAAAGCATCTTGTGTACATAGTTATTGTGTATACACAAGCTGTAATAAGTATAAGTATGTGAAGCGAAAAGCTATGTACTAGCCCACTAATAGAGAACCTATTCCCAAAATTTGAGACTCGAAATAATAATGTTTATTTTTCAAGATTATATTAAAATTCCTGAGTTGTTTAGGAATTCTCCATACTATCTGGAAAATTATGTGAGTTCGAGTCAGAAATGTTGTGGGTAGGTTCGTTTTAGTTAGCTTTTTACAAAGCTTTTCGCTTAACATACATACATACATACAATCACGCCTTTATCCCTTACGGGGTAGGCAGAGCACCAAGGGCCGATAGAACCACATGGTGCCATTTCTGACCAATTTTGAGGGTATAGTTGAGATGTACAAGTTCGGTTAGTAGTGACAGGTGGTCAGCCCATCGCCTACAAAACAGCTAGACCCTCTTGTCCCTCTACTGACTTGTACTGTTACACCCTGTATAGCAAATGTGCATATTACTATATAGCAATCCAGATCTCCAAGGAATAAATTATAGTCCGAAAAAAAAATTCCAATAATTACGAGTATGTGTATGGTTTGCAGATTTACGTGGAGATAATATTGTTCACTATCTTGTAACTTCGCTAATTAGAGTACTTCGTTTGAACGATAGCGCTAGTTGCTTTGTGTTTGACTGCATTATCTGTGTAACTGCATCATGCAAGGCAGATATTCTTTGAAACGCACATTAGATAGTTTTGTATAAAAAAAAATTGTGTCTATGTATGTCTATAAATAAATAAAGACTTTAACTGCATAAACATTTTTATATTCATACAAAGCAAAATTAATTCCATAAATTAAACGAACACATATAATGAAAATTCATAACAATGAGCCCGGAATGAGTCCACATAGCTGTGATATGGGTCACTCTGTTTCAGCCCCATAACTTTAAAAGAATTCCCCATTAGAAGGAAATTATTAAAATGAGGAGATAGGATTATTGCAGCTGATGCATGTCCTCGTGTATAAGAACGATAATATTAATTGTAAATAATTATTTTTAATTTAAGATTTAAAACAACATCTCACAAATCATATACAGATAATTGTAGTGATATTTGAGTGTAGCTTTTTTTCTATTATGGCTACGAATGATAAAATCAAGAGATAGAATTTATACATAAAATTGTTTATATTTTTTAAAGATAAATATTATGAATACTGAAAATATTCACAATATTTTTATCTAATAGTTTGAATGAAACATTCAGTTTATTTTGACGGCTAAAAGGAAATTATGAAATATAATTTGGCCTTCAAGCTAAAATGGAAACAGTTTTTCTGGTATGTATTTTTTACAGAATGTAAACACATTTACGTGGCGTATTTCATGATGGCTTGTTAATAAATCGATCGAAGAATTTTTTTATTTTGAACTATGTTCTTTATGATTTTCTTTGAATGCAAAACGATTCTATTTTGTCAAGATTGTATTGATTTAAAACACGTTACCTAACAACTCTAGGTACTTACATTGAAATCACAAACAACACTAGTTTAAAATACAAGGTATCTTTAAAAATAAAACAGTTTGACCTATAGGTAAGTAAAGCAATTGCAGTTGTAAGATCTAAGCTATTTAGTTTCCCCAGAAGCTTTCGATTCAATTTCTCACGAGCGCTTACTCCGCCTGAAAGAGGCCACGGTTAGGCTAATTCCTTTCAATATTACAGGTTTATTTTATTTACCGAGTTTTCTTTGGAACTCTTTAAACAGAAATACTACTAACTGTCACTACTAACCGAACTTATACATCTCAACTATATTCTCAAAATTGGTCAGAAGTGGCACCATGTGGTTCTATCGGCCGTTGGTGCTCTGCCTACCCCGTAAGGGATAGAGGCGTGATTATATGTATGTATGTAAACAGAAATACGTGAATCTACTGGGGGTCGACCCACGCTGTATTTAAATATTATTAAGTTGTCGGTGCAAATTCCAGATAATTATCATAGAAAAATATACGTTTTTGGTATTACTGAATCTATTGCTGCTTTAATTACTTAACAAAAAGCTGCTTCTTCAATTATGTTATCCCCAATGCATAGGTTTTATGCCACTTTTTGTTTGGGACAGAAATCAAACCCCAAACAAAATCGACCAAAAAACATTAGCGAAATTCGTGGATCAAATCTTGCCTGCAAATAAATTATTCTGATTTTAAATTCGCAATTTATAATAGCTTACCTGTTATCCAAAGTTCCAACACAAACACAACTTTAATATTCATCCATCAGACGTTTCTAATTAATACTATTTCTAAATTTACATTCGGAATAATTCCTCCTAGACGTCTATGCAGTGAATTTAAATGTGTCTACGTATTTACGAGGGCCCTTCAATATCAATAGCGTATAATACGGGATTATCCTGTTTATGGCCGAGTATGAAAATACAAATCTACCACAAGTATTGAATAAACTATTGATGGATAGGGCCAGCGCAGATCTAAGAAATTTGACAACGTTTTATGCAAAAACGTCCTAAAGATTTTTATTTAATTATCATGGTACAATAAAGTGATAATTACACTATGACTTACTTAAGACTATGTAATTAGGAAGGCGAAGAACTGATTTACTGTTTTCTGCAATGGGATATGGGGCCAGAACCGGAGAATCATAAAGGAGATTCAATGACCACGTTTAGTACAGATCTTTCATATCAGTGAGAAGTTGCTAGGTCCTCGCCTGAGACAACATTTGAATCATAGGTTTAGATATCAGCACAATTTTTTATATTATCTATCAGATGATATAATTTGGCTTGAACTTGCTACGTTTACATGTTAAATTCACCCAACAGTAGAATCTAATAAGTCATGTCATGTGCATGTTTCATCCCTGCTCCACTATAATTTATATCCGTCGGCAACGTTTTAATGGGTAATACATTAATAACAAAAAGGTGTGATTTTATGACAATGATTTTCCTATATTAATGGTCGCTTCGACCATACACGGATATTTCTAAACTTATAAAAAAATGTTTATGCAAATATTTCTACATAAAATAAAAAAACGCGTTAATTCAATCGCGTTCATTTAATTTTCCGAAGTAATCAAGGAACGACACAAAGAACATTCTGGAACATCTTGTGTTTTTTATCTGGTTCATACATTTGAGTATGAAAATGTGGAAGGATACAGTAAATTTTTCTTTTATAATACGTATTAGTATGAATGAAATTTACAAATTATCGTAAGATAGTCGTAGGTGTGCATTATGCCTATGGAGTCACTGAACTCCCTTTACATTCCTTACCAAATAAACGCATAAAACCAAGAATCATTTTACTATTTCATGTTTTTGAACCCATTTTGCTATAGATAATGCACATTTGGTTAAATCAAAGATTTTCACGTCCTTTATTTTGTAAATATCAGAAGTGAAAAACTGTTATACCCGAATACCTTACTTCGCGCCATTGGCTTACGTACCTGCAAATCGCATTTGTATAATTTGCTTTTTCTTATTTATCACAAAATTATCAGCAAGCAACATCGTACATTCCCTATATACAGGGTGATTTTTGGTCGTCAACGTTCCCGAAAACTGCGGAATCTCCTCATCGTCACGATCATTTTTCTCTATGGAAGCATACCTGGGAAGTGTATGGTTTCCAAAATATTAGAGTCCAAAGTTGAATAAATAGGCTGCGTTTTTCTGTATAAATGTACAATGACGCGTGTAGCAATATTTTTTCACGAAAATTATTAATATTTGTCTATGAAAAAACTAGCATAGACACTGGATACTATAAATTTCGCCCGATCAAGTAATTAAAAAAAAATCAAAAAAAATTAAATCGTTTTCCAGAATTTTTTTGTCATAAACTTACTTTATTTGATGTATAGAGTACCTACACTTCGTTAAGGGTGGCAACAAAAAAATACCCTGTATTATAGAGTATATTAATATATTTAATTAGCCCAAGTCATTTCTTAAAGTATTCATCACTTCAAAACGGGCAACGGTTAACACGACCACGAACTACGCGCGGTCTACGGCTACGTTGTAGTCAGTTTCTACGTAGCTGGAGTCTACAAATCTTCGATACAAAGAATAATCACAACAAAGCGTTTTAATTAATTTTGTTCTAAAGGTAAAGTATTAGAAAATGGGATGAAAGTGGTCCATTTAGTTAATTAAAGACTAACCCCGATACTGTTCTAATTTTACTTGCAGTTAAATAGGTGCATTTCACATACTAGATAATCTAATAGGTATTTACTACGTATGTAGAGTATGTTAACATTATTCTAGTGCCAGTAAATGTATTTAAAAAATCAAAATAATTTCCACAATGTACTTGATACTTAGGTATGTAGCGACTTAGGTATGTACCTATATGTTATGTGTTGACTCAGCGCAGTGATTTAGTATAAATATCGATGTACATATGGCATTTAATAAAAGATTCTTATTAGACCTGTCATCTTCGTCTAATTTACATCCCTCGTCCTGGAGACTTCGAGTACCCCAAAACCACAGTAGCCACAGTGGTGACCCCGACGTGATCTCAAGAACAAGTGTTGCGCACATTACCTCCGGCGCGTGTGTCTCACCGGTTGTAATTTCAAGAGGCGCTCAAGGCACTAATATAAGGGGCTACTGAAGTTGCGAGGATAATCTACGGTGACAGTTATCAAGCGGTACCACCAGCACAAATACCACAGCCACCGACTCCGAATGCCGGCTGCCAAAGAAGCCATATCGCTCACTACCTAAATTCCTGACTTTTGGACTTCGCACCCGAGGTTGTGGTTCACTCAATTTGAGTCTATAATGAAACTGCAAAAAGGGGATGAAGACAAATTTCACCTCGTCGTCGCTAAATTAGAAGCCTTGCAGCAAGTAAGCGATATCCTGTCCGATTCACCACAGGAAAACAAATACGCCGCGCTGAAATCAAGACTCATCAGTGCGTACGAAAATTCCGAATCAAGACAGTTCCAAAAACTAGTCAGTGAAATGGAACTCGGAGATCAAAAACCGTCACAACTCTTACGGAAAATACAGTCCTGAGAAAAAGCGATATCAAGGATCTCGAAAAATTAGCTCAAATAGCCGACACCGTCACGGAAAATATTTGACCGCAATCGCACATGTCAGCCGACAGCCTGACGCTCTCGTTAGAGAGTAGTATATTCTTTGGCCTGACGTCATCAACATGTTGATACAGAGGATAGATCAACTATTTCTAGAAATATCGTAAATAAGAAAGATCCAATGCTAAAGGTGTAGAACCTCCTTTTAGAAGCGACTCATGGATTTGTTATTTTCACCGAAAATTTGGACAAAATGCAACAAAATACGCAAATAAGCGCAGTTACGATTTCAATAAAAATCTGCCGGAAAACTAATATTGACCTCAACCTCGACAGTACTCGGTGTCAATGAAATACAAACTTAGGTAAACATACAAACATAGGTATACATAGGTAAATGTCCACAATAATATACTTAGCAAATATGTATATGTTGTTCCAAAGCTTAGATAGTTCCTTTCTGAATATAATTCAAGAGCCCATTACTGTATCTGGAACATTTTACAAGAAGATAGTCGAATGCGCGTGGGTTGCTTTGTAGCATCCTCCTTCACGGCAAAGAACATCTATTGAGTGCTTCCGTCCGTTTTGAAAACGTATTCGAGTGTTTGTTCAGAGAAATAATAAAGGTGTAATATATTTTCATTATTTTTATAGATTATTTTATAGATAATTTTTTCTTATTACAGTGAAATAACTGAAATTATTAATAAAAAAATGGAAAAAATTCTTCACCCGAGTGGGAATCGAACCCACGACCACTGCAAACCGTGCGAGCCGCTATAACCACTAAGCCACCGGGTCAATTACTCGGATGACGAATTTTACCATCTCTTTTCTAAATTACATATTGGCAACGTTATTCTTCATCCCGATAGCTAAGTCAAATCTCGGCAAACAAACCTGAATCCCTCAGCACAATGTTTAAAGATGAAACGATCAACCATATCCTAACGGATTATATTAATGGAGAGAGAAATAACTGAAATCTGCAGAAGTTCGTTTGTAAACACTATACTAGTATTATAAACTAAAAAATATATTTTAGGTAATATACACAACCTAAGTAATATTCTATACCGATCTCAGTTAACTTAGCATTTAAAACACAACATTAGCTTTCCGCTTAATTTTAGATCTAAAAAAATAAGTTTTTTTATATAAATATAAAATAAAATGTTAACGAAAAATAAGGCCGAACGATGTTTGCCGGGTCAGCTAGTAGTAATACAATACATATATACCTATACAGGAAGATTTTTATTGTGCAAGGGTCGCCACATGTAAACAATCATGCTTTTAGAATCTACGCTACCCGATTATAATGAATATTCCTGGATTATTTAGGAAATGTACCAACTCCCTACAATAATATTACATTACAATAATATTTAATTGAATTCTTTTTAAATCTGCATGGTTGAAATTACTCTAACAAAATGTGGGCTGCGAGTTCCTATTTCTTTCCTACAAGGAATATTTTAAAAAGATCAGCTTTAGCAAAACAAACACCCACCTCGAGCTTTTCTTCAACAAACATCTTAGATTCAAGTCTCCAAGAATAACAAATAAAGTTTTATCTACATTGTGATACCTATAGCTAAATTATAGCATAATATTTTGTTATGCCTCTTCAAATTATGGTAGAGATGTAATCCTAACTAACTAATATTATAAAATACGCAAATAAATTTGTTGTTTTAAAATTTTAACAGTGCAAGGAAGAGTGAAAAGAAGTTGTAAAATATTTTAAACACATAAAGAACACTTAATAAATACAATTTATTCACGTCAATTTTAGAAGTACTAACGAGGCATGATTCGTCAAGCTAACATGTCACTATTCCATGAATTATTCAAGAAAATTGAAAATGAAATATATTAGGTATGTGTCGAGACAGTGGAAATTATAATAATAGATATTTTGATAAGACAGAAAAATTGCTGACTGACAGATACTTGATATTAATCTTTCTAGGTCTAGGAACGCGGTAGAAACAATATTTCTTTATTATACGATGTCGCTTGACTGCAACAAACAAGCTGCCAGATGCATGTGTAAAATGGCTTTATATATTTTTATTTCAGTCCTTTAATTTATATTTTGAGATTTTTCTTATAGCGGAGCTTAGTTTAAATTTTAAGTTATTAAAATTTTAGTTTAACAAGTGAGTCATGGATACCCAAACACATTGAAAGTAGGGTACCGTATAAACCTTGTAAGATTGTAATAAAAGATGTGAAAAGCGAAAAGTTGCAATTTGAACATTCGGTTGCAAGTACGTAGAAGTGTCAAATAAACTTTCCTTGAATCTATAAATACGCTGTTAATGTTACAGAAGTATGGTAGATTTAAGGATAAAACTCGCAAATGAATGGGATCCTGTGTATAGATATATACGCTCTAACGGCGCAGATACTTTAATTTACCTCAACCCTGGTATTCATTTGATTTAAAGTTCATACGTTCTTCTTGAGACAAATCGCATCTGTAAACATAGTAATTTATAATAACAACACATAGATATAAAGTGATTATTAATAAGTACTAAAAATTTTGCCCCCTTTAAGGTATTACTGAAGACTGCGACGCGAAAGAATTCCATCATAAGGCATACTGTTGACTAAACTAGCACCTTTTGAACTTAAACTTTTAAAGAGCTTACTGCTAAAAGCGCTGGTTACATAAACAAAACAGTATTAATATTTTTGAACTATAAAGTTTCACTGTTAACAAATTGGCCCTGAAGGCTTTAACAAAGAGACACACCAACCATCGAGAGGAAAATAAAAACTTTATTCTACTTAGAAATAAGGGATATAAAATATTGAACAAATTCTGATTCAAGCTTTATGTTTAAGTGTTTGCGTGGGTGTTACTATTATCTTATTAAGAGCAACAAGGAACAGTATAGAAATATAAGCCGATCGATAGTCGTCTTTCTATAATAAAAATAACTCATATATTTTATCTCTATCTGATGCTTGTAACTTTGTCCGCGTTACCTTAAAATATCTTGTGTCATTTTGATGTACGAGTATAAGATGTATGTAGAACTGCCTTATATCACCTGACGTACTATGAGAAATCATGATGCTGCAATGGTAACTACTGATAACAACATACAAGATGTTCATCATGCCATTGTCACAAGTTTACGTAAGCACACCTTCGTAAGTTATATAACAGTAGTAGGCACGTAATTCAGGAAACACATTTTTACCTACAAATAGGTACATAAACAGTCGTATAAAATTATGATTAATCGCAACATAACAACCTATATGATTACCCACGTGCAATAAAAAATGAGTCCAAAGCAATAACTTGCAGGGGTATTAAGTTTTTACGGCCTATAATAGAGTGGATACAGTGTAACTATTATTCCATTTGCTTAAAAGCTTACTATTCCAAAGGTTGTTAATCTTCATAAAATAATATTAGTAATGGGTTCCGTACAATCAGCAAAATAAGGAAGTAAACAGAATTATAATTTAACTAAAACAATGCCGATTAGCAAACTTTGTGGCAGTTCTCAATTCGGTTTTAGATATGACTATCTTTCATATTTTTTGGAATAACTTCATCAAATTTATATCGATCATGTTGAATGGCTATTGTTTGTAGATCATTTCAGATATGTTCCGTACATTAGTTACTCTATGGCCCATTATACCCACCCATACTGTAATATTTACCTATAAATTAACTTGTGGCTTTTCGAAAATTCGCTCATGATCAAATTCACAAAATTCGTGACAAACATAGCTACATACCTACCTATGCATAAAATGCTGTCTTTTTTATATTTACTCTCAATCCTTAAAAACGATTAATTAGTTAAGTTAGTTCGCAAATTCAGCAGATACCAATCTTAATGTCTGGGAAAATTTTGCGTGAGGTATTTAAAAAGTTAAGATTTATTTCTTTCTGCAAGATGCTGAGTTTTTATTTTCAATAGACTCATTTAAAAATTAGGGAAAACGTACACAAAATTTTAATAGAAACCTTTAAAAAATATGTAGTAAACAGTTGCGAAGGAAAGAATGAGTACATATTATATTATATTAGTAAATACATACATACATACATACATACATATAATCACGCTTTTATCCCTTACGGTGTAGGCAGAGCACCAAGGGCCGATAGAACCACATGGTGCCACTTATGACCAATTTGAGGGTATAGTTGAGATTACAAGTTCGGTTAGTAGTGACAGGTGGTCAGCCCATACAAAATACCAAGACCCTCTTGTCCCTCTACTGACTTATACAGTATGCCCGGGAAGAGAAGCAACTGTAGTATTATACGTTTTTTTTTTACTCCCAGAGCAGCATAGAAGAAATTAATAGTAAATACATATTATATTAGTAAATCGCAATTTTGTTTTATTTTGCAATCTTACCTGTGGAATGTTAGTCTGGCATACATTCAAATTACCTATATTTATGTTAGTAGCAGCTATTTTCTTACGGTTATTATATTGAGAAGACAGATTTATAATTGCAACAAATATTGAGATCCAGCAGTCTTACCGCGTAACTCTACTGGTAATAGTTTTAAGTGTCACTTGATTAGATTGCTGATACACAACAAAATATAATATAATTGATATAACCCGAAATTTACGTCAAGTCAACAAACAGCAACAATGTCAAAGCCAGCGGGGCTACCATAAATAAAGTCTTAAAATAGTATTGTTTCCATTGTTGAATTAAGATGTCTCTAAATACTGCTTAGGGGCTCATGTTTTAGTACTTTTGACATATTATTAATAACTTTATTATTGTATTATTATGTTGTATGTAGTATTATTGTATGGAAAGGATCTATATAATACTCGCGAATTTGCGAATGAGATCCTAGCTACATTTGATGGATATATTTCCGTATATCGGCATGTAAGTGTAAACGCAGCTTAAGTCTATGTGACATAAAAACTAAAATGTAACAACTAACATCTTCATAGTCAGCGTGTCTCGTGTAAAATGTGACACACATGCTAAATTCCTGGCTTTTCGCCAACTTATTGTAAATAAAAAACAATTTACTCAAGAATTCATATACCTATATTATGCTATAATATTATTGTAGATATAATAAGTCGGGATTTATATTGTACTAAATAAGTTAGTATTACGGCTGATATTTCCAATAGTGAAATAACTTATCTGAAAAATAAAGTCGTCGTTTCTATCTCGATCTTTAAGAGAAAGTAAGCATCAAAATATCTGTCGGATAGGCTATCGGTCCATTGAAAAAATCGGCCCTTAGAGGTGAAAATAAAGATGTGCTAATCAAGCTTTCAAATTATTAATATTCATTTTCTTCCATGTAAATATTATTTTATACAAATATTAGGTTTATTACGCAGCAAGCGTATAGGTAAATTTATCGTTAAACATTGTTTTCACTCAGAATTAATTGAAAATGTATATGCTCCTAGATATTTGAGGATGCTGATGTAGATACTCTTGATTATAATTTCGTATTTGTATACTTATTAAGCCGCGTGGTGCCGGCAGAGTAGAGTTTGTATCACCCCTGCCTACACGTGGGTATCGTAAGAGGCGATTAAGGGTTGACGGGAGGTAGGCAGCTGGGCCTGCCGTTCTGACAACATCGTCTGAAAATCACACTGCGGTCACCAACCCGCCTGCCCAGCGTGGTGACTATGGGCAAAACCCCCCTGTGGCAGTAGCCTTGTGGCGTGCCCTGGGGGAGGCCTACGTCCAGCAGTGGACTGTAATATGCGAAGAAGAAGAATACTTATTATTACAATTTTAATTTAAAATCTTTAATTTTCCGCACAAAGTTCAAAAAGCTTTTGTAACATTTATTTCATTTTAGCATTTCTTTCTTTATTTTTACCGCATAGATTACTTTCAAACTTTTATACTTTTGTATTTTTTTAAGAAATTATCGAATAATTCTTAAATTTCTGTAGTCTATTTATATTAAACTTGAATTAAAATATTACTTTTGCGAGTAGATAAAAAAAAACTAATAGCCTCCTAATATGTCAAATGTTGAATAAATATTTTCTTTCTCCCGGTGCGCAAACCTAGATACCCAATTATTATAAACATTATTTTTATCTGATAGAAACAGTTAGTTACTTATTTATTTATTTTCTAAATCATAAGTTCTTTTGTAAGTATTTAGAATGACAATGAAAATGAGCTAATTTGTACAAATACCATAAACTAGCCGTAATATTTATTACGTTCAGCAGAGTCGTGTTCTTATTTATCTCCCTCATTTCTATTATTTATTCAATAAAACGAACAACGAAATAATAAACAAAAATATTATTACTTTAATGACCTGATTTTGTTAGTATTTTTGTATGTAGGTGGGCATTGGTTATGGATTGTGAATATAAATTGCAATTACATCACAGTATAGCGCCAATGAACTAAGAACTGGTAGAGTACGCGAATAGGGTCCGATATATTGCTTAGATCTATGTGTTGCCAAATTGTAGTGCATTAAATACACCGCCAGGGAATATTGATAAATCCCCATGATCATCTTTCTGTTCCCATTCATTTCGGGTCGGTGCAATATGAACTGATCTTCCATTTATCCCTTTTATCTGTTATCTCGTTACTCACGCCCTGTACTCGCATAGTAATATTGATAGGTATTCTTTTCTTCTCATCCAATGTAGTCCTACTCCCTTATTGAAGAAATAATTATGTGTAAGCAATCTACTTGTGACCGTAAAGTTTATTTATAGCTGTTGTTTTATACCATATTAGTAATTGTTTAACGGAAAAAAATACTAATAAATATATTGAAGGCGACATACAATTCTCAAAGTAAGTAACGCATGTGCTCTTTGATTAATTTAATGCTACGTTGTAAACTTATCTCAATGATTCTATCGAATTGAGTATGTTTTAGATAGCGCGTACGCTACATCTACTTTATATGCGTGGTCTTTTATTTAAACGATCAATGTTACGATATAGCTATTGAAATGTAAAGCGGCTTACGTTTTGTTACACAATGGGAACAGATGGTGAGCAGAATTCTTAATAGCTGTAAAAATACTTTTTTGCGGTCTACCTACACATACACACAGGACTGTGTTTCTAAAATGAGATAGTAGCAGAACTGCAGAGTCACGATGGAGATCCTATAGCCACGTTTAGCGCGGCTGTAAATGATCAGTGACGAGTTTCTAACTCATCAGTTCATCACCCTTGAATTCCTTAGTCGACTCTTATGACATGCACTTAAGGAGATGCTGCTGATGTATTTAGTGAGGGCCCGCATCAACACAGAACCCACACAACAGGAGATATACTAACAGTAGTAGATTACACAGTTTTCCTTACTTCTGGTTTCGTCAGAAAGATTTTGGTCAATAGCATCAATGAAGGTACCTATCTACAGATAGATAGAATAGAATAGAATACGCTTTTATTTGGTGATTACACACACACAGATACAATAGCAACAATGAGACTAAACAAACAGGGTAGAAATAGACAGTGCAAAAGTATTTAAAAATATGTATATAGTGCAACACAAACATTCTAGCTAGAAAACCGTGCACCCTGTCAGGAACCTGCCAGTTACATCACACGCGTGTGTAGCCGCCAAACAGGTCCCTTTTCAGCTTGATGCTGCTGAGACAGGGTAGGGGTTGCCTACCATGCAAAACAGCGCTGGTTTTCAAAAGGGACCTAGGAGTGAACGTCGCAAAAAACATATTAAATCAATACCTACATTACATGTATCCTATATATATATAGATAGATACAGAGGCATGATAACGGTCAATCTATACCTAACGAAGATTACTATATCGTTTAAAAAAATATTTCATAGAATAAAATTAAATCATTCTTAAAATATGATTTCACAATAGATTCAAAATAAATGTATCGTTATCATGAGGGTGGAGTACACACTCCGGAACATTTCGATCCTACACGATTTGGGAGAGTGTAAGCACATAATTTTCTCTTCATTCATCATTATTGTTTTTGTATACTATACCTATAAAGAATAACCTTTTTTCTTCTTCTTCTTCAGCCTATATTGCAGTCCACTGCAGAACGTAGGCCTCCCCAGGGCACGCCACAAGGTTACTGCCACAGGGGGGTTTTTCCCATAGTCACCACGCTAGGCAGGCGGGTTAGGCAGCACGGAAGGCGCTGCTGCCCACCACCCGGAAACCCTTAATCGCCTCGTACGATACCCACGGGCAGGCAGGGGTGGTACAAACTCTACTCTGCCGGCACCACGCGGTAAAGAATAATGGTTAGTAACTATTATAAACCCAAACTTTCAGAATATGCAAATAGTTTAACCATGTGAATATTTTACCCTCTTTTACAAGACAGCTAAAGAGTTAAAATAAAACGATAGCAAAAAAAAACTTAAGAAATCAATTGAGTATTATAGAGAGCAGTAAAATTATATGACTTTGTTTTTATCCAATATTTTAAGTCAATATAAATTGTTTATTCTAACACCTTTGGTTCTAACATAAGTTAGTAAAGTTGGAAAGTTTTGTCTTGAAAAAACCGAATTTTTTATTCTGACTAAGAAAGTTAGAGCCTTTAGCTTGTAGCAATGAGATAGCGAAAATTTTACAATAATCTTGCGATTGCCGTTACTCTGAGATGTGCGGTTTAGGTTGTGGCATCAGTGACAGTTATTCAGGATCAGCCATTCAGTACAGATCAGCAATAACTGTAAATTGCTTTGGTATTGCTTTTGCAAGAATACATAATAAGGCGTTGCCCAAAGTGCTGTAGGTACGAGTAGGTGAGCATGATATAGTATAGGTAGGTAAGTAAGCGGTCAATACATTTAAAAGAGCTCATTCCACAACCAATAGGTACTCGAATTAATTAAGTAGGCACCATAATGGCTGACAAAAAGCCTTCACAATGAGCGGTCCACTTACTATAACTAATTATATTTTGCTTTCAGTAATAAAGTCCCCTGATAGTGGCGCCAGTGTATTTGTAAATACACACTGTTCCACATAATTTTGTTTAGTTCCGTAAAAACCCGTGAGGCTTCTTTATAGGAACAGATTTTAATTGTCCGTGATTAACAGGTTTCAGCAGGTTTCAGAGTTATTAACTGAAAGTAGATAGACCAATTTCTGAATTGGGTTTACCTGTTATCAATTATTTAATTGCGGACATAGAGTAATTCACTACTTAAGTGTAGGCATATTTTGGGAATTAATAAAGATATTCCCTCCAATTTATTCGATAGAAAATAGAAAAACAGTCAGCCGATTTGCTCTGAATCCCTTGATCTCTATTTCCGGTTACTGCAAATGGCGCGTGCGATTGATTATTTATACTTAATTTATTTTTAGCTCTACCCACAGTTGGAAAGCTTACTAACTGTTATTAATTTCATTTTTTTGGCATAAACTTACTTTATTTGATTTATAGAGTACGTACCCTTCGTTAAGGGTGGCAACGAAAAAACACCCCGTATACTTTCAGTTAATAATGTGTTCCTAAAAATCTCTCGAGATAGGATATAGAAATTCATCATTCGAGAAGAAGGCTCATATAACGCAATCACACCTATGAAAATCCTTCGTTATTAAGTGACTAGTAGACAACGAATACGTAGCTGAAACTACTGGACTATGGGGCAGGGAAAATAAATGTTTTTTTTTTAATCCCACGAATATGAAAATTCTATTGTTTTAGCAGACGAAGTCGTGGGCGGCGGCTATAACTGAATAATACTTGTTATAAAAGGGCATCGAATAATTTATAGCTATCCCTACGTTTCTCGAATGTGTATCTGTCTATTTATCTTCAATATTATTTTGAAGAACTATCAAAGAGAAGTAACTTTTTAAAAGCTTTCGCTGCTTTTCTAACCTTGGGTGCGGTGCCTAATGTTTTTCGGCGGTACACAAGCGAGAGTTAAAAGTTAAATATACTCCAAACTGACTAGGATTTTAAATGTAAGCTTTTTCATAAGCAATTTATATTGTTATTTTTATAAATACAATTAGTAAGAAACAAGTTACGAAAATAAATATATCCTATAATAACTACTACAAGTAAGTACCCAATACTTTTAAATTTGTTTGTTTCGTGCAGGAGTATTTCGCGCGTAGAAGAAAGCTTACTTAGTACCTACACCCTATCTAATCTATCTATGAGCTATCTACGCTATCAGCCTCGTGCTATCAGACAATCAGTATTGCCGCGAAAACGGAATGAGACGCACGCTGGCACACGTGCCGTCTGACCCGCGACACTCAACGCTCGCAACTTTCAAAAACGTTGTAAGTGTAATTAACTACTTTTGAGCCAATAAGCGATGTTTGTGTTGACTCTAAATATAAGAAAAGATATTTAGAGTCAAATTAAGATATTTTTTTGAGTGCCGCATTTTAAAATGAGTCCTTGAGGATTGCTGTGGAAGGAGAAGAGTAAATTGATGATTCTGTCACAGATTTGCAGGTAAATAGTAATGTAATGTAAATTTCAAATCACTTCGGCAAACGATAAAAATATTTCTGTATTTTTAAAATAAACAATTTCTACTGAAATGCTCGAACAACATTTTTTGCATGCTACCTATAACTATAGATATGAACTCATAGACCGTATTTACCTTTCTAGTGTACACTTAAAATTGCACTATTCTGAAAATAACAATTAGGTATGATGAAAAAATTGAATTCTTTATTAATTATTATTTACATCAAATTAGATTAGCGTTGAAATTTCAATAAAATTATCTACATAATCATGTTTAGAGAGTTCTTGGTTTTGAAAAAATAAAAATAGAACGAACTCAATTTCCTTGTTGAAAACTCCATTAAACTCAGTTATGCACGATTAGGTACGTGATGTATGTGAAATACTTCATATGGGACTCCTTGACAGGAAAACCTTATTTTGTCCCAAATGGAACCTTAAGGGATATAGTTGTAACCAAATATGTACAAAATAGAACCGACTATTCTACTAATAAAATCAAATCAGTACAACTATACACTTGGTTAAAACTACGATTAAAATAAACAGAATAATACAGTAATAATGAAATAAAAAGTAATATGTATAATTTTTGTTTTACAATATCTGTTCTTTTTACTTTCTTTTATTAGTTCTAGTTATTTTCTTAAAATTATCAAGGCACTTTACTCATGTTTTAACAGGTCTTTTATTTGGTCTATTTAATTAGATTTAAATAGATCAAAATTAAATATCGACATCATTCTCATTATTCATTGCATTTGCACAAAATAATCTATACAGGTGATTTTTGATCGTCAACGTTCCCTAAAACTACAGAATCTCCGCATCATCACGATCGTTTTTCTCCATGGAAGCATACCTGGGAAGTGTCTGGTTTCCAAAATATTAGGGTCCAAAGTTGAGTAAATAGACTGCGTTTTTCTGCATAAATGCACATAGACGCGTGTAGCAAGACTTTTTCACGAGAAATATTTAATATCTGTCTATGATAAAACTAGTATAAGCACTGGACACTATAAATTTCGCCCGATCAAGTAATAAAAAAAAATAACATTGTTTCCCAGCATTTTTTTTTGGCATAAACTTTCTTTATTTGATGTATAGAGTACGTATTCCTTGTTAAGGGTGGCAACGAAAAAACATCCTGTATAAATACATAATTTCCTAAATAAATTATATGTCTTACGCGCTTATTGAGACTTGGGATATTTTAAGATAGTATGTATTTACACTTACTAAAAAAACAAAACGTCGTATTTTTACGAAACTCATCCCATTATTCTCAGATTCTTTTAAGCACTTTTACTTTTAATTAAAATATTTTTTTTTAAACGAAAAACCGACTTCCTCCCTAAACTCGAGCTTACTAAAGTAAAATTTTACTAAAGGGCAAATATATATTGCGTTAAGCCGTGTACGAAGTTTAGAAGGCATAATATTGTCAGATTTATATGCCAGCAAATGATTAAATAGGCCACATGACAAAAGAGAGAAATGTCTAGGCTTCAAAACTTTACGTCTGACAATATGAGCAACCTGAGTAAGCAACATATAATTACATTCCTTCTTCCTGCCCTGTTCCCAATCATTTGGGGTCGGTGCAATATGTAGGTACTCTTCTTTAATTCGTCCCTATTATCCGTCATCTCGTTATTCTCATCATGTCTACCTCTTCCTCTATAACCATCTTACTTCGGACACGGCTTAACGCAACATATAATTTCACGACTTAACCCAATTATCTTCATAAGCCTATTGCAGTCCACTACTGGACGTAGGCCTCACCCTGCCATAGGGGGATTTTGTTACTAAAAAGTTCCACTATCTGTTTTTCGGCGGCTCCATCACCCTCGTTTCCTTTATATTATGTGTAGCTGACCAAAATTCTCTATAAAAATCTAAAAACGTGCTCGTGCCTATTATATTTGAGGATATCCCTAGATTCCTTAGAGATTCCATCATCAGATGTTATGTTTTATATGTAGGTGATCAAAACGCTCATTAAAAGTATAAAAACAGACTACATGTGCCTACAATATTTGAGATCCTGATGTGGTGAATATGGGACCAACGTGGAAGTATACCATGACAAACTATAAAAAAAAATCGGTTTATAAATGACGGAGTTCTGAGGTACACACGTAAAAAAAAACATACAGACGAATTGATAACTTCTCTTTTTTGAAGTCGGTTAATAAAATAAGTTATAGAGGTTCAAATTCTTTATATTCCATTATTTCAATAACTGAAGATAAAAGTTGGCTAAAATGGAGTAATAAAGGGAACAAGGAAACAAATTATTTCAGAAACGACACTTTAAAATTTAATGTTGCCTTTGTATATTTTGAATTTTATTAAAATTACTTTTCCCTTGAGATGGATCTCGCAGGATTTCATTTACATAAAATTTATATTTTATATTGTATAAACTGAATAAATATTAGGCATGTTTGGCATAAAGGTAGGAAAATAATGTCGGCGTAGCGCAAAATAAGATTTTATAAATCGTTTGGTAGTAAGTAATAAAAAAAAATCTTATGCCTCCCTCCTCCCTAATTTCTATGTTCATTATTTCTGCTTTGCCCTCAGTTTAAACAAATTACATACATATAAACACAGATACATTCTCTAAATGTAGTAGCCAGGATTAAACTTACTTAATTTAATAAAGGATTAAAAAACCGCAAAAATAAAGGATTAAAAAATCAAAGTACTGCCTAGTACATAGGTAGTAATATAAGCTACTCCAACCGCCCTTGCGAAGTTTTTGATAAAATAAATATCCGGTTTTCGGAAAACAGCATCTTATTGGATTTTCGAAGTGCCAATGGTACTGCTGTAACGATTTAATTTGAACCGCGACAAAGTGCCGAGTAAATTCAATTCCGGACGAAATCGAAATGAGAGACTGGTACTTGAACAATTGGATATTTATTATCCGAAATCAAAGTAGCCATTGACGAGGATGAGCGTTTTTCCTCTAGACGACACGACGACGACACGACCACGACATTTCGTCATCTAGCATGGAGGGCCGTGTCGTGGTCATGTCGTCTAGTGAAAAAACGAGCCATACTATTTAATACATACCTACATTTATGCATCCAAAAAAGCCGTGGTCGCGTCCTGGCTGTGTCGTCTAATGGAAAAGCGCCCAATCCCACCAACCGCGACTGATTTAAGATGAGTTGCGTTCATACTTAAAAAGTAGCTTTAACTTTGCAACCTGTCTGTCCTTTGCAAACTTTGTCTGGTTTATTTTTCAATTAGTTTAACTGCCTGCAAATTAAATAGTTGATAAAATAACATAAACTGAGGATTATGAAAAATAGAGCAATGTATTTTGTATCCTAACATAGTAAGCTCATACATAACGTATCAAGCGCGCTAAGTACCTATCGTACCTCGGGTCAGTGCACACTTTGTGGTCGATTTTATTGCAGTTAAATATATTTTATGATATGGGGTAAAATCAAAATTTTCTTAATATCTAATTTATCAGTAGGTTCCTGGTATATCTGGGAAGCAAGGCTTTAATAAAGCTTAAGTATTTGTTTGCTTGAACTCTATTCTCCTCCGGAACTAACACAATTACTTCTTCTGTTTTTTAAGCCGTATCTAAATATATTTTTTATGAAACCATTTTCCGAGTTGTTTGAAAAGGATTTTAAATCAATTGTACAAACAGATCGATAGGAATTTCAGTGTACGTGTTTTAGCATAACTTATACCTCGTCGCTACGTTTGTTTGTCTTCTGAAATAATACCACAGCCTTATGCGCTAAATATTGACGTAATGCAGGTACAATAATCATAATAATATGTGCAAAATATACAAAAACAAAAAATCCAAATGTTATTTGACAACTTGAAATCTTATTTGTCGATTTACACTTTTATTTTCCTTATTTATTACGGTCTGTCAAGCATTGGCGTTTCGGCATTCGGCTTTATAGCCGCTGCTCTATAGAACTTGAATCGCGTATGAAAACAAAAGAACTATGTCCAAACCAAATTATAGGAATAATAGACTGTAAAGATTCTACGTAACGCTGTTACAAAATATTTTTTTATTTAATTACATTTCTCTTATATCTAGGAAATATTTAAAAACCACATTACTTTCGTTTCCTAATTAACGTAAGTAGGAAAGTACCTACGTTTAGTATCCTGTAAAATTGTTTGTTGGATTCCTCTGAAATGCATCGCAGCCTACTTAAGACCCGTCCTGCCAAATTAATTCCATTTTCATTTCGTTACTTTAACTTTGACTTGATAACGTTGAAAACTTTGCTTTTACCGTTATTTTAATATAAAACTGTGGAAACTAAGTAAAATTGTAGATGTTATACTTACCAAAATAGATGCCTCTTGACCCGCAGCAGATATTTTCCACAACAGCCGCTTTAAAAAAATACATATACAGGTTGATTTTTGGTCGTCAACGTTTCCGAAAACTACGGAATCTCTCATCATCACGATCATTTTTCTCCATGGAAACATACCTGAGAAGTGTCTGGTTTCCAAGATATTAGGGTCTAAAATTGAGTAAATAGACTGCGTTTTTCTGCACAAATGCACATAGACGCGCGTAGCAAGAATTTTTCACGAGAAATAATTCATAACTGTCTATTATAAAACTAGTACAAACACTGGACACTATAAATTTCGCCCGATGTAGTAATTCAAATTTTTTTTTTTAATATTTACATCGTTTCCCAGCATTTTTTTTTAGCATAAACTTACTTTATTTGATGTATAGAGTACGTACCCTTCGTTGAGGGTGGCAACGAAAAAACACCATGTATATTTACATACTTACATGCTGTATCCGAAATGTGGTGGAATTCCGAGAATCATAAACTAGATCCCACAGTAACGTTTAGCAAAACGTGGACAAGTTGTTCGCTTATTGCATCAAAGACTGCCAAGTTTCATAGTCGACTCTCACCACTTGCACGGAAGGAGATCAAGCTGATGTATTCTAATCAAGCTCCGTATTAACACGAGTAAATAATGGTCTGTATTTGTTCAATGAGAATACCAGTTGACGGCCGATTGGTGTAGTTGGTAGTGGCCCTGCCTGCGACGCCATAGGTCCTGGGTTCGAATCCCGGTAGGTGCAAACATTGATGTGATGAATATCGATGTTTGTTTCCGAGTCATGGATGTTTATATACTTATCTATGTATTTATATACCGTTGCTTAGTACCCACGACACAAGACCTTAGGGATCTTAGTGTGGGACTAAGTCAATGTGTTGTGAAGTGTGTGAATATAAGAATATATATATAAAAAGTTCTGTGAAAAATCTTTAAAAGATATAGTCTTTGCATATGAAATCTGTTAATGTTATTAAAATTTCTGGATGTATTTTTATCTATCTATTCTATATACATACGAGGTGTGTGTTTGTAACGGATCGACGTTTGTGCATGCTAATCTCAGAAACGGTTGAACCGATATCGATGCAGTTTTCGATGCTATATTGTGACAGGTCCCACTTAACATATAGGCTACTTTTTATCCCGGGAAAATGTTTTTTGTTTTTTCGGATAAATTCTTACTTTTTGTTTTTTTCCGCAGTACACGCGGACGGAGTCGCGGGCGTCCACCAGTCTTCAATAAAGTATAAGAATTTCGCCATGTATCTTGACCATAATAATTAGTATTTCTAGCATGCCCCTATGCGTGCTCTACATGCTAAGTAAACGGTTCACTGCCTTGAGCAATTCGCATAAAATTATAGTACCACCTATGTCGTCGATAATACAGGTTGTAACAAAAGGGTAATTTTAAGCGAAATGCTATGAAATTAACCCACTATTATAGGGATATCATTGTAGCATTTCTCTTAACAGACACTATTCGTTACACCCTCTATATTTGTAGTAATTGTAGCCAAAGAACAATATGCTATTGGAAAACAAAAGGCATTAGGTATGTTTCCCCTTTTGAGTTGGGGCCTTTGGTGCCATTCACGGAAAAGGACTAGAACTTGGCATTACAATTTAATTCATAGCCTTAACTGAAATGTTTAAGATCGTCAAAATTCAAGCGCTCGAATTTCGGTATATAACGGAACATTTTCTGTGCATTTTAAGGGTAAGTACTAAAAGTTAAATGCTGTGCTAGGATGTAGAAAACATGTTACTTTGTAACTCGTGTGTAAGAGTGATACGGCATCAACATTTGTACAAGCATGAACTAAGCAATTAGTCTGGGTTTCGGAGGCTATTTAAAATGGTGCTCTACTAACGTTACTAATTAGTACGAGAACTTGGCAAATTTTTCAAGACAACGAAGTAAGTTTCCGACTTTGATAATGACATAAAAGGGAAAATAACATTAAAAATCATTTTGTAACAAGGGTCTAACTTTCTGTTATTACTATTATTAATTCTTGTTTATTATATACCTAGGGTCCGTGTTCTAATGCTATAGGTTATTAAAGTACAGTTTTCATAGATGTACTATACAAAATTTCATGACTATAGAATATAAATATTTTTTTAAAACGAAAAACCGACTTCCTCCCCTATGAGCCAAAATTGAGTTTACTAAAGTAAAATTTTACTAAAGGGCAAATATATATTGCGTTAAGCCGTGTACGAAGTTTAGAAGGCATAATATTGTCAGATTTAGATGTCAGCAAATTATTAAATCGGCCACATAACGAAAGGGTACAGAGAGAAATGACTAGGCTTCGAAATTTTACGTCTGACAATATAAGTAACATATAATTATACTCCTTCCTGCCCCGTACTCTTCTTTCATTCACCCCTATTATCCGTCATCTCGTTATTCTCATGTCTACCTCTTCCTCTATAACCATCTTACGTCGAACACGGCTTCACGCAACATATAATTACACGACTTAACACAATTATCTTCATCTTCATAAGCCTATTGCAGTACACTACTGGACGTAGGCCTCCCCCTGCCATAGGGGGATTTTGTTACTAAAAAGTTCCACTATCTGTTTTTCGGCGGCTCCATCATTAGACCCTCGTTTCCTTTATATTATGTATAGCTGACCAAAATTCTCTATAACAATCTAAAAACGACAGTAGTATTATATTTGAGGATATCCCTAGATTCCTTAGAGATTCCATCATCAGATGTTATGTTTTATATGTAGGTGACCAAAACGCTCAGTAAAAGTGTAAAAACAGACTACATGTGCCTATAATATTTGAGGATTGCCCTCGATTTCTACAAGATCCCATCATCAGATCCTGATGTGGTGAATATGGGACCAACCTGGAAGCATACCATGACCAACTATAAAACAAAAATTGAAATCGGTTCATAAATGACGGAGTTCTGAGACACATAAAAAATAATAAAAATTAATAAAAAAAACATACAGACGAATTGATAACCTCTCTTTTTGAAGTCGGTTAAAAATAAAGAAGCTGGAACCAATTACTTGAATAACAATATTAACTTTTTTGTTTGTCGGCTTTTCCCAAAAAAACTGCTTGTTTTGGTATTATTAGTGATGCGGTGTGTTTTTAAATACGTCTTTGAAACCCAAAAAATCCATACATTTTAGTTTTGCATAAGTATGAATATATATAAAGATTATTAATATTAAAATTTGATAAAGCTCCAACAAGCACAACCAATTCACTCATCACAACTCATTTTATGTATAGTATCCGGGATGGTAGCTAGTAGGTAGGTAGGTACATATAAACTTTAATAGACTATAACATATCCGTACCAAAAATATAAAAGAGGCATTGTATTGTATAACAGGATTTAACTATTTAATTCCCAGATGAATGGCGTCGAAAGAAAGTTTGTTTGAAATCTTAATCCGAGCGATTATTATATGGGACAAAAAATTTACGATCCAAATCCGGTCTAGACATACAGGATGATGTATTAAATTTAAGAGATGCTCATGAAGCTGAACAGCTATGAAATGAACGTAAAAAATAAATGAAACGTTTTTTAAAGTTAAAATGTTAGATGATATAAAAAATAAGTACTAACTTTAGGGTGAGATTACTCTTAGATTAGTTAGCTTAGCACAATAGCAGAATACAAAAAACAAAAGTATAGGTACAGAAGGCGGTTTCGTTTTTTTTACATCAATGTATCTACTACTTGAAACAACTACCCGCATACTTAAAGTACTCATACAAACCTGCACAGCAATATATTGTCATTGCAGGGTTAATCGGTTAAGAGCCGATTTTTCCAAACGTCAGCAGATAGCCTATCAGAAGAATAAATGATGCTGTCTTTTTATTAAACTTAATCATGATAGAGACAGCATCAAATTTATTCTTCTGATATGCTATCCCTAACCTAACCTAACCCGTAGTTAATTAACTTGTAGAGGACATTTTTTCATTTATTTGCGTATCACGATGATAAAAAGAAAAAAGGATCAACCTGTACAATTAGGAATCGTCCCAATTATCGGCTGTGACAAAGTTAAAGCGGAAATAGAATGGACTCGATGGTCGAGCGTCTATTTTAGATTGACTGGCATATTGATGCCAATGGTTACGTGCAGCGTTGAGCAACTTAAACAATGGAAACTCGGCAACAATTGATCAATGAGAATCTAGCACTCCTGATGTGAGTAGATCGATTTTTAATTAGATAAAAGGTTCATCGTGCATATTATTATTCATTTGAGTTATATTGCTGAAGCTAGATACCTATATAGTTATGGCCGTTTATCCTTACTGCACGACATTAAAAATTACAAATTAATTTGCATGCAATTCTGCAGTTCTGAATACCTCATTTTGGGAACATATCCGTTTAGGTATATATGCATGCATATTAATGTGAATCAATTAGTGCAAATTGCTAAAACTTTTAACAATCCATTAGTGTATTACCTACTGAACTGTTTAGCAATTATTGGTCCAGAAATAACCTAACAAACCTCTCGGAATCATTAAGCAATAAAGCTAAAATAGAATTAATCTTTGTTTTCCTACTCCTGGAGCCATTATTAATTACGTTCATTCACCGTCAATTTCATTAAGCAAGAGAATGTAACCATTGAGGCAGCGAGAGTGGTGATAAGCTCAACTTAAGTTCACTTCACAGTTGATAATTGGATATAAGTGATGACTCAATTTCAAATGAAGGCAGAAATCTTATCAACAACTAGCGGCTGTCTATGACTGCGTTCGCGTAACTTTAGAATCCCCGTTTTTTTATTCCTGTGAGAATTTTCGGGAAATCCTTTCTTATCGAATGCCGACTTCATATAAAGACCACACTCTAAAAGTTACAGATCTCTAAGATTTGCGTACGTGACAGGCGTAAATTTTGCGAACTTATTGTAATTAAGTTGCCATACCATGAGTTTTTATTTGAAAAGCTGTAAATGCTTTATGTCTGCTAATTATTGATGCAAGTGGGCCTAAGATTAACAGAGCCTGTACACAAAATAAAATTAGGGTGTTCTCACTTATATATACAGTATAATTTTCCAATGGCAAGCATTAATCACACAATTCAACATCTTGCTTGTAATACTAAAAACTTCTCTTGTACTTATGACTGTAACATCATTGTCGAAACAAATGTTTCGTATTATTATGATATTCACTCAGACAATACAAAATCGAACATCTGAAACATCTCAACTTGTATTGAAACTTTCACAATCTAGATCAGATTCATCATCGTAATATTGAGACCTTACGAGTATTGCTAGTCTTACTGCTTTGAGAACTTTCGTACAATGTTTTTTTTTCGGATTGACTAATATAAAAAGTTATTAAATTTTCGGGCATACTGTACAAGCCAGTACAGGGACAAGAGGGTCTTGGTGATTTGTAAGCGATGGGCTGACTACCTGTCACTACTAACCGAACTTGTACATCTCAACTATTCTAAAAATTGGACAGAAGTGGCACCTTGTGGTTCTATCGGCCCTTAGTGCTCTACGTACCCCGTAAGGGATAAAGGCGTGATTATATGTATGTATTAAATTCCGCAAATAGATGTGTTACCATAGTGGTGCTAGCCCAATGGTTAAAAGGTTCGACTTCAGTCTAACGGCGGTTCCATCCCAGTCATATACGAGTACCTACCACTGTATTTATTTCATATGCGGATTTTAATATTCTGAAATTGTCACTTTTACCCGAGAAGGGTTGACGTTACGCAGGCAGCCGGCCGTGAAAAATACGCCAAATCCTTAAAAATATGAGTTTCAAGGGAAACCATACCATAGAGAATCTTATTCCTCTATGACCATACTACGCCAACCTCACAAACATGATGAAAATATGTGTGTCATCACAACATACTACTAATCATACTAACTGAATATTAAATAAGATTCAATAATAAAAACTTGGCCGCGTGGTGCCGGCAGAGTAGAGTTTGTACCACCCCTGCCTGCCCGTGGGTATCGTACGAGGCGATTAAGGGTTTCCGGCAGGTGGGCAGCAACGCCTCCCTTACTGACAACATAGTCCGAAAATCACACTGCGGTCACCAACCCGCCTACCCAGCGTGGTGACAACGGGCAAAACCCCCCTGTGGCCTTATGGCGTGCCCTGGAGAAGGCCTACGTCCAGCAGTGGTCTGCAATAGGCTGAAGAAGAAGAAGTATAAAAACTTAGATGTTATTAATGAAAGTGAACTTTCACAAAAGTTACTATGTACTTTCAGCTCCTTTCATTTCCTAATCCGGCCCGAAGGACCTAAGTATAGACTAAGATGAAATTTCACTTCTACTTCTGGCACGTGGTTGAGGAATTGCATTCAAAAGCTTCAAGAAATTGCATTTTTCCATACAAAATGTTAGACAGACAGCAAGATCTATCGAACGAGATGTTTGTATGCATTTTTTTCTATTCTACACAGAAAACACAAAAGTTAAAATATTAAAAAAGATAATGTACAAAGGCGAGCTTATTTCTTTTGTAAATTTCACTGTATTTACTGTAGTGGCGAAGCCATGTTGCTATGTAATATATGCAAGGTGTAGCAAAAGGGGTATGTTAAGGGCTCTTTTGTCCGCTGAAGATACGAGTAGCCAACTGTAGAGAACCATCCATATCGAAACTTCTTTATTTTTTTACGGATGGAGAATTTCAAAGCCAATCTTGAAACAGTTTCTTCGTGGGCAGGTTCTCTAGTGGGCTATCTTTATAGAATTTCTATTAACACGCCCCTTTTGTTACACCATGTACTGTAAATCCCAACAATTACATTTCAACTATAAAATTCGGTATTCTCCGTAAGGTATTTTCAACTCGTTTTCGCTTGCAATGTTTTTTCGCCAGAACCTACTATCGTAGCGCAAATTCCTTATTATTCGTGTAAATGAACTCAGACTCCTATCTTAAGATTCACAGGCACGTAGGTGTAAGATTCTAACTCATTTACCTAAGAGGCTGCAGCGTGGAGTCGAGGCTATAAATAAACCTAGAAGTTTCACTAGTATTTAGTAACATATACACATTATATAACAAACGGTGATAGCTAAATGGTGCTAAGATGTGCACCTTCAAATCGTAACACGTATAAAATAAGGTTTCCAGTTAACCATTTTGGTCGGAAACCTTAAAACGACTGAGCGTCCCAGAGATTAACGCGCGTAAACAAACAAACATACCCTTCAACTAATGTTAAGTATAATTAATATAAATTAGGTGTCTACCTACACAAAAGTTCTATAATACAACCTCGTGGAATTACACAAAGTTAGAGTTAAATGATCATCGTACTCGTGATAGTATATCTTGTACATCAGATGCTATAAGTACACATGTGTACTCGTATGTATTATATGTAACCCAATAATAAGTACTTACACTAGCTATCTTCTTCTTCTTATTAAGCCTATTGCAGTCTACTGCTGGACGTAGGCCTCCCCCAGGGCACGCCACAAGACTACTGTCACAGGGAAGTTTTGCCCATAGTCACCACGCTGGGCAGGCGGGTTGGTGACCGCAGTGTGATTTTCGGACTATGTTGTCAGTACGGGACGCGCTGCTGCCCACCTCCCGAAAACCCTTAATCGGTACGATACCCACGCAGGCAGGGGTGGTACAAACTCTATTCTGCCGGCACCACGCGGCAATAGCTATCTATAATAGGTTAAATTTTCTCTATACTAGGCGTTACAATTCGGAAGTTCCAACATTCACTATGGGTGCGCCCACCACCGGGCCCTACACCCTCCACTGACCCTCGGATCGATAACTCATAATTGCGACAACGCACTTGCACCTACAATCGGAGAAACCAGAGAGCACCTAGGCAAGACGATACATTGGAAATCAAAAACAAACTACATATGTTTCGCCAACAACCGTGGCATCCTCAGGATTATAGAAATTAGTAAATTAGTAAACACTAATTACTATGCACAACATATGTAGATTATTTATCTAGTTTTTGATTTCGGAATGGTGCATCGTCTTGCATGCTAGTTTCTATGGCGATTGTAGTTAGTGCAAGTGCCTGTTGTCGCAATATGAGTTATCAGATCCGAGGGTCAGTGGAGGGTGTAGGGCCCGGTGGTGGGCGCACCCATAGTGTACATTTAAATAATCAGATCCAAAAAGGTTGCTAAAAACAAATCTATTTTGAACTCAAATTTCGAAGAAAATTTTATAACTTGTTTCTCTCCTTTTTCTTCAATGTTGTTGTGTACCTATAGTTTCTTAGAATTAGTTTAATTGCACGTGTCACCCTCCCCCTTATTACCTAACTAGCAAAAGCAAAACGATAGCGAAAATTGTACAAAAATCGCTGATCGCTTGTCAGATTCGTATTACGTAAAATGAATTTCAAAGGAACTTTGACATTTCAAGGCGAATATTGTACAATTTTCGCTATCGCTTTGCTTCAGCTTTGCTATTGCTTTTACGTAATCAGGGGGCCTGTATTTGTTCAACAATTTCTCTTTACATGCTTGGACTTGCTGGAAGAGATCTCTTGTAGAGATAAGCTTGTCATTGTACATGCATCTCTTCTTTTATGTTGTATGCCATAAGAAATATTATTTATTTTGTGCATGTGCAATAAAGAATAAGAACTTTTACACGCGGACAGGGAATTCGATTCCATAATGGGATTATTACCTGTTCATTTATCCTGAGCAGATAAAATTAACAATGCAATATGAAATATCTCCCTCATTTGAAATCACATAACATCTGCAGCTGTATGTAATTAGAGTTGAAGTTCGCTACTGACCGTAGCACGGCCGAGTGGCCTCTATTGAGTTACTCGTTCGTACATCTGCATAACCGTAACCGTTATTTGCATATACCTATGAATACCTTTTATAGCTAATGAAATGATAAATTTAGACTTCTAATAACAGATGGAGTGAGTGATTGTAACAAGAATTCAAGAAGTCAATTGGCCTATGTCGACTGGGCCAAGATTCTGAGTTGATATCAAGTGGAATTTTGATTAGTCCTAAATAACGAAATAACATTTTTTGTTTCGGTTGTCAATTTGTTAATAATACAATATTTGGCCACCTCCACCCAAAGGGATCATTAGGGCTTGTCTAAAAAGTTCCAGTACATAAACAATACTGTAGTAATACCGTAGCGCGTGCTACGCATCTAGCTACGAGTGTACTACGGTACATTGGAGCCACCAAAAAGGTCATGGCACACTATACCGACACCGTTGTGTCTGTTCCGTTGTGTCTGTTAGACCTTTTACGTGCTTTAAAAACGTCACACTATCGTGACAATTAATTGTTACTGAGAAAATAATCTACTTTTACTCAACTCTACATCCACTACAACAAGGGCTAGAAATTTTATAGGTATCTCTCTTCTTCATATCGTTTCAAAATCAAAAGATTTAAACGGTACGGGACTTTAACGTGCTTATAAAAGGGGAAAAAAAAACTTCATATCAGAATCTTGCAAAGTAAACATAATTCTCGGTTCAAACATGCGGCTGACGGCCACAGCGCTTCACTTTCCGGCTTGCTATAAGTAATTTATAGGCTTAATAACAGACGAGCCCACATAAATTGAGTTTGTTCACTGTCCTTGAACTTTCCCGGTGTGTATAGGTAAGGTGTATCCACCTTACTGCGAGTACAGTCTTGTGCTGACTGATACGCGCATGGAGAAGAAGTAAAAGAAGAGCAGCGGCTAAGTATATTTTCATACCAAAATAGTGTGCCGCTAAACGCGGGTAAAGTATGGGACGAGGGGAGCATCCTAACACTGTAGCCCTGCCCATTTACATAGAAACCACCTTGTAGTGACTAGCCAAACCACTTGCATAAGCTTGTGGTTATAGCTACTGCATTACACACACTGGCCCTGAAGCTCCGCCCCTATCATGACGTCATGTCCTCACGTTTGCCACACGACTCAGTTCGTAGTCCCACCTACTCTTTTATACCTTCTCCATGGATGCGGGGCTTCATTAGAATACATCAGCTGCGTTTGCTTCCGTGCATTTCTCCGACTGGATCCGGCTTTGGGGCAACTTGTCTTCACCTTTGTTCTCCCGCTATGCTAAACGTGACTATGGGATTTCCTTTATGATCCTATCCTTTCCTTTATGATATCGTCTCTTTTCTACAGTGGAAGAATCCTTCTTAAAGAGGTATCAGATATAGCACACCATAACTCGCAAATGATAGGTAAATAGATAGAGATGTCATTGTAATAGGTACTAGACCTATATACCTATATCTACACTAATATATATATATAATATTATGCGTTTGCGATTTCAAAAATTCTTTCACCGTTGCATTTCGTAACTTTCCCACGGGAAGGCGACCAACGATTCTATAAGGCTATACATATGAAGCTGAAATCGCATATATGCTTGGGGACAGCGAGGGAGGACTAAAACGGATTTCCGAAATTCCCACGGGAATACAAACGGGAATTCATAGTTTTTACGAAAACCGCCAGCAATCGGGCTTGTTCATTGGGGACAGCGAGGGAGGATAAAAACGGATTTCCCGAAATTCCCACGGGAAGGGGACCGGGAATTCATAGTTTTTACGAAAACCGCTATACATATGAAGCCGCATATATGTTCATGCTAAACGGATTTCCCGAAATTCCCACGACTATGGGATTGAAATTTTATTCCCACGGGAAGGGGACAAACGGGAATTCATATTTAGGGATTAGAACGGATTTCCCGAAATTCCCACGGGAAGGAGACCAACTACGAAAACGGTTAAACATGTGAATCTGAAGTTGAGCATATATGTTTATTTGGGACCCCGAGGAAGCACTGGGAACGGATTTCCCGAAATTCTTACGACAACCGCGATAACATATAGGCTACTTTTTACACTTAACATATAGGCTACTTTTTATTTTTTCTGTAGTCCACGCGGACGGAGTCGCGGGCGTCCACTATCTATACATATAATAAAAATGTAACGGATAGCTGTCTGTACATGAAGATATATGAGAAAAAATATTATAGGAGACCTTTATCAACGCAATAGAACCCAAAATGATGATTTTTGGAATTATTGTCTGTTTGTCTGTGCGTTTGTGCACTCTAACCTCAGAAACGGCTGAACCGATTTCGATGCAGTTTCCAGGAATATATTGTGACAGGTCCCACTTAACATATAGGCTACTTTTTATCCCGGGAAAACGTTTTTATCCCGGATAATTTGGACATTTTATTTTTTCTGTAGTCCACGCGGACGGAGTCGCGGGCGTCCACTAGTAGCTATATAATTTTAAGGTCATATTTCTCATAGAGCGCACATTTTGTTTTGGTTATTTACATGATTTTTATTTCTACTTCAGCTTTACTCGTAGGTACCTACTATTTGACTAAGTATTGGAATTTCATGGTGGCAAAATGGGTCTAAACTAAACCGTTCATTGGGGAGTTCCGAACAAACAGTTGTAATGCTATTATCCCCTTCCCATTTTGCGGTTTCTTGGTAATCTCTGAATTAATTGTGTTTAGATTTCGGTGGGGAAAGTCATCCATCTTCCACTATTTAAACTGGTTGTTGCTCGATAAAATCAAGTTGATTTTTAAGAATAAGGGTCGGTTCATTTCAGGAGTGTAATCTCCTCAGCAATGTAAACGCTTTACGCGGAAATCGTATCGAAGCATATTAAAAATGTACAAATTTCGGCGGCTTTCGCTCTGGGTCTGAAATTATTATAAATGAATTGAAAGAATTATTATAATTTATAAACATAGACTGGCTATCATGTTAACACCGTTTTTTGATAATTACATTTCCGATATGTGCGCTGTACTTAGCTTCTACTAATTTATAGTCCGTTCCGGTATAATTATTTCACTAGTTAGTCAAACCCCTAGTAATTTGCATAGAAAAATTACAGCTGTTTTTCCATGACCAGTCACCAACCTCCAAAGATTAAGTCCACAGAACAAACTTACAATCAAAACATTTATTCTGCATTAAGCATTGTAATTTGAATATGAAAATTAATCAAAGGCTCTGCGAAAAACAGGCCGTTTCGCCCGAATAATAAAAGGCTCCTCCCTTTCTGAATTAGCTGCGATCCATTGACATTCCTCTTTTCATTTTACGGCCATTTCTGATTGATGTCCTTTTACGGTGGTATGACGCGTATAGATTATCGAGCTTTCATATTCTAATGTGATAATGAACAGAAAAAAGTGCTTAGGTAACTTATAGATTTTTTCTAATTATTTAATCTTATTCCTCTATGGTATAACTAACATTTAAATGCTGACAATAGAACACAAATACCCGCATGATATTGTAGGTGAAACGGCATTTAAGCAACAATACAGTTTCTATTTAGAAATAGGAACCTCCAGAGAGCTGCGTTGTCGGTCATTTTACTAGATATTCTGTAAACTTTAATTACTTTTTTATTGGAACAACCTATTGTTCTAGCTGATATACTCGTACTATTACAAATTTACTAGAAAATAACTACGACGATGGTAGTTTTTCCATACAATAAAGCTTGATGTAATCAAAAGTTCTCAACATTGATGTTATGTATGACTAGACAATATTTTATTTTGTTTTATTTGTACGGAAAACAATCAGTGACATTAATCAATTACATAACTTATTAGGAGACTGTGCACCAATTATATGTCTTCGCTCACAATAGCTAAACTTAGCTTAAATGCTATCAAAACAAAATAACAATGGCGCAATGAAACGCAAACAATGTAACCAAAAATCACAACCAGGGAATCAGTTCAAACCAATCACTGGCAATAGCTTGCTTAGTTTTAGTTGGCTTTGAATTAAATAAATCTAAATTACTGATGTCGAGGAACTTATTCACTTGATTCGCTGCTCTGACGAGAAAAGAGTTTTGTCTGTAATTTGTGTGACATTGAGGGACAAAAAGAGTAGCTAGAGTATAAACAATTTTAATCTGTAGGTTTGCTAAGCTACTGAAACATTTCCACCACAAGCGGTTAGACTTATTCTTATTATTTACTATACACAAAACACTACAGTAAAGGCAGAGAAATTTGCATAGGGAATGTGGTTATCTTTTCAAGAGATTTCTTTCAGCATACCAGATAACAAATTGAGACAAATAGGTATAAATAAAAACAGACTTATCACATTATTTAGCGATCGCGCTAAACGAAAGCTTTCTATACGGCGAAATGTTTAGATAACTTTGCGAATAATAAAAAAACTGCGCTGTCATTCGTAAAATTGTTACATTGCCTACGCTCCAAGTTCACTTCGCCATCATTTATTTATTTATTTAGGCTTACCAACTATGTATACATATTACATTTTATACTACATTCCAAAAAATATTAACATTCCATCTCAAATATATACATAAATTATAGGCATGCACAACATCCATTATTGTTACGTCATCATCGCCACCCTGTATGAGCTAGGAATATGTCACAGATATAATTTGCATCTGCCCTCGCTATGGTAACTGTGAAATCTCCTTCATGATACAGTTCTGGCTATCCTATTCCGGGAATACAGCCATGTGTATAGAAGTGACTCTTCAAACTTGATTCCAACATGAAAATAGAAAATCGAAACCGTACTTTACCACATTCATAGATAGGATTGAGCTCTTGAAATCATTGAACATACACAAAATCTGCCAATAGTAGGTAAACCGATCTGTACCCATTTCGGTTTTATTTTGAAATCGGGTTCACTAAAAGCGTTCGGTCTCTAATCAATTTCGGCTCACGTATCTTCGTTGCTAGTGACTGACAGGTGTTTAAATTACAAAAAGAGTCCAGTGAATTACAATAACAGCTTTTGTTTAGCTTGTAAACATCGTTGGCGTTGTAACAAAACCTCGTCTGAAGTTAGACTTTGTTTAAAATTACTTTTGTCTTCCGACATACACAATGCTTCGCCTATATAATGTAATTTTTTATTTAGAAACAATATTATGATTTTTAAAGACATATTGTAATACTTTTCAGACAATATTTAAATGTAAAATATTTAATGACAATTGTTTTCTAGAAAACTATTGTCATACTCTATTTTGATTAATTAATTTTAGACAACATATAGCACTGAAATAGATCAAGCGATGTATACAGAATGTTTTACCTTTGCCGAGTAGGTACATTTTATTTTGGGTAAAAATGACGTGTTAACATGATTGACTTGCGCATGTTTTTGCCAAAATTATAATTGGATTCAAATATAAAGCGGAAATATCCGATATTGGGACAAATGGCTTCGGGTGTCTTAATTTAATTTATCAAAATGGATAAGAAATAAATCCCCGGTCGCAATGGCACTTTCTCATATGAATTGAGATAGATTTTAAACAAAGCATTTGCATGCCCATCTTTGTCACATCGCAATTATTCATGAAGCATAGATAAAAGTTTTGATGTAAAATAACCTGAACAAAATAATAATTATTGAACCAAAAGTTTGCTCTCTGTTACAAAATATTCAGATGTTTTAAGTAGTACATAAAAAGTATACTCAGAAGTAAATGGTTGCAAACAATTAAAACTATACCTAGGTATAATACAGCAGGTAATGAAGACCAAGCTGTCTGTGAAGTTTGACTACTTACTTACTCCTTTCTTTACTAATGACGTGCTTTTTATACAATTGCATTTCTTTCTCGCTCAGAATTAGTTTGTTAATACGAAAACTTTGGCGCCACTCTCCTAGTAAACTAGCTCATGGAGGAGTGAAAAACTTTTGGGCCCGTGACGGATATTTGATTCCACTCAAAGTGATTGTGTTACTTTGTTTTGTTGAATACTTAGACTATCAGACAGTACATGGAATTCTATTTCCGCTCCGTAGTGACGTAGTAGATGTTGTGTTACAAATGTTACAATGTACGTAGCCACTGTCTAACTTTTCTAAGTCGTCACACACTATGGAAAGTCCAATATAGGGACTGGAATAACTATTCGAAACTTATATTAGTATGACTTCAAGAATGTCATTCTACTTAAATGGTTATAATATTATTATAACAAGTGATCATTCAAACGTTAACTAAGGTTTGGTAGATAACCAATTCGTCGTTTAATATTTTGGCTCTACAATTTTTGTATTGGGTCTGCTCCAAAACTGTATATTGAATGGCAAACTTTTTAAAATTTTAAAGGTATACTTATTTATTCATGCCTACATACATGTGGTATTAATTTGGATAAAATTGTTTTTAGTAGTGTAAGGTAAAATTCATTAAAAAGTTTTTTCATCGTTACAAAATTTTGTGGCGATATTTTACATTCACATTTTTGTGTCAGATTTTGTAAGGAATTCATTTATTCATTTTCGTTTTCGTGCTACGTTAGTTATACCGTTCTTAATTGGTAGTAAATTATTAAGCAACATTCGCGGCATATTTTCTAAAAACATAATTCTTACCTTGAACCTTTGCTACTTAATAAAATAAAGTAGGTAGATTTCGGAATAAATATATAAATTTCATACTTTACTCAGATTTTCTACGTTACCAACAATTGGACCGTAATCTGATTTATGAAATATGGGAAATAGTAAAACGATTTGAGGTATTTGAATACTATATTCTCGTGTATCTAAGTAGCTTTTATGAAACAAATTTTCCTGTGTCTCTCATAGACTAGCACTCAGAGAAAGTGTATTGCATATTATAATCGAAATACTTAATTACAGATTTTAATCAAATTGCTAATTGTTAGTTTCCTGAAAGAAAATAAATGATTTCACAATAATATTTTTAAAGTGAAAAATTGCTTGGACCATATTATTTATTATCTTCAGTATTGTGCGTCTGTCATAATCTCTGTAACATGAACATTTTTTTTTTACATTTCATAACAAACCTTTGGTCCCATTTCGCCAGCGGGTTGAATATTTTTCATTCCTAAATCGTTATACTTACAAGATTTTAATGTCGTGCTAAGTTAATTTATTGCTTTTTATTTTTGTTGGAATGTAGCTTCAAGGGGTTTTTTTATTTATTTACGAACATATAGGTAGTTTATTAATTTCTTAGATTTACATAAATATATTCTTAGGTATTATCATCTCGATGCAGATCGAGCCAGTGAAGTGATTTTATTTCATCTAAGAATCGAGCAGAAACTGAAGAATATGTCATGTGTCACGGCTAACTTAGGCATTTGGTATAAAAATATGTCTATATCAGGTTATCTTCACATTTTTCATAGAACCAATGAGATTATTTTGTTAGAAACCAAATTCTGTAAATACTCAATTTTGCCTTGTAATTTTCACTTTGCATTCAATTTAATAAAATTCCGTAATGAGGTTAAACAGTTAAACATTCCTTTATTATATTTGTTTCTGGCATCTCATAAGGCTCGTACATCTTCTATTTGTTCAGTAAATGCGAATATAAACGAGTTCACGGGTGCGGTTTATGGAGGCTTATTAACACAAACATTTCGCAATATCTCTAAATCTCTCCCGATTATAGTCTGAACATTTTAATACCACATTTATCCCGAAGATCGTGATTTGCATGGTAAAATACGGCATATATCAAGGATGGGAAAATCTGATTTTCTGCTTAAGAATTACGAGTATGATAATTAATTTCCAATGCTTGACCGAAGAAAACTAGGTACTAGATAAAAGCTTAACACTTTTTATACCGATTGCAACAAGCATTGATTTTAAATTTAACTTTTTGTTTTTGTTGTTGATGATTTAGGGGTTTGGTATAATATTATTTGTAAAAGTCGACGATATATTGTTATTTTTGAAATGCTTCTAGCATGGTATTACTTAAATATAATTTTACGTAAGGTAACTTCATAATATTGTTTACGATTCACACCATGTTTCTTTTGTTTCAGCATTTACTTAATACGCGAGGGATGTAACTGGAAACAGTATTTCACTGGCCAGTAAAAATGAGACGTCCGAGAAAAGACAATGACACTCCGCCGGTGTGACAGCTTACCCACGCGCTTGAGGGAGCCACCTGTCCCCACCGACCGAGACCCTACCGTAGCCGACTCCAACACCGACCCCAATCTCAGCGACACTCCTGCTCGCGAAGAAGTTGTAGCCACTTGGAACTCCCTACACACCGAAATAAAGAAAATAAGAAATGGCTTCCCTCCAAAGATCGAGTCATCGAACCATGGCACTCACAAAGCGGAGTCCATTACGCACAATTATACTCCAAATTTCGCGGACAACAAAAATGTGCGGAGAAAAATCACTTATGATAATCGACAGACGGGGTTTAGCCCGGAGGGTGATCGCCGCCCGTCATTACCCCTGGACAGGGGCCAAATGGGCGCGAATAAGCGAACAAGTTCCGCACGTCGACGAACCCTATTGCAGCGTTTGCTTTCCTGGAGAACTCCAAACTGTGATTGCAACGAGCGCTGCGGAAGTTTCCGTCCCAAATCCAAGCCGCGACAAGAGGACTTGATGTGTACGTGCGGGGCTCGACTAAACCCGCCGCCCAAGTGCAATAAATACGCGGAACGAGGACGCTCCAAGAGTGTAGGATACGAAGCTGCTCGCGAGGTGGCTCAGTTCCGCCGGTTAGTGGGTTCCCATTGTGTTGTTATTAGATGACTTGTCTGCTGTATATTGATAACTGCTCTTGCAGTATCGATATTCAGTGGAAAAGTCGTTGAGTGACGTGTTTTTTTAAGATGTGTGGTGTGCAGGTGTGCAAGTGCTGGTGCGTCAGTGGGAGCGGAGACAGCGGCGGCGTTGCGCGCGAGGGCAGCGTTGACGCTGGCCCGGCGCTACTACCCCGAAGGAGGCTGGGGATGGACGATCACTGTGGTCGGAACGTTAGTGCAAATCCTCTCGCATGGACTGCAACTTGGAGGCGGTCCGGGAGCGATCGCTTGTACAGCAGCTGTTAAATATCACGTATCGCCGTTGTACACTCATGGTGAGTTTAGCTATGCATTTTTTACTTCTTATACAGGTCCGAGTATGTCAATGCGTAGTAGTCTGATGAACTAATTTTGCTCAGGAAAACAAAATATCGTTGCCTTTACGACATAACCGAGGGTACAAAACATCACCCAAAACATATTCCATTAAAATCACATTTGCCCTTTTACTAATTAATGAAGTGGAGGTTAATTTATCTTATCATTTTCCTGGAGGCACGTCTTCAGTCTTCTCAAAGTATCCCTGGGAACTTTCCTTTATCAGCGTGACGGGCATATCTCAAGCGGGTTATCCCGGCTTTTGGTTAAGGCTGTACCCATGTTTTTCTTGCTATACTTATAATATATAATTAGTATATATGTATGCCTGTCCATATTTAGCAAAACCATTTGATAATGAAAAAGATCAATTATGTTAGAGTCTAAGACCTAAGTCTTTAAATATTAAGAAGCTCTTATCATTATTATTTAGTAAAAAATATCAAGATAAAAAGATGAGATATTCATAAGTAGTAGTTTACCTGAAACGTTATTAAATTCGCTAAACTCCATTGTAAAATGCAACTCAGACGATTAAAATTTCTGTAGCTTCACAAAAATACAAAGAAAGAATTCTTCACTTTTTTACATGTCGGGTAACTTTGTGGCACTGTTGAATTTACGAACAGTATTCGGCTTAACTTTTAACGACTTAGTTAAGTTAAACTTTATTTACATAATACAAAAGATTCTATTTGTAAATATGTATTTGATTTTTGGATAGTAAAAGTGCTAAGACTGGGAAAAGACGAATGTGCAGTGTATTTGTTAGTAAGCTGTCTTGCACATTTTGCACATACTAAACCCCCCCCTTATTTTCTAACTAGCAAAATCAAAGCGATAACGAAAAGAGTACAAAATTCGCTGATTGCTTGTCAAATTCGTACTACGTAAAATTAATTTCAAAATAATTTTGACATTTCAACACGATTTTATATTGTCTGCTTACCTACAGCAGACAAGGTAATCAGGGGGCCGTACTCGTACTTAGGTATTGTACTTTAGTTACTCACTCCGGTCGGAAACACATATGTAAACAGTTCTGGTTATTTGGGACTTGTATCGGTTTGGATGGATGCCATAGTTTTGCTGGCATTGCATTACTAGCCTCTACATGGTAAGTACCAATTTAAAGGATAATTTACAGAAGCAATTAAATAAGCCAAAAAGAGGCGAAGATTAACTGGATGAATTTTATTTTAAAAAGTCATTTAATTTTTCACGGAGAAGTAACGTATCGATTTAATATCGAAAGACGATAATTATTCGATAGTAATCAATATTTATAGAGAAGAATTTATTTTACTTTATTAGCTGATGCCTATAGGTATGCCTATTACTTCCAAGTTTCATTAAAATCTGTTCTGTAGTTTTGGCATGAATGACTAACATAAATCCAAATATCCACTCTCACAAACTTTTACATTTATAATATTAGTAAAATTACCATACTCCCCAGAAATATTCTCATGAAAAACATAATACTTTAGTAAGACATTATACTTTAATAAAGGGCTCATGAGTATATTTTCGAATGTTTTTGCTTTTAATATCGTCATGCCATATGCGCAAACCCCTAACATACAATATGGAGACGCAAACATCGATCTTTGGAATATTAGAAACGTGACAAGTTTTTCTCAATACTTAAGTTAGTGTTTGTATTATCCATAACAAAGTAGTAAGTTGAGTCTACTTTACGTTTCTAAGAAATTGTTTTATTTTAGAATAAAGCATATTCACTCTATGTATGTTTGTATGACACAACTTAAGAGCACTCGAGTCGATTGCCTTAGACTACATTATTTTTAGATAGGTAGTCATCCTTCCATAATATTATTAAGTAGGTATTTGGCAACAGTATGGCGATCAGTAGGTAGGTAGCTACCAAAGAATTACCAGGGTAGCTCTTGATAACAAAATATACCTACATTAATTGCATACGAGATGAATATCATACGTGAAATAGGAACCTCAATAACAAATAAGACAACATAAGTAAGTACTATAAATATTAAAGTACAAAGTAACAACGCCTAATAATACTTACTTAGTAAGTAATATAAACTTATTTTGAGAACATAAAGGGATGAATGCGAAACTTTAGAACAATGAGTTGCAACAAATTTGTTGATTGATGAACTAAAGTTACATGCCCTCAATGTTTATCGATTTTCATTGTATCTTGTTTTATGAAGGATAAGCACGGATGTCGATATAAATAGAAAAAGCAAAATGTCTACTCCACATGTATCTCGTCAGCTCTACTTTTACATACATACATATAATTACGCCTTTATCCTTCACGGGGTAGGCAGAGCACCAAGGGCCGATAGAACCACATGGTGCTACTTCTGACCAATTTTGAGGGTATAGTTGAGATGTACAAGTTTGATTAGTAGTGACAGGTGGTCAGCCCATCGCCTACAAAACATCAAGACCCTCTTGTCCCTCCACTGACTTGTACAGTATGCCCGGGACTCTTCAAGCAGCTGTAGTATTATACTTTTTTTTACTCCCAGAGCAGCATAGAAGCTCTACTTTTGATTCTATTAAATATGCCATAATCAATAAAATGTTAAAATAAATATATATTTTTAATATATCAATGTATTTTACTAGTAGTATTGTACTAGAATAGGTACCTCGATTAGGCAATTTTAGGCTGCACTTTGACGTCAAATAATGACGTCTGCCTACAAAATATAGAAAGCTTTGGAGATTCGGCGGGAAAAGCTGGAAGGGTGCAGGTGTAATTTTCTTGTTAAAATCAAAAAATATTTGTAAATGGCTTGCATGTGTCCGTAAAGTGATGTTTTCTGGTAGATAAGTTATATTTTGATTACTTGTGATGTGAATCTAGTGCGTGTGCATGGTTTTATATGCAGGTAAGGCGAGTAAAACTTTAGCCGGTTTACGATCTCTTCATGGTCGCATGTAAGTTGTTTCTGCAATATTTTTTCATTTTGACTAACTTTACACTTTTTCTTGAGGATTTTCCCGACGTTTCCATTCATCATCATCATTATCATCCATCATAAATTCAGAAATCATTTACTAAAGACTTTCCTTCGGGATAAACTAAAAAAAAAAAAAAAAAAAGAAAGCTTTGGCGAAGGCTTTTGTTTTTTATTCAAACAAATGACAACATACAAGTATTTTAAGCGATAACAGCATCTACTTACATATATGTCTGTGAGGATAACTTAACTTGATACGAGCCTATTTATGGATTCCATAATCTCGCGAACAATGACTCCTGATTGGGCAAAGTTGTAGGACGTTATTATGCCTATGTCTAGATGTTTAGTGCGTTCAGAAACTGGGTCGAAAACCGTGAGATACCTAATATCATATTTGAAATCAACTAAGGAAGGAAAAATTACTACTTGTGCATGTCGCTAAGGATCCAATCCTATTCATCACTAATTGGTCATAATCGCACACCCAATGTTTCGCACCTACCCGGAATCGCTAAGGAACGGAACTTTTTGCAATCTCGGGGTGCAAATCAAGACTGATCGTGCCACTTTCCTCCTTCCATCAGGCTTTACCGATAGTCAGATAGCCCCTGTATCCTATTCCGTAAATAAGGTGCCACGTGAAACTTGCGTTTTGACAAATTTATTTATCAAAACCTCTAGGTCGCTAGTTCCTTATATTTGTACCCGAAAAGCTGTAGGCTCAACCCTCACCCTTACCCTACGGGTAAAAGTGAGTGTGTAATTTGCACATTTTTGTATTTAGGTATATGGTTTTTTATATAAGTATTCCTCAAATTCTTTAAAACATTAAATTCATTGTGATTCAATTCAAGTATTTTCCGGAGCATTATCATTCATTGCACGCGAAAACAATAATAGGATTTTATAATACGGACTTATTCAGTGCAATTTTCTAGCATATTGAAAAATTCACTGTATAAGATCACAATGATATAACCTACCTAATATAGGTAAAAAGCGGTGATAGCCCAGTGGTTAAGACGTGCACCTTCCATGCGGGAGGCGTAAGTTCGATCCCAGTCACGGGCCTGTACCAATGAATTTATTTCATGTACAGATTTTAATGTTTCAAAATTGCCACTTAGATCGTGCCTCGGAAAGCACGTAAAACCGTTGGTCCTGCGCCTGATCTCCCTCCGGTCGTGTCGGCTTTTCGTTCCATCGGACTATGAGAGTAACGGAATAGAGAGTGCTTCTGTGTTTGCGCACACACTTGTGCACTATAATATCTCCTACGTACCTGGCCAATCTCCGTAGAGATTGTTCGCCTTGGCCGAAATACGGTCGGAGATCATCATCATCATCATCGGTATCTAACTGTTTTGATTCCGGACAAAATGATTCATTTCTTTACCTGTTTAAAGCTACACCTTTGATTAAAACTAGTAAAGTTAATGTCAGTTAAATTTTCCTAATATAGTAGTGCTATCATAATAGAATCCCAAAGGAAATTTTACAAGTCGGCACCGTAATGAGCCTGATGAACTTACGGCCGCTATTTGAAGGCAACGCAATCCTAAGCAGCCAAAGCTTAACCCGCATGTAGGTAATGTTCTACGTTAAAGGTTTTTTTCTTATGAGAAAATACTAACTTAAAAGAAGACTTTTGGAAAGTCACTTTAAGGTACATGAAATTGAGCTTAGGGCCGATGTTTCCAAACGCCAGATAGCCTATCAGAAATAAACTTGTTGCTGTCTTTTTCTAAAACTTGTTCATGATAGAGACAGCCTCAACTTTATTTTTCAGATAGGCTATCTGACGTTTGAAAAATCGGCCCTTAGTCATATGATAATTATATTTCAAAAGGTGGTCGATCAAAACTGGGTAGAGTGTAGATAAATTCTCTACATATCCATATTGAAATGCAGTTGATCGGGACTTTTCCAATAAAATACAGATCTCAGTTCTAAACTCATACATGTCTAATATGAACACCATGAAAACTTTTAATAAAAGCGATTATTATTGACACAGTCTAGCTCCGTCCGTGAGCTAGGCCGCATTTGCCACTACTGCGATACAAATATTATTCCACGGATAGCGGTCTGATGCAATACTCGCAGTAAAGAAAAACGCCTTTTTTGAAATCGAGTCTCTTTCTCTATATTATGTTATTGCCGACGCCAACGCAATAGTGACAAATTGAAAGACAAATCCCAAAGGATGGAAGAAATGAAATATATTCACAGAGACAACAAATTTTCTCAAAAATAGCGTTCGGAGCATATTTTCTAGATGCCACGACAATAATTTAGCCAATAATTATGAGTTTCAATGTTTGCGTTAGAAGATGGATGTACTGAACGGTAATCTGCCCAATCACGCTGCTATTACTGATATTGAGGTAAGGACGATCCATCATGACCGACCAATCACCGCACACAGATTACACGCAAAACGACATAAAAAATACTTTGTCTTTTTGCTCGCATTCATAAAAAAATGTTCTCATGCTAATATAGAGACTAGAGCCATAATCAACAAACAGTAGCAAGTAGTCACAAATGCTACAATGTGTTACCATGTTACCCAGGTAACTGCAATATAGATGCACCTTATTGTATTTTAACTAGAGAACTAAACATAAGAATCAAGTCTGTTTCCTTCCCTATCACTAAGCAATTTCTGAATTAGTTCAAAAGCTCACCTGATAATGCTAAAATTATCTCCACCTATACATATAGGAAGTATATAATACTAAACTTCATGTAAAATTCCTGAGAGAATTTATGTGTTCATATTTATGATGTCTACAAGCAATAATGACTTTGTATGGGGTAATAAATCGCAGGCATGTCAAGATGGAGGCCACGAAAATGTTGATAACTTACTTTTGTTATAAGAGTAAGCAATTTTTATATCAGTAGGTACTTAAGCGATAAGACCACAAAATCGAGCTTAGGATTACTCGCTTAGGCTAGGCTTTTCTTATGACATGTTTGTTATTTATGTTACACCAGTAACCAAATAACTACTTCTAGGCCGAATACCAATGCCCGCGTTGGCTTGGTTATCGGTGTTCAAGTATTCCCAATGTGTATACTTACAATCTTAGCTTATTATTAGAGTCCTTCCCTATTTCGACCTTAGAGATTGAACTTAATTTAAAAAGTTTGATCATAGAACACTACATTTTAACTAAACAGATCATCAATAATAATTACCTCTTTCTTCCTTTGTCTTGTTCCAAAGAAACACGATGTATTTTGCCTTACCTGGCACATGTGAAATTGTCAAAACAGATTCAGCAGGGACAATACTATTACTTAGCCATCCCAAGTGTTTTATGCTTTAGTTGAGTTAGGCAGGGTATTTTATACTCTAAAACTCTTCCAAACTGTGTATACCGCGACTCTAAAACTAAAACTATTATAAACTACACAAGTAGGTACATAGTAACTACGCGTTTAGAAAATATTTGTAGAGATAATACATACGGGTAAACCCCCGGAAAATTAAGTCAGGGGGTCTACTCTGAAGTGACGATAAACGAAGTATCGGCCGAATATCGAGGTGTTTCCTACTACGAACTACCTTCGATCGGGTCAGTCACGCCGTTTTTTCATTCGGTCCGATCGAACTCTATTTGACAGGTATAAAGCTTATAATATTAGTCAATGTGAATTATTCTCTATGGTTCTGAATGAGTTGTGAACATCCGAAGCAATTTCGTAGTTGGTTCAAAGGCTTCGATTCGGTCGGGCTTCGGTCGGACCGAAAGATTCGAAAGCGGCATTTCAGAGTAGACCCCCTGGCCCTCATCGGCATATTTTACGCAATTATCTGGACAAGGGTTATGTTTTTATAGGATTAAGAAGTACTGAAACTTTTGTGGTCAGATATTTGTATAAGTAACCCTACCTACACAGGGTGCCTATGCAAAAAAGTGAAGAGTCTAAAATCGACTAAGCCGTGAACAAGATGCAAAAATATATTTTTTCTTTATATGAGAACTCTATGAGAATGAAATATTTTGATATGTAGGCACTACTATCATAGAATACGTTTTTCGTTTCCATGGAAACAATAAATCACTCGAAAAAAGTTGATCCAAATATCCATAGGATTTGTGATATATAAAGTTTGTATTACCAATAAAATGACAATAGGACCCTTATACATTTCCCTTTTATATATGTACCAAACTTTGTCCAATATTTTCGAATAATATATCCATCAAGTACATAATAAATATTTACTAAATCACATCTCTTGGAAGGGTTGGATAAAGTGAACCCAAATATTATGTGAAATAACTTATTCTCTATGTAATCAATCAAGGCCCAATTTCCTCTTGTGGGTTAAAGAAAATACTTAAGTAAATTGAATTTGATCGAGCATCCATTTTCTTTTCACAAATATTGGGAGAGACAAAGTTAAGTGAAGCGAAGGTAAACGGGAGGTTTTCTAATTCAACGATGGTATCTATAAACACTTACGTACACATAATACCTACATGTTCCCATAATGAGTAACTGCAAAATCATGAATGAAATCCTACAACAACGCTTATCATAACGGGGCCAGATGTAAATTATCAATGAGTACTTGCTAGCTCATCGCCTGAGAGAATGAAAATATCCACTACAACAAAAAGTACATCTTCCAATATCTACTAAAAGTTTAAAGCCAGTGGTTATCGAACTTTTATAAAAGAACTTTGCTGTGCCATCTAGCACTACTTATATCATAGAGGAATAAAATGGAGACATAGAGTGCTAATGTCATACTAACAGTTTCGATGCACCATTAGACTTTTCGGTGCCTTACAATTCTAGTCTTTGACACTTAGATTCTATTAGTGTAATGTATAGTATTGTACTGCATTACTAATGTATTGTAACGTATAGTAATGCATTTTAAGTATCAAGGACTAGAATTGTGAGGCACCGAAAAGTCTAATGGTGCATCGAAACTGTTAGTATGACATTAGCACTCTATGTCTACATCTTATTCCTTCTATGCTTATATCTATCTTCTAAGCTACAAAGTATAATACTTCAAAATGTGTGGATCATAAAACATTCTTAGTTTTTACATTTTTCCGTTTTAAAGATAACACGGTTATTATATAAGTACCTAGCTACTTACTACTTTTTCGCTACTTAGATGTGACCGTGGGAGTATCCATTTTTAAAACCCCAATAAATAACCCTCTGAGGTACGGTCCACTGCAAAGAGACAAAAACCGGGTTATTTACCGTTCCACAGTACGTACGGTTTAACCTCTCAGATTTCTAAACTGCTCGCTCAATTTTCTTGTAATATGCTGCCGCACAAAAAAACAAATTATTTTTATGCATTAGTACAGTGCAAAGTATACTATATGTAAGTATTACATAAGAATTATACTTAATTGCATATTACATTAACGATGTTAAAGAAACAATAAAAATCACTTATAGTTTATTGTTTCTTTAAGATCGTTTCTATTTTTTTTTTTCATATAAAAATTTAATGGCGTGGACATACAAGACATTAATTTCTTAAACAAAATTACTAACTTTTTTAATGCTCAAATTATTTGATCCTTCGATTCTTATTAAATTAATTAAAGATGAACGAAAAAACTGTTCAGTTAAGACGTGCACCTTCCAAGCAGGAGGCGTAAGTTCGATCCCAGTCACGGGCCTGTACCAATGAATTTATTTCATGTACAGATTTTTATATCACTTAGCTCGTGCCTCGGAAAGCACATAAAACTGTTGGTCCTGCGCCTGATCTCTTTCCGGTTGCGTCGGCTTTCCGTCCCATCGGACTATGAGAGCGACGGAATAGAGAGTGCATCTGTGTTTGCGCACACACCTGTGCACTATAATATTTCCTGCATACCTGCCTAATCTCCGTAGAGATTGGTCGCCTTGGCCGAAATACGGCCGGGTAATTTTCATTTTTCATTCATGTATGAATCAATTGAATACACTTATCCTCCTATTTACTCGAAGCTGCGTTAATCACTAACATACCTAACTATTTACCTATATTTTAGGTATTCTAGATAAGGCTTACGATACTTTTATTATCAGGTCGTGTAGGATGATGATGCTCTTTAAAATTATTAACTGATAAGATTATTTATTGCAAGTTAGAAACGGTTTCTAGTAGAGTCCTATTTTCGTAACAGTCATAATTAGGACACGTTGCTGCTGGACGTAAGCTTCACCCTGGACACGCCATAATGCTTGATCTCCCGTTTTCTTCATCCAGTCACTACCAGCCACCCTCTTCCAGTCATCGGTCCATCTGGACGGAGGGCGTCCAACGCTACACTTGCCGAGGCGCAAAAACATTTAATGCGTTATTTCATTTATACGTACACAAGTCAGCGAGTTTGATTATTCTGTCCCATTACTCGTTATTGATGACTGTGTCGTAAGCCCTATTCCTCTAACACAAACATACTGTGCTCAATCTCTAGATCAATCATAATTAAATTTAGATTAATTCATTATCCTAAGTCTATCCATTATTTTATTGGAAAGTTAAACAGGTAAATTCTTTTAAATAAGTCTTTAGGAATGGTATTTTTTTAAAGGCCTTAATGGTGTCTCATTGCTGGGACAGCCTCCCCGATTTGACGAGCGGACAAGTGTGGGCACACTTGGCTTGTTCCCGCTAGAGGAAGAAATAATCAGGATTAACTAGCTCTAGCTTTAAACCATTCTTAAACAATAACCTACGTTTGTACTGAGAAATTAATATTAAAAACACAGTTATAAGCAAAATAAGCCCGCAGGGCAGCTTTGTTGCGAAGCTGTTGGTGATTGGCGTCAGCACGGACCCGAGTTCAGAGGGCCACTTTACCATCTTTGGCCCTCGACTCTTAGCTTGCCTTCATTGGCTGGCTAAGAGGGAACAACGCAAGAGCGGAACCTTTGCTCCAGGGTGGAAGTGTAAAATGTCATAACGCCGGGGGTAACTAACGTTCACGCCCCGCAGTCTCACCTCTCTGCACCCTTAGCTGCCGCGCCGGTGTTGCCTCCCCGGCATGCGCCACTTATGGGAAGCCTACCTTATGGCCTTAAATTACGGAAGGGAAGTCACCGCCTGCCACCTCACAATTTTGGGACTAGATTGTTATGGCAGGCGTCCGATAGTCTCCCTATATAAAATTGCCCTTATCCAGCCACCCGATACTCAACCCCATAGCCCATGATCTTAGTTTTCCATCGCACGACGTAGATCTGCACTCCAATAGTCTTTGCACATGGCGGGGACCATCACCGGGTGTATCATATTTTGCGCTCGGTGATGGTATCCGCCATGTGTATCCCACACCATATTAAAGTTCTCTTAAAAGGGCCTCTGCATCTTGGCTACGGCCCGATGCACGCCTCTTAAAGGACCGGGACTCTGTAGTCCCGAGAATTTCAAAAGAAAAACAAAATAATATAGAAACAGTATCTACATAATTCAAATTACTTAGGTATATATTTTATCACTCTGCGGTGGTCTATAAAATCCTGAGGTTTTCAAGTGCAAGGTATAACAACGTAAGGTACTCTCGTGGCATAAATTCATAACTCTTCGCTCATACCGACCTTGAAGACAGGAGGACTCTTGGGTCAAAGGGAATTTACTACTCATAAATACTGTTTACAACCTGCTCTGTGCTCCCACGAGGGAGGTGATTGACCTTGAGACGTGGCCAGTTTGGGACCACTGACTGGTACTCGTAATGTGGATTCTAACCTTTCTGTTTTCAGGAGACAATACTAGGTACGAGTGATACTAGGTACTAGATGCGGTTATAGCCCAGTGGTTAAGACATGACCTTCCAAGCGGAAGGCGTAAGTTCGATCCCAGTCACGGGCCTGTACCAATGAATTTATTTCATGTACAGATTTTAATGTTGTAAAATTGTCACTTAGCTCGTGCCTCAGAAAGTACGTAAAACAGTTGGTCCAGCGCCTGATCTCTCTCCGGTCGTGTCGGCTTTCCGTCCCATCGGACTATGAGAGTAACAGAATAGAGAGTGCATCTGCGTTTGCGCACACACTGACTTGTGCACTATAGGTATAATATCTCCTGCGTACCTGATCAATCTCCGTAGAGATTAGTCGCCTTGGCCGAAATACGGTCGGAGATCATCATCATAAGTCAACGGCCAGCTGGAAGAGTTTTAAATAATTTTAAATCTTTGTATGTTATTTTTTTTTGTAAATAGATGATATAAAGGGGTCGTGACATGACACTTTAATAACCGTAATTCATCAATGAATAAATAATTATAAATTCTTCAATAAATTGGTCTCATATTCACCAAATCTGAAATGGTGTAAACATAGCCCTTCTTTGACCAAGAAATGTAAGTCAAAACTAAACAAACAAACAACTAAACTAAACATATATTTCTTGGCTTAATATCAACTTGTAGGCTGGAATACCTATATCCTTGATAATACAATTCCTACTGCGATATGTAGAGCCACTCGTAGGGTGGAACAATTGTTAGCGACACAACGCTCTTGGGCATAACTTCTAGAATAATTTATTAGAACATAGCTAATAATATTATGTATTTGGAGTAACTTTGATACTATGCTGATGGTTTTCCTTAGAGCCATTATATTTTGTGGAGAGACCAAATGTACCTACATATTACATGTGTATGTGGATGACAGCCAGGCAAATACTGAAATGCTGAACCAGTACCATTGTGTTGAGTTATACGACAGTGTTATAACTCGCAGGAAATGTATTTTTGATTTGATTATTCTGAATCTTTGCTCTCCGCGCCAATTGTATCGGGCGATCCTGTGACTAATTAAATGGGCTTATGGTAAGAACCATTACATTCACATAATAATGTGAAACATTGCTGTTTTTTGGATCACTTGTGATTCTCCATTAGGGTTGATCAGTTATTTAAAACTTTTTTGATGGCAATTTTTTTTTTTAAATCATCTTTTGGTTAAAATTTTATTTTTAAGTTATTATTTAAGGCCTAATTAAACGAACTAAACTATTTTTTTTTCCCCTGAAAATATAAAAAAATGTCGGAAAAGAATTTTCCTGCGAAATTTTTTAGTGTTTTCCGCCTCAGAATCATGGTCTGAAGTCATGGTATCAATATTTGCCTGGCTGTCACAAACACCCTGTATAAACCGAGATAATAAAATTATAAGGTTCCTACTTAGTAGTAGAGTAGGAAGAGACCACGGGACATAATATCTCATTAAGGTGTGGTAGATAGATAGACATACTTACCCTTTTATGTCTTTACTTTTTTAATATTATGGATACGTTAGTAAATTTATATTACGATTACCTATAACTACTTATACTTGAAGCTTTGAGTGAACCGTAAATAATTAGCAAATCGATGAACAGAATGCTAAAACAAATAAACAAAGAACACAACAAATGCATTACGTGAACGCAATATTCCACGTTTCACTTTTCCCGTTATTTGACATTTCAAGGGGGAGGACCACAGAGTACATTATTAATACGGAAAGGACTGATAGACGTTAACGGATGTGAGCTAACGGAAACGAAACACAATATGAGTTCAAACTTTAAAGGATCACGGGCGAAATGGACCAACCAACAGTCAAATAAACTGCCGCACTAAAAGATGTAGGTAACTTTAATTACTTCTCAGGATCACTCATTAGTATGACTGTGATATGGAATGTGACCTTTAACTATTTCAATAACGGTAATTAGTTAAATACTCCTTAGCAGCAGCATTTTATTTAACTTCTTACGTTATTCCTTCGTAAGGAATTCTAACAAGACCTCCAAAGTTCCAAAATAATAAAAAATTTACCAACCAATAAGGTGACTTCATAAGAGTCACCATTATTTTTCTACATTTCTGCTTTACTGTTATGCCTACTTACTGTTATGTAAGTTTCATACAAATCTTCTCAACACCCTTTACTATACGTTCATGTAGTTTAGGGTATTCTCTGTGAACTAGTGTAAGAGGTTTCCGTTGTATTCTGAAATTTTAAAGTTTATGAAATACCGGACAGTTTTACAGCTTCCATTCGCAGAATTGTATGGATGTTATGTGGCTTAATGTACATAATAGCCCTTAACTTACATAAGTAGATATAGGGTTAGCTACGTACCTACCTACTACCGAATTACGAAGAAATAACCTCATTTATTAGGCGTTACAATTCGGAAGTTCAAACATTCACTATGGGCCCGGTGGTGGGCGCACCCATAGTGAATCATTTACTTAAATTAAAAAACCGCCTGTGTAAAAAAGGATTGTGTGAGTGAACACCTAAACTAACAGTGAATCTCTTTTGGAATAAAGCTCGCCATTACACTTTAAGCTAGGAACAGAAAAAATCCTAGGAAAATTCAAAGAGAGGCCCCAAAATCGAGGCCTGTACCCTTTTGTCAATCATATTATATTTGTTATGGAAATTTATATAAATATACACACGGATGTGTTGCTAAAATGATGTAGCCTGAACTACAGGATCATAAAGGAGATCCCACCACGTTTAGCATAGCAGCGAGATAATGATCACTGATAAGTTACCAGCTTATTGCCTGAGAGAATGCCTGAGTCGATATGCACGGAAGCAGATTCAGATGATGTATTTTAGTGATAGTGAAGCCTCGCAACAGCACTATCTTATATCTTTCTAGTCATTATTTAGGTAAAAATACTAAGTACTTATGTATCTGTATACTTAACTGAAATAAACTTCTCGACACCCATGCCTTCAACGGTAAAAGGATTTAATTGTATTTTGCTCAATCTCGAAGTGCATTAGCATCTAAACCCAACAAAAGGAAACATTCGGGACATTTCGGGAGAGCCTTTTATCAAGTTTTTATCGAATAAACATTAGAGCAGAAGTTATGTCTCCGGGGGTCGGGGTCTTCCTTCACACGTGTATGTGACTACATTGACGTAAGTATCGAAGTAAGCCAGGAAAATACGAAAATGCTGAACAAGTACCATTATGTTGAGTTCTACAACAGTGCTTTTACTAGCAGGAAATGCATTTTATTAGAAACCGATGTCTAAAATTGTTTAGTTGTTTTTATAAAGTCTGGCCACTAAAGTTTAAATAACTAATTAATCAACTTTTTTTCTATTTATTAGATGCGAAAGATGAATAAGCAAAATGATGCAAAAAATGGTAGGTAGGACTGGTAATTTTGCGTTGAAAACAGTTTTCCTGCTGGATGCAAGCTGCTTCTAAAAGGTCGCAGTGGAGGTTGATGACGCGGCCTCCGACTTTTATAAACTTTCTTATTAATTATTTAGATCACACGTTTATGCGTTTTGTACTCAACTTATATATATAGGTATTATGTACCTACCTTTTATACGATGGAATACACTAAGAAAAACTTTTGCAACTAGTGTGCTTTATACCTAAGTTCGTATAATACTCGTATCTAATATCGCACTGGAAGGTACAGCGACACAACACGAGTGCCGTGCTTGCGGACGTATCTGCCGCTCTAGGATCGGGGCTCTATAGCAACGAGATCATAGATTGAAATAGGCCCATGATGATAAAAAAAATATTTTTAATTATATTACTTAGATTACTTGTGTAAAGGTATTTACATTTTTATCTACCTATATAATATACAGTCATGAAACTTCCTGAATCAGTTCGTCAGCAATATGCTTTCACCAGATACCTACACTACAAATTTTTTAACAAGTGAATATAAAAGTCCTTCTTGCCTCATTGTTCCAAGTAGGTCAAATGTTGTTGGCCCAATTATTAGTGTATAGTAGTATTCGTATTCGTATTTTCTTCTAAAATCTTATTTGCCAAAGTTAGCACACCTATTTTAAATCTCCTTTTCTGCTCGGGACCCATTTCTTTCATATCTGGCAGTAAACTGTAGAAAAACGACAGATCTGGATTCTGATTTTCTCTTTCTTTAGCTAATTTCGTCTTCGCTTTAAAATAGTCAACCATAGTTGAATTAATATCACTATTATTAGGCTTTATAGCTTCATAAGTAGTAGTAGTAGTAAAGAAATTTTGGTCGTCAGTCATATCAGCAAATTCTACATTTTCTTCCTCAGGAATAGGTGACTCTGCTTCTCTGCTTTCCTCCGACTCAACGCTAACTCTTACCTCGCCCTCTTCACTTTTAACTCTCATAAAACTACTTTCTTTACGTGGTCTGGTTTGAGTATAACCATTTAAAAATGATAGATGCTCAGCCAAATAGTAGGGTTTTACGTACTTAGTGTTAGAGTCTGATTGTACACTTTTCTTCAAATGCCTTGTGTAGCTGCCTCTCAAATTTTTCCATTTTTCTTTGCACTCGGGAACTGAAAAAAAACCACATGAAGCACATAATGTACATAATGGCTGTGTGTTCCCGAAATGGGGTAGCCTAAACTGCAGGATCATAAAGGAGATACCACATCCGCGTTAGTATAGCAGTGACAGATGTAAATGATAAGTACCTAATAAGTTGCTAGCTTATCGCCTGAGAAAATGCCCGAGATCTTTATTGGATCCTTACGATATGCAAGGAAAGAGATGCAGCTGATGAAATTTTGTAAAGCCCCTCATCAGGACAGGAAAAAATGAAAGAGGTCCATGAAACTATACTATACCTATACATCAACTACCTAAATGGTTTTCTATAATACCTAGTTTTTGAGATACAACCTGACAGACAGGCGGACAGCGTTGACAAAACAATATCTGGATCCCTTCGGGTACGGAACCTTAACGATCAGTGTTTAAGTAAGTAGGTAAGTAATGTTATATTAATCAAAACAATACCTTTGCTTTCGGAACTATTAACATTTTTTGAATGCAGTTGCACCGATAATGTCGTAATGCACATAGTAACTAGCGCCATCATCCATAGGAACTATTTGATGAAAGCATAGATTATGGATAAAAGGCACTCTACCTAGTCTACCTACACCAGTGCCGCCGCCCCGAACCGTACGACACACTCTACGGAACACTGTACCTAGATCCTAGATACGTACGATAGTCCCGCCCCCTGATTACCTAATTTGCAATAGCAAAGCCGAAGCAAAGCGATAGCAAAAATTGTACAATATTCGCCTTGAAATGTCAAAGTTCTTTTGAAATTCATTTTACGTAATACGAATTTGACTAACGATCAGCGATTTTTGTATAATTTTCGCTATCGCTCTGCTTTTGCTAGTTAGGTAATAAGGGGGTCGAAGACCAATTTGACGCACATTTGTTTGCACCTATAGGTGCAACAATGTCACCAAACGCGCCTCTGTCGTCTAAATATGTCGCTTGATATATAATATTTTTACAATATTTTTTTAAAAATATGCAAATTCATAAAATCATGCTACCTTTAAACATCAATAAATAATAATCAACTAGGTATTTCTCGATAGTAGCTATTAGTAGTAAATATTTTTGTGGTAAAATGTCATCAATATTTTATGCCTATTTTTATTTCGTCTTGTGTATGGTTGAACCTTATCTTCTACTAGCGACCCGCCCCGGCTTCGCATGGGTGCAATGCTACTATACATTTATAAACCTTCCTTTTGAACATAGACCACTCAGAACTTTGTTCTGTTTTCTGTGCTTTTGAATCACTCTATTAAAAAACCGCATCAAAATCCGTTCCCTAGTTTGAAAGATCTAAGCATACATAGGGACGGACAGACAGCGGCATGCGACTTTGTTTTATAATATGTAGTGATAGGTCATAATATGACGTAGGTAACTATAGATATTAAGTATTTCGATTAGATACGGTAGATACGGATACAAAGTGCGTTTCATCAAATAGTTCCTATGAATGATAGCGCTAGTTGCAATGTCTGTGTTACTTAAGGTTGCCATCTCAAAACTTAGATAACTAGGATTCGAAGAAGAAATACCAGGACATTTCAATTAAAAGCCAGAACTATACATATGCGAGCCCAGTGACAATATGATTAGAGAGTTAGTGGCGTGAAAATTTTAAAAAATAGGTCTTGGATACATTCAGTGCCGGCGACTATGTATTTGCTTCTTTTAGGCTTACAGGAGTTATTCTATGATACGGACTGCTAAACAAAAACACAACACACAATCCTATAGATATGGTCTATGCCTATTCTAGTTCTTACCTATCCAAGCATAAAGTTGCTTACTCACTCATATCAATGATAATACTTTAGAAATATAAAAGAACGGGCACACATTACCTGATGCGTTTACTAATTTCGATAATTGCTGCCATGCTGCGTCTTGTGAACTTCTGTTATTGTAGTCAGGTCTGGTCCTATCATACAAGCATGGTCGCGCTTGCACCAATTCGATAAAATACACATTGAATTCTAAATCGTCCTTCATTGTATTGAAATGCCACTAGCACACCACGCCGCCGCTACGCCGCGTCGTATCGCGTCGGCAAATGGCGGGCATGGCTGACGCGTCAGATCAGATCACGCAACGCCAGGCTGGCGTCACGCTATGCTATGCACCAATGAGAGCAGGCTATTATCCCCTCGTACCCCCCACCTTGTACCATCATGCAAACATTACAAACACAGAAAGATCTCCATGGTAAATTATTACATTATTAATTAATATTCTAAATATTTCAAATTAATAATGGCTCACACACAGGATAAGATAAGTGACAGACAGAATACATGATAGCGGTCGTTCATTTCAGATCTAAAGCGGCGCCATCTAAGCTTGTAGGTCCTAACTAAAAACTTGTACCTTGGAGCTTCTAAAATCTCGACTTTCCCACGCGAAGAGTTTCTGAATTAGTTTATTGTATTGAGTTTAGATGGCGCTGACTATAACGTTTCATAGAATGGGGTGAATAAAAATACAGCAGGGGTTAACAAGGATACTAATTCCGATTTTGAGAGTGATCTATCTACAAATTATAAAATCATTCTCTAATATTGATTTTAGTTAGGGAACTATCATCTAATTATCAATCATCAATCAATGAAATAGAATAGATTATAATTTATTAGCAAAATTTATTAGCAAAGGAAGTTGGTACATAATAATCACACATGGTGGAAATAAAGATGATCTATACCCACAACTATCAGAGAAAAGTAAATAGGTAAATAAGTTTATGCATGTACTAAAATAAAAATCTCATTTCGCACTGAGTTTATAGCTCTCATAGTTTTATAAGATCACAGTTGTTCGGTTTACACCCCCAATCGAGATCGAAGCTTACCTGAACCACACAGTAATATATAAGGGGTTACTTATTAAAAATGCACCAACGACGACGTTACTTTATATTCTCGTAAGATATAAAAAGGGCAATGGGAACGAAGCAGTAAAATATATCACAGGCAAAATTGGCGTTAGACTTTACGTGAATAACGAAATGAATTCAATTCTTTATGCAACTTTCAAGATTTAATAACAATTTTGAATACAACTTCTTTTGTAGAGCGGGTAGTTAAAAGCATCTTATCACTATCTACCTGCTTAAGGAATCGTCGTAGGTAGGTACTTTCGAAACTCATATTGCCAAGGATTTGATTATGGTATTTATTTTACGACCTGCCTGACGCCAACCCTACTTGTATCAGTGGCCATGCAGTAGCCATAGAACCTAAATTACCTGTAACTATACAGTATGTCACAAAAGGGTATGTTAAGCGAAAAGCTATGTTAATAGCCCACTAAAAGGAACCTACCCACAGAATTTCAGACTCGAAATCCCGCGTTTATTTTTCCATATAGTATGGATAATTCTTAAACAACTCTGGAATGTTCATACAATCTTGAAAAATAAACATGTGATTTCGAGTTTCAAATTTTGGAAATAGGTTCTCTATAGTGGGCTATTTACATATCTTTTCGCTTAACATACCCTTTCACGAGAAATAATTAATATCTGTCTGAAAAAACTAGCATAAACACTGGAAACTATAAATTTCGCCCGATCAAAAAAAAATTACATCGATTCCCAGCATTTTATTTTGGTATAAACTTACTTTATTTGATCTATAGTGTACGTACCTACCCTACGTTAAGGGTGGCAACGAAAAAACCCCCTGTGTATGTATTCACCTAGTTAATAACCGTACCAGTACAAAAGTAGTAAGAAAATTTATACGTTATAAACCTACCTACCCAACTGCGAAAAAAAGAAGAATAAATCACAAAACCCAAGTCAACAAAAATCAGCAAACTACTCGATATCTGCTAATGTTCCGTTTCCAAGCTCCCCAAAAAAATAATTTGTCACAGCCAATCTATCGACGGAATAAATAAGAACAGAACGCACTAAAACAAACAAGGAAACAAGAACTAATAAAGGACCGCCAAAAACTACCGTTTAGGCTTCCTGTCGAGACAGAACCCCTGCACTTGGTCATTCGAACACGCTTTACTGAAGCGGATTCTACTCTAACCTTCAACCTTATCGTCTAACGGCAAGAGGCAAAATCGAGCGGTTTACGTGCCAAGATAAACGGTTTGCCGGTGTACATTATAATTCGCTACAAAACACACGAGCCTGTGTGATTTATTGCATGGGTTATTTATCAAATAAGCGGCGTTTTGGTGGTAAGGGGTGGCATGGCACCCTCGCGAGTTCAGAGATCCACGGGACAGCGGTTGTTCTAAATCGCCTACCATGTGCTCAAATTAACAAAAGGATTTGTGCCAGAACTAAGCGAGATTCATCATGGTGCTGTACTTACTTTTGCTAGTGCTAGCGACAAATTAATTTCGATCTCACTCTATTGTAAGGAATTTGAAATCTTCAGTGCGATAATACCTAGTAGTAATTCATATACATATTTTCGGATGGATGTAACCTCAGGAAAATATTTTTAAACCGCACTTTCATAATCAAGTCCTAAAGATTACGCTGGAGATTGGATTCTTTCTACAAAAAGTGATAACCGTTATAAATCTGCGACATTCTATACTCGAAACCATAATTCGAGTGACTAGTTTGACAGTTAATTTTGCACAAATGTTGCCATGGTCGGGGTAATGCTGTTCGTATCGATATTTTAAAAATACAGATTGGTATTTTACGTAGGTATATATTTTTTATTAAAACAATCAAATTGTTAATTAATTTACAGTGCGAGTTATAATATTACAATACAATTTAAGAAAAAAGTTTGTATTTTGGCGTTCGTAATATTATTTATTATTAGCATCATCAGCTGAAGCGCAAACTCGTTGATATGTGCATCCTGCCTATCCTAACTTACGGCGCACAAACTTGGTCACTAACCGAACATCAGAAGTCCAGGCTCAAGGTTTGCCAGAGAGCAATGGAACGCAGTATCCTGGGAGTAAAGTACACAGACCGTATTAGGAACACCATACTGCGCTTCAAAACTGGTGTCGCTGACGTTGGCATGCAGACCGCAAGACTGAAGTGGAACTGGACCGGACACGTATGTCGAATGCACCTAAACAGATAGGCAAAGATAGCTACTTATTGGGTGCCTACAGACGGAAACCAGCGTAGGGGAAGACCTAGGAGAAGATGGAGGGACGACCTGGATAAGTTTCTGCCGCATTGGGGCACTATAGCGGGAACAAGACAAGTGTGGGCTCAAATGGGGGATGCCTTTGCCCAGCAGTGGAACACAGCATAGGCTATTTTTAAAAAAATTGCATCACTTTTATGGAACGTTTTTGCAATTCGTAAAACAGTATTTGGGTTCCCGCATTTATTACTCACTCACTTATTCATCATTGGAGTAAAAATGAACTATAATATGAAATTTTGTCAATTTATACAGTCAAGTCTTATTTGAATACTAGTGGACGCCCGCGACTCCGTTCACGTGGACTACAGAAAAACAAAATATCGAAATTATCCGGGATAAAAAGTAGCCTATATGTTAAGTGGGACCTGTCACAATATATTTCTGAAAACTGCATCGAAATCGGTTCAGTCGTTTCTGAGATTAGTGTGCACAAACGCACAGACAAACCGACAAACAGACAAAAATTCCAAAAATCATCGTTTTGGGTCCTAATGCGTTGATAAAGGTCTCCTATAATATTTTTTGTCATATATCTTCCATATACAGACAGCGATCCGCTACATTTTTATTATATGTAAATATAGATAATCATATCGACAATCATAGATATCTATAACGTCACTATTTAATTTCTTCTAATTCTGATAACCCTTCATCGGTCACTTACTTGTCAAATTAGTCTCTCGACTTATGGTTTGTAGTATAGCTCTATAGCTCATAGCTTCTTTCACAACATACTGTAAAATTACAACCGAGACTACAGAACCAATGACACAAAATCCACCTCAGTATTGGCATAATTCAATACATTTGTGTAGTTTTTGCGCCATCAGCGATAACGAGGACGATGCGCGCGTTTAGCATAACTCGGTGCTCCTGCTATTCTAACTGAAGGTCGGATTTTTTTTTAATCACGTTTTTGCAGTTCTTACCGTAATGTTCTCCGCTGCAATTTGTGCGAAGACTTTATAGGCTAGTGTTTTGTAACTTGAAGAGTAGGTAGGTACCTACATCTGCCCAGTGCATAGCTAGTCTTTGTGGTGATCATCTTGAACGCGCTCTAATACAAACATCTGACGTCTGGCCCATACTTAAACAAGTAAGCAGTAGGTACTAGAAACGAAAATCCATGCCTTGATCCAAACAACGGCAAATCGACAACAAACAAGTTATTAAACTCAAAAAATACACTTAGGCAAGTTTTCTCTTCGAAAATATTTGCGGAGGATAAAAGAGTAAATAGAGGAAAACATATTGAATTGGATGTTTGACAACCCTGCAGTGTAAATATATCATGTCGCCACCCTTACTACTAGCACTATAAAAATGTATAGGAGATACCAAATCCCTGACTAGCACAGACAGAGTGCGGTGCTGACAGGCTATAGGTAGAATGGTTTGAGCTTGGTTTAAAACGAAAAGTTTCGGAATTGTCAAATCAGGGTATACCTACACTACCTACCGTCTGTAGTTCCGTGTCTGAAACCAAAGAAAATATTTAGGTACTATGTAATTTAACTGTACCTATCTACTTACGTCTTTTCCAAGAAACGCATCCAGAAACTCTAAACTAAAAGTTTTAACTGCAGCTCAGATGTCTCCACAATTCTTTGAGATACCAAGAATCAAACATACCTGTATATTAGGTAGAAGGTATCAATATTGACGTACCCACGTAGTATTGACAAATATACAACAGATAGATCTGGATGATCTGATTTACTCAGGAAATTGTATTTTCACTTCTTATCTCGTATAATGAAACATCCAGATTTTATGTGCGAAAATGGAAGTCCTTTCCGTTTCAGTTAAAGGTGAATAAGCTTTTACTCGGTCAGTTAGGTCCGTTATTAATATCAAAATGTAGGTTAGTTTAAAACTTTAAATATGGTATGCCAAAATCCGGATCTTCAGCTTTTGGTTCCCCATTGAATCTTTGATACCGTTTTTAGACCGTAAAAACCAGAGTCCAGCCCATATTAGTCCAGACAAAATACAAGAGGCCCATCAAAAACCCAAATTTATAGATAAATGCCTTTATTTATATATCTTCTTCTTCAGCCTATTGCAATCCACTGCTTGACGTAGGTCTCCTCCAGGGCACGCCACAAGGCTACTGCCACAGGGGGTTTTGCCCATAGCCACCACGCTGGGCAGGCGGGTTTATGACCGCAGTCAAATTTTTTTACTATACTACGAGGCGCTGCTGCCCACCTCCCGGAAACCCTTAATCGCCTCGTACGATACCCACAGGCAGACATGGGTTGGTACAAACTCTACTCTGCCGGCACCACGCGGTTATCTATTTATACAGGATGATTTTTGGTCGTCAACGTTCCCGAAAACTACGGAATCTCCTCGTCATCACGATCATTTTTCTCCATGGAAGCATACCTGGGAAGTGTCTGGTTTCCAAAATATTAGGGTCCAAAGTTGAGTAAATAGACTGTGTTTTTCGGCATAAATGCACATAGACGCGCGTAGCGGGATTTTTTCACGAAAAATAATTAATATCTGTCTATAAAAAAACTATCATAAACACTAGACACTATAAATTTCGCACGATCAAGGAATTAAAAAAAATATATATATAGAGTACGTACCCTTCGTTAAAGGTGGCCACAAAAAAACACCCTGTATATATATAAATAATTATCTTTAAACTAGGGCTTTTGAACGATTATGTTCCCCTGCCCCTAAAATCTGTATATTGTGAATATATTATATTGTATTCTAGTGAAGCCCGGCTAGTACAGGCACACAAGTTTCGGGACCACAACCGTACGCATAGTATGTAAGTAAATAGTTACACCTACGACCGTAGGACACTTACATCGCACAGTTCAATGGAGTCAAGTATTGTGTCTGCGGTATAATGTAAATAAATATAGCGCATATACCAACCTATCTACAACAAACTGGAACAAATAGACCGCTGTTAGGCAAAAGTAACGAGGTCATTGAACCATCCCTATCGAGTGTCCCGGTGTCCCTATCCTGAGTATTTGTGTCCATTGATTCAGCAAATGTAAAGGTAAATATGGCGATGAAAATTTTCTGGACAGATGAAAGAGACATCGCATTTCTGGAGAAACAACTATGTCTTGATTAGATTGTTAACTAGGCTGTGACTATCGACATTGGCCTTACAGATTTAAATAAACTTCCTTGTCCAGAAGAAAGAAGAACACTTACACATTAACCTAGTCCCACAGTAAGATCCATAAGGTGTGTGTGTTGTGTCGTTGGTACCAAGCAACGGTAGGTATAATATATAAATAAAAATATAGATACTTAAGTATAAAAACATTATTTAAAGGTTATAGAAAATCACTTTTTGGAACTTTAAATCAACACGAAAATAGCACGATCATGGATTTAGAGTTCCAAGTAAAATAAGAAAAATTATATTCAAAAAATAAATCATAGTAGACTATGGTATAATGGACACGCACCTTACCCACTATGTAGGAATATACGAGACCTTCTAGTTTATTGTACACAGTCATAATATGTAGTTTTCTTAATAGTAGAGCGAAGGGATTCTCTTTCATCAGAAGTTTGTTCCCTATCCCATTAACCCAGTCTACGTCTGATATCGTATTTTGGTCAGATTTTAGGGGTTCATTAATGTTTTTTCTTTTCCGTATTTCCATTATATCGACATATCCTAGTAAAGTGGTTATGTGTCTGTGAATCCATATATTATGTAAAAACGATATGCATTCTATACTATTCTAGGATGCTACGGAAGCGTGTGATTTACACCAATATTATTCACTGGAAACACTTACGTATGTGTTAAGACAAATATCGCATAACCGCTAACTTTATTTCATGCATATGATAGTAATTTCTGGAGTAGATAGAACCTATTGAGCTATTATTAGCTAATGACTATGGCTAGTGACAACATAGTCTGCACTTGATGTCTGTCTGAACCAACACGGTGCAGTCATTTATATACTAATGGACAGAACACTACACTGTAACTGAGGTTTTATATAACTAGAGCAAAGGGTATGTACAGAATGTTTTTCCGTTGCCACCCTTAACGAAAGGTGAAAGTAAGTAGGAAAAGTAAGTCTATGCCAAAAATGCTGGGAAAAGATGTGATTTTTTTTTAAAGAAATTTTTGTTACTCGATCGGGCGAAATTGTCCAGTATTTATGTTAGTTTTTTCATAGTCAGACATTAATTATTTCTCGTGAAAAAATCTTGCTACGCGCGACTATGTGCATTTATGCAGAAAAACGCAGTCTATTTACTCAACTCTGGACTCTTAATATATTGGATACCAGAAACTTCCAGTATGCTTCCATGGAGAAAAATGATCCGTAGTTTTCGGGAACGTTAACGACCAAAAAACATCCTTGTATAATTAACCTTCACCCAAGAACTTTGAGGTAAGGATTTTTGGTTCTGGGAAGATAAACATTTGAATGTAGAACAGATACGTGTTAGAAATACGTGTTAGAAAAAAACATTCTAAAGTAATCCACGTACGGTTCAAATATTTGACAATACATCTTGTACTTATATACAACCAGCCACAAAAATTAATTATAAATGAATGGTCACGGCTATGTCATGCCAGATTTTAGACCCAGATATATAAAGATCATAGATACCAGACCTTTTAGCTTATTTTTTGTAACTGACATACAAATTGCATGTCTTATCGATAAGGATCAGTTCACACATCAACGTCAAATGTAAAGTACGAAGCACGTTCGAAAGATATAATGCAAGAACGGCCGGCATCTTATCTCACCGATTTTGGCGTCGCTACATTCTATACAACAGGGCAATAAGTTAACTAGAATACTCAGCAGTTTTATAAAGTTCATATAAATTCCGTCGATACATAGGCGAAATGCAAGGTCTTTGGTTGATACAGATATGTGAATCCTTTTGCATTCTTATGGTGCGTATACCGGTCATAAAATACTGTATAACAATATGTCAAAAGCCTATCAAGGAAATTAATTTAAATATTAATTTGGAACAACCAGCTTTTAATATAGATAAGAGTTCTCTTTTTAAATCATAAAGTAAACTTTTTATTTTTCCATTAAACAACTCTACACATTTTATTACATACAATAACGACTTTCAAAAGCGAATAAATTAGCTTGGGTCCTTAACCTCGGAAATGAAGCAATTTATGTAAATGCAAATGAAAGTAACTTTGGAAGGTATCGGATTCTATATATTCCAACTCGGATATGATCATACCTGAATTTCACACGCAAGACGCCACAGTGTAAGAAATTGAAAAAACCACCTACTTTACCGTCTCTTACAATTATAGTATGCTAACTACTTGTACATATATTTTATCTTTACTTTACCTATGATCTAGATCTTGGTTAATTATAAATACATATAATCACGTCTTTATCCCATACGGGGTAGGCAGAGCACCAAGGGCCGATAGAACCACATGGTGCCACTTCTGACCAATTTTGAGGGTATAGTTGAGATGTACAAGTTCGGTTAATAGTGAGTGGTGATCAGCCCATCGCCTACAAAACACAAAGACCCTCTTATCCCTCTACTGACTTGTACAGTATGCCCGTTAAGAGAAGCAGCTGTAGTATACTTTTTTTTTTCACTCCCAGAGCAGCATACAAGAAATTATAAATAACTTATATAAATAAACAAGTTTTCTCGAAATGAGACTGCTTCCAGAAAACCAATTAAGATGGTGAAAATTTATTACAATAAGTTAGATAAGCCATGAAATTCCTTTTTTATCACAATTTTGTTGGATGACTGACCATACGAGTATTACCTACAGTGATGTATATGCGACCCGCAAAAAACTATCAATGTGTCCACACACATTGTATAATATTTGAGAAACTTCATCGTTATGTTACTCTGCTGCCAGCAAATGAAAGGGTCTACTCTGTGACCAACCCGTAACGACACCATGAGGGAAGTCGCAACAAATAAAACAACAGAGTAAAGTAAGTTAAATAGAGTAAAAAGACTATTCGAGGGTAAAATCGAGAAATTGCATCCTGTAGTTGCTAGTGTGCAACTACACTGCAGCGATTCGAAACAAACTTCTAATAAGAAAACTTGGTGAAAAAGCGCGCTCGTTGACGACACTGCGCAGATCCAGCTTATCAGTGGCCTTCTCGTACACACTAGAACCTCGTTACTGTATCTGTTTGGTTACAGTTACAGCTCGCAAAATCAGTACGCTCGGTGAAAGCGTTCCGGCGCCGTCGTGAGCCCGTACACACTAGAACCTCGTATTGTATCACGCATGTTACGGTTACAGCTCGCTAATGAGTACCCAGCTTAAGCCAAATCGAAAAAGCAAAGTATGAACCTTGTGAACTTTTTTATAATTATTAGACACTGATAAACAAAAACTATCTCATAGTATCCAATTTGATCACTAAAAATTATCCTGTTTTTCTTTGCTATTTAATAACTTTTTTGTGTAAAGTCGTAAGTCCTCCCTAAAGTTCATTTATTACAAAGTGGATGTTGATCAGCCAAGTGTCGTTGTCGACATTCCACTGTACAGTTCAACAGATAACCTGTAAACTTGCACGAAAGGAGTATAAAAAACCAGAACAAGTCTCTTAAATAACACAAAATAAACCAAGGTGAAATAAAACGTAACAGTAAACGCATCGAAGTGTGTTCGAACTTCGAATAACTCAGATAAGAGATGATAATGTCTTAATGGGATTGGCTACTGAACTTAATGTACATGCTACACGAGATCATTAAATCATTATTCTATTGCGTGATGTTTTATTCCATTGAATCTCTACTTAATACAAATCAAAATCCTTTCCATTGTCTGTACGCTTAGATTTTACACGGATTTAATCAACAGTGCAAGCGAAAGAGGTGTGTTAGGACCGTAGCAGATGGAGATCCGTAATCTCTGCCTACTCCTTCGGGAAAAAGAAAGAAGAACTTAACTATTAAAGTAGTTATTGTATAGTAAAATTAATTCGAGTTCATGCAAGCAAAGCCTCAAGCGACCACCTAGTTAAATATACAAATGGTTTTGACTTGCTAATCCATCATTTTAATTTATTACTCACACTTCGGAAGTCACTTTCGTACATCTGATTGTCATTTTGTCACTTTGTATTATCCGGATAATGTTAGATTGATAATAATATAATTATGAAAGGGTATGTAATGCATATTTAATAGATTTATAGAAGAAATCAATAAATCTATGCATATAAAGGAAAGTCGTGTTAGTTACACTATTTATAACTCAAGAACGGCTGTACTGATTTGGCAAATTTTTTCCCTGATGATTTCAACATTTCTTTTTTTTCTGCAGTCCACGCGGACGGAGTCGCAGGCATCCACTAGTAAAATATATACTTAGGAACCATCATTGTTCCCTCTTGCAACAGTTAACTAAAGTTTAGAGTGCATTTGTCATAAAAACCTTTATCTAAAGTAGGTACCTACCTATTTTTATTAATGGTCTTTATTGTGTCGGCCATAAACATTTCGCAAAAGAACTAACCTAGCATTTCAGCATAGTAACACTAGGCATTATAAAATCAAATGAAGATGGGACAAGCTGATAGCATCGTGTATCCGAGACATTATACATGATGGTTCAATTAAAACGTCTGCTTGTTAGTCCGGTGGGCATTTTTAACGCGATTTCTTCGAGATAATATGTGACATTTGATTGACAGAACGTACAGATGCCGTAAAAAATGTTAAGAATCCCTGCATCGGTTATTTTCATCTCGCCCACCTGTGGATAAATCTTAGATGAATTATTACGTCACTGGGATAAATAGTTGAACGGAGAAAGGATCTTTGGTAAGTATGACAAGTTAAGATTATCATTTACTATGTTGTATCAAAATCTGCCTTTATCAAAAGTATATAATTAGATTTTTTTAAATAGGCTATGCAGTGGGACACATGCTGGGCAAATGCCTCCCACATTTGAGCCCACACTTGTCGTGTTCCCGCTATAGTGGCCCAATCAGGCAGAAACTTATCCAGGTCGTCCCTCCATCTTCTCCTAGGTCTTCCCCTATGCCAGTTTCCGTCTTAATGTTGCAAAAATTGTCACTTAGCTCATGCCTCGGAAAGCATGTAAAACCATTGGTCCTGCGCCTAATCTCTCTCCGGTCGTGTCGGCTTTCCGTCCCATCGGACTATGAGAGTAACGGAATAGAGAGTGCATCTGTGTTTGCGCACACACTTGTGCACTATCTCCTGCGTACCTGGCCAATCTCAGTAAAGTTATTAATGGCGAGACGTAGCATGTGAAAATTATAAAGATAACTCCTTTACTCTTTGCCTGCACACAAAGCTATTTTTAAGATGTCTGCCTGACCATTTTCATCTTTCGGATTAAATTCTAATTCCTACTAATAACATTTATGATAATAAATGTAAGAGTTTCTAAGATTCCAACGGATTTTTAGCCAATTTCTATAACTGATCTTGACAGATTTTTTGCATAATTATTCAATTGTTTTCATACAAAATTTCAGATTAGGAATTTTAAAAATCCGAGATTCTTTTTGATCTCTCGTATTGAAATTGCCCGTTAGTATTGTTATGGAAATCGACGACTGTGTGTAAAATACGCTATCTAAACTTGTTAACCAAATGTTACACTGTAAGATTCACAATAATCAATTACGTATTAAAAAGTAAAAATATAACAATGAAAAAGCCATTTTTTATCATACCGCAAATACTCATGTACAGTCTCGATTCAAACGGAAATATTTATTAATTCAATGTCTGAATTATAAAAAACTAAGTACCTACCTACGCAATTGGCCAAAAATGCGATTCATCTCCATGTTACATACTTGCATGATAATTAATTTTATTTTTAAGGAAAGTTAGTAGTGACTGACGGTTAAAAATGAAATTATTTTTCTACGTCTAGTGTCCTTCACGGTTAGGTGAAGTCAATAAATAGCCATTGAAGTACATATATAGCTCCATGTGAATAACTGATGCAAAGTGCCATCGGACTACTACTGTTCAGCCTACCATTTTGTATTCTAAGGTCAGGGATCGTCTAATGGGTCTAATGGTTATTTTCAGAAATAAAAAAAAATGTCATAGACAAACGCTACACTGACACAATTCTACTAACATTTTATTAGAATGCGTTTCAGTTGTGGGCCCGCTAAAATAGACCCAGTAGAATTGCGGTGCAGGTCGTCAAATAAATGACAAAGAAAAACTGTTCGTACGTGTCGCAAATGAGCGAAGTTGTGCTAACCCCGGCTCGAGGTAACAAAATCAATTTTACCCGGAAAACAGATTGTCGAGTTGTTTTTCTGCCGGGGTAAATGAAAAACAAGGCAAAAACAACGTCGGTCAGATATTTACAACTTGTTTTGGTTTACAATAAATTGTAGGGTAGAGTGTTGATCGAAATCTTACGGAATAGTTTAATAATCCCACTAACTATTAAAAAAAAATCTAAGCTGTAATTTTCGATACGTCAATTTTATATGTAGGTAACAGTAGCACCAACAAATAGTACCAAATGTAATAAAAATTAAAATTCCTATATATTCTAATATCCAACGAGCTTTTTATTCTTTTACTCATCGTACAAACTTCACAAACTAAGATCTGCACACAATAGTTTTGAACAGGAATGGAGGTAACTGTTTTAGTTCGGGTATTAACCTCAGCCTTTGTGTGGAATTTTCTTTAGTTGCGAAAAACAATTCCAGATCTGGAATGTAACTGGGATACCTAGAGTTGGCAATTGGTTTTCTCATGTTTACCTAGCATTGGATTGGATCTAAATAATCTTTACATTCCTCGCTCATTATTATTTTCACGGTAACATTGCTCTAGTTTCGAAGAATTGCGTCAAATATTGGTTTTAAAAATAAAATTTTGCTCTATGTATACAAATTCGATTGTGTTTTTATTTTTGATAGGTACCTGCAACTTTTAATAACAATAAGTTTAATTGGCACTAGTGGACGCCCGCGACTCCGTCCGCGTGGACTACAGAAAAAATAAAATGTCGAAATTATCCGGGATAAAAACATTTTCCCGGGATAAAAAGTCTATATGTTAAGTGGGACTTATCACAATATATTCCTGAAAACTGCATCGAAATCGGTTCAGCCGTTTCTGAGATTAGCGTGCACAAACGCACAGACAAACAGACAAAAATTGCAAAAATCATTGTTTTGGGTACTATTGCGTTGATAAAGGTCTTCTATGCTATTTTTTCTCATTTATCTTCCATGTACAGACAGCGATCCGTTACATTTTTATTATATGTATAGACTAGTGGACGCCCGCGACTCCATCCGCGTGGACTACAGATAAAATAAAATGTCGAAATTAATACTAAGGACCGATTTTTTAATATATTCATATAGCGTATCTGGGGAATAAAGTTGATGCTGTTAAAACTTGATCAGCCCCCCTAGCATGACCAGGCATCGTGGATATCGTATCGTACGATATTGTATCGTCTCTATACAAAATTCAACATGGCTGCTATATTTATCGTATTTTGACAGGCTAAATGTCGATAAATTGGTTTATCATATCGTGTTTCGCAGGTCATGCTAGGCTTCCAGATAGGTAACCTGTCATTGGGGAAAATCGACCCTAAGCAGTAACATATTCTACGCTATAACTAAATTTCTCTGTATTTATCTGTCTATGTAAAAGCCCTAAACGTAAAGCCCTGTTCGGGGTATCCCGATAAATGATAAGACTTGGTAAATGATGACTTGGTTATATTAGAGAAAACAGAGAAATTATAAGAGAAACTAATATTAATATGAGTACGCGTGACTTGGTGTATCGATGGTTGCGATCGATGATGCGAACTGACTTGCGTAATACAATTGTTTGGTGCGGTGTCTAATGAGGTTAGTAAAAAGCTGATGTCGGCAAAATATATTGTACGGCGCTAGCTCGTACATATTCCCGGGCGAGGGAATGGGAGATGCAATGGTTTAATGAGTAGTTATGATATACAAGATGAATAAACAATTTGCTTAAAAGTAATGGAAGATAGGGTTATAATTGAGATGAATTTTAACTTAATTCGACGAAACATGAAACACTGATCGCAGCACCGGCGAGGTGCTTCTATTTTGTTTTGATAATCGTGCACTTATCATGGGAAGCTCACTGATTTCACTCATAGTACACTGATTGTTCGTAGTAACACTCTCACTACACTGAGCACTTATATTTTATATTATATTTGCACGAGGGGCGGGCGGCGGCAGAGGGCCAGCCGGCACCGCGTCCGCCGCCGCCGCCGCCGCCGCCGCCGCTGCCGCCGCCGCCGCCGCGCGCTGTCGGGACACGAGCACCGCTACGCCGACGAACACTATCGCGGACATGACGTATATAGCCGTATAATGTTCGTCGGCGTAGCGGTGCTCGTGTCCCGACAGCGGACACGAAGTTCCCAAAGTGGTCCAGGTGGACCCCCAGGGGTCCACAGGAGACTCGATGGGGGTCTACGTTGGTGTGAAAAAATGGGGCTTCACCATTAATTTGTATGTGGTGTAGGCCTGTAGGGGGTCCACGGGAACCAGTTAACTTTGGAAAGGGGTCTATTAAAAAAAAAAGTTTGGGAATCCCTGCCCTAAACTGTGTGTTTGAGTAACTTTCGCGTTAAAGTACCAGCATGATTCAAATTTTCAACTCTACTTATAATGCATGTGTTACATTTTGTCACCTTTAAGCAAGCAAGGTTCTATCGGCCCTTGGTGCTCTGCCTACCCTGTAAAGGATAAAGGCGTGATTATATGTATGTATGTATCTTTAAGCATTGCTTTAATTACATGTATTGCTTTAATGGTGGATCCATTAACAATATCAGCTGGAATTCCGCCAACCTACTTGCGGTAAAGATAACTAACTAGCGGAACCAAAACTATCGAAATTGTCGACGTCAAGGTATATTGTTGGCAAACCCTCGTAAAAATCTGAAAGTTGATTAGGTAAAATTCTAACCTGAAATTGCATTTAAGGGCATGTACAGACTAGGCTAATGAGGCCTATGGAATTTTAATGTAGACTATGCACTGACATGTTTATCTAGCTAGACATTAGGGTAGTAAAAATTTCACCGGAAAAATCACAGATTTATTATAAATTAACAACGACTTTTCCGTAGTTAGTCAATACGAGTAACTCTTTGCTCTGAATTTAATAGTTTATCGCATTGTCCAAGCTTTATACGCATGTGTACAAACCTTAGTTCATATAGAATCAACAATTGTGATAATTTCTTGACTCCCCGTTATTATTGTATACTTGTGAAGCTTTCCCCATACCCATGACTTCACTCCTCCCCTACTGAATTGGCAGATCGTGATTTATGTACGAATGTTGCGTTGTGCTGCAACCACGCAGATAAACTTCTCATTTTCAGGAGAGCATGACAGAAAAAACTCACTCGTGTTATGTGTATACGCATTATCAGTTAAGTTAAATATTAATACATAATATCACTTTGTATCAAAAACGTTCATACTGATTTACAGAAGTTTTTCTAATTGTAGGAATGTAGAGCATCCATAGGCTGCTTGGAGCGCAAATGACAAAGTCCATGAGTTTTATATCTCCGTTTTATTTCACTTAGAAGCATACACAAGACGCCATTACAAAACCGACGCCGTAACAGGAAGAAAGAAAAAGTGTTGCCACATACAGAACTATTTAACTTAATACTAACATGTTGGAGTTGCCAACATACTGCCAGCCACAGCAATAAGATACATTTTAATGTAAAACTAAATTTAAAAAAAATTACTTTACCACATTTTTCATTTTCAATACTCTAAGCTTAGTTTCACCAAATAGGTAGGTATCTGATCTTATAACTAGGTACATCAAAAAGTTGGTTTGAAATGTTGCTGTAGGAGACATACGAGTAGGTACATTAATTAATATATATTATGTAGTTTTAAATTTTTTGCTGGATAAACAGCAAGCTCCCAGCAAAAAGAGAGATGTTACCTTAGGAATTCATATCATCATTATGAATTACTAACATTAAATAAACACTGCCTTGTATGTAGTTACTGTATACATATATAATGTTTCTTATAATAAAATAATGAAATGACACTTAAAAGTATTACTTATTTCGCAACTTGCATACATATGTATAATGTGATCTATTATACAATTATTTTGAAAAGAAATTATATCTAATTTTGAGATAAAACAAAACACTTGAATAACAAAGAAGACTTCCTTTGTATTACTACAAGATTATGATCTTTTTACACAAATAAGAATTATTCCTAACACCTTACTTGCATAAATTATGAGTAAATACAATAAACTTTTAACATACTAAAATAATCTAGTACACTTTATATCTAATCTATAGGTAATGGACAAATTTTTACAACTGAACGCTTGTGGGTTCTTCCATTAGCAGTTCTGACCTCTACTACTCTAACCTTGTTATCAGTGCCAGGGAAAGTTTGAATCACTCTAGCAAGTGGCCAGTGCATGGAAACAGTGCCTTCATCCTTAAGCAACACAAGTGAACCTATCTGAACATTAGGACTTATGTCTCTCCATTTTGGACGTGTTTGTAAGATATTAAGGTAATTTTTACTCCACACCTTCCAAAATGATTGAGTCATATGAGTACACTGTTTCCAGAACTTCATTCGGTTAGTAACAACAGGTATATCAGGTTCTGGGTAAGTATTTAATGCTGTTCCTATCAGGAAATGTCCTGGTGTTAGACAGGAATAGTCATTTACATCACTTGAAAGTGGCATAAGGGGCCTACTGTTTAAAATTGACTCTATTTGACAAAGAATAGTGTTTAGTTCTTCATAAGTAAGCACCGCAGACTTCAAAACCCTTTTCAAATGAAACTTCATACTTTTTACACCTGCTTCTGCCAAACCAGCAAAAGTTGGTGAATAGCAAGGTACAAAATGAAATGTGATACCCTTTTGTGCTGAAAAATTATAAAGTTTCTCCCTATGTTCCTTTGAGTTTTGCAAGATGTACAAATCATTCAATTTACTACTAGCACATTTGAACGTTGACGCATTATCACTATATATGTCAGTTGGAAGACCTCTTCTTGATATAAATCTTTTGAGACAAGCTAAGAAGGTTTCAGTTTGTAAGTCTGAAGTCAGTTCTAGATGAATAGCTTTAGTGACAAAACAAACAAAGACACAAACATATGCTTTTGATTCTACTGACTTCCTAATTCTAGACTGACGCATTTTTATTGGTCCTGCAAAATCTAAAGCAATTTTTTGAAATGGCCTGGAAATATTAACCCTACTAGCCGGGAGAGATCCCATCAGCTGACTAGCTGCGTTACTCTTTAATTTAAAACAAGTTATGCATTTGTGTATTACTTTTTTTACTTCTCTCATACCATGGACTATCCAAAATCTTTGATTGATAGTTGACAAAACAAACTTGGGCCCTGCATGGAGAGCTTTTATATGCTCACTTTCTATTATTAAATGAGTGATACGAGAATCTCTAGGCAAAATAAGTGGGTGTTTTTGCGAATAGGGTATCGACGCATTATCTAAACGACCACCTACCCTTATCATACCATTATCATCAATAAATGGAGATAGGGGCTTTAAATTACCTTTAACACATTTATGATTGCATTTTAAATCATGAAATTCATCTTTAAAGTACTTTTGCTGCTCATATTTTATTATCAAAATTAATGAGTCATTTAATTCTTTGCTAGATATGTAGTTTAATTTATTTTTATTATTTCTATTAGACCTGACATTGTGAATAAACCGCCTTATATACGATAATATACGTTGCATTTTATTGATGTCTGAAAATTTGTCTAGGAAATCTAAATTAATTGGTTGTTGATCTAGATTTGAAACCATACAAGCCATTGGACTGGAAAATGCTAAGCAAACTCTTACTTCTGGTAATTCGCTACTGACTGGTAAGTGAGGTAAGTTTGTTAATTTATACTGGCAACTGTGCAACATACTTGGGCCTCCCCACCACAAATGATGATTGTGCAGATCACTAGGAAGGACACCTCTGCTCAAACAATCAGCGGGATTATGCTCAGAACGTATGTAGGACCAATTGAATTGTGGTGTAAGCTGTGTGATGACTTTCACTCGATTGGCTACATAGGTATTGAGTGTAGTAATGTTTGTTTTGATCCATGCAAGTACTATTTGCGAATCTGAGTACAAATGAACATTGTCAATTTGTAGTTTTTTCTGTAGTGTGTCATGCACTCTGACGACTAGTTTCGCGAGCATCACTGCAGCGTTGAGCTCAAGTCTTGGTACAGTTAAGCTTTGCCTCATTGGATTCACACGGGACTTAGAACATAACAATGATACTTTTACCTGGCCAGCTTGGTTAATGACACGTAGGTATGTACAGCAACCATAGGCAGTGGTGCTCGAGGCATCGGCGAAACCTATTATCTGAACAGAGCGTGCATTGCATAGATTGACATGACGTGGTATAGAAATAGGCGACATGGCTTGTAAGCTATTAAAAAATTCTTTCCATAATCCAAGTAATTCATTTGCAGGCTGTGCATCCCAATCTATACATGCTTGCCATAGCTTTTGCAATATCACCTTTGCGGTTACCACAATCGGACCGGCTAGACCTTGAGGATCATAAAATTGACCAATAAAGCTCAAAATTTGGCGTTTTGTTAAAGGCATGTTGGTGCGAGAGTTGGGAGATGAAAGCATGAATGAGTCTGTTTTTATATTATAGCTAACACCTAAAGTCTTTAGAGAAGCATTTTCTTTACCTAATTCTATATTGTCAAAGTGTTGTTGCAATTTTGGAATGTCATTCAACAATAAAGCAGAATTTGAATACCATTTATGCAGATGAAAACCACCAATTTTCAATAAATCGCAAAGCTGTTTTTTGGATTCAATCAATAAGTCAATTGAATCTTGTGAAACTAAAGCATCATCCACATACATACAATTATCAATAATAAAAGCAGCCGAAGGGTATTTCTCTTTATATCTGTTGGCCAACTCCTTTAGACAGCGGGTTGCTAAATAAGAGGAACTTTTGAGACCGTATGTGACCGTTTTTAATTGTATACATTTAATATTGTCCTGGGGGTGGTCCCTCCAAAGGATATTTTGTAATGATCTGTACCTTGGACTAAGGAGTACCTGCCTGAACATTTGTTTTATATCTGTTACAAAAATATATTCACCTGTCCTAAACAAGAACAAAATATCTAATAAATCTTTCTGAACAACAGGTCCATTTAAAAGCAGTTCATTTAGAGACACCTTTTTATTGCTTTTCATAGAGCCATCGAAAACCGCGCGACATTTAGTTGTCTTTTTGTCTGGCCTAAGAACTGCATGGTGTGGTAGAAAATACACAGGGTCAGAATAAAGATTGTACTTACTTATGTCTACAAATGTACCGTGGCCCTTAGATAGATAATCATGAATAAATTCTGTATATAGCTTATGCAATTCTAGATCCTTTTGTAATTTAATTTCTAGATTTAAATACCGCTTGAAAGCAAAGTTAAAAGTTTGACCAAGTGTGTCATTGATTGACTCTATTGGTAATTTAAGTGGAAGGGCTACTTCAAATTTGTTATTTTGTACATCTAGCTTTACAGTATCACAAAATATTTTTTCACAGATCTCATGTTCAGGCACCTTTTCTGGGAAAAATTCTGGAACTTTCTCAGATTCCCAGAATTGGGATAGAGTTTCATTTATTGAACTGTCACATGTATTGCAAAATAAAGAAGTTACCTGGTGTACATGCGGAACCGTTGAAACGGAGCCTGCAATGACATGACCAAACTCAGTGTGTAGTACAGGTACCTGCTGGCTTTCCCCATTCCTTGATAAACTGCTTATTGTTTTGGGATGCTCAGTTGGTAACAACACCTGAAAGAATATGTCAGCACGTTGCAGTTCGTTGAAGGTTTTATCAGCTAATATAATATGCTGAGGCAAGACAAAATTTCCAGGTGGTATGTGAGTCTGTGGTAGCTTAGTAGTTATTTTATCCAATATATGACATGTGACGGATTTTGCAGGACCAATAAAAATGCGTCAGTCTAGAATTAGGAAGTCAGTAGAATCAAAAGCATATGTTTGTGTCTTTGTTTGTTTTGTCACTAAAGCTATTCATCTAGAACTGACTTCAGACTTACAAACTGAAACCTTCTTAGCTTGTCTCAAAAGATTTATATCAAGAAGAGGTCTTCCAACTGACATATATAGTGATAATGCGTCAACGTTCAAATGTGCTAGTAGTAAATTGAATGATTTGTACATCTTGCAAACTCGGGTTATTGTCGACTAATGCATCAAATAATCCAACAAAAGGTTTAAATTCTGAGTACTTACCCATGAAGGTTGGTATATTAATTTCGGGCAACTTAGTTGCTTGGAATGTTGTAGTTTTAGTACGGTTTACATTGTCCAACTTTTGGACAAGCCTTTTGATGTTAGTTAGCGTTTCTGAATATTTCCTATCAATAGCCCCGCCATCGTCCGAATTAGGATCGATGGCGCATATTTCGAGGTTAATCATTTCGAACTTTTCGAACGTGCACCTCAATCGCTCCTCTCTGGTCTGGAGGCATTGGCGATCGAGCTCAGTTTCTAGCGTATTATTAAGGAAATTAATATGTTTTGTTAGGGCGCTCTTGAGCGCCGAGCGTTTTCTTATTAAACTTGTTAACTTGGGATCACTGTCTTTAGGATCACTTTCTGAAACCGACATTTTTGATGGCTTATACTAATTTAATAATAATATTAATGTCCAACTAAATACAGAAATTCAAAAATCCTGCACAGAACGACAACCTGTTGAACGCACACGACGCTAAAATGGCGGACAGTCCGAAGTCCGGGCGGGTGATGACAAGGGAACTATCGCCACCGTGGCAAATAGGAGAACTAATTGAAGCCAACACACACCGCTTACACCGGATACACTGCAGAGTCCTCTTGCGGCGTACAGCTTGCAACACGTCACAATATTGAAGATTGAATGATAAAAAATAATTTATATGACATTACAGCTTCCATTATTGTACTGCAGAGACATCTAGTAACGAGTAGGTTGCGTTGTCTTGGTGACGTCACATCCAGTCTTCTGTTCTATCTTCAATGCTTGGACCGGAAGTTCGTATGTTTGATAAATATATTGATTTTGTTCCGAAAAAAATGGATGAAACTTCCAGAAATTTTCTGGTCTTCTGGCTAATAATTGTGGAATAGATCACGGAGACACTTTGTGATCGGCTACACTGTTGACGAAAGTGTTTCGCGAGCGGGAAAAAGTCCGTTGACACGTTAAACACAGCCTGAACAACACTGTTTTTTGCACATCACAAAACACTATTAACACTCACAGGCCTTTGTAAATATATCGAAGGACCATATGTAGGAATGTAGAGCATCCATAGGCTGCTTGGAGCGCAAATGACAAAGTCCATGAGTTTTATATCTCCGTTTTATTTCACTTAGAAGCATACACAAGACGCCATTACAAAACCGACGCCGTAACAGGAAGAAAGAAAAAGTGTTGCCACATACAGAACTATTTAACTTAATACTAACATGTTGGAGTTGCCAACACTAATATTAATATTATTACCTATTCTAAGCAATGCAATTGTGTTTAAATTTGAAAAAAAACATAGGTACAAAATGTAAATCGATATAAGCTTACATATGTAGTTATCTTCTATCTATACAAACAAATAATAAAAATGTAACGGATCGCTGTCTGTACATGGAAAATATATAAGAAAAAATATTATAGGAGACCTTTATCAACGCAATAGTACCCAAAAAATATTTTTGTAATTTTTGTCGTTTATGCACGCTAATCTTAGGAACAGCTGAACCGATTTCGATGTAGTTTTCAGGAATATATTGTGACAGGTCTCACTTAACATATAGGCTACTTTTTATCCCGGGATAATGTTTTTATCCCGGATAATTTCGACATTTAGTTTTTTCTGTAGTCCACGCAGACGGAGTCGCGGGCGTCCACTATACTCAAATATAAACAAACCCTGTATCTAATATGACATCTCAAACACATCCAAAACTAATTTGGAACATGAAACGGTGTGAGAAATTTAATAAAAAGAGAAACTAAACATGCGATGCCAAATCGCTATTTGAATTCCATAGGCGAAGGAAAACTGCAATATTACATAGATTTTGCTTTTGAGTGTAAAATTTCTTAACGTTATTATTATTGCCGTCGTTATGGCTACTTCACTTAAACGTTATTGGAATACTGGTGGGGACTTAAATAAAATTACTTGCCAAACTAAAAGCTTGTCTGTCCCTAGTTATATTGGAGATCCCTATGTTGGAGTGGCGGTTTGTTTGTCAATGTCCGTTCAGTTCAATTTTGTTCTCGAATTTGCATTTACATGAGCTCCCAAACTGTATTACTAAAGTTTTCTGGTCACCAACCCGCCTCCCCAGCGTGGTGACTATGGGTAAATACCTCCCATGGCAGTCTTGTGGCGTGCTCTGGGGAAGGCCAACGTCCAGCAGTGGACTGCAATAGGCTGATGATGATGATGATGATAAATAATATTTATTCAGTTAAGGGCCGATTTTTCCAAACGTCAGATAACCTATCAAAAGAATAAATTTAATGCTGTTTTTATATAAAACTTGATCAAATATTTTTATGAATCCTAAAACATCATAACTTCCTTTGTTTGTAAGTTTCGCTCATAAGCAAAATTTTTCTCACAGGTAAATGGTTTCATTCGTGTACAAGTTCTAGAATCGTATTATTTGAGTGAGGCCGAGGACTGTAGTAGGTATCTCATAAAGACAAATTGGTGCTTAGTTAGTTTTCGAAAGTTCAGTTTCGAGGCTACAATTTATTTTTTACGTGTCTAGCAGATTTCGTCTGCAAAACCCTTATTTTTGATGAATGTAATTGGACTCTCGAAAATAACACAAAGATCAGCAAAATATTTTTTTTTATGTAAACATAAACCGGCGATATTTTTAGATTGGTATGGTTTCAATTATAATTTGCAAGGGAAATTTTCTATTTTTGCTAGTTTTAATAGAGCTATTTTAAAATTTTACGTCTCAACTTCTGTGACTACAGCACCCGTATGATGAATTTGGTGAGAGCGAGATGTCTCACTTATAAACATCAAATTCACAGAGCTATTAATAACTAGATAAACTAAGAATTAGAATAGACACTCTTTCTCGAGCCAGGACTGAATTAATTAGGGCTGATAGAAGCGGTTTGCAATCCCTTTTTACACACCAAGTAGAAACACTTGCCTTGTCTAGTTATTACTTAGCTCTGTGGATTTGACGTTTAAAAGTGAGACATCTCGCTCTTATAGCGGAGCCATCTATCGACACTCTCACCAAATTCATCATACGGGTGCAGATTGTATTGGCATTAGTCACTAAATAGTCAACATTCCAACTAACGTAAAGACGCGGGCAACAAACAGCTAGGTATCTAGTTATTTATAAATTGAAACATTAGCGACTTACATATTGTTCTATTATGCATAGAGATTAAAGGCTTCCTTTTTTCTCTTATTCTCTTTCCTAAAGGGGCCTAATGACAATTATAATTATTTATTTACATACATACATACATACATACAGGATGATTTTTGGTCGTCAATGTTCCCGAAAACTACGGAATCTCCTCATCATCACGATCATTTTTCTCCATGGAAGCATACCTGGGAAGTGTGTGGTTTCCAAAATATTAGGGTCCAAAGTTGAGTAAATAGACTGCGTTTTTCTGCATAAATGCACATAGACGCACGTAGCAAGATTTTTTCACGAGAAATAATTAATATCTGTCTATAAATAAACTAGCATAAACACTAGACACTATAAATTTCGCCACATCAATAATTTTTTCCCAGCATTTTTTTTGGCATAAACTTACTTTATTTTATGTATAGAGTACGCACCCTTCGTTAAAGGTGGCCACAAAAAAACATCCTGTATAATCACGCCTTTATCCCTTACGGGGTAGGCAGAGCACTAAGGGCCGATAGAACCACATGGTGCCACTTCTGACCAATTTTTAGGGTATAGTTGAGATGTACAAGTTCAGTTAGTAGTGACAGGTGGTCAACCCATCGCCTACAAAACACCAATACCCTCTTGTCCCTCTACTGGCTTGTACAGTATGCCCGGGAAGAGAAGCAGCTGTAGTATTACACGTTATTTTTTCACTCCCAGAGCAGCATAGAAGACTTGACTTTAATTATTTATTTACCTATAACTTACAACCGAAATATTCCACAGTTACCTGAAACGTTGTAGGTTTTATTACAAAGTTATGGTTTCAATTCAACCATACATATTATTTACATCCAAAGTCGGACAACAAAAAGCCGCGGATGAATATAAGTATTTTATTACCGTCAATAAATCTACCAACTCTTACAATATATGTCTCGTAAATTTTGTCGAAATTACACACGTGTCAGCACAAGGCATTCTTTTGACAGTAATTTGCCTCTCATCTCGCCAAGATACCTTACTTTTGCACAATCATTAATGTAGTTATTACTTACGAACGGTTATTTAGTATGATTTAAATCGATATTAAAATTGGTCAACACTGCCAAACATTTATCTTAACCAGGACCGGACCTTAAATAGGTAAAGAGATACTACAATTACACCCGTATCTCTATATAGATGTAGAAAGATATAGATGAAGTAGGTACGGAAGAATTATATTGTCAGCCCCCCTAGCATGACCACGCATCGTGGATATCGTATCGTCTTTATACAAAATTCAACATGGCGGCTATATTTATCGTATTTTGACAAGCTAAATATCGATAAATCGGTGTATCATATCGTGTTTCATAGGTCATGCTAGGCTTACAGTATTCCATAAATGATAGATAGTGTCTTATGCGGTAAAAGCTTGGCCTAAATATAATACAATTACATACATACATTACAAATACGACTGTACATTCAATCAAATACAATTGTACATTCAATCAAATACAATTATCAAGTCATACATAATTATTTTGATCTTGATCTCAACGTGCCTAGATAGAGTAGAATAGATGGAAATCGTTTGGCCCAATCTACCGACCCCCAACTTCTAGCCTATACTTGATGCCTTGAAGCTTACTCTTTTTCTTAGTGGTAACTTTACTTTCATTTCTTTGACATTAGAGTTGAGGGTAATTGAAGTTTGAGTCAACGATTAATAATAATGGGGTTTGACATGACTTTGAGTTGGTCATTCTGGGCGGTAGACGGCACTTTGTAAATATCGGTATAAATTTTTTTGCAGATTTTGTTACATCGAATAGATTTATATGTATAGGTATAGCTGCCATTGCTTAAGATCAAAGGAATTTGGAAATAAAGTAAATTTCTTTTATTACATAATTCATCTATCTATTAGTAATATGAATAGTACTTTAAAATAGAACACTTTACAGATTTTATACAAGAGGTAGTTACAATACGCTTGATCCCTTTGATATATGATATTCGCTTCATCTCTTCCATTTCATAAAAATAAACATTACTACTAAATAACCATTGATATTGACTTTTATCAACTGCTAATATGTAGAACATTATATTTTTAGTTCATCTTCAGACAGATACAAAATGCTACTTAATTAATTCTCGTGTTAAAAGCTAAGTTGTTTGACAGCCTGTCACAGCACTTACATTAGTATTATATCATATTTGATGACACTATATTTCATTAGGGATTCTATTTCACAATAATTTTCTATATCGAAAAAGTATACTCCAGAAACTTTTAGCTATTATTTTTTATATCAAAAGTTTTGCTATCTCCGTAACTGTTATTAATGTACACAACAAGGCTCGTATTTACTATTTTATGGTCCATTAAATACTCGTAGTAACAGTTGGGTTGATTAGAATAACTACCTGACCAATTATTGATGACGAATATAACAATCGCAACAGGTTTAGCAAAAAAGCTTTCGCACACGTACCGACAACGTAGTTTCTATAATTACTATCGGTCGCTTTCAAGCTACTCACTAAACCCATGATAATAGAACTAATAAGATCGAATATCGGCTGTATTGCAAACACGTTGCGAAACTAATGTACCTATGATCACACGTAATTGTCGAACACGTAGCCGTGTAAGTGAGGCTATGCGAGCAGTTTTGCGAGTTAAACGCTCCAAGGTTCCCCTATATGTCGGGGGTACGCCCGTTTAAGTCGGGTAATAGTCGACGTACACCGGTCGCCGAATGTGGAGCACGCCGCGCCGCGGCGATGCCTCCGACAAAAAATCAGTGTAAGTTCCATTCGAAGGCGCTACGGTCGTGCGGCACCGAGTCCCGCCCATAAATCCCGCACCAGTTTCACGCGCGATCTTTTCGCACGAAACTTCGCCGGAACTTTTTGCGCTGAAACTTATTTGGGCAAACTTTTTGACGCTCGCATAAACAGTGCGAGTGTGATAAGTGAAGTGTCGTACTGTGTGTAAGTTGGCAACATATGGCCGTGGCCCGAGGTCCGGCAGGCTGGTCGTGCTGCGATAGAATCACGACACACCACGTGTGTGATTGGTTACGTCTGGAGGCACCATTCACTTTGCACCATTTTGTAACACACATATAGCTTACATTTTTGAAGGCAAAGTATGTATTAGTCACTGCCCTTAAACGGGAGGATGGTCTACAAAGTCGATTTAAAATGCGGCTTGACATGTTGAAAACATCACTAAAATTTCAATAAACACCAACAAAATATCTATTTAACTATGTAGGTAACATTGTATATTTTAACATGTAAAAGTTTTAAAATAGTTAGAATAGTTGCATAAAAGGATAAATTATTTTAATAACATGCTATTTCTTACGTGCATGTGAGTCAGTTAAGGTAAATTAACACTGCATTCAGCAAGGACTTGTTCGCCGACCATTTCGAGAGGAATGTCCTCAGCCACATTAACATTTTCTATATTAAACTGCAATTAAACCGTAAAATCTCATACCAAGTAAAATAACCAAAAGCAACTTGACAAAAACTTATAAGCTCATACGAACTTTTTGAAGGATAAAATTTAGTAAAATTTTTGTTTACAATTTTTAAATGTAAAGTGTTGATTATTGGCGTGATAAATCGTGGTATTAATGAAAGCGACATCTAAAAATTCTAGTAATAATCCTACAGTTGTATGTACTTATTTGTTTTTTTTAAGTTAAATAATCGATCCGTATATTCATTACTTTGCGTCTATTTTTATATATTTTTCTCTATCGCTTAGATAACCTAGCCCTTTAAACGTAGGTAAGTATTTGCATAAGGGGTAGGTTAGGTATGCACCTGTAAAAAATCCAAATGCGATAATTCTATTAATAGGTAGATATTCCAAGAAGCGACAAATTTAAGAAGCCCAACAATAGGCTTCTCCTTGTGCTTTGTAAAATTCCTGGCAGTCAGAGGTTGAAAGTACATAAGTATTTCTTAAAGTATAAAAAATAATTATAATAGTATAATATAATATAATAATATATAAGACGGCCGATTGGTGTAGTTGGTAGTGGCCCTGCCTGCGACGCCATAGGTCCTGGGTTCGAATCCCGGTAGGTGCAAACATTGATGTGATGAATATCGATGTTTGTTTCCGAGTCATGGATGTTTATATACTTATCTATGTATTTATATACCGTTGCTTAGTACCCACGACACAAGACCTTAGGGATCTTAGTGTGGGACTAGGTCAATGTGTTGTGAAATGTGTGAACATTTAAAAAAAAAAACATTTAAAAAAATAGACATTTCATAGATATACCTACCCTGTAACGCAGATTTCTTACACAAATATTTTCCCGACTGTAATTCGAACCCAGCGGAAATCTTAATGGTAATTCTTAAATTACGGATAGTTTGAAAAGCTCTTCTATACTCAAGCTTCCAAATCCATTTACGTATGAATTTTCAGAACTGTAACCTAATAAACCAGAACATGATGAGATCCTCAAAAGGAATCCTAAATATAGAACCAGCTGTTTTATAAGAGTTGTAAAAATCGGTGAATATTTTTCAAAAACACATTAAGGGCGCGTTTGTCCGAAATAACGTTTTTAGACTAAGTTTTTAAAACCTAATACAGAATCATATTCGATCTAGTGATTTTTTTTTTAGTTCAACACAAGCTATTTCAAGCATTTTGAGTGCTATAAGACTTGGGGTGAAGCCATTTTGCTGAAAATTTAATGTTTCCAGAACTAATCAGTTTCCCAGGGATATGATTGGATAGATTTATAATAATAAATAAATATTTAAATAAAACTTATTTATTTCGGATAGCGTTAGTAATAAAAATAGATCTTATAAAAACGATGTGAGTAACAATTTGAAATACATAATTTAATTTATAGATAAGGACAATATATATATAATAATAATAACACTCCAAAATTTTATGTAAACTAAAAACCCATAATTCAATCCTAAAAACGCGAAAATGGTTCGCCCGCACCAAGTAAATTATTCGGGAGAAGGCGACCTTAAGCTAATATTTTGCCACAATTTTTTCACGACACGTTTGCCAAGCCTGCAGATTTCCGCTCCCATCGAATAATCGGTTATTCGCACGTATTCAATTATTATTATTGCATTGCATTTAGTAGTAAAAAAAGTGAAAACCAGTTTGTCTTAATTTCGTGGTGAGGTCGACTTACTCGTTTAACGATTAGCCTCGATAATTTGCGAAAATAATAACAACTAGAATATACCGAGTCTGAGTATTCACGTGATCAGAAGGCTTTTTGCGTCCAAAACTTACCACGAAATAGACTAACACCCATAATTATCATGGATCGTAGACTCACCCTCCAATCACACTCCTACTGAAATACCTAATACCTACTGAAAGTGCTTCTATTTCTTACTGTTTAGTAAAAAAACGAGAGATCCCAATTTGTAGATTAATGAAAGGTGTTTAAAGAGACCTAGATTAATATAGTAGAGAGAGGCTAGGGATGAAATGCCATAAGGCCGAGCTCTGGCCCCACAGGATCAATGTCATGCTTCAATACCACAAATGACAGGTTTGTTGAAAGACAGCTGTATACCGAGATGACAAATGAATCTATTTAAAGCAGCCCTAATTTTCTGCAGCACAAGTGTTACATTCCCTCAACAAAGACTTCCAAAGCAATTAGTCACTTTTAAAACAGGCGCCGTGCATTTCCTTTCCACAAAAATATCTGCTTGAAGTCTGGCAATGACGTATCTAACAAGAAACGTTATTTTCCACCCATGCGTAATTAATAAAATTCCAATATTTTTGGATAAAATTCATCTTTTTATTGATTGCCTGCTCTCATTGATTATCTTATGAATCCATGTGAACCATCGAATCTTCAGTCAGATCTATACAAAAAATTAGGTCATTTCACTATAGTAGAGTGGTCTAGCTCAACATTACTCGTTCAGCATTTCAGGATTTACCTTGCCATCACTCACACTCTGTATATGCAATACTTATCCACATAAAACAATAAAATAAGCAAACAAATAACTCTAGCATAACCAAATTGATATCAGGAAACTTACAAACTACAATCGGCATTCAAGAGGCGTTCTGAAAAGGTCGGTCAGTCGACTCGCTGCCTCAAAAGTATTTTGTGAAATCTGGTAAAATCCCCACAAAAGTTGTCCATATCCGGGGACACATGAATAGGCAATTCTCGATATTTCTGATCACGTCCTATCCTGGGTTGCGGCCAAAGCTTCGCACATAACTTCTATTTGATAGGCCAGAGACTAGGTTATATGATAGAATGTCAAATGTTCAAATTATTTTGTAGATACATACCTAAGTGCGAGTACATATTTGGCAAAAAAACATAATCAACCAAATGGATAAAAATGCCAATGAGGTGCTATTGATTGTGGAATGAAGATGGTAGGTATTATTATTTAAAAACTTTATTCTTTATTACTTTACGTTTGAAATTGTCTAAAAGCTATCAAGATACTCAAAAAAGGTTGCAGATAAAGTTAATAAGCGGTGTAGGTAGGTAATACTTGCAAGTTACAGAAGTTTTAACAGAATCTTTCATTTTCAATGAAAATAATACAATATTAATGGCAGTCTAACCGTTAAATCATTTTGAATGTCACGGTATAAATAGTATTTGTATACCAATCATGAGAACGTGCAATAAAAATATTCTGGACAAGGCATTGAAAAATATATATTTATTCAATTAAAAATTCTGCCTTTTCTATATTTTCTCTACTCTAAATAAGACTACGCGAAAGTTGTGCCGCGCAAAGAATGCGTGAAGTAAATACGGGTAGAGTCGTGTTGGAGTTGAGTACGTACTTTTATCAGCATTCAGATGTAAAAGTACGCAGATAAATAAATACTTGGGAAGTATCTACATCAAGAGTAATAAAAATGTTTTTTATGATAATAAACTAACCAACTGTAGGTAACCTACGATTCATGATAACTCCATCAATATAGACGGATTTCATATTATTATTATACAGATATCTGAAAATAATGTAGTAAAATTATAAGTACTTACAATTTCTCATTGTCATCACGATCATTTTTCTCCATGGAAGCAACCTGGGAAGTGTCTGGTTTCCAAAATATAAGGGTCCAAAGTTGAGTAAATAGACTGCGTTTTTCTGCATAAATGCACATAAATTTTGCCCTATCAAGTAATTATATTTTTTTCGTAATAACAATAACTTACATCGTTTCCCAGCATTTTTTTTTGGCATAAACTTACTTTATTGATGTATAGAGTACGTACCCTTCGTTAAGGGTGGCAATGAAAAAACACCCTGTGTATTTACCTACATGATTATAAATATAATTTCAGATACATATTTCTAACAATTATCATTAAATAATAAGTAAAAACTAGTAGCATCATTTAATTTTTTTATAGTTCCGTGCAACATCTGATAATGAAAGACAATAGGCTTGAAGAAGTGACTTCTGCTTTGCATAATTTATACGCAGATATGATAATATTTGCATATAATGATTGCACAAAACGATGGATGATAAATCATATTAATTGAATAGGATAATACCTTATACACGTATACATACGTCTTATATACGTCTTTATTGATAATTTGAATACTTTTAAAAACGATGTAAGGAAAATATTATGTCCAAATGTATGTAGTACTAACACACTAACACGCTAGGTACCATCGTTACCTTATACTATTTTTGTTTTTTTTTTTTTTTTAAACTAACACTGCTAACGATTTAAAAATGTTATGTGTCAAATACACTTCAAACACTCTGATCATAACGTGTACATAATCTAAGGAACCCAATCTGGTCCAGAACTTTGAATTGTACTTAATATTGTACCTCAATAAGATTGAGTTTTGTTTTATGTACCATATTTTCCTAAATAAATACAGGGTGTTAGGCAAAATTATGCCTAGCTCAATAACTGTTCTGTGATACAGCAATTTTGCAAAATTACATTTACGAATGTGTGTTGAACGCTTTGTATAAGTATTAAAACTTATACTTAAATAAGTAATTTCTAAGTTATGCCATCATTTGACGGTAGTATTCTTCCGTAAGTACTCTAACTTATTTTATAGTCGTTTACTTGAATATATATCAATCAATACATTACCTACCCACAATATTCCCAAATCCCTACCACAATCACAGATATGATAATACTATAGCTACAATACAACTATAACGTATTGAATAAAAACGGATCTAGAGGTGTTCGATATTGTACCAATCAATGTGTAATAAATTATAAAGTATGAAAAAACTATTCTCTATATCTATTGTGTTTTTTCTCTTTGATATAAAACGGATTGTGATTTTTTATACCACAGTCTCTAATCAAAATATACATGATATTTTTCTTATTAGAGGTCATATACCAGTTTCAAAAGATACCTATCATTTATCATCCACTAGAAGATTAAAAACCGAATTTGAAAACAGTAAAGATATACAATAATACCAACCGTATCCCAGATAAAAAGGCCATAATAATAATAAATAATTTGTTCATACTTAGGTAATAGATAAAGTATTTTATTTCTTAATCCCAAGCCTAATAATTAACGAGCATCTAATAAAGTTAGTAATAACAACATTGATTTCATTGATGTATTCGAATGTAACTATTTTCAAGAGGAAGTTATGTAATATGAAACCCCTTAATAGGCCTAGTTTCTAAGTTATATCTGCAATTTCAATCGAAGTTATTTCTCTACAAGAACTTTGAGAGTTTTGAACTCCCATATGGTATTTATGGCTTTTTGAAATAATTATTCAAATAATGGACAGCTAGTGATTCTTCAGCTTTTCCCTAAATGTGCCAACAGTGCGACAATCTCTAACCGTATGGAGATGGCAGAGCTTAACCGCCTGAACCGAGAAAGAATACCCAAAAGCCCCAGAATTAAATCGCGGAGTTTTTAGCAGTCTTATTTAAAACTTAGTATGATGATAGTACAAGAAAAACAATATATCACATTTTCAGAAAGTAGACGACAAATATCGCTTTGCATTAAAAATGTCATTGATTAAATACAGGGTGTAACAAAAAGGGTATGTTAAGCGAAAAGCTATATGAACAGCCCACTGTAGAGAACCTATCCACAAAATTTGAGACCCGAAATCACATGTTTATTTTTCTGGATAGTATGGAGAATTTTTAAATATCTCAGGAATTTTCATACAACATTGAAAAATAAAAATGTGATTTCGAGTCTTAAATTTTGTAGATAGGTTCTCTAAAGTGGGCTATTTACATAGCTTTTCGCTTAACATACCCTTTTTGTTACATCCTGTATATTTCGTTTTCAATAAGTAAAATGTTTTTGAACAAGTTTTAAGGTAACCATGGTTTGTTGTTAGGACACTTTAGTTGCGTTAAAAAAATTGAAAAGCCATATAGCAAACCGAAATATACATTATACCTACATATAAATTATATTGCCTTTGAAGTACTTAACCCCTTAGAACATTGGGGCTAGGTAGATGATGATAATTACTAAATAGTTTATACACATCTTACATTCAAATCCGTTGATTTTTTTGGCACTGTAGCGTAAGTTTATCCCGTCAGATTTTTACTGTATCATTGGGATCGTAAAAGCACGTATTTTAAACATTTTTATATTGATCGAGCACGATACGTTTTTTATAGCCATCGCAAAAGGTTAAGGGACAATTCTTCAGGGGCTTTATTTTCAGTCTCCTGCAAAACAATAACAAACCTTTATTAGATGCGTTATTTTGTGGTTTTATGATTTTGTTTGCTTACCAAATGCAAAAATAAATAATTTAACGCTCTCGTTGACTTTTTGGCTTATGATATGATGGGGTAATATTTTAAGTACTTGGGTTAGTTTTATTGGTAGTTGAATCCCAACATAACACACAGTTATATAATTATTGATACTGTTCGTATTTATACTAAAATTATTTACGTGTTTATACTACATAATATACTGGTGCATCGTCTATTATAAGTATTTGGATTATTTTAATAATTCAATGAAATTCGTAACGAAACTTAAAATAAATTATACATAATTGCATTAAATTGTTTTACAAGAAGACATTACTTCCTTCGCAAGATAGAGAGAGTGAGGAGCCGAAAAATATTTTTATTGCTTCGAATAATATGGTCGTAAACAGCTGTAAAGAACATTTTGGCCCTTACTTTCTTGACCAAGCTGTCTCAGACCATTTATTTTTGTTGCTGGTTAAATTTATTTTATTTCATACGGGGTATGTTGACAAAAATGTAATATTCGGACCGATTTTTCGATACTTATATCTTTCGAAGTTAATATTATATGCCATATGTATCACGGGAAATTTTTGAATTGGCTATATAATAATATGGTGTGAGAAGTGAAAGGTGCTATTGAAATCAACCCAATAATCTGATAACGACAGTTATTGTACCAACTGATAAATGCCGCTACAATCGATACACTTTATTGAAAAGGCTAATGGATTTCGTAGTCAACTTCTAACAACTAGAAAATCGTTCTTGTGACAGTTTGGACGAATAATATTATCGAATCAGTAAAATATGCCCACAAGCACAGTGCAGATTATAAATGATCAAGTTCTCAGATAAAATCTTGGAGCCAATCTTGTTTTGCAATGTCTGACATGTACTTTTGAAGTGTCATGATTTAAAAAATAAAAATAATTGTTTACACAACAGTGCCTACCATATTTTGTGAATATAATTCACGGATATACTGCATTAAACTGGATACAGAGGTCTCAAGAGAATAATTTATTACTCAGCATGTCGGCGTTATACTTTATATGTTTATAAATGCTTATTTACAACGGTAATGATCGCAAATTACAACAGTTATTGTCGGAATTACCTACAGATGATGTAAAATACTGTAAGTATTGACAATTCTGAATCAAAAGGTAGTTAAATTGAGCTGCACTTAATAAAGTTTAAGTTAAAGTAATCAAACTATTTTCTTTAGGTTTAGCCAGTTTAGACATTATAAATTTATTTCCTTAAGTACAGATTCCATACATTTAGCTGTCAAATATTTAAGTTATTAAGTTCTTATTCTTTATTGTACACAAAGACATTACAATAAATACAATTAATTAATAAGTTAATTAAATAACTACTACATAACTCTAATTCTTAAACATTAATCAGATTACACCATAAAAAAGTATAACAACAAAAACAAACAAATTGCAATGATAAATGGTCAGTCAGTAAGTATATTATATTCGTAACGTGTATCGTTCGTTACAAGAGTAATGTAACTACGTCAAAGTTAGGACATTTAAGACCGTCTCGGCTTGATTGATAGGGGCTTCCGAATTTCGCCAGTAAATGCTGTCTTATAAGCTCGAATATTTACTAGTAATTGCATATCTGAATAATGCAAATCCATTTTTAAATTTATTACGAAGATTCGAATCTTTGATTTGTTTGTTATTGTACGTGTGCAGGCTGAATTTTCATTTGATGGACTCATGGGTAATGCATTGACTTTTAGAGTTCCTTGAAAAAAAAAACGGAACCCTTATAAGATCACCCGCGCTTCTGTCTGTCCGTCCGTCTGTCACAGCCGCAATTTTCTCGGAATCTACTGGAGCAATTCAGGTGAAATTTAGTACTACTACGTTAGTGTCATTACAAAAATTTATGTTATAAAATTATTAATATTATGTTTAATACACCGTTAGTGCACATATTTCTTTGATACTGATGTGTAAAGTAATAGAATTTTAAAACTAACACGAGTTCAAATTGCACTTGGTCGAAGTTTTCTATTTCATGCGAACAGAATCAGTGGGATGGATTCTTGATAAATAACTGCATCGTAATTTGCATCAAGTATTTTCACCTGTGAATAAGTACAATTCATTTTGCAGTTAAAAGCTCTATTCATTGAGAATTGAAAAGGACTTCAGATAAATTTCCCGGTATTTTCTATGAAAATTAGGTACAGTACGCTAAATTTTGATTTAAATACTGATTAATTTAGATAAATTTCTAAGATACTTCTTCATAATATAATCCGCTGAGTTATATGGTTGATCGTTTTATCACTAAACATTGTGCTAAGGGATTCAGCTTTGTTTACCGAGATTTAGCTAGTGTGTGTAGCTATCGGGAAGAAAAAAATAACGTATAAAAAATTAAAAAGTTAAAAAGAGATGGTGTAATTCGTCATCCGAGTTAATTGACTCGGTAGCTCAGTTGGTTAGAGCAAAGCACGGTATGCGAGAGGTCTTGAGTTTAAGTCTCACTCGGGGTGAATTTTTTTTTCATTTCATAGTAATATTTAAATACTGATATTTAGATTGTCTTAGGAAAGGCCAAACGTCTTAATATTTCGTAAATTCCTACAAATTCCCCTTTATCTAAATAAAATAAAGTGCATTCATCCATCTTTTTCGGTAATTTACTAATACCTACAGCAATCACTATATTATACCTACATTAATGAAGTCACGACGGGTTCATTTATTGAGGAAAAGTGGAAAATGTGCATACAGGATAGTATTTGTTATTAAACAAATGCCACAGGCACAGTAAATAAATGACGGGACAGCAGTGTCATCCTGTCGGGCACAATTTGTGAAAGCCACATCAGGGAGCTCGCTCGGAAATGACTTGAAGAGTGTTCCATAACAACTTTATACTATATATGATGTTGTAAATTATTAAACGGTTTTGGATATTTTTAGCAATGAAAAGTTATTACGCCTAATACTCATTTTATGTCGTGGCCTAGCCTCATTTCTGACTTTATACAATGTCGAAGATATGTAAAACTGTAGGTACTTGTAAAACTGTCTGACTTTACGACCGAAGTTTTTCAATGCTAGCTACAGGACCTAAACAAAAACTTGGTGGCATCTGCACGGAACGACTAAGGCTGTGAAAGACCATAAATCTAAATTTACCTACAGCTACAAAAATCACGATAAGTGACAAAAAGTTATATCCAGTAGCTAGTCGCGACTAAACCAATATCGTATTTTGTAGCAATACGGTATATTCGCAATTGCACCATTTGCACCTGTTACCATTTTTATTTTATATTCCCCAATTTTTTCAGATTTTGAATGTTAGCTGGATTTTTATTTGCTTGGCTTGGCATGAAATGTGTGGTCCTAGTGGCATTAAATTTGTGGCTCTATCGTTAAATTTTTACGACGTTATCAACTTTATTAGCTGGAAACACTTAATAAAATAAAGCTATTTTTAAAGAAACTAATTTGTAATAACAGTTTAACTTGAATAGGTATCTATGCTTACTTCATACTTACCTAGTTACGTTTTTAATGTTTTAATTTTGTTCTTACAATACCTATCTTATTTTCTCCTTAGACAATTTAAACCTTAGATTAATGATAGGTCTTCGCTCCGAGCAAAAATCATTATTCTAAGGTTAAAACCAAAAAAAATCTCCTTTGCAAAACTCGTTATTTATAACTTAATTTATTTTGCACATTATACCCTAGAAGCATAGTAGATCAAACCTACCTATCCTTTTAATATTAGGTAATAACATAAAATATACAAGTACCTAATGAAGTATCTCTTATAAAACAACAATATAACGATATCCGATGTAACCGTACCACAGAATAAACCGTACCTCTATTAATACTACCATTAATTTATATAGTTTGGTAACTAGTTCACAATCAAAAGAGATAAAGAATACAATAATTTGATGAACCTAATATAAATGTCACTTTAACAATAACTAAAGAAGACTGAACATAAAGCAAAAACATCAGAATAAAAAATATATATTGCATCTAATTAATTTACCAATGTATACAGAATCATTGTGATATAGTTCCTTTGACATAATTAACACTTTTAACACACACATGGGTACATGGTAAATATTTTATTATTAAGTGCAAGCAAAGCAAATAACTATAGGTAAATAGATGAACTAGAATAGATGAACTAGAATAGATGAACTAGAATAGATGAACTAGAATAGTTGAACCTACCTTTATTGGAGCAACCGTAAGTACCTACTTACATCAAATGAATGTTTGCCAAAAACAATTGAATTCATAAATTTTACATAATGATATATTCGCATCAGATTTAAAATAAGCCATTATAATGTAAATTGTCTCAATATATGATGAAGCTTTCAAAAGCTTTATTTAAAAATATACAGCGGCCGACAATTATTTGCATTTGTTATTCAATTGTGCTTTCATTGTTAAGTACTACAACTTTTTGAGTGCTTGAATGAATAGGTAGAATTTTCAGGCTATTGGTTTTTTTAGTCCCTAATGCGGACGCATTTGCTGTCACTATCACAATGGTCAGAAGTGCCCAAATTCTAACACACACACACTAAACACAACAAAGTGTAGGTAAATTGTATAAAATATTATTATTTTTTCCGTAATAATAGACATCTAAGTATCTAATGACCGGAATCTGAAACAAAACACGAAAGTAATAACAAATCACATTTATTTTAATCTGTTTGTTCGCATCTCCTTATCTTTTGGCATGAAACTTTCACAATAACGTTACTTCTTGCCATCCTTTCGACACGGGTATCGCGAAAGATGTATTTCCCTTGGGACATGATTAAACTATCAAAGTCAGGGTGGGTTATAATATAATACAGATTAATTCAGAACCGTATTACCGCCTCTTTTAACTACAAAAGCTTTATTATAAAAAATACTTAACTTCAATATTAACCTACTTACCTAATTTAGATAGATACGTTAATTACATCTATTACATACAAACATCATTATAGACACGGCTGTGTTTCCGAAGTGGGGTCATCCAGAACTACAGGAACAATAAAGGAGGTCCCATAGCTACGAAAGCATAGTGAGGTCAGCCCCCCTAGCATGACCCCCTAGCTACGTAGATATCGTATCGTTTCTATACAAAATTCAACATGGCGGCTATATTTATCGTATTTTTGACAGGTTTAATCTCGATAAATCGGTTTATCATATCGTGTTTCGCAGGTCGTGCTACTTGGGCAGATGTTAAAGATCAGTGACAAGTAGCTAGCTTATCGCCTGAAAGAATGCCCAGGTTCCTTAGTCGACTCTTATGTCGTGCACGGAAGGAGATAAAGCTATATTCTAGTGAAGACCCACATCAGCACAGGGATTTGTAAAGCCATAAATAATACCCAATGAAATCTACAAACAAACATCTTACATTAAGGTACATTTTTAAGTTCAGATAACTGTCAAATTAATATCTCGAAAAGAATTTATGTGAGGTGTAAAAGTGACATTTATTTGTGTTCGGATGGCCGTGTTAATTAACTAAATAGTGCAGTTATGCGACTTTGGAATGAGATACAAATGCGTTACACGCCCATTAGCCCTTATTAATGATCTATTATAATTATTATAGTGCAACATTATCGTGAATTATAGCGTATAATGTTTTTATTTTAACGTATTTTTATTTGCTATTCTTTTTATATCTGACTTTGGATTTGTCTCATGGGGCAGAGAGCCTCCACAGATCTCCACCATCTCATTCGGTTCTGAGCTTTTGCGTTTTAATTCGCTCCAGGTCTACCCTACTTTCTTCGCCTCTGCAATGATGGACCGCCCCGCCAGGTCTGCTTAGGGCGGCTACGCTTAAGTTTCTGGACAAGTTATTTACTAAAACTTATAAAATACTTACGGATTATTCTATTTTTCCGTTATCTTTCTAACGAATTACTACGGAACTCTATATTATGGGTGGGTTCTCCAAAAATTACTTAACCGATTTTAGTACGATTTAAGTCCCTAAAAACTTTACTTTCCTATTTTACGCTACGTTTTCACTTCAAAAACGACATTTTTATCAGCAACTGAACGTACCAATTTGCAGCAATTATTTAAGTCGTAAGCATTCTCATAATTTTATTAACATAATTGAATATCATATATAATATCGATGAAAGGTTAAACTGGGAACCGCACATAATCAACGTTTGCAATAAACTACGGGCTATTCAGAGTAAAATGTCTATTTTACGGTATAAAGTACCTTTTACTATAAATCGACTTTTATATCTGGCAATGGCCGACTCAATTATAGGTTATGGAATTAGCAGTTACGGTAGAACTTTCAAAACAAACATTGATAACATATACAAATTACAAAAAAGTATCCTAAAATTGATAATCCCTAAACACATAAAAAAACTAATTACTAACAACGAAACATCCTTATTCAAACACTGTCGCGTATTGGATGTTTACAACAAAACAAAAATGGCAATATTGATAGAGGAGGACCAGAATAAAAAATTTATGAAATCAAACAAAAGAATAGAAAAAGTACGACAGTTAAGTTATTTGCCAACATTTATCAAGCCTAAATATAATAATTTCTATGGAAAAAGAAAGTGGCAATATATTCTTACAGATATTATAAACGAACTACCGATAAACATACAAAATCATTATCTACAAACACATAAATATATAAATAAAATAAAACAACATTATATGAACGCGAAATGTACGTAGGTATACCTACTTACGTACGTTTACGATGGGGGTACGTAAACCGACGGACGGAAGACAAGATGGTTGCCATTCATTCCAAGTGGTAACTTTTTAGATATGCAGTACTTACCTAAATAATATGTACCTATTTTAGCATAAGTGTTGTAAAATTAGTTTTATTAAGAAAGACCGCACTAGGCGGATAAACCCAAAGGGTTTTTGCTATCTAGTGTCTAAGTTTATTTAAAACGAAATGTAAAAAAAAATAAAAAATAAAAAAAATAAAAAAAAAATGAATGTCTCAAATTACCAAATCGTTTTCAATTATCTCCACTGAAGAAAGCCGTGATGAAATGTCACAGACAGTGTTTAAAGAGTCCATAACGATGGTGAGAGCTATCATAAATATTCGAAACTCAGTTAGTACACATACAAAGCACTTAAAACTTACTTGAGGAAAATAATTTCTTGTTAAAAAGCCAAAAATTTCTCAATTCCCGCCTTTTATAGCTCGAAACGTATATTTGCTGATTTCGAAATGACAACTGTATTTGACACATTTGTTACCAATATGTGTTTAACAATTTTTGTAAGTGATAAAATAAAATGTTTAATGTTTTTGGTGATCTCATATTTTTGGATTGACCCATAATTTTTATTTTTTAACTCATACCATGTTTTTTATGTTATGCAGTTTGTAAAAATAAAAGTTATATAATTTCAAGACAATTTCAATGCGAATTCATATCGCTCTCTACGCAGTAACTAAAAAACTTTTTATGAAATAAGTTCGTTAAAATCAAGCATTATATCTTTATCTTTAGACAAAAAAATTACAAAGCTTGTATGCTTTTGTTTTTTAAATAGGTAAGATGATAAAAAGCTCTCAGTTTTATATCAATCAGTCATTTGAACTTTCACCATTAATCAGTGTTAACTTTAGCGAACGAAATCTTACACGCTCCTGAGTATTTTTGAGGGAGAATAAAGGAGTATTATTACGAAACAGTTGGAATGATATGTGTGTAATAAAAGTGACATTAATGGACATACCCAGCGTACCACTAATTAATCTTCTGGAAGAAAATACCGCTAGGACGCACCAAGAATTTTTGTTTCCACCAAAAATGCGGGAAGACCAAGTTTTCTTAATTAAACACTAATTTTATTACCCCCGGACGGAGTTAGTGCGAATTACTTTGTTCAACTCAAACCAAATTGACAGTTCTGAACACTTATAAATACCTTTTATTATTAGGTACCTACCTCAATAAATTGGCATCAGGAAAGTCTTTGACGTCATTCTGGTAAGAAATTCTAAATCACAAGTAAATAGGTACCTACATGAATAGCTGGTTATTGGTATTCAAATTACCTAATTGCATTTTAAATCGCACCTGGATATAAAAATAACAAATACTATTACGTAATATTTCTTGTCATATTTTACCCTTTACAAAACTATAAGCACTTATTTTAAGGTTGGTTTGAAGACGGTCCAACACCGTGTCATAGAAACAGAAATAGTTACCCACCACTTTGTTACTTGAATGACCTCTACGAGATTACATTACGAAAGTAATTTTCTTAGGGAGCTGCGAAAAAAAATTCAATTCCCTATTATTGCTCTCAGTTCTTAAAATAGAAAAACCTTTCAAAAATAACACGAGTTTAGTTGAGGCGTAAACAACTTTGTTATCTTACAAGCGCACCCCAAACATGTACACGTTTAACTAAAGACAAGTTTTTACCTTCAAAAATGTTTGGCCATAAATTTGAGAACAACACACAGAACTCTGTATCTCATGATTAAGATGGTCGATGATCGTAACTTGTGCCTATCAACCATCTTTTCAGGGTTTCCACACCATTTACTTACCCATAACTATCCGCTCAAACCACGAACGATATATCACCGCTTACAGACTCCGTGTATAAACTTCGGATTTCATTTAGGGGATAGGTACGTAGCTCCTTTACATTTAGGGGCAGACGCAAACGCGGCGTCTTAAATGGTAGTTACTGTGGACTTCCATTAGGCATTATTTGATACCCTGCATCTATTTTTAGAATTTTTCATACCTATTTTATTGAGGATATTAGGTACGTAGGTATTTCCAAAAAAATATACAAAATGTATTTTTTAAATTAAAGTTACCTTAACTTTGATTCTTAAGCACTTCACGTTTACAATATTTTTTGCGATTTCAAACTCTAAATTACTGAATAAACAATATTTATTTCACTAATACAAGTATCTGTAAAAAATAGAAAGTCTCTATCTAATGTATTTGTAGAATATCCCGAGGATCGCTGGGATGTAGAAGATTTAGTAGTTCCAGTCACACATAAGTGCTAGATTTATGTACGTGTGTCCAGACATCGACTTAGCGACCACTTTATCTGGCAGAGAACCGCTAGATGTCGAATAGACATCTATATCATTTTGATAGAATTAGGGTTGTCATTGACAGTTTAGTTTATATTATTGGATTCGAGGCAGAAATCGAATAGCAATTTCGAAAAATATCTAGGTATTTTCCTTTATTTGATACAAATATTCATGTGTATGGAATAGAAATGCTTCAGTATTTTAGGTTTTTATTTTAGAAAAATATAGATAGGTTTGTAAAAAATTCAATAACAATTGCATCAACACATATTTAACTCCTTAGTCAGCCACGAAGTCCCTTTCTGTTTCCTTATACCAAAAAAGCAAGACAGAATTAATGCAAATGAAATCTAGGATAACACACTTGGAGCAAATGAGACTGTATTTTAAAAACATTAGTAATACCTACACACGGCATTACTAAGAGAGACAAAGGGGAATAGTTTTAAAGTGCTAAAATAGGCACATTCATTTATTGACAAATACGAGGCTAGAGAAAAGATTTGCAACAATAGGAACATATAAGAACTTATGAGAAGTTTAAATAAATATGGAGCTTATTATGAATTGACAAATTTTGTGCGCTAGTACAAAACATTTGTTTTGTAGAGATATTGTGTAGCATTACACATACCTACTACTCATATGTCTTACAGGACCTAATAAGCAACCACTATAGAGAATAATAGCAGCACATATGAAGCAAATCACACCGCCTGTCAATGTGGAAATAGGATCTGGAACTGTATTCAGGGAGAATGCGTTATGTATTGCAGGATTCAATTATTATATGCAAATGTCAGATAAATATGACTGTCAAAGAAAAGAGATGGTATTGTAGTAAAGATATTACAAAAAATAATATGTAGCTTGCAGAAAGTTAGGCATAGGCATCCTCTCATTAGATTTTGTGTGAAAATAAATGGTGTAAAGTTGTGAATATCCTCCAGACTATTCGTTGCATAAACAAGAACTTCCTATAGGTACTTGTGCAGTACCATAATGACAATGAGTGATCAGAGATAAGGAGGCAATGCGTATGTAAAGGGGGTGATGTTGCCGGCGCATGATGCGCGCGCGCTTTGATGGAAGAGTCATGGTCGTCAGGCGGCGCGCCGCTACTGCGCACGAGATCGCTTCCGCTCGTCCTAGAAGCGGCAAGCGAGGTTGCGCCCGCGCGGCAGACGAAGCTCGACCCTCGACAACTGTTGACCCTTACAAGACACTACTACCCCGAAGGTGGTTGGGGCTGGGGCGTGGCTGCGGCGGCGACGATAGCCCAAATACTGGCGCATGGACTTCATCAGGCCAGCGGAGTTTTTGTGGTCGAAGCTGCGAAGCGGTTTGGACCAAACGTGAGGATGCAAGCAGGTACGTTTTTTTAAGATTTGATATCGATTTGAAACAGTTATGAATTTATTTTTAAGTTCTGACTATGAACATTCTGTAAATGGTTAGGTAGATACCCTTTGTAAGAAACGAAAGAGTTTCATGATCGACATTTTAACTTGATATCTGCCTACAGTACGAGTACCTACTTTCCTGTCTAATAATGAAGCTGTAAAATTTTCTACTTCTCATGTAATGTTTATAATAAGTACTTATTATGTATTTCATGCAATTAACTATACCTAAATACTTACCTAATATTTTTTGTAAACCTTCACTAAATTCACTTACTTTACTTACGAACATTTCATGAAAAACCTGCCCACTTGGACGGGATCCAATCGAAGATACGTGTAAAAACAATAAGTTCATTATGCGTCTGGAGAGTTGGAAACTTCGTCCGAAAGAGCCATGTTCCTCTATTTTTAGCCTTCAAAAAGCAATTTAAACAACGAAGAAAGTTGTATGACATTACACATAACATTCCGCTTCATCGATTAAATACAATAACAATTTGGAATTTTCGATATTATGATCTAGTTCAACGTACCTTCAACGTATCTGAACAACATTCGATGTCTCACGACAAGAGTATCACGTTACTTGGCAAAAAAGTCAACACTTTTACGGTCTCCTTCTCGTAAAAGCTTTCAGTTTGGTAACTTCATTTCCTTGACTCGTATTAATACACTATATAGCAATTTCCATTGGTATGTTGATAGTAATATTTTTCTTTATTTTCCCATTCACCTCGATTTTACTTGAATTATTTTCACCTGAATAAACGGATTCGACACCTGCTTACAAAATGCTTCGCAATAATTTATGGGATCCATTGCCCTTGAACGTCTATTACAAACGTGTGTAAGTGATGAATGTGTTCCTTTTCTTTCTTTCAAGGAAATAATATATTTCTCCGCAAAATTTTCTTAGTGACATCTACAAAAATAAATGTTTTTCGATTTTACTCCCATTATTGTTGCCATTGTATGTAACTAACGTTATACTTACTTAATTTATTTTTCAACTATACAACTTATCTTTATTCCCACAAATCACAGTAATCTCGTAAACCGCCATACTTAACCGGTTGATAATAAAACTTCTATTAGGTATTCCCTAAAATTTATTACCCGAAAATGTTACCACCAAACAAGTCTAGATATCAGAATTTTATTTCGCGCAAAATACGACCTTTGTAACTCGTGGCTAAGTTAATACAGGGATCGTAAAAACAACTAGTGCCTCATCAAAGTTGATGTCACAGATAGCGTTTATTAACTATGATAATGATAACGAATTATATTTGGAAACGTTACATATACGAGAAGGTAGATTTATTTTTCTTTATAGGTGAAATTAAAACCATGGAAGTGTGGTAAGCTTGAAAAAGTTTTGGAACATCGGTAATGTTCTATTCTTATAATTTGTCTATCAATCAGCAAATTAGCTAATTGTTAAAATTAATGTAAATATAAAAAGTTAAATAATTGCTAAGCTTGTTAGTTGCTAGCTTGTTTAAAACAAAACCACGAATTATAAAAATGTGAGAAAATTGCAACGTAAAGTCGACGACGGTTGTATGTACTACAGAATCAACTCGTGAAAGTCTATTTTATTTTTATTTTATTTTATTTTACAATTTTATCAAGTTTTAATCCGTAAGCAAATTGAGAAGATAATATACCTCCTAACTACCTTATTAAGTAGGCGTCTATATGTCGATGGGTCCTATGTATAAGGGCCAAACTAACTAAATGGTGATTTTGAGTTTTTTATGGTAAATGCATCTTATTTAGTAAGTTTAATAGTGGTCAACAAAAAAAACAGTAATTTCTGCACGGATACTCATTTTTTATCGGAGTAAAACGGCTAATGTAGCTTAAATTTAAACGTAAGTACCTACAAGGGCCAAAAAGGCAGTTCTAGACTTATACGCGGGGTTTTCTTGTGCGTTTGTTTATGTTGTCAAAAACGTACAAGTAGGTACCAATGTGACCATAATTTTCGCAAAATGTTAATAATTTATACATATTTCATCAATGTTATAAGTAAAAATATAAATATTTTGCATTTCTTTAAATTAACTTGGCACTTGTTACGTTGACCTTTTTATAAAGTAGATATGTATATTAAGTAAATTTAAATAAAGTAAAGTAAAGTTAAATAAAAAATATTAAGGAAAAGGCTAGCGTATAAGGCCAAATGTACAGTAAAGAAACTAAAGTATATACAAATCAAGTAATATATAAACAACCGATATAATTGTCTTAGCAACCCTACAAAGTTTCTTAAACTTTGGTGTTACCACCTTAAAATTATTCAAAATTTAAACTTTGGAACCCGCTCCTGTAAAGTTGTAATTTTTCATATTGGCCCTTATACATAGGACCCATCGATGTATAAGGGTGTAACAGAAGAGGTATTTTAAGCAAAAAGCTATGAAATTGAATTATAAAGAACCTATTCACATGTGACACCCGATATCACATGTTTATTTTCTCAACCTATGGAGAAATTTCTGAACAACTCAAGAATATTTATAGTTTTTCGCTTTTATTACAACCCTTTTGTGTTTTGTAGTATATAAAAGCGGTTATGGTAGGGTTATAGAAAATAAGCAACAATCCACATAATTTAGTTTCAACACACATTTGATAAATTAAAACAGATCCATCAAATATTTTTGCAGACCTACAAAAACCAACCTCATCACGTCACATCACAAAAAAGATCGACTACCCGGCAACAACTAGCGGCCGGGCCTGCCAATCATTGACAATCGTTTATTAGGATCGACAGGATCGACCGCGTCGACACCGACCCGATATGACGCCTGTTCAGACCTCATCTCTCATTTATCATCCATAAGGACGTTTAATATGTTTCGGTTAGGTGACAGGCGAGCGTGATAACAGCATCGGGGAGTGACGAGCGATTATATAGCTATACACGTATATAGCCATAGATTTAATATAAATTCTATTCGCTGATTTATTAAATGGCAAATGAAAGATAAATAAGGAATTTCAATAAATAAAACGTCATAACATAACACCTCATCCTCCATGCCACGCTCCAAACGCACAACTCTGTGGCTTATGTATATCGTATATTTGGCGCCATGTTTGATTAAAAAACATAAAGTGAAGCATAGCAACTCTACGAGTATGCATTTTGCTGATATCCGTTCCTAGTTTTGAAGTATAAAATTTTTCACCGCGTTGTGATTGCACTACAAATTTGTTCTAAACTGCAAAAAAAATATTTATATTTTATTTATAATTCATAACAGTCGTTTTGTGTAAAATCTTTTTAAACTCTGCTGCCGCAAATCTTGAACTATATTCGTAAAGTTTCGATGAGTTAGCGGCCATAAACTTAGGAGCATGTCTCTGCACCTTAAATTCTTAAATTTACCATGTTATTTCACTATTTTATACTTAGGTATATCTAGCTATACGAGTACATAGGATGGTTTAGTTTTATTTTTTACCAGCTGCTACTTCTCGCGAGTCGTCCTATAGTACGTACCATTGAAAAAAAACAAAAAAGCAACTGCTCTATGAAATGCATTTCCTAAAATTCCACTGGCTACCACCTACATAGTTTTAGATACCTTCGTGCAAATTCTTCAGGCGACTCTGATATATTTTAAAGTATTATTTAAAGTACATATCTCATGATGTTTTCTATGTAAAATGTTTTTTTGTGAATCTACTAATATATCTACATATAGAATCTTTATTCTTTTATTTGGTTGTTCCTCCAGTTTAGGCCAAAACTTAGTTAAGAAGGGTAAGCACGAACCTCTCGATAGTACGTAACGCTATCGTCAAACTGTCAAATCACATAGATTTTGCTAGCGAGTCGCTAGCGTTACGCCGCGTAAAAAGGTTCGTGCTTACCCCATAGAAGTTTATAAATTAATTAATTGTATGTCTTTTATAGCTAGTTAGTTGACTTTTCCTCCCAGTGTTGACACTAAGGGCTTTCTTAGAATGACGCTACGTGCCTCCAAACCTCTACCCAAATTACCCTCAAATTCGGGGATTGTCGACGAAAAATCTGCAATTACAGAATCTAAGCACGTTTTCGATTTTATTTTATTGAATGCGTCGCCATTTCGGGAGATAGTGGTCGATATTAGTCGATATAAAAAGAGATTTTGACAGTTATTTACAAAGCGATGAGGCAGCATTTTCTTTATTTGATTTCGATTGAGACGAGATTTCGCTTAGTTCTCTAAGGCTTCACTGCATTTGTTGCCGTCTATAGTGTAAGCTCGACCCTTATTTATAGCGTTGTATTTTCCCTTTAACTGCTACCCTTTCATATAAAGTTTCTTTTAGCAAATAAAAAGCTTTGTTATAGATATTATGCGCATTCAATATAAGTAGAGCCGTGTACATAGAGCCTCGTTTATTTGCAAATTGAAAATGTTAACATATCTTCTATGTTACCTACTTTTGCCTTGCTTCGTTCATCCTACCTACTTGGTTATTGAATTAAAGTAAAAGCTTTCCCTGAAAAAGGCATTAATCGAATGTTGACCTTCGTAATAAATCCTCTGTGCAATGGGTCAGAATGGATCCTTCTGAATAAATAATATAAAATATTTGATGTAGTACCACAAATTTGATAATATATTTTATTGGCAAGTTTTTGGTCCTTTTCATCATTCGTCATTCCAGCCACCCCATTGAGCATTTAAGCCAAGACTTAATTTTATCTGAGGATTAGCACATACCTACTATCATATTTTACAATACAAAGACTTGTACATTTATTTTCCGTCTGTATCTGAACGATTAAAAATGCCTCGGAAGTTGACACAGCGCAATTTCTCACTGGTCATGGTAATTTTAGGAGCAAAATATACACCTTTAAATTAGTACCAACAACTTACTGTGACTGTTCATCCGCTAACGTTTGTCCCGTAGAACAAACATCCCATTACATCCTTTGGGAATGTAAACTTTGGTCTAATGCCCGCAGTGCCGGATTAAGCCTGCGCGGGGCCTGTAGCAAATTCTTTCAAGGGGCCCTTGGTTTGCTTTAGGTTCTCATGTTTAGGGGTATTAAATAAAACAAAACTGTTAGGTACAAATAAACTTTTCTGGATTTACATACATACATATAATCACGCCTTTATCCCTTACGAGGTAGACAGAGCACCAAGGGCCGATAGAACCACATGGTGTCACTGTCATTGCTAAAACGCGAAATAGGTTACAATCGGGTAGACATTATCAAGAATTTTTGGAATTTACGAGTCCCATAATTGAAAAGCGAAAGACTGCTCAGTTATACATATAATAAATGCGCGAGCAGAGTGAAAGCGAAATTTTTTCTCATATTTTGCCCCGCCTGCAGCGAGACATTGCGACTACTTTAGTTACCTATTTACTACCTAAAATTCAAGTTCTACCGAGAAATTGTGACTATTGACAAAACAACCGCGAGCGGAGCAAGCACGAAAGTAGGACTACTTGTACTGCTCTAAATTTTGCATCTCAAACTCAAAAATAGGCTTCTTGTTCTCGTAAAATTATGAAATTGCCTAAGCTGACCTAAACCACAGGGGGTAGTCATGAACACCATTACAATGAATCCGCGTTTGGCAAATATCCTAATAAAAGTAGGATAGACTGGACACGATATTATAAGGCTTGATTATGCCCGGCTTTATCCTTTATTACGCCTACCTACAAACCTACAAAGGCATGATTTTTTTAAAATCACTGTCCGATACGAGTAGGCATTGGAGCGCGGGGCCCCCCAAGGCGCGGGGCCTGTAGCATTTGCTACTCTTGCTATATGGCTAATCCGGCAATGAATGCCCGTAATCTAATAACAAATTAAATTGTATCTGTCTACAGACCAATTTATTATTATGACCTTATCTCATCTAAGCACAATTTTCGTGCCTTCAAAGAATTTGTCACACTTTTTATTGGCATAATAACTTATACGTATTACTTATATTATTATTTTATATGGAAGCCTTCACTATGTGTGAACAAAAATCAAAGTTTTGGCATTCGCTACAAACATTACAAGAATATGAAATTCTTTCAGCACCCCCAAGTAAATATTTCTATCTATTTGTATGCATTTTTATAAAAATAGATGTTAGGCTAATCTCAAATCCAGTGACAGATGCACGTAAAACCCCGATTTTTACATCTCAACTGGAAATATATGCAAAACGTGATGACAAAACTAGATAAACGAGTACAGACAAAGCTGACGTATGAACGAACAACTCATCAATCTTTGATGCGAGATTAAATACTGTCTCGTAGAGATGTGTGACCGATGTGGTGACAGCCGCCCAGTTAAGATGTCGTCGAACCAATACTATCCCTATTGAATCTAACTCACTAAGATACGATTACTTTGACACTGTATATTATGCATGACTCTAGAAACTATATATTACTTATCAGAACAGTGGGACAAGCAAGAATCTATCGAATATCCGACACGCTATCGTCGAACTGTCAAATCTCAATTTTACACAGCGGAAAAAAGTTCGTACTTAACCCCCAGATGACGGAGAGTTTGCAGTTTTTCTGTGATGATGATATCATGTAAGGCTCACTTTGTGAGTCATACAGCTGAAGAGTGCTTTGCATCCGGGGCCTGTGTAAGACACCATAAAAGACTAATAGATACCTATCTATATGTATAGGTAAATTCCGTGTTGTATGTATGACAATTGCGAGTGAACCTGAAGTCTGCACACAAGCAAACACCCTTTGTGTGACATCCAAAAAGTCTTCCCTTGATTTTGGTGACGTCACTGGCTGCGATCAAACAGGATAGCACCCTAAACTTTTCAATGGCACTGTTTGTCAGACGTATGACTCGTCTCGATTGTGTTCTTTTCCGAATGACTGTTCAGCGAGTGTTTTGAAGGGCTCGATGCGATTGCATGATTAGTTCTTCAGAAGTTGCCAGACAATCTGTCTTTACTTGCAGCTCTTGGGCGGTCAATGGAGTGGATGCGCCTCTTCTAATCTTATTACTACACTTGTCTGTAGCGAGTCGTATTTTGCTCGAATTGTGATTGATCTGTTTTTGTGTGAAAACAGTATTATTATACTTATAGGATAAATTTTATTGGAGACGAAAGTGTTGGATTTGATATAATTATGCAGAGACACGTATCTGAAAATCTAGCAGCTTTATAGTATGATAAAAGGAATAATACCTTTGTATGTATAGGATGTTCACGGATTTTTGAGGCTTTTCGCCTCTTTTAACAAAAGTGTGCTAAATATCAATCCCTACTTGCAACTAGTTTTTGCAGCATAGTAAAACTATAGTTTACCTATAGAAAAAGCTTCACTGTTATACTCAAGACTGTTATACTCCCGCCGCAGCTGTCAGTTTGTCATAATCATTTGGCACAAGCTGGAGAAAGTGTGTAGCTACTTACCTACTAATTTCAAGTAAACCTATCAACAAGAGTTTCCCATCACATCCTCTAACCATGACCCTACGTTTTTCTTCCAGGCTGCCTGGGTGCGATATCGGCAGGCGTGGCGCTAGCTTTGTCACCAGTCACAGTGGCGCTATGCGTGAGGAAGTCGACCAGGGTCACAGCTGTGGTGGGCGGCCTGGTGGCTGCTCTGGGCTGCTTGTTCACTTCCTTCGCGACGCAGTTCCATCAGCTTTTCTTCAGTTACGGTAAGGTTTATTCCATTACAAACCAAGCTAAGTTTATTCTGACTTACATAGATTACCTAAAAAGTAATGCATACATATATATTCATTAACATTAAAATTATACCTACTGTTGCTTCACAATACCCTGCAAAACTGCTTACGTGGTTTGGCTGCATAATCATACATACATATATATAGACACTGCTGTATTCCCGAAATAGGTTAGCCAGAACTGCAGGATCAAAAAGGAGATCACACAGTCACAAAAGTAATAATACCTAGTCATAAAAATTACCGAAGATTATAAATAATGCACATGAAGGAAATTCTCGGTCTCTGAAATAACTCAATTAATAACATGTTCATGATAAACAGACAACTGAAATTTTTAACTTGACTGTCCCATAAAAAGCTTAATGCATTAAATTCAAAAATGGCAAGACGTATCGTAATAAATAATTGCAAAAATTAAATGCACCCTACTTCTGGTAAGATCTTCGGATCGGATGCTATTAAAAAAGTAATTCGGTTGTCACAAACATCTGACGACTCAATTCATTCACTCGTATTAATATCCGTAACTCGTTTTGGCAAACTTCAAAGGCGTTTATTTAATTGGAATTCCGGATAAGAGAGCGGAAATCCACTAACTACGCACGTTAAAACAAAACTTCAAACGTAATGTTTTATCAAGATTCCAATTTCCGGAAATATCAATAGATAGTAGGGCGTGCCTATTTAGCTATTTATTTTGTTTACTCCAGTACTCATTTGACGAAGCAATTCAGTCACTGTCCTATTATTAAACGTTGACTTAAACTTCCATCATACTCAACCATTAAAAAATAACTCTTATGCCAAAGGAAACAAAGTACAGCATCTAACACCCTCAAGGGAAAGGTTTATCGGGCATAATAGTCTTTAGCTTTGGCATGGCTGTGAAATCGGTAAATTTGATGTCGTTAATACTACACGTCTACTTAAGCGATGAAAATACTAGGGTAGAACATGTACAGAAGAGTTGATAGTTTATCCAAATTTTAACTTAGGTATTGCATACACCTACCGGTTTCTAGAAAGTAGGTATGTTAGGTATTTCTAACATAATAACACGATGAAAACATTGTATCAAATTTATAGTGAAATGAAAATTAAATCAATACCTGAGACTGTGATAAGACCAATAAACTTCAATGTGAAAAAAATATTAAACAAGAAGTAGAACAGATTCCTCTACAAAAGAACAGGGAATGAAGATAACATCGTAAAATTCTAATATTACCTAGTAACTTTAGCTATAAGTATTCTATGTAGTTAACGAAGGCGCCAAACTTTTATTGCTTTACGTGTTTGTTGTGTCCATTTTCATTGGAATCGTGGAAAAAGGACACTAAACAAACGTCTACTGCATAAATGCAGTAAGCTGGTTCTATCTCCAAGGATAAAGTCGCGTTGAAAGCTGCATTAGCATTTAAATTGGGACTATAGAGCCATATTTGAGACGGAGACCAACTCTTGTAACCGATATTATCGGCTTCCACGTAGTTGCAATAGGTTCTAACTAATAACTACTTGCAAGTGCATGTGGAACCTTTGCATCGTTAACAAATCTGTCCTATTTTAAAAGGTATTATGTGGTGTAAAAAAGGGAACTTTGTCTTATTTAACTTTTCAGTGTGATTTCCTATTGGTTGAACTGAAATCTGTGAACTTCTGGGACATTTGACTTGACACAGTGAAAGGGAATTTTTATTTCATTCGACTATATTAAATTCTTTTTGGATGTTACGCATTTCAGGTTAAAATATATTAGCACTGATCCCACTATAAAGAACCTATCCACAAAATTTTCTCGTGGTTTGAAATCGCAGTTTATTTTTCAAGATTCCTAAATTGTCTAGGAGTGCTTCACACTATCTGGAAAACTGATTTCGTACCTCAAATTTTAGGGACAGGTTACTAACACTGAGCTGTTTTCATAGCAAATCGCTTAACATAACCCTTCTACTAAACCCTGTATACCTAACTAAGTAGTACATACAGGTGGTCTAAATCGTAAAAATCGTTTTAGCGTGAAAGGTAGTCAAATATGCAACATCTTCACAAACTATAACACTAAAAGAGTGGCTATTAGGGCTGTGCAAGTTGTATGCACTAAGTACCACCGTTCAGGCAGTGATTTGTCGCTTGATAGGCACCTCCCCTCCGGAGTTTAATGGCCCATCATTTCCTGGTCCTGACTAGTCATTGCTATCATTCTCACGTTATTTATATAGATTAATAGCTGCAGTAATGGTCCTGTCAACTAGTTGATAGTTGCTTTGTATGTGCCAAAGGTAGGTAGGTGCATGGGACAGTTTACTGATACAGGATAGTTACCTAATTAATGGGCAAGTAAGGATTTTGTTTGTAAGGGCGTCGATTGGATGCAGGCTGCTTCCGACCGGTCGGAGTGGAGGTTGTTGGGGAGGCCTATGTCAGTAGACTTCTCAGGGCTGTAAATGATGAAGGATTTTGTATTGGGAGACTCTCAGTGGCTCTCAATCAAATAGGAAGGTACCTCGCAATACGAGATGCAGGCCAAAAATGTCAGGAAATTTTGTGCAGATGATTAATAATTTTATTAGGATCATAACTAAATATAATTATTTTATTTTTTCTGTGGCTACAGTATTAGTTGTAGTTGGTTATTTCTTAGGCTACGTAATATTGTTACGAAGATAAAAACAATACAACTAAATCTGGTGATAGTACTGAAGCTACCGACATCGCATGGGACAGCGGACAACCACAAAGAAAATGAACTAAAAAATAATTTTAAAGAATCAAAAATGTGCGTTGGCCGGGAATCGAACCCGGATCAACTGCTTGGAAGGCAACTATGCTGACCATTACACCACCAACGCATTTGAGTGACAAGACGAAATAACTGATCAGATCTTTATCTACATTTTTTACGCACAGTCGGCAAACTATGATAGACGCCAGTGACGTGATTATAGAAAGATAGACGCCGCCGCTTGTACGCACTACGCCCTACGCACATGTAATCAATTGGTCTAAGGCCAACTTCCACCAACTGCCAATCCCGCCACAGATACATACAGGGTGATTTTTGGTCGTCAACGTTCCCGAAAACTACGAAGTCTCCTCATCATAACGATCATTTTCTCCATGGAAGCACACCTGGGAAGTGTCTGGTTCCCAAGATATTAGAGTCCAAAGTTGAGTAAATAGACTGCGTTTTTCTGCATAAATGAACATAGTCGCGCGTAGCAAGATTTTTCACGAGAAATAATTAATATCTGTCTATAAAAAAACTAGCATAAGCACTGGAGACAATAAAGTTCGGCCGATCAAGTAATTAATTTTTTTTTTCAAAAAAATTTACATCATTTCCCAGCATTTTTTTGGCATGATGTATAAAGTAGGGTTCGTTCGTTAAGGGTGGCAACGAAAAAACACCTGTATAAAAGTACTTTTATACCTTCTTAATGGTACATACATACCTACTTATACCTACCTATTAGTTAGTACTCAAAATCTTATACCTATGCTATTCCAGTAAAATAGTACCTACCTACCTATAGGGAGGTAAGTAGGTATCTAATTAACATAGATAAAGTACCTACAAACAGAGGCGAGGTTATCTGTAAAAATAATTTCTTCTAGCGAACCAGTCAGGAGTTATTTAATAAAATTGAAAAGGTCTTCTTCTAGAATGTTGTTGAAATGTATATTCGGAAGTTCAATTTTCCATCAAGGGTATGCCCACCACCGGGCCCTACACCCTCCGCTGATCAGATCCAAGGGTCAGTGGAGGGCAGCGCCGACCCGAAGTAAATTTTAGAACGGAGCGAGATCCAATTATGGCGCCTCTCCTGTTTGCTCCTAATAATATATCCTATATCTTTACCATTTAGGCGCCCTCTAGGACATAGCACCTGGAGCGACTGCTCCGTTCGCTGTATGGGCGGGCAGGCCCTGGCGGAGGGTGTAAGGCCCGGTGGTGGGCGTACCCTTGATGATAATAATAATTACCTATGTTTGTTCATATATGTATTCCAGGGACGGTAGTAGGCGTGGGTGTGGGCCTGACGCGAGATTGCTCCACGCTGATGGTGGCACAGTATTTCAAGCGGAGACGCGAGCTGGTGGAGATATTCATAGTCAGCGGCAGCGGCCTGGGGATAGCCGTCATGTCCACCTTCATCAAGGGTGCTATCAGGTAAGTCATCCTCTTGCTCTATCTGCTCTCATGTAGATACCTTCTTTGGCTCCTGGCGTTGTCGGTGCGATGCTTAATTTACATACTTTAGTAAATGAAGACGTAAAATTACCCATCAATTTTATTAGTCCTTACCTTCGTCCGCGTGTACCTAGATAAACTAAGTACCTAAGTAGGTTATCTAAAGTAGCTAATGTAGGTACTATTGTAAGTAACCTGGGGTTGACAAAGTAACATATTTCTCGACCAAATCGGCTTATGCAACTCATTGCTCAAATACACGATAGCTACGAATCTCTTGGGAAATTGTAAGAAAAAAATAGGTAAAGTTAGGCAGGTAGGTACTATCTAATAAAAAATTTAAGATCGTAGATAACAGGAACCTCAAACCATTACGCTACTGTGTTATTTTCTATCATGATGATATTAGAACAAGTGCAGAGTGCGTTTCATCAAATAATTCATTTGAATGTGGCGCTAGTTATGTAGTATGACTACCTACATTATCTGCGTTACGGAATACAAACAATGTTAGTTCCAAAATCAGGCATAGGAGTTTCAATGAAACGGACTCTCGTTGGTTGCCGCATAAAATAGACTGCTGTGTTACAGATTGGTACTGAAAGCAACATGCCAAATCATTTATAAATTAATCGTTTTATGAGCAGAGTTTCACCTATAGGCAGTGCCGTAAATAGGGCGATGCCACCGGTGCTCAGGCACAGGGCGTAGACTCTGGGGTGCGCAAGAATGGCCACTTAGCAAGACCAGGCAGGACTAAATAGGGCGCAGTTATAGAAGCTCGCCCAGGGCGCAGAAAAGGCTATTTATGGCTCTGCCTATAGGTTTGCCACATAGTTTAGTTGCTACATATTTATGTATTTACTCTATTTATTGGTATAAATGGTTCGATAACTTTGCGAACTTTGCTGTCAATTTTTCCCAGTATCTCTACACAAGCAAGCGAAACAACCCCACCCAAGCATAACACACGCAAATCAATCTTCATCTCTGTTATCGACAAAGATATTTTATAAGATATTCTCACTCTCATTGCCATTCGTCATCGTCTTCCACGCTTGGATACCTCCACAAATGCTACTATTTACTTGGTAAACAAACCATAGGACTGGGAAATCAATGCCGGCTTCTATTATGGACTAGAGCCATTTTTGCAATTCAGATTCCATTTAACGAGCGCCATTTCGCCTCACAAAGGCACTTGGATGTAGGAATCTAGAATGTGCTCTCGTACATGTGTGTACTAATGTTCATTCCGTACAATAGAACATGTGCCATTTGTAGAATAGCCACGACTGTTGTAGCAATAAAAAAACCTATATTACAGTCATATAGATAGAGGTAGGTAGTTGCCTACCTATACCAGTAGGTAAAAAAGTAATTAATAGGATGGTTGGTTAGAGAATACTTATTGACAATGGCTTTCTATAGGCATAAAGACAGACACGCCGAACATGTCGAACACCTAATGTCAACCGGAAAACGCACGAATAGATTCTAGATAGATCATCATTACCTACTCGTATGCACCATATTTGCAGTAACATGTTTTCACAGGCAATTTGTTTCTTAACTCCAGAGCAATCGGCTGGCGACTAGGATTGCAAGCGGTAACAGGAGTTGTGTTCGTCACATTCATACTGGGCACGTTCTACCGATCAGCGTCCCTCTACCATCCACAAAGGCGCGCTATATTGCACCTAAAGAACCAGAATAAGATCAAAAGGAAGATGAAAGACAAAACCAAGACAGATGACAGACAGCCGTTCTTCGACTTCTCCACTTTGAGGTCAAAGACAGTGAGGATACTGCTAATGTCGACAGGAATATCCGCGTTTGGGATCAACACGCCTATATTTTATTTGGCGTATCATGCTGAAGAAGAGGGTAAGGCTTATTATAGAATAGAATATCTGATTCCTAGTAGTAATTTAAATCGGTTACAGCAGGTCTGTGTGTGGTCCGGTGTTTCTACATTATCTACTTTATACATACACACACACCTATGTTCCCAAAATGGGGTCTGTGCGTAAAATCATAGTTCTGTCTTAGAGATCAAGAACAACTGACATGATTTTGTGTTTCCAGGTCTAGGCGATACAGCAGAACTATTGCAAGCATATCTCGGCCTGGCTTGGGCAGTCGGCTGCGCGGCATTCGGTCTGCTAGTGCGGCAGAACTCGGCTGAGTGCCGCATCGCACGACAGTACCTCACGCAAGCAGCTGTGTTTGTCTGTGGGCTGGCCACCATGGCGCTTACGGCTGTGGAAGGCTCCTACAGGGGTTATGTTATGTTCGCCTGGGTTTATGGTATGTAAGACTGTACAATGGTCTGTAAATTATAACATGAGCACCTCATCAGAAAATAAATTAAATGCGCCTTTTAATTACATTCCCAGGTATCTTCTGCGGAGGCTACCATTACTCTCTCAAAATGTACACGTACGAGCGTGTGAGGTCCCGCAACTTTGCACGCACATGGGGCTTCGTGCAGTGCTCCCAAGCTGTGCCCATTGCTATAGGAGTGCCACTCTCAGGTACTTTCGTCTTTCTTTAATATTCTTTATTTGTGATTTTCCTTTATTGATTTGCCTATCGACGTAGATAAGGTCCAATTTTGTTCCTCAATTAGAGGGTTCTGCCGTTTTAGAAGTACCTAGGTACGAATATTTTTGCGTGATCTTGGAACGCAGTAACTAGGTACAGTATTTTCTTTGTTTGTTCATCAGGCTACATAAATGTGGGATGCGGAGGTAAAGCTGGTTACTACTTCAGCTCGACGTGCTCTCTCATCGGCTCTCTGTCTCTGTTCTGCATAGACCTGCATAAACGCAGCGTCGCACATAAACACACCAAGTAAGCAATATCACTTCAGTAACACTGTAAGAGAATGTAGATATAGAAACCATCATTAGGTGTACATAAATAGAACATAGGTATATCGCATACAAAGCACCAGACATGTCACATATGATCCTCCTCCACATAGAATTTTACCGATGTCCAGGCAACTATTCTGCTAAGTATTTTTAGTTATGACAGCATGTCATAAATTTTAATAATAATGTCTCCGCGCGTATTTCGGTCATGGCGGATCTCAACGGAGATTAGCCAAGTGCGCAGGAGATATTAATGTATTGATTGAATTTCCAGAGAAAATGGCGCAACTAATAATGCGGCATGCGAATCCCATGGCAACTCGCGTCGGAGCCGCAGCAGAGATCGCGAGCCTAGAGCCGCGGCTGGTGCTGCTACGGCTTTAGGTGAGTTGAGAGAAGTCTTCCTTATTCGTCAGTTCCGGCTTAAATCACGTAGTTTCTAAGACGACTTGGTGCCAGATTTTACCTAAGTTATTGTTATGGCATCTTCCCGAGACAATTTATCCTCTTGGCATACAAGAAGATGAAGGAGAAGCTTGTTAATGGGGCAAATAAAACTGAAAGGGGCATTCTTCATCTATACATATAATAAAAGTGTAACGGATCGCTGTCTGTACATGGAAGATAAATGAGAAAAAATATTATAGAAGACCTTTATCAACGCAATAGTACCTAAAACAATGATTTTTTGAATTTTTGTCTGTCGGTTTGTCTGTTCGTTTGTGCACGCTAATCTCAGAAACGGCTGAACCGAACTCGATGCAATTTTCACTTAACATATGAATGGGCTACTTTTTATCCCGGATAATTTCGACATTTTGTTTTCTCTGTAGTCCACGCGGACGGAGTCGCGGGCGTCCACTACTAGGTAAATAAACAGAGGATAGGCCAGCATTCCAATACTCATAGTCACCTACTAATGATATCTTCATTTATTTTTTCTATTAAGGTTTTTTTAAATTAACATCTACCTGATCAACAAGCTAGCAAACTACAAACTTACAACGCTAAATGTATGCTACATTTTACCTGCATGATTATCAGTTTTAGGTGCAGAACTAGTGGCCCCAGGGAGGACAGGTCGAGACTTGCTGGACAGCATTGGGCCTGGCAGCCTCGGGTCACCCCCAAACAACGTGCCTCCTGAACTCACGTGCATCAGCGAAGAAGGCGGCTTGGATCTGGACCTGGATTTAGATATACCGGACCATCTGCTGGACGACCTGGATTGTGGCGGCGATTGTATTACTAGTTGCAATAAGGTTAGATTTTTCTAAATCGTTCTACGTTAGAACGGTTAGAATAGGTAGATTATATACTGGGTGTAAAAAGACAACTTTGTTCTTATAATACCTCGTATTCTATGTAACATCACTATCATTTTTTTCTATGGAAGCACCCCTGGGAAACTACGGGTTTCCAAGATATTGAAGTCCAAAGTTACATAAATATTATCTTTTTTTTTACATAAATCCATCTGAAATCGGTTAACAAACATTTTTTTCAAAGATACCTTGTCAAAAAGTTATAATGTTCGTTTTGTAGGTACATTTGTACTTTGCGCATCAAACGAATACATTGCTTGCAATAAAATTACACTATTTTTTCATAATTTTTTTGTCGTTTCCCAGGGTTGGTTCCATAGAATCCTTTTTACATCCTGTATAAAATAGTGTAGCGAATCATTTTTCCAAGTCTTCTCAAACCCTCGACATACCTATTAGTTGTAGAAAAAAACAAAAATATTCTACATATATCTACCTACACACGATTGTGTTCTCAAAATAGGGTAGCTAAAACTGCAGGATCATAAAGGACATTCCACAGCCACTTTTAACATAGCCGGGACAAATGCAAATGATCAGTGACAAGTTGCTAACTTATCGCCTGAGAGGATCTCCGAGTTCCTTACTAAGTATTGAACGTGGTTGCCCAGACAAAGCAGTGCCTATACATTCCAATCTTGTCTTGGCTTCAAGATACTATCTATAATTTTCTCCCAGGTGGAGAACTACCTAATGCTGAGCGAATACGAGAACAACCTCATAGCCGATATGCCCAACATGAACGAGCGTCGCGGCCGGCGCTGGTCCATCGTCGTCAACTCCACCTCGCCACAACCTTCCACCATCACCGAACAGATCACCCCCGAACATAACAAGAAGTGGAAGAAAAAGTGCCATAACACCAACAACAGACTTATTACAGTCATCAATGAAGCATCGCTCTGAGATTTCCTAGTGAAAAATGAGACAATAAATAGAAGACTAGTGTAACCTATTTAACCTCATTAATTTATTTCCAATGTGTGTGAATAGTAGCGTTTGTGTATTCAATTATAATTTATTAAATTATTATAATGATCTACTTTACTATTTTTACCCAAATTTCCATAAGTGTCTACTTACCTAGTTACCTACTTCATCACCATCACAGGAAAACTCAGATTATAGAGAGTAAGTTTATAATTACTCTTTAGGTTATATTTTAATGGTCATTTCATGATACGACTAGGTATAATATTAATGAAATACATACATACATATAATCACGCCTTTATCCTTTACGAGGTAGGCAGAGCACCAAGGGCCGATAGAACCACATGGTGCCACTTTTACCAATTTTGAGGGTATAGTTGAGATGTAGTTCCGTTAGTAGTGACAGGTGATATACAAAACACCAAGACCCTCTTGTCCCTCTACTGACTTGTACAGTATGCCCGGGAAGAGAAGCAGCTGTAGTGTTATACGTTTTTTTTTATTTCCAGAGCAGCATAGAAGAAGTCCAGAATCATATAAAAGGTATCCAGCACAGTTGGTTTTACTTTAATCCTGAGATTGGGCCCACTCCTCATAAGAACATTAAAATAGATAAACTTTTTAAAAAGATTGTATTTAAATATATTATTGACATTTTGTAGTACATGTTCATAGATATGCTTACAATTAGATTAATACACAAAAATAAGGAACACAAGATTAGAACCACTACTACCTCTGTGGCACCACTATATCTTCTAGGAACTGCGCGAAGCATTGCATCGCCTGCAACAATGCAGCCAGCAGTATCGACAGAGACAAACTCACCAGTTTATGGTTGTCAAATCTCATTATTTCGTTGCTGACAGGAACTATACTTTGGCTCGTGCCTACTACACTATGAATACTTGTATCGTCACAATCTAAGTTAGGTTTTGTACCAATAGCCGTCTCACGATCGGCTGGGTCGCGATCGTTGACATCACATGTCAGATCTATCACAATGAACCCAGAGTCTTTGTTATCAGACGCATCGTGGGCTTCTAGATGGAATTCAGTTTTGTCATTAACAATAACACTTACATTACTAACAATATTATTATTAGAACAACTTGGAATCTCATTCCAGTGTACATCACACTGAGGTTCTATTAGGCACTTAGTTATTACTTCATCGAATAAGGTCGTTTTTGTTTCTTTTGTTCTTTTCGCGTCGTATTTGAGAGATTCGTCAGTTTCTTCGGACGACATTCCGCTGTCGTTATCGATCAGATCTTCGTTATCTTTGTTCGTGGTTGTATTGTTGTTTTTGTTACCAAAGGTTCCGTAGTTTAGCGTTGACGGGACTTTGGTAACTGGTTGCTGGTATGTCGTGCCCATAGTGGGCACGGCCTCTGGTCAAGAGAGCTTAGCGCAGGTAATGCTGCCCTTTATGACCAAGGATTCGGAAACAAGGTCTTGGGTTCCGAATATGCTGTCCACATCCGACAATGTCGAATTGTCTACTGAACAATTATCGTCGAGCAATGGTTCAGACCGCAATCCCTGTAAAAAAGAAGCGTTGCTTTATTTGCTAGTGAAAGTCCGGGACTGAACTACATACCAATGCAGGTACAGTAACGTTCAAAGGTCCAGTAGCAAATCTTCTAAACGATCGCTTGCGTACTGATTTTACTTACGACATTCTGTTTCCCTAAATGTACGCGTACACACATAAATAAGCCCTCAACCGAATAAGCTATTATAAACTTTGAGGTGCTACTGCACTTATGAACCTTTACTGTACCTACGTGTGATATGTTGCCTATGTGTTATTCTGATGCATTAGATACCAACACAACTGCCATGCTTCATTCAATCCGTTAAAGTAACATACATCCTAACATGATAACATTCTCACGAACTTTCAAATGTAGGTAAGTATGGATCGGTTCATATCTGACGGAAAATCCGTCGCGTTGTCAGTCGCGTAACGTCAGAATAGCATATATAAAACACAAAACATTCAACCTTTCACACTCAACCGATGATGCACTCGTGCGTTTGCCTGTACCTGGAGTGCTCGAGCACCTTCCGTCAGATATAAAAACGACCCTAAAAGTACTATAATAATAGTAAGTTACAATAAACACAACAATTTCTCGTTTGCTATGAAGAACACAGAGGTTTGACCATAAAATCTTGTAAATGGGCAATGATAGAACTACCAATTGAATTATCAGGTAAACTGTCATGTGGGGAAAGTTACAAAACAAATAAAAGTCGGCCATTAAACACCATTACTACACTTTTACATAAGCATTCCTATAAAATTCTCTAATTACGAACTAGAAGCATAATAAAAATAATTTATGCAATGTTAAACGTTTTAAATGCGGTATAATTGCACAGATTGAGATATTTCATTATTATAGTGCTTATGGCATAGCATCACGGAGAATTTACACGCAACGTTTGTTTGTATAATATAGGTACATAGATACGATACTGTGATGTTGCTGGATGCCATGTATGTTCGTATACAGAATGAATCAAAAAGGGTGAGTTAAGCGAAATGCTATAAAAATAACCCACTGTAGAGAACCCATCACATGTTTCAAGATCGTATGAACATTCCTGAGTTGGTTAGGAATTTTCCATACTATCTGGAAAAATAAACATGTGATTTCGAGTCTCAATTTTTGTGGATAGGTTCTTTATAGTGGGCTATATTCATAGCTTTTCGCTTAGCACGTCCCTTTTGTTACACCCTGTATAATAAACAATGTTGTATGCCAAACACACATTTTCTTCTTTGGAGATTGCCTGCATGCGATGCTCTAAATACCAATAGAGACTCATAGAAATAGCTGATATATGATGATGAAGTAGGTAGTAATAGAAAATCCCAACTGATATTATAACTGCGAAAGTAGGTTTGTTTGTTACTTCACGTTTTATTTACTCAACAAATCTTCGTGAAATGTTTCATACACACAGTTGGGAAATTAGTATGCAACGCCATAGAGGAATAAGATGTCATAGAGTGCTAAGTCAAGGACTGGAATTGTGAGGCACCGTAGTCTAATGGTGTATCGAAACTGTTAGTATGACATTAGCACTCTATGTCTACATCTCAGTCTACATTCTTATTCCTCTATGGCAAAGCGGATCAAGTCGCGGGCCACGGCTAGGAGTGTAATATTTATCTCAAGGGTTTTATAAATGGTTTTCACAATTTTTTTTATAGATATATAAAAGCTTACCTCAGCAAAGTACTGATATTCCTTTTCAAAGGATAGTATAAATATACAGAAGCACGCTGCCAGTACATAGCTACATATCGACGTGACGACCAGACAAAAATATATGCCACTGGAACTACCTGAAAGAATAAAATTAAATGTAGACGCTCATGGTCATGACCATCAGCCATGTTTGAGGTTGGTTAATTATGGTTAGGTAGATTTCATAAAATATTTTTCTATACACGGGGTGTTACCCGTGTCACGGAATTAGTATGCTAAATGAAATATATCACAGTGTAATTAATAAATCGTGAACTGGTTTTCTATAAGTCGTCTACATTTCGTGCATTTCGCATTACAGCCTGAGTAAAGCTGATTTCGGAAAACAAACAGTGTACAAACTAAAAAAGTAACTATTAAAAAAACACAAAACCATTTTGTTTCCACATATATGCATCTAGGTAATAGAAATAGAAGGAGGGGAAGGGGAACGGAAAGGAAATGCGTAAAATGGGTAAAAGGTACCGACTTTTCAGCTTAAAATAAAATTTAACTTCTATTGCGTTAAGCCGTGTACGGGGTCAGTAGGCCACATGACAAAAGAGAAAAAGGACCCGAAACTTTACGTCTGACAATATGATGATTATGGATAAATGACCTATTTCGGTATGACCACTTCTACTCCTAAATGGCGATGCGCTCGGAGATGGCTTACATTTACATAGCCAATCTTCGCCCTGAACGCCCGCGCACACAGAGGACAGGTTACATTATTGTATTATAGTGTAATTAATAAATCGTGAACTGGTTTTCTTTATCAAGTCGTCTATCATTTCTGTGCATGCCCTCCTCTAGTTTAGAAAAGAAGATGCTCTTAAATCTCTCCTCCGCCATACGAGACACTTGCCGACGCACAAGGCACTTACAGTACTTCGGTAACGCACTCGGTTGGACCATCTGATTCTCATGATGATCGGAGGCACTTGAGGTGGAATCGATCCAGAGTGCGTATTTATTATTTTCAGCCATGTACACACTTATTTAAAACAAACAGTGTCATCTCGTTAAAGTCTACCTCTTCCTCTATAAAACGGCTTAACGCAACATATATTAAACAAATTATCTTCATCTTCAAGCCTATTGCAGTCCATGGACGTAGGCCCCCCCCCCCTCCATAGGGGGATTTTGTTACTAAAAAGTTCCACTATATCGGCGGCTCCATCTAGGTATTATGTGTAGCTGACTAATATTTGAGGGAGATTCCATCATCAGGTTATGTTTTATATGGGTGATCAAAACGCTCAGTAAAAGTATAAAACAGACTACATGTGGAGGATTGCCCTCGATGATCCCATCATCAGCGTAAAATGGGACCAACCTGGAAACTATGACCAACTATAAAAAAAAATTGAAATCGGTTCATAAATGACGGAGTTCTGAGGTAACACACATAAAAATTAAAAAAAAAAAAAGAGATAATGAAGTCGGTTATAAAATCTAAACAGTTGGGGCACCATTGAACCAGGACTTAGATATACCATAAATTGTGGTTCGTCAAGACTGACGCCCACTAAAATTCAACCCTTAACCATTTTTCCAATTTTATAAGGTGCAGAAGATCTGAGATCGGGTATTTGTACACGCTGGTGGTGAATACAGAAATTATGCAAAAACCATAAAGGAGGAAGTAATTATTTATGTGTAAGTATGATATACAGGGTGATTTTTGTCGTCAACGTTCCCGAAAACTACGGAATCTCCTCATCATCACGATCATTTTACCAGCGTAGCATACCTGGCGAAGTGTCTGGTTTCCTAAATATTAGGGTCCAAAGTTGAGTAAATAGACTGCGTTTTTCTGCATAAATGCACATTGACGCGTGTAGCAAGATTTTTTCACGAAACTATGAATAAACACTGGACACTATAAATTTCGCCCGATCAAGTAATAAAAAAAAAATTTAGATCGTTTCCCTCCATCGTTTCATTTTTAAAGTAAGTTTATACTTTATTTGATGCATAGAGTACGTACCCTTCGTTAAGGGTGGCAACGAAAAAACACCCTGTATATTACATTGGATAATTTTTCTTACTTTTGGGTAGCAACAGGGCCGCACTGCCAAAACTCGACATTACAATCAATATGAGGAAGCTCACGTTAGCCAGACATTGCCGTAGAACCATTAGGTTCCTTTCATAGTACAATGTAGATAAATATGTCGTTATTACACCCTGAAAAATAATAAATTATTTAAGTATAGAAACCTGAAACAAATGTACTCTTAAGAATGAAATAACTTTAAGGGCCGAAACACAAAACCGCGTTGCGGCGCTTCCAGTAGCGCGGCGCCGCAACGCTACGCGAACTCCAGCGTTGTGACGCCATACTTGGTGACAATGATTCACTAAAGCTAAAAAAAAACTCTTATTTTAAGGAAAATTATAGAAACCCGATGTCCTCAATGTATATCAAAGAATATACCTACTTACTCTCTAACGAGAGATGTAAGTATATGTTGACAATGATTCAGTTTGTTTCTATTACTCTTGCAAACAACACGCGTCAACCTGGAAGCAGTTTTAAAATCAAAATATCTGACGTTGATGTCGATATACAGGGTTAAATTTAAAACATCAATAACCTCGCAAGACTAGGTAGCTACCATCATAAACAACAACATTTGTTCTACGAGTTTTATCATAACCCAATACACTAATTAAAAATGATTTTCTAAGCTTTTATTGTAATGTCGTGACATTTATAAGTCTATGTTCCATTCGTAGAAGGTAGACGCGCGCGATCGCGCGCTCACCTGTGTTATGTACAGACTTAAGAACATTCAGAAGTAATATTAAATTGATATTTATTTTTGTATGAAACTAAAATATGTCAAATTATCAAAACTCGTAGAACAAATGTTGTTGTTTATGATGGTAGCTATTTAGTCCTGCGAGGTTATTGATGTTTTTAAATGAACCCTGTATATATGTCGCAGGTGTATTGTAAAACACGCCCTATTACAAAACGGCTAGGCATTTTGAATAGTATGAGAGAAATAAATCCTTTTAGCACTTCGCCGGTCGCTGCAGGGACATGCTCGCTACGCTCACTTGACTCGTGCGTTGTTATTTTAACAGGTCTAACATAACCTAACCTAATTATTTAAGCAGACCAATTGCTAGAAGCCAAATTGTCTCGCTCCAAAACCCATACTATTCAAAATGCCTAGTCGTTTTGTAATAGGGCGTGTTTTACAATATGCCTTCGACATATATATCATTGATTCAAGAACGCTTGTTTGTGGGATTCTAGTGACGAAACTTATAAAGACAAATTCATAAAACAAGAAGCATCATCAAACAATTATCTTTACAAAGGCAGAGAGACGTCTATCCACACTCAAAAATCATGGTTACCCTACCGTACAACAGTAAAACGCTCTTTTTCGCGTCGCAGCCGCAACGTCGCAACGCTGACAACCGATTTTAGCGTTGCAGCGCCGCAACGCAGTTATGTGTTTCGACCCTAAAACAAATAAGTTATCATCATCTATATGTCCTTATCCCAATATGGCATCAGCCCAATATTGTTTCTTACGAAAGTGATATTGCTTAATGTATGACATTTGTGTCATTGCTGGCCTACCAAACATTTCCCTGATATAATTCGTTCAATAGTACAGGATACAACCAGTATAATAATAATCCTCATGGATACAACAGACCTGTGCGTGACTGGAATAAAACCAATGCCTTACAACTAAAAAGTGCATGTTAAGCCCGTAGACTGTTCACCGCTTAAATGACATGGGTATGATGAAAATATTACCTGCATCCACATGTATAAAGTGCCAAATCCACATATCAAAATATTAACTGTAGTTAAGTAAACACTATCCACCTGAAAATAGACAACATTAGCATATAAATAAAAGATTCATAGCTGCCTAAAAAATTGATAGAAGAATTGAGTTGACGAAGAGTAATAAGGAGATCAGTCTTATGACAAATGTGATTAATAAATGTTAAGATGAGTACCCCAATATGATGTTAGAAAAAGTTGGTAAGTATGACGAAGTTAAACACCAAATTAATATGATGAGATAAGTTACATACATAAATTATTAATAATTTTTTTTTACCTGCCTATTAGATTAATGTGATATAATGATCAATTTATAATCACAAATATACAAACATAGTTACAACTAGTGGACGCCCGCGACTCCGTCCGCGTGGACTACAGAAAAACAAAATGTCCAAATTATCCAGTATAAAAACATTTTTCCAGGGCAAAAAGTAGCCTATATATTAAGTGGGACCTGTCACAGTAAAAAAACTAAAAACTGCATCGAAATCGGTTCAACCGTTTCTGATCAAATTAGCGTGCACAAACACACAGACAAACAGATAAAAATTCCAAAAAACATTCTTTTGGGTACTATTGCGTTGATAAAGGTCTCCCATAATATTTTGTCTCATATATCTTAGCAATCCGTTACATTTTTATCATAAGTATAGAAGATATAGATAGATTTAACCAGATATGACCACAACTCAACTATTTTTTGAAACTTTAAAATTTTTAGAAAACATTTTAATTGCTTGTTATACCATCTTTCTTACCTTTAACAAGAATAGTATTAAATAAACAAGGAAGCTCAGCGACAAAAGGGACGCGGTAACGGAAGCAATCCGATTAGTAATGGAAGTCACACTTGGATTTGTAGTTAATGACCCTAGAATACGGATATGCTGGTATCTGTCATAAATGATCTTGCCAGCTGTAAAGAATGTTAGCATCTCTTTACACACATGTTAGTAATACAAACACAAAACAAATGAATAATTAAATACCAGTATTTTTAAGCAATACCACCTTTTTATTTGTTGAATAATTATTTACATGTTATGGTTATTATGTTATATCCAATAGGTATATATTCAGGTAAATAAAGTGATAACCTAGTATGTAAAATGTTGGTACAATAATAGTTTAATAGCTTAATTGTTAATAGGTAGTTTAATTTTTTTTTTTCTTTAACAATAATATTCAGAGACACGAAAAGTTCAGAAAACATGATAAAATCAACTTATTAAAAGTACTTTAAGTATATCCCATAATGCTTTATTGTGTACCTACATAACATTAGATAGCATTACACAAAACTTGTAAGCAATTTGGGCTATTGTTATTGCAACAACATTCAGTTTATATAACATTAAAAAAATCCCTCTCACCTATTGCGCCGCTGGCCATAAATAAAAAAGCAAGGCCAGTATCCAACGATTTGGTCTCTTGCGTAATTAGGAGACATAAGCTAAAAAGAAAAGTCATCAAATAAGGTTTATGTTATAACAGAAGGTGCTGAATACATTGGGAAAGAGAAAGGGTAAATTTTACATCATCACATTGACATATTAAAGATTTGGATATCTCCACTGATAATAATCATAATCAACTGTGAAATAGAAATTATCATGTAGTTAGGAAATGCTATTTTTTATTCAAATTTTTGAAAGGGGGTTTTTACCCAAGGGGTTATGTCAACCCCATTGTATCACCTTATTTTAGAAAAAGGATAAACATTCTATTATTTACCTTACTGATGCAGGAGTGGGATTAGCTTGCATAACATAATAGCACGAGTAGAAATCAGAAATACTTACGAGTATATGTAACTGGATAACAACAAACAAAACCCACACTTGAAAATAAACATTGTTTACTATTTGGATCTACGAAACCTATATCAAAACACAATTTTAAAAATAATAAACATAGTAAGAGCTGTAAAGATCAAACACACAAATAATCAGTTACTGTTACTCTTTACTAAACTGAATTTCATTTCACATCGCTTGTTTCGCAAAATATGGATCACAGACCAAGTAGAGGGATACTCCACTCAATTTTCACCACATTTTCACCAGCCAGCTGGCTGTTCGTTTTTTTTTTTGTTTAGTTTATCCCGAAGGAAAGGCAAGGGGAACTAAGCCCATACAGCCTAATCATTGTTTAGTAAAATGTATTCTGAATTTATGATGGATGATAATGATGATGATGAATGAAAACGTCGGGAAAATCCTCAAGAACAAGTGTAAAGTTAGTCAAAATGAAAATTTTTTGCAGAAACAACTTACATGCGCCCATGAAGAGATCGTAATCCGGCTAAAGTTTTACTCGGCTTACCTGCGTATAAAACCATGCACACGCACTAGATTCACATCACAAGTAATCAAAATATAACTTATCTACAAGAAAACATCACTTTACGGACACATGCAAGCCATTTTACAAATAATTTTTGATTTTCACAAGAAAATTACACCTGCACCCTTCCAGCTTTTCCCGCCGAATGCAGCTGGCTGTTCGACTGCTTTTTTTCTTTTCTTTGTTTAGTTTATCCCGAAGGAAAGGCAAGGGGAACTAAGCCCATACAGCCATTGTCTTTAGTAAATGATTTCTGAATTTATGATGGATGATAATGATGATGGATGATGAATAGAAACGTCGGAAAAATCCTCAGGAACAAGTGTAAAATAAGTAAAAATGAAAAATTATTGCAGAGACAACTTACATGAGCCCATGAAGAGATGGTATTCCGACTAAAGTTTTACTCAGCTTACCTGCATATAAAACCATGCAAACGCACTAGATTCACATCACAAGCAAACAAAATATAACTTATCTACCAGAAAACATTACTTTACGGACACATGCAAACCATTTACAAATAAATTTTGATTTTCACAAGATAATTACACACACTCCCTTCCAGCTTTTCCCGCCGAATCTCCTGTTCGACTGCTGTTCGATTGATGGAGCTATCACTGTCAAAAAACAGCTGGATTTTTTGTTTTGTTTAGTTTATCCCGAAGGAAAGGCAAGGAAGAACAGCTGGGGTGCGTTCGTGTAAGCCGGCGAAATCTTAGCCGGTTAAAAATTATCTAGCGAGGGATCGCTGAACGGAGTCATAGTGCTTATGTCAATGTCAGCTGTCAAATTCCATAGACAGTTTGTCAAACAATATCTATTCAACTCACCACTTGGAAAGTTTTTATTATTTTTGTTGTAATCTACGTGATTTGGAAATAATTACACAGTTAAAATGGCAAACTCTACCTTCATTGTTGTAAATCATTCTGCCCCTTTCATCTACAACAATTTGCATTTAAATTTCATCCATGATCCACTCACACACAATACAATAAATTATTCACTCGTGTTTCAAGTTTTCAACTCAATTTAAAAGTATTCAATCAAGGCGCGAATCGAGCAAAAAACAACAGACAGCTGTCATTAGTGTCAATCTGACAGCAGGATAAGATTTCGCGACCTAAAAAGAAAGAACGCTAGAATTTATCCTAGCCAGGCGAAAATTTATACCAGCGGACGAACGTGAACGGGTCGGATAAAATTTTGACAGTTTAATTTTTCGCCTCGCGGAGTGCTTGAACGGGGTGTTTGACATTTAGTCAGTTTAAATTTTAGACCGGCTAAGATTTCGCCGGCTTACACGAACGCACCCCTGGACTTTGACAGAAATTACTTTCTTTCTCATCATTTTGAAATAGGGAATGAATCATAAAGATCATAAAGCCACTTGGAAGTAAAAAGAGTAGTAATAGTGCATATTTTTATCCAAGATTTTAATAAAAATAATATATGTAAGATATCATCAATAAATGCAACTCAAGATAATCGCAAAAGTAAGCTCAGTACATTATCTTTCATGACTTTTTTATTTTTTTTAGCCCTCTGACGAATCATCCTGGCTCGCAGGTCCCGCTATGCTTTGCCGTGCGTGACATGCATGGAGGTAATCTATGGTGAGAGATTCGGCGGGAAAAGCTGGAAGGGTGCAGGTGTAATTTTCTTGTGAAAATCAAAAATTATTTGTAAATGGCTTGCATGTGTCCGTAAGGTGATGTTTTCTGGTAGATAAGTTATATTTTGATTACTTGTGGTGTGAATCTAGTGCGTGTGCATGGTTTTATACGCAGGTAAGCCGAGTAAAACTTTAGCCGGATTACGATCTCTTCATGGGCACATGTAAGTTGTTTCTGCAATAATTTTTCATTTTGAGTAACTTTACACTTGTTCTTGAGAATTTTCCCGACGTTTCCATTCATCATCATTGTCATTCATCATAAATTCAGAATACATTTTACTAAACAATGATTAGGCTGTATGGGCTTAGTTCCTCTTGCCTTTCCTTCGGGATAAACTGAAAAAAAAAATGAAAAAAAATTGCGCGTTTTGCGCTGGTTTTGCGGGAGGATTCGGCGGGAAAAGCTGGAAGGGTGCAGGTGTAATTTTCTTGTGAAAATCAAAAATTATTTGTAAATGGCTTGCATGTGTCCGTAAAGTGATGTTTTCTGGTAGATAAGTTATATTTTAATTACATGTGCTGTGAATCTAGTGCGTGTGCATGGTTTTATACGCAGGTAAGCCGAGTAAAACTTTAGCCGGATTACGATCTCTTCATGGGCGCATGTAAGTTGTTTCTGCAATTATTTTTCATTTTTACGAACTTTACACTGTTCGTGAGGATTTTCCCGACGTTTCCATTCATCATCATCATTATCATCCATCATAAATTCAGAATTCATTTACTAAAGACAATGGCTGTATGGGCTTAGTTCCCCTTGCCTCTCCTTCGGGATAAACTAAAAAAAAAAAAAATGGTTTTGCGGGAAACTTTGACGTTTCTTTGTCCTTTGCCGACTTTTTAGAATAACTATTTATTTATATATAACTTTTAAAAGTTGAAATTGAAGTTTTATATACACACAAAATTGCTAAAATTCATCTGGGTATGAAAATATAATATACAATCCTGCTGTATTCATTAGTGAACCCTTAAATTATGTCGTCCTTACAACCTATTAATGCACTTAATTTGGGTAAGCTTATTAACCTAAAATAATATAATAACTGTGATAATAACCCATGGAGGTATTACCTCCATGTAATGACCGTTGTATTTTAGTAGGGTTTTATTTTAGTGTTGTTTTAATTGTTTCTCTATAATTAATGATATCCAATCCATGAAGCTTCCTTACATTTCATTCTTTCTTTCAGACTCTGTGCAACAGCAAGCCTTTGTAAAGTTCTTTCAAACCCTACCTGAGGTAAGCTCACATCACATATACTAATTAAGGAGTAAGTAAGTACTCTTTCATTATTATGATAAATTTATTGTCTATTCATAATATATGATTTACTATAATAACATCTGTCCCCACTATGCTAAATGTGGCTGTGGGATCTCATCCACGAGCCTGCAGTTCTGCTTACCCCATTTCTGGGTACAGTGGTGTGTACACATGTATGTATTTACAATGATTGTGTGGACCATGTCAAGCCTTGTTGAGCTCTTAAGTCAGTATGAGTACTTTTTTATGCCGCATTCCCATTAGGTGAAGTGAGCGGCTGACAGATTGCTTCCAGTTTGCCTCCCTATATATGATTTTAAATGGACATCTGTCCCATACTAGCATGAAATGGGACGACTGCAGTTTGAGATGTTTTGCTTTCCAACTCATTCTGATTAGCAGCAAGAGATATGCACAGTTAGCGGGGCAGTTTGTTTTATAATGTACAATAGTTTACTTTCCCTCACAAGAATTCGCCACTCAGAGTCAGTCAGCAAACAGTCAGCCGCTCCCTGTTTGCCTAATGGGGATGCGGCCTTACTTAGCCTCCTACAATAACTTTTGATTGGTACTTAGAGGATGAAAATGTTATTTATTATCTCTCCTCCATGATTCTGCAGTACTACATCTAATCTACCCTAATTTTGAGAGCATAGTTGTTTGGCCTATATTTGATATTCCATGCTGTTTTAGATTGTGCACCCTCAGATCCTATTAGATCTGCCTTGGTTCAAGAATATCATAGATTCTAGGGCCTAAGACATTCAAATCTATCTCTTGTTTGCATTTCACTTGTCATTTTAATTAGGTAGTATTATGCATTAGCTTGCTTAGATGCTTGAGTGGCTTTTAGTCCAGTTACTAAATATTTGTTAGCCTTTATTATAGTTAGCTGTTATAATAGTTATACTTGTATATTTTTGCACGAAGATAGGTCAGGTAGGTATAACATATTAAAGTGAAATTGTTACTTGCTATTTTTTTTCTCATTTTATTAATGACAGTATCTAGGGCAGGGGAACATTCTAAATAGTACTTAAGTAAAATACAACAGTACAATAGAATTCATATATTGATTTTCTTTTTTGAGATTAGATTTTTTTTTTAAAAAAAAAATTATAAGCAAAATATTAAAATTACAATAAATAAGTAATAATTTTGACTAGGTACATTGACATCAAATTAGGCTTCGCACTATGAGTACAACCATGAGGAAACTTTCTTCTTGGTGTTTGATACCATGCCTCCAACTTTATTCCAAAATCCTGGCTTTTCTGTAGCAACTTCCTCAGGTATTTCTGGCTCTTTATTTAAGGGTTCTAGATGTTTTTTATTTATTATTTCAACTGGTTCACTTTGTGTGTTTGTCTCATGTGGCTTCACATTATGTGTGTTTTTGGTCACCATTCAGTTCTTTTTCACTTATTTGTAAGTTGAGCAGTATTAGATTTACCAAAAGGATGATTAAAGTTAATAACTTTGCCATCCTTCTCAAAATGTTCCAGGTTCTCTAGATGTTGTTGGTCAAGTTGACTCTTATCAAATTTCTCAAATTGTTGTTCTAAGTTTATTGCTTGATCAATATTTTCAAATTGTCCAATATTCCTCAACTTGTTGACCTAAGTCCACCAGTTGTTGTTCTGTGTCTTTTTGATCAAAACTCTGAAGTGGTTCTAAACTTTGGTATTGATGGTTTGCTTGTTGCTGGTCAAAATTTGTTTGTTCAAAGTTTTCAAACTGTTGTTCTAGGTTGACTTGCTGATCAAAATTTTCATTTTGACCATTGTTCTCGAATTGTTGTTCAAAGTTTATTTCATGTCCATTATGAGAATTCTCAACTTGTTGACTCAAGTCATTTGGATGTATTTCTGTGGATTTTTGGTCAACATTATGTTATGTGGTTTTATATTCTGGTATTGATTTTGCAAGTTTACTTGTTGATGATCTACATTTGTTACAAAATTATCATTTTCTGAGTTACTTTTTTATTATAATCCTCACGTTCTGCAAAATACACTGATTTTGGATTAACCATTGATCCATATTCGAATTTGCCGAAGATGTGATTTAAATTGTTGTGCTTGGCTTCCTCAGGTTGTTGCTCCAATAGTACTTGTTGTTGATCTAAGTTACTTTGTACAAATGGTTCAACATTTTTTTGTTGATCAAAATTGTTAGTTTGTCCAATATTGTTTTGCAACTGTTGGTTTGCATTACTTATTTGACCATATCCTGGATGCATGGATTGTTGATCCAAGCTCACTTGTTGATCTGTACTAGAAGGAATTTCATCAAAACTCTGATGTTGTTTTAAAGACTGGAAACTATTATCCAAGTTTTGGTGATTTTGACTTCGTTAGTTCAAAATTGTCATTCTTTTCTTCCAGACTTGTTTGTCCATCTGGCTTGTGCTCAGTATTTGGAGATTGTTGCTGATCTTGATTGCTATGTTCAAAATTATCAAATTGTTGTTCAAGGTTCACTTGCTGATCTAAGTTTTCATGTGGTCCTAAACTCTCAAATTGTTGATCCAAGTTAATTTGCTGACCATCATATTGAAAGTGGTTTTCTTGTTCAGCTTGTTGGTCTAAGACCACTTGTTGATCTGTATCCACTTGTTGATTGTATCCACTTGTTGATCTGTGACAACTATTTGATGATTAAAAGTCTCAAGGTTGATTTGGTTTATTTCGTTTTGTGAATCAACCGGTGTCTGTTCCTGGTTTACCTGCTGATGGAAATGTTCTATATCTCCGGGAATTTCAAACTGTTGCTCTAATACTGTGTGAGGTTCTACATCAGAACTGCTTTGTTCATAATTTGTGTATGTGTGTTCTGTACTTGGATGGTTATTACTATGTATTTCGACAGGCATAGGTTGTTCTGAGATTACATTATGGTCCTGATTTACCTTTTCATTATTTGGTTTTTGGGTAGTAGTTGTATCTTTAGTTGAAAAATCTTCATCGCCTATGTCTCCCCTAGGACGTTCAACAACAACTTCTTTAGGTTTTTCAGGTACTTTTTCTATTATATGAACTACATTTGTTTCCGTCGTTGTAGTGCTAGAAACTGGTGTTACAATGGTTAAATTTGTATTAATATGTTTGTCTTCTCTATCGTCATAGTGCGGTATTGTTATTACGTTACTCGACTTACTTAAGTTATACTGAGATCCAGAAGGTAAATTATCTGTGTTAGTATTACTTGAACTGTGATAATGTCTAACATATCCTGCATAATTATTGAGATATTGATTGTCATTATTCTGATTACCATTTTGAGGGTATTTATCGGGACTGTATAACATAGGATATGTATCTAATTTTGAATCACCAAAATCCTTGTTTAAATTATTACTGGAAAACTGAGAGTGAGCTTCCCAGGCAGATGTATTCATTGAATATATCTGAGGCATAACATCTTGTTCTGCTATAGTCCATGGATGTGGAGGTCCTGTGTGAGAAATTTGTATTTTAGTATTTTTACCATAAAGAATTGAATAGGGAAGCTCTTTAAACATCGTGCGCATTTACCAATTGTATTTTAAGCAGACTAAGCTCTCAATCTGCCTAGATTTGGGGAGGCTTATATTCAACAGTGGACTTTAGGGCTGAAACGATGATAAAGCTGTCAATCGTATGCATACAAAATTTTATATTGGAATAAAATTAAATATTCTGCATACTTGTGATACTTGATTTCGAGATCGAACGTTTGCAATAAAAGCAAATTTCATTGGCACGTGACATTCAACAGTACTTTATAAATAGATAAGTTATCCCAAGTTTTCGGCAATAATAGGGGTAGGTTTTTTATATATATTTACCCGGAGGGTACTGCTGATGATGAGAGTGGTGAAACTCATATGCGGAGCCAGGGTGTTGCCAATGGTGGTGGAAATATCCTGAATTGCCTCCGTCACTCAAATGTCTATGTTGATATTGGCTTCCTGGGTTTGAAGAAACGTCTCTGAATAAATCTCTAAAATTTTGATCCATACCTGTTTAAATAAAGCACAATTAACGAAACGTCAGCACATGATAAAGATTTTATTACGAATGCAGTTAATTTTTAGATAAAATTAGTTAGTAGGTTAGGTATCTATTAGTACACTAGTAAGCTGATCTATGTTTTTCGGTAGACTCATTTGTAAAATATTTTTTTACCAGATAAGTAAGAATTTAAAGTAACTTTACCTGGGTGGTTATGATGATGATGTGAGTGGTGAAATTCGGGCATAGAATGAGTCTCATGATGGTGCCATTCGTGAAAATTGGTCCCATGATCTCCACCACTAACAGGCCTTAGATTATCATATTTCTCATTTGGCTTTGATAAATCCTCAATCAAGAATTTATCCCGAAACTGTTGATCCAATCCTATAACATTGTTATTTTAATTAATTTTATTATTATAAAGCTTCAAAATGAAATTAGACAATCTTTGAATAGGTATTGTGTCGTATATCCTCTAAATAACCCTCGCACAATCACTTATTCTTCCTCTTATTGATTATGCAGATGTTTGCTATCTTGACGCCAATGAGGAGCTGCTAAATAAACTCGAACGGCTCCAAAATCTAGGAATTCGATTTATATATGGCTTACGCAAGTATGACCATGTATCTCATTTCCGTAAAGAGTTAAAATGGCTCCCTATACGCCTTCGCCGGAATGCTCACGTACTTATACTACTTTATAAGATTCTGTACAGTGGCTGTACGAGCTAACGTACGAACTAAGCCAGCGCGTTTGCATACGCAAGCATTTTTCATTTTTACTAGAAATAAATCAGTATTGTGCAAACAGTCAATCGGGTCGGTTTTATTAGCACTCCTCGGAGTTCCCTATCATAGCAAGCATAGTACTAAATTGTAGAAACACATCCTACAGTGGCCCTTCTCCGGAGTATCTTGTTGAGAGATTTCAATATATTTTCTGCAGACACAGACCTCTTAGGTCTATCACTGCGTCTATGTTGAAAACTCCTCAACACAACACCGGAGCATATGGTTACTCCTTCACAGTTCACGCGGTCAAGCTTTGGAATTCCTTACCCCACTCGGTGAGGGATTGTCGTACCATCGGCATTTTTAAGAAGAGACTTAAGGAGCACTACTTGTCTCTCTGAAGTTAGTAGGTAGTAGGTTATTATGGAATATGTATGAAAATTGGTATGTATAGTATTTGTTTATTGTTTGTTATGTCTTTTTTTTCTCCCTCTGTGCACATGTATTTTACCTATTCTGTGATATGTCTTTTTTTTATTTGTTGGGGTTAGCTAGAAGAGATCTCTTATAGAGATAAGCTCGACTTTGTACAATATTTATTTTAATTGTTTTATTTTTTATCTATGTGTGTGTACAATAAAGAATATGAATAAGAATATCCGCTAAGTATTTTTATGTATGATGCTTATTTATTTATTCTATTATTTTTCATATTATATCATTATGAAAAATAACGTAATTGATAGTGCAAAGAGCATACAGTTGATGCCAGCCAGAGTAATCACGAAGTTCTTATCGCTTCGTAATTTTAAAACTGTTCCGTATGATATTTTTATTAAAATCTATTAAAAAAATCCATTGAACTTTGGTAAGTCTATTGCCTATTTTTAGCTAGTCTGACTTAAAGAGTCCCTTACCTGAATATGGATAATGGTGGTTGTGAAATGTTTCAGGTAGATTCTGGCTGCTATAGTAGTGCCAATGTACTGTCGGATTGTCTGCATTATCTCCAAAATGTTGGCCAAATGGTGTAGAAGACTCGGTCACGGTTACGAATTTATCCGGAAATTTATCATTAACGCCTGATAAAGAAGATTTACGTACATTAATCTTTTACATACTCGTATTAGACAATATTTGAAAGATGTTTTATTATACATATCTACTAGCGGCCGCCCACGGCTTCGCCCGCGTGAGAGTGCATTACTCCCGTGCGAGGCCCTAGTTATACATTATAAACCTTCCTCGTGAAACACTCTATCTATTTAAAAAAAAACCGCATCATAATCCGTTCTCTAGTTTGAAAGATCTAAGCATACATAGGGACGGACAGACAGCGGCAAGCGACTTTGTTTTATAATAAGTGATGTGTCTGTTCCATATAAGTTATTTGATTTTTTGTCTTTTGCCAGTATTGGTATAAAGTAGGTAATGTAAATTGTACCTATATAATTACACATACATACTTGTAAAATTACAGTTTTGCAGGTATAGGTATAAAGGAGTAAGAAAACATCAGATGCATCTCCATGCGTACATGGCATAAGAGTCGCCTAATGAAGTCAGGGGCGTTCTCTCAAGCAATGTGCTAGCAACTTGTCATTGATCTTTTACATCTGACCCAGCTATGCTAAACATTTCTGTAGATTATCTTTCGTGATCCTGCAGTTCAGTACCGGGTATCCCACGTACCACGTACGTAACTATTAAGATTTTTACCTGTATGATATGGGTTGATAGACTGGTAGACCGAAGGCAGCGGTACATTGCTATGGTATTTGTGATACGACCATTGTGTTTGGGAATTATCATCGTTATCCTTAATTAAATTTTCCGTATTTGTAGGAGCAGACTGTGTACTGTCGTCTTCTGTTACAGGGTTCCCAAGGTTTTGATCCAGGTCTATTAAAGAAGTTTTTTATGATGTGACGTATTTTTTTCGATACCAAAATGATGAGATCATTGGTCCGCCTGCCTAGTTCACACTGTTAATCATGCATGTTCCGAACACGTGCTCACCAAATAATCGTTGAGGGCAAGTGCCTTTTGAGTTGTGATCACCCGAACAAACATATTGCAAGATAAAAGCTTGTAAAAACATTCAACAAAGTCATGAGTCACGTAGCTTTTAATACTATTACGATGATAAAAAATAATAAACCGCCTGTAAAGTTACACCCCCGTTAAACACGACCTTTGAAAGCAAAGTATGTATTGAACAGCATACCAGTGCTTATACCATATTTGTTTAAAAAAAACTATTAGTGAGGCTCTTAGGATATAGGTATGGTAAATATTTAGGAGTTCTAAAATTATAAAATCCTCAACACCTTATGCTACGCCTGGAGATCGGTAAACTATCCTGTGACTTATATAATTATCAGAGTACGTAATTATGAAGATCTTTACCTGTGTGATATGGGTGGATAGACTGGTAGACCGCAGGCAGCTGTACATTGCTATGATAACTGTGATACGACCATTGTGTTTTGGAATTATCATCGTTATCCTTAGTTAAATGTTCCGTATTTGTGGGTGTAGACTGTGTACTCTTGTCCTCTGTTACAGGTTTCCCAGGGGTTCCATCCAGGTCTATTAAAGAAGTTTTACGGTGTTACTTGTCGGTCACCAAAATGATAAGATCACCTGCCTGATTTTCATGAACATTCCAGAATACCTACTTAGAATACATCTGCGATTTGGAATTTTGGATTTTAAAAAACCTTTAACAAAACCACGTCGTGTCTCTTAACTCATAATACATTAGATGTTATGTTATGTAAGAAATCTGGACGAGTCTAAAATTGTAAAATATCAAAAAATTATTGGAATTCGTGCACTACGGCTTAGTTAAAGGTCTTTTAACCTGCTACTGTATTTGTATATTCGCTAAATCGCTATTAAATTGAAAGGGCTGTTAAGACGCACCGGTCTGGGTTAGGTTAGCATAGCATAAAATAAAAGCATTATTTGTATTAATAGGCTCTTTAATGATTCAGTCTTATGACATTGGAAACTTTGGCTTTGAAAATATATTAGTTGACTAAATAAATACAGAGTGAGGGCTTTATTTTTATAACATCTTCAAAGTGTTTTCACTTACTCTGTATATGTTGCTGTAAGTCCTGGGCTTGGTTATATCGGTGACTATTCCAGTTGCTCCATTGCGCTTGGGTCTGCTGCCCTAAATCTTCCAAGTTGCTTAAATGGTTCTGAGTTTGTTGGCTAAGATTCTCCCACTTATCGTCTGACTGCTGCTGTACTTGCTGCCCAAAATTTTCAAGTTTACCGGATTGTTGCAGGACGCTCTGTGTTAGGTCCTCAAACTTATCGGACTGTTGTGCCTGCTGGTTCAAGTTTTCTAGATTTCCCCATTGAGTTTGAGTCTGTTGACCCAAGTCTTCTAGCTTACCCGATTGAGGGTATTGTCCAAAATCATCTATATTACTTTGAACTTGTTGTCCCAAGTCTTCTAAATTTTCGAGTTGAGGTTGTTGATGAAAGTTAGTTCTGTAAGATCTGGCTACACGTACATGTCCTTCATCATCACAGTCGTCTACTCCATAGGAACTGGAATGGGCGCTTTTGTGGTGAGATCCATATTGATGCGATGAGTGCGAAGCTTGGCTTGAAGCATCAGTTAACCTTTGAGTTTCGTATAAACCATTTGTGGACGGTTTAATGATGTAAGGATCACCCTGCCTTTCCCATGATTTGTGATAAGAGTATGAGGATTGATAACTTTTTGGATTAGAATTTACTCCTAGGTTAAGAGAATCCGCGTTTGAGCTAATAGCACCATGACTTGCATGTGAAGCTGCCAATGCACTTTGTTGCTGCATGTTATATTCTAGTTGCTGTTGTAGGGCAGATGCAGACATGGAGGCAATTTGTTGTGCACTCAAACCTGATTGCTGTTGTAACGCAGATATATCTTCTTGCTGTAAGTTATGATGATAACCTGAGTTATGGAGTCGTGATGAAGCAGATTGCGCGGCACTGTTTACGTATCTGCTGTTATAACTATTACTGTTTGAATTAACCCCACTGGAATGTAGCGCTGCAGCATTTTGATATTGTGTATCGTCGTGAAGTTCGCTGTTTATTGGATAAGGATTGACAGTGGTAATTTCTGGAATAGTGTCATGTTTTTCCCATTCCTTGCGATAGTTGTAAGATGATTCATAATGCTTGGCATTACTTGTAGGTCTGATATTTGTTCTTATTTCATTTCTATTTAATGATTCGGCTTCGCTGTTGACTGCATTGGCATCGAATTCTTGAACTGCAACAGGTACGACGACTCTAGTTCCTGGTCTTATGTAAACCTTTACTGGTGCGCCGCCAGCGCCAACTAATCTGCTGTTCACGCTGGCACTATTTTGACTATCGGAGCCATAACTGCTGGAGCTGCTGTGTCTTTGGTAACCACTTTGGGAACTATGGCCTGTTTGATATCCGCCATAGCCGGCAGAGTCTGTGCCCGATTGTGCGTCGATAGATTGCAAGTTGCTGGATGCCAATCCGGATTGTCCATGTAACGCGTAATTAGAATTCTGAGACTGTCTGTATCCAGAATTATAGGCAGCGTTATGTAAAGATGATGAATAACCTGCGTTATGAGAAGACAGCGAGGAGCTTGTATCTCCAAACGTTGTTCCTTCTTGGAAGTTGCGACCCCCAAGGCGGCTGGTGTCTAAATGTCCCGATCCGTAAACGCCTCTTGAGTTCCCTGCTGTGTATACGTTGCCAGTTTTCGTTTGAAAACCATCGCCTAGTTCCCCTTCGATTTGGTTAACCAGACCACCCATTTGGTGTTGTGCTAGTGTATCCATATTGTGAGCTTTTTCATAGTTTCCGCCCATGTTTCCTCTTTGTGCTCCATAATATCCAGACTTTGAACCGTCGTCTGAAGAGCTTCGGGAATATTGAAAATCTTCTTTTTCCTTGTATAATTCAGGCTTAGCTAAAGCGACAGCGGCGATCGCTGTGAAGACGAATAATCGCCTCATTTTTGCTTATTTTGTTACCTGGAACAGAATATTTTTTCTCAGATAACACAGGAACTAAAGATTATTAAATGGGAATATTAACAAAATTAAGATAAGTTTAACTTGAAAGCCTAAAATAGCATTGAAAATATTGCGTTATTAAAACGGCCAATTTCAATACGAGAGATCAAATCGGATTTCTTATTCCTTATTTGAAATTTTGTATGAAAACAATTGAAGATTAAATTGGCTTTAAGACTACTATTTTGAAGATTACTTTTTATTTTAAATTCATATATAAAAATAAAATAATAAAAAATATTAAGATCTGACTTTGAGAGCAATTTTAATTTTAAAACTTAATTGCCTGTATAACTTAGGCATGCAAAAAATAAATATTTAGACTTACCCAATTAATTGTTGATATTTTTTTCACTGAATTAATTTATATTGAACACAAGTTTCCTTCAATTGTTAACACCACACAGATCCAGGAGCAGACTGACATTGTCGAGGCTGAGGCATTATATTTATTGTTTAATGTAGTATCTATACACAGAGATAACCTTTGACACACACTGGCCGATATTCTTCCAAGAACCGCTATGCAAAATACGGTCCTAAATAATATTGTTAGTTATTCGCGAAATTAAATTTATAACGGGAATACCATGCTCACTGTTTTGTGTCAAATCAAATATTCTGTCTTTCAATAAAAGTCAAAACAAAATAATTACGAGTAGGTATACCAAAATTTTAATCATTAGGGCAAATGCCTACAGGCTGCTCGCTTGAAGTTTTTTTTTTTAATTGCAAATCTATCTAGGTACCTAATTATCACGTTATCGCATTGGCTTGATCAGCTGTAATGATAATGTTTTATATGGGTGAATAAATAAATAAATAAATTATGTTTCCAATGTAGAGTTTCCATTTCTTTATTGACTTCTTGTATGTTTTAAAAAGTAGGTTTATTCTCATTGCCTGGAATCAGTAGGCGGTATTTACTTTATTATTGTCCTGTATCATTAATCAATTGGAAGTGTTTCAAGTTTTTATACTTTTACTGATTTGATTTTAAAACATATCTTTGGATGTAATACGTTTTTAGATTTTTATAGAGAATTTTTTCCTGTAGGTCTTTTTAGTAATTAGCAGCCATATTTTTTAAGTCATGTTCCGTTAAGCCGTGTCTAAGTAAGATGGTTATGGTAAGAGTAAAATATACCTATATGTTGCATATATTTATAATTTAACCATGAAATGGGCTATGTTCTCTTTTTTGTTTGACAATTGTGAATCCTTAGTACCTATTTTATAAAATTTAGTTAATAATAAACTAGTAGCAGACAGACTCGTTGGCATGATTTATTACCGGTTGTCCCCACTGAGTACGAGTGGGAAAAAAGTTTCGTTCGTCCCCAGTGGTGACGATTGGAACTTTTTATTTCCCATTCGTTCTTTTTTTTACGTTTGCATATTTCCTTAAAGTTTTCATAAATTAGGTTAAATGTCTATAACACACCACAAAACAGTAAAAGAACTTAGGCTTTTTTATTAATTATGTATTTTTAACTATAATGTTGCGATTATTACATTTTGACTTAACTTTTCTTCCCAGTCGTACCCAGTGGGGACGACCGGGAATAAACGGGTGGCGTCCTTGTATGTTATCTTTGTCATAACGCCACTTATAATACATATACATAGACAGCTGTGTTCCCGATATGTCGTAGCTAGAACACGGAATCATAAAAAAGGTCCTACAGCCTTTATAACGGCACTTTAAGGAAGAAAATATTTTTATTTCAGAAACCGCCCAGCACAGTAAGGATATTTGACAGAAATGATTACTACAGCGTGCACGGAAAAGATGCCACAACAGCGGCGAAAGAAGTGTTTTCTTCCGTCGTCAACATTAAGAAAATGGGCGTCGAGCCCAATCGAATCGACTACCTCGTGCTGTCTAAGGGAAATTTCGAGATATTGATCAAGAAGCTTTTATTGGTATGTATGATATCCTGACAGCTTTTGTTTTTCATACATCCATAAAAATCACGTATATAATACTCGTAATATACTAATAAAAATCCTCTTTCCCGGAGGGCTAGGCAGTGATCACGGATCTCTATTTGCTACGATCCTAACACACCTCTTTCGCTTCATCTACTTTCATTACATTATTTTTCAGTTAGGCTTATAGCTTGCTATTAAATACGTGCTTATGTTTATATATATATAATGTATAAGTAGCTTTACCATGGATCACAAGGGAAACATATTTTTGTACCTACATATACATACATATATGTATATAACTTACCTAGTTGTAGGTATCTTATTTAAAGTTTTAGATGCCCCTATAGGTATCTATTTGTTTAATTATACTAAAGATTAAGTCCATATCAACACATTAATTTTTTTTTCAATAAAGGGAAATCAATAAATCCGTGCATGCATAAGTATTATGTACTAAATACCTACTGCTTTTGACTAAGCTAAGTCAGCACACTCGCGCTTGTCGCACACATTGTTATTGACTTTATACGTAGAAATATAAAATAATAACCTTTTTATCTGAAACATGTTCGTTTCGTACACACAATATGGTACAATTCACAAAAATTTTACTCATAACTAACAATTAGTCTAAACAACTATTTTAGGTAAGAAGATAAAAAAGAAAATTAATGAAGTTTTAGGTAGTATAGTAAGAATAAAGTAGTTTTTAAAATATTATTTTACACAATATGTTGATTGACTGTCAGAAATTATTTTGCCAAAATATCTCTATCGTATCGGCAGATCAGAGGATTATTTAAAATTCATATAATGTTAAGAAACGTTTTCTCCAATAAATTCCATTTAGCGCTTTCGTTAAATGACATGATGAAGATTATTGGTGGCAAACTTGCGATAACGAACGCGAACGTCAATGCGAGACGATCATTGTCTTTACCACCTAGTTCGATCATCCCAAATACTAATGCGCCGTTTTATAAAGTTCAACAAAGTAAAGATACAGTTAATCATAAACGCGTTCAAACTGGGTGCCTTGACCTTCTGTCCGTCAAAGTTTATTAGTCAGTAGTTATGTTATCTTATGTATAGCTGCTGTTTATTATCGTATAATAATTATAGATAGTCACGTGTCCTCGCCTGTGATCTGTGATGAACATTTCCTTATTTATTGGTTAATAGGAAACTGCTCTGGTTCCTCATTTATGTGGGACTGCCTTTGCTTTGCTTAAGGCAAATTATTTGATCAGTGGGTATGCTTACTATTGGTTAAAAACGTCGTGTCAAGCAAGCTATAGTATTTCTGACGTACCTATATTGATTAATGGTAAGCTTGACTTCTGATCAAACAATTTTCCCTTACGGCCGATTTTTCCAATGGTAGCCTATCTGAAGTATAAAGTTTATGCTGACTCTATCTTGTTCAGGTTAGAGTAAGACAGCATTAACTTTACCAAAGACATTGTCTTTGACTTTACTCACCCCAGTTATTGGGACAAAATAGCCTGATTAGTGGGCCTGTAAACATTGATATGATGAGAATCGATGTTTGTTTCCAAGGCTTGGATTTTTCTATAATGATCGATTAGTTATACAGGGTGTAACAGAAAGGGTATGTTAAGCGAAAAGCTATGTAAATAGCCCACTATAGAGAACCTATTTCCAAAATTTGAGACTCGAAATCACACAAGATTGTATGAAAATTTGAGACTACCGAAAAATCACATGATTTCGGGTCTATTTTTGGATAGGTTCTCTAGTGGAATAGTATTTACATAGCTTTTCGCTTAACATACCCTTTCTGTTACATCCTGTATACCTAGCTACTTAGTACCTAGTTCCCACGACAAAATTGTGTAGGACTAGATTAATGTGAATATTTATTATATTATGTATTTTCAGGTACGCCGTTACAGAGTGGAAATATACGTAGCCGAGGGATCGGTGAAGGCTTGTGATTGGGTGATGCAGTACAAAGGATCGCCGGCATGCCTTTCTCAACTGGAAGAGATATTGGGCGAAGGTTTAGGCGCCTCTGATGACAGCTCCCCGTGTCTTATGTCCGTTAATATTAAGACGGATACTGTTACCAAGGTAATGATTCTTGCTATCTTTCTCCCTCAGACAAATGTCAGTTTTGAGAGAAAGAACAGGATAGGGCGACGGAAAAAGCTAATGATCAATTCATTTATAACTATCAGCTTTTTTCCACCGCAGGCATGATCAAAGATGGATCATTTCTTAGTTTTTTGAAGACACTTAAATCATTCGTAAAAAGGATAATGTTAAGCGAAATGCTATTAAAATAACGCAATACAGAGAATCAAACAAAATGGAGAAAATAATAGAATCTTTATTTACCTGAGAACAATACCTACAGTCAGAATCATAATATACCCATGTTTTCAGTTATCACCAGTAGTTCAAAGTGGTCCAGGTCCTCCAGGGGTCCACAGGACACTCGATGGTGGTCTACGTGGGAGTGAAAAAATGGGAATCACAGTTAATTTGTATGTGTATAGGCCTGTAGGGGTCCACCAGAACCAGTTAACTTTTGAAAGGGGTCTATGAGAAAAAAAGTTTGGGAACCCCTGGTTAACACGTAATTTTCATACCCGTCATCATCTACTCACCCTTTTATTCCCGTTTTTAGAACCGGCTAGTGGGCGTGGCTTGCCTCACCGCTGGTGACTACCAGATTTCGGTAGCCGAGTTCACTGATGATGACCTCCTGACTGAACTGGAGACTATTACCGTTCAAATGGCGCCGTCAGAGTGCTTGGTGCCTATGACTGACAATGATGATGTAAGTAAGAAGATAATTATAATTCATGATCATCTTTTACAGCCCTGAGTCCACTGTTAACATAAAAAACCTCCACTCCGACCGGTCGGTTAAGCAGCCTGCATCCAACGACGCCCGAATGCCAGGTCATCCGTCCATCTCGCGGGTGGCCTTCCCACGCTGCGCTTGCCGATACGTGGTATCCACTCTAGAACTTTCCTGACTGTTATAATTATGACCTTTTAACACTGACACTTAAATAAAAAATATTTAACACATTCACTTCCGCCGACTACATTTTTGCGTTTCCTTGGATTTCCAGAGGTACCACCACCGACGCTTATTTGCGTTTATGACACAGGAGTTGAAATCATGTCATTGTTTAGGCTAAATAAGCACACTTACTTAAATTTAACTTTGAATTTTGCTATTAAACGTCACGTTTCACATTAAACAAAATGTACCCTTAATCTTGTAATGTACTTAACGTAATGCACTATTTATAATTCCAGTACAAAGCGTTAAAGAAAGTGATGGAAAGAGCGAACGTAACACTAACTAAGCTCAAGAAGGCGGAATTCTCCACAGAAGGTCTGATACAGGATCTAAACAGACTGCTCAAATTCAAGGAGAACCAGCAACAAGACGCCAATGCGTTTCAAGAGACCTCTAGTAACGTCGCCATGTCAAGTTTGGCCGCTGCTGTGAAATATACCGCGCTTTTGACTGACAGCACCAATTTTGGAAGGTAAAGCCTCATTTACCTACATCATACTATTTTCTTGCCTGTTGCGTACAATTTTAAATGAAGCAATAAATAACTGGCATGGTCTTAACTGTCATTTTTGACACTGCTTAAGTTTTTACTAGTCAATAATGACGTATTAATTTCATGTTTATTGAAAAATAATTGCGGTCTTACGTTACAAAACCAACCTGTACCTTATGACAATATTTTCAACGTTTTTTTTATGTCTTTCATAGAACCAACTACAAGTCGACAATAACCTTATGTATCCCACAGATTCCACATAGCGACAATAAAACCGGACTGTTTCCTACACTTGGACGCAGCCGCGCTGTCTGCTCTAAACGTACTCCCCGAGCGAGGCGAGTCGAGCCACGCGCCTGCGTCTAGTCTATACAAACTGATCGATAGGTGTCGCACGCAGCAGGGGAAAAGGTATGATAACTAACTACATACATACAGCTATGCCCATTATTCCCAAAAATGTTGGGCAGAAGTGTGCAAATTACACACCCACTTTTCACCACGTAACCTATTAAGCTACGTGGGGTGATCCTATCACCACTTTTGGGGCACAAATACAGCAATTTAATAATAATATGCCCGCATAATAAATGTGAAGTCACCCTCAGAGTAAATTATGTAAAAGCAAAAAAAATCCTTTGTTTTGTTCATACCTTGTTACTTATATTTTTATTGGAACATTTATTTTAATAGTTTCAAGTCAAATTTGATAATATCATAGAGTAGTCAACAGAATGGTATAAATAACTATTTTCACTTACCACCATCAATAAGTAATTTAACGTTTTTGACCGACTGAAAAAGGAAGGAGGTTTCCTAATTCGACCGTATACATATATTTTACAGACTTCTATCCCAATGGCTTCGCCAGCCGCTCCGCGATATCAACCTAATCAACGAAAGGCTCGACATAGTAGAGTGTTTTGTAAATAACTCGCAGCTTCGCTTACAACTACATGAGGACCATCTCAGAAGGATCCCAGACTTACAAGCGTTGGCACGAAGACTTACTAGGAAGAAGGCCAATTTACACGACTGCTACAAGATTTATCAGGTTAGCTGATTATGTAAGGCAAGGCCAAACTTTTTTTCTTAATTTTTCAAAACCCTTTCAAAAGTTTACTGGTTTTGGTGGACCCCCTACAGCCTACACCAGAATTCACCACATACGAATTAATTGTGAATCTCCATTTTTTACGCTAACGTAGACCCCCGTCAAGTCTCCTGTGGACCCCTGGGGGCCCACCTGGACCACTTTGGGAACCACTGTAAGGTATAATGCCGGCAGGCTGATGACGTGTCCTGCAAAAGCAAAGCAGAAGTAATGTGGTAGCGAAAATTTTACTAATTTTACTAATATTCGCGTTAAATTAAATGTCAAAATGTCTTTGAAATTAATTTTACGTACTTATTACGAATTTGGCAAGCAATGAGCGAATTCTGTACAATTATTGCTATAGCTTTGCTTTTGCTAGTTAGGTAATAAGGGGGCGGTGCTGATACGGGGCTTCACTAGAATACATCAGCTGCATGTCCTTCCGTACATTTCGAAGTCGACTAAGGCACTCGGCCCCCTAATTACCTAATTTGCTATAGCAAAGCCGAAGCAAAGCGATAGTGCAATATTCGCCTTAAAATGTCTTTGAAATTAATTTTACGTAATACAAATTTGACAAGCAATCAGCGATTTTTGTACAATTTTCGCTATCGCTTTGCTTTTGCTAGTTAGGTAATAAGGGGGCGGGCAACCTCTCACACGCTAGCTCAACTTGTCGTTGATAATTTACATCTATTTACCCCGCTATGCTAAACGAGGCTGTGGAATCTTGTTTATGATCCTGCAGTTCAGTGCTTATATGTATAGATAGGTTATGTTAGAACCTAACATAAAGGTTTAATATAATTAATGGCATAGCAGGCCACATTGACTTTGTTTTATTATTTTTTTTATTTTTTCTATATTTAAATTATTTTTTCACTACTAATTGAATTCTCGGCAATGTAACATATAATTGAAATACAGTCCACTAATTTTACCATAATGAATCTATTATTTAATTAATTTACCAGTTCCTAAGCCGACAGGTTATGAATGAGAATAATCCAAATATGTACCTACGAGTAGTTTCTTATAAAACCGTCGGACTTTTTAAGTCGCGATTGCTTGACATGGAATTGCTAATAAGCAATAACATTGTGTTAATGACCTACAGTTTTTTATTCGCCTAATTATAGTGAATAACATTGATTCCTGAGAAATTACGATAATAATGTCTCGACATTTGAACTCGGCTCTTAAAGATAAGCGAGAAATGAGAACAGTAGCCATTTATTTGTTACAAGGATAAAAAATCTGGAATGAGTGAGTGTTTAATATTTTTTGATCCATAAATTGATGCAAATCAGCCCCCTTATTACCTAACTAGCAAAAGCAAAGCGATAGCGAAAATTGTACAAAAATCGCTGATTTCTTGTCAAATTCGTATTACGTAAATTGAATTTCAAAGAAACTTTGACATTTCAAGGCGAATATTGTGGACTTCTCAGGGCTGTAAATGATGATGATGATTGTACAATTTTCGCTGGTTTTGACGCAGAACGTAACTTTCGCAAAAAGTCATCCCAAAAAATTTGGTCACTCAAAAGGTCACTTTCGCACAAGGTCATCCAAAAAACTTTGAAAATTTTCGCAAAATGTCATTTTAGCAAAAAGTCACTTTCGCACAAAGTCATTCACGTTCTTTAACTACATACGACGGGTGTCTAATGTTTGACCGAAAATTATATGCACTAATATACAGGGTGTTTTTTCGTTGCCACCCTTAACGAAGGGTACTCGTTAGGGGAAATGTGTGAAAGACCCTCAGGTCCCTCTACTGACGTGTACAGTGTACAGTATGCCCGGGAAGAGAAGTAGCTGTAGTATTATACGTTTTTGTTTTTCACTCCCAGAGCAGCATAGAAGAAATTATATTTGAATATTTATTTATATTTCTCTTTTATTTATATCTCAACTATACCCTCAAAATTGGTCAGAAGTAGCACCATGTGGTTCTATCGGCCCTTGGTGCTCTGCCTACCCCGCGTAAGGGATAAAGGCGTGATTATGTGTATGTATTTATATATTACAGGCAGTAAAGCGACTGCCGGTGTTACTACGATGCCTCGCCGAAGCCAACAACTCGACTGTCCATTCGTCGATAGCTGAACCTATTTCCGAACTCAATGACGATCTTGGCAAGTTTCTGGAAATGATCGAGACAACTGTAGATATGGATGCTGTTGATAGAGGTATAGAAGATGTTTTTTTTATACAGGGTGTAACATAAAGGTTATGTTAAGCAAAATGCCATGTGGATCTTTTCGCTTAGTAGACTCCTACTATGACCTACCTTATCTCGCATTTATTAGAAACAGGGCTGTAAACCCTAATCAACTCGGGAATGTTCGTACATAAATTTATATAAATATTCCTGAGTACTTTATGTTTATCCGCATGTTATTCTTGGGTATTATAATGAAGAGTAAAAATGAGTCCCTTCCCTCAAATATACAATTAAAAAGCGCGCGTCTAAGTTAAGCGAGCGCATGTCATCTGTCGTCCTTGACGTAAATTCAGTCATTTCAGTTTATTAAAGTAGAAGAGTAAATATGGCACTGATCCATGCTAACCTACTTGCGCTTGTAAATTTTCTCTCTAACTGTTAGAGAGAGATGCGATGCGAATATACTTAGCAATTTTCACCTGACTTATGTCCCTGTGTGGGGCAGAGGGCCTCCATAGATCTCCGCCATCCCGTTCGGTTCTGAGCGTCGCGTATTAATTCGCTCCAGGTCTTCCCTAATTTCTTCGTCTCTGCAATGATTGTACGCCGCCAGGTCTGCTTAGGACGGCCACGTTTGCGTTTCCCTTGGGGGTTCCAATCCAGGGCTTGTCTCGGTATGTGGTTTTCCTCCCTTCGAAGCGTGTGGCCGATCCAGTTCCACTTGCGGTGTTTGATCTGCTGATCGATTCGGGTAATTTTTACCTGGTTTATATATATAATATTACAGGTGATTTCCTTGTGAAGCCTTCATTTGACGAAGAACTGCAAAACTTGAGTGAAGAATTAGAAAAAATACAATCTTCAGCTGAAAGAGAATTGAGTAAGGCCGCGAGGGACTTGGGGTTAGACTCTGGAAAGACCATAAAGTTAGAATATAATGCTCAGAATGGATATTATCTCAGGTATGTTCTGCTCAAAGAGTAACTATAGGTACTACATAAGTTATACAGGTGTTTTTAGTCGGTTATGTTTTTCGAGTGTATTTTTTTTACAATTAGCTAGGCAAACATTTGACCGCCATCGTGCCTGATGTTTAAGCAAGATGCGGCCTAGGGTGGTACATGTTTGCCTAGAAAGTGCCTATTCACTATTAGCTTGGAAGAGACCAATGTTGTAGTGCTCGGGAAATACATCGGCAGGAAGTGTATTCAACTCCTTACCCGTATGTGTAGGTATATTTATTTGGTAGGCTGTAGAGCCTAAACGGGCTGTCGCATTTGAGCTTGGGAGGTAATCATTATGACTCGTGATAGTCGTGAGTGTGACACTGGGTTCAACATTTTTACGCAGTCGGGTGTTTTTCTTTAAATAAATGAAGTTATTAGAAAATCAATCGTTATGTTGTATTGACTTTTAATATTTTACATTTTTGCGCTTCAAATGCATAGAATATTATTGAAATTCCAGAGTGACCCTAAAAGAAGAACCGGCCCTTCGAGGTAACAAAAAGTACACAATAATAGACGCCGTCAAAGGAGGCGTCAGATTTAAGACGAGCAATTTGGAGAGCATTTCACTGGACTATACACAAACTAAGGCTAGCTACGAAAAGGAACAGGACAAGGTTGTTTCGGAGATTGTTTCTATAGCATGTAAGTGTAATTTCGACGGCCGATTGGTGTAGTTGGTAGTGGCCCTGCTTGCAGCGCCATAGGTCCTGGGTTCGAATCCCGGTAGGTGCAGACATTGATGTGATGAATATCGATGTTTGTTTCCATGAGTCATGGATGTTTCTTTATGTATCTATGTATTTATATACTGTTGCTTAGTACCCACGACACAAGACCTTAAGGATCTTAGAGTGGGACTAGGTCAATGTGTGGTGAAATGATTTAAAAAAAAATTGCATAATTCTAATTCGTCAATATTTTGGGGAGTTACCACTACTTCCTTATTTATCTATGTCACTGCGAAACAAACACAATGTAGTGACATGCCCATTATCCCCAAAGGGGTGGGGCAGAAGTGTGCCAATTGAACACTATCTTCAACTTTCCTGACAGAAACATAAAAAAACTTTACACCAATTGAATTTCATGTCCTTCTTTATAAATCTTCTTACCCGAATGATTCCAGAAAATCATGTATAATTTAAATTGGAAAACCCTTGGTTCAATATTAGTAAAAGATAAAACATTTTTGACCGGTTAGTATTAGCAAAAACATTCTGTATTATTACTTGTAAATGTATACATATACATAGTATATGCAAATGTATACAAATACATAGTATATATAGTATATGCAAAAAAAAACATATTTCCAGCCGGCTACTCGGAGTGTCTATTCTGCGTGTCCCTAGCGTTGTCCAGACTGGACGTTTTGGTTGCGTACGCGGTGACAAGCGTGGCCGCGCCCTATCCGTACTGTCGACCAATCATAACGCAGGACGATGACGAATTCGTCTTGAAAGACTTGAGGCATCCGTGCTTGGAAGTGCAGGAGGGATGCTCGTTTATACCCAACGATGTGGAGTTTAAAAGAGGTAGGTAGGTCGAATAGAAGTAGGGTAGTGATTTATATTATACAGCTGTATTCCTAAAACGGGGTAGCCAGAACTCCAAGATCATAAAGGGGACCCCACAGCCACTAAATTATTATCTGTGACAAGTTGCTAGCTTTGCCTCAGAGAATGCCTAAGTTCCTTAGACAACTCTTACGACATGCCCAGAACGAGATGTAGCTGATTTTGGAACTAACATTTTTTGTATGCAGCTACAAAGAAAATGTGGTCATACACATAGTAACTAGCGCCACCATCCATCGAAACTATACGGTGAAACGCTCTCTCCGATTTCCGATTCACTCCGATTTCTCATACCAGGTAAACAGATAATGCACGTAGTGACCGGAGCTAACATGGGCGGCAAGTCCACGTGGATGCGATCGTGTGGGGTGGCGGCTTTGATGGCGCATGCGGGCTGCTTCGTGCCGGCTACAGGTTTGTTTATCTATACAGGGTGTAACATAAGGGGTATATTATGCGAAATGCTATAAATATAGCCTAGTAGCGACAACCAGCTGGAATTTGAGACCTAAAATCTTCTAATCTTCTTTTTTTTCTTGTAAATGAGGTTATTCAAATTGCATGATCGATATAAGAAACGTAAAAACTGTCCAAAATAAATTGTGTACCACCAATATGTCTGCGTCCCTTTCTATCACATTAAACCTAAGCGAGCGCTCGACCCTGGGAGAGCCTCAACTGGCCGGGTAAAGAATGCATACTTAACGAGTACTTTACAGATTTGCGTCTTCAGTACCTATACAATTATATGAAGTATTATTGAGCTGCTTTTCTTTTTCTATTTCAGAGGCGAAAATCCCCTTGTTGCGTTCAATTTGTGCGAGAGTGGGAGCGGCTGATCGAGAGGAAAAGGGACAGAGCACATTCATGTTGGAAATGGTGGAATGTTCTGCCATATTGCGAGTAAGTACTGCCTATTTCGTTTTACTTGGAAACGATGTAAATTATATTTATTTAAAAAAGGGATAACACAGCTTTTGTCTTACGGTGTTTCTTTTACATACATACCTATACATAGTCATGCCCATGTTATTCTGACTTTATTATAAATGCGAAAGCAACTCTGTCTTGTCTGTCTCGCTATCATGCCGAAACTACTGAACTGATTTGAATGAAATTTAGTACACATGTAGTCTAGAGCCTGAGAAAGGCTTCTTTTTTTCCCGTTAAAATACTAATTTTATCCTGGATAATTTAGACATTTTGTTTTTTCTACAGTCCACGCGGACGGGGTAAGAAGTAGTAAGTTGGTGATTTATAAAAATAATTTTCCTCGATATTTCAGATGGCAACTTCAGACTCGCTCGTACTTATAGATGAGTTAGGTAGAGGGACTTCCACTTACGAAGGCTGTGGCTTGGCTTGGGCTATCGCTGAGTAAGTGTCATCCTCATTTGATATATTGATTAGTAGGTTTATTACCTAATTAGCAAAGCCGAAGCAACGCGACAGTAATAATTGAGAATATGTCAAAAATTTATCGCTGTCGCGTTGATTCGGCTTTGCTAATTAAGTAATTAGGGGGCGGTTTAACTCTCAAAACCTCAATAATAATAAGTCTTTTCAATAATTTATTTTCTCGATGAAAGCTTCCATAGAATGTAACTACGTCATATTACTCAAAAGTTAACTTTTATATACGAGGTTTAAAAAATATGATAACTACCTAATTTTGTTCCTTGATCCCATATTATAATTTTCATCTAAGGGCCGATTTTTCCAATAGACAAATAATCTATCTTGTTGCTGTCTTTCTCTAAAGCTTGATCAAGATAGTATGGTCGATTCCGGCAGTCACACTTAAACCTAAACGTAAAATTAGTCCTACCTGTCCTTTTCTCTCTCAGCCATTTATGTTAAGAACAGAGAGATAGACCTGACTAAGATTAGGTTTAAGTGTGACTGCCGGAATCGACCCCCTAGTGACAGCATAAACTTTACTCGTCAGATAGGCTTTATTGGAAAAATCGGTCCTAAGATGAATTGAGTGCACTACCTAGTCACTTATACATATTATAAAACAAAGTCGCTTGCCGCTGTCTGTCCGTCCCGATGTATGCTTAGATCTGTCAAACTAGAGAACGGATTTTGATGCGGTTTTTTCAATAGATAGGGTGATTCACGAGGAAGGTTTATATGTATAGTATCAGCACTGCACCATGCGAAGCCGAGGCTTCTTATAAAAATACGATAAATAACGAAACGTTAAATTTAAATTCTATGGCAATCATTACATCGAGAAAATAAATGTTTACAGATATCCCAAAAATAAATTAATCATTTGTCCTATATAGGGAGCTAGCAACAAAAACGAAGTGCTTCTGCATATTCGCGACGCATTACCACGAGTTGACGCGTCTAGAGTCCCTTCACAAAGGGTCTATAGTAAACTCTCACGCGCAGGCGCAGGTTATAAATGATCAACTGGTGTTACTCCACAAAATAGCACCGGGACCACATGCTAGGTCTTTGGGACTGCATGTGGCGAAGTTGGCTAAACTGCCCGACTCAATAATAAAGGTATGTATGTGTGTATTAACACATTCACTGCCGGCAGATTTTCTAAGGGTGCGGACATTACGCAAACGCCTAGCGCCATGGCGTAAATAAGCGTCAGCGCATCTCTAGAAAGCCTACTGAGTCGTCGGCACTGAATGTGTCCACCTGCCCAGCTTGGTGACAATGGAATAGAATAGAATAGAATAGTTTTTTATTTGAAAATTACACATACACGGACAGAAGTAACATAGAAAAGGACATACAGATTAAAAGAAGTAAGTCAGATAGAAGTAACATGAAACGAAGAACAGTAAGTAGAACTGGAGCCCGTCAGTCCCGTGTACGTGCAACCGCCAAACGGGTCCCTTTTCAGCTGGATGCTGCTAAGACAAGATAGGCATGCCTACCTTGCAAGCACGCTGGTTTTCAAAAGGACCAATTAGGAGCTGACGTTATGGAAGGTACCTATAGAATATACATACATACATGAGTTACAATGGACAAAAAATCCCTTATAGCAGTAGCCTTGTGGCGTCTCCGTCCAGCAGATGACTGCAATAGGTTGCTGGAATGTAATGTGTATAGTGTGGAAAGTTGGTGAGAATGTGAAGGAAGATGTTTATTTTTTTCTCATGCAAAAAAACTGAACGGATTTTGATGACACTCACCGGTTGTAAAGCTTATACATGAAATAACCATACATCAAACACAGTTTAATCGAAAGTGTTCTTAGGTAAAATATAAAGCTTGGTACTAGCCGATATTACGCGGTTTAATGTTTAACGGCAAGTATTAACGTAGTCAGTAGGTACCTACGTATATTGCGTTACGGCGAAACCAACGAGTAACGAATTTTTTACATATGTTTCGTACACGACCTATCGAATTACATGCTCGTTTCGAATGCATTAGATCGCGTAACGTGGGTCAGTCACACCTTAAAATATCTCCGAACTGAAATTACTTAAATGGCTCGCCATGCATCCGAAACATAAATGGACACGGCTGTGTCCCCGAAATGGGGTAGTTATACCTGCATGATTTTAAGGGAGCCATGGGGAAGGTATAAAAGAGGAGGCGGGTCTATGAACTGAGTCGTGTTGCAATCGTGAGGGCCAGTGTGTGTAACCATACGCTTATGCAAGTAGTTTGACTAGTCACTACAAGGTGGTTTCTATGTAAATGGGCAGGGCTACAATGTTAGGATGCTCCCCTCGTCCCATACTTCACCCCCACTCAGCGGCACACTATTTTTGTATGAAAATATACTTAGCCGCTGCTCCTCTTTTATTTCTTCTCCATGAAGGGAGCACACAGCCACGTTTAGAATAGCGGAGTCTGAGAGAATGTCCGAATTCCTTAATCGACTATTGCATACATGGAAGGAGATGCAGCTGATGTATTCTAGTGAAGCCCCGCCCCCTGATTACATAAAAGCAATAGCAAAGCCGAAGCAAAGCGATAGCAAAAATTTTACAATATTCGCCTTGAAATGTCAAAGTTCCTTTGAAATTCATTTTACGTAATACGAATTTGACAAGCAATCAGCGATTTTGTACAATTTTCGCTATCGCTTTGCTTTTGCTGGTTAGGTAATAAGGGGGCCATAGTGGGTATATCAACGTCCTTTATGCCTTTTCATTGCTCCCAAAGAGCTTCGTTGCAATAAAACTCTTCGTTTCAGTACGCAGAAGCAAAGCAAGCTCAACTAGAGACAAATGTCTTCGAAGATGGAAACCACAGCGCTGATGTAATGGCGGAAGGCCAGAAAATTGTCGACGACTTTGTCCGTCAGTGTAAGGAGATCCAAGCCACGGCAAGCACAGATGAGGCAATGATGAAAGAAATAAGTAAACTTAAACAAAATCTGCTTAGAAATAACAATAAATATGTTATGTCCCTTATGGCTTGAACTTTATTAAACACACTATTTTCTTATTTGTCTTTTTATTTTATGTATGGTATGGCGATTAAATGTGTTTACATCTATATAAAACATTGAAGTTGGCTAGGTACATGGCAATATATCAACAACATTCAAACACAAGTCGTCTTGTTAACGACACTATTTTTGGCGAAGCTACCACAAAGAATTTGTATACGTTTTTATTATTTTACCGTATGTAAACCGCATTTAATCTACATATCGACGTTCGTATTCGTATATTCTTAAAATTTTACATAATGGTCGATTCAGATCATATTCTAACCGTCACACATAAACTAAAGATTAGTCCTACCTGTCCCTTTCTGTCGCTGCCATTTATGTTAAGAATGGAGAGGGACATACCTGTCTAACTTTAAGTGTGACGGTCAGAATCGACCATATTCACTCAAACTTCACATCTGAAAAATTACTCTTATAATTTCACATATATAAATAATAATCAAGATCGGCTTTCTTTCAGTCACAAAATTAATTTAAATGACAGTTTTAAATGAGGGTAGAACGAAATTAATTTGACAAACGTTTAAAAGTGCGCAAAAATCAAAGAACCTACTGTGGGAGAGAGATGCGACCCGTGCGTGAGTAGGACCGCACTAGTTCCACCAGCTACATGCTCATAGCCATACGCCCCTTGAGCATCTTGCGTCCTTTTCCCTCTCGATACGCGATTGCTAACAACTCTTGCAACCTTCTGTTATCCTAGTACTATGTGAGCTAATTCTACTTATAGTAAAATTCCTAAATCCTACGCACCACGCGATTGATATCTCTTGTTATAAGTAGGTAAGTATGTACTTTTTGAGTAGATTTGCTGCAAAATTCATCGATCGATATTGCCTGCACACGCGGCTACTAATCATCGCTTGCTACCTACTTTGTGAACTGCTACTTGTGGACTAAACTTAGCCCGTTATAGCAATTTCTTGGTACCGTCTGCTATTCTGGTAGGTACCTACTTTGAGTCGTTTTTCACTGGGTAAGTATTCCAAAACCCAGGGCTGGCCCGCCCATACGGCGAACGGAGCAGTCGCTCCAGGCGCAAATCCTAGAGGGCGCCTAAATGGTAAAGATATAGGTATATACATATTAGGAGCAAACAGGAGGCGCCATAATTGGATCTCGCTCCATTCTAAAATTTATTTCGGGCCGGCGCTGCTAATACCCCTTATATTATAGTGATGTTAATCAACAACGTGTTGGTGAAATCATTTGTTTCATACCTACTCAGACTTATAGCCAATTCGTAAAATAAATCGCACACCTAGGTCTAAACAGAGTTATCTCAAAAATACGCAAAAACTTTTATTGTTAGTAAATGCTTGGTAGTTATTTGCTTAGGAGTTATGTAAGTAGGTAGGTAAATTAAGGAATGCAGTGGAATTTGTAAATAACTCTCTGTGCAAATCAGTATATTAATTTGCACAGAAAGAGCATAGATAGGAGCCACCTTTAGGGTACGTATTCTATACATGAAATAAAGTAAGTTTATAATGCTGGGAATGCTTGATCGTGCGAAATTTATAGTGTCTAGTGTTTATGTTAGTTTTTTTATAGACAGATATTAAATTTTTCGTGAAAAAATCCTGCTACGCGCGTCTATGTGCATTTATCAGTATATTAATTTGACACTTCCCAGGTATGCTTCCATGGAGAAAGATCGTGATGATGAGGAGATTCCGTATATATCAGTATACAAAAAAAATCTTTATAAGTAGGTATGCGTCTTTGAACGCCTACAAAGTTCTATGAACAATGACGCTAATGTGGTAGCACCCTAATATCGATAAAATTCATGTTCGTACAAGTTTAGTAAACGTCAAGTGCAATGAAATATTTTGGGTATATAGGAATGAACCTGTTTCAGTCGTTCAGTGGATCCTTAGAGAACAATACCTAAGCATCAGGATGGAGTGTAATTTAGCCCGAAGTCGAAACAGTGAACAGTAGTAGGTAGGTACTAGATATATGACACCAATCACGTAATCTGTTACCCAGTGTAGCTGCACTCGTAGTGTTGTGTGTTTACTTGCATTTCTTACAAAGGTGACCCAAGTGGATATCTTACTTGATACTTTGAAGACAGCAGAAGACCTGTGCTTTCTTGAGCAGAGGATCCAAGCTGCTAGGTAAGTGTCACATAAATCCAAGATTTTTTATGACAACTGGGTAAAACAGCCATAAAACTGTATAAAACAGTTACCTAACGTTGATTCGTTATTTCACTAATCTTTAGGGCTTTGGTAATGCCTCTCTTTTACATGTGGCTCTGCTATGCTGTCCTCATGTGAATCAGCTTTTATTACATTGTTACTAAACTTCTTAATCATTTTTATATGTGGGATTGGGATCTATCACAGCAACTGAAATGCAACAATAAAACAATGGCAATTGATTCAACATTTTTTACTTTTATTAACATCAACGGGTGACTTGAATATTTCTTCAATATTTTTAAATAGCTAATACTGTATGTTAAAATCAATTAATGCGTTTCTATACTTTGGCAAATATGATGTGTGCAGAAACTTTTAATGCTTAAGTATAATGAAAATAAAGAAACAAATTAATTCTTTGGAGATTTTTAAGCGTATAACCAAATGATAATGGCTAAATATTATTTTACCAGCGTCTGTAAGCTCATCTCAGAAAAAACTTTTCTTAAACTGATCTTTTTGATTACAAAATGGTAATATGCCACCACACACTACCACTTGAAAATGATCTGATCTTTGGATCACAATTATTAATCAAAGGCTAATTATTTCAGATCAAATTTTAACTATGTAACAAATTTTTCTGCACAGATTATATCGCCCGAACCTATTTCAAAGGTATTTAAAAGTACATTATTTTCAACGTTTTCATGAATAAGCTCATGTTCTTTACACCAAAATAACATTCAAAGACAAAGCTTTTAAACTTAATCCATGCCATTAAAATATATTCTGAAAAAGAGACGAGAGGAGTTGTCTCATTGTGGACATGACGATTTAATACATAATTAAAAATTTCTGACATTTTGAAAATACTCATTCAAGTGAATATTTTCTGATTGGACAAAAAAAAAAAACCTTACTAAACACATTAAAACCATTGAAAATATGTAAATCTAAAATTGATGAATTACAAATGATGGATTTTGTTAAGAATATATATTTCTTTGGGCTTATCATTATTGTCTAGTTCTAGTTAATAATTGAAAGCCAAAGGTCGAACACATATAGGTAATGTGTAATTTGTTAAGTCACTACGAGCGGAAATATCAGTCTGTGTTTGCTTTCAGCTGAAGAATATTAAAAAAAAATTAAAATGATGTTCCTATAGGTAAAATTGTCACACATTTTCACAAAATTACCTATAATAAAATAATATTGCAAGAATTTAGTATTCTTCAACATGAATTGGCAAATTATTGGAATTATAATCAAATTAATTTACAAATACAGATTATCGCGACAAAATGATAAGCTAAAATACTTACAATAATTAATTAATTATACATATGTACATGTCATTATAATTTTTTATACCATAAATAATTTAAAATAATTAGTTTTTTAAAATAAGCGAAATGTCACCTAGGAAGTTTAAATTAATAGTATAGAATAGTTAAAAATATGTGCTAGATGACATATCTCTTACTTCGGTGCTACTAGTAATCGTACTCCTACTCTCGAGTCAATCCCTCTCGGCCCTAATGCAATGCCCCCTCGAGGAGAATACCCTAATTAAATTAACATTCTCCTGAACTCATTATGATCTTTCACTAAATTTGTTATGTATTGAACAAATCACAGAACACTAAGTTTCATTTTGACGTGGTTTCAAGCACGCCACAGGGGCGGTAGTATTTGACTAGTATCGAGCTCGTGGTTGAGCTTAACTCAAGAGTAGTACAGGCGAACTGCGTTGGTAAACGTCCTCCGGCACATGGGACACTTATTACAGTTGGTAGACAGCGCGCACTTGGCGCATGCCACCACGTGACCACACGGCACGAAGCACACATTTCTCTCCCCAACGTAGCATATTCTGCACAGGTTCGAATCATCTACGGGTGCTTCATCTTTATCACTTTTAGCAGGACCTGTCTCTTCTTTATCTTTATTACTTTTAGCAGGTGCTGTTTCTTCCTTATCCTTTGATATCGCACATGCTTCCGACATCACCTTTTGTATATAATCCCGACCCTTTACCAGCTGGACGTAGGCGCAACGATCGAACCAACGCGCGTGCTGTTCCCATGGGATGTCATCAGGTTCCCAATCTTTCAAACCACCATCGCAGTAAAAGCATTTCGTCTTGTCGCCTTGGCCCATGTAGAAAAAGCCAGCTTCTGCAAGCTCCTCGGGTTTCTGTTTCATACAGCGCGGCCAGTCCTGAAAGCTGGCTAACCGAGCAGCTTCTGAGGCGTACTTTGCATGAGCAGGCCCCGGCATCCGCACAGGATTGGGCGAGCTTGAGCGTACCCTCAAACCACACTCGTCGCGACCACTACTTTCTCTATTTTCATCCAAGGGGATATTTCCAGAGCTGTCTTTTCTCCTAAGAAATGGGCACTGAGGCGCCCAGCGTTGGTGGTCTTTCGCAGGATCGTCGCCTTCGAACCACCGCATGATTTCGACTTTGCAAAACGCGCATCGCACCTCATCGCCGCGGCCGACATAGTAGAAGCCGTTTTTAGCGAGCTGCTCAGGCGTGAGGAAGGATACAGGCCACTTGTCGAAGGTTTTAAGGCGTTCCTCTTCCCGGTACATGTCGCGCGTGTCAGGATGGAGCACGCAGGTATCCCGGTTGTCGGGGTTGTCGGGTGACGGCGTCGACGGCGGTGACGAGACATCGCATCCGAGCGGCTGAGACAGCACCAGCGGAGCCACCAGCGGCCGTATCTTATCCCGCGGTACCCGTCGGAAGATCTCAGTCATTTGGTTGGCTAACGGAGACGTTGCAGCCTCGGCCACTGGAAATAAGGAAAGGCAGTTCTTAATACAAATTCAAGGAAAACAAAGCTAGCTAATTAGTCTATAACAGTACCATAACTTTTGAGCTAGTAGAAACTGTTTAGGTAGAAACAGGAACATAAAACATTGCAATCGTAAACGTACGATGAATACTCTGTAATTTATCTATAGTAATCATCAATTTTGCATTCTTATTTTTTAAATATCTTGTATGTATGCTGTTAAAATGGATGGAATGGCTGGGTACGAGATGGCGTTCAGAAACAGTTTCACATAACAACAAGTTCGCGGTCGGCCGACTAGCCCGCGTCATCCAACATTCCATTCCCGCGCCTCACCTCCCGCATTCAGACCTCCTCCGCCTCTCTAAGTGCGCATGCCCTCCACGACCGCAATCAATTTTTTTACATCTAGCTATAATGTTAATAGTACACATATATGCTGAATTGCTGACTGATCCAATGTATACAAACAACATAATAGATGTCTTTAGTCTCATGTTTCAGGGCAACGTAAAGTTATGTAAACCTAAATATAGCAGTATTACCTACTATACAGTACGTGGGTAACCAGGAATACCATTATCCTTAGCAACCCAAAATTAATTGGGTTTTTCTAAGTACCAAATCGGCTATAATTTACTAATGACGCACATTTCAAGTAAATAGAGATATGAAGTGCTAGAAATAAAATGAAGTCAACAACGCTAATCCTATAAGGAAATATGGCTGCAAAAAACTGCGCACACCGATCGATATTTACCAGTTCTATGTTTGTCGACGATTAGAGGCATTTTTATAAACTTTTCGCGATGTAAACTATCCAGAACTAAACTCAGGTAACACTGCACAAGCACATAGCAAAAACTGACTGTCCAAATGCACAATTTTACGCTTATTTGTATTTTTTTCAGATGAAAACAATGGCGGTCGTCTGATAGCAAGCATCGTTGGCTACTCGTCTGGCGGTACCGTACTGCAATAACCACCCCAGTGCGCATGCGTGCGTAATATTGAGAGGGTTCCAAATCGTTTTCGTGGGGTGCAACGCAAAGCACAGCTGTGTACGACATGCTACACCGAGGTCAGAGGTCATAATATTTTCTGGCATTCAAAAAATAAATAACAATCGATACAAAGTAGAAGATATTTACAATTTCTTTTAAAAATACCCTCAATTATGGCCAACGTGAACATCACTTTTCAGACTCAGCTTATTAACATACTGTCAACAGATGTTACGCTATATAGACCACCCTAGTGCTAGCTCGTACCATACATAGGTACACATCAGAGTGCGAAGGAACGATGCGGGAGAGATGGTAGTTTTTCTCAATCAAGTGAGCCGGTGCGAGCAAGCGTCTGGAGCGACGTTGCCGAACCGCTTTTAGTCGACCGGATTTCATTCATGAGGAGGCGACGTTGCCGTAGCCAGCGGAAACCGCGACCACACAGCATAAAAAAGACTTTGGAATGTGGCAGTACTGCTGGGCGGAGTCTAAGTAAAACGAAATAAAAAGTAGACAAAAGTATGGAATGCGGACAGTACTTACTTAGGCCAAAGTGGAACAAATATTAGAAGTCAAAACATTTGTTTTAGATGCGTTGATTTAGATACTGGATAGTAGTGGGAATGGATTAGACTAGGTACAATATCGCGTTAATCTTGCAAAAAATATTACATCAATAGTTAAGTATGTACTTGCATAGTTGTATAGTTAAGTATGTATAGCGCCTTTCAGTCGGGAGGCGTGAGTTCGATACCAGTCACGGGCCTGTACCACTGAATTTATTTTATGTACGGATTTTTCAAAAAGTTGTCACTTAGCTATACCCGAGAAGGGTTGGCGTCAGGCAGGCAGCCGGCCGTAAAAACAAATGCCAAAACTTGGACAATGTGAGTTTCGAAAGAAACCATGTTGCGCCGACTCCATATCAATGGGATAAGGGCAGGAAGATGAGTTAAGTATGTTCTTATCATGAAATCTGCCAAAATGCCAATTTAGCAATTATGACTTTCTTGTTTCTGTCTTGCTTGTTTTTGATGAGTGCATAAATATGTCTTTAAAAGTTGGGTGGATTAAGTGTTGCATAAAATAGGTACCAATACACGTCTAATAAAAGAGTATCTTGCATTGACGACGCAATCGCTTCGAGAATAAAGGAGATCGCACTTAAGGTTCAACCACAAAGAATAATGAAATTCAGCATTCATTTCATTACAGGTCGTAGAGCGGCGAGAGGCGGCGCCTGCACTCGAGAACGAGCATGCGGCAGCGTGGGGAAGGGAACAGGGTCGCGCTCTCATGCCTTTGGGTGGTCGCTTTCGAATTCCAATGTCTCGCCCGCAGCGCCTACGCGCTAGACTAGCCTATTTAGCTTAAGCTACACCGAACCATTTTACTAACGAGAAAGGGGGTAGATCGTAATATGCATTTCCAATTATGAATGAACGAGCTTTATTTTTAAAGTAAACAAACTAGTATGCGTTCTTTCATGACGCAGGACGTCGTAAAATTTAATTGAAAAAACAAACGAAGGAATACAAAGTCGCCGGAACTGAATGGTGTGTCCGGGAACTGAACATCCGCCAGATGTGGCATCATTTACGTCGATCGAAATCATCATGCGACTACCTACTTTTTAGTGATAAATTATCGCAGTCAAACCTTTGGACTGAATCAAAGGGTAGGGGACATAATTTTTAAACACCAAGATACAAAGTTCTCTATTGAAAAGCAATGCGGCAAGCATTGATATTGTGCTGATCAGAATAAACAAGGCTTAAAAAGGTGTTCTTGATATTAAAACATATAGCCGCATTTCTCAGCTGAAATTCTGTTGTTTTAAAAATCTTGTTCCCTCAAGAGACCTTAAAACAAAAAGAATGTGTCGGCCAGAATTGTAATTTAAAACCATAGACTGCGGTCATTTTTACGTACGCGGAAAGTGTGTTAATTAAAGGAATTGATTCAGAATCTGTTTATCTACAGGCAAAAATACCTAAGTTACCAATAAAAAACTATGCTTTAAGGAGGGAAAAACGCAATGAGTACGAATGAAATTGGCTAACAAAGTTTTGTTGCAAGAATTCGTTGTCGGCTTTCACAATTTTGTTACATAACGGTGTGGAATGCTCTGAGGCGTTGCACTTTTGATGCCCAACCAGTGAAGTAGATACAGCACTGGAATGCGCGCGCGGCCCACGCTGGGACCGCATAAAGGCGCCGCCTCTTGCCTTTACGTGACCCCAAGTTTTCAACTACTTGCCTAATTGACCCTAAAACTCCCATTTTATCTGAGTAAAGCGCTTATAATTTTTTATTAAACTTACCTAACATATTGATGAATTTAATATTGGAGTGAGGTTTGATGTTTGATTTACATATTTAGTCAGAATGAAGAATTCTCAAAAACAAAGATCAGACTAATAGTTACCCACCTAATTGGTTCCATGGAAATTGAAAATCAATAAGTGTTTATGATTATGTTAATACTTACAGAAAATGTAATAGAATTGTAAAATTTTTGAGACTATCTTCTACAATAATAATAAAAAGGAGTCACAAAAACAAACTAATAATAGTAAAAATTGATTTGTCTCAAAGACTATAAAGTAAAGACTAAAATATTAGTTACACACAAAAATAGATGGCACACAAAGTTTAACTATGTACTACTTTTGTTAACAATGACTTCCCAAGCAGGAACATATTAAATAATTTAGAATTTTCCTAATAATATTCAGTGGCGTAGCTACCTAGGGGCTAGGCGGGGCAGTGCACCGGGGCCCTCGAATCCTTACTGTGAAATTCTCAGGTAGAGCTTGAAATTTCAAAAATTAAGAGACAACTTACTTGAGTTATGTGGTAAATACGAGAAAAAATATCGCGCTCGCTTCGCTCGTGCATCTATTATGTGACTAAGCAGTCTTTCACTTTTCAATAATTATGGGGCTCGTAAACTCCAAAAATTCTTGGTAATGTCTACGCGATTGTAACCTATCTCATGTTTTAGCAATGGTCAGAAATTCTCGGTAGGGCTTGAATTTTGAAGAAGGTAATAGACAAGTTACGTGGTAAATACGAGAAAAAATTTCGCGCTTGCTACGCTCGCGCATCTATTATATATCTAAGCAGTCTTTCAATTATGGGGCTCGCAAACTACGAAAATTCTTATAGTCACGTGCAATAAAGAGAAGATAGTCAACAAAAATTCCTAAAATTTTCAATATCTAATTCGTTAGATAGCAGTGGGGCCCCATTTTTTTATTTGCCCCAGGGCCCCTAGTTACCTAGCTACGCCACTGATTATATTACTATTAAAATAATTAGAATATTAAAGTACAAAAACACAACAATGCCCAACTACACCAATAGATGTCGCTAGTTGTTAGTATTGATAACAAATCCCACTTTTGTCAATTGTGCTACTAAAATAATGTTTGCTTTAAGTATGTAATATGCAAAATAACAATTAATTTATAATTTTCGTTCATAACAACACATATATTTCCTATAAGTATTTTAGGAATGGCTGATTGCCAAGTTAGGTTTTTTGAAGTGGACTGCCTCCCTACCTACTGCTACAAAAAATTGTGACATCATGCTCTTTATTACTAAAGTGTACAAGGCAAGAGGCACATTTGGGTAGAGTTGGTAACTCAAGGCCAATTCAATGGAAAAATTAATAATGTATAAATTACACACTTACTTGCTGCTGATGTTTTATAATTTACTAGGTTTTAAAAATATGTGTGTAAACTTTTAGAAACTATTAAATTATAAAACAACTTCAACATTGGCACAACTTAAAATACTGTAATGATAACATATCACTTTAGTATTTATACATTATGGTTATGAGTGATAGATAAAAAACACTTCCAAGTAGGTATGATATGCTATCTTTAATAAACAAGTCAATCTTTAAGAGGCAACAGGCAGATGTCAGCACCATATAGCTTATTACTGTTTCTTATCAAAATTTATAATAAATACTATACTTCTGGACATATTCAATAGCTTTTCTTCCAACAAGCCAGGTCATCAAAAGAAGCACAGCACCAGATATACAAAACTTTTAGCTAAAGTACCTATCATGTATTTCTAAAAATAATTCAAGTAGTAAAGATTTAAAGATAATACAAGTATCTGAAAGTCTTGGTCCGATACCATATTGGCCAGCACAAATGGAATAATAGATATTGAAAATCGGTACAAGAACACAGCTAAAAAGAACTTCCTTAGATGTATGCGACAGTATGTGCAACTTCAAATTCCTCTTATAAATACCTTGTTGCGAGAATTCTTTTGTAAGTGCCTATAGCTAGAAACTATCTAGTATAATCCCCTAAACCCTAACCAAAAGCTTATCACTTGTTTAAGCATTTTAAGTCTTTTCCATACATTGAGATACGTAAGCAACCTAATAATAACATAATGCGGTGACGTATATGCCCTCGTTACAAAAACATATGTTACTTGGCAGAAATACAGGTTAGAAAATGTGAAACTAACCTATTGAATCCATAGTATTCCACAGTATATTGTTATCCACAAATTAGTAATTTCTTTGCACTCATCAAACAGTTACAGTTTTACTTCACTTTGATGACACTAACAATCCGTAGTAGGAACTGCACAACACAACATTACAAACAACTGAACACACTCATACTCTTGAGCGCGAACTCGCAACTGAACGGACTGACTTTACTGTGAAGTTGACTACGTTGCGTGGCGCTAGCGATCGGCTGCGACGATTTTGACGGGCTCGTGCAGCGAGCGGTGTTACCAACTCCGTATCATACTTTCGGGGGCGTAACAAATATTTTAGACATCTGTTTAAATATCGGAAAACTAGGCTACGCGGCTAAATAAAATGAAACTACTTATTGAAAGAATTTAATTGTCAGCTAAGTTGCGACCCTTGACTCTAGTATATTCTCTTGATTGAACTCGTAAATTCATTCATATGTAACTTTGGGGTGATGATGGTATCTACATGGTAGGTACCGGGGGGGTGAACACCCAGGCGGATCTAGAATAGCACAAAGGCCTACAGACCTTAGGTACTTATAGTCAAAGTACAAAGGTACATTGTGTGGTGGAATTTGCATCCTGACAAAAATCCGTAGGCTGAGTACATACCCCTATTCTAAATCCACTAAAGGGGATGCCTTTTAATGTCCTGAACATAAATTATATTTTATACAGGGTATCAAGATTGTATGGAAATTTCTGAGATATTTAAAAATTCTCCATACTATCGGGAAAATAAACATGTGATTTCGAGTCTCAAATTTTGTGGATAGGTTCTCTATAGTGGGCTATTTACGTAGCTTTTCGCTTAACATACCCTTTTTGTTACACCTGCAGATTGAGACTGTTAGAACAACAAACATGTCTGCTGCTCTCAAAAGGGCCAAGTTGGAAACACTGGATAGTGCACCATGGTTTTTCACATTCCCTCATGACCATGTGAATTTTCTTGAGACATAGGTACATATCATATCAGGTTTATTTCATGAAACCTGGAACCTCTAAATTATTTTAAATATTAGATACCTACTACCTAGGACACTTCTTTACTTTTAGCACTTTATTACCAATAATTTAAATTATTATTTTTTAGATGAACTAATATCTCATCTCTGAGATCTGTAGGCTCTAGTTGGTACCTACTTGCATAACTGTAGTATGTATTCAACGTAGTGTGTTTACCTCATTTAGTTTAGAGTGTGTTTAGCCAAAAAGTTCCTTTGGATGATGGGGCTAGTTACTATGTAAATGATTAGATTATCTGTGTTGTGCTGCACACAAAAACGATAGTTTTAGATTAGTAGAAATCAGGCATAAGAATTATTATATGAAACGCATTCTATAATAAGGTCTATCCAAAATTTCCGATTGTCTTTATACACAAAAACTAGGTAGTTAAAAAGAAACAACTTTCACTATGGGACCAACTCCGAAAGTCGAGTGATGCCGGCTGAGTAGAGTTTGTACCACCCCTGCCTGCCCGTGGGTTTCGTACGAGGCGATTAGGGGTTTCCGGGAGGTGGGCAGCAGCGCCTCCCATACTGACAACATAGTCCAAAAATTACACTGAGATCACCAACCTGCTTGCCCAGTGTGGTGACTCTGACTATAGGCAAAACCCCCCTGTGGCAGTAGCCTTGTGGCGTGCTTATAATCACTAATTTTGGATAGAAAGATATCTATGTATAGTCAACTTAATTTAATTTTTCTCATATTGTTGGGAACACTAAAGACACACTAGCCTATAAATTATATTATAGGCAATGCCAGCAGAGGACTAAATATTCATATTAAGATGCCTTGCTGGGACATACTGGGGGGGCAGACCCACAAATATTAAGTGTGCTATAAAAAAGTATAGTGAGAAGTCACTTCGATTACAGTGCTTTAGCCTACCTTGTATACTCAAAAAACTATATGTATTGCAGAATAAAGTGAGAATAATAACACACCCATAAATTTCATGGAAATAGAAAGCTGTATACCTCCCCTAATATTAAGGAGAATTTATTTTGCAGAGATATTGCATAAAAAAATTATCATTAAATACTAAAGTATTCCTAGAAAGTATCAAAGAAAGTACCAAATTTTGTCATTTTAATCAGCCAAGATACAAATATTAAACACAGAATTTCCCCTCCAATTTTGAAAATTATGAAAGATATGAACAGAAAATGTAACAACTTATAAAGGCACCATTTATTACCATTTTATATTTACCATTATGAGTGCAACTCATTAAATATTAGATTAGAGTTAATATTTTCAGAATCAGTACATAATAAATACGACTTTTTAAGAGCAATAGGGCAAAAACATAGTTTTTATAGAATTTATACAGATGCAAGCAAAAGTATTTTAGTTTTTCGGTCTGCAATCTATGACCCTCAAACAAAATGTTCCCAAAGCTTTAGACTGGATTGTAATCTGAGAATCTTTTCAGCCGAAGCACATGCCATAGTGAAAGCACCTTCACTATGGCATCACGTTAGACCTACATGTTCCAAGAGATGACTACAATAGCATAACGAACATAGCATGCAAAACTTTATGGAAACTAACACTGGAAGAAAAATGAAAATGGTACGGAGAAATCCAAGTCAACTTACCCGTTAAAGCCTTGTATAAATGTTTTACAGGTGTCATGTCTAAACTCATCACAAATCACAAAACAAAAATAAAGGGCCCGCCCGTTTTCCCGTCCACCCGTTTTGACATTTGTCTTCGCTTCGCGACGTAACTAACTAGTGATGAACCATACGACTTAATACTCGATACTCACGATAAATCGATTCAAGTTTGCATGAGTATTTTGTTTGCATGAATATGTATTGTAAAGTGCATTTGATTAAAGTTCTAATTTGAAAATTTTACTTAAACTTTGATATTGTAGGTACATATTTTGAAATGATACAATGTTACGAAAGGTAAATTTTCATCCCGCCGCTTTACATGCCCGTACCAAGACAGACGGTTACTTCGTATCTTGTCTGTGATCGGCGTAACTTTCAAACTTAGGTACTCTTAAACCTACACTCACTAATTTCTTATTTTATCAATTCTTGTAACTCCACACATCCATCTCAACATTCTCATCTTGCTTAAGTACATGCAGTCGATTTTCATCCTTCTTCTTTACGGCCCAGCATTCAGATTCATACAAGACGACAGGTCGAATTACGGTCTTGTACACCTTACGCTGCGTGGTAGCGGCCGCGAATACTACCACCCCATTCCTGTACCGATGGGCATCATAAAAGTCGATGGAGAGTACTAAAGCCCACACCACACCAAAACAGTTTAAGCTCATCCACCTCGAGCAGTAGGGCATCCGCATGGTAGCGTGATAAACACCACAATAGCATTCCTAAGGAGGGTTGCCGTAAAATCCTTGCCAAACCCTATTGCAATATGGAAATGATGCGCGGTACGGTACCCATCAATTAAAAATGTAATTACATTCGGAACATTTCGATCAGTAAAAAATAGAAATATTAATGGGCGTGAACTGTAAAAACGGGCCTTTTATTTTGCGATGAGTTTAGAGAGTTTATCACAGTTATTAACAGGCTTAGATTTAGTCACAATCGATCCCCCGCCCCGCCCATCTAAAACGTTTAAACCTAGTAAATAGCTCAGATTGCCCCTACCTAACCTGCAGAAATATACATTGTGATGCTAAACACCTGATAGAAGAATGTCCAGCTCTTAAAGAAGAACGACACACGTAGGTATCTGATACACACGGAAGAAAATTAATTGGACTTGAAGATGTTACAAAATGCGGAAAACTATCGGAATATATACCACTTTATCAAGGCACCGGAAATTGATGATTTTTTTTGTTTAGTTTATCCCGAAGGAAAGGCAAGGGGAACTAAGCCCATAGAGCCATTGTCTATAGAATAGAATATTTATTCAGTGAATAGGTATTTAGTTTCGGTTTTCGGTGACTGATACATTACCCAATAACCTTTGTAGAAAGAATAGTTGTGGAAATAAAAAATATCGTGATAATAGCGAATTGATTAATATTCAGTTCAATTGTTTTTAGTTTGTGTCACATATTTTGTTTAAATAAAGTAGGATTTTAATTTTGTGAAAATAATCGGTCTGAACCCGGATTCGAACCAGGAATATTTGGTTTTGAGTTCGTCCGATTTGCCGTCTGATCTATTATAAATTTGTTAGAGGTGGCGAAATTTACCTTCATATTCTAATGATATTATAGTAGGTAAGTATAATACTAAGTATATTGTAGTATTTTTGCTAAATAATAAAATTTAAACATATAGTCTAAGAATAGAAATATATTCTATTAGTCTAAGCCTTACGGTTGATTTTTCTTAATGATATGATATTTTATGCGATACTTAATAGGTACTCGATACGTTGTATTAGGTACAATCAGCATCAAAAGTCGATGAACACATTCAGATTTTCAAAATACCTGAACACTAAATAACACAATCGCTTAACAAGATAGGCGCCAAAATTGAACGATTATCTCAAAAGGCCATAAGTGGGTGACCATCACTTTTCAAAAGTCGCTATTGATCGAAGGTCGCTAAACAAAATTTTGACAAAAGTAGCATACCATCTTTTATCTCAAAAGTCCCTAAACAAAATTAAATGTTTTCTCTTTCTTTACTACGAAATATGACAAGAAAGAAAGATTCTATATGTAAGATACATATTTCATTTTGGCATTAACAATCGGCATTGGCATTTCATGTTCAATGAGGGGTTTTCTGACAAGTTAAAATAAGAGTCAAAAATAGATGGCGTGAGCGCATCACCTGCCCTAATCCCCCCACCTCACCTCTCCCAGCTTGAAGGATGGTAATAGTTCCGTGAATAGACTGTGCACTGATGACTAAAGCTGGCTACACATCCAGACTGTGTACAGCCGACAATAAATAATCTGGTCAGTTTTCTAAAGACGGTGTAGCATAGCATACGAGTAGGAGACTTAGCAAGTAACAAGTTGGATTTTGCTACATGGGGTTAATGTATCAGATTATAATCTTAATACGAGATGATACCTAATTTTTTTTTTTTTGAACAAACTTAAATTTATGAATGACTACTGTTGCCCGTGACTTCATATGCGTGAACTACAGAATGTAGTCTATGTCCTTCTCCGTACTCTTGTATATGCCTTTCATCCCATCCCATATTATTACAGATACTTATAACTATTAACCCTCGTGTAGTAGAGTATAGATACCTTTAATTTAGCAGAGATGCAAGCAATGCTTAGGTAGGCATCTGCTATATCTTTGTTTTTCCTAGCGGACCGATTTTTAGTCGGGCGTGTACAGCACACTATAGTCTGCTTCGTCTATCTATAGTGCTTAGGAACTATTGATGTCTTAAGTCGAAGGGTGAGGTGGGGGGGATTAGGGAAGGTGATGCGCTCTCGCCATCTATCCAGGTGAATTAACCTAATTTTTTTTGCTTTTAATAGTTGTCAGAAAATTCCTCGTTCAAACAGAATAATATTGACATACTTAAGCTTTTTTATGTTTGACAGCAGATGCCACGGAAGTCGGATTAACAATATAAAAAGGTTTTAATTTTGCTGTCCGTGATACATTCTATTAGGTGTTTCGGGTATCCGAGTTAGACCTAAAAAAAGTGTGCAAGAGGGGGCAGTCTGCTATATAATAGACAGCTGACGACGCCGGAGCTGTATCCGCATTGAACCTGCAAAAGTGTGCAAGAGTGGGCAGTCTAGTGAATGTTCTGTGTTCGCTGCTGCTGATATCTGACGGCGCCGGAGCTGTATCAGCGCTGGACCTAATGTCCGTAAAGGACCCGTCTAATGGATGTGCTATGCACGCTGCTGCTGACAACTAGCGGCGCAGCGCCTTATTCGCGTTGGACCTCCAAAAGTGTGCAAAAGTGGTCAGTCTAATGGATGTGCTGTGCACGCTGCTGCTGACAGCTCACGGCGCAGCGTCAGAGCCGTATTCGCGTTAGACCTCCAAAAGTGTACAAGAGTGGGCAGTCTAATTGATGTGCTGTGCATGATGTGCGTTGAAGCCGCGTTAAACCTCCAAAGAAACAAAGTAATGTTCAGTAACTTTTGTTATTTATGATGTCAAGTTATTTTTGGACATAGCCGTGATTGACACTAAATAAGCAAAACCAGAATTTTATATTGTTCAGTGACTTTTGATAAACTGAATGTTATGATATTTTTAGATATTATAACGATCGGCAATTTTTGACAAAATGGGGTTCAGTGACTTTTGACGAGTAGTGTTCAGTTAATTTTGAACTTTAATGATGTTCATTCAATTCTGGCGCCTATCTTGTTAAGCGATTTATGTGTTATTATAGTGTTCAGTAATTTTGAAAATCTGAATGTGTTCATCGACTTTTGATGCTGACTGTACCGACTAGTATTGAAAAATACCTACTCCACAAACCTATTTCAATATTTATACCAGTCTGCCTAAAGGGCAACACAGAAGGGCAGTCTCAAGGCAGACAGTCTCCTTTGCACTCTCACCTATGTCGCCAGTCTCCCATCTCGAGGAGGGAGCCGTCAAGCCTGAGTTAATTGAATGATAATACTATTTTATACTCATTTTATACTGCCCATAAGATAAAATAACTTACGAGGTCTAGATGGTCCTGCAGTTTCATTTTCCACTTGTTTTTCCTTCACAGTCTTCGCATTACTCTCATCCATAATCAATCACCAAGGGTATTTAATCACACAATATCCCATCAGACATTTTTTGAGATATTTTTTCACCTAAAATAATATTAACATTTTACACTAATTTATTGCAGCACTATTTCTAAGAAATTCATAATAATTTGACAAATAAAATAATTTAGATGGAAAACCACAGAGTAGTATTATCGTAAAACGACACGAAACACTTTTTTATCTTTATTTATAGCGTCACGAGGCAAAGACAACACACCTTGTATTGACAAGATTTCGTTTAAACTGATTAACCACTTTATTAGTGGTTGATATTATGCTCTCTACATTATCATGGAAGATAAAATAGTAAAGCGGCTTAAACATTGGCTAGGCCATGGAGAACTGCGATCACGTTACGTAAAGTACGAAGTTAGTCACTTCTCCACATTACCTCATCACGCCCACAGTGCTCGTACCTGGTGCATACGAAACCGTTGTCATTCGTATGCATTTTGCTATTAGCGGCTTGCTCATTTCCAAATAGTAACCTTGGTAACTACGTAATATTTACAACATCAAAAGATCGCCAAAATGTAGCAATACGCAACTTTACGTTATACGAGTATAGTAAGTCATCCAATTTGCATCCAATGAAGTCAATTTAATATTATTCATTGCGGGCTTTATTAGTAACATTTCAACTATGTGTGTAGCTAGCGAGCAATGATTTATTATCTAACTAATACTTAATTATCAAATCACGTATCGAACCATTACCAGTTGAGTATTCGTTAAGGCTTCAGGAAATACCGTTAGGTACATTAGGATTTACTTAGGTAGGTAGGTACTTATCTTCATTCTTCAGTTAATCTTTATTTACAACCGTTTAATCTAGCTAGGTGATCATTATACCTACGAGTAATAAGGAAATCAAAAGTGATTGAAGCGCTTAATTAGGGATTATCTAGCGCAGGGGTTCCCAATTTTTTTTGCCAAAGAACCCTAATTGATTATACTTTTCCTAACGGAACCCTACTTTGATAACTGGGTGAGTAGACAGGTCCGTGTGCGCGAACAACGTTGGTCACGGAACGTGTGATAATATTTTTACGGAACCTTTGCGGTCCTTTCACGGAAACCCAGGGTTCCGCGGACCACCTTTAGGGAACCGCTGATCTAGCGTAATAATTTATTCGTAAATTGATATTTAAAATGTAGGTAACTAGTTAGGTAGTTGTGATTTAATAATTTCTTCAGAATTTTCTAAAATTCAAAGTATGTAAGTATTTAGGACTAAGGATTAAGTACCGATCTCAGATCACCATGGATCCCTCCCTATTCCTTCTATGTATGGGTACGATTTACCTAAATTTATTTAACATTTTCATTAGTACATTAATACTACAATTTGCCACTCACGTAGTCCTTATTGGTCTGTCTGGAGTGGCGAGATCGTTCCGTTTACATAATACTTTTTCATTAAATGTAAGTTTTTTCTAGGCGACTGTACAAAGTCTCTTATTAGTTCGGCAGGCATTTCGTTAATTATATCCGGTAGCATATACTCCCATGTGCGTGTACCATATACATTGTTATATTTTGGCAGGCTAAATGTTTTTGTATAGGTCAGCGTTCTCATACACGTTGGTCTAACTTTTAATTCTAGACAATTTAAATTAGGATATTCCTCACTTAAAATTGCAAATTTGATTTTATTGGAGATATTCATAACGTTGCAATGGGAGAATAGTCCCTCATAATTTTCATTTTTAAATTTATCACTATATTTTTTTTGCGCAATAATTTTAAGTAAACTAATTTGTAGTTTTCGAATATCTTCAATATACGTTTTGTAAGTTCTACCATAGCTACTTATACCATAGCTGATGACAGAATCAGCCAGTGCTAGGTACAACAGTCTTAGAATTTTAGGTGGTACTTTATATTTAAGTATATGAAATTGACTTATTAATGATCTTAATTTGTTACTAATATGTTGTATGAACCTATTTTACATTAGTAGTAAACAGGCATAGGCCCCTCCCTATGGTGATCTGAGATCGATTAATCGAATCAATTTTTCAGTATGTACCTAAAGATCGATTTTTATATCAATATGCAGCGCGGAATCGATGTAGCATTTCACTCAGGTAGGGGGAAGCCTTGTTTTGGGGCAGGCCTAATGTTCAGCAGTAATGGCTGAATATATGAGGTAGATAACTTATTTATTAATTACGTAGATTAGCTTTTTTACGTCCCTAAACATTTAATTTATACAACAAAGAAATCACAAGCAGATGTGAAGACTTTGTTATAAAGAAACGAAGGTTTTGCGGCGCACGCGCAGGTGGGATAGCAGCTTGCGCGGGGGCGCATCTGCCGCCCCACGTGCGCTCCAGCTGTCGCATCCCTCTCTCCCCGAAACTACCCCCATGCATTTCGTAATATTCAAAAACCGTATGATATAACAATATGTAGGTACAGACAGACTTCATTGATGTAGCTTCTTTAGGTTTTTTTTTAGTGTAAACTTTATAAGAGTAGGTGGGCACTATTGAATAGAGTAGAAAACTCTTTAGGAACTATTGATGATACACAAAACTGTGCCTAATAAAAAACCTGATTTCGTTCTTTCGGATTCTTTCTACATAAACTATTTTTTTCTAAATAAAATGAGGTATAGGAATAGCAATTTGAGATCGATTTATCGAAGAATCGATTTATTGATCGATCCAAAAGATCAATATTATAAATCGATATGCAGGATCGAATGGATTTTCTTAATAAATTAATAGTTATGTGTATGTACTTATACCTTGGCTTGTGTCTGTGAATTTATGTAAAGTTAATAGAACACTACGCTCCGTCTCGTCGCACACGCAGCCATGATACCTAGTGTATGAATCATGAATGAGTACAAAAAGGAGATGCAATATAGATATAATCCATATAGACCTAAAAACGTATGCTTCATATTCCGCCGCGCCCCGGTTAGAATGCATTTCATGAAATAGTTCCATTGAATGATGGCTGATGATATTATCGGTGTCACTGCATACAAAAATGTTGGTCCAAAATCAGTCATAGCATTCTATGAACCGGACTCTACTTTGAATAAGACACTGTTGGGTCACCTCCTCGTCGTCATTACTATAGTGTATGCATAGTTTGATGAATGAACCCGGCTCGCTCCCCGAGAACAGCCCGACTTGCGTTCACTTCGTGACTATGAACTAACAGACATAGACTAACTCTAGTGGAGATCAGCAAATGTTGCTTGTTCGAAAATATCCGGCTTGAAGGACCATCAGCTAAGTTTACGCGAATGTGTGGAGATCTTTGGAAAGTTTTCACCACATTTATTTATCTACTTACCTACGTTCTATCTCACGTAAGCACTGTATGCGTGTAATCATCCAATGTAAATATGATTAAGGGATCTATACCTACGATGTTACGTAATTCCTACATCCGGACGGATAATCTCCTATAGTAGATAGATAGGTAGGTAACTAACTAGAATTCTCTATGTCCACCTGTAAACTTTACACTGCACTGTAAAGCAAATCGTCGCTTAACTTCTCATATTTCAGTGTCGCTTCTGCCAGTATTTCCCTATGTGCAGCCATTCCACCAATAGCAGCTTGCGCCGTGGTATGCGGCCTGCTTTTCCCAGAAGGCACTCTTCACTATACTTCGTTTCAGCTATAAAGTCCTCTGACTTGGCGCTAGTGTCTTCGTAAATCCAACACCGTTTCATTTCTTTTATTTAGTTCCATGGAAATCTGCAGGACTTCGCTATTGCAATAGACATTACACGGCATGGGCTACCTATGCACATCTATAGAGGTAAGGATGGGAATGCATGCCACAGAGAACCCAGAAAGCCTTAGACGGACCTTAATTTTTTGGGGTTTGGTAAGAGTGAAGCCGTGGTTTTAAGTGATTCCTATTCCATACTACGCCTATGCACTGGGTAGATTGGTCATGGTTATTAAGGCCGGCCGTGAGTTCTACTTATACTTACTACTACTACTTGATATCTAAGTAAATACCTACTAAATACCTTTCTACCTAAGTAATAAAAGTACCAACAGAAGTAAAAGGTAGGTACTTAATTTATTTTAATTTAATGTTCGTAATTAATTTCTTTGTTTCTGAAAATAAAAAAGCAAGAAACTTTCCGATTAAACGTGAAAAGCAACTGATATTGCTACAATGAAATTACTTGGTTTCGCCAGGCGGGAAGGAAATTGACTTTTTCTAAGGTTCTGTAGAATTAATGTAAGTAATTATTCCAATACTCAGGTGTTATATAAGTTGTTAACATTTCAATAGCCGTTTCGTATAAAGTTTATATGAAACCCGCAGCGTGTATCCCATCGAACTATTCAGTACTAAATTAGAAAACGTTACGAAAACGCGTAGTCACAATGGGTGCTCGTACAATGCACTATTTTTTACCAGAATCCGTTACATTCCATTCGTGAAGCTGCGAGCTGGGCTCTATCTGAAGATTTCGAAATTCCGAGAAAGGCAAAGCCAAAGCAGAGCCTTATAAATTATCTCAAAAGCGCCGACGCGGCCTGTAGCCAGAATCGTTTTTTTTTTACCCACAGGTACTGGCGCTAAGGCAATGGAATTTATAGAATGTACAACAGTTTTGATACTTGAGCTGTTGTTGTTGTAAATTGTGAATTTTCTGCTTCCCTTTGTAAACATTGACGTGAGTAGCCCTAGCGAACGACTTACCTTTTGATTACCTATTCAAAACGTAATAAATTAGAATAGTCCTTAATTTTAGCAGTTATTTATAAAAATGTAAGTTTATTGCTTTGAGCTATTGTAGAATTGAGTGCGAGTCCGCGTATATTTTAGGTACCTACTTCGATAAAACGATAGAAACAGAATAGGTACATACATACCTAAGTATTGAGCAGCAAAACACGTAATAAAAGCAGAAAACAACTAAACATTGATTAAAAAATGTACCCTCGTAAAGTATCAAATCTCTATAATCCTACATTTCTACCCTTACCCAACATACCACATATTATAAGCAACTATCTATAAAAAATATGCGTGAGTGCACGCACGCATTCTCATTCTTGGAAAATGACACTCTCAAACATTCTTGATCCTTGGCCTGAAGGTCGCACAGCTATTAATAGGACGCCCTATTGTAGTTGCTGGCGCCCAAGCCCCATACAATTTAGAAAAAATAGCGCCGCAGGCCGTAATACAAATCCGTCCATTCTGCATAGAAACACGAACCTGTACAATGGAGTCTGAAATGTCATTTGTATTTGATCTAAAGAGCTTCCATCTTACTTGGCCATTGATTCTAGCGCAAAGAAAAATTACCCACGTTTTAACTAAATAAATATCGTGATTAGGCATGTAACCATTCTTGTTTGTATGTATTGGTTCAGAAAATGATTTGGAATCACAAAATACACATTCCACTGGAAAAGTTGTAGATTTTGCTGTTTCTCGGCTAAGTTTGAACACTCATAAAGCGTCTGTAAAGCATTAATAGCTCCATAGCCTAACAAAGTCATGACAAACAACGGCTCCTCAGACAACTTGGTGCAAGGCAATACGGCTCTTAACGTTCGCGTAGCTTGGTCGTTTATTATGGCGGGGTGTCTAGCGGATGGTGAACTGAGGAATTTGGGGCACCAGAGCTGAGTCAACGCCAATCTAATCCCTTCTCTACTAGCTAGAGGTACCTACTTAATCTTGGTTTACTCGGATAACGCGGATGTGAAGCAAGGACTCGATCTGGTTATGTTAGGTACCCTTTCAAATAAAGATATAATATTAGGTATTTGTTTCTCAATTGGATTCAAATCTGCTTTGTAAATTGGTACAAAGGTTATTCTTAATGACCATTATTAATAAAGTACTTGTTTATCTAAATGTTAAAGACCAAGTTATCACGAGTCCGCCGTCCAAATGAATGTTTGTTGACTTTCATTAGTAGATATGGAAAATAGGTCTACTTATTTACAAAAGTAGTACTTTATTTAGAATATTAAATATCGATAAATATTGCTGTCATTTGTGTCTACTTTAAGTCTAAGTACTTACCTAATAATAATACATAATAGTTAACAGTTTCCCAGTCGTCTCAGTGTCCGTCTCTAAGACCTTCGTTAAAAAGACTTGAACACGTGATATCATGAAGTTCCCCAATTAAAATTAATTGCGATAAAGACTTATCTTTAGTAGGTACTCTTACTACTCAAGGAATGAGTTAAAAACTAAAATACGTAAACTAAGATTGGAACTCTTTGTGGAACAATGTATAAAATTGAAACCCTAAGCAATTTGATCTGCTTCATATTATTAAACTAAGTAACCTCTATAACTAAACATGAACAAAACCTCATTCTCACGAGATTCAAAAGAGGCATTTTATAGTACCTACCTTTACCTAGATAGTACTACCCGAGCATTTGCATTTTATATTTCTGATGGCACACCTTCAGTATTTAATACGTAACAAAAAAACAAGTTTATTGCGCAGTCTCTTGAGCTACAAGACAGCGCCACAAGTTGGAGGTCGACGCCTGGCATTGCCAAATTCGATGATGACGCGTCTCATTATGTTCAACCAAATAAAGAGATACACGCCGTTTTAAACCTTAAAACAACGGCACACAGGGAGATGAGTCTCAGCAGCATGATGCGAAATTTAATTTTCCCTTTAGACTTTTAGATCGTTTCGGACATTGAACTCATTCCTCCATTCCTTTAGGTTCTTGCATTATGATGATGATTTCCACCCAAATATACAACTTCATACAACAAATGACCTCACACTTTCCGAATGTTGTAGAGGGAATCAGTTACTGTCTCGTTATTCATAAGGATATAATTCTTGGAGCGGTCACTAATCCGCCTGCCCAGCGTGGTGAGTATGAGCAAAAAGCTATGGCAGCAACCTTGTGGCGAGCTCCGGGGGAGACCAACATCCAGCAGTGGACTGCAATGTTTGCTGATGTAGTATGTGTATCTACATTTCTTCGATTATTTTTCAATATTGTTTAGATATTCTTGGTTGTCAAGACAAGGTTGGACAAGGTTGGTTTTGGAACATGTCTAAATATTTTTATTAGGTACCTACTTATAGCTTTAGTTACTTAAGCTAGATATGATCAGATATTGTTTTTTTTTTCAATTTATAACTAACTTTGAATTATTTATTATGTTTATTCAGACACTTATGGAAGCCTATAAAAAGAGGAATCAAAATTTCCTTATACTTGGTCATGACGATTATTTCGATACATTTTACTTCCAAGTTTGTCTTTCATTGTCTTCTTTTAAACTGAAACAAGCATTATAGGATTGGATAAAAATGGGGCCGAAATATACTTAGTCCTATCGATAGACTTAGCTATCTATACCTATGATTATAGTTTGCTGATCTCATTTCAAGTCTTTTACGCAGCAGTTGCACAATACACATTGTTCTGCTTTTGCAGAAGCGAATAATGGATTCACGTTTTATAACATGATACGGAGCTATTGTGTTACGTGTTGCAAAACAGATGTGGCGTGCGATGTGTTTTTGCATAACTACATACGGGTGATAAAATGTCTCCTGGTACTTAGATAGATTTGGCAATATTAAAAATACTGCTTCGATGGCCAAGAGTGAAGACCGCAAGACGAGTAATTGAAGAGTAGGTACGAGCTCCAACTTACAGGGCACTAAAGTTACAGAATTGCTCCTATGTTTTAATCAAATTCAGTGAACTAAAGTGAATCTTGTGACTGAGGAAATTAGCCTAACTATTATCACTCATAGCTACACTTAAGACAGAAGAAGGCCAAAATACCAACTAGTAGAAGCTAGGTTCTTGCATTATGCGCCATAAAACAACTTACTCTTTCGTTGGAATTCTCAGCATATCATCCTTCACATAACTGGACAAGGGCAAGTTGGTTCCATTAGTAGCACTAGCAGTCAGGGTGAAATGAGTCCTTGTGTTTTCCCTGCATATTCCTTTATTAGTGTAATATGTAACATACACCGGGGGTCCTAAAGATACTATAGAAGCGACTAGAAATAAGAAAACATAGGCTGCAGTGGCCGTAGATATGTGTAGGAATAAACATCTTCGGTAAAATGATGTCATTTTCCTAGTTTATCAAACAGGTTAATTTGGGGTTTCTCAGCCAACTAGATTAGTTTAATTCATATTTAAATGTTTTGGTAGTTAGCTTCTCTATTAAAAAGGTACGTAAGCCTAGACTCCAATATTTGGAATTATCTATTACGAGTAGGTTATGTAGGTGAGTTATCGGTTGCTTTCGGTTCCTTCCAGTTAATGTGCCTGTATTACAAAGTAGATACATGTTATACAGCTTTAACTAACTTCCCTCAGTATCTATAGCCCTATGTCATCATCATCATCAGCCTATTGCAGTCCACTGCTGGACGTAGGCCTCCCCCAGGACACGCCACAAGACTGCCATGGGGGGGTATTTTCCCAAAGTCACTACGCTGGGCAGGCGGGTTGGTGACCGCAGTTTGTATTTTGGACTATGTTGTCAACACGGGAGGCACTGCTGCCCACCTCCTGGAAACCCATAATCGCCTCGTACGATACCCTATGTAGTAACAAATAATTCATATTATACATACTTACTCAAAATGGGATACGAAGAAGAAGATTCGTCAGCTTCCTCTAGCAGGATTTAAGAGATCAGTGACAAATTAGTTAGCTAATCGTCGTCTGTGAGAATGTCCCAAAGTTTCTTAGTCGACTCTTAAGACATGCACAAAAGAGATGCAGCTGAAATATTCTAGTGAAGCCCCGCATCATCAGTTCATCACACAACCGGGAACTCCCATCTACGCAAGCCCAACATTTTACAAAGCAGTAAAATTTTTTATAGTTAAAGCGTTGATGGAATATTCTGTAATACCAAAATGAAATGTGATGCATAATATTTACCTACTTGGAATGGCGTCATATTGTGTTTAATCAGATGAATAATGGTTCATGCTTAAAACAGAAACGTCATAACTAAGAAGGTGGATTGCATACATCCTATGAATGCATACGAACCTAAGTCTCGCAAATAACATCAAACATTATAAGCAAACCTGCGCAGACGCAGCTTTCTATTCTGCAAACTGGATGACTAGCAGTCGTGGCTTTCGCAAGCGGGCTAGAAAGTCGCGACCTCACTTTCACTTACCAACATGGCGGCGTCACGGTTCAGGTCTACTGTTTCAAGTAAGTCTGGATGAAAAATCTGAAACATTTGTAATACGTATTACCTAAAAACTTCATATCATAGATTTACAGAAATAATATCATAGCTTTTTCTGTAAATCTATGCATAATATCGACTTTATGAATGAAAGTAGACTGACAAATAAAGTGTACAATGGAAGAGTGGATGGAAGGGTTGGAAGGGGAAGACCTCGCCGGACTTTCACCGATCAAATTGGTGAAATTCTAAAGAAAGGTCAGGTCAAGAGTACCCTAAACCGACGAGCGTGCATGAAGAATATCATGAAAGTAGATGAAGCGAAAGAGGTGTGTCAGGATCGTAGCAAATGGAGATCCGTGATCTCTGCCTACCCCTCCGGGAAAGAGGCGTGATTATTATGTATGTATGAAAAAGAAATAAGGGATTTGTGTCGAACCAAACTTGGAAAAATTATTAAATAGGTATTACCTATCTACATATTTTTATAACTAACTAGACTAGAAAATGGTCAGAGTGACGAGAATAAGTCAATAAAAAGAATACTGAATAACCACAAAATAGGTAGTGTAGCCTATAGGTACATACATGTATATTCAAAAGTAAGGAGTCACTGGAGTCAATAATGACCTCAATGAAGGCACTTGAAATCAAGAATTTTATTTATAGCTACTTGACACATGTTAAGTGATTGACTTATTAAATAAATACCGTTCGCAACCGTCATCGAGGCTATTGAATCAATTGATTTCCAATAACAGTTTACAATTGAGACGGACGAGGCATGCGGGCCCAGCCATTGTTTAATCAACAATCGGCCGCGACTGGAACAATTTGTGACGCCATTACAGAATTTCAAAATAAAACACCATGAGAAACCCAAGCCATAGTGCAAAAAAAAAAATTAGAATGTCTCGCTTGAGCGTGGGGATTTTGCACGCACTTACCCAAGTTAGGTAGGATGTGCATTTGTGTTGGGTCCTGATCTATGCACTTGATTGTGCAGGCAGTCAGTGCACCTAAAATGCTTTGTTCATTTTTATTTTTCACCGATTCTAGAAGGTTGCCAACATCATATCACTGAAAAATTTCCTACGTAGATGTTCTACAGTACTTCTTGTGCAATGCCCAAGTTCTCTGCAGGAGGTCCAAACAGGAAAACTATGAACCAGCAAATACGTGTTAAAAGCATTTACCATTTTAAGAAACCTGACGATCTCTCTACCAATAACGCAAAACAAATTAGTTTGAAGCAAACACGAGGAAATTGAGTTACTTATATAAGAAACAACTCAGGTAAATACGCGGTGAAGGTTTTTACAACATAAAAACAGGACAAGGTACATACCTATATATATTATTATGACTAACGGCGAAACTAAGAGTTTGCAATTTCTATAAAGCGATAATATCAGATAGCCCCATTATTGTAAATATCTTGTAAGAAGTAATGGTACAGATAAATAGAGAAGTGGTTTGGAAAATTATACTTTGTATGAAACGGGCCACAGGATGCACGGCACAGTGGAGCGAGACCGTTGCGCGCTGTAGCTTGGAACATTCCCGATCTTTCTGCCTCATAATTTACTACTCCTGCATTCAAAATTGAAATCCTATCGTGATGTTCATAAAGTCCTATTTAGAAGACTCCCCTAAATGCCCTTATGCTATTTGATTCTGAGGCAAATATATTATTTCCACATACCACAAAAGGCATATAAACTAAATTTGATCCAAGCAACTGCGCAGTTAATGCCATTGGAAGAAAGTTTGGTATCCAATGACCTTTGTGAAGCCGAAAGACCTTTTGGCATGGTTGCGTAGTTCCATAAACCGCTTCCGCCGCCAGTCCTTCCGTCTCGGGTTGCTCTTGTAGTTGTAGACATTCCTTGGCCGGACATCGGACTCGGCTCAAGAATGCTGACCAGACGGGCGCAGATGGCATGATAGCTTAATGCACCCAGCTCTGGCCAACATTCCTCGCGAGATAACCAAGGTTGCTCATACTGTTATCTTAACATTCTTGAGCTCTTAACTAGCATTTTGGAAAATAATAACGAGGGACATAATTTGGGATTTGAACACAAATGTTTCACCTATAGGTAATCAGAACTTGTCTATAAAATGGACTGTCAATAAAATTAATGGTATTTTGAGTGCTTGTTACTGTGCTACAGCTTCAGTACCTACCTATACTGTGATTTTCCTGAAAAGAAAAATCTCGGATCTGGATTGCAAACTAAATCTGTTTAGCAAATACATAGCAACATATTCCCACGCATGTTAGAAAATAAAGCTAGGAATTTTATCTAATTCGGAGAATCTTGGAAGTACCTACTTACATCTGCCTTGTAGACCATTCAAGGAATCCTTGGGGAAACTTGTCCCACGCACATATGTGTTCCATATGCTACAAGAACCACCCTGGGATCTCTGAAACTCTGGGAATTATAAAAATAGTTCAGCATTAAATGCACCTATTCATATTATTATCCCTGAGTGAGTAGGTATACTCGTATTCATTCGACTTTTACTAAGAGGAAGCTCTAAGTATAATGAAGGTGTGGAATTTATTATAAAAAAAACTATTAAAATAGGCGACTGAAGCGACACCTGTCCAAATTTTCTATTCGATCCGAACAAACAAACAAACAATTTATTTAATTAAATCCTCGAATTTTATGTACTAACTTATTGATTCTTTAGGGTCGGGCTGTATAAGCGTAGATGTTTAAAAACTGCTTAAATCATCTGGATCATAGATGGAAATAGGCCCATGATGATGACTTATTGATTGTCTGTGAATCCAGGATGTTATAAGTAGCAGGTGACTGGGATTTCACGGTCTAGATGCTTCTCATTTATACAACGATTTTGAATAGTGTTACAGCTAATATTTTTTGGTGGTAATAAATCTTAAAAGATTAACATGTTCTCATGTTCCCATATGTTCCAATCTAGTTATCTCGGTCAGATTTTGTCAATGAGAGCATTCATGAGTTACGGTGGGAACCATTTTTTCAACGTAACGGTTTTTTGTTTATTTTTTTAGTCGCCTTTGACCGTGTGAAGCTCAATGGATCCAGCATGTGTGAGACGTCCATTATAAGAAAAGCTGTGTCAAAGCTACAATAGGCCCTTATTGTACCATTGTATCTATGACTTGCAGGGGGAAAGGGAGGTCTTATTGTATTGGTGTTTCGCTAGTGAGATTTCAATGAAGCAGTGCCCATAAGAACATTATTTTCCCATATATTGTTTCCAGTCTTTACATTTCACATACTCATATTTTCTATTATATCTGATGTTGTGCAAGCCAGATGAAATAGGGCAATTCCAGGATAAATTGCGACATGGCGCCTGAGATATCTCATATTTTTATCTATTTACATCCATAATTTCTGATAAGATAAGACAGACAAGTCTAAGTGAAGGTATTTTCTAGACTTATTTATCTACATTTATACAGTTGTTGTTTTTTCGTTGCCAACCCTTAACGAAGAGTACCTACGTACTCTATATATCAAATACTTTAATGAAGTTTATGCCAAAAAAATGCTGGGAAACGATGATTTTTTTTTTTTTTATTTCATACTTGATCGGGCGAAATTTATAGTGTCCAGTGTTTATGCTAGTTTTTTCATAGACAGATAATTATTATTTCTCGTGAAAAAATCTTGCTACGCGCGTCTATGTGCATTTATGCAGAAAAACGCAGTCTATTTACTCAACTTTGGACCCTAATATCTTGGAAACCAGACACTTCCCATGTATGCTTCCATGGAGAAAAATTATCGTGATGATGAGGAGTTTTCGAGAACGTTGACGACCAAAAATCATCCTGTATATATACAACCTGCTAATTTTAACGATGCGATGACGCCATTAGAGTTTAAAATAAAATCAACGATTATTAATATAAGAAATATTGACTGACATGACACGTGATACCTACTAAAAGAGGTATAAAGTCACCTTATATCCGAGGAAATCTTAATTCTCACTTATTAGTTTTAGTTTATAACAAAACGTTTTACTATTTTGTATCATTTCTTGCTTTGGTCACGATTCCATTTCTTCAAAATCAAGATAAGTAGGTACCTACATAAGATGTCTAAATATCAAGGTCCTTCAGCTGTAGTAAAGCCCATTTTATACTACGCGAACAAAAAGTAAGGGCACCAAAGTCCAACAACATATCCCAAAGAAACGGTCAAAATAGGAAACTAGAAATAAAAGTAGTAAGAATATTCTATTCTCCATAGTTTGTCATACAAAGTGGCGCTCAGTCCGCTGTGAAAGGAATGCTTGTAAAACTAGTCTCTTTAGATCGGAATGCAGTTGTTCATCAGCGTCCTTCACGCGATTAAATTACCTTCCAATTACCGCAGCAAACTCGTTATAGTGAAATTAGTTAATTTATTGTCATTAGTAGGAACAGCTATAAGTAAAGCAAATCTTTGGCAATGTGCGTTTCGAAACAAACCATATAGCGCCGACCCCATGAATAATGGGACAAGGGCAAGAAGATGATGATGAGTAGGTACAGCTTCTATGAACTTTTGCAATCGGTCATTCCGACTACAGCCGCCATTGTTAATTTGCATACTCAGCAATATGTAATGAATTTAGAATGCTTAGACACACGTTTGAATTGTTTCGTCTATTAAAATAATATAAGTTAGATAATATTAATAACAAAAACAAAGATACCCGAGTACTTAAATAAAACCCAAAGTTGAGAAGTCTAAATTATAGCGGAATCGACAATAACAACACAACAGTCGATCCTATTTATCGATATCAAGACGTATCAGTTACTAAAATGTTCCAATTTTATCTTTAGTTTCTTTGTTGTGTTTAAGTACCTAGGTATTGCTTATTGTACGCCTTCTACCTCACTCAGTATCATAGCGATGAAGATGATACTTTTCCATGCGCATTTCTTGCAACAAATAAGACAGCTCTGTCTGTCTATATTCCTGTCGCCTGCGTGTTATTAGGAACTCCGGAAGTCTGGGTCCAGAAATAGTTTGTAAATATTGTGACGTGTTGTTTATACGTACTTAAAGTTAAGCAACTGATAACGATAACAAAACTCAATCATCACCATACCATTGAACTAATCATGAGTATAAGTTTCTTTGTAAAACACTTATCGCAACATTAAAAGTGCAATAAAACTTGCAATGAGTAATTTTTACTGTTTCAAAACAAATTATAAGGAAAGAATATAAGAACACGTACGTAAAACATTTATTAAGACTATCTTATGTGAAATTAGAACCTATTCTTATTGGAAATAAATTTTTTTCGTTAAATTTTTCAAAGTTTTTAACTCCTGTAACTTTGGTATTTACTAACCGATTGATGTTATTTTTGCACTATTCGGTTTGTATTTGTAATATCTTTCGAATAAAATATAGAAAATATGTTTTCGTATTCCTATTAGGTTAGATTTGATAATTTAACTAAGCTTACACAAACACGCATAACTAAAACAAACAACACACCAGATTTAGGTAAACCAGCAGGAAATGATCTAGATGTTGAAAATTGGCGGTGCAGTGTGTTGACCTTTCATGGCATGCGCTCGGGCGAGTCGGTTCTCACGGGAACGCCGGAGATTGCACTGCATTACGCCTGCACTGGGTCGCAACCGCTGCCAACCGCCAATAATCTGAATGGACAAGCCACATGAGCCACATCGAAGCCATCCATAGAGTATACATAATAATGATCGAACTGACAGCATGGAGGGCGTATGAACCCACATGTCCAGTGTTATCAGTATCAGGGTGTCATTGTAGTAATTTAAGAGGTGTATGGTCAAGCAGTAAACTATGTTGATGATATGAACGCTTCGTATTTCGCGTCATTCCCGTTTAGTCAGTAAAATCATAGTGAATGATGATATAATTAGGTCCATTAATGACATTAGTGTAGGCAAGATGTGCATATATTTCTAAAAATTTTGATCTGAGTATTTTGGAACAGGACGTTTCTTTTTTTTTAAGATATACACGTTCAAGATGAAATGCGAAACAGTAATGCGTTAATTTACCTATAACGTTCTTTGCCCTTCAAGCAGGTGGCCTTTATTTTTTGTTGCGTAAACGCAAGTAAACATTGCCCTCTCCATCAGCAATGGATTCACTGATCCATGTCGTTCGACTTTTGCCATTGCGCCGCCACCGCGACTCGTTTTCAATCAACAATGGAATGCAAGGACTTTTTCATCTTCTCTCGAGGATCCCAGGAACCAGTTTTTCCCTACTAGGCCCGTAAGTGTCGTTAATGTTAACTCAATTGGAAACTTGTAGGTAATGTTGATTATATCACCTTTAACAGTTAAATATTAATGAAATATTCAGACTAGTTTGAAAAAATCCTGGAGTGAGATCTACTTTATATTGAAAACGGGCTGATACAATTAAATATCTAGCTTCAATGATTTGCATCGATGAAAAACATGCAATCAATCAGATTAAAATACATCAGACAAAATCTAAAAAGAAACGGACATCAGAAGCATGTACAGGCAGGTGAACGACTTTCAAAAAAAATCTTGTGAATCATACGGGAACCTTTATAATATTTGATGATTAACCAAAGAAAACGTACAAGGTAAAAGACTTCCTCATATAAAATACACAATAAAGCCTTTCATAGGTACCTACGTATTAGGTTCATTTCTTTCCCACACATTTCCTATGCGTTGTTCATTTAGTAATAGCAGGAAATAATTTGTACGGATTGTGTACGTTTAACATTTTCTTTGATTTCTGTGTGCCTCTGCTGTGTTTCAATCAAGAAATAGGTATGTGAGTCAATAAAAAATCAATGTTTATTGACTATAAAATTAGCGGCTATATGATTTGTTACTGAGTATTGAAGGCTTTTATCAGTAAGGTTCTAGGCTGTTTTCGACATGGACGATGCATGCAAATGTCAGTAATACCTTAACGTGTACCGACTGTCAATTATTTTACTTTTGACTAATCTCAGATATGAAATTTTGACTTCGAAACTCGTGCTTTTGTAGAGTTTGGTGGGTTTTACACATAAATGTAGGTATATGTACTGAAAGGTTTTGCGGTTTTATATGCTCTCACAAGGAAAGTCCAGCAGCTATGTCAGTCAATCGCATTTTGTGGAGGCATTCCTCATAATACGTAATGTAATGCCAATTCCTCGTAGTCTACCTATTGTGTGGCGGCGGATGTCTACTGGCACTTTGCCTACCGTAACCACACCAGCTACCTTATACGAGCCTACCGTAATCAGGTAATTTTATTCAAACATTTTTGAGTGGGGAGTCAGCATAGCATTTTAGTAGGTGCTAAATTTGGTTCCCAATTCCAAAAGTTCTAAAGCCCAAGTCGAGTAATCACAAATTAAAAATAATAACAGCTTCTTTCTGAATAATGAGGCTGGAGTATTAATAGTAATAAATGGATGTGCTAACTACTACCTTGGAGAACATAATAACTTAACTTAGACGGGCCATAAAACTACTCAAGAAAATTAGTATCCTAACTGTTTTCGATAAATTGCAAATTCCTAACGTGTCGCCGGGCGTCAAGACCGTCAGCTTAACTACAACCATGAACGTATACCACAACTAGTAAATTATGGAATGCCAGCGGTATTTTAATATGCAGAATTAAAGGCTTCGTCCTCAGTAAATGGATGTTGAATTTGAATAAAGTATTGTGACAATGCCTTAAATGGTACCTGGTGCGTATTATGACTCAAGTCCTGTCCACCCACGCGAGCCCTGTGATCCTGGTAAATAGCTACAATTAGCTCTACTCTTAATAAAGTTATACTTGTAACGTGTTTTAAATACATCTAAGATTGAATAAGATTTCAAAATGGAATCCTGTGATAAGCATTTACCATCAAATACCTACAGGAACGAATGATTCAGGCCTACAGATTAGTGGAAGATTGGGTGTATTACAAACAGGCCCAGGGAAATACCTATTTTATCATATCTGTCGATACAGGTATTGTAAAATAACTGAAGTAATAATGCATTACATAAGTAATTGCAATGGATGCAGGTACTGAAAGTATTTCCTGTAGTTGTTATCGGTCACTATCGTGGGACCGGTGTGTGGTGGCAGCTAGCAACACCAGTCTGACCCAAATGAAGTCCTGTAAATGTTTGATAAGCTGTTATATTTACAGCCATATGCACCGCCCTGGTGGTAAACTTTAAAGTGCACACGACACTGAGTTATTAAGTTCTGATCAAACTTTATAAATGCTTACTTTGAAAGCCGGTACCTATCATCAACTGATTGCTAAGAATAGAGAAATGCCACGGTAGAATTATGTGAAACATCTCCGTTTAAAGATAGGTAGTTAGCATATCAATTTGTAGTTTTATTTTACTTTTCATCCGAGCCAAATCATGATTGGTTAACTAGGTCGCCTAGAATTGAAGTGTTAATTTAATTATACTCTGCAAAGACTGCCGCTTTCGGAACAATATCCCAACAACTATTGAGCTAACTGTTATGGAGCCGTTATTTGAACTCACGAAAATAAATAAATATTTCCTAGTTTCTTTGCGTGATTCATTTGGCACTTGATAAGTAGTAGGGGAAGATTGGGTAATGGGGGTCACTTAAGCAAGAATTAGAATACAAAAGCTAAAATTAACAAAAAAATTATTGCAACCGCCTCATAACAAAATTTACTTAATTAGCTATAATTTGAGATCAGTAATCATCACTTTGATAAATCATCTTTGGGAAATATAAAAGTATAAAAAAAAACAGATTTGACTCCCATTGCACTAAGTTACGGGTAATTGTGGTCACCTTGTGGGCAATGAGGATCATACAAAAATCTAACACAAATCGTGTCACGTCTGATACAGGGGTATCGTTTGATTCCTGGAGAATCTTGCTCTTTACTCTTTCGGTCCCCTTCTTCGGCACGCGCGTAATCTTGCTACGCGCGTCAATGTGCATTTATGCAGAAAACGCAGTCTATTTACTCAACTTTGGACCCTAATATTTTGGAAACCAGACACTTCCCAGGTATGCTTCCATGGAGAAAAATGATCATGATTATGAGGAGATTCCGTAAATTTGGGGAACGTTGACGACCAAAAATCACCCCGTATATTTTTCCTTTCCCCTATCTTTTTCTTTAGGTGGCGGTCACTAGCGGGCAATGGGGATCACCCGATTCTCATTACCCACAAGTATTTTATGAAGAAAAAATAATAAACACAAAATATACATTAGAAAAACTCCGGATTTAAGTAGGAAATCATTACACCAAATGTACAAGTAAGGGCGTAAAATAGTAACTTACAAGTAGACCAATAACTATAAAAGTTACTGTATATTTTGCATCCGTAAAAATTTACATCGGCGAGCCGCAAAAACAAAACACACCTCTCATTCTCTATGCTGTCGCCATACCCACGCGGCACGCTCGCAGCGACAGCGAGGGGAACAGAGCGGGCAGGGAGGATCCTTAACGCATTTCTATTAGTGTTACTTTTGGAGATATGTGGGTGACCACTATTACCCACTGACTCCCATTACCCGATCTTCCCCTATATATTGAAATACTTTCATCTGGCAATTACCTACTTCTTTTTAGATAATAACTTGTTGATATTGTTTATTATAGTACTTACTGAAAAAGAGACTATTCCAAGAGATTACATACTCCAATGATGGAGTAAGCTACTGACAAGTTTTCAGTACTAAATACGTTAACTACTCGTAGCACTACTTATAAGTACCTCATTTTATTTAGACATAGAAAGAATCCGAAAGAACGAAATTAGGTTTTTTATTAGACACAGTTTTATATATTTATCCCTTAAGAGTTTTCTACTTCTCAATTCAATAGTAGGCTACTATACTCATAATAAAGTTTGCACTATAAAAAACCTAAAGAAGCTGATTTCGCAAACACAAAACTGAACTTTTTAGTAGGATACATCAATATGGAAAAACGTCAAACTTCACTCATATCCATATCCATAGCTCATATCTTACAAGTAATGAGTGTTCTAATGTTTACAAACAATGCTTCTTCGAAAATGTCATTTTCTTAATATGCTTCATCTTTCTTCTGTTTCCAAGATTAAAATACACATTACTCTCTATTCTTCCAAGCGGGAGGCGTAAGTTCGATCCCAGTCACGAGCCTGTACCAATGAATTTATTTCATGTACAGATTTTAATGTTGTAAAATTGTCACTTAGCTCGTGCCTCGGAAAGCACGTAAAACTGTTGGTCCTGCGCCTGATCTCTTTCCGGTCGTGTCGGCTTTCCGTCCCATCGGACTATGAGAGTAACGGAATAGAGAGTGCATCTGTGTTTGCGCACACACCTGTGCACTATAATATCTCCTGCGTGCCTGGCCAATCTCCGTAGAGATTGGTCGCCTTGGCCGAAATACGGTCATAGATCATCATCACTCTCTATTAGACCGTTAGGAAGGCTTTTATGTAAATTGACTTTGTTTACAGGTTCCCAAATTAGTATTTACCTACTCTACATCTCAACCCACGCATTCTTATTCAAATCAGGAGTTGGGCATCACCCTCGTTTATTTTGGGCAGATGACGAGGGCAAATGAGATCACCGATCCATATTATCCACTTGATTGCATTTGATCAAACAAACACAGTATTGCAGAAATTAGAGCTATCGATTTGGTTGCACAAGCTTTTTAAATTGGCTAGTATTTATCTGGCCAGGGGCGTTCTTTCAGGCGATAAACTAAGAATTTTTTACTGATCCCATTATGTAAAACATGGCTGTAAGTTCTTCTTCGTGATCCTGCAGTTTTGGAGACACCATATTGGGAATAAAGCTAAGTGTAGTTATACTAGTATGTGGGTGTTCCAAATCTATAGCAGTGGTACACGTACCCCCAGGGGTACGCAAGGATGCATAAAGGGGTACGCGGCGCGTAACAAAAAAAAACAAAATTACTAAAAAAAATTACCTATACAACCAGATTTTCCAGAGTTGTGCAAAGAAAAACATGCCCATTTGTCACATTAATAAAACTGGTGTTCTCTGTCATCTTGTATTGTATTTTGATAGTAATACATTCTAAATACATCAGTCCCCCTAGCATGACCACGCATCGTGGATATCGTATCGTTTCTATACAAAATTCAACATGGCAGCTATATTTATCGTATTTTGACTGGCGAAATGTCGATAAATCGGCCCCTTATTACCTAACTAGCAAAAGCAAAGCGATAGCGAAAATTGTACAAAAATCGCTGATTGCTTGTCAAATTCATATTACGTAAAATGAATTTCAAAGGAACTTTGACATTTCAAAAACAAAATGTCGAAATTATCCGGGATAAAAAGTAGCATAGGTATATGTTAAGTGGGACCTGTTCCAATATATTCCGGAAAACTGCATCGAAATCGGTTCAGCCGTTTCTGAGATTAGCGTGCACAGACACAGACAAACCGACAGACAAAAAATCATTCTTTTGGGTATTATAATAATGCGTTAATAAAGGTCTCCTATAATGTTTTTTCTCATATATCTTCCATGTACAGAGAGCGATCCGTTACATTTTTATTATACCTATGTATAGATCGTATAGATAGATGAACAGCCAAATGTACATATACCTACCTACAGTTGATTTTATACCTACATACATAGAGTAATAGGGATGTTTACTATGGTTAAATTTTAATGACATTTTGTGCTTATTACAATAAATCATCAAAATCGTACCTATCTGTAAAATTACAATTTGATTATGTGTCCAAATGAGGTAGTAATATAAGCCTTCAAAGTTAAGTGGGCAAGTCCATTTATCAAATGTGAAATTAATTGAAAATTGTTGGCATCCCCAACACAACAATATTTTAGGATGTAAACTGTTTAAGTTGGCAACACTAAAAATGTAGAAAAAAGAATAAAATGTGCTTCAAGTGGTTCGTGCATTTTAATTTCTACAATAAGAGTTCGAGGTCTTCCACGCAAGAATTAGCCCTCACAGCTATCTGCCCAACAAAAATTACTACATCACATGACCACCTGCATTATTTACAGTAACTTTTGTTTTGTGACCAATTTATAAACGCAACATTTAATATAGCCGTAGAACAAAAGTTCTTTTACGCGCGTGAAAGTTACTGAAAAAGTGACTTCATAATAATAATTAATAATAAGCCGTTTGTATGGAGCGTTTATTGGCAAGTCTAAAATTGTGATTTTGAAATTTGAAATTATTATATCCCGGAAAGTTTTCACGCTAGCGAAGTTTTTCCTTCGCAAATGTTTCTTTTATTGTGTGATCTTTCGATATAAATACAAATAAAAAAACTGTAAACGACCATATTGGTGACGGCCGATTGGTGTAGTCGGTAGTGGCCCTGCCTGCGACGCCATAGGTCCTGGTTTCGAATCCCGGTAGGTGCAAACATGATGTATATCGATTGGATTGCACTTTTACAGCCTGCCTCAAGATGCGAAATGTTGTCTTTTATGATGTTTCCGATAACCACAATTCTAAGTTAAGACTGTGGTCTCCCGCAATTGCAGTGCGAATAATTATTTTTAAAGCATTTCACATGTGGGTTGCATGTGTCAGTTGTGTCTCTTTTTACCGTGCTTGTGTGAAAGCTGATGGGTTTGTGTGAGATTCCATTGAAATTACTGAGGTGATAGATGTTTTGTAATCCATCATTTTATTTATTGGACCTTAAATCCAAGCCAACCTGTCCAAACAAGACCTGAGTGTCTGAGATGACTCTGTTAACACGGTTTATGAGGCTATAAATTAATATAATTTTTAATTCAACATCTACTGGTTACAAATAGATGACCTTTTTCTCAACAGTATCTAGGTACTTTTAAAATAAAGTTTTTCAGGCTATAATTTAATAAAATCACGTGTCCAACAATTTCAAGTTTGAACAAGTTCGTCGTGTACCTATTTAAAATTTAGAGGGGACCAAGCAGGGGTGCATTATTCAAATTTTTCGCTACTATTATTCGCCCTCCTAATGTAGGGCCCGTCATAAGATTACGTATTAATGTATTCAATCCAGTTTTCATTCATATGTAATTTACTGTTTTTGTAATAAGCTCTTTTTGAGCAACTGGGTCGCAGATGTGCTCTGGATTGAGAAATTTGAATAACGTCTCGTGCGAACTCCATATTATTAAATTCAAACGTATTCCCATTTGGTAAAAAGGTTTTGATATAAATATAGACTGATCCTTTATTGGTTAATAATAGTTAGAATTTAAAGGCAATTAAGGTGGATATAAGTATTATTAGATAGCGATTTTGTTTAGATACTTTTTTTGTGATGAAAAACCGACTGATTCTACTAATTTGAATTTTGTTTTTGAAATCCATTAGTTAGTTATACGTAACAGACATTAAGTTGGCCCTCCAGCTATTTTTGATGTGCCTATGAATTTACATTTACAAGTGTTAACCTATCCATCCATATTCAAATTCTCACTGGCCGGTCATAGCATAAGTGCGTGCGCACGAGCATCTATTGTCAGTTCACTACCTGCTATTGTTTTTGTGCGTGACTCTGCGTGTGCTATACGAAATATCAATAAACTACCGCATCATGACTGATTCTTAAGAATTCAGACTTGATACGGAAAAACTACGGCCGAAAACTGTCGAAGTAAGTAATTTATTAGAAAAAATTTAAGTTTTGATTGAAGTTAAGGAAACGACGAGAGTTTTTTCCGAACTGCATCCAACCAAATTTGAATCAATGAAAATCGGGGGGCTGTGTCGGCCCATCGATTTACTAAAAAACTCACATAGAAATATCGGATGTAGGAGGTAGAACTACCATAGAAATAGGAAATACGGTTACCTTGTAAATACGTACCACGTAGGAACTTCAGAAACTAGATATTTCACGCATACTATAGTAGAAATCGGATGCGATAGTTCTTAGTCCTTATAAAGCTGACCCCGCAAACATGAGATTCGGCCAAAAGTCTCTCAGAACTCAAATAGGTACTACGGTAATCTGCAAAACATATGAGTCATTGTAGGCTTATGGAGTTATTGTGAATGTAACCGACTGTGGCAGTATTCGCGGTACCGTTACCACTCGGAATGGGACCAGCCGCTCTATCGGTACTTCTAATACTACCATCAATTCGGATATAAAATCGCCAGTTAAAATAACGGCTACATTTGCAAAGAACGAAACTGTTGCTGAATTTGGCCTGACAAACTTTATTGATTTGAAAAATGTAAGGTAAAAATAAATAAAAGGAAGAGCACGTAAGGATTTGATGGAAATTGACAAAAGGATGACATGAGGCTGCTGCGTAAACTGTTTCAGTACCGTATAAGTAAGTAGGTACTGTGGCGTCTGGCGGCAGGCACAATTTCGTCAGGACCAGGCCAATATTCTTTGGCATTCATCCTATTTCTACACAAAAACATTCCTATTTCGTCTAAAGTCTTCCGTAACTGTTTACATTACGAATAACACATTTCCACGAATCCTAACACGTACCTTAATAAAAATAACAGAGATCTCATCGCAAGCATGTGAACAGCTGATGCAATAGAATGCCATCAAAAAGCCGGTGTGTCCTTAAGTGGCGTGTGCGAAAGCCGAGCGCGCTAGGTTCCCGGCCGCCACTTGCTGGCAGATGCTGGTTATGGCGAGGACGCTGACCAGGAATGCGGACTGTAATGAGGGTTTAAGCTACTTGATTCCGGCGATTTCTGTAGGTTTTTTGGTCTGGCAGAACCGAACTTGGTGTCACTTTAGCAGAAGGGTTATTCCATGTACTTAGCACTACTTTTCTAGCGATGCCTAGGAATTAGTAATATAATAGGTAGTTGGATTTAATATATTGACTGTCATAGATTCATAAGTGGTGGATGAGTTCGAGTGAGGACGAGAGCATCTCGTGATGAATTTAAAGAACAGCTTATACCTATCATAAGAAGAGTTTAATCATCTGATCTACGGGTGACATCAGTTGCCTAAACTGTTTACGTTATCATCACATCAAGAGTCGATTTTTACAAACGTCAGATAGCCTATCAGAATAAAGTTGATGTTGTCTTTCTCTTAACTTGATCATGATAGAGACAACATTATTTTATTCTTCAGATAGGCTATCTAATGTCTGGAAAATCAGCCCTAAAATAATTATTTTCTCTAAAAAGTTCACAAATTGGACCACACAAGTATCTTAACTCGATGACAGCACATCCTTGTCAAGTACGTCCATAAACGACACTCAGACCTATTCCCTTCTTGTACCACATAAACTTGCTAGCGTTTTAGATGTCTGAAATGCAGCTTTAGGTTCTTATGATCTTTGATATATTAATTAAGTTAATTTATCTCTACATAATTCCATATAGGTTCACACAATCACAAAATATTAGTGGGTTATGTGATTGACATTCCAAGAAATTTCCTAATCAATCTAATTTGGGGGCGATACCAATGTTGGTAGTTTTTTATTCTAGAAATTAAATTATCTAATTACCTACTTTGTGTTTGGCAAAAGTTATGCATTAATATACTTAGTTCTGAGTAATTTTATTTTAAAATAACTAGGTACTAGCTCAGAAGTGAAAAATAATATTTTTCTGTCCTGTGTCGAAATCTATATTAGGTATTAGCAACCTAATGTTACGATAGTAGAAAACCGGAAAACCATACAATCAGGTGAACTTGACTGTTAACATCAATTAGAAGGAAGTGGAATAAGTGTATGATATATTATGTATCATCTGTATGGACCACGAGATATTGTCTTATTAAACTCGATCGTGTTTACCTCCTCCCGACTTTAGATGCAAATCCGCGCAGTAAATTATATCTGCAACAAGTGGGCAGGAAGTCAGTCGGAGTTCCATGTACGGGTCAATGGACAAAGGTGCCGACGACCAACTAGAGTAACATCCCCGCTGGCTTCGACCAAATAATCATCAAGACTGGCCGTGCTTGTCTATTACTATAGGGACACATTTTGTAAACTGTTATCGTGAAGTTCCTGCCTTACCATTGAACATGCATATATACACACGGTTGCGTTTTCGAAATGGTATAGTCAGAATTACAGGATCATAAAAGAGGTTCCACAGCCACTTCTAGCTGTCAAATCGGCTTTTTCGCTCGTAATCATAACAGAAAAAATCCACCTTTACTATACACCTACCTATATATAGTAGCTTTTGGAAGGTACATAATTAATACCAAGACACAATTTAGTCTGTAAATACCTACCTGAATGTTGTTTCTTGAGCTGTCATTATATCCAATCTATAACATAAGCTTATGCAAGTTTAGAACTAGAAAACTAAAGGAACAAGGAAGAATAATAATAATCTCACTTTGCTTTCTGGTATGCTGGAAGATCGCTCGCAGACATCAGCACGCCTTTGTATGCATTCCTTTTGTAAATTTCTTTCTATTGATTGTTATGTTTTGTGTACAATAAAGAATAATGCGGATGCGTATGCGTGCACGTAAGCGTAGACGTACACGTATCTGTGAGTTTAATGTATGGAACTGTCACCGCTCTACGTCTACGCATACGCATCCGGTCTGCCTGTACCTATACAGTTCCATACATTACAACTCAGAGGTACGTGCACGTCTACACTTACGTGTACGCATACGCATCCGGTGTGCTCGAGGCTTGCGAGCATGATTGTAATCAACAGTAATGATAAGCATTTCAAATGAAAAGCTCATAAAATCATTTAAAAGATGTGTATCAATTAGTTACTAGACCCGTCTACAAAATTACATTGGTCGCAGGTTGCTAACGGTGCCACGATCAAATATTTTAGCACTACGCCGAGCACGAATCTCACGAGTAGAACTGTATTCAGTGCTAGATCTAACTGTAGTAAGCCAGTACTGGGTAACTACCTACTTACTTACTTGGCAAAACGTAAGAACGGATGTGGTCTCTGATTTCGGAGATATTAAAATAGTTTTCAGACATCGTCTCGAAATGCCGGCTGCATGAATGAAGCCGCTGATCTTTTCCCGAAATAGCATGGAAATAGCACAGCATTTAGATTCACAGCATTCCAGTGGCCTCACGTGCGTGGTTATCACCTATATACAAAGTATGAGATGAACTTAGTAATATGCTAATTCCTTCAGCTATTTTCGAAAAACTCATTACATTTCAAGCGGTTTACCAATCATAAGCATGTTCACATATCGAGCCAAATAGCCTACTTGGAATGGAACGGTGCGTGCTACAATGCGAACAATCGAATGAGGGCAAAATTAGAGTTAGTAATACCAAAGTAATACCAACATATATTATGTACTTTGAGGGCTGCCAACTCCCAACTGGGCTAGCTCGAATAGATTGCCATTCCATACGCGGTGAGTTTTGTTGAGTCATCCATCCATTTCAAAGATGCTTTCATCAATTCATCAGAACGGACCACTCGCGTCGCTGCTATGTACCCGACATAATAATAAACAAGAAATGCAATGGAGGACGGACTAGTAGATTAGTGGAGTCTGCTAGAAATATGAAAAATGATAACCTTATATTCTGGGTTGTTGGTCATAGAATATAATGCCGCCTCACAAAATTTTCTGAATGAATGAAGAGTGCTCGAATCAGATCTTTTTCCGAGAGGGTTTTCGTGTCAAAGATTTCAGATTTAAAAGATATCAAAGATTTTCCATAACCCGTCATGGTATAGGTACATAGAAAAATCTCTAGATAGATATTTATTATGTCTCAACATAATTATGCAAGCCGCGCTAAGACACTTAGTATGAACTTGAGCACAACCATCTAAATGGTTATTTTAATTTAATAATATCTACGACAGCTCCGCAATAGCTCTCGCCTTCGTAACACCGGCTCTTGCGCACAAATGTAACAAATTATTCATTAACTCTCGAAATTCTGGTCATCAATAATTCTAGAGATAGATAGATCATAGACTTGCGCTTGTTTTGTGTAGATATTTTGTTTTTGACCTGTAGTTATTTGTCGGCATTTTATTAGTTATGGGATTAGCTCAAAACGATACGAAACATTATTTTTTCAGTGGGCCCTAGACTCTACTAATCCTATCCTACTACTATTATAAATACTAATAAGTGTGATTTTGGATTTAAAAAATGCCGAACAGATTTTGATAAATCTTCGGTTGTATAGCTTACAGGTACAAAAATCAGATAGCGTTATATTTAAAGACATCATAAGTTATAGCGAATTTGTGTAATGTATTCTGGTAGCAGTAGGTTGGATTGTGTTATTTGAAGAACACGCTCGATATGTAAACAAAGAAATAAATAAACGTTAACCCAAATCAGTTTTGGCTGCTGGCTCATGTCATTTTATTGTTGCAAGTTTCTTTGCTCTCGAGTTTATACATATACCTACACAACACATAAACTATGTATATCTGATATACTTACATACCTACCTAATACAGAGTGAGCAAACGCTTACACCCGAACACACATGGAAATTGCATTCGCGTACTTCTTAATGTTTCTGCAAATAAAAGCGGACGTATGACTAGGCAACTTCTTATAAGGGTAAGAATTAATTATACCCACTAAGTAACAAATGGGCATAAAGTTATTCAAAGTCTACTAACGAACCCGTGGGAAAAGCAAGTTTAGCTAAGTACCTACTGCTTTGTTTCTAGACATCATTGTTTTACTTTGACATGATGGATTTCCTATTATGGGAAAGAAGAAAAGCAATGTTCTGATCGGATATGAGCAGAGTAGATCTTCTTACTAAAGATGGCATTTAGGTATAGTCATAAACACTTAGGTTACGTTACGTACCTAGGTATAGAGTAACTATAGGCAATCGACTTGAATAAAGAAAGAAAAAATAAGAACTTTACGAGAATTAAGTTCTTACGCTTTCCTGTGAATAGGCAATATAATCTCCACTAAAGCTTTACCAAATTCGCGAAACAACAAACTAAGTATTTAATCTTATCCTACTTTCTCCTACAAAAGTAAGTATACAATAATTCATATTATAATGCCTTTGTCCAAGAATTATAATTATGTACGATAAGTGAAGTACTAAAAACTATATGGAACAATAGCAATGTTATCAAATTGCATTGCAAATAAGATGTAGGGCCGGACGTTGACCGGTGAGTAAGACTAGCATGATAACCCTGCTTTGTCTGTCAACGTTTATTTATGCTCCCGCGCCGCTGGTAAACAAGATCTGCGTCATCTTCAAGTGCTTTCTGATATACAAATACAGCTTCATGACCGTTCGTATTTATTTACGAAGCGATTGATGCATTTATCATCTCACCACATTTGCCATTTGTAGAGTCCGTTTCATAGAACAACTCCCGTGCATAATTTCTAAACTACATCTTCTATATCTATCTTTTTCTATACATTCTATCTTCTATACATATAATAAAAATGTAACGGATCGCTGTCTTTACATGGAAGATACATGCGAAAAAATATTATAGGAGACTTTTATCAACGCAATAGTACCCAAAAGAATGATTTTTAGAAATTTTGTCTGTTTGTCGGTTTGTTTTTGCGTTTGTGCACGCTAATCTCAGAAACGGCTGAACCGATTTCGATGCAGTTTTCAGGAATATATTGTGACAGGTCCCACTTAACATATAGGGTGTTTTTTCGTTGCCACCCTTAACGAAGGGTACGTACTCTGTACATCAAATAAAATAAGTTTATGCAAAAAAATGCTGGGAAACGATGTAATTTAAAAAAAAAAAAAAATTTACTTGATCGGGTGAAATTTATAGGGACCAGTGTTTATACTAGTTTTTTCATAGACATTTATTAATTATTTATCTTTAAAAAATCTTGCTACACGCGTCAATGTGTATTTATGCAGAAAAACGCAGTCTATTTACTAAACTTTGGACCCTAATATTTTGGAAACCAGACACTTCCCAACACTGGCGGCTCGTCCTAAGGAGCGCTGGTGCGGTGCACTCCCACCCACGAAGATTACATAGGCAATCTATATTTTTCTATATTTATAATTATCTTTCAATTCTACTATGTTTATACAATAGTGTCTACGCGTTCGACTCAAGTAAGTTGTAATCTTATGTATCGAGTGGAGCTCTAGCGATCGCGCTCCAGTGAAACGAAATTTGGTACGATTCCTAGTACTGTTTCAATGAGTGCGAAAGAGACATACCGACATAGGCCGGCGCGTGAAACAGAAGATTTCGTATGAAAAATTTGCCTTATCTGGAGCGCCGCTCACTTTAATTCGCGTATGCGGCCACTAGAGATCGTTTAGTCCGAGTTAGAAGGCGATATGGTTGTCTTTAATGTGTTTCATTAAGTCATCTGAATTTTTATAAGCGTACGGTTGAACTTGCACCATCCCATTCGTTAAGGGAGTGAACACCCATCTAAAAATGTCAGCAGCCGCCTCTGCTTCCCAGGTATGCTTCCATGAGAAAAATGATCGTAATGATGAGGAGTTTCCGTAGTTTTCGGGAACGTTGACGACCAAAAAACATCCTGTATAGGCTTTTTATCCCGGGAAAAAGTTTTTATCCCGGATAATTTCGACATTTTGTTTATTCTGTAGCCCACGCGGACGGAGTCGCAGGCGTCCACTAGTACTTAATATTTTTTGTACGAAGTCACACAGTCACATACTTATAAGTACACAAAGAAACTGGGACCGTCATTATAATTAAAGAACTATTTCATGAGCAGTATGAACATTTTGCTCGTAAGAAGTGAACCACCCTCAAACAACATTTTGCTGATAGTATTTGGTTGCGGAAAAAATAATTTTGTTGAGATACCTACCTATATCAATGCCTAAAGAGTGGACAGTGCGGGGCGCACCTACTAAAAGTTTATTTCCGTACTAATTCTGCGTATAAAAATAATTGAGTAGATAAACAGTATTATTGTACTGATAAAAAAATTCGTTGTAATGATTATTTTTACAGGGACATTGTATGTAGATAATTAGTTTAGCACGGCTTCACTAATGAGTGTACTGAGTGTTTTTCCACATCACAGCTGATCTTTATTTATGCAGTGACACGAGTGTTTCCTTTGAAACTCGACCACTGTAAGCAAAAACATCAATATGCTTTTCAAGTTAATGGAAATGAAGACGGCTCCATTTCAAATTTTAAACAAAACACTGCATGTACTTACCTGGGTGTAGTGTACACATGTGCCAGTCAGGTAACTCAAGCCAGTCCGGTAAATACAATAATAGGGTCGATTCCGGCAGTCACACTTAAACCTAATCTTAGTCAAGTCTATCTCTCTCCGTTCTTAACATAAATGGCTGAGAGAGAAAAGGACAGGTAGGACTAATTTTACGTTTAGGTTAAAGTGTTACTGCCGGAATTGGCCATACTATATCTATGAGTAGTACCAAGATTGGCTCACCACTCATTCCCGCCACAGCATCTCCTGTAAACCAGGCCCAACGGAGACGACCAGAAAATCGTTGTTGCTGGTAAGACAAGAAAATGTTGGTTATTGACTAGCAATGTATAAAACGACAGAGTCAGTAGGTACTTACCGCGTTATGACCTAGCATAAAACCAATATAGTTAAGACAGTAGTTTGGAAAAACTATCGACACTCAATTCAAAAACAATAACTTCAGTTCCTGACCAAAAGTCATACAATGAGGGTCTAAAGAACAGCATATGGATCGACTCACGACGAGACGTGGCCATATAAACAAACGCAGTCATTCGCAAAACAAAGACTCGACGGGACAGAAATAAAAATATTTACGGAGCCACTGACTCAAGCCCACTTTTGTTCACGAATGTAAATAATTGGGATATTTGTAAATTAGTTTACTGAACGATTCGAATTTTTTACTCAAGTACCTATACAGGGTGTAACAAAAAGGGTATCTTAAGCGAAAAGCTATGAAAATAGCCCACCATAGAGAACCTATTCCCAAATTTTTAGACTCGAAATCGAATGTTAATTTTTCCAATTAGTATGGAGAATTCCTAAACAACTCAGGAATGTTCATACAATCTTAAAAAATAAACATGTGATTTCGAGTCTTAGTACATTTTGGGATTATGTTCCTTATAATGGTCTATATTCATAGCTGTTCGCTTAACATACCCTTTTTGTTACATCCTGTATACAGAGTGATTTTTAGTCGTTAACGTTCCCGAAAACTACGGAATCTCCTCATCATCACGATCATTTTTCTCCATGGAAGCATACCTGGCAAGTGTCTGGTTTCCAAAATATTAGGGTCCAAAGTTGAGTAAATAGACTGCGTTTTTCTGTCTTGAAATCTTGAAAATAAACATGTCATTTCGAGTCTCAAATTTTGGAAATAGGTTCTCTATAGTGGGCTATTTACATAGCTTTTCGCTTAACATACCCTTTCTGTTACATTCTGTATATTACGGAAAATCGTTTCGTTGATGCAGTTCTAAATCACCTCTCATTAAATCTATGAAAGCTATGAAATCAATACGCCACGTATCAATTTTATCCATGCTAAGTAAATAATCTTAAAACTTAAGTCTACTAAAAGATTTTCAATGTACCTACCACAAGTGGCTTGATATTATAATTTAGTTGTTGGCACGCGGAGTTGACACGGGCTGGAACGGACGTAGAGCATTAGTTTTAATGGACAACAACAATTTGCATCGAATTGCTGCGCCTGCGCCGGTCGACCTTTACCCATGGCGACTGCTCAATGAACGGGCCCTGACTCACGCTCAAGGAACATGATCTTAATTGAGATAAAAGCTCTATATAGTATATCTCTAGGCGTCATTCCTTCTTGCATTCATTCACGCTATGCCTGTGTGCGTTTGCGTCTATCATATGGATCATATTTTGCTTTCATGATTGCAAATATGTAGGTGTTACAATGAATGATTCTTGAAACAGTTTTGTAGTGTCTCTATATCATGTTGTGAGTCATTTCATTCTGGCAAATGTAAACCATTTCATTTTGTCGAAATGCGCAAGTAAACAGAGTTTGGCATTGGAAGCAAATTCTTCTCTCTCTCTGACTTGTTTTCACGGTTCGCTTATCACAAATTCCTCATGATAATTTTATAAATATAAGTTGCATATTATTACCGTGGTGTCGGTGCATGTATACTTGTGACTAACCGCCAATAAATGTGCATTATTCTATCGCGTCGTTTTCATTTATATATAACGTTGAAGTAACGAAGCCCAAATTGGTGACCCCGAGTTAGTATACAGAGAGTTAGTATAGGTACAGCACTAACAGAAACATTTGGAGTCACTTTTGACCGCTCATCAACCATTTTATTAATTCTTCACCATTCGACCTTTAGGTCTTAATTTGTTAAGTTTTAGGTTCTTCACTTGTTCCCCACGTCTTAGCTTGAGTAAGACCCAAGTTTTTTCTACCCTCATGTCGTCTAAAGGTTTTATGCTATCGCCTTACTCTTTCCTTCTGCATCCCTACATGATATCTCGCACGAACGTGCACATTGGCATCGATCATTATCATATCACGTCTGTCTATCTTAAGATTATTGTACCGTGTGCAACTAACATAGACACGAGTACTTATCATTAAAAATCTGTGTCGTTATTTACTTGTATCACTCAGTCTTACCATAAGCTTACTGCTAATTTTAGTACACAGCTAAAGTACAATTCAATATATTATTATGTAACATTTATTTCTGACACCCCGTCAGGTACAATATGTAATCCAGTTTCTCCTTTTCTATAAGTTATAGTTTCTATTTCTACTTACATAATATGTCGTAAAAATACAATACCTATATTTATTTTATTAAGTTTAATTTACTAGAATTTTAAGACAAGCTGATGTAAAAATCTGCCGTCACCGACTATTTTTATAACAAACTAGTTTTTCTTTGAGGATTATACATCAATTATGTTGTAGGTTATATTATATTTAAACCATCGAGTGTCTAATAAAAATGACCAATCACTGTCACGGCCATATTTTAAAGTTATGGTAAGGTAAGAAATTATGAAAGGATAAATAATAATCATGATTACAATACCCTTGGGTATAAATGGCCACGTAACAGAAAATTTGTCAAAGGCATTTTAGCCAATATATAAAAAAAAGAAATTATTATTAATCTACATGTACCTAAGTAGGTACATAAAATTAACATGAATATGGCCATGTTTTTATGAAATTATAATTATTGATACTTACAACATGTTTTATCTACTTATTTATAGATTCTGATATATTTGCTGGCGTCGAAAGGGTTATCTTACCTTATAATAATTTATCTATAAGTACCATAAGATAATTTGTAGATTATTCGTTAGATAGTGGGGGAATCCCCTACACTTTAGAGTTTCCTAAAAATAAAGTAGGCTTTAGGTGTAAACTGATATAAGACAAACAATTCTTTCCAATGTTCCGACGTTTTGGCAATGCAACCTAACTTGTAGGTACCTAGTTTTAAGTTTTGTAATGTATAAAGAATAATAAATAAATATGACGAGCTGTCCTTATATTTATTACTGCAATATTAGTTTTAGCAAAGAAAAAAATTACTCCTAGTGGAAATCCTACGGAACCCTTGAATGTTTTTGGATCAATAATTGCATCACCTTGTACCTACACGACAACAACATTATCTAAGTTCGTTGATAAGTAAATGGAATAGTTTATATATTGAGTATTTACAGTGTAAATAATTCTAGTGAATTTGAGAATACACATTTTTTTTAAGTTTCGTTCAACTTGTGATATAAGTTGAAACGGGCTAAAGTCTTGGACCATGCTGCCTCGTCTTCAGTCAATCCGGTGATTTTCCTTGAGAATACACATTCCATCAGATAAACTTTGTTTTTTCAAGTGTCGCTTTGATGCACACCCATCTCATACTCGTAGGCGCGGTATAAGCGCGTATAAGAACTAGATGAACGATGAAGTTTCTTGCTTACTGTTGTACGTAATTTATATTAGCTTCCAGCAACATTTTGTGCTTGATGACCATTAAAGACCCTTTTATCTTGTCTCGAAAACTAGCAGGAAAAGAAAGTGGTACCTACCTACTACCTTCTTATATATATATATATATATATATATATATATATATATATATATATATATATATATATATATATATATATATATATATATATATATATATATATATATATATATATATATATATATATATATATATATATATATATATATATATATATATATATATATATATATATTTTTACCGTGATCTTTATCCTTCCTTCTTCTTCGAACAATTAGTTAATGTGGCTACAGCATCCTACTCTTCATATTATGATATTGGTGGAATAAGATACCAACGTACTTTTCCTATTTATTTTATCAGTTTACTTATGATAAACTTATCCTAATCTATTTTTATATCTTTCTCTATCTTTACTATCCAGATATCATATCAATCAATTTCCACGTAAAGGACTTATTTATCAGTGGACAGGGCTTTTGTTTTAACTATAGGTATCATCGGTTATATGTTATATCGCTAAGATACAGGATGTTTTTTCGTTGCCACCGTTTACGTTTGTTGGCATAGTCGTGCAAGCACAGATATGTTACGTACGTTTCCGAATACTAGGCATTTTCCTCATCATTACGAACTCATTTCTTTATGGAAGCATACCTGGGAAGCGGAAACGTTGACGACAAAAAAACACCATTTAAAAATTAGGTAGGTTACACTATTTTTTTTGCAAGTAATATATGTATATTGAGTCGTTTTGAGCGTTGCTGATTGGTATAGTTGCGCATTCGCAGGCACTACCTACCGTTCGATTTCTATCGGTCACAAGACACTCGCTGGGCGCCAACAGGGAATATGCATAAAAAAATTATAAGTAGGTACCTACAGACTTGGTTTTATATTTTTTTCGTAGGCTACGTGATTTGTTTGCAGAGAGATAAGAAGTATTACAGCGTAAGTACCTACTGTCGAATCATATAAATAAGGCATTAAGTAGGTAGGTACTAGTGGCGTTTATTGTTATGAAATAGTTGGAAAATGCAAGTAACATGTGACATCATTTTGTAGATACCTATGTACACATAATATTTGCTAAGCTAATAGTACTCAAGGTAAGTATGGTAGATAAAAAAATTGCATCATAGGCGCCAAAATTAATCAACTGATAAAAAAGTCTGAATAAGAGAACGATGAGTCTAACCTATAGATAAGTGATTTTTAATATATGTAGCGGAGCCATCTATCGGATGTAAGACAGAACCATAGTCCATTAGAAATACTAGAATGCGATATCGAAATTTCTCAGAATGATTGGTATATACATGGGACCAAACAATAACTAGTGGCCCGGTGGGGCCGGAAGCGCTTCCCTTTTCACCAACCCCATACTTTAACATACTTAGATATAAAAAAATGGTTAGTCAGAAATAGTTATTTTTTAAGAACATACGCTTGCTCAGTTAAGGCAACAATTATTGAAATTTTCCTTACCCAAAAATCGTTACAGGGAGAGGCAAATCCCCAGTCCAACATCAGAGCTTTAGATCTAAAACTCACGATTTCGTTTAATAGATCGTAAATACTTTCTAAAATTGGTGTGGTATGTTAAAAGAAAGCCCGAGCTTGCACAAGAAACTGGGCTATATTTAAACCGGCACGTGGCTTTGGGCACTTCGTCGGCAGGTGGTTATTGTTGCCATTGCCAAGCTCGGTCTTAAAGCATTTCTGGACGTTTGATACAAATTGCGGTTGAGCTCTTCTGATGAGATTTTAAAGCAGGATTATTTCTATAGTGCAAGCAAGATACCGGTATAGAGCTTTGTAGAAATAATCACTATGGAAGCTTCGCTGATCTTTTTGCCATAAACCCGCTTATACGAGTATAGGTACTCGTAGGTTATAGAGTATAGGAATAACAATTTTTACGAGTGACATCAAAGTTCGCAATTATCAATAAATTTGCTCCGTTAGGAAGCTTTCATTTAGCCCGCTCGGTAAAAGACGCGATGTAGTCTCTGACGCTCTGTTGGAGGAAATGTTTGATTTTGAAGGGTAGGTACCCTTGATGGAAATTTTAACTTCCGAATAGTGATGATACAATTAAATATAAAATGTTTGATACGAGTATCTTGTAAAATTGTAAGTACATTATCTAACACCTCTAATAAGTATCCCATAGATATTATTCCTTGTAGGAATACTTTTCCAGTCCTGTCCTGTCACATTAACGTCTCACTAACGCATCTGACAACGCATAACATAGTTTAGGCAGGTGCTTTGCTACTTCAGCTGCTGGCAATTAATTTTGAGAAACCCACCTTAATGTAATATTTTGTCGCTCACTCACAGTTAAAATGAAATTAACGTATGCATATGTTAATGTAGATAAGCGTATTACTAATGCTATCCTGTTTTTAATTAGGTATATGTACTTCATATTTTGGCCATGAATACATTACATCAGCTCCCATTTTGTGATAATAATTTAACTTAATAGTCAATTTATAAATTGTAAGAATAATTTATAAAATAGGTCTTGTATCTTATGTCATTTTTTGTCTCTACAGCTGTGTTGAATAAATGCTCTGCGCAGCTTATACATGTTCTTTTAACCTAAGAGACCATTGTCATAATGTTCACATACGCTCATCACATCAGGCCTTGGTCGAAGTCAATGCGAGGTCATCCAACTAGGTATGTTAATGCAATGGCATTTTTAAATTTGCTCTTAATAAATAAATAAATGGGTAAAATGGGTAGTTGAATGGGTAAAACATAAAATATATTGTGATTGCTAATACATGGGTACTTACGGTACGAGTATGGTATCAAGCGTAGCTGGGAAGGCATAGAGTAATCTATGTGGGAAGGTTACCTGGTCTGTTAGATGGAGGGACGACCTAGTCAGCACCGCGGGTACCTGCTTGATGCAGACCGCTTTTAAGTCGAAGTGAAGATCGTTTATGGAGACTTATGTTCTGTCTGCAGTGGACTTAAATAGCTGAAATGATTAAGCAAATTGTAAGTAAGAGCATAGAGGGATATCTTAATAAATGTTATTCCTCTATGGTAAGAGACACCAATTGACCAGTAAACACCGCAAGTAATTGGCCACAAGCTCAAAAGGGATCCTAACCATATGCCAAGGCAAGCCCTAAACTAGAATCCTCAAGGAAAGCGTAAGCGTGGCCGCCCTAAGCAAACCTGTGGGGTAAGCACGAACCTTTAACGCGGCGGCGTAACGATAGCGACTCGATAGCAAAATCTATGTGATTTGATAGTTGGACGATAGCGTTACGGTCTATCGAGAGGTTCGTGCTTACCATTTTGTTGGCGGACGATCATCGCAGACGCGAAAGGGGGGATATGAAACATGAAGATCAAAGTTGAGTGTGGAAACCCTCTGCCTCATCTAGGGACACAGGCCCTGAGGTAAGTCTAATTTGTAAGTATATTATAGATACATATTATAGAAATCATATTTTTTTTACAATTTACCCGTTTAAAACGATTTAACCTACATTATGACGATAAAGAAATCTGTTCCAGTTTAATTGAGTTAATACAAGGCCGTCCAATGCTGTCCATACTGCCAGCTCAGGCGCTTGCATGTTATTTAATTAAGTAAGAAGATAAAACTAAAATTAAGAAAATATAAAACTCTGTAGCTACATGAGATTTCATGAGAAGGATAAAGAGATTGAATGGTGGCTATTTTAAGAAATATGTATAGCTACACGTGGATAGATTTCAGGTACCTAATGTACATTATCCAAAGCAAATTGTTAAGCGCCCTACAGTCATAATTATCGGTCTTATTAACTGCAGCACCATCCAATTCAGTGCAGTTGATCCTTCAACTGATGTTTCACACTAACTGCCAGTTGTCATTCTAGAGATTGAGATAGGAAAGCAGACTATGTATTTTACTCCAAAATTGTGTGTGAGTAGAACTGAAGAATTAATTTGAGATAAGAAGTTATGTGAATTTGAGGATCTCTAGTACCTATTGAAATTGGACGTAACAAAAATCCGTTGCCCTTGATTCATCGATATGAATTCTAAAGCGAAGTTATATTCTGTGGTGCACTTAAGGAAAATAGGTTTTCCTTTATCATTTTACTTCATGATGGCAATAGGTAAATGCTAGATAAGTGTACATTTAAATAAGCAGATAAATTTGCTCTCCGTGACACAGAAAAGAAACGAGTTTACGTCCATAACGCACAGGTTATCGGTGAATGCATGGACCTAATAATAGTTTCACGTAGCCTCGTATCTGGGACACATATGCCACCGGCAAGCTGGTGGTAAAGCCTGCAATACACAAGAACTGCCGTATAGAATAATCGATACAAGGTGATTTATAGATTTATTGATATAGCTTTATCTATTAAAACTTGATAGTTAGAAGTAGATTAATAGGTCTTTCTTTTTCTTTTCGATCTTTACCTGAAATCCTGGAGCGAAAGAAATCGTCCTAGCCTGGTGAAAATAATCTTTAAAATGAAAAAAGTTTGTTACTGTAAAAAAGACTGCAAATTATCAGAGTTAAGATTATTTCCTGACATAATTTAATCTTTGGTTTGTAGTTAGTACGTGCCTCTACATCTTGCGGACACAGAACAAGTCTTTGTAGTAGGTCTTACAAGTTATTGCTAAATATGCAAGTGATTTATTGAAAAGGTAGGTAATGAATACTTACACCTATTTCAATTTAATATACATGTATGTATTCAAATAATATGCATAGGGTTCAAAAAGACTGTTAAACGACTAAGTAGATAGGTAGGTATGTGTTGAAATTCAAAACAGTTTTGTAAAGCGTAAGGGTCAATTCATACTAGCGCAGAGTCGAAGCGCATCGAAGCGTCAATCCGAAACTTAATATAGCAAATTCACCCTTATTTCCACAATGTAATGCACATATTTCTTCCAAGGAAAAAAAAAGACGCGCGAATTCACGCACATTCGAGGGAATTCGCGCGCCTGCGCGCGAGTAACTCTGATTGGTGCGCGCGCATTCGCGCGAAGCCAAGCGGCTATTAGGCGAACTACGCGCCGTCTGGTCAGTCGGCAATCGGAATCGGACGGAAACTGTCTTGTGTCGAAGTGAATCACAATGGAAAACGACGAGAAATTAATTTATTTGGTCCAAAAATACGAATGTTTATTTAATTCGAAGTCCAAACATTATAGCGACAAAAATTCAAAAAGTAATGCGTGGGAAAAAGTTAGCAGTGAATTGAAACTACCTGGTAAGTACTAAGTATTTATTATTATTACACATGTTTTCGCTTCCGTGCGACGTTGCCAGCTCACATGCTGGCGCGTCGTAAAGCGGCGCAAAAACAAACCATTTACGTCAAGAAGTAACATGTAATTTCACACATTTAATATATATAATATTTTATAATCTTGTCCTATTACTTAACATCGTGTTATCTTTTCATTTTGCCATGATACTGCCCCATGCTCAGAAATGAAATAGGACTTAAAGATCTCTCTAATCTCCATGGCATCCACGTTTTGATTACCGGTTATGTCCATGTTTTGACTGTCAACGGAATAATTTTGTAAAATGCTGTTATTGGGCACGGCAATGTCTTCCGACACAAAATCTTCCATAATATAATTATGCAGACACGTGCATGCAAGAATCATGGTATCTAAATACTTTGGTTGCATTCTTATACGTTTTTGAAATACTTCAAATTTTTGTTGTAATATTCCGAAGGCACTTTCCACAATACGCCTTGCTCGGCTTAAACGATAATTATAGATTTTCTTCTGGCTATTGTTTAACAGCTCACTACCAGGATAAGGTCTCATAATATGTTCAGACAAAGGGAATGCTTCGTCGCCAACAAAAACATAAGGAACTGTGTTTGTCATACCTGGCAAGTTTTTATTAGGCGGTATACTAATCATATTATTTTGTAATAGTTGGCCGAATTTGGAACTGCTCAATATGCCGCTATCGTGATTACGTCCATATGCTCCAATGTCTACTATAATGAATTTATATTTAGCGTCAGCAACAGCTAACAAGACAGTGCTGAAAAACTTTTTATAATTGTAGTACAGACTTCCGCTGTTCCAGGGTGCCCTTATATTGACATGCTTTCCGTCGATCGCTCCTATACAATTGGGAAAATTCCATAGAATTCTAAAATCTTCCTCGATTTTAATCTATGACTCTAGCGTTGGTTTTGGCATAACAAGAGGCTGTAAATATTTCCATATTGCAGCACAAATTTCATGTACAATTGTGCAAACTGTACTATAGCCCATGCGATAATTATGAGCCAGTGATTTGCAACTAATAGCAGTAGTTAGAAACCTGTAACAAAGTATTAATATTATAAAGTATAAAAGTATTAATTAAGTACATATATTTAATTTGTTTTTTTCAGTGGCTGAATGTCAGAAACAATGGAAGAAACTACGTGATTGCTATAAAAAGGCTCTAAGATTAAGACAATATAAAAGCGGATCTGCGCGAAAAAATGAAAAACCAATTAAATTTGAGAAGGAGTTGGAATTTTTAAAACCCTACCTCCAGGACAAACCACAAACATCAAACCTAGGTTGTTCTGAAGATAGTTTAGACATAAACACGGAAGATAACACAATGATAGAGTCACCAGCACCACCATCAGATGGCATGCAAAGTCCACGCTCTGATTCATCGTTGTCAAATTATAGCACCAGAAAAAAATCACTGCCCCTATCGCAGCTATTATTCACACAATATCTCGAAGCCAAAGAAAAGAAAGAAGATCCATTAGATGTGTTTTTTTTATCAATGAGTGGAACAGTAAAAAAAATGCCTGTATCAATACAAGCCGAATTAAAGAAGTTAATACTTGGCCTAGTTACCGACGCAGAAGTAAAACTTGCCTCAGAGGAAAGAAACGATACTCCACCATCTCTGATTAACTACTATGAAACACAACAACAGCGGCCACTTAAAACTACTCAGCAAAATTATTATCCGCCATCTACTTCAACTTACATCCCATCCACCATGACCATTCAACAAAATCCAAATACATTCGATACCAGTTTGGTCCCACCACCATCACCTTACGTACCACAGCCGATTTCAACAATGCAGCATCAGCGGCAACCGAATTTAGATGAAATCGAAGACTATTTGCAAAAAGTTGACAAATAGTAATAATTCATTAATTCATTATTATTGACCTTAGAAATTATGATTCTACATGGCAAATAATTACCTATATAAGAATTTTTTAAAATAAAGAATTTCAAATATAAGCTTGTTTATTTATTATATTGGTTAACTTTTCTATCAGCTTTACCGTAAGTAAGAGTTTAAATATCTTCTTGTTATTCTTATTAGTTATATTTATATAAAAATTACAAAAAGACGTAAAACTCACCTTAAGCAGACTGATATTCGCTCTTCAACGGAAATGGGTATCGTTAATTTAGTTTCTTGTTTTACAGTGTGTGGCTTCAAAATATTGACCAAGTTTACAAATTGATCATAGTTCATTTTATAATAGTCGTAATAAATACTTGGGTACAGATATAAATCTGCGCAAAAAGAAATGAATTCACCAGATATACGTCTTTTCTTCCACAAGTCGTGAACTCCAAAATTTCGCAATTTTCTTTTTTCTGCGTTTTCTTCTTCAACTTCTGATATAAGCAACATCATAGCAAGATCAATGTCAACCATTTTATACGAGTTTCAACAACGAGATTCAACTGGCAACTGGTGTCCATCACTAATGCCACGAAAAAGCGCGAGAATGCTCACTAATTCACGCGAATACGCGCGCATTCGTGCGACTTCGCTTTGATTGTGAGGAATTTGACGCTTCGATGCGCTTCGACTCTGCGCTAGTATGAATTGACCCTAATTCACTCGGAATATAATTTTAAATATAAAAAGTAAAAGGGAAAACTAGTAGGTAGGTAGGTACTCCAAAAATAATAAGTACCAAAGTAAAATAATTTTTATTTCATCATTTATGCATTCGTAAAAACGTTTATCAGTTCAATAAAAATAACCCATTTCCATTTTATAAAATAGTAATTTACCACAAATGTGTTGTATATCTGATACTTCATTCTTATATTACTTTCTACTGGCCATTTATTTTGCAAGTTTCTATAGCTTAGTGGTCCTTAGTCTTAGTAAAGTGGAGATGACTGTGATTGGAAAATTTTAATGGTTAATTTGAAAAACGTGGAGATACATGTGTATTTAACTATAGCTTGTCAGTAGGTTAATTAAGTATCTAGGTCTAGACATCTAAGTATAGACATCTTTCTATATCGCGATAAAGCTCATAAAGTTAAGAAACAATATTGCATCTCCTATTAAGATGAAACCAATAAGGCCACGGTAAAACGCAGAGCTCACTAATATCAGCTAAGTCTTTCTCTACCTATTCGGGAGAGTACCTAAGGTAATACAATTAACAATGCAATCAGAACGGTGAACGTAAGATTGTTATTGATTATTTATTAACTTTTATGTCTTAAATCTCAAAAGGCGGTACACTCATGGTTATATTTATTAAGTTTCCCGAAAGATAGTGACATTTACGTCTTGCATTGTGGAATCTTTATAACATTTAACATTACTTGCACTTAGCTCATAGTAGCTAACCAGGTTTGTTCAAGAGCTGAACACTACATGCCTTCTTCCTCTCTTTTTATAGCATGAACTTTTCTACGCTGCGTAGCGTTGGTAACGCTGTCGACTCGCAAGCAATATCTACGAGTTTTGACAAAGTAACAATAGCTCGTATTACCGAAATGTTCGTGTTTGCCCCACTGTCTGCCTAAGTTACTTTACCGTATGCAAATTATTTTTGGTCTGTCAGATTAAGCGTAGATAATGTTCTATTCATTCATTCATTAGTTCAGAAACTTGTAACAATACCTTACTACCCGCAATCCCGCATACCTACTTGTTCTCAAACCGTGTTCTACAAAAGAATTTAGATAAACAGTACATTGCCTAAATTTAACAGATGTTCTATACAATTTGCTGTAATATGTAATTTTTAAACAGTGACTAACTTTAAATGCATTTTTGTAACACCAAAAGTGTCTAGAGCACCGGCAATTTGTCACGACGCATCCTTTGACTCCGATCTTGCTAGCTTTCATCTCAGCGCTGACAGATGACCAGGTCGACGCCAACAATTATCGGCTGCCCTTTGTCAGTTGAAAGGTTAGCTTCGTAACAAAAGCCCGAAGGTATCAAAGAACAGATGCCGCCATTGACTGACTGGTTGGTAACGAATCCATGAGTTTAATGGTCTCGCGTCTTGACTTTGTTGGATCAATGTATAGTGAGATTGGAATGCTATAGGCTTTATTTTTAGATTATTCGATACGTTTCCAACTACCTAGGAAGAGGTATTTGAACTCAAAGCTCATTGGAGATTTCCAGAGAACGAAGAAATATTTGATTTTCTTTTAAACCATCTGCAATGAATTAATAATGAAGTCCTTCTATTAATTTTAAGGTCGTCGCTGAATCTAATGTTCTGATTTGAAACAATGATTATTGTGCAAGGTTCGTTGACCTGCAACATTCAATTGTTTATAGGTGTTTGTTTACTCGCGTGATGGTAGGTATGCATGCCTCGAAGAGCTGAAATCACGGATTAGTGAGTAGATATAAATCTAGGGCGAATATTTTATGCGCGTAACATTTAGTGCCGTCCTCCTTTTTGCCACTGTAACTGTTTTATTGTATAACCATTAGGTGTTCCAGTGCTGAGCATAGGACTTCCTTCCATAACTCTATCCTGGGCTACATTCGCCCACTCTGGCAATAACGAATCGAGATTATGTCATCGATTGATGATAATAACAAGAATATCATTACTAAAATAACGTGTACTAGACACATACAGATTGTCTGTTTGGTAGTGGATCGTTGGTCGTGGAGCTATTATAACTATAACATTATGTATGATCATTTTATGTGTATGACCATAGCTTATGATGACGCAGCAGATAGGCTCACTAGATAATACAAACTTCCGTAGTACAAAGAACAACATTCTTTTTTCATACCCATATCTACGTATCTGGCGGAAGTCCTTTGACTCTTTATTTATCAGCAGCGGAGCGGCGCGGCGCGCGCGCACCGGATATAAACGAACTGTCAAACAAAAACGCGTCTGCGTTTAGTGTATTCGCGCCCTATAAACTATTAGGGCTACCGCTACCGTACTATCGATAAGGGCAGTAAGTACCAATTTTGTCAAATTTGAGTTAGTTATATATTTGAAATCAGCTCAAAAAGCTCTACAACATGATCTGATCCTTATTTTGATTACTTGCCGGGAACCTAATAATTTCGATAAGCATAATGGCAGTAAGTCTGATAAACGAGAACTCATCCTTAGTATTACGGCAGTAAAGTATGCTTACGCCCAATTTTGTGGCACAACTCTAAGATTCATGTTTTAAGCTACTACTGATAATGGCAGTAACTAAAGGTACTGCGGTTACAACAAGTGACGCTCGTTTCCTACAAATCACGACATGCTTAAAGTATCAGCAGTAACTTTACATGCTGTGGATATAGTAAGTAATACCTTATATTTTACATGATTATAAAATCTTAGCTTAACAGGAGTAACTAGAGATACTGTTTTAATAATAAGCAACTTGTAGTACCATTGAAATAAATTGGAATAGTTTCAAATATAAGCAGTAAAAACATTAGTCCTTTATGTTTGTGCGTCAAACGGTTTAAACTTTTTGTATAGAATTGGCATTTGTTCCCATCCCAATAGAAATTTTGCAAAACTATATTCATCCCGGGTCCAAAAAGGATTCTAACGGTGGAAGAATTTTCGAAATCGGTCCAGTAGTTTCAGAGCATATTCACTGCAAACAAACAAATCAAAGTTTACCTACAATATCAATACAGATATATATTAGATGCATAAAATATCAGCAGTAACTTGGTACTTACTGCGGTTATTCCTAGCAATAATTGTTTACGTCATTAATGAACGCCCTAAGTATAAACGGTTTCTCGTCATTTAAACACACTGTGTAAATAATAGGATAAAATTGATATGAGGAAAAGTGCATTAGGCTACAACAATCAAAAACAACATTTTTGATAACTTTAAAAAAAGAAAAAGAAAAATGTGTCAAATTTTTTGGAAGCCATTTTCTCGAAACTATGCGAGATGTACTTACTGCTGTTATCGAAAGCACGGTAGTTACCAACATAATTGCTTATGGCTGCTACGTTTCTGCTAAGTATCTACCAGAATCCATTCTGGTATTAACAGCTTTTCCGTAACAAGTATTGGTCCCATGTCCCACCATCCGTTAGGTACTAAACAAAAAAATCGTATTGTACGGGTGGTTCTTCGGTTCAAACCACTGACTGGGATATTCATATATGTATATTTGTCTACTGACAAGTCACACAAAGAGAGAACTTTGAGTTTAAACCTTGTTAGTAGAACAAAATGCAACAATAAAATAGCCCATCTAATTTTCAATGATTCATTACTATCCTGCAATGATATCCTCTGAGCCTATAAATATTTTCTTTGTCACGCTCATCGGAAATAATCATGGTGTGTGACGATGTCGGCCAAGTGCGGGCATTTATTTATAGCTGTTCAGCCCTAGTGCATACACCAAACGTTAGCACGACCCACATAACGTATCGACCTTTACTGAAGCATGTAAACATAGGACTTAATGATAAGTAAATAGCTGATTATGATAACACAAAAACCGTTAGATAAGCACTTAAACATATACTTACTGTTAAAATACTAAGTACATACAGTAAGTACATAAGATATTGATCTATGCCCTTTAAATAGTGCAGACTATGTATCTATAGATAGGTAAGTCACCAATTGCTTAGGTGGGTAATGCTAGCTGAAGTTAATCAGCCCCTGATTACCTAATGTGCAATAGCAAAGCCGAAGCAATGCGATAGCGAAAATTGTACAATATTCGCCTTGAAATGTCAAAGTTCCTTTGAAATTCATTTTACGTAATACGAATTTGACAAGCAATCAGCGATTTTTGTACAATTTTCACTATCGCATTGCTTTTGCTAGTTAGGTAATAAGGGGCCGTTTATTTCGGTTGCAACTGCAAACATACACGACTATTCAAAGCTACTTCTACTACTATGTATCTAATAATAAAAATTATGAGTATTCTCATCATATTAACCGGCATCGTCCCACTGCTGGGCAAGAGCTTCCCTACAACTTCTCTAGCCAGCTTATTCTTGCCACTTTTAACATTCTATGTTCAAAATACATAATTTTTCTATAGGTACATTATAAATAAGTAAGTATTACAGAGCAACCAAAAGCATAAACCACGGCAAGATTCCCGCAACTAGCCGCTAGATGGCGTTGTACAAGAGTCCAAGCGCCAGCGCCATTCGCTTTGCCTCATCCATTCATAGCTGACCATTCATCCCTGTCACTCCCATGAGAGTTGGTTAGCCCGACCCCGCTAAATAGGGAACAACGTTTATTACCGTGGAATTTGAAAAGACAAACGCACTGTTTGTTTTAAGAGTAAGTAGTTTAAAATATACGAGTATGAGGTTACAACCACTTTCTGTTGTACGTACATGGGTACTATTTTATTGTTTTAGAGACGTTATTAATTTTGTGGTGGTAGCAGGACTTGTTTACTTTGTCTAAATAAAGCTCAAAAACGATTAGTGAGAAAAGTCCTAACGGGGTCTAAGGCCGCTCTTGAAAGGAGGTTTTTGTTTCATTCACCGAAGATATACATACAAAAAAAAAAAGATACTAAATAGATTCTATTATTCGGTTCTATTCTGGGTACTATCCCTTAACTATTATATATATCGAGTTTCCCACAAAATATCTCATTGAATTCTTCGATATAGACGCTTATAGTATAAAAACAATAGCCGTCTGCTTCCGTCTCTCAAGGCACTCTTGTTGCGCAGAGAAGGGTTGCTAGAAGGCCAAGCCATTTATAGCCGGGCGCTAAGAAAAAAATATAATAAAAGACTCATAAGTTTACTTGTATGGATATAATGAAATAACGAAGACTGATGCAGCAGGATGTGCAGATCAAAACTGTCTGGGTATATTCTAAAAATACGGCAAAGGATTAAAAATTGGAATGTGTACGGCACAGGGTGTAACAGAAGGGGCATTTTACGCAAACTACTAAGAAAACAGCCGCCTATAAGGGATCAAACCCCAAAATTTTGTACCCAAAATCAAAAGAACTTTTTTAAAGATTGCGTAAGTAACCAATCTGCGTTTGCAAAAGTAAAGCTAGCCAGCCAGAGTAAAGCGATATTTAAAAGAATTTGTTATTTTCGTTATTTGTAATTTTTACCACCTACAGAATCTTCGGTCATAAGTATTTTGATTTAAAATAGATAACTCTAGTAGGTAATATAGGTAACTTGACTTCAGCAGGTCATAAAAAGCCAGGTAAGGTAAGGGCGATCGATCTAAAAACATAAAGGTTCCTACGATGAGCTATTTCCATATCTTTATCTCTCCGCTTGGAAAATCACAAGCTCCTTCAAGGGAGCCGATGCATGTCAATAAAATAAATATGCCGCTTATGGAGTTTATATCTAAGCATAAATACTGGTGTAAAAAAACATTCGCAAGACTATCACATGACTCGGTTCTGGCGCCAGCGAAGGCACTTGGACAGTCATGCATTATACTTAGCTTTGGATTCTTGAGTTATTACTCAATGTCCGTGAAGAATTGTGAATAAAGCAATACTGTCACGTTGTATTTCAACACTAAGGTAGGTATTAGATGCGTTTGCATGCAACTATGGTGATTTAGGTCTTGTCGATTATGCTTTAAAAATATTACCGTCTCTATTTATCTAACTGTTTGTAGTCTCCCTTCCTCCACAAAGAAGTCCAATCTTACCTAAGTGAGATTTGATATCATTAAATAAGGTGAGCAAGATGAAGAAAATATAAATATTCAACTTAACTACCTATACTTTCTTTTCCACGAATTGTTATCTTCTCAAGAGAAAATTGAAGCTTCAGAAAAAATCTCAGTAAGACCATTGAATTTGACTTCAAAATATAAATGTTATCTACTGCAGTCCACCCAAAGCAACTAAAACATGATGATACTTATGATTTTTCAAAATTTTCTTCTAGCTAAAGATTAAAGAACTACTACACAACACAGTAGAATACAAAGTTGTGGTAATTGGCTGGCGAAAGCGGTATTGTGAGTTGTGAGTTACGACATCGCTGATGCGGAAGAGACTGCCGAGTATTGGCAAACTCGATCTAGTGGCTCAATGTTTTTGTATTCGGTCTTGAATTGTAGCAATGTTACCTACATGGGAAAAAACTATACAAACTAACGTTACTTACCTAATCGCATTTTTTTTGGGCCAGTTTCCTATTAATTTCAATGTAACTTGCTTGGGTTCCGACTTTTGATAGTTTCATTTGAACTGAAGAGAATAAATTGAATTCTAAAATTATCATCATATACTTGTATTTATTTAGTAGTCTTTGTATGCGTGTAGAGTGGGTCAAAAAATTACAGAATGTTTCCTTAACGGGCATTCATTTGTTGGCAAAAATTATAATGAAAATACCGTTGCAAAACAAAGAAGTTATCGATAATCCTATAGTGGGTATGTTACATGGAGTAGGGATCAGGAATGACAAAACAGGAACGAAGAAACAGGAATGTCTGCATACTTATATACCAAACGATGTTTGTTTTTGTAAATACCACTTTGTAAACTGCAGGTTAGTAGGTACAAACTGCTTCTTGTAGATTGTCAACCCTCTACTAATAAATACAGTCGAACCAATCTATAATCTTCAGCGCGCACAGGCGGAATGTTAATGAAGGTCGTGAGCAGGGACCACGCAGGTAGCCCCAGATATCCAAGCAGTGGTTCCCAAGCTATTCTGATGGCGCAAACATTTTGTAAATACGGAAGAAAAGCAAAGGATTCTTAAACTACACCTTGAAATCCACCTGGTAGGTAATTCTTGCGACTAAAGTAGGTATACCCACCTATACCATTATTGGTTTAAGATTTGCCTGAGGGATCCGGCCTAGTAGGCCTATAGGGCCTCACCAAGATTATGTTGGACTGGAACGGTTTTTAAAATATTATCCGTAAGTTAGGGTCATGAATGAAATTTGCATAGGCAGAGAATACGCCAATAGATAGACGGTAGTCGTTGATGCTATTCATTCTGAGAAACCAGAAGTACCTTATAGAAAATATTCCATAACTATAGATACCTAGAAGATATAGTTACAATGAATCAGTGCGTGACTACGCCCTGCGCGTGCCCATGTGCATTTGTTTAACGAAATACTGATGTCATACTCATATGTGATTTGAAAGGACGAGCCGTTTGTTCGACTTTGTAATAGAATGTTAAGTCTACGCTATATGTAGTCGATGACTAATTCTCATTTCCTATGAATTCTATATTCAAGAAACCTTTAAGTGCATATTGTACTACGCAAAGAGGTGCAGAAGGGTCAGAGTTTAGCCTTACTTCTAGGTAATGAAACGCAGTCATAGATAAACGTTAAAAAACAGATACCTATTTATGTTGTTCCAAGTTCCCACCGTAAAACGTTCCGGCAGGATAACTAGAAAGGTTTATTTTTGTATTTTTATTTATTTATTATTCTTTAAATATTCTAGGACTTAAAATTAGGTACAACGTCCCACAAAACTGCTTGCGCCGTTTGACTGTGGGATCCGTGATTAATATTAAATACTATGTACTAGAGTGCGTTTCACCGTATAGCTCCCATGGAAGATGGCGCCCGTTACTATATGGAATTACATATTATAGAACGCACCAACAACATACCTACAACAAAACTGCCAGTTTTCAGACATTGGGCGTGTTCTCCTACAAGAGGAAACAGAACGTTAAAACGGTAGATATCGAGGATTTCAACTTTGGGGAAAACCCGAGCTGGAGTTACCTAACAGTTACAGATTGTCTGATCTAATTTCATAGGGATATGCAATCATCCCGGAATGTTTGTATTCCCTGCTATCCGGTACGTTATCAGCTGACCCAATGTGACTCGCTGGCGATAGCATACTGTCATTGGTTATAACAGTATGATGAGTGATCAGTTCAAAGGTTAAAATAAACAGGACGGGATAATGAATAGAGCGATTGAAAAGAATGACGAATATTTATCATTCCACATTTATTGATACAGGTGATTTTATATAGGTAGGAAGAAACCGTAAGCTAGTCTGTCTGAACGTAAAAATGACAGTCTTGGTTTAATTTCAAGACAGACATACTCTTGCTATGATCTATGCATGGATGGGTTGATATTGACTACTGCATATATTATTCAATATTGAAATCCATCATACTTTTCATGTATCTTCGTCAAATAAGAATCTATATCGTGATTATTTTATCATTCCGGAGACAAAAAGGAGTTTAATTTGAAAAAGGATGAAATATGTAGTAGGATAATCGTAAAAGATCGAGAGATTCCAATCAAATACTAATACATTGTAGGTGTTGATACATAACGAGCAAATAAACATAGTTATTGAAAGTTTCCGTATAATGCGAGTGGGCCGGGTAGGCCAAGGAGTGCCTCTGACTCATTGCCATGGCGCCCACATCGAAGTGAATTATATGCTGCAGAAGGCTTTTCAGAATAAGATGTTCAGAAGTAGGTATGCTTAGTGTTTCTGACGGATTTACCAAGTGATGAGTGAATCCCTATAACTGAAAAATAGCTATTATCTCAAAGAAACAAAGTACTCAGATGAGTGCCCTTAAGGGAAAAGTTATCAATTCTTAAGAACACGAGCGTAGGTACCTACGTCTCTCTCAGCAGTTGACCTGAGCGACTAACAACATTTTTAGAAGGTACCTTAGGCACCAGGTACGATGCAAATCGGTTTACCAAAACACAGACCAATACCATAGAAAAAATGAATTATTAAACAAATCAGAACTAGTACTAATTCTAAACGGGTAGCCGCATTACGAGCCGCATAGTAATACAGTGGACCATTCAATACAGCTTACATATATATATGTATATATATATTATTTTTTTTCTACAGAGTAAAGGGTGGTCTAACTCACCACGCAGATTACACGCTAACGAGTTGGCGAATGGCGACTATTTTCAATACAAAGACGGTTATGGATGCGTCGGCGAGGCGTGGCGCCGCGATTTGCCATGCCATACGAGTACTCGTACCTAGCCCACATCTCTGGGGTAAGAGACCGATCACACTCACCATTCACGATCAGTCTGGAATATCGGCAAATTAAAATAACAAATAAGAAACAAACTAAGAACAAGCAAGAGCCGTATTCCTTATGCTGGCTTCCCACAATGCGTGAGCTTGCAGATCATCGTGCACGGCCAACGACTATGGACGGACATACACGCACCTTAGTACTTAACATGTTTGCCTGCATTACCACGGATACTTTTCCTACGGTGCGTCATCGGTGCGAGCTGGTCCACGTCTGTCAGCAATATCACATATACCCATATCATACATTAGTTGTTGACTCACACTACTACTCTTAACGTTGAAAATTAATTCGTCAAAGACGCAAATTATTGCCTTCAAGGTAGCCTAAGGCAAAAAATACAACTACCCGCTCTAATCAGTATTCCAGATGTCCCCTGTTTAACCAACTGCTGCACGTAGGAAACACGGTAGTCAGATAAGAACGTCTGTCAGTTCCTGAAACCTTTGCTTATCTACAGTTATATACAATTTACTTGGTGTTTTTAACTGAGAAGTAATACCTTGAAACATAAAATAAGGTACACACACAACCAAAATGAACACCGTCCCCTTATCCACCATACCTTTTAGCAAAGAACCAAATTTTTTATCTTGTTTATAAAATGTCGCAAACAGAATCAAATCAACTCTAAACTGTTAACTGATTCTCAGAATGAACGGGTGAATAAACTTGAATGTTGACATAATCGATGGTGGAGTGCGTCCTTAAATGATTTAAGGAGTTTTAACGTAGGCGCAACGTGGGTGGACGTCAGGCTTTCGCTGAGGATCGTTGCGAAAAGAGACAAGTAGGACTTTCACGATGCTTCAGATCTATGACCGACCTTCGGGCTAAGTGGTCTATTGTAGAAAACGCAAATGGTTTAGCATAATCAGCATAAACAGAATTTAAAAAATGAGTACATAATTATGTTAAGCATCACTTATTATTATCCACAAAACATATTTTTCCAGATACAATGGATAATTCCTTAATAACTCAGAATGTGCTCAATAGTGGGATAATATCATAGCATTTCGTTTAACATGCACTTTTTTATATCCTGTATCTTTGTTACACCAGTATAAAATGTATTTATCCCGCCTAAAATAATTGTGATCTGTTTAATTACCTTCATGTGGACATACCTACGTGTTTCATTGGCACACAGAATCTACAGGAAAACATAATAAAATTGACTGCGCATACAAAACACTGTACAGGACTTCTCAATGAAATTCCAGCATACAAATGACAATGTTATTATCATTTTAACAGTCATAAATGCAACCTGGGATTCCACATGCAACCGCAACAATTTTATAATTTACCAATTAAACAGCATTTATAATTATTATAAGTAGGTACATCAATAAGCAACGGATGAAAAACAGGTATTACAATCTGAATACGTATTTGCATGTAAACTGACCGGTTTGTAATAAAATATAGCTAAATAAACAATGGACTAAAAATAATAAGCGTTCGTGTACAAAAACGTGATATTAGAACAGGCTACGTCGATAGATAGGTGTACATAGTGTAGTTAATTATAAAATATTAATAAGAAAATGAAAAAAATCTTCACCCGAGTGTGACATAGTTAATTTCCTGTGTATTAAAAACGGTCTCGCTATAATTTAGACTATTGCTATATGAAAAAGGGGACTTGCTAAAAAGACCGAATAGATACCTATTCTACTGCAATTTATTTCTAGTAGTCGCGTATTAAACATGGACATCAAAATTAGGGTTCAAATGAAAACAATTTATGTAAGTAAACCACAAACAACACCCTATTTGCGCATTCAAAACGGTCATATCATAATAGTTTGGTCAGGCGAACACACAGCTACCTAAACAACATTGTGCACCTACACGTGATCTAACCTGCAGCCTTGCAAGGGCGTCTGTCTATCTAAGCTATGCAATCGACGGCAATCGCTAATTAAGTCCACCTTCAGTGACTCACCAGCGTCCCAGGGCTCCATCCTGTAATGCGACTCATTTGAGTGCTGTAGTGTAGGTAGCGCCATCTACATTTAGTTTTTAACTTCAGTTTGTTGTGTCTAAAGACAGAGGGTGTCAAAAAGTGTATGTACGAAAAGCTATACTTAGAGAACCTCTTACAAAAATTTTCACATGTTTATTTTTCAAGTGTTCCGACATTTAGATTCTCCATACTATTATGTGATTTCGAGTCTAAAATGGTTCTCTATAGTAGCTATTTACATAGCTTTTGCTTAACATACCCTTTATGTTGTATATAGCCTGTACTTTTAGGAGGCATAATATTGTCAGATTTTTATAGCAAATGATTAATAGGCCACATACAAAAGAGAGAAATGAGTGCTTCGAAACACATTAGCAACTATAATTACACTCCTTCTTGCCCTGTAAAATATGTAGGTAATTATCCCTATTATCTAGTTACTTGTCTACCTCTTCCTCTATAACCATCTTCTTCATAACGCAACATATAATTTCACCACTTAACACAATTATCTTCATCATAACTATTGCAGTCCACTACTGGACGTACATAGTATATGCATATAGCGATTTTGTTACAAGCACAAGTAGCGTTTTTATACCTATTGAACGTATTCCATCCATGTAGTGTCAAAACGCTCAGTAAAATATAAAAACAGACTACAGCCCAAAAGATAACTTTCATAAGATAACTTTAAAAAAAAAAAATCGGTTCATAAATACGGAGTTCTGAGGTAACACACATAAAAAATAAAAAGTTATCTTTGAATTACAAAAAGGCAAGGCATTATGATTGAAATCGGTGATAATGAAATCCCAACTAACTAAATCAATTAATTTGTTTTTCTCGTTTAGGACATTGGCGTTTGCCTGCACCGATAGCTTTGTCGCGATTTTACGGCTTAGAAAATTTTACGAGCGACAGCGAAGTTGAACGAACGCGCTAAAAGGGGTGGGCAAACTATTTTTTCAAAACAAATTTTGTCGCGGGCCAGAAAATTTAAAAAAATATTCTTACAGGCTACTAAGCGTAAAGTTTAAAAACATTGTTTTTTGAGAGCTACATGACGTCTCTGAACGGAAGTTTGCCCACTGCGCTAAACGATGGCTTTCTATTGGAGGGAATGATTCGATAACTTAGCGAAATTCGATATCGTTTGTGAAATTGTTATATTGTCTAAGAATCCTAATAGATTTATAACAGAGCTTTATCAGAAAATTACCTATGTATGTCCTAATATTGAATGCCCTCGACATTTTTGCACTCGAAAAGGGATATTATACCACATTTACAGGAAACGTATCCGTGATAAAAATTATTTGTGGTAGATATAAAGCTCCACATTTAAAATGTGCGATAAATAGTAAGCACTACAGCTGAATATGTATGTATGTATATTAATATATAAGCCTAATAACCTACTCAAGTCTAAGTGTATTCTTTCAAAATTAACACTTGCATGTTATTTATCCTGTGCTGATGCGGGGCTTCACTAGAATACATCAGCTGCATCACCTCCAGTCGACTAAGAAACTTAGGCGCGTTCTCTCTAGGCGATGAGCTTGAACTTTGTCTCTGATCATTTACCTGGACCCTCTATTCCAAACGTGGCTGTAGGATTTCTTTCGTGATCCTGCAATTCTGTAGAATCCCTTTTTGGATACACAACCATGTATGTATAGGTAGGTGTATGTATGTTATTAATAGATTAAAATCTCATAAAACGTCTCCAACCAAACTGAAATAATCATAATAAACTTAATTTTTATGACAAAAGTTTAGAGACATTTAAGATTTTTCCTCAGATTATTAGTGATTTACATATATTGTAACAAAATATAATCGTAACAAGGTATTCAACCAGTGCGTGCTGCCGGTGATGACCTACGGTGCCGAGACGTGGTCTCTAACTATGTGCCTCGAAAAGAAGCTCAGGATCGCACAGCGAGTGATGGAGAGAGCTATGCTTGGGATCTCTCTGCGTGATCGAATCAGAAATGAGGAGATGCACAGATAACCTGGCCAAGGTCGCGGGCGTCGGTTGGATGCAGGCTGCTTCCGACCGGTCGGAGTGGAGGTTGTTGGGGGAGGCCTATGTCCAACAGTGGACTTCTCAGGGCTGTAAATGATGATGAACAAAATATATCTGAGATTCATTACACCTAGTACAAGCGTGTCTAAGTTAGTTTAGTTACAATAAGTGCAATAATTCAAACTGGACAACTATAAGACCATTCACAAATAGTGCATAAAACCAAATCCCTAGATCAAGTGGGATGACCCGACCAGAGTTATGTCTAAATTATTATGTCTAGGGAATCGCATATTAATACAGTTCCAAATCGGTCCAGTCGGCGGGCGTCGTCTGCGCTATATCGGTGCGCGGGCGCATGCTATTCCCGGCAGTCTGTCTGCGGCGCCGGCTGCATAGCACAACGCTATTCACCTTCCAAAAAGCGAGCCTTTGATCTCGGCAACACTGCGCAATTGATTTGCAACGAACCCAACTCTGGACTATTTTAATGAGTTCGTGTTGGACGCGAAATTTATAGTCTGTACCAGGTTTTCCTTTGTCCAATACATTCTAATACGAATCGTACGCTTGCGCCAGATGTTTTGGCTGGCTGGTCTATGTAATGATCTTTTGACACCAGCCCCCGCATCGGCTATCTTTTTTGACAGTTCTAGTGATGTTCACTCATTGGCATAATACATTGTCGGAAGAATATTTGCCAGCACACGCATACATGTCACTTCAAGTTCATTAAGTTTAAATGAGTGATGCTCACTATGAACTGTCAAAAAAAGATAGTCTACAGGGTGTAACAAAAAGGGTATGTTAAGCGAAAAGCTACGTGAATAGCCCACTGTAGAGAACCTATACACCAAATTTGAGACTCGAAATCACAAGTTTATTTTTCAAGATTGTATGAAAATTTCTGAGATATTTAAAAATTCTCCATACTATCGGGAAAAATAAACATGTGATTTCGAGTCTCAAATTTTGTGGATAGGTTCTCTATAGTGGGCTATTTACGTAGCTTTTCGCTTAACATACCCTTTTTGTTACATCCTGTATAGGTTTGTCGTGACAAAAGCAGTAACCCATAATAAAAGCATAATCCAATGTAGGTCAATTTTGCTGTGTCAAAACCGGGATGTTTACAAATAAAACGAAAATTTTGTTAAACCTTTGAGGTTCAGAATAATAGTTATATTATAGCATTTATATCAATTTCCAAAACTTTTAAACATAACATTCTATGCTAAAGTATATAACTACGTACGACTAAAAAATTTAAAATAATGCGATTATATATTTTATTTGCAAAACCCCCCTGTGGCAGTAGCCTTGTGGCGTGCCCCGTGGGAAGCCTACGTCCAGCAGTGGACTGCAATAGGCTGAAGAAGAATATTTTATGTAAGTAAACAAGACTTTTCTTATCGATATGAAACAAGTAGTTTGATATTCTCGACAGATTTGACTACTATTTGTGAAAAAACTTATAAACGTATTCACACATCATTGTCATCGGTTCTAGAAATTGTATTTATTTATAATAAAACTTGGTTAACATATACTTTCAGCAGAATACCTACACCTAAAATGTAGATCGCATTATAAATGCCACATATTATTATAAATCAGATACTCATGCATTTAAATACATAATCACTACATATTATAAAATTATTAATAAAGAAAATGGAAAAAATTCTTCACCCGAGTGGGAATTATAAAACTACATATTATAAAACAAAGTCGCTTGCCGCTGTCTGTTCGTCCCGATGTATGCTTAGATCTCTCAAACTAGGGAACGGATTTTGATGCGGTTTTTTTAAATAGATAGAGTGATTCACGAGGAAGATTATAGATTATTAAGAAAGGGTCAGTGGAGGGTGTAGGGCCCGGTGGTGGGCGCACCCATAGTGAAGATTATTAAGAACAAATTCACATTTACAGTTTTTTTTCTTTGATACTGCAGCAATGTTCGTGTTTGGGACCGAACCGCACTTAGTACGTAGTTCAAGTTATACTCTGATTTTTAATTATGTAGACTAAAATGACATTTGGAGTGTTACCACTTTATCGTAATAAAATAAAACAGAATACCGGTAGGAGATTCGCTTACGCCATCTATCCATGTGATTTGTACTCTTTTTTTTACTTTTAACAGTTGTCAACAAATCCACCACATTTCACCAAAATTACAGCTACATATTATGGACCTTATGTTTTAAGCATTTTTAAAAATAAGATAGATGGCGTAAGCGAATCTCCTACCGGAAACTCTGTTTGACCAGAGACATTAATTTTTGACAGTTTTTTATCAGAAAATCCCTCCTTGAACATCAGAGTATAGTGAAGAAGAAATGCGAGGGGTGGGACTTTGCATGATATAGCTAACTAACAACCGCAAAGAATGGACGCGGGTACTGTACACCAAAGCAATAGCATCTCTAAAGATATATGAAACATTGCATCTAGCTGCCTAGTACATATGCTGCATATCATATGCACAATGAAAACATTCCTACAATAATATTCTAGATATCACTCGCGATGTTGAAACGTACCTAGCGCAATCTTCAAGATTGAAGGCTTTTATTATTATTATTATACATAAGTATATTACGTGTATCAGGGTGGAACGAAATGGGTACCTATATTATTTCTAAGCCCAGATGAAGTAAATTTTCATATTTTTTAAAATTTATATTAATATGTACCAAAAAACATATTTTATCGGATTTGTAAGTTACCTATACTCGGCGTTATAATCGGCTGGTACCGCCCCGAGGCACGAATGAATCACTCATTAGCTAGCATCATAATAATATTATAGTTCTGTTTAATAAACATCAATACCGCTATACTAGAAAACCGCTATGGTGCCTCAGGCCTCCTTCCACATTGGATTTGGGATTAATGTATATATTATTTAAACCTAAACCCCACTCTAGTGCGTCGTTTGCTTATTTCAAGCCATTAAACTTATACCACATCAGAGATTTCAAATTTATAAGAAATTGTCATCAACTTATTTTTCTTCCCAAATAATAAATCTACTCTATTTGTAGTACTTATCTCCATATCTTATGGTCGGCTAATAGTACAATGTATCTAAAAATCGATGTTTTACGTTTCTATTGCCGCGTTTTTAGTTCTTTATAATACATACCTAATAATAACACATAAACTTATTCATTGGAACTTGATTCAATATATTAAAATATTTTACTGTAGAATTCATTTTGTTTAAAACCGAATTAAATTGGAAATGCATTTTAATCACTGGAAATAAATGATGAAATGTACAATGATCCCTTAAATCGAATCAGGATAATTATTTTCAAAAATAATCTATCTGCTATGATATAATATATCTTATCATTTAATAAGTAAGCAAGCAGTAATCATTATATTAAATTAATGAATAAATTTTATTACAATACATAGATATATTAACAAGTACAACATTTATGTATAACTTATTATATAACTGTAACTAGATGTACAGAAAAATTAATTATCCTAAGGAAATCTAAACAGCGAGTATCTCTCAGTTTTTAGGATTTACACTAATTCTCTATATATTTTGTTAAGTTTACAGGTTGTGAGTGACAGCCAGGAAATTATTGAAATGCTGAACAGGTACCATTATGTAGTCATACGACAGTTTTTTTTACTCACAGGAAATGCATATTTAATTTGAGTTATTGTGTGATACTTTGTTATTTTTGGACCAATTGTGAAAGGTTGATCAGTTATTTGAAATTATCTAAGCGCTTTTTTTTAAATCATGTACTGCATAAACTCTCGTTTTTAATGCATTATTTAAATTCTATTTAAACGAATTGCACTAATTGATTCTTGAATAAATCGGATAAATTTAGGTATTAGCCTGTGCAAAATTTCCAGTGACTTTCGCTGCAGAATCATGGTCTTAAGTCAGCATATCAATATTTGACTGTCACTTACACCCTGTATAAACACGCAATCAATATACCACAGCCTATTTCTTACACATAAAGCCTACATTACTACTAATCAACGAGTACAATTCGAATATGATAATATAAGGCTTGCACATTATTATATCTATCTATATACGAGTATGCACACATATGAAACGTGATTCCGGATATTTAAAAACCTATTTAAAAATAACAGTAGTTGTTTAAGGGTTATTGAATTATTTCGATTTGTCACCCTGTTTTGTTCATTTACCTTGTCTCTGTACAAACTGGTGGTCTGACGGGGAAGAGATAGGTTGATTGATCACAATCATTATCGGGATGTATTAAAAAGTTAAATAATCTATATCAAAACATGGCGCAATCGATTCGCATTTTGATTCTGAGCAAATTGGTTTATCATTTTACCTATCCAGTAACACCTTGTATAGCATACAATAACATCGGCGTAACTTTAACCCAGAGAATAACAATAGCCCAGAACTAAACGAAACTTCCATCCACACTGCTCGTCAGGAGTTATCGACGTAGTTCGCGCTTGTTATCTAAAGATATCCGTAATTGGCCCCCTGATTACGTAAAAGCAATAGGAAAGCCGAAGCCGCGCGATCGCGATAATTAAGTGTGTGTGCGCGGGGCGCGGAAGGACGTCGGAGCGCTCGTTGCGCTCACGCACACACTCTCAACTATCGCGATCGCGCGGCTTCGGCTTTGCTATTGCTTTTACGTAATCAGGGGGCCGTATGGGGCGGCCTGTAATACCACTTTACACTAATAAAACTGTTTTTGGGCTTGGGTTAAAGTTTACCCCGCAGGGAGTAAAGTAACCTTGTTGTTACGGTACCAACGACAAGACCTAATCATTATATTTATCAATTCTTTAAGCCACTTCATCAAACAGAATATCACCATTTCATAATATGTATGTCTTTATTTATTGATCAATACACAGGGAAAACCCAAACGCCATATGTAATAATTAAATGAGCCAATTTCCGTTTACTAACAATCTATGCGTGACACATAATATGCGATTGCGACATTTATAATTCTTTGTATTATTAACCCACGTCCTATACTGGATTATTTTACCCCATTTGGCTTTGCTAGACTAGAAGGTGTAGTCACTACCGCGTGCATCATAGCTTATTTGGTTAAGGGCTGATTTTCCGACCATCAGATAACCTATCCGAAGAATAAAGTTGATGCTGTCATAGAGTCAGATATGATCAAGTTTTAGAGAAAGACGTTACAGCATCAACTCTATTCCTCTGATAGATATCTAAATATATTAAATAATTCAATAGTAGGCACCTATGGATTTAACTGATTAAAGTCCCTTTTTTAAATTAATAATTCCTTTCTTATTCATTTACTTCTCCATTACATTGAATAAATGTTTGACTATTTTAAATCATAGTGAATAAGTTTTTGCACAAATGATTAAAGCAAAGAAAGTGCTGGATCTTTAAGCCCTACGCTTATATAAACAATGTTTATAACATAAAATAATATATCATTTTATTCTCATATCAAATCCTCGGCAAATATTATTTTATTTATCAATTTAGCTTTGACTCCCTACCTATATTTAATGTAGGCCATTTTGCTGTTAAAATATTTTTACAATGTTTTTTAATCATCAATTTAATTGGAAAACTAATAGGCAATATGCAGTAATCTAACTAAGTCTTTAGTGTTATGTAATAATTATTACATTTTTATACCTCATAAAAACTTATTTCACTGGGTACTTACAAGGCAGTTTACAATGAACACTAATTTAGACAATATCGCAAAACATACAAAATATATTGGAACAACAATTGGTTTTTAATATAATTTACCAAAATAATTATTAATAACACGATCACATATAAGACACTTGATTACTTGATATTAAAAACTCTGCCTGTAAGCAATCAATTAAATCAGTGCATATTGCCAATTATATCTGACCTGGAACGCACCATCGCACACACATACCTCACATTTTTGCACAATCTTCTCTTAGATTTGAATGTCTGAAAACAAATAGAATTACTAAAATGAAAGTCAATGTTATCTATCTATAAATATAAGGTTTCCCTGTTTACCATATCAGGGTTTCTTCTGGCTGAGAGGCAATACGGCCATCTATTTTTGACAGTTATTTTAACTGGTTAGAAAATCCCTCATTGCGAACCACCACTCGCATCGCTAGAACTCGAAGACTTAACCGATTGTAATGAAATTTTTCGATCTAAGGCGGGTTTAAATGTAATAGGCAGGTGTTTAATTCCAGAAAACCACACCACGCTTCTGCCTAACCTGGAGGATAATAGGCGTGACTATATCCTATCCTACTAATATTATAAACGCGAAAGTTTGTAAGTATGGATGGATGGATGGATGGATGGATGTTTGTTACTATTTCACGTAAAAACGGCTGGAGCGATTTTAATAAAATTTGGTGAGTTAGCTGACACCCTGGATTAATAACACATAGGCTACTTTTTATCCCGGGAAAATATTTTATCTCGGATAATTTCGACATTTTGGTTTTTTTTTTGCAGTCCACGAACGCGTTTCGGAAGTCGCGGGCGTCCACTAGTAGGTTATAGTTCACTGGTCAGTGTATATTCGTCATGAAAATAAATATGAATTAATTCGTCACAATGAAATTTTTCGAAAGTAAGCTCGTCACATTGTACTTTGACTTGTAGTATGTACCTACCTACCTAAATTCGTCACATTCATATTTATCGTAATAAAATTATAAACATACGGTACTTTATACCTATAAAATTGTGTAAATTGTATTTTTAAACCAACTATAAATAAATAAATAAATAAAAATAGCATGTGAAGAATTTACAATAATAATTTGTATCGCATGTGGCAAATTTACTTTCAAATATATGGAAGGATAAAAAAATAACCTATATGTTAAGTGGGACCTATCACAATATATTGCTGAAAACTACATCGAAATCGGTCCAGCCGTTTCTGAGATTAGCATGCACAAACATCGATCCGTTACAATTTTATTATATGTATATAGAATAGAAGATATAGATAGAAGATGTATGGAGTTTAAAAAATGTGACGAGTAACGAATGAATAATAACCCGGCTATACCTATACATACTCGTATGTATTCATTATGTTATGGTGAGGTGTGTTTAACAGTAGACCTACCTCGCTGGTGTCTCACGCGAGGTATGCTCTGACGAGCGCGCGGACAGCGGCGCGGCAGAGCGGACAACTGGCCAGCGCGGCGCTGCAGCGAGCGCACGATACCAGGTGTCCGCACGGCAGGAACACCACGCTTACCTGCACAATCATATCACTATAGGCCCCCTGATTACGTAAAAGCAATAGCAAAGCCGAAGTGGCGCGATCGCCATAATTGAGAGTGTGTGTGTGCGGAGCGAGGTGCGGGACGCGGGAGGACGCCGAGCGCTCGTTGCGCGCACGCATACTCTCGAGATTATCGCGATCGTGCGGCTTCGGCTTTGCTATTGCGTAATCAAGAGGAAGGTATCACACGCGACAGTTTATATGGATCCTGAGGTCGTAATGAAAAAATAAAAACTTGAGAGGAATTCAAATTAGTGTACATACATTATTCTATTCAAATAAATACTTTTGATTTTATTCAAGAAAGAAAATGGAAATTTACCATTCTTTCTCTCAACCCCCCCCCCCCAGATCTCCAATACAATAGTCTTTTTTTTTAAATTTCGATATAACATTTCATTAGTTGTAGATCACAGGTATTGTACTGTACTTATGATTCTACTTTTGACAATTTTTACTTCAATAAGATACCTATACATATATATTCTGTAGAATGAAAATCATTTCGAAGTCCACCCTATGACGTGGATGTGATGCGACTGACGTGTTTCCATAAAGCCCAGTAACATCACAAAAGAAGCAAGACAAATAATACATACCTCACTATCCATACACACTTTACACAGCCTCGCTTCCTTCAACTGCCTATTTTCTTCTTCCAGCGTCAACTTCTTTTCCGGTTTAGCTATCCCATCTTGCGTCTCACTCTCTCTGTTAACTTTACTATCCCTATCGCCTACTTCACTATCCGCTATAGCTATTTCTGAATACACTTGACTTGAAGTCGGAAGCACTTGAATTGAAGGCCTGTCATGGTTGATTGGGGGCGCCACTTCCGTCGTATTCGCGTTAATTTCGCTCGAGACTGTGTTGGTTTCTGCACGATTCTGCGCAGTGGGCGTGGGCGTTCGGATTGGGCTTTCTGACTGGGATATCGAGCTATCCGGTCTACTTTCCCATGGGTCTGATGATGGAATGATGCTGTGGAAGTTTAATTAAAAATGTTAAAGTAAGTCTTGAAGATTTTCAGTCATAAGTCATTAAAACCAGATGCCAAACATCATGTAAATAACGCAGATAAATTCAGCTGGTTTGTCACAAACTGAATGACTCTGCCCCAGTGTTGGCAACCTAGAATGATGCGCTGATCGTACCAGGGGCGTAAAATTATCGTACCTGACGAAAAATTATCGTATACTTTTGGATGACATAAAAAAACGTTAATTATTAATAAAACATAGATATTATTATGAACTTATATTGCGCTCAGCCGGGTCCTTTTTCGAATTTTATGATTTTCACAGGTACATTGCGTAGAAAATGGCGCGAAAATTTGTGTTTCAAAAGTTTTACAAAAATAAAATGGCTCCAAAGTTGATCAGTCGATTATTAAATTTATTCATGAACACATAAATTGACAAAATATGTAATATTCAACGAGATATATATTTATATATTTCTTATCTATATATGAGTGAACGAAACTATCGAAATCCACTACAAACTAATGACTTTCGGAATCTTCCGGTCCAATTTGAAAACATTTGGGAAATTCGAAAATTATCGTACATTTGTGTACGATAATGAATCGCAATCGTACATCGTACGCTGGTATCAAATTATCGTACATGTACGATAATTATCGTACGGTTGCCAACACTGCTCTGCCCCCTTATTACCTAACTAGCAAAAGCAAAGCGATAGCGAAAATTGTACAAAAATCGCTGATTGCTTGTCAAATTCGTATTACGTAAAATGAATTTCAAAGGAAATTAGACATTGGTTTACGTAATCAGGGGGCTGAACTACAATATTCTACTAATAAGTACACATCTATGAACATCAGTTTTCAAGATTAGTATTGTTTTACTGAAAACTACTTACCCAGATCTATGTGCAAAGTCCCTTAAAGTTTCAGCTAGTATATCTCTAGCTAACCGTTGGCTTTGAGGAGCCACGCTCCAAGACTCTTCATTCAGTTGTTCATCTAATACCGCATCTATTAGACCCTCTGACGAACTGAATGGGAGACCTGAAACGTATGAAACTTGTATAAAAGTACTGTTAGCGTATCGTACAAATGCAATGCCAAATTAATAATTTATTCATACTTTTTTACTGTTATTTAGGGCAGATTTTTCCAAACGTCAGATAGCCTATCAAAGGCATTAAGTTGATGGTGTCTTTCTCTAAAACTTGAACATAATAGAGATAGCATCAACTTTAATGCTCTGATAGGCTATCTGACGTTTGGAAAAATCGGCCCTTATTATAATTAAGATACTAACTAACCATGCTATTAGAAAATAAAACAATTATCCGAATAACTTAATGCTTCAGCGCATCATCTGTCTGTTGACCTAGTGTGTAAAAATGGGAAGTACATAATATTACGTAAGTATCACAACATGGTCGCTAATTTGTTGTATTTGTGCCCGAAAAGCAGCGATAGGCCCCCTGATTACGTAAAAGCAATAGCAAGGTCGAAGCCGCGCGATCGCGAAAATGGAGTATCCATGGAGCGCCCCGCACCTCGCCCCACACACACACACACACTCAATTATCGCGATCGCGCGGCTTCGGCTTTTAAGTAATCAGGGGGCCGATCACGACCACGTGGGACTTAATAGGCTAACTGATGAAAAGTAGATGTGTAATTTGCATATACTGCAATACTTCTGCCCAACCTCTTAGGGGAATAATGAGCGTGATTATGTTTGTATACAGGGTGTAACAAAAAGGGTATGTCAAGCAAAAAGCTATGTAAATAGTCCACTATAGAGAACCTATCTACAAAATTTGAGACTCGAAATCACATTTTTATTTTTCAAGATTGTATGAAAATTTCTGAGATATTTAAAAATTCTCCATACTATCGGGAAAAATAAACATGTGATTTCGGGTCTCAAATTTTGTGGATAGGTTCTCTATAGTGGGCTATTTACATAGCTTTTCGCTTAACATACCCTTTTTGTTACATCCTGTATATTACAACACTAGCAGCCGCCCACGACTACATCCGCGTGATGGGGCATTGCACCCGTGCAAAGCCGGGGCGGGTTGTTATATAGCTAATATAGCCTTCCTCGATAAATAGGCTATTTAGCACTGAAATAATAATTTTTCAAATCTGACCAGTAGCTCCTGAGATTAGGGCGTTCAAACAAAGAAACAAACTTTTCAACGTTATGATAATACATACCCGTAGCCCGTAGTCGGTTTGTAATCGCACGCCGCACTCGCGCCGCATCCAAACCGGCCCCTAAAGCGGCCAACGCGGCGCCACTTTCCATACATTCGTCCACCTAGAAAAAAATATTAACATATAAATCATTTACTTAGGACCGATTTTTCCAAACGTCACATAGCCCATCAGAAGTTGAGGCTGCCTTTGAAAAAAAAACTCGACAACTCTTATGATAGCTCTCATGCTTAAATGCGGCAAGTCGTTTAGGCTCTAGAGCAGGGGTTCCCAAACTTTTTTCTCATAGACCCCTTTCAAAATTAACTGGTTCAGGTGAACTCTCTACAGGCCTTCACCACATACAAATTAATTGTGAATTCCCTTTTTTTCATGCCAACGTAGACCCCCATCGAGTCTCCTGTGGACCCCTGGGGGTCCATCTGGACCACTTTGGGAACCACTGCTCTAGAGCGTGCCAAATACTAAAAAATAACGCTTTTTCTGGGGCAGTAAAAAATAAGTAAATACTAAAAGAGTTATGCCCTAATTAAATTATATGATTTCACGTATGTATGGTCTCCACTGCGCTAAACGTGGCTGTGGGTTCTCCTTTACGATCCTGCAATTCTGACCACCGAATATCGTGAACACAGCCGCGTGTGTGTGTACCTACTATGTATGTGTGGAGACAGTATACCTGGCTATCTGTGATGGTGAAGTTGACGCCCGGATTCCGCCGCCTCGAACTTAGACCGGTGTCCGCTGAGAACTGAAACAATTCATTTAAAATTTACTAAAATAGTTTAAAACTCTTAATGAAGTAGAATTTGAAGTATCATATGGTTCAGAGTCCTCGCCAAAGAAATGGAAAACGAAGTAGTCACGACAACAAAAAAAATGTAAAAGTAAACTAAAATCAACAGTAGGTTTGCAAACGGAGAAAATTGGAAAAGGGTACGGAACAATGGCAGTGACTGGATGGCAAAAACGGGAGATCGAGCCATGTGGCGTACTCTGGGGGAGGCCTACATCCAGCAGTCGACTGCAATAGGCTGATGACGACAAAGCAATGGAAATGGAGACACATCGCACTTCGAAACACAACAGTTTTAATGTGCCTAATATGTAGTAGGATAATATGAATAAGAGTAGGATGCCATGCTAATATGGGCCTTCCCTAGGATCATCCTTAAATCATCTTCTTCTTTCGTCGTAACTGCCGACTAAGGAATTCGCGTGGTTCTCTCAGGCGATTAGCTAGCAACTGGTCAAATCTAAGCGGGACCAGATGTAAAGGATCAGTCCTTTACATCTGGTCCCGCTTAGATTCTAACGTGGCTGTGGGCTCCCTTTCTGGCTACCTCATTTTGGGAACACCATATACGTAAATATACAGGATGTTTTTTGGTTGTCAACGTTCCCGAAAACTACAGAAACTCCTCATCATCACGATAATTTTTCTCCATGGAGGCATACCTGGGAAGTGTCTGGTTCCCAAGATATTAGCGTCCAAAGTTTACTTAATTGACTGCGTTTTTCTTCATAAATGCACATAGACGCGCGTAGGATGATTTTTTCACGAGCAATAATTAAAAATAATTAAAAAATTTGCAAAAACACTGGACACTATAAATTTCACCAGATCAAGTAGGTAATTAGAAAATTCTTTAAAAAAAAATTACATCGTTCCTCAGCATTTTTTTGGCATAAACTTACTTGCTTGGATGTATAGAGTACGTACCCTTCGTTAAGGGTGGCAACGAAAAAACATTCTGTATATAAGAGAAGGAGATTTCGATATATGTATTCTTAATCCAAATTCTAAATCTAAAACTCACCGTCCTCTGCACTTGTCTATTCCTACAAGCGTCAACAAACTCCTGGCCCTTGATCAGTAGTACGTAGCCGCAATGCGGGAACCAATGCGCATGCTCCGACCACGGCACGTCGCCCGCCTCCCATTTGCCTAGTCCACCGTCACAGTAGAAACAACGGACCTGGAAATTAACATTCGTATTTATAAGTGTGGTAGAGTAAAATAACATGGTCCCATGCCTGCCCGTGGGTATCGTAAGAGGCAGTTGAGGGTTCCGGGAGGTGGGCAGCTTTTCTAGGACTATTCTTGCGATATCATCACTACATATTATAAATAAATAAATATTCACACACTTCACAACACATTGACCTAGTCCCACACTAAGATCTTGTGTCGAGGGTACTAAGCAACGGTATATAAATACATAGAAAAGTATATAAACATCCATGACTCGGAAACAAGCATCGATATTCATCACATCAATGTTTGCACCTACCGGGATTCGAACCCAGGACCTATGGCGTCACAGGCAGGGCCACTACCAACTTTTATAATTATTATAAAACAAAGTCGCTTTCTGCTGTCCGTCCCTATGTATGCTTAGATCTTTAAAACCAGGAAACGGATTTTGATGCGGTTTTTTTAATAGATAGTGCGATTCACAAGGAAGGTTTATAATGTATAACTAGGAACCCGCCCTGGCTTCGCATGGGAGTAATGCACTCTCACGCGGGCGAAGCCGTGGGCAACCGCTAGTGTCATATAAAGAATGCATGCTTAGCGAGTATCTAATAATTTTATTCAGTCGCACGCTAACAGAGTGTGTGTCTATTATGCAGGGTGTTTGTGACAGCCAGGCAGATATTGATACCATGACTTTAGACCATGATTCTGAGGCGGAAAACACTGAAAATTTTCGCAGGAAAATTCCTGAAAATTTTCGACATTTTTTCATATTTTCAGGGAAACAATTGTTTAGTTCGTTTAATTAGGTTCGTTTAATTTAAAAATGTTGAAATAACTGATCACCCTGATAGAGAGTCACAGGTGATCCAAAAAACAGCCCTGTGTCACACAATAACCAATAAGCTCATTTAATTAGTCACAGGATCGCCCGATACAATTGGCGCGGAGAGCAAAGATTACTGATAATCAAATCAAAAATACATTTCCTGCGAGTAATAACACTGTCGTATAACTCAATAACTCAACTTACTCAACACAATGGTACTTGTTCAGTATCTCAGTATTTACCTGGCTGTCACAAACATCCTGTATAAAGTAAAATACCCTGTCTGGTTCATCAACGCCGAGGATACTGAAGCTAGAAACGTGATATTTGGACCGTGGTTGTGTCCTTTTGTGATGTATAATAGGTACAATAAGAAGGGATAGTCTTCGACGGCCGCTAATCTAGGTTATATCACCAAAGTTATATATTTAGTACTCATTTGAAAGTTGGTTACTCTTTCAAAACAACATAACTAAACAACTACAACTTCTATGCTGCTCTGGGAGTGAAAAAAAAAGTATACTAACGTACTACAGCTGCTTCTCTTCCCGGGCATAAGGGACAAGAGGGTCTTGGTGTTTTGTAGGCGATGGGCTGACCACCTGTCACTACTAACCGAAATTGTACATCTCAACTATACCCTCAAAATTGGTCAGAAGTGGCACCATGTGGTTCTATCGGCCCTTGGTGCTCTGCCTACCCCGTAAGGGATAAAGGCGTGATTATATATGTGTGTATGTAAAATTAAACAAAACTACCAAACAGATTTTGATCAAACTTGGCACTACACTACACTTATAAATTAGAATAACCAGAATTCACTATCATAGGCTATAACACGCGAAGATATTGTGTAGTACACTAATAGGTATATGTACAAAATACATGATGTAATACACACCTGATCATCAGTCCCAGTATAAAAGAACCCGGCCTCAGCTAACGCCCGCGGCTGTTGCGTCCGATCTGCCGGCCAGCTATCAAAGCTAGCCAAGCGTGCGGCCAACACAGCACGAGTCGGGTGCCGCGCCCCGCCCGCTACTCCGACCACTCCCAATGACTTCCAAGTACCACTGGCGGCGCCCGATAGGAACCTGGCATTTTGTTCCGCTCCTATCCTGTATTGAAAAGTTAGTAAGTATACTTCAACATGAGTATTCCAGCATGTTAATAAAGATCCACGCCCCGCACCACACACATTCTCAATTTTCACTATCGCATTGCTTTGGCTCTGCTATACGTCCAGTGACTTCCAAGTACCGCTGGCGACGCCGGATAGGAACCTGGCATTTTGTTCCGCTCCTATCCTGTTTTAAAAGGTATACTTCAAGACAGTTTTCCAACATGTTACTGATATTTCAGAAGTGTGATGGATGTCACATAATCAGCCCCTTATTACCTAACTAGGAAAGGAAAAATTTAACAAAATTCGCTGATTGCTTGTCAAATCCGTATTATGTAAAACTAGCGGCCGCCCACGGCTTCGCCCGCGTGAGAGTGCATTACTCCCGTGCAAAGCCGGGGCGGGTCCCTAGTTATACATAATAAACCTTCCTTGTGTATCACTCTATATATTTAAAAAAAACCGCATCAAAATCCATTCCCTAGTTTGAAAGATCTAAGAATACATAGGGACAGACAGTAGAAAGCGACTTTGTTTTTTATAATATGTAGTGATGATAAACTTCAAAGGAATTTTGACATTTCAACGCGAATATTATACAACTTTCGCTATCGCATTGCTTCTGCTTTGCCTTTGCAAGATACGTAGTCAGACTGCGGGTTGTCACATTTGAGCTTGAGAGGTATCCATGGAGAAGGTATAAAAGAGGAGGTGGGACTATGAACTGAGTCGTGTGGCAATCGTGAGGCCATGACGTCATGATAGGGGCGGAGCTTCAGGGCCAGTGTGTGTAACGCAGTAGCTGTAACCACACGCTTATGCAAGTAGTTTGGCTAGTCACTACAAGGTGGTTTCTATGTCAATGGGCAAGGTTACAGTGTTAGGATACTCCCCTCGTCCCATACTTCACCCCCGCTCAGCGGCACTCTATTTTTGTATGAAAATATACTTAGCCGCTGCTCCTCTCCTATTTCTTCTCCATGGAGGTATCATTAGATTCGACTTAGTCGTGGGAGTGACACTGTGTCAAAACTTTCACGCAGCCGGATTTTTTCTTTAAGTAAATGAAGTTATTTAGTGATAGGCTTTGATCTGCTAGATCTAGACTAAATAAGATAAATCCTGATTAATGCTTTGTTAAAGTAGTAAATTTATTACATAGAGCAAATATGTAATCAATTGGTGTTGTTAGTCTACATTTGTGTAAATAAAGTAGATTTAAACTAGCTGCAATAAATTCGAGATTCCATGCTATATTACTTACGAGTATGTATGTTAGAGAGTGCCACTGAAGGCATTAAGCTCGCACATGTATAAAAATGGTGGTGCAATAAATAATTTAATCTTTAGATCTATTTATGTCATAGAGGTTCAGCACATAATAATAATAATAGGGCCCGGTGGTGGGCGATCCCTCAATAGAGATTTGAACTTCCGAATAGTGACGCCTGATACAATTCAATACATAATAATAAACCAACTGAGGTACATATTCAACAGTGCAAATAAATGCTCAAAAAACCTACCTTAATTTCTCTGTGTATCTATAGTTTAATACTCTACTATGCATTTTCACAAAATATCAACACAACTTGTCTTATTCCTTCACAACAAAGGCACAAACTACATGTCACATGTTACAAAAACTTAAAAGGAAAAGCCTCTGAATTGAATCAACTTTAGAAGGTCAAACTGATAATTGGGTTTATTTAGCTATTAGCATGATTTTGACCATGGGACCAAAATACTATTATGGTACAGAGGTCTAATATGTTACATACATATTAAATTGAGGTATTTATTCAAGTATTTCCTTTATAAATCTTATTTATCTTGTAGCTGAGCCTGTTTACTAAAATATGTGTTTTAAAGTATAGAATAAAGTATAGTAGTTAAATAGATGTTATAACCTATGTATTTTTCAAGTAGAAACATGATAACTTAGTGGTATTCCATATCGAAGTCTCAGTTTAAGGTTGCACATTAGATTTAATAAAAGCCCTACAGTAGTACAGTTACCTACATAATATTACTAAGCAATGTTGAAATAACTCACGTCTGAGGTCTGTCGGCGTCATTGTTAGGGGGTGTTTGCACTGGAGGTGAGTATGAAGGTGTAGTCTGCGGCGACGCATCGTGTGTCATACGCTGCGCGGCCTCTAGTGCTGCTGCATGAGCGCAATTTGGAAAGTACCTAAGGAGACATAATTATATTATGAGTATCCAGGCAATTCTTTTTAGTTGAGTAGTAAAGAGAAGGCATTTACTAAACAGTGGGTACTGAATGCAGTATAATTTTCAGTAAAATATACTTTTTGCTCGACTTGGTGGGGGCACTACCATGCCCCCGGATAAAGGAGTTTAAAATACAGGCCGCGTGGTGCCGGCAGAGTGGAGTTTGTTTGTACCACCCCATGCCTGCCCGTGGGTATCGTACGAGGCGATTAAGGGTTCCGGGAGGTTGGCAACAGCGCCTCCCGTGTAGACAACATGGTCCGAAATGCACACTGCGGTCACCAACCCGCCTGCCCAGCATGGTGACTATGGGCAAAAACCCCCCAATGACGGCAACTAAAAAAAGGCCCCCAGTTCCCGGCCGCCCTACTACCCCGGACCACGGCAGCAGCCCGGGTCATAGTGTGGCAGGGGGTGTAAAGAATCCCCGGGCTACGGGTAATGGCTGCCACAACAACCTGACCTTAGCAACGTATAACGGACGCAGTTTACGGCTTGACGAAAATCTCCAAATCCTTGAGGTAGAATTAGAAAAAAACGGTGGCATGTTCTGGGATTATCAGAAGTCCGAAGAGAGGGGGAGGACACTATAACCCTGGAATCAGGCCACCTATTCTACTTCAGGGAGGGGAGCACAAAGTCCCAGGGTGGCATGGGATTTCTCATCAACAAAACCCTCCGTGATAACGTGAAGGAAATCTGTAGCGTCTCGACCCGGGTAGCGTACCTGGTATTGAAACTGACCAATAGATATTGTATCAAGGTCATACAAGTATACCTATACGCCAACGTCGAAAAGCTCAGATGAAGCGGTGGAGGTCTAATACGACGATGTGTCGAAGGCCATACACCGCACCACCAAGACCGTTGTAATGGGGTCTTCAACGCCAAAGTGGGACAGGAGTGCGGCAAATCGTGCTTGGAACCACATGGCTACGAGAGCAGGAACCAGAGAGGCCAAATGCTGGTCGACTTCCTCAGCATGCAGGGGCTGTTTTGTTTAAACTGCTTCTATCAGAAAAAGCCCCAAAGGAAGTGGACCTGGAGCCCTCGGTGGTAGGACGAAGAACGAGATCGACTTTATCATGACGGATAAAAGGCATATCTTTAGGGATGTTTCAGTGATCAACAGGTTTAACACCGGAAGCGATCACCGACTTGTAAGAGGCACCCTAAATATCGACTTAAAGCTTGAAAGGAGCCGCATGGTAAGGCAATTTCTCCGTCCCAATTTACCCCAAGCAGGACATAATGCGTTGCAACTGGAATTTAAAAATCTATTTGGCGCCCTGGAAACCCTTGCAAGTGTTGACGAGTTACAAGGAATAATCGGGGTTGTAAGCGAAGTGGGAACAAGGCACTTTCGGAAATGCGACCTGATAAGAAGTCCAAACTGTCTAGCGAGACCCTGGTGCGACTTAGACGAGAATCACCAGAGGATGCTTTGCCAGATCCCCAGTCACTCAACAAAAAGATCAGATGCATGGTGAGACGCGATCTGCGAAGCTGGAACACTCGCCTCGTTAAGGAGGCGATTGAGAAAAATCGAGGATGGAAAGTCTGGGAACAAGGCGCTGGGAAGGAGTCACCTGACAAAGCTTCGCACCTCGAATGGCCAAACCATCACATCGGTTCCAGAGATTCTCGCCGAAATTGAGGACTTCTATGGAAATCTGTGCGCATCGCATGCGCCGAAGCCTCCACCCGACGCAAGCGACCCCAGAGACCCACTCTCCCGTCACTTTACGGACGATCTCCCGGACGTAGATATAGACGAAATCGGGGCGGCTCTCAGAGAGTTTAAGAATGGGAAGGCTCCCGGGAGGACGGAGTGGCCTGTGAGCTCCTTAAGGCTGGGGGAAAATCAGTCCTTGAGGAGCTGAAAAGGTTATTTACGACACATCTGTCGTAGAACCGATGGACGGTGGAGTAAACGGGTTCTCGAATGGAGACCGCGCCTCTGTAAGCGTAGAGTTGGGCGCCCTCTGACCAGATGGACCGATGGCAAAAACGAGAGATTGAGCCATGTGGCGTACACTGGGGGAGACCTACGTCCAGCAGTGGATTCCAATAGGCTGACGACGACATTATCTAACACATTTTGTGTAGTACACTAAATAACAAGAAACAATCTAAACTAAAATTTAAAAGCATTGTTTTACCTACCCACTGTTTTAAAACAAACTTACATTCTGTGAATATCCAGAGGGGATCCCAGGGATCCAAATCTTATAAACGGAGCCAGCTCTCCTCCACACCAAGCACACCGTAGCCGACCCTCCCCCGCATTATAGAAACCAGCACTCACCAATGCCTCTCTAGACACTGATGTATCCTAGAAATAACCCATACCATTTATGCCAAAGCTATATCATTACATTAGTGTTTATAAGCTACCATTATAGTTAATCTGACCTACCCAGGCTAAAATGTGTACTATTACAGCAACTATGTTGATATGTCATGAATCTTACTAATATTATAAACATGAAAGTCTGTAAGTATGGATGGATAGATGTTTGTTACTCTTTGAAGTAAAAACGGTTGAAGCGATTTTAATAAAATTTAGCATGGAGTTCGCTGGCACCCTGGATTAACACATTGGCTACTTTATGTTCTAGAAAAATATTTTTATCCCGGATAATTTCGACATTTTGATTTAGCAGTCAATGTGGACGAAGTCGCGGGCGTTCACTAGTAAACCATTAAAAAATCTGCACCCTTTTGTAATCTCGTGTTAAACTTAACAAATACTCCATAATTTGAATTTACTTACAGTCCAGTTTATAAATGACAACAGCCGTAAAGCATCACTCTTATACATCTCATCATCCTCATTCAATCCATAATCTTGCGAGGAATCATTGCTCTCAGGATTTTCTTCTCCAGCTGATCGTATAGAACTTGAGGGATTGGTATCCACAACTGAAGGGCAGTCATTTCCCACAACAAGTGGAACATTACCAGAGAGCTGGGGGTTCCCGACAAACGTACAATTTGGATCCAATTGTCGATGACGGCCCATAACTTGGTCGCCGTAATTCCAATCAGATATTTTACCACCACAGGAGAAGCACTGCACCTCAGTACCTTGGCCAGTATAAAAGAATCCAGCCTTTGCTATTCGTATAGAATCTACTGGTGCGGAAGTTGGCCAATTTGCAAAAGTGATAAGCCTATTTGTTTCCAAATTCATTTTTTACACTGATATGACTAGTTCACTTTTAGTTTTTACTTCTGAAAATAAAACAGTGATGGAATAATTTTTTTTTTTTTTGTTTAGTTTATCCCGAAGGAAAGGCAAGGGGAACTAAGCCCATTGTCTTTAGTAAATGATTTAATAAATTTGTGAAACCAGCCAGTCCACAACTGAAATGACCTGAAACGATTTATGTAATTAGATTTCTGAATTTATGATGGATGATAAGCCATCATAAATTCAGAAATCATTTACTAAAGACAATGGCTGTATGGGCTTAGTTCCCCTTGCCTTTCCTTCGGGATAAACTAAATTTAAAAAAAATTGACCCGGTGGCTTAGTGGTTATAGCGGCTGGCACGGTTTGCAGTGGTCGTGGGTTCGATTCCCACTTGGGTGAAGAATTTTTTCCATTTTCTTTTTTATAATAAATAAAAAATAAAAAAAAATTGTGAAACCAGCCAGCAAGCCAGTCCACAACTGCCTCGTCAAGTTAGTATGAGCTGCCGTACAGCCTACAGGGGCTGAGTTGTACAGTCTATTTTTATACAGGATGTTTTTTCGTCGCCACCATTAACGAAGGTACGTACTCTATAAATCAAATAAAGTTTATGCCAAAAAAAATGCTGGGAAACGATGTAATTTTTTTAATTTTTTTTTTAAATTACTTAATCGGGCGAAATTTTATAGTGTCCAGTGTTTATGCTAGTTTTTCATAGACAGATATTAATTATTTCTCGTGAAAAAATCTTGCTTCAAGTCAATGTGCATTTATGCAGAAAAACGCTGTCTATTTACTCAACTTTGGAACCTAATATTTTGGAAAACAGACACTTCCCAGGTATGCTTCCATGGAGAAAAATGATAGTGATGATGAGGAAATTCCGTAGTTTTCGGGAACGTTGACGACCAAAAATCACCCTGTATAACATCCTTGGCTTACAACTCCATTTTTATACAGGGTGTTTTTTGGTGGCCACCCTTAACGAAGGGTACGTACTCTATACATCAAATAAAGTAAGTTTATGACAAAAAAAAATGCTGCGAAACGATGTAAATTTTTTTGAAAAAAAAAATGAATTACTTGTTCGGGTGGAATTTATAGTGTCCAGTGTTTATGCTAGTTTTTTCATAGACAGATAATAATTATTTCTCGTGAAAAAATCTTGCTACGCGCGTCAATGTGCATTTATGCAGAAAAACGCAGTCTATTTACTCAACTTTGGACCCTAATATCTTGGAAACCAGACACTTCCCAGGTATGCTTCCATGGAGAAAAATGATCGTGATGATGAGGAGATGCTATAGTTTACGGGAACGTTGACGACTAAAAATCATCCTGTATAACATCCTTGGTTTACAACGTTCTTGAAGCAAAAAATGTTAGCGCATTCTCCTTCCGATATCTCCCTCGCACATGCCAACGTCCATTACTGCAGTTTGAGATAGACATATTTTGTGAGTGAATGGTACGACCGTGTGGTACAGCAGCACAACAGGCAAGCAAAGTAAATCTAACATGGCGTTCGTTTGTTCTGGCGGTCAGTTTGTTTGTGAATTTTTCTGTTTATTTATTCGCTCCAGTAATGTTGAGTAGAGTTTCGGTTTCTCCGTTTAGTGTGTGAGATACTTAACAGTATTCTGATAGTGATTTAACCTAAGATAGTGACTTTTAATCCATAAGACTTTTTTTCATAACCTAGTTTTTGCAAGATACTTAGTGTTTTTTTTGTAATTTGTTTATCCTTTATCATGGTTTGATTGGATGAATCATGGATAGATTTTTTGGAAGGATTGTATTTCTTTTTGTGTCATTTCTTTAAATTGAAATGTATTATTCTTCATAACAATAATATCCTTGTTTTATTTGATAAAATGACTATCGTTACGTGTGTACATATTTCGGATTAGGCATTTTCCTTTGTAGGAAACTCGAGCCAGAGCTCTGTGAGGTGTGAGTTTTCTGCAAGTTAAAATGCCTAATTCCGGAATGTTTCGTACATTTCTAAGTACTATCTATCCCAGCAAGCCTAGCATGACTTGCGAAACACGATATGATAAGCCGATTTAACGACATTTATCCTGTCAAAATACGATAAATATAGCCGCCATGTTGAATTTTGTATAGAGATTATACGATATCGTACGATACGATATCCACGATACGTGGTCATGCTAGGGGGCCTGCATTCCATATTTATCGTCAGTTTTGCGGGGGTGAGGTAAGATGGCGATAGTGAGCTTGTCTTTGATCCTTTGATACTTTTTGTACGCTGCGCCCTTCTTCTCCGCTAGGAGAAAATGTGTTCTGTGACTGAAATTAACTGAAACGATTTTTGTAATTAGGCTGTTTTAATTTGTTTCTGAATCATGTTAATTCTCATAGCCCTAGCTGTAATCTGTGTTTTAGGCTTAGTATTATATCTAAATTTGGATCGTAAAACTCAGTATAAGAATTTAAATGAGAGGCATGTTGTTATCACCGGAGGATCCAGCGGCATCGGTAAAAGTTCTGCAATGGAAGCCGCAAAATTGGGTGCAAATGTTACTATAATAGGACGGGACGAAGAAAAGCTTAAATCTGCAGTCATTGAAATCACAGCACAATGCTTAGATAAGGAGAATCAAAATATTCAATATACTGTCCTAGATGTAACTTCAGATTATCAGACCATTCAAAGAACTTTAAAATCCATTGAAGACAAGACAGGTCCTATTTTCATGTTAGTAAATTGTGCAGGAATGTGTATATGTGGTCAGTTTGAAAATATGGATGACAAAGATATTAAAAAAATGATAGATTTGAATTATTTTGGTACTGCATATCCAACACGGTATGTTTTGCCTGGTATGAAATCAAGAAATGAGGGAATCATAGTTTTTGTCGCTTCGGAAGCAGCTTTCATTGGTAGGTACATTGAGTAATTAATACTATCTACGAATACCTAACTTCTCCAATATTTATGAAAAGGTATTGTTCTGTTACAGGTATTTATGGTTACAGTGCATATAGTGCAGCAAAATGGGCTCTACGTGGTTTAGCAGAGGCCATGTTTATGGAGCTAGTTGGTACAAATGTTAGGCTGATGTTGTCATTCCCTCCAGACACGGACACTCCTGGATTTGAAAGGGAAGAGCTGACCAAACCCGATGAAACCAAATTGATCTCTAGTTCTGGTGGCCTGCACACACCTGATGAAGTTGGGAAGAAATTGGTCCATGATGCTATGGTAATAATTGTTGCTATTAACATAATGTACATAATTTGTTTATTAATGGGTAATATTCAAATATTCCAAGCTACAATGAATGACTAATAAACTCGGAAAGTTTTTGACCTTGATTTTGCTTGTAGTATGTCAATTTAAAGTGAAGTATTATGAAACATGTTTAATGTGTTGAAATGAGGCTGATTTTCTTAGCCTGTCAACATTGTAACATAGCATGTCAGTTCAAGTTCCTAGCGTCAAAAACACAAATAAGTGTAATGGCACCTCTAGAAAACTAAAGAAAACCCAAATACATAGGTGATGGCAGTGAATGTGTTAAGCTGTTACAAACATGTTTTTTAGTTTAGCAACTTTAAATTTTCATTATGATTTTAAGCAAAGTTATGCAACAGTCAGCGTGTAAAACAAACACTAAATCTTTTGCAATGCGAGTTAAAAAAACGTATTGAGCTGACCCCATTTATAATGGGATAAGGGTAGGAAGATAACAACAATCAATATTATAAAATATTAATAAGAAAATGAAAAAATTCTTAACCCGAGTGAGCTTTGAACTCACAACCACTCGCAAACCGTTCTTTCACTCTAACCAACTGAGCTATCGGGTCAATTTACTCGGATGACGAATTTTACCATCTCTTTTAAATTACATTATTGGCAACATTATTTTTTTCATCCCAATCAATATATCTTGCAGGATGGAAGGTTATACTCAGTCTACAGTTGGAGTGGAGAGCTGATGTCTCTACTATACTGTGGCTCCATTGACAGTGTGACTCAGGTGTTCCTGCAGATAATCTCTATGGGGGCTCTACGGGCTGTAGTGGTTGGCACATTACTATCTTTCCATAAAATTGTCCGAGATGGTCTAAATACTAAAAAGACTGAGTCATCAAAAACCAAATAGTTTTGTTTGGTAAATGTCACTGAATTTCTTGGTATGTCTGTATATTTTTTCCATTTATATGTGTAATTTTGCATTTATTTATAAATTATGGCTTTGGTAGGTACCTACAGTTATTAATCATGCCTGTTATCTAATTGTTATTATGAAAATCCTTTGCATGAGGTTATTTTTTCGAATAACTACTTACACTATCAAAAATAAGTCAGTAAAAATTTTTACTTTAATGTAAGTACAATAATTACTTAAGAACTTTTGCTTTTCTAAGTGTAGGTAATTCAAAGGATACATTGCTTAATTTCTGTTCAATTTACTATACTATACACCAACCCTCCTGGCACACGCAGTCATAGAACGTTATATGACAGTGGGTAGTCGCTTTCTTCTCAGAATATCGATCGTCCGAAAATCATAATCCCTAACAAGTTTGCTATAATCATCACTTTCCATAATGTTCGCGTATACGAAATTGTATATTACCTAATCGTCTTTAATATACTTTGGTGCCTTAAAATCGGTTGCTTTAACGATTAGATATCCAAATTTTTCTTACTATAAGTATAGTCACATGTCCTAAGTGTTATATTGTATAATGTATGTTAGACTGAATGGTGGTTTATAATAATATTGTTAGTAGGAATCTGTCTAGAGCATTATTTAAAACAAAAATTAGGATGAATAAAAAAAACAGGTACTTAAATCGACTCAGTTTACCCTGACTCCACGCAGTCTTGTCTGCCCTACCTCTAGAGTGCAATGTAAAAGCGCGTAGGCGCGGAGGGGCGAGGCGGCCCGCGAGCTAAGGATCAGGTGAATGCAACGCCCACCGCCGCGACTGAGGCTGGCCAAGGTGCGGTGGTAAGTGTTACATTCATCTGCGACGATAAGCTCGTGTGGGACCGCCGGAGTCCCGCAGCGCCGGAGCCGTGACAGAAACCATGCCTGCTGCATGCTTGCTTGCATACTATATGCTTGCGTGCATGTTGCATAGTTGAATAAAACAAGAATGTTGTTAGTGGAAGGTTAGGTCCGTTAGGTTTTACAACTATTATAGAAAAGCATTTTGTCTTATGAATATTATAGATTCTGATATTTATAGCAAAAAAAATTAGGTCATATTATATTTAGGGATTTCGGTTATCGGGCAAGTGATATTATAGGACATTAAGTTAGGGCTACTTATCATTCGGACACATGATGATTATGTCACAAAATATTATGACACGTTAGATTATGGATAAAAATGGAGAACCATGACAGTGCATGCCAGGAGCGTTGGCGTATGTATAGTATAGTAAGATATACACAAAGTATTAAATAAATATTTTTCTAAGTTACTTGTACTTTTTCACTGTGTATTAATTATAGTTAAGTTTGACAAGCATTCTGCTGATAATTCAGCTTGAATCCTCTACCAACATAACCTCCATCTGTTCTGAACCATACTACGATTGGGCCTGCTGAGCTGTCTGAAAAAAAAAATCATATGATAAAGTGAGGATTCAGGATGGATCAACTTAAAGAAAATAAAATAAAAGAAAAGAAAATAACCATATAAAATTACGCCAAATTAGATAGAATAGATAGCGTATCTGACGACATGGCCCTGGCCCTTACAATTTAAACAAAGACAGGCAGTGTAACTTTATGAATATCAAAAAAACCATGTATGACAATATACATATATTCTACTTAGGGCTGATTTTTCCAAAACTCAGTTAGCCTATCAGAAGAATAATTGTTATTATTATATCTCTTTCGAAATTCACGGGACTACAGAGTCCCGGTCCTTTGAGAGGCGTGCATCGGGCCGTAGCCAAGATGTAGAGGCCCTTTTAAGAGAGCATTAATATGGTATGGGATACACATGGCGGATACCATCACCGAGCGCACAATATGATACACCGGTGATGGTCCCCACCATGTGCAAAGACTATTGGAGTGCAGATCTAAGTCCTGCGATGGAAAACTCAGGTCATGGGCTATAGGGTTGAATATTGGGTGGCTGGATAACGGTTATTTCATATAGGGAGACTATCGGACGTCTGCCATTACAATCTAGTCCCAAAATTGTTAGGTAGCAGGCGGTGACTTGCCGCCCGTAATTTAAGGCCATGAGGTGGGCTTCCCATAAGTGGCGCATGCCGGGGAGGCAACACCGGCGCGGGCGGCTAAGGGTGCAGAGAGGTGAGACTGCGGGGCGTGAACGTCTGTTACCCCCGGCGTTATGACATTTTACACTTCCACCCTGGAGCAAAGGTTCCGCTCTTGCGCTGTTCCCTCTTAGCCGGCCAATGAAAGCAAGCTAAGAGTCGAGGGCCAAAGATGGTAAAGTGGCCCTCTGAACTCGGGTCCGTGGTGACGCCAATCACCAACAACTTCGCCACAAGCTGCCCTGCGGGCTTATTATTATTGTTATTATATATGTAAACAGGCAGGCAGTTGAGGCAACTGATTTTGCCTGTATCTGAATGTTCTCTTAGGTTTGTTGATAGAAGAAGAATAGTTAATGCTATCTCTATTATGATCAAGTTTTAAAAGAAAGACAGCATCAACTTTATTCTTCTGATAGGCTATCTGACGTTTGGAGAAATCGGCCCTTATGCGACGGAAATAATGGCAACAGGTCAATGTACGGAATTCTGAGTGGCCGGCGACTGGACTTAGTATTCACAGATTGAATAATTATCTGAGTGTTATAAATGTAAGTACCAGCAATAGGAGCATCCAGCGAAAAGTCTTGTACGATCGAGCCGTCATTGAGTCGCTCCCCACAGAGTCGCGTGGCCGATATCAGCAGCCAGTCTGTGGGACAGTTGAAGATTTCCACCCCAGCCTGACCTGGAGGTATAACTGGTAAACCATCTGCAAGTGCATATAATTATCTTTTATAAGTACTCTATTAGGTATATAGTCGTTACTGTTAATGTAATGTGGTAATATTATGTAGGTATAGTAGGTATCACGAATTGTATCTAGTGATTTGACTCGGATTGTGTTTTACGAATTACGACTTACGAGGGCTGTTTGATAAGTCGTTTTAAAAAGTAATTTTTTTTTTTTTTTTTAAACAATTTACATTTATTTCTCAACATACCAGGGCCAAACACTTGTTCCAGCGAGTTTCCAATTTTTTTATCCCCTCCAAAAAATACGTTTTGTCGAGGTCTTCAAAATAGGCGTTTACACCAGCGATGCAGTCCTCATTTGTCAAAAATTTTTGCCCTCCAAGCCATCTTTTCAGATTTGGGAATAGGTAATAATCGCACGGAGCTAGATCGGGCGAATACGGAGCATGCGGAACCAGTTCGAAGCCCAACTCGTGGATTTTGGCCATTGCAATAGTTGACGTGTGCACTGGGGCATTGTCTTGATGAAAGAGGACTTTCTTGGGGGACAATTTTGGCGTGGCATTAAAACGGTCCAATAACTCTGCGTAATAACGGCCAGTGATAGTCTTTCCCTTTTCCAAGTAATCAATCATAATGATTTCTTCGCCATCCCAGAAGACTGTCGCCATGACCTTTCCAGCCGACAAAACAGTCTTGGCCTTCTTTGGGGCACGTTCACCAGTCGCCATCCATTGTTTTGATTGCTGTTTTGATTCAGGTGTATAATGATGGACCCAAGTTTCGTCCACAGTGACAAATCGACTCAAAAAATTCCGAGGATTACGCTTCATCATATCCAAACACAGTTTTGAAATTCGCTTTCTTTCGTGTTTTTGTTCGATTGTCAACAAACGTGGCACCCATCGTGCAGACAGCTTTGTCATACCCAAATCTTCATGCAGGATTTTATGTACTCGCTCAGTGGAGATGCCTTTTATCACGCACCTTACTCTATTAGGACTTCTTCAACAACATCCTATATACTTCGTCGTGGAGCATCAGATGTGCTTGACCGACCACGTTTAAAATCATTTTCCAGTTATGTCTGCAACGTTGGTGCGTTAGTGCCATGAACAGAATCAAGTTCAGTTTTTATTGTGGCAGCACTGCAACCCTTCATAAAAAAATGTTTTATAGGTAGTTTTTTCCATAGTTGTTGAATATTTACGAGTGATCACAGTTAAACAATGGTTATACTGACAAAAACTTGTTTTTTTTTTGCTGAATTTTTGACAGTCTTCATTTGAAAGATTGTGCTTGCCAGTGTTAACGCCATTTACCAGAAAAAATGTTTTACAAATAGTTTTTAAAAGGACTTATCAAACAGCCCTCGTAACTATATAGAGAGAATTATCTTTAGCTTCGCACTTCGCCGACCGCGCATACCTAGCTTGTTATTTTAGGCTTTATACAATATACATCGGTAATCTAGTTTATTTAAGAATATGGGACAAGTTATTTTTATTAGCCATCTAATTGCCTTCGTATTCGGTTAAGTATGTAATAAGTATACCTATTTCATACACAAATCTATATAACCTAACTAAAATAATGGATTCACTTGCCTGTATCATAGTTAACGATCTGCATTTTCCCGGTATTAGCGTAGGTGATGCACACGTTTCTGGAGCTCTTTCTATGCACATTGCATAGTTTAGATTGTTCTGTAATAAGATAGTTACTATTGAGAACTCGAAACACGTTTGATACTATCAGGTATACCTTGCTTGAGGCTGTCAAAACAAAATCAGGCTAAGGCTAAGCGCACATAGGTACGAGTAGATTAGCGCATCTCGTATTGACATATAAAGGTGAAATGCTGAAGCTTCACCTCTCAAGTATTACTCCTTGTGCATCTATTTTCTATCATGTTTTAAATGAAATGGGGCCGTAAACACGCCTTAGAGAATTACATTAAATACTTAGCTTTTTGTACCTTAGCTTGTGTTACCTACTCGGATCCTATGTAGTCATAGTATACATCGTTTAAATAAGATATCAAGGTACAGTATTGCACTTCGCCTTGTGTCGTTACATCTACAGTGACTAGCAGTAGTTACTTTGGTAGTTACTTACTAAGTAACTAGGATATCGTGCTATAGCGATCTCGGAGCCGTCGCCAAAATTGAAAGACTGCAAGTAGCCCGCTGGTTCCCTGTAATACTGAAGACAGCCTGGCGGTGCAGCGAGATCTGATGCCCTGGTCAACTGGGATATCTGGAGTGTAAAAGGATTCTATTACTATTTATTACTCTTACTAAATCATGTGGTGACGTGAATGTAGAGTAAATAAAGTTGAAGAATTATATACTCTGGTGTCTACTTCCGGTGTAGATACGGGTAGTAGCTAAGTAGACAGTAGTGTAGCTTGTGTAATAGGTATATAAAGTACCTTTTGTATAGATATACTTACTTTAACAGCAAACAACCGTTTCTCATTGTCTACAGTTTGCACGGAGAGATATAAAGGACCTTTCACATCGGAGACCTCGATGTATACTGAAAAATTATAATTTTTTTATAGCTGTTGGGCTATAATGGAAATATGTCAACTGAGTATTTTGAACACTTACTATGCTGTCCAGTATTGACTCCACAGAGTGTAGGTATGATGTTATTAATATTCTGCCCTGATACCACGAACTGATCACTTTCACAAGTCCCAGCCAAGGCTGGTAGTAACTGGAAAAAATAAGTAGGTACATATTTGTTTTTTAGTTTTTGATCATTTTGTTAGGGCTCCGTTCAAGCCTTTGTCACTTCGAAATAGTTTCGGAGTCTCGTCAACCAAGACTTTCCATGCTGATGCTGGCAACTTACGCACAGGTGATAAGGTTTTCACAATGACAGTTTGGATGAAGACAATATTCTCTAATCTCACCCTCAAATTATTTGAGTTCTGAGCACATTTTCATTTATTTATGTATCAAAGCCTTGTCTGTCCAATGAGGGACAAATAAGTAGTTAAAGAGTATAAAAGCACTCTATCTATAGTTATCAATAAGGTATAGAATACGTAGGAACGTTACCTCAAAACTCATGAAGTCCAAACGTATCTGTGCTACGTCATCCGAGCTTTTTATCACACCAATAGTGCATGACAGTCTATCTGTACTCGGTGTAGGGAAACCCGGGTTTGTAAACCAACCCATTTGTGCTGCAGTCTGCTGGTCGCACGAAATCTGAGCTGCAAAGAAATAATACGCACCTTTAAACTACAAAGTAATGGAAATATACTTACCTACATTTGTTCCGAGATCAATCTTCGGTCAGATGTCTAAGGAAGGAGAAAAGAAAGGTGTTTTATTATAAATTACTTTTGTTTTGTTAGATAATTTGAGTCAACAGAACCTATATACTACCTATAGGTATGTGTAACAACTCATGCGTAAGAGGTATCTGCTCTACCTAACCTGTCGTTTATAACAGGTTTCAATCGTTTCAAAACAGTTAAAATAACAAGTACTTACTAACACAACAAGCCCCATATCCATCAGCGCAGGTCCCCATAGCAATTCCTCCAGAAAACTGACAGTCGATCTCGTGAACGCAGATCCCTTCAAGTCCAGAGCTGGCGGTGCACGGCACGTTTTCAAACTCTGTCACTTGGAACACATCCAAGAACCTCTTACTGGCAGTCTCATTTGATTCCAGGATTTTCTTCTGCCGCTCCTCTTGCGTAAATAAGTTCTGGTGTATTTTCCATTTCAGCAGTTTTGATTTTGCTGTATTACCTTTTAATCCAACAGTGTCGCTAGCATTATCTTTGGTTATTTTAGATATGTTTTCCTTGGCTATTTCAAGTCGATACCTTTCAGGTTCTATGGTATTACTTAACGCTTTTCTATCAACTGTTGCACTTGACTGGTCGTTAGTTTCATTGAACGTTGCAGCATACCAGCTGTGGCAATGGTTATAGGATACCGAGAGAACTAAGATGAGAACTCCATGGCTGAACATTATAAAAAATAGGATGTTACTTAATGTAGCCGCAGTTATGGTTTAAGTGCAACTGCAGTTTCTGCGATGCACCTAGCTGAGCCGGCGAGGGCATGACGACAGTAATTGTATTAGATACATAGAAACTGTTCTGGTTTGTTTAGTTGCCCCACATGCCCGGTGATTGTTAGCTATAATTCTGCTAATGACAATTTTAATTCCAACTCTCTAAAAGCAGTAGTACTTATTTCCATTGTGCATATTCAATTCTATAGGTACCATTGGTTATATGTATAGAGGAGATAATAATATGGACAATTTGCTCTTGGTCAAATCAAATTAGTAAATCTTTCTCAGTTTGTCATATTTATTGTAGAGCAAATAGACAGTCTTCTCATCAAACAGTAATACAACTTGATAGGTGTGTTAGATATGTCATATGTGTCATTATCATCATTGCAGTCCTTAAGTCCCGGCTGAACACAGGCCGGGCTCCCCTAAAAACGGCCATTGCCACCTGTTGGAAGCGGCCTGCATCTAGAAGATACCCGCGATCTCGACTCCATCCATTCATCTTATTCGTGGCTTTCCCACGTTGGACTTGCCAGTATTTGGTAGCTACTCTAGAACTTTTCAGCCCCATTTGCCATCGGTTCTTCGAGCTATGTGCCTGGCCTGCCACTTTATCATGTGTGTCATGCATGTTATCATTTTATAAAAGCTTAACCAGCTAATTTGCCATTTTATTTAGCAGTGTATTGTTATTTATATAAATTGGTAGCTAGTGACCGGGCTTGGTTATTCGTTAATGCAATTTAGGAGGCACTTATTTGAAAGACCACATCTTGTGTAACATTTTGATATGTCGAGCGAAAACAACTGGTTCAACACATTGGCACCTACCACAGGTAGGTACCTACCTGCATACCACCCCTATTTCATACATCTAACCAAGTAGGTATATATTGAAATGTGGCTGTAGCTAATCGTCCTAGCTTCAAGCTACACCTGTGAAGTTTAGTCATCAATAAAATTATCAAAATATACAGTACTATTTACTAGAGTGCATTTCACCAAATACTTCCTTTGGATGATGGCGGTAGTTACGTACTATTTGTATGACTAAGTACATTCTTAGTGCCACTGCATACAAAAAATGTTATGTACCTAGTTCCGAAACGAGGCATAGGAGTTATTATATGAAAGTTATGAAACGGACTCTAGACCCGCCAAACCTTGGAAAATCTTTTTATGTCTGAGTCTGACTTCTTAGTTGACATTCTGATTTCAATCGAACTTGATAGGTAAGTAGGTACCTACTATAAAAATTACGTTGGCACTAGGTAATAAATACGAATCCTATAACGGGGTCAGTAATAACAAGTCCAGATAAGTAGGTAACTATAATCTAATATTTTTTTCTATCAAACAGGTTGCCAACTGACGAAACTTTGTAAGCGGCTTCTTATGGGATAATTTTATTGATTCGTTATTGCACCGAATTGCACGTGTTATGAAGGTACCTACCTAACACTAAAGTACCTGATAATAGAGTTTATATTTACAACTGTAAACTTACACAATTGCTATGTTGTTTGTACAAATATGTTTCATAAGTTCCCGTGGACGATTTTGCAACTAACATTTTTTGTATGCAGTTACTGCTAATTGGTAATCGTACACAAAAGAACTAGCGCCACAGTTAAAGGAACTGTTTAGTGAAAATCACCTTGCTATCAGCGTATAAATTACGTCTAGGCTTTGTGGTCTACTTGATCACGGATACGAACAAACATTACGGGCACACGCCCAGTTTGCTAGCGAATATGTTATTTTAATTATGGCACGCTTGTAAAACTACATAAGTATATCTTATACTAGGAAGATTTGGATGGGATATCAACAAAAATATCGTAGGTATACCTATCATACGTTCAGTCAATAGAATTAGCAAGAGTGAATTGCACAGGCGTATTTTTTTCGCGGTGTCACTGAAAATGCGGTATTTTGTGGAATATTTCTGTGTAATTATATTTTTTTAAAATAGTACTTGTACCTACGCTGATGAGGCAATAATAAAAAATCTCCTGTACCTATAGAATATTTTAAGAGATAAAAAATAATTAACTACTCATTTCATATTTTGGTGGTCTGTCCTCAATCTACTTTGATGTGTATTTTCATTATGTGTATTAATGAAAAAACGTAAGAAAAACGAACAAAACTAATATTATTTTCTGAACATATTGAATTAATCTACTAATTAATAGTACAATCAGGGTATTTAGAACCACAGTTTAATTTAAAACATCGATAAAAGATCTGTCCGAGCGAAATACACAATTTTGGTGGAAATTATAAAAGGGACTATTTACATCCCTACGGTGCGTTTCGAAGAACCAGGAACTTATCCCTATTTTAAGCATGTCTTGGTCACCCACCCATCGTGATCAGTTCTGCTCCACGTGCTATAGTTTTTCCGTCAGAAATTTATGAAATCTTTTTCAGATAACTGCGACAGTTTTTTGCAATATTGGTGTCCGAATTTAAAAACAGAATGAGCTTTAATGTACAGCATAAGTAATGTGGACCTATTTCAATTAAAAGAGAAGCAAAAAGCGTAAATACTATATGTCATTACTTATTTGCGAAAAACCACAAAATTACAATTGTGGCTATTTTGGTGGTATTACTGTATTTACCGAAATTGCTGTTGGTCACCAAAATTGTAAAATCTCCGCCGTCCGGCGGTGTTCTACTACAGATGTGGCTAGAACACAGTCTTCTGCTGGATAATTGTTTCGGTCTTTGTCCATTAGCGAGATTCCAAGCCTTTCCATGACCTTTCCGTAGATTTCGGAGTGAAGTGAAATGCAATCGGTGGGCCAGCCCCCCCCCGTAAGGTTCCACGTCTCGGCTCCGTAGTCATGACTGGTAGGGCGTACCGATCGAACACCTTAGTCTTGAGGCATTGTGGCAAGGATGACTCAAAGATTTGACACAACTTTCCAAACGCTGCCCAGCCAAGCTGCACTCTTCTGGAGAATTCCCCCTTGAAGTTGTCTTTAACCAAATGCAATGTTTTCCAAAGGTATACAAACTTCTGGGAAACTTCTAGGGCTACACCTTACAACCGACTCAGGAATGATGTGCCCATTGAATATGACCTTATCCAGGTGCATCCCGAGTCCCACATGCATCAACGCAGCATTGAGAGTAGACAGTATTTCAGGGAGGTCTTGTAGCTAATCAGCCATTAAGATTATATTATCAAAGAAAAGCATGTGATATTCACAATTAATATTGATGTCGTTCTTCCCACTGCAGCGTTTTGAGGACTTTCTCCACCGCGTTGGTGAAGAGTTTCGGGGATAAATATGATATTACCCTGTCTTACATCTCGAAGTAGTCGGATTGATACTGTTTGGTAGGTTTAGATTTGAATGGACATTGTTGCCATTTGGTAGATATTTCTCAGTACCTCCATATACCGCCAGTCAATTTGGAATCGCTGCAAAGTATTCCAAGGAGTCGAAGACTAATTCATAGTCAAATATTGAATTGTATCAGGCGTCACTATAGTAATTCATAGTCCACAAAAGCAATATACCTATACATCCTCTGACTTCTGCATAACCTGCCGTACAGTAAGGATGTGACCCACGGTTTTTTGCAAAATCTGGCCGGTTCCGGTGACTGGATGGCGTCAAATCTTAATGCCAGATGATTCGTAACGACTCTCAAGAATGAATTATAGACGTGGCTCAGGAGTGTGATCGGCCTATAGTTTTTGATGAGCGTTTTGTATCCCTTCTTGAAAAACAGTGCAACTACACCTAGTCTGCTCATCATCTTCATTGGCCATTATGGAGTTAAATAACCTCTTCTGCTCCTCAAGAACCGGTTTTCCCTCAGCTCACTGGGAAGACGGAGTGGCCTCTGAGCTTCTTAATGCTCAGAGGCCACTCTGTCCTCCCGTGATGCTTCCCATTATTAAGCTGTCTGAGAGCCACCCCGATTACATCTATATATTCGTCAGTAAAGTAGCGGGAGAGTGGAGCGCTGGCGTCAGGGGACGCATTGGCGCATGCCAGGCGTAGAAATCCTCAATATCAGCGAGAACCTCTAGTATAGGTGTGACTCTTTGGCCATTCGAGTCACTCTTTGTCAGGTGACTCCTTCCCTGGTAAAGACTTTCGACCCCGATTTTTCTCAATCGCCTCCTGATCGAAGCACGTGTTCCAGCTTTCGAGGTCGCGTCTCTCCATGCTCTGCATCTTTTTGTCGAGCGATTGGGGATCTGGCAAAACATCATCTGTTGTTTCCCATCTAAGTCGCATCAGTCTCAAGGTCTCGCTAGAAAGTTTGGACTTCTTATCTGGTCGCCATTTCCAAAAGTGCTTCATTCCCACTTCGCTTACAACAACATCGATTATTCCTTGTAAGTCCTCGACGATATTTGCCACAGTCTCCAGAGGAAGTTAACCAGCATTTGGTCCCTTTGATTTCTGGTCCCGTAGCCATGTGGTCCTAAACACGGTTCGCCACGCTCCTGCTCTCAACATAGTGCTTTTATTACTCTTGTATTATTTGTAGTACCTAAATAAAAATAATGTAACTGCGTTACATTGTTTCAAGTTACTATTTTTCTCAACTTTCTTAAACTTAAACAAAATTTGTGTATTTCATGCAACAGCTATGATTAATTAAACAGTTAATTTAATAACATGACATTTTAATTAGATATCATAAAACAATTTTGGTGACAGCATATCTAATTTTAGTGTAATTTTGAACTCTCAGTGCTTTAAAAAACAGTTGAAGCGACTGGTTTTCTAATTTTGGTGATTTATTTTAATTTTGGTGTCTGTGAAAGCAATTTTTGTGGTCGCAAATGAAATTTTGGTGAGGTAATGCAAAGTTTGGTGTAGTGCATAACTTTTAAAGTATTCATTAAAATTAAATTCTTAGTTAAATTAACATATAAAACACATCTCTTGTGCATCTAAGTACAAAAAACTATCAAAAAGTCTAAAGATAACAAAATCCACCAAAATTGGATAAAAATAAAAAATGTTGAAATTCACTCGCAAACATCCTTCCAGATTCATCTCATATAACTATAAGTACATATTGCAGTTTTCGGGTCAAAGTTCATGAAATGAACTCACATAAAAGAACACTCTTATTAGCTTCTATTTAGGTACTCGTATCTAGTCTATGGCTTAACTACTTATCAAACAACTAATCCCACTTCTTACGTCTTAACTATTTAGTCATAGCAGTTAGACTGGGCATATTATAACTAAGTAAATCACCGAAAATGTTTAATGGTCATATCCTTGTCCAAATCGGTTTGGTGTAGACCATTCTTGAGTTACCGGCTGGCCGACAAATTATAAGTAAGTAGGTAAATGTATATTTTAGATTAGTTGTCATGTTGTAGTAAAGTAGGTACTTAATTGAAATATATTAGCTGTCTAATAACAAAATTACAGGTAGAGAGAGATTCATCACTTACTCGTAACTAGGGTAGGGTTGCCAACCGTCCTGTTTTCCCAGGAAATGTCCTGCTTTTTGGGGTGTCCTGGGCTGTCCTGGATAGTTTTTTGGCGTCGTCCTGAGTTTTAGAGTCGTGACACATTCGCTATCGGCAGATTTTCTAAGGGTGTTGACATCAGGTCAACGCCTATTGCGACGACGCAAATACGTAGTCGCCGGCACTGAATGTATTAAAGACATATGTTTTGAAATTCGCACGCCACTAACTATCTTCAATCGTATTGTCACTGGGCTTGCACATATATAGTCCTGGATTTTAATCGAAATGTCCTGGTATTACTTCTTCAAATCCTGGTTTTCAAAGTTTTGAGATAGCAACCCTAAACTAGGGGCTTGGTACTCTCTACCTAATCTATCACTTACCTGCCTAAAGTTACCCAAGGCATAGTTAAATAGCTATGCCTATGGAATGGAACCTCAGGTGGTTCTAGGTAGCTAAGTATAATTATTTTTTATAAGTACGTAACTTCACTTAGAAAGAATATTTTAGGTACCTACCTACATAGGTACTTTACCTAGTTTTCCACTTTCTTTTTAATTTTGCCTTTTTACTGACTTAATACTACCAATTTACCTATTATCTTCGAGCGAGACGATTTTAACAACTAACAATAAAACAGGAAAGTTAAGCGACATTACATACTATGTATTTACAAGTAGGTAGGTACAAGTATAATCCATCTACACCCCCTGTATTGAACAGGCTTATTTATTAATAAGTAGGTATTTATACTATAAATTTAAACCTACAAATTATATTTAGGTGTTTATAAAACATTTGCTAAAGTCTCTATCAAACTAAACTACTTACTTGGTTAAAAGCCAGAAATCTAAACTGACTAAATAGGTACTTATGGTGTAATTAATTAATTTATTGTTACATGTTACATATTAAAATATGGATAAGTATTATAATAAGTAAACTTGCCACATAGGTAAGTATAATATAACTTAATAAGTGTGTTAGTAACTAAGTAAAGCCTACATTTATGATTATGCCTATGCCCTTGCCCAATAACTTTTTATAGCCTGCAATTTAACTCCGTTAAATTCGTATTAGACGCCTATTCGCGTGTCCAATATAATCATTTAATACAGTCTGTCTAATTACTTTTGCCTTTCTGAACAACTCATTTTAGCGTTCGACAGATTCGGACATTGCATAAAAAAGTCACTTATAGATAATAATTATTAATCACATAATTATGTTTTTTTTAAATTTATTAGGGGCATTGGTATTCAATACCATCAGCCCAACCAAATAACTTTACAGAGAACAATAAGGATAATAAACATAATTATGTACTTTATGACCAGAGATTTACAGAATTTTTTCTTAAATCTATGTTTATGACATTAATTTAGAGCCGCACACTGAGATCCTAAAGGGCTCTTGACAGTGAACCATCGCAGGTACAGAATGTAGCTGTATAATAGGTAGGGCTAAGGACAAGGGACAGTGCGAGTAATACCAGGCAAACCATTAGGAGGATAAATAAGAATAACGCCAGCTCCATCCTGAATGTTCGTTGCGCTAGTAAAAAGTCATCACTCTACTACAACGCTCTAGACTAGGCTGGTATAAGGGGAACCAGTCACCGTCTACCGTCTTACTTGGGCTCACATCATATCAGCCAATTGCAGTCCACTGCTGGACGTAGATCTCCCTCAGGGCACGTTACAAGGCTTCTGTCATAGGGCGAGTTTTTGCCCATAGTCACCACGCTGGGCAGGCAGGTTGGTGTAATGATCGCAGTGTGATTTTTGGACTTTGTTGTCAACAAGTTCTTGCTTAGGTAAGTGCAGAATATAAATTAGGTACGGCCATATCTAATCTAATTTGAAAGTCAGGTCGTCTCGTATTTCTGATTCGTAATAATATCGGTGTGCCAGTTTTTGAATCGAAGTTTGAATCAAACTTAACAAATACCTAAGGAAGCTTAGGTAACCTACCCACCCTATATGTAACCCCTTAGGATAATAGTGTAGAAACACGCTTGTTCATTACGACACCAATTGTAAAATGTCATGTCTGCCTTGCAAGCACGCGGCGCGCCCAGCACTTCACACAATGCGTGCTGTAAATACCTACATAGTTAGTACCTAGCCTAGCCTAGACTGACTTATCTATCACACATGTCCTAGACATACAGGGCACATATCAAAGGCTATAAAAGCATAACTCAGCTTGTTGGGCCTCATACAGTTGCAGTCCACGAATCGGACACCATGATCTGTCAAGTAAGTTACCTTATTGGCATTTGTATCAAATTTGGCTATCTATCAACACAGTTTTTTGATAAATAAAGTTATGGTAATCTCGTTTCGACGTGTTTTACGGAGATAATCACTAGTCACTGGGGATAATTTTTTCACCATATTTACCTACATGACATGGCTATGTTCCCGAAATGGGGTAGCCATAACTGCAGGATCGTGAAGGAGACCCCACGGCCATGTTTAGCAGTGACAAGTTGCTAGCTTATCGTCTGAGTTCCTCAGTCGACTCTTACGACGTGCAAGGAAAGAGATACCTACAACTGATGTAGGTGTTTTAGTGATGCACTGCATCATTTATTTGAGAGAATTATTACCTTTTTATTATACTTATAGAGTTATTTGGCCACTCTTTAGGGGTGTGAAATGATTTACCTACTAAAAATGATTGCTTGTTAGTTCAAACTGCTACCTACGATCAGTTACCTACGTACCTATTATAAATGGGGTAAAATTAGGGTTGTTCCCGGTCCAATCCTTATGTTTCTATGTAATTACAGAAAAATTTAATTATTTCATTGGTTGTATGCACCAGCTATTACTCCTAACGTGTGCCGTGGTGGCATCACAAGCCATCGGTGTGATATCACCAGTGGGGGCGTATGGGGCTTGGAACCCTTACAGCTCGTACCCGGCGCAGCCAGCCCTCGCCTCTCAGCAGCAAAACATATTGAGGTCACCGTATAATCTTGGACAGGTTGGTTTTAGTTAAGATTTTCCAAGGATACTTACCATCAGTAGGTATAATTTTGAGATGGGATTATTGCCATGCAATCACAAGAATAAAAATGACGAGGAAAATCACAAGCAGCATAACTAAATACTCTAAATAGGTACCTGTAATTGCAATAATACTTACCTACTAGTAAATTTTTTATGAAGATAGATCCGGCTTGAAGGACCAGATACTTGCATTGTGATTTAATTAAAAAGAAAACAATGTATACCTACCTATAATTCGAACTGCTAAGCTATAGGTACTTATTCTGTTACTAAAATTATTATTCCTTTACAGATATCCACATACTCCAAAGCGATAGACACTCCATTCTCCAGCGTTCGTAAAGCGGATATCCGGGTCAGCAACCCAGGCTTAGCTGTGGGGACTATCGGCGCACCTCTAGTTTCGCATTATGGTGTTGCTGCCCCTCTTGCAGCGCCTGTGGCTAGGGTGAGTACAAAGTATCATATGAATAACACATGCGCATCTATTGTCTGTGCTCATAACATTGAGCCAGACCATTAAGACTGTGTGGGTCTGTGGGTCATGTCTGATCGAACAGCAAAGTGAGGCGGTGTTGCAATAATAAACCTACGCAGATAGCATGCACGTTAGATTCAAACTTGATATTTTCTTGTTTTAAGATTGCTACTTCAAATATGGGCTCTTTAGTCACCTCGCCCTGGGGATCACGGCCCATGGGATCAGTCGACCTAACGAATTTATTAATTGGCCAACTCGCCCTACTATCTGTATTTTTAATGTGGACAATAGCGATGAAAAGTTTTCAATTTCGTTATTATATTTCTTTTTAATGGTCGGCAATAATAATAATAAAATCTACTCACACGCTGTTGTTCGGTGGACTGTATTTGATGTATGTATAATCAAGTATTATCGTATAGGTGTCTCATTTGAAGCTTATTTTTTATATCTTATAGGTTGCGACTGCCGGCGGACTCCTAGGTGTAGCATATTCAGCTGCTCCAGCTGTCTCCCACATGACATACTCTAATGGCCTGGGACTTTCATACACTTGGTGAACTGACGTACGACAATCGATATAGGCTAGCTTAATATTTTACCTGATGCGCTATAAAATGAAGTCATAAATTCCTCTGATTTTATTACCTCGTAGCTTTAATACAAATAAACAATAAATGTTTCAGTTAACATAATATTGTTTCAGTCATACCCCTGTATGTGCATGCGCACCTTTAAAGATTCTCCCTAATCTACATAATAATTACGTAACACTCACGGCTGTGTTCCCGAAATTAGGTAGCCAACACTATAATATACTCTCTACAAGCAGAACTGCAGAATCATAAAGAAACCTATAAGAACTACTAAGTATAGCGGGGATAGCATATTAATTAATGATCAGTGACAAGAGAGATACAGCCAGTATCAAATTTATCCTTTAGGTAGGCTTAAGGCTATCGTTTTGGAAAAATCTTCCCTAAGTTCCCCAACGTGAGTCTTGGTAAATAATATTCAAAGAAAATTAGTTTCAAAAAGGGGTTTTAGAATAACTATGTATATACATATATAAACACACGGCCGTGCTCCCGAAATGGGGTAGCCAAAACTGCAGGACGATAAAGGAGATCTCACACCCACGTTTAGCTTAGCGGATATAGACAGGTGTATATGTCGTGGCCATATCGTAGAATTGATCATTTCATGAAATGGTCGAGCATTTCATGAAATGGTCGCATTTCATGAAAAGTTCAACTGTCTATTGGCCACATCATGATATGGTTTGGGCAGATCGATGATTAAAAATCGTTTCTCGATATGGGCAACTAAACGCCCGATCATTTCATGAAGTGGTCAAGATTATTGATCATATCGTAAAATAGTTACATGAATCACCGGTAGAGGCGCTGCGCGCGTTTTATTTATGTGTGAAGATGGTGGATTTTTCTTTTTAGGTTATAAAACAAATTAAAGAGAGTAGGGTGACTATGCAGAAGAAGTTCACGGATAGTGTGTTATATTGTATAATGTATATTAGACTTAATGGTGGTTTATAATAATATTGTTAAACAAAAACCTTAGATTACGATAGGTTAGGTTAGGTTAGACTATGACAAATGACGCACGAGCCGAGCGAGCGGAGCGAGCGGAGCGAGCGTGCCCAGGCAGCGTCCGGCGATGTGCCAGATGCGAATCGCTTTTGTAAAGTCTTTTATGTTTTTAAATATTATATTGTGAAAATATCACATAAATAATAACAAAAAAAATCATACCATCATACCTTATGGTATACTTATATATGGTGTACGGTATATATTATTTATATAAGCTCTTACCACATTCGGATTTTATGGACACCCTGTTAATACGATTTGGCCAAACGTGGATGACAAAATCGTGAAATGTAGACGATTTAACGATCTGGTCAAATTGAATTGGCCACTTCATGAAATGCGACCACTTCATGAAATGCTCGACCATTTCATGAAATGATCAATTTAACAATATGGCCACGACATATACATAATGATCAATGACAAGCTGCTAGCTTATCACCTGAGAAAATGCCCGAGTTCCTTAGTTGACGCTTGTCGCTTACGATATGCCCGGACGGAGATGCAGCTGATGTATTCTAGTGAACATCCGCATCAGAACGGAAACTTACAATACAATGTTCCTTTACCATCGGTATAACTAAAAAACGTATCCGTCACTGTCAGTCACGCACGCATGCGCAGCGCTCAATATTATCCTTCATGTGTCATTCCCACATTTTCTTTTCAAGTTATAAAAATTATCTGTGTTTATTTATAAAGATAGGTGCGTCTATTTAAATCCTATCATGATCTAGGCCTCATATAATTACTGTATATTGAACATATATAAACAGTGTTTATGCACTGTATTCTATTGTAGAGGTACACAAGATTATAATATAACGAAGTGCTGTGTACCTTTGTGTAGAAGCCAAGTTCAGTTTCTACTTAGATTTGATGAGTAACAGGGTGTGTTAAAGTTACGAACTTTCTGATATAAACGTTGAAATGTCTGATAGTGGCGAAAGTGATATAACAGGCCCCTTATATAAAGATAAACCAGAATGGAGCGATGTTACTGGTATACCTGAAGACGATGGCCCTACCCCTGTGGTTGTAATTGCACACACTGAAAGATGTAAGTTCAATACTCATCCAAGTACCATAATTAGCCTCAGTAAAGTTCCTAAGTTATTTTTGCCATGTTATATGACCCACCCACCATATAAATATTTCATTTTTTAAATATTTTTTTTAGTTGAGGATGTTTACAATTACTTTCGGGCTGTCCTAAAAAGTAATGAAAAGTCTGAAAGAGTTTTACAATTAACTAAGGATGCATTGGAACTGAATGCTGCTAACTATACAGTGTGGCAGTATAGGTGAGTAACCTGGGCCTGAGGCCTGAGTAAAATAAAGTAACCTTGCTTTGTATTTGCAAGAAATCTACATTTGTTACTTTGACTCATACTTCATTTAGCTGTAAATAAGCATTGTCATTTATGTATTCATTATCCTACCATGAATGAACAAATTGCCTATTCCATATTTCTTTTATAGCATCTACCCTCCAAACAACGTACCCTTATTATCTATTAAATAGTCATGCGCCTGATCTCTCTCCGTTTGTGTCGGCTTTCCGTCCCATCGGACTATGAGAGTGAGGGAATAGAGAGTGCATCTGTGTTTGTGCACACACTTGTGCACTGTAATATCTCCTGCGTACCTGGCCAATCGCCTTGGCGGAAATATGGTCGCTGTCTGTACATGGAAGATATATGAGAATAAATATTATAGGAGACCTGAAAACTGCATCGAAAATCGGTTCAGCCGTTTCTGAAATTAGCGTGCACAAACGCACAGAGAAACTGACAAAATTTCCAAAAATCATTCTTTACTACTATTGTGTTTATCAACACCAATTTCGATGCAGTTTTCAGGAATATATTGTGACAGGTATTAACATATAGGCTACTTTTTATCCTGGGAAAATGTTTTTATCCTGGATAATTTCGACATTTTGTTTTTTCTGTAGTCCACGTGGACGGAGTCGCGGGCATCCACTAGTAGTAAATAAGATTTATTTACTAACAAATTCTGGCTCTATAGACCAAGTTTTAGAAAAGATTTTTTCAAGTTAATTTATATTTTGATGTATATTACTATCATTACCAATAAATTTATATGCTATTTCTTTCAGACAAGATGTCCTAAAAGCATTGGGTTCTGACTTAACTTTAGAGTTAGACTATGTAGAACAAGTGATACAAAGCTCTCCTAAAAACTATCAAGTAAGACATTTTTTTAAGTATTTGACTGGTACCAGCTTCTTTCCGCTGTGGATGGCATACTTGGACTAAAATAAATCTTCTATGAGCAAGTTAAAAACCCTCCATTTCATGTGGAGAGTGGACAATCAACTGGCACACATATGCCTCATGCACACAATGGCAACACTATTTTCTAAATAAGCATTATTTTAAAAATTATTAATAAGAAATGGAAAAAAATTCCTCACCCGAGCGGGTGACCCGGTAGCTCATTGGTTAGAGCGTTAGCACGGTATGCAGAGGTTGTGGGTTCGATTCCCACTCAGGTGAGGAATTTTTTCCATTTCTTTATTAATAATTTTATAATATACTAGCGGACCTGACAGACGTCCTGTCCCACGCCTTTGAACTAACGTCACCCAATTGTTTTGCCTTCCCGGACTTTCAAATTTCGAACAAATTGTTTGTATGGGAATGCAGAAAAGGAATGGTTTAGACATGTTCAGGCATTTTTTAAAAACTTTATCTCCGTTAGAACTTAGAACCATTCCTGTACTTCAAGGAATACGCTAAAAAAGAATTAGCGAAATCGGTTCAGCCGTTCTCGAGATTCGCGCTTACCAACACATTTAGCGATTCATTTTTATATTATAGATAACTTGACTAAGATAAATTTATAAAAAAACACTTCTCCATTAAGCATTATTTTGTCACCTCTGTTTTAAACCCAGTTGCAAGTTTTAAGCCTTAAGTGAGGCTGGAATGGAATCCACACTAGTTGTGGTTTATGACGATAATAATCATTGGGTTTTCTAACTTTTTGACTATAACCATTTCCAGGTATGGCATCACCGCAGGGTATTGGTGGAGTGGCTTCAAGACCCATCTCGCGAACTAGAGCTTACTGGAGATGCTCTCATCAGTGACCCCAAGAATTATCATGCTTGGCAGCATAGACAGTGGGCTATCAAGACATTTGGGTAAGTAAGCACTTGGATCTATTGAGATATTTATCCAACTGTCCTTTACATAGATTAATTTCGGGATTTAGTTCGAAATATTAATATTTCTAATAATTTATAAAGGCACTGAGTAGTTATTTGTATTTACGAGTATATTGTTAAATTATGTGTAGGTAAGTTATTGCTGTATACAAAATCTTGTAAGACTGTAAATGAAAAATCACATACAAAGAGATTTAAAGTTTTTTTGCAATGTTTATTGACAATAAATTCAATGATGACAAAAAGAAGGTAAAAAGTAAGTTGCCTAGATAAAAAAAAGATATGCACTACTTTGAAAGGTTTAAAAGTTCTGCATTTTCATGATAAACATACTCACCTAATTATGTAAGTATGTTTCTTTGATTTAACCTTTCACGTAATAATTAGATGGAGGTGTTTGAAGTGTAAGATGATTTAGAAGTTAGAACCTCTCAGTAGGTATGAGACTCGTGAGGCTTGTGTTTACCATCATTTTGTGATAAAAGAGAATTAACAAAAAGGCGCACAGTATTACGGTCTAGGAAATCGATTCTAGGCCTTTGGGATTTCATTTTGATAAAAATGATATTTTTTCATTTTGATAATAATTAGGTAGCTGTTTATTTTTCTGTCATTGCCGTTGAGGATAGTAGAAGGCACTAACATAAATCCATCTTGAAGATCACTGCCTACGTGAGTAAATATTCTGATTCTCTTTATTGCAGGCTTTTTGATAAGGAGCTAGATTTTGTCGAAACTCTTATCAATGACGACATACGCAACAACTCGGCTTGGAATCAACGGTACTTTGTTGTCAACAATCACCTTGGTTGGGCCGATATTAACGTACAGAAAGAAGTATGTTACACTCTAGATAAAATCAAAATTGTAAAAAACAACGAGAGTGCTTGGAATTATTTGAGAGGTGTACTATTTCATGACAAACGTGGTCTTAGTGGGAATGCTGTTGTTACATCTTTCTGTGAGGATTTGTATAAAACTAAGTGTCGTTCGCCATATTTGTTGGCATTTATGATTGATGCTTGCGACGAGGCTATTAAAAAGGGAGAAACTAATTGTATGCATAATGGCGATAGGGCATTAGAATTATGTCAAACGTTAGCAACTAAGTATGATAAAATTAGATGCAAGTATTGGAATTATATCGCCGATAAGTTTAGAAAAATATTAAAAGAACAAAGTAATAAGAAAAATAATGAAAATGGTGATCTAGATAAAAATATTTAATGTAGTGGGATTACAATTCTTCATATTTTACCGACGCTGGATGTTCCTGTGTGCCACTCTCCATGAAGATTTATAATAACTATACAAAAGGATTAATAAAAAGAAATAAACGTAAACATATAGATACAGTTTAAAATTATCCATAACTGGTGTTCCTTTTAGCTAGGAAATATTGTTGTTCCATTTCTTTGATTTGAGTATTGTACGTGCTTTATCATTAAACTTATCAGTTGTACAATTTGATTTTTATTCTACCGTGGCGACTTTATCTAGTTTTAATATAACCATCGTGCTATTTTTTTACTTCTTCCTCCTCATCTTCGTCTTCATCTCTCACACATTTGTTCTTTGCATCATGTAGCGCAGTCATTCCAACGTTTAAATGTACGTGAGATTTTATCGCATGAGCCACGATTTCACAGCAGCAGTCTGGTCTTTCACTTATGAACTGTAACATACTTGGCACTATCGTCACTTTAGAATATTGAGGATGGTCTAATTTTTTGCCCGAATGATTGCATTGGAATTCATCTATATGTTTTGAATTAGGTTTATCCAAGTTGGATGTGGATGACTTGGACGCTTTTAGTGCATTCGATGCAGGTTTGTGGATGTTGGATGCCTGCAATTCGGGAGGTGGGGGATTGCACGGCTTGAATTTAATTTGAATTGGTTTAGGGTGTGGGATATGCGATGGTTTCTTTCCTGTTAACTTGCGGATATCGGGGCATTCTTCACATTCACAAACCGGACATTTGCAGATGTGCTGAGAAGGTTGAGAAAATAATAAAGAATATACTTAATACTTAATGTTAAATTAAACATTATATTAATGTTAATGGCTGTAAGCAGGCATGTACTTTCATGTATATCAATTTGTTAAAACCAGGTTTCGATAGGTTCATTTATATGGAAATGACATCCAGTTTGGAAGAATGTTTACCAATTCCTATAACCTACCTAATACGCCAGACCAAAGAGCATTAACTCTTGAAAATGCGGGGTATCTCTATCTACTACTATTATGTCTACCATTTATTACTACCTATGTATGATAATATTTTAAACTGATTGGTAGCGACGGTCATAGTTACCATGGCTTTATCAATATTTCTTTTGTTATTCGTATCGTCTGCTGAACTGTTGGGTTTCATGACTAAAAACAATATGTTTTGATGATGGACACTGATTCAAGGCATCTTTCTTGAGCTTGTTTGTAGTGTGATCATGGGAACCTACTTCATATTTAATCAGTAGGTTTCCTCATGTTACCTTGAATAGAAAATGAATTTTTTTTTATCATAATAAAAACAGAAACTACTTGACAGGAAAACGTCGAAGAACGAGGAATGGAATGTCAATAAGAAAAAGTAGTGATGCCGATTCAACATGCGAAGTTCTTGGAACTTTAAATATCCGATCGATCGTCTCTATAATTTTATGATACTTATTTTATTATAGACTACATACTTGTTCATCATCAGACTATTGCAGTCCACTGCTGGATATAGGCCTCCTCCAGGGCACGTCACAAGACTGCCATGGGGGGTATTTGCCCATAGTCACCACGCTGGGTAGGCAGGTTGGTGATCGCAGTTTGTATTTTGGACTATGTTGTCAACACAGGAGGCGCTGCTGACATACTTTATATTAACAAGTATATAAACAGAGTTAGTTACCTCGCCTGGGAAAACTTCTAATAACTTTATATTGCGTCGACCCTATGCATCTAAGTACATAAGGCGCCGCCGCGCCGCAACGATAAAATCGGCAGTTTGCGTTGCGGCGCCGGCGTTTTACTGTTGTACGGTAGGGTAACCATGATTTTTTAGTGTGGATAGACGTCTCTGCCTTTGTGAAATGATTTCACAAATGCTTTTCTATGCCTCTTGTTTTATAAGTTTCGTCACAGAATCCCACAAACAAGCGTTCTTGAATCAAAGATATCAAAATGAAATATATTACATATTATACATCTCTCGTAGAGAATAAGTATATTCTTTGATATACATTAAGGTCATAAATGACTAAATGGATATATTTATTAATTATAATTTACATTGTGGGGTGGATAGTAATACAATATAAATTAAGAGTTTTTTAAAGATTTAGTGAATCATTGTCACCAAGTGTGGCGTCACAACGCTGGAATTCGCGTCTTCTACTTACTTATAACATAGAGGAAGTCTTATTCCTCTATGCTATATGTACACTATGCTATATATGAGTAGAAATACGGCATGAAGATAATGATGTAAGGACGATATGTAAGAAGTTACATCTATCTAACGTGTAAAAGTATCTACAATATGATTTATTATGTTGAGTTGAAAGTGTTCAACACTTTTTGGTTTCTTCCATCCGCTTTGCTCTTAGTTCCATCCACATTCCATCATTATTCCATGGCCAAACTAAGGCGCCTAAACTTCATTGTCAATCATAGCCTGACATAGAGGAGAATTTTTGAGAGAGAGAGAGAGACTATTTGTCAATTTTATTGACAAGTGTTGTAAAAATCCCAAAATCAAAGAATATACTTACTCTCTAACGAGAGAAGTACGCTTCCCCAAAATGATCACAAATACATACAGTAGTACCTAAATTATCTTAAATAGCAACAGTACCATTACAGATATGGATTCTTGCAAGGCCATTGAATATAAAATAATTGAGAAGATATCTGCTGGTATACTTTGGGATCTTTGAATCTAATGCTTCACATACGCAATAGTCTACACTCAAGGCCTAGGTACTGTACCCAGGTAATGACATAAAATCTTCAATAACCCTGAGATAATTTGAAACCAAATAGCTGCAAATAAAGTTATATTAACTAGAAAACATGACCAGGAACGGAGGATGCGTTTGGGAACCCACAGAACTACGCGCACTGAAGCACGAGCTCGCACAAATGTCGTGCTCTTGTGAAGTCTGTATACAACAGCGGGAACTGCCCTGGTACAAACAAGTGTACCCTCAGAGAAACCAAGAAGTCCAGGTAGCAAACGCCTACGAGTTCCTAGATCAGTCTGTACAAGTCAAGTTTGAAAACGAAGATCCTAAACAAACATGCCGGCACATACAAATGAACAATTTCGAAGACACGTGCCCAAGTTGTTTGGTGACAATGCATTTGCTCAAGAATTTAACTAGATTTATGAAAGATGAGGAATCTGAAACTAATGTCGAGATGTTCACCCGTAATAAATCTACAGAAGCATTGAATATTTGGGACTCTACAATAAAACCATATTTGAATATTTCAAATTTGTCCCTGTGCGACATGTCCTCTTTAAACGTAAGTGACACTACGGGTACGGATCCCATATTGGATCATAAACATATTAAAAAGAATGATACTAATGAGGCAATGGAAATTGGCAAAAATATAGCAAATGATGTAAAGATGTCAATTTACGGCACTTGCTTTTGCCTTGATAAGTTAATAGATACTATTAGACCACCTATGCAAGGATATATTGGTACGTAGACGTGTTGAAGATCTACCTACAAATATACAAGCTACAAGCCACCTGTTTCAATATTCTGGTAACTATTATGTGTGAAAATATAATGTGAGTTATTAATTTATAGTCGACTGTATTTCCATAAGTGAAACAGAAAAGAGCATAAAATTGTGTAAGCAGTTATTTTTTGCAGAATAACAGGTTTATAATTAAAATTCATTTAAATAACAGTTTATAATTTTATTGGTGTTGAGGACATACCTAGTTACGTAGCTACTTTGACAATTTTATAAAATAACAATAAAATACCTAGTGTAGGTATGTAGGTAGCTACTAGTCTTTTTATAAAAAAAATGCTAAAATGAATAAAATTTAAAACAAATAGGTATGTCTGCTATTTTTCTATAAACATTTATGAGATTTTAAAAACAGCCTTTTTTGAGGTTTCATTTTTCGTTGTCGATTTACAATCGTATTTGATAAACTAATATAAATATCTAATTTTTAATTACTTCGCTGCATAATGTTTTATGAATCTAGCGGACGGGTCTGAAACTTGTACCCATTTAGGCATCCAGTAATATGGCGTGAAGTTATGTTGTCCGGGGAAAGATTTCTCAAACACGTATCTGTAATATTTAGATTCAGATGTTGTTGGCTGAGTGCCTTTATAAACGACATTTTCGTCTGTCAATCGTTCCGAAACTATCTCAGCTATAACTGTAAATAAAGATTTTTTTACAGAAGCTACTCCATCACTAAAAGCTTCTTTATGACGCCACAATATCTGGTCCGGAAGTAAGCCGCTGTTGGCGAAACTACTTCTAAGTAAATGTTTTTCAACAGTTTCTTGTGGTTGCCGCATGAGAGGCTCTACATTCAAGTAGTGATGAGTAAACTGAATATCTAAAAATGGCACACGAATTTCTAAATTGAATGCGCTAGTGGTGCGATCAGCACGTAAACCGTCATATAAATAGATGTCCGAGAGGAGACGAATACTTTCTTCATGGCCTGCTTGAGCAGACGGTGCATCCCTGAAATATATGTAGCCTTGGGCCACTTCATCTGCGCCCTCCCCACTAAAGATAACCGTCGTGTTTGTATTTTCCTTAATATATTTCGACAGAATATACATTGGCAAGCTAGCGCGAATTGTAGTGATATCATAAGATTCTAAATGATATATCACTGAGTCCAGTGCTTGTCTCACATCATTTTCATCAAATCTAACTTCGTGATGTTCTGTACCAAGGTAATCTGCAACTGTTCGGGCTGCAGCTAAATCAGGTGAATCACCCATGCCAATAGCAAATGTTTGAATTTTATATGGAAGCTTTTCTTGCTTAGCTAACTTTACGACAAGTGCAGTAATCAAAGAAGAGTCTAATCCGCCGCTTAGTAAACACCCGATTTTTCGGTCTGCCATTAAGCGCTTTCGACAAGCGGCTTCCAATAAATGCGAAATCTTTTCGTGTAAGTTCATTTGACTTAGTTCATTTTCAGGAACCAGGGGTACGAACCTTGGAGGCATACCTGGTGAGAAATACTTTTCGGTATAATCTAGTTTAACTTTACCACCGTCCAACATAGTCCACACTTCAAAATGTCCCGGTGGAAATTGGCCCAATGTTGCTGTGTCGCCATATTTTTTCTTTAACTCAATGAGACCTTTGGCTTCTGAAGCAACTCCCAATATGCCGTTTTCTTCGTCTTGCAATTTAAACATTGGCCTAACTCCGTATGGGTCTCTTGCGATGTAAATTTTTCTATTATCGCCATCTACGAGACAAAAACTGAAAACGCCATCAAGGTTTTTGACTGTTTCTGCGATTCCAAAGCGCTTGTATGTGTGGATGATACATTCAACGTCACATTTGGTTTCGTAAGCGTAATCGTGTTGGGCTTGGAGACGTTTGAAATTGTAGATTTCACCGTTGCATATGAGGGTGACTCGAGGGTAGAGATGGAGTCGCATGGGCTGCATTCCATGGAGGCTGTCTACAATAGACAATCGCATGAATCCAATGATAGACAATGGTTCGCGAGCGTCTTGTTCCATCCGCCACGCGTCAGGCCCGCGGTGTTTGATAGCCTGGAGGCTTTTCAGGCAAGCAGCTATCAGGCTGTCGTCTATGCCGAACGTTGCCCATATTCCACACATTTTCTGAAAAATACGAAGGTCAACATCAGTCAAAATCGTTTGTAATCGTTAAACAAAAATTCTTTATTCTCCTTATCTACTTTGCAAATTATTAGCGTAACTAAATGCAACAAGGTAGGTACGGTATATAAGTATTTAAGTACTTATATTAATTATGTATGTATCCTATCCTCTGTTTTGAATTATTTAAATTAGTATAGTTCCTTGGTAGTATTAGTAGGTAAGGTTTTAGATGAAATCAAATATAAGGGTAAGGTAGGGTAAGTAGGTAGCAGATAGCCGGCAGCTGTATCCGAGTGGACTAAAATAAGCCCAAGTCGTAATTCAAACAAAATTTTTAACGTGGAATAAAAATCCGAGATTCTCTTTGATGAAATTGGCCATAAATATTCATAAATGCATTATTTTTTTAGTTGGTACCTAGGTAGGTACTTAAGTAGTAATAATTTAAATGTAATTTCATCAAATGATAATTTAGTGTAGGTAAACTTATTTTTGCCTAACTTGAGAAGACTAAATATTGGATAAAATAAATTACTCTACATAACCTACCTATCTACTAACTACCTATACACGTTCATCTATTTGCTGAACTTACAGATTTTTAAATAACAAACTGGTTAGTATTACACATTTTGAAATAAGTAGAAATCTATAGATATAAATAATTAATAAACTTACCTAGAATGACCTAAATAAACCGTTCAGCACATAAAATGTAACTCAATCGCTACAATTCCGATAGATAGCGGTGCGGTAAGTAACGAGTGCGGTTTTTGCAGGTTGGTTGCAAACTAAACAGTGATAATAAATTCGATTTTATTGCATCATCTGCTTTACTACAGTAGGTAGAAATTCGCGCGTCCGCCGCGTGGCCTGCCCCAGTGTTGGCAACCTAGAATGATGCGCTGATCGTACCAGGGGCGTAAAATTATCGTACCTGACGAAAAATTATCGTATACTTTTGAACGACATAAAAAAAACGTTAATTATTAATAAAAATAGATATTATTACGAACTTATATTGCGCTCAGCCGCTCGTCAAGTCCTTTTTCGAATTTTATGATTTTCACATGGGTACATTGCGTACAAATGGCGCGAAAATTTGTTATTCATGAACACATAAAATTGACAAAATATGTAATATTCAACGAGATATATATTTATATATTTCTTATCTATATATGAGTGAACGTAACTATCGAAATCCATTACAATTCGAAAATTATCGTACATTTGTGTACGATAATGAATCGCAATCGTACATCGTACGCTGGTATCAAATTATCGTGCATGTACGATAATTATCGTACGGTTGCCAACACTGGCCTGCCCGCGCCTACAGATTATTTTTATACCGCGCCCGGCGTGGCAAGCTGTCAGACAGACAGTTTTCAATGTCAAGCCCCACAGATTATTAAAAAGAATATTAAAAAGAACCTGACTGGGGCGCCCCGCCGCCCGCCGTGCCGCCCGACCAAATCGGGGGGACACCGTAAAACATTGCTCTATACGTCTTGACAAGACAATACGGCTGAAAGATTGAAATTTCAGATAAGATATGGTTTCACAGGATAGCGGTGCCATCATATGGCGGTCATAATATGGCGGTAAGATTACGTAAGTTAAACAGGTACTAAGTAAGTTATTTAAATTGGCGATTTCCTAAAGAGCGGTAATTGACACCGTTGTTTACATAGAAAATGTTCTAGTGACGGCATTCATAGCTATAGGTAGGTTTCCATTAAGTATTTTATAACCAGGACGTCTACTCTGAAGTGACGATAAACGAAGAATCGGCCGAATATCGAGGTGTTTCCTACTACGAACTTCCTTCGATCGGATCAGTCGCGCCGTTTTCTCATTCGGTCCGAACTCTATTTGACAGGTATAAGGCTAGTTAATAGAAAGCTCATAATATTAGTCAATGTGAATTATTATCTATGGTTCCGAATGAGTGGTGAACTCAGATGAATGAATCCGAAGCAATTTCGTACTAGGGTCAAAGGCTGTCAAAGGCTTCGATTCGGTCGGGCTTCGGTCGGACCGAAAGATTCGAAAGCGGCATTTCAGAGTAGATCCCAGAGTGCTTAGTGTGAGTTTTGCTAAATCAATCGAGTAACTTAACTTCCGCGTAAATCGAGCATACATCGTGAGTATCGAGTATCGACTGCATGCGAGTGTGAGATACCATTGTGCATTCGATTCGATGGAAGTTATTTCATAGTGAGTAGTGAGCAGGGATTTGGTATCTCAGTGAGCACGCCGCTCGATAGTCAGCCGCTCCGATGGATAACCGACTAAATTAAAAAGTTTAAATAGACATTCGTGTCCCGTCAAAGAAGTTACTATCACATTTAGTAAGATAACATTGTGTGTTATTTATAATCTGTGGCTTTTGTTTACATATCTATGTTCTACGAGTGTTTTAATCGTTTTAATGATTTATCATTTGTAATCTTGAATTGTATTCCTGATATTAATTTTAATTTATTTAATATGAAGACCAGCAACAACAACAGAAACACACATTGAATAACCTTGATAATGATTCTAGTTGGTGCACCACGTTACATACCTACCGACGTGTATGATTTTAGGTGCAAGGATGTAGGTAGGTACTTATGTTATCCCCTAAAGTAACCCGCTGAGTAGACCTTACATTAGTGAGCCGGAGTAGATCACTACACATTAAGAATTTAAAAGCTGTCTTGGTAAATCGAGAATTTGCATGAGTACCTACGGGACATAAAATATCGCTCATCTCGTGCTCGCTCTAGCACTTCTACACATCATTCAAGCAAAAAATACCGTGACGACATCACTTCTATGCAAAATAAACTCCTCAACGAACAAATACTTCCTCTTTCACTTAAGAATTTGTAGTGAGTAAATACTTCGTGCGAGTGAAAACGTTAACCGTTCGAACTGTCAAAACGCTGCCGTTGTAAACACTCGCACTCGCTAAATCCGAACAAAAACGTACACTTTTCGATCATCGCGGCATTCACTAGTGAGTAGTGAGTGACGAGGTCATCGATTGGAAACTTACACTCGCAATTTTAGTTCACATAGTTAACCACTAGATGGCGCTCACTCAATTCCATATAAAAATGCGTTAACTTTACGGCGATCGAGCAGCCAAAAAAACTCGCACTAAGCATACAGATACGTCATTGTTAACACGTAAATATGTCTTTAATCCGAAACCTACTACTTACTACTACTACTACTTATTGATTTTGACTTCAAGAGGTACGAGTAACTCTAGTTCTGTGCCTGCACGAAGTTATCTTTTAGTTAACTCGCAACGATATGTATTAACTCTCCTCAAGAAATAAGTTGTTAAAATTGTCCTTCCCTGTGCTCGAAAGATGGCGCTAGTATCCGGTAAAACTAGTATTCTATCTTTACCGGGATAACACTCTCATGACTATTAGGATGGGCACGCATTGATAGGATTAGTTAGTTAAGGAGTACCTACCTACCTAGGTGAGCTATTATAATAATATCTAGTTCAAATATTTTTTAACATGTTTGTAGAATCAATGAATATTTATAAGTCCTTAAGATAACAATGCAAATAACTAATACGTAACGCTTCTATGTCACGTATTCTGTGCTCTACCATAGAATGGTTCTAGTTAGTAGTTTTATGGTAAGCTTCGCTGGCTTCTGGATGTATTTTTTTTGGCATTCATTTTTAGAGCCATCGTAAATTGGACGACTCGTCGCGGCGTTGTAGTTTGCTTTTGACGTCTTGTCGCCGGCGACTAGACGCGGAGCTGTCGATGGCGTCGGCGATTAGTCGTAAGACAGACGTCGCGATTATTGTTATTCGAGAATATTCGAAAACTACGGCCGTATTGTTCATCTGTCGTCAGGTGGTCGTCAGCAACGCTAAGAAATTGGGGTTGATTCCATAGAAAAAAATTATCGTAACCTTACAAAGAATACGATGTATTAAAAAACAATGTTGTCTTTTTACACCCTGTATGTATATAGACAATAGTTATCTGAATGATTCAGCCAGCGAAGTTAAAGTTGATAAAGAAGATTGCATGTGTCACCCGCTTTATTTTTATAATGGATTTTATTACACACATTGGTTCTAAAAAATCCATTTTGCAAATATTCTAGGATCGAGGATTAAAGTGGACATAAAAGTGTAAAAAGATCCATCAATGGATCTTTACAATGGATCTTAGTGGACCTAGGGGAACATTCCTGAGTTGTTTAGGAATTTCTCCATACTATCTGAAAAATTTAACATGTGATTTCAGCCTATCAAATTTTGTGGATAGATTACCGATCACTAGGTCTATAAGACCCTTAAAGTATTACAAAACTTTTTTCTACATCCTGTAGACATTTCCGAGTTGTTCAAGAATTCTCCAAATCTCCAAGAATCTCCAAAAATAAATTGTGTACTTATGTGCAATAAAGAATAAACATGTGATTTTGGCTCTCTTTATGGGTTCTTTATAGTGGATATTTCATAGCATTTCGCTAAAATCCCCTGTGGTTACATCCTGTATAAGTAGGTAGGTACGTTTATCTAAAATACAGCCAAGTACGTCTCGCTTGTACGTAGCTAGACTTGGTAAAAGCCAAGTCTAGCTACGATAGTTGTTTAATTTATTAAGAATATCTATACGAGTAACTAACATCAAACTTCATTTATTAAGCATTTTAATTAATAAAAGGCCCCCTGATTACGTAAAAGCCGAAATCTAGAATACTAACCTTATTACAGAGATGATAGCGGACTGGGTTTCAATTGTAAAAGTTAAATTACGAACCTAACTAGGTGGTTATGTGTTATATCGAACTAAAGCCTCTCCCTAAGGATTAGTAGAAATTAGGTATTCCCATCAAAATGTTCCACCTCCTGTCGCTTTGAATCAGTTGTTGGTAGCAGCCAGACTTGATAATGAGACGGGTCTTGTGTTTGTTTACAAGTAAGGTACGACATAAATCAGATATAAATCTGTTTGTGATAAATACTTAACACGCTGTCAGTCTAGCTGATGTAGGAACATAGATATGAAGGTACATAATATACCTACATAAGTACCAACATTGTTATCCTTAAAGTGGTGGAGCAGAAGTGTGCAAGGAGAGTAGGTCCATATACATCATCCACATTCAATTTGTTCTTCATAATATTATTATGCTCGTCGCTTTCGGGTGCTCTTGACAAGGTATTAGATCTCTATTGAGGGATCGCCCGCCACCGGGCCCTATACCCTCCGCTGACCCTCCGATCTGCCGACTCATGATCACGAACACAAGACACTACAGTCGCAACGAGAAGCCATATCCAAGCACCTAGCATGCAACCATAAATACATAGCTGCTAATCCGAAAACCAATTAAAATTTTAATCGACATATGTTTCGCCAACACCCGTGGCATCATCAGGATTAGTTTTCCATGTTAGTTCTATCTACCAAACCAACTAATTATGGTAATAATTTATGGTTGCATGCTAGGTGCTTGGATCTGGCTTTTCATTGCGACTGTAGTGTCTTGTGTTCGTGATCATGAGTCGGCAGATCCGAGGGTCAGCGGAGGGTATAGGGCCCGGTGGCGGGCGATCCCTCAATAGAGATTTGAACTTCCGAATAGTGACGCCTGATACAATTCAATATTTAAGGTATTAGATCTTTCTTTACGTCAATTTGTGTGTTGGTACGTTCGTAGGTATATGGTGACCTCTCCCAACATTTATGTATTACCTACATACTCACACAAAATAGTAAAAAATAATTGAGGGCGCCTTCATCAACATAACCACAGGGTATTGATAGCCATATTTTGTTCATCGTGAATTAATTTAATTGTATGCATATTACGAGTATGTATCTACTCGAATACAAGAAGTCACCTTTAAGGCCCAGAAGTGTTTTTTTAACAAACGATCAAACTGTTGTGTATGTACTATGTAATTTTTTTTAATGGCTGATACGCTATACTGAACCTACTTATAGACGTTTCACACATCATCCTATTGCAGTCCACTGCTGGACGTAGGTTTCCACCAGGGCACGCCACAAGGCTACTGCTATATCACCTAATTTGCAATAGCAAAGCCAAAGCAAAGCGATAGCGAAAATTGTACAATATTCGCCTTGACATGTCAAAGTTCCTTTGAAATTCATTTTACGTAATATGAATTTGACAAGCAATTAGCGATTTTTTTTTTGCTATCGCTTTGCTTTTGCTTAGCTATTGTTATTGCTAGTTAGGTACCTAATAAGGGGGCCGTTCACACATACCTAGTCTCCGTGTATACGGTACCCGTTTTAACGGATACGACAAAAAATTATGCTTTATTTACACATAGGCACCGTAACGTTCAACGTATCCGTCATTTACTGGATACGATGTTCACAAGCAAATTCGCAGTATACCGCCGCTATTCTACCAGGATGGCCCCCTCACCCCGCAGTTCCTCTTCGGTAAAATTGTACGGAAACATGACGGATACGTAGGTATTCCGTTCATCCAGTATTCGATGACATAACGGATGTAATAATTTTACCGGACCGTTTTTCTAATGTATTCTGAATATGTGAAGTCGCTCATACAACTCCATGCGCCATCGATGAAAAAAAACGTACCTATCCGATAAAACGGACCAGTAAAACGGAGACCATGTGTGAACGGGCTGTAACGTGTCAGGATCATAGCAATACATATCATTTTATTTGTAGACTAGTGGACGCCAGCGACTCCGTCCGCGTGGACTACAGAAAAAACAAAGTTAAAAACAATTATCCGGGATAAAAACATGTTCCCGGAATAAAAAGTAGCCTATATGTTAACTGTAACAATATATTCCTGAAAACTGCATTGAAATTGGTTCAGCCGTTTCTGAGATTAGCGTGCACAAACGCACAGACAAACAGACATACCGACAAACAGACAAACCGACAAACAGACAAAAATTCCAAAAATCATTATTTTGGGTATTATTGCGTTGATAAAGGTCTCCTATAATATTTTTGCTCATAATATCTTCCATGTACAGACAGCGACCCGTTACATTTTTATTACGAGTTACGTATATGTAAGAATAAGAAGATAAGAAGAAGATAAGATATGTACGTACGTACGGATAATAGAACTTTACATGAAAATAAGTAAGTGCAGATGTTGTAAGACATTGAAAACCATCTGAACTGGTTGTAAATACCGCATTTTAATGCGAACGCGTCAAATTCCGCTGATTTAACATAAAACGAGCCCTGTCTTCGGTTCACTGGCTTGAAATAGGTTGGTAGGGGAAGGTGGGGTAATTGAGAACGGCGGGTAATTGAGAACAGTTGAATATCAAATAAACCTCCCGCACTACATCGCCCGCACACATCTAAGCTGATGCGCTTGCCAGCCCTTAGTATTCCCGCAAAAGTGCGAGTGAGAAGATGCACGTATTTCGTCACGGTGAGTCAAATAATCTTTTACGTAATTTTTTTTTAATTTTTGTCGCATGTAAAAATCAGCACAAAAAGGATATTTTTGAGGTTAATGACAATATATTTTGTTGCCATCTTACATGTACTATCAGTTTATATATTCCAAGTAGTTTTAAGTTCACCGCCACTAATATTGCGAGTAACGATCATTTTGTTTCCATTACCCCACACGATATCGGGTAAATACGAACACCAATGTTTTTTATTTTCTTAATTTTTATTATTATAAAGTTTATTTCTAAAAGTTTTGAATTAATTTCTTTGTAGCTGGATAAGTAACGTTCCTGTTGCAATAAAAGTTGATTACATTTATGACTTTCTTTTATTATTTTACAGTGTTGTAAGTTAGGTGTTCCCAAATACCCCACTTTCCCCTACCTAAGCAAAATATTATTTATTCCGACAGCTGACTATATATAGGTATCATTGGAAATTGGGGAACAATTTCGTGTTTAATTCTTGGACTAGCTGAATTAGCTGGAATTTGCCGGAATAAAATATTTTCCGAGGATAAAAAGTAGCCTATGTAAGTATTAATCCTGGGTGTCAGCTAACTCCATACCACATTTTATTAAAATCGCTTCAGCCATTTAGACGTGAAGAAGTAACAAACATACATACTCAGAAACTTTCGCTTTTATAACATTAGTGTGAGTAATATGCTTAGAGCTGGGTAAGGAGGCATCAAAATACTTAGATAAGCACTGCGCATCTACCTACTTAGTTTGTGGGACTGCGTAAATGCCTATAAAATAGGTAGATATTGTTTATTTTGTAGAGAGATTGAATTAAAGAACTTAGGGGCCCGAGACAAATCTTCTTACGCTTCCAATTATGTTTTTTATGGCAGGACAATAAGCAGGTGTAATGGTTAAACCTAGTTTCAAAACAGTGCCGTCGGCGAAAAGTTGTAAGTTCACCGAGCATGATTTGAAAGTACCTTATCTGCAGGTTGCCTATAACCATGAAGTACGTATAAAATAAAGTTCTAACTTAGCACTTAGTCAAAACATCACACTAATTTAATGTTTACAACTTTTAAATAGATATCACCTCTGCCTGTCCCCTAGAGTTAGAGTGTACGCACAAGAAGTCACGTGATTATTTATATAAAAGGGTGGATTGATGTAAACTGGTATCATACCAAATTGTGCTCTGATCGACCGATCAACTGAACTTGTTTACCTACCTATCTATATAACCATCATAAAAATGCATATACCCAAGCTCATATTTTTAGTACTGACGACGGTGTCTCTGGTCTTCATTGGCTTCTCTCAAGCGGCTCCAGCACCAGAGCCTCGGAGGGTACGTATCTAACTGATCTATTTTTTATTTCAGATGTTATTTCGTCTATTTTATGGGGATTTAATTCATTGCGGGAGTCTTCAAAAGATAGGATAGAAAAAGTTATACCTAAGTATTAGCTTTTTCGGGCTCTCCCGCTGTGCGTGAACATTTATTATTATTTCTATGGCATGGAATTACTTTTGCCTGTCGAGAACAGTTTTACCGTTTTGTCTTTATAAATTAATGTACCTATAGATATAGATGAAAGAGTTAGATGCTGACGCTAGGTACAGTTTTACTTTAAACTTTCGGTATGTTATCTAGGTTCACTAGCTAAGTTTAAATAATTGGGATATCTAATTAGTGGCAATACCTACCTATCCCTACCTTCCACAAACCCAGGTAGTCTGATACCTATCCATGAAATATTAAATATTTCCTATACTTAACTACTTGCATTCTGACACATTTTCTTTGCAGTTATTGGCTGTGAGGAAAGCATTTGTCGCACAACACAACAGGGGATGATATGAAGCCTCCTATCCATGAATGAATAAGGTGTTGGTTGAATTAAAATATGTGAGTATTTAATTACATATTACTATTTACAAAAACATAAATGTGACTATTATTTAACCTCTGTTCTTCACATGTTGGTAGATTTCGTGCCCGGTTCCAATGGCTCCGATAGCTCCAAGACCGTGTTTCTGTAAAAATAAGTTTCTTTAATAGCTAGCACATTTACCGAGTGAAAACGATCCACCAACTATGGGAGCTTGAAATAACGCTAGTGATATTTTTTTATATCTCTGAACCAAATATTAACTCAAGAGTATTTTTTTTACAATTAGATAGGCAAATATCGTGCCTGATGTTAAGCAAGATGCGGCCTAAGGTGGTACATGTTTATCTAGAAAGTGCCTATTCACTCTAGCTTTGAAGAGACCAATGTTGTAGTGCTCGGGAAATACATCGGCAGGAAGTGCATTCCACTCCTTGGTACTATATGGTAATTTTAGTGCAAGTCTTTACGCAAATTTGGTTTACTCGTAGTACCTTGTCACAATGAACAGGCAACTCGTGGTACCTATACTTATGGGGCAGCCACTGCTATAAAGATTATAATATACTCATCGGCCGCACATGACTTCGTCCGCATGAGTGGGTAATGGACCCGTGCGAAGCCGGGGCGGGTCCCTAGTTGTACATATAAACCTTCCTCTCGAATCAATCTATCTATTTAAAAAAGCCGCATCGAAATCCGTTACGTAGTTTTAAAGACAGACAGAAAGACAGCGGGATGCAACTTTGTTTTATAAATGACGAAGTATAATAGTGACGAAGAAGATAATTTATTAGGGTCTATTCAGTAGGTATACATTGTAAGTCTACCACAGGCTTCTGGAAGCAACTGAAGATTTAGATACCCGGTAAAGGGCAGCGATCCCAGACCTTTTTACGTCAAAAAGGGGAAACTTAGGAGAACTAAATAGGATAATAAAAAAGGACTTACAATAATTTTGCCACCCTTCTTTATGGCTCCAATTTTGCCAGCATTGTATCCTCCCAGCATCATAGCCAAGACGGCAAGTACCAAGAGAGCGTACTTCATGAGCTGCATGTTTGGTTTGGATGTAGAGCTGACTGAAACTGTTGTTTCGAGCAGAGCTGAACTTGATGTGGGGATAACTTGAGCATTCACTCTTTTATATCACTCAGAATATATTGGGATATCCCATCGTGACACATAAGAAAACCAATATTAAAGTTCCTTTGAAGCCTTTTGCTAAACTTTTTCCTGTAAGGATTACCAGAATGTAAAAGCCATTTGTATAGAAACTCCGTCGTATGCTTCTGATTTGAGATGTAAATTTCATTGAATTGAATCAATGGAAGCTTTTCAATAGGGTTGTAAACTTTCTCTGGTAATCAATAAATCGACAACCTTCCTTGAGAGCTTCAAACGTTGTAATAAATTGGTACTGGATTAAGGGCCGATTTTTTTCAGATAGACTATCTGAGGGATAAAGTTGATGCTGTCTCTATCTTGATCGTACACAGCATCAACTCTACCCTTCAGGTAAGCTATCTAGCCGTGAGAAAACTCGGGCCCTAATTGAGTAACTACTTAGTTTTACTTTGGTTTTACTTAGTTAAAAATTGATCGAATTATTTGTTTTTTTTTAAGTTACCATGAATGGACCTTTAGCGCATAAGTTTCTAAGTCCATTGATAGCAACGGGGCGGTCTATTCAATGCAACGGTGGTCCAAAGAAAGTAACTAAAGTAAAAAGTGTTTGTCACTAATTTGTCAAAACTAATCAACTTTGAATTGAAATAAGTACAGACTGGTATTTATATCAAGTAAGGATTAAATATCAGTTACTTAATAACTTTGGACCCTAATATATTGGAAACCAGGCACTTCCCAGGTATGCTTCCATAGAAAAAAATTATCGTGATGATGAAGAGATTCCGTAGGTTTCGGGAACGTTGACGACCAAAAATCACCCTAGTATTATAAAAAAGAAAGATCTTTGCAAAGGCGAAAAAGATATAAAACCTGAAATACTTATTCCTTTCCGACTCTCATTATACCGGGGTAACGACCAAGCTTCTATTGTGTCTAATGATTTATAGGTATGCCTCGTTTTATTTTACAGAACTTACAAAAACCAATTCATGAACACTGGGAACTTTACAAACATCAGACCTTCGTCTTACTGACATACCTACTAATATTAGTTACCTCACTCAACCCACCAGATGGTTTTTGATAGGAAATAGCGAATTGAAAGTCACGCTCTTTAGAGCGTATTGCACCTTTTTTTATACATGCAGCCTGTGGGCGGAATACACTCCAAAATCCTTTAGCGCCCTCCGAGTCCAATACAATAATGCATTCAGGGTGTTGATGTACGTCAGATATGTTTGCTGAAAATCGTGTAGATTGTTTTTACACGACAATGCGCAAAAGATGCGCATCCCTGGTGTGCAGGGTGCGGGGTAGCGCCAACTGCATTCTGCGCATGATTGCAGATCGGCTGGACTGTTCATATGTCAATCACTGCTCCAAAGTGTCAAGTGGCATGGTGCGGCAGTGAGTGGCATAATAGTCCAGGGGGCAATTCTTGAAAAATTTTGAGCCGAAACGCAGCCACTAACGAACCGTTAACGACACGCGCTGCGAAGCAATATATACTTACCGAGTAATAAGGTATATTTTAGCACGCATCGGTCGCGAGTATTACAGAATAAAAACAAATATTTGTCTCGTTCTGAAATGTGTCTAATTACGTCACCGTAAATTAATTAATGCTTTGTTCTGAGCGTCTACAACGGTTCCGTTTCGGCTTCGTTCCAACTCGAGACTTTTCGAGAATTGTACCCCAGTACAACATTATGAATTGTATTCCACTAACATAGGTTAAGAACATTTTTACTAACAAAATGGATCCTAAGGTCTGAAATAAATGAAACACAATAAATTTATATAAACATATTCACATATATTTCCCACGGCTGTTTTTCCAAAATGGGGTAGCCAAAGCTGCAGGATTGCGAAGGAGAATCTCAAAGTTGCTAGCTTGTCGCCTGAGGGAACTCCATTGAGTTCCTTGGTCGATTCTTACAACATACACGCAAGAGATGCAGTTAATGTACTATACTAAAATCCCCTCTGCTGGCAGCTGTACCTACTAAGTACCTATTGTACTTGGCTATTGCCAGAAATCTACCAATGTAGATGACGTAGGTCCTGTTACGTAGAAAGAAAGTTTGTTATAAAATATTAATAAGAAAATGAAAAAAAAAAAACATCCGACTGAGATTTGAACTCACGACCTCTCGCACTCCGTGCATCGCTCTACCAACTGAGCTATCGGGTCACTTAACTCGGATGACGAATTTTACCATCATCTCTTTACGTTTTTGGCAACGTTATTTTTTCATCCCGATAGATATACAGTAGCCAAATCTCGGCAAACGAAGCTGAATCCCTCAGCACAAGAAAAGAAAGTTTGTCTCAGCGAATACTGCAGTAACAAGGATCCTACTTAGGATAGATGCAGCACTAGATACTGATTGTATTACCTAATTGACAAATAAAATTTATAATCGATATAGGTATGTACTTAATTGAATTTATTTTGATGATAGCTTTCAATATACAGAGTGTAACAAAAAGGGTATGTTAAGCGAAATGCCATAAACGAACATAGCCCACTACAAAGAACCTATTCCCAAAATTTGAAACTCGAAATCACATGTATTTTTTCGAGATTGTATATAAACATTTCTGAGTTGTTTAAGAATTCTGCATACTATTTATAAAAATAAACATGTGATTTCGAGTCTAGAATTTTGTGGATAGGTTCCTCTTGGTGAGCTATAAAAATTCCTCCTACTGTTACAACCCGTATATCAATGTTCGCCAACAGTGTTATCAGTATAACAAAAATTAAACATTGTCTCATTTTGACATTTGCTTGTTATATTCCTTCCATACATTTGCTCTCAAAGGCTTTTGTAAAGAGGTTTTCTAAACACCGGTAGATAGGTACTGGCAGCGACTCTAACATTCAGCGGTAGCTAACTTATCCTCTAATGTGAGATGTAAAAAAATCTGATCTATACGCAAATAATATAAAAGTAGCGTACTTACATGGGATCAATATCGTAGGATACTAATAAACAATACACATAATTTGATTGGCATTTATTAAACAGAATACTTATTAATAATATTTTTACAATAATAGGTATCTATCTGATATTAAGTACAGTATGTACCTAAGGTTACCTAAGTACTTAAATAATTATTTAACCTCTGTTCTTAATATTGTGGTAGATTTCATGGCCGGTACCTATCGCCCCGATCGCTCCAAGACCATGCTTCTGAAAAAAAAATAATAAGCACATAAGTTTCATAAATCTTTTCTAGTATAAAGAAGTGGTCGACAAAGAGGTATTCCTAGATGACTTCAGTAGGTACTTCAACAGCTTACAATGATTTTTCCTCCTTTCCTGATGGCCGATCCTTTACCAGCTTGGGATCCTCCCAGCATCATAGCCAGGGCGGCAAGTACCAAGAGGGCGTACTTCATGAGCTGCATGTTAAGTTTGGATGTATGGACTGGAACTGTTGCTTGGAGCAGAGCTGAACTTGATGTGAATGAAATTTGAGTATACTTATACTCTTATATAGCACGCTCAATACCTAAGTATATTGGGATATCCCCATAAATTCTCAAAATATTCAATAAATTCTCCATGGATATCCCAATGTGACACATAATCAAAAATTTTGTTTGTTTAATTTTTCCTGCAAGTGTTTATTAATTGCGTGTTACTTCAGTGAATGATATTTCCGTTTTTTCTGTCTACTTCACTATGTTATCAGTTATCACCTGGGAGATCATTGGCGACCCTTAAATGTCCAGTGAGTGATGTGAGATTACCTATTTACAATTGAATTTAAACGCAAGTCTTGTACTTATGGTAGCCATTTTTATAACTATAGGTACGGTGAATAAAAGAAGGGTTATAAGTATTAAGTAAAATGTTATGAAAATACCCAACTCCCCATAATCCATAGGTACCTATCAATTTTATTGTGAAGAATAAGATTGCATATCAGTTTCTTGGTATTTATTTTATTTATATCGAATTAGTATTACTTAGTGTTTTTAATAAATCGACCTATAGGATAAGTAATTAAACAATATTTCAGAGCTTTGCGAAACTGTTCTAAACCAAACTAATTCTAATTCACTATCCATTGTTGTTGTTCTTGTTGCGGACTTGGTTGTAAATCTCGTGGCCTGTGGCTGCTGCGCTGATTAAACCGAGACCCTTTTTCTGAAATAGACAACTAATATTATTAAACAAGAAGCTATAATTCTGGAAAAAATACATACCTAAATAGTGCCTAGGTTCTCATGATGACTTATTAATCTTATTATGTAATATTACCTTTTTTACCTAAACCTAGTGTATTTATAAGGAACTTTTGACGCTCGCTTCATCTGTATTTATTTTATTGTGTGAACTGTAATATAAGAGTTGTACAAAAGTCCTATTTGTGACATCATGCCACTATATCCCCTACTTTCCAACATACATATTTTTTAACATACGTATTTTTTGACGGTGTTAAACTTGTAGGTACTTACAATAATTTTACCACCTTTCCTTATGGCTTTTCCATTAATTTTAGGGGCGGCTTCTCCAGCTCTGAAGAACATGGCCATCATTACTATAACGACCAGGAATAACCCAGTGAGCTTCATTATAAATACGATTTATTTTTTGGAACTACAATTCTACAGCAGCTGCAAGGAGCAAGTACAATTTGATACAAAGCCATAATGGGCACAATATTTAAGTGTTTTGCTGACCTGAATACTAATATGGGGTATTCCAACTTCCAAGTTAAGTAGGTATGACTTTTTGGTAAGTCGTTATTATAGATTTTTCCTTACGTCTTCATATTCTTGGAAGATGTGTTATGCGCATGATTGATTACGAATGGGAATTTTATTGAGGGAAACGGTGACTGTGATGTCCATTGGTTTGAATAACAGACTGCGGGTGTGGGTTCAATCTCAAGACCAGTACGATTGAATTTACTAATGTTTGTAGAGCTGTCATAGGTCTTAACTACTAAGCGTCTATGTGTAAGTCAACGCTAACTGTATAATTGACATTGCTTATACAGGGTGATTTTTGGTCGTCAACGTTCCCGAAAACTACGGAATCTCCTCATCATCACGATCATTTTTCTCCATGGAAGTATACCTGGGAAGTGTCTGGTTTCCAAAATATTAGGGTCCAAAGTTGAGTAAATAGACTGCGTTTTTCTGCATAAATGCACATAGACGCGCGTAGCAGGATTTTTTCACGAAAAATAATTAATATCTGTCTATAAAAAACTAACATAAACACTAGACACTATAAATTTCGCACGATCAAGGAATTTAAATAAAAAAAAAAATCCCAGCATTTTTTTTGGCATAAACTTACTTTATTTCATGTATAGAATACGTACCCTTCGTTAAAGGCGGCCACAAAAAAACACCCTATATATCTACGTAGGTACTCGTAACATTTTGAATAGCAATATTGCTAGCTAGCTCTTCAGCATGAGTCAGCTCTGCAATATATACAGGTCCATTGCATTAGATGCACGTCTCTACATTATATTGTAGATAGATCATTGTACTTTGAACTGTTTCAGAGATGTAGCAGATGTGTATAAGTATTTTCATATTTTCTGCTGCAGACAGACAACGTTATTAAAATGTAAATATTAGATTATTAATCTAGAATTTTTATATAAAAATATACTGGACGGATAACTACACCTAAATAACGTACATACCTAATTAGCCGCCCGTTTTCACATTGATAGCATTAGTTACAAAAACAAAACATTAAATTTACTCAGTAGGTACATAGATACCTATTAACCGTACTCGTAAATGCAAAGCAATGCGATACCGAAAACTGTAAAGATATCCTTTTGAGATATTTGTTATGAAAATACGAATTTCATAAGTGAATTTGTGCTATCGCATTGTTGCTTGATAAGGGGGTCGTTCGACTTCAAGCTATTTCTAACACTCCTACATCTCACCACATATAAATGTAGTATAAAGACGGATTTGTATAAAGAGCATTCTCTACTAGTAAACCTATTGGGGAGACGAGAGCCAAATTCAATTCTTTCTATGTACAGAAATCGTTAGGACCTTTCCAAAAGTTGCGAAATTCAATAATTTAGTAAGTTGGTAGTTTTATCAGTAGGTAACATACCTACGTTAAAATTGGATAGGAAAATTTACTTCGAGGAAAATAATATCATTTACCTACGAATTTTATTTATAAGACGTTAATAATGCTAATTGAATTATAGACTGCATGCAAAATTTGTTATGTTTGTATCAAATCTACCATTTTAAGATTAGGTTATTATGCCCCTATAATGATACTTAGATAGTAAAAGTTATTTTGGAAATAGGAAACCCCCCACATTTTTAGACTGTATAGGTAAGTAGATATACCACGTTTAACATTGGGGAATTAAGGAAACTTGGAATAATTTATTACATTACTCGTGTTACGGCCATATGATACCATATTTCGTAGGTAAGAAAGAACTCTCTTAATCAATTTGTTATAATAAATATCGAAGTACCTACTTATGTATAAATACTAATTTATTTCCTAAATAACTAAGTAACATTTATTTTTAAAAAGCCAGTCTATGAATTAGAAATCCATTAGTATACTTACAAGATAACAGTAACTGTAGGGGCCAGCTAGCCCTTACACTTGTTCTAGTTATGGAGTTCGTATAAAGAAGATTGGAGACGTTAAGTTAATTATCACGAGTATATTGTAATAATACGTTATACAAGTTATGATAAGTTATTGACCGTTCTTTCTATTGATGCGTACCGCGCGCTAGTTAGTTATGATCTCTCATTATTTTAGCAATAGTATCATATTTATAATCGTTAGTAGTGCGGCCTAAAGAATCATGTACAGTTGAGACTGTACATATTGGCAACCTCAAAAGAGCCATGAATAGCAGTCACTAGAAAGATAGGCCATTACAGAAATAATAAAAACAAATAATAAAATTGAAATTATTCGAAGTTAAAAGCTAAGTTTTCGTTGGTTGCAGCGAGTCGGCGGGGTGCTGCCGCCGTCCTAGGTACTTCTTGTCGGAGGCTTCTTCTTTGTCTCTCTTCTGGTATTGGTTGTAGTTCGATATCCTCATAGTGTGGTTTTACTGCTTGTAGAGAGCATTGGATTTGTTGTTTCTTACAGAGTTGAGGGTATCGCCTTGCCACTCCCCATAGACCAACAGCAAATACAGCTGCGGCTAATAGACAGTAACTAATAGCATATTGATGTATGTCGTGAGTTGTGAGTATGTTTGGAAGGTGTTCTTCTTTTTTCCTCGCATAATGTAGTTTTCTGTCGATGTCTTCTACATCGTGATCCATTTGTCCGGGCTGATACAGATGTGGTATGTTATGGTAAGTTGCGTTGACAATTCGGTTGATTGAAGACGACAAAGATGGTATCTTGATGGGATAGTCCATTTCTATCTTGCTATTGTATTGGTTGAGTGAGTGAATGGTTAGGTGATTGGATTGCAGCGTGCAACCTTGACCTAAGGTTATTATTCCAGACGACGTCATAGTATGTGACGTAACATCGTCGTCACATATGACTCGTAGTGTGCAGACATCGCAGCAAATTGCAAGCCAAGCGTTTGGCGCGTTCAGCGCAATCCAAGTGTCCTTGCATGACGTGCGCGTGACGTCACATGGTGTTGTAGTGCGGTGACTAATAAGTTTGGCCTCGCACGGAATGTTGTCACTATGCAAGTTAAAAATCGGAAGATTTTTGTTGCATACAAAGTTGTCGAGTTTGAGTTGGACACATTGTTTAAGGTCATTTTCCTTCATTAAGATATAGGTGTTTTTCTGAAAGTTTACTGCTATGTATTTGGAACTGGTATCCACAGTTACGGTTCCATCAGGAGTTTTCATTGGCAGCGGGATAGCATGATGTAGTGTAAAGTCTTCGTCCGAAATCAGTGGGATATGTACCTCAAATAAGAAATAGATATCAGTGACTCGAGCTTTGACATAAAGCAGCTTGTATATGTCTTTGATGTCTTCTCGTATGTTGTTTACCGGGAAGGATAATGTTCTGGGTAGCTTTCCCGCTATAAGGTTCATTTCCTTGATCAGGTTTACAGGTGTGACGAGATGCACATCGATATGACCCTTGTAGATATTAGTTAAAGTATTGAAAAGCATTTCTTGAATGTTCTTCAAATTGTTGATGAGTAGATATGCTGATAAGGAGGCAGAGTTGAAATAACTGGTAGCCATTGCGATTTCAATAGCCGATTCAATGTTTGCAGTATTCATGTTTGTTTGGTTCATAAAATTTTCTATTGCTTGAAATTGACGCTGAATATTGTCTTCAGTTTTCTTCAAAACCTGGTTTTCTAGTTCGACAATCGATGTCTGGTTTTTTATAAGTTGGAGTAAGTAGTTTTCGTTGTTTTTAATAGCTTGTATGTCGGTAGTATATTTTTCAGCAAAGTGTTGATCCAGTATCCCGAACAAACTGTTAGCTACATATCCCACTCCGTCTACAAGTCCTCGTTTCTTTCTGTCACACAGATGCTTTTGTGGGGCGAGTAGCATGGTATTGTAATGTTGAAGAAGTTCCATTTCATGATACAGTTGGTTGAGCGTAGTTTGACAATACAAGGGGTTTGTTTTTTGACACCATCCTATGACTTGGGTCAGATAATTCTCAATGCGATGAACCCCTTCCCAATAGTTAGATAAGTTATAGTACATAAGTAATGTCCATTTATTATGTATAACTTGTACTTTGCCTATACTATCGTAGTAGATCGGCCGTTCGGGCTCTAGACTTGTAATATGAGCCAGTGTCGACATGCTCGTGGCGGCGCTCTGTGACTCATTTATTAAAGTACACATTGTTATTAAAGTTGTAAACAATGTTAGTAGGTATTTATTAGCGATCTTATTCCCTCGCTGAGATCGTATATTATTATGTTTTGTTATGTTGTTTATCTGTTTATCGGTTTGATTTTCTTGTTTATCTTCTAGTTTTGAGTGGGAATTTATTGGTAGTGGAGACAGTTTGACGACTGGACGTTTGAGAGTCCCGGACTGGGTTTTAACCGTCGTAACACGCACATAACCGTCGGCACCTTTATGTACTTCCATTACACGACCTAGGGCCCATTTTCCTGGCGGCATGTTATCTTCTTTCAGAAGTACTATATCGTCTTGTTTGATGTTTGTTGTTGGTTTATTCCATTTGCTACGGCGTTGCAGTTGAGTTAAGTAATCACTAGACCAGTTTTTCCAAAATTGTTGAGTCATATGTTCAGTAAGTTGCCATCGTCGACGTAGATCGATGTTTCTGACGTCAACATGGTCTGAGTGTGGCAGTGACATTATTGCTGTGCCGGTCAAAAAGTGACCTGGAGTAAGACAGTTATAAAATTCATCAGGGTCTTCGGTAAGAGGGCAGAGTGGTCTTGAGTTCAAACAGGCTTCAATTTTTGTCAGCAAAGTAGTAAATTCTTCGAAGGTCAGTTTCTGCTCTCCAAGTATTCTTTTCAGATGGTACTTCATAGATTTTACAGCAGCTTCCCAAATTCCGCCTGCACTGGGCCATGCGGGAGCGTTAAAATGCCACTTTACTTCCATTTTTCCGATCTCATCGAAGAAACTTGGTTTTCTCAACATTTCTATGAATTGATGATACTCTGCACGCAAGACCTTTGATGCACCGACAAAGTTTGTTCCACAATCGGAGTAAACATGTTTGGGCACGCCACGGCGAGCACACAGGCGTTCAAAAGCTGCTAGGAATGTTTCAGTGCTCATGTCTGATGTGAGTTCTATATGTACAGCTTTTGTAACCAGACACACGAAGATTACAATGTATCCTTTCGATGTTTTGACTCCTCTTCCCTTATTAATTTTGACATCTACGCTGCCAGTGAAATCTACCCCGGTATGCGTGAATGCCCTTGAAGGTATAGTTCTCTGGGCTGGCAAATCTGCCATAAGTTGATAGTTGTTGGAAGGCTTAAAACGATGACAGCGCACACAGTTTTGTAGTTGAGTTTTCACAGCCCTATTTCCACCAATTATCCAATAACGCTGCCGTATATAGTTAAGGGTAAGTCGCGCACCGCCGTGTAATGTAGTTAAATGACCATGTTGAATCACAAGATAGGTCAATCTTCCTGATCTGGGTAGTATGATGGGATTTTTCATTCCTGGAGATAGATTGGAGTTATTGAGTCGTCCGCCAACCCGGATGATTTTGTTTTCATCCAAGTAGGGTCTTAATTTGTACATAGGGCTCCTTTGAATAACTGATTCGTTTCTTAATAACATTTTGTATTCTTGTGGAAATACAGCCCTTTGTGCGCATTGTATTACATAATCAGCGGCCGCTTGTAGTTCACTTGTAGTTAAATAGTTGGTGTCACGTTTCTGTTTACTACGTAACCTTGTAGTTATTCGCATTATCCAGGCGGTGACTCTGATTACTCGAGTCCATGAACTATATGTTTCTAATAGCTCATATATGAAGTTATTACTGTGATTTGCAGTTAGGGTTTTCACTTCTTCGTTTGATATTCCAAGATTGGTTGTAAAATGACAAGATAATTTTGTGTCATTTTGTTTTTCGTTAGTTTGCAGAAACGACGGTCCGTGCCACCAGAGGTCAAAATGAATTAGTTTACTAGGGTTCATGCCTCTTGACGCACAATCTGCTGGGTTTTGCTCAGATTTAATATAAATCCATTTTTCCGCTGGTATTGTTTGTTTTATCTTTGTTACCCGATTGGCGACGTACCTTTCCCAACGTGACACATCATCTTGGATCCAAGCTAACACTACTTGAGAATCGCAGTATGCTAAAATGTTAATGTCGTAATTCTTGTATGCCTCCATTACCTTTTGCATGAGTTTCGATAGTAAAACTGCTCCACATAATTCAAGTTTTGGTAAGGTGTGTTTTTGCGATAAAGGGGCAACCCTAGTTTTCGCTGCTAACAATGTTGTGTTTGGCTTTCTGTTTTCATCGCAGTAGTGAGATGCGTTGAAAACAACTCTTAGTTTGGTAGTAGAAGCACTTTCCCTCAGAACGCCGTGATGAGGTAGAAAACAATCGAAGGGTGATGTTGTCAGTGAAGGTTTCATGTGTTGAAGGTCACAATATTCATTTATGAAGTCTTTATACATTGTTGCGAGTTTCTTTTGTCTTTCAAATTTCTTTTCAAGTTGAAGAAATTGCGATATAGCAATTTGTTTTGATTTCCCCACCTTTTCTTCGAAGTCGGTTGATAGAGGTATTTTGACGATATATTTTCCATCGGAATCCCGCGTAGTCGTCCTTTTATAGTATTCTTCGCAATGATCATCAAGCGACATGTCCTCTGAATTTTGGTTAATGTCTTCGTTTTCCCAAAATTTAGTTAGCTCGTCCATGTTAATTATAGTTACATGGCAATTAAAAGTTATTAATTTGCCACAAAGGATCCAGCCTAACTGAGTTTGTTGGGCGATTGGAGCTTGGTGGCCAGCCTTGAGTACGCCGTCCATGATGATATCAGCGTAGACGTCGGCCCCCAGTAACAAGTCCACGGGGCGCGACACGTTAAAATCGACATCGGCTAGCTTCAAGTTTTCTAAATGTGGCCAGTTGGTTTTCTTGAATGTAGAGTTAGGTAGATTATTAGTTATCTTGTTTAGAATTAATGCGTCGGCTTCAAATGTATAATCGGAATATATGGATTTGCAGGTTAGTTTGATTTTTCCTTTGCAATTTCCGGTTGAGGTTCCAATTCCCGAGACAGTAGCACTCAATCTTTTCCTGGGCAGTTTCAATAGTTGGGCCGCATTTTCAGTTATTAAGTTCACTTGCGAACCTTGATCGAGTAAGGCACGCAGCGTGATAAAAGTTCCATCGATGGATTGTAGCTTAAGTTGAACAGTAGTTAATAGTACTTCCATATCTTGTGTAGATAAGTGATGGTTAGATACTTGTTGATTTGGTGTAGAAGATCTCGGCTCAGAGTTATTTTTTCTATAAGTTGAACTTTGTTTTTTCCATGTATTGTGTAATAATGAATGGTGTTTCAAGTTACACTCTTTGCATGTTTTGATAGATTTGCATTCCTTGTCGCCGTGGCTGAATAGGCAGTTTTTGCAAACATGTAGTTTCGCAACAGTGTTGTTCCGTTGCGGTATATCGAGGTCAATAAACTTCTGGCACTGCATTAACACGTGCCCTCCTTCACATAGAGGACATTGTCCGTATGCTGTATGATATATTTTTGAGTTGTTTCGGTAGTTACCGAAGTTATTTTTCTTTCCAGGATATTCCTTGTTGAATGTCTTCACGAATGCTGGTTTCTGTGGAATAACATCCCTTTTGTTGCGCTTCATAGTTTCGTAAGCCATGAACTTACTCTCCAGAAAGAAAAGAAAGTCGTTCAATACTGGAACTTCCCTGTGGTCTCGAAGATCCTTTATGTAGTCATTATATGTTGTGGTGTCGAGTTTCATGGCCATTAAATGCACTATAACCGGATCCCAAGATGATGTATCGAAGCCAATGTTGGTTAGTCCGCTCAAACATTCGATTATTACATCATGCATTTTCTTCAAATTGTAGGCATCTGGTTGCTGAATTGAGGGTAAATTTAACATGGTATTCATGAAGGAACTAAACTGAAGGCGGCGATTATCATATCGTTGATTGATAATATCCCAACAGGAGTTATAGTTGTCGGCGTTGATTGTCAAATGTTGGACTAATCTCTCTGCTTCACCTCGGAGTTTAGTCTTAAGATGCTGCATCTTCTGTGCTTTGTTAATAGTTGGGTTGTTATGGATGGCTTCTATAAAAAGATCTTTGAAGGAGATCCATTGATTATAGTTTCCAGAGAATTCGGGGATCTCTATCCTTGGGGCTGATTGTTGAAAGTGTAAAGCTGACCAGATCTTGCTGTTAAGATCCTTCCGCATTCTCTCGTATTTATTTTCTATATCTTCGAACATGTTATAATAAGTTTCGTGGGAGCCTTTGAGTATGCTATCTATCTCCCAGTGTATTTTGTCAATTGATGACCATTTTGATTTTAGGATGTTGAGATTATCTTCCAGTTCCCATTTTTCGTTGCTGCAGGAGCTTTCAATTTTGGACATCGCACGATCAATGGCTTTGAAGTTACATTCTTGTTTGTTAAGTAAAGTGAAGCCGGTATCTTCAATTCCATCACCCAGTAATCCTGTCAGATCGAAGGAGACTGAACTCAACGCCTCATTTAGCTTATGCATTAAGCTCAGTATATCTGCCTTTGTTACTTCGTACATCGATTTTGTTTTGTCGTGAATATCTTCGATGAAGTAGTTAATATTTTTGTCTTCGATATCCTTCACTAGAAGATCATGTTGACGTGCGAAATCACCCCAATAAGAAATAAATAAGTGCATAACAAAACTAAAACGAATGACACACGGGTAATTACGCTGTCTTACGAGACGAGACTCACTGTCTTTGGGTTTTCCTTAAAGCGACTTTATAAAAATACAAAATTTAATCTGCGCTCAAATGTTCATTCAACAGCCGTGTAGATAGACGTGAAGATGAAGTGGGCTGTATTCTTTGTTTTAGCGGTATGTTTACAAGCTTGTTGGGTCGCTTGTGATCAGGCTAAACCAGCTTCTTTACCAACGATCTCTACGACTACACCGAAGCCGTGGTCGCAAAAGTTCAAGGATGGATTGGTGTGTATTGGTTTCATCTTGCCATAATTATTGCATTTCCTATTATTCTGTTGAGATCATTTTCTTTCATGATTGTCTTGGTACAAGCAAAAACTTCACTTTGTAAGTAATAGGGGAATTGTAGTCGAACTTACATTCTTTGTTCAGCTTATAATATCCTAATTTTTAGTTATTGCTAATTACGATCATCATCATCTTCCTCTCCTTGACCCATTATTTATGGGGTTGGCGCAATATGGTTTCCTGCGAAACTCATATTGCCAAGGATTTGGCGTTTGTCTTACCTACGGCCGGCTGCCTGACGCGAACCCTTCTCGGGTATTATTGGTAAATTATGAAAAACCTAACTAATACTGCTGAATTTGTGATATGTAGGTACGTGTGTATAAAATTTTTCTTCTACGCTGCTCTGGGAGTGAAAAAAACGTGTAATACTACAGCTGCTTCTCTTCCCGGGCATACTGTACAAGTCAGTTGAGGGACAAGAAGGTCTTGGTGTTTTGTAGGTGATGGGCTGACCACTTGTCACTACTAACCGAACTTGTACATCTCAACTATACTTACCCTCTAAAAATTGGTCAGAAGTGGCACCATGTGGTTCTATCGGCCCTTGGTGCTCTGCCTACTCCGTGAGGGATAAAGGCGTGATTCTATGTATGTATAAAATCTTAAGAGGCCATGTCGTCAATTTACGTAGGTTTTACTTAAATAAATGTTATCATCTTTATTCAAACAAGTTGTTATTTCCAGGGAAAGTTTTTCCAAGGCGCAGCGGTTGTTGGAGCCATGCATGGCGCTTTTCAAAACTCTAGAGGCAGTGGAAAGCACAAGACAGCCATTCATCAAAGTAAACAGTAATTTATATGAGCTATAAGTAATAACGTCTATTTTTATGCAAGACTAAATAAAGGAAAAATAGATAATTTTTCTAAGAAATGTTTGTTTTTCCGGGTTAAAACTCAAACTTTACGATTTTCAACATTTATTTAAAGGAAACGTTAGTAATATGTTTGAATAGAACTTCCCTTTTAGGAAATATAAAAGCAAACAAGCCTTCACAATGTCACAAGTTCAGCTCTAGGAAGTTTCTTCGCCAGAATATTGCGAAGAACAAACACATTGTATGAAACATGAGCACCGAGCTAGGCACCAGATACAGCTGTGTGAATAGAGTAAAGGTTTCGTTTCACTCTAACCACAGAGCGAATGTATCAAATCTTTCTATTTCTACATGCATTGCTAGTTTTAAGAATCTAGGCACCTACTTCTTTGAACATGCTGGTTAAGAAGTCGTCTGAAACCCTTATACATGCCGTACCTACCTATATTACATTTCATAAGTAAATAAGGTAGTAGGTAAGTACCTAAATCTGTACTAACAACTATTATGTACGTAGATAGAGTGCTCTTCAAAATTAAAAGATACCTATCTATGAGAGAGTTTTCTAAACGCGAGTGCAGTTTGATTTACCATCACCTGTAGATTAAGGAACATGGGTTCAATAAAACTATCTTAGTAAGTGATTTATTTATTATTTAATGCTATAAATCATCAATGGATCGTCCCCTAACTTGGTGACTACCTCGTACGCTATTTCATACTGAAACTCGCGCCCACTTAGTAATATGAAGAGGTCAAGCTATTGTCGCCGTGGATTACTTGAGCTTTATGACCACAGAATAACAATGCACTTTTCGTAAGACGATATTTATTGTATATTATAGCTTCGACTCAAAGGACCTCTATTTTTTATTTTCGTAGGAGCATGGACAGCCAAGTGCAATAGAAAACTTAAGTAGGGTACTTACAACCAATTAGATATGTTCTGAAAGAAATACGTGGGTACCTAGATTTTTATGACATACCTACTTACTTATCACCTTTGTAAAGCAGTACTCAAGCGGTGAGTAAATAATTTATATTCTCCATTCGTTTGTCAATTTTCGAAAAAATATTAACTACGTTGATTGGACCCTTCAATATAAATTTAATTTAGACCCTATTTAATCTGTGTATTTTAGGTACGGTCTGTTAAATGAATTAAATTTTCACATGAAAATGCTTCGTTAGACATCACAGTTTATTCGTTAGTCAAAATTAAAAAGGAGAGGGTCTAATTGAACTTCGACCTCAGTTACACCTTTTTACTGTAGTTATAGCAACCCTCCTGAAGGTTTACTAGTAGGTACCTAGCTGGATAAAGGATGGGATCCAGTTTGTTACAATACCCTAGATTGATGTAGATTGTAGCTTATCTGTGTGGGTGATGGATGGTTGTAATATCATAAATATAGGAATAAAAAACTATAAATGGGCTGGTTGGATCACTAGACCATTGAGCAAAAGTTTACTAAATACTGCCTAGATTTGTCATTTACTTCTTCTACCTTATCAAATGCATACATATGTAGGTATTAGACATACTCACTTAATTACACAAATTTGCATGAATGACCGTACTCGTATATGTAGCATTCTATTGTGATATCAGACTGTTCACTCGAGTCAATAAATAATATAAATAATAAATAAATATTCACACACTACACAACACATTGACCTAGTCCCACACTAGGATCCCTAAGGTCTTGTGTCGTGGGTGCTAAGCAACGGGATATAAATATATAGATAATACATAAACATCCATGACTCGGGAACAAACATCGATATTCATCACATCAATGTTTGCACCTACCGGGATTCGAACCCAGGACCTATGGCGTCGCAGGTAGGGCCACTACCAACTACACCAATCGGCCGTCATTCGAATGAATGCTGAATTTTTCTTCAATCGGCTCTGCCCACACACACGCCTTATGCTGGGGCCACACTAACGGGAAATGCTTGATTAATTAACGCGTTTACGTTCACAAAACGTTAGTATTCACTGAACGTAAACGCATTAATCAACGGCATTTCCCGTTAGTGTGGCCCCGGCATTAGAGTGAGTGAATGATATAGAAAAGAACGTTCACTAAGCTGTGGTATGAGATATTGTCATCGAATGAAATCGTGTGTCTTGGACTCGAGACAAGAAGTCCAATAAATGTTCTTCAGTGTTCAGATCGTTCTCTCAGTGTTAAAGACTATACTGCATGGGTACACTAAATTAATTATAATAATTCGGCACTAACGTTTCATTTTGTATTTAGATGTTACCTTGGAGTGAAAAATGCAAAATGAAAACGAATATGAACAAAGAAAGACCGTCTGATCACAGAACAGGTAAATATTACCTGTTCTGTGCGTCTGATCTCACGTTTAGGTAAAAAAGTAAAGTTTTAATATTTCATAAAATTCTAACGAGTACTTAAGTACATTGTTAAAAGTTTTGCTATGATTTATAAAAAAATCTGTATTGAGTAGGTACCTACCGACCTACAAGCTTTGTAATACCTAAGTACTTCGTTTATCCAAAATTGTTTTCTTTTTGAATTGTTTAATCAATGTGCTTTAGATATTCATCACAACTTTAAAAGAAAATCGCCTCACTAAGTAATTTAGGTGCCAACATAATATATCACTTATAAATATTTTTGTCCAGGTTATCTTGTTTTAAAAGATAATTTCCCACAGATAGACCAACGTTATGACAAACTTGTCCTACACGTAGCGTCGGTTCATATCTGACGGAACATGCGTCGCATATTATCAACCGCGTAACGCCAGAACAGACCAAATTTATAGAAAAATACTCGACCGTTCACAGTCAACTGATGATACGTTAGTGCGTTGTGTACGTTTGCCTGGTACTTGTACCTGGAGATACGCTAGACGGATCTTCCGTCAGATGTGTACCGACCCCTAGGCCAGCGGTTCCCGAAAGGTGGTCCGCGGGACCCTGGGGTTCCGTGAAAGGGCCGCAAGGGTTCCGTAAAAAATATTATCACACGTTCCGTGACCAACGTTGTTCGCGCGCACCGAAGTAGTTATCAAAGTAGGGTTCCGTTAGGAAAAGTATAATCAATTAGGGTTCCTTGGCAAAAAAAAATTGGGAACCCCTGCCCTAGGTAACTATGAATTATAAAATTATTAATAATAAAACTATAAATAACTATGATTTAGTTGTAAATGACGTCTATTAGTACATAATTAAAAAAGTAACAAGACGGCTTGTGCTAACCTCCGCCGATAAAATGAAATCTAGGATTATCAATTTGGTGCAAGTTGGGGCAAGTGTAACAGTTTCTGGTTAATATAAGTTAGTCTTGGCAGCGGTTCTGTTTAAAGTTGTAGTTGCTCGTTGACTACATAATTAGGTATTTTAGGTGCGGCGCTCCCGGCTACTCATGTTTATGCTTCATTTAATTAATCTGCCACAACCAGTCTACAAAATTATTTTATGTTCCGTATGTAAGTACTTTAAAGTGCATTTTCGGATACTGCAAAAAAACTTTTAAAAAGTTAAATGCCTTTTGCCTTTTAGATTGCCTTTATTGAAGATACAAAACCAAAAAGTGAGCAATGAATGGTAGGCATCAATCTGCTCAAAATACTTCTAAAAGTTTTCAAATAAGTGAAAGTTGGGAAGTCATTGTTCACACTTCGGACAATGATGGATAGGTAGCTCATACTTAATAAGTAGGTACCTACCGACTTATGCTGGACATGTTTCGTTAAAAACCCATACGTTTTTTCCCACATCGCAATGTAACGGTACGATATAGCAAGTTTTCCGCAAAACAGTACCTATACAGGTGTTTTTTCGTTGCCACCCTTAACGAAGAGTACGTACTCTATACGCAGTCTATTTACTCAACTTTGGACCCTAATATCTTGGGAACCAGACACTTCCAGGTATGCTTCCATGGAAAATAATGATCGTGATGATGAGGAAATTCCGTAGTTTTCGGGAACGTTGACGACCAAAAATCAACCTGTATACTTAGGAATACTACCCCACTAATATTTACATTCTATGTTAGTAAGTGAAAACTTGGCACCATTCCAGAAATGAATTTCAAAGGCACATAAATGTTAGGGAAGTCATGCCGTATCATTCACATTTAACGACTTTTACATTAGAATTCTGTAAAAACAAAGTATTTCACAGACATAAAAAGTAAAAGCACAGGCACAATTTGGGTAATAGGTAGTAAAGTACCTAAAGTATTTTGTTCGGGCTTGTTTCGAATGCGAAACGACAACTTGCATTATAATAAATCAGCGTTCGCTTTTTTATTAGGGTTCCGTAGCCAAATGTCAAAAAACGGAACCCTTATAGTTTCTTCATGTCTGTTTCGTCATTCACAGCCACTTTTTTCCGAAACTATAAGATCAACTAGAAGAAGAATAGATGTATTCTGTGAACGGCATTAAATTTTTTACACAAAAATAGAAAAATTACATACATTGAACTGAAAATCATTTTTTTTTTCATCAAATCCATACGTGTGGATGTCTTCAAAAATTATTGTTTGAACGAGATCTAGTAAGTAGTTTTTTTAATACGTCACAAATCGTAAACTGCAATTTACCTTTCAAAAATCGGCTTTAGTGTCGGTTCATATCTGACGGAAGATGCATCGAGCGTATCTCCAGGTAGGTACAGGCAAATGTATGTTCGACGCACTAACGTATCATCGGTTGAGTGTGAACGGTTGAGTGTTTTTCTATAGATTTCGTCTATTCTGGCGTTACGCAACCGATAATACACATGTTCCGTCAGATATGAACCAACCCTTAGTCCACAAAACGGTTGTTCCATTCGACGCCAACAAGGCTTAAACAAATTAATTCAGTTGTAATGCTAAGGGAGAATAAAATACGGTAAAAATTAAATCTCCTAGTATTTATGTAGGATCAAAAACGGTTTGCTAATGCCGTTTTAGGTTTTGGGATTCGAATTAAAAGCTAGGGCCTAGAACTTATATGTTAGTATAATATGTTATTCGTGTCAGATGTTTTACATGATATCGTTTACTTTATTTGCTCTTCATTACCTTATTACCCTTAGGTACCTACTGTCAATTTATAACATTTAAGAGCCACTCTTCTGCTTCGGAAAATAGCGTAGGAAACTTTTTTCTAAATTAACTTAATTAATTGAAATTTCTTTATTGGGCGTACAATATCGTAGGTCTCACTCATGTGTAGGTAGGTATAAGTAGGTAAAGTTATAAAAATAAGAACAAGACTAACAATAGAGACTAACATTTAATATGATATTCTCTTTAGTAAGTATTCATCAATTAGATAGGTAATATTTTTCCGATAAACTTTGACATTGCTCATGCAGGGGAGAGTGGGTAACAGTGGATCACAGGGTTATAGTGAGTTATAGTGGATTATCCACAAACGCTGAAACGTGTTTCTTGCCGCCAATTTATTTCCTCTTCCAACATACTAGTCGTTTAAACAGTGTCAAACCAAGAAATCCCGCTGCCAGTCGCCTCTCATAAAAAAGGAACGAAATTATTTTTTCACGTGGTTTGAAAATTTGTTTTGTATCTTAGTGAATTTTATGTAACGAAAGCCATCAAATGCCTTTTTTTTAATAAAGATTAGATCCTAAAGTTATGATCGCATTTCAAATATGAATACTTTTGCCATAAACTTTCCAATTGTGTTAAGTTAAAAAAAGTAATCCACTGTTATCCAATCTCCCCTACCTATATCGTTACACGAAATTATATTTGAGACACTAACGGTTCACACATGGATGGGTTATCAATCTCAATTAACCGACCATTTGTTACACAAAGATAATGAGCAAAAGAAATAATGATCTAAATCACACCTGTGTTAGGATTATTTCGAGCAAAAATATATTATAGGAATTATAAGGTGAGTAGCTAGCTTACTCACTTACAATTATTTATACTGACGATTGAGTAAGTATGTATGTAATTATGCCTTTAAATTATTTAAAGCACGAGCTATAATAACGATTAGTGCTGGCATAACAGTTTGGAACATCCAAAATTATCCCATTCAGTTGCAGTGCAAGTAAATTTATGTTGGACTCGTGTTGGCGCATTTCTAATGGAGCCATTAGACATGCAATCCGGGTATTAGATCCCTGAATTATGCCAGAGGAAGGTAGGCGAAGGTAGTGTCCTTTCGGAAATATAATTTTCCTTTAGTCTAAAGTTCGAATCTATATGAGATGAAAACCGGTGAAAATTTTCGCAAGAAAATTCCAAAATTTTTCTTATTCTTATTCTTTATTGTACACATACAATTACATACAGACAGAAATTATGAAAGAAAATGTATAAAGGCGTGCTTATCTCTGAAAGAGATTTCTTCCAGCAAACCATCTGGGAAAGTTCCGACTATTTTCATTTTTTAACCGACTTCAAAAAAGGAGGAGGTTCTCAATTCGTCTGTATGTATAATATTTTTTTTTAATGTATGTTCACCGATATTTCCGTCAATTATAGACGGATTTCAAAAAATTTTTTTGGTTGGATAGAATTTACTTCTGAGGTGGTCCCATTTTCACCAGGTCAGGATCTGATGATGGGATCCAGGAGATATCTAGGGCAACCACCGAAAATTGTATGCTCGTATGGTGCTTTTGTTACGTAATCATGTCTTACTCAGGTATATGCTTCAGGGTGTCAACAGTTATGCTGCTGTGCTGATGATGAAGCTACAGAATTCCTTAACGGTTAGGAGTTGGGAGACAGTACTGCAATTGGTCGATGAAAACTATTTAGTAGTATGTAGGGCTAGCGTGTTACTTGAATCAACATCTGAAGCTGCTGTGCTGATGATGAAGCTACAGAACTCCATAGTACTGCAATTGGTCGATGGAAACTATTTATTAGTATGTAGGGCAAACGTGTTACTTGAATCAACATCAGATGCTGCTGTGCTGATGATGAAGCTACAGAACTCATTGACGGTTAGGAGTTGGGAGACAGTAAAGCAATTGGTCGATGAAAACTATTTAGTAGTGTGTAGGGCTGACGTATTACTTGAATAAACATCTGATGCTGCTGTGCTGATGATGAAGCTACAGAACTCCTTAACGGCTAGGAGTTGGGAGACAGTAAAGCAATTGGTCGATGAAAACTATTAAGTAGTGTGTAGGGCTGACGTATTACTTGAATAAACATCTGATGCTGCTGTGCTGATGATGAAGCTACAGAACTCCTTAACGGTTAGGAGTTGGGAGACAGTACTGCAATTGGTCGATGAAAACTATTTAGTAGTATGTAGGGCTAGCGTGTTACTTGAATCAACATCTGATGCTGCTGTGCTGATGATAAAGCTACAGAACTCCACAGTACTGCAATTGGTCGATGGAAACTATTTATTAGTATGTAGGGCAAACGTGTTACTTGAATCAACATCTGATGCTGCTGTGCTGATGATGAAGCTACAGAACTCCTTAACGGTTAGGAGTTGGGAGACAGTACTGAAATTTGTTGATGGAAACTATTTAGTAGTATGCAGGGCTAACGTGTTACTTGAATCAACATCTGATGCTGCTGTGCTGATGATGAAGCTACAGAACTCCTTAACGGTTAGGAGTTGGGAGACAGTACTGCAATTGGTCGATGAAAACTATTTAGTAGTATGTAGGGCTAGCGTGTTACTTGAATCAACATCTGATGCTGCTGTGCTGATGATAAAGCTACAGAACTCCACAGTACTGCAATTGGTGGATGGAAACTATTTATTAGTATGTAGGGCAAACGTGTTACTTGAATCAACATCTGATGCTGCTGTGCTGATGATGAAGCTACAGAACTCCTTAACGGTTAGGAGTTGGGAGACAGTACTGAAATTGGTTGATGGAAACTATTTAGTAGTATGCAGGGCTAACGTGTTACTTGAATCAACATCTGATGCTGCTGTGCTGATGATGAAGCTACAGAACTCCTTAACGGTTAGGAGTTGGGAGACAGTACTGCAATTGGTCGATGAAAACTATTTAGTAGTATGTAGGGCTAGCGTGTTACTTGAATCAACATCTGATGCTGCTGTGCTGGTGATGAAGCTACAGAACTCTTTAACGGTTAGGATTTGGGAGACAGTATTGCATTTGGTAGATGAAAACTATATATATATATATGTAGGGCTAACGTGATACTTATACGAGTGGGTACTACTCCTGAAATGGTAACAATGAAACCTTAAGTATACAGGGTGTTTTTTCGTTGCCACCCTTAACTAAGGGTACGTACTCTATACATCAAATAAAGTAAGTTTATGCAAAAAAAATGCTGAGAAACGATGTAAATTTTTTTTAAACAATTTTTTTATTAGGTACTTGATCGGCGAAATGTATAGTGTCCAGTGTTTATGCTAGTTTTTTCATAGACAAATATTAATTATTTCTTGTGAAAAATCTTGCTACGCGCGTCTATGTGCATTCATGCAGAAAAACGCAGCCTATTTACTCAACTTTGGACCCTAATATTTTGAAAACCAGACACTTCCCAGGTATGTTTCCAAGGAGAAAAATGATCGTGACGATGAGGAGATTACGTAGTTTTCGGGAACGTTGACGACCAAAAATCACCATGTATAAACTAGCATCTATTTAAGTCCACAACGCATTAAAACAACTAAAAATCGAGAAATAAACTGACTTAAAAAAAAAAAAAATTAACCGACTTCAAACTTTAACTAAAAAGCGATAAATAACGTAACTAATTTATCTACTTAATACATTTTAATATCTAAAATTATTTAAATATTTACAACTTAATACCTAATACTTTAACAAAGTAATTTTTAACTATTTAAATATTTATAATTATCACTCATTTTTTGGAGTCGGTGCCAGCCTAGGTAACGTAGTCTGTTGTGTTGATGGACGCGTGCGGCTGGCAACGCCGCACACACGGCAAAATACAATACGGTAAGGCGTGCTTATCTCTGAAAGAGATTTCTTCCAGCAAACCATCTGGGAAAGTTCCGACTTTTTTCATTTTTTAATAACACTGTCGTACTTATTACTCAAAACAATGGTACCTACTTGTTCAGTATATCAATATTTTCCTGACTGTCACATATACCCTGTATAAGGTGAAAAGAAAAAACTGAAAAAAATCTGCTGTTCCATACATTCCAGTGCAGTAATTATTCGAGATTGTATGGAACAGCTGATTTTTTTCACTATTTCGCAGTAGGTCCTATAGTGAAAGTTGTTTCTTATTACCTACCTTAGTTTCGTGTCAAAATATAATCACAAATTTTGAAAAGACCTTATATAAGTGGGTAAGTACATTATAGCCACTTAAATCTCACCTGATAATCAAATTAACTGTTATAATATTGTAAGCTAGTGCAAAAAGTTTTTCCCGCCGACTTGGCTGTATGGCAAATAATTTCGTAGTCAAAATTTATACGCATTAAAAAAAAGTTTGCCGCGTTTTTCCCCGACTTTTCTTTCAACGCGTTTTTACTGCTCTCTTTTGTAATTTTTCTATAACTTTACAGGTATTATAGAATTAATTATAAATAATCAAATAATTTAAGCAAAATGTTTTCTCCCGAAGAGCAACAAATGGAAATATGCCTACTGAAGTCCAATTTAGAAGATATTGAGAATGAACTTGTCGTGCAAGTAAGATTAAATTAAGATGGGATTATATCAATTTTGTACCAAATATTAACATGCAATTACCTATAATATTTTTAGAGTTTGGCGCTTCCTGCATTAGATGCCGAAAATGAGCTGCGCTATCGTGAAACAATGGCAGAGTTACGAGTGGCGCGATCTCTGAATATGGAGATTGAAAGACTCAAACAGGAAAATAGTAAGTAAAAAATGTTACTTAATTATGCACTTGTTTAGGTATGTACATAAAAGGAGCAAACATTTACACAAAGCTTTTACATATAGGTATAAATGTAAAAAGTCTGCTTACAGAGATATTTAACAATTATCGACTTTTGATTAAAAACCTACCATAATTAGGTGGATGAATGTTAAAAGAGGAGGATAATACGTGTCCAGTTCCAATACTTCTTTGTAACACAATCATGATTAACAGCAATAAGGTTTTAAAATACTTTGTCTATCGGTACTACTATTGACACACTAATGACGAATATTAAACGTAGTTTAATTTTAAATATAAGCCAAAACGTGCCTAAAACGTCATTATTTGGCATGTCCCACAAGGCTGCGCGTGGATATTTTGTCTAATAAAAAAATCAGACAAACCTATACGTCTTATTTTTATACACCAAATTGTCCTCTAATGAACAGTTTCTTATTGCCGTACATTATATACGTTTCATTAATTTTAACATAGGCATAGAGGAATAAGATGTCATAGAGTGCTAATGTCATGCTAACTGTTTCGATGCACCATTAGACTTTTCGGTGCCTCACAATTCCAGTTACATTATACTTACACTTAGATTCTATTAGTGTAATGTGTAGTAATGTACTACATTACTAATGTATTGTAACGTATAGTAATGCAATCTAAATGTCAAGTACTGAAATTGTGAGGCACCGAAAAGTCTAATGGTGCATCGAAACTGTTAGTATGACATTAGCACTCTACGTCTATGTCGTGGCCATATTGTTAAATTGATCATTTCATGAAATGGTCGAGCATTTCATGAAGTGGTCGCATTTCATGAAGTGGCCAATTCAATTTGACCAGATCGTTAAATCGTCTACATTTCACGATTTTGTCATCCACGTTTGGCCAAATCGTATTAACAGGGTGTCCATAAAATCCGAATGTGGTAAGAGCTTATATAAATAATATATACCGTACACCATATATAAGTATACCATAAGGTATGATGGTATGATTTTTTTTGCTATTATTTATGTGATATTTTCACAATATAATATTTAAAAACATAAAAGACTACAAAAGCGATTCGCATCTGGCACATCGCCGGACGCTGCCTGGGCACGCTCGCTCCGCTCGCTCGGCTCGTGCGTCATTTGTCATAGTCTAACCTAACCTAACCTAACCTATCGTAATCTAAGGTTTTTGTTTAACAATATTATTATAAACCACCATTAAGTCTAATATACATTATACAATATAACACACTATCCGTGAACTTCTTCTGCATAGTCACCCTACTCTCTTTAATTTGTTTTATAACCTAAAAAGAAAAATCCGCCATCTTCACACATAAATAAAACGCGCGCAGCGCCTCTACCGGTGATTCATGTAACTATTTTACGATATGATCAATAATCTTGACCACTTCATGAAATGATCGGGCGTTTAGTTGCCCATATCGAGAAACGATTTTTAATCATCGATCTGCCCAAACCATATCATGATGTGGCCAATAGACAGTTGAACTTTTCATGAAATGCGACCATTTCATGAAATGCTCGACCATTTCATGAAATGATCAATTCTACGATATGGCCACGACATCTACACTTATTCCTCTATGATATAGGTAAGCAATACACTGAAAATTTGTCATTAAAAAAATCATTATACGCAACAGGGATTGTTTCAAAAATTTCTGTTAGATTTCCAATTTACGTTGAGTTTAAACGCCTGTGGTACGTGTCCCGTACCTCCTGCAATCGAGCTGTGCCCTTTTAACGGAGTGTACGTAGCGTGTCTGTCGACCAGGTAAGCTAACACTTCGTTCTTAGAAATTTGTCATGAGAGAAGTCATTATACTTTTGCTGTATGTTGTTGCAGGTGATCGTCACATTAATCATATTGTTACCTAGTATTACGTATCGAATATGCACTTATTATATTAATGTATTTTAAAACCGAATTTATTCAGTTTCAACAAGTTATAATCTGTTTTCTCGAATTCATCATTTTCACCAACATCATTAGCCTCAAAATGTGTGTTGCGTATAATGACAAATAGGAAATATAATGATTTATATTCTGTTTCCAATCATGATAGGAAGTCAGGGTATGGTCTTGGTGGGAATCGCTGCATGTGAGAGCAGCATTACCTACAAAATGCCAAGAAACCAGTTGCTGTATTAGTGGCGGAATACCGAGAGTAAACAGAACTCTGGCCAGTCCGAGGCACCCACGTCCCCACCGTCCCTCTTGGGCGCCTTAAAACAGAACCTACTCACTAGGGAGGAACCTCGAAATAAACCGAGCATTCACAGGCTCTAAGGTGGCAGCCCCGCCAGTGGGCTAGGATATAGTGGGCTAGTCACTCGCTTATCCGAAATTAACAGATTAACGAAATCGACACAGATAGAAACTGGACCGATCTTATATCAACGACCTTTGGCATGAAAATACGAATTGCCTGCTGGAACGTGCGAACACTGAGCGAAGATAGCCGACTAGGCCAAGCAGAAGCAGAAATGTTTAGGTACAAACTGCAGATACTCGGCCTCAGCGAAGTGCGCAGAAACGGATTCAGGGAACTGAGAACGTCTAGAGGCCTTACTTTCCTTTACTCCGGGAAGGAGGATGAAGAGGGACTTATATTCTTGTGTCCCCTAGCTGGGGCAGAGGGCTTCCACAGATGTCCGCCATCCCGTTCAGTTCTGAGCGTCACGTTTTATTTCGCTCCAGGTCTTCCCTACTTTCTTCGCCTCTGCGATGATTGTACGCCGCCAGGTCTGCTTAGGACGGCCACGTTTTGCGCTTCCCTAGGGGTACCACTCCAGGGCTTGTCTTGGTATGTGGTTTTCCTCCCTTCGAAGCGTGTGGCCGATCCAGTTCCATTAGCGGCGTTTAATCTGCTGGTCGATTCGGGTCTCACCGCAGCGTTCCCACAGTTCTAAGTTCGAGATTTTCTCGGGCCAGTAAATACTGAGTATATGGCGAAGACAGTGGATGACTACGACCTGGAGCTGGTGCGAGATGTCCTTGGTAACCTTCCACGTTTCACACTCGTACAGCAACACGGTTTTAACATAAAACCGGAATATCTTGAGCTTGACTTGCTAAACAGGGCGCAGCTGTGCGAAGATCGCTCTGGCTTTGGCAATCTACGAAGTGATGTCCTCTTCGATCCCTCCAGTTTCCAACACTACACTACTGAGATAAGTGAAGTTGGGGACCCTTTCCACATCCTCTGTGCCAATGTGCAACTGCAAGGAGCTCGTCCTTCCGCATCTCATTTCCTGAGTCTTCCGGGTGTTGATTCGCAGTCCAGCCTCCTTCGCCTCTCGTTGTAGGTCGTCCAGCTTGGTGTAGCATCAGGCTTTCTTTCATCATCGCGTTCATCAATCCAAACTCACAATTCAACCTTTCCATACATTCTTCCTCATTTCTTTACCTACACTAAACCTTCATACAACAAAGAAATCATATTAAGAATATCGATTCGACATAATTGGTCCCAGATGCAGTTCCACTTCAACGTATCGAAGGCTTTTTCAAAGTCCACGAAGGTCAAGGATGAAGAAGGCATTCATGAAAATGGCGTCGGATTCTTTCTTTCCGATGACGCGAAAAAGAGCCTCTTAGACTGGAAACCGATCTTATAACAGCCCAATTTTTTGTCATGACGTTAAATTAAAATGTTAGTTTTGTAGATACATTTGTATTTGCGCATCAAACAAATTTAGGTACATTGTTTGCCATAAAATGACATTTTTTTTTCTTAATTTTTATGTTATTTCCCAGGGTTGGTTCCATAGAAAAAAATTATCGTTACCTTACAAAAAATTACGTTGTCTTTTTACACCCAGTATATAGGTATACATAAACGGTTGTGTTCACAAAATGGGACAGCCAGAACTGCAAGACTAAGCTGATTCCACAGTCACGTTAGCATAGCGGGACCAGATGTAAAAGATCAGTGACAAGTTGTTAGCACATTGCCTGAGAGAACGCATCTGAGTTCCTTAGTCGTCTCTTACGACATTGATGATATACTTCACCGTACATAATGTGTGCTTTTAATTTTACTTAACAATGCCTAACTCAGCTGCGTTGATAATAGAAAAACAAGAGCTAAAGTAGCGTGCGTAAGTGCAATTCATTACGTTCCAGTGCGGCTAACAGCCAAGCGAATGCAGCTTAAAAGGCAAAGCGAGAAACTTACGGAGGCTTTAGAGAACACGCGCGAGAAACGCTCTGAGCTGATACACGAGCTCGAAGAAGAGAAACAAGACATAGAGCGGGAGATGTAAGTTTATTTATTTATGTTTATACATTTTATTGGAAAAGTAGTTTTTGTGATGAGTGAAAGGAATCGAAAAATCCCTTCTTATCGGATGCCTGCGACACAAAGACACACCTTCCAAGTCCCTATGATCAGCGGTTTAGGCTATCCGTTGCCTAGGCTATCTGCATTGATCCGTCAGTCAGCTATTTAGGACCACGCATTTTATGATATACATACCTAAGTAAGTATATAGGTATTTATAGGTAGAATACGGTATAGATGATCACACTCATGTTCATTATCTAATCCCTTTCTCTGGTACCTACTTATACTTATAACTAAGTATGTCCCATTTTAGTTTTGGCCCCTATTTGTGTTGTATCATGCATATTACTGCAAACGCAATGTTACATGAAAATCATGTGAGAATATACCTTACAACTATTTCAAAATTATATCATAGGCTGTAGTTTTTAAAAGAGAATAACCAAATTGTGTTTCAACCAAAATCGCTAAGTATGTTTTCATTCACATATTTGTTACTACGATCAAGAATATACATGTATCTACCTATACATAGTATCTATGGAAAATGGTTATTACACTGTTAAACGAATAACAATATCCTGCAAGGCTGATTTTATTAAGCGGTATTAAAATGTTATCCCAGCGGTCCAGCCTCTTTCCAAATACGCCCTTTCGACCGGAGGGATGAATTTTTGAGCTATGTCATAATTAAATATGTTTTATATTTACATTTAGCCGAAACTATGAAGATATTCTTTGTGAAAAAGCAGAGCAATTTAGAAAATCTCGAGGATTTTACGTAAGTTATTTGATGATAATGTTATTATATGCCCAGTATAGATTCATCATCATCATCAGCCTTTTGCAGTCCACTGTTGGACGTAGGCCTCCACCAGGGCACGTCACAAGACTGCCATGGGGGGTATTTGCCCATAGTCACCACGCTAGGCAGGCGGGTTGGTGACCGCAGATTGTATTTTGGACTATGTTGTCAACACGGGAAACGCTGCTGCCCACCTCCTGGAAACCCTTAATCGCCTCGTATGATACCCACCCACGGCAGACATGGGGTGGTACGAATTCTACTCTGCCGGCACCACGCGGCCAAGTACAGATTGACGAAATGTAATACGCAAATAAATAAGTTGTCGCCCACATTGCCGCAATGTTACATAATAAGGGATTTTCTGACAACTATTAAAAGTAAAATAGTACAAATCACCTGGATAGGGGAAAGGTGTACATAATGATCCCCCTAAGGGAAAATGCTTACTGTATCCAAAATATTAAAGTAAGACAAACATTGAATGAGCTTTGAATATATCATATAAATGCTGATATACTTGCATACGATTATTTTTAGTAGGTTGATTATCTATAGATTTGTTAGAGATTTTCCAAAAGGCTACTAAAGGATCATTTTGTACACCCGGATGTCTAAAACGATCCCCAGGGTAGGTTGAAAATGAGCACAGGATCATTTTGTACTCCAAGCCTAAATAATTATCAAAACTTACTTCTAGAATAGCTTTATTTAAAAAAAATTGATAATAATTAACAGTGCGGCTTAGTACTAAGGATTTGTCACAAATATTTATAATTATGACAAATTTTTATCTTTTTTTATCAGTATCTAAAACAAAAATATTAATCCTAAACTAACGTGAGATATCTCAATATTTAACAACATTTTTCCAAAGTAGTTTTTATCAAATAAACTCACTATTATAAACAGTTTTGAATCTTTCTACTAACGTAGTAGTATAATCTCTTTATAATCAGCAGTCTTAAATAATATCAACCATCACGAAGTATTTTGATGTTTATAATGTAGGTATTCATTTAGAAGTTTAATTGTTTCTTTAAATTTTTGAAACGATCTCTGCAGAAGTCACATATAAAATCTTCTTCGTCATCATTATCGAGCCCGGCGCATGCTTCATATCCCCATTTAAAACTTTTCATGTATTGGACTCAACTCCCACGTGATCTTTTGAATACGGTTCTGTGCAGAACATCCACTCGGCATCCTCTTCGGAAGATTCGGAATCATAAGTGTTCCTTTGTTTTTTTTTTAGTGTTTTTCTTACTGACCATTTTTCCTTTACCAACTCCTTTTATTAATAATTTTGCAATTCCTTTTTCTTTTACCAACTGCCTTTCCTTTACTAAACTCCTTTTTCTTTACCAACTTCGTTTTCTTTACTGACTCCCTTTCCTTTACTTTTTTTTTAGGGATTGTTTTTACACTTTTATCTTTACGTGACCTTTGTTTTTCTTCTTTTTCATTTTTTCTGCATTTCCTCTTCTAAATAGTTTTTGTAAGATTTGTTAGTTAAAATTATGTATATTTTTTCTCCTTCTATTTTTGGCAAATGTCGAAGGTCATGTGGTGAAAATGCTCCAAAAGATGTAGATGAATCTGAAGACCTAATTGAAGTAGATATTGGAACAATACCAATCTCTTGGGCTTGTGTAGATCTTGAATTAGGGACGAAATCATTTCAGAAGCTAGGGTTTAAAGCGATTTAACGGGGGTAACTACTTGCACAGAAGACGGTTGGATTTCATAATTCACACACAATGAAGCTAATGAAGATTTGATAGAGGTGTAAACTTGTTTAGAAGACAGCATAGCGAGCGATTGGTTTTTATCATTCTGACTGTAAATGAATTTAAGCGAGGATGGTTACCTGAAATATACTCACTCTAATTATATATAAAATACACATATACACAAATCCTCACAAATATACATTACACATACACACATACATGACTCTTAGTTTATTTATTTTTTATTTAGGTTAACAAACAGTTATGTGCAACATAATTTATGATAGCAATGGTAGACACATTCTTTTATGCACATACCACACAGTTAAAGGTATCATAGAAAGGTATATGTAATAATAAGTATTAACTGTGGATATTAGTTTTCAAATTGCCAAAATGTTAGGGGTAAAATGATTCCTGGGATCATTTTATACCGACAAAAGATGATCGTTTGACCCCCAAATATAAAATTTACATAAATTGTCCAAACATAATCTCAAAACATAACCGTGGTGTCATCAAAACGTGCTTGAAATATTCTTGAATATCAATAGGAACCACCAGTAACACTTTCATTCACAAATATACAAAACAATTTCAGCAATATAGCATTGATTTTATGCTTAACTTAGATTGAACACACAGATTTTTTATTTTTCGCAATAAATCGAAGGGTTATAGTCACACCACCATGACACTTCACTGGGATACTGAGCGGGGTACGGGGAAGGCGTCAGCAAATATATCGAGCGAGATGGCACTTTAGTTTATTCAGGATTAAAGGGAATCATTTTACTTCGAGGGATCATTTAGTACACCTTTCCCCTAGAAGGCGTGAGCGCATCTCCATCCCGAAATTCTGTTTTGTCATTGTACATGTACAGGTGAAGGGGGGGGAGCAGCTAGGGAGGGTGATTCGCTCACGCCATCTATTTTTGACAGTTATTTTAACTTGTCAGAAGATCCCTCATTCCCATATTGTGAAAAAATTACATACAACACTACAGTACAGTAGGGTATGCACGAACCTTTTTATGCGTCTTCGCGCCGCTGTAACGCTATCGACTCGCAAGCAAAATCTATGTGATTTTGTCAAATCACTATCAAATAAACTGTCGTTCGACGGTATCGTTACGGACTATCGAGAGGTTTGCGCTCGCCCCACAGTACATTCTTCGTACTAGTACATGGTTCGTGCGCGCCTTGCGACCACACTTATAAAATGCGCCTTTCATGTTTCATTTAGAGATTGCAACTCGGTATGTTTTTTAAGCCGGGTTGATATATTAGGATGAAACCTTTAAAGTATTTTATGAAAATTTGCTTTCATTTAAATAAATGGAGGAAAAATACAATGATTCAAGGTTACGGAATAATATTTATTTCAAACCAGCAAATCAACAATAATCAGTCTTAAGGATGATTCACGCTACACCGTGTCGTGACCGGTCCGGACTTCGGCCGGGACACGTCCGCCGTGCGCCCGGCCGGACCACTCAGTTGGGGCTTCCGTGCCGCAGTTTTCGTACCTACCGGGCCCGGTCACCGGGCCCGGTATGAATGGCCGGGCCCGGTTTGTAATCTCTAGTTACATTGCATTTTAGATTTCGCAAATCTATACCCGGCATTAAATATTGATTACCTTATTTCACGTGAATACTCATACATCGTACTTAGTTCAATTTTGTAATTAATTCAAAAGGCAATCAACAAAACTAAAAAAATTACGTGGAATTTTAAAATACTTGTTAGATTCATGTATATACTTCACGAAACTCACTAAACCTTTTTCTGCTCCTCACTAAAATAGAATGAAGAGGAAATGAGTTCGGAAATAGAGAAGGCTTCTCATTTATTGAACGAATTGACTGTGATTGCATCGAGCCGAGAGAGCACTGCCGAGGACCTCAGAAGACAGCTAGGTGCACTCAGTGCTATCGTTCCAGAAGACCTGCTTGAGATAACGTAAGTTTTTGTTTAGTAACTTCTAGTTTGCGCCGTAAATGGGGTGGATGTTTTAAAAGGAACTATAGTCTATACTATAGTCTAAAAATCATAAAACCCCTGCAAATAAATATTCTTCTATTTTTAGGTACCTACATACTACTAAGTTCAAATCTGTAGCTAAGGCGATATACTGGTACAATACTAATAATAACTTCTATATACGGATTTAAAAAACCTAGTTAAAAACAAGTAATGCAAATAGTGTAGCTGATTTTGAGAAACCATTTCAATAGTTAGTTTAATTGTGAATATTTCACTTATTTATTTCCAGAGGAAAACAGGAGTTAGAAGACAAAATTAAAACGTTGACATCTAAATTCGAAGAAATGAATAAAATTTTCAATATTTAAGTTTGCTGCAAGTAGTTTCACAATTTTATTATGGGTAGTATTTAAACGCACATCAAATAAAATGAATTTTTAACGTCACAAATGTTCAGAATTCATATCAAAATTACTTATTGCACAGCAAAATACTCAAATGAGAATATTGCTAAAAAAAACTGCAGTTTATATTTGTGGCATACCGCTATTTATCTTAAAATAAAGCTTTATTTATTAATGCACAGCTAATATTTGCTAATGCACATTATACCTGTTAACTCTTTATTTTTTTTAAACAGCTTCTATTTTACATTATATTACATGTAACAATTATTTTTATGTAACAATTAACCTAAATGAAACGGCATTTTATTTAACATAATCATCTTATTATTTGTTAAGTTACTATTTGTAACATTTTAACATATTGAGTTACTATTTGTATCTGAATTCATATTTTAGCGTTGATCTCATTATGCTAGGTATATGAGATCAACACTAAAATATAAAATCAGACATAAATAGTAACTTCAAAATTCGATCCTGGCACATCACTGGCCGCTACCGCGGCACGCTCGCTCGGCTCGTGCGTTGTTTGTCATACTCTAACCTAACCATATTTTTATCATTATATCAATGTATGAAAAGGAAACTGTCACTATTCGATTTATTTGTTTTGCGCTAAGGTTAATTTGCTGTGCAGTCAGTGTTTATGATGAGATCCAAAAGGTATTAATTTGTCTTGCATTCAAGGAAAGCAGTTATGTTGGGCTGATATATATTTTCGAATTATCTGCTGTAGTTGTTTTGTTAAACATTTAGTTTATTTGTATTAAATTAATTTATTTGATGTAAAAAAGCATATAAAAGATGACATTATTGATGGGCAATTATTTATTCGATGTGCAATTGAAAATTTCCCTTTAATTAATATCTAATCTACACTTTTGTTTCCTGTTGTTCATTTTCATAAAAGACACGATCTTGATACCTCACACAAAGTAAATTGAGAACAATAGATAACGCTGTTTATAAACTGGACACTTCCACGTGATACGATTTGAGAGCAGAAAGTATTTTTGCATTTCCATTTTGTACCTGTATTTAAATAGTTTTATTGCATAATTCTCAATGTCATGTAGGTATTTAAAAACACAATAAATGTAGTAAGTGATCATTTATATTTTTATTATGGGAAGATATTTTCATTCTCACAACTCTCCAACACCCCATTTCCATCTAATCTGTAAAATTGAAAACAACTTCTACGATCTATTTATACCTATTACCTACCTACTTTGTAAAATGTACGAAAAGTTAAAGAGAGGAGCGGCGCTGGTAAAAAGTAGATATTTTAATCTAAATCAACTGTCTGCATGCGACCGCATATTGTAGAGTTGCAAGTTACAGAATTGTAGCCGGAAATCCAACCATTTGGTTGTGATTTGTGGTCCACGCCTTAGGGATTGTATTGTTTTGTGTTTCCGTTTTAATTATCTGCATGAGAAGTAGTTCTCTAACAGTCTTCCAATTAAATTAACATAATTTGGCTTTCTCTTGTTCACTTTGTGATTTACCTAAAAACCCGCAAGTAAAATAAAATCACGGGCTTCGATATAAAAAAAAAATGTAATTGTGAAATATTTTCCTCGATATTTCTGCGAACTATGCTAAAAATATTTAATATTGTTCCGAAAATATTTCCCACTCAAATATGAAAATTAACGAATCTACTTTCGGGATATTAAAGAGAAATAATATGATAATGAAATTGGTTTCCTCAACGATAGCTGTGGTGTTGACTGATGTATCAAATATAAGGGATATACTCTATGATTATTTGGATATACCAATAAACTAACGATACGAGATTGAACTGCTCAATAAACGAGTACCGGCAATACGAATAGGATTTTCCGTAGCTGATCTGCATTTCGTAGAAATATACAAGCCATCGAGGCTTTTGTTAAGGTTGGTATGGTATGGTATGGTAGAACGGGCTTGTTTCCGCAACTCGACGTCTATGCACCTATTTTGCGTAAGGGTGGTGTGCTCTCTACTCGAGCCAGCCTGTCTCCTCCAGAAATCCTAGCAGCCTTTTCAGGTTGCCCAGAGTCTCGCTAAGCGAGCCTGCCGGGCTAGCACGACCACGATAAGTAGATATACGATAAAGGATTTCGTATCGTATCTATACCACCATAATTATCGATTTCGCGAACATGACCAATGGAACGATACGTTACGTTAAGATTTGTCCCGTGTTATGATACGATAAGTCGCGAGATAAGTTAAACAAATGTTTCTAGTGTCAAAAAATATTTTTTTCTTTTTTTCAATTGTCGTTCATTCTTTTTTTTTCTTTTTTTCCTTTTTGACATCAGATGTCATGTTAACTGCTCTAACATGACCAGCGAAACACGATACGATAAACCTATTTATCGACTAGCTGTCAAAATACGATAGATATGAGCCGCCATGTTGAATGTTATCGATACTAATTACTAATCATTTAATTTTACCTTTGACCTACCTATGTAAACTAAAAACGAGTAAACTAAAACACTAAATTAAAAATATTAAGTTAGGAGCATATCACTGAAAACCTATCGAACCAAAGAATATAATAGGTATTTTCGATTTCTCTAACCTATCTACGCTTATCGCGTACTACAATGTTCATCGATAACAATATCTTGAATTGATGTCAAAATTCGATATTTTTAACATCAAAATACGGTCATGTTCGGCGCTATCGATAGTTATCGATGCACATGCTCGCATTTTATCTATCATATCGTATCGTGCCCTGTAACGTTACCGGCATGGTTATGTTCGCTGTATCGATAAAATTCAACATGGCGGCTATATTTATCGAATTTTGACAGCTAGGTATCGATAACTTGACTTATCATATCGTGTATCGTTGGCCGTGCTAGCCGGACTGGAGAGCCGAGATATTTTGCCCGGTATGGGGCCACTTCTCTGTAGCGCAGCAGCAGATGGGCGGCTGTCTCCTCTTCCTCCATGCAGGCTCTGCACAGGGGGCTGTCTGTAACACCTAATGTGGAGAGGTGTTTGTTGAAGGCTCCGTGACCTGTAATAATACTGGTTATCAGTCTCAGTTGGGGTTTATTCAACTTCATTAACTTCTTTGATAGTCGGCCGCATATTTGAGGTAAGGCCTCTTTTACTTGCCGACAGTCCTCCTGACCGAACCAGTGTACATTGTGCTGTTCGCCAGTCCTAGCTCTCAGCAAGGTCCTGGCGATGCCTGCGGGGGCTGGTATGATAGGCTCCGGACCTATGGCTATACCTAAGGTCCGAACCTAGTCTGGCCAGCGCGTCCGCAGAGTCATTACCTCTCGAGCCACTGTGGCCTTTGATCCACTGCAGTGTGAGACAGTTGTATCTACATACCTCTGTTAGTCGGCGGTGTCAGTCGTAGACAAGCCCCGAGGTAAGAGTGTTGCTGTTTAACGCCTGTAGGACTGCCCTACAGTCCGAGAGGATTCTGATGCCTTGGTCAGTTACCTCTCTGGCTATTATGGCTGTAGCTGCCTGTGAGATCGCGAAGCACTCGGCCTGGAAAACCGTGTTGTAGCATCCCAAAGGTGTGGCGACTTTGACCTGCAGGTCCTCGGAGAATACTCCTGACCCCACCCAGACTCTGTTTTGGACCCGTCCGTGAATATCCTAAGTTCATTGAAGTTCAGGCCTTCGTAGTCGTCATTCTCGTGCAACTGGATTTTATATTTTTTTATCAAATACCCACTTTTTGGGGATCCTGTCGCTGGGTGCCCTGAGTATCGGTATATCCTCGTAGGCCTCCGTGAGAATGGTTGTGTGGGCCGTACCGCTCTCTTTCCAGAATTCTAAGGACCTGAGGCGTACCGCTGAAGACGTCGCTTCCTGTCTGATAAACATATGGAGTGGCGGTAAGCTTAGCATAGCCTCCAGAGCTGCAGTAGGAGCTGTCCTCATACAGCCTGTTGTCGCCGTGCAAGCTAGTCTTTGAAATTTCTGTAGTTTGCTTATGCATGTCACTAGCTTGCATCTAGGCCACCATATTAGTGCGCCGTAACACAGCAGGGGACGTAACACCGCCGTGTACAGCCACAGTATGTTTTTGGGGGTAAGACCCCATCGTTTGCCAATCATCCTATGGCATTGCCATAGGGCTATGCTAGCTTTGTCTATCTTATTATCCACATGACTGCCCCAGTTGAGTTTGTGGTCTAGTATAACTCCAAGGTATTTAACCTCCTGCGACAGCTGTAGTGTAGTCCCGAAGAGCTTCGACATGTGGTAGTTGCCGAGACTGCGTTTGTGTGTGAATATCACTGTTTCCGTTTTGTTCGGGTTAACGGTAAACTCATACCTGGTACACCACCCCTTCACGATGCGCATTGCTGCCTGTGTGAGGTCGCATACTAAACTGGCGTTCTTGCCGGTTATCAGAATGGTAAGGTCATCGGCATAGCCGATTGTATAGAAGTGGTGAGCGTTAAGGGTCGTGATTAGGCTGTTGACCACCATGTTCCAAAGAAGCGGTGAAAGAACCCCTCCTTGTGGGCAGCCCTTGGCCACCAGCGCCACCGTCGGGTCGTCCTTAAACCTTACCGTTCTTTGTCTGAGCATATTTTTTATCCAGCCAGTTAGTACAGACGAGACTCCATGACGGATCAATGCGGTCTTTATGCTCGTAAAGTTAGTCTTGTCGAAAGCTCCTTCAATATCGATGAAGGTGCCCATACAAATGACTTTGTCTTTTAGCGCTTCTTCTATTTTGCGTACCACCTGGTGTAAAGCTGACTCAGTGGATTTACCTGTTGTATAAGCGTGTTGGTTGCTGTGCATCGGTGTCTTGATCAGCTCGTTGTCCCCTAGCTCCCTTTCACACAGTCTTTCCAGTGTTTTAACGAAAAACGAGGTTAAGCTAATTGGTCTGAACGCCTTGGCGTTCGTATAGTCGCCCTTGCCTGGCTTTAGGATAAAGATCCCTCCCTCCAGGCTTTCGGGATGTATCTGTATGCCAGACATGCCCGCAAGATAGTTTTAAGGATTGCGGTCAGTCTAGGTCCCCCCATTAAAGAAGAGCCGGGAACACTCCGTCCGGACTTGCCGCTTTAAATGGCTGAATGCTTTTTATAGCCCAGCAGAGCTTCTCATGTGTTACTACCTTGCGGGCGTAGTCCCAGCATTGTAAGGTAGGTGTGGTGTGGGTTTCGGGCCACGTTACCATTTGCACTATTTTACATCCCGGAAAGTGAGTCTCCAGTAGAATTCGCTGGGCCTCATGGGGTGTTTGCGTATAGCTGCTATCAGGTTTGCGGAGGTTGCCTACATCTGTTTGAGTTTGTTTAGAGAGTACCTTCCTTACCCGATTCGCTTGTTCAAATGAAGAGATACTGCCGCAGAATTTTCTCCACGATGCTGTACTCTTTTGTCTGATCTTTTTCTTGTATTTGGATTTGGCCTCATAGTACAAGTCCCAGTCCCAATCTGCTGATGTGTTTATTGCCCTGTTCAGCCTTCTCCTGACCACCCTTCTCAAGCGTTCAAGTTCGGGTCCCCACCATTTGTGGTTACCCGGCGGGTGCGCAGGAGAAGCGGTCAACGGGCAGGACACTTCGTAGCTGTCAATGATAGTTTTAGATAACAGACAAACCTGCTCTTCTATCTGTTGTACGTTCTCGATCCTCGCTGGAATGGGCACCACTTGAAGTCCGTTTGCCAGTATCGTTGTGTACATGGCTTTATCGGTCTTATGCGGGTGCCTGCGGGGAGTAGTGGGAGGTATGTTAACCTGTAAATCACATCGTAGCCACTTGTGATCCGAGCACGATGCCTCATCAGATACGTGCCAGTCCGTGGTGTACTCTCTCAGCCTGTCTGTTGCCAGGGTGAGGTCGATGATTGTCTGGCTCCTCCTAGTGACAAAGGTGGGCCTTGAACCTGTGTTTAAGATATTAAGGTTTGTAGTAAGAAGATATTCAACTAAGGCATTACCTCTGTTGTTGCTTTTGTCCATGCCCCAGAGAGTATGGTGTGCGTTTGTGTCGGAGGCCCCCAGCAGTTCCAGGCCTGCTCTTTCACAATAGGTGATGAGCCTCGCCAGGTCGTGGGGTGGCAGTTCTTCGTTCTCCGATATGTAAGCCGAGGCGACGACTATCTCCGACATGTTCTCAATATGTAGTAGTTGTATTTTTATTGCTTGGACGTCTCTGGAACAGAATTCTGTTAGTGACTGCCCAACAACATTGTTGGTAATGTAGATACATGCTCTTGGCGTAGTAACATCATTAGTAACAAACAGCTTACCTCCTAAGTTGGAGAGACCACATATACGGCCTGTCCTGATCCAAGGTTCAAGGCCATCTGCGCAGTTGTGTTGTTGCGGCGGTGCAGTGCTGGAGGTTAGTCTGCAGCACCTTAATGAAGGAAGGGGTGCCCGCCATCGGTGGATAGCAGCCCCTCGTCCTCCTCTGTGCAGTCGTCAAAGAGGCCCTTGAGTGACTCTATGAGGGTCGGCGTATCCGGCCTCTCACCGTCCACGTCATCCTCTTGGGTCCTTGGGCGACGTGTCCATCGCCGTCTCAGGAACCTTGGTTGCGGGTCCTGACAGCGGTCGTCTTCTTTGGTGGTTCACTCGGCAGCTCGTGGAATCTGCCGTCCGGCCCCTGGAACTTCAGATACACTGATCCGGTTCCACAGGTCAGGCGGCGACCCCGTTCGAGGACAGCTGGAACTGTGCTCTCCGGGATGGAGATCATCAGGAACCAGTTGTCCTTCTGTCATTCTGCCGAGCGAATCCACCACTTGTCACATTGGGCCCAGGGGTTCTGTTATGCCACAACCGCGCCGAGTGTCTTTGGCGAGTCCCAGACGTTCTGTGGATCCGGAATGGCGACGGCACATTTCACCCTTTTGGGCATCTCGGATAGACCCTTCACCACGAGCTGTTCACCCGTGGCAGAGGCCATACCGGAGACGGCCGCCTTCACCCAGTTCACAGTTGCCTAGTCCTCGCACAGCATACAGAGGCCGCCGTCCCGAAGGGATGGCTTACCTCGGAAGGCGGGGCCCTTGTCCCCAGCCTTCCTCGTGCAGGCCTCCTTAATAATCCGCTTTTGGATCTCAAGAAGTACCTTGTCGGCCACTTCCTTCGACAGGAGGCCGAACTTCAGGATGGTGATGACCACCCCAGTTTTTGTCCTTGCCACGCTGGCGTAGTCTCTAGGTCGCTGGTCGGGATCACCGAGCCGCAGCTTCTTTGAGTTGCCGCGTGGAGATATAGTATCATCCAAGTGGGTCCTCTTTGCCACGGCTCGGTCACCCCCGCTGGACCTATGGGCCGAGTGTCTCGCTCGCGCGGATTTCGCGGTGTCAGGCCGGGGAGATGAAGATGTTAGCGTTTTGGCGCCCCCTCCCCGTCTCGCCACCAGCGGCTTATTTGCTACCCTGCTGGAGCCAGGCTTTGGGTCCGCTTTCAGCGTTTGGTTGCTACCTCCCGCCGATCGCGTCTCCTTAGCCGACTCCGCAGCTGCGAGCGCGTCCTCCATAGCACGTTGCCATCTACGGAGGCGTTGTTTCTTGTTCGGTTTCTTATTTATCCTCCTGGAGGCCCCCAGTATAAACCCTATCACTCGACTGGTGCGCCCCAGCCCTAGGTCCCCCTCTAGCGGGTTGCCGGACTCGGACGACCGTCTCGTACAAGGCCGAAGCGAAGTCGTTAAGGGGATTATGATAACCCCCTGCAGTGTTGGTGCCTGGGGTCGGGTCCGGGCGTCCGGGTCTTCCTTTAGCCAGTACCCTTGGGTCCGGGCGTCCGGGTTTCCCTTTTGCCAGTACCGTCACCGCGGGTTTGGCACTGGTGTTTCTCCTGGTACCCACTTTGGTGCTGGAGTGTCTGGAGGGGGGAGCCGCCGCCGAACCAGAGTCTCCCTCCCTTGTGGAAGTTGGGTTTTTGGACCTAGTTTGCTCCATGGTGAAAAGGGGTTTTTAATTCATCTCCCTGGCTTCCCACCCTCCACCGAGCCCGCAACAGGGAACGCCTCAACCTCAAAAACAGGAGAAGAGTGCGTTAGGAATACCAGGGAGGTATAGGTACGCAGTGGGGAGTTTCAGCGCGACATGAACGGTTCTTGAACGGTGGCCAGGACGGTAGCAGCACCTAGGTCCGTTGCTCCGCCTAGAACTGATCACCGCCCGCGAGCCGTCAACATGGCCTTCCCTGCCTCCTAAGTAAAGAATTTTGCTGTGCCAGGCCACCCCCAGGTTGGGCCCAGGCCGTAGCACAAACGCTGCGTCCCGCTCTCACGCCCGGCCGAGGCCCGGCACGGTAAGTTCAGTGCTTACCTCCACGTACCTCGCCTGTGGTGCCCCTTCCCCCCATTGGGGCACCTTGCCACGTTTCCTCCACTGCGGCTACTACTGGAGGCTACCGTTTCGCTTGAAATTGGGACCAAAGAGGGCGTGTTGCCTCACGCCGCATAAACCCGAGCGACGCTCGGCTCAACCCTCCAGGACTCCATCATCCCCGCTTACGGCGCTCGACTGCGCAGGTAAAAACGCAGGTGGGTGAATGTAGTTCACTGGGTGTCACCCACGCCACCCAGTGAAACCGAGTGGGAGTTTAGCCAATCCAATTGTTGCCCAGGTGGACCAGTAAAGTCGGGTATCCCCTCACGGAGGAGATCTAATCATGTCCCGCCACAATCCCGGAGTTCCAGGCGCCAGGGCAGTGCCAAGTCACCAGTGATCCTCAAGGGCCAGTGACGAAACACTGAGATGGTTCCCCACATGATTTGATACCCGACTAACACACGAGGAGGTATCCCACTATTCCACCCTGTTTGTTAAGGTTTCGACTAGTTATTCTTCTCTATGGTTTCGACCATTTACAACAAATTTTCTTCAGACAGAGAAAAACAATTTTTTGACAAAATCAGTAAAAAAATTAAAATATTCATATAGAAAGGAACGCGACCAAGCAGTGGCCACAGCTTTCAAAAACATTTTGCATGGTATTCTATTCTATTCTTTATTGTACACAGACATTTTATATGGAAAAACATTTTACATTGACAATGTACAAATGCGTGCTTATCCCTATAAGAGATTTCTTCCAGCAAACCACTTGTGATAGCGAAAATTGGGTGAAAAAGGTAGATTTTCTAGCTGTCTCTCCCATATAAAGTGTATCTTGTTATGTTATATCTATTCAATACATTAGGTAGGTCGTCTATAAAATGTTACCAAGTTATTTGTCAGTTAACAATAGGGCCGGAAAAATTCATTGCTTTGGGTATCAAACACTCCAGAGCTATCCAAATGCTTAAAAATTTCGACCCAATGTCACTCTCGCCAATAAGATGAGACTGAAGATGAATCTCTCAAGCCCAAATTACCTCGTTCCGGCGTAGTCGGTTTCAGTTTCTAATAAGTTTTATAATAAGGATGTTTTGTTGAAGCTTATCGGTACTTAATAATAGCCTTAAAAGCTGAAGTTCGAGTTCATAATAAATGAGGTGTTTTGTAACAATGTCGATGTCAATCGACGTTAATCAATTAATTTAGGCTTAAGGTAGACTCGATTAAAATTTAAAGGGATAAACTTCGTTGTAACTTAGTAAATTGTTTATCTCTGTGTGCTATAAAAACGAAGTCTCTTTCATTCAATCAAAATACTTTGTGAAGCTTATGGTTGAACGAAAAAACTTTAACCTACTTATATTTTTTACTCTAAATTACTTTATTACAATACTAGCTGTTGCCCGCAACTTCGTCCGCGTGGACTAGAAAATGTCTATGTGCTTCTTCATACTTATAACTTTATGTATGCAAAATTTCGAAAGGATTGGTTAATCTATAACCTCACTAAATAAAAACAAAGTTGCCATCTACGGGGCGGCGAGGATCCAGAATGCTGGCAATATTGCCTCTTTACACGACAATGCTAATTTACAAGCATAAGATAGGGGTCACTTGAACTTTTATGAAGTCTTTTGCAGATTTCCCGGTAAAAGTATACATTTCGCGCTTTTTTTTCACATCTGCCTATAACCGTATCGACCACAACAGTACCTACCTAGCTGTATAAATCTTTTTGTTATCGCCTTGCGTCTTTATTATTAGATCGGGATCGGTCGGCGTTTGTATATAAGGTTCTTTGAATATTTAATAGTCAACGTTTTTATTATTCAATTCCGTCGACCCTTATCATCGGGGATCTCGTTATAGTAATTTATATGACCTTATACTGTGGCCTGTTCCGAAGGAGTATCTTGATCTTAGCGCTCCAGCGCTAATATATGTAATATAAACACTGTTTGTACATCTTTTGTACAAAATCATGGGACATTCAGGTAAAATCGGGCTGGTGTCGTTTGTAATAATGAATTAAATAACATTTTTAGGGACGGTATCCAATTTTACAATTAGACGGGGAACAAATTTTACAAAAAAGGGTTGAAAGATCTTAAGAATAACGACTCCTCGTATCAGCACGGGTCATTATTATATTCTTAAGTAGGTCTACAATGCATTAACATACTAGTAAAGAACTTGGTTATGAGCTGGATGCATCCTGATTCCAACAGGTCGCAGTGGAGGTTGTTAGGAGAAGTATTTATGTTTAGGTGAACTTAATTTTATTGTGTTGGTAACTACATAATATGTATGAATTATATTCTTTTTTGCAATGTACATCACTATAATAAAGTAGGAAAGCACTTATACCTAGTACTAAATATTTACATAAGATAAAGAGAACGATAACAAAAATATTTACAAAACTTTGACACACATAATAACAATCACGTAAATTTTATGTTTCATAGTACTATCGCTGCAAAAGCTACCCTTATTCTTTCTCCACAGTCGACGTTATTTTTCCAATCGCATTGCTTCTTGACAGCATTAAATAGTAATGGAGCAGGGCAATCTGTTACTACAGCTTTGCCCTCAGAACAGATGTAGAATTTATTGCAGATTCCGTGTGCAACTAAAGTCCCTTCTGAAGCTTCATATGCGCATACTGTGGTTGAAGAATCGACGCTTATATTTTCATCATCATCATAGTCTTCTTCTCTGTTGATTTCTTTGGAATAATAAATAAAATTATTACTGTGTTTATCTTTCTCATCGGGTACTGCGTCTGTTAATCTGCCTGCGCAGTCTACATTTTCTGGCCAATCGCATTGCTCATTAATTGGGTTGTATAATAATCCAGCGGTACATGTTAACGTTACTCTTTGTGACTGGGTGCACTTGTAATAACTTTCGCAATGTTCATGGGCGACTAGAGTTCCATCTGATTTTGGAGCCAGACATATACTGTGCACCTGATTGTAATCAGCATTGTATCCTATTTTTATATTAGAAGGATTTTGATGTTTATATTCATTGCTATCATATTCACTTATAGTTCTAGATCCGCAGTCAACGTTAGTTTGCCAATCACATTGCTCTATAATAGGGTTATAAAACAATCCACCCTGACAAGTGAATTCTACAGGTTTTCCTTCATAACACTTGTAAAATTTTGTACAAAGCTCGTGAGCTATATAAACACCATTCGATTGTTCAGCTGAACATAAAGACTTGGCTTCATCGGGATCAGAATTTCCAAAGTGTTTATAGTTATCATTATTCCTGTTAGCTTCATTAGTATCTGCGATATTATCATCATCATCAATATCCTGTCGATGTATGGAATCCAAATTCTCTGGCCAATCACACTGTTTTTTAGTAGGATTAAAGAATAATCCATCTTTGCATGACATTTCGACAGGTTTTCCATTAGAACATCTATAAAACTTTTTAATGTCATCATGGGCTATTAGGATACCATCTGATGCTTCAGCAAAACATATTTGGTTTTGGTCTTCTGTAGTAGATTTGATTTCATTGGGTTCATCCTCTTCAATATCCTCACCTAATGTTCTATCTCCACATTCAACATTGTCTGGCCAATCACACCACTCCTTAACAGGATGATATACAAAATTGCTAGGGCAATGATGGACAGTTGTCTTTCCATCAATACATTTGTAATATTTTGCGCAATTTTTATGAGATATAAGAATACCATTAGATCCAGCATAGGCACAAATTGCAGCAGCTTGACTGGGATCATTATTACCTTCACCTTCGTTTATATCAGCGGAAAATTCACCAAATTTATTTTCTTCTGGTTCGAGATTCCTATCACTGCAGTCTACGTTGTCTGGCCAATCACACTTGTGAGCTTTAATGTTGTATAACAGCTTTTGGGGACATGTGTAAGTAACTAACTCATCTCCGTCACATTTGTAAAACTGCTTGCAATTTGGATGTGCTATTAATTTTTGATTGTAAGAAGCGCATTTCTTGTCTGTGAGCTCCAATATGCGCCCATTGATAATTGCAATTGGTAAAATAAATGAAAATACGATATCTGAAATTTAGAAAATATATTTACCACTACCAATTTATTGTTAAGGGGACTAATTGACACTATTCTAGCATTATTTTTTAGATTGAACACTCAAACTAATATACCTAACTGCCTTTAACACACGGAAGATAAATTAAGATATTTTAATAAAAACTAACCGATTAGCATTTCACTATGTACGAGAATAATATAACTACTGTATAATGAAAATAATCCAATCTTGACTATAGGTAGCTAGTTAATCTTGATAAACATCGCAATAGAAATTAAATGTTGAACTTTGGTACTAACCTCGTGTAGTAAAAGACCACATTTTCTCCCTTTGAACTTTGACTCTATTTATTTACTGGAACTTATTATTTTACGAAAATAATACCTAGAAAAGACTCCAGGGAACACTTTAGTTTTAGACTTCTACCAATCGTTAACTGAATTAGTGGTGTTTGTCGATTTATATATAAACATTTCAAATAATGGAATTGTATTCAATAAAGAATAGGTGAATAATGCAGAATGGTAACCTCGGCTAATATTGGTTACGGCAACAGACAAATTAAAATGTTATATTGTTTCTTTGGGCAAGAGAACCATCAAACTTGATCTAAGTCTTTCTATATACGCTCTTATTTTTTATTCTTTAGAATTATCTCAACTATGAAACATGATTATTATAATGGTAAATTGAATTATTAAATTCTAAGACACATACTCTACATTATACTAGTTTTATACATAGGTACCTTTGGAAACTAATAATGTTCGCGTTTCCCCGGCGAAGATAAATTTGAAGTCGGAAAAATATATTGTGCAGAGCTAGCTCGTACAAATTACTAATATGAGAATAGCAAATAAGAATGATTATTCTGTTCATTGAATGTTCTATGTCCCTTGGATTTTTCCAAAGAATACCAATTCATATCGTATCTACAATCGTACAATAATTACAACGACGTTATTCAAGCTGGTTTCCGTATTGTTCTATTTCCATTGATAAATTTAATATAGGTAGGTACATTATCTTCATTCATTTACCTCTTATTAGAGCAACACAGCTTCCCTCCCAGCCGTGTTGCTCTAAGATTGACCTAGGTGATGATGCTCGATCAAATTCATTCGATCAAGTCTTGTAAATTGCTATAAAACGACAATATTACTGATGAAGTTATCCTTTTCTCAAATTTAAAAAATACAGCACCGCTATCCTATCGCTAACCAGAGCCTAAGAATGTTAATTAAATATGTATAAGTACCTACGTACTAAAAATTCTTATGCTACATTTCCTGCGCACTGAAAATGGTTTCAAATCTAGGTAACCTGCTAATGTTAGTTACATTACCAATAGCAAACCAATAGTAAGTACATTAACTTAGGTACCTACTCTACTAATGCGCAAAAGAATCGAATTCTACAATTTAACCTGCATTTCTACAGTTATATAATGAGGAATATTAGTAGGTACCTACGCGGGTTGTTTCTAACAATCAATTTCAATAACCGATCTCAAAAGACTTTGTTCGGATTAAATGTTCCATGTTTTCATATAAATTTTGAATTAAAAAATCAGAGATTCTGATCTCTAGTATTGAAAGATTGGAAGGCCGTAAAAAAGGAAATATTAATTTTTACTTCATGTACCTAAGTATCTTTGCTTTAGAAGTAATAAATAATTATTATTGAGGTTATCCCGCTACTATAAATCAATATTATGAAATTAAGGAAAATACCCAGCAAAAATTAAATTGTCTTTGTTTTCTCCATTAGTCTGGCTGGACCGATAAAGTGGGCATCTTCGATGGAAGATTGCCAGAGGTTTCTGAATAATTTATGGCTTTCCGATGACCTCAAGTGGCTGATTATAACTCTAAGACAAATTTACGACATATGATTTATGGTTTGATAAAATTTGGCAATGGTATGAAAAAATATGAGGTAAGTAAGGTGGATATGTAGGTAGGTACTTCAATCCAGTAGAATGTCTCACCAATTGTTTAGGTAATAGGTGATAACTCTTATTAGAACATTTTGGTACCTAGGTACTTTTTCCAATTTATCAACTAAAAAAATTAGGTACCTGTAGGTCCACATTTAGGTTATTCAGCTACCTCATAATAGCAATGTTAATAATTACTTATAAATACACAAAACTCATACGATTAGATAGAATTTTGTGCAAAATTACCTCACTAATCCGCATGTATCCAACAAAATGATATATTAATGCATTTCAACACTGCTGTGCTCGTTAAATCCGAAACCACATTCCCGATCCGTATAGATAGGTATAAACTCTATTATATGTTTGTGTACCTACACCGATAGCTACAATAGAAAATTAAAACTAGTCCCGTGACTTACGCGGACGTTCCCAAAGCATAAAACATTTATAAGACGAAATAAGATTGTTTAGTGAAACCTTATTTTCATCTCATCTATCTAACCCCGAACCATTATATCTACAATAGGGCTAGCTGGTGCAAACAGCTGAATTGTTTTACTGGCATTAGTATTTCATTGGAGGCATTTGGACATGATGTATGGTGAGCAGTGAGGCGTAATTAAGCAGTAAATTAGGCGATCACAAAGCACTTGAACGCACTGAACCATTAATGTAAACATCATCCATCACAACTCTCATCATTAGTCCATTTTGGAGATCCTTATGAAAACCATATCAAGACGATTTATTTGTAGGCAGATTTTTGGAATATGATCTTCATATTTGAATTAAAATCTCGTCGAATACCTATTAAGGCTTAGGTACCTACACGATAATGTAATAATTGTAGTGTAATATTAAATCTATGAGCATTTAATTCTCATCTATAAAACCTCGGATGTGAGGCGTATGCAGACTATGTACTTTTACTTACTACTACGGAATCCTACAAGTTTGATTCCTATAATCCATTGATAACTACGAGTATGATATCGAAAGTTTCGACTAATCGTCTACACATTATACCGACAAAAGGGATGAATTCAGTCGAGAGCCATCGAATCTACCCAAGTGTACCCACCCCTGTAAATTAATTGTTATTTGTGAAGCCATAAACAACACAAAATCGGGCACTTTGAATAATTTTACATTAGAAATTATTATTATTGGAACAAATTAGTTAATACCATGAGCAATAACGTGGTTTATAGGGTGAGCTAAAGTAGATATTGTTATTTGATAAGGTCCACCACCAGGACAGAGTCCCCATTTTATTAGTTTATTCTTATCGTAACCTTACTAACCTAAGCTTCCTTGTAACGAATCATATTGCAAATCCCTATTTCCTTGTACATATGTAACAGCCAATTAATACATAAATACTGAAGAATCCGTAGAATATACATATTATATTTATATCCATATATTATATTATATATATATATATATCCGTAGAATATAGAATATGCTTGGCATATCCAGGTTTTCCTTCCATAATATAATAATAGCCACGTAAGTTCTCGTTATGCGCTACCGGCTGCATCTCTGCAGTGCTGCTTCTGCTACATGCACTCAGCTGTCATTCAAATAGGTTGTGAACGTGTGAAATCATGGCGCGTGAATAATCCTGCTTGGTTGAGTCTAGAGTGCCTTTTGAAATAATGTAGGTACAATTTAATATAGTAGAGTTCTATGCAAAGTAGGTATAATTTGGGGCAACTATACTGTTTGTGCCATTTGTCGAAGACCTAACCTATAACCGATACCTGTCTCTACATACTGTTTCTTCCATTTACGTCAAGGCTTTGTTTTTTAGCTCTTACTGTAGGCAATTAGACATGGTTAAGCTTATACTTGCCCTGTTATTTTAAAGTCAAGGCCTAACAATGTTCCTGTCTACGTCCTACATACTTATTTATACTGAGATATCTGTGGTTTCTTCCATTTACGTAAGGGCTTTGTTTAGCTCTTACTATAGGTAGTTTTTTGTCGATTTATTCTAATAGAATTAATTTTGGCTACTCTCATGGATCAAATATCACCGGTAGGTCAGAAGGCTGTCTAAGTTATAATACCTTTAGTTTATATTAGGCATGATAGAATGAGAACAAAGGCTTTGTGTATTGGTATATTTTTGTATCAACAAATAAAGGATACGCCAACATAGAACTTATTCACACCTACCTACAAGTATTACTTATTCACTAACAACTCTAAGGGCCGATTTTTTCAAACGTCAGGGAACTTATCAGAAGAATAAATTTGATGCTGTCTTTCTCTAAAACTTGATCATGATAGAGACAGTATCAACTTTATTCTTCTGATAGGCTATCGTGTAAGTATTTACATAATTTCGTATGGCAGACCCGTAAATAAATATCTCCAGATTTAAAGTCATAGCACACTATCAGATGCAGTTCGCAGTCGGCGCTCTGGCCGCGAAGTCAACTAGTGCAAGCTTGCTGTCACCGCCAATACCGGCGGGTATAGTGTGCTATGTCTAGTCTGCTAACTACTCGCACCTCGTGGATGACCCGTAATTAGCGCACTAGCGGCTAGCAAGAAGGTGATTTAAACTGGCGATATTTGTTTATGGGCCTGCCATAAAAAATTACATACATACTTACACTTATAAGTTGTTAGTGGTCAAGTTAGACGTCGTTGTCGCCTCAAATTCAGGCTCGACGACTTCGCCGTGCAGGGGCTTGCCGTTGCGGTGCTGGAATAGTGTGCCATGACCTTTAGGCTCCCGTGTGCTGTTTTTCGCGGTTGGGCTACGACGTGTCTTCCCGGATGGGGCGAAAACAAGGGGAATTAAAAGAAAGCCTACCTACAACCAAATCCATTTCATTAACTATATCAGAAATATGATTGCAGATTTGATTTTACCCTACCCATAAAAACCCTTGTTTATTGGTTCACATAATGGTTAAGTTACTGTTTGATAAAATTTGAATAAATTTAATAACACTACCTACGATGTTCTTGGAGGAGCCGATATGTTCCTTATTTACTTGAAATAAAATTCGTTTTATATCACTAGGAATTTTACCTGGACTGCAATACAAATCTTGCTTAAGTAGACAGTTATATTTTATTTATGTAAAACGAGACGACCGACAATTACGTTTTGACTATCAAGTTTTAAAAATACTATTAGCAAAGCAACTTTTGAAATATCGTACAATAGCCTCACCCAAATCCTAGTATAGATTTAGTTAACTTGCAAACGACGCGTAGCGGCGGGAATAGCTCAATGAGTTATACGTGCGTCGAAAATTGTAACTTAGCTCATAGCATAAGTACCTATTGATGGTCCTGTGCCTGATCTCCCTTCTTATGCTGATTACGTAACTATTCGCATTGGTATCGGTTTGCTTTTGCAACTTACATAATTAGTTACCGGCTGCTTCGCATTCGCGTCCTGCCGGACTACGGATGTGATTGTGAATACTATTAGCTTGCATATTTCTACATAGTATTAAAATACCTAATTAAGTTAAAATAAGTAAAATAGAAATATCATAAAATTACAACGTGAGTAGAACATGCTTGCAGCATAAATTACCTAGAGTAAATAAATTATTCGTGTCTTGAACTTTACAAGTTAATGATCTTTCTACCTTGTGCAATATGTGCTTAAATTATGTAGGTAGCGAAAAATAAAGAACTCGTGACTCCGCATGTGAAAATATAGGATATATGAGTTTGTTTTAAGTCTGGTAACTAATAATTTCATGTTTTCATCATAAATAACAAATTTTGTGTTTTTTTTTAAACAAAAGCACGTTATGAATTTGTATTTCTGGAAAATGTAGATTATGGCATGTTTCTTGTAGTCTGAGGTAAGCCGATGGTTTTTTGTACGTAACTACCTATTTTCATATATTTGTGATGGATTTTGTTTGAGAGATAAAAATATCAAGGATATAGGTATCCGTACGGGAACAACCAGAGTGAGTACTTAAGTTATAGCCATCATTAAAAAATTTGGTTTGCTTGGTGTTTTCTAGCTGCTTTCTAGTACATGGAGAGTCTTTGTTTTCTCTCATGAAAAAATACTATCTAATTAACGATCATTTCGTGGCAGTAATTTATACTTACGATGTGGGTAGATGATTGAATTTGATCTACCTATCTACTTCTTGTAATTACTCAGAGAGATATTAATCAATTTTCGTGGAAAGTGTAATTGATCAATGTCTTGATATTATCTTTAAAAAGTAGGTACCTATGTACTTATTTCATGACCGTATTTACATGTAAATACAATATACATATATAGTCAATAGGCATTTAGAACAGAATTCCTGGAGAGAAATGGTTAAGTTAATATTAAACGACCCCCATCGTACCCACCTTGTAACAATATTTTTCCAAGTGGGTGTTGCTTGAAAAAAGATTGGTACTCACCGGCCAGTTATCTAGTGGGCAGAGCAAGGACTATAAAAAGATTATTCCCAGGGCGCCAGACCTTTTTGCAGTTAAAGAAAACAACAGTTTACAATATATCTATTTATTGAAGAAGGTACATATCAGTGTCCTACTCTCTAATATTACCACATTTACATCATATGTAATAGTTTTAAGTTTCCTATACAGGGTGTTTTTTTGTGCCCACCTTTAACGAAGGGTACGTATTCTATACATGAAATAAAGTAAGTTTATGCCAAAAAAAATACTGGGAAAAAAAAAAATTTTTTTGAAAAAAATAATAAATTCCTTGATCGTGCGAAATTATAGTGTCTAGTGTTATGTTAGTTTTTTATAGACAGATATTAATTACTTTTCGTGAAAAAATCTGCTACGCGCGTCTATGTGCATTTATGCAGAAAAACGCAGTCTATTACTCAACTTTGGACCCTAATATTTGGAAACCAGACATCCCAGGTATGCTTCCATGGAGAAAAATTATCGTGATGATGAGGAGATTCCGTAGTTTTCGGGAACGTGACGACCAAAAATCACCCTGTATATAGAATATCTTGATAATATATATATATATATATATATATATATGATAATGAAAGGTAACTATTGGTATTTAGCTTGAAGAGCTATTGAATAACAAACATGGTGTGTGAACAGACTTAAATTATTTAGTTATGCATTGAAAAGTAACCTAAAACCCTTCAATAAATTAACATCTAGGATTTGCTGCTATAGGCCAGATAAATTACATAAAGTTTCTGGTTAATTTACTATTTAAGGTACAGATCCTACTGCCAGAAACCGCTAGGGTGGTATTTGTTCACCACGTGGCTATCAAATATGAAGTTAAATCCACAACTTAGACTACACGGTATTAATGAACTAGAAAATTACTTCCCATGGTCCATATATCCGAGGAGACGTCTTAGTCAAGCTGTGACAAGATCTCAAAGTAGCAGCCCCATAGCACGTGGCAGGTTTTTTACTGCATAGTCCAACTGTCAGAGCATAGGTAGCTTTCCTTGGCGACTCAGACTAAAACTGCCTAGGCTTTAGATCTTCCTATGGACCCATTAATTGGGAATTATATATCCATTTGTTCTCGATCACGGTTATTCAGCCAAACCGTTAAGAAAACAGATCTTTGTTCACACACACATGATTATTTATATTTTTAAATAATTATTTCGGCCATGACTTCAGATGAGGTGGCACTCAGTGCAAAATGGAAGGTATAGAAAGTCACTCCGTTTGTTACATTTGTACGGTTCAGAGCAAAATCAGTAAAAGGCTCGAATGTGATTTGCAGCTCCCTTTTATACTCATAACCTTCTAGAAACTTCTCAATCCGAGATGGTGTGGTCGACTCCCATTGGTGGATGTATTTTTTTTCCAAACCTAACTAACAGCAAAGGAATTAGGTGGTTATAATGCCAGAGTCCATTCAGCCAACTTATTCTTACCATAAAAAAGTTAAAATTGGCAACTTTACGTCCAATTTTAAAATGAAGACAGAAAATCCTATAGTGACTATTTTACCATGTTATAACCTACTTGCCAATCGTTTAAAATAGAAAATATGTTGGTAGCGATAAGTCAAAAGGGGTGTAATTATAGCAATTTCTGAAAGGAAATGTAACGATAAAACGAGTCAAAGGCTTTTTTCATACTAAACGTTACCTACGTTTAGTACGAAAAAGGCCTTTGACTCGTTCAATTAGTTTAGGTAAGTATACCAACCTTCCAGCTTAAGAACAAGTAGGTATTCGCAGAACCAACTGGTGCGTTTGGTGACACGGTTGCACCCTTAAATGTGCATCAAAATGGCTTCGACATTTCGATTTTCCTTTAATTACTTAGATCTCACGATCTTACTTAAATAAATAAAAATCGGAATGTGGAATCGCTAAAGGTGAATGTCGTCCGGATCAAACAGTGCGTGCCGTTATCGCCATTCGATGTATTTACCTGTTTGTGTACAGCTAGTAAAATATTGTAATTTGTAGTACTTAGGTCAAGGTTGCCATCTTATAAATTTGAAAACTAGGATTTAAAGAAGAAATACCAGAACATTTCGATTGAAAGCCAAGACTATACTGTGCAAGTCCAGTGACAATATGATTGAAGGTCTTTAACATATTCAGTGCCGGCGACTACGTATTTGTGTCTTTTAGGCTTACTAGAGCTGCCGCTGACGCTTATTTGCGTCATGACACTAAGCGTTTACCCGATGTCGGCACTCTTAGAAAATCTACCGACAGCGAATGTAGAACTCAGGACGATGCTTAAAAACTGGATAGTTTTAAAATATGCATTACAATTTTACCTTTGCAACGCTTCGTCGTTGGGACAGCCCAGGACACCCCAAAACACAGGATATGTCCTGGGAAAACAGGACGGTTGGCAACCCTAACTGTTTTTCTTGTCGAAAATATTTCATTAAACTTTACCAACAAAAAGTATATATTTTATGTAAAAGAGAACAAAATGCAATAATTTCTCGCATATGTGAGAAAACTACCACACAAGAACACGAGCGTTAAACACCGCTCGTTTCTCCAACGGAAATTCATCCGTGAGACTAGGCCCAGAGGGCTTAGTGTGAGTTTTCACTTCGAACTCGATCGCGTTAATGTAAACTATTGAACCAATCACGTAATGTCGTTGTTCTCACTTTTATTACATCACGTGATCACGCTATAATGTGATTGGTTGGCTGCTTTACGTTAAAGCGATCGAGTTCGAACTGAAAACTCACACGAAGCCCTCTGAAGGATTTCAAGGACAACGTCGCACTCCTCCACCTCACTTCACGTCTGCAAATAGTTTTAAATATGATCAAAATAAATAAAAAATTCGAAAGTGGTTTATATTGCAATATTTTTAACATTAGGTCACAAATATAATAAATTTGTCTATTGATCTAAATGCTTATTCAAAACTAGTGGACGCCCACGATTTCGTCCGCGTGGACTGCAGAAAAACAAAATGTCGAAATTATCCGGGATAAAAACATTTTCCCGGGATAAAAAACGTATATGTTAAGTGGGATCTGTCACAATATATTCCTGAAAACTGCATCGAAATCGGTTCAGCCTTTTCCGAGATTAGCGTGCACAAACATCGATCCGTAACAATTTTATTACATTTATAGATAGATCACTGAGTTTGTCCCAAAATAAAAAATTAAATTAACAATTTTAAAAAATCCCCGACACAAAAAACGTACGCAATCATTATGACAAAAGGTTTAAAATGCTAAACCCTATAAAAAGCAAAAAATAACTTTTAACACTACGTAAGTACCAACTAAAGCATGTCAGACTATCTACTCGGGACTTTGTGCCACCTTTATGTCAGAGGCATCACCGCTAATTTTGAACTGCAAATGGTTATCTTGGCCTGCTGTTGACCGTACGTATGAAATTTTTTATCAAATTTTGTCGCGTCGGGGGACCGCTCTAATTTAAACCTAACGTTAGAAGCACACATTAAGAAGTCCTCAATCTCATTGTTATACAAATATAATTGTAATAGCTTACTTCACTTTAACTCTGAATACCATTCTTTTTTTTCCTTTTTGACATCAGATGTCATGTTAACTGCTCTAACATGACCAGCGAAACACGAAATGATAAACCTATTTATCGACTAACTGTCAAAATACGATAGATATTAGCCGCCATGTTGAATGTTATCGATACCAATTACTAATCATTTAATTTTACCTTTGTAAACTACCTATGTAAACTAAAAATACTAAATTAAAAATATTAAGTTTGGAGCATATCACTGAAAACCTATCGAACCAAAGAATATAATAGGTATTTTCGATTTCTCTTACCTATCTAAGCTTATCGCGCACTACAATGTTCATCGATAACAATATCTTGTATTGATGTCAAAATTCGATATTTTTAACATCAAAATACGGTCATGTTCGGCGCTATCGATAGTAACCGATGGACATGCTCGCATTTTTATCTATCATATCGTATCGTGCCGAGTAACGTTAAAATCGATAAAATTCAACATGGCGGCTATATTTAAAGTATTTTGACAGCTAGGTATCGATAACTTGACTTATCATATCGCGGTCCCCCGACGTACGGTCAACAGCAGGCCATTTGCAGTTCAAAATTAGCGGTGATGCCTCCGACATAAAGGTGGCACAAAGTCCCGAGTAGATAGTCTGACATGCTTTAGTTGGTACTTACGTAGTGTTAAAAGTTATTTTTTGCTTTTTATAGGGTTTAGCATTTTAAACCTTTTGTCATAATGATTGCGTACTTTTTTGGGTCGGGGGTGTTTTAAAATTTTTAATTTAATTTTTTATTTTATGCTTTTTTAAGGGGCTCCTTAATTTTTCATTCTTTCATTTAATTTCTTTTATTTTTCGCCGCGTAAAAAGTTTAGATGGGGTCGCTATATGCGATCTCGACCAAAGGAAGCTGTTTAAACTTTGTGGAAACTTTGGTCATTCTAGATTTTCAGCAAAAATATAAATCGGTTTATTCGTTTCATTCCGGCATTCCAGGGTTTCATCCGCCACATCCCATTTGCAACATCAGGTCCTCGTCAATTATAAACATGAAGAGAACTAGTCAAGACAAATTCAATGAGCCCAAACTCAATGGGTTTACTAAAAGGTAGACCAGGGTTACGTCTCCTACCTTCGAGCCCTAATCAGACCAGCTCAGTGGTTCCAGAACACATTAGTGTTTCAAATGTCAGATCCCACATATGCTTGCAAGCAAACTGAGCGTGTAACATTCCTATCACACCTAACAAACGACCTGATGACCTTGAAGACCTGAACCGATTTCCACCAAACATAGCTAAGAACAAAAAAAACAAAAAAAACCGCATTAAAATCGGATCATCCGTTTGGGAGCTACGATGCCACAGACATTCACAGACACATTTACACACACACACACACACACACACACACACACACACACACACACACACACACACACACACACATACACACACAGAGAGAGAGTGAGATACGTCAAACTTATAACACCCCGTCGTTTTTACGACGGGGGTTAATAACACCAAAATTGTCATGATTATTCGGACGGAACATTTCGCTCGAGCTGATTAATCGTTCGAAGTTTTCCTTACGTTGTCACTTAGGTTACCCTGTATTCATAATTTATAAAATCTAATTCACTTGTACTCATTTCCATCATTCGAATTACCGTCCATTAATTAATTTATACCTAGAATATAGAGAGAGGTGGGTTTCTTATTCATTTGGACATTTTCAGATATCATTCAGGTAGGTAGGTACCTACAATTGTATAATTCGAATACCTACGAGTACTTCTCGAGCTTGCCCATAAATAACCTTTTCTTATTTCAAAAGCGATTCGAGGAAGAAAGATTATTTATAGTGATTAATGTCTCATTTTCCAAATAAAAAGAGACATTTCACCTATCATATTCAGGCACCTGAAGCATTGTTGAAAATCTTTTTATTACAAGTATGATATTTCATCGATTTTGCCTTGCACAGTAGATAATCAAAGGTATGTCTACCCACTTTATTACGGAGATGACAAAATTACGTGATCATTTTTCGTTATTTTCTTTGTAATACACTTTAATGAATTTTATAAAGTGAATGAAAGTCAAAGGCATAAGCCATTTTCCCGAACACTAATTAAACGGTGTCTGTCATTTTATAGATTTGTTTGACACATTGTTATCGTGAAACACAGTGGATATGGAACTACATGGTGAAACAATGACGCCCCCCCACCGCCGGAATAGGGACAGCTACTTCAAAAAAATAAGAGGTTCTCAATGCGTTGTATGTATATATATTTTTAACTTTCAGTTTTGAAAGATTTGCTCGACAAAGTAAAAAGCGTAGAGAGAAATGAATTTCATTATAATAAAGTTACATATATAGTTTACCTAAAACAAATTCTCGGTAGCAATAAATTATTTTATATAAAAAAAAATATTCATCTAGCCCCTTCAAACACAAGGCAACAAGATCATTATATCATTTTCCTTATACCTACTAAAATAGCGATGAAAATAACATTCTGTACTGTTTTCTGATCACAAAGGAATCTTTAAACTTGATTTTTTTGTAGAAAATAACACGTCGTTTTATTTGTTTTGTCGTTTTCGTCGTTTTAGTTAAACTTGTTTACCGTAGATATTAAGATCTATAAATACGCGGGCGCATCGTAGCACGTACTACGAGTACAAGTTTTGAACTACGAACGACGCGAGTGATATACTTACATAGATAATTTCAAGTATTCTACGCTGCAATATAGGTATTTATTAAAGCACTGATTTAACGCTACATACAGGGTGTAAGTAACAGCCAGGCAAATATAGATCTATATCTATATGTTGACTACAGGCCATGATTCTTACGCGAAAATTACTGAAAATATTTACAGGAAAATTAATTTATGCCTTAGATTATGCCTTAGATAATGCCTTAACACAAAACATATAAATAAAAATTACCTAAAAAAAGTAAAATCAAGTAGCACCGGTCCGCACCTGTTAAGTTAGTTTAACATAATTGCCTTGTATTTAGTATTTTTTGTATTTGCCTGGTTGTCACTTACACTCTGTATAGTAGTTTGGTAAGTTGAAAATTAAAAAATGTATGTTAATAACAAGTTCGGTAGTTAAAACACAACAGTGAAGTACTTAAATAAAAATTTGTCGTTAAAAATAATAAAATGTAAAACTCGATCTGTGGTATTCCTAAATGTGCTGTTACGATTACGAGGTTTATTAATCGGAATTAGTTTAAAAAATATAAATATAACAACGTGGTGGTTAAATGTAAGTATTTTTCCCTAATATAGAAACGACACTCCGCACAGTTGCTTGCATTTATTAATCAAAATTAATTTTAAATAACTACCTAAGTCGAGACAGAAATTTTCTTAAAACATGGTATACAATTTGTTGAGAATTTGGGATTAAATATTTACATGGCAATATAAAACAAATCGTAGTAGCATATAAAGTACCTATGTTATCAATTATCGTAGGAAGAGGGTGTTCTTCTGCATAAAGTTGCATTACAAAATATTCATGGATTTTAACGTAGGTAAATATCTAAAGCCTATTCAATTTAAAGTTAGATTAATTGCCTTTGTTCCAATCCCTACACAATATATTAATTAATGGTGAGAGCCCAAACAATATATTAATAGGCATTTGATTAAGGAACGGTTAAAACGCAATATTCATTGATTAATTATCCTTAAAACCTTCCTGTTAAATTCATATTGTCAAAATTAATTCAGATCAGCACATACGCTAAGAACATAATTAAATCAAGATTACTTATTTTATTTTAGGGAAAATATCCTAGCTACACAGTATTCATATAGACTACTTTTTAACACAGGAGACCTTTAAAAACTTTAATGTTTTTGGATAGTCTCCATATTTTTAATATGTGTATGCTTGAATAGCTGTTGCCCGCGACTTCGTCCGCGTCAACAAACAGAATAAAATATTTTAAAGTACTTCTGCGTAAATTATATTTTTTGTTTTATTTTCTTGTGGCAGAAGAACATACTGATTTTCTCCGCAACCCAATCTTGACAACGCGACATATAATTGGCCGTGTGAAAAGCAGTCTTGACGTAAGTCAATTCCAACGTGTTAAACGTTTGCCCCTGTGATTTATTAATTGTTACAGCAAAAGATAACTTAACAGGGAATTGAATTCTTTTAAAATGTTGAATAACTTTTCCTAAGACGGTATTTTCATATCTCTCAAAATTTAGCTGGGCTGTTAAGGGTTCTGCATCAGGTTTATCTAGACCTTCAATTTTATTACGTTATTAGAAAGTGCTTATCATGCTGAGCAACTTTTCCTAAGACGGTATTTTCATATCTCTCAAAGTTTAGCTGGGCTGCTAAGGGTTCTGCATCAGGCAGTCTAGACCTTCAATTTTTTTCTTTCATATCATTTCTACGTCATTTTATTCTTTCATACATATTTTTTGGATAACTTGAACCGTTTACGCAGCGCACGCAACGGAAGTCTCCAAAGTTGAATAATTTTCCCCGTTTTTTCCACATTTTCCTCTTATTCTTCGTCCCTATTGGTCGCACTGTGATGATATATAGCCAATGGACTATCCAACACAAAAAGATTTTTTTAATTCGGCCCAGTAGTTCCGGAGATTAGCGCGTTCAATCAAACAAACAAACAAACTCTTCAGCTTTATAATATTATATATTAAGTATAGATAATTTTTTCTTTGAACCATAATGTCCACTTATATAAATTACCTCTTCCCGAAAGGACCACATGCCAGAATGATCATTCTTAGGTCGTCCACTTCCCGTGATGACAACTACCAAAATTATCTTTTCTCAGAAACACTTACTACTTCCCATAATGACCACCCCTTAAGAGCTACAATCACAGATTTATACATAATTACATATTGTTCAATATTAGGCGAACAAAGAAAAGATTTTGGTTGCCTTTTTGGAAATTTATTACATGAAAAGGGTGCTAATTCGTTACATACAGACATTTTTTAAAATTGAATTATATGTTTTTATCTCGAAGCACAGGCTAGAGGAACTATGTCCATACAGCCATTGTTGGTGTAGACATCTTGGCGGCCCTTGGAAGCTCTAACTAAACAAAGCTTTCAAGAATTATTTTCAGAGGTAGGTAGAAGGCAGAGACGATTTAGAGCTCTTCGTAGCGTTCCCTGCGATGTAGAGATGTCGGCGACGCGAGGTACGCCATCCGTGCCTGGAAATAGCTTAGCGACTCTTCCTAGTCGCCAGTGTAGAGGAGGAGTATTGTCCTCCTTTATTAGTACTAGATTGTCAAGTTTTAAATCTTTGCAGCTTGTACGCCATTTCGTGCGCTGTTGTAGTTCTCCGACATATTCGCGGGTCCACCGGCTCCAGAAGTGTTGTCTGGCTTGCTCGAGACGCTGGTAGCGGTTCAGGTGACTGGTGTTATCGTCCATGAGGTTCGGCGTAGGCAGCGATGTTAGCGACCTACCAATCAAAAAGTGAGCCGGGGTAAGGGACTAGTAGTCGTTATGAGAAGAGCTGAGAGGACATAGGGGACGGCTATTCAGGATAGCTTCAACTTGTGCAAATAGAGACGACAGCTCCTCAAAACTGCGATCGAATCCTTGGTAGATTGCAGTCCTGTCACGGTCGCCAATTTTGTTCAATATTAGGCAAACAAAGAAAAGATTTTGGTTGCTTTTTTGGAAATTTATTACATGAAAAGGGTGCCAATTCGTTACAGACATTTTTTTAAAATTTAAATATATGTTTTTATCTCGAAGCACAGGCAAGAGGAACTATGTCCATACAGCCATTGTTGGTGTAGACACATATAGCATACTTATTGACTAATGGTACTTTTTTTTAGGTGTTTTCTAGGTAAATTGGTCATAAGTGGTATCATGTGGTTCTATCAGCCCTTGGTGCTCTGCCTACCCCGTAAGGGATAAAGGCGTGATTTTATGTATGTATGTATGTTTTCTTGATATGCGGTATAGTAAATTTGCTAATTAGCAATCTCAACCACCACTAAGTAGATATACTTCAAATTGAAATAAGTATTCAGTAACTATTGGTGTCCTAGGAAGATATTACAAAAGTTCCCCCATTAAGTACAAGTTAAAATTTGATTCCATGGCCTTACTGATTGTATGAAATTAAATTAATTTCGTGGGAACAAACTTTGTAACCGAAGTAACCAGTGAAGGTCACATATTTTATTCATTTCAAAAGATAGCCCTAAAAAGGTTCCAGAAAACGGTCGTTAGAATTTATAATTCGATTTAAGTTAGGTACATGAACTATTATAGGGTTACCTACATGTAATTATTGTGACCCTGGTTACAAAAACTTACGACTTGCATAGTATTTTAATTTTTCTCAGCGCACTTATGTCTGTTATTTCTCAGATTCACATATCACAACGCGAAGTAAAAAGTAAATTAAAATTTTTACCAATTTATTCTCCAAAAGACCATGATAAATGGTTTATTTTAGCCTCAACGTAACAACCCACTCCCCGGAGAGCTAAAGCACTAACTGAGCGAGTAAGTAGGTACATAAATATTAATAATCTATGAATTACGAGTGACATTACTACCTACTTTCTTTATTCTTTATTGTACACACAGAAAACATAAATGACAATAATATATTTTTTAAATGATGTACAAAGGCGAGCTTATCTCTGACATAGATTTTTTCCAGCTAACCAGTTAACATTTTGTGATTGGTAAATGTAAGGATAATATCATACTTGCAAATTAGAACTGTATCCTTAAAATTAACTTATAATTATATCCTACATTACACAACAGTATCTTCTTTATACTTACTTGTCATTTTTCAACACAAATGCCTTTTTACAGCTGTAATGATAGGTACTTTGTTTGTACAATTTCTTTGTCATGTGCTGATGATCCACGGCTTCACTAGAATACTTATATCAGCTGCATCGCTTTCTGTATGTCGTTAGAGACGGCGGCGTTGAGCTAGCAACCAGTCACTGATCTTTTACATCTGCCTCTCTAGCATGACCACGCATCGTGGATATCGCATCGTACGATATCGTATCGTTTCTATACAAAATTTAACAATATAGCATTTATCGTATTTATACAGGCAAAATAAATCGGCTTATCATCTCGTGTTTCGCAGGTCATGCTAGACTTGCTGGCTTTACTATGCTAGCTGGCTGTGCTAAACGTAGCTTAATGATCTTCATTCTCCTTGAAGATTTTGCAGTTCTGTTATGGCTACACCATTTTGTGAACACAACTGTGTGTAGGTAGGTATATAGACCATTCGCTTTCATAAAGCACGCGTGTTTATAGCGCATTGTTTTGTTAATAAGGCTGGTTGAATAGCCTAACGGGCAATAATAGTAGGTGAATCTTTTATATAGGTACTTAGTTACTTTTCTTTAGTATTATTTTTACAACCTAGCATAAAAGGAAGGTAGGCTCATCGCTTACCATGTGTGACTTAAAGTACACCTAGGCGCACAAAGCTAGGCTAATTCCTTACTTAGGTACCACAGGTGTAGATGTGTGTGGGATGTCTGATATGCACACTTCTACGCAACCTCTTTGGAGATGATGAGCATGATTATAATGAGTACTATCTATACCCTCGATGACGTTGAAATGCAAGCTAATTTTCTTGGGATCTAGGCTCATATCACCAGTGCATAAGCTCTTCTCATCGGAGTCGCTCTGCTCAATCTTCCCTTCTGGTTCGTGAGCCTGGATCCTCTGCTATTAAATCTATACATATAACAAACATGTAACGGATCGCTGTCTGTACATGGAACATATATGAGAAAAAATATTATAGGAGACCTTTATTAACGCAATAGTACCCAAAATAATGATTTTTGGAATTTTTGTCTGTCGGTTTGTCTGTGCGTTTATGCACGCTAATCTCAGAAACGGCTGAACCGATTTCGATGCAGTTTTCAGGAATATATTATGACAGGCCCCACTTAACATATAGGTAACTTTTTATCCCGGGAAAATGTTTTTATTCCGGATAATTTCGACATTTTGTTTTTTCTGTAGTCCACGCGGACGGAGTCGCGGGCATCCACTATTTTATAATATAAAGGAAAAACGAGACTCATATAAAAAAGAAGGGAACTATTACGAGTACGATGAGCTTTGCAAGCGAGCTTACATGAGAAAAATCTCTGTGTAAATACAGTAATTGAACTGAGAATTGAACTAACAAAAGTTGTGCAATGCGTCCGATTTGAAGGGCGTCCGCTTTGTTTGCTATCTCTTTCACTTTATCCGAAAATAAGGAACGATTTTTATCAACATTTATGTTACTACACGTGATGCAATATTGCCTATTCATCTTTTAAAGAAACAAAAGTGACATTGCCGGTTAATTCGAATGATCTAGTTGAGAAGCAAAGCGATAGATACCTAGATATTTATTCGTGTCTTGTTACGTTCTACCCATTCAGATGCAAATGACGCTTCATCGTAGTGGATGCAAATCCAGTCTATTTCGTATTGACACAATTTGCATTTACAGTTTGAGTTATTGCTACAATTTTTACAAATAAATTACTGGTGGATAATACTAGGTAGTGGGTATAAAGTACTATACCTATAAGTAGACAGAATACTAATGCAGAACTATTGTTTCTATTACGTAAGTAAATTGTAGGTAAATATTACATTCTGGTTTATAGCATGAGCAGTGTAGTGAACAGTATGGAAACTCCATTGAGGGGTCGCCCAACACGTTAAATATTTAACGAAGTATGGAAACTATTATCTTTCAGGGAACTCGGGGTGGAGATTATTGGGGGAGGCCTATGTATAGTATAGAATTCTCATGACTGAAAATGACAAATCTATCCAGCTATTCAGGAATGCATAGGTAATGAAAATTGTCTAGCTATCGCGGTTCCTGAGATAAAGCCTGGTGACAGACATACGGAAGGACGGACGGATTGACGGACAGACAGACAGCGAAGTCTTAATAATAGGGTCCTGTTTTTACCCTTTGGATACGGAACCCTAAAAAGTAAGATCCCTTAGTTACATTAAAAACTTTATGGTAAAATATTCAATCCACCTCGTTAGCTTTGCGAAATAAGATTAACCATTACAATATTCCAGCCTGGTTTTATGAATATGTATCTGACTAACAACTAGAAAACACATTCCAAGTCAAAAATAGCATTATTGGAATCGTTCACTATTGGTGCACCCACCACCGGGCTCTACACCCTCCACTGACCCTCGGATCTGATAACTCATAACTGCGAAAACAGGCACTTGCACTAACTACAATCGCCACGAGAAACCAGATCCGAGCACCTAGCATGCAAGACAATACATTGCACTATTCCGAAATCAAAAACTACATATGTTTCGCCAACAACCGTGGCATCCTCAGGATTATAGAAATTAGTAAACCACTAATTATTATGAAACTAAAACCCATACATTCATTTTAGAGAACCTAATGGCGGAAAGGCGAGCAATGTCTCTGCAGTCCTCTGATGACGCTGAAGCATATCGGCAGCTCAATAGACGTATCTTCAAGTCTCTGCGATATGACACCCGCAGCTTAAATACTCGCTGCATTAAGGAGACAATAGAGCGAATTCAAGGCTCCAAAGTGTTCGCAAGAGAATTATCTATTGCACAGAGCCAGTTGACGAATCTTAAGACAGAGGACAGTAGTGTAGCGTCTACCGTAACTAAGGGAGATTGAGAGGTTCTATGGACAGCTATATATCTCGGTCGCTAAACCTGTTAGATTAGGCAAAGTCCCAAGAGCCAAGCTCACCCGACACTATACTGAAGACATCCCGGATATCAGCCTGTACGAGACTAGGACTGCCCTTAAACAACTCAAAAACAGACAAACAGACAAACATATCCACACGCTACGGCAGATTATACAAAAAACGGAAGAGTATAATCGGCCGTAGCGTGTGGATATGGTCTATGGTACTAAACCCTTTTCGGAAACCAGCTTGTTCGGGAGGCTGGAAGTCATCAAACCTGCGAGCAAGACGATTCGTGATTACCCTTGAAAACAACTTGTAGACATGGCTCAGAAGCGAGATGGGTCTATAGTTCTTGAGCAAGGCTTTATCGCCTTTTTTAAAGAACAGCACCACCACACTTCTGCTCCATGCTTCTGGCGTTACGCCTTCGAGCAGGACGGATCTGAAGAGCCTCTGGAGGACCTTCAGTACCGGAGTTCCACCCGCTCTTAGAATCTCTGATGTGATTCCATCGTCGCCCGGCGCTTTGTTGTTTTTGAGTTGTTTAAGGGCAGTCCTAGTCTCGTACAGGCTGATATCCGGGATGTCTTCAGTATAGTGTCGGGTGAGCTTGGCTCTTGGGACTTTGCCTAATCTAACAGGTTTAGCGACCGAGATATATAGCTGTCCATAGAACCTCTCAATCTCCCTTAGTTGCGGTAGATTGATTCGATCGAGACATGGGCAGTGCTGCAGTCTCTCCAGCGGTGCCATATTGACTATCGATATATCGAAGTGCTGAAGTGTGTATACAGCAACGCCACCATGTCGGTACGAGTACAGGAGCGGAGCACTGAGCCATGTCTACAAGTTGTTTTCAAGGGTAATCACGAATCGTCTTGCTCGCAGGTTTGATGACTTCCAGCCTCCCGAACAAGTTGGTTTCCGAAAAGGGTTTAGTACTATAGACCATATCCACACGCTACGGCAGATTAAACAAAAAACGGAAGAGTATAATCGGCCACTATGCCTAGCGTTCGTGGACTATGAGAAGGCCATTGATTCGATCGAGACATGGGCAGTGCTGCAGTCTCTCCAGCGGTGCCATATTGACTATCGATATATCGAAGTGCTGAAGTGTGTATACAGCAACGCCACCATGTCGGTACGAGTACAGGAGCGGAGCACTGAGCCGATTTCTTTCCAGAGGGGAGTGAGACAAGGAGAGCCTTTAAGCTTCTCGAATGGAAAGGACTCGGCATCAATATCAATGGCGAATACATCACTCACCTTCGGTTCGCAGACGACATCGTGGTCATGGCAGAATCGCTGAAGGATCTAAGCACAACGCTCGATGGCCTCAATCGAGTCTCCCAACAGGTGGGCCTGAAGATGAATATGGACAAGACGAAGATCATGTCGAACGTCCATGTGCCGCCAACTCCCGTACTGGTTGGGAGCTCGATACTCGAAGTTGTTGACGAGTATGTTTACCTGGAACAGACGGTCAAACTAGGTAAGTCCAACTTTGAGAAGGAGGTTAATCGGCGAATCCAGTTGGGCAGCGTTCGGGAAACTACGAAGCTTGTGTCCAAGATACCCCAGTCCTTCAAGACGAAGGTATTCAACCAGTGCGTGCTGCCGGTGATGACCTACGGTGCCGAGACGTAGTCTCTAACTATGTGCCTCATAAAGAAGCTCAGGATCACACAGCGAGCGATGGAGAGAGCTATACTTGGGATCTCTCTGCGTGATCGAATCAGAAATGAGGAGATCCGCAGACGTACAAAGATCATCGACATAGCTCAACGGTCCAGCAAGCTGAAGTGGCAATGGGCAGGGCACATAGCTCGAAGAACTGATGGCCGATGGAGTCGGAAAGTTCTAGAGTGGATACCACGTATCGGCAAGCGCAGCGTGGGAAGGCCACCCGCGAGGTGGACGGACGACCTGGCCAAAGTCGCGGGCGTCTGTTGGATGCAGGCTGCTTCCGACCGGTCGGAGTGGAGGTTGTTAGGGGAGGCCTATGTCCAACAGTGGACTTCTCAGGGCTGTAAATGATGATGTATGTACGCATAAATAATAGATAAATGGCGTTGAATTGCGACTATATCTACTATCGTAGCTCAATGTATGTATAGGTATGCCAGTGTATGTTTTACCTAAATTCGAACTCGATAGGTAACTAACTACCTAGTCCCTAGTCTTATAGTAATGTCACATCAATTTCAAAATTAATTATACACTCCAATCCTTCTCGTCTCTTATGAAATAAAAATGTAAGTGGAGGAATTTTGTCACGGTGTCAGTAATTTTAATATTTATTTACTCGTATATCCGTTATTTCGTAATTTAGTGTGCCTATGTACCTAACTTTAGCTTTTAGCGAAGTACCTTTAATTTTAGTAGCTACACCTACATTAATTTATTTTTAAAGTAGAAAATTTTAATAGCGATTATCACCATATTTTCCGAGTGGGTTAATTGTGTTGCCAACATCTGTTTTCTTTTCCAGTTTGTTTATTTTCATAATAGAATATCAAACGAACTTACCTGTAAGTGAAGTTCGATGACTATTAAACGAGGTGATTCGCCCGAGTGATTACAGCTAACTTGACTTGTAGTAGCACGTGAATGTGCTGCCACCGTACACGATTTTAAAGCAAAATAAAAAATAAAAAAAAATATTGCCGATTTGTGGGTAGGTACATCATACACGTTAACCTTCAAAAGGCCATACGTGCGCTATTTCGTGTTTCTTTGGGTAAGACCTGGATGTGGTCCAGTCTGGGGCCGGGAGGGCTGTAATCACTCGGGCGAATCACCTCGTTTAATAGTCATCGAACTTCACTTACAGGTAAGTTCGTTTGATATTCTATTAAACTTCAGTGATTCGCCCTTCGTGATTACAGCTAACTTGACTTGTAGATGTTTAGAGTAACACGAAATAGCAGACAGAAGAAATTCAGAAAATATTAAACAGATTATAAACAATAATAGGTATATTAATAAAAAAAAGGTACCTAAATCAACTCGAAATCCTTAATAATAACATAATTAAGTCGCGTAAATTATTTATCAATTAAGGCTAGCTTGCAGGAGAGTGCGAGCAAATAGGTCAGATGAGTCTACAGTCACTTCTCTATTATAAAATCTCGCAAAAGTCGCAGAATTCCCTGACCAACCAGCGGTATTTTTGATAAGGTCTATTCTTACTCCAAGCCGGTTGGCCGCCGATGTAGCTGCATGTCTTGTGCTATGCGCTCTAAAGACTGTAGTGTCAATGCCACTTTCATACAGGGTAGCCTTAATCCATCGACTTAAAGATTGTGAACACACCTTTTTGAAAGGTTTCTTGAAACTGATTAAAAGAAAATCGCAATCGTTAGAACGTTTTGTTGATGAAACTTTTAAATAACATTCTAAAACTCTGGCCGGACAAATTGACGACCTTTCTTCAAAATAAGGCAGAACCAAGGTAGGCTGAGAGCGATTTATAGCAGATGTCTTTATTCTGTCTGTAATGTTAATAATGAATTCTTGATTACATTTATGGATATTACTCAGTCTAATCATCGACAACGTTTGCACACGATGTGCTGTAATCAGAGCCAGAATAGTTGTTAATTTTTTAGATAGTAAATCGAAAGAAAGACTTTCGTTAGGATACCAATTACTTAAATAATCAAGAACAATCGAAGGGTCCCAAGTATAGTTATATCGCGGAAGCGGGGTCCTAAGTTTATAAACTCCAGTCATAAAACGTCTTATAGAAGGGCTGTTCATAATCTTCAAATCAATAATAAGTGACAAAGCCGCTTTTGCGGTATTAATAGTTCCATATTGATTTCCTTGATTAAAAAGTAACATGAAAAATTCTAATACAATTGTTTCAGATACATTGACAATATTATAAAGTTTTTCAGTGCAGAATGAATGCCACTGTTTTAAATAACAATTATACTGATTAATAGTATCATCCGTTAAAGATGCTAACATAATATCTGCGGCATCTGGAGGGATACCTCGAGCTATAAACGCCGCCCTGACAATACTGCGGCAACCAGGGTAAGGCTTCGGTGCAGCTTGTGTTGGACACTGTAAGGGGAGGATAATAGATCTGACTTGGGTGGAAATTCAATAGTGGAAGAAGTTCTCAATTTCTCGAAAAGCGGAAACCAGGGTTGTGTAGGCCAAAGGGGTACCACAACAATGCCTTCTGCCTTATCGGACATAATTTTTTGTAACACTTTTAGTATTCAACAAAAAGGGGGGAATGCATAGAAGAAATATGATGACCATGATATCGTAAAAGCATCAATCCTAAACGCATCAGGATCACGATGCCAAGAAACAAAAGTAGGACATTTTTTATTTATTCGAGATGCGAATAAATCAATTTGTGGAACTCTTAATGAATTACAAATTTTACGATATGCATAATCTGCGAGTTCCCATTCTATGTCCGCATGTATTCGGCGAGATTCTGCATCCGCAACAAAATTATCTGATGAACTAATATACGAAGCAAATATGTATATACCGCGGTCTTCACACCACTTCCAAATTTTTCTGCTTAAGTTACTTAAATGGGGAAATTGGATGCCCCCCATTCGATTGATATAAGCGATTGCAGTGGAATTGTCAATCCTCAAAAGGATTTCACAGTTTCTATAATTTTTTGCAAATATTTTTAAACTAAAAAAGGCAGCAGTTAATTCTAGAAAGTTTATATGTTGATTAAGTTCCTTACTAGACCACTGACCACAAGCTCTCATATCAGAACAACATGCTCCCCAGCCAGTAAGAGACGCGTCCGAAAATAATTCTAATTGGTAATCGCCTACTCGTATGGGGTTACCTTCTACATTTATGTTACGAAGCCACCAATTAAAATCTTCAGTTAATGAATCTGGTAAATTAATAAATTGATCGTAATCATCCCTTTTCTTTAAATAAAGAAACTTTTCTCTCTCAAAATTCTTGGTGTACATCCAACCGTACGGCACTGCTGGACAGATCGAAATTAATAATCCTATTAAATGAGCGAAGTTACGTAGCTTATGTCTTTTGACATTAGAAAAGTATAAGAGCTCAGCTTTGATCTTTTTCCTTTTCTCTAAGGGAATGCAAATTTTATATTTCTCAGAATCGAAATTAAAACCAAGAAAATTTGCCGTACGACTTGGTGTATCTACAGATTTCTTATAATTTATAGTAAAACCTAAGGACTCTAATAGGTCTCTCGTAACTTGAAAATTACGTAAACAATCGGAATATGAATCTCCAAATAGTAAAATGTCATCTAGGTATATAACCGACAATAGGCCTTGATTACGCAGGAATTGTATTACTGGACGCATTAACTTGGTAAATACGAATGGCGCAATGTTTAATCCGAAAGGTAACACCTGAAACTCGTATATCTTATCTAACCAAAGAAAACGCAAGTACTTTCGGTAATCCTTATCAATATTAATAGAAAAATAAGCATCCTTAAGGTCAATTGAACACATGTATGCGTTTTTTGATAGGAGCCTCATAGCAGTTCTATAATCCTCCAGTTTAAAATGAGGCGTGTATATAAATTTATTTAATGGTTTTAAATTTAAAATAAATCTATTTTTACCATTACTTTTATTGATAAGGAAAATACTCGATAAAAATTGTCCTTCACAAGGATTACATTGTAATATTGCACCACAATTAATAAGGTTATTAATTTCGAAATTGATTTTCAATTTTTGTGACACGGACTCAGGTCTATTAATGGGCCAACTCGATTGAGAGATATCGTCAGATATCGGAATCCGTAAACCACAGACCCAAGATAATATTGTAGGATCATTTGTAATTTCTAACCATTTTTCATAGAAAAACCTTAATCTACCCGCCTGCGGTTCCGTGATAGCACCTTGATCTAACGGCGCCCAGTCCGACCGTGTGCTCGCGGCTCTCGACGGTCGGCAGGTCGGCGTGACGGCGGCGGCGGCGGTCTGCGCCCACCACGTGTTGAGCTCGTCTTCGCTGATGACTGGCGAGGCGGTGGCCGCACCGCCGGTGGCGGCTGGCCCCTCCAGTTTAAAGACCTTACCGTAGACGACCCTGCCTGTTGGTTTCTAGGAGGCAATTTAGGTTTAGTAATAGCTGTAGGCTTTAATTCTGCCCCAGTCTTTGTAATAGCCTTCATAGACTTCAAATTCTCTTGTAAATCTTTTCCGAAAAGCAAATTATCCCGCTTCAGATCCTTTATGTTGTCTCTAACCTCTTTGCTTAAGCTAGATACAATAAAGTTACGCCTAGTCTGAGTTTCTGAGAAATGTAAGTGGCAAAGAAGTCTACCTGTATTGCTGAGAGACTTTAAAGTTACATTTTTATTAGAGTCATCTATGCAAGTTGTGGTCAACAAGTTTGATATTGTATGTGATAGACTAGATATAGCAGTGGCCAGGAGGTTCTGCTTTTCAATGAGAATGTTATCACGTTTCAGAACATTGTCATTGCAGGCGGCTTTAATCTCCGGATTAATTATTGGCGGCAGGGCTAATTTTAAATTTACTGGAATATCGTAACATTTTACAATTTCGTTCTTAACGTCCTCCTTTAACCCATTGACCAAAATATCGGACCATCGATTGGCGACGTCCTTGTGAACACAGGGCCCAAACGTCTCTTCATGCACAGGTTCATCTCCTAGTAAGCATAAAATATCGGGTTCCAATTCGGTAGTATGCTGTAAAGATTCCGGTGGCGCGATCGCATCAGCAGCCACGCAAGTAGGCGCGGGCGTAGCAGGCGCGGTGTTGATAAGTGGGACGGCGTGCGATGACAGCGTCGCTCGCGCCGCCGGCGCCATATCGGCGGATTGTGCTACCACCGACCGCAGTCCACAGGCGCTGATACAACCGATATCGGGAGTGTCTACTAAATCGACAACATTATCACTAACCCCAAGTTGGAATTCTGTAACAATGCCAATATGTTTCTATGAATAAAGCTGCTTAAGTTTGTAATCTTTATTTATTCGCGTAGGTAGGTATGATAATAGGTCATGATACAGTTTCACGAACTGCACTCTGTAGACACAGTATAGATCAAATTACATAAGATAAACAATTCATGACATAATCTTGCAGATTATGCTCTAGAATTATAGGTATGTATGTAGTGCTACCGCTTTATACAATGATCGATCTCTCGGATGGAACTAATGTATAAACTAGAAGGTCGGTGTAAGCCTTGCAGGCTACACTCTTCGCACAATAAAACCGACCTACCCGTACCTACATGCGTTCAAAAGCAGGTCAACTTATCCTTTGGTTTGTACCTTCATTTCGTGAATCCTCCTGTAATGGGTCTGGATCATAAGTGACGGATTGTTCTTCGTCATTTATAGAAGGTGACGATGTACAGGAACTGCGACTGCGATAACGGCGCTTGCGACGAATCTTAGACTTTTTCCTCTCGAGACTTCTGATTTTCCTTTCTAAATATTCTACCTCATCTATGTCGTGATGTTTACGTTTACCCATGTTAATAACACTATTAATAAAACACTAAAACAAGTTATAACACAGTTTTTTCACCCACAAGAAAAAAGTACGTGCACGATGGCCGCTACACAAAACGTGTATGGTGTACCTACCCACAAATCGGCAATATTTTTTTTTATTTTTTATTTTGCTTTAAAATCGTGTACGGTGGCAGCACATTCACGTGCTACTACAAGTCAAGTTAGCTGTAATCACGAAGGGCGAATCACTGAAGTTTAATAACAACAAAGTAGCACAAGTAAGTAACCTAACCTACCTTAGATAGAATAGCCAACTTATCCGAAAAATAATATTCTCGAACAAACTCGAATATTCTAGACATAGTATAATTTTTTTTAAAGATTATCTTCTATGACTTCCACACTGTGGCTTCAATTTTTCGATACAGCGAAGCGTAGGTAGGAAACTTATATTTATTTGTAGAAACGTAAAAAGTAAAATTGTAAAACGCCGCAAATTACCAATGCCAAACTACCTATTGATTTTGACACTGAATACTTGAAGGGTAAACCTAAAAAAGAATAGTTAATACGCAGGAATATCATAATGTTACTCTAGATTTGCACTTTTATTTATAACTAGCGGCCGGGGCGGGTCATATTAGTCTTATAGCTTTCTTCGATAAATAGGCTAACACTGAAAGAATTTTTTAAATCGGACCAGTAGTTTCTGAGCGCGTTCAACCAACCAAACAAACAAACTCTTCAGCTTTATAATATCAGTAAGTAGGTATAGATTTTGTTTTCGATAAAAACGATAAATAAACTTAAATGTGTAAGTATGCAAATAGGAATAGTGCCAATAGCGAGCCAGTGTTCCGATTCCTCCTAGAGCGCCGCAAACACCATTGCACTGAGCGCGAACAGGTATCGAGTCATTAACTTTTAGGGTCGGTTTATATCTGACAGAAGATGCGTCGAGCGATATCTCCAGATACAGGCAAACATACGCTCGACGCACTAACGTATCATCGGTTGAGTGTGAACGGTCGAGTGTTTTTCTATACATGTTGTGTGTTCTGGCGTTACGCGACCGATAATACGCGACGCATGTACCGTCAGATATGAACCGACCCTTAATTGGATTTTTCACTAAACTACATCATCTGCATCTCCATCCAAATAATAGTCGACTGGAACTCGGGCATTCTCTCAAGCGATGACCTAGCAAACTTGTCATTAATTATTTCCATCTGTCCCCACTAAACGTGGCCGCGAGATTTTATTTTTGATCCTTTAATTCTGGGTTATCTTTTTCAGGAACATAGCCATGTGTATAATATCTATGTAGGTACGTATGTATGTTAATTACCAACCGCCTGGTTCAAACTTGTTTTATTTTAGATTTCCTAACGCTTATGTAGGTATTATTTATTTACGAGTACCTAACCTTAAAAGTTTAGTCACGGAGGCTTTTGGTTGTAAAATGTAGGTGAAATAAGTTTTATAATTTAGTTATGAGGAAACTCGAAGGTATGAAGTGAAAAGTACCTTCAGCCCATGCTCGCTCTAGAATAATAATTGACTTACCCGAGTAAAGGTATTTATATGAATATAGGATGACACGATTATTTTGTTGGAAAACAGCAAGGGCCCGTTTGTCCGAAATCACGTTTTCAGAGAAACTGTTTTTAAAGAAATCTTCATAATTAAAGTCGGAAAAAATATATAATACACTTTGAAGATAATACAGAATTAAATTCGATTTAGTATATTTTTTTGGATTAATACAAGCTATTTTACATTTTACTAGATAAAAAACTACTTAGAAACAAGGTCGATTTTAAAAGCATTTTGAGTGCTATAAGACTTGGGGTGAAGCAGTTTAGATGAAAATAGCTAATCAGTTTTCCCAGGGATATGATTGGATAGATTTATAATAATAACACTCCAAATTTTTTAATAAACTAAAAACCTATAATTCAATCCTAAAAAAGAGAAAAATGGTTAGTCTGCACCAAGTAAATTTTTCTTCGGAAGATGGCGGCCCGTTTCAAAGTTAAATTCGTCTTGCGTCAAGCGCTGTGCTATTAGAAGCATAAAGGCTCGAGCAGACCGGATGCGTGTGCGTGCACGTAAGCGTAGACGTGCACGTACCTCTGAGTTGTAATGTATGGAACTGTATAGACACGGGCAGACCGGATGCGTATGCGTAGACGTAAGCATAGACGTCAAGCGGTGATAGTTCCATACATTAAACTCAGAGGTACGTGTACGTCTACGCTTACGTGCACGCATACGCATCCGGTGTGCTCGAGCCTTAAAGGTACTTACGGTTATCATCTGTTTTAATGCGTAAGCTTTATATTGCTTGCGCTGTGATGCATCTGGCACGCATCAGAGAAAGATGTATGATGGATGACATACCTAGCTTTTATTATTGTACAAAATTTTCTGCTAGTGTGTGTGTTCTATGCTGATACGGGGCTTCATTAGAATACATCAGCTCCATCATCTTCCGTGCATGTTGTTGGTAACAGTCGTGTGTTTATGTATGGAATGTATATATATGTATATATCTATGATTTTCTGATAGTGTCGTATTAGACCTATTGTGAGAGTGCGTCTTGTTTGATTTTATGTTTTCATGCGAAAATGCGGAAAATATACATTCAGATATTTATATTCTCTTCGATTAGAACGTGCTTTTCAGCACGCACCGGTGTGGCAAAAGTTAAAATAGGTACTTATTCTACTGGTAATAATACGCAATGACACACACAACGGCTGTATTTTTGTTATGCAACATATAGATTTCTTTTTAAACTAGATTTGAACTAGCAAAAATATAAGTTTCAAGTTAGGAGTTTATAAATATAAGTTCTTCAATTGAAAGTGAGAATTTGTTTTTATACAGGGTGCAGCAAAAGGGCTATGTTAAGCACCAGGCTATGTAAATAGCCCACTAAAAGAAACCTACCCACAAAATTTTAGATTCGAAATCACATGTTTATTTTTCTAGATACTATGGATAATTTATGAACAACTCAAGAATGTTCATACAATCTAATTAAAACATATGATTTCGAGTCTCAAATTGCCAAAATAGATTCTCTATATTGGGTTATTGATTATTTCTACCATGTTAGATCCTAACATAAGTAATTTATTTAGCCCGTACTGACGCGGAGCTTTTACAAGATACTTTAGCTGCAACTCCTTTCGTGCATGTCGTAAGGTACTCGTAAGAGTCAACCAAAAAACTCAGGGTCACTCTCTTAAGCAATAAGCTAGCAATTTCATTTACATTTGGTTTTATTGGTATACGCTAAACGTAACTGCAGGATCTCCTTCTTAATCCTGATGTTCTGGCTACCTCTTTTTGGGAACATGCCGTGTGTATGTACGTATATCATTTGTGGTCGTGGAGAGAATACGAGACAAAGGTAGTAAGTATTTAGGAAATCACTTCGCAATCGATTACGAATTCACCTGTCACACAACCTCATTTGTTTAAAAAATAAAACCCGACTGCGTAAAAAAATTTCCTCCCAGTCTCACTCTCACGACAAAGGCAACAAGCCGTTTAGGCCCTAGAGCATACATACACTCGAAAAATATAACCTTCTGGCAGTCGGGTAATAAACAATGCGCCAAGTAGGTATCATGTTTCGTTGTCAGTCTGTTGAAATCGAAAGAGTGAAGTAAGGCGTGGTGAGTTCGTGTCCGTTACAGAATTAACAGACTGTAGGTAGTACCAATTAAAATCGTTACATTTGAGTAACCCTCACAACAAAACAACTCAGTTTGTAGCGAGCGACTGGTACCTAGTCATTTTGTTATCTGCGATTCAAGTCATTGGACACCCGATAATAATGAACAGTTTGAATTCCATTCTTCTTCACCCAACTGGGTTGATAAGTCAATGCGTTGTCAAGAAATTGCAGAAATAAAATTTTGGAACATAAAAGCGTCAAAATAAAAGAATTATTCTCGTTATTCGAACGTAGTTTTAGAAGACTAGCCTAGCACAAGTTAGCACATATTTTGTTTTTTTTTTAAATGAGTGCATTCTGACCGTTATTTTGGCGCTTTTATGTTCCAAAATTTTATTTCTGCAATTTCTCGACAACGCATTGATACGCAGACGGCATATGCGGTCTGAGGGCCCGATATTTTAGGCTATAACTCGCTTAAGTGATAAGTACAAATTCCTAAACTAACCGTACAATTCTTTTAGTACACGGGCCCTCAATCCGCATGCACATGGATCTCATACTATAATAGGAAATCATGAAGTGTTAACATTATTAATGTTGTGTTCCATATTAGGTATGTATGTAAACTATTTGTTTTATTTTACGTTGACGTAATAATAATAATAAGTAGCAGTCAAATTTTAGTCGGATTCCATTGTATTCCAAGTTTAGCGCATAATTAATTACCTACATAACTTGCTAGATATTTAATTATAATAATATTTATTAAAGGGTGTTTGAATTGCTTTAGAAAAAGTCCTCATTTCACTAATTAATATACCCAACTAGTGTACTAAAATAAAACCTAATAATAAGTATTTAGTAGCTTATATCCTAAATAAGCAGTAAATTTAAGAACATTTTGTATTATGAACATCTTATTTAGGTACTACGTGTTATGAAAATATCTTGTATTGTGGTACTTATCTGTAAAATAAAATGAAATAAATTTTTGTAGAACGGTAAGACTAAGAATAAGAAAGTTTTTCACAAGTTTTATTTTTCTGTTGCTGTTTTGTACTGAACCTAAAAACCGATTAAGTATCTATTTTGTATCGAAAACCGAACTTCTAAATTGATGGCACAGCGAAATTGCTGAAATTCCAGACCCCAAATCGTACAACTTTTAACAAACAGTACTTTACTTAAATGTAGACACGTTGAATAAATTGTAACCGCAAAGTAAATAAATTGTACAATGTCGACAATTTTGTTTTCGAAAATACGAAAACATAATTAACCGACCTGATAAACGTATTGCGCTGTATTCTCTTCGCCCGTTTCTAGAAACAATTCATAACTTATGGTCTAAATTTATAAGGCGGTTATTTCTGTACTCAATATTATACCTTACCGTACCTTGTACAGTTGTACATCTCAACTACACCTACCCTCAAAATTGGTCAGAAGTGGCACCATGTGGTTCTATCGGCCCTTGGTGCTCTGCCTACCCCGTAAGGGATAAAGGCGTGATTATATGTAGGTATGTAAATATTATTTTATTTAAATTTTTATTATTTTTATGAGACATAAACAGTACTGTTAACACAAATATATTTACAATACATAAGAATAATATGTATATAGAAAACGCAAATCTTTGGTCATTAACTGTGCAGTCATTTCAATAACGCACGTGCTTTCACGGTTTATCACGTAGATAGTAAGGGGTAAGGGTGTCATGTTTTAGTCCACTGTCGGTAGGTAAAAAGAAAAAAGCTTTTCCGTGTTATTGCAAAAAATCTTACACATTACAATGTTTAAACTTACAATATCTTAATAGTTTAACTGACAGATAGTTATTCCTATATTTCTATCCTATTCCTATACCTAGACTATATTGTACCTAACCGGCGAAAATGGCAGTATCTACCTAAGGATCTTCTTCGCTATCATGCAGTTCTGCATACCTCATTTTGGGAACAGTCTTTTATGTTTAGTGAAGATCAGTTTTACAAAAGGGTAATCTGATCTTCGTTTTCCTGCATCGTGCTCAAAATACTGGCTGAGTTGTTTAAGGCCTACGTAGACTGGGACCGCATGGCAAGAGATTTTGCGTCAGTCAGCGTATACTAGCCGCTTAGAGGTACCCTGGCAATGCATGCCATAGCACGCCTCGGCAGCTCCTGGTGTCCTTATACAATTCAATTGCGTTTGATCGAGTGTTGATGACACACACACAAGCGCTAGAGTATTTATTTATTTATTATCATTAATAAAAGGTAGGTACAGTTCTTCTTATAGCTAATGCCCTGCAAAACTATTCTTATAACCTACCGCAGCCTATGCCTACCGCAGTACGTCGTGGCAAGTCTTTCAACGCCGTTGAATGAACCCTTACGATGCCACCGATGCCACGACATCATTTTGAAGTACAGCAATTTACGTCGTATCTCTATGGAAACGTTTGAACGTCCATTAGTAAAAAAAATATTCCCTTGCCATGCCGCCGTTCCGGTCTGCGTAGGCCTTTACTCAATAGCGAGCAAATTTTGAGGGTTCCGTACCCGAAGGGTAAAAACGTGACCCTATCACTAAGACCTCCCTGTCTGTCTGTCTGGTTATGTAAGGCTTTATCTCAAAAACCGCGATAGCTAGACAGTTGAAATTACATTCATAATATACTTAATTAGTTGTATATTTTCCTAAAGGTACTTTAATAATACATAATTAAAATAAAATAAATAATTAAGGGGTGTTCCCATGCAAAAACGCTATTTTGCCCTATTTAAAAATACGTGAGTCCAACTCGCACTTGGTGTTCTAAACAAAATAACTTCAGAATTTTCGTCACGTCTGGATTCCGCGAGTCACTCTGTAAAGTAAATAAAAATAGTATCCTATATTCATCTCCGTTCATCCGTATGAATAGGTACATGGGTACATTCGTATTTGAACAATTATTATTTTTCAACAAGGTTCTTCTTCTATGCTGCTCTGGGAGTGAAAAAAAAAACGTATAATACTACAGCTGCTTCTCTTGCCGGGACAAGAAGGGCTTGGTGTTTTGTAGGCGATGGGCTGACCACCTGTCACTACTAACCGAACTTGTACATCTCAACTATACCCTCAAAATTGGTCACAAGTGGCACCATGTGGTTCTATCGGCCCTTGGTGCTCTGCCTACCCCGTAAGGGATAAAGGCGTGATCATAATATGTATGTACATATTATGTATGTATGTAAACAATATAACTACAAGAAATACAGTATGTGTATAGGTAGGCATTTGGCTAACATGGGGTAGTCAGAATAGCAATGGCGAAGAAGATCCTTACAGCCACGGTGAGCATAGTCAATGATCAATGACAAGATGCTAGCTTATCGTCTGAAGGAATGCTTACGGGCTCGTTAGTAGACATACGACAGTCACGCACAGAAATAGGTGAAGCTCATATATTCTAGTAAAGCGCCGCATCAGCACAATAACTTTTGAATTTTCTAATGCACCTAGGTATGTTATAAAATAATGTGGATGTCAACATCGCTTTAAAAGCTGGACCAAATGGAGGACTATTCTATGTGCACGATATAATTGAATCGTGAATGTTTTGTCCTTAACGTCCATGGCAATATGCTTAGACAGGTTAGTATACTATCTTGTCAGCCTATTGCAGTCCACTGCTGGACGTAGGCCTCCCCCAAAGCACACCACAAGGCTAGATCTCCCGTTTTTGCCATCCAGTCACTACCAGCCGGCCTCTTTAAGAACCTATCCATCTGGCCCCGGAGGGCGTCCAACGCTACGCTCGCCAAGGCGCGGTCTCTATTCGAGAACTCGCTTACTCTACCGTCCATCGGTTCTACAACAGGTGTGACCAGCCCACTGCCACTTCAGTCTGCTACATTTCGAGATCACGTCTGTCACTTTGGTCTTCAGCCGGATAATCTTATTTGACCTCTCCATAACTCACTGAGTGACGTACAATCGGTGGGCTAGCATGACTAGTAAGACGCATGTGTCGAACATCTTGGTCTTGAGGTATTGTGGCAAGGATGACTAAAAGATATGATAGGTACTTGTCAATTGAACATATTCTTGGTCCAGATTCATCCTGACACCAAGACACCTCGAAACAGTATGCATTAAGACTTAACCGTATTTTTTCAGGTCCTACAGCGATTCAGCGTTAAAGTTGACGTTCATGTCTAGTCCAACTCACTGTAAGTTTTAAAGAAATTCTCTAACGCGTTGGTGAAGAGTTTCGGGGATGTAATGTCATCTTATTTTACACCTCTGATTAGTTGAATCGGCCTTGTTTTGTTTTTTAGTACTGAAACAGACATTGTTCCTATTTGGAAGAGATTTCCTTGCAAAGCACCTTCATCTCTCCATATCGCCAGTCGACTTGGCAGTGCAAAACAGCCCAGGTTTTAATGGAGGCGAAAGCTTTCTTATAGTCCACAAAAGCCAAACATAGCTATGGGTCTGACTTTTGGCATAGCCTAGCGTTCAGTATGGATGTGATTCAAAGCGCTGAACCCAGCCTGTTCCAATGGCCGGAAGGCATTAAATCTTAATGCGATTCGTAACTACTCTCGAGAACAGCTTAAAGAAGTGGCTCAGAAGTGTAATTGGCATAAAAGGTTTTGCGGAGTGTTTTATCTCCCTTCTCAAAAACAAAACCACTACACACGCCTTGGGGTTAGTCCTATTGTCTAATTACGCAGTTAAATTGTAATAAAACTCCTTAAGTTAACTTCTACAGCAGTAGATAAATAAAACAACACAGTACTTTACAGGGACTTGTATTGTCTTGATACGTCTCGTTTCACAGTTCGTAACCGATTGTGCCGATCGACCGAGTGTCCCGTCCCACATTTTTTTTCTACCCTCAACTATTTTTTTCTTAAATCTTTTTTTTTAATAAAGTTGTTTAATAATGCAACCTAACGAAATAACCTATTCAACTCCTCAAGGAGTAGTTTTTCACGGGAGCTTTCCTATTCCTAACCTCTGTGAGAGCTGTATATATCTACGTCCTGTAAATCGTCCGTAATGTGGCGGGAGAGTGGAGTTCTGGGGTCGCATACGTCTGCTGGAGGCTTCGACATATTCGAGGCGTACAGATTTCCATTATCATCATTTTCAGCCATGAGCAGTTCACTGCTGAACATGGCCCTCCCCCAATAACCTCCACACCGACGCCTCGGAAGCGATCCGTACATCTCATGGGTGTCCTAATTTCCATAGAAGTCTTCAATTTTAGCGAGAATCTCTGGAATTGATATATCAACTGTTTTAAGGTGACTACTTACCTGTGTCGATTTATCTCAATAGCCTCTTTAACGAGACAAGTGTTCTAGCTTCAGAGATCACGTCTCACCATGTATCTCACCATTTTTGTTTTGTTAAGAAACTGGGGATCTGGCAAATCATCTGGGATCCTCTGGTGTTTCCCATCTAAGTCGAATCAGTCTCAAGGTTTTTAAATGTTTGGACTTCTAATCTTAACTGTTCCCGTATGGGCTAGCTTTTCACTCATTGAAACTTCACAAATTAAAGTGGCATAATCTCTTGTCTGAAGAAAATTTAACAATACTCATGTACAAGCTTCATCAGGTTCATTAAATTTCAGTGAGAGATCATCACTATGAACGCGGACTCAAAAGGCAAAACGCTTTATGCCTTTTGAGTCCGCATTAACATTGGCCAGGATCTCCAGGGTGGCGAGTTGGAAAGCATCAAGTCCGGTTTAGGGCAGATTGGGATAGAGAACTAGACTCTTCTAACTTCTAACTAGACTTTCAAGTTTGAAGTTAATATGTATTTAAGGTATCTCATACCCTATCTAGTGATCCCTTCCAGAGTTAAACCTGTTGACTTTTAGACATGCCTTTTATCCGTCATCATGAAGTGAATCTCCGGTGGGGGCTTTTTCTGATAGAAGGTCTTCATACAGAATAGCCCCTGCATGCTAAGGAAGTTGATCAGCATATCTTGGTCAGTTTCAATATTGGGTACGCTACCCAGATCCAGGCGCTATATGTATAGATCTTCTTCGCGTTCTTACTGAGGGCTTCGTTGACGAGAAATCCACGCCAACCTTTGACTTTATGCTCCTTCCCTGAAGTAGAATAGGTGAACTGATTCTAGGGTTATAGAATCCTGCCACTCTCTTCGAACTTCTGACAACCCAAGAACATGTAACCGTATCTTTTAATGGTACCTAGCACGCCCTGCTAGACCATGGCCCGGGTAGCTGCCATGGCCTAGTATAACGACCGAGAACTAGTGGCCGTTTCTTTGCGCGTTTCTAAGCGTTTTGTCCACATCGCAAATTTTCACTAATAGTTAGAATATTATGTAAATTCAGGTGGAATAAAGTTGCTTATTACACTTTGCTTCGAAAATGTTTGCGCGCATTTTTTGCTTATACGCCATTTAAAAAAAACGTAGAAAACGAAAAATGTTGAAGAGACAGAAGTATCTTACTTGTTATAATTTAAAATTACTAATAGACATAATTTTATCTGATGATGTATTATCACTCTGTTAATAAACATTTTATTTTCTTTTGTTATGCTTATAGGACAATTGTTAAACAAACGTAAAAAATACGTCGCTTCAGTGTTTTAATTCCCATATAAAACCTCAAAAACTTAGCTGCTAAAGCGCCAAATTTTTTCCAAAAATTGCTTCAATCGACATGAGACCTAGATCAATCGACGCAGAAAAAAAATCCAGTTCAATATAACTCATTTTCGACCATGGTGGCGCTTTAGCGTTTTTGCCTTTCCAATTATCTAGTGATGAAATTCTGAGTAATTAAGTACCTTACGTAATTGTTTAAGTATGCAAGTACCTAAACAGGGTGTTTTTTTGTGGCCACCTTTAACGAAGGGTACGTATTCTATACATGAAATAAAGTAAGTTTATGCCAAAAAAAATGCTGGGAAAAAAAATATTTTAAATTCCTTGATCGTGCGAAATTTATAGTGTCTAGTGTTTATGTTAGTTTTTTTATAGACAGATATTAATTATTTTTCGTGAAAAAATCCTGCTACGCGCGTCTATGTGCATTTATGCAGAAAAACGCAGTCTATTTACTCAACTTTGGACCCTAATATTTTGGAAACCAGACACTTCCCAGGTATGCTTCCATGGAGAAAAATGATCGTGATGATGAGGAGATTCCGTAGTTTTCGGGAACGTTGACGACCAAAAATCACCTGTATAGGTATATTTAGTATATTATACTATATACAGGGTGTATGTTATTAATATAGGCTACCTATAGCTAACCTATCTATCTACATTTCAGACTCAAAATCTCATGTTTATTTTTCAAGATTTTAACTATAGTTATATGTATACATTTTCTGAGTTGTTTAAGGATTGTCCATACTATCTGGACAAATAAACATGCCATTTCGAGTATGAAAAGTCTTTTGTTAAATAGAGATAGAAGAGTAGTTATTTTGTTTGTGTGTATCTATTTATACTATTATCCATGTATTCCGACCCTAGCTAGCTTATTAACGTTATATTAAGTAATAATTTTATTGACTTTGCATTTTTTAAAATGCATTTTTCAGCAGAATTGTGAAAAAAGAATTTTTAGCGGAAACCAACGAATGTTCACACCGCTCAACCCTATCGGTTCCCTGTATCGTCAAATATGCCTGTCGAGAAACTGAAATAATTTCATTTAGCTGAATTCGGATATTCGCTCCTGAAAACTTCAGTCGAGAGACTTTGCTTCAGTCTGTCATAGGACGCCACTTAGGGCGGCCGTGTATCGAATCGATACTACCCTCTCGATGTTTACTCGATAACTTTTGAATCCTCGCAAGTGGAAGCTGTTATTGACAGGTGGCTGACATTTAAATGTGGACTTTAGAACCTCGATTTATTGTAAAGTGAAGGTTAAAATCATGTTTTGGTGTATCCTAAGTGTACTGATTATTGCAGGTAAGGTTGTTAATTTATCATTGATATTTATTTATGTCCGCATGGACTGCAGAAATCAATGTCGATATTTTCTAAGATTAAATTTTAAAATTATCCGATGTACATAGTTATACTAAATTTCATTTAAATCGGTTCAGTAGTTTTGGCGTGAATGCGATGCTGAGAGACGGACAGAGTTACTTTCGCATTTATATTATTGTAACGAAGGATTATTAGTACAAGGATATAGTAATGTTTTTAACTTAAAATAAAGTACATACAGGTAATAAAAAATGAAGTAAAGAAATATTTGAATCTTGACATGGTAGGAAAAAACTTTATTTTATGAAAACAATTTTCATATACACACACTTACATCGAAGAAAAATTTAAATACTTAGTACATACCAATGTTATTGTTCCACGTGATTACTACGAACCTGTGTAGTAGGTAGGTATGTGTATGCCATAGTAATGAATAACATTAACAGGGCCGTGTTTCATCTTCCTGGGGTCTTCCTTTATGTGGTCGGCTTAACATAGTTTCTTTCCAAACAATTTCAAAAATTGCCAAAAATTTGACATTACCTATTGTTTTACGGCCGGCTGCCTGCCTGACGCAAACCCTCCTCGGGTATAGCTAAGTGTCAATTTTAAAAAACAGCAAACAGGGCCGTATTATCATACTAAATAAAAAATATGAAAAAATTGTATCTTTGTTATGTCATTTTTATTATGATAAAAAGCAATTGATGCTCAATGGCAACGTGGCTATGGTAGCAGTAGTATTACCAAAATTGCTCTTCTTTCATTGAATATTTAAATAATTGTTCACGTGTTTTAGCTCTTAGTATATTAGGGGGTTATTTGTTATTTGTTGCAATATATTTTTTAATTAGACGTGTTTTTCAACAGCACAGCGTAGCAACTCATCTTTGTTGTACTTGTCTAAGAAATTACAAACTGCTCTAATAATGCTGCAAATAAATACGGCTATTATTTCAGTAGGAGTACCGATTTATTTTGTAATTGAAATTATTTCTTATTTGGAGAGTTTTCACAAACTTCAAACTGTAACCAACTCGCTTCTAGGCAACGAACTCAGATTGTATAAAATATTCGTTACACTCCGCGGCTAAAAGAATCGGAAGGTATTTATTTATGTTACAATGAAAGTAAATCTCAACTATACCCTCAAAATTGGTCAGAAGTAGCACTATGTGGTTCTATCGGCCCTTGGTGCTCTGCCTACCCCGTAAGGGATAAAGGCGTGATTATATGTATGTATGTACAATGAAAGTCTACAATTTATAAAATAGTATAGAGAGTAGGTACTTAGATTAATGATAGGTCTTCGCTCCGCTCTGACTAGATATCAATAAACAATAGCTCCGTGAATGCGGCAATTTTATCATGATCGATGACATGACTGGCATGATAATTATCAATGACAATTTGCAAGGATGCTAGTATGAAGAATTGTGTTGCCAACTGTGCAGAAAGCAACTAAAATTTTGCAATAAATTAAAATTGATTATGATATTAAGAGAATTGGGTGGAAAGAAGACGTACTCGTAGTGACAAGAATAGAGAAAGGTACGCTTTGATGCTTTGGTCATTTGGAGAAGATGGATGGAAGGCAATTAATGAAAGAGTACCTTACTATACCTACTGACAATGAAACGATAATTAATATTACTTTTTTAAAATATATCATAAACATTAACTATTAAAAAATGCATCCTCGTCGAGATTAGATTCCATAACTTAGTTTTTCTGATTTCCACCAACTTTCTTCTCGACTAATTTGTACCTACTACAGCAGTCCAACGATCAGAAATAACTGGGTGAGCAGGAAATCTGCACCAAGCAAAGAGATTTTGGATGTTTGTTACTCAGTTATTTGTTTATGCAAAAACTAACTAATTTAGATAAAAGGAGGATGGGCAAAATATCCCCACCGACCAATAAGGACCAGACGTATATCGGTGGAAAGCAGTTTTTGTGACTATGAATTTTATTCACAAAAACTTGCCTTTTAAGTAAAAAAGGAAAATATTTTTTTATGCTAGTTTTTTAAGATTTCTTTTAAAGTAATGTCTTCTAAAATTAATATCGGTAAAAAATTCTGTCGGTCAAATGTCCGTCGGGCAACTGTTTGTCGCACTTCCGTTGTACAATCATAATTTTATGTTGAAATTTCATAATTATGAGATATTTACTGATGGTATGTGATCTCTAGTCTCTTTTTTATACATTGTAGTATATTTTTTACATAATTTCACTATGCAAACAGAAATTTTACTACGAAATATGATAAAAATTTAATAAAACTGACAGTAGTCATCATGGCATATTGTTGACAACTAGACTGTGGAGGTTCGAGCTCGTGTCTGACGTGCACGGCAGAGTATTTGTTGCTGAATTTATGAAGTAATTCTACAAAGCGGAGCGAATCTTTATTCTAAGAGAAAGTAATATAAAATTCTAAACAAATCAAAATTTAAGTAATAAAATTAAAGAGGGTTTCGGGTGTCGAAGGACACGTCCGGAGCGGGTTCTAGTACCTCCTTACATCGGTATCAATGTCAGTCGCATCCCGTGTCCCTCCCCAGTCACGTTGGGAACAGACGATGTCGCAGTGGTCTTATCTTCTTACCGTTGGCGATATGAACTCTGCTAAGCCTGTTATGACCATCCACATCCAAAGGTTTGCTATCACTTTGATATGAGAACTATAATGTCCTGAGGTTGGAATAGTCCAGCCCATTTTTGTTCTCACCTCTGCTAAACCATTACTTATGTGTATTAACTCGCCAGTAAATAGGAAACTAGAAAAATCTGCACCTATCAGCAATTTAACTTCATCGTCCGTATCATTCGATTCCATCAGTATAATGTTATTCTGGATAAGCTGTTTAATTATTAAATTTGAAGATATTTTTGGCAAAACACCAAAAATGATTTTTTGTTCAAAGACAGACATTGACATACTGAAATTGTCAATAACACTATTGACGCGAATGTCATAAACGTTACGTAGCTCAGTTTTTTCTTTTTTCCGCCAAACAAAGAGTGTGTTATAGACTCCTTTCTCGCGGGCTTCAATTGAAGTTCATCGACTAGGCCATTGTCTATGAGAGCTCGTATAGTCACTGTCTTTGACCCCGACGTGACCTTGACGGCGATGGCTGCAGGAGGGTTGTGGACTTCATCTCACAATGAAGATTGCTAGCTTTGACTGGTTCTTCTCTGGGTTTGGTCGCGTTTTCAATATCAGGGCACATGAGTGTCACGTGTCTCTTTTTGCGGAACAGGCATTTTGGGAAGGCTTGTCTGGCTTATTTCCAGCGACAAAACAGCATGTAGGTGCCTTTGGTTCTGAAGTGGAGGGCGTTGCTACACCATTTCGGGCTAGTAAAATTCTTTCTTCAGACTCCACCTCCAACCTGAGGAACTCTACTAATCTCGACAAATCGTCACCGCTCTTGTCGCTGGCTCTGTATCAATTCCATGCTCGTAGCACATCGTCAGGGAGAGCAGACTCCACCATAGGAAATAGAATCGATGCATATTTGTCCTTCGTTATGCCTAAGGTCTCCAGAGCTTGCAAATGCATTTGAAGCTGGTAATATAGTTCCGGCAGTTTTTGTGTATTCCCTGATGACAGATCCTTCCCTTGCATTAAGGCTAGCAAATCTCTGACGTAAGTTTCAATAAGCATATCTTCCCGGGAAAATCTGGATTTAAGTGCCCCTAGGGCCTTTGTGTAGTTTTCGCCGCTAGATGGATAGATTTCCACTAATTGCCGAGCACTGGAGTTTATTTCCATCGACTGAGGAGTTACTGATATTTATCAGTGTCGCTTATTTCAGAATCCCGATCTATTTTCCGGGAATAATAACCTTACCGCCTTATTTCACCATTGAATTTGGTTATTTCTAGTTTCGGCATGGTTATTCTTTTTGGTCATGACTTTACAGTCGACCTCGTTGATCGCAACGACTTGTTGTCGTCGTCGTCACTGTTCTGCGCACTTTGCGTTACATACCGTGCTCTCATCTGTGACCAGCGAGTTTTATATGTTGCTGCTGAATCCTGGTCCTTCTGGAAGGCCAGTTCATTAAAATCTTCGGCTTCACACCATAAATCCCGGATGGTTTCTTCGCAACGGAACAGTTCTTCTGCGCAATCGGACAGCCTCATGTAGTCTTCCGTTGGGTTTGCGCTCACGATCTCCTCAGCCTTTTGTAGATCGCACAAGGAGTTTTTCAGGGCGTCGGCGGCTATCGTGAACTGCCTTCGGAATTGCGTTCTTTTCCGCTTTAAGGTTTCCATCTTAATGCACGCTTATTTGCAGGAATTTTCTACGGTCGCCACAATGTTGCAAATAATACGGCTATTATTTCAGTAGGAGTACCGATTTATTTATAACTGTGGTTATTTGGAGAGTTTTCACAAACTTCAAACTGTTAGACCAAGTAATTAATATTTGTTTACTTTTCCGTTTAAAATTCACTCTGTTGCTAAAGAATAAGTAATCAAAGTATTGTTGATTTCGAAATTACTACCGCACACTTGGCCAGTGATTTGCGGGTCCGGGTTGGTTTGACTCTAACTTTCGCATTAGCTTTCCATTAACTTGCAAATTGGTCCGTGAGAAAAATGTTTTTAGTACCTAAGTAGCAGAAAGTGATTTTGAAAGGCGGACGGTTATTACATTAATAAATTATTTTTACACTTGGTAGCAGACAAAATACGTATAAGTACTTTATGTTCCTATTTATTTTTAACCGACTTCAAAAAGAGAGGTTATCAATTCGTCTGTATGTTTTTTTTTTTTTTATATAAAGGAAACGAGGGTCTGTTGATGGAGCTGCCAAAAACAGAGCTGCTGAAAAACAGAAGGTGGAACTTTTTAGTAACAAAATCCTCCTATGGCAGGGGGAGGCCTACGTCCAGTAGTGGACTGCAATAGGCTTATGAAGGTGAAGATAATTGTGTTAAGTCGTGAAATTGTATGTTGCGTTAAGCCGTGTCCGAAGTAAGATGGTTATAGAGGAAGAGGTAGACATGAGAATAACGAGATGACGGTTAATAGGGATGAATGAAAGAAGAGTACCTACATATTGCACCGACCTCAAATTATTGGGAACAGGGCAGGAAGAAGGAGTGTAATTATATGTTGCTTAAATAAGAGTGTACATGGCTGTTGTGCTGCCAAATCTCTTATATTCCTCCGAGGCGTGGTGCATGTACCTTCGCCACATACGCACTCTGGATCGATTCCACCTCAAGTGCCTCCGATCCAGCATGAACGCCAACTTAGTAATATCTAGGAGTAGAAGTGGTCGCCATGACCGAAATCGGTCGGAGGTCATCATTATCATCATCATCATCATATTGTCAGACGTAAAGTTTCGAAGCCTAGTCCTTTTTCTCTTTTGTCATGTGGCCTATTTAATCATTTGCTGGCATATAAATCTGACAATATTATGCCTCCTAAACTTCGTACACGGCTTAACGCAATATATATTTTCCCTTTAGTAAAATTTTACTTTAGTAAGTTTGAGTTCTGTGAGGAAGTCGGTTTTTCGTTTTAAAAAAAATATTTTAATATACAAATACGACATTCAATACAAAATTGAAATTTTCATCATGAACTTTTTAAATTTTTTTTAGAAGTAGTGTAGGTACTTAGGTAATATAATAATAATATTCGAAAATATTAATAATAATAATAATCGTCAAGTCGAAATATTTTATCCCTGCAATGCTAATACCATAAACAATTGGACGTCGCGTCAAAATAAAACTTCTCATGGTCACAGTAAAGTAATAAACTGTAACTTTTAAATCTATCTATAGATAAATTTAGAAAATAGAATTTTGAATACTTAGTATCCATCTGCAGTGAGATCTTAGGTAAATATGTCAAGTTTGATATCGGAATTTTCACGAAATTTTCACTTACATAGCCACAGAAATCTTGTTGACAAAACTTCGTGCTTGAATATAGGTAAATACGAGTATACCTATTTGTCAAACTAAATATTTTCACGCAAAAAAAAATAATATACTTCTGTTATACCAGTTATAATGGAAAGTTATTTGGAAGGATGTAAGTAAAGTATAGACTAAATAATTATTTTTGTTCTCTTTGGGGGTCAGGTATCTTGTTGTTGGTTGTTTCATTTTACAATTTTACTTGTAATAATAATGTCTATAGCTAGAAGGATGGACAGCACCAAAAACATAATTGACTGTCTTTGCGGACAAATGTGACTGTCTGCCACCGGAGTTTGGTACCTGAATGTTACCTAACTGCACAAATTCTGTCAAGCCTCTACGGGGATAATAGGCATGACTACAACTCTATTATCTATACAGGGTATAACAGATGGGGTATGTTAAGCGAAACTCTATGGAAATAGGCCACTTAGAGGATTTATATTCCCGAAATTTGTGACTCGGAAATCACATGTTAGTCAGATCCTATGGAGAATTCCTAAATAATTTAATATCTAACTTTATAATATTCTTACAATCATACCTAAACATATTTTGGGGAAGCAACTAGGCTGAATAAAAATAAAAACGGAGCACAACCCCTCGTCTTTGTTATAAAGGATGTTTATTTAACATCACACAAGTTTGAACACCATTACCATTATATTCGACGAATAAGTGGACATCAAAAATGTTGTTTTTCCATTTTGCCAGTACTAAAAATAGAATAAAATTACTACCGTAAATAAACCTAAGATATTTCATACTCACCAAGACTCACAAAGATGATTTTCAAAAAAAAAGTTGCCCTCAAAAAATGTTCAAATAACTAATCAACCCTAATGGAGAGTCACAAGTGATCCAGCAATATGTCTCACAATAACCAATAAGCCCATTTAATTAGTCACAGGATCGCCTGATACAATTGGTGCGGAGAGCAAAGATTACTGATAATCAATTTATATTTTTTAATTAGACGTGTTTTTCAACAGCACAGCGTAGCAACTCATCTGTGAAAAAAATATTGTAGTCTATGTAAAAGCATTGTAGCGATCATCTTTACCCAGGAAAATTTGATGGGGCAAGATGAGAATATAAATATTTCAAACTTACCCCATTTTCGAATGTCATAGAAAAAGACAGTGGCTCTCAATCTCTTTCTGTTGATGAATATTCATCGATATTCAATTAATTGGTCTCTTTATAGAAATGACATGAGACGGTATGTATAACTATTTGAACGGTATGTTTTATATAAAAAATATAAAACATACACAGCCAACATAACACAGAGAGAAAATTCAAAAAGACTTAACCATAATTTCAGTGACTCTTCAATATCTCTTCATATTCTCCAATGGTTTATATCTCTGAAATGTGACACTTTAGAAGATTTTTAAAACTTTTTAGGTAAGTATCTAATATTTGTATGAGAACTTACAACTTACGGAAAAATTTTATTCCTAACTATAGTTTTTTTGTAACCGATGATGTGAAAAGTTTGAGAGCGAGCCGCTGCCCTTATTCTCAGAAAGCGGGGTAAGAGTGAAATACTTTTTTTTGTTAATTTAGATTATCTTCTTTATTTAATGTAAAGGCAATTTTATTTAGTTTTCTGTTCAAACTTATTTAAAGCTGGAGGTTACAAATCGACAGTATCGAGTAGCATTCATAATAACGATTTTGGATATTATGTTCTTCTTACCCCGCCACCTATTCATCTTACTTTGCCTTACTTTTATGCTTAACATATTTTTGACCATTCATATTACATACATAAAGTAATAGAATAAACAGCATGTTATAGACCGAACGCAAAAGAAATGTTTCCCCTTTATTCCTATCACTTTTTTTAATCCGAAATAATTGGATTAAATTGTAGGTCGAATACCTACAACACTACCTATCTCATAAAAAGCCATTCCATTTTCCCCCTACTGACCCTATCACAATAGTTTGTAGAGTTAGATATAAATATCGCTTTCGATAATCGATGTACGAGTAGTTGTGTAACTTTTTTATACACTTCAGAAAGCTATAAATATTGTGTTATCTACGAAAGAGTAATAAAATACTTCTCATGTGAACTTTGATGGTATTGTCCATTGTACCAATAATGGCCTTCATATTTTATGTTGTAGATTATCGACATCACCCACAACCTTTTTAGGGTTTATAAAAAAAACAATTATTAAGGTATTACATAGATAAAGTATGTATCTAAAGAAAATAATATTTTTGATAGGATTATTTTGAAGTGTTACATGAGACTAAAGTGTGGTGATCGAGCAAAACGATTAGAACCATCATACATACATAAAATTACGCCTCTTTACCATAAAATATATATGGCGAAGATACGTGATGAGGCGAATTAAATACACACAAAGTCAACCTCTCCTGCCCGTAGTTCACCCTGCCTATTTAGAATGAATCGGTAACATGTCCCGTTGGATTCATCGTCGCTGGTAGCTATACCTAATTGTTCTTGGTATTTGTCCCAGAAAAGCGGCGGTGGGCTCAATTATAATATCTATGATATTTTGTATTATAAGTTCTTATGGGTCGAGTTGGACCAAAATTATAAAGTAGGTAATCATTTCGTTCGTTTCGTGTTTAGTAATAATTTTAGCTACAAAATTGTCAAAACTGATCTCAACGCGATTTTATGTCAAAAGGTTATAATGAAGTGTCCGGCCGTAAGATTTCCCCGGCCATGGTAAAGGACCGAGTTGACAGGGTCAAGCCACCCTTTGTATTGTACGTATAAGGCTCTACTGGGATTAGGGTTGGGAGCCTTTTGAGAACAGTCGTAATAATAACCTTTTAAGTTTATCTTGAAGATAGGAAGGTATCTATTTTGTATAAGGAAAGTATATTTTGATTTGATTTTCATCATCACCAACGGTAAATACCTACTTTGAGAGAAACCTGTGTATCGTAAAAATCAATCGTTGATCATTAGTTAAGTAAGATCGATCTTTTTTATGACCAATATATTTTTACAAAAGATAATGAATCTCCACATAATTTTAGAAAAATGAGTACTTTTAATGCCGTACCTATAATTTACTGACTTATCTAGGTACTATTACCAATTTTATAGTCTAGTTTTATTTTACCTTGTCAGCTACCCCCTTTGACTCTTTACTTGAAAATGTGCCATCTCTTTTCACTACTACCTTATAGTGTAGGTATATTTAAAAACTAGTGTATGCCCGCGACTCCGTCCGCGTGGACTGCAGAAAAAACAAAATGTCGAAGTTATCCGGGAAAAAACATTTTCCCGGGATAAAAAGCCTATATGTTAAGTGGGACCTGTCACAATATATTCCTGAAAACTGCATCGAAATCGGTCCAGCCGTTTTTGAGATTAGCGTGCACAAACATCGATTTGTTACAATTTTATTATACAGGCTGATTTTTGGTCGTCAACGTTCCCGAAAACTACGGAATCTCCTCATCATCACGATCATTTTTCTCCATGGAAGCATATCTGGGAAGTGTCTGGTTTCCAAAATATTAGGGTCCAAAGTTGAGTAAATAGACTGCGTTTTTCTGCATAAATGCACATTGAAGCGTCTAGCAAGATTTTTTTCACGAGAAATATTAATATCTGTCTATGAAAAAACTAGCATAAACACTGGACACTATGAATTTCGTCCGATCAAGTAATTAATTTTTTTTTTCCAAAAAATTTACATCGTTTCCCAGTGTATATTTTTTGGCATATACTTACTTTATTTGATGTATAGAGTACGTACCCTTCGTTACGGGTGACATACAGGGTGTAACAATCACATGTTTATTTTTCCCTATAGTATGGAGAATTTTTAAATATCTCAGGAATTTTCATACAATCTTGAAAAATAAACATGTGATTTCAAGTCTCAAATTTTGTGGGTAGGTTCTCTACAGTGGGCTATTTACGTAGCTTTTCGCTTAACATACCCTTTTTGTTACACCCTGTATATAGAAGATAGATAGATGACACTTGTTTTAGTAATCTGTATACATGTCAACGAAAATGTATGTAATCCGTGATTGTATACAATTCCTAGGAAATGTATGTACTCGTAATTCCTAAAATTGCATGGATATGTGTGAAATAAATAATTAGACACATTTCCTAGGAAATTTATACATTTCCTAAATAGCAATCGGAAATGTAAAACATTTAAGATATCATTGAAGGGAGGGTATTGCTTCATCTGATCAGGAGATCGCGCATATTTGTTTATGGTTACCTGTTTGGGCGGATCCGAATCTGGCAATATAGGTTAGAAGAATGAGGCGGCGGCGGATATTTTACGGTATGATTGTTACCCGATTGACTCAACGAGTGCTTTAATAAAAAATAACGTGTTTTATACAGAAAGCATTATTTTTATACATTTCCTAATACGATATTGGAATTATATACAATTCCTTGGAAATGTACACATTTCCCAGGATATTTATGTATTAAATAGTTTTTGAAACTTATACATTTCCTAAAAAGCTTCAGAATTGTATGCTATGCTATTGTAGCTACTCCGCGCATGTTAGAACTGTGCGTCGGCAGCTACATACACGTGCGAGCAAGATAACAATATCAACCATCTCCTTCGTACCTATCGTTGCGATCGTTTGTGATTGGTCAATTTAATTTATTACTTCTTACACCACCTTAGTTCATAAGTACCTAGCCTATGTTTAAATATAAGCGAAATTACAAATAAATTCATTCCGAAATCAGCAGTCAAGACTTTGACACTCTACAAACGCCAGTCTCTAAAGTGGTGACCCCGACGAAGAAATACCGAAGAAAAGTCTCTAAAGTGGTGACCCGACGAAGAAATACCGAAGAAAAAGCCAGAAAATGCTGTCCGACAGCGAAAATCCTTCCGGCTCAAAGCCTGCAGTCCAAGCCACCGCCACCACCGGAGCCGCATCGATGTCACAGGAAATCGGAGGAATATCGCTGTCCCTCCGTGTACCTCTATTCTGGCGTGATAAACCTAAGCTATGGTTTATCAGTTTCGAAGCTGCGACGCACGGACTGAAGAGGAGTCAAGCCCAGTTATCCCAGATGGTCCTCGCACAGTTAGACAAGCAAGACGTCGAACAAATATCAGACCTGCTGTACAACCCCCCGGCGGACAACCAGTACAACGCACTGAAAGATAGACTTATCTACGAAGAAAGCGAAGGGCGCCAATTTCAAAAACTACTGCAAGAAATAGAACTAGGCGAGCAACGACCCAGTCAATTACTTCGCCGCATGCGTAACCTGGCACGCGATAAAGTACCTGACTGCACGCTGAGGTTAATGTGGATGAACCATCTTCCGCCACACGTCCGATCTGTCCTCGTCGTCAGCGATACGATAAACAAGACCGCCGCACTCGATGAACTAGCGCTTCTAGCTGATAAAATGCTAGAACAAAATCAAAAAGTCGCCGCCGTCGCCACTACGCCATCTACGCTATCTACGCCTACGACCGAACATCGCACCTGCCACGAATCTCAGTTTCTCGTCGAAGAAATAAGAAAACTATGTCTAGAAATTGCAGAACTCAAATCATCGCGATACAATTCAAGAGGTCATCCGGCGCATTTCCGACGTTCGCGCTATCGACACAACTCGCGCGGCAGATACAGCGCGCCATCTCGCTCTAACTCCCGCGGCCCACGTGACACGCAATCGTCGCCGTATTGTTATTTTCATCGCCGTTTCGGAGCTGACGCTAGAAAATGTACAACGCCATGTACTTTCAGACAAGATAACGCAAGCAAGTCGGAAAACTAAGTACTTCGCTAGCTGCGGCGGAATCTAGCGTATCAAGCAAACCCTACCGCCTATTTATCAAGGACATGAAATCAACAACTACTAACATTTTTGGTAGACACAGGTGCGAACATAAGCGTCATACCAAAAATAAAAGGAATCACCACGCAGCCATTACCATTCAAACTCTACGCTGCAAACAACACCACTGTTGCTACATACGGAGAGAAAACTATGGAACTCGATTTCAACTTACGAAGACCATATAAATGGAAATTTATCGTCGCAGCTGTAAACAAACCTATTCTGGGTGCAGATTTTTTAAATTACCACAATCTAATAGTGGATTTAAAAAACCAGCGACTAGTCGACAACATCACTAGCCTCGCAGTCAAAGCACCATCATGCAGTACGAACACACCGACAGTTCGAAGCATCGACCAACAACAATCTTACCACGACATACTAGCTGATTATCCCGGAACGACACGCCTTTCTGCTATGAAGTTAAATAACAAGCACAACGTACAACATGTCATCGAGACGACCGGCTTACCTCTCTACGCCCGAGCAAGACCATTACCTCCGCATAGATACGCCGAGGCGAAGCGAGAATTCGAAAACATGATGCAACAAGGCCTCTGTCGACCAAGCAACAGTCCCTGGGCCAGCCCACTACATGTTGTACCAAAGAAAAATGGAGACCTACGCATTTGTGGAGATTATCGAAGACTCAACGCAGTTACTACGCCAAACCGCTACCCCATACCGCGTCTGCGTGATTTCACACATCAGCTGTCATCGAAAACCATATTTTCAACTCTCGATCTCAATCGAGCATATCAACAAATACCAGTTGCTGAAAATGACATAGCCAAGACGGCCATCATTACACCATTCGGACTATATGAATTCCCACGTATGTGTCCCGGACTACGCAACGCAGGCCAGACTTTTCAGCGATTTATCCACGAAGTACTGAGAGGTCTGGATTTTGCCTTCCCATTCATGGATGACGTCATCGTAGCCTCAGAAGACGAAAAACAACACCGACAACATCTACGTCAAGTACTACAACGTTTCGAAGATTATGGCGTAACAATCAATCCATCGAAATGTGTCTTCGGCCAGCGCGTCGTGAAGTTCTTGGGCTATACAGTATTTGCAAAAGGAATTCAACCGCCTGAAGAAAAAGTAACAGCAATCGTCCAGTACCCCAAACCTGCGACCATCGAACAACTTCGTCGTTTCTTGGGCATGATCAACTATTATCGAGAAAACATACCAAACGCTGCATCAATTCAAGCTCCGCTCAATGCATATTTACATAATAGTAGAAAAAAGGACAAAACTGAAATAATTTGGACCGAAAAATCAACACAAGCATTCGAAAATTGCAAGAAAAGTATACAAGACGCCGCAATACTCGCGCACCCACATCACTCCGTCCCACTCGCACTCATGTGTGATACTTCTAACACGTGCGCGGGGGCCGTACTTCAACAACGAGTTAACAATGCCTGGCAACCACTTGGATATTTTTCGAAGAAGTTTTCCGATACACAAATGGCATATTGTGTATATGATCGCGAGCTATTATCAATCTACATGGCGATGAAACACTTCCGCAAGATCTTTGAAGGACGACAATTGGTCATATACACCGACCACAAACCGCTCACATACGCTTTCACCAAAGTAAATAGCAACAACGAAGTACCTAGAAGAACCCGCCAAATTCTATTCATCGGCGAATTTACAACCGACATACGGCACATAAGCGGTGTTGATAACGTCGTGGCAGACGCATTGTCTCGAGTCGAGTCAATCGCTTGTCCCACTACTCTCGACTACGAACAACTAGTCGACGCGCAAGACAACGATAGCACTATTCAAGAATTAATGAAGCAACAGAATTTGAAAATAAAGAAAGTCACATTACCTACGTCAAGCAAACAAATCTACTGTGAATGTTCAACATCAAGAATACGTCCATACATACCAGAATCACTCCGTTACCAAGCATATAATGCAGTACATGGACTCAGCCATCCTGGTATTAGAACTACTCGCAAGCTCATTCAAGAACGTTTCTTCTGGCCTACAATGAATACTGACGTCGGAAAATGGGCAAAAACCTGCATAGCCTGTCAAAAAGCGAAGATTCAACGACATACAAACAGCGCGATATCTACGTTCCCGCCGACAACTGAACGTTTCTCACACATACATATCGACATCGTTGGACCACTTCTTACCTCGCCGCAAGAACATCGCTACCTTATAACAATGGTAGATCGCACAACAAGATGGCCTGAAGCAATCCCCTCGCAAGATATCTCAGCGGAAACAGTAGCAAAGATATTTTATAATCACTGGATTTCACGTTTTGGCTGTCCTGCAACAATTACATCAGATCAAGGAAGACAATTTGAAAGTCAACTGTTCATTGCTCTTACGAAATTACTAGGCGCTGAGAGAACTCGGACAACACCTTATCACCCGCAAAGCAACGGACTTGTCGAACGCTGGCACCGCTCAATGAAGGCAGCACTGAAGGCACGACTCATATCAAACAAGTACTGGATCGACGAGTTACCGACGATTATGTTAGGCTTACGCGCTGCACTGCGAACTGACACGCAAGTTAGCGCTGCCGAACTAACCTACGGTCAGAGCCTGCGATTACCGAGCGATTTCTTCAATGAAAATACAACTACAGAAGCTATGGACTACGACTACGTATCAAGTTTACGTCGCATCATAAACGACCTGAAGCCTATGCCTGCAAGCTCACATAGCAACAGCCGCACTACATTCGTACATCCGGATCTACAACATTGCGAAAACGTCTTCATACGTGTCGACGCTGTCAGAAAACCCCTGCAACCGCCTTACGACGGACCCTATCCTGTTTTGAAGCGAAACGAAAAAGTTTTCACAGTTCAACTACCAGATCGCCAAGCTGCAATATCTATCGACCGCTTGAAACCTGCATTCACTTTAAATGAAACTGAAGACATCCCGCAACAGAAAGTGACCAGTACCTCGAGTGTGAGTTACATTCGTAAACTGCTTTAACTTTACTACAACGTTAGACGAGTTAACGAGAAACTGCTAGTAAAGAGTAAGTGTGCGAGTGTGAGTGCCGACTTATGTTTACTTACACGTTCTCGTTTAGTCACGGTTTTCGATGGCTGTATGGACATAGTTTTCTTTGGAAAATACTAAAAACATGTTTAAAAAAAAACCTACCTAACTTAAAAAATCAAAACTTTTGTTACATACATAACCTTAGTGTTTTTTGTTCAAGTCGAAACTATATAGATACGTTATCATGAAAAGAACGAGCTACACTCAATTTGAAATGATGGTGACTTTTATGGAGGAGTACGTAGGAACCTAAATTAATGGGAGTACTTACCTATATTTAAAACTAAATAAAGAAACCTCTCCAAACCCTCATGCAATGCAAGAGGAAGAGTCCAGGCTCTGAATAAATGGGAGGAGCTCATGGCACAGGAGGCACAAAAGTTGTAGAAAGATGGAAAAAGGTAAGTGGTAACTCAATAAAGGTTTATTTCTTGTTAATTATGGAAAAAGTTCGCTATACCTATTATAATACTTTATTTTGTTTGTGGAAAGGTGTGGAGTGATCTAAAAAACAACACAAAAAGAAAAGCTGCTCGCTTACATAAAACACTAAGTGGTACTGGTGGTGATCCTGCTAATTTGGCTCGGCTTACTGACATGGAGGAAAGGGTTATGTACAGGCAGCAACTGGCTTAGTAGGTGTAATTGAGGCTGGCTTAACACAGGTATTTTGCATAATACATACTTTACATCTTCCATATTTTCTGTGCAAAATGTATCAAACAATTAATCCCCTTTTCCTTAGCGCCTCTTTTGTGACACCCCAAGCCCACTTTTTCCCTTTGTTTTATGGGTTTCAGTGGATCTAGCAAAGTACCTACCTACTTAGTATTTTCTGCATATCACTATTTCAATAAATTATGCCTGAACTAAAGTTTATTTATTATATTAATATATTTAATGATTTCACAGGAGAAAACCACATGACAGACGCACCACCCAGTGCTACCCTCAGGGCTCGGAATCTCGCTAATGGACAAAGTCCGAAACGAGATTATCCAGCAGAAGACCAAAGTGAGACATAGTCTCAAAATGTAGCACACTGAAGTGGCAGTCTGCTACATTTTGAGACAGTGGGCAAGCCACATCTGTCGTAGAACTGATGGATAGTGGACAATGTTTATGTAAGGGCAAGAACTTCCAATTGTCAATAAAGTGTTTATAAAATTATTAATAAATGGAAAAAATTCCTCACCTTACACTTCATATAATTTAATTACCTACTATCTTTAGTTGTTTATAAATACGGGTAGAACTTATAATTAATTCTTATCCTTACTTTTCATGTAAAACTGTATTTAATTTAAGGAATAAAAATTTCACAAATATCACAAAATTTTATTTTTGTACAATATAACAAAATAACAAAGTGGAAACATTTTTTTTTATAATCACCCCTATACATATATACTTATATAATCCTCCTTACTAATTGGTCTTTTACAGCTCTACCTCCGATTAAATCTGTAGTGGCACTTCCTCCAGGCTCTCTATGAATTTCACTTTCACAATCCCCTGAAACAATATAAAACTTTATAAGTACCTACCTAAATGTAAATTAATAGGTAAGTTGTTATGTCCATAACAATATCTAAGTACTATTTTTAATATTATATATTTGGGTACTTATATTATTTTATTATTGTAAAAATTGAGCTTAGAGTTTAATGTATAAATGTTCCTCTTCCTTAGGGGAGAAATTTGTAAAAATGACTACCGTCGATGCATCCAACTACACCTGGCAATCCAAATTGTGTGTAAAATCTAGAATTAAAGTAGGTATTTTGAATAATTATTGGCTCTTTTACTGAAAAGTCCTGAATATTACACTTTTACTTACTTGCGACTAACTTGTTGCCGGGGTGAAGGAGTATTTGGGAAATTAATATATTTGTCTAACATACGAGGATGTATGAGTGCTTGGGTCACTTCCTCTATGTATTCACTGCACATCTTTTGAGATATATTCTGGGCGACTCCTGTAGGCCTCTGATACGACCCATGTGCGAAGAAATATAGTGCAACGAGTACCTGCATATAAACATAATATTAAGACAATATAAATTCTATGTCAGATAGGTAAGTACTTAATAATCACATCATACCTTATCTCTAGCTTCTTACTTATTGTCTTAGATCTCGACAAGAGAATAAATACGTCCTTTGATATTCGATATCTATTTGTTTGGAACTCTTGGTCGGGAAGATCCAGTGGACGACATAAAACTCTTTGTTTTAGCCGCAATTTCCTTAAATTATCGCGTTCTTGTTAGGCTTGAGATAGGTAAAGCATCCTCCAAGCAAGAAACAGTCGTTTAGACATTTTAAAATTCACAAAACCAGTCAACTTTTTATTTTTGCAGCAGCAGCAAAATGGCGTGTAATAGTTTTAAGTAGGTACTTTGGCGTCAAGCGCAATCTTTTCTAGCCAATCCAAAGAATATACTTACTCTCTAAGCCAATCAGTGACGCGCACGGAACGTATTCACTCAATGTCACTACTCAATTTAGAAGTGAGAGACGTAACTATCGCGTCAACCGTAGTTTACCTATCCAACTGTCAAATTAGGTGCTTACACTCGCAACAAGACAGAAAACGCCGTAATTACTCGACTAAAAAAGTTGCGTTGAGTTAACGGCGTAATGACGTCAAACTCAAACTCGCATGCTAAGTTTTACAATTCGTCCGCTAGGGGCGCTTTTTTAGTTTTCATACAATTTTTACCAAACGAAGACGCTGTAGTAGAGTTAGAAAAACTCACACTCAAGGCACAGATCAGGACGAGCCGTCAAACTTCCTGTACGCTTCGCTTGAGGGGGAGCCATGTAGCTACTCCGCGCATGTTAGAACTGTGCGTCGGCAGCTACATACTCGTACACGTGCGAGCAAGATAACAATATCAACCATCTCCTTCGTACCTATCGTTGCGATCGTTTGTGATTGGTCAATTTAATTTATTACTTCTTACACCACCTTAGTTCATAAGTACCTAGCCTATGTTTAAATATAAGCGAAATTACAAATAAATTCATTCCGAAATCAGCAGTCAAGACTTTTAATACTCTACAAATGCCAGTCTCTAAACTATAATAAGTATAAAGTTAAACAATATTTTACTAATTGAGTCATACACTTTAAAACTCCGAGTCCGAGTTCAAATTTTGATTAATGATAGTGCAATAGAATGTCGACACAATACTGACTTAACAGAAATAAAACCTTACAAGTCACGTTGTATATTAAGGACATAATGTCGGAGCTCGAAGGATGATGAAGAAGAATGTAGAATACCGTCTCATGGCTCATGTAACATTCATTCCGCTGTTACGTATTGAGCTGACACAGCACTTTTTTCTTAAGCAGTACTTTTTGCCGTATGGCTTGATATATTGCTGTCAGATACGGTCACGCACTATATGCAATCCATCTGGGTGGCTACGAAGAACTCTTAATGCAGATTCCATTGTAGAATCTTAACGTGCCTCAAATTTTAAAGCGGCATTTTGCTTCAATAATGGATATACGTTTGCTTTAAAAGTTAATTGTAACCTCCCTGGATGCTTGGTCAGTGTATCATCGTGTGGCATCAACGTTCGTTGTCGCTCGCACCAATAGCAGTTGGCATTCATCACGTGACTTGTCGAACGCGAGAACATCAAGGCTTCCTATTTAAAAGATAGCAATCAATATTCACAAGCTCAGTCTTAAACCATGTTGCACATACTCGTAGGTAAGATAGGATTAACTTCGTAGGCGTCACATGTCAAATTATTACTTAGGGGAAAAGGTTAGGTAAATTTCCGTGCTCAATAATAATTCGAAAACGCATGCACCTAGTGAGTTTATTTATTAAAGTTTCGAGAAAGTTTTACGCAATTTGCAAGTCCCACGGATTTCTTGAAATCTACATAGCTTGCGAACAATGTTTCAAAGCTTCAACGTAACAGTCTATATATTTGACACTAGTGGACACCTGCAACTCCGTCCGCACCCGATCATACATACTGCAGAACAAACAAAATGTCGAAATTATCCGGAATAAAAATGTTAACCCGGGATAATGCCTATGTGTTATTTTTTTTTACACTTAACGTACTACATTTTTATTTACAAAAATGAAATATTATAAGTAACAGTGTGTTGGACTAAAATGTAATTCTAGCAAAGCCCACTGTTATTCTTATATGTAAGCTATATTAAGCAAGCAAGTTTCATTAAAATTCATTCAGTAGTTTTTGCTCAAAAGAGCAACAAACATACATACATCCTAACAAACTTCCGCGTTTATAATATTAGTCGGATTATTATGAGTGTTAGATTATTATACTAATTTGCAATAGCAAAGCCGAAGTAGCGCGATAGCGAAAATTGTACAATATTCGCGTTGAAATATCAAAATTCCTTTAAAATGAGGGGCTTTCTGACAACTACTAAAAGTAAAAATTTAGGTAAAAAAACCTTTTTAAAAACAAGCTTTTATTTAAATGCGCTAAAAAGAAAAAATAAACTTTTACACTAAAACTTTTACTGTTAATTTTTTATAACGTCATTTCAAATTTAACACATTTGACACAATTTATATGTTATAAAAGCTTGTCGCGACATTTAAGTACTCGTATTTACTTTCTTAGTTTTTAATTTTTTATAAGTCAAGGTGAGGCCGTGCCGAGGACTGAGTGGCATGATGACATGATGTCGTGAACATACCACCTCGGGGCACCGGGGCGAACCCTGTTGTATATTACTCTCTTACTCTTCTACACGAAGCTCTGGAAGGGTCGACGGATATTTCTTCGATATGCGTGGGAACAATATGGGAAAATCTGAAACATCAACACAAAGATGCTGCCTAATAAACATTTAAAAGTAAGAACGTAAATACGAGTACTTAAATGTCGCGACAAGCTTTTATAACATATAAATTGTGTCAAATGTGTTAAATTTGAAATGACGTTATAAATTAACAGTAAAAGTTTTAGTGTAAAAGTTTATTTTTTCTTTTTAGCGCATTTAAATAAAAGCTTGTTTTTAAAAGGGTTTTTTTTACCTAAATTTTATTTTATACTTTTTAGTTTTCACCTGGTAAGTTCCTAAGTCTGTTCATCTCATTCAAATGAACGTGCATACAAAATTTCAACTCAATTGCTTAAAAATATCTGTTTCAAAATAGATTTTCAAGTTTTAGAAGTCCGCCATATTGGATTAAGAGTGACGTCACATTTTTTTCGAGTTACTCTCAGCTAGCCCTTTAATTTGATACCCATATTGCAGGAATGCATTAAAAATAATTAGTCCGCCATTGTGGGTATGCCGCCATGTTGGATTTAGAATGACGTCACATTGTTAATCATGCATTGTCATCCGAACTGAACGTGCTCACCAAATTTCAGCCCAATCGGTTGAGGGCAAGTGCCTTAAAATTGAGTTGTAAGATTTCACCCGAACAAACATACATTGCAAGTTAAATAAAAGCTTGTAATAAAAATAGTACACAAATCACCTGAATAGATGGCGTGAGTGCATCTCCACTCTGATATTCTGTTTTGTCATTGGACACGTACAGGGGGAGGTGAAGGGGGGAGCAGCTAGGGAGGGTGATGCGCTCACACCATCTATTTTTGACAGTTATTTAAACTTGTCAGAAAATCCCTCATTCCTTTTACGTCTAATACGAATTTGACAAGCAATGCATTAAATTTACATTTGCATTAAAATCTGCTGCCCCGTGCTATGACATGAGGCGAGGCGCAGTATCATAACCGCCTTACTCTAATAGTCTGACGAGACGGAAATAAGTAAGACTTACATGCTTTCTGAAGCACGAAATTGTAGGTAAGTACATAAATTAAATTGTATGTAGGTATGTACTACAATTAATGTATGTATTATTTACTACAATTTCTTTCCCTAGGAGGTGGAGGAGCACAATTAGGGGAAGATAACTGTGACTCCAGCGAGCTGAACATTTGCGTGGAGCAAATCCCTAAGACTCCTATCGGCCTGCCGAGGACCAAAGAGGAACTGGACGCTCATTGCACGTGAGGCTTTTACTTTAAGTTCAGACTGGTGCTAGAGAACTGGTGCGAGAAGGTTTGGATCCTGTGTAGCAGAGATTTTAGAGCCAGAATAGTTTTCATTACGGTGCATGTACAGCAGGTGAGCAGGCCATCTGTTTGGCATGCAGTATTAGGCGGAGCTGAATACCTTTTCAGCAGAGTTTTTTTTGTAAATAATTTGTGTTTCTTCTTCGTTTTTTCTTTTCATTATCGAACGTATTCATTTAGAGCTTTTGTTAAATCAATCTATCCGGAATGTATCAATAACTACCTATACTTATGTAAAGTTCGCTCGTAACATTTTAAAATTATCTGTTGAGTAAAATATACCTAAAGGTGAATTTACGACATGAATTTGATTCCAGTTGGTTGTTAAGATATCATAACGTTTTTATTTTCTTCGACGAGACAAAAAGGAATTTATATTCCTTTTCGCAGTTTTGACTAAATTTATGAAAAGTAGCATAAAAATAGTAAGAAGACAGTAATTAGCAGTGGTGTCCTCCAGATCGTATGTCGGTCCTGGCGGCCTATCTCAACTGAGTAGTGGTAGCTAATATAACGTATAGCTTTTAAAAATAACATGCTATTTGTCCATAGCGCAATAACCAATTATTTAATTGACTCGTTCCAAGCTAAATGCTATAACGATATGCGCGCTTCACGTGTCGCGTACGCATGACTCATCGTGCCTTCGACACACACATGCATAGCGCGTGACGGCCGGCGCCGGACTACCAACAGCTATATGAAATCGCGTCAAATAGAAAATAGCGTATTCGTGACTTGTCATTGGTTACCAACAGCTATATGAAATCGCGTCAACTAGAATATAGCGTTTTCACAACTTGTCATTGGCGGGATAAGAATATAGCGTATACGTTCAGTCATTCATTCGTGACTTGTGATTTGCGCGTAACTCGTAACGTTATAACGTCACGGAAAAAATAGCGCGCTATTTGCATGTAGCATATCACTTTCACGCGTTTCGAGAATATAGCTTTTTTGAACACCACTACAACGGAGATATATGTACCTACGTATGTTATTTTCAGAGTCTTTACCTAAATCTTCCAAGACCATTATTGTACCTACATTATTATAATGTGCGGTGTCAACTTCATTTCCATCATTCCATCTCTCATTTTTACGGTAATTCACATCATCCTTGGATGGATTGCGGTCATAAATCCTGGTAGGGCGTCACTTTTCTTATAATATTTTTATGATAATGTGTTTATACAGGGCATATCACACTGGCATGTCTTGCATGGATGCTTGGATGAAGAGATGCCTGCCTACCGACCGACAGAAATTCGTTCAACAGCAGATTGGGGGCGCTCGAGCGCTCATGCGGTTTTTATGCACTAATGAAACAGCTCTTCGAAGAGGCTAGTATTTTTCAATGTGGGAAGAATAGAATAATTGTAAACAATAGTAGGTAGATATTGATTGGGTAAGAAAATATGGGATACGTATAAGTAGGAAGGTCTATCTTCATATGCTTTGTACTATTTGGTTTCATGGGTGAAGTAGCTCTACATATTTCTAAATTGCAGTCTTCATAAATATGATAAAAAAAACTACCAGAGCCGATTTACTCTTAAGGTCGTAAAAGGTAATGCATAGAACATTACAATTCGAAAAATCGTCTAATCGTCTACGTACTTACTTACTATCCGCATGAATCATGCAACTACTTATATTTAGGATTATAATAAAGTCAATGGTTGAGGTTGTTTTATACAGGGTGTTTGTGATAGCCAGGCAAATACTGATACCACGATTTCAGACCATGATTCTGAGACAGAAATTCCAAAATTTACCGACATGTTTTTTTCATATTTTCAAGAAAAAAAATTTAGTTACTTAGTTCGTTTAATTAGGCCTTAGATAATGACTTAAAAATAACAATTTTAACCAATAGATGATTTAAAAGAAAAACTGATTAACCCCAAAAGAGAGTTACAAGTGATCCAAAAAACAGTAACGTATCACACAATAACCAATAAACCCATTGAACTAGTCACAGGATCGCCCGATACAATTGGCGCGGAAAGCAAACATTGCGTATAATAAAATCAAAAATTAATTTCCTGCGAGTTATAACACTGTCTTATAACTCAAAACAATGGTACTTGTTCAGTATCTCAGTATTTTCCTGGCTGTCACACACACCTTGTATACTTTTACCTACTTACTAACCGCATGAATCTTGCAACTACTTATATTTAGGATTATAATAAAGTCAATGGTTGAGGTTGTTTTATATAGCAATTTATATATGTAGCTATTGTTTATTCCAGAATTCTTAAAGGAACCCATGTGCTGGGCGCGCGTCTCTCCTGATTGGTCACAATGCGTTGACGATTTGCAAATGGCGGTACGAGATATCGCCGAACGATCGCAATTGCTAACGTACTTTAATAAGAACGCAGAACTGTGCTGGTGAGTACCTATATATTTTATAAAGATAACCGTACATAGATCGCCGTGGAAACTCATGAAAATTAAGTAGTTAATAAATCTTTTATTACGTCACGTATTGTCACGTCATAATGTGGTTGGTTTGCCATGAAACTCACACAAAAACCCTCACAAGAATTTGAGCTAGATAAGTAAGTAGTGGGCAAAAACCCCCCATGGCAGTGCACAGCCTTATGGCGTACCCTGTGGGAGGTCTACATCCAGCAGGGAACTGCAATTAGGCTGATGACGATGACGAAGTAAGTAGTACGAAAAACTGGACGTTAGCATTATTTCTTAATTTTAAGCCTCACTCGATTTCGTCGTGTCGATCGGCCTTGTAGCTACGAATTTATTTTATGATATTATCACATAAGGGCTGTACCCTATATTTTTTTAAATGTATTTTAATGTAATTAAAATCGTGAAAACACTATTACCTACTCTACCTAATAATAGCTTGTCATCATTATTACCATTCCGATCAGATTCCGAAGGAATTAATAAAAATATCAACTTTAAACCATAGCGTCCGATTAAAACATTCAAGAACAGCTCCTTTTTTACAACTGCTTGTTCTGTTGTTAATTAAAAACGTGTCGACTAAACTTGTACTTGTAGGTACTAATAATAGAATACTTGAAAGGGTAAACGGTAAAATGACTGCACTTGTGTTAGCGAACTTTGACGGACAATATCGTTGGAATTTGCATAATGTTTATGACGTAGTTAGGTGTAGCAGAGCAAGAAAATAAAACGTAAATTACTTCTCCACCTGCTTTTTCTCTAATAGAATATTTCAGCTGTACTAAATTATTGTTTTTTTTTTAATAATTTCAAAATTTTCCAAATTGAAACTTGCACCTGTAAAAAGTGATTAATCCCCAGGTTCTAGGTAATATTGGATTATTTATAAATGCAAAAGCAACTCTGTCTGTCTCGCTTTCACGCCAAAACTACTGAATACTCGTAGATTGAAAAATATGACACACACTGTGTATTGTATTATACAAGTAGTCTAGACTAGAGCCTGAGAAAGGACATAGGCTACTTTTAATCCCGGGAAAATATTTTTATCCCGTATAATTTCAACATTTTGTTTTTTTCTTCAGTCAACGCTTACGGACTCGCGGGGCGTTTACAACACGTTTAGTAATTTACACGTAAAGCAATATATATTAATATGTTACGTATTTTTATTCTTTATTGTACACAAATAAAAAAAAATACTTATAAGAAATAAATAACATTACAACAGAGAACCAATCTCCAAAATTTGAGACTCGAAATCACTTCTTTATATTATTTTTCCAAATAGTATGAATCCTAATCAAAAAACATGTGATTTCGAGTCTGGAATTTTAACTACCTAAGCCGAAGTGTAGATAACGATTTAAACTTTTGAATTTTTATTTATTATACAGGCTGTACCTAACAGGGTTAACAGAAATGCTATGTATGTCTGACATTTACCTACATTACATACAATTCAAAAGTTTAAATCGTTTTCTACACTTCGGCTTAGGTAGTTAAAACATAGGCAATAACGAGGTGCCGAATAAAAATTGTGATACTTAAATAATGGAAGTGTGCAAAGTTCAATCGAAATTCTTTCGATAGTTTTTGCATAAAACATTAACAAACATCCAAGCTCACAAACGTAATCGTTTAACATTAGTAATTACTGCAACGCAATATAGGGTGTTTTACACGCGTAATTCTGTCTTTGATGTAATGAGACAAAGGTATCAACACAATGCAATACAAATCTCTCTAAATTAGGTCTGATTACGGTACACGTACAGAGCCTTCATGATAAGATAAGGTTCGTATGATAAAATTATACTTCTGTACATCTGTAATAAGAGTGGTAAAGCCTCTTCACTGTCACTAATAAAGTTATACTATACCTACGTAATAGGCATTACGTACTATGCAGGGTGTTTTTTGGATACATCGTTTACAACGGGTATGTACCTACTCTACTATACTTTAAATAACGTCTATGGCAAAAAAAATCCCGAAAAACGATTAAAAATTTTTTTGGTATTTTTTTTGTTCACGCGCAATGCATGGTTTCTTAGTCTTCGCGTTTTTTTGTATGAAATTTTGGAATTAATATTTTCGGGAAAATGTTTGTTACACGCGTATATCGGCAAAAAATGCAATCAGTAACTCAACATTGGACTCTTAATATTTTGGAAACCAAACACTCCATTCTATGGAGATGAATTTTCGTGATATTGAGTAGGTATAGTATACAGAGTAGGTATATATAACAAAAAGGGTATGTTAAGCGAAAAGCTATGTAAATAGCTTACTATAGAGAATCTATTTCCAAAATTTGAACCACGAAATCACATGTTTATTTTTCAAAATTGTATGAACATTCCTAAGTAGTTTAAAAATTCTCCATACTATCTGGAAAAATAAACATGTGATTTCGAGTCTGAAATTTTGTGGATAGGTTCCTTTTAGTGGGCTATTTACATAGCTTTTCGCTTAACATACCCCTTTTGTTACACCCTGTATACATATTCTAGGTAGGTAAGTTTCTTTACTACTAGATTATCCAAACATATTTGACTAACTCTACATCAAGTCTCGATTTCATCATCATCAAGTATCTTTGGTTCACTTATTTTCCAGATTTTTTCGAAGAGAGACAATTTCACACATCATCGAGCAGTGCTTTGGGTTATCGCTTGTAAAATTTCCATTTTTCCGTCGCATAAATTACGAACATTACATGATTAGTGTTACATATGGAGTAATAGCTGAAAAAACACATAGGATATGTTGAGAGTCCTTAGTAATTCTGTTAAGGCCAAAGAATTAGCTATCCAGCGCGGCAACGCAGCAAGCATTTTGGGAGCGCTACCTGATTAAGATGGTCAACCGACCCCCTATAGGTATTGTAGCCATAAGTAGTTTTTTTTAAATTTATTTGGCACAAACAGATTACTAAGTAATATTAACAAAGATTAAATAAAGTTTTAAGTAAGTTATTAGATATTTTTTCCCTTTTCTACTACTGCCAAAGAAGAGGTTGGGCAGAAGTCTACACACCTACTTTTTACCAGTTAGCCTATTAAGTCCCACGTGGTAAAGGGTGAGCCTACCGCCGCTTTTCGGGGACAAATATAACAACCTAGCTACCGGTAACGAATCCAGTTGGATATCCTTTAACTGACGTCGTTTTTTTGTCACGCTGTCTGCGACGTGCGGTATGGGAGACCGCTATAATATTCCATAAAAAATAGTGACGTATTAAATATTTAATTCAACTGTTATAATTTTTATGGCAATCTCAAATTGACATAAATCGTGAAAAACAGAACATTATCAGGTAATTTTTTCACATAAAAAGCATTAAAAACCCTGATGGACTGGTTCACCTAAATGAGATTCCGCTATCTCCCTGTCTGTTTGATGGTCACCTTGCTGTGGTACAAAGACTTCTTTAAAAGCGGCAACCTCTGATCTACTATCAGATTTATAGATACAAAACTCCAATAGACTGAGCTATTGGGTCAATTAACTCGAATGACGAATTTTACCATCTCTTTCGTCGATAGCTCAGTTGGTTAGAGCGAAAGCACGGTTTGCGAGTGGTCGTGAGTTCAAATCTCACTCGGGTGAAGAATTTTTTCATTTTCTTATTAATATTTTATAATATATAATATCTTAGTTAAGATAAATTTATAAGATACTTCCCCATAATATAATCCGCTAGGATATGGTTGATCGTTTCATCATTAAACATTGTGCTGAGGGATTCAGCTTTGTTTACCGAGATTTGGCTAGTGTATAGCTATCGGGATGAAAAACTAACATTGCCAATAATGTAATTAAAAAAAGAGATGATAAAATTTGTTATCCGAGTTAATTGACCCGATAGCTCAGTTGGTTAGAGCGAAAGCACGGTTTGCCAGTGGTCGTGAGTTCAAATCTCACTCAGGTGAAGATTTTTTTCATTTTCTTATTAATATTTTATAATCTAATAATAGTTTCTAACTTCAAACTTTGGGATTGGGTATTACAATAGGTATACCTACTGAAATAACTTGGTAAACGTACTAGATAAATGTACCTACCTTTAATTATTGTAAGAAAGACATTGCTACAAGAGATTTTTCTACGCTTCAGAACCTATCTTAGACATTAATTTGTTTTACGATATTATTCTTATTCTTTACTAGTGACCCGTCCCGGCTTCGCATGGGTGCAGTCCTGATACTAGATATATCGTACATATAAACCTTCCTTTTGAATCACTCTGGCTATAAAAAAAAACCGCATCAAAATTCGATGCGTAGTTTGAAAGAACTAAGTGTGCATACCTACAAATTTTATTAATAGTCACCTTTTATCTCATGTTATCGTATTCTGCTGGAACAGAATTGATACTTTAAATTATAATTTGCTGTATCGGTAAAACAGATTTTAATATTTTAAGTATATTCACGCAAGCTAATCAATCACAGTCCTGCATCAGTAGGCTAATAATAGTATGTTTATCCTGTTTATAAAATAAGGTGATACAATGGGGTTGACATACCCTCGTGGGTAAAAACCCCCTTAAAAAAAATTGAATAAAAAAAAAAGTATATTGATCATTTCTCATCAATGTTTGTTTTGTATCAAACGAGCGACCCGCCCCGGTGCAGTGCTGATAATATACATATTAACCTTCCTCGTGAACTTCTCTATCTATTAAAAAAACCGCATCAAAATCCTTTTCTTAGTTTGAAAGATCTTACATACATACATAGGGACGGACAGACAACGGCAAGCGACTTTGTTTTATACGAGTATGTAGTGATTGTACATACACAGTACGTTTACATTATATACTACTGGTTGAGTAGATACCTACTAGCTGACGTTCAGAATTTCGCTCGAGTGGCCGTAAGTAAGTAAGGTAGGTATGATGTACCTAAGTATAAACTGCATAACTTAGGTAATCAAAATCGATTGCGGCTTAAACTTAGATATTTAAGGGCTGATTTTTCAAAACGTCAGATATCCTATTTGAAGAATAAAGTTGATGCTGTCTCTATCGTGATTAAGTTTTAGAGAAAGACAGCATCAACTTTATTCTTCAAGTAGGCTATCTGACGCTTAGGAAGATTGGTCCTGAGTCAAATACTTTGAAAAGTTACATGTGTAAGCGAAGTTGTTGTGTCTATTTGCATTTTGAGTCGAGCTGTTTATGAATACAGGTAGTAAAAAGTCGATTTGTTTGTTGCAGCGCCCGCGACGCGTTTATATCTTGCGTAGGCGACGCCGGGCGCGGCTGTTCGAACGCCGCCAGCACGCTGCTCCGGCGCATGGCCTGGGTGCTGGCCCAGGATGTAGCAGCTTGCAGTCAGCAACCGCGGGCGCACTGCTCAGCGGCGCCACTGGCCCCGCCTACTATAGCCGCCCTAGCCGCCGCACATCTGTTTATGCAACCGCATACTTAAAACAAGCTTTCTCGGTCCTTGGTTTTAATTTGTCTTAAACAGTGTTTTTGGAGGTTTACGCATATGATTCTAGAGAGCTTTGTAAGAATGCTGTACTAAAAATATATGTATGTAAATAAGTCTACAAAATCGTCTACTTATACGCAACTAAGACTTTGTATTAGCAAAGGTCTAGTAGCGGCCATATTGCTTCTACATTTTCCGAGGCAGTCGTCGCCTTATTAAGAAAACTTTGCGTAGGTAGTTTACTTTCTTGTTTTGTTTTTTGTTTATTGTATTTTGAACAAAATTATAAAGCAAAAACCTTAGAATAGTTTTAGTGAGTGAGTCTCTCCTCATAACATGATACCATTTTATTAAACATTTGATTGATACCCACTTATGCCATTATTTACTGGTAAAGGTACTCACACCCATTGAATCCCCAATAGGTATTTGTTATTTTATATATAAAGGACAATGGGTAATCGTGGGCCCACCTCTCAATAGAAAAGAGATACTCATGAATGAAGAGGTATTTTCATGGAGAATAAAACTTAGTATTATCACTTAGGTTAAAAGTCAGTACTTTCGGAGTTATACTGCCACAAAAGTGGTCCTAATCTAAGAAGTAGCAATGTGTGTCAAGTTTTAAAACAATGTGAATAAAAAAGTCTTTTGTCATTTGTTCAGTTGTTTTTCAGTCGCCAATCGCCATTTTCTATTGAACCTATTAGTTTCCTTCCTTTTGATCCGGCTATTCCTTGGACACTGACTGTTGTTGTTTTTGTCGTTGACCCCAGTTTTGTTTAATGGACTACTGAAATACTTTATGCATCTACAACTGCAAACTTTACCTAATGTCACATTCAATAAACATTTCATTTCATATCTACCAAATGGCAACGATGTCCGTTCAAGTCCAAACTCACCAAACGGGACCGATCCAACTACTCCGAGGTGTGAGTCAGGGTGACGTTATATCCCCGAAACTCTTCACCAACGCGATGGAAGACGTCTTCAAGACGCTACAGTGGGATGGACTAGGCAGCAACGTTAATGGTGAATGTCTCACGCATCTCCGCTTTGCAGACGATATAGTTTTGATGGCTGAATCGCTGCAGGACCTACAAAAATGCTGTCTAGTCTCAATGCTGCCTCGAAGCGTGTAGGACTCGGGATGAACCTGGACAATACCAAGCTAATGTTCAATCGACACATCATCCCTGAGCCGATATTTGTCGAAGGTGTAGCCCTAGAAGTTGTCCAGAAGTATGTATTACCTTGGACAAGTGCAGTTGGGTAAAGACAACTTCGATGGAGGAATCACTAGAAGAGTGCAGCTTAGGTGGGCAGCGATTGGGAAGTTGCGTCATATCTTTGAGTTATCCTTGCCACAATGCCTCAAAACCAAGGTATTCGATTAGTGCGATCTACGTAACAGCCATGACTTCGGTGCCGAGACATGAACGATGGGGCTGGCAGTCGATGCTCGTAATCTCGCTAATGGATAAAGTCCGAAACAAGATGTATCACATAGAAGACCAAAGTGACAGACATACGAGTCTCGAAATGTAACAAAATGAAGTGACATCAAAAAGGTAGGATGTTGCATAGAATATAATATAACCGCAGAAAATGTGTGGATGCTGCGTGGAAGGATACAGTCACGCCACGTAAGAGCAGTTATATAAAACGCGCTAGCACAATATTATTGCTCTTGCTTGACCGGACAGCGAACTGTAGGAAGGTGCGCTCACATTTTTTTTTTAATTTGGTACCTAGGAGACATCATCAATTCGTGCGCCATCGATTTTTAAAAATTATGTAATTGTTCTTGATGAGCAGGACGAATAATAAATCTTGTTTTAAAGTGAAATAACAACCTTATAAACATATAACCTTATAAATATCCATAAATAGTAAGTTAGATTGAGACGACTTTAAGACGTTGTATTTCCGAAAGTACTAACATTTGATTATAGTTTAGTTTAGTAATAATGTCCCGCTAATAAGTGCTTGTTTTTTTTCTTTTCAGTTTTTTTTTATGTACATTATTTGGTTCTTTTTTAAGCAGTCGGGTTTTTGGATTTTTTATATTATGTTTTTTATTTTTTTTTATTTTTTTTATAACTAATAATAGGTACGCTTCAAGAAACATGTTCAACAGTAAGAAGTTTTCGTTTTGCTGCTATCTAAAAACTTATATGTGAGTATGGTTGCTACGCAACTTTCAATCGATATAGATTCTAAACGGTTGGTCGATTTGAAAAATGTTTTAATTGAGTTCCATATATACATACATATACATACATAATAATCACGCCTCTTTCCCGGAGGGGTAGGCAGAGATCACGGATCTCCATTTGCTACGATCCTGACACACCTCTTTCGCTTCATCTACTTTCATTGCACGCTCGTCGGTTTAGGGTACTCTTGACCTGACCTTTCTTTAGAATTTCACCAATTTGATCGGTGAAAGTCCGGCGAGGTCTTCCCCTTCCAACCCTTCCATCCACTCTTCCGTTGTACACTTTCTTTGTCAGTCTACTTTCACTCATCCTCTCCACATGCCCAAACCACTTCAACATACCCTTCTCAATCTTCGTTACCACGTCCTCATTTATACCACACTTCTTTCTGATCACCTCATTTCTTATCCTATCTTTCAAAGTGACTCCACACATACTTCTCAATACTCTCATTTCCACTGCATTCACTTGACTTTGATGTTTTGGTTTCTGCCATACCCAACTTTCACTTCCATACATAAGAGTCGCCTGCGACACTTTCTGGCTACTCATAAAAGAATTAAGTGCCCCATTCACCCGATTCCCAGCATTCACTCTCCTTGCAATATCTTTGTCATGCTTACCATCCCTTGTAAACAAAGTCCCCAGATATTAGGTAATAATTCTAATTTACATTTTGTAAGATTTTATTTAATTAAATTTTCCTTATTGTCAAGTTTACCTAGATAATATTAGATGTGTAGACTATAATATCTCCTGCTTACCTGGCCAATCTCCGTAGAGATTGGTCGCCTTGGCCGAAATGCGGTCGGAAATCATCATAATCATTAGATGTGTATAGAAAAAATTACAGTAAACTTTCAATCTATCTGCAGAATTGATAGACTTACTTGAATTAGGTGCATAGCAATATACCAACAGTTGATTATCATATATTACAGTTGAATATTAATATAAGATACGTGCATATATGGACTTCCTCGAAAATGTAATGTTCCTCCATCATAAAAAATAATACTTGTAATATGTACTCGAGTAGGTCTTATATTATATGACATGTTTGTATAAAGGTGGGTTCCTACGGTACGTGATTTCGCGGACGGACGCGGACGCACCGACGGCTACGCACGGACGCGCACCACGGACGCGTCTGTTTTACCACGGACGCTCCGTTTCCCACGCTCGGGCGGTGCGGGCTTGTGCGCGTTCGTCCGTAATTTCACGCACCGTGGGAACCCACCTTAAGACTGGTCACTCTAATCGTTCATTCCATCGAGTCCTTTAGATACTTATCGAATTCTGTTTGGAGAATCGCTATTATTTTCTTTGGCCTAGTTTGAGAAGTGGATACTTTGTCACCTTCATGTTCTAGAAAACACTTGAGAACATCGCAAACCGAAACGAAAAAGCTCTCTGCAGTAAACAATACTGTGTGAGTACTTAGGTAGGTTTAATATGGATAATTCCTGCCCTGGGGCCCTGCTCTTCCTGCAATGGGATACATTATTTACGGGGTTGGCGCAATATGGTATCTTTGGAACCTTACATACATACATACATATACATAATAATCACGCCTCTTTCCCGGAGGGGTAGGCAGAGATCACGGATCTCCATTTGCTACGAACCTAACACACCTCTTTCGCTTTATCTACTTTCATGATATTCTTCATGCACGCCGTTTAGGGTACTCTTGACCTGACCTTCTTACATTGTCAAAGATTTGGCATTTGGTTACTAAAAAAAGTGTAAAGTGATCGTGGTTCAATGAAAGGAAATTGTAGTAAAATTAAGATGATTAGATGGCAATGGAATGTATCCTCCCAATATTCCGCACAAAAAATCTGACTGATGTGGGAATGGAAACTAGATATCGAAAATAATATAAGAGTATGGATGTAATTTTTTATTTAGTAGTTACGATATTTTCGCTGTTATTTTTTAGTTGTTAAAATTTTAAGTGTTAAAATAGAAATAAATGTGATCAATGGAAATAAAATTGTTGTAATAAAATTAACAATGTTGATGTGTATTTTTTCAGCAAATAAGGATTTGTCATGTTATGTCACCTTAATGAGTACCTATTACCTACTTCTTATTTACTTTTAGGTACAAAATGGGTTGAATGCATACAAATTAGTTTTATTTTAATACAGACGCTTTAACAAAAGGTAAGTAGTATTCTGCCGTACCCCGAAAGTAACATAAATAGCTAGGTATATAATACACATGGCTATATTCGCAAGATTACACAAGCAAAGTCAAAATGTTACTCCAATGACACTAAAATAAACCTACTACGTACCTACTCGTATATAATCATGCATGATAAACTTAGGTGGGCTGGCAGTTACTTCCCAAGTATGGTATTTAGGTATCCTAGGCAAAATATATCGTATGAAATATATAAAATTCATTCAGAATACCCAGAGGGAAGTAAAATACCTCAATCGAAATAAATCCTCTTTAGACGTTATGCATGAGCAGCAGATCTTTTCAATGCGGTAAATTTAGGTTCAACGTATGAAGCTGGAATATAAAATAGAATGAAATATTATCGTATTATGTACATAAAAAAGATACCTTCTTAATTTTATATTTAAGTCATAAGAACTTTAAATGAAAAAGGAAGCGTGCTCCATTAATCCCAGCTTAATTTACATGTCTAATCTAATTGAGAACAGCAATAATAATCCTAGTTTAAGAATTTAAAAATTAACTTTGATTTTTATCCTTCTTATTTTCCAGGTATGGGTTGTTTATGGGAAATACAAGTGCAAAGGTTTAAATATCACTTTTTAGGTAGGACAATAGACCTACTCGTACGAGTATGAGGAAATATACCTACACTGTCATATTATGACAAATAAGAGTCGATATTAAATTTGCGACCAATTTTCCGTCTAAGCAATGACCCGAGTGATGCTCAAGCACTTGAGGGTGTTATAAACTCAGTGAACAGTCACCAGTTGTATCGTGTTTATTAACTTAAGTTACTATGTTAAATCATAAAACTGGAGATGTAGTCATTGTCGACATAAAGAAGGGTTTTACGACATAGATATAAATGGACAGCTCAATAAAAGAGATAACGGTTTGCTCAATGATCTTCTGTAGATTTCGCAGTTTGGTACTGGTTTAGCTCAAATATCTTAAAGTCAATTTCAATTAATACCTATACCGGTAAATTCTCAGGGTCTTCATAATAAAAGTTTTACATATGGTATACGCCATACTTACAGGGCCTTACTATAAATAGTTTTAAACTAGGAAAAAAACAACACTCAGTATAATTTGACACGTATTCTACAGGTATATGCTTCGCTATCGATGTCAAAAGTCGTGTTCAACTGTGTAACTTAACATACTGTTTATTAGTAGCACCGTGACCATAGACACCTGTAAATGCAATGAGAAGGTTCCACAAGGTACATAAATGTTCAGGTACCAGCCCACTTTGATAATTCCCGTAAAAGATACTCAGAATACGAATTAGTTCGAGTTAGATGCTGTTTATAAGTGTTCATAATCTGTGGGCTTGCTATAACAATGTTGTTTGTTACTTAGCTACGATCTACTGTAAATACCCCTTATCAAACGTGAACAGCCGTTCTTATGGTGGGTATAGCGTCTAAGGACCTATACGAATATTTGTAATAGTGATTGCGTACCGTTTCTCCGGACTAAAGGTCACAATGTAGGTAGTTTACTTTATAAGTTACTTATACCAGAAAATATAAGGATTCATAACTACTCAGACTCAACTATTTAGAACTTTTCGCGCCAACATTACTTTCACACGGTGGCAGGTAAGTCTGAAGGGTGTTTTGCCACACATATCTAGTAAAAACAATGAAAAAATTATACAATATTTACCTAACTTGTACATTTCAACTATACGCTCAAAATTGGTCAGAAGTGGCAGCATGTGGTTCTATCGGCCCTTGGTGCTCTGCCTACCCCGTAAGGGATAAAGGCGTGATTATATGTATGTACGAGTGGACGCCCGCGACTCCGTCCGCGTGGACTACAGAAAAAAACAAAATGTCGAAATTATCCGGGATAAAAACATTTTCCCGGGATAAAAAGTAGCCTATATGTTAAGTGGGACCTGTCACAATATATTCGCGAAAACTGCATCGAAATCGGTTCAGCCGTTTCTGAGATTAGCGTGCACAAACGCACAGACAAACAGACAAAAATTTCAAAAATCATTGTTTTGGGTACTATTGCGTTGATAAAGGTCTCCTATAATATTTTTTCCCATATATCTACCATCTACAGACTGTTACATTTTTATTATATGTATAGATGTATGTATTTTCCGATCGCTTATAAATTTTCGTATTACTAACATTAGAATGTCAATGGAATTAATATAAGTAATCAGCCCACTGGTTTATTTTTTTCAAGTATTTTAAAGCAAGACTGTAAAGTTTGTAGGAAATTACAAACTCTTGAATAAATGAAGTCTGATATTAGAAGCATTAATGCTATGTAACTGTCGGTATATTTGAGGTGACGTGAAAAGGAAAATTAATTAAGTAGAAGGGTGCCATAATTACAGGAAGAGACTTACACACGGTCGTCGCGCTTAGATTTCTATGAATCGAAATTTCTAGTTTCGCCAAAAAAATTGACATGCAAATTTTATTTATTCAATAATATTAAATTTCTATCTAGTAAATAGGTCAAATTACGCTGCAGCTGCCGGGATTGATCCACAACTCATTCCCACCTCTGCAACTTCTGTGAGCCAGGAACAATAAAAGTGACGGTTGCGAATAGATAAGTGTTTATAAAAAAAAAAAAGAAAAAGCGGTAATAGAAGCTATTCGGTGAAACGTATAAATGTGTCCCAGGCTGAGTGTAGGTACTGAATAAATCTAGTAAATAATTTATAACTAATAGTTACATAAAGGGCGCCAAGTGAAACCCCTCCGGTTTAATGGCACCCTGAACCTAATTGTAATTCTTGTGGAGTGAATGACGATGTATTAGTTGAAAGATGAAACAGAACGCATGACGTGAGTGAAAGGGATGGATAGATTGCGAGAGCGAGAGAGGAGACGTATGGCGGATAGAATTACGAGTGACTGGGCTAAGACGTGTTTAAAATTAAATAAACTGCTGTTAATTGGTTTTTGGGTTTTCCTTTCGATAAAACTTCCCACAAGTGGGGGCTCGACCGTGATCTGTATTTGTGGCGCAAGATCTCAAGACAAAGACGAGATAATCGTGTTAAGTTACCGGCGAGGCGGCAAGGTGACATACGACGAAGCACGTTATCAAGCAACGACGGTTAAATATCAAATTAAAGACGATTTACGACGAAATGCCCAGGAAGAACAGCAGACAAATGGATTTCGAAGATTGCCAAGGAGTTTCTGGAAATAAGACGCCAGAATCATCAAACATGCTTCAGATGACAGTGGATTTAATTCCAAAGTTCGATGGCCGAAATAAAACCTATGCGGTTAATAGTTGGATTCAGGACGTGGAAGATAATGCAGAAATATTTGGATGGTCACCGCTACAGCAGCTGTTAGCAGCACGTCGCTCGCTGACCGGCACCGCTGCATTGTGGCTACGATCAGAACGACCGTTTAAGACTTGGGACGATTTAAAAGCGGCTGTTTCAAAAGAATTTCCAGACAGCATCGACGTGAAAACTGTTCACGAAATGATGGCGGCCAGAACGAAGAAACCAGATGAAAACTGCCTCGACTATATGCTGGTCATGAAAGATTTAGGCAAGAGAGGCAAGATGCCAGACTATGTTGCTATTAAATATATAGTTGACGGTATAGTGGATGACGAGATGCGCAAAGTGATGTTATATGGTGTTACTTCGTACAGCGATCTTAAAGAGAAGTTGAAAATTTACGAAACAATCAAGGAGAAATCTCGTTCAAGAATAGCTGAGAAGACAAATATGCAGTATGGCAACAATAGTAGTAGCAAGCATCCATTCGTAAATAGAAAACGTATAGTGTACAAAAAGTGTTATAATTGTGGCGAGAACAATCATGTGTCAGCTGAGTGTCCGCATAAAAACAAAGGCGTAAAGTGCTTTAAGTGCAATTTGTTTGGTCATACATCATTAGAGTGCAACAAAGGTCAAATTCAACATAATCATCGTTCAAAAGAAAACAGTGAAGTTCGTGCAAGTATGGGACACGGAAAGCTCGTTCATTTAGTTGAAACAAAACGCAACGAAGACGGTCATTGCTGTGAAGTTGAGTACGGGAACGAGAACGAACCGAGTGAACGGAGTGAACGAACATCGAACGAACGAATGATGACATTGACAGTTGCTCAAATGCAGAATCAAAACAAACAACAAAACAACAACAAAGACGGGAAAAAGTGTTTGAAACCTTTTAAAAACATTGAAATATGTGGAAAAACCATGGCGGCGTTAATTGATTCGGGAAGCGACGTCAATTTAATGTCTGTAAGCTGTTATGACACATTGTGTGCGCCGAAGTGTAACGTCAGTGATGTTGTGTTTACAGGACTAGGATTAGTTCAAGTAAAGTCACGGGGATATTTTACAACGACTATTAGAGTAGATAATTATAGTTATGATAATATTGTGTTTCATGTAGTGCAAAATAGTTTTTCACCTTATAATGTAATAATGGGCCAACAATTTCTTAAGAATGTGGTTATGATTGTTGATAGCGGCACTGTAGTGTTATTACCATCAAACGAGGAGTGGTTTAGGTTAGGGTTAACATGTTGTGTGTCTGATCTTGATGTTGTAGGAGCTGAGGTCGACGTTGACGTGCAACAGCGGGTGAGGTGTTTGGTTAAGACGTATGAACCAAAAAAGACGAAAGAAGCACCACTCGAACTGCGCATCATACTGAAGGACGAGGTACCAGTGGTTCAACGACCCAGACGATTAGCTGTAAGAGAACAAGACGAGGTTGACAGACAGATACAAATGTGGTTGGATGACGGTATCATACGGGTAAGCTACTCTGAATATGCAAGTCCACTTGTGCTGGTGAGAAAGAAAGACGGCAGCATACGGGTGTGTATTGACTATAGATTGATAAATAGGAAGATGGTGAAGGACGAATATCCATTACCCATTATTGATGATCATATTGATAAATGTCGAGACGGAAAAATATTTTGTGCATTAGATTTAAAGAATGGATATTTTCATTTAAAGGTACATGAAGATTCAATAAAGTATACAGCTTTTGTGACGACAACAGGCCAATATGAGTTTCTTAGAGCACCATTTGGTTTGGCCACGTGTCCTAAGGTGTTCACTAGATTTATAACAATAATATTTAGAGATTTGATAGCAAAAGGTATTGTCATTATCTTTATCGATGATCTACTTATTCCAGCCAAAGATGAATATCAAGCCGAAGAGAGACTGATGCAAGTATTGCAAAGAGCTGCAGAATATGGTTTAGAGATCAATTGGAAGAAGTGTCAGCTCATGGTTAGAAAAGTAGAATATTTGGGATATGTCATTGAGAATGGACAAGTTGGACCATCATCAGCCAAGACAGATGCTGTTACAAGATATCCAGAGCCGAGGAACTTGAAGCAACTGCATAGTTATGTTGGTTTGTGTTCATATTTTAGAAAGTTTATTCCCAATTTTGCTATGATTGCAAAACCATTGACTGATTTATTAAAGAAGGAGCAGAATTTCGAATTCAACGATGAACATAGAAGAAGTTTTAATTTATTGAAAAAGAAGTTGTCTAGTAATCCAGTATTGAAATTATACAATCCAAAGTATCACACAGAGTTGCATACAGATGCATCATTAGTAGCCTATTCAGCAATATTAATGCAGAAGAGTACAGAAGATGGTGAGATGCACCCTGTATATTATATGAGTCGGAAGACAAGTGATGCTCAGAGAAAATATTCAAGCTATGAGTTAGAGGCTTTAGCGATTATAGAAGGTGTGAAGAAATTCAGACATTATTTGTTTGGCATTCCTTTTAAGATTATAACAGATTGCAAAGCTTTTGAGATGACACTGAACAAGAAAGAATTAGCAATGTCCACAAGAGTTGCTCGTTGGATAATATTTCTTCAAGATTATGATTTCACAATTGAACATAGAGCAGGCAGAAAGATGGTACATGTTGATGCTTTCAGCCGGAATCCATTCATTGGAAGTATTTTTTCAGATTTACATTCTAATATTCATCATGCCCAACAGAATGACATTAAGTTGAAAGCTATATATGAAATTTTACAAGAACGAGAGTATGAAGATTATTTTGTAAACAACAGGTTGTTGTATAAAGGTAATCAGAAGCAATTGGTAGTTCCAGAGTGCATAGAGAACGAAATTATCAAGAAAGCTCATGACAATGGTCATTTTTCCAAAAAGAAGATGATGGAACTTATTGGAAAAGAATATTACATAGAGAAGTTAGAAAAGAAAATTGAGGATTACTTGGTTACATGTATACCATGTTTACTTGCGAGCAGGAAGGAGGGGAAGCTGGAAGGCTTTCTGAACCCTATAGAAAAACAAGACATTCCACTACATACTATACACATAGATCATTTAGGACCTATGACAGAGACTAAGAAGATGTATAACTACATACTAACTATTGTTGATTCATTTACGAAGTTTACATGGATATTTCCCACTAAAAGTACGACGAGTAGAGAAACAATAGATAAATTGAAGATTCATCAGCAGCATTTTGGTAATCCAATGAGAATTATATCTGACAGAGGTACAGCTTTTACCAGTAATGAGTTCAAGGAATATTGTAGTGAAGAAGGTATAGAGCATAACACTATTACAACAGGTATCCCTCGAGGAAATGGTCAAGTAGAGAGAGCTCACAGAACCATTATCTCTGTGCTAACGAAGTTATGTATTGAAAACCCTACATTATGGTATCGCCATGTAAGTAGTGTTCAAAGAGCTTTAAATAGTACCTACCATAGGAGTATAAACACATCCCCCTTTGAGTTGATGGTTGGCACAAAGATGAGATCGAAAGAAGAGGTTAAAATTTATGACTTGTTATTGCAAGAAGACAGAGATTATTTTTGGAGAATCGTGAAGACCTGAGGAAAAGAGCAAAGCAACAAATATTCAGAGTCCAGGAGGAAAATATAAGAAATTTTAATAAGAAGAGAAAACAGAGCCATCAGTACAAAGAAGGAGATTTGGTAGCTATAAAACGAACCCAGTTTGGGGTGGGGCTAAAGTTGAAACCAAAGTATCTTGGACCATATCGAGTTATGAGAGTAAAGGGTCGAGATAGATATAACGTAGAGAAGGTCGACAGCTTGAGTGAGGGACCAGGCAAGACATCCTCATCTGCTGATTGCATGAAGCGTTGGCCACAAGCCGATTACTGACTTAACTGACTGATGATTACTGAGGTAACTAATGTGATGTTTTTTTTGTTTCAGCTGCGTGTCATCAGTCATAACCACAGTATTGTTATTTTAGTATTGTTAGATTAAGATTGATTGCCCTGCTTCATTTGTGTAGATTTTAAGATGGTTATATGAAGGTTACTTTAGATGTAAATGTAGCTGTTAAGAGATTTTGTAGTCAGTCTGGGGTCAGACTTAGATTTCAGGACGGCCGACTGTGGAGTGAATGACGATGTATTAGTTGAAAGATGAAACAGAACGCATGACGTGAGTGAAAGGGATGGATAGATTGCGAGAGCGAGAGAGGAGACGTATGGCGGATAGAATTACGAGTGACTGGGCTAAGACGTGTTTAAAATTAAATAAACTGGGGTCATTTTCAAAATAATTGCTCATTTCAGAAAAAAATCTTGTCCATCATCTTTCCTTAATTTCTACAAAAAAACTGTAATGGCAATATTAATAAAATACTGAACATTACAAAGAAGCCTTTCTTTATATTGTATTATAATGTCATTGTTGGTAGTTGATACTTCATTTTTTATATATTGCGAAATTTTTAAAGCATGTTTCTGGTCTTCCTACAAAAAACGTGTGTCCAACTTCCAGCACTGATATTTTAACTTGAAAAAACATTAAAAGTATTTTATTTATTATCAAACAAAATTGGCTATCCTCTCTAATAACACTGTAAAATGTGTGTAGAATCCTTGAAAATTCATTTGACACATTAATTTTAGTTATAAATAAAAAATAAAACTGGTCTCAAAATTACTTCATCGATGTTATTTCATTTATGTAACGCATTATTTAGTCGCGAAAAAGGTATTTTGTTAAACTTTAATACTGGCAACATTTGCTGTCACTGTCCGAACCTCAGGCGACCAATCACAGGGCAGCAGCCATTTTGTTCTCGGCAAAAAAGTTGGGTGTATGGTGTGCGTCGATAAAAAACATTTATCTGGTTTCTTTTTGGTAAATTGGAAAAAATACGCAAGGTAAGTAAATTTAAACTATTTTTAATTGTCAGGAAACTATTATGATAGTGCTATTCTGTCGCTAATTAGCTGCAACGATCGAGTGAATTATGTTCTGTGATTTGAGGTTAGTTTGTAGAAAAACATGCTTACTTGTTCTTTATGTCACACTTATGTAACATTTTTTTATGTTACGTTACATAAAATTGGATTAAGACGTGTCCACAGCATGATTTTAAAATATTATATAAATTATAATTAAACCAATAGTAAAATAAACATGTTTTTCTATGGTCGTATTCAGTGTTTTGAGTGATGCTTGGATAACTTAAAATCCTCAAATTGGCCCTATAATAGCTGACTGTAATTTACTAATCATTTTATACCTTCGTTTTGGTTTATACTGTACAAGTTGCGCGATCGAGTGTATATTGCGATCTGCAGCTTTGAGTTATTAGTGTAATATATTTATTTAATATAACCCAAGTATTTTCGTCTAGCATTAACAGGCTCTGACTTATTCTAGCATGACAAGTTTGATACTATTCTCAATGTTCAAAATACTTGTATACAATGTGATTTGTTAATGTGATGCAAAATTTAATTTTCACGTTAAATTTTACGACGACGTATGCTTCAAAATAGACTGCTTTTATCGTTAAATATGATTTTTTTAATTATTATTTTCTGAGTTATTACATTGTATTTTTTATTCTTTACAGAAAATATGCCTTTGTCTGCGGCAGAGAGGCAAAAACGGTACCGAGACCGACTAAAATTGAATAATCCTCAAAAATGGAAAGCACTACAGGAAAAAAATTTAGAAAGAGCTAAAAAATTCTATAAAAAAATTGGGGAGCTATCGGATCGAGAGAAAGAAAGCAGGCGAAAATATTGGAGGACTTTAAAACAAAAATCAGACTATAAACAAGAAGTTATAGAAAAGGGTAAAACTCGAAAAGAATACCAAAGAATATATCAGAAAAGATATAGAACATTAACCAAAGAAAATAAAAATATGAAGAAAAAAATTGAATTATTAATCAAAGAGAATAAAGCTTTAAAGAAAAAAAATATATAGATACAAAATTTTGCAAAACACAAAAGAAGACGAAGAAAAAGAAAATATGTTTAGCAGAGAGTCATTTTATACTGTGTCAAGCCCAATATCAAAAACCAACTCATTTGTTGCTAATTTAAACACTACTGAAGAAGAAAAAGAAATTATTAAAAAGGAGTTATTTGAAAAGAATGTGTTAATAGAATCCTTAAAAATACAATATAATGCAGCAGGAAGTAATGAAAAGAGAAATGTATTAAAAGAAATTGTAAGTAACGACATCGTAAAAGGGTATAAAATGAAAAGTAAATTACAGTCTGCTATTGGATTAAATACCCAATCAGACGTAATGCAAAAAAAGTTAATATTAAACGAAATAACCTAGCAAATAAAATTTATACTTTTTTTAACCAAGATGATGTCAGTCGAGCTACTGCAGCTAAGAAAGAAACTAAAACAAAAAATAAAGTTAAAATGCAAAGACGATATTTGCTAGATTCGATGGTAAATTTACGGTTAAAATTTGTAAAGGAGACTGGAATTCCAATTTCATACGCCACATTCAGACGTTTCAAGCCATTTTACGTATTGATCCCAAATTTATCAAATCGAAATACTTGTCTTTGCAAAAGACACAGTAATATAGATTTCAAGTTTACATCCCTAAAAACACTAAAAAATTTTAAGGACGGTGATACTTTGGACACCGTTATAAAGTCTACAGTGTGTGATTTATACTCCCAAAAGTGCATGTATTCAACATGTGATATTTGCAAAAACAAATCAATCAGATATGACTTACTGAATATAAAATTGAATGAAAAAGTGTCATGGCTAGAGTGGACGGTCAAAACCATAGAATATGAAAAGAACAATGAAAAAAAATCAACCAAAAAAACAATTAAACAAATAATATCAGGTATGTTAGAATCTCTATTATCAAATTTTGACACGGAATTAAGAGGCTTTAAAATTCATATTTACAACATTTCACATCAATACAAAATTTATAAATCATTGAAGGAGAATTTACAAAGAAATGAAATTATGCTACATTGTGACTTCTCAGAAAATTATAATTGCAAATTTCATAATGAAATACAAGCAGTACATTTTGGAGCATCACATTCACAAATCACCTTGCACACAAGCATTATATATAATGATGAAACTGATCCCGAATCATTTGTACATTTTCCAACTGCAACAAACACACACCGGAATCGATCTGGGCTCACTTGGAGCCCCTGATGCGTGACATTAAACATAGATTTCCTTTGAAAGACACTATACATTTCTTCTCAGATGGTCCGTCAAGTCAATACAGGCAAAAGAAGAACTTTGCCCTTCTTACCAAAATGATAGAATCTTATGGTTTTATTTTTGCAACCTGGAATTTTTTTGAAGCGGCCCATGGGAAGGGTGCAGCGGATGGGGTTGGGGGAGTAGTAAAAAGATTGTTAGATAAACAAATATCATACGGACATGATATACCTGATGCTGAAACTGCGATTCAATTACTTGAACACAATACTGCTACCACTGTAAAATTATTTCTTATTGATCAGGAGGACATATTGAGAATAGAAAATCAAATTGAGGGTTGTAAATTTGTGGCCGTTCCAAATACGCAAAAAATACACCAAGTAATACCAAACGAAGATAATATAATTCAATATCGAATTTTAAGCTGCTTTTGTTTAAAGCCCAATATTTGCCAATGTTATGCCATAAAAAGTCACAAATTAATTACTGATCATGTTAAACGTTCAAGAGCAAAACGACTTGTTATAGAATCTACATCTGAAAGTGAATCTGAGCAAGAAGACCTAGAGATGTTAGTAACCAATAAAGTTTTACCTAATTCTGATGATGTCGAACCTATAGGAGAAACTAATCATTATCATGTCAGTAATGCATCTACTTCAAATGTTACTATTTATCTGATATTAAAGTAAATTTTAAACCTAAGGATCTAGCAAAGATGGTTAAAAAGCCATCAAAATATTATAATGTTTCTACGGTTGATTTGAAGAGAAATTTCTGGGATCTTTTTAGTAGCGATAGTGAATAATATGTATAGTTATATAAGGTCTACCTATTCATACACGAAATATTTTAAGGGTATCATCTAACGGTTTTTAACTGTTAGACGGTTATAACGAAGCCATTTCAAAAGTTTTTTTTCTAATTTTATTAAATTTACATTAAATAATTTAAAATTACTTGAGCTACAAAATAAATACTGGTTTCTTATTTTTTGACCTTTAACATTCAGAACGTTTATTTATTTACTTTCATTTAAGGGGTTTTCATTAAAGGTTTTATGCAAAATATATAAAAAAAATTGAATTATAATAATTTCGTAAAAAGAAAAACACTTAAAATATTTTTTTTTGTTGTTTTGTATCTTTAGATACGACTTAAGAAGCTACTGTTAAAATATTTCATGTATGAATAGGCAGACATTATATATAAATATTAGGAAGTTAATCGTGCAGTATTATCATGACGATAGAGAGAATGTTCAAAGTTCGCATTTTAATATTATATTTTTATTTTCGATTTATGATTAACTGAGTAACCATCTTCAAATTAAACATAACCCTGACGGTTTTATTATTGTCATTATTTTGTATGTTTCATGTTTATGTTCACTATGTCCAGTACAGCCGCGGGGTCTACGCTAAGCTAGCTATTCATGTGAGTGACTTAAAGAAATGTAGGAGCGCGACGGAGTTACGCCGATATAAACCTAACCTGTGTCTATGTGCACACTCACACAAATGCAAAGCTCGGCTTAAACCTCACGAACTGTACATAATAATGTACGTGTACGTGTTTGATTAATTATTACAATATTAAATACTAAAAAACTGTTTTATTTACCACTGTGAATGCAGCCCTTGTTTTCTTTTATGTTACTTTTATGTTATTGTGACATAAAAGTAACATTTCTGAAATGAGCAATTATTTTGAAAATGACCCACTGCTGTTAATTGGTTTTTGGGGTTTTCCTTTCGATAAAACTTCCCACATTCTTTTAAAAATCTGAAATAAAAAAAAAAAAAAAAAAAAAAAAAAAAACAACAGAGGCAACCAGAAAAATGCATAACAAAGCATAGAAAATCCCGGGGGCCTAACTAGCGACTATACAGGATGTTTTTTTGTGGCCACCTTTAACGAAGGGTACGTACTCTATACATGAAATAAAGTAAGTTTATGCCAAAAAAAATGCTATGATTTTTTTTTTTTTTTTTGAAAAAATTTTTTAATTCCTTGATCGTGCGAAATTTATAGTGTCTAGTGTTTATGTTAGTTTTTTTATAGACAGATATTAATAATTTTTCGTGAAAAAATCCTGCTACGCGCGTCTATGTGCATTTATGCAGAAAAACGCAGTCTATTTACTCAACTTTGGACCCTAATATTTTGGAAACCAGACACTTCCCAGGTATGCTTCCATAGAGAAAAATAATCGTGATGATGAGGAGATTCCGTAGTTTTCGGGAACGTTGACGACCAAAAATCATCCTTCACTATGGGTGCGCCCACCACCGGGCCCTACACCCTCCACTGACCCTCGGATCTGATAACTCATAATTGCGACAACAGGCACTTGCACTAACTACAATCGCCATGAGAAACCAGACCCGAGCACCTAGCATGCAAGACGATACATTGCACCATTCCGAAATCAAAAACTAGATAAATAATCTACATATGTTTCGCCAACAACCGTGGCATCCTCAGGATTATAGAAATTAGTAAATTAGTAAACCACTAATTACTATGAACCTCTAAAACCCAACACATTACTTACACAGAATTAACTACCCTCTACTAAGTATTAAAAAATATATAAATAATTACCCACCATTATTTATATTTCAAATAAATATATACTATTTGTGCACACAAACCAAATAGTATTGGGTGAATTAGTTAAATTTAAATGAAAAAATTCAAAAATTCACCAAAATATTGATAAATTAGTAAAGAAAACAAGGATGTATGGAACAACATATTCCATTGCCCACAAAAACAAAAATTGTTATTGACATTGACAAGCCACTACATTCTAAGGTTACTGTTTATTTATTTATTCTAGCCAATGAGTTTGACGGCGCTTTTATGAAAAACGAAGATTAAAAAGGGATTCACCCTTGACGTAATACCAAACACTGGTGCCGAAGAATAAATCGGAACGCAGCTGTCAGTTTGACAGCACGAGTGTTGTATTGGTGGCGGTAGCTGGATATTAAAAAGGCGGCTGGCAATCCGTCTTAAAATCTGGTCGCGGCACCACGTGTTTGGTAGAACGTCTTTGATAATTAAAACGTAATTTGTTAATTTGATGTAAATACGAGTATTGATTGTACATTCCAGTTTGAGCTATAGTAAATTGTGATTTGTCATATTCCGTGCATTTTATCTCCTCACCCGACTATCCACGCCTGCATAACCTATAATGTGCGATCCTGATGGTTCATGCACCACTCCTAATCTTCTGGAGGAGCCTTTATCAGAAGTGGGATGCGGAGGGCCTCGTCCTGAGGAGATTAAGGACCCCAGTACGCCGACGGCAACAACAAATCTGTTACCGAACATGGAGGCATTTTTCGCGAAACTGATAACTGCAGTTCAACCACAGGCGATACCTGCCAGTGGAATCACGACACAACTGGTAAAATTTGACCCCGATGGCACTGAAGCAGACATTGAAGGTTGGTGTAACTTAGCCGAGATCATAATTAACAGCAGGAAGCTTGAGGGTGCCGAATTGTTACTCGTCTTGACGCACGCCCTTAAAGGCAGGGCTGCTACCTGCCTTACGAAGCTACAGGCTACCCAACTAACATGGCCTCAAATTAAGGAGCTGCTTATTGCAAAATTTGCGCGGCCTATGTTGCCCCAGGACTACTTCGATGAAATTCTTCGCTTTCAAATTGCAAATAAAGAGACTGCCTGTGAAGCTGCTACACGTCTGTGGGGCTACATAGAACGAATTCCACGCGTCCATATGGATGAAGATATGATTACTGGGCTGGTTACGTCAGTATTAAGCCAAAAAGACACTAATATCCGCCGAGAACTCAATTCTAACGTCTTGCAAACTAGAGCACAATTACTTCGTGTACTTGGCGGTATTTCACTCAAAAGACGATATGAAGACAGTGACACTCAAGATCACGAGACTAAGAAACCACGTACATCCAATCTACGCTTTATTGGAACATGTCACCACTGCGGTGTTGCTGGGCATAAAGCTGTCGACTGCCGCAAACGACAGGGAGATCAGGAATTCTCGAAGAGACCGATGAGTAAACCTCACATCAGCTCGAATAAGACAGCAAGTTCAACAGTCATCTGTTTCGTATGTGGACGGCCAGGACACGTGGCGTCGACGTGTCCAGAACGCAAGGGCAATGGTGGAATATCTGCGGCCACCAAAGAGGTGCAAGTTTGTGAACGCAGAGTGGCCAAGGGAACACTGACTACATCGCTGGGTGAGACCGTTTCTTTTCTTTTTGACAGTGGATCAGCTTGTTCCTTAATTAGACTTAGCATGTCCAATAAGTTACCGGGTACTCCACGCAGTGACTTAGTACAGCTTGTAGGTATAGGCAAAGATATTGTTGAATGTTCCTCTCAAATTTTTAGCACAATCAATATTCAAGATATAGAAGTGTCTATATTATTTCATGTAGTGCCGGACGTTGTTATTTCAGAACCCGTATTGATAGGCAGGGATTTGTTGGATCTTGGTGTAAACGTTAACATTAGTAAGAACAACATCTCATTTTCACGGCTCAATGAGGTGAATACGATCGATGTATCTGATTTTTTTGATATTGAAACGGACCTAGAAGGGAAAGACCGTCTTGCTCTTATCGAAGTATTAAAAAAATACAGTGAATTCTTTATTGACGGTATACCCACACGTCGCGTAACAACCGGTGTATTGCGCATTGACCCCATTGATCCTCATAAAACGGTTCAACGACGTCCATATAGGTTATCTCCTACCGAGAAAGAGATCGTCAAAGAGAAAGTCCAGTCCCTATTAGATGCCGGCGTAATACGTGAAAGTTCATCACCATTTGCTAGTCCCATCCTACTTGTTAAGAAGAAGGATGGCACAGATAGGATGTGCGTCGACTATAGGGAATTAAACTCAAACACAAAGCCCGAGCATTACCCATTGCCTAGGATTGACGAACAGATAGACCGCCTAAATGGCGCGTGCCATTTTTCGTCGCTTGACATGGCGTCAGGTTATCATCAAATACCGGTAGATTTTGATAGTGATAGTATAGCTCGCACTGCTTTCGTGACTCCGGACGGGCAGTTCGAGTATTTGGCCATGCCATTCGGATTGCGTAACGCTGCATCCGTATATCAGCGCTGTATTAATAAAGCTTTGGGTCCTCTAAAGGATGCAGTAGCACTGGCATACATGGATGACGTCCTTTGCTTCTCTAAAGACATACCTGAAGGTTTACATCGGCTTGATTTGACTCTAAAAGCTTTATCGGAGGCAGGCTTTTCTTTTAATGTCCGTAAATGCAAATTTTTGAAATCTGAAGTAGACTATTTAGGATATGTCATTAAGGAAGGTGAAGTGACACCAAATCCCCGAAAGGTCAAAGCTTTAGTAGATGCTCCTACACCGAAAACGGCGACGCAAGTAAGGCAATTTCTAGGACTCGCCTCGTACTTTAGGCGTTTTATACCCGGTTTTACCCGCATTGTCGGACCCCTATATCCTCTCACAAAACTAAAAGGTCCAATCCAGTGGACGGAGGCTCATAACGAGATTCACAAGAAAGTTGTTCGTATCTTAACATCCGAACCGGTTTTAACTATCTTCAACCCAAAAGCGCCTATAGAACTACATACAGACGCCAGTTTTGATGGCTATGGCGCTATTTTAATTCAACGAAAAGACAATATACCTCATGTAGTCTCATATTTCAGCCGCCGAACGACCGACACGGAATCGCGATATCATTCCTATGAACTGGAAACCATGGCGGTCGTTCGGGCGGTAGAAAATTTCCGTCATTACTTGTATGGACAACACTTTACCGTTTTCACGGACTGTAATTCTCTCAAAGCCTCTAAGTCCAAAACAGATCTAACCCCGCGAGTACACAGGTGGTGGGCCTTTTTACAGGCATACGATTTCGATATCGTTCACAAACAGGGTAGCAGTATGGGGCACGCTGACTTTCTTTCCAGAAATCCTCTCCCCACTCCTGTGACAAAACCTCACTCCAAGTCGATTGAATCAAGATTACCACATAAGTCTGTCCATTTTGTAGAGCTTCATCAAGGTTGGCTTAGTGTAGAGCAAAAGCGTGACCCGGAGATTCTGGACTTAATTTCCAAACACGATAATGGTGAACTTCCCGAAGGAACGGCGCACACGTATGATGTACGCAATTCCATTCTGTACCGCAAAATTGAGCGGAATAAATCAAGTTCTTGGCTCCCAGTTGTACCACGCTCCCTAACGTGGACACTCATCAATAGGGTGTCCCGTCCCATGTATGGGAAATTATTTTTTTTGAGCTACGGCTACGCAATGGGTATCAAAAGTTGCGTTTTGACACATAGATTACGATTATTATAAAATTTAATTAGATATCTGTCATCTTAAGGCCTCTACCGGTACTTGAAGTTTTCCAAATATCCCATTTTTTTGGGGTTCCTAACATAAACTATAAATCATACAAAAATAACGATTAAATGGTTTTTATAAAATTTAAGGGCACAACAATGAAACAAAGCAAGGTTTAAAATGGTTTAAATAAAAAAAAATAATGGCACTTTTAAAAACGGAACTGGTTTTTGTGCCCAAAATTAGGCATTTCCGCGCGAGATCTTAATCTGTTCCTAATGAAACCATCCCGAGCTGTAGCGTCCGTGACGCTTTGAGAAGCCTCCGTCACTAGTTTCACACATCTTTCCACTGACTGTGTGTGACAGGGAAAGTCAACAATGTCGAGGCTGTGTTCTTTAGCCTTAATTATTAGTTCATCTTTGGATATGTGTCGCAAAATTGGTGGAGTTGATATCTCACACTCTTGCCAAAATATTAAATCAATATAATCTCGCGCATTGAAGTTAAGCTTTGGTGCTTTAAATACCCTGCGAGAGTTGCTCTTTTCTGCTTCTCTAGCCTTTACTATTTTGCGAGATGCAAGCTCTCGAATATGTTCTCTATCGTCGAATAACATGGCAATAAGCAAGTTTTCTGGGTGCGCAAAAAAAGCGTTTCTTTCGATCACTGAATTTACAATAGATCTTTGACTATCAGGCAAAAATCGAGAGTACATAACCATTTGAAAAATATGCTTAGCTCCATCCTTAAATGATGAGTTTTGCTTGATGAGGAACCAAACAGGAGCGTAAACTTTGACCACGTAGTTCACAAGCAACTGCAAATTATCTGACGGCGAAACAGTACTTACGTGAAGTCTGAGTATGCGATTGGCAGTAGTGAGCCATCTCGAATGCGCCATTTTTCCAGGTTGGCGGCTCGCTAGCTCAGGGGAACAGGAACCAACCATCACAGCATGACAAATTTCGTAGAGATACTTTTGATCCGTGCTTAGTTCCTTCACAATATTATCAGGTAATTCGAGCAAATTTCCAGCCACTGCACAAAAAGACACTAGAGGTTTACTTTCACAAACAGCTAGCTGTTTTCCAATAGGTCCTGCATATTCTTTTGGCCCAGATGTGCTACCATCCAAAGACATGAACAAATGGCGAAGCGGTAATTCATTCGCGTGAAGCATGCAAACGCACCATTGCAACGGTCTCTTCAAATAGTTTTCCAGGTATTGAATGACACCTCCCTTCCAACCTGTATTTGTAGCAGTACCATCGCACCCCACACAGATCACCTCTTCTAAGTTCAACCCTTGATTTTCTAATAAAGATATGATAGAAGTGACGATCCCTTTGGCAGTACCACGAATTGGCGTCGTATGTCCCAAATAAATAGAACCCGGCTCTGTGAGAACTGAAATGTGCTCTTGCAAAACTTCTCTGCGGTGGTGCTGATCGCCTATTTTATTGTTTATGAGTGTTTTGTCCTTTCGTCCATCAAAGTAGATACTATTTACTACAATTGCATCAATATCTTTGCTGGCCTTGGTCCGTGCTTTTGAAACAGCTCTATGAATTTTATTCTTATCAATAACAAGACTTAGATCTTCGGCAGATACCAATCCTACGTCAGCTAAGACTGCCGAAGTAACTGCAGCCGCAGATCGCGTTGATAGTCCATACCGATCACATACCTTAGCTACTGTTGGCAGCGCCAGAAAGTTCCGATTCAATGAAGTAGATGGAGTCTCATTTACAATCACGTCACTATTTGGAGAAAGCTCTGTTGCAGGCGACTGCGGTCGCGGCGGCAATTTGCGCACCGGAACAGGATTGATTTCTTGTGATGTACTTGCGCGCTCTATCCGCTTCAAATTTTCCTGTCTCTGATGTTTCTTTAAAAGTCTTGCCGTTTCTTTTGTATCTATACCGCTTATTGCCATTTTTCTATCACCCCTTTGGTCCAGTAAAAAATCTCTTTCAGAAATAGAAACTTTCTTAGGTTTTATGCAGGAACAAATATCAAACGAAGTGCACTTACAAGCAGCAATATCGAAGAGCTTGTTCGACAATTCCAAAAAGCACTTCACTTTGCTTTCGTAGCTATCATTTCTTTTATTTTTGGGGTATCTTATCAATGACAGGTATTTGTCGAAATATGATTTCAGCAATTGGGTAACTCGTACGTCGGAAACGATGGGAATCGAAGCTTTGGTCCAAATGGTATCAAGTTTTTCCGAAACGATTGAAAAAACTTCCGTGTTAGAAGGATCTTTCCCATTCTTCTGTAGCTTGAGTTCATTTTTAGTAAAGAGGATGAATTTGATAACGTCACTTATCACTGGTAACTGGCGATCGTCAAGTTCTTTATATGATCCCAAAATAGGACATGTAGTCTCACTTCGCCTTGAACCCATTACAGTATGTTTGTCACAAAAACACGTATTTTATCACAAGGAAGTGCGGAGCGACACCTTACAGCAATATAACCGCTATAGAAATGAAACGAACTACCTCGCAGTAAAAGTACAGAATTTAAGAAAAACAAGTGAAATCCCTGTCAAAACATGAATTTTGCGAGTTCAATCAAAACCAATACCTCACCGAAAACATCTTGTCGTTGCCTGCAAATTATAACTTAGGGTTCCACTATCAATGAAATAGAAAAATAAAATGGGAATATTGTACATAAAATAGAATAGATGACATTGACTGGAGAGTAATTTAAATGATTTTTTTTTTAATAAACGGGCCGGTAGAACCCCTCAAGATATGTTTTTATATTTTTAAAATTATTTTTACGGTAATCTACAACTAATAGCGCAACTTTTGAGGGGCCTTGAGTAACGAAAATCGAAAAAAAAAAAAAATCGGGACACCCTACTCATCAATCATGTGCATTCTGAAATACACCACTTAGGTGCAGAGAAAACCCTAGACAAGCTCTACGAACAATACTGGTTCCCACAGATGTCCAAACAGGTCCACAAGTTTGTCGACTCATGCATAGTTTGTAAAGCATCCAAAGGGTGCTCGGGGGCCCAACAAATCAGACTGCATCCGATACCTAAAGTATCAACACCCTGGCATACTCTTCACATTGACATAACGGGAAAACTGAGCGGAAAAAGTGATCGGAAAGAGTACGCTTCTGTAATTATCGATGCTTTCACTAAGTTTGTGTTACTCGAATACACCGCCTCACTAGACGCCATTAGTGCAGTTAAAGCATTGAAGTCAGCCGTTTGCCTTTTTGGAGCACCTAAAAGAATCATTGCCGATCAAGGTCGGTGCTATGTCAGTACAGATTTTAAGCAGTTTTGTGCCAAATACAGTATAGAGTTGCATCTTATAGCTACGGGTTCGAGTAGAGCCAACGGACAGGTAGAACGCGTCATGCGTACTCTCAAAAGCTTACTTACGATAGTCGAGAACGACCCAAATAGAGTGTGGCGTGATGAGCTCCCAGACGTACAGTTAGCGCTTAATAGCACCCGCTCGAGGGTTACAGGATATAGTCCATCTGAATTGATGTTTGGGATACGTGCACAGTCATTAGGTTTATCACAAATATCCTGTGATTCCGAGCCAGTAGCTCGTTTGGACCTCGACACTATTCGTAACAGTGCAGCGGCTAATATTTCGAAGGCTGCCAAAGATGATATGCAACGTTTTAACCGCGGCAGAGCAAAAATTAAACCGTTTTCAGAGGGAGATTTCGTTTTTATCAAGTGTAGTGAACGCAACCAGACGAAATTACACCGCAAGTTCAAAGGACCGTTTATAATAACTCGCGTATTAGAAAACGATAGATACGAGCTTCGAAATATTAACGGTACGAATCGACTGTACAAATATTCCCATGAGAACCTGCGTGCGGTACCTGGGGGCTATGAGGGCCTAGCAGAAGTATGTACTGGTTTAAATTACGAAGAGGAGGCCGAGACGGCGGTTCACTGCCAGAGAGGTGAAGAGGTTTCACCTAATGATGACAGTGATAGTGACACCCTCTCAATCGCCAGCTCTCATACGGAAACCGCCAGCTCGGCAACTCTCTCTGCTTCTGAAAACGACCAACCTAAATAGTTGTAAGTAATAGGATTTATGAACCCTTTGTGCACACTTTACAGGCGACATTGCCTGACATTCAGAAACTAAGTAGTTATTAATGGCTATGACTGACTATACTAAAATGTATGTCATAAATACGGTATGACATCCTGTGGTAGGAGTCCAATGAGTGGGCGCCCAATGCACTTAACAGCGCGAATCGTAGGGGCAGCAATGAGTGGCAGCCCGGTCCGATTGTCAGTGCGAATCGTAGGGGCAGCAATGAGTGGCAGCCCGGTCCGATTGTCAGTGCGAATCGTAGGGGCAGCAATGAGTGGCAGCCCGGTCCGATTGTCAGTGCGAATCGTAGGGGCAGCAATGAGTGGCAGCCCGGTCCGATCGCAGGAATGCCAAAGAGTGGTCGATACACGTCGGTGTTCGTAAGAGTAATGCGGTAGTTCATCCCATGAGTTTGGAAAGATAACAAATGCGCTTGATGTGACATATCAGGAATGGACGAGCGTGTAGGTACCTATATTCAACAGTGTAATGCTACGTTGTTCTTTCGTTACAGAGTAACATCGCACGAGGACGAGCGATATGTCAGTTGGCCGTGACGGCGCTTTTATGAAAAACGAAGATTAAAAAGGGATTCACCCTTGACGTAATACCAAACACTGGTGCCGAAGAATAAATCGGAACGCAGCTGTCAGTTTGACAGCACGAGTGTTGTATTGGTGGCGGTAGCTGGATATTAAAAAGGCGGCTGGCAATCCGTTTTAAAATCTGGTCGCGGCACCACGTGTTTGGTAGAACGTCTTTGATAATTAAAACGTAATTTGTTAATTTGATGTAAATACGAGTATTGATTGTACATTCCAGTTTGAGCTATAGTAAATTGTGATTTGTCATATTCCGTGCATTTTATCTCCTCACCCGACTATCCACGCCTGCATAACCTATAATGTGCGATCCTGATGGTTCATGCACCACTCCTAATCTTCTGGAGGAGCCTTTAAGTTTAATAGCGGAGACGAAAATTCAACCTGTTCATTTAAAAGGTTTACACCAGAATATTTGGCTTTCAAAATCTCCAACTGTTCCAAAATAGATAGACGAATGCCCTTTTCACACGTATACAGACTAACAAAACTGTGGTCATCTGGAATTTTATGATTTGAAACTAACAAGTGTTTGGCAAAATGTGATTTTTCAGGGAAATTGTTCCTATAAGCTGCCAAATGTTCTTGGTATCTAATCTTGAAGTTACGACCCGTTTGACCTATATAAACAGAATTACAGTCAGGACAGTGCAAGCTATAAACTCCTGATTTTTTATCAATTGGTAATATTTGTTTTGTGTTAATTAATCTATTTAAAGAATTAAAAGTCTTAAAAGCCACCAAGATGTTTTGTTTTTTCAATGATTTTGCAATCATCTCTGAGATATAGCCAAAATATGGTAAACTACCAGTGTAAATATTTGTAATCTCCTCTATTTTTGGGTACAACATTTGTTTAACTAAAATGTTTTTCTTTTTATCAATTAGGTTATAAATTAGTTGTGAACTATATCCATTTGATCTGGCTATTTGTATAATAGTATTTATTTCTTTAACATAATTAAAGTTATTAAGCGGTAACGTTACTAACCTGTGTATCATTGATTTGTATGCCGCAAGCTTATGTTGCCATGGATGGAAAGAATCAATTGGAATAGTTACATCTGTATGTGTTGGTTTCCGGTAAACTGAAAAATCATGATAATCTCCCAATCTAGTAATAGTTACATCTAAAAAATTTATACTATTGTTTATTTCTTGTTCTATTTTAAATTTAATCTTAGGATGTTTTGTGTTAAGGACGTTAACAAAACATGAAACTGCCTAACTGTGCCTGTCCAACATAAGATGATATCATCAACATATCTAAAATAATATTTTATATGATTATTACTATTAACAATATATTCATTTTCAAACCAATCCATAAATATATCGGCTAAAAGAGGTGAAAGCGGAGAACCCATAGTAAGACCATCCTTTTGTATGTAATATGTATTATTATAGCAGAAATAATTCTGGCTCATACAAAGTCTAGTTAAGGTAATAAGATTATCTGCCTCCATTGGATTTAGTTTAACTTTTTCACACCAAGTTTTAATAATATTTAAACATTCCTTGTAAGGAACATTTGTAAACAAAACATAACATAAGTACACATAAATTTTATCCAAGAGTTAAAAATCTTTCTGACATTAATTTCTCAAATCAGGAAATGGGGTTGTTGATGAAGGGATTGAAATTTTGCCCACCAAAAGACATTTCCAACAAATCTTTTGAACGTTTGGCAGTGGACACTGAAATAACATTAGTAAGAAATAAAGTGGATACCATTGGCAAAAGTGTCTTGGCCGGCGAGATGAGGTCTTTACAAAATAATACATTGAATAATTTTAGTAATTATAATCATCCTACACACTTTTCTAAAATATATAAATCTATTCAACTAAAAATAAATCATAATAATCTTTTAATTAGTAAAGCGGACAAGGGTAATACTTTGGTAATAATGAAGCATGAGGTGTATCATGGTAAGATAATGGAAATCCTCAATACAGATGAATTTCAAATTTTACCATTTGATCCAACTAAGAAATTCCATGCACAATTAAAGCAATGTATTACTTCTGCTGAATATATTTTTCCAAAAAATTCTGCTTATTTAAAGGAACGTTATATTCCAATGAACCCGGTAACACCATTGTTATATGGTTTACCAAAAATTCATAAAGATAATATACCATTAAGGCCAGTTGTTTCATATATTGGAGCTCCAGCTTATAAATTAGCAAAATTTCTGAATGACATTATAAAGGAAAAAATTCAATTTACACCCAAATATAGTGTCAATAATAGTCTAAATTTAATAGATAAAATTAAAAATATTAAATTATCAACAAATTCCAAATTATTTTCTTTAGATGTTGAGAGTAAAAAAAAAAAAAATTGTTTACAAATGTTCCTTACAAGGAATGTTTAAATATTATTAAAACTTGGTGTGAAAAAGTTAAACTAAATCCAATGGAGGCAGATAATCTTATTACCTTAACTAGACTTTGTATGAGCCAGAATTATTTCTGCTATAATAATACATATTACATACAAAAGGATGGTCTTACTATGGGTTCTCCGCTTTCACCTCTTTTAGCCGATATATTTATGGATTGGTTTGAAAATGAATATATTGTTAATAGTAATAATCATATAAAATATTATTTTAGATATGTTGATGATATCATCTTATGTTGGACAGGCACAGTTAGGCAGTTTCATCTTTTTGTTAACGTCCTTAACACAAAACATCCTAAGATTAAATTTAAAATAGAACAAGAAATAAACAATAGTATAAATTTTTTAGATGTAACTATTACTAGATTGGGAGATTATCATGATTTTTCAGTTTACCGGAAACCAACACATACAGATGTAACTATTCCAATTGATTCTTTCCATCCATGGCAACATAAGCTTGCGGCATACAAATCAATGATACACAGGTTAGTAACGTTACCGCTTAATAACTTTAATTATGTTAAAGAAATAAATACTATTATACAAATAGCCAGATCAAATGGATATAGTTCACAACTAATTTATAACCTAATTGATAAAAAAAAAACATTTTAGTTAAACAAATGTTGTACCCAAAAATAGAGGAGATTACAAATATTTACACTGGTAGTTTACCATATTTTGGCTATATCTCAGAGATGATTGCAAAATCATTGAAAAAACAAAACATCTTGGTGGCTTTTAAGACTTTTAATTCTTTAAATAGATTAATTAACACAAAACAAATATTACCAATTGATAAAAAATCAGGAGTTTATAGCTTGCACTGTCCTGACTGTAATTCTGTTTATATAGGTCAAACGGGTCGTAACTTCAAGATTAGATACCAAGAACATTTGGCAGCTTATAGGAACAATTTCCCTGAAAAATCACATTTTGCCAAACACTTGTTAGTTTCAAATCATAAAATTCCAGATGACCACAGTTTTGTTAGTCTGTATACGTGTGAAAAGGGCATTCGTCTATCTATTTTGGAACAGTTGGAGATTTTGAAAGCCAAATATTCTGGTGTAAACCTTTTAAATGAACAGGTTGAATTTTCGTCTCCGCTATTAAACTCATTGGCTAGAATAAATAAATAAACAGTAACCTTAGAATGTAGTGGCTTGTCAATGTCAATAACAATTTTTGTTTTTGTGGGCAATGGAATATGTTGTTCCATACATCCTTGTTTTCTTTACTAATTTATCAATATTTTGGTGAATTTTTGAATTTTTTCATTTAAATTTAACTAATTCACCCAATACTATTTGGTTTGTGTGCACAAATAGTATATATTTATTTGAAATATAAATAATGGTGGGTAATTATTTATATATTTTTTAATACTTAGTAGAGGGTAGTTAATTCTGTGTAAGTAATGTGTTGGGTTTTAGAGGTTCATAGTAATTAGTGGTTTACTAATTTACTAATTTCTATAATCCTGAGGATGCCACGGTTGTTGGCGAAACATATGTAGATTATTTATCTAGTTTTTGATTTCGGAATGGTGCAATGTATCGTCTTGCATGCTAGGTGCTCGGGTCTGGTTTCTCATGGCGATTGTAGTTAGTGCAAGTGCCTGTTGTCGCAATTATGAGTTATCAGATCCGAGGGTCAGTGGAGGGTGTAGGGCCCGGTGGTGGGCGCACCCATAGTGAATGTTTGAACTTCCGAATTGTAACGCCTAATACAATTTCATTTATAAAAATCATCCTGTATACTTTTCATATATGAAAAACAGAATGTGAAGTATGAAGATAGATACGCTTAATATTAAATAAAGCGTTGACTGACTAAATTATAACAATTGCAATAAAAAATATGGCTGCCAATAAGGTTATTATGCCAATAATAAGTGTGACAAAATTCTTTGAAGGCACGAAAATTGTGCTCAGAAGAGATAAGGTCATAATGTAAATTGGTCTGGATGATTGGTCTTCCGCTGCAGCCTGTCAACTTTAAGCTTTTATAGCTTAGCACTTAGCACAGAAAAATAAAATCAAGCATGTAACTTAATGCTGGGGAGTTTAGCTGTAACCTATCGTGTCAAGAGGGTTACTAGTAACAAGGCCTGATAGTTTAACAACACAGTGACGACGACAGACGGAATTTTCAGAAGCAAAATCTTTTGTTAGCTAGCAACGTTTCACTACTCATTTATATCTGTACTATGTTAAACGTAGCTGTGGTTCTGGCTACCCCATTTCAGCAACATACGGCCAATTTCAATACTAGAGATCATAAAAAATCTTGGATTTTTTTTAGTTCGAAATTTTGTATGAAAACAATGGAACATTTTAATCTAAAACATGCAAAAAAATCTCGAGATCGGTTATTAATATATTCGATATATAATCGGTAGATTGGTATATAATCGGTGTGATCCCGAAAATAACGTACAATATACTACAGCTGCTTCTCTTCCCGGGCATACTGTAAAAGTCAGTAGAGGGACAAGAGGGTCTTGGTGTTTTGTAGGCGATGGGCTGACCTGTCACTACTAACCGAACTTGTACATCTCAACTATACTCAAAATTGGTCAGAAGTGAAATATTCAATATAAATGAAACTGCAGAAATTTGTTTGACTATGTATTACTTATTGTAAATCTAAATTATAATCCTCTTAACCGTTGATCGCTTGACTTTTCTTTGTCTCGCGCCCGTACCGACCGCGCGTAAGTTCCAGAATGCCAACCAAGATGTTCAACGAACAAGTCAAACGAACAACTTATTAATTATATTCTGATTGTAACAATTCACTATTATTATGTAAGTTTATATAATACTAAAGAAATTGTGTAATAAATTTTAATATCATATTTTAAAAGATGTTTACATTTGATATATATTTCTAAGTTTAATTAATGAAAATAAATATCTCAATGTAGAGGAACCAGAAATAAAAATCACGAAACCCAAACAAAATTATACAGAACATGGTATAAAATTCATAATATTTATTAATTAATCCATTATTTATTTTAATAATCTAACAGCTCGTCCATCCTGATATAAGTTCGCGTCCTCGTGAACAAATTTACATTGGATATTTGTTTAACAATAAGTTAATTATTTATTTTATTATTAAGTTAATAACAATTTAATGAATCACAAGTCTCTTAACCTCTAAATTACAAATGAAAATGCTTATTTATATGGTACAATAAAGTTATACTAAAGTAAAGTTAGTAATACTAAAGCCAAAAAGAATATGCCAGTTCTATAACTATTAGTTATAATAATAATAATACTTCACATGAATAAGGAGCATTATAACAATTAAAATTAACAATCAATCAATCGAACTACATAAAGCACACGTTGTGCAAATCACATATTGTGTTTTAGAATGCGCACATTGCGCTGAGGGCACACTTTGTGCTAATAGCATGCGCACTTTGCGCCATACACACGTTGTGTTTTGAAATGCGCACATTGCGCTTCGCACACGTTGTGCTATAAATCGTGCACTTTGCACCAAACAGATGTTGTGTTTTAAAATGCGCACATTGCGCTTCGCCCACATTGAGCAGTAAATTACGCACTTTGCGTCAAGCACACGTTGTGCTACGAAATACACATTTTGCTCCAAGTACACATTATACATTTAAATGCACACTTTGTGCTGTAGCACTGTAGTAGGTGTGTACACCTGATGACAAGTTACATACTTTATGCACTGTACCAACATAAATTTAAATATTTATACGAGCTTAACATTAAATTATTATCTAATTAAGTTCATATAGGTACATAACTCAATACTCATTTTCACCCCCATCAGTACTATCCGATTGAGAATCGTCATCTTCGTCATTAAAACATAACCATGGAAATATTTTATCAACTGCGTAGATCCCTGTATATAACTTATTTCCTTTTTTAGTGATAGGTGTGTCACATATTTCGTATCTATCATTATCTAATATTTTTGTAATTTTATACGGCCCTGATAGTTTAGGAAGCAACTTTCTACTCTTACCAACACTATGGACTACTTTTTCGATTCTAACTAGGTCCCCGACGTTATATGTTCTAGGTTGTTTTCTCTTTTTATCAAAATTATTTTTTTGCTTTTTTTGTGACTGTGATACAAATTTATCTACTTCATCTCTAACCTTAACAACATCTATTCTAGGCGAGACTATCTCATTACTTTCTACGCAATCTATATTTTGGGAGTTATCATTATCCCGCATATTATCTGATTGTATTCCTACTGTATTTTGTTCTATTTGGCAATACTGATCAACAATAACGCTATCTATATTATTTTCAATATTTGAAGTACTACTTCCGAGATCGGATTCAATCTCGGTAACGATATGACCTTCATTTATATTACCAAGTTTAAGTCCAAACAATATCTCAGATGGAGATTTCCCGGTGCCTTTATTTATCGTGTTGTTCAAGCCCCATTGAACCTGTAATAACCTATCGTCCCACAATCTTTCATCTTGTCCATGATTTTGTGCGGCTAAAGAATCTAATATTGTACGGTTATACCTCTCCACTTGGCCATTAGCTCGTGGAGAGGCAACTGCATTCATAATATGTCTAACTCCTCATTCTAGCATAAATTTCTTAAATTGGGTACTAGTAAATGAAGTCCCACGGTCACTGATCAAACGTATAGGTAACCCAAATGTCCCAAAATAATCCCGAAGTACCCCAATACTAGTTTTTGACCTTGTATTCTTGACTGCTTTTAAAACAATAAATTTTGTATAAGCATCTATAATAACTAAAATATATGCGTTTTTGCGTTTACTATTGACAAAAGGGCCCACATGATCGATATGAATCGTATGAAAAGGAGTAGAAACTTTAGGTATAGGGTGAAGATGTCCTTCCTTTTTACCTGCGGGAATCTTACTATGAGCACATTCTAAACAACAGTTAACATATTTTCTAATGAACTTACGCATCCTCGGGAACCAATAGTGTTCTTTAATCCTATCATACGTTTTCTCAAATCCAAAATGTCCTATTTGATCATGATTTTTTTGTAAGATTTGCCATCGACATCCTTTAGGTACTACCCACCTCAACCCTTCATCAGTATTTCGGTAAATTCTTTCTTTCTTAAGGACAAAATTTTTCTTTATGTCAATTACATCATCATATTGCTGATCTGATAAAATATCCTTTATTCGCTTTAATTCAGAATCATTTGACTGAACCGTTACTAACCAATCATCATTTATATTCATTACATCAAAAGTTTCAATAGCCCTAATAATGCCTACTTCACCAGAAATTGGATTTCGACTTAAAGCGTCAACATGAATCATACTCTGGCCAGACCTATACTTGATATCGCAGTCATACTCTTGGATTAAACTCCACCACCTAGCAACACGGGGTATCATGTCTTTCTTTTGGAATGTAGCCCTAAGCGAATTGCAATCTGTTACTACGGTAAAATTTAATCCTAACACATACGGTCTAAACTTCATTAATGACGCTATGACCGCTAACGTTTCCAATTCATAAGAGGAAAAGTGTGACTCTTCTGGAGACGTTTGTCGACTATAATACGCTACGGGCTTAAAATTTGAATCAAACTGCTTTTGCAATAGAACACCGCCTACCCCATGTTTGCTGGCATCCGTGTGAACTTGTGTCTCAGCACTTGGATTATACAAAGCTAAAACGGGCCTGGAGGATAAAACGCGCTTAATTTCATTGAATGCATTCTCCTGCTCTTTGCCCCATTCCCAAACTGCATTCTTCTTTAATAACTTTGTTAACGGTGTAGTGATATGCGCAAATCCCTTAATAAACCTTCTAAAAAAACTTGCAAGTCCAATAATTTGCCTCACATTATGAACATCCTTGGGGATGGGAAAGTTACTAACGGCCTCTACTTTTCGTGAACCTGGTTTAATACCCGCTCCAGAGACTTCGAAACCTAAGTAATCAACTTCTTCTTTGAAAAAATAGCATTTCTGCGGCTTCAATGTTAACCCTGATTGACGAAATTTCTCAAAAATAGTACGGAGCCTTTCTAAACCTTGTTCAAAGGATTTTGACGGAATTAAGACATCATCCATATACGCCAAAGCTGAATCATAGCGAGAGTTACCTAATACCATATTTATTGTCCTCTGGAAAACTGCCGGAGCATTTGCCAATCCGAAAGGCATCCGGTTAAACTCAAACTGCCCATCCGGAGTGACAAACGCTGTTTTACTCTTAGACTCCTCACTTATAGGTATCTGGTAATAGCCAGAAGCTAAGTCTAATGTACTAAAGAAAACGTTACCCGCTAGCCTATCTATTTGATCTTCAATACAAGGAATGGGATAATGCTGTTTTACCGTTTTATTGTTCAGAGCTCGGTAATCGATACACAAGCGCTTATCACCGGTCTTCTTTTTAACTATAATGATGGGTGACGCATAGGGAGAAGAAGATTCCCTAATTATATTATTTTGTAATAATTCATCCACCATTGACCTAACTTCAGCCCTTTCAGTATGACTGAGTCGATATGGCCGATATACAACCGGAGTAGAATCTCTTAACTCTATATCTATGGAGGTAATATTTGTACATCCTAATTCTGACATATTTGTAGCAAAACAATCTCTGAATTCATTTGCGATAGCTAATAACATTTGCTTTTGAATTTCATTCAAATTATTACCAATATTCAAGTCTTCTGATCTAAGTGTGCTAGCATCGTTACATATTTTATTTATTTTTAGACACTTAGAACTACCCGCATATTCAGAGTGCATTATACCTCGGGTTACAATCTGATTTGTTTGGAATTGTATTGCTAGATACCTGTTATTTTCTACCCGGACATAGCCTATACCATTTTTAATATTAATTTTACCACCTACTAATTTATATTTAGTCCTTTGACTATCTTCGATATAAATTACCCCAGTAAAATCACAATCAGTTTTAATTTTAATCATAGCGCTTCCGTAAATTACAACTGTGCTGCAAATCTTAATAACAAACCGTTTTTCAGGAGTATAAAGTTTTGATTGAATTATTAAACTTTTATTATCTTTCATAATTTGAATATGCGATTGTTCAGTTACGGTTTGACCTACTAAGACTTCGTAACTAAGGAAACGATCGGGCACGATAATCAAATCTACTTTAACTTTTATATCATCTATTACTAATTCTACTGGGCATGCACCTACAGACTGAATAACGGAATTACCAAAACCACGTAAACACGGCAAATCTGTAAGTATCCATTTATCACAACTAGTAATTTTCCGAGCTAACGATTCTTTTATTAATGTACATTGACTACCCAAGTCTACATACGATTGCAACTCTGTACCTTGTATATAAACCTTTTTTTTATATTTATCATCCATTATCTCCCCACTATCAACTAGTCATAAAGTCTTAACTTCCGATTTATCTTTCCAAATCTCCTTAGAACAGTTAGGATCATTGTGGCCCAATCTTAAACACTTTTGACATTTGATTAGTGGTTTTGTGCAACTACTTACAATGTGTCCAAATTCATGACAATTAAAGCATTTTATTTGTCGATTTTGTTCTACCCTAGCTTGTTTACGATTAAGATCAGGACCTGGTCGAATAAATTTCCTAGTTTTCTCAAATTTTTCGTGTTTGATGCTTCTTAAGTACCCTAACAATTTATCTGCATCTTCGAAACCTACAGCTTCTGCACCATAACGAACCGACCTATCGTCAATACCAAAAACAATGCAATCGATGGCGTGTTTACCATCAATACCGCAACGATTTAGAGCTATTAATTTTTCATAATAATATTCCTCCAAGTCATCCCCAAATTTAGCTTTTATATTCAACATTTCAGTAAGCAACCGCCCATAATTCTCATAAACCGGAAAAGCGGACCTAAGTTTTTCTTGCCATATGTCCCAGGAATGCATTACCGATGGTTGACCCTCGTACCATCTTTTAGCAGTACCCATGAGCTTCGGCAAAGCATAATGAGCAGTCTGCTTGCTATCCCAACCGTAAATCTCCGCACATTCATTTATTTTATTTAACCAAGTAACTATGGTTTGATTTTTAGCTTTGGGGTCAAATTCTGGCACAACGTTAACGACTGGAAACTTTTCTTTGTTTTGTGGATTTACGGCAGAGACAGTTTGCAAAATTTTACTGAGACTATTTATGAAACTACCATCTAAACTTGTCTGATGCTGATTTAATGAGGGTAATGGCACAGAATTTGCATTGGACTGTTGGGGTGATTTTATTCCAGACGAGTTCAGAACGTCGTGATTATTATTGGATTGTTCAGTAGACATACCTTGAGGTTGCGTTGAACATTCATTAAATGTTTTGCTAGAATTATTTTGCGTACGAATAGGACTTTGCAGGAGTGAAATATTCGGTAAGTTGCTATGTAGATCGACCATGCTTGATCGCACTAGGTGTCTACTTCGTGAACGTGTTTTAGAAGACCCTACCTTTGTCACTGAACGGGATTGACGTTCTAACCTTGGTGTTCGCAAGCGATGTGTTTTCCTGCTGCGCGACCGCATGGTGCGCGACTTCTGTCTTGTGATAGAACGCGATTTTCGCCCGACGACATAACGCGAACGCTGTCTCGAAGAAGAATGCACTCGTTGCCTCACAGCAGAACGTGAGCGTCGACGCCTCTTTGCAGCAGAACGTGATCGCTGCCTTGCAGGAGGCGTACGCGTCCCTTGATCTCGTGATCGTCGTGGCATTGTATTAAGACAATGCTGTCAAACTGCGGGCAAAAATGTTATTTCCATTATACCTACTGTCGGTGCAAAAGGAAAAAGTAAAGAGTGCTCCATATTGTTAACACTACCTAATCATATTATGAAAAACTATATTTTAATAAATAGCTTTCGCCTTAATAACCTGTGCAAATTATTTACTACCTACGTATGTAAAAATAATTAAGAAGAAATCTATCTCTGTTATCGGTCATTGGTAAAAGTTATACCGTCAACATTACTTACAACACTTATTTAAAGCAGATATATCAAAAAAACAACTCACCTTTGATATTTTGTTACCAACCTTACCAAAACGTTGACACGTGTACGTACCACTTCTGAATTGAAATATTCAATATAAATGAAACTGCAGAAATTTGTTTGACTATGTATTACTTATTGTAAATCTAAATTATAATCCTCTTAACCGTTGATCGCTTGACTTTTCTTTGTCTCGCGCCCGTACCGACCGCGCGTAAGTTCCAGAATGCCAACCAAGATGTTCAACGAACAAGTCAAACGAACAACTTATTAATTATATTCTGATTGTAACAATTCACTATTATTATGTAAGTTTATATAATACTAAAGAAATTGTGTAATAAATTTTAATATCATATTTTAAAAGATGTTTACATTTGATATATATTTCTAAGTTTAATTAATGAAAATAAATATCTCAATGTAGAGGAACCAGAAATAAAAATCACGAAACCCAAACAAAATTATACAGAACATGGTATAAAATTCATAATATTTATTAATTAATCCATTATTTATTTTAATAATCTAACAGAAGTGACACCATGTGGTTCTATCGGCCCTTGGTGCTCTGCCTACCCCGTAAGGGACAAAGGCGTGATTATATGTATGTATGCATGTGATCCCGAAATGGGGTAGCCAGAGCTGCAGCAGGATCATAAAAGAGATGCCACGACTACGTTTAGCATAGGGGTAATAGATGTGACTAGTTGCTAGCTAATCGCCTGAGAGAAGACCCGAGTTCCATAGTCGACTTTTACGACATGCACAAAAGGATAGGCAAATCTGTGGTAATTATGAACATCGCTCTAATTTATTAGCCTAACGTTAGAAGCACACATTAAGAAGTCCTCAATCCCATTGTTATACAAATATAATTGTAATAGCTTACTTCACTTTAATTCTGAATACCTACTTACTTTAAAACATTATATCAGTAATTATAAATATAATTTTGTTTAGATAGGTGATTTTTTATACGAATGTTGTGATTAGGTAGGAATCATTTGATTTAGGTAAGTATTTTTGAAGGTAAAAAGCAGTCCCCCGACGCGACAAAATTTAATCAAAAATTTCATATGTACGGTCAAGGGCAGGCCAAGATAACCATTTGCAGTTCAAAATTAGCGGTTATGCCTCCGACATAAAGGTGGCACAAAGTCCCGAGTAGATAGTCTGCCATGCTTTAGTTGGTACTTACGTAGTGTTAAAAGTTATTTTTTGCTTTTTATAGGGTTTAGCATTTCAAACCTTTTGTCAATAATTGCGTACTTTTTTTGATATACTTTTCAATCATCCGTTTGGGAGCTACGATGCCACAGACAGACACATACACATTTACACACACACACACACACACACACACACACACACACAGAGAGAGAGAGAGAGAGAGAGAGAGAGATGTCAAACTTATGACGTCGTTTTTGCGTCGGGTGTTTAAAAGCATAAAAATTTTGGATGACACATTTAACCCCGATTTATTTAAGCGCCCTTAATTGTGAAAGAGTTGTATAGCATAGTAAATCCGCGAGTCATGAATTTACTTTCACTATTTCAATTTATCTACAAAATATTTGTTGCGACATCGACAACTTATTTAGAAGGAAAATGAACCCATTAACAATTTATCGTATCGTGAATATTCAGAAGAGAGAAGATTTTTATGAAATAAAAAATATTCTAAACAATATTGGTATATGGTACTTGAATAAATAAGAATATTGTAATTTCGGCCCCAGCAACGAAAACAAGTTGACTGAAGTGATAAAATGTTTTTCTGGGGAAATACATTATGTATAGAATATTATTGAATGCTTAGCGAAGTGTGAAATCTTAGTAAGATTTAAATGGAAAATATTGTTAAATACAAAATATCTATCAAATGCATCATCAAATATACTACAAGTATAGTCATATTTATTAATTAATCGCACCTAAATTTATGTATTCGCTTCGCTGTAGTTAGATTTGGAAATTCCCGGACCTTCTATCTCTCTTGGACAACGTCATAAAGCAGACCCTATCACCTATTATTAATATTAATTTTGACGACCGTTCCTGTGACCAAGCCTATTTGCCGATCAGGTTTGGGGGTCCATACCCGCGTCCGCTAAATTTCTAGTGTCGCACTCCCAGCTTTTTTAGCTTCAGCCCATGGTACACATTCCTTAGTTAAGAAAATCCTAAACGATCAAGACAATTCAACTATAACCTACTTTATGGCTGAAGCTAATAATGCTTGGAAGTTGGCCTGCCTCGCGTTGAACCATCGTCACCATCCTCGCAGAAGTTATGGGACGAGCTGCTTTACAAACTGGTGCGGAAAAATCTACTAGACACGCCAACCAGTTCCGCAGAGCGCGCTTGTCTTTTAGCCTTAGGCGAGTGGGAATCGGGTTTATGGCTGCAGGCACTGCCGTCGGCCAATGTCGGCACCCTTCTAGACAGAACAACATTCCGCATTGCAGCCTGCTTCCGTTTAGGCGCACCCTGCAACGTCCCCCACCGATGTCGGTGTGGCAATGCTGTAGACCCACTCGGACACCATGGGCTGCCATGTACCAACACCGCCGTGGCACCATCTGTCTTATAACCCCTTGAATTGGTGCGCGACGACGGAAAGAAACCGGACGGCATGACCCTTGTGCCTTGGAGGATGGGATGGTGCTTGATATGGGACGCAACCTGCGTCGATACCCTTGCGGCGTTTCTCCTCCCAGGCACAAGCATCAGAACCGGTTCAGCGGCGGCCTCAGAAGAAAACCTCAAGCGGCGCAAATATGCAAACCTAAGCGGGGATTACATATTTGAACCGTTTGGGGTCCGGGTGCGCATGCCCTCTTCAGGGGCATTTTTTAAAATATTGGTCGAAGCATCCCATTACCAGAGGGCTGGTGCCTATTTTGGCCAACGCGAAAGCCTCGCTATACAGCGGGGCAACGCGGCCAGCCTTTTGGGCACGCTGCCATCGGTGGAGGATTTGCACGCCGTCTTTTATTTGTAAATATTTTCAGTAGGTAGTTAATATTTTATTTTAATACTTACCTACAAAAAATTGCGTACCGAAAAAAGTGTGAGATGTGTGGGATTTCAGGATCCCGACATCCTGATTCCACCTGTAGTTTGTCACTGATTAGATATGGGATTGCACTAAATGCGTAATCCTAAATACTCGTATATATACTTTTGTTATATGTCTAGATTGCATTTAATCGGAGATTCTTTCTATTATATTCATCATAACAAATATCATTTGGAGTTGGTCTTTTTTATTTAAAAACGTTACGTATATCAATTATTGAACGTTACAATAATAAGTTATTAAGTACATACATATACATACATACATAAAAATCACGCTTCTTTCCCTGAGGGGTAGGCAGAGATCACGGATCTCCATTTGCTACGATCCTGACACACCTCTTTCGCTTCATCTACTTTCATGATATTCTTCATGCACGCTCGTCGGTTTAGGGTACTCTTGACCTGACCTTTCTTTCGAATTTAATTAAGTACGAGTAGTTATTAATATACCTACTTAGCTAAAACTAATAACACCACTGATAATAATTGAAAGAATAATTGATTTTTATTAGTTATTTGAATAATAGAGAATCTTTACATCACGAATAATTTAAATAATTAACAAGTGATTTTTAATTTATCGACCCAAGTTTCTCAGAGGATGTCAACGCTGAAAATTATAACAACCAATTCGACGACGGTTAGCAGTTGATTAGCGGAGGTTTCTGGTTCGAGAGCAATAAAATTCTTATAACTATACAGTAGAAATTAAATTTTTCTGTTTCAAATTAGTAAAGTAGGACAAAGGTAAAAACGTGAAAACCCAAACTTGTTTGCTGCATCCGATATGCAGATTTTACTGCAGTTTCTAGTTGACACTGGAATACAGACAGTGTTTTAGCTAACCCATTTGCCCGGTTATGATTTATGGCAGGTATATTCCAATTCAGAAATACAGGTAGAATTTTTGGTGTACCTAATCGTACGACATGTAGCTAAAGATTTATGGGAAGTAATGTCATAAAAACATAATTTAAAAAATCCAAAATCCCGACTGCTTAAAAAAGAATCAAATAATGTACATAATAAAAAAACTGAAAAGAAAAAAAAACAAGCACTTAGATGTCCAGTGGTCTAGAATTCTATAATATTATTATGGTATGAATACTATTGAAGAACATAAAATATTTTCTAATAATCGTAACATAACAACTGAACAGCCAGGATCCATTGAAATATTAGCTTGGCTGTCGGATAATGGATCCCGACTGTCGGATAATAGACCACCGGACATCTAAGTGCTTGTTTTTTTTTCTTTTCAGTTTTTTAATAATGTACATAATTTGGTTCTTTTTTAAGCAGTCGTGTTATTGGATTTTTTAAATTATGTTTTTTTATTTTATACTTTTTTGTTATGAGTACCTAGCTACTAATAGGTACGCTTCAAGAAACATGCTCAACATGCTTGGCAGCAAGAAGTTTTCGTCTTGCTGCTGTCTAAAAACTTATGTGTGAGAATGGTTGTTACGCAACTTTCAATCGATATAGATCCTATACGGTTGATCGAATCGAAAAATTTTGAAACCTAATAATGATTTTTAAATACCTATTCAACGATACCCCACTCGATATAGTTTGTGGACTTAAATTTTTTTCATTTTCACAAAATGGCGTTCAGTAGTCGCCATATTGGATTTTCACTAACGTCATATCTTTAGTGACACTCGCCATACATACATACATACATGGGCTGTTAAACGCAATACCACTACTTTGCGTCGCGCAGTCGGGTATAAATAGCAGTGTTACGTTAATCGTCGAATTTTACGGGAACAATAATTAAACGTAAGTAGCTGCAACGGTTACTTATCTACACCATTTTTGAAAACACCCAGCCAGGACTCAGCTATATGAAGAATCATTAACCATCCCTCTATCCAAACTGTATTAGTACAAATAGCAGGATGGTAGGGGCAGTCAGTGATGAAATGATGGATATACGAGTAGGAATGAATGGAAGAAAAATATTATTAATAAATATTTTAAGTATTACTTATACCAAACCGTAGTAGAATGGGAACAGGACAGGAAGAAGAGAAAAACTTGATGGTAGGATGGAATGTCAGTATGTTATTATTATTTACTTTATTTTGTATATAGGTATTCCAAAAATTGGGTTACTGATACCAATGATGCCTAAACTGGGGCATGGCCTATATCAGGTTTCTCGACCTCAAGATGTATTACCTATTCGAGGTGTATCACCTATTCGAGAGCATTACGCCAGCCGAAAAGTAGCGAAAATGGGTCTAAGGGTGATAGATAATTAGAAATACAGCTTCTGTAAATGGTAAGCCTATTTTTAAATTTGGTAAAGTGATAGTTATTTATTAATAATTTTATAAACTGATAGTTTTTTAGTTATTTGAGAAAAACTGACCCGGCTGGTTCGGCTGGGGTAACGTTACCGTAGCCAGATGTTATGTTTCCTATTTATCCTAAATAAATGTTATGTAAATAATTAGATATCAATTAGAAATGAATGTTAAAACTAAATTTGTATTCGTATTGCTATGGCTGCGACGATATTCAAAATCCTACTGGAGTAACGTTTGCGCATTTGTTGGGACCTCAGAATCCGGCTAATTATTAATTTGGTACACAATAAAAGAAACTACAATGATACACAGTTTTGATGTTATTTCAGTAAATAGAAATGGGCTTTAATTGGTCCTAGCACTTCCAATGAGCGCTCCAAAGACAAACTTAAAACGTTATTATTTAGGTAATTCTTGTCCTTAAATGGTAGTGAAATTTCATTAGTCTTCTATATCTAATTAAAAACTTATAATGAATTTTATTTTGCACCGGCCACGGCGTGCACCCAGATATTTGAAGACCGATTAAACGAGTTTTCTGTAATAATAGTAACTGAACCTTATATAAATAATTAGAAATACAGTTTAATTATAT